>OX387355.1:6267500-8955000 GCA_947563465.1 Archips xylosteana
TGGTAAATTCAGATATATTTTTTTAAATATGGAGAAATAAATTATAATAAATATTTTTCCGTGTTGAGGAGGCAAAACTCTTTCGATTCCTGTAGTAATTATCAGGTGTTAAAAAAATGAAATCTCGTCAAATGATGCTCTTTTATGAACGTCGAAGAATTTACCACCGGTTCGGAAAAACCCTGTTGAAAAGAATCCGGCAAGAATCTCAACAAGGTAATTTTTTAAAACAGATCTACATTGTTATTAAATAACATACATCTAAATATTTAAATACAGTAGATACGCTATTTGAGACAAGAGATTGCCAATGCGGATCGGAATTATTTCCAAACATCCCTGTCCGTGATATAGTTTCGTGGACAGGAGCTGGCCCGCAGGCCGTTCCCACTTTGCCCATCACTGGCTTAGAACCCGTTTCCACCAGTGTTATGCTATATAGGTCAATTAGTATAATTGGTGGATATCAAACACCAACATAGCAACCTAGCATAGCCAGTGGCGTAGCTACCGTAGGGCAAGCGGGGCAGTGCACCGGGGCCTCCAAGCTCAGGGGGCCCCTCGCACTCTGAATTACAAACTATAAACGCGGACCTATGAGAAACGCGGCTATAAAACGCTACTAGTGAATTTACAAGCGCGCGAGTCTAGTGAATTTAAAGTGCATTCATCCTTACTTGTCTTATCATGGGAACGTATCAAAATATATAAAGTTTAAAACGAATAATGGACGAAATACATAATGGTCATAATACATACTAATTTTTCTATGAAACTATTGATAAAACGAAATTTTTTAATCATGTAATTTACAGATTGGTTTAGGTTAGGTTAGGTTTATTTTATGAAAATCCTGTAAAGTTGAGTATTTCCAAGAAAATTGCATTATATCAAATGACCATTATGTATTTCGTCCATTATTAATTTTAAACTTTAGATATTTTGATACGTACCTCTTATCATGTAGGTAAACAAACACGGGTTGGGGCCCTAGTTTATTTTTTGCCCCAGGGCCTTTGGTTAACTAGCTACGCCACTGAGCATAGCACATCACTAGTCGAAAAGCATTCTAAAGTCTTTTAATGATGGTTAAAGTTGGGGAAAAACATAATAAACACGTTGAAACCCGTTTACATAACATAAACCATGCAAGTGTACCTACATGATTAAATACGATCAAATATTGCTTAGTAATTCCTCTTGAGTAACATTGACTTTCAAAGTATTAATTGAATTTATATTTTATTGAGCATTTGCCAGACAAATGCCGGAGTTGGAGAAAGCGGAGAAAGTTATTTGCCGATATTTCATATGTTAGCTAAAGATTTGCTTAGTGTAGGTACGTAAGGCTTTGCGTTCTCGGCGACATATATAATAGGGTACCTACTGTTCTGGTTAAAAAAATATATATATCGCCTAAATTGTCCGTTAGTTATAATTATCAAAGTTCTGGAGCGAGGCCCCATGACGATAGAAGATAAATAAATTGAGTCATTATGGTTCACATGCTTCTGTAGCGGCCTAGGAATCAGATTGATTGACTGTACGAGTACAACGAGCAACAAATCAAAGAAAAGTAGCGTTACAACATAGCGTAATGTAAAATGTGCCCCACCTTAACAACACCATCGTAGTCCAATTTTAGTTTATTATTTATTATTAATGAGACGGTAAATTATAATTTTCAAAATTTTATCTAACGCCATAAAACCAATTTACGCGATGTATCGTTATTAATAAGATTTATTTAATTCTGTAGGAGGATAATAAAATACGGTTGTTTATAAAAATCTAAATTCGTATCGCGTTGCTAAGTTTTCTGCCAAACGACATTTGTTAGTTTTTAATGTCAATGTACTTCCCTTTTACTAAATTTTATGGACATCACTAGTTTTTACCCGCGGCTTGGCGCGCGTGATCGATTCGATCTGGCAGTTGAATTGAAATGCCACAATGTACTAAATTACTAAATATTAACTGTAGTCTGCTTTTACGTTGACATAAAGAACCCCGTGCATAATTTTCTATGCAGCAGTCTGATGTGTTATACACCGTGTTATAAAGGGTTCCGTTTCCGTACCTCAAAAGGAAAAAATCGGAACCTTTATAGGATCACTTTGTTGTCCGTCCGTCCGTCTGTCTGTCAAGACCTTTTATCTCGGGAACGCGTGAAGGTCTCGAGTTGGAATTAAAACCATACACATAGGTATACAGTCCCTTGAAGCTGTGAAAAAAACAAACTTCTAAGTTAATGTGAAAAAAGATACGGTAGTTTATTCCGCAAAAAACGTATATTTCGACACTCTCAAGGGAATCAAAGTTTATTTAATTAGAAAGGTAACATGTGCTTGCAGAGTTGTGTTAAGTTAAGACTTTGAGGTATTTGAAAACCTTAAAAATGTCACGAAAGAAAGAAAAATGCTTTTTATTTTACAATAATATTGATTTAAAGTTGTTATAAACACTAACCTTTTCGTTTTGCGACCGTACATAGGTAACGCCTACAATAATATAATAGCAAACCCACTTGGAAACAATACTTGCTGAAATAAAACGGCAATTAACCTTTTCAGATCAGACTCGACGCCGTTCGCCGTCTGGCAATCCACTCCACAATTCAATTCCACTTGGTAAAACTCCAAATAATCGTCGTTAAATTGATTGCGGTTCAAATGAGTTAAGTGACAATTATTTTTATTAACAATTTCAAATTAACTCTTTACCTTTTAGTTTGAATTTACTTTTTAACTTTATGCCTTTTAAGTTTTATTTCAAATTTAATTGATGCCCCCGATTTTCTTAGTCACCAGATTTAATTAGTCCACGTTTTTTTTCAAGATTTTTAGTTTTTTTTTAAGTTTATTTTTCATGAGAAAACGTCAAGTTTCTTCTTTTGTGAGAAAAAGTTACTTTTTTGTGAGAAAAAGTTACCTTTTTGTGAGAAAAAGTTACTTTTTTGTTAGAAAAAGTATTATAGGGAACGTGCAGTAACTATAGGCGGCAGCACTAATGCGACAGAAGAGACACTATGCGGACAGTAAAACAAACTTATCAAGGTAAAACATTCAAATTGATGGCACCCTTATGGCACCAGTTGGCAGCACCGTCTATGTGCACGTTCCCTATTGGGAGCACAGAACAGGAAAAGCCGGTTGTCTGTAAAGTCGGTTTACGGACGATAGTTTAACGTGACTCCCCCCCCTCCCCCCCACCCCTCCGGTGTTTTTGTTAAATATCTTGAAAACGGTGCATCTTACGGCAAAATCAATGAAATTTTCATCCCCCTTAAATACCCCCGCGCTCCCTCCCCCGCGCTCCCTCCCCACCTCTCACCCCCCCACCCCTCCGGTGTTTTGATCTCGGAAACGGCTCCAACGATTTCGATGAAATTTGGTATTTGGGGGTTTTCGGGGATGAAAAATTGATCTAGCTTGGTCTTATCTCTGGGAAAAGGTTTGGTACCGAGTTTCTGCCCGAGCAGAGCTCGGTCGCCCAGGTACTAAATGATTAAGTAGTCAATCTTTGATAATCTTCATAAACTGCATACACTTGTCTTATTGATAATAGAATTAATAGATTTACAGAGTATCCTTTGCATATTTGCACTCTATTCTCGGTAAATGCTGTCATTTGTTTTATAAAAAATATTAATATTATATCTGACAAATCTATCACTAATTCACATCATCTTCGCGTTATCACAATGCCGTAGCTGTTAAAAAATACGTATGTATAAAATATGAATCGTGGTAAAGTATTAAACGGTCGGTGCCCAGAAATTATCAGCAATGTACTAACATATTTCAATAAAGAAAAAGATAATGAAGGTTCTTCTGAAAACTTTGATGGCCATTTTAAGAAATTATTTACAACATTTGTATTTTATTTAAGTAACATAATTTGATGTTTTTTTCCTTGCTTTAGAACTTCATTGTATTAAAATAACAATTTAATTTGTCTGCACACTCTACCATTGACAATGTCATATCATGCATTAGTTCAAAAATGACGTATTGAGCTCAATACCTTTCTTAACGCGCTTTGATAATACAATTGTAGGTACGGCAGTTAAGATTATTAATCTCATACAGGTCGCAACAAAAAGTAGAAGTAAGTTAGAGCATGGAAAATATTTTGTACTTAAATAATAACTAATTATACCGCAGGAAGGTCACGTAAAGATAAAAAAAAATACTGATCTAAGAACCTAAAATGGTCTAAAAGATACTGTAAAGTAAGTAGATACACTAATTTTTAATTAAATGTGTCTCATTTTATAATGGCTTAGCTTAAGACCCCTGTAAATATTTATCAGGATTTTTAAAATTGTGGTTAACTATTAGGGCCATGTAACGGCCTAAGCGCGCTTATGATGAGCACGATTGTGATAGCAAAATAACCACGAACAAAAATATAATTCCATTGTTTCTATAACGTTATCTTCAGACGGCAAAGTTGTCGAGCTCAAGTTTTTGACATAACAAATTTTACATTTCGCAGAAATCCGATCTTTAGGAATATATATGAATATATTACTTTCTTATCTTGTTTACTCTAATTATCCGTCCATTGTTGTCACAGGATTCTCTTGAGATATTTTCGTGCCTCTGGAGACCTAAGACCTATTTCTACTTGTAGTGTTACGGACAGCCACCCGAAATTTTGTAATTAGTATTGAGATTAGTCGATTTAATTATTTAAGTTTTAGTAAAAGTGTACAAGCTTGTGTAGACCGAAATAGCCGACCGCATGGTGGCGGGAATTCCCAGCGCGTCGCCAAAAAAGACTGTAAACCCAGGTAACCGACCACCCGGCGGCCGGGTTTTCCCAGCGCGTCGGTCGAAAAGCACGTGTTGGGAATACCCAACAGCCAAGGGGTGAGGGCAGCCTCCTTGGGTCTGCGAATAAAAAAAGGAGGCGCCTTCGCCCGGCCAGTCGTCGCGAAAAGTTACGAGTAGTTAGTCGACCGCAGCCACTTGCGACAGTCTTGACTGCGATCCCACTGCGATCCAACGACATTGGCTACGCTACCGGCTCGGTTAACTCGGTTTACGATTTGTTACGAAGCGAACCAATATACAGTCCACTTTTAACCGACCGTGCGTTGTTTCACTTTTCTCCCACCGACGTCACCGAGAGGAAAGCTGCAGCGCACGCCCAGCTGTGAACCCGAGGCTGTTCGACGAGTGTGTCTGGTCCTACGAATCGACTAGGACTGGATATCCGTCGCCAACAGTGTTTGGTCCTTCGAACCGGATCGATTTAACCAGCGACCCCGAACCAGCGACCCCGAACCGGATTGAGTTAACCATCCCGACCCGACCCGACGTGTTTCGACCATGGTTGTGACCCGTTCACAGGATAACTGTGAGGAGCGGCAACTTGCGCCAAGCACCGACGAACAAGCTGCCGCCGAACTACCCCCGATGACGACCGCTGCTGTGGCGGCTGCCACGACGACACCCGAGGACGTCTGGCAGCGTCAACTTGAGCGGATGGCCCACCGCGACGTCTCGCCCGCGATGTTACCCCGCGGCGAGACAAGGATGGCAACACGCGAGCCGCCGCGTGATGCCACCACCGGAGCGACGCGATGCGACGCCGTGTACTTCCCCCCGCTGACCCGCGTGGGGGGAGGGGAGGTGGGGCAGCAGGTTACGCCCCCACCTCACGCCGCATACTTCCTTCCGCTCAGCCGAGCGGGGGAAGGGGTGGTGGGGCATCCAACCCCCTCCCTACCCGAAGCCGGCTACTACCCCTCCCTCGACCACACGGGGGGAGGGGAGTATCCGCCCCTCACCGCGGCAGGGAGAAGGGAGTACCACCCCCTCACCCAAGCGGGGGGAGGGGAACTCGAGGTCCACAATCGACCACTTTTGAACGTGGGAGCAGCCGAACAGCCCGACTGGGCTGCCAACAGGGAGCGACCGCAGCGAGCCGTCGCTTTCTACGACGACCCGGCGACGCAGGCGGAACGAGCCTATGCGAGGTCGCCGGCCCCATCTCACGTATCGAATGCGACGGCCAACCGCATCCGAATGGCGGAGGAAGAGGCCGAGGAGGAGTTGCTGCGCATCAAGCAGCAGGAGATGGACCTGCAGAAGGAGCAAGTCCGTGCCAAGCTCAGGAAGCGAATCGGCATGATCGAAGCCGAGGCATCCCAGGCTGGCAGCATCATCGCACCACATGCCAAGGTGGATGATTGGCTCCGGCGCACCCCAGCGAACCCGCCGACGCCTCCACAGGCGCCCAAGGCGGAACCAACGCGGCGCTCACCGTCGCCCGCCCACGATACGAGGCGGCGCCGTTCGCCGCTAACGACACCCACACGCGAGCGTAGCGCGAGCGGGCAAAGAGGAATCGAAAAGCTCGCCGAGGCCCTGGAGAAGATGGCATGGGTGCGCCCACCACCGCGCCAAGTATACGAGCTGCCTGCCTTCTCTGGTACGGCGGGCGAGTGGCTGCCATTTCATGCGGCCTACACCGAATCGACGCGGGCGTATAATTTCACGCCCAACGACAACATGGCGCGGCTGCGCTCGTGTTTGCGCGGTGCCGCCCGAGAATCCGTCGAATCGTTGCTTCACACTGCTGCTAACCCCGATGCCGTGATGCAGACCCTCCGGCAGTGCTATGGGCGCCCAGAGGTCCTGGCATCCAAGGCCCTCGACGACCTCAAGAAGTTGCCGCGCCTAGGCTCCAGCGCGACCGAAATAAACACGTTCGCGGTGAAGCTACAAAACATCGTGACCGTACTGGGGTCACTCGAGCAGCAGGGCTATCTGGCCAGCCCCTTGCTGGCACACGATGTGATGGAGAAGCTGAGCCCGCACCTTCGTGCGCGCTTTGGAGATTTTGCGGCTGAGCAGATGTCCCTGGAGCCGCAAATCGTGACGCTGTCGCGATTCCTGATGCGCGAGGCGGACCGTGCCCTCCGCTATGCCTACACTTCGGTGGACACGACGTCCGCCGGCACCACAGCGATGCTACCACTCCGACGAGAGGCCACCCGGCCGGCTGGGCCGGCACCCCGCCCGCCAACGAAGCCCGCTACGTGGAGCGCGCCGCGGGCGGTCTACGCAACCGAGACGCAGGACGCTCGCATATCTTGCAATTGCCTCAGCTGTGGGGGCAATCACCCGACGCCGAGGTGCAAACGGATCGCCCAGATGACGGTCAATGAGCGCTGGGAGTGGGCCCGCGACAACAGGGTCTGCTTCCGGTGCCTGGACCGGCAGCACCGACGGGAGACGTGCCGTGCCCGCACCTGCGAAGTGGAGGGGTGCCGCCATGTGCACCACCCGCTACTACACTCGAACGCGGCAGCAGTGCCACGCCACACTGACGACAACAGCGAGCGTTGGTCCCCTCGCGGGCGAGCGTCGCCCGCTACTCCGGATTCGGCGTCGCCGCCCGGGATCGGGCAGGCGCCAATCGCTGACAAGCAATCGGTGACAACGGTGCGCGACACTACCAGCGAGGCCAAGATCCTGCTAAAGATGTGTCGCGTCCGGGTCAGCGGTCCCGGCGGCACGGTCGACACATTCGCGCTGCTGGACGACGGGTCAACAGTGACCCTTATCGATGAAGAGCTGGCACGCACCATCGGCGCTACCGGCCCCGCAGTACCGATGCAAATGCGGGGTATAAGCGCCACCACTGACCTGCCACACAGTCGCCGCGTGTCCATCACGGTGCAAGGACGCGGCGACGCACACAGGGTCACCGCGCGCACGGTGGAGCGCTTGGTGATCCACGAGCAGCAGCTTGGCAGGGACGTGACCCGCTTCGCCCACTTGCAGGGACTCGAGGAAGCGTGCTACGCCACAGCGACTCCGCGCCTTCTCATTGGCGCGGATAACTGGCACCTCATGATCGTCCGCGAGGCGCGGACGGGCAAACGACAGCAGCCAGCAGCGGTACGGACGGCACTGGGCTGGGTCATTTACGGCTCAGTGCCCCGGGCTATCCAGGCGAGCGTGGGCACAGAAGACGTCCTGTATGTATATAAAAACAACGATGCGACAGCTGAGGAGCTAGTGAAAAAACATTTCGCGATCGACGCGCTCGGCGTCTCACTCAGGACGAAGACGCGCCCAGAAGACGAACGCGCGAAAAAAAACCTTTGAAGAAACCATACGATTTCACGGTGACCACTACGAGGTCGGGTTGCCGTGGAAAACCGACAGGTCGGTGACTCCGGCGAGCTACGCGGCAGCGCTCCAACGGCTGCGGGGCATCGAACGAAAAATGAGACGCGACCCGATTTTCGAGAACGAGTACACAGCCCAAATCAGCAACTTGCTGGAAAAGGGCTACGCCGAGCCCGCAAGCAGTGAAGACGTGTACGACCCGCGCGCCTGGGTTTTGCCGCATTTTGCGGTGAAAAACCTGAATAAACCCGGCAAGCTGCGCTTGGTCTTCGACGCGGCGAGCCGCAGTCAAGGCCGCTGCCTCAACGACTTCCTGCTGGAGGGCCCCGACCTGCTGCAGTCCCTCCCGGGCATTTTGCTGAGGTTCCGGGAGGGCCGATACGCTGTCACCGCGGACATCCAAGAGATGTTTCTCCGCATAAAGATACGGCCGGCGGACCGCCCGGCACAGATGTTTCTATGGAGGGAACCGGGTGAAGAAAACCCAAGAATGATCAAGATGTCGTCAATGATTTTCGGCGCATCTAGCTCACCATTCCTGGCGCACAGTGTGCGCAATCATAACGCCGAGCGGCACGCCGGGGAATATCCGCTGGCGTTGAATGCGATAAAGAAGAGCCATTATATGGATGACTTCGTCGATAGCTACACAACGGAGCAGGAGGCCGTCAGCGTAGCCATGGCCGTCGATGAAGTCCACTCGCGGGCCGGCTTCAGGCTGCGCGGGTGGCATACCAACAGCAGCAAATTATACGAACGAATTCAGCCCGAACTGCGGGCAACAGAACCCACAACACTGGGTCCTGGCGAGGAGCCCAAAATTCTGGGCCTCATGTGGGACCCCACCGACGACGTACTTGGGTTCAACACGGCCATGAACCGGGTGCCGAAGGAGGTGCACGACGGAGCGCGCGCGCCGACGAAGAGGGAAGCCCTGAGCGCAGTCATGTCCATTTATGACCCGCTCGGGCTCCTATCACCTTATACCATAACGGCTAAGGTAATTTTACAGGCGACGTGGCGCAAACAGGCGCCATGGGACGAGCCGCTGGACGCCGAGGACGGCGGCGCGTTCATCCAGTGGGCGCATGGCCTAGCGGCCGTTGCGGCGCTGCGCCTAAATCGATGCTACGAACGGGGCCGCTACGAGCTACACGCTTTTGTGGACGCGAGCGAGAGCGCCTACGCCGTAGCGGCCTACCTAAGGACGACCGATGCTGCCGGGGCGGTGATCACGACCTTGATTGCAGGAAGAGCCAAGGTCGCCCCCCTGCGGCAGCAGAGCATCCCGCGAATGGAGCTGCAGGCGGCCCTCGTTGGGGCCCGCTTGGTTGCCACAATTGTCGCCGAGCAACGACTGACCATGGAGCGCGTCGTCCTGTGGAGTGACTCACGAACGGTGCTATCGTGGGTCCGGGACGACGCCAAGCGGTACACGTCGTTCGTGGCGCACCGCCTTGCCGAGATCGCCGAGTTGACCCAGCCCGATCAATGGCGCTGGGTACCGACTCAGGCGAACCCGGCGGACGACGCGACGCGGGCGGACAGTGCCCGCACGATCGCCGCCACCGACCGGTGGTTCACCGGGCCCGAGTTCCTGCGTCTGCCGGAGGACCGGTGGCCGCAGGAACCTCCGATAGTGCGCGAAAACACATACAGTGCTAGTGATGTGCCCGAAAGTAATAATAAAGTGACCGCGAGTGGACACTTACCGCGAATAGAACGATTTTCGAACTATGAAAAGCTCATAAGAGCTACGGCGCGAGTGCTGCTTTTTGTAGCGAAGTGCCGGGATCGCGCTAGTGCGAGTGAGCTCTCGGTGGAGCTAATGCGACGTGCGGAGCACCTCTGGTATCAGAGGTGCCAAAGTGACAATTTTGCGGAGGAAATCCGCCTCCTCCGAAGCGGGGGGAGGCTGCCGAAGAAGAGCCGCCTCTACCCACTCGACCCCGTCCTGGAGGACGGCCTACTGCACCTACGCGGGCGAATAAATGCCGCGCCGGTGCCGGGGCTAACGAAGCGGCCCGTCATCCTGGACGGCCGCCACGCCTTCGTCCGCCTTCTAATAGAGAAGGCGCACCGCAACGCCGCCCACTCATCAAACGAGCGGGTGGTGAACGACCTGCGGCAGCAACTGTGGGTGCTGCACCTTCGCCCCACGGTGAAGAAGGTTGCGCGCACCTGCCGCACGTGTGCCGTGCGACGCGCGACGCCGCGCCCGCCGGCCATGGGCGATCTGCCGCGGGCCCGCATCGAGCCATACTGCCGGCCCTTCACCAACTGCGGAGTCGATTATTTCGGCCCACTTACAGTCACCATTGGGCGGCGGCACGAAAAGCGCTGGGTAGCGTTATTCACGTGCTTGACGACGCGCGCCGTCCACCTCGAGACAGTGGCCAGCCTGTCAACCGACTCCGCGATCATGGCGCTGCGGCGCCTGGCGGCGCGACGCGGATGGCCCCGCCTCATGTACAGTGACAACGCTACATGTTTCCGCGGGGCTGACACCGAACTACGCGCCGCTTACACCGAGTGGCTGCCAGCGCTGCGCGACTGTGCGCTACGCCACCGGATGGAGTGGCGCTTCATACCCCCTGGCGCTCCGAACCAGGGAGGGGCCTGGGAAAGGCTGGTGCGCTCCATCAAGGTCGCACTGGCCGCTACCCTGTCTTCTCGGGCCCCCAAAGAAGAGGTGCTGACAACGTTGCTGGCGGAGGCCGAGCAAACAGTTAATGCGCGGCCTCTGACGCACGTGTCGGTCGACCCATGCGACGAAGAGGCGCTTACACCGAGCCACTTCCTGCTCGGTGGACCAGCGGGGGCCCCTATCACTGGCCCCTGCGACGACGCCGATCGCCGGACCTGGCGCGCGAGCCAGGCGCTGGCTGACCACTTCTGGGCCCGCTGGGTCCGGGAGTACCTCCCGACGCTTGCCCCCCGCCGCTCTCCGAGCGGGGGCGAGCGACCGTTACGAATCGGCGACCTAGTTGTGGTCGTCGACGCGAGCCTTCCCCGGAACGTGTGGCCCCGAGGCGTCATCGAGACGGTTTTCCCTGGACCTGATGGCGGCATACGGAGTGCGGACGTGCGCACCAAGGGCGGTGTGTTCCGGCGGCCGACGACGCGGCTGGCTGTCCTCCCCACTGCAGAAGAGGCCTTCCCTACGGATGCGGCGGGGGAAGACTGTTACGGACAGCCACCCGAAATTTTGTAATTAGTATTGAGATTAGTCGATTTAATTATTTAAGTTTTAGTAAAAGTGTACAAGCTTGTGTAGACCGAAATAGCCGACCGCATGGTGGCGGGAATTCCCAGCGCGTCGCCAAAAAAGACTGTAAACCCAGGTAACCGACCACCCGGCGGCCGGGTTTTCCCAGCGCGTCGGTCGAAAAGCACGTGTTGGGAATACCCAACAGCCAAGGGGTGAGGGCAGCCTCCTTGGGTCTGCGAATAAAAAAAGGAGGCGCCTTCGCCCGGCCAGTCGTCGCGAAAAGTTACGAGTAGTTAGTCGACCGCAGCCACTTGCGACAGTCTTGACTGCGATCCCACTGCGATCCAACGACATTGGCTACGCTACCGGCTCGGTTAACTCGGTTTACGATTTGTTACGAAGCGAACCAATATACAGTCCACTTTTAACCGACCGTGCGTTGTTTCACTTTTCTCCCACCGACGTCACCGAGAGGAAAGCTGCAGCGCACGCCCAGCTGTGAACCCGAGGCTGTTCGACGAGTGTGTCTGGTCCTACGAATCGACTAGGACTGGATATCCGTCGCCAACATGTAGAAAGAGAGGATAAACAAGATAACGTGTAGGCCGGTTAGTTTTCAATAGTGGATAGAGCATTGCAAGTGAACCGAATAGTTCCAGATCCCATAGAGGTGTAGGTTTAAAAAATATGCTCATAAACAATATAACTTGCATATATGTATATCTACATTAATTTTATAAATTTTCCGCTCGCGAAAATTCCAAATTCGTGAAAACCACCTGCGAAAAGCACTGGCACTTGACAGCAAATCGCGAAAAATGACCACGCCAATTGTTAACCATAAGATGGCACTGCCTGGAGAAAGGCTTCCTGGAGTTCGTTTCAATAGAATCTGGCAACTCACAAGGACACCTGATTATCAGGGATCGGAAAAAGGCCCGTCATTTAAAAAAAAGGCCAAGTGAGAGAGTGAGAGTCGGACTCGCGCACAAAGGGTTCCGTACCATTATCCATAAAAACGCCAAAATATCACGTTTGTTGTATGGGAGCCCCCTTAAATATTTATTTTATTCTGTTTTTTAGTACTGTTGTTATAGCGGCAACCGAAATACAAATCATCTGTGAAAATTTCAACAGCTATCACGATTCCTGAGATACAGCCTGGTGACAGACGGACAGACGGACGGACGGACAACGAAGTCTCAGTAATAGGGTCCCATTTTTACCCTTTGGGTACGGAACCCTAAAAACTATCCCTGTTTCTTAAACTAGAAAATTCCTAATGATGTTACAATAATTTATTGAATCAGGCGTTACTTTGCGGAGGTCCATATTAATGAACTAAAACTATTACTTTGCTCACCCGCGACCTTACAATAGTTTTAACTATTGTAAGTAATAGTTTTAGTTCATTGATGTTACAATACCTATGCTTTAATGACATCCGTAGCGTGGAAACGAACCATTTCGACTCCCAAAGTCCTAAATTATTGTCGTTATGTATCACAAGTGAAATGACGGGCGTTTTTCCGACCATTGTTGATTATATAGGTTCGTACAGGGGGCTTACCATGATCTTTAAATAAACGATCCAAACGCAGAGCAGTTCAATTTAGGCACCTAAACTGAATCGTGAAATTGGTACCACGACGTCTATGTCTCAGAGCTGAGTCTCAATCGCTTACAAGTGAATGAAAGACAGATATTGTCTCTGGTCCGAAACTGAAACGCTAAGTCGCGAAAGGGATGCTGCTATATGCAAACCAAATATATCTATCTCTTTTAGTCTCGACTGACGTTTGGACGTTCGAAACCCAAAGTACTTCTAAAGTTAGCTTACGGTTTGATTTTTTCTTCATTTTTAAAGTACTGAAAACTCACTTCCTTATATAATGTTTCTTTGTCATAAAATATGGCTTTTTTTATAACCAAATATAATTTTTAACACAGTGGTTGTGAAACCTTTGTACAAAATGTAGTGGTTATATTCTCTTTGCTTTACATTTTAAGCAATCTGCAGCTAAGATTCGGAACGCGAGGGCTATCGCGTATGAATTCGCCGCTGGAGGCGCTAGTGTAGCTTGAGGTCTTCGAAATGTCAAATGTCACTGTTTTTTATTTATATTAATATTGCGATATTTAGTAATACGTTAGATTAATTATGGCAAACATAAGTTACGGATCAATGAATGTGATTGCTTTAAAAGCGGAGTTAAGAAAAAGAGGTTCAAAATTAAACGGTCTGAAAGAACAGCAATTCAGAGGTTAGTTTTTTACTATTATAAACAAACTATTTTTTTGTCTAAAATTTGCTTGTTTACCTAGATTACAGCTGTTTTTTTCTTTTTGCAGGCTTCAAGACTATGATAGGAATAATAATTTTGTTGGAAACATAGGAGATGAAATACTAAAAACCGATTTGGCGTACATACTGTTGAGTGGCCTTCAAACAGTTCGTACAGCAGTGTAACATCGAGAAGTGTACTTATCACCTGACTTATCATATTTTATGAGCATTGCCTTTGCCTTAACGACCGCTTTAGCCTAGTTGGTAGTGACCCTGCCTACGAAGCAAGAGGTCCTGGGTTCGAATCCCGGTAAGGGCATTTATTTGTGTGATGAGCACGAATATTTGTACCTGAGTTATGGATGTTTTCTATGTATTTAAGTATTTATTTATCTATACAAGTATGTTTATCGTCGTCTAGTACCCATAGTACAAGCTTTGCTTAGTTTGGGACTAGGTCGATTTGTGTAAGATTGTCCCCTAATATTTATTTATTTATTTATTTATAAGATGGAAAAATTGTTCAATCCATGTGTGAGTGTGCTGCTGGTATGGGACCAAAGGCAAAGCAAAAAGCAAAGTAGTCTGAATGGCGTATTAAGAAAACACCCACAGAAAACAAACAGATATGGCATGAGCCGAAAAAAAAGAAAATTAACTTGTCTCCTAAAAAAGCTGAAAATCTTACATTTGAAATACAAAAATATAATGTCACCAAACCAAAACGAAATAATATGTGTTTTGATCCACATCCTGATAACACTTGCAGCACTGTACAATGGTATGATAATATTAGGAACAATGTAATAAACTATTGCTCTTTAGAGAAAATACGGCTGGGCATAAAGTGGTGTGTTTGAAGTTGCTTCCCTGCATGTCACTATTTATGCACAATTGTTAACGAAAATAAATATTTTCATTTTCATTTTTTTCATTTTCATTGCTCTTTAGAGAAAATACGGCTGGGCATAAAGTGGTGTGTTTGAAGTTGCTTCCCTGCATGGAATATCTAATGACCATAATTACCTTAAATTAGTACAATGAAACCCTACCTACTCTTCTTCTACTATGTTATATGTGTCTATTTCATGTGTTATTTATACTTGAAAGGTTTAGGTAGTTAACTAAATGTAAACAAACTTCAGTTTCCAAATTTGGCACATTCAAGGATTCAAAACATTTTATTTATCTATCATTGTAATACAAACTAGACTGACGTATTTTAATACAGAAATGTAAATGTTTATATAGTTTAATGGGAGAATTACAGTATTTAAGACATATTATATTATCACACATATTTACATTTAGTTAATTACCTAAAACTTTCAAGTATAGTTAATTATTATAGTAGATAATAGGGATGATTATGTATTGAAAGGATAAATAAAAAGTTTAGATGATTTATTTTTGCTTTTATTTAAGTACCTATAATTAACTGTCCAAAATACTTATTTACATTATATTTTTCCATAATTTATTGAATCAGGCGTTACTTTGCGGAGGTCCATATTAATGAACTAAAACAATTACTTTGCTCACCCGCGACCATAGGTATAGGTCGCGGGGGAGCAAAGTAATTGTATTAGTTCATTTATATTTTTCCTGAAATTAGTGAACATAAAGCATACAAATATGATTGTTCCTCCAAGTGGTACTAAATTAGATGATAACTTATTACTAAGAATCTTAAATGTTTTTCCTAAACCAATGACATGCTGAACATTGATAGGTTCAGATGATAAATTATTTGATTGTCTGAGTTGGTGTGCTTCAAACTGATTACACCTTTTTTTCAGAAACTGTGGCATGTTTACTGTAACATCCATATGTGAAACAAGATCATGAATATTAAAGCCACGATCACCAAGAATAATGTCCCCTTTGTCCCCTTTTTGAAGTAAATTTATTATGCCACACTTTTCGAATAAGTCTCTGTCACTGACAGATCCACCATATTATGCATCTGAAACAAAGGTCACACATCCAGAGCCAGAAATTTTTACCAATACTTTTAATGTGTTCGCTGATTTGTATTTAGAATAATGTAGCTAGTTGTGATACTGGGTTTTGTGGTTTTTCAATTTTTGTTTCTGTGCAATCTATTATTTTATTACTTACTTGTACAGTTATTATTAATCTTCCTTTGATACAATACATTTTGATCAATTGTTTCCTTCGGTACCCATACATTCAGATCCTTGAACTTACAGTAAAGATAATAAATCCATGTTATGAAGTACTTGCTCACAGAAGTTTTGCTTATTTCAAAATGGAAAGATAGCTCTTGGTTACACATATTTCTTCGCAATTTTAATAGTGTTAAATAAAACTGATCTGTTGATGTCACTGCATGTTTTACTCGAGCTGGCTGCATTGATGGATCCTTTAAATTGTTTACTTCATCACCAGAAAGGTTGAAAACGAACATTAAATGGTTATAATTCTCAAAACCAGTGTAAAATTGTATGACATCACATCAGGCTTCTCTTTAAGATTTACAATGCGAAACATGTTTGATGTGCTTTTTCTATTACTTCCATGTTCTGACAATTTAGCAGTATTAGTTAAGCTCTCTTCACATTTGCATAAAGAGCATTGTACTGAGACATCTTTATTTGTATTTTCTATACTTATTTCTTCAAATGTTTCTTCAAAAAACTGGAAATTAAAAAAATTGTTTATTTGTTACATTGAAATAGGTACTCCTAACAACACTATTATTATTAAGATACGATACGCAGTTTATGACGACAAAAGCTGCTGTGATAAATGTGTATGAAGGAAGTTTTTCATTTACTTACAAAATGTTGCTGTTCACATTGATTTTCTTCTTTATTTGAAGCAAGTGTTGCAGTTTCACGTTTCTTTTGACGTTAAAGAGCTGCCTCGGTACGTTTTCTTTTAATTTCCTTTCTCTCTTCACTTTCATGGTTCCAGGAAAATCGACTAGGCACCGCTTTTGGTTTTAGTAGGAATAGCTGAAAATTTTTAACAAAAGATGAAAGTATGCAAAACTTGCTCAGTTTCAAGGTTGGGGTAAATCAAATGTCTGATGCAAGCACGGTATTTAGGAATAAGAAAAATCATTACTTACGATTTTCTGTATTTGATTCTTTAGGTACCTAATGCATAATCGTCAAGGTTTAAATGTTTTTTACAAACACGTGAATGTTTTGGAGGGACATAGTTGACCATGCGGATCGCTACTACCACTGCTTTGAGACACTTTTATCTTTCGGAAACTTATGTCCGCCTTCCTTTTCCGAGCAAAACGGGACTGCGCAACACTGTGGCATGGCCAATACGTTTCTATTGTATTAAATATGAAATTAATAGTTAAATATTAAATGTAATTTTTTTTTGGCACCCGTAATAACAAACTTTGACAGGCGTAATGAGTAACTTATACTCAATCGCTAAATTTGACACCATTTGACACTAAAACGATTCAATTCCCACTCAAGTTAAGCGTCATGGTACGAAAACCACTGAAGTGAGTGAATGAAAACGTCTGCATCGCTATCGCTGAACCGCACTTGAACTGAATCGCAAAAGTAACGTCGTGGTACGAAATAGCGATGCAGTTCAGTTTAGAGCCTAATCTGAATCGTATTAAGAGATCATGGTAAGCCCCCTGGTATGATTAAGTATACTCCAAAACAAAAAAAAAGATTTTAGCTGAATCACTATGGGACCTGCAGGCTTATTGTCTAACGCTTCTGGCGCTTGCCTTCGCAACCACTATCTCTTTCTGTCAAACGGTATAAGATGATGACAGAAAGAGATGGTGAAAGCGAAGGCAAGCGTCAGAAGCGTTAGACAAGTGTCTACGAGACTGTCAGATTCTTTTGAAATTGAATATAATTTTCATCGTCTCTCTGAACTCTCCTTTTAGACAATAAATAATAAAGTAGTTATACGCGATGGTTTTTAATCGGTGATCACGATCAGGAACCAATTTTTCTAGGTCAGAGGCGCTACTACGAAATTCGAAAATCGAAGTTCGTATCGTATTATCCCTCTCACTCTCGTGTCAAATCATATTAGTGTCACCTCCTGCAGTAGATGCACCACAGTTGTCCCTGCCCGGAAGAGGGAACGCCGGTGGCAATACAAAATGATACAAAAAAACTGAAAGTAGCCTTCACTACACTGAAAATAGCAGAATATTGTCTGGAGGCGTGCTCTGAGTGATTAGGGCTCTAACTGAAGGATTGGAAGGAAAAATGTTAGTATTTAAGCACAATCTTTATTTCTGTTTTGACTCTATACAGCGCTAAGTAAATATAAATGTGAAACCACTTGTATTTTGATACCAGACAATTTACAAAATTGGTTTTAGCTCAGCCGCAAGCGGGTGTGACGCAGAAGGCGGTTCTTAGATGCTAGTTTCACAATTTATTTAAGCCTAAAGATGTTAGTCCCTAAGGAAATCAAAACTTGCCATCAATTTCAATTCTCAACTAACAAAATTTAAATCATAATTCCCTAATATAATATGTACTTAAAGGTTTCACCGACCTGGCCAGAGGCTACCTTCCTGTGACACCTGTCCGGCAGCAGAAGGATGAGCACAGTGTGAGACGAGCGCGATGCTGGGGCGTCGCCTCTATGTGCCAACACCGAAGATGGCCCGCACGGATCCCACAGGATGGAGATAAGTCTACTGGTCTCAGCAATGGAAGAAACGACGTGGCAAAAGCTAGGTGCAGATGGCACAGCTAAGGCAATGATGCTCCACAGAGAGGCTAGTTCTCAGAACACAAAATGAGATATATCTAGCCCTGAAATCTAAATCTAACTAAAGCTTAAGCTCCCAGATGGAGGTGCAAAAGGACAAAAATCTATGTGAAAATGATGAGCATCATTTTAATCAAAATACTAAAAAGTATACAGAATAAAAGAAGAAAAAAAATAAAAACCCTAACCGGCTGGAAAGAAGAAGAAATTGCTTCGATTAGATACTTGCAAAATGCAAAAGCATGTGGCAGAGAGGTTAAGTGATGTGGATGATTCTTACCGGAGTAGATCAACTGAAGCTCAGGATTTACTCGACGCTGGCTTTCCCACCCTCAGCCGCATGCAATGAATTTGATGCTGAAATTAACCACATGGATGAGAAATAATGCCTCGTGGATTATACAGAATCTATCCAAAATCTCAGTAACCACATTTACTTACAATTGTATTGCAGCAACAAAATAAAATTCAAATGGGCTGCTTTTGAGCCACATCAGCCATAACAGCTCAGAATGGAGGCTGCCACCTTCGTCTCTTCTCGGATGCAAAATGATCTGTCTCTCACACATGATGGAGGCCTACGTCAAGAGAGATGGAGGCTCCAGTACAGCCCTACTCAAAGCTTGAGTGCACAACACTTGGACTATAAAAAACCCCTAAAAATTTCCCCCAAATACCACCAATTTTGTGAATGACATTTACTACACCAATTTATCACTAGATGTTATTAGCCTTCGATTCTGTATCAAATTTGTTATGTCTCTTTATATTAATAAATGTTATTCAACCATGTCCAAAATTACTTCTATTTCCCCTGAAATTAGATCAAAATCCCTGAAGTGACATCTCTACTATCTTGTTTATAAAACGCTCCAATCGGAGATGACCACATCCTCCTTCCAGTTACCAGCTTTAAAAAATAACGAAATACTTGCCAGATTAATCAGATCTTGGTCAGTTCGAGTCATTGGAGAAAACACAACGTTACATTAGTGTGAGCGGGACGGCACGAAACGAAGTTCGAATTATGCACTTCGTGGTAGGGCCTCAGTATTCGGTGGCGATCACGTTTAGGTCACGTTTTTAAATAATATGTTATTTGGAAAATAACTTTTTAATCAACATCATCGTATACACATGGCTCAGTCTATGAACCTAAAACCTCTTTGACAAGTCAGTTCCTTAAACAAACTTTGACGTGAGACCTGTCAAATTCCCCGCCAAAGAACACTTGACGAAACTACAAACGTAGGTTTTTTTTTCGAGTTTTTTTTTGTCAGAATTATTTTCTTGCTGCTGTCAAACTGTTGGTGTTCTGCAGAATCAACCGTAAACCTGTCATCGTAACTGACATTGGCCCAAGCCAAGGCCGCTACTAAGGGAAATAATATTAATTAATAATAATAATAACATCGCAGGATGGCTTGTGGCGAGCTGTTGGTGCGTAGCGACAACACGAACCCGAGACCTTCAGGGGTACACTCACAAACAGTTACACACCACCCCTCCTCTAGTTTGCCTTTGTTGGCCGCCTAGAGTGGAGCGCAAGAGCTAAATGCTCGAAGGATGGATGTGTTTCCGTAAGTGGCGAGTTGGCATTTTGAAGTTTAAAGTCCAGGGACACCTCTCCATCCTTAGCCGTTCACACCAATGTTGTCGCCTCGTTGCCCCGAGCGGGCAATAGTTTGATGGGCCCATTTAGTGAACGGCGAGTTTCACTTAATTGTTTGAGACCATTTTCGTTAGGGATCACTGACTAAAAGTCACCGTGTAACATAGAGTATTTAAAGGTGACTCACATGGGCTGAGGTAGCGGGAACCAGGCGCGTCGCGGCTCCCGCGGCGACACGGGCGACGGTCGGAGCGCGCGCAACACCACTTTGGCTGCGCGCGTGCCGCACGCCAGCGCTCCCGCCGCGCCCAGCGCCAGGGCGCCGCCCAAGCACGCCCATAAGATCTACAATAAAGTAATGGGCCGTAGAGCACTACAAGGAAAGGGGTAACATTTCGGAATATTTGCTAAAAGCCAAATTAACGCTAGTGGCTCATGTATGTAGCTTCATTATAGTTTTATTCTGACAGGCAGGCGTAGTGATTTTAAAGGCGCATATTATAAAAGTTTGGTATCCTATGTCTATACAAATTACGACCACGGATTCTCTGCTGCGGTCAACAGTCAATTATAACTTGACCCAAATGAAATAGATTAATTTCCTATCCAGTTGGAATCAAAAACCCTTCACCTACGAGATACTAAACCCAAACGTATATCATAAAGGCATTCGGTCTACACAGTCACCTTTGTACATTTGCTACTCTTGCTACGTGGCTAATCCGCCACTGCATACAGTGCTAATAATAATTTATATGTGCAGTACATTGTAATTAATACGATTGTGCGCTAAGGTATCGATATGTAAGGTAAGAAATACACACACACACACACACTTAAAGAAACAACGATTTATTAAACTTACATAAGTAGTTATTGACACTCTCGATGCTTTTGCAGGATCTGAAACAAGAAAATCTCGTGTAAACCTTAAAATACGTGCGTACCGGTATAACCACAGCATTTTCGCTGTCTGTTGCGTGTGCTCTCAGGTAGTCACATTGCAAGGAGCGTCCCAGCCGCGCAATGAACAGAAAAAACGAACGGCAGGCTGTATAGACGGCCCACTGTCCGCCTCCCGCTGGTATTAGGTAGCGTAGCAGGCGACACAGGCGTACACACACATACGGAAGCACGCGCACAGGTACGCACAAAATATGTAATTCATAACTTATAATAACACCCCGTCGTTTTTGGGTCGGGGTTAAAAATGTTTGAACATGATATTTTATGTTTTTTTATTATTTACCGTTACTTTATTATTAGCTGACATACCACCCGCGGCTTCAACTCCAATGAAGTTTTTTTTTCACAAAAACCTTGTCCTGACAGTTAGCGATGGAACAAAAAAGAATTATCCCATTTGGAACAGTGGTTCTCGACTTTTGCTCTTAGTGGTTAAATTTGGTGATTGCAAAAAAAGATACAGCCGTTTATGCCGCCAAAACGTACATTTCGATACAGTTGTAATGAATTAAACTGTAAGCAAGATGGCACACCATGTGCACGCATCTAGTGCGCCATCTTTCTTACAGTTTCATTTATTACAACTGGGCCAGAGGCGTGTGCGTGACGTGACACGCACACGCCTCTGGCCTGCGTCGGCCTTTAAATCTCTACCTATCAACCATGGATCTAACATTTCACCAACGTACTCGTATGTTAAAATCATTATTCTAAGCTCAAATTTTGACATTATAAAGTAAATTTAATATTTAGTAGGTACCTACAATACATTAAACGTGGCACGTGATTACTCACTGAGTAACAGGCCATGAGCTAATTACATGAGGATTAGAAACGTGATACGAGATAAAAGCGTGAGGCATCTGTCTGGGTTAAAAGCTATGTACCTAACCATATTCCTGGCTTAAGACGCTGTCAACACCAACGTCGGCGCACACTGTCTATTTGTATCGGAGTAAACGAGATGCCGCTATTACTGGGCAGCCGGGTATATTGAAATTTATCGGGCAAATATTTAATTAAAAAAAAACTGTGGATTATTTGTGAAATATGACTCGTTAGCGGTTTAGGTATGAATATGTTCACTTCATGTTTTTAATTGCAGACGCATACGCCAAAAAAATAAAGACATAGAACCGTTTAATGATGATTTTAAGACCTATCTTTGCAATTATTTTCTATCGAGCCGATTTCGTCCAATTATGTATCGAGTCCGTCCACGGTCTTTGAAATATGATGAATTATTAACATATAATTTTTTGATGTGCTAGAACAAACAGTTTTTCTTAAAAAACTGTTTAAATGACATCATTTTCAACAAAATTAGGTGTTGTCAGCCTCTTAAGACCTATCAAAGAGACTCAGAGATACCACAGGAGACCGAAGAGCTGGCAGCTTCCTCGCTCAACGCAGTCTTACAATCCAGCGAGGAAATGCTGCTAGCGTTTTTGGTAATGCCGCAGGGGCTATTTTTAAAATTACTTTAGTTTCAGTTTATTTAATTTAATCTAAGTAGTTTTAATTTTTAGTTTTTGATTTTTTAACTTCACAATGGATTTGAATTTTGTATCCGTGCAAAAGTGAAAATGATTTGATTTTTTACAAGCTTTTATTTAGCTCACCCCGTTTGTTTTATTTAAACTTTATTCCCGGCTCAGTTCATAATTCTGAAGTTAATTACTTACTTACTCAAAAAATAGGTTATTGCTTCAAAAAGTGTGCGGGAAATCTATCTTGGGTTTTACTTGACGTACAAAAGAGAAAATTATATGTCTGTGCTTGGCTTTATGTGGTATTAAATATGGCATTCAATCATAGAAATGAAAATAGTGTGATAGAAAATATAAATGACTAGCTTCACTTACATCATTTTCAAAATTAACTAATTAATTAATTGGTATTTTACTAACTTGGTTATTCCGGAATTGAAAAATTTAAATACGTGAGTAGCCAAAAATGTAAGTATTGGCCTTTTGCGTTTTTGGTAGTATGCGTCGAAGGGACCACGGCTTCTTATTATACCTATAGTTCAATTAAGTACTTACTATCTGTTCCCCACGACTTGTCTACGATTGCGTAATCTAAGATACCTATGATAAAATTAAGATCAAAATTCCAATAACTACTTATACTTTATTAAAAAGCCTTGCTGAATAGTCGTTATGTAAAACCCTCGAGCCTCAATAAGCCACTCCAACCTTCCATTTCGGCCAAAATTAGAAAATCAGAAAGCCATCCATCTCAATCTATTTCCTTCCGCTCGCGCATGAATCTCATGATAATACTTTGGATTTGATAAAATTTTCTGAAATCAATACGGATTATCTGTAAAAATTATAAAATACGAGCCGTACTCCGTCTGCAAAAGCGCCATCCATAAATTACGTCTCACATTTAGGGGGAGGGGAGGGGGGTCAAGCGATCTGTGACAATAGAACATAATAATGGCGATTTTCCATAGTAATAAGTGTGACAAGGGGGGGGGAGGGGTTCAAATTGATCGAAATTGGGTGTGACGTAATTTATGGATGGCCCCAAAGAATTCGTTTATTGCTATCCCGAGAGAACTTAGCAAATTTCTGAGATAAAAACTTTCCTATGTTCTTCTCAGGGCCTCAATCTATCATGATCATCATCATTCAGCCGAAAGACGTCCACTGCTGAACATAGGCCTCCCCTAAGGCTCGCCAAACAGATCGGTCCCGCGCCATCCGCATCCCCGCAACCTTAACCAGGTCGTCGCTCCATCTCAATCTATCTCCATAATATATACCTAGTAAGATTATTTCCACTTCGACACTCGGCAATTCTCGACTTGCAGCGAGAGAGATCGGAAGTGCAATATTTACGCTGAGGTTTTGTTATTGAATTATACGTACATTAATTATACTCCATTTAATTTAGAATTATAAACCGCAACAACATTATATTGCGGCTCGTGAACTGTAATCTCTTTACAATTTGTACTAGAGTAACAATTGACGACACGCAAATAAAGTGACATTAAAACAATTTTATTTTGCGGCTCCCAGACTATTGTACTGTACTATTTGCTAGGTAAGAAATAGTTGACGAGCCGCAATATAATGATGTCGATTTTCAATTCTAAATTAAATGAAGTATAGGTTTGGATATTTTATGTGATTAAATTCTAGGATTTTATATAAGTACATACTGTACGTGAAAACATGAACCTGATTAAAACTGAGACGTCCCGAGTGTCAAAGTGGAAATAATCTTATTGTAACTACCAAACCAGAAAACCAAATTTCATAGGAAGTTGGATGTAGGTATACTTAGTATAAATCTTCCCAGGTGAATTTTTCGCTTCGAGCCATTACATTAAATTTGAACCTTAATACTACGACGATACCGTTTGTTTTGAAAGATAAAGGCTCGAATCGAAAAATTCACCTGGGAAGATTTATACTATACTGTCAGCGTAAGTACCTAACCCCCAAATGCGGGTGACGTCACAGCTGTTATAAAAACTTGGCCTTCTACTTTCTTAGGTAATATCGTCAGATTATCCGTTCAAAGGAAAATCGTTGCTTTAATTTTGCGGTAATTCAACCTTAATGGTTGATTTATTACGACGGAGAACACGCCGCCGTTTCATAAGTTTCATAACAACACAATTTGTTTACTTCGGATCAAACAAATGAACTTTCTATGAATCAGTCGAAAAACTAGAACATGTTATGTCGGTGGTTATGTAGTTGCAATACGTTTACTTTTAGTTTACCACTGACAGATGGTTTGCCTTCATTTCATTTCCAACTTTAACACCATACAAATAAAGTAGCTATTACAAAATCTGCAAAATCTACAATACAACGGCGCCTATATCGATGTTGGATACGATACTGCCAGTAAGAAAGGAAGAAAGAAAGAAAACATTTACTCGTGATAACACAGAAGAGATGTTTTCAATAAAACTGTACATACTTTAAAGGATTAATGACAACAAAAATTGACGTTAGACTTTAACAAAGATGTGCACTTTAAAACTGAATATTTCGCAGCATTCAGAACCTCGTAATGAATTTAAAAGACCTAACGGAAATAACTCTTACAGTCAATTTATTCTTTAGAAAGAAAGAAAAATATTTTATTTAAGGTTACAAGAGACCACCATCAAACAGTAGAAAGCTACATTAATACACCTAATAAACAAGCTCGTTATGGTAGTGACACCAGTTGTCACCGAAAAAGGGTCTCCACTCAGCATGTGTTGCTACACAGTGAGTGCAGCAACGCTGGTTTTCTGTAGAGCCTAGATTTGAGCTACACGGCAGCTCCACCTGTTACTATAATACTTATATACAAACTAGGCCTAAGCATTTGTTTTAAACTAAAGTGAAGGGAGCCAAGCAAAAGGTGTGGTGCAAAATAAAATATCAATTTTACATCATATATATACATACCTACACAACATTATATACTATTACATATCATTAGAAGGGTATAGCACTGCACGGACTGACTGAGTGTGATTTTTTGCACGTCCAGCAAATACTTCTTGAATTTAAATTTGAAAGAACCAATCGTACTTGAATTCCTTATTGGTGGCGGTATATTGTTCCAACATTTCGTGGCAGCATAACGGAAGCTACCACGAAAAGCAGCCGTACAGTGCTCAGGAAATATCAATCTCGTGGCAGCCCTAACCACGCGCCGAGAAATGATGAGGCTCTCAAACAAATACCGTGGTCGCTGGAAGATCACAACGTCGAAGAGTAGACCAGCCAGGTGAAGAGAGCGCCTGGCATCCATTCTAAGTAAATTACTTTGGTCAAGGTAAGGTGACACGTGCGTCCTAGGAGGGATACAAAGACTCATTGCTCCATCTTGTTGCAACGACCACTTGAGACCTGAGACTTGTAGATGGAGCGACGACCTGGTGAAGGTAGCGGGAACGCATTGGATGCGGATGGCGCAGGGCCGATCTGTTTGGCGAGCCTTGGGGGAGGCCTATGTTCAGCAGTGGACGTCTTTCGGCTGAAATGATGATGATGATGATGAAAGACTCATTGGTGATATTACGTCGGTCGGCAACAGAGCCTCAAGCACCGTCATGGAGTTGCTTGTTTGTCTGTTTTTAACCCCCGACACAAAAAGAGGGGTGTTATAAGTTTGACCGCGTGTGTCTGTCTGTCTGTCTGTGGCATCATAGCTTAAACGGGTGCACCGATTTGGATGCGGTTTTTTTTAATATAAAGCAGGTTTCTTGGCGATGGTTCTTAGATATGTTTCATCAAAATAGGTTCAGCAGTTTCAAAGTTATCAGCTCTTTTGTTAGCTGCGGAAGGCATCCGCATAGGGTATGTATTACAATACCGAAGTACGAAAGACCGAATGTATTAAAACATCGAATGGGTCAAAAGACCGACACGATTTTTTTCTGAAACCGTTAACTTTTTAAGATTGTTATAAAACAAACCTAACCTAACCTAATGGGTTTTGTATGATGCCGTTTTGATAAATTCTGAGAAGTTTACGGTTTCAGAAAAAAATCGTGTCGATCTTTTGACCCATTCGATGTTTTAATACATTCGGTCTTTCGTACTTCGGTAATGTAATACACACCCTCCGCATAACGGGCATTGACTTAATGTTCAAACATACGAGTGGCATAATTGCGTTGGGGGTTTTTAAAATTTTTAATTTACAGTTATAATTCCTCCCTCCATTTTACCAACGGACATCCAGGCGAGGGGAGCATCTTCATCCATAATATGTGATTAGTATTCTTCATCTTCCCTAATACGAACTGCTAAGGAATGGAATTCGCTCCCTCGTCTATACTTCCAGCCAAATGGATAAGACTTAAGCCCAGTTTAGAGTTGCAAGAAAAATTGTGTAATGACATGGCGAGAATGTAAAGCGAACGAGTTTAAAGGCGTACCGCGTTTTTCGCGCTAATCGATTTTGGGTGGGCGATTTCGGGCGTGGGGCCGCTTGGGGGAGGCACGATGGCTCAAAATAGGTTGGTTGGACTGCGCGTGTTTTTGGGTATTTTCATCATAATATTACTAAAACAAATACATATTTTAAAAATGTAGCCAGATTACGCCCTAGAAAACATCTTGGTTTATTAACATTCAAAAAGTCATGACCTTCCGTGCAGTATTAGCGTCGTACTACGAGTTTAATTTATATTTTAGAGACAACTTTGGATTTTTTTTCTATCGAGCGAACTACAAGGTAATCGTGTTTCGAAAAAGACTAGTCGCTAGAGTGAATCCTCAAATATCTTACATATGAATTTCAGGACTATAGCATTGCTAGTAATGATAGCACGAGTTTAAATGAATGCAATAAATGCGCCAAAAACACGGTACCCCCTTAAATCAATCAATCGAGCCTGCAATGTAATGCAACTTGCACGATTTTTCATGCAAATCTAAACCGGGCTTAAGGGCTCCTCAAGGGTAGAGTTAATAGGCTATTATATTCGGAGGAAGGCTGCACTAGTTGACGCTGTTTTAAAAATAAAGTAAAGTTGTTTTTGCTAAGTAATCCTATTAGTAAAACATTTAGTCCTTAATGTAAATTATAGATATAACCCACAGATGTACCCACTATCACCTAGTATCAAATTTCATAAGTACCCACCTGCTTTTTTTTATATAACTCCAACTATGCATGCAAATGTAAGCTAAGATTTTTTTTTCTAGGTTATGTAGTTAGTTATATAGTTTTTGCACAGTATTATATGGAAGTGTTTTGAGTGTTTCATTTCGCCAACAAACTGTCATGCAGTTTGGCGAAAAATGTGTTAATGTATACGCTGTGTAATTGTTATTTAAATAAATAAATAAAAAAAAAAAATATTACTGATCCAGTGAGATACACCTTTGGAGTCATCTGTAGGTACTTTTTATCAGGTGAGATAGTGGTCAATCAACGTCAGTTTTTAACCCCCGACACAAAAAGAGGGGTGTAATAAGTTTGACCGCTATATGTGTGTTTGTGTCTGTCTGTGGCACCACAACTCTAAAACGGGTGAACCGATTCGAAAGCGGTTTTTTTTTAATAGAAAGCTGGTTTTTTGGCAATGGTTCTAAGATATGTTTCATCAAAATCGGTTCAGCCGTTTCAAAGTTATAAGCTCTTTTGTCAGCTGCGGAAGGGATCTTAGACGCATAATGGGCATTTACTTTATCTTCAAACATATGTGCGATCAAAATGCCTTGGGGATTTTTAAAATTTTTAATTTATAGTTATATTTAAGTAAAAGAAAAACGCTAGGACTCACAAAAGCTAGATTACATATTCCAGAATCATTTTGTGATTGTAGACCTTACTCACCAAAAGCAGTAGTGTTTCCAGCCGCTCCCATGCAACCCCGCTCGTCGACCACACTCACTCTGGCCAACAGTCTCACACCCAGAATCTTCTTCTTCTCTCTATTTTTTTCTACGGTAGGGAGAAGGAGGAAGCGAGGGTCATCGCCCGTGGCCACCAAACCGTCGGTGGCGATGTGACGGGTCACCGTGTGGGCGAACCATGGGGAGGGGTGAGCATCAGATACCATCTGTTGGCCTATGCTGTTGGAAAATAATAAAATATTATTTGTTTTGATTAGAAGAATGTTTTCTCAAAAAATCTAAGAATTTTCAACATCACAATCATACACGTCCAACTGGCAGATCACTGGCGTCTCAGAATGAGAGGGCTTGAGGCTTATACTAGGTGTCAGATAACACTGTCTAAAAGTTTATTACTCTCCAAGTATTATGTTATCTCAAGTTTTTTAAAAACGACTGTCGCTAAATGTATGAAAATTATCGCTAAATAAACTTTACGCGGTTATCGTGGTACAGGGTTGAGTTCACTTGCGGTCATTGCAGAAATTGTCAACATTTTCTCAGTATTAGATTACACAGATTAGGCAGCGTTATCTGGCACCTAGTATAGTTCCCACGCGGGCCCAGTGCGGATCGGGAACTTCACACACACCATTGAATTCCTTTGCAAGGTGTCCGGGTTTCTTGACAATGTTTGCCTCACTGTAAAGCTCAAATGTAATTTCGCACGTAAATTTTGAAAAACTCAGATTTGCGAGCTCGGACTCGAATCTTCGACCCTCTGCTTGAGGCCATAGGTCATACCACTAGAAAAACTACTCCGTGGGTATCTATTAGAAACGCTATTGGAATATTATTTGAGCGGATTATAGATTTTCTTTCTGTCTGTTCACGCTAAACTTGAAAAGTACAGGTTTAGCCACAAGAGCTGGCACGAATGGAATGAACGAAAGCAATGTCACTTTGACATTTTTGTAGGAAAGTGACTGATGCATGACATTTTCATATTTGTGTGAAGTGTATTCAAATAGGGATTCGATTTGTAGCATTCGAACATGGCGGATGTAGACAGTATCTAATGTTGGTATTTCTGTTTCTTTGGCTAGTTGAAGTATAACTTTGATAATGTTTTATGCGGCGATTAACCTCAATTAACAGTGATTACAAAATTCTATATTGCTCTCGTGTCTGACATTTTTTAATGCGCAAGTTGTTTCCACGTGGTTTTTGGAAGTTTACTATCAAGTTGCAAAAACTACAATCACCGTACAACGTCGCTCCCAAAGAGAGCTTACTTTGACACTGGCGAAATTAGGGCAGAAGCCATATTTTTAAATAAAATTCCAAAAAAAAAGTATTCAAATAGGTAACACATAGATACTTTCATTCACTTATTCGATCCATTCGTGCCAACTCTTGTGAATCGACCACACTTCTTCGACCATCTTGAGATAGTCATTGTTAGCAAAATGAAGTCCCATACGTTATCTCGGTTGACGTCTAACTTCAAACGAACGAACGTAACTGTCATACGCTTGAAGAGTTCTAAAACGAGTCCTAAAAGGGTACCTAATTAATTAGTAAGATCACTCGGTTTTTTTTTAACATTGGTCTGGCACACTGCCGTGTTTTTTCATAACAGAAGTACCTCTACGAACCCGTGGAAATATCCCTAAAAATGTTACTAACCAGTTCAGTAAGTCATCCAGCGAGAATCCCCAGGTTCTAATTAATTTGCTCTGTTTAATGGAAAAGAAAGGTGTTTCTAAGTAAATTAATTTATGTTGAACGATAATAAAATTAAAAACTTCCTCTTTAACAATGATGGCGGAAAATCCCTAAGCACCAAACCTGACAAATTCGATCAATTTCTGTTAAAAAAGTGTGCTAAAAAGTGATGATTTAAGTACAAAAGTGAAATGCGGTGGTGTAAACGATATTTTAATACTTTCGGTATAATTATTAACTTACGTTACGATATCAGATATGTGTTCATGCGAACACGTTAAGAAATGGGCACGGTTCGAAGTTCCCAATCCGCACCGGGCCTGCGTGGGAACTTCGACCTGAGTCCTCTCGTTCTGAGAGGGAGCTTGTGCCCATACAATGGGACGTACATACATATATAGGCTGGGATGATGTCAAACACTATAGCTAAACCATTTAAATGAGTCCTCGCTCGAGCGGTACAGGGGCTGGGGGTATGACGACAAAGGGGGTCGGGACAGGTGCGGGCGGCAGGCACACGAGGCGCGCTCGCCGCCCGCACCTCTCTCGGCCCCTTTGTCGTCATACCCCCAGCCCCTGTACCGCATGGGCGAGGAATCATTTAAACGGTCTAGCTATAAGACATTAACCTTACCTATGGAATAATTCAAACATACCTCACAAAATAAGATTTCCTCTGCAGTCCCTTTGGCAGTCTTTGGGGGTATATGGGGGGTGGTAGCGACCAGGTAATGTTCACGAACGTGTCTCCCCCCACGGCCACGAGACCCGCGGACACGAGCGGCACGGGGAGGCGGGGAGAGTGTGCGCAGGAGCACACGCCGGCCACGCATTCTGGAATTACAGTGGGAGATTAGGCGGATGGAGTGGCACCACCATTGTACATTATAGTCAACGTCTTTTGCATTATAACAGTTATCAAGACAATTAGCAAAAGTTCGCATCCAACGCCTTCCCGCAACCTTAACCAGGTCGTCGCTCCATCTTGTTGGGGGCCTACCTACACTGCGCCTTTCGGTCCGTGGACGCCCCGGCCCCATTATTTATGATATCTTCATAGTTTAAATGCAGACACGTAACGTATAGATATATTTACAATACTAGCCTTCTGTCCGCAGCTTCGGTCGCGATAAATTAATTTTCCTGTAGGAAAAGGTATTTTCCCGCGGTAAAAAGTAGCCTATGTCACTCAGTTATAATGTAGCTTTCTAACGGCAAAAAAAAATTTTGAAATCGGTCCAGTAGTTTCGGAGCCTATTCAATGCAAATAAACAAACAAATAAACAAACAAACAATCAAATCTTTCCTCTTTAGATAGATAGATAGAAAACATTTATTCAAATAAAAAAAACAAATACAATTTAAATTTCACTAAATGCGCCAAACTGGAGTGACCAGTTTGTTGGCGCGCCACGCTCAAATCACATTATTACTTAACAAGATCTATAAGGTTAGAGTTATTCTAATGTTAATGATATTAAAATTAGTAATTAGCGAAGACATGCATATTAACACTAAGACGAAGCAAGTTAAATTACCAACCACTTTTGCTACTTGATATACAGCTCTAATAGTGCATTTTTAAGCTTAATCTTAAATGCTGCTTTACTTATATTATCATACGGAAACTTTATGGTATTAAAAATTCGAGGAGTCAAATAGTCCAATGTTCTTTCCCCATAATAATTACAACTTTTTGATTCAACATAATAATATTACTAGCTTTTGCCGGCGACTTCGTACACGAAGACAATAACGTTAGAGTTGTATGCATGAAATTTGGCACACAGGTAGTTTATTACGTGGATTAACACATAGGGTAATGTCAGGAAAATGTAAAGTTCCCGCGGAATTTGAATAAGTGAATTCTAAAGCCGGTAAGCCGCGGTGGCCTAGTGGTTTGACCTATGGTCTCTTAAGCAAAGGGTCATGGGTTTGAGACTTCGAGCCCGGGCTCGGTCCTCTGAGTTATTCCGAATTCGTGTGCTAAATTACGTTTGAAGTTTACCATGAGTTTTACAGTGAAGGAAAACATCGCGAGAAAAGCTGCACACACCTGAGAAGAAATTCAATGGTATACACCCGCATTATACAAATCGCGCTGGGTCCAAGTGGGAACTAAGGCCCAAGTGTTCTCGTTCTGGGAGGAAGCCTGATTGAAACAACAACATTCTATCCCGGGAAAGTGTACAGCATACCGCGGGATAGAAATAACTGTCAAAACATTTTGAAAATCAGAGACAGTGTAGCTTTTTATTAGTGAAATAATTTAAAAAATCAGCTCCCACGTTCAATTCACTTATTTATTTCTATCCCGTGGGAATTTTGCATTTTCCCGTAGAAAAGTAGCCTATGCCAATCAGAGATATTGTAGCTTTCAAATTGTAAAATATTTTTTAAAATCAGCCCCAAAGTTGAATTTACTTATTTCGATCCCGCGGGAAATTTGCGTTTTCCCGTAGAAAAGTAGCCTATGTCAATCAAGGATATTGTAGCTTTCAAATTGTTAAATATTTTTCAAAATCAGCCCCTAAGTTGAATTTACTTATTTCTATCCCGCGGGAATTTTGCATTTTCCCGGAAAAAGTACTTTATGTCAATGAGGGAAACTGTAGCTTACTATTGGTGAAAGAATGTTCAAAATCAGCCCCGAAGTTGAATTCAGTTTTTTTCTATCCCGCGGGAATTTTGCATTTTCCCGAAAAAAAAGTAGCCTATGTCAATTGGGGACAATCATATTAAATCATATGAAATAATTTTTAAAATCAGTGCCAAAGAGGAATTTACTTATTTCTATCCCCTGGGAATTTTGCATTTTCCCGGAAAAAGCACCCTGTGTCAATCAAGGATACTGTAGCTTACTATTGGTGAAAGAATTTTTAAAATCAGGCCCAAAGTTGATTTCAAATTTTTCTATCCCGTGGGAATTTTGAATTTTCCCGGATAAAAAGTAGCCTTTGTCAATCGGGGATAGTCATATCACGTAGTGTGTAAGAATTTTTAAAATCAGCCCCGAAATTGAGTTAATTTATTTCTATCCCGTGGAAATTTTGTATTTTCCCGGATAAAAAGTATCCTATGTCAATCAAGGATAGTGTAGCTTTCTAATTCTGAAATAATTTTTAAAATCGGTTTAATAGTTTCAGAGATGCCGCTACAAACAAATAAACAAAGAAAGTTGAGATATTTCCCTATCCCGTGGGAATTTCAAAAAATCCTTCCTTAGTGCACCTCTTCAATACTCAAGGTACATGTGTGCCAAATTTCAAGTATCTAGCCCCAGTGGTTTAGGCTGTGCGTTGTCTGTCAGTCAGTCAGTCAGTCAGTCAGTCACGGTACTGTTTTATAGGTATACATTATTAGTACAGATAAGGTAAACGTCCCTGTGCTTAAAATCTTATGTCATAGTATTATTATTATTTATTTAAAAAAAATGGCTTCTGTCTTATTTCAGGACAATTTCGCCAGTGTCAAAGTAAGCTCTCTTTGGGAGCGACGTTGTACGGTGATTGTAGTTTTTGCAACTTGATATTATCCAGAAACCACGTGGAGACAACTTGCGCATTAAAAAATGTCAAACACGAAAGCAATATAGAATTTTGTGATCACTGTTAATTAAGGTAAGGTTAAGGTATCCAGAAACCACGTGGAGACAACTTGCGCATTAAAAAATGTCAGACACGAGAGCAATATGGAATTTTGTGATCACTGTTAATTAAGGTTAATCGCCGCATAAAACACTATCAAAATTATACTTCAACTAGCCAAAGAAACAAAAATACCAAAATTATATACTGTCTACATCCGCCATGTTCGAATGCTACAAATCGAATCTATGTCATAGTAAGAGAGGTGACAGATAGGTGTCGAAGTGTCAAGCATCGGTACGTTTACCTTAATGCTCCATCATAATCATAATCAATCTCTACAAATTACAACTCTATTCTTGGTAAATGCTGTCAATCATTTGTTGATCCATTCGTTGTGCTAGTCTGTTGGTGATAACTCTGGAAAAGGCCTTGTATACTTGGCTCAATAAAGATATAGGACGATAATTCTTCAGCTGAAGCTTGCTGCCTTTTTTGTGGAATAGGGCGACTATGCTATTACGCCAGCTTGATGGTACTTGTCCCGTGAATAAGCACTCATTTAATAGCCATTTGAGCTCCGTGAGTATTGGACGTCCACCTGCTATTAGAAGTTCCACGATTATTCCATCTTCACCAGGGGCTTTAAGCTTTTTCATGTCCTTTAGAGCCTGTTTTATTTCGCATATGCTGATTTCAGGGAGATCCTCAGTAAAATGTTTTCGGAGTTTTGCCCGTTCATCGTGTGGATCCTGGCTTGTTGGTTCCGGAATAGATGATTTTTTGATGGTGTTCCTAAATACAATAATTAATTTAAATACAGTAAATTTTTTTTTTGTTTTTTTCTTTCAAGCTTTAGAACTTCTTCTTACTGAAATACGTAGTTTTATTTATCCACACACTCTACTCTACCATTGACAATGTCATTTCATTTATTAAATGAAAAACGATATACTTACCTAATATGTGCTCAATCGTAAAGAAAGCGCGGTTTGATAACATGTAGGTACTTAGTAAAACGGTCATTCTACTTTTCGTTGACCAGTAATTTTTTGTAATGTGCTCTTCTAATATTTTTTTTTACAAAAACGGTGAGGTGCTCGGTTTTATCATTAAACATTTAAATAGGCACATAATTAAGCTTACATTTAAAATTATCACTACGTATAAGAAGTACCTAATCATTATTATCTATTAAGTAGGTAGGTAACGCAGTGGACATGCATGTCCCCGCCATTTGTATGGAAATTAGCGTATTTTCCGCTGAGTTACTAATTTTTCCACAAAATTTCTTTAAATTTAAAGTTTTTTTGCTTTAAAAGATTAAATTTAGTTATTTCAGTTTTTATATAAGTTATTTACACTTGAAAACAATCACCAGGTATGCCTTATATTTCATAAATGATTAATGGTTACTTAAAAGTAAAATGGCCCAAAAATAAAATATTTAAATACACAATGACTTCTTGGTTATTATCTCATACTAACATCCACTTTTTTGGCCATAAAAATGAACGATTAATATTCTAGAGGAAAACGGAATACAATGGGTATTTTTCCATCAAGATCAATAATAATTTATTTATGAATTCTGCGGTTTGACAACTGAATAGACACGAAAACATTTTAAGAGAAAGTGAAGGAAGTTTCTAAGAAAAATAAAAGTAAAATCAGCAGTCTATGAAATTATGCAAAGGCCGTAGGGATGAGGGAAACCACATCTGCCCTTGAGCTATGTTGACTTATTTTATTTTAGTACAACTATACAGGGCGTAACATTTAGATCGGTCAATATGGGAAAGTCTGAAACTAGACATACGAAGATCTGTTCTTAGGAACCATGTCATCGATTTTCGTAATAAGAAAAACTGCATTCATACATTTAAAAAAAACTTGTACCTACTCAGCTTGGGAACCGAACCCGGACGTTTTGAAAAATAAAACTAACACTATTTCTATTTAGATACAGTAAAATTATATAAAGTTTACCACTGACAGATGGTTTGCCTTCATTTCTTCAACTTTAACGACCTACAAATAAAGCTAATTTTAGAATACTGTTACCCTCGTTTGCAGATTTTGTAATAGCTACTTTATTTGTGTGTTGTTGAAGTTGGAATTGAAATGAAGGCAAGCCATCTGTCAGTGGTAAACTAAAAGTAAACGTACCTATTGTATCGATTGTGTAGATCTTAAGCAGTAAATGTTACTATGAAACATGATGTCTAAAATGAATAAAATCCCTAAAATCGATGAAATGGTTCCTAAGAAGAGATCTTCCTATGTCTTATAGTGTCAGACTTTCCCATACTGACAGATCTAAATGTTAAACCCTGTATACCCAAAAACCACTCAAAAATAACTATTAGGTTGGGAAAAAAATATTTTATGTTGATATTGATATCTATGGTCTATGTGCGACTTGTGCAAGGTTGAGTGTTAAAGCTGTAACTCTCCTTTGACATATAAAATGGCTTTTGTTTCATGGTTCACTTTTAATTAATTATTTTTTTATAGGCTAATAAAATATGCTATATTGCTAAACCGATCAGTACCGAATCGTCTATGTAGCAAAATGTCCAGTAACGAAAATTGACCAAGAAACGAAATGTCAGACGTCCTATTAGCCTTTTGTCTCATTACTATAACCTCCATAACGCAGAACATCAAAATAGCGATTAGTCCGTGTAGAATAACGTCCAAACTACATATTGTCAAAAACGCTTTCACCCAAAAAAGCAAATTGTCAAATCTTATTGAAAGCAGTTAGCTGGAGTAGCAGAATACGGTAACCAAAAAGTGTGTTCGGGTTTCAAGTGGCCGGGCATATTATTATCAATTTAGAATTTACCTATTTAATTAAAACCCTTTATATCGTGAAATACGCGACATTCTATTTTATGGACGGTCTGCGATTTTGGCGTTCAGCTTTAAGGGCGTGTTGCTATCTGGTCGTATCCCTTCATAGACGTTATGCTAATTGGGTATTTTACGATTACGGCATCTTCACACAATGGACAATTTAATTTTTAGACCATCTGAATCGTGGTCATTTTGCTTTATAGACGATTTGATACTTAGCGAGCTAAACGACAAAAAATATGCAAATTGACATATTGACATTGATTGGCATATTCGTAAATCTAGCATAAAATATGCTAAATTGGTAGCACTGGTGGCTTTCAGCCGACATTCAATTATGCTTTTAAGGGCAGGTATCTCTTTTAATTCTACTGGAGCAAAACACAAATTTATTTCTGGAAGTAAAGGAAGCGAAGCAGCTTTTCAATTAAAGTAAAACAATCTAAGAATTAATATCAAGCCACTTCATAATGGAATCTTTTTGTTCTGACGATTTGGATTTGTCAACGAAATGTTATTTGGTCCGAAAATTTCGTATTATCAAGTACGGTCGTAGAACAGTACAAACGTAGTCCAAACTTTTATATTATAGATCTGAAAGTGTGTTTGTTTGTTTGTGCTTCTTTCACATTGAAACTGAGCGACGAATATCCGTGTTTTTTTTTTATATGGACCTAATTAAAGGGCTGGAGAGTGACTTTTTACCACGGGAAAATATCTCATTCTTACGGGAAAACACGTTTTAATCTACTTCAGCGGGAGCGAAGATGCGAGCATCAGCTAGTTATATTATTATCGATTAAGTTTGTGAAAATGTTTGGATGTTTAGATGTTTGTCACTTCTTCACGCTAAAACGGCATGGATTTGGTTGCAATTTGGTATGTAGATAGCTGGATGTCTGGAAATAGTTTCCGTAGCCTATGTGTTATTCAAGACGTTTATATCATCACTAGATGAAAACCCGGCTTCGCTCGGGTGAAATGTGACTCGGGTGATGTGTGAAGAAAAGGTTCGTCGCTTTTCGACTCTATGTCAACGAGTTAAGGTCGAAAAGTGACGAACTTTTTCTTACCCCGACTATACAAAATGTTGAGGTAGATATTTCTGTAATTATCGGCTCTCAAGGAATATTAAAGCAAAGCAAGGCATAGATTCGTATATCAACGTTCAATGTGTTTAATAAATATAGTAAATTAAAACTGCAAAAGTTTCTACATAAATAATTTAAATCTATCTTGTATTAATAAAAATGAATCACCAAAATGTTTGTACGCGCATAACTTCCGATCGACTGCACCAAATTAGATAATTCTTTTTTTGTTGCGTTTATTACTGTCAGGAGAAGGTTTTTATAATAGAAATTTTAGAAAAAATAGAACGGGGCGAAGCCGCGGGCATCAGCTAGTTTTTAATAAACTAACAAATTAACAAAACAAACAACGGGTTGCACTCCGGGAGTGCCGGAAGAAGTGAAAACTTGAACTTTAAGGCCCATACTACACGGGCGGTTTCCCGCCGAGCGAAACCGCTCGACGGAGCTGCGCAGTGTAGTTTGCACCATACAACTTCTATATAAAATTGTGTCTAGTGGCGGTTCAGAAGCAGTTTCCCGCGGCGGGAGAACCGCCCGTGTAGTATGGGCCTAACGTTGTGCCGTCTTACGAACCCTCCTCAACTTTGTAGTACCTTCTAGGAAAAAGTAGTGAGAAAGGTGCTTTTTGGGAAAGTGTACCCACGTGGTACCCATTGAGAAGTGGACCTTCCAAGAAAGTGATTCATATAACAAACTAGCTGATGGCCGCGGCTTCACCTCTTTTTCTAAAATTTATTTCGTAAGACTTCTCCTGACAATAGCAACGCAACAAAAAAAAAGTTATCCGATTTGGCGCAGTCGATCGGAAGTCATGCGCGTACATATATTTCGGTTAGACGTAAAGTGGGGGTGATTTTTTTTCTCGTCTAACATTATAGTGTGGGTTTCGTTGGATAGGTCCTGGACTTTTAAAATCATTGGACTTAGGCAATTGGATTCATGTAAACCATATTTTAAGAAATTAGGTATACTAACTCTTCCTTCTCTATACATTTTTGAAATTGTTATCTTTGTTAAAAGTAATCTACAATTATTTAATAGTTTTAAGAGTATACGTCTGATGAGTAAAATAAGTTCCATGCCTTCAAAAACAGCGTTTTTCAGGAAAAGCGTACTTGGAATGGCTCCAAAAATTTATAATAAGGTTCCGGACTCCATAAGTAACATAGAAGATGTAACAATTTTCAAAACCAAATTATTTAAATTTTTAGTGGACAAAATATATTATACTGTTAATGAATTTATGTCAGACTGCAATTAATGGTAACTGCACATCCCATTGTAATAGTTCCATTAATTGCTACAAAAATTTTTGTATGCCTTGCGGCCCAACATGGTGATGTAACTGTAACATTCAAGATCTGTGCTTATGTACAATTGTACCTGTGTTGAACAAATAAACTATTTCTATTTCTATTTCTATTTCTATTTCTATTTCTATTTCTATTTCTATTTCATTCTTCAGGTTTTGAAGACGATTTTTCGATATAGTGATTCGTTTGCGAAATATTCAACGTGCAATTTTTTGTTAAAATCGACCGTCGCCCATCCCCCTCTAAGCTGAACGGTTGGTATAAAAATTATGAAAAAAATCAGGATGGGAGGAAATATGTTAAATTAACAAGGACAACTATAACGGCTAAGTGGGCTTGAATTATTAGTACCTATTTTAATAGTAAATAGCTGCCTGACATATAAATATTGCTTGTTTAATACGGACAGTATAATTAATAAGATATGCAAGAATTTTTTCGTAATGGCTGCGGAACCCTATCCTGGGCGTGTCCGACACGCTCTTGGCCGGTTTTTATTGTCATTCGACGTAAATGAAGGATACACGGAAAGAACTGTCTAGTCACCTGCAGGCTTATTGTCTAACGTTTCTGACGCTTGCCTTCGCAATCACTATCTCTTTCTGTCAAACGGTATAAAAGGATGACAGAAAGAGATGGTGAAAGCGAAGGCAACCGCCAAAAGCGTTAGACAATACGGACGGCCTCTGAACATCTTTTTGAGTAATGGCGGTTTGAAAGTTGGTTGGTTTTAAAAGGGCATGCTAGCAAGCCCTCAATGGTTTTAAAAGACCTATCCAACGATACCCCACACTATAGGGTTAGTCGAGAAAAAAAATCACCCCCACTTTACGTCTATGGGAGGTACCCTAAAAAAAATTTTTTTAGTTTTTTTTATTTAACCACTTTGTCGGCTTGACTAATATATTCATGCCAAATTACAGTTTTCTAGTACTAACAGTCTCTGAGCTTAGCCGCGGACAGACAGACAGACAGACGGACAGACATGGCGAAACTATAAGGGTTCCTAGTTGACTACGGAACCCTAATAAAAACAGTTTATTAAATCTGGGATGGATTTATAATTATATGGACACGAACCTTGGTCCGTCACAGTATATTGAAAAAGCCAGATGTGCCAGCTTGTCATAAACAAACGTACATAACCATAGCTTATATTTGTTGCAATTCCCATGGAATAAGGAAAAAACGGGATTTATGTATTCAATTCAACGGGACCCTGTTTCCGTATTTGTGATTAAGCTTTTTATATATTATACAACGTGTCTCCACCCTCAGGACAAAAACGAATAGGGTACGAATAGGGACGTGTTGATTGGGGTATTTCTAAGCTATGCACAAAGCCTCACATCAAACGCCACCGTATTAATGGAGAAATGACTGATTTACGATTTAATACTTTGGAACAGCCTGTAACTCGATCAACCTCTGAACCATTATGTTCCTTATTGTTAATTTTTTTGTGGGTATTAAAGGTATTTTGTTTTTTTTTTTTATTTTTTCTAATCAAATCTCTCGTTCCCTAAATATCAGAATTGTAAAATACTAGATTGCCGATTTACCCTACCTATTTCTAAAATACCAAATTTCCAGAATACAAGAGTTCCCTGTCACCGTGTTTTTCTCTATATCGGATTGCCAAAAAAGCTTGTTTTCAAAACACCATGTTCCATTCAAAACCGAATTCCCATAATACTCGATAGTGAATTCACCAGGCTCGTAAAACACGACCCCCTGGCCTCCCCACGACGACCACGACTTGCCTGACGAGCCTGTTGATTTCACTATCTGGTATTATGGGAATTCGGTTCTGAATAGAACAAAGTGTATTATTGAAAACAAGCTTTTTTGGCAGTCCGATATAGAGAAAAACACAGTGCCAGGAAAGTCTGGTATTCTGAAAATTTGATATTTTAGAAATAGGGTAAGTCAGCAATCTAATATTTTGCAATTCTGATATTTAGGGAACGAGCGAATCAAATACCTAATTTTACAAAAGTAGAACATTCCTGAGAGAGAACAACTCTACTCAGGATTTCGGTCTTTGTCCAGAGAGTAGAGACACGATGTATAAAAATAGATCTCAAAAAAGTACAAAAAAAAAATTAACTTCATTAAAAGAACCTGTAAATATTTTTAAAATGAGTGTCGCCGCGTTGAGTTGAGAGACCGCTAAATGAAGAAGTATAATAAAATTAGTTATATCTTAATCCAACCTCTATGCAAAATATCAGCCTTCTAGGGCCTAGTGTTTGAGTTGGGCGTTGATAAGTCAGTCAGTCAATTAGTCACGACTTTTCTTTTTATACGTATAGATAATGTTCGTAATCATAATGTTATCGCACGCATAGTAACAGGGACAACTATCTCGCTCACACCCTGTCACATCACGTGAACGCTATCAAATAGCTCTGAAATTGTAAAGTTCTTCCAACATATCTATAAACCGTTTACACCAAATCGATTGTTTGGACATATGGTACCTACTGGTTGTATTTTTAGATCTTGCGAACGGATCATTGAAAAACAGGCGAATCACACATACCTACAGTGCAATAACAAACTATTAAATAGTAAACGAAACAACGAAATGATCGTTCGGTGTAACAGTGCAGTTACAATTCGTGAGTGTCTTTTTTTACTCAATACTTTAATCCACGAATTGTAATTTTACAAACAAATCACAAAGACGTTTTTTTAGTACTAAACCAAGAGTCTAATTGTCTATGTTTTAAAAACATTTCAGTAAAAAGTCGCCTAAAAGTAAGCACTAAAACTGCAAATTTATAGGTTGGTAAAAATCCGAAAAATATAAGGTCGCTCTCGTTGCCATAGCAACTGCTGGCTGTCGCGTTGCCTAGCAACCCTCGCCGAAGTTAAAGACTTACTTTATTTTAGTACCAAGCAAGCTAATTTAAGTACCTAAGAATTATAATTTTAGGTTTTTTTTTAGCTGAACTTAATAGTTAACCAAAACAGATATACAAATAAAAAATAAATAAAAACAAACAAAAATGTAGAGAACTAGATGCAACTTTCATCAAAATTGCTGTAACTTCACTTATTTTTACAGAGTGCAGTAGACACTAGTTCAAATATTATATTTTGTAAGCAGCTCTGCTCAACCATTTGTTTCTAATGCATCGCGATGATCTATCACTACTAAGTAATTTCAAATACATTCAGTTTGTTTATATTCTAGGTATTTTAACTCGGCTTGCAAGCTAATTTTATCTAGACGAGATAACCGTTGTATATGTAGATACTCAAACGACGTTCGGAGGAATAAAAGAAGTTTAGAATAGTAAGTAGAATAAAAGTCTTTGACAGCTACTGTTTTTATTTGATTCGTCAGAAAGAATACGAGATTCTTACTTTGAATTTTTTCGCTTTTAAAAAAAAGGTAATCGATCATGACGTTTTCTTGCATTGCAAATATTTTACAAATAAATAACTGCTCAAAGAACGATGTAGCGAGCTATACTCGGAGTTTCCCTGCATAATCCTCAGGAGAACCAAAATTACTGACATAGCTGCACTGCGGGTGCCGACGCAGAATGATATAAAATAAATAAATATCACGGGACAATTCACACCAATTGACCAAGTCCCAAAGTAAGCTAGGCAAAGCTTGTGTTATGGGTAACTAGGCAACGGATAAACATACATACTTATTATAGATAGATACATATTTAAATACATTTTAAGCACCCAAGACCCGAGAGCAAACATTCGTATTTCGAACCCGGGGCCCGAGCTTCATAGTCAGGTTCTCTAACCACTAGATACTTACCGGCAAGCTGCGCGCGCAGAATGGCGGCGGTGTGGCCGTCCCAAGGATGCGCGATTAGCCGCACGCGGTAGGCGCAGCCCGGCCGCACCGCGCAGGTCTCTGTCACGGGGCTCGCGTGCGCAGGGATTGACCACCAGGTGGCGCTCTGAAGACAACAGACCATATTAAAAAAAAAAAACCGGTCGTCTGTAAAGTCGGTTTACGGACTATAGTTTAACGTGACGTCATAAAATATTTAAACCCCCCCGCACCCCGCATTGTACATCCTGGCGTTCGCCGCTCTCTTGCAACTGGCCTGCTTACATGTACGTTACAATGAGTCATGTTTTTTCGTGTATGCAGCCGGCGTTCATCGATTTATTAGACTTTGTCACGTCAAAAAGTCGTACAACATTGCGATCCATATTGAGTTAGTAGCAGAGCTTTTTTTACTCATCATCTTATCATCATCATCTGATGAACATAGGCCTCCCCAAGGCTCGCCAAACAGATCGGTCCCGTGCCATCCGCGTCCAACGCGATCTCGCAACTTTAACCAGGTCATCGCTCCATCTTGTTGGAGGCCTACCTACACTGCGTTTACCGGTGTCGGTGACTTTAGTTCTTGCGCGGATTTCTAATGCGATTCCGCAGAGAAACTCCGAGCATAGTCCTCTCTATCGTCCTCTGAGTGACTTTGAGCTTTCTTATGAGGCCCATCGTACTATATCCACTAACACCTAAAAATGGCAACATATTGAATGCAAAATCTAACCGCGAATGCCACGTAGGTATATTACATGAATTTTATCATCACAACGAAAGTATTGGGTACTTACTATTTTTTATTTGCAAAGCTTTATTAAATTCTAAGACCGTCAGACGCAGACTTTAATCATGTCACATTATAGAATATAATTCTATTACTCAAAGTAGTTTAGTCTTACAATCCCGAATGGAGACATTGATTTTGATTAAATTTTTTATCTCTTGTAAAATACTGAACTCGTATGAAACTCTGATACAATCTTGATTTGAATACAATGAACTGTCCTTATCATTGTGTCTGCGGTTTTTCGTTTTTTTTTTTAACATAAAATAATGCAACAAATTCAAATTCGACATCTTTCAGAGGCCGTATTGTCTAACGCTTCATACGCTTGCCTTCGTTATCACCATCTCTTTCTTTCATCTTCTTATACCGTTTGACAGAAAGAAATTAGTGATTGCGAAGGCAAGCGTCAGAAGCAAGCGTTAGACAATAAGCCTGCAGGACTCTATACATTGTACACCTCTGATGATCAGCATTTTTTGTTTTTCTTGTATATTTTAATTAATATCGTTACGTTTATACTGTATGATTTATTGTATTTTTATTTGTAGTGAATATACGTCCCTGAACATGAATAATGCTGTCGCATGCAATGATATTATATACATAAAAGAGGTAGATACGCCACCAACGCACCAAAAGTGTGCCGCGAAATGGTCCTAATTGTGACCATTGGAATCAGTCGGATTGTGACGTTTGCTTACACTTTGCGCGCAAGTGATAGACTATCTTTGTCTTTTTTCTTCATATCGTCTTAATGAAGCCATCTCTCTTAATACCGTCTGTCAATGTAATAAAATTTAAGTAAAATGAAACGTGTATGTATGTGTGTGTGCCTGCCGCCGCGTGCGGAGCATTTTTTTTGGACATAATGTGAGCATATAACGTATCTACACTTAAAATATCATTGGTCGCATGTCTGTTATTGTGTTATTGCTAACGGGGGCCAAAACTTGTAATTTTATGATTTGAAATGTTTTGTTTATGTACTGTAATGTTGGCATGTCTAAATAAATAAACACTCGAATTACTTCATCGTCATCATATTAGTCAAAAGACGTTCACTGCTGTACAAAGGTCCTCTTTAATAATATGATCAAACGTGAATCAAATTAAAAAAACTATTTCTGTAAGCAGGCCGTTAAGGGCTCTTTTACATGTCTTTTTAGGGTTCCGTATCCAAAGGATGTCAACGGGACCCTATTTCTGAGACTCCGCTGTCTGTCTCTCTGTTTCCCATCCGTCCTTCTGTCACAGAGTCTATCTCTTGAACCATAATTTTGTGTAAAAATCGTGGCCGCTATTACAACAAATTACTAAAAATAAATATAGTCAAAAATTAAAGAGTGTTGTCATACAAGAAACGTGTTTTTTTCAGCGTTTTAACTCCTGCGACGGTTGCTAGGCAACGCGTCAGCCGGCAGATTGCTAAGCAACGCAAGCGACCCTATGCTGTTCGAATGTTTACCTACCTATAAGTTTGCAATTTTAGTGCTTAATTTTGGCAATTTTTTACTGAACTGTTTTTAAAACATTTTATGGAGATACTGAATCCTTCACGTACGAGTCCGACTCGCACTTGATCGCTTTTTTGAGTCTACCAACGCTTTGGAAAGACCCAAGAATGCGCCGCATGAAACTATTTTTTCCTAAAAATATATAACAGCGGTTCTCAATCTTTTTTGGCGACGGAACCCTTTTGGAAAGCGAAATACTTGACGGAACCCTACAATAAAACAATAGTTTTTACAAGTGTATTCTTTATTAATTGGCGTCAGAACGGTCGACTAGAGAGGGGTGTTTTGAATTTTTTTTTTCAATTCTTGCGGAACTCATACAGGGGTATCGTGGAACCCTAGGGTTCCGCGGAACACACTTTGAGTATGGCTGATATATAAGAATAAGATAAGAATAAGAATAAGAATTTGCTTTATTGCCACAAAACAAAATATAAATAAAACAATATCAAGAACAATGAACAAAACATTTACAAATATAAAAAAATACAATAATTTACAAACACTTTTGAGGCAAAAGGTCCCAGTCTCAGCATGTGCTGGACAGACAGTCCGGCGCTGGTTTTCAGACGGGGCCTTTGGGCAGGATATAATAACAATACTCTTTGGGGCAGGGTCGGTTGCAGACCTGACGAGAGACAGTGTAGCCGTGTTTAAAGTACCAACAGAAAAATATTTACATACATGAAAATTATGGAAGAACCGAAAAGTAAATGAGTAGAAAAAAAAACAAAAAACAATCACGGTAAAAAAAAAGCATCAAAAACCACTAACATGCCATTGAAGAGTAATAATAACAATAAAATTAAATATTTCTGCTTGTGTGTGCCGGTGTTTACATGTGTGTGCGTGAGTGTGTGTCTGTGTTTGCGTGTGCGTATGTGAGTGTGTGTCTGATTTTGCGTGTGCGTATGTGAGTATGTGTCTGTGTGCGTACGTGCATGCGTGGCTGCGTGCGTACTCTGCCACAATCCCTAGTTAAGATTAAGAGAAGAACTTGCTCTGCATATCTAATAAATGCGAATGGACTAACTTCTTAAATTTTTCCAGTGGTATATAATAAAATACAGATTATAATTTCTCTTACAATATACATAGATTCATCATCATCATCATCATGATCATCATCATCATCATCATCTCGACCCATATACGTCCCGCTGCAGAGCGTAGGCTCCTCTCCGAAGACGACTTGAGCTGTAGCTCCCACGCGGGCCCAGTGCGGATTGGGAACATAAATTCACCATCAAACTTTGATGTTTAAATGATACGGTCATATTTGCTGGACATGCATTAAATACAATCAATAACCACGAGGTCTTCATCACAAAACTATGCAAAATGTTTGATTTTTATACAAGACACCTGGACATTGATATTATACAGCGTGTGTTTTCGTCGGATGATATGTCCCAGGTTGTAATAAACCAATTTCAAGGGAAGGTCAAAGAGATAAGTTAAACTAGGTTTACCCACGCCTGCCGCTGACCTTCCGAATTCTAGGAAAATATCTACTTATTACATGTCAATGTACTTAATGTAAATATCACTATAGATGTAGATAATACAGACGATAAGGTGAGCGCAGCAATTTCGCGCGTGAAATCCAATGAAGAAACAAATGAAAACGAGTGGCCGTGTTTTGTTTCATCATCCCAGCCTATACACGTCCGGCTGCAGGGCACAGGCCTCCTCTCAGAATAGAATGAGAGGGCTTGAGCCGCAGTTCCCACGCGGGCCCAGTGCGGATTGAGAACTTCACACACACCATTGAATTTCTTCGCAGCTGTATGCAGGTTTCCTCACGATGTTTTCCTTCATACTGTTTTAAACTTTCGTGATTTGACATTATCAGAAAGTGGATGAGTTTCGAAAGTGACGATTTAGGAATATGGCTAACAACATGGCACTGTGGATTAAGAGGATACGATGGCTGAGAGACTTTTGAGAAATAGGTATTTTAATGAAATGTCGCTGTCTCGCCAGAACCCCTCCGTGTCAGTACAGCGAGAGCGGGACAACTGCAGCTCGGACCGTTAATAGGCGCGTAAAAGTGATCAAAACAACATTTCGTAATCCCCTGTTTCCTTCTCGAAAACTGGACCAATAAAATTATTTTTTCAAAAATAATTAGAGGACAATAATTGCCCCTATGTTTTCTTTTTTTTGTTTATATGAGGGATTCTTTACTGATGAGTGTCTGAAAATGACGTTGAAATTGGGCAATTTTTTCAGTTTTTGACAGCTCATATTTCTTATGTTAATTGAAATATGGAAAAAAACGAAACACAGGGGCATAGCTGTGGTAGATGGGCCAATCAACTTTTATACCGACGCTAATCTGTCCGCAACATTTTTCAAACAATTGCAGATTTTTGTAAGTAAACATGTTTTTTCTGTAATTTAATAGATGGTGTACATGAATACATGCCATCCTACGTAAGTTTGACCTATTAAACCGTGAAATATCTTGTTGGAAGTACGATTTTTTGGTAACGCCAGAGACAATTTTGGTAACGCAGGAGACGCCCAAAGTGTCGGTTTAAAAGTTGATTGGCCCAGATACAGATTACACAGTAAAAAAAATTTGGCTCTAAAGCCATTATCCGGGGAGGAAACAGGGGACTACGTTTGTATGGAGAAATGGTGCGCATCGTACCCTCTTAAGAAGGCGATGAAATGTGGCTGAAAATGAAGTCATCCTAAGCCAAAGCCTGTGACAACACAGTCGTCTTCATGAGGGTAGGGAGATGCTTACCCCAGGAATGTTGTATTCATAACACATGGTCATTCTGCAGTCCACGGTGTCCGTGTCGCTGTGGACTTCCAGGGAGTAGTCTCTAGCTGGAGGACCTGCAATAAAACGCACTAAAGGTCAAAGTCATAGTCAAAATACTATTCAGGGTGGGGCCGTGAAGCGTTCCAACCGCCGTAACCCCTATGTTACAAAATTCAAAGGGTTCCATGAACTAAAATCAATTGCAATTGCAAACACCAGGCGTGGTGGTGGTCACTAGGATTTTTAGCTGACAGACGTACTATTAGTCGAGTAACACACGGGACACGGCAGTTTGAAATGCTTCACGGCCACACCCTTTAATGTAAGCTATAAGGGAAATTATGAATGTCGAAGAATCAACCACCTTTTAATAAATAATAAAAATGAAAAATCATTTATTGCCACAACATAAATAACAACAAATGGAAATAAATCAGCTACGTTTCGGAAAACCCTGTTGAGGATAATCCGGCAAGAAACTCAACGGGGTATATTTTTGTCAAAACAGATTTAAGATGTTATTTACTTACTTCCATTCAACGTATAGCCGTGGTGGCCTAGTGATCTCTCAAGCAGAGGGTCGTGGGTTCAAATCCCGGCTCACACCTCTGAATTTTTTGGAATGTAGGTATGTGCAAAATTACATTTGAAATTTACCATAAACTTTACGGTTAAGGAAAACATCTGCATACACCTGCGAAGGCATTCAATAGTGTGTGTGAAGTTCCCAATCCGCGCTGAGCTCGCGTGGCAACTACGGCCCAAGCCCTCTCATTCTGAGAGGAGGCCTGTGCCCTGCCGTGGGACGTAATATAGGCTGGGTGATGAAATATTTGAAGATCGGGATCGCCGATGCGGATCAGAATCATTTTCAAACATCCATAACATATTTTATTCATTTACTTTACAATACCTGTATCTGTTTGATCGGTAATGTTAGTGCCATAAGGGTGATTTATTGTCGTTTATTCCGGACTGACAAATACAGGTCGTGTTCTAAAACGTAACTAGGTACGTTTGAGCTCACTTCTATTCTAAAGGCGGTTTGATAACACTAAAATGAATCAAACAAAAGCTGAACTTAATTTTGTAAACAACCCATACACCAGACAGCTCTCCCGCCCAATAATTCACGTTGAATATCGTCTATCAACACTATGATAACATCCCATCGCCATGACTCATAGAATCATTCCGCAGCCTTCAAGCGGTACGTAAATAGTGATTTATTATTTTGTACAGATAAAAGACAGATTCTAATGTGTAAATTTAGAAACATACGTCAAAACAAACCCAGCCCGAACGTTTCATCTTGCGTAAAGGTACGTTAACTGTACTCGTACCTATGAAAAACAATTGAATGTGTTTTTAAACGATGGGTTGATCAACGCCAAAAGAAGGAGGGGAGATAGAAAAACTCATACGCAGTCAGATTAAGCGAATTTGACCTTAATGAAAACTTCATGGTTTTCGAGATGTTGGCAGTTTAAAAAAACTCGTGATTATTGATACCCTGTAAGTGTATCGATTGCCATCACTGCAAATTTAAGTATTTTGTAAATCTGTTTTTCGCAGGATGTTACCAAAAACAAATCCTATCGAATTAAATCTAATTTTATTACATGACATGATGCTATAGCGGTAAAAATAATAAACAAAACCGAAATATTTTTTATTTTTTTAAATTTATCCTGCTGGTTTGATCGAGTTTAATTTTAATAAGGTATACTAAACTAACTTGGCACACAACATAAAAAAATAGCAATTTTATCGTAGTTTTCAAAATGGTACAGCATATTCTAATTTACCCAGCAGTTCACGAGATAATGCTATTTTTCTCAAAAATATACGTAAAAGTTGTAATTATTCTTTACATATCAGATGGTGAAGTGCATTAGTTTATGGTCAGTAAAAAAATTAAAAAGTTAAAAACATTGCAGGCTCGTACACTCGACAACAACGTCGCATACAAATTCCATTATTGTCGAGACTCAAACTTTTTAAAAAGTTAAAACGGCCATGGTAATCAGTTGGCACTATTCGTATACAGCCATCTCAAATGACCGGTATCAGTTGTTTTGTTGGAACTCCAGACTTTTTTATTGTGTTTGAAACAGCTTGTGGTGTTTTCGGTAGAAAAATACACCTGCAGTTTTTTTTTAATGAAAAAAGGCGGGAAAGTGTTTAATGACATTTCATATTAAGTGATTTGCAATTATTTGTACCTATTTAAGGTAATAAAAGTTTATTCTATTTTTTTCCTTCACCATTTCTGAGAAAATCTTTATATTAGTCTCGGCCGGAATAGCAATTGCTGGCTTCGTATTAGTTAAACGGACGAGCTTGCAATTGCCTACTTCCAGGCCACGACAATAATGTACTATTACACCAGAAGGAGCTTAAACTGCAATTATTCCAAAGTTTGGAACTTTGGTTCCAACCACCTACCAGTATGCTTAGTATAAGTTTTACTTCACCAAAATACTTCTCGATTGCGTTTACGTAGAAAAATCAATTACTAAGGAAACATGGACAGCGCCTCCGCGCTAGGGTTCATGATTTCTCGAGCTTATCAATTTCTCGGGTCTCGAGAATTCTCGAGTCTAATTTCTCGGGTCTTCTCGGGTTGTCGAGAAATTTACATTTACGTACGGATTTGCATATTCTTTGGTTCCAATAAAGTGATTAATCAACAAATTCAGTGGTTTCCTCTCAAATAAAAGTATCAAAATAATTATAAGACTTTTATTGACAGTCTTCAACATAATTAGCTTCTTTTTCTTAAAGAAAACTAAAAAAATAAGCTATTCTGACATTTGTGACCTGTATATTGTATACAATCACAGCACAAGCACAGCTAAAAAAGAAAAAAAAAATCAACTTAAAACTTCTAAGGTAACGGCGCCTGTTAACGCGGGTATCAAAATCGACGACCATCACCGTGGTATTTTGAAATATGCATTTTAAAATTAAACCGATTGATTTACTGAAAAACGAATTTTCTGTGAATGAAGCTCATTTAATTGACTAACAAACTTATTAGCGCTATTATGTGTCAATGAAACAAAGAGCTCGCAATTCATCAATTTCCGCGACGGCACCGCAGAAAGAGATCTTGCCATACAAACGTGTGACGCCACATGTAAGTTAACTCGTATCTTATTTAGTATTTTACGTAATAGTTACGGCAATTGAATTAATGTTATGATTTTTAAACGATTGTGTATAGTTTTCTGCACGACTTTTGAATACTCTTTTTATATTTTTTATACTGGAAATAAGTTAAAAATTGAAACTAAAATACAGCGGTGATAGGCGTCGTTTTTTGATGTGGATTCTAATATCGTGGTATACCACGGTAATAGGTAAAATGGTGATTTTGGTTCTTTATGCTTTATTTTTGGTTTATGTGATCTGTTATATACTTTCTTACAGTTATTCCAATCTTTATCAATTTACACTATTAAAGAACTATTTCCGTGGTATGGAAAGTATTCAACAAACCCTTAATTTTTAACAAAAACTTCAGTATTGAATTTGTTGTTACTACAGAAACCGTTATTTTGTCAAGTTGTTTAAATATTGAGATAAAATCATATTTATACTTTTCAGTTATATAATTTTGGTTTTATACCAAGGTGATAACTAATATTTTTGGTTTGTGATGAAATTACTACTGTATCTTATTGTTTTTATGGGTCGGAATTAGATTTTAAAACACTCCAAATTAAGCCTATTACCGACGGTACGACCACATAACCCTCGGTAATAGAATGTATGGGAATCTATTACCGACCCATTCAATGTTTGTTTGGGTCGGTGATAGTTTCTTAAGGAAGTATCTATTACCGAGTGACATTTTAGTCTTGTATTAAAATAGATCATATTTAGGGTACCGTTAGTGCAGATTTTTTTTGATAAAGTTGAGACTTTCACTCATCAGTCAGAAATACACATAAGTAATTTAATTATTTACAATATTGTGACAAATTACAAAAGAAAATATATAATCATGTAAGACATATTTTGACGTTTTACTTTTAGTTTTCCTTAAAAAAAATATGTACAAAAACAGTATACAGAACCAAAAGTCATTATTTTCTATTTACCTCGGTGTTAGGTTCCAAATTATGAGTCGGGTTCCTATTACCGATGGTAAAAAGTTGTTGCTTTTTATACACTCGGTAATGGAAGCTCAATTCGCGGTAATAGAATTATGACCTGTCCATTGCCACGGTAATAGAAGACTTGGGCATTTTGGTTTCAATAATTATTTTATCAAATAATTAATAGTAAAATGAGCCCAGAAAGTTGCGACGACGAAAGTTCAATAAACAATCTTAAAAAAAAAAAATATTCTCAGTGGTTTAGAAGCTTTGATACCCTTATTTTTTTTGGAATAATTTCAAAACTCTCTTAGGTACCACGGTAATAGGTGCCGTTACCTTAGCTTCTTTCTTTTTAACAAAACAAAAAATAAACAAAAATTGCATGAGTCGAAACACGAATGAACATGTGTGTACTGTGATTTGTTCGACAAGTTTCACAAAAGCATTTTTTCATAGTAGCGAATTTTCACATCGCGTTCCTTCATGATCGCAAATTTAACTATTCGTTTTTTTTCATGTAGCGATTTTTCACAAAGCGTTTTATAATATTCGCGTTTATTTTTTTCGCTTATTTTAACAGTAGATTAATTTATTAGTCGCAAATTTTTTCAGTAGAATTAGGCAACCCATCACGCCTTATGTTCGACGGAGCCCCACTTGGCGGGCAATCCTTTTTCTGGGCAGTTTGCCCTTCGGGCATCTGAAGATAACTAACGTAACGAACCTAACCTTCCTATTAATACGTAATAATATGGACGCTAAGAAGGTTACGGTAGAGGGTGAACTATAGATTTATTAGAATAATGATTTCGAGTAAAATGTCTAACAAACCGCACTAAATTATACTGAAAAAATTTGTGACTAATAATAAATAAATCTACTGCTAAAATAAGCGAAAAAAATAAACGCGAACATTATAAAACGCTTTATGAAAAATCGCTACATGGAAAAAGACGAATAATTAAATTTGCGATCATGAAAGAACGCGATGTGAAAATTCGCTACTATGAAAAAATGCTTTTGTGAAACTTGTCGAACAAACCCCCCACTGCGCTTTGGCCCGTGCCGCCCCGCCGACGCGCGTTTAAAACAAACGGCAAACGCAAATAGTTTTCTTTTATAATTTTATAGACGCAAATATGATTTCTCGAGTTCTCGAATTTTCTCGAGCTTGATTTCCCGGGAACAAAGCCCAAGGATTTCCCGGGAATTCTCGACTCGAGAATTCCCGGGAATGAACCCTACTCCGCGCGCGCACGTCCATGTTTCCATAGAATTGAAATTTTTACGTAAACGCGATCGAGAAGTATTTTGGTGAAGTAAAACTTATACTAAGCGTACAGGCTCAGAGTTTGAATTTCGAATAAAAATCCGATTTGAAGATTGACATTTGAAATTGGAACACAATTCAAAATTCGAATTCAGGTCGGCTTTCTGGTTAAAGATTATTTTAATTATTTCAGTACACCTCGTTAATTCGTTTGATGTGCATCATTTGGTTTGGTTTCTTATTTTCTTAAATGGACTTGCTTTGCCAGATAGGACTCGAGTTTTGCCTAGTGGTTTGGATTTTCTCTAACTAACTTTGCTTTGGATTTGGATTTTAACAAACTTTACTTTCGTTACACAAAGGAATCACTTAAGTTTTGTTTTAAAAAAACCCTTAATTGTGTACAGATTTCTTGAAAACAGCTCCGTTAGCGTAAAAGAAAAAAAAATGGACTCACGCACGCGTTGACTCAGAACCTTTCGAATTTATGATATTAATAGGATTGTCAGAGTTACCTAAAGATGGTAGCCAGGAGACGTTGAACATCAGCTCGTGGTCGGAGGCCAGGAGCGGCAGGGGCTCCGCAGCCAGTGCGCGGGGGAGCCCTGCGTGGAGCACCGGGTACTGGGGATCCGGAGGGTCCGGTTCGTCCTGTAGAAGAATTTAGCATATAATAATAATAATAATAATAGTAAAGGCGTAGAGATGTGACGATCTCATCGCCCGCTGGTGTTGTCGTGTCACCAGTGCAGTCAGTCATCGCAGGGCGGCTTGTGGCGAGCTGTTGGTGCGTAGCGACACCACGAACCCGAGACACACCCTCACACACAGTTACACACCCACCCCGCCTCAAGTTTGCCTTTGTTGGCCGCCTAGAGTGGAGCGCAAGAGTTAAATGCTCGAAGGATGGATGTGTTTGGCCGTAAGTGGCGAGTTGGCATTTTGAAGTTTAAAGACCAGGAACACCTCTCCACCCTTAGCCGTTCACACCAATGTTGCCGCCTCGTTGCCCCGAGCGGGCAATAGTTTGAGGGCCCATTTTGTGTATGGCGAGTCACTGCCTACTAAAAGTTCAGTTTATGAGATATTGAAATGGTAGGTGTCCGTTATCTCACTCCATAGCCCGGTAATCCTGTCCACAACATCCCAACCCCATAGCCAATTCCATGTCGCTTCCTATCTGTCAATTTATAGTTTAGCAACTGTGAAGGACTGTCCGCTAGCGAATTCGAATTTGAATTTAGCGCGAAAAACTCGGTAGGTCGGGCTTAAGGGCCGGTCATCACAGCGATATTTCACGCTTGACTTGGGAGTAAGCTGGTGAATGTGTTATAGATGGAGCTGAAGAAGTTTTCCTTAAGTCGTGTGGTCTAAAGCACACTCGGTTTTCGTAATGACGATTTTTTTTGTTTATGTAGTATTCCTCCATCTCGATCTTACCATCGGACATCTAGGCCCCCGGGAGGTGTCATCACCTTTACGTGGTTAGTATTCTATTGTCCCATACGAAACGGTTCGACATAATTTTTTGATGTTAATCTCAACCTGATATCTACGAGAAAAAGGATCTTGACAGACAGACAACAAAGTGATCCTATAAGGGTACCGTTCTTCCAATAGAGGTAGAAACCCCAAAAATCGAGCACTCATTGAATTTTTGACGTTTAGTTGAGCGGTGGATGGTTAGTCGAGTATCGCCAACCTCGGATTATAACTCGACGGTTTATAAGTAAACTCTCGTAGAAATTAAGCCAATGGTTAATGGTTAGCTTTGGAAACGACTGTTTTCCAAAATTATGCCACTTAAACCATTAGACAAGCACTTAACCTTTCTTACTTATTAATTGCTCAAAATCTTTTATCAGTTAGTTGCTTGAATTTATTTCATTCTTCTTTAAGCTCCAAAAGGATTTACGTGGGGCAACTAAAAAGGTTTAAGATTTTTGTTGAACAAGTAGCTTTTAGGAGTAAGTACCACAAAAATTCTAAAGTGATAATTTATAACTAACTAACTCTGTTTTTCACTAGAATTTTATTTCAATACAATACTAAGTAAGTAATTAGTAACGACGTGAAATGTCTGTTATCTTGTTGTGTCTCTCCGACTCCATTAGGCTTTGAAATAGCATAAATGTTGGGATCTAGAAGTTAATTAATTGCGATATTGAGTGCTTTTTGGAATTCGGCATACCTATTTCATCTGTTGTTTGGGGTAGTTAAGTTAGACTGAATTCATCTGTATTTCATCGGAATTTTGTTTAAAAAAAATATCATGTGGCTTGGCTAGACCTGTCTCTCATCCCCATAAACTCACGTTAATTTCGAAAATTTATATTTGTAGCAGTTCGTCCTATAGCCTCTCAAGCAGTGGGCCGTGGGTTCAAATCCCGGCTCGCACCTCTGAGATTTTCGGAATTTATGTGCGCAATCACATTTGAAATTTGCCATGAGCTTTACGGTGAAGGAAAATATCGTGAGGAAACCTGCATACACCTAAGAAGAAATTCAATGGTGTGTGTGATGTTCCCAATCCGCACTGGGCCCATGTGGGAACTACGGTCCACGCCCTCTCATCCTGAGAGGAGGCTTGTGCCTGTGCCTGTGTGTGATGATGATGATGATATTTGTGAGGCGACGATACCAGTAATGGACAAGAACCAATTATGGAAATTTTTTCCATAAATCCAGATTTTCAGAAACTGCCACACTACATTTTTAAACTTTAAACATGATGCTCAGATAACTGATGGTCATAACTGGTAAAGTACGTATGAATGGTGGGCTATAAGGCATTGAATCTTTGCTGTCCGTTACTGGGCAACTACTGTGCTTAACATTTCCATGTTTGGTGCCCTCAGCTGTTGTTTGGGTTAGTTAGATTGAATACACTATTTTTCATCGGAATTTTGATTTAAAAAAAATTCGTAAGGCTTAACCAAATGTTACAGAGCCCCCCATAAACTCACGTGAATTTTAAAAACGTATATTTGTAGTGTAAATACGCTATATAATATTCTTTGATAATATTGTATTTGCCGAGACTCTCATAAAAGCCTCACATAATTTATGGACACCTTATAACACGCAAGTGCAAAATCTATTTGGACGGCCACGCCTCTTGGCCCAATGCCGTTTATAAATATAAGCACTATTTAATGGTGATTGAAGATAATTGAAGAATTTTATTACTTTAAGATGGATAGCATTATGCAAAATATTTTTATGCTATACAGTAAGTTGATGAATAAGTTATACCTAGATAGGTAGGCTAATAACAGAAAATATAATGATTTACCTATAGACAGTATGTTTTCCAACTAATGTACAACGCATAGCAGGAAGTATGAACTGCCGATGGATGTGATTCACCCGAGAGTTCCTTATCAATTAATGATCTATATATATAAAATACTTTGTCCTGAATGACTGACTGACGGATCAACGCAAAGCCTAAACCGTTGATCGTACAGACCTGAAACGTGTGTGTTCTTTGTATGACGTGATATGACGATAAGAAAGGATTTTCCGAAATTCCCACGGGATAAGAAATAAACGAGATTTTGATTAAGATTGGCCCCATCTCCATAACTAAGATTACTAGACTGTTCAAATTTGGCATGCAAGTAGGTAACTACTAGAATAAAAGATAAATTTCAAGAAGAAAATGGGATTATTATATTCACTAACTGATACTAATGATGATGAAATGATGATAATGATGGATGTTGCCGTTGCCGGATTTTTGTTTTATCTATCTAAGTATCTATATAAATAAAAATGAATCACCGAAATGTTTGTACGCGCATAACTTCTGATCGACTGCACCAAATTGGATAATTCTTTTTTTCTACTCGTTGATTTTAATCTGTCAATTATGTGTTTATAGACAAAATTGCAATCACATACTTTTTAATCTTGGATAGTCTATGGCACTTCGGACTCAACTATATAGTACATTACTGCAGAGGCCGTGAAGCAAGGGATTGATGGACGAGATTTGGGGTATACGGCCGAGTCGTAGACGAGGCCGGATAAAACGAGTCCAGCAATCCCTCTTCCGGCCGAGGATTGTATAGAGCTTTTCTCAAACATGCATCATCATCATCATCATCATCATCATCCATCCATCCATCCATCCAACCATCCATCCATCCGTCCATCCATTCATCCATCCATCCATACATCCATCCATCCATCCATACATCCATCCATACATCCATCCATACATCCATCCATACATCCATCCATCCATCCATCTATCCATACATCCATCCATCCATACATCCATCCATACATCCATCCATCTATACATCCATCCATACATCCATCCATCCATACATCCATCCATACATCCATCCATCCATCCATACATCCATCCATACATCTATACATCCATCCATACATCCATACATCCATCCATACATCCATCCATCCATCCATCCATACATCCATACATCCATACATCCATCCATACATCCATACATCCATCCATCCATCACCAGTAGTTTAGGCGGTTTTATAGAAATATAAGAAGATAGATTTTTTTTAATGTCGTAAGTTGGCTGTATGTAATTTTTCCATTGTCAGTTTAATGTTAGTAAGCAAATTTAAAAAGTTACAGCAGCGGACAATAATGGTTTTTCATACTTACTTTTATGGCCTAGGCCAAGAAGTAATGTAAGGAGCCATAAACAACAAACTTCATGGCTTCATTTCGTGACATTAACGCATACATTTCAAAGCATGTTTGAGAAAATGATTATTATACAACGCTCTAGACGACTATAATAATTTCAAAATTAGAACTTAGTACTTCGATTGAGCGTCGTGAGCGCTTAGTGGAACGCACCCAATGTAAAGTTGGAAATATCTGGCAAATTTGCTTCCATTTGAACTCACTAACTTTTTTCTTCTGTTACGTGATTGGTTAGTAAGTGAAGTAATTGGCCAATCGGAAACAGTCTTAACGACGTCTCATTAGTTTCTTTTTGTGCTACGCGAAAATTTAAAAGTTTTGTTTTTTATTTGACGCGAAACAGACTCGAACCGACTTGAACGACTTTAATCGACTCGAACCGATTCGAATCAACTCGAACCGACTTTAATCGGTTCGAACCGACTTTAATCGACTCGAATCGACTTGAATCGACTCGAACCGACTCGAACCGATTCGAACCGATTCGAACCGACTCGAACCGACTTTAATCGACTCGAATCGACTTGAACCGTTTCGTACCGATTCGAACCGACTCGAACCGCTTCGAACCGCTTCGAACCGATTCGAACCGAATCGAACCGACTCGAACCGACTTTAATCGATTCGAACCGACGTTAATCGACTCGAATCGACTTGAATCGACTCGAACCGACGCGAACCCTTAAATTGGCAAGAGGTAAAATTTTCGAAAAATGTTTAATTAGCTATTTATAGAACTTTATTATCATCTCTAAGACCTCAAAAAAATAATATAAAAAATCTACAATTTTCCGTTTTCCCGAAAATCTATGTACACCACAATGTACTCTGCCAATTCATCAATAGAAACGGTCTCTATGACTGTGTACATCATAGATTACGTTGCCAAGGAAGCAATAAAACACAATACATAAAAAATACACAATTTATTATAAAAAAACATTATTTTGAATGAAATTGACGAAAGCAATTCCTTTTTTTCTTATCACCTGCAACCAAACACAGATGCATATTGCATTTAATGCAATATATGGTGGTCCTACCCTCCTTGCAGTACCGACATCTTGCAGTTTTATCTCCAATTTCAGGAAAATGGCCCACATTATCAAACCTGACACTGTCAGTGGGACGTTCCTTAACAGCGTTTTGTATTATCTTGCCTTTTGGTAACATTTCTCCACTTTCATCCACGACACTTTTACCAGCTCTACATAGCCCTTCAAATATATCGTACCTAAATTCTTTCAGACCTATCTTTCTCTTGCCGTCTTTTTTATATAAAATCCAGGCATTATTGATGCACATATCAATAAGCTGTGAAAATATGCCCAAATACCATTTTCTACTTTTGAAAGGAATCCGATATAATGATATGAACATGTCAGCTAAATCTACTCCCCCCATGTGTTTATTATATTGTTTGACTACTTGTGGGCACGGAACATCAATTTTAGATTTACTTTCTTTTGAATACCTTTTTATAGTTTCTATGGGGTGAGAATCTACGTAGGAACTGATAAATGTGACTACTTTGTTGTCGTACCATTTCACAACCGCTAATTTGTTTTGATTGCAGACGATTTGTGCACTATGTCCTCGGTTTTTCTTTTTCATGTCTTTATCTGATGGTAACAGGTTTTGACAACCCCTTAGCCGATTATTCCTTATTGTTCCGAGGCTAAATATCCCATACTCGTTTCTTAACAGATAAATCAGCTCAGGAGAAGTGAAATAATTATCTGCATAAATAATGGCCGGTTTCGTCTTTATAGTTTTGCAAAGGGCTATCACCACCTTGCCACCTACTCCAATCGATTCCTCTGCATCAGTAAAACTGTATCCACGGAATGTATCCTCCCCACCATAAATGATAAAATCGTAGATTAAACCCGAGACACCAGCACGTACGAAATTTTTAAAGCCCCACTTTTTTGGCTTGTTTTGAATATATTGCCTCCTATTTCCAGCCTTGGTACCTTTATATGGAATCATCATTTCATCTACCGAGTACTGGGCCCTATTTAATAAACATTACAATCCAACAATTTTGTAAAAAACTGACATATTTGTTAAATTTTACTACAAGTGCTGTTTAAGAAATTCTACAAATAAGTAAGAAACTTACAAATTAAGAATTTACAATTATCACTATTGTAAACGCCGTTTAATAAATTTTCACATATGTAAAAAATGCCTGTTGCTTTCCATGACAATATTGTATTTACAAAATTATAATTGTAAGGTACAATTTACGTAAAATGTAATTTTTTACTACAAGTTTGCTACAATTAAACGAGGGTAGACTTATTAATAAATAAGAAATTATTGAATTGGTTTACCTATTGAAATCACGGAGAACAACAACAAAATTACAATTTTGGGTCTAATTTACGAGAATAAAAATTATTTATTTATAACGACCGCTTTAGCATAGTTGGTAGTGACCCTGCCTACGAAGCAAGAGGTCCTGGGTTCAAATCCCGGTAAGGGCATTTATTTGTGTGATGAGCACGAATATTTGTTCCTGAGTTATGGATGTTTTCTATGTATTTAAGTATTTATTTATCTATATAAGTATGTTTATCGTCGTCTAGTACCCATAGTACAAGCTTTGCTTAGTTTGGGACTAGGTCGATTTGTGTAAGATTGTCCCCTAATATTTATTTATTTATTTTTTATAATATTATATTATATTATTATTATTTTTTTTTTAATATTTATTTTTACTTACCTACTCTTTGTCGGTCCCTTACTAAATGCTCCTTTCATCCACTCAAAGGTTGACTGGTAGAGATAAGTTCGCCTTTGTACATGCATTTCAACGGTTGTCAATAATGTATTTCTTTTTTTTCCTTATTTTTGTACAATAAAGAGTTTACATACATACATAAAGATATTGTTCTCAAACATGCAATGATAATAATTGATGTTATGTTCCTTATGGCCGCGAAGTATCACAATGCAGGTGCGGCTAGACGAGAGGTCAATAATGGAATTTCATACAACATTGCCGGCCTAGGTCGGCAAAGTGATCTTTTTCGTTTCCATTCCACACGGAGTGTCACGGCATCATGGCGTTCGGCCATTAAAAAAAACTATAAGCAATATTTGCTGTATGTGTATAAATAAATATAGTTCCAAAGTAAGCAAAGCTTGTGTTATGGGAGGTTATGGGTACTTGGCAACGGATAAATATACTTATATATATTTAAATACATATTAAACACCCAAGACTCGAGAACATGCATTCGTATTTTTTACAAATATCAGCCCCGACGCGGGAATCGAACCCGGGACCTCAAGCTAATGTCACTACTCGTTGTTAGAACCATGATTTTTAATTATTCAGATCGTCGGAGTACACTTCATTAATTTCTGACAGACCCTAGGTTACCTGTAGGGATTATACTACAATTTACAAAATATGTATACTTGTAAGTACAATTACTTGTTTAATAAAGTAAATTTCCATACAAAATTGTAAACAATCACCTGTGAAGTGAAAATTTTTATTAAACAGAATTATGTGAAATTGTAGGTACAATTATACAATTTTATAAATTTTCCACCATAACAAATTTGTAAATTAAAATTTTTATTAAACAGAAACTTGTAGAATTGTAACCTGTTGATACAATTTACAATTTACAACTTGTAATTTTTATTAAATAGGGCCCTGGCCTTCCTCATCGAGTTTTAAGAAATTTTGTCTAATTTTTTCCATAACAGGTCGGATTTTATAATACCGATCAGAATTTTGTAGTGAATTATCGACAAAATGAATGTTGCGGCGTATTTGTTGAAACCGTTTTAGAGGCATCTCATTTGCAATCAGGGGATATCTAGTTTTCCTTGCCCAGTAGTCCGTGTACGCAGGCATTTTTACTATACCCATTAATATTTCTATGCCTAAAAAGCTTTTCAGTTCACTGTCTGATAATTGAATGGACCTTCCTGTTTGTTGTACTGAGTACAAATTTGTGTTAAGCACAATATCTGAAATGATTTCCGGCGTGAGAAATAGATACAAATAATCTAAGGCTGTTTCTACTTGCTTTTTTTGCACTTTGTATAAATCCTCATCTATACAGCCCCTGTATTTGAAATGGGTTTTTAACCACTTGAAGTTGAGGACCAATCTGGTTTTCTTAACTTTCTTTGCTGGTATGGTAGGAACGGCCTTTTTGCGTTTGTTCCGGTTTGATCTTGTCAATGGCGTGCTTGGACCTGGATGAGGTGAATACTCTGGGGCTGATGGTGTTGGTATGGACTGAATAGAATCTAGTGATGGCAAAACATCGTAATTGGCTGTAGAAGGAGTTGGAAATACTTCATTAAATGTTGGTGTAAGTCGGACATCTTCAATGTTGTTGGCATGAGTGTCACTCGTCTGTGGGATATTTTCAGATGAATTGTTGCCAGTTGCTTCGTCTGAAGAGCTGTTCAATAAGTTTAATCTTTCCAGTGAAGAATTTAATGAAGGTGGGTCAGAGCTACATTCTGATAAAACAGGTGGTTGCATAAAGTTAGGTTCTTCTTCAGAAGTGGACCCATCATCCGAACATGCATTGATTAATGGAACCAAAGCTAAGATTTTGTGAGAACGTGTTTGTTTTAAGCACTGCAAACAAATGAACAAAAATATGATGCAATCAAACAAAACAATAGTAAAAAGTGCTTAAAAATATCCCATGACAGAAAACGAAAGATGCTAGTAAGCTGGCAACGTACAGCGTGGTTACCAATGTGTCTAACAGGTAAATTGTTACTGTGATTACCGTAGGTCAAATGAAGTACTTTACAGTACAATTGGCAACGGTAATCACAGTGTACATACTAACTTTTGAGTCTGTATTTTTTTTATTCCGGAATGTACATGCAATAAAACCACATGAACCAATCCCTTGGACTTTTCTTATGTATAAAAATACATAACATGCATTACTTTTACACAAAAATCTAGCAAAATGTTATTAAAACTTACTCGAGGTGCCGACAAGTGTTTCCGCTTCGAATTCATTTCGATATTGACAAGTCTATTTTAGTGTTACTAGTGTAAACCATTTTTTCTACCAATCACAATTAAAATTGTTGCCAGTTTCTGCTAAAAGTAGTTTAAATAATGAAGTGTAATAAAGTCAGTATTTTTTTTAAGTGAATGTACACAGTAATGTACGCTGTCAATTTAAGGGTTAAAACAAATAAAACAACCCATATAAGACAGTCGGTCCGAGTCGGTTCGTGTCGATTATAGTCAGTTTGAGTCGATTCGACTCGAACCGACTCGAACTGATTCGAACCGATTCGAACCGACTCGAACCGACTTTAATCGACTCGAATCGACTTGAACCGTTTCGTACCGATTCGAACCGACTCGAACCGCTTCGAACCGCTTCGAACCGATTCGAACCGAATCGAACCGACTCGAACCGACTTTAATCGATTCGAACCGACGTTAATCGACTCGAATCGACTTGAATCGACTCGAACCGACGCGAACCGATTCGAACCGACTCGAATCGACTCGAACTGACTATAATCGACACGAACCGACTCGGACCGACTGTCTTATATGGGTTGTTTTATTTGTTTTAATTCATAAACAAGTGGAAGGTACTATTTTCAAACTTAACCCAATGTACTTTACAAAAGGTTATGTATGTATAGTCGGGGTAAGAAAAGGTTCGTCACTTTTCGACTCTATGTCAACGAGTTAAGGTCGAAAAGTGACGAACCTTTTCTTACCCCGACTATACCTCGATAGACGATGATGATGATGACTCGTAGAAAAAGTATTGTATACAATAGTTACATAATTAGCTCTTAAAATCTCGTACCTTACTTAGGCCACTCGGCAAGCCTCGTGGCCTAAACACGGTACTCGACTTTAAGAGCCTTCATTATGCAACGATTGTATAAAATACTATTTTGTTGCGTTTGTTACTCTCAGGAGAAGGTTCGTATGAAAGAAATTTTAGAAAAAATACAACGGGGGCGAAGCCGCGGGTATCAGCTAGTAAATAATAAATAAAAATAATATATTATCAGACGTTTCCGTCCATAGACACACAATAGGTACATGGTGATAAAAAGAAATGGGATAATGTGTTATTAACAATTATTCTTATCACCTATGTTAGTATTTATAAATTATAAATTAATAAAGTTACTAATTATGCGACTCCAACACATCAGTCAAACAAATAAATAAATAATATCAAAAATGAAAATTAATAAATGTCAATATAGTCAATACGTATGTCAATATACAATGATGGAGATGAAGTAGCTTTACCACAAATTGGAATTCCGCAGACGAAGTCGCGAGCAAAAGCTAGTCGTACATATACATCACCATTTAAGTGATCGTACGCACTTGGCTAGTGCGGAATTTGCGGGAAAACTAAGAATGAGTAAAGACAACAGTACTAATTTATCTGCAATAAAATCTAGAGAGGTAATAAATTGGCGCGATCTCAGTTGCAGAGGTCTTATAAAATTCAAAGAAAACAAGTTAGCAAAAGAATTAAAAATTAATTCTTAATTCTTCTTCTTGTTCTTATAGTGCCACTTCATTATTGAAGGTTGGCAGTCAGCTCTTTAAATCTCGTCCTGTCCATAGCCAACTTAAATAGCTGTTCTACAGTCTTGTTGCCGGTCCATTCTCTTACGTTACCAAGCTTCGATCAACAATACTATTAGATAACGGGTCGGCGCAAAAAATACGGCCCGGTAAATAAGAGCGCACTCCCAATGTGAGCTCTTATTTGGTTTTAGTTCGGTCCAAACACAGCCATTGAATTTGTTGTCTCTGTGCATCAGAAAACAGATGTCGCTCTATAGCTACACATTCAAACGGACCGAATTTAGCTTTGATTTTGTAGGTAACCCGAAATCTAGTTGTATTTTTGATCGAAGTTACGGAGCCATGACATTTTGCGCCTCCCGACCTTACGTTTTCCGGTTATTTTGCACATCATGATAGTTTGCAGAAGGCGAAATTGTTGGTGTCGGAGAATATGACCCAATACAGAGGTTTTAAACTCAATTACAGAGGTAATTAGGATGATATAAATCGAAAGAATAAGTCCCAGATATAGTGGTTTGTTTAGTACCACTAACAGAGGTAAAGCGTCAGGACCTCAGCACGAGTTCCAGCTATGGAGGTCATTCACTTATCCAGGTTCCACTTAACCAAGTTTTACTGTATTAATTCTCAATTACATCTATTGTATGTTTCTTTGGCGAGAAAATAGTCGGTAGTTTGCAAAATATAAGAGCACAAACTTAGTCGTTTCTTCGTCGGTACTGCCAACTGGACAATTGTCCAATATTACGTAATATTAAGTTATTTGTGTTGTTTTGCAGTAAAGGCGAAATATTGACACTGGAAAACAATTATAACAAATCTAATCAGTGATTAATAGTTATCAGACGTGCGTAATTCTAGTAGAGATTCAGTTTTTTTCATTCATTAAAAACATGTCCGGGTCGAGACTTCGCAGTGTATTTGTCTGACGTAATTTTTAGGGTTCTGATCTACTGCAGCATTTAACATTGTCGTATGTTAAAATCTTTCCTTTCGTTTGAATTTCACCAAGTAGGTATATAACATTATTTTAAGACATTAAGGCCGCACCGTGCTTTTGGCACATCTACTTTTACATTCATTGAATTTTTGCTGTAATCATTACTAGCTAAGCTTTAGTTCTGAAATTCATGTGTAAGATGTTTGAGGAGTCACTCTAATGACCAGTGATTTTCGAAACACGATTACTTGTTGTTTGCTCGATAGAAAAAAAAATCATGACTTTTTGAATGTTAATAAACTGTGATGTTTTCTAGGGCCTAGTGTTCCTACATTTTTAATGCTAATTTTTGTTTTAGTACTTAACAAGATGAAAATACGTAAATACACGAGCTACTAGCGACTAATGTCTTTATTGATAGTTGACGAGGTATAAAAACGACGACATGAAAAAATTACTAAGTTTTTCCAACTTTAATCGACACATAAACATAGCGCACATCTAGATCTAAAGAGGGTCAACTCAAAATAATATACCATTCTAATTTAGACTTCAGTCAATTTCTAAAAGGTCTGAATTAAAATGGTATATTATTTTGAGTTGACCCTCTTTAGATCTAGATGTGCGATAGGTAGGTTTAGGTTATGTTAAGTTTGCATCGGCCCGAAGGGTCAAAAGCACACAGAAGAAGGAGATACAGCCTGGTGACAGACGGACGGTTTTTACCCTTTGGGTACGGAACCCTAAAAAGGAGACTAGACATGCTCTATCCGTGTACCCCTAATATTGTCTAACGCGGGGGCGCTTGCCTTCGCTTTCACCATCTCTTTCTGTCACCATCTTATACCGTTTGTCAGAAAGAGATAGTGATTGCGAAAACATTCGGAGGACCTGAAGCGTCGTAGTCAGCCACTCAGTCTAACCACTGGGCTATCCGGTCGTCTAATATACAGTGTGGAAAAATAAGTCAGGCCCTGGAGGGAAACTACCTACCTTAAATCCTTAAGTTGGCTCATTTTACTTAAAGGAGACATTCCTTTATTTTTAAAAAGAAACAAAACTGCATTTAAAGATTTTCTAAAACTCGCTTGCCTCGCCCGGGACTCGAACCCGGAATAAAATTTCTCTAACAAACAATTTGGTCTTAAAAATATAAATGATCATAAAATCTAACATTAAGAGGGTACGATGCGCACCATTTCTCCATACAAACGTAGTCCCCTGTTTCCTCCCTGGATAATGGCTTTAGAGCCAAATTTTTTTTACTGTGTAATCTGTATCTACCACAGCTATAAGATAAGATAAGATAAGATAATTTATTCAATAATTTGCAGTACAAGATGACAAGAAATACAATGTTTTATAAAAGTCTATGTAACACGTATGCCTGCACTAGGGTTACTAGAGAACTCTGTATCACAGGCTAAACGAACTATCATAAATAATTAAAATAAAGAAATAATCAGCTTAGCTTCAACAGTGCAAATATTTTATAAAAATACCTATGCAGACATAAAATAAAGTTGAATCCAGACACAAGCTACGCCCCTATGTTTCGTTTTTTTCATATTTCAATTAACATAAGAAATATGAGCTTTCAAAAACTGAAAAAATTGCCCAATTTCAACGTCATTTTCAGACACTCATCAGAAAAGAATCCCTCATATAAACAAAAAAAAAAGAAAACATAGGGGCAAAGCTAAATATGTCCTCTAATTATTTTTGAAAAAAATAATTTTATTGGTCCAGTTTTCGAGAAGGAAACAGGGGATTACGAAATGCTGTTTTGATCAATTTTACGCGCCTATTAACGGTCTGAGCTGCAGTTGTCCCGCTCTCGCTGTACTGACACGGAGGCGTTCGGGCGAGACAGCGACATTTCATTAAAATACCCATTTCTCAAAAGTCTCTCAGCCATCGTAACCTCTTAACTTTATGAGCTAACTAAAGGATTTATTTATGGTAGTTCCCCTCGCCTGACTTATTTTTCCACCCTGTATGATCTGATCGTCTAGTTGCTGGTCGTAAGAAAGGTCAGTTTCGCATTTGTGTGACGTAATGACGTTTTAGTTTTTATGCGAACAAGGAAAGAACATTAAAAAAATGACGTGATAAGTAACTGTGCTGTAAGTATGCACATCGCCTTCGAGCTATGGCAAAATATGCAATGTGAAGCTAACCTATATACTACTTCGGTCATGAGTTCTTTGAGCCTGTAAAAAGTACTAGGTATCCTTCAACCAAGTACCTATCTATCTCCAAATGTTTACGCCTTAGTATTTGCGCTGAAAAAACAACGCTCTATTTCCGTGCGCCGCATGCATTTTACAACAGTGTATATGTATTTTCCTTTGTTCGGTTTAGTACGTTTAAATCTAAACAACGTAAGTAATAAATTAATTAAAACTTACGTAATACCCTGGATACGGGTAGGGTATGTGTCCGGGAATAATCCTCTGCCCGGAATTCCCGGGAACCCTAGCCGGGAATGCGTCTTGAGCAGCCAGACACCACGTGGCCATTCCAGATAACACAAACAGTCTAAGAACAAACACTCTCGCGCACATTTCGATCATTCCGTACACAAATCAGCACCAAATCGCTTGCATACACATTTACCACATATTCACTGTACCCAATATCTGACACGTTATTCTTAGGTCAGTTCGCAAGGACGCTTTTTGAGCGTTTATTGAAATATGTACGACCAAAATAGCTGTTTTATGATTACGATATAAACAACTGAAGTTATCAATTTTTCTGTCCAATCTGGCGATAATAGGCGTTCCGCACTCGATTCTCGACGCTGATGTCAATCGGATATTGGAGATTAGATATATGAATTGCGTGATCACCGAATCACTGGAATAGTGCCGTGGCAACGATAGCTCACCGGTTAAAATGCTCATAGAATGATAACTATAGTTAATAGAATGCCTTATCGTTGGCTCGGTACTGAATCTCGAAATATTGAATGTATTAAAACATCGAATGGTTAAAATATCGAAAATTTTTTTTCATGAGCCGCAAACTTCTCAATCCCAGGATAAAAATATAAGTATTAAAACGGCATCGTAAAGCCCTCCTTGTTAGACTTACGTTAAATTTAATGTTAAATGTAATGTTTTATCACTCATAACTAATATTTTGCAAGACTAGATCGCGAATTATACTCGTGATCACGGCCGCCGCAATGTGGTCGAAATGACGAGGTATTTTTAGCAATATTTAGGTAGTACGTAAGTACGTGATTAAGTACCGCAAAATATTAGTTATCAGTTGACGTTTGCTTTTACGTATGTCCCCAATATGTCTGGCCGCTAAGAGGATAGATGAGTATTTAAAAAAAATTGTACTGAATTAAAGGCTCTATAAAAACAAAACTTAATTGATTCCTTTGTGCAACGAAAGTCACCCATATAGTTTGTACGACTAACTTTCGTTACACAAAAGTCGCGATCGTGATTTTGTTTTCATTGAGCTTTTAAAGAATGTGATTTTTTTTACCTTTTTTTTGATTGGTGTTAACTCGTGACCACGGCTGCTGCAATGTGGCCGAAACGTCGAGGTAAATATTATGTGAGTGATAAGTCCCGTTTAGTATAGTAATTATGTGTGAAAATCACGAAAGTTTAAAACAGTATAATGTGCATTTTTTTTGGAAACGACTCAGAACTCATTAGGTTAGTTTTATAACAATCGTAAAAAGTTTACGACTTCAGAAACGATTTTACGATTTTCTCGATGTTCGATTTTCTGATACGTGCCCCTTATCGTCTATTAGCACCCTTTGTAAAAATGTCCTTTTCGAATTCTTGTAAATTTATTTCTCACTTTGTATATGTGTGACGTAGGTAGGTACCTACTGAGAATTGATATTGAATGTACTAGTGTACTGGATTCGTAGAGATTAAGAAAGACTAGCATTTGTCCGTATCTTCGTTCGCACAGAATTTAAATTTGTAATAAACAAATCTATGTTGTTATGATTGACACCATATCAGAAATTATTCAAAATCTGTTAACGTTTAGGGATTGGAAACATACGTACATATTACATATAATATATCTGTAACAAGTCGGTGTCTGTACATTGAAGATATTTGAGAAAAACTGTCACTAGGGCTATTTATTAGCGCAATAGAACCCAAAACAATGATTTTTAGAATTATTGTCTGTTTGTCTGTGCGTTTGTGCGCGCTAATCTCAGAAACGGCTTAACCTAGAAGGATGCTATGTTGGTATTTTCTTGGATTAACATTTAGTGTTTGTTTCATTTGAATCGGTTGACAAATAAGAAAGATACGATACTTTCAGTGTTAGATAGCCCATTTATCGAGGAAGGCTATAGGCTATATATTATCACGCTGGGAGTAAGGTGGTGAATGTGAACGCGGATGTGCGGTGGGGGAGGTTGGGAGGGGTTGGGGGATGCGGGGGTAATTTTTTTATATCGAGGAACTAACGAGAGCCATAATTGTTGAAAAAGCAAATTGGATAAAAAAAAGCTGCCCAAATTACTAACTCCACGCGGACGGAGTCGCGGGCAAAAGCTAGTATTAAACATTATATTAAAGTTTTTCGCTTTTACTTTACCTCTTGGGGCCTGTTGACCCTGTGTTAAAGTTGACAGCTCCACAAATTTTAACACTAGTTAACCATGGATTAACAGTTTTACTCGGGGTTAAAAATTTACTCTGATCCGCGCAAGCCCAACTTTCGGTACATAATGTAACAGTAAATACTTACTAGCTAGGTGGTTGGGGACGAAGCCGTGGTCATTAGTTAGTTAAAAATAAAACAAACGAAACTAAAAAAAAATATGGGTTCCCTCCGCGGCATGTATCCAAAAATGCTGACAGAATTTTCTCGCTGTATAGCAATGCTGATACGTTGCGCAAGGAAGCTGTTGGTTGGTTTGGTTTCTGTTGAAGAGGTAGAGACCGTAGATCCGTGGGGCTCCAGCACGAAAATCAAACGAACTCGCAAAAGTCAAAATTCTTTATTCAATTTAGGCATCAATTGAAGCTCCTATGAACGTCAAAGAATCTACCACCGGTTCGGAAAAACCCTGTTGAGAAGGATCCGGCAAGAAACTCAACAAGGTACATTTTTTTCAAACAGACCTACCTTGTTCTTAAATATTCATCTAAAGTATTTAACACAACTAAATTTTTAACACAGTAAATACGCTATTTGAGACTAGGGATCGCCAATGCGGATCGGAATTATTTCCAAACATCCCTGTCCATGTTAATATACCTAGTCATTAATTTTCCTTAGATAATGTTTTCTTCACATTTGAATTTGAATTTGGATTTGAATTTTGTATTTGCTTGGTCGGTTATTGTAAATGACTCTCTGATACCTCACCGAAGAGCTGGCGGCTTCATCGCACAACAGCATTGCTATACAGCGAGGAAATTACTGCCAGTATCCAAGGCCAGATTAAACATTAGGCAGAGTAGGGAACTGCCTAGGAGACCCGCATCGCCAAAGGGCGCCGCGCGTGCAACAAAGAAATGAAAAACGTTTCGGTGTGAAAATTAAATCCTCGTTGACAATAAGTACCTACTCTTGCTGTTTTGCTTTGACTTCTTCTTGAAAAGTGCGGTTGATATTTGACTGAAAGGGGCCCTGAACATGCCATTGCCAATTTGCCAACATTGTTAATCCAGCCCTGCCAGTATCTTTGGGTCCAAGCCGCGGGGGAACCTTTTATAATTTTTTTCTAGTTTTGGTTTAGTTACTAGTAGGGGGAAATAGAGAAACCCAGTTAGCTCTGTTGCTACGTCGAAACCCTCAAAGTTTGCTGTAGATAAATTATCGCGGACGTCTTTGCGAAGTAAACAGTTCTATTTATAATTGATCCAATATCATTGAACTGGAACAAGTCGCACGTTGTCGGATCATTGTGAAATGATTAACCTTGTAATAGCTATTTGCTATCAATACTGATCTGATTGTTTAGGATCCTTAAATAAATATTACTGGAACATGTTATGTGTTGTGTTAGACAAAATCCTACTAATATTACCTCGTACACGTATTTTACAAAATACAAATCCACCGTAAGAATAACTGCTGAATGTACAGTCGGCATCATAATCATTGCAGCGCTCAAGGCGGTCAAAAATATCTGGGTTGAACACGGCTGTATTTGTCAATCGCGTAGGTGCGTGTTCAGATATTTTTGAGCAGGTTGACTGCTCCTATGTTTATGGTGGCGACTGTACAGACAAGTTTAAAAATATGGGTGTAAACAGCTTGCTCACAAATATGTCATATTTTTGCACACAATTGTACTACGTAGAGTACAAACTTTTCAATTAAAAGCAAACTTTAAATTTTTAGAAATTATGTCCAAAATTACATCGATCGTTAGCGGCCACGTCTTAGCGTCATAAAGTATCACTGGGAACACACACTGGTCAAAGACTTTTGATTTGAGACACTGTGGTATTATTGGACTACGAGGTTATTGTGGAGCTTCCCGAACGCTGCCCGACTGGGCGACTGTTCTGTATACCTGACTAAATCATAATCAAAATCCATGGAGGCCTACGATTTGTAACCAGACTTCACACACACTGTACGGTCGTACTTGTCAACATAAATGTATAAGTGGGTAAAAAATAGCGTAAAAAATAAAAGCTGTCCCTCCTGTGGACATAAATAATAATAATAATAATATCATTTATTCCAGATTAAAAATCCATAGTTTGTTAGTTACAAAGTCTTATTTCTATGTTAGTACTAGCTAGCTTATGAATTAATCGCTACATGCAAGCGATTCCAGTGGTAATGGAACGGGCCATCCAGACGCTCTGCCACCGTGCGCAGGAGGCTGTTGGAGCTGGCCCCGAGGCGGCGCAGCAGGGACGCGGCGCGCTTGCGCATGATCGCGTGGAAGCCGTCCGTGCGCGTCTCAAGAACATTCCTGACGCGCTGCAGCGCCTGTCCAGCCCCAACAGCATCAAAGTCAAAAGTCAAAGTCAAAATTCTTTATTCAATTTAGGCATCAAATTGATGCTCCTATGAACGTCGAAAAATCTACCACCGGTTCGGAAAAAACCCTGTTGAGAAGAAACCGGCAAGAAACTCAACAAGGTATATTTTTTTCAATCAGATCTACATTGTTATTAAATGACATACATCTAAAGTATTTAATACAATTAAATTTTTTAACACAGTAGATACGCTATTTGAGACTAGAGATCGCCAATGCGGATCGGAATTATTTCCAAACATCCCTGTCCATGATATAGTCATTAATTTTATAGTACGCCTTAGATATTAATGTCTTCTTCACAATGGATTTGAATTTTGTATCAGTTTGTTCGGTTATTGTTTTCGGAATTTTATTATAAAAACGTATGCATCTTCCCAGAAACGACTTTTTAGTTTTAGCCAGTCTGTAAGATGGAACTTTAAGCTTCCCTGTGTTTCTAGTAACCTTTGGCTTATCGACGTTAGTGGGAAAATCACATATGTTTTTTCTTACATACATGATTATTCCAAATATATACAACGACGGCAGGGTTAGGATACCTATTTCTTTAAAAAAAGATCTTAAAGAATCGCGTGTCCTTAAGTTATATATCGCTCTGATAGCCCTCTTTTGCAAAATAAAAATTGATTCCAAGTCTGCAGCAGATCCCCATAAAATAAGGCCGTATGAAATGATGCTATTGAAGTAGGAAAAATACACCAACCGTGCCGTCGCCACATCGGTTAGCTGCCGTATCTTTCTGACTGCAAACGCAGCAGAGCTCAACCTATTCGCAATTGCTGTGGTGTGCGATCCCCACTGCAATTTAGAGTCCAATGTTATTCCTAAGAATACCGTAGATTTTACAAATTCAATACTTTGACCGTTAAGTTTAATATTTGAGACCGAATTTGAATGAGGCGGATTTAACAATGAAAATTTAATACATTTTGTTTTCTTAGGGTTTAGTAACAAGTTATTGGCAGCAAACATCCTGAATGCGTTGTTGTATTGGACCCGTATGGCGCTGTAAGCCTTTTGAGTATAGTTGATCCATAGGGTGCCGGTGTAAAATGACTGGCAGTATGCCTTGAACAAAGTGATCTTTACGTTCTTAGTACACCGCGCAAACCTACGGATCAACATAATTACTCCTGACTGCCAGCGCCCTACGCTCCCTTTCAACGTCCTCGTTATCAGAGAGTGACGCTGTGACCCAGTGCCCCAGATATTTATATTCCTGAACCACCCTAAGAGGAGTCCCATATAGCTTAACCGGCAGAATACATGGGTATGTTTCTGTACCGGCCTTAAAAACCAGTATCTCACTCTTAGTGGTATTGTACCTGAGGCCATGGGCCCCAGCGTAACGTTCACATATGCGCAACAGTTCTTGAAGGGCACAGATTGATGGGCTCAGCAACACCATATCGTCTGCATAGCTTATAAAATTAGCGTCGACTCTGAGTCAGCAAACTTAAGGGGCTAAATTCAAGAACGCCCCAACACGGTTTTCGAGCGGTAACTCGATCGTTTGCGAGAGGATAGGGATGAACTGCTATTCAGGAACGCCAAAAATCACTGGTTTGCGAGAGGTTTGGACTGAGATTGAGATGAGCCTTATTTTTTAGGAAAATAAGCGTATGACCCAAGTATGCCACTGCCACTTGAGTCTAGCGATTCTTCGACCTGTATACATGATGTGCTAAAATTAGTCCAGAATATTCCAGCAGTGAATTGGGTTACTTGGACTGAACACCCTGTATTCAGATTTTTTAAATGGTGATTGACAGATGTTTCCTCACACATATTGATCGATATTAAAAGCGTACCGCGTCAAAGGCGTGCGTGACTAGACTTTCAATCAAGAATTCCGATAAAAATACCTTTTGTGCCTCAAACTAACTCAACAATCTCCTGAAATATTGCGATTTATTCTCAGAAAAAAAGAGTGCTTCAGCTCTGATGCCCGACTGGAGTTTACTCGTCGTAACCTTCAATAAAGACAACTCTAAAACGTAGCGTTAGAAATAAATAAATAACTACTGCCCATCCTAACCCACGGTGCTCAAACATGGTTCCTAACATTCAGAAGTCCAAATTGAAGGTCTGCCAGAGAGCTATATGGAGCGCAGCATTTTAGATGTAAAAAGACCGATCGAGTCCGGAACACTGTATTGCGCTCCATAACTTGCATTGTAGATGTAGGTCTGTAAAGCAACCGCCAAGCTTAAATGAGACTAGGCCGGCCACGTCTGTCACAAGCACCCAGATTGGTGGGCACGGGTTACCACTGAATGGATGCCCCAGGATGTGGTTATGTGCGCCGCGGCAGACCAGGGCGAAGATATTCATATTAATTTATTCGTTGCAACCATGGTATTACAAGTTTAAAAATTGATATTTAAGTGCTACATGGACCCTGCTAGGGCGGAGCAACAACTTATCCTTAACTTATTCTAGATTAAGGCTATTATTATTATTATTATTTTTAAATTTTACTTAATACCTATATACTTAAGTACAATATAGTTAAGCAGTTCTTCCTAAAATACAAATCAATCAGTCAATCAGTTTTATCAGACTCAGAAATATTTATTTGTAAAACATAAATAGAAGTCACAGTTGGAAAAACAAGGTACAATAAACAAACAAACAAATATCAATGTCATGTAATAATAATTTCAAAATAACAAGTGATAAAAAAGTGGAAAAAAATTGCAATGAATAAATATTAAATAGTTAATAGCGGGATGACCTATACATGTTTGTGAGCGACTGGCCAGACATTACTGCGAGTTGGAAATCCAGGGGAGAGGCCTTTGCCCAGCACTTTTGCATCAACATGACTAAGATATCTTGGACATCTACCTGTCTCGATTGGACAAAAAGATGACGATGGAGAAGATCTTCGAACACTTCCGCGAGGCACGGGGTCGGTTATGTAACCGTATCCACTATGCTAAGCTATGTAGCCGCTTGAAAACCAGTGTTACTGCACTCTTTGTGTAGCAACATAATGCTGAGTGGAGACCCTTTTTCGGTGACAATTGGTGTCACTGCCATGTTACACTTGTCTTTTAGATGTATTTATTTATGTTATTTTCTTATGTTTGGTGGTGGTACTTTTAAAACCATAAATAAAATGTTTTCTTTCTTTCTTTCTCTCTTTCAAAAAGATCCAAAGCACCATCCAGAGCATGCATGCAGAGCACAAAGAGAGAGTCGCGCTGTCATCGTTCATAAATCTCATATTTCATTTTCTAGATTTTTTTACAAAACAACAGAAACATACAGTAGATACAGGCAAAATTGTCTCATTAGTGAGCAGACTCATATTTTCAAATTCCCTAAAAACTAACTAATTAGCTAACATCGAATTTCAGCTATTAAATTAGATGATATGTTGAAGCGTAGGACCTATTTGGCGAAACTGGACAATGTGGGAGAAGAATTTTAGCAGTGTACAAAAAGTGGTTTCCAGAGTGAGTCCTTCAGTCGTTGTTGTGCAAGTGCGCCAAATACGTAGCGCAGAAGAACGTAACGCTTTTGAGTTAAGACGCTGTCAACACCAACGTCGGCGCACACTGTCTATTTGTTTCGGAGTAAACGAGATGCCGCTATTACTGGGCAGCCGGGTATATTGAAATTTATCGGGCAAATATTTAATTAAAAAAAAAACTGTGTATTATTTGTGAAATATGACTCGTTAGCGGTTTAAGTATGAATATGTTCACTTCATGTTTTTAATTGCAGACGCATACGCCAAAAAAATAAAGACATAGAACCGTTTAATGATGATTTTAAGACCTATCTTTGCAACTATTTTCTATCGAGCCGATTTCGTACAATTATGTATCGAGTCCGTCCACGGTCTTTGAAATATGATGAATATTAACATATAATTTTTTTGATGTGCTAGAACAAGCAGTTTTTCTTAAAAAACTGTTTAAATGACATCAATTTCAACAAAATTAGGTGTTGTCAGCCTCTTAACGCTTCCATTAATTGCATTTCTTTTAAAGTTTCCATACTGGGGGCCTCACGTGAAAGTCTATTCTAAACGGGTTAACTCAACAAAACAAATAAACAGTCAACATTTTTATTTTATCGATACCTACCTATTTTAGTTACTTTAATTTTTGAAAGAAATGTGGCTCTGTCTATTAAACAACTTTGCCAGTGTCAGTGCATTTCGCCATTGATTTTTTTGGGTTAATAAAATCGAGAAAACAAAATATGAGAGGTATGATCGATCACTGTGACTTTGATGTGTATCTAGGTTTTCTATGACATAATGTCAGATAATAAACAAAGTTCCTGAAGAAATGTGTTTCGTTTAAACATGGATATTATTCCTAGTATTCCCGTATCTATCAGACCTGCTTTTCTTATATTGGGATCGTCGTATCTACTTATGTCTAGATATAATCTTTTCATGTTAGATATAGACAGGGAAAGACAATACATACACAATAGCTGTAAACTCGGTATTGAATTTCAATATTGACTGAATAATGTCAACATATTGGATGTTGTACTGAGCAAATCACTTTATTTGCTAAAACGCAAGAGCGAGATTATGGTTGCGTCTCACTTTAGCAATTAAACAAGTGATAGAAGAGCAGACGTAACACGTTACCAGCTAATCCTGCCGCCAAGCAGTAATGCCTACGCTGTTGTCTTCCTACGTGGAGAGTAAGACAGACGGTGAAATTACTGGCGCATGAGTTTTTTTTGTGACAGTGTCTGTAAGCCTTCCCTTTCACTGAGTACGTAGAGCAATTTACCAGAGTCGTTTTTTCCTATACTCCATTTAATTTAGAATTATAAACCACAACACTATATTGCGGCTCGTGAACTGTAATCTCTTTACAATTTGTACTAGAGTAACAATTGACGACACGCAAATAAAGTGACATTAAAAAACAATTTTATTTTGCGGCTCCCAGACAATTGTACTGTACTATTTGCTAGGTAAGAAATAGTTGACGAGCCGCAATATAATGATGTTGTGGTTTTCAATTCTAAATTAAATGAAGTATAGTAGCAAAATTTCCATTCGCATATTTTCCCGAATGCTTTTTTCTCACTATGGTTTTTTACTGAAGCTTATTTTCACATCGCGTTTTTTCCCAACTTTAATCGACACAGAAACATCGGTAGATTTAGGTTATGTTAAGTTTGCATCGGCCCGAAGGGCCAAAAGCACACAGAAGAAGGCACACTGTTACTGTGTCAATTCAAATGTTATGTTAGTGAAGCCAGACAAACGAACTAGTGGGTCACCTGATGTTAAATGAACACCACTGTCCATAGACACTCGCAGCGCTTTACGCGATACCAGTCCCAGAAAATTGTACACTCGCCTCTTAAAGGCACCCAGGTCGTAACTCGATGGGAAGACCCCAGCGGGAAGCTCGTTCCAGATTTTGGAAGTTCCTGGCAAAAAAGACTGCTTAAAACGCACCGTCGAAGACTGCCATTCATCAACATGATGTCGATGAAATGAACGCTTACGACGGGAGGATCTGTAATGGAACCCCGCAGCTGGAATGAGGTCAAAGAGTTCCTCAGAGCATTCCCCGTTGTAGATCTTATAGAACACGCAAAGGGAGCTAACGTCTCTGCGGAGAGCAAGAGGATCGAGTTTAACGGAGAGTGAGGGGTTGTCAAATTGAGAAATAACGCTACTATGAAAATAAGCTTCAGTAAAAAACTATAGTGAGAAAAAAGCATTTGGCAAAAAATGCGACTGGGAATTTTGCTACGCGGAACAGACAAGTTTGGGGAACTGATCCAGTTACCCCTTTCACTTTCTCTACCCCCACTAGGGTCATACACATTTTTTTGTTCGCGTCTCTCCTGTGGGCATGGCAAAAGTTAAGGGTCTATGGCCAATATTTTTGGTCAAGTCTACATCGGCTTGTGGGATGCCTGGCCACCTTTCGCCTCGATTAACCAAATCTAAGTTTGCAGCTGGCTCAGAGTACTTCATTTTATGTACACAGGAGAGATGACTTTTGTTTCTTACGCTGTGTCATCATCATCATCCCAGCCTATATACGACCCACTGCTGGGCACAGGCCCAGCAAAATTATGGCCAAATTATGATGATCATGTAAATTGCATTGTTACAGGGGGGACACACATTTTAACACTTTGGAAGAGTCTCTCGCGCAAACTATTCAGTTTAGAAAAAAATGATATTAGAAACTTCAATACCATTTTCGAAGACCTATCCATAGACAACCCACACGTATGGGTTTGATGAAAAAAAAAATTTCGAGTTCCAGTTTTAAGTATGGGGAACCCCCAAAATTTATTGTTTTTTTTTCTATTTTTGTGTGAAAATCTTAATGCGATTCACAGAATACATCTCTTACCAAGTTTCAATAGCATAGTTCTTATAGTTTCGGAAAAAAGTGGCTGTGACATACGGACGGACAGACAGACATACAGACATGACGAATCCATAAGGGTTCCGTTTTTTGTCATTTGGCTACGGAACCCTAAAACAGAAATTTCCATACAAGCGAATTAGGACATTTTGGGAGGCTTTGTTGCATGGTTCACGTTACTAATTAGTAAATTTCTATGCAAGTCGGAGTTCAAAATTAAACGCGCAAAGTTTTTGAGAAATTCTCATTCATGACAAATGTAACAGGAGAACAAAATGGCAGTTAACCCTTTCAACGCCAACGACGGATATATGCGTCACAAAATACAACGTCAAAGTGACCTTCACGGAATGACATAAGGTTCAAAGTAGCTTTACGTTTTGGCTAGGCTTGGCGATGAAAAGGTGAAAATCTGAATTAAATACATTATGTTCTATACTCACTTGACCTCTAGAAGTCTCGGTGCTCGCCAGCTCACTGCTTTCCAAATACTCCGGGGTTTCTAGCATCCCGCTTGGAACCCCGGACTCCTCAGAGAACCCCCCATTTGGCACCCCCACATTCTCACAACACCGTAACCACGTCACTATCAACATTGTCACTAGCCATTTCATCGTGTATACATTATTCACAATACATTGTATTTTATCTTACACTTAAACTTCTTTTTTATTTTTTTGGTTCACTTCTTCCCACACATCAAGGTACTTATTATTTTTAGATACACTCACATTTTTTTATGATATTTCACTTTTTCCGCCATTGTAGTGTCCTCACGATGACAGTAACTTTGATTTAATAAGCTTATTAATTAAATCCAATTTGTAACAGTTTGTTATCGACTAGCTATCAGATAAACGGTATCGAAATATTTAGATTATTTTAGATACAGAACGGGACGAAGCACTTGAACGGCGCTGAGGCCATGGTCTTGATTGGCGAAACTAACTGTCTTTTTCTGCAGAGGTTCTAGTAAGTATACTCGTCTTTATATTTTATCATTATTGTGCTTCATTTTCATATTTTATATTAAAAATTAAACGGTTCAACTTTGGCTCAGTTGATGAAGATTTTTGGATGAGATCGAAACTATAGACGACTAAAAGGGCCTGTTGCATAACAAAGTACAACTAATATTACAAGCGGAACTCTCGCTTCAGTTATACTGGGTTATTTTTAATTCACTGACATCCTCTTAATCCTGAATTCCTATCACTCAAACAAATGTTTTTTGTTTTACGACTTTTTAAAATGAAGCACTTTTTTTCCCATGCAAATACACAGAGTATCGTAAAAATAAGAGGAAATCTCAAATTTTCAAAACGTTATTACACCAAAAATATTAAGTTATGACAAAAGCCGTAAAACAAAAAACATTTGTTTAAGAGGTAGGAGTTTAGGGTTAAAAGGATGCTAGTGAATTACAAATAACCCTGTATTAACTAGAAAGGGAGTTCTGCTTGTAATATAAGTTGTACTTTGTTATGCAACAGGCCCCTGATGGCCTACCTAGTGGCTAGAGAACCTGACTATGAAGCTTGAGGTCCCGGGTTCGATTCCCGTGTAGGGGCAGATATTTGTATGAAAAATACGAATGTTTGCTCTCGGGTCTTAGATGTTTAATATGTATTTAAGTATGTATCTATCTATATAAGTATGTTTATCTGTTGCTTAGTACCTATAACACAAGCTTTGCTTAGCTTACTTTGGGATTAGGTTTGTCAGGTATGTATTCGCGAGAGGAAAATAGTTAGAACGAAGTTTATGAGTAGCCTGACATTTTCTTAGAAAAACTGTTTGATCTTGGTTATTGAAAATGGTTGATTTTATTATTTCGTTGGCCTCGTATTGAAAACCCTCTGGTTAGCTAATAGAATCCGAAAGGTAGGGAAAATCAGCAAATTGGACCCATAAAATTAAATCACTTGACAAACATCTCTCATTTCGCTTGAAATGTGCCAATTTATTTAGTGGTAGCGTACAAATACCGCGACTAATAATGAGACTATGTAAACAGTGGGTATGTTATTGCGTGATTTGACTATACCAAGAGTCTACTACTGGAAGAAAGACCTTTAAGATCTTTATGAGTTCACCGTTATTCTTTTTAAAGGATGTTAGTAAATAGTGGATAATCTTTGAGATGCGGCTAGAGAGGGCACTTAGGATATTTAAAAAGTAAATTTAGGTTTCTTATTTTTGCTTAAAAAATAACACTTTTGTCAAGTTTTTGATTGAGGTTATTTTTTCTTAATCTAATCTATCTAATACCTTTAAACGAGCAATTCTTGTATATATGTATATATATATATAATCAGGATCTCGGAAACGGCTCCAACGATTTCGATGAAATTTGGTATGTGGGGGTTTTCGGGGATGAAAAACTGATCTAGCTATGTTTCATTTTCAGAAAATCGCTTTTACTCGTGTTTTCCGGCTATTTTTGTTTGCATTAGAATATGAAGCTAAATTTCGCCGACTTCGAGCAGATCACAATGGCACATTAGAAATCGGGTGGTCGCGGATCCAGCCGACCTCGGTTCGAGACCACGTTTTTTTTCAAGATTTTTAGTTTTTTTTTTAAGTTTATTTTTTATGAGAAAACGTCAAGTTTTTTCTTTTGTGAGAAAAAGTTACTTTTTTGTGAGAAAAAGTTATTTTTTTGCGAGAAAAAGTTACTTTTTTGTTAGAAAAAGTATTATAGGGTACGTGCAGTAACTATAGGCGGCAGCACTAATGCGACAGAAGAGACACTATGCGGACAGTAAAACAAACTTATCAAGGTAAAACATTCAAATTGATGGCACCCTTATGGCACCAGTTGGCAGCACCGTCTATGTGCACGTTCCCTATTGGGAGCACAGAACAGGAAAAGCCGGTTGTCTGTAAAGTCGGTTTACGGACGATAGTTTAACGTGACTCACCCCTCCACCCCCTCCGGTGTTTTTGCCAAATATCTTGAAAACGGTGCATCCTACGGCAAAATCAATGAAATTTTCATCCCCCCTTTAATACCCCCGCGCTCCCTCCCCCGCATCCCCTCCCCCCCTCTCAACCCCCCCCCCACCCCTCCGGTGTACATAATCAGGATCTCGGAAACGGTTCCAACGATTTCGATGAAATTTGGTATTTGGGGGTTTTCGGGGATGAAAAATTGATCTAGCTTGGTCTTATCTCTGGGAAAACGCTTGGTACCGAGTTTCTGCCCGAGCAGAGCTCGGTCGCCCAGGTACTATTGATAAATACATGTACTATTAGAAAAGCATAATCACTCTTTTATAAGTACAGTCGGGGTAAAAAAAGGTTTGCCACTTTTCGACCTTAACTCGTTGACATAGAGTCGAAAAGTGACGATCCTTTTCTTACCCCGACTGTAGGTAGAGTTTATAAAAAAATCTCAAACTTTATTTTAGCGCTTTTGATTGTACACTAATTGAGCTTTGATCTCTTGCTAAGATAAAAATGCACTAACAAACAATAGCCTATATACGTCCCACTGCAGGGCACAGACCTCCTCGCATAATAAGAGGGCTTGGGTCGTACCTATTTTCCACGAGAGCCCGGTGCAGTTTTGGAGCTTCACATACACCATTGATTTTAATCGCAGGTTTAATAGTATGTACTTAATTAAAAGAAAAACACAGACTGTCTAGTTTTCCACATAAAACTTTTTTATCAATTATGTACGAAGTGACAAAGAAAACAATTTTAGGACCACATTTTTAGCTTTCTATTTAATTTTACATTTTCATAGCGAATAATTGAATTTGGTATAGGTAAAATGAGAAATAGCCGTGGTGGCTCTCAAGCAGGCTAAAGGTTCAAATCCCGGCTCGCACTTCTGAGTTTTTCGGAATTTATGTGCGAAATTACATTTGAAATTCACCATGAGCTTCACGGTGAAGGAAAACATCGTGAGGAAACTTGCATACACCTGCGAAGAAATTCAATGGTGTGGTGAAGTTCCCAATCCGCACTGGGCCCGCGTGGGAACTACGCCCAAGCCCTCTCACTCTGAGAGGAGGCCTATGCCCTGCAGTGGGACGTATATAGGCAGGGATGATGATGATGATGATGATGAAAATGAGAAATCATAAAATGAGACATGAAGCCTTACCAACACAGGTCAAAGATTATCCTCTATTCACCTAACGCCCTGCATATACAAACCGTCGGAAATATCTGCGCATTTGACGTCATAGAAAATGGAGGATCAACAAACATCACAACAAAATTAACGCACTCGCGTCCGCGCTTTCGTTCCTATCGGTATAACGTACGCTAGCACGGAGTGAAATGCAAAAACTATTTTATTAATGTATCAAAAATATCTAAATTCATAACTAGTTTCGCTACTCAAAGGGGGAACGCTGCCAGTATCTTCGGAACCTTGCCTTTAAATGTTTAGGCGACCGGAAAGCCTAGTTGTAAGAGACCTTGAGGTCCCGGGTTCGATTCCCGGACGGGGCAGTGCACAGAATTCGTTTATCGCTAACCCGCGAGAACTATGCAATTTTCCGTGGTTAAAAATTATCCTATGTCCTTTCCATGGTCTCAAACTATCACCATACTAAATTTCATCTAAGTCGGTTCAGCGGTTTAAGTGTGAAGAGGTAACAGACAGACAAACAGACAAGTATACGTTAAATCTAGCTTGTTCCTTCGATATATTATATTGACATTCTTCAATATAATATATTGCATGCGAAGGATACTTTCACATTTAATATTAGGAAATGAATGAAAATGAAAAAGTTTATTGTACGAGAAATTCTTACAAGAAGAGTCATTGACTCTGGAGCCTGTGCTAGGGGTCCCTGTGTTACAAAATCCAGGTAAAAAAAAACACCAAATAATGAGCACTTTACATCGTACAGAAAAAGTGAATACAGAGATACAATATCTATTTGCTAATCATTTATGTCTATTTATATCTAGCTTAAAATTAAAATTATTACATTTTTCTATTTCCCCACTGCGCGTGTGTGAGTGTAGATTTAAGGGTGAATGAGTAGATGTTCGTGTGAGTGAATTTGTGTGTAAATAATGGATACCAACATGATGGTTATTGGGGACAAGATAAATTAAGGTACGGCTAATCTTCGTCACTGTGTTACAGTCAGAAGAATTTCAGTCTCATGATAATCCTGCTGATTAAGCCACTGCGTCAAAATATGTTTATGGGGAGGTTTGTTTGCATGATATGATTTACAAAAAGCCCTCATAATAATTGGTGTTAGCAAGTTTCGAGTTACATTACGTATTTTATTAGTTATTTACGTTACGTTTTCGTCGTCTTGTATCGGCGTCAAAGATATCGTGGTGCCTTTTAGAGTATTCTAGCAAAATCTTCCTGATAAATAGTTGGCGGACCGTTAGCACATTCGCGTCCTTGTATCTTTGGTACTGTAACGATAAGGTTTCCGGAAAGCCACTTTCAGAAGGGATCTTTGAGTTCTTTCCAAACTGATGAAATGGCACTTAATTAGTATTAGCATGGATTTAAAAAAAAAACCTTTGAGTGTGTCTGTGCGTTTACGTTTGTTGTTATTTCATGCTAAAGCTACCCTAAAACAGGGTTGACCTACTAGGCAGACTATCCATGTCTGATGGTAGCCAATAAGTTTTTCTTTATTAGAACGCACGTTGCGAAGAGAATCGTAAAGATGCATAACTTACGGCCTTCCCAAAGAACACTTTGAACCACTGTTAGTATAAAAACCAAACTATTTGACATAACAATTTGTTACTATCTCGTCTAGACTTTCGTACTCTTAATAGAACAGGTGGTACATAGATTAAAGAGTGAATTGCTCAGGTGGTTGTAAAATCTTTTACCTGTTAGATAAATTACGCTGTGTTTTTGAAGCAGCGTTGCGTAAGGCCGGTGGTATATTTTTACAAGGCGAGTCAGGTACTATCCAGACGGAGAGGATATGATTGTTTAACAGTTCAGAAGTAGACTGTTTTATATTTGATACAGCTTTTGAACGGGATTTCGTCCGCGCAATCTCAATCGCAATGTGCTACAATCAACGAATTATATGAATGAATAAAACTTTAAGGACTTAAAGGGAAGGAAGGACTTAACTAAAGATTTAAACTAAAGATAAACTAAATATCTGACAATTTATTGAATCAGGCGTTACTTTGCGGAGGTCCATATTAATGAACTAAAACAATTACTTTGCTCACCCGCGACCATCTGTCTGAATAGTTACTATTGATTGTGATCTATACCACAACGCGCAGTCGCGCGGTCGCGGGTGAGCAAAGTAATTGTTTTAGTTCATAAATATCTGACTTAAATACTACTAGATTAAGTCTAAAAAAAGCCCCTATGGCATCGTACCCACAAGGCTGGCAGCATTCCCTCGTTGAATGGCGATATGATAGAATTAAATTCTTATACATGGCGCAACTATGAAGTATCTAAATATTCACAATGTGAAGCACAGAAAAATAAATGCTATACTTCTTGTTTATGACAGCATACTAAGTTAGCATTTTTTCCTGTGGTTCACAAAGTCAATATTTAGAAACTTCATAGTTGTGGCATTGAGCGAGCAGTTACACCCTTTTTTTTCAGAATTTTCTTCACAAAGGCCGTTGACTACAATGCATTGTTTTAGTTGCCTAGATCCATCTTCGCATTTGGATGGTTTCAAAATCTATTACGGGCATTTTTTTGTGTTTTTTATACATATAGACTAGCTAGTCTGCTGTTGATCGCAACTTTGTCCGAGTTGCATGCAAAATATAGCCAAGATGGTACTCGCTAGCTTTCTGTGAAAGAGTTTTAGTACCCATGATTGACCACTATCTCACCTGATGAAAAAGTGCAGATGAGGCCAAAGGTGTACCTCACTGGTTCAGTAACAGCCTATTCACTCTAGCCTTGAAGAGCCCTAGGTCGTATTTATCTGGAATACAGACGACGGGAGCGAATTCCAATCCTTAGCAGTTCATATTAGGAAAAATGAAGCGAACCGCTTTGTGCGGGCCAATGAAATACTAACCACATAAGAATGAAGATGTTCCCCCGCCTGGGTGTCCGCTGGTAACATGGAGATGGAGGAATTAAATCATGTAATTCCTGCTTATTACAAACAAACACTTGTGGACTATGACTCGATCGAAATCTGGTCTGTTCTGGAATCTTTGCAGCGATGCCAAATCGATTGGCGATACATCCAAGTGTTGAGAGGTCTTTTTACAACGCCGCTACTATGGCCGTCCAAGTCCAGAACCGGCAGTCTGACCCCTTGCATCGTGGTGTGAGACAAGGGGACGTTATATCCCCCAAATTGTTCACATATGCATTGGAGGATATGTTCAAGGCGCTGGACTTGGCATAAATGGCGATAGTACCTCTCACACTTGCCATTTGCAGACGATATCGTCATCGTGGCGGAAACAAATGCTGAATGGCCTAGCTGATTCTTCTCAACGCGTTGGTCTTCGGATGAACCTAGATAAAACCAAGGTTATGTTCAGTGAACATGTAAGTCCAGAACCAATTGCAGTTCAAGGCAGTATTCTCGAGGTGGTTAAGGAGAATGTTTACCTCGGGCAAACTATGCAATTAGGTAAAAACAACTTCGAGAAAGAGGCCAACAGACGAATACAGCTGGGATGGGCAGCGTATGGAAAACTGCGCCAAGTCTTCACATCGCCAATTCCACAGAGTTTAAAGATGAAAGTCTTCAGTCAGTGCGTCCTACCCGTCATGACATACGGTGCCGAAACATGGACACTCACTGTCCACAAATTTAAAGTTGCTCAACGTGCTATGGAAAGGGCTATGCTCGGAATTTCTCTAAAAGATCGAATTCGTAACGATGTGATCCGACAGAGAACCAAAGTTATCGACATAGCGGACATAGCCCACCGCAATAGCACCCTGAAGTGGCAATGGGCCGGCCATATAACCTGAAGAACCGATAACCGTCGGGGTAGACGAGTTCTTGAGAGGAGACCACGGATCGGCAAACGTAGCGTTGGACGTCCTCAGACTCGGTGGAGCGATGATCTTCGCAAGGCGGCTGGCAAGAGCTGGATGAGATTGGCCGAGGATCGTGATCAGTGGCGTGCCATGGGAGAGGCCTATGTCCAGCAGCGGACGAGCATAGGCTGATGATGATGATGATGATGACAAACAAACACAGTATCAAATCTTATCAGCTTATGGTCAAATATAATTTCACACATAAATTCCAAAAAACTCAAAGCCCGGATTCGAACCTCTGCTTAACAATAGGTCAAACCACTAGGTAACTAACAAGAACTTATAATAATAAAAATTGGAAGAACGAGTTAAAATTGTACTATGTATAATTAAGTTAAGTACTAACGGCTTACCTACCTAAAAAAACTTGAATAGAGCTAGAAAACAAAATACTTACTTACGAATACAAAGGAATCACGTCAGCAAAAATTCAACGAAAGTTCATAGTAACTACGTAATCAAAGTAATGCTTTTGTTCCCTACTCTACAGGGTGAAATGTAAATGGTGGTACAAAAGTAGTGTTTCTCACTCTGTTTTTAAAGTCCGTAGTAATTTTAACCGCTAGTTGGCGCTGTCATCGACCTAGCCAATAAAATATTAAGTACTTGTTTAATCATCATCACCATCATGTGCAAGGATTTGTGACGTGACAACGTCTAATAAATCGATAAACGCCGGCTGCATACACGAAAAAGGATGACGCAATGTAACGTTACATGTACCTACAGAGCAGCCAAGGCCAGTATGTAACAAGAGAGCAGCGAACGTCGGTATGTACAAGAGAGCAGCGAACGCCAGCATGTACAATCTTAGTACTATAGTGCTTGGGTATTTTTCTATGCGGGGTGGTGGGGGTGTGGGGGGCGGGGTTGAGGGGGGTGTTAAAGGGGGGATGAAAATTTCATTGATTTTATTATGACGTTGTCACGTTAACCTATCGTCCGTAAACCGACTTTACAGACAACCGGTTTTTTATAACAGCTGTAGCACCCTAGACTGGGTTTTTTTATTAATTTGCGGACACGAGGCCGCGGGTTAGAGCTAGTAAATCATATAAACGAAACCCTTGAATTTGTACAGATTTCAATAAAACAAGGAAATTCATTTACTATTTTTTTTAAAACAATTTCCGGTTAGGGTTAAAAATGTAATTTCCTCGTTCAAAAGGTAATTTCCTGAGTCAAATTTACTTTTGATCATTGCTTTTTGTTTTAAAGGGACTTTGCCAAGTCATTACCATTTATAATGCAGGGGTTGCGAACATTTTTTTATGTTAAAACAGTGACTTACTAATTTTTACCATTGCGTGGCTTAAAAAAAATTGAAAGTTCTCAAAGTTGGACCACGTAACATAGTAGCTAATCATATTATAAAACGGTTAGCTAGGAAATGTTCCGTTGTGATACAAAAATGATCCATGGGTAGATTTAGCTTAGTATAGTATAATAGTGCGTACAGGTTTCTTATATCCCATATGAAGAGAATAAAATACTTCCCTCCCCAATTAGGATCAAACATCTCACATGTTTGAGAACACCAACTTCCCCAGATTCGATAATAATTGGATTTGCCGAGTTCTAGAACATTGAAGTTTTCGACGATCGAACTTATAATTGCGTTTGTATTAAGCTCATCATTCCCCCTTATACTGGAGGTACCTATAAAAAGTTAAAAAATTAATTAAACATGAAAATGCCTAAGTACTTATATACCAAACTGCGCGTGAACAAAGTAAAGGCAGAGAATAAAAGCTCTTGAACCTTGAACTTAACAAGCTTAAATTGTGTATCTTAAAAGCGCTCTTTATGATGTAGACAAGGTTGAATACTTATATATGTTTTGCGAAATGATCAGGGTACAGAGAGATAGCCAATTCTTAAAGTTTAATATTTTATGTTTTAAGCTGCGGTATCCTGAAAATTTATAAGTACCTAATCAATTATTTGCCAATCCAATCGACTATTTATTTATTTTAAAGCAACTAAAAATTTAATTTTACATTTAATTGAAGAGGGCTATGCTTGGAGTTTCTCTGCGGGATCGCATTAGAAATGATGAAATCCGCGCGAGAACTAAAAAGTCACGGACATAGCTCGAAGAATCGCTAGACTTAAGTGGCAGTGGGCAGGGCACATCGCCCGTAGAACTGACGGCCGATGGGGCCGAAAGGTTCTCGAGTGGCGTCCGCGGACCGGAAGATGCAGTGTAGGTAGGCCTCCAACAAGATGGAGCGACGACCTGGTGAAGGTAGCGGGAACGCATTGGATGCGGATGGCACAGGGCCGATCTGTTTGGCGAGCCTTGGGGGAGGCCTGTGTTCAGCAGTGGACGTCTTTCGGCTGAAATGATGATGATGAAAATAAAAGTGTTTTTTTTTTTACTAGAGCCTACGTTATCGGAGTGGTAATTTTGGGTCATTTTCAAATTTTGCGCAGGTAAACTTGTCCCAACTTAAAAAAGTTGTTTTCGTTTACAATTTCTATTTTCTGCGGTTATTTGAGTGGAACGATCGCAATCAGGGGCTAAATTCAGGAACGGCCCAACGCGGTTTGCGAGCGGCAATGTTGTCACATACAATTTTGAAAAATTGGTAGAATAAAATCCAAAAGTTAATAGAAATAGGTAGAATCGAAAATGAAAATAGGTAGATCTACCACTTTAGTTAAATCAGTACCTTTTTAATTAATGAAAATGAGTAAAAATGTTTGAAATTATTTATGGATGGTGCTTTTACATGTTTTTGTTAAACAATTTCAAATGGTTGGAGTTAGGAACACCACTTGTAAAAAAAAACTTTGTGTGTGCAGTAGTTTATCTAAGGTTTGGCAAGTTTTCATTTTATTTATGGGCGAAAACAGTCTCTCAACATTCGCACTTCTATGATGAAGTGGATAGAAATAAAGAAATTGTTTGCAACGGAAATGTTTCGAAAAAGAGGTAGATTTGAAGCCGCGGGTGGTAGAGAGGTAGACCGGAGGAAAAATAGGTAAATCTACCAAAAAGTTGGCAGATGTGACAACACTGGCGAGCGGTAATTCAATCGTTTGCGAGAGGATAGGGATGAACTGCTATTCAGGAACGCCAAAAATCACTGGTTTGCGAGAGGTTTGGGCTGAACTTGGGATGAGCCTTACAAAGCGAATTAACAGTAAAATAATTAAGGCCCATCCCAAGCTCAGCCCATCCCTATCCTCTCGCAAACGATCGAATTACCGCTCGCAAACCGTGTTGGACCGTTCCTGAATTTAGCCCCTGCTCTACATGTACTACAGAAAATTAATAACTATCGGAATCGAAAAAAGATGCTTATAGTATTTGTGTGATATTGTAATAATGCATGGTAACATAGTGGTAGCTCCATACAAATAGTAAGATTCTGCACAAATTTTGAAAAAAATGATCCAATTACATATTCAATGGTCTATAGTTTTGTCACTTTCCATTGGTATTTTCACAAATCATCACATGCTCGTCTTCTACTGGGCACAGGAGTCCTCTCAGAACGAGCAGAATTGCGAATAAAATTTTCATTTATGATTTCGAAAATAACGAATCATGTTCACATTTCGTTATTCGCGTCAGTACTTTTCCATATTTATGGCCGAAATTAATTCTTGATACCGATAACGACAAATTAATTAAGGTGACAGCTATCCGCGATAACCATGGAAATACGTAACAGTATGGCGGCGATTAGTTGCGAAAATGATTAGGAATTAAAGTTATTTCGGAATAAGTAGTTTTAAGGACGGTGCAGACCAGACGCGCGTGCGTGTCACGCACCAGGGGCTAAATTCTGGAACGGCGCAACACGGTTTGCGAGCGGTAATTCAATCGTTTGGGAGAGGATAGGAATAGGCAGAAATATACCGTAAGCCCACGTACACAGATGCTGTTATACCAGCATCTTCTAATCATCCGTGGCAGCATAAACTGGCTGCTTTCCATTGTTATATTAATAGATTGCTGACTGTGCCTCTTTCTAAGGAACATTTTGATTTAGAGTTGAGTACTATTTATCAGATAGCGATCTCAAATGGTTATACAAAATCAATGGTAGATAGTTTAGTTCAAAAGAAGCAGGCACGGTTAGTAAATAGCATGCTTTACGCTGCGTTACCTTCTCAGTCTACTAAAAAATATAGATCTAGCATCTCTTACGTTGGGGGTTTGTCTGATAAGATTTATGGCATTATAAAATCAAACAATATTAATGTTGCCTTTAAGACTAACAACTCTTTGTACTCTAGGCTATGTAACCACAAAGAACAGGTAGATAAGGGAACTAGATCGGGGGTATACAAGCTTACTTGTAATGACTGCAATGGGATATACGTAGGATAGACAGGCCGAAGTTTTAATACTAGATTTAAAGAGCATGTTTCGGCATATAGGAATGAGCATCCAGATAGATCGAATTTTGCAAAACATTTGTTGGAATCAAATCATTCATTGTTAGATTCAGATTCTTATGAAGTGTTACATTATTGCGGCAAGGGGTTGCGTCTGGATGCTCTGGAATGCATGGAAATAATTAGGTACAACACTATGGGGTCTATTATTAATGAACAGGTAAATTTAGTATCTTCTCCTTTACTGCGGCTTGGGTCTAATTTGAACAGTTAGTATTAATAAAATATGCCTTATAAATAAATAAACAAAAATTCAAGGTAGTTTTATAATATGTCAATAAAAGTTATTTTTTGTGGGGTAGTTTGAGAATAAGAAAAATAAAGTGGGTATTTGTGAAGTTACAGTGACAAGTTAAAACATTTGTTTTGGTTTGTTAGTTTAACATTTGGTAGCATAGCATACGGTTGTGGTAACTCCGAAAATGAGCTCTAGTTGAGTTCGAAACGCGTCAGTGTAGCTTGGTGGTGGTGATAGTTGTGTTTATGTGATTTGTGTGTGTTCGTACAGTGTGGAGGTGGAGGAACTGCATGAACACACATTTCTTGCATAAATGTAACTATTGTAAGGTCGCGGGTGAGCAAAGTAATTGTTTTAGTTCATTAAATAAATAAGGCTCATCCCAAGCTCAGTCCAAACCTCTCGCAAACCAGTGATTTTTGGTGTTCCTGAATAGCAGTTCACCCCTATCCAAAACGATTGAATTACCGCTCGCATACCGTGTTGAGCCTTTCCTGAGTTTAGCCCCAGTATTATGAATGAAACTGTAAGAAAGATGGCACACAATGTGCACGCATCTAGTGCGCCATCTGTCTTATACTTAATAAAAAAAAAAAATTAATATCATGGGACATTTCACACCAATTGACCTAGTCCCAAAGTAAGCTAAGCAAAGCTCGTGTTATGGGTACTAGGCAACGGATAAACATACTTATATAAATAGATACATACTTAAATACATATTAAACACCCAAGACCCGAGAACAAATATTCGAATTTTTCATACAAATATCTGCCCCGACGCGGGAATCGAACACGGGACCTCAAGCTTCGTAGTCAGGTTCTCTAACCACTAGGCCATCTGGTCGTCATACATACTTATAGTTTTATTTATTACAACTGGTGCGTGTGCGCATCTGTAGGCGTAATTGTCTAACGATCTGCATGCTTTCGCAATCACTATGTATTTCTTTTTGTCAAATGGTATAAGACTGAGACAGTGGTTAAAATTTATCATACACGTGTCTTAGTGAGACCTGCTAAGGGAGTAAGTGCATGTTGATTAGTAGTTTTTTGTCTGTATTATCTTCAGTACACTTATTTCTGTTTGTTCTCCAAATAAATAAATAGAAAGGGATGGCGAAAGCGAGGGCAAGTGTCCGCGCATTAGACAATAGGGCTGGTCTGCCTCGGCCTTTATTATTATTCACTCTAGTATCGATATCACCATTTTTTCGGTAAGCATAAACCAATTTTTATTTTGTTGTATATTTTGGCTTTTTTTAATTTGGAAAATTTTATGTGATTTCTGCAAAATCACGAGCTTTTTCGATCCTGCTAGGAGAACAAGTGTCCTGCGTCCTGAGTGTATGATTTATAAAATAAATTATTATTATTCTCTTAAAAGGCTAAAACTTGGCGAGACACCGTATCTATATTCAACTTGAAAATTATTAAACAGGTATCCGCTTCAAATTTTTTTCGGTAAATTTTTCCGCTAAAAAAATATCATAAAAATTATATCACCAACAGCCCTCGTCCAAAATCATAAGTTGATCCGCAAATCACCATCAAATCGCTTCACTATGAATATTAAACTAAAAATCTTCACTCTGCATCGTACTTGGCCCAATCGAAAGCCCCTAATACCAACAGAGCTACCCCGCTTAACGACGATCGAGACCTGTTGCTTTGGATGTGTATTATAATGCCGGAGATCGAAAGACGGAATGTATTAAAATATCGAATGGGTTTTGAAACATGAGTTTTGAGATGGGTTTTTGATTCAACCGACAGGTTTTTTTTTGAAACCTTCAAATTCAAAATTCAAATTTCTTTATTTAAATAAAATATGGTAGGTAGGTGATAAATTAACAATTCCAGTAGTTACAGAAACATATTTTCTACGTTACGTTTTTTTTTCTGAAACCTTAAACTTGAAATTTATAATTCAAATGTCTTTGTTCACATAATATGGTACATCATCGTCATCCCAGCCTATAGGCTTCCCACTGCAGGATACAGGCCTCCTCTCAGAATGAGAGGGCATGGGCCGTAGTTCCCACGCTGGCCCGGTGCGGATTGGAAACTTCACACAAACCATTTGGGATGATGATGATGATGGAACTGCTACTGTAAATATATGATTGAGCGGTCGGCAGTTGGAAGTTATGACTGTCGCAGTAATGAAAGTACCTTAACTTTTGATCATTGAAGAAAAACGTGAATCATTTGTTGGTCACTTTACTAACAGCGAAATTCTAGTGTTGTTATACACACACAGACTTTTTACTCGTCGTAGTAGACCGAAAGCATTAGGAGGGTTGGTAGAAAGCCATTTTAGCGAATTTCTTCTTTACGTAATTTTGCATGTGAACTCCATAAAACCAACAAGGCCCCATTATCGAGCTCCCGACATTTCACCGATTTACTACTCAAATAATTGTGGTGTAACGAAGAAATAATTTCTAATAAATAACTTTTAATTTAAAACTAAAAGCCGACCGGTTGTGGTGTAGGGGATTAGCAGGCAGCACGGAATGCTCAGGACCTGGGTTCAATTCCCAGAGCTGGTCTTTTTTCTGGGTTTTTCTGTGCATCCATGTTTCAGTTTGTATTTAGTATGATATAATTTTAAACTGTCATATTTGTTTTCCAAAATCAAAATTGTTAGGTTTTTTTAATTGCAGGTAATATTATCATTTCAAACGAGACAATTAAACTTTATTCTGTAATATTTGGTTCCGAACCTATCGCGGCAGATTATTTTCATCACTAACTTCCTAGAAAATAAGGTTTTTTCCTGGAATAACTTATTTAATCTCGAGAAAATATAAAAGCCACTCCACCACTATTAAGAAGCTAAATAAAATGTAGGTAGGCGTTGTTTTACTTATTATCAGTGCCTACGTACGTTATTTAATTTAGAAATTCAGCTTTGAGCAGGCCAAGCTATTTAATTACTGAATCTTGTTTAACATACCATTATACCTAAATATTTGTTTAAGCAGAAACCTATTTCAAATATTTTAGAATTATTCGTAGTAAAAACAAACTATGCTTAGCTGTTGAAAGTAGCCATTTTATAGTAACATACCATTGCTACATAATAATAATATATCATCCCTTACCAAAAACAATATTAATCAACGATTTATAATTTCAGGCTCTACCGACCCTGATTCTGTTTACTGCCTACTCAATAATACCTTTTACTTTATTACCAAAAACTAACACCTAGAAAACACCACTGACACTGAACCTTTAAATTCTCATCAAGTTTAAATGAACCAAATTTAATAACACTTGTTTTTGTTTTATCCGGTAAAAGTTTGCGCTTGGGCGGAGAGCGAGAGCAGGGCGGGCCGCCCAAACGGAAGCCGAGTCTAAACTGAGACGGGCCTTGGGCGACCGTACTATGGAAATCGAAATCGATTTGACGAGATGGGTTTGAGTCGAGTTTCGGGTGAGAACGCTGGTGCTTTTCAGTTTTTTTTTAACATCATGGCTGTAGAAAACGTGGAGTACAAGACAGTATATTTTCTATTTTCTAAAATTTTCTATTTATTTTTAGAGGTTATGATGTTTTTTTTTTGCGTATAAGTATAACTAGGGGCCCGAATTAATTCCATAGTTAAAGATGTCACTACATAGTAGGTATATAAAACAAAGTCGTTTCCCGTCTATCTGTCCCTATGTATGCTTAGATCTTTAAAACTACGCAACGGATTTTGATGCAGTTTTTTTCAATAGATAGAGTGATACAGTGATAGAGAGAATAATACATGCATAATTGCACCAGTGCGACGCCGGGCGGGTCGCTAGTTATTCGTATAGAATTAAACATTTCAAAATAACTATGTGAAAAAGTCCTAAAAATTATGTAGTAATTTTAGCACTATTGATGCGAAGTTTTTTGGAAATAATAAAAATCTAGAGTGAAGAAGTTTTAGAGGTTTCTATGTATATCATGCGCAATTTTCACTCTTTTAAAAGTAAAAGAAATACTAGTTAATGTTATTTAGTTTAAAATTTTGTTGTTTAGTAAGTATTCATATTAATTACATATCTATGTGAAATAGTTTTTATGTTATGTTATCAAAGTTTTTAGGTGTAAAGTTCTTTTTTGTGTATCCTAAATTTGTATTCTTACTTTTTGAACAGTTAAATTTTTTTATTCTTTTAAAAAAAAATGGCTTAATTTTTTTTCAAAGGGTTAGGGTGTAGTGTGAGCTGCGCCATACACACACTCTCCCATTATGTAACGATATAATAAGGCTTCTTTACTCAAATACTGACGTCATCTACTCGACACTTGCTCGTTTCAATACACCCATCCTTACAGCCATAACAAATCTAATGTCAACGCGTTTATACGCAATACAAACTGTGGAAACTTGACGAGAACCATTGGTAACCCTCAATTTCGCCGCAATTCGGCAGCGTGTCGCAGATCTGATTTAAGTCATCGTTTTCGAGCTTTGAGCTTCAAAAGCTTACGCCGAAGTTCACGAAGAAACGGATTGGTTGTTTAATTACTCAAATTCAAGGCAACAAGTGTAATAGAAGTGTCTTTAATGTAATAAATAAACGTTTGGCTTTTGTTTTGCTCGGGTGCTGATTCTGTGTTCGGACTTTTGGCGACGAAAGTTTTTGGGGTCGTGAATGTTTAATGCTGCATTTTTTAGTTTCGCAATGTTCGTCTGTTTGTCTGTTTGCTTGCACGTCCGCGGTTTAGCTTAGATACTTTCATGCCAGGGGGCTGTAATTTTTCACGGCTATACAGGGTGGAAAAAACAAATGCCACATGGATAACACCCACAACCAACAACAACAACCTTTAATATAGGTAAGTAATAGCATATTCTAATTAGTATGTAAAATAGACTTGTTTTTATTTTTTATACAAAAAATACCTACCCTGCATTTATGAATTTTTGAAAAATCTATTCTTTTATTCCAGTCTCGAAGCCGGTCAAATGCGACAAAAATAAAATGCCGTATTTTATGATGCAGATCGAAAGGGTTGCTGATAAGTAGAGAGCGGATTTGAAGTAGCGATCTCAATATTTTATATGGATATGACTGGTATAATTTATTATTTTTTCTACACACAAAAATAATGTAACTTATCGGAACGAAAAAGTAAAAACCTTTTTGGAAGCTTTTACTGTGCATTATGCAGAAGAAATATTAAAGAAGAACAACTTAAAAAAATAAACTATTTCAAAATTTAACAAACGATGTTTTTATTTATTATCATATCATCCTAATTTTTGCCCAATATTTACAAAAGCTTCCAAAAGGTTTTTACTTTTTTGTTCCGATTAGTTACACTATTTTTGTGTGTAGAAAAAATAATAAATTATACCAGTCATATCCATATAAATATTGAGATCGCTACTTCAAATCCGCTCCCTACTGATAAGGTACATTTACCTCCAAATAGGTTCCATACGGTAAAGGGAAGGGAGGCCTTTTTTCAGCAGTCGACGTCTTTCAGCTGAAATGATGATGATGATTATTTATTATACCTAATTTCAAAATTTTCTCGTGACGGCTGAGAACAAAATTCACAACGTAATAATTATTAGGTTGGTTTCATGGCTTTGTTTTATTTTGAGTATGTATGTTATTTAGAGATAAATGAACCTTACCAGTTATCCTATCGATCTGCGTCATAAAATAAGGCATTTTATTTTTTGTCGCATTTGACCGGGTTCGAGTCTCGTCCCCACTAAGACAAGTGATTTTTCAAAAATTCATAAATCCTGTATTTTATGTTTTTTTAGGAAAGTCTCCTTTGTTTTTGAGTAAAAAAGCCCCAAAATTCCCTATAATTATGGTACTTACTCTTTTTATTGAAATACCCATTTACGGCATGTTTTCCGCCGGGAACCGGAAAGGACCGACCACGACCGCTGGTCAGCGTAATGATATTGCAAACAAAATGAGGAATATCAAAACCTCAATTTTTAATGCTGTGAAATACGAACTGTGAATTACGTAAGTACTGCATGGAGGCGCGCACAGCACCGCGCCCAACTGCTTTCTTCCTGCTTATTCCCCTGAATTCAAGTCTAGGATGAATAAATATAAATATAAAATATTAAAGGGACAATCTTACACAAATCGACCTAGTCCCAAACTAAGCAAAGCTTGTACTATGGGTACTAGACGACGATAAACATACTTATATAGATAAATAAATACTTAAATACATAGAAAACATCCATAACTCAGGAACAAATATTCGTGCCCATCACACAAATAAATGCCCTTACCGGGATTTGAAACCAGGACCTCTTGCTTCGTAGGCAGGGTCACTACCAACTAGGCTAAAGCGGTCGTTAAATAAGCGTTTAATAGGCAAGTGTGCTCCATCGTAGGCCTCATCTTCGCTTTCCATGGTGTGATTGTGGTCAAACGCAAACCTAATCTTCTAATATACATATAAACATCTCGTGTCACGGTGTTTTTTATCGAACTCCTCCGAGACGGCTTGACTGATTTTTATGAATTTTTTTCTCCACATTTGGTAGGTCTGGGAATAGGTCGAAAGCTATTTTTACCCCTAGGTGATATAAGGCAAAACCGACCGTCCCCCCCCTCTAAAATCTAAACTGTTGGGAGGAAAAATTTGAAAAAAATCAAAATGGTAATAAATATATTAAATTTACAAGGAAAATTATAGCGGCTAAGATTGCTTGGGAATTATTAGAGTAAATAGTAGCCTAAGGTATAAAACATACCGTCACTACTTTGAAAAAGCTCGTATCTCAAATCAGCATGTAGGTAAACAAAACTGAACCTTGATACGAACGTAATAAAGTTCACTTAGCCAGATTATCGATTGTGAAATACGAGTTTTTTTCAAAGTATTGACGATACCTAAACTTGGAAGATTCCGTACACATACGAAATCCTTAGAAAAATATTACTTGATTTTTTCGCAATGGCTACGGAACCCTATTTTGGGCGTGTCCGACACGCTCTTGGCCGCTTTTTTATATATAAACTCCAACTCCAAATTAGTTGAAATAAAACAAAGTACTCTCTCTCGAACCGAGGATGGTTCTGTTTTGAAGTCGGTTAAAAGGGAAAATTCGCAAACTCGATTTATTTTCCTTCTAATTTCAAGATCAATCGAATCATCAGTCATCCACCTTCCATGAAAGTTACCCACATACCTACTTGGTAGGGTATTATACATTTCTGCGCAAATGATAGTCCCGAGCGCTCTAATTATATTAGACACCTCATGGAATTAAGAGTTTGGCAGGATTTCAAAGTGTGGTAAACTACACGAAAGGTAATTTAATAAGAAGTTTCGCATAAGCCTTTTACGGAAAAGGCGACGTACCTAATGATAAAGGTGTAATGTAAACAGGGTCACAACAGGGTCTATCCCGACATAAGTATAAAAAGCATCAGTCTGACTGACTTACCCACTCACCTGTAACTCTACCATGAGTTACACTAGTTTACAGTGACCGTACTCGCTAGCGACGGCGTAAATGATTTGTATGGAGAATTCCGTGAGTGACCGCTAGAGGCACTGTATGCTTAGTATAAGTTTTCCTTCACTTCAATACTTCTCGATCGCGTTTACGTAAAAAAATCAATTACTAGGGAAACATGGACAGCGCCTCCGCGCGCGCGCGTCCTTGTTTCCATAGAATTGAAATTTTTACGTAAACGCGATCGAGAAGTATTGAAGTGAAGGAAAACTTATACTAGGCGTACTGTACGCTTAGTATAAGTTTTACTTCACCAAAATACGTCTCGATCGCGTTTACGTAAAAATATCAATGCTATGGAAACATGGACGCGCGGCCGCTGAGGCGCTGTCCATGTTTCCCTAGTAATTGATTTTTTTACGTAAACGCGATCGAGAAGTATTTCGGTGAAGTAAAACCTATACTAAGCATACTGTACGCTTAGTATAAGTTTTACTTCACCAAAATACTTCTCGATCGCGTTTACGTAAAAATTTCAATTCTATGGAAACATGAATGCGCGCGCGCGGAGACGCTGTCCATGTTTCCATAGTAATTGATTTTTTTACGTAAACGTGATCGAGAAGTATTTTGGTGAAGTAAAACTTATACTAAGCCTACTGTACACAATTCTCCATACAAATCATTTACGCCGTCGCTAGCGAGTACGGTCACTGTAAACTAGTGTAACTCATGGTAGAGGTACTGATTCGACTGACTGACGCATTTGTACCCAGCCTTCGAATTGCCCTAGATGGTTAAAAATTTGCATAGCTTTTATGATTCAAGCAAATTATTTATTATGTTTGATTCAAAGTGACCCTATCTCCGTAACTACGATTACTAGACTCTTCAAATTTGGCATAAAGGTACGTGTAGGTGAAGCAACAGTAAAAAACTAATGTATAATGGATGTATTTTATCTAATCTATCTATCTATCTAATCTATCTATCTATCTAATACCTTTAAACGAGCAATTCTTGTATATATATAATCAGGATCTCGGAAACGGCTCCAACGATTTCGATGAAATTTGGTATGTGGGGGTTTTCGGGGATGAAAAACTGATCTAGCTATGTTTCATTTTCAGAAAATCGCTTTTACTCATGTTTTCCGGCTATTTTTGTTTGCATTAGAATATAAAGCTAAATTTCGCCGACTTCGAGCAGATCATAATGGCACATTAGAAATCGGGTGGTCGCGGATCCAGCCGACCTCGGTTCGATTCCACGTTTTTTTTTCAAGATTTTTGTTTTTTTTTTTAAGTTTATTTTTTATGAGAAAACGTCAATTTTCTTCTTTTGTGAGAAAAAGTTACTTTTTTGTGAGAAAAAGTTACTTTTTTGTGAGAAAAAGTATTATAGGGAACGTGCAGTAACTATAGGCAGCAGCACTAATGCGACAGCAGAGACACTGTGCGGACAGTAAAACAAACTTATCAAGGTAAAACATTCAAATTGATGGCACCCTTATGGCACCAGTTGGCAGCACCGTCTATGTGCACGTTCCCTATTGGGAGCACAGAACAGGAAAAGCCGGTTGTCTGTAAAGTCGGTTTACGGACGATAGTTTAACGTGACTCACCCCCCCCCCCCCCACCCCCTCCGGTGTTTTTGTCAAATATCTTGAAAACGGTGCATCCTACGGCAAAATCAATGAAATTTTCATCCCCCCTTTAATACCCCTGCATCCCCCCCCCCCCCCCACCCCTCCGGTGTATATAATCAGGATCTCGGAAACGGTTCCAACGATTTCGATGAAATTTGGTATTTGGGAGTTTTCGGGGATGAAAAATTGATCTAGCTTGGTCTTATCTCTGGGAAAACGCTTGGTACCGAGTTTCTGTCCGAGCAGAGCTCGGTCGCCCAGGTACTATTCATTACCTGATAGCGATGATGATGGATTTTTGGTTTTGCTTTATTCAAAGCTTAGATATGATGAAGCTTTACCACAAATTTGAATTCTGCGCACGAAGTCGCGAGCCAAAGTTAGTCAGTGATAAAACTTCAGCAAACCTCCGCTCCGTTTACTTAAATAGGCTGTAGTATAAAGCCGGGCTCTACTGCTGCGCACACTAACGCACGGACACGCTATACCTACACGTCGCCCACGTGGGTCCATTTGATTGGTCTGGATACGTGTGTCAACATTTTCACAGCAACCAATTCTAGTTGCGGGGGGGGGGGGGGTTTCGTAGCGTGGACAGCGTGGGTCGCGGTGGGGCTTTCGCCACTAGCACTCTAGCACTAGCTAGTGGCTTTAGACACTTCGGAACAGACCCATTCATATAATATTACAATACTCTTTGAACAGACCACGCGTGTATCAGTGACGTCATTTCCTGCGCAGCGTGCTCGTGCACGACTGGGAAAGTATCTACCTACCTACATTTTCATACAAAGCGTTTTTGTATACCTCGACGCACGTAAGAAGAGCTCCAGGCATGTACCTGCGCAGTGAGAAAAATACACGCAGACTAAGTATATGTATTTCGCTCACTGCGCAGGTACATGCCCGGAGCTCTTCTTACGTGCGTCGAGTTGTACCCACGTGTGTAGCTTGACCGTGCGCAGCAGTGGGGTTCCGGCCTAATTTCGATACGCGGAGGTACGGTTGCGCTATCTACTCTACAGCAACTCTTAGAGCTCGCGCAGACAGAGAGCGGTCTGGAGTTTTGAGTTCTGCGTTTTGACCGCTCGAGAGTTCCAACGCACACAAGAGGCGGTCAAATTCTTGCGTTCCATGTTTTTGTATGTGTAACATGTTGCTAGAAAGTTCATCTTTCGAAGAAGATGCATTGATTTTGTAGAGCCTAGAAACTTCGAATAAAGTAGAAAATATTGGATGCACCTAATTAACACAACACGAGAAGAATCCCATGACGCGGCCATTTCAAGCCAAGTTTCTGCTTTTTTGTCACGATTTTTTATAGTGTACTTAAATGATTGAAATTGAATGATTTTTCTGTATTTGTAACTTCAGACATCGCGCGGTGATTGTGGCGTTCTCTGTCTCGGCGGAAAAACACTGCACACAGCAGGCGACTGGAACTCTCGATCGAACACAGAACTCTGAACGCCGAACTCGGAACTCCAGACCGCTCTGTCTGAGTGCGCTCTTAAGGCCCTGTTAAGACAACGCGCAACCCGCGGCGTGAAGCATTTTCTGGTCATTGCGCAGCTGTACAGGGCACGCAATAAGGTCGATTCATATCTTCAGACATTGAGCGTGCCGGACATGCGCCGTGGCAGACACCGTTTACCTATTCATATCTACAGACATTAAGCGCTTCAGACATGTGCCGAGCGAGACAGACTCCGTTTTATTCACATCTTGCAGAAGCGTGCCATGTCAGGGGTATGTATTACAGTAGGTACCGAAGTAAGAAAGACCGAATGTATTAAAATATCGAATGGGTCAAAAGACCGACACGATTTTTTTCTGAAACCGTTAACTTCTCAGAATTTATTGAAATGGCATCATACAGAACCCATTAAGTTAGGTTAGGTTAGTTGTATAACAATCTTAAAAATTTAACGGTTTCAGAATAAAATCGTGTCGGTCTTTTGACCCATTCGATGTTTTAACACATTCGGTCTTTCGTACTTCGGTATTGTAATACATACCCCGTGTCAGATATCGAAAGACACCGTCGTCAGCAACAAAAGTCGTCTGCGCGGTTCCGGTGCCCTATTCACACTGACCGGCAGATATACTTAGAAGAATTATTACCCATTTTGTCTGCCATGGCACGTGTCTGACACGCACGGTGTCTGTACCTAGATATGAATCGATCTATAACACAACAGGAGAAAAGCTCGCCACGCTCCCGCTCGCGCGTAGTAGGCCGTTAGGCAAACAAGTAGGAACTAATGAGATGACCCTCGAGTGTACGTGCGAATTAAACTTGGCCTTCTAATTTATTTGTGAATTTAAAGCACGTTTCGGTATCTTAAGACGAAACATCAGTTGTAGGTACAAGGCGTAGCGTAGCTAGTTATGTACAGAAAGCTCCAGACCAAATTACTTTTAGGTATAAGTATTTGCTTCAAGAGAAGGTGAAATATTAGTAATTACGCAGCGATGTTAGCTTGATCTTTGTTAATTTGGAAGAGGCGTCATGTCAATCGCCATGTTTTATTTGGAGTGTCGCAGGTGGTGCCATCTAGCAGTTTTTAGCCTAACCTTAATTTTTGGTTTCCTAGCCATCGAACAGTAACAGAGATAATCAAACCCTTACACCCGAGGGTTTTAATAAAATTATCAAGTCGTACATTTTTGTTTTTAATTCCAGATCGACAATTAGTCGTTTTCAAAAAAAATGTACACAATTAAGGGAAGAACAACATTTAATTAATTATTTTTGTGTAACGGAGTTACCCATATACTTTGTAGGTATGACTAATTTTCGTTACACAAAAATAGCGATCGTGATTTTTGTTTTGATTAAGCCGTAAACTGTGTACAAACTTTTTGAAAATGACCCAATTACATAAAAGGGCGTACTTTAAGCGCACTCAGAAAATTATAATTTTGATACCGGTTTCGATAAAAGGGTTTTACGTTCAGTATTAATACAAGTTGTGTCAACATTGGTTAGGTATTTGATAGTGGTCCACTGGGAAAAAAAAATCCCAGTAGACCTACTAGTAGGTCTACTGGGAACGACTGGGTTTAACCTTTCACCGCCGCGCCTCGACAAAACGTAAACCTGCTTTGAATCTTATGTCATTGTGTCAAGATCACATTGACACTGTACTTTATGACACCTATATGTGTCGTTGGTGAACAAGTGGCTTGGAGAGTAATCTCCAATAGAGCCTTGATTAGAGACATTTTGTATCTCTTAGTTCGCTTCCATTGAGATGTAGAGGAGCGAGTGCGATGTGGATTTCAATAAATAAATACGATTGATCGACTCAGCGTCTACGCTCCTCTGTGTCCCATAGAAAGCACACTATTAGGAAAAAGTATAATAAAACAAATGTATACAATCAATAAACTTCTTTTAATGTCACAGAACAAAATGCACAGCACGTTCGTAAACAAAATCACAAGTAAATACACGCTGTAGCTCTCACTACGTCAAACGAGCTAACACTTATGCTACGTCAGTCATTCACACAATACGTACTAAACGTTGACCTAAAATCCCTAGAAAACTTTAAAAAAAAAATTGTCAACAGCATTTCAGACCTCCTTGAGCGCCGGGAGGGGGTGCAAGGGAGTACAGTTGCACCTACCTGGTAACATAAGTGAAAATACATCGCACAAGACTAAGATGTGGCGAAGGGTAACAAACAGATTCTCCCCGGGTTGACAAAGCTTTCGAAGTTACAAAACGCTTCTCTTCCATTATTGCATTTTCAAGAAGAGAAAAAAATGGGGGTTTTAGTTTTTTTTGTTCCGGCTTTACCTACTTGCAAAAAATTTCATGCCCCGCCACCGTAAAATACAGAACAAACTTTTAAATCAGGCATTCTTATTCATCTGTGCACCATTCTAATTACCGTGTCGCTTTTTTTATCGCAACAGTGACACGGTAATTAGACTGGTGCAAATAAGAACGAAAATGGCGGAAATGTACTCCCTGGCAGGTTCAAGATTGCTGAAAATAATCCCGCCGGCGCCCATGCAGACGTCAACAATTTAGACCTTTTTATAAGCAGTCCATAGGCGTCATCTAGGTGAAGTGATATCTATGCATGGAGGTTAGAATGTAGAGTTTTTTCACTGCCCGCAAAACTAGGGTTAAGCAATTAAAGACATCAGATCTCTGATCAAAACACTTCGTTTACCCCTGAAAACATGATTAATTTTCAATTGACTGTAACATTACATTTTTAGTTGCATTGAAGTAAATAACTAACTATACTAAACTAGATAAATTGAGTTGGCATATAAGCGAAGGCACTGTTCTGCCCTCGTAATGAAGAATGCAGTAATCGACAAAAAAATCGATTTTGACTTTTTACGCAAAATGGCACCGGACGAATTCACCGGTGCCATTTTGCGTAAAAAGTCAAAGTCGTTTTTTTTTGTCGATTACTGCATTCTTCATTACGAGGGCAGTGTTGCCATTGCCAATTTATATAAGAAAACTGTGTCTTGACAGCTCATAAAAAGTACGTCAGTTGATTAGTAGCTTCTAGTCTATTATGCATTATATAAACTGAAAAGTTTTCCTTTGAAAATAATTAAATAACAACATGGTGTTTAAGATCCAGTAGGTTCTGTTATATCAATCAGCTTTTAGAGCATTATCATGATTTATGTATTCAAGGGGTTATTGAGTTAATGGGTTGGTTTCCTTAGACTTCGATGTCTTTATAGGAAGGTTATTATTTGACCTAGTGCGACCAACTGGCGTGGTGGTGGGCTGCTGTGTTGCCAATGCTAAATATTTTTATCATTAGATTGATAGGCTATCGAGTGTTCCTTCATAATGGTACATTATCCCGTATCCCGTAACATTAAAATAGTTTTTAGTTTCGCACCTAATCCCCTCGTATGCTTTGACACGGATCCGTGCCAGAGGATGATGGGCAGATTTTGTATGGAACCCAGCCTGATCACCAATAGGATTATAATGTATGTAGAGTTGTCGATCCTACCATTTGCTATAATTGTTATTAAGACGACTAGACTGTGTAGGCTGGGAGAATTTACATAGATATAGGACGAAAACAAAAAAACAAATATATTTAATGACTTGTAAACTCACGTATTTGAGGGCTGGTACGCATGCCGTTCGTATTGGATATGCAGGCCCATTTGCCTATCATTCTTTAACCTTTTCAACGCCAACGACACATATATAGGTCACAAAGTACAGTGTCAAAGTGACCTTGACACAATGACATAAGATTCAAAGCAGGTTTACGTTTTGTCGAGGCGCGGCGGTGAAAGGGTTAATGCAGTCTTTTTATTTTTTTCATTTATATCTGTAAAATTGAATTTAATTAACAGTTGCGACTAGAATTCAGGTTTCATTTAAACTTCCCGCATAAGAGGGGGTATTGGACAATAAACTGTAATGCTGTGTAAAAAAAACTTTTAGGATGCTTTCTAAAATCATACAAGTCATATCTTTATTAGGTGGAATGTCGGTAGATGGCTTTAGTAACGTATGTTCGTTGGAAGTTTCTGTTATGTTTGAAATGTGACACAATGACAAACGTACGTCACCCTACTAACCCCATCTAGCAATATCAGAAAACTCTCGTTTCTTTATTGTGATTTGAAATCCATAGCTAAATAAAATTCATTCGATAATTTTGCAGCTTTTATGATCATGCACAGAAAATAGGTAAAGGTTTGGTAACAAGAGTTCAGCAAAATGATGAAAAAAAAAATGCTAAATTCACAACCTGCACCACTTCTTATGACGGTGAAGGTGGTAACGTGTGTCAGAATCAAAAAGAAGGAAAAACCCCGAAATCTTCATCGAATCCCAGTTGTAACTAATCTTTGTATTTATTCATAGATATCATAAAAAGAATATAACCCCAAATGTCAGACCATATAAAGTTCATAATGTTCCGAAACGCTATCTAAAATCCATTAAAAAGGCCAAATATCTAATTGTTTTCATTTAAACCCGTTTTTTATACGAACACATGTTGGGATTAAATGCAAAAATGCTACTGTTGACCCTAATTTTAACGTTACACTCAAAAAAACTAGTTACTTATTGCTATTAATTAGTATAAAATAAATTAAAAACAAAATATAGACATTCATAGTCATAACTTATTTTAATATTATAATGAAGATTATAATATTTTATTTAAATTGCAATACAGATTTTATCAAATATTTTTATTTTATGGCATTTTTTACTTATTCTAAAGGCACAGTTAGCTGTTTGGAGGCAACTGCATAAATAATTCCTTGCAAAAATATGTAATCAGGACTTTTTTTTGTCAAAAATTAATAGATCATTCATGAATTTCACGAGACATTGAGTAACTTTTAAAAAATGGTAATTTAAGTCAATGACATTAATTTTTATATTCTGATTTTGCGAATAAAAAATATTTTAACCAAATCTTACAATTAGATTTTAAGTTTTATTGACCCTTTTTTAGCAAAAATATGTACCTGAACAATGCAAGGCACTATTTTAGATTGTCAATGAAACTGAAACTTTACTTTTTTTTAAAAGTTACTCTTCAAACTATAGTAATCCTTATGGTAAATGTATCAAAAGTTGATATGTCGATTTCATTGCAAATAACGACTTTAAACACTTCTAATCAGTTTTCTAACGATAAAATCCTAATTTGTCCAAAAACTCAAAGAAGTATTTCATTTTAAACATGGAGAATTTGTTACTTTGTTTTTTTTATTATGAATATAAGGTGAATTGACCCTTTTCTACAAATTATAGTAGAATCTTTCAAATATTACACCTTTTATTGCTAATTTTGCTCCAAAGGGTCATTTCCCTTTTCAAACTATAGAAAATTACGACAATAAAGTATGTTATATAACTATTAAAAATTGTGTAACTATTTAATACTGTATTAATTTTTTAATTAATAAATGTTTTTTTTTAATTAGCTCAATGAATTCGAAATTAAAGCAATATACGCGGTAAACGAACTTAATTAAATAGTATATCATCTGTGAATGGCACACAATGAAATAGGTAGCTTATTATTATGAATAAATATTAAAACTAGAAGAGTTAAAATTAGATATTTAATAAATTCGTTACGAAGGCAACTTTACCTACAGAAGAATCACAGAACACAAGCGAAATACTTAGAAGTAAAATAAATATGTTGAAAACGAAATAGTACAGTAGTATTATTAATTAACTACATTGATATGTTCTGTTGTTATTCGAGAATACAAAATTTACTCTCTATTTGCCTGCTCCTCAGGTCATGTCACAGCGACGAAAACGTATAAAAAAAATCGGTTTATAAATGACGGAGTTCTGAGGTAACAAAAAAATATAGGTATATACTATCGAATTGAAAAACTCCTCCATTTTCAAAATCAGTTAAAAATGATCGTCAGTCGTTTATTACATTGACTAAAAATTACATGACATTTTTTTTGTGAATTCATAGTGATAAAGATATTATTATAACATAGCACATTCCTTTCTAGAAAATACTGGTCCAAAAGTTTCAGAGCTGATTTGTTCAAACAAATCATGTTATTTTCCTCTGAAAGGCAAACTTTTCTTTTTAATTTAAGATGGTATTCTGTTGTTCCAATACTAATAAGTTTGATCACTATTAAGTTACGATTCTGCAAAGGTCCCTCGGTCAGCCATTAAGCTTATATTAAAAGGCCACTTCACCTTTCAGTCTTAGAAAATATCTCTTTAATATCTTACTTGCATCGAGAACCAATAGTATTAAATCTGATTTTTTTCACATGATATTGTTTTGGCATTTTTTATTAAGGCGAATGGTGTGAAGTTAGACGTGGAAGATACGCGAGTTGTGCGACTATCACTATATGGTTGTGAATATCCTTGGATTATAATTTACTTCGCGAGTTTGTTAACTAACAGATAAGTTAGGCTGATCATCTGTAATCTCACTATCTAGTGATTTAACCACAGACCTAATCATAAGAGGAATAGAAATACCACGCGGGGCAAAAACCTGGGGCGTCCAAAGCTAAAAAAAAATTATGTTTAAGATTGTTTTTATTGGAGTCTTTTTGTATTTTTTATAACTCCAAATTTGCCAGACCATAGAACTAATGGCCGATGGGGTCAAAAGGTTCCCAAATAGCGTCCAGGTTTGCATTTATATGGAGGGACGACCTGGTTAACCCTTTATAAGGCCCCATTTATTGGAGCATGCTACCACAGAATCAAAAGCAGCTATGGAATACATACATGACAAAGGATATTATTAAAGCTAGTCGTATTTTCAATAATTTCAATGGAAATTGTGACGTATAACGAAATCAATAAGGTTCAATTTCCAACTCAGCGCATGTGGTTCCTAAATCGCATCTACCTTATTAAGGGTTAAGGTTGCGGGAACGCGATGGGAGCGGATGGAGCAGGACTGAATTAGTCAGTGACGGAAGGAAGGAAGGAAGGAAGTTTGAATGCTGCGTCAGCACCGCAAAGCATTTAAGGTATACATTATAATCGCGTGACATTTCTATATCTCTTAATATAGTTCTGTGGCCATGACAAATCACTGACGTCGACACTTGTTAACTTCACACTTCACACCATTAACCCCTATAGTCCGAAAGCTGATGGACGTTTTTGAGTAGATGTTTGTGACACGCTAATCGAAATTTTTATATGTGAGAAAATAAATGAGCCTGATCATTTAGTCGGGACTAAAACTTTGCCAGATGCTTGCAAAACAATTTTTCAAAAAATAAAAAATAAATGTTTTCGAGGTACGCAGAAAATTTAAGATATTTATTTATAATTTAAAATAAACATTTCAAATAAAATACAAATAATTTCGGATGGACAATCGATCTGCCAATAAAAAAAGTTAGGGTTGATTTAGCCCCGCTACCCGTCAACCAGGTCTGTGGTTCTGTGCTTGGGTATTATAGGAAAAGCATTGACAAGATTTCAGAGTGCCTCAAATACCTACCCAAAAATGTCAATCAGCTCTCCTACTACTAACACTATGACCCCGGTACACAATGGGCCACTTACGGCCATCAATGCATCACTACGATCCATTTCCTACTGGAAATTGTGCGCCATCAAACGCCATTGCCGGTGATGGGCCACTGTAGGCCAGTCTTAACTTACTGCTATTAAGTTTGTGGCTACGGCTTCAGTTGGAGCAGTCTTCGGGTGGGTCGTTGATGAGACCCTGAGAATACGCCGTCTGTATGCTCTCGCATACAAACTTGTATTGACTCTGGAAAGAAAATAATGCATATTACTTCCGAATCTGTGTTTTACAATTATTATTATTATAGCTTGAAGACAAAGCCAAATCCGATTTTCCTTTTGGTAAATCTCCAAGCTCAAAAACTGGGACGAAGGTGTTTTTTATACCCGAATTTAAGCCGAATCATAAGTGAATATAAAAAAAAAGCTAATTGAGTTGCAGGCTGAATGACATATCAACGAACAGTTCAAATTACTGGAACTAGAACCGTGAAAATGTGTACAGTTCTCAAATCTATACTAATATTATAAAGCTGAAGAGTTTGTTTGTTTGAACGCGCTAATCTCAGGAACTACTGCTCCGATTTGAAAAATTCTTTGAGTGTTAGATAGCCCATTTATCGAGGAAGGCTATAGGCTATATATAATCACGCTAACACCAACAGGAGCGGAGCGGAGCGGAAGAATGTTTCAAAATCGGGGATTTTGAAGTAAAGCTTTTATAGGCACGCTTGACTTGGGAGAACTGTGGTGAATGTGAACTCGGGTGTGCGGGGGGGGAGGGTAATTTTTTTATTTCGAGGAACTAAGGAGAGCCATAATTGATGAAAAAGCAAATTGGATAAAAAATAATCTGCCCAAATTACTAATTCCACACGGACGGAGTCGCGGGCAAAAGCCAGTCTAAACAATATTTCATATTCATAGAGTTCATATTTGAATGAGAATTGTACTGTAGACTAGTGATTCGTAGAAATCGACATGCCATTAAGTTGAACATCTACATAACGCAGATATCACGTCGACTAGTCGACGAATTCAACTAGTCCATGGACTAGTCGATGAACGTGAACGGTCTAGTTGCGTGGACGACCCATCGCTACCACTCACCACGTTCTGAATGCACATGGGCCGCATAGTCCGCATGGCGCGCACCAAGTCCAACGGGTAGAGCGGCTGCCTCCGCCGCAGCAGCTCGATGGCCGTCTCGGCCAGGACCAGGGCGCCGGTGCGGCCCACGCCGGCGCTGCAGTGCACTATCATGGGGGGATCGAGGATCTGCTCGTTGTCGCCGTTCAGCTCTTCTATTACGGTTGGGATCACTGGAACAAAGATTGTCATTGAAATCTTGCTAAGTACACAGTGGTACACAATGGTCCACTGTAGGCCATCACCAAGGTGTACAACATTTTTTTAAACTAGTGGCCATAATTCGAGAGACAAGCTTGACAATTAAAGGGTTGCCAGGGTTAGACGAAATTAAATAGCGATGTGGCCGGTATCGATAACCAGTGTCGACTGTATATAAGACGGATTTATTTACTTCCTTTAATGATGTCTTACATTGAAAAGTAAATTGTTAAATTAATTTAATTTAATCATATCACCGTAAGTAATGAAGAAATATCACAGGTAGCCAAAGCCGTAATGTTTTTTTAATATCGACACGAACAGCACTACCCTATCTGTGGCAACATTTGAGCAAAATGAATTGTTAAAGTTGTCTCTCGAATTATGGCCACTAGTATAATATGATTTCCTCTGACGTTCGTGCCGTGACGGCATAAAATGATTTTTCACGACACTGCTCGAAAATGTGGCCATAGATAACCTAAATCCAGTACACAAAACTGCCTATATATGTACATTTAACAGCTGACTCATTTATGGCGCGCAAACACGACAACAATGTTACACTAATCGAAAACAGGACGTATCAGTATATGTATTTCATAATAAGATACGACTTTTTGAAAGATAATTTCTGAATGTCATTCCTGGCGTGCTGAAACGACACTATTGGACTAATCAAAAGTAATCGTCTGCTGCATGTGATGGATGGATGGATGGATGGATGGATGGACGGACGGACGGACGGACGGACGGACGGACTGACGGACGGACGGACTGGATGGACGGACGGACGGACTGGATGGACGGATGGACGGATGAACGGACGGACGGACTGTATAGACGGGATGGACGGGATGGACGAATGGACGGGATGGACGAGATAGACGGGATGGACGGAATGGACGGGATGGACTGGATGGACGGGATGGACGGGATGGACGGATGGACGGAATGGACGGGATGGACTGGATAGACGGGATGGACGGAATGGACGGGATGGACTGGATGGGCGGAATGGACGGGATGGACGGGATGGACGGGATGGACGGATGGACGGGATGGACTGGATGGACGGGTTGGACGGTATGGACGGGATGGACGGGATGGACAGGATGAACGGGATGGACTGGATGGACGGTATGGACGGAATGGACGGGATGGACGGATGGACGGATGGAAGGGATGGACTGGATGGACGGGTTGGACGGTATGGACTGGATGGACGGAATGGACGGGATGAACGGGATGGACGGATGGACGGGATGGACGGATGGACGGGATGGACCGGATGGACTGGATGGACGGGATGGACGGGTTGGACTGGATGGGCGGTATGGACGGAATGGACGGGATGGACGGATGGACGGAATGGACGGGATATGGACGTGATGGACGGGATGGACTGGATGAACGAGATGGACGGGATGGACGGGATGGACGGATGGACGGATGGGCGGAATGGACGGGATGGATGATTATGATGATGATGATGATGATTTCCTCGCATTAGTCGTGAAAAGCACAATGTTTAGTCTTGGCCAAAAGTGCAATAGATGGACTCGTACTTTCGAGGGCCTCCGCTACGCGTCGGCCCTCAAACAAACTCGTCCATCTCTTGCTTACTTTCCAGCCTCTACAACAATGTACTATAGATCTAGGTTTAAGTAAAAGGGTCACAGTGAATACTAGCACTGCAGCTTGCCGTACTGTGATTCAGAGTTTATTTACGCTTTTCGGCACTTTTTGCAAAATATACCTTCTATTTTTTTCTTATATGTTGGTTCCCTAGCTGCAAGTACAGCCGCGCAAACGCCGCCATATCTGGGTCACGGCGTGTATTGGAATTGGGTCAAGTGTTATGTACTCACCAGCGCGGTGGTTCCGTAGCTGCGAGCACAGCCGCGTGAAGTTGATGAATGCCGCCGCGTCCTCCGGCACGCCGTGGTCGGGCCACGCCGTGTATTGCAGTTGGGTCACGTTGCGAGTAGCGCCACTAGACTCCTGCAACAGTTGTTTACTTATAATACAACGACGACCAGACGACCAGACCAGCAGGCTTATTGTCTAACGTTTCTGACGCTTGCCTTTGCAATCACTATTTCATTCTGTCAAACGGTATAACATGATGACAGAAAGAGATGGCGAAGGCGAAGGCAAGCGTCAAAAGCGTTAGACAATACGGCCTCAGATGGCCTAGTGGTTAGAGAACCTGACTACGAAGCTTGAGGTCCCGGGTTCGATTCCCGCGTCGGGGCAGATATTTGTATGAAAAATACGAATATTTGCTCTCAGGTTTTGGGTTGTTTAATATGTATTTAAATATGTATCTATCTATTTAAGTATGTTTATCCGTTGCCTAGTACCCATAACACAAGCTTTACCCAGCTTACTTTGGGACTAGGTCAATTGGTGTGAATTGTCCCGTGATATTTATTTATTTTATTTATTTATTTATGACATTGATGTGACACATAGTAAAAGAAAAAAACCGGCCAAGTGCGAGTCGGACTCGCGCACGAAGGGTTCCGTACAATTATCTATAAAAATCACGTTTGTTGTATGGGAGCCCCCTTAAACATTTTTTTTTTATTTTAATTTAATGATTTATTTTTAAAGTCAATATATAATTAAATATTCTGTGAATATTTCAAGCGTCTACCTGTTGCCGTTATCAATATCGAGCAAAAACGAGCAAAAAAATCACGTTTGTTGTATGGGAGCCCCTTAAATATTTATTTCATTCCATTTTTTAGTATTTGTTGTTATCGGCAACCAAAATACATAATCTGTGAAAATTTCAACTCTCTAGCTAGCTATCACGGTAGACACAGCCTGGTGACAGACGGACGGACGGAATAGGGTTTCCGTTTTTACCCTTTGGGTACGGAACCATAAAAAGTATGTAATGTCGAACGCGCCTCAATAATCTCCTTGTAGCGAATAGCTATGGACGGAAAACTCTTTACCGACGAAATTTAAAAGATAAATAATAATAGGACGTAATGAAGGACCTTTTACCAGTGTAAAAGACCCAGTGGTCAGCCATTAAATACATTGAATATCTTAAAAATAGTAAAAGTTAAGACAGTTTCATCGAGAAATTAACCCTATTCGACCTGAATAATCTTCCCTTAACGGAACTCAAAAAAAGAAACATGGTATAGACAAATTTATGAAATCAGCAGCTGTGCGGTAGCACTACGGTATATTTAAATCTGACGTCATCAACCAAAACAGTGCAGTTAGGTGTGTTTGGCATGGCACATTATGAGCATAAGAAGTAAAACATAGTCTTACCTTTATAACCATCTCCCTCCTAACATAATGCCCCAGATTTTGCTCGCTGTTAGTCTGTATACTGAGTTGGCTGGTGGCTTGTAGCGGCGTGTTGCCCACTTTGGGCCAGTACTGGTGGCACTTGGTACGCCCTCTCTCCGCTAGTACCGTCAGCATGACAACGAGACTGCTCTCGCACTCCCACACCATTTGCCAGAAGTCTCCTACTGTTGACGGTAGGGGACCTGGGAACACATGAAAATCGATTCACAAGAGTTGGCACGAATGGATCGAATGAGTGAATGAAAGTATCTATGTGTTACCTATTTGAATACACTTCACACAAATATGAAAATGTCATGCATCAGTCATTTTCCTACAAAAATGTCAAAGTGACATTGCTTTCGTTCAATCCATTCGTGCCAACTCTTGTGAATCGACCTGTAGGTAAGGTTATTGTTTGACACCATTCATAGTTAGAACTTTACGACAACGCTATAAAGTTGAGAGTCCATTGGACAGGTGCGTAAACAAGTGAAAATTGCATACTATACTATAAAGGTTTAGGTACTTTACTAAATGTAAACAAACTCCATATTATGCGACTAAACTAAAGAGTGTTTCAGTGTATGTCAAAAATGTGACGCGTGAAAGCAAATTACAAATATTGCATTTGGCTGGTTAACCCGACGCCATAACATTTGATCGTGTTGGCAGCTGATGTTTGTTTACATTTAGTAAAGTACCTAAACCTTTTTAGTATAAGTGGTACTAGCTTGGAGTAGCAGAAAGATTATTGATAGCTGTTTATAAAAAACATATAGCCATTGCCCAAGAGATGTCTCTAAACTGTAGCATTGTAAAATGAACTCTACGCGAAAGCATTTAGATTCAACTCGGCTGGCTGAACTACCGGATGATACTAGAATTATCAAATTCAAATTTGACAACGATATTAACGAAACTTCTTTATGATAATTATGATCAACGTGTCTCGTTAACACGTCATTTCTTCTTGTTTTTTCTATTCGTTCGATGAGAATCGCATTTTAATAGCCCCTAAAAAGAATTTCAAATACCATATTGTACTTGGTTAAATAAATCTGTTGTTATAGCAAACCTTGGGTGGCGATGTATGTGAGCACTAGGTCGGAGTTCGGTATTTCCATGTTGATGTATGAAGCATTTATATAGTCGCCAGTCGGCCCGTCTTTCAGTTCTACCCGCGTTGAATCATCTGAAATGAAACAGAATACAGCTATTATAGCTAAACCGTTTAAGCGAGTCCTCGCCTGCGCGGTACAGGGGCTGAGGGTATGACGATAGAGGGGGCCGGGAGAGGTGCGGGCGGCAGGCATATTATTTCTCTCGGCCCCTTTGTCGTCATACCCCCCAGCCCCTGCACCGCGCGTGAGACTAATTTAAACGTGCTAGCTATACAAACGTGTATGAAGTTTTCGAACATTTTTATCTTTGATCAATTATAACTGTAGATCCACAGTCGCGCGCCCGAAAATGTCCGAGCCAAATGAGCGCCACTTTGATGAAAGCCTTCTTTTTCTCAGTACGTTGCGTGAAATTGTCAAGTTTAGCTGTCAAGTGTCAACCGAAATTCGACTGTAATGAAGTAAAGACTAGGTTCAAATTTCTGTGTAGGTGATGATTTTAATTGTTATGCAAACAAATAAAAAAGTTCGGACATTCTTTGAAGGGGATTTTGTTCGGCAATGTGTATCTTCAGTTATAATTAATCAAAGATTTTTATACGTTATACCAAGGATGATATAGACTGGATTAGCAATCGCCATAGTACAGATCGGCCGCGATTTTTATAGTTCGATTATTAAATCTAGATGGCGCTGAAATTTAGCCCGAGGGTTTGAAAGCAAAACAATAAGACTACAGATGAACTAAAACAATTACTTTGCTCACCCGCGACCTTTAAGGTCGCGGGTGAGCAAAGTAATTGTTTTAGTTCATTAATATGGACCTCCGCAAAGTAACGCCTGATTCAATAAATTATTTAGACTACAGATGTTTCATATTACTAAAAAAGTATTATTTTTCAAAAATACTGCATAATAATACATTTGCAGTGATATGAAATATCTGTAGCCTTATTGTTTTGCCTTCAAACCCTCGGGCTATATGTCAGCGCCATCTAGATTTAATAATCGAACTATAAAAATCGCGGCCGATCTGTACTATGGCGATTGCTAATCCAGTCTATATCATCCTTGGTTATACTTATAGCCTAAGCGCAACCAGGGGCCTGTTGCATAACAAAGTACAACTTATATTACAAGCGGAACTCCCTTTCTAGTTAATATAACTGAAGCGAGAGTTCCGCTTGTAATATTAGTTGTACTTTGTTATGCAACAGGCCCCAGTACGCTTATTGTCTAACGCGCTGACACTTGCTATAGCATTCACTATTTCTTTCTGTCAAACGGTATAAGATGGCGACAGAAAGATATGATAAATGCGGCAGCAAGCGGTCGTGCGCTAGACATTATGGCATCTGCCCGTAGAATTCTACACTGATCTGTTGTTGGATTGAAATGTGATTTGTTAGATTGCCTAGCATCCGCAAGTAGGGTCAAGTGCAAAAATACGTATCGATTTCATCCTCTCATAATTATGTATCAATACCTTAATTCGACGACATAAGAGCTATGGGACTTGGGCCAATCAACTTTTAAACCGACACTTTGGGCGTCTCCTGCGTTACCAAAATTGTCTCTAGCGTTACCAAAAAATCGTACTTCCAACAAGATATTTCACGGTTTAATAGGTTGAACTTACGTAGGATGGCATGTATTCATGTACACAGTCTATTGAATTGCAGAAAAAACATGTTTATTTACAAAAATCTGCAATTGTTTGAAAAAAGTCGCGGACAGATTAGCGTCGGTATAAAAGTTGATTGGCCCACATATTTATAAGCAAGTTGCTTGCACCCATATTCAGTGTCGGATCTGTTAGGTACTTTATTCAGAGATCGGAATTTTCACGGCAAAATATAAGACTGTCACAATCAAGCTAGTGTTAGAACCAATTTTTTATCGATATATCGATATCCGTGACCGTTCGTCGTGGACCGTTTTTTTCTTCTATTGCACAACTATCGATTTGTGCAATAGAAGAAAAAAACGGTCCACTAAATAAAAAAAACCTATTTAATACAGAATTTTAGGCCAGGTGATAAACGAAACAGGCTACTCCCAGAGAATATTGAGAAATTAATGATTATCTACTCCTATCACTATCACAAGCCAAATAAAATGTAATGTGCTGCTGTGTGTACTGACGCGGACTTCGAAGAAGAAATTGCATCTGTCTCTATATAATTTTATACAACCTGACCTAAAATTCTGTATTAAATATGTTTTTTTATTTAGTGGGCCGTTTTTTTCTTCTACTGCACAACTATCGATGTCGATAAAAAATTTGGTTCTAACACTAGCTTGATTGTGACAGTCTTATATTTTGCCGTGAAAATTCCGATCTGATTATAATCTTTACTTACAGGGTGCAATGTCCCGATATCTGTTCTTGTTGATGTTGCAAGGCAGTCTCGCGGAGCAGGTGGGTTCTTCCACTCTCCGCAGCAGAGTCTCGTACTGCCGCAACGCGGCGCCACTGGCGAGACCGTCGCCTAGCAACAGCATGGACTGCTCTAGGGCGTCCCCCTCTAACTGGCCGGAACAGAGCGGGACGAAGCACACGGCGGGCTCTTCGGGGACGGCGTCTTCGGGCTCGTAGACAGCTGTGGAAGTTAGAGACATTTTAATGTGATTGTTTAAAGTGTGACTTTGGCTGTCAAAGCGATGAATTGATAAGGAATGGGCGCAAACTTGTCGTACAGTAAGAACAAAAGAAATAGTTAAAAAAAAACTGCGGCTCGGATCTCTGCAACAACACAAATGTTACTTTTATCCCGGTATTTCATTGGTTGAGGAGTAATAATAAATGAAATAAAATAAATATCACGGGACAATTCACACCAATTGATGTAGTCCCAAACTAAGAAAAGCTTGTACTATGGGTACTAGACAACGGATAAACATTTATATATAGATAAATACATACTTAAATACATTGTAGGGGTAAGCTACATTACTTGAAGATAATTGATATAATGATAATGTCTGTTTGATAATGATAGAAGGTCGAAGGGAATGCTAAATAAGAACTACCGAGGTGAGTGCTGAATGACAACTGATTTATTGATATAATATTAAAAGGTTGCGTTAAGGCTTGCGCAATAAAGTCAACAAACTACAATTGGGAATGTCTAAAAAAAATTACCAGTGGTTTTTATATTTTTTTTTTGTATAGAATAGTCAAGTTAGTTTAGTTAGTTTCAATATTTTGTCATTTAGTTATCTACTTTTTTCAAAATTAGCCTTTCGTATGCCGGAATTTAAAAAAAAAAAAGTCGTGCATTCTAGCCTCAACAGTTTCAAATAAATCCAATGATACAGATTTAAAAAAAAATACAAAAAGAAAGCCTTAAATTGGGTACGGATCCGGTACAAGGCATACGAAGGGTTAATTATTTGCGTAGTGGTACACTGTAACTTGTCACTTTACTGGCACTGTCAAAGTGCTAGATGTCAGACAGCGGGTCCAAATCAAACTCCGTAGTATAATCCACGCGTAAATTGTGAAGAATTCTAACCACACAGAATAAAGTACGACTTGGACCGGTCACGCAATTTACATCAATGTCAAATGAAGGTCATTGCTTATTTGTTATATAATAAATTCATAACATAATTTTAAAATTAAATAACTACAGAAAACGAGCTAAAAAGCATTTATCTCGAAATGGTTTTCGATTTAATATACATTGCAAAAAATAGACATCCCCAATTGAATAATTTATTGAATCAGGCGTTACTTTGCGGAGGTCCATATTAATGAACTAAAACAATTACTTTGCTCACCCGCGACCTTACAATAGTTACGTTTATGCAAGAAATGTGTGTTCATGCAGTTCCTCCACCTCCACACTGTACGAACACACACAAATCACATAAACACAACCATCACCACCAACAAGCTACACTGACGCGTTTCGAACGCATACGGTTGTGGTAACTCCGAAGATGAGCTCTGGTTGAGTTCGAAACGCGTCAGTGTAGCTTGTTGGTGGTGATGGTTGTGTTTATGTGATTTGTGTGTGTTCGTACAGTGTGGAGGTGGAGGAACTGCATGAACACACATTTCTTGCATAAACGTAACTATTGTAAGGTCGCGGGTGAGCAAAGTAATTGTTTTAGTTCATCCCCAATTGACCTAGATATGTACGGTAGACCGTACATACAATACATATTAAACAGCCAAGACTCGAGCACAAACATTCGTATTTTCCACACAAATATTTGCCCCGACCGGGAATCGAACCCGGGTTCTCAAGCTTCGTAGTCAGGTTCAGGTCGTCGAATTGAAATTGGTGAAAAAAAAAATTCAACCCAATGGTTTAAGCGGGCAAAGCCGCGGGTATGGGCTAGTCACTATAATTCCACTTACCATTCTGTTTAAGAACAAGAGTCAGCACTCCTCTGGTGTTCCGGATAATCTGTACGACTTGTTCGTGCGTGAGGTCGTCGACATCGGTATTGTTTATTGATATTACCTGCAACATAAGATTGAACATTAAGGCCCTACCGAGCTTTTGGCGCACTTATTGCATTCATTTAATCCCTTGCTGTATCATTAGTAGCAAAGCTTTAGTTCTGAAATTCATGTGTAAGATATTTTAGGATTCACTCTAGTGACCACCGTTTTTCGAAACACGATTACTTGTGGTTTGCTCGATAGAAAAAAAAACCAAAGTCGTCTCTAAAAACTAAAATAAATCCTTAGTACGGCTTGGATACTGCACGGCAGGTCATAACTTTGTGAATGTTAGTAAAACAAGAGTTTTCTAAGGCCTAGTGTTGCTACATTTTTAAAATATGTCTTTGTTTTAGTACTTAATACGATGAAAATACCTAAATACACGCGCGGTCTGACCAACCTATCTTGAGCCGTCGTGCTTCCCCCTTGTCCGTATAGTTAGTTGCGTTAGTTCTCCTTCGGCCATTGGACGGGGAACTTGTGTCGCTTGCGCATGGCTTTGATTCTAGCCGCTCTCACGCACACATACACGACACGAGTGCATAGAATACCTAAAATCGTTTAGCGCAAGAAGCCCTGTGCGGCCTTAAACATTGCGTTAAAAGACGCCCTCAGCGATATCAAATTCAACGCCATTCATTGCTTTTTTTCACTGACTATTAAACATACTAGATCAACAACTTTCATCGATGGATCACGTCACACCAATTTTGGGAGCGTGTCCATCTTTGCGCGATAGAATCTGGAATACGGGAAGAAACTTCTGGAGTGTTCGAGAGACTTCTGGACTGTTCTATCACCTGACTTTCCTGAAGCTGCGACAGCGCTGAGGGCGCGACGCGACGCTATTGACAAGTACAGGCATGTCGTCCCCACCGCGGAAGTTGAACCTGAACAGTCGCACGCGCATTCTACTCGTCATTGGACGCACTACGTCATCCTTGACTCTCTACAAACCTATGGTCCCAGCCTTTCTCCCCAAAAGGGACGGCTTATTCTACTACTGATACTACCTACTAATGGGTCGCGACACCACAAACACAGTACAAGTGGTAGCGGTACAGTACAGTGTAAGAGGATGCTGCTGTCGTTTTGTAAACTTTTAGAATGTTCTAGAGACTTCTGGAAGGTTCCAGACTCTTGGACTCTTGGAATGTTTTAGAAACTTTTGGAATGTTCTATAGCAGCCATATGGGTCGCGACACCACAACACAGTACAAGTGGTAGCGGTACAGTGTAAGAGGATGCTGCTGTCGTTTTGTAAACTTTTAGAATGTTCTAGAGACTTCTGGAAGGTTCCAGGCTCTTGGAATTTTTCAGAGACTTCTGGAATGTTTTAGAAACTTTTGATATGTTCTAGAGCAGCCATACTTAACCTTTTTTCTGTGTGGGCCACAAATGTGTTGCAGCAATGGTGAAGTGGGCCGCAGAATTGATTGTCAACAGCATTAAAAATCAAAATGATCCAAAACTAAAACAAATTTTATACCAGGGCAGGCGGGCCAGTCACGGAACCTCGAAGGGCCACATGCGGCCCGCGGGCCGCAGGTTGAGTATAACTGTTCTATAGACTTCTGGAATCTTCTACATAGAGACCCTTTAAATGTTCTAGACTTCTTTATTGTTCACATGATCTCCTTCCTGAAGCTACGACAGCGCCGAGAGTGCGACGCGACTGATGAGTCCGTACTCGCGCACTGTCATCCTTATCATAATCATCCTTGAATCCCTACAAAGCTACCGTCCCAGCCCTTCTCTCCAAAAGGGGCTGAATAACCTACTACTGTTACACGACTTCCGGAATGTTCTAGAGACTTCTGGATTGTTCAAGAGACTTCTGGAGCGTTCTATCACCTGATCTCCTTCCTGAAGCTGCGACAGCGCCGAGGGCGCGACGCGACTGACGAGGACGGGCGCGCCGCCGCCGCCACGGACGTTGAACCCGAACCGCCCGTCCGCGCCCGCCGACAGTCGCACGCGCACCGTCTGCTCGCCTTCGGATGCACTGTCATCCCTATCATCATCGTCCCTAACCTGTTTACAAGCCTACTGTCCCAGCCCTTCTCCCCAAAAAGAGCTGACTAACCTACTACTGTTACACGACTTCCGGAATGTTCTAGAGACTTCTGGAACGTTCTATCATCATCCCTAACCTATTTACAAGCCTACCGTCCCAGTCCTTCTCTTCAAAAGGGGCTGACCAACCTACTACTGTTACAAGACTTCCGGAATGTTCTAGAGACTTCTGAAATGTTCTAGACTTCTGGAACGTTCTATCATCATCCCTAACCTATTTACAAGCCTACCGTCCCAGCCCTTCTCTCCAAAAGGGGCTGACTAACGTACTATTGTTACTAGACTCCTGAATGTTCTAGAGACTTCTGGAATGTTCTAAAGACTTCTGGAACGTTCTATCGTCATCCCTAACCTATTTACAAGCCTACTGTCCCAGCCCTTCTCTCCAAAAGAGGCTGACTAACCTACTACTGTTACACGACTTCCGGAATGTTCTAGAGACTTCTGGAATGTTCAAGAGACTTCTGGAACGTTCTATCACCTGATCTCCTTCCTGAAGCTGCGACAGCGCCGAGGGCGCGACGCGACTGACGAGGACGGGCGCGCCGCCGCCGCCGCGGACGTTGAACCCGAACCGCCCGTCCGCGCCCGCCGACAGTCGCACGCGCACCGTCTGCTCGCCTTCGGACGCGGTGTCTGTGTCGTCCGCGTACGATAAAGGGACGCGGAGTGCGAGCGAACGCTCGAGGAAGCCGCCGTCGTCTCTGAAAGGGTAACACCAGTTAGGATTACCATTTGTGTGATTCTTGGCAATGAAATGAGTTTTAGTAACTACCGTAGTAAGTAATTTTGTAAATCCTAAGGGGTATGTATCGTAATGCCGAAGTACGAAAGACCGAATGTATTAAAATATCGAATGGGTCAAAAGACCCAAAGGTTTTTTTTTACCTGAGTTCGATGCCCAGCACATTTGTTCTGGGGTTTTTTCTGTGCATCTATGTTTCAGTTTGTATTTAGTATGAAATATAAGGTAAACAACACAAACAAAGTTGATTCACGCATATACGTAGCGTTAGGGCTATAACTCACCGGGACACCACGGCGGCACAACCAGTCTCTGCCACTAACAAAATGTATACAGCTCTATGGAGGGTATCTCACCTGGCGTCCACTTGGTTGCGCAACGGATTTGGCGGCGCAACCAGCATAGACGCGTGCATACAACATTACTGGCCGCACCGCCACGTTGGTTGCGCCACCACTAATTAGTATGGCGCTGTATGCTATCTGACTCACTGGGCTGCCAGTCGCGCCACCAGCGACGCTCCCTCAGTATCAGCATAACTATCTCATCGGCGTCCATTTTGAGACTGCGGCGAATCTGGTGTCTCTATTGGTGGCTCGGTTTGGAAGCTAGTTTGGTAGCTGGACACCACGGCTGCGCGACTGGTTGCGCCGCCGTGGTGTCCCGGTGAGATGTAGCCCTTAATGACTCACTCTGGGGGCGGTGGGTCGGCCCAGGCGGCGCGCGGCGGCGGCTCGTCGTGCGCTGTGACGCGCGCGCCGCGCGGCGCCGCCGCCGGAGCACCCAGGGACAACTTGCCGGGCGAGCGGGACCGGTTGCGGGAGCTGCTGCGTCTAGAATACAAGAACTTTATTGACAGACTATAGGTAAAAATATAGGGTGGTACAATAAAAAATAAGGTATACCATACCTATAGATATAAGAGTATTTCTCCAAAAGTTGTCCTGACACGATATTGACAAGAAATCAGTTTTGTCAAAAAATTATCAATACTAAGGACAAGATCATAAAGCATAAACTGCATAAAACATCCAAAATTTCTTGACGTCAGGAAAACTTCACGAAATCTTGTGAGGAAAAAATCGTAATTTTGTAACTATATCAAAACTTTCTATTGGATCCAACAACAAAGATTATCTGACTTTTTATCACCCTTACCACAAGGTTTTGTATACATTTAAACACAATATTACTTATTTTTTGTGTTGAAATAGCGTCAGGAAATATATATTCTTTTTTAATATGGCGACAACTTGAAAATGGACAACTTTTTGAGAAATAGTCATAACCTACCATAGTCTACCAAACTTATGGTGTACAATATTATAAAATCGAAAATGTCAGACAGTAACTTAGATTAACAAAATAAAAATTAAAAATATTATAAACACCGAATAATGTCGATAGCTGTCAAAACACAATTCTCCCACAGAGTTTGAATGGCAATAGCAACTTATGACGTCACTTGTTCGCCAACTCAATCAACTAACTATTTATTTGTTTGAAAGCAACAAAAGATCTAATTTTGCAGTTAATCGTAAATTAATCTGGTTTTCAGGGCTAAGATAAAGCGTTTTTTTACTGGAGTCGTGACTTCGAATCATTTTTTAATGGCGTCAACATTCCTATTAAGTCAGTTTAATTTATTAAAAAGTTATTGTTAAAATCTTCCACTGAATGCATGGTCATCCTGTGTTTATTCAAGTAGCTTTCTTCAAGTGTCATCGCTTTGATGGGGAATTTGACAGGTCACATATTATCAAAGCGTTTTATGCTCATATACTAAACCATGTGTAGGGTGACAATGTTTTCATATAAAAAGTACAATATTATCTCATAAATATTCATTATTTAAAAAATAAACCTTTTGTTTCATGTAACTGCAATTTAAATATGGTCGGCACCGAATACTGATCTAGAAAAATCACCAATTAAAATCAGCATGTATACCTACACCATCTTATTAATATTATAGATACGGACGTCTGAAATAACTTTATAGTCTCACGGAAACTACGTAAAATTTCAAAATCTTAACCGCTAAGTGGAGATTCTGAGAGGAGGACTGTGCCCTGCGCAGTGGGACTGGCTGAGACGATGAAGTCTAGAAATACAACATTCTGCATGGGTATCCATCATGCAACGTAAATTAAGATCTGATGCATGTGGATGATGTTGTCTCATGGGATTGTTTTAGTATATTTTAAGTTATGGTGATGGGATGTTTTTTATACATGTATAATTTGTTAGTATTTGGGCGACCGAGCTTTGCTCGGTATAAAACTCGAAAACACGCTTTATCTCAGAGTTAAGACTGAGCTAAATCGATTTATCGCCCCTGAAACCCTGCATACTAAATTTCATGGAAATCGTTGGGAGTCGTTTCCGAGATTCTGATTATATAATACTAGCCTTCCATCCGCAGTTTCGCCCGCGATATATTATTTTTCCCGTAGGAAAAGTTATGTTCCCGCGGTAAAAAGTAGCCTATGTCACTCAGTGATAATGTAGCTTTCTAACGGCAAAACAATTTTTGAAATCGGTCCAGTACTTTCGGAGCCTATTCAATGCAAACAAGCAAACAATCAAATCTTTCCTCTTTATAATCTAACTAGCTTTTGCCCGCGGCTTCGCTCGCGTGTACCATGAGAATTCCAAAGCACCAAGATATCAAGCAAGCAAGCATACAGGCAAGTAAGCAAGATGCAAGCATGCATGCATGCTTGCTTGCTTGCGTGACAATGGGACCATCTCAGTAGTATATTATATTCCTTCGAATAAAAAAATAATTTTTAAAATCGGTCCACAATTGACCGAGAAATCGGTGAACATACTTACATAAAAAAAATGCATTAAGTGGAATGCATAACCTCCTCCTTTTTTTGAAGTCGGTTAAAGAGCCCTTTGCGGCCTACTTACAGTATAAACTTATGAATTTTGAAATTTTAGCTTACAATCAGTAAAACGCAAAATCCCGTTTTTTCCCGTTCCCGTGGGAATTTCGGAAAGTCCTCTCTCAATGCTCCTCTACACTCCCCAAGCAACCCCATGCCAAATTTCAGCTTTCTACGGCCAGTAAAACGAAAAATCCCGTTTTTTCCCGTTCCCGTGGGAATTTTGGAAAGTCCTCTCTCAATGCTCCTCTACACTCCCCAAGCAACCTCATGCCGAATTTCAGCCTTCTACGACCAGTAAAATGAAAAATCCCGTTTTTCCCGTTCCAGTGGGAATTTTGTATAGTCCTCCCTTAATGCTCTTCTACACTTCCAAATCAACCTACATGCCAAATTTTAGCTTTCTACGACCAGTAAAACGAAAAATCCCGTTTTATCCAGTTCCCGTGGAAATTTTGGAAAGTCCTCTCTCAATGCTCCTCTACACTCCCCAAGCAACCTCATGCCGAATTTCAGCTTTCTACGACCAGTAAAATGAAAAATCCCGTTTTTCTCGTTCCCGTGGGAATTTTGTATAGTCCTCCCTTAATGCTCTTCTACACTTCCCAAGCAACCTACATGCCAAATTTCAGCTTTCTACGACCAGTAAAACGAAAAATCCCGTTTTTTCCCGTTCCCGTAGGAATTTTGGAAAGTCCTCTCTCAATGCTCCTCAACACTCCCCAAGCAACCTACATGCTGAATTTTAGCTTTCTACGACCAGTAAACTGAAAAATCCCGTTTTTTCCCGTTCCCATGAGAATTTTGGAAAGTGCTCTCTTAATCCTCCTCTACACTTTCCAAGCAACCTAGATGCCGAATTTCAGCTTTCTACGACCAGTAAAGCGAAAAATCCCGTTTTTTCCTTATCCCGTGGGAATTTCCGAAAATCCTTCAAACTGTTTTTTACTATTATAATTACCTACTTCTATGCGGGAGGATGCTGTTGTAGTCGTTGCAATATGAAGGCTGCAACTACTACAGCAGCATTGACTATTTTATGTTCTCTGACTTCCTTATTACTAAAATAGATTTAAGTACAATTGTTACTAACAAAATGGACCAATGTTTTAGTCTGAAATTTATGCCAAATTTCAAGAGTCTAGTAATTATACTTCATAGAATCCCTTTGAACTGAATATATAAATCCCGTTTTTTCCTTATCCCGTGGGAATTTTGAAAAATCCTGAAATCAATGTTTTAACTAATGTAATACCTACTTGTGTATCAAGTTTGAAGAGTCTAGTTATTATAGTTAATGAGATAGGGTCACTCGGAATCGAATATATAAATCCCGATTTTCCCGTCCCCGTGGGAATTCCCAATAATCCTGGATGCCTAAATTGTATAAGGTATCTATGTGCAAAATTTCAAGTCTTTAGGTCCAGTGGTTTGGGCTGTGCGTTGATATATCAACAGTCATTTAGTTTAATTAGACATTTCAACCCCATCCAGGGAGATGGTATTTTACGTCCGCCACATCGGATTTTAAAACCGTTGTTGTTTTCATAACCAGCGACCCGATAAACCATAGAAACAACACCCATGTTGATTTTTAGACTTTGTTACCCCTTTCTCCCCTTTTAGGGGTTGAATTATCAAAAAACCTGAAACACGTGTTTACTCATTTACCATTAGGAGTACTTCTGTGAAGTTTCGAATAAAATAGTCTAACTAATCTTGTTTCCCCATACAAACTTTGGACCCCCTTTACACCCCCTTAGGGAGTGAATTTTGAAAAATCCTTTCTTAGTGCACCCCTAGACCTTATAAGGAACCTACATGCCAAATTTGGAATCTCTAGGCCCAGTGGTTTGGGCTGTGCGTTGATATGTCAGTCAGTCAGTCAGTCAGTCAGTTTCTTCTTTTATATATATAGATATATAAAAATCTGTATTCGGTAGGTCTGAGAATAGGTCGTAGGCTATTTTTTATCCCCCCCCCCCCCCATTCTTCGCGGACGGAGTCACGGGCAACAGCTAGTAAATATATAAAAATCTCGTGTCACGGTGTTTGTTACCGAACTCCTCCGAGACGGCTTGATCGATTTTTATGAAACCTTTTTGTCTATACTCCGTAGGTCTGAGAATAGGTCGTAGGCTATTTTTTATACCCCTAGGTGATATAAGGCAATACAAAGTTTGCCGGGTCAGCTAGTATTAGTATAGAAGTATAGATTTACAAGAATTGCTCCCTTAAAGGTATTAGATAAGTAGATAGATAGACTGTATGTATGTATATACTTATAAATGAGATATCATGTAATGTTTCGGAATCCCGACTGTAAATTAACTATAGTCACCTGACAAAGTTCCTGTTACTGGAGCGCGACCTCCTGGCATCCTCGAGCGCCTGTGTCTCGGTCCGGGGCACGCTGGGCGCCGTGATGCCGGCCAGGGCGCCCAGCGCGCCCAGCAGCGGCCGGCGCCTGGGTGCCCGCAGCCGGAAGAAGCCGTGCCGCTCGACGCTGCAGCGCCAGAGCGCTTTCGCCGCGCGCCCTGAGCGCATGTTGAAGCCCAACACCGTGTCGTAGGACTCGGACTAAACAAAGGTTTTATTTTGTTAATTGTCTTGGAACCGATGGGGCGTTAAGTATGTACCTATACTCTGTCTATTTAACATAGTTAGTACTAGAAAACAGAGAATACACGTAATTGGCCAGCGATAAGGACGATGCACCGGCACATACGTCCCACTGCAGGGAACATATTTAAATATTATTATGTACTACTTTAAATTACATAATTATGATTAATAGATGAATAAACATGACATGTAATTATTTGAGGTGGCACGAGAAAAATCAAAAAATCACGAGAAATATTGCGAATATTCGAACAAACGGCATATAAGCCGAGCCCGCCATCGACGTGCGATTGTTGACGCCCACTGACAGTTTCTTGTCCCTTTCATTTGCATACAAAAGTGCAACAGAGAGAACGCCTTGCTAACTCTGTTGAATAGGGTATATATGTATGTTAAACTCTTTATCCATACTAATATTACCAATGCGAAAGTGTCTGTCTGTCGCTCTGTCGGTGTGAGGTTTTTTTGAAAATACCTTCAAGGGATAACTTTGCTTTTGTACTTCTCTTTCTCTTGTTATCTGTTAAGCTCCAAACGCAGAGACAGCGGAGGCGTGGCGGTGCGGTGGCGGTGACGATTGCAATATTCTAACTTGTATGAACGAGTTCGCGGTACGGTACCGCACACAACCGTTCATACAAGTGTGTGGGCGTGAAGAAGTAACAGACAGAGAGACAAACTTTCGCATTTATAATATTAATATGGATTGATAATTATACGAGGAAGTGATTATACATAAATATGTGAATTACGGAACATGATGGTGTTCTGCAAAATACTTACAGCCTCCCGTTTCAACTGAATGAAGAACTGTTTCCTCTTGAAGGAAATTTTCACGATTTTACTCCAAGAGAATGTGTTCACTCGTATATTGTTCTGAAAGACGACGATACCTATTGACGTGACGCCAATAAATATGTCTTTCCCGTTATAATCCTGTGGACAAATTAATTTTTATCATATTTTTGAAAATCTGTTGATAGTTTTTAAAGTTACCTATCTGAAACTTACCCAGGTACCTAATTATTGAATCAGGCGTTACTTTGCGGAGGTCCATATTAATGAACTGAAACAAATTACTTTGCTCACCCGACCAAAGCCCAGGCCAGCCCAGTAAAGTCGTTCGGGTGAGAAAAGTAATTGTTTCTAGTACATTGTGCATCTAGGGCCGTAAGTAGGGGATTACTAATGAGAGTCTAATAGAAGCCCGACGCCGAAGGCGGAGGGCTTTTAATGACTCGAGTTTGTAATCCCCTTACTGCCCGTGATACACACAATGATTTTCATCACATTGCGAGAAAAAAAAAAACAAAAATAAAATTAATTTGTTTCTAAACACTTAAATTGAATAAAATAATGGCTACCCGCCAATACAGATTGTCACTTTTTTCGATTCACCTACCATAGATAATGTTAATCTTTTTTTAGTTTAGAATTCGAAAGGTCATACGCCCAGATTCTGCCAACATGTTTAAAAAAATATTTTTACTAAAATTATTGCAAAACTATTTGATATAAATTTAAAATATAAAAATAACGAATTTTCACGAAGCTGAGATAAGTTTTGTGTTGTACAATTTGGGTTATAGCTAAGTTTTAAAGATAATAAATAAAACGTTGGCTGGCTTGAAACCTCCTTAGTCTGAAATGACTTGTTTGCAAATTTTAAAACTAAAGTTAGAACTCCCTTGGGTAGAAAAACTGTACGTAAATCTATAACTCCCTTAAGAACAAATTAGGCCTTTGACATTTAGTATACAGGCATGGAATAACACCATTGACGAGCAAGTGTGATGAAAAGTTCATTTACCTACCTACCTGTCCGATTTTCGTTTCGACAAAATAACGTTTTATTTATTTTTCGTTTGTCAGAAAATTTATTTCAAATTCTTACGATTAGGCATTAATTAATTTGGTTGTTTAGTCATTCGAACATAGTAGACCTAATAAATAGATTTACCTTGGCCGGGTGTGACTCCACACCGTAACAGTCCAGTCGCTTCGCGTGTTCCAGAAAATTCGCCTCGGCGTCCGAAGGTGACTGACCCGTATGCAATTTGTGCAGTTCTCTGATCCTCCGTTCGTCTTCTGCACTCTGCTTTGGAATTAGCCTGTGCTCCGAGAGGTATGTCGGTGGGTGTTCTGATACGTTGTAATCGCCTAATTCAGCTGTAAGGGATTTTTTATAAAATATGAGTATACCACGTTTTTAGGAAACATACCTTTAAGGGCCTACCGAGCTTTTCGCGCTAATCGATTTTGAGTGGGCGATTTCAGGCGTGGGGAAGGCACGATGGCTCAAGATAGATTGGTTGGACTGCGCGTGTTTTTGGGTAATTTCATCTTATTACTAAAACAAATATATATTTTATAAATGTAGCAACACTAACGCCCTAGAAAACATTTTGTTTTATTAACATTCAAAAAGTCATGACCCGCCGTGCAGTATTAGCGTCGTACTACGAATTTATTTTATTTTTTAGAGACGACTTTGGATTTTTTTCTATCGAGCGAACTATAAGTAATCGTGTTTCGATAAACACTTGTCATTAGAGTGAATCCTCAAATATATTACACATGAATTTCAAGACTATAGCTTTACTTGTAATGATACGAAGAGGATTGAAAGTTGGAGTAATTACTAATTATGAGGCGGCAAACAACTGACCTAGTGTGATGTGTGTGTGTGTGTGTGTGTGTGTGTGTGTGTGTGTGTGTGTGTGTGTGTGTGTAGTATAGCCGTGGATGCCTAGTGGTTTGACCTTTGGCCTCTCAAGCAGTCTCAAGCACCTCTGAGGTTTTCGGAATTTATGTGTGAAATTACATTTGAAATTTACCATGAGCTTTACGGTGAAGAAAACCTGTACAGACCTGAGGTGTGTGAAGTTCCGAATCCGCATTGGGCCCGCGTGGGCACTACGGCCCAAGCCCTCTTATTCTGAGAGGAGGCATGTGCCTGTGCCCTGCAGTGGGACGCAGACGCTGGCTGATGAAGTATTTCACTTTGATTGTAAACATGGTCCCTTACCTTGTACAGTGAATGAAGCCAGTAGTAATAAGGTATTTTTTGGTGCCGTCATTCTTCCATCGAGCAGGAGTTTTCTAAGCTGTAGGCAGAGTAGGTATCTGGTGAATTCTTCGGCGAGTCTAGAAGGTTCTGGGGGATAGAATCGCACTGCTAGCCAGAACTGCGCGCTGCTTCCTACTTGTTTCTTCACAGATTTGCTGGGGTCTAACCAACGCTGTAAGAAAAAGGTTTGATTCAATTTTTATAAAGAACAAACAGAATTTATCGAGAGTAATCATATATTTCGTTTGTATCGAGAGTTGACAGCTAGAGCCATAAGACAATGGCGATTTGTGAACATATTAAGAGGCCATCAATGCCGCCCGGCAGTATGGCTTCGGCGTGGCGCAAGCCTTTACTCATCAAAAAACCATAAATAATATTCTTACAATAAAATTACGACAATAGCAAAGGTATGATCTTTACGTTTTGTTTGTAAATCAGACTTAGTACTTTCGACTATAGTGCCATAATAAATAACGGAGTATTTTTGAATTCAAAATCAAAGTAAAAGCTCACTTTGGCATTAAAATAAATCGAGCCAAATTTGTTTAATCGTGTTTCGGAAGCAAACACGAATTAAGGAATACGATCAAGATTCTACTATATTTTTTTTTACTTCAATAAAATAGACCAATTTTTTCGCATTTATAATATTAAGTATGGATCATTAGTTCTGTGGTCTAACCCACACATACACCTATATTCTGACTAAACCCGATTCCACATATTATGGCACGTTCCTAAAACCACAACAATAATTATTTAGTAGGTCCTAGTCACCTAGGTACCTAGTCATAACCGCATTAACCTTTTCGACGTCACCGACACATATCAGCACCGCAGGTTCTACGCCAACGACTGATCAGTCACGGCGTGCAGAGCATCTACCTACATGCATTCCTGTAGGGTTCAACTTCGCGTTTGACATTCCGATGTCATGGCGTATGAGTGAGAGCTCTTGTATTTGACAGAGCGTGCGTTGAAAAGGTTAACAATACCTAACCAGGACTGAGTACTGCGACAAAAAAGTGAGGCCGAAAAAAAAACAAACCAGAGAGTTGCATCTCGTTCTAATTAGGGTGATCGGTCAAGTACTGGTGCGAGTGGGACAAAATTCTCTAGTTTCTCTAGTTTGTATGTTATCTCTCGGACCGCTGTCTCTAGTTGCCATTATTAAACTGTATGGCTTGGTAATATGGGTCACTTTTGATTGACTAATAAAAGTTAGTACCTACTCAGTCCTGGTTAGTATTAAATCCATGACAATATCTTATGTACCTAACAAGTAAACAAGCAGAGTGCGGCTAGTGTACGACTCCGTATTTGTCGACCCGGAGTGAACGACAATAATTCACCTTACCACCTTTTCACCTTTTCACCTTATGGCATTAACATTACGGTTTGAATTGAAGATATTTATTTTTTTTGACACCTGAAAATTACTACAGGAATCGAAATAGTTTCGCCTCCTGAACACGGAAAAATATTCATTATAATTTATTTCTCCATATTTAATGTGTTTTATGTTTTAACGACCGCTTTAGCCTAGTTGGTAGTGACCCTGCCTACGTAGCAAGAGGTCCTGGGTTAAATCCCGGTAAGGGCATTCATTTGTGTGATGAGCACGAATATTTGTTCCTGAGTTATGGATGTTTTCTATGTATTTAAGTATTTATTTATCTATATAAGTATGTCTATCGTCGTCTAGTACCCATAGTACAAGCTTTGTTTAGTTTGGGACTAGGTCGATTTGTGTGAGATTGTCCCCTAATATTTAACATTTGGTTGGTGGTTGGTGGTTTGGTTTGGTGTTTGGGTTTAACATTTGGTAGCATAGCATACGGTTGTGGTAACTCCGAGGATGAGCTCTGGTTGAGTTCGAAACGCGTCAGTGTAGCTTGGTGGTGGTGATAGTTGTGTTTATGTGATTTGTGTGTGTTCGTACAGTGTGGAGGTGGAGGAACTGCATGAACACACATTTCTTGCATAAACGTAACTATTGTAAGGTCGCGGGTGAGCAAAGTAATTGTTTTAGTTCATTTTAGTTCCCCTAATATTTATTTATTTATTTTATTTATTTAAAAAAATCCATCCATCCATCCATAGCAGCCCTTAGTTCGTCCGTCTTCGGACATAGGCCTCCTCTCCATTTCTCCACGCCTGGCGATCGACAGCCATACGCATCCATCCTCCACCCGCCTGTCGGCTGATGTCGTCCTTCCACCTCATTGGTGGTCTTCCTCTACTGCGAGTGTTTTCACGAGGTCTCCACTCGAGTGTTCGTCTCGCCCAACGATCGTGATTCATCCTGGCAATGTGCCCTGCCCATCTCCACTTATTCCTCTCGATCTCTTCCACCACATCTCGAACTTTTGTGACTCGTCTGATCCACTCATTCCTTCTTCGATGCATGAGAGTTATCCCGAGCATTGACCTCTCCATTGCTCTCTGTGCAACACGGAGTTTCTCTGCAGACTTCTCTGTCAGTGTGGTGGTTTCCATTCCATAAGTGAAGACGGGCAAGATACACTGGTTGAAGATTTTGGTTTTAAGGTGCTGGTGAATCTTCCTCGACTGAAGGACTGACTTATTTGCACCGAAGGCCGCCCACGCCCGCGCGATCCGACGTTCGATCTCAGCCACTTGGTCCTCAGAACCAAGCGTAATCCTGTGCCCGAGATACACGTAGCTGCTGACGACCTCGAAAGGCAATGGACAGTCTCCGGCTCCCGGCGGTATGTTGGACATGATTTTTGTTTTGGTGGCGTTCAACTTCAGACCAATTTTTAACGATTTAAAAAAATACAACAAATTTAAAAAACATATCTAAATTTACCAGTACCACAACAGAATACATAATAATATGTTTCCTTACCTTTTTCACCAGAAAAAAGAGCTGTAATAATATTAAATTTGATAACAACCTCAACGTCAAATTTGCGTCATCACTTTTTTTTAATAGAGACTAGACAAAAGTAACGGATCTATTGTATCCCGGTTTTGGAGTTACGCCCTTTTAGAATAAGCACATCTTTAAAAAAAATAATAAATTCATTAATAATCCTAGTGAAAATTTAAAACTATCAGCGTCTTTCTCTTTCCGAACGGAATACAGAGAACGAATCAAATTATTGTCTTAGAAATATGAAATCTTGTCAATGAGGTGGCAGGTAGTTACATTATTGTCATTCATTCCGGTCCGGGTCGACAATTAGAAGTCATAACTTTAATTATCTCGAGTCGACCCATATACGTCCCACAGGCCTCCTCCCATAAAGGGATGTATTTCCCACACGGGCCCAATGCGGATCGGGAACTTCACACACAACATTGAATTCCTTCCGCCAAGGTTCGCCAAACATGACCATTCAACGCGCTCCCGCAACCTTGACCTGCTCGTCGCTCCATCGTGTTGGCGGCCTACCAAGTATCAACACTGCGTCTCAGACTGCGTATCCACCGGAGCTGTGCGAGGATGCGTTGCGAGGGATGTGTTTGTCATGAACCAATAGAAACACTTCATTTAAAAGGTCCTAAGTGAATGAAGTGTTTCTATTGGTTCATGACAAACACATCCCTCGCAACGCATCCTCGCACATCTCTGGTGGAAACGCAGCCTTACGGTCCGTGGACGCCACTCGAGAACCTTGGACCAATCGGCCATCAGTTCTACGAGCGATGCGCCTGGCCACTACCACTTGAGTCTTACGATTCTTCGAGCTCTGTCAGTGTATGAGTGTTTGTTTTGTGTTGATTGATTGAATACTAAAATGCCAACTCGCAATACATTACGGCGCTAAGCCTATTACTTTAACGCTCTTAGCTCAAAGACCGCGCAATGCCTACGCCAGATTTTCACACTTTGTCAGGCACGCATATCTTTCCTCAAGGATAATAATGTGGCTGACACTTTTACTGGAGACTCCAGATCAGTAAGCGTCATTTGAAATGAGGAAGATGTGGCGTTACACATTGGAAAACCCCCTTGATAAAACTGTAGGTATTTCCCACCCATCCGTGAGTAAGTAGACGTATCGCGGAATGAAAAGGTTCGTCACTTTTCGACTCTATGTCAACGAGTTAAGATCAAGAATTGTCGAGCCTTTTCATTCCGCGAACGTACATCCGTGTTGCTATATTTATTATGATGTCAATGCAGGCGCATTAAAGTTCGATCATGCACTGTCCTTAACATGGATAGACTGAAGATAAACAAACTTATTTTTAAAACTGTAAACATTGTTTTATGTCATCATCGTCATCATTTCAGCCGTAGGACGTCCACTGCAGGACATAGGCCTTCCTCATTAACACCCAATCATTACGGTTGGAAGCGACTTGCATCCACCGTGCACCGGCGGCCTTCACCAATTCGTCTGTCCATCTCGTTGGTGGACGTCCCACGCTGCGCTTGCCAGTCCGTCCGTGGTCTCCATTCGAGAACCTTTGGGCCCCAACGGCCATCCGTTTTGCGTGCTATATGGCCTGCCCATTGCCATTTCAACGAGCTAATCCGTGCGTTATGTCAACTGTGGTAAATTATAAGTAGCAAGCTAATTAGTGAAAATACGTAGACCACTAAAATCATTCATTACGCTTACTTTTGGCTTTGCCATGGTCATGTAAATAAATTCCTTTGCCACCTTAAGTTTCAATGTCAGTGGTATGGCTCAAAACATCAAAGGCTATTTACACTTAAAGTCAATATGACAATCCGGCTTATTGTTTTTATTCTGATGTAGGAACTGTCATGAAAAATGGTAAAACACTTACTTGGTTGACTATACTTTTGGAATTCCTATAGCTAAACCGTTTAAATGAGTCCTCGCCTGCACGATACAGGGGCTGGGGGGTATGACGACAAAGGGGCCGAGAGAGGTGCGGGCGGCGAGCGCGCCTCGTGTGCCTGCCGCCCGCACCTCTCCCGGTCCCCTTTGTCGTCATAACCACAGAATATATAATAGTACTAACGTACAGAATGGCCACGCTCCGCCCCGCACCGATTCGAGTTACCCCACCCTTCAAGCGCAGATTGCCGAAAGCCGCCGGAAACCAGTCGGCTGCGCAACACACACTAAGTTGCCGGGCGGCACTAAGTTCGGGAGCAATAATTTTGCGAAATTGTAATATACCTACTGTGCATTAAATGGGTGTTTGTCAACAGCCAAATAATAAGGAAAGGAGTTTACCTACCCTACCTACTTCCTGTTATAAATAATGCTTTCTGAAATTATCGCGATTAATACATGAAATAACTACCTACCGAATAATTTGTTTAAGCTTGTAGTCGTATATCTATTGTAATATTTGTAATTGAAAATAATAATGCTTAAATACATAGACAGACACATTTTAAGTCGGTTTAAATAAATAGATAAGATTAACAATTACATTTATTTGCACATATCTAAGCCATACCTACATATTATTATAAGTACCTAAGTATATATGTCATTGGTAGTACTTATTAGTACTAGGTTTTTGCGATGGTCAGCCCTGTGTATCTTACGCACACATTGTCGCGTGTACAGACGTCGTCGTGCTAATGTAGATTCAAGAACGCGTATTTTGTACGTCTAGCTATAGAGACACAGGTACAGTACCATACCAAAAAAAGTGAAGGTGATCAAAATATGTTAAAACATGTGCTATATCAAATGTGTTAAAATAGTTTTGGACACTTAATCAAAGTACTTTATTGTATCAAAAATTAGGTTAAAGTAGTTCTACCAGTGTCTCAACCACTATCAGCAACAGTTAGCGCAAAATTTCCACAAATTCACATTATACCACAGACTGTACCTGTGTCATAAGAATAAATAATAACAGAGTAGAAGGGAATCTCTTTTGACCGCGTCCAAAACGCCGCCATTTATATACCTACTTCCCCCCTCACGTCGTTACACCCCTCAGTCGTCCAGGCGTGTTGCTAGGGTTGCTTACTGTTAAATATTACTTACGTCTAAAGATAATATCGCTAAAATATAAGTTTTTATTAACTTTGAAATCAAATTTGCGCCACTGGCCACTGCGCTGCGCGATCGCGTCGCGAGGCGAGGCGAGCGAAAAAAGGTCAACGACCGATGGCGGGGTTACTGAAGATTTGACGAAAAGCAATAAAATGCTGTAGGTACCTACTCTAAACTAAATTTTACCATTGGGTGAAACAATTGGCTACAAAAAAGAACTGTTCATGTCTTTTTGATTAATTAGGTACGAAAACGAAATAATATTTAGAAAATATTACTTACCGCTCATCATCTTTGGGCAAACTAAAAAAACTTAAGTGTGGCATCGTTTTTCCATTATTTACACACCCAAATACACCACAATAACTTGACGCCATTGTTATAAAACGAACGCGCAAACAGTAAACACTTAAACAGCAAAACGCGCGTGCAGCGACGCCGGCCGTGACACCCTGACTGAGTTCTCGCTTAGCGAGTACTCTAATATCGTGACCTTGAGTCCGGCCGGAGCGAGAGTTTCCCTTCTACTCTGTTATTATTTATTCTTATGCCTGTGCGTCTTCTGAATGCTATGGTTAATTTCTTATATATGTGCGATAGGGTACTGGTAGAGGTTGAAATGCTAGGAATACCCTTCAAGGACAAATAAATAATCAATTACCGTGATTTCTGTGTTTGTTGCATTCGGTGGTGATCCGTTCTCTGTGAATTGGAGGCCAAAATAGTCCTTTTCCACTAATTCTAGGTGTTGAAATACTTGTTCTAACAGAGCATTGCCTTTTGCTTTTTTCTGTAATAAAGAAAAAGTACATTTATTCATAACTGCACACTTAAAGTTATTCAAAAACCGAAGAGTAAAAATTATGATGAGAACTAGCTGTTGCCCGCGACTGCGACTCCGTCTGCAAATAATTAATTTATCGCTATTTTATATGTTATTCCAGGTTATAAACTTTCTGTGTGGCAAATTTCATCAGAATCTATTAAACCCCCATTAAACCCCCCCATTAAACCGTTTAAGCATGAAAGAGTACCACCCACACATCCATACAAACATTCGCGTTTATAATATTTAGTCAGATTTAAACGGTAACACATCAAATGATAAGCAGTCAGCTCTTTTTGTAAACCACTGCTAAATAAAATGAATTCCTCATAAACGAAAAACGCTAGAATTAAAATGTCTTCGAAATCATTAATACCTAGAAGTTTTTTGCATATTAAAGTTAGTTATACCTTGACAAGATCGTGCGCGGCGCTCGGCGGAACCTTGTCGCAGGGAGCCTCTGCTGTCCTTAACGAGATTGTTTTTAATAAGTGCGGCAAATGCTGACTGCGACAGGGTTCTGCGGAGAGCCGCGCACGAGCTTGTCGTTCTATAGTTAAGCTCCAAACGCACAGACAGAGCGGAGGCGTGGCGGTGATGGTTGTAATATTCTAACTTGTATGAACGAGTTCGCTGTACGGTACCGCACAACCGTTCATACAATTTAGTATATTACAACCGTCACCGCCACGCCTGCGCTGTCTGTGCGTTTGCTTTGTCTTAGTAGTGATCAAACAAAGGGAAACAGTAGTTTGTAATATTTTACACAAATTATAAGAACTGATTTCTGAGAATGATTTACTGTGTTAATAAGTGTAAAAACAGGAAACACAATAAAATAAATTGCAGAGATTAGAGATAAGTTATACTGCTTGCTATGTTTATTTACTGAAATCAAAATATGTTATCTATCAGTTGGAAGAATTCTGAGAAATAAATCTAGGTACACCTCTTCAACTTATTACACCTGACTAATTAATTTAAAAGTAATATTATTATAGGACAATTTAGCTTCAATTAAGCCCACAATAAGCATTTACTAATTTACGATCAGCTTTACGGTGAAGGAAAACATTGTGAGGAAACTTGTGAAGAAATTCAATGGTGTGTGTGAAGTTCCCAATCCGCACTGGGCCCGCGTGGGAACTACGGCCCAAGCTCTCTCATTCTGAGAGGATGCCTGTGCTCTGCACTGGGCCGTATATAACCCACCCACAGCAAAAAGCTTTGCTCACTTTGAAACTAGATAAAATTAGCATCAACTCGCACCCCCAACCGAATAAAGCAGTAATATGGAATGCCTTAGTTTACAAACTAAGCCATAAAGCGACCGGATAAAGCTTAATTTACAAACTAAGGCATTTCATATTACCTACCACTTTATTTGGTTGGGGATGCAAACTATCTCAATTTACACCAATTGACCTAGCCCCTAAGTAAGCAAAGCTTGTGTTATGGGCAGAGGGCGGAATTGCTCATGGCAAAAATCAAACGTCAATAGAGTTGGAACGTTGAATTTTATCGACTTTTCCAGCTATCGTTAAGTTCAGTCACCTTTTACATAGATTACAATACTGTTTTATACAATGAAAATTAGTTCACAGGTGATTTGAATCCTTAGGTTGTATTATTGAAACTTAGGTAGTAATAATGCAGTACTAAGTTAAGTAAATAAATAAATAAATATCACGGGACAAATTCACAACAATTGACGTAGTCCCAAAGTAAGCTAGGCAAAGCTTGTGTTATGGGTACTAGGCAACGGATAAACATACTTATATAGATAGATACATACTTAAATCTAATACCTTTAAACGAGCAATTCTTGTATATATGTATATATATATATATATATATAATCAGGATCTCGGAAACTGCTCCAACGATTTCGATGAAATTTGGTATGTGGGGGTTTTCGGGGATGAAAAACTGATCTAGCTATGTTTCATTTTCAGAAAATCGCTTTTACTCATGTTTTCCGGCTATTTTTGTTTGTATTAGAATATAAAGCTAAATTTCGCCGACTTCGAGCAGATCATAATGGCACATTAGAAATCGGGTGGTCGCGGATCCAGCCGACCTCGGTTCGAGTCCACGTTTTTTTTCAAGATTTTTAGTTTTTTAAGTTTATTTTTTATGAGAAAACGTCAAGTTTCTTCTTTTGTGAGAAAAAGTTACTTTTTTGTGAGAAAAAGTTACCTTTTTGTTAGAAAAAGTATTATAGGGAACGTGCAGTAACTATAGGCGGCAGCACTAATGCGACAGAAGAGACACTATGCGGACAGTAAAACAAACTTATCAAGGTAAAACATTCAAATTGATGGCACCCTTATGGCACCAGTTGGCAGCACCGTCTATGTGCACGTTCCCTATTGGGAGCACAGAACAGGAAAAGCCGGTTGTCTGTAAAGTCGGTTTACGGACGATAGTTTAACGTGACTCAACCCCCCCCCCACCCCCTCCGGTGTTTTTGTCAAATATCTTGAAAACGGTGCATCCTACGGCAAAATCAATGAAATTTTCATCCCCCCTTTAATACCCCCGCGCTCCCTCCCCCGCATCCCCCCCCCTCTCACCCTCCCCCCCCCCCACCCCTCCGGTGTATATAATCAGGATCTCGGAAACGGCTCCAACGATTTCGATGAAATTTGGTATTTGGGGGTTTTCGGGGATGAAAAATTGATCTAGCTTGGTCTTATCTCTGGGAAAACGCTTGGTACCGAGTTTCTGCCCGAGCAGAGCTCGGTCGCCCAGGTACTACATATTAAACACCCAAGACCCGAGAACAAACATTCGTATTTTTCATACAAATATCTGCCCCGACACGGGAATCAAACCCGGGACCTCAAGCTTCTTAGTCAGATTCTCTAACAACTAGGCCATCTGGTTGTCAAGTAGTTTTTAAAATTATCGTTTTATATTGTCTTTTATTTAAATGTTATTCCGTAATGTTCATATGAAGTCTACTATTGTTTGCTTATGGATTTGAGGTTTAGTTTTCCTAATAAATATAATTAGGTAGGTAAATATAATTTCAGTTTATTCAATAGTTGATAAAATTCAACGTTCCAACACTATTGACGTTTGATTTTTGCCATGAGCGATTCCGCCCTCTGGTTATGGGTATAGGTGAAAAACTTAAGTAAGTCACCTGTTGTATGTAGTAGTGCACAGAATTAATATGGAGCTTAAGTCATTTTACTTTACAACAGATGACACTTAAGTTTTTCACCTATGGGCATTTCTATTTTTCGTTGTACCAAAAATTAAGAAATTGTTAACAGGGAGTTAAAATTAGTCCGCTTCGTTATGCACTTTTTCTAGCATTTACAATAAAAAAAATATAAGAAATCGGACAATTCTTCACTTCTTGTAAAAAAATTGTTAAATTTGCCCGATTTGTTACGTTTTTTTTATTGTAAGGCTTGAAAAGTGCGTAACGAAGTGGACTAATTTTAACTCCCTAATAACAATTTCTTAATTTTTGGTACAATGAAAAATAGAAATGCCCCTATACAAGGCAAGGGTTACATGCTTAAATAGATATTAAGCATCCAAAACTCTGGCAAAGATTTGTATCTTTCACACAAGTATCTGCCCCAACCAGGAATCAAACACAGGATCTCAAGCTTCATAGTCAGGTTCTCTAACAACTAGGCCATCTGGCCGTCAAAATTGGGATGCACCAAAAAAAATAACCTATAGTTTTTATATTTTTTTTGGAAAGAATAGGATATTTTAAGATACCATTTTCATCGATTTTGAATTTGGTTGAGTATTTAATTATTTATATTTTTTTTAAGAAATACGTTGGATGACGTCACAGTGAGAGAGCCACGTTCCATTGCCTACAAAAATTCAAGTCGTACATAACATAATCTGTGGCATTACTGATTTGTCTTGTCACTGTCAATAATACAAGCACGGCTTAGGGTCCTAAATGAACCATGACAATAGTTTTATTTATTTCTCTTCTTTTAGCTTCTATTATTCCTGTTTGTTTAATGGTGTGATAGTAAATAGATATTTTTTATTAAAATCTGATATTAAAATTCTTTCGAATATTTACTTGTAACATAGTAATTTAATAATTAAATTTGTAAAAATACATTGCGAGTATTGTATACATTTCGGACTTTATGATAAATGACAAGTGTTTAAAGCCAGGTGCGCATCAAGTGATTAAAGTTCTGTCTTTGTCACTCTTTGCTATTATAAGCAGGACAGCAACATTTCAAACTGTCAATTTGCTTTAGAGTGTAGACCTGCTTTATGTCTGCCTATGTGACGATTCACTGCAGGGGTCAAATGAAGGTCATTACTTAAATTTTCTTTATTTAATTCAATTTATCATATTTTTGGAATCTGATTCCTGAAAACGATTCACAAAGCCTATTTCTCCAAACGGTTTTCGATTTATTATACGTTGTCAAAAATTGGGACATCCCAATTGTGTTCTTCATTTACATTATACAAAGAACACTGGTGCAAAGTTTTGAATGGTTGAGATGTATCATACCTAAGTTTGGTTTCCATGTGCAGTAGAAATAGCAAGTATAACCTAACTTTGCAGACATATTCAATAACCACAGTTAAAACAATGGCCAGACTGACAAGGTAAATGACACATTAACAGCAAAATAAAACGCAGATGAAACAAAATAATGACATAAATGTTTACATGATTATAAGTTATAAATATTAATTATGATAATTTGACTGCAACTCGAATGAGGAATCAGCTAGGAGGAAAGATACAATTACTTTTTATTTATTTCTTTTAACTTTGATGCTATTATAAACGCAAAAGTGTGTATGGATGTCTGTATGTTTGTTACTCATACACGCTGGAACGGTTTGACAGGTGGGCATTTCTATTACTCATTGTACCCAAAATTAAGAAATTATTAACAGGGAGTTAAAATGAATCCGTTTGGTTACAAACTTTTTCAAGCCTTTACAATAAATAAAAATGTAATAAATAAATCAGACAACTTTAACAATGTTTAACAAGAAGTGAAGAATTTTCTGGTTTGTTACGTTTTTTTTATTGTAAAGACTTGAAAAAGTGTGTAACCAAACGGACTAATTTTAACTCCCTGTTAACAATTTCTTAATTTTGAGTACAACGAAAAACCCGGATTCTGACGAAATTTGGCACATAGGTAGTTTATAACCTGGATTAACATTATAGGATACTTTTTATCCTGAAAAATTGCATAGTTCCTGCAATAAGCAAATTCTTTGCAGACCTTGCTTAATACATACATTTTCATGGAAAATAATGTTTTTGCTAACAATATTAAAAAAATAATTTCTTCCATTTACATATACCCACCGTTACTAATATTATAAATGCAAAAGTCTGTCTGTTACCTTTCACATTTAAATGGCTAAAACAATTTTGTTGATAAAGGTAACGCCACCAGAGTTGAGGCCACGCACACAACCACATCTCTTGTAATGACAGCGGGATTTTGACGTTGTGTTGTCGTTAAACGTCAACACAACGTCAAAATCCCGCTGTCATTACATGAGATGTGGTTGTGTGCGTGGCCTCAACTCTGGTGGCGTTACCGATATGTGGTATCAAGATAGTTTAGGACCCAGGGAAGGACATAGTATAGTTTTTACCTTAAAAAAATCCTGTGGGTTAGAGACTAACAAATTCTTCATAGACAAAGTCAAGGGCAACAGCTATAATAAATAAATTTATATTGAATTGTTTGTCACTTTAAAAGGTCCTTTTGAGATTTTGAATTAGGTTAGGTACACAAAAGGTAGTTGATTTGCTTTTGGAAGGCAATTATTGAAATCACACCTTTGAAAATACAATCAATCGGTTTTAGTTATGTACAACATCACAGACAAAATAGTATTTCAATTATTTAAATAAAATGAGATTTAATTTTATTATACTCCAAACTTACTCGAAATATCAAAACAATCACTAAGTTTTATAGTCTGTCTAGTATATTTTACTTAAAGCTGAAAGTCACTATTAAATTTAGATTGTGTTAGCAAACTCCTTTAAAAAAAACCTTAAAATAACTGATTTGTGTTAGTAATCTTACTTGTAACTATTTAGTTTATCAACAACTGTAATAATTATTTAGAACAATTTATTTACAAGTAAAGTTACAAAGGACCTATCACAATGTGACCTGATTAGTTTTGCTATAGAGGTTAATTGGTTGGCCTCAAGTCAAGTGTCTAATACTGGCAGGCAATTTCAAATAAAAAAAATATCACGAAAACTTTTGACGAACAGCTGTGCTTACCTCGATTTGAAAAGAGTGTTGGGTATCGTCCAAAAACAGCACAGTGACATTAATAATATTAAGCTTTCGTTCTCTCTGCAACTCCAAGGCTCGTACGTTGTATGTGCCACTGGAACTACTGAAGGCACGCCGCGATACACTCTCAATCATCTCATCTAATCGATTACTCATCAAAACCGGATAAAATTCCTCAGATGTAAGTCAGACAGCAGTTCGCGGTTGGCAGACACTCCGCGACAATTAACAACACTACACACGCTCACAGACACGGCTCAATTACGTATTATCGTTGTAAACCTCAGTCTCAGTTAACCCCGTGAATCACTTGACCTCTCATGTATTTTCCTTCCTTCGCTAAGCAGTCGCAAGAAGAGTTTTAAATTCATTGCATAATACGCAAAGGTGTATCAAGTGCGCTGCTTCTAATTTAAGGCTTGTCATCTGTAAAGAAGTTGGAATAAATGTCGAAAAGCCTCAAAAATTAATAAAGTTTACGGAATACATTCATTCTTCCGCTCGCAACAGTACTGTTTGTTTTTTTTTAATTGCAATCATCGCCATATTGGATTAACCACAGATAAACGTTAAACGTCAGTACACTGCGTTTTGTTGCACATGATTTCTTCACAATGACAGCACTGACAAGCGCTGACAGCCTTAAGGCGGTACCATGTTTTTGGCGCATTTATTGCATTCATTTAAACTCGTGCCCGCTACAGACGCTATTCCAGCATGTGTCAACAGGGGCAGGCTGAAAACCAGCGCTGGCAGCTTCCCCGTAAGCGCAGCATTAGCTGAGTCTGCTCCTTTTGCCGCAGGACAGAAATCTTTATATATATTTACTTAATTTTTGACTATTGTGTTTTTATTTCCTGTTTTGTGTATTTTGGTTTTTTATACTGTGGCAAATAAATATTTTTTTCTTTTTTCTTTTTCTGTATCATTCAATGCAGCATTTAGCAATGCTATAGTCCTGAAATTCATATGTAAGATATTTGAGGATTCACTCTAGCGACTTGTCTTTTTCGAAACACGATTACTAAACTTGTAGTTCGCTCGATAGAAAAAAAATCCAAACTCGTCTCTAAAATATAAATGAAACTCGTAGTAAAGGTTAAACATTGTCGTTAAACGTCAACACAACGTCAAAATCCCGCTGTCATTACATGAGATGTGGTTGTGTGCGTGGCCTCAACTCTGGTGGCGTTACCCATACGACGCTAATACTGCACGGAAGGTCATGACTTTTTGAATGTTAATAAAACAAGATGTTTTCTATCTAGGGCGTAGTCTGGCTACATTTTTAAAATATGTATTTGCTTTAGTAATATGATGAAAATACCCAAAAACACGCGCAGTCCAACCAACCTATCTTGAGCCGTCGTGCCTCCCCCAAGCGGCCCCACGCCCGAAATCGCCCACCCAAAATCGATTAGCGCGAAAAACGCGGTACCCCCTTAAAGGAAACAAATTTGTTTTTTTTACTGTTTATTGTGTGGAAATAGCAAATTACCGCCTTGAAGTACATACAGCCGTACTATTCCGTTATAATACCCGATTTGGTATGCATCCTGCGGTCCTGTCAAATCGAAAACAGCCCGTATATATCCCATGTGTGATGGATGATTATATTTCACGATCTGAGGGTTTACTCCAAAATTCAAAAATCGAAGTTCATTATCGTATCGTCTCGCTCACTCTTGTATTAAATACTGATAGAGTGAAAGGAGCGGCATGATCTATGAAGTTAGAAAATCGAATTTCATATCTAATCTATCTATCTATCTAATCTAATACCTTTAAACGAGCAATTCTTGTATATAGTATGTATACATATATATACATATATATATATATATATATATATATATATATATATATATATATATATATATATATATATATATAATCAGGATCTCCGAAACGGCTCCAACGATTTCGATGAAATTTGGTATGTGGGGGTTTTCGGTGATGAAAAACTGATCTAGCTATGTTTCATTTTCAGAAAATCGCTTTTACTCGTGTTTCCCGGCTATTTTTGTTTGCATTAGAATATAAAGCTAAATTTCGCCAACTTCGAGCTGATCATAATGGCACATTAGAAATCGGGTGGTCGCGGATCCAGCCGACCTCGGTTCGATTCCACGTTTTTTTTCAAGATTTTTAGTTTCTTTTTTAAGTTTATTTTTCATGAGAAAACGTCAAGTTTCTTCTTTTGTGAGAAAAAGTTACTTTTTTGTGAGAAAAGTTACTTTTTTGTTAGAAAAAGTATTATAGGGAACGTGCAGTAACTATAGGCGGCAGCACTAATGCGACAGTAGAGACACTATGCGGACAGTAAAACAAACTTATCAAGGTAAAACATTCAAATTGATGGCACCAGTTGGCAGCACCGTCTATGTGCACGTTCCCTATTGGGAGCACAGAACAGGAAAAGCCGGTTGTCTGTAAAGTCGGTTTACGGACGATAGTTTAACGTGACTCACCCCCCCCCCCCCACCCCTCCGGTGTTTTTGTCAAATATCTTGAAAACGGTGCATCCTACGGCAAAATCAATGAAATTTTCATCCCCCCTTTAATACCCCCGCGCTCCCTCCCCCGCATCCCCTCCCCCATAAGTGATGCCAGGTAGTTAGGTGAAAAGAAAATACTTAATAAAACAAATATATTCAAACAGATATCTGCCTTTATTCTGCCTTTCTTCGTAAACCAGCAGCCATAGTCACTCATTCGGTACCATTACAGGAAGAAAAATTAATACGCTATTACATACTGTTAGTTTGGTTTGCATATGTGTTACAGCTGAGTTATGTGTAGATTTTATGTATTTAGACTATTATATTGTTTACAAGTTACATGCGAATTATGAAAACCACGGTGCGACGCGATCTTGCCCAGTAACAATTAAGATAAATTCATTTTATTAGTAAACGGACTAGCAGTTTTGTAGATAAATTATCCTTTGTACTTAGCATCCTATGCCTTCACTATTACACTAATGCTTGATGGGAATCAGATTTTTCGTTGCGTTGTATTATCTAGTTTTTGTTTGTTAGCATGTCGAATAATTATTATACTGTTTCGGATTATTAAATTACTACTAAAGTCTGCTATAGCGTTGTATTGTGGCGAAAGACCTGATTCCAGCCTAAGTAGAGAACGTGCAGTATCGCGCCGCACAATTTTGAATCACTGTTTACCTTACTGCTTATTGTGTGTGTAGTGGTGTGCTTAAGTCGATAAAAAATCCTTTCCGTGAAAAATTTTGATTATGGCCAAACATTCCTTTTTAAATACACTTTTTTGCACTTGTAATATTTTTGAAAATATAAATTTTGATAATATTTTTCCCTTTGTTCCTAAATATTAATCCAAATAGTTTTTATTATCCTTAATATTGTATTTACAATTTTTCAACAGCCGAAAAATATGTTCAATTTTATTATAATATTATTTTTTAACGACTCTTGTTTAAAGTAGTAGGTAACAGTACAAATATTAATGATCACAAGTTGGTTTTCATTGGTCATTAACATACGTTAAATTACACCTTATTCTATCGGTAATACAGTTAACAGCAGGTCTAAGTTAAAACATTTTACTTAATTATTTACACTTGCCATTCCACATGTTACAATTTTTGACAGAAAAAATATTGGATAGTTTTTTTCCTGATAGATACCTTCTTAATTTCATCAACTTAATTTTTTTTTGAAGAGCTGTAAGTTGAATTATTTATGCAAATATTAGATTATATTTTTCCAGACTATAATTTGTGCATACTTTTTAGGCACCTAAAACACTTATGAAACAATGTAATAACGACACTTTTTTTGAAAACCTTTGAATATAATAATTTATTTCAAAATCTACATTTCCAAATGCGAGGCAATTTTATAGTTTTTTTTTATAAGGCTACCCAAAATAATATGCACATACGATATAGTTTTTAAGAGACCCCCTGTTACATGTATTTTTAATGAAATATGCAAGACAAATTTTCAATGAAAATTTTTAATTTATGAAACAATTGTTAATGTGGCCACAAAATCCAACTTGTCAATTCATACAAAATAACCTTTCAAAGCTAAATTACTTTCTTTTTTAAACTAATAATACATTACACGAAACAAAAACACAAACGATATTTACAATTACGCCGACATATTTATTAACTATTATGTATGTACTTACATATCGCTTTATATCCTATCTATCAACAAAAACCTACTAGATAAAAAAATCTGAGTAGGCCACTAAGACAGACGACATTATTATTTAAATCTACGTACTTTCATAATATCGATTATTTATTACTAAAACTTGTAAAGTGCAACATTCGCTAAGTAGAACGGAACAACTCAGAGTATTTCAATAAATTAATTTATCCACTACATTATCAAGTTACCGAGAATTTAATATTGTACTTATTTACAAAATGCAATATTTTTTTCTACAAAAAATGCTGCCTTGTTCACAAAGACCAAAGTAAGACGAATTTTAGCCACCCTTAAATCACTTACCGTACTATCAGAACAAACGAATTTCCACATTTTAGAAATAGAAAACCTTCAGGCACAGAAGCTTTGTAAGTTTCTGAAAACTTCCAGTTGTGATAAAGGAACCGGACACATAGTAGGTAATGATTTATGTTTTTGTACTAGACACCTATGCCTATTCTACAATACTCCATTTATTGTTAAAACTACGCCGAGACGAATATTTCAGTCGAAATTTGTTTTAATTTTACATTTTATCAAAAATCTTATTCGTATCCAATGTTACTTTAAGAGCGAAATTCCTGTGAGTTTTCGTAAAAACACTTCTTTGCTTTTTAGACAATTCAATGGTGAGACCTCATGTACCTAGTAGGAGAGCTAGTTGACATTTTAGGATAGGTATTTCAGGCACGCTGAAAACTTGTCTAATAGTCCTATATTAATATCCCTCATCCAGGTATGTGGATCTGACAGACCTGGATGAGAGGTATTGGGGCTAAATCAAATCTTATATTTTAAAGAAAACGATTTTTTTGCAAAAGAAATGGACTCATTTTCAAATTTTTATACTTTTAAATTCGGCATTTTAATCTTTTCATAAAAGATTTGTCCACACGCCTGATTTAGGCCTCAGGCGACCCCAGGGCTGGCACTTACCTCTCATAAAGACTAGGAATAGCAGTTCAGAGAGGTAACGCGGCCAGCATCTTGGGGTCTATGCCTGTGGCGGAAAATTTAGACACGTATATTTATACTTTGTAGTTTTAGTTTAAGTTAACTATACTGTATTTAGTTCTAGTTCTCTAATTTGTATATTTTGATTTGAAATATTTTTTTTCATTTTAAGAGTGAAAAAATAAATAAGCCAGGAAAAAATAAAAGTCCATTGACTTTGCCATGCCAAGTGATTGCAAAATTATTCTGATATTTATTTAGAACTATTACTATACACGAGACTTATCACGCAAATAACATTTAACTCGACGTTTTGGCCACATTACAGTTAACTAGCTTTTTCCCGCGACTTTGTCCACGCACAAAATAGTAGATTGTTCAACAAGGGAGGAAAATAACCAATATCACACGAGGTTACTTGGCACCCGAGCACAGCGAGGGTGCCAATATTCCGAGGGTGATATTGGTGTTTTTCCCGAGTTAAACACTCTGCTTTTCATTTCGACTACAAGGAAAGTAAGAAAATATAAGTATAAATAAATAAAAATGTCTAAACTGGTCATATGATCGTTGTGAAATATTTCCATGGAGTTAATTGTTAAGGAATAATTAATTTAACAAAAAGAATGTTCAATATAATAATCAATGAAAACAGTAGATAAAGTAGGTATTTTAGTAAATTTATTTATAAAATGTGTAAGTAACCAATTTGAACCAAGGAGTTAAGCTGTATAGAGATAGGCTGTGTGGACAATAACATTGTCGTTTACCGTGTTTTTATTCTTAAGTTTTCTAACTTTTCTGGTTTAAGTCACTAAATAAGAAATTAATAATTTAATTAAATAATATTTCACTGGTATTATAAAATTTGTAATATGACTAATTAAGAAATAAAAACTCAATACATACTTAATTATTCCATGTATATGCCGTAATGCTTGGTTGAATGCGTATGTGTTCCATTGACAGCCAATGCCTTTATTTTTTTAATTCATTTCTACCCTTGGGAAGAAAATAATAGTTATCCTCCCGTATGTCAGATATGATTTGCCTCACTTTCCGAGTATGAGAGAGAAAAGTTTTAAAGTTTACTCCCGATCTCTATCCCGCGAGAAATTCCAAAAATCCCTTTTTACTGCACCTTTATGATCCTAAAGAAATGATTACAGAGATAGGGTCCCATTGAATTTAATATATAAAACTCATTTTTTCCTTATCCCGTGGGACTTTCCGAAAATCCTAAATTTTTTTTTTTATTTTTATAATCACCTACTTGCATGCCAAATTTGAAGTCTCAAATAAGTATACTTACGGAAATAGGGCCACTTAGAAACGAAAATATAAATCCCATTTATTCCCTATCCCGTGGGACTATCGAAAACCCCTTCTTACTTTACCTGTATGACACTCAAGGTGTATGTGTGCCAAATTTCAAGTCTTTAGCTTCATCAGTCTAGAATATGCGCTGGTCTCGTTCCATACCTCAAAAGCAAAAATAGAACCCTAATTAGGATCACTTGTGGCTGTCTGTTAGTCCGTCTGTTACAACCGATTTGCTCCAAAAGTACTAAACCGATTGAATTGCAATTTGGCACACATACTTTCAAGAATTTTCATGTCCACAATATTCAATTTCAAAATCGATGCCATTTTCGTAATTAACGTCTCCAACACCATAAAAACGACACCCATATTGATATTTAGACATTTCAACCCGATCGTACCCCAACAGGGGAGATGGTATTTCACGTTCGCCACGTTGGATTTTAAAATCGTTCTTGTTTATGTAATCAGCGTCCTGATAAACCATAGAAACAATACCAATGTTGATTTTCAGACTTTGTCACCACAAATTCCCCTCTGAGGGGTTATGTTCTCAAAAACAAAATCTGAAACACTTGTTTACTCATTTGTCGTTAAGAGTACTCTCGTGATGCCATTTTCGTAATTAACGCCCCAAAAAACCTTAAAAACTACACCCATGTTAATATTTAGACATTTCAAACCCATCGCACCCCAACAGGGGAGATGGTATTTCACATCCGTCACGTTGGATTTTAAAGCCGTTGTGGTTTTCATAACCAGCGACCCGATAAACCATAGAAATAACACCCATGTTGATTTTCAGACTTTGTCACCCCATTTCCCCCTTTTAGGGGTTGAATTCCTAAAAATCCTGAAACACGTGTTTAATCATTTATCGTTAGGAGTACTTCTGTGAAGTTTTGAATAAAATAGTCGAAATAATCTTGTTTACCCATACAAACTTTGGACCCCCGTCCAAAGAAGGACGAATGGAATGGAATGGAGGGAGTGAATTTTGAAAACTCCTTTCTTAGTGCACCCCTAGACCTTATAAGGAACCTACGTGCCAAATTTGGAATCTCTAGGCCCAGTGGTTTGGGCTGTGCGTTTATATGTCAGTCAGTCTGTTTCTTCTTTTATATATTTAGATATTGCTGCTGGTGAGCTTAAAAATATTTTCTTTTAAAATCACAGCATTTTTTTTATTTATTTATTATTTAAACGACCTAGTCATGAACTGAAACAATTACTTTGCATACCCGCAATATCACGTTTATGTAAAAAAAGCGTGTTCATGCAGTTCCTCCACCCCAACTATCACCACCACCAAACTACTTATACTGACGCGTTTCGAACTCAACCAGAGCTCATCTTCAGAGTACCGTAACCGTTCACTGTGCTACCAAATGTTAGGCTGACAACGCCTTAAAACCTTGAAAGTAACGCCTGATTCAATAAATTAATTAAACTTGTATTAACTGATCATGCAAGCATGCTGAAGAAGAAGAAGAAAATTATGAAGAAGAAAGGTCTTTCTAAGTCTGATGAAGAGACCACAGAAGATGAAGAAACACCAAATTCTGACGATGAAGAAATTAAAACTATATTTATATTTATATAAATCTGATTTTGCAATTTAATCATTTATTTTTTTAATGCTCAATATTTTTTTTGAAATCGATAAGAATGAAAATCAATTTAAATAACCAGAAAATCGAGAATAATTCATCGATTTATTTTAGATATACTATATTTTTTGGACATCGATAAATATATAAAAAATAATTACGAACGTAAATATATAATAACCAAGTACTCTGAAATTTCGCCTCTTAACAGCATGGGTATTGTTAGTTAAAAGTATAAATGTTTCTAAATGCCGAATACTTTTTGCAAAAAAATAGTGCCCTTAAATATAAGGATTGATTTAGCCCCACTAACCCTCAGCCAGATCTATGGTTCTGTGTTCAGGTATTATAGGAGAAGTATTACACGAGTTATCAGCGTCCTGCAATATCTAAAAAATGTTAAGCCGCTCTCGGAATAAACAAACGTAACTTTGGCTACAATACGAATTTACTCATTTAAAAAACAGAACCACTCAGGACATTTACCAAAGGAACTTATAATAGGTGGGTTGAAGTGTTTTCTCATCTAAACTAAAAAGGCAGAAAACCCTTTCTATTGACCCACAACAAAAACGAAAATAAATTCGTTGTGTTGCAAACAAAAGACAGAATTTAAAATTCATTGCGATGTAAAATACAATCGACTGACCTTTCTTCAATTGTTCCGTCAGAGACCATGCCAATGTATTGTCAAATCAAATATTATTTGGCTGAAACCATCATAACAAAATGATCGACAATATTACAGCCCAATACTAATTCCTCTAGCATCTATGGTGGAAGCACAGAATCGAGCGCCATTTTTAAAAACAAAGTGATTTGGTAATTTAAAAATATTGCGCGGGAATCTGTTACCAATCAGTGCTTTGTGCATGAATTGCATGATAAAACTTGGCAGTCTTATTCAATTTAAACTATGCCTTTTGACATCATTCTAACGGTGTTCTTGAGGGCTTGACGCTTATTGCAGAACCATATTCTTATCACCTCCCGTTCGTAGCCTAGTTGATGTGCCAGACCGGTTATTTCTGTACCTGAAAAATACAAAAAAATGTATAAATTCCCATGGGCAAATTGATATTTTGGTGAAATTTATGCGAAAACTCTAGTTAGTTCTTTAAAAATTGGCTCCCATTTTGTAAATTTAAAAGGATTTCCAAAAATCCCTATTGTGGTCTCTCTCCATCTTTAAAAAATCGGCCTATCGTGAAACACGGTCATATTTACTAAAAGAAAATAAAATAAAAATCAGCATCGCAATAAAAATCGCATTTCAGCGTTCGTAAGTTTCGAACGCTGAAATGATTCGCTCAAATTTTTTTACTGAATATTTAAATATTTTTTATTCATGTAGATCATGTTTTCTAGGTAAATATCACCACACAAACCATAGTCCAAAAAGTTATTGATAAAAATTAGGAATAATCGTGTAGGTAGTAGGTACGTATAGAGCGAAACAGTGAACACCACAACCTAAGTTTGGAACAAAATTTTAGTTTGGGCCTCGTCTGTGTGTTGCTGAGTAGTCAATTTGAGTTTTTTCGTTTATACATATTATTATGTATTTATAGATAACTAACCAGAGGGGTGAGTGTTCCTTTCGAAGTGTGCGTTTAATAGCTCCAAGGCTTGAGGCGTGAAAGAAGTCCGCCGTTTGCGTTTCTTGCTCGGCTCCATGCCTATGAAATCCGTCAGGTGATTCTGCCCAGATGCATACCTGAAACAGTAGTTATTATTCTCTTTAGTTATCGTTTCAAGCCTCTATTATACACTAAATACAATTCATATCGACAAAAATAACGAAAGTTATTATTTAAAATTAAAAAAAACCGTTTCCGATATGAATTGTGTTATGTTATAAAAAACAGCCTTAATAAAAATGACTGTAGCTATTTTTTTAAGTCCATTTTTAAAAGTACCTAGAAAAACTTAAATTAAAAACGGCTTTGCGTGTGTGTAAATTGTTTACTTATGTCTAAAGTCATGCACACAATTAAACATGCAGTTGAACATGAAGCATAATAAAACATTCACGATGAAAACGAAAGGCACATTTAATTTAATACAGGTACTAAACCCGCCCATATCAAGATAAAGAATTCATACCATCCTTCACCTTACCACTTAATAGACGTCTCATTAATTATGGAGGGGCATTCAAATAGCATGGGCATTATGAAACCAGAACAAGGCTCGTTATTTCAATTCGTTCCTTGAGGTTCTAGAATCCGAAAATTATACTTATTATGAGTTAACGATTATATCGACAATTTGAGTTGAAACATTCATATGACAACACTAGTGGATGCTTGGCCTTGCTTGGCCTCGGCGGCAAAATGGCTACCATTTTGAAATTTTGACAGAACAATTTGATGTCCTATTTTTTTGGGAGAAAATTGTAATATTATCAACAGATATTCGTTATTTCGATGGATTCAGTTCAGTCTGATTTGATATAGAAGTGTGTTTTTGAGTTGTCATTTTAATTTTTAAAGTTAAGGCGGGCTGCGCTGGCGCGGACCAGAGTTATCTTTTAAGTCACGAGTTGTATAGATACAGAATGAAATCTAAATGGAAATACAAAATTATTGTGCACAGGCCTCCACTCAGAATGAGCGGGCTGGGGCCGTAGTTCCCACGCGAGCTCAGTGCGGACTGGGAACTTACCTAACTAGATTCAAAAGAATAGCTCAAAATGGCAGAGAATCGAATAGTAGAGGCTTTAGCAGTCTTGTTAGCGCCTATTGTTACGTAATCCTCAAAAAGCATGTATTACTATTATGTCCTCAAAATAAATTAGTCTTGAAAATTGGCAATCGATGAAAATTTTAAATGTGCTTGAATATTTTTATACCGGTTGGAATAAAGTTCCTTATTAACAGGAAAAAAAATACAGATTTTTTGGTTGCGTCATATAATTATAAAAAATGAAAACAATTTATTAAATCTGGTACAGCTTAATACGGGCACGAACCTTAGTCCGTCGTATATTGAAAAAAAAACCAGATGTGACATTGACAGCTTGTCATAAACAAACGTACATAACCTTACGGCACTTTCACACGGGCAACGTCCCGTTTTTTGCGGGTTCGGTTTTTTGCAGGATCCCGTTTAGTAGCATAGTGCTACTGTGGTAACATTCACACGAGCATTCGGTTTGCAGGATCCCGCAAACCGGATCCTGCAAAAAACCGAACCAGCAAAAAACGGGACGTTGCCCGTGTGAAAGTGCCGTTAGCTTGCGATTTTGCGCCCGCGTCTTTCTCCAAGTTTTCGGTATTTTCCCTGGATATCTTTAAATTTTTCGACTACTTACCCACACCGGACCTTTGCTATTGCCTGCTACGACGGTAACTCTTGCTTTGTACCCTGGACCTGACCTTTATAGCTGCTACGACGACTTGGAACTGATATACTGATTAACTAGAATTTGAAAACTGTGAAATATGAATAGAAACACTGATTTTGTTAGAGCGGACTCATCAAATCTGCCAAAAGTAGATATGATTATGCTCATGGAGTATATGAAGAGTAGTGACAAGTATAATGTCGCTGAAATTAGAGGTGCTAAAGCTTTAATGTAAGTACTGCACACAACCTAATCGCGTGTTTATCTCAGTTTGTCAATGTCACATCTGGTTTTTTTTTTCAATATGCGACGGACTAAGGTTCGTGCCCGTATTAAGCTGTCCCAGATTTAATAAATTGTTTTTATTTTTTATAATTATATGACCCAACCAAAAAATCTGTAATTTTTTCCTGTTAATAAGGAAAGTTATTCCTACCGGTATAAAAATATTCAAGCACATTTAAAATTTTCATCGATTGCCAATTATGTTTTTATTCTTGTCTCTGCGGATGGTGAAACTCATATGCGTATTTCCTTCGCACTTGGGAGACATTACTAAGCGCTAATAGGTGATATCTAATTACCTAAGACATTATCAACTTGTTTGACGATTTTTAGAATCGCACAAGTGCAGGAACGGTTGCCAGAGGTAGAAGAGAATTTTCTAGTGAGAAGGGCGATTTTTACAATAGAATTTTGTCCGAGCTTTAAACGGAACATAATTAAAAGAATAAAAAGTTTTGTTTCGAAACAGTCTCATCACCTAACCAATATATATATACAAGAATTGCTCGCTTAAAGGTATTAGATTGATAGATTAGATGAAAAAACTGAAAAAGACACACAGAGACCGTGAAGTAAGGGATTGCTGCACGAGTTTGGGGTAGATAAAACGAGTCCTGCAATCCCTGTTCCGGTGGAGGATTGTATAGTGCTTTTCTCAAACAACATGACGAAATATTGAAACTAAAATAACTACTAGGTAGTCTTCATGTCTTCATTTCGTCATATTAACGCATACATTTCCGAGTAAGTTTGAGAAAAATTATATTTAAGAAAGGAGCTAACCTAAAACTTTAAAATATGGCTAAGGCTCTACGAGATTAAAAAGTTTAGGGCCCTCAGGTTTAGGAAGTTAACGCTGTCTAACTAGGCACTGAGGAAAACCTATGCCATCATCAATATTTAAAAAAATAAATCGCGGTTAAGAACATTTTATCATCTGCATCGGGTATATGTCTGTGTTGCCTACTGATAGGACAGAGTAAGATTGGTATAAACACTGAAACCACTGGAACTAACAATTTCCACTGTGGATTATTTTAAAAATAATGAGCCCAACGCTCCGATATTAAGTCAAGGATATCGTTCAAAGTGTCGCTCGTTAAAAATTACCACCAGGAGACTGCAGATTGCAAATTCAATACACAATCTGCAATTTTAAACCTAGCCCGCTGAAGAGATAATGCATTTAAATAAGTAATTTTTCAGATGCAGCTGAAGGCAACAATAATAATAGGTTAACTCTTGGGATTCCGGAAACGACATTGTGATGAACTTTTCAGACTGATAGTCGCTTTCGAGTTTATTATAATAATATCAGTTTGGATTTGTAATATGTAGGTACAAGCGTTTACGTCTTAAGAATGTGTTCAAACTGCGGGTGTGGTTAGTGTAAGTGTACAACCTTATATTTGTCGACCTGGAATGAATGGCCTGCACGATTTGATAACAAACCCTTAGCATGGCAATTCCATGAGAATTGGAACTATCTGGGTCCAATTGCATAACAAAGTACCTACAACTATTATTACAAGCGGAACTCTCGCTTCAGTTATATTAACTAGAAAGGAAGTTCCGCTTGTAATATAAGTTGTACTTTGTTATGCAATTGGGCCCAGGTCGTAAATTATTGTTATCCATTCCGGGTCGAAAATTACAGGTCTTATTTTAACCACACTCCCAACACACGCTTGAAATTGTCGATATCTATAGATTGTGTCAATGTAGAGTATGAAAACCACAGACTCTACCTGAGTATATATTATAAGTAAAAAAGTTGGTATGACAATAAAAGCAACAATACTTCTTCCAGAATCCTCCTGTCTTGACAGTTTTTGTTATTCAGCGTGTTTAGTATAATTGTGGATTAATAATTATTTAACGTTATCATAACCATCAGTGTTTGTAGGTATTTTTGGCCGCGCAAGGCTTCAAGAATCTTGATCGTATTGATCAGAAATACCTCTTGAGCTGGTTGAATACAAATTGATAAAACAAAACAACGTGGGTACATTTAATTAAATAGCATGCAATTAGCATAGAAAGTTTAGTGTTACGTAGGTGCTAGCGTTTACATAGGTGCAATTGTGTTGCTTTGGTTTGATTAAAGAACCATTCCAAATCGTAAGGTGAAAATCAACATGTGAGGATAAAATCGTTGAGATTCACCTTGAAAAAATATTACAGGCAAACACCGAATCAGAAACATAGAGGTAAGAGTTCCGATTATGAGAGCGATCCAAAAATTGGATTCAAAATCCTACTTAGACACAATACGTTTGGGTCGGGATGTATTTACTTAGACCGTGATTACCTTTAATGAGATCCCGATATTTCGATGCGTTTTACATGTGACACTTAGCATATATCACAAACAGTACAATTAGGTAAACACGGCCGGTCTACGTACATCCTGCACCAAATACGTCTAATATGAACAGTGAAACATTAAACTATAAATTAGACTTACGTCCGAAACGGTTTTTGTTTAAAAAACTGTCAACTTTAACGGCCGAGAATTGTACGTGTTGGTATACCTACAAAAGTTAGGCATTTCTACGTCTGTGACCTGCTTACTCTATGTTCCTAATTTCAGTTCTTAAACTAAATAGGTACTAATAATTACGTGTTAGTAACAACGGTTAAGTCTAGCCGGTAAAAGCGGTAGTTAGTCCAGATTTGAGAAATGTATTTTCACAATTTGCTAAGCGTTATGGGCCAAATGTCACGTACACGGTACACACCATGAAATTCACTCAACAATATTTACCTCTCTTCTGCTTCCTTCATCCAACGTTCGAGCACCGGTTTGATTTTCTGCGCACTTTTTGGTGTTATATCCAATTTCTCAAATCTGTATCGAACATAAATTTAATGTTAGATTTTTTAGCACGTACCGGTCAAAGGAAAAGACTAACGCGGCGGAAAGCACGTCTCCCGAATCGCACTAACGGAACCTCTCGCACTACATAATAAATGGCGTTTAACACAGGACATTGACATCGCGTTAACGACTATAGAGAAAACAAAAAAAACAATAGGCAATCTATGTTGCCAGGGTAATCAGTTTGATTAATACCGAACACGGTAACAATAAAACAACGGATTCAATTAGAAACGAAAGGTAACGTATGCCAATGCCCTGGCTTTGAATTGCGCAAAATGAATATTAAAAAAATAAGAGTAATGAAATAATACATCATGCTAGATTAGAACTGATGAGATGTACTATAATAGAAGTGTTAAATTTCTCATAGCGATTAGTCATGACGTTGGATTTGGGCCGACATGGTCTGGTAGTCGGCTCTTAATGTACAACGCGTTTGTCTTAACATCAAAATGTAAGAGTCGGGCGTATGATGCATGGCGCCTTCTTACTGTAATTATTCGTATGCAAATACGGTACGTGTGAAAAGGAAAAAGAAAAACGTCCAAACGAGACCGGTAATTACATATAATTATATGCGGCATACATTCACGAAGTATGCACGGATCGACGATCGAGATTAGATTAAGTTAAACAGCGTTGAAACATTTTGATTTTAAGACATTCTACATGTGGACTGGTCCGTAGTCGAAGCGTGTTCTTAATGCATGTAAGTAAGAGTATCTCTAAAATTATCTGCATACAAAGTACATTAGTCATAAAAACGTTTAATGATGAGCTTCGTATCTTGGTGTGATGCGGATGATTTTGTAGATACTCAGTGTTAAGGGAAATAAAACAAAACACATACATGTTTTGTTGCTGTGTCGACAACTGAGCTGCTAGCATCTGCGAAGCCAGGGCACTGGGGACGGCAAGAAATAATGTGTTAGATTTTTCATATTCAGTGGAACATCAAGTCTCCCGCAGTCTGGGAAACAATAATCAGTTTCACAATTATAAGTAAAGCCGCACGCTTGATTTTCAGTTTGGGAAAGCGAAAAACATGTTACCTAGTAACAACGCAATTCTATTATTATGATCTTTATGATGAAAGCAAAGATTATTTTATAACGTTCCAACTTTCCTTGATTTTTCCCTCGTACCTAATTTATACTGTGTTCGGGTCTTAATCGCGTGACATATTTTTGGTAGTTTTGTTTGGTAGGTACTTATTTGGAAAAATTCGCGTACGAATGCTATTACCCTACAATTCAGTGTACTCGCCACTACGGCTGCAGTAATATGCTTCATGGGCCTAATGAATAAGCTCAGAATTGCTAACCAGCTGTTGAGAGGCCTATACTCGGGGTTTCTCTACGGGATCGAATTAGGAATGAGGAGATCCGTAGTCACCGTTATAGCCAAACGGTTTAGCTCGTTAATACGACAATAGTCAGGATTAATAGCACGCAGAAGAGATGGCCGATGGGGCCGAAAAGTTCTCGAATGGAGACCACGGACTGGCAAGCGCAGCGTGGACCGTCCATCAACGAGGTGAACGGATGATTTTGTAAAGGCCGCAGGTTCGCGGTGGATGCAAACCGCTTCCAACCGTAATGATTGGGTATCAATGAGGGAGGCCTTGTTCACTTGCAGCTGAAATAATGATTATATGATTCATCATCCCAGTCTATATGGCCCACTGCAGGGCACAGGCCTACTCTCAGATAAAGGCTTGGGCCATAGTTCCCACGCGGGCCCAGTGCGGATTGGAAACTTCACGCACACCATTGAATTTCTTCTCATGCGTTGTGTGCAGGTTTCAGATTGGCGATACGATTCCGTGGTAGCCTAGTCGTTTGTCCTATGGCCTCTCAAGCAGAGGGTCATGGGTTCGAGTCCGGGCTCGCACCTCTGAATTTTATTTATGTGCGAAATTACCTTTGAAATTTACCATGGGCTTTACGGTGAAGGAAAATGATTAAGACTCGAAAATTATTGGGTCATTGTCATTTATTACTTTTCACTTCTTCCTTTTCCTGCATTTTATCCATTAACCGGACTGTTATATTTAAACTTACTAGACGCGCGTAAAATTGAATATATCAACAAACGTTAAAATTTACTAAAGAGTTGAGCATTAAGTGACAAACAAACACATTGGCAGACGGTAATGTAGTCTGAATTAATCACGCCCATAATCATTTTACAGTATCAACTGACGTGTTGAAGCCGATATAAAATTCAAATTTGTTTCCGACCTGGGCTAACTTTGAATTTCATATTTCTCTTATAGGCTGTGACAAGGTCCCATATTTCACATTTAAGGTTGTTCAAATGTAACTCAACAATGTGAAAGATAGAGCTCAATTTGTGTGCCACGCATTTTTATCGGTTTTGTTAACATATCGCGATTTATCATGAATTTATACGGTTGGCGTTAACGGTGGCTGAGAATACGTTACGAATCTACCTTCTCTGTATTAGTTTGGGTCAGTAATATGGACAAACTGCGATGGTTTTGAGATTTTCGATGAGATGAGACGACGTTCTTTCCTTGACGTTTTTGGAATAATTTCGAAATGTTATTGAGGAACTAATAATTTCGGCAGTAATTTTTGAGTTTCTGACTGCTATGAAAGTTTAGTTCGATGAATTTAGTGAAAACTTGAAAGAAAATTCGATACAAATCAAAAATCTATAAAACTACGTCTTATGATAACTTCAAAACTTAAGAATAGCAAAGGTAATTAAATAAAATAACCAGCCAAGTTCATTCGTCTCAGACTAACTACTTTCGATTACGCTTTCACAAAGACAGTTTTTTAAGAAACCTTTCTTATTGAAATGAAATAAAAGCTTGTTAACACAATAAAACTGTACAAAGGTTTCGTTATTTCTGTTCATTAGGCAGGCAGGTACATAAGTCCATGTAATGAAAAGGGTTAAGTAACTACCATGTAGCGACGTCACGACACAAATTGGAGGGAGTCGAAAGAAAAATTAATGGAAAATGAAATCACGACGGGACAAAGACAGGAGAATTCTACTCTTTTAATTACACGAAAAAAGTAATTACGGCAAGATAATTAATTAACTGGAACAGAAGTAACGATTAATGATTTTATTATACGAAGGAGGTCGTTGAGGGTGGCTGAATTGAAATTTCCTTCGGCCTGTGCTGGTTGCGTTCCGTTTTGCATCGAAATTCGATTTGTTCGCAGAAAACGTCGTTTCGAGCGATTTGATTTGATTCAATTAAACATTATGAGCATGTAATTCAGCGTTCGGTGCTGAATTAACTTTCAATTTACATGTAACGGGGGCGTATATTTATTTGTACCTATTTAACCGAGACGGGATTGCTTTGCAATAACAGAACGCCGTCGCTTCCACAGCGATCATAGATCACAAAATCAAAAAGACGCCGAAAATAATAATTAGAACGCGCCCGTGCCGAGCTGAGTAAAAAATGGTGTAAACCACGTCGCGAGCGGGCCGGAAGCCGTCCGAATGGTAATTAATTAAAAGAATTGTAAGCAATGAAAGGAAGTCATGCTGTTTTACAAATCACTTCAATTAACGATATTAAAAAGTTGGAGTGATAACTGAGCGACTTGGGCCGCGTGACGGCGTCCCCCGAAAAAAAAGTGATGAATATTTATTTAAAACTTTTTTGTTGTCCCTTAGGGTTGCCGATTGTAAAAATGTTGACAAGCGTGCGACTTTATCTTAGTCGATTACGATGACGCATTCTCGACACCTCTGTGCTCGACACCGGTCCACTTATCTCCTCCTGTTTTAAGCAACTTTGTAAAAGATTTATTGAATTAAAATTATTTGAAATGTACCTGCAAATGGCGCTTTGGCTGTAGGCTGGGCCTTCCGTGACAGATAGGGCTTGCCCGACCTGTGTCTGCGTCAGTCCTAGACCAAGGCGCCGTAGTTTGAAGGCCTTTGCGAACTCTTTGATGTCCTCTAGGTTGATGCCATCCACGACATTACTGGACGATTGACTTATCGTTGGTTGATCTAATAAGAAAAAAAAAGTGCATTACTGACAAGAATTGTAACTTGAAACCTAATAGGTAGGTAAGTAATAAAAATTGACTGACGTAGCTGTATGGACGGCATGTCATTTGCCTATCCCTGGAGGGATGAGTGAAAACAAAAAAAAAATGACACAGACTGTCAAGGTAGACGGCCAATTAAAAAAAAAAGTACTCTTTACTTTTCTTAAATAAGGAAATTTTGGGGTTTTCTTATTGAAAATCAAGAGTACATAAAGTAAAAAGTGTTCTTATTCTTTGAGCCAGTTTTGTAACGTTTCTTCATACATTTTAATGGTTCGTCATAAAACTGACACAAATTTTTTAAGGGACATTGTTTCAATCATCAAAATCAATAGCGCTCTTGATTCTGAGTAACAAAACGCCAAAATTTCCTATTTTTTTAAAGTAAAGAGTACAATTTTTATTGGAAATGCCCTAACAAATTACATTACAAGATGGGGTACGGGTGCGTGTCGGTGACCTCCTCGAGTGCCCATAATCTGCGGTTCCCTTCTGGAACGTTCGAGGGAACAGTACTCGGGCCAATGCAAACTGGGTGCCGGTGAATGAATGAATGATTTCCTGAGCTCGGCCAGCGACGACGAGGCAGACCAAGAAGGAGATGGCGGGACGACTTGGACGTGTATGCAAAGGACTGGTCTGACATTTGCGCCAGACCGGGACTTGTGGAGGTCTAGAGGAGAGGCCTTTGCCCAGCAGTGGGACATTATGTCAGGCTAAAAAAAAACTACTCAAGTAAGAGCCTTACTTTTTTTGCTAGACATTGATTTACCTTACCTTTGCTTATGAATGATTCATGTTACAAGGTAAGGTTTACCTCATAGTAATCGTCATTCTCTTAACTACTTTTGGCTACGTAAAATGTTATGTCAAGATTTCGAATGAAATTATCCTTACTTTACAGTATTTTGTACTCGTTTGATAATGACGGTTCTTATAGTCAAGTGCATGTTTAGGATACGGGACTTGCCGAGTGGCCTATTTAAGGTACGAGACTTTAAGAGCTAATTGTGTCACAATTGTAAAATAAAACATTTCAGTTTAGAAGCGAGTACCATTGGTCCAGCGCTAAAAATATGTCTTTATAGTATGCTTTGCTGATGAAGCTAATTTTTTTAATTCATTTATTGAATCAGGCGTTACTTTGCGGAGGTCCATATTAATGAACTAAAACAATTACTTTGCTCACCCGCGACCTTACAATAGTTACGTTTATGCAAGAAATGTGTGTTCATGCAGTTCCTCCACCTCCACACTGTACGAACACACACAAATCACATAAACCCAACCATCACCATCACCAAGCTGCACTGACGCGTTCGAGTCAGTCAGGGTTGAGTTCGAAACGCGTCAGTGTAGCTTGGTGGTGGTGATGGTTGGGTTTATGTGATTTGTGTGTGTTCGTACAGTGTGGAGGTGGAGGAACTGCATGAACACACATTTTTTGCATAAACGTAACTATTGTAAGGTCGCGGGTGAGCAAACTAATTGTTTTAGTTCATTTTTTAATTCAATTGAACCGAATTGTTTTACGATATGTCTTAATTAAAATGGTTTGGTGGATGTGTATTCTACGTATAATTGTTTTACTGTGATAAACATAATACTACTAATAAGTATTATGAATGCAAAAGTTTGTGTATGTGATACATACATGAGTAGATATAGTGATAAATAAGAAAGGTACAATTGAAATAAAATAAACTAACCTAAAAATAACCTATCAACATATATTATGCAATTCGCCTAAGTCCAGTCCTGTCCCTGTGGAAGAGTGCCCATAAGGCTGGCAGCATTTCCGCGCTGGATTGTGATGCCAATACGTTGGGCGAGAAATGCACCAGCCTTGTCACGGGTAATTTCGAACAATTTATGTTTTATTTGGCCGAAAAGTTTGTGGTCGTCCGGGCTCCACGGACCTGAGGTTTCTACAGCAAAAGCTGCAAATACGTAGTCTCTTGAGAGCCCTGCATAGCGGCGTTTTGCTGATTCAGCCTGTGCTGCTATATGATTGTTCACGCTAAAACGTCTCAAAGTATTTGGATGAAATTTGTTTCATTTTTTACGGAATCGAGATGTGATTTACATGAGAATTTCCGAAATCTAACCTCTAAGTCTAGAGACATAAAGTTTCGTATTGGTGTTCTTTATTCATGTGACGTGAATGAAAACAACGTTGATATTATTGGGAATCCATGGAAATTAAGTAGAGTCCCAAAATTTCGAGAGAGAGAATTGTAGAGCAAAAAAATATATAATTAGTCAGTTACATTATCAAGAAATATTGGACACGTATTTTTTCTTTTATCATCAAAAAAAAAAATTACTAAGATTAATCGCGCCAAAGTTCGGTGGAGGGGCTTGTGACGTCACATCTAAATTAGAGATGTACCGAGGCGTGACGTCACACGGAATTTTAACAGGCTATATCTTTATCATTTATTGCTTAATTGACCACAGAAAAAATACGTGACCAATAGTTTTAAATGATCTAACTGATGGACCAATTATTGTTTTAGGAATCTAGTCTATTGGACTGGCAGTACGACGTGTGTGAAGTTGCTTGTAAAGAACAATACATGCATTTTTTTATTCTTTCACCCAACGTTTAAATCTAGATTCAATAATGTCGATACAACGATCAACATCCACTATTACACGATCCCAAGGGTGAACGTTGATTTATACAGACAACATTCCTTATTAATTAAAAGCATATCTCAACTAGTCAGTAAGCTCTTTTGCGAGAACTGGTACATTGAGGCTGCATTAAACCTGGACTAATATATATTTAATACTAGTTGTTGCCCGCGACTCCTTTTGCGAATAATAGGGGTATAAAGAATAGTCTACAACCTACTCTCAGACCTACCACATATGGAGAAAAAAGTTTCATAAATATCGGTCAAGCCGTTTCGAAGAAGTTCGATAACAAATACCGTGACACGAGATTTTTATATATCAAACTAGCTGACCCCGCAAACGTTGTTTTGCCATATATAAATAAGGGGTATAAAAAATAGCCTACGACCTATTCTCAGACTTACCGAATGTAGAGAAAAAAATTGATAAAAATCGGTCAAGCCGTATCGGAGGAGTTCGATAACAAACACGAGACGAGATTTTTATATATATTAGACTAGCTGTTGCCCGCGACTCCGTCTGCAAAGAAAAAACAGCCTACGACCTATTCTCAGACCTACCGAATGTAGAGAAAAAAGTTTAACAAAAATCGGTCAAGCCGTTTCGAAGGAGTTCGACAAACACCGTGACACGAGATTTTTATATATATTAGAAGATATACTTACTACATTTAACCCTTGAAATCCATACAATTATAACACAACAACAATTACCTTTATCCACACAATACAACAATTATCTTTATCCATACAGCGTGTTATTTTAGATTTAGTTTAACATCAAGAATTGTATTGTAGCTTTCACTATTTTAGACTATTTAACTTACTCTTAAAAAAAGCTATGGTACATATACTCTGTCTATTTAACAGAGTTATATAGTACTAGAAAACAGAGAATGCACGTAATTGGTCAGCGATATAAGGACGATGCACCGGCACATAGTACGTCCCATTGCAGGACACATATTTAAATATTATTATCTACTACTTTAAATTACATAATTATGATTAATAGATGAAAAAACATGACAAGTAATTATTTGAGCTGCCTCTAACTACAAACAAAAATCACGAGAAATATTATGATTATTCCAACAAACGGCTGTAAGCTGAGCCCGCCATCGACGTGCGATTGTTGACGCCCACTGACAGTTTCTTGTCCCTTTCATTTGCATACAAAAGTGCAACAGAGAGAACGCTTTGCTAACTCTGTTAAATAGACAGGGTGTAGTGGGTTTGAGCCCGGGCTTTCACCTCTAAGTTTTACGGAATTTACGTGGGACATTTACCATGAGCTTTACGGTGAGGGAAAACATCGCACGGAAATTCAATGGTGTGTCTGACGTTCCCAGTCCGTACTGGGCCCGCGGACTAAAGTCACGGACATAGCTCGAAGAATCGCTAGACTTAAGTGGCAGTGGGCAGGGCACATCGCCCGTAGAACTGACGGCCGATGGGGCCGAAAGGTTCTCGAGTGGCGTCCGCGGACCGGAAGACGCAGTGTAGGTAGGCCTCCAACAAGATGGAGCGACGACCTGGTGAAGGTAGCGGGAACGCATTGGATGCGGATGGCACAGGGCCGATCTGTTTGGCGGGCCTATGTTCAGCAGTGGACGTCTTTCGGCTGAAATGATGATGATGATGACTGGGCCCGCGCGAGAACAACGGTCCAAGCCCTCTCTGTGCGAGCTCTGTGGCTTTCAGTGAGACTTATAAAGCCTGGGATGATGATGATTCCTATACCCTGTCTATTTAACAGAGTTAGCAAGGCGTTCTCTCTGTTGCACTTTTGTATGCAAATGAAAGGGACAAGAAACTGTCAGTGGGCGTCAACAATCGCACGTCGATGGCGGGCTCGGCTTATATGCCGTTTGTTGGAATATTCGTAATATTTCTCGTGATTTTTTGATTTTTCTCGTGGCACCTCAAATAATTACATCTCATGTTTATTCATCTATTAATCATAATTATGTAATTTAAAGTAGTAGACAATAATATTTAAATCTGTGCCCTTCAGTGGAACGTATGTCGGTGCATCGTCCTTATCGCTGACCAATTACATGCATTCTCTGTTTTATAGTACTAACTCTGTTAAATAGACAGAGTATAGTCTAATCGCAGTCCAATAATAATATCACCTAATTACATCATATCTAACGTCATTGCAGACGTGGTGACAGCGCGGCGGCTGTGTCAGGAATGAACCCTTAGCTAACCGATGACAAATTACTTTTCCTATCTACCCCCGCTAGTTTAAGTAGTCTACATCAATTAAGACAAGGTAGGGTTGCTAAATTGGCAATCGTTCCTCCATTTACCGGTACAAAATGCTCAGACGATTACTAATTTCGTTTTGTTGCACCGATATTGTTTGTGCGTCTTGCGAGAGAGGGATATGGGGTAGCTTGATTGATAGTTAATTTAATAAGTGTGTTAGAATTATTTACTTTCCTATGTGAAGAATACTCATAACTAGCTTTTGCTAAAGACTAAGTAATAAAAAGATATAAAATTATTGATAACTACCGCTGTCTATCACGCGGGAAAATTCTATAACACCTTCTTAGTGCACTTGTATGGTCCTAAAAGATGATACCTTTTTTTTAGACCCGCCAAATATCAAAGTCTCTTTAATATCTACACCTTCAAAGATGAGGTTACTTTCATTCGAATATAAATCCTGCTTATTCCTTCTACAACATATTCTAGTGGTAGAGTCAGCGCCGCTGCATCACGAATGAGCCGGCTTATCTGGGGCAGTAGCTACCACCCTCTCAGAGAACACCGGCGTGAAGCAGCAGTGTGAGTATAAGTACAATCGAAAAACTTGAACCTTTACATATCGAAGCTTTTCACAACCTATTTCAAGATTGTTTCTTTGGCAGATATTTTGAATGTCAACATGATTGTAGCAACAATTTTCTACCTTCGTTTTAGTTTAGCTTTTCGACTACTACGAATACTTTTATATAGGTATTTAATTATCTTTTGCTAAACACGCATTACGTTTTCATTGCATGCATGCTGTTTACCAAAACTCATGATAAAACATCAAAAATAAAAAATTACCTTATCGCGTGTCCATTAATTACTTCATACACTTTAATGCAGGTAATAGATAACCAATTTAAACTAAATTTCTACGTTAAAAACACCTATTTAATTACGTAAAGTATCACAAATTCTGAGAACAACTGATCTCGCATTTCTGCCATAATTTGAAATTGCTAAGGCTTTTTCGGCCAATTACAGAACATCGCGTGATAACAACTCGACGATTAATTAACTTTCAAAGATAAGTCAATTGGCTAAGCGTAGACCGAAATTCAATAACAATAATGCATCAGATACCGCGTTAATTGTTTAATACATGTAATAAATTAATTAGTAGCGATTAAAGTTCGCGTGTCTGTGTAGGTACTGTTAGATACATTCTTTGAACGCACCCCGATGGCTTTGACTGGTATAGCGAAACCATTAAAGTGTGTGGCTGCATAGCCATAGTTTCCTTTGTCTGAATCTTAAAGTAAACTTAAAAAAAATAAGCTGTCAAGGAGAGTTCGCGCCCCGAACTACGTCCGAACGATAAAATAATAATTCAGTCGAGTTGCTGTAATAACAATTAATATTTTATATTAAATGCTTTTATTTTTAATCATTTCTACTCGTGCAAGGTATGTCGATTCGTAATGGCGATTAATAACTGAACTCTACTATCTTGAACATCAAAGGTCAGTAACCTTAGATCGGTTATATCTCTGGTTACCGTGATTCTTGTAAATTTCCTACAAAGTTTTCAAGAAATTTCTCCATCAATACTTGGAAATTATCCACTAATATCGGATTTGCGTTCGGGAGCGTCTAATGCCGCGTTCACATGCCAACTCCATGCATATTTAAAACCAAAAAATTCGACATAATAATCGAACGGGGCCGTTATTTCGACATTTTATATTCAACGCTTGATTATTCTTAATTAAAGTTTTCGAGTGATTAGGGTGAAACATACACTTTTACCAAACCGCGTTTGCGTGCGGGTGAAGTCGAATTTGATTTAATGGGTTCGTAAGTCGTCGGAACAAAGAGCATTTTCGATGGGGAATGTGTTTTTTGAACGGAACATTTGAATGCATAATGGGTAAAATTACGCGAGCCGAATCAACTCGATTCGAGCTACGATTACGATGTAGAATCGAAAACGATATCGATTATAATTAACGCGTATTATTAACGTAACTGTTGTAAGTGCTTTTGAAGAAGTTTCTTTAAAGAATTCGAGCTGTTTGATAAAAGTTTGAACTTTTCTTTGCCTGAATTATCGAGAGCCCTTCATTTGGTTGTCTAGCAATTAATAATCATTTTAATTATACTTACAATGGATTTAATATTGATTTTATAATTTGATTAACAACCAGTAAACTTGGAAGTAAAATCATTTAACGATTATCAAGTCAACTCGCTTAACAGCTGTTATTTTTAACTGGACCTACCTACTTAAGGTAGGTAGCTGGTTGCCTTTACTGTCTTTTTATCAATAAGAATATGAACTAAAACAATTACTTTGCTCACCCGCGACCTTCGCGAAAAAGGTTTCGCGAAAGGTCGCGGGTGAGCAAAGTAATTGTTTTAGTTCATTAATATGGACCTCCGCAAAGTAACGCCTGATTCAATAAATTATTCAATAAGAATACGACTATAACGTTCACCCAATTTTTTAATTTTGAATACACTTCTTTGTGTAAATATCTACTAAATGCTTACCGCCTTCATATTTATTATTGAGCATAAGAACGTCGTTACGCAAAAAGGATTCGACCTAAATAATAATTATGGCAGTTTAGGTTTCGGATCTAAATTCTGCAGTAACAAAATCGAAATTTAAAATAATTTGTTAGTGCGTGGGAAAAGAATGAAAGAAAGTACATTTATTTACAAAAACACAAGAGACATCAATTTAATACAAATAAACAACAAAAAGGATAAAGATAGTGTGTCATTTCATTTGCCTTTGTGCAACTACATACATCAGTATTTTTTTTCAACAATGTACGAATTTCCCACGGGAGTTCCAAAAAATTAAATGGAGGTCTTCATTTAGTTACGTTGTATAAAAAACATCCATGCATATTAAATATCTAGACCTTAGCGATCGAAATTTAAGGATTTTACAGGCTGACATCATGAAAAAGAAAACACAAACAAATACAACACACACACTAACAAATTTCGCATGTGCGAGTATAATAATAGTAAGACCTAGTTAGTTCATTTGTCTGGCCTCTCTAATCTCTAACATAAGACCTCACGTGAAAATGTATAATGAAATGACAGATCTCAACAATACCAACTCTACGTAGCGACGATGTAGTAAGTAATACGTTAAGATTCAGTTGCACACTAATACATTACGATTGTAAGTACGGTAGAAAGTGGGTAACAAATGGTGGCTGCGGCAATTTACGTATTAAGTCGATTAGGAGCAATTAAGCGTTGCTCTAAATGAGCCCTAAATATGGAGGCCAAGAGTAGAAAAACAAATGCGAAACTTCATTGTGTTAATACTTTTTTAGAAAATGTATTTTTGATAGAACATACAGTGATACTGTGAAATCCATAATTGCATAAAAAACTTATGAAGGATGAATTGAATAACTTGAAAAAAATTGCTACATTTTTTCTTAAATAACTAGACCAGTTTTCTGCACTATATAAGGCTCTGCCTAACTGAATATAGTAACACTGATAAATTGTCTGTATGACACACGAAAGAACAGCTAATAAAATACGAGTTGGACTTACATCTTCCAAGGATTGTGCCTTTCATCACGTGGACGTAAATCTTATTTTTCACAGCTCTATGGAACCATAAGTAATAACAAAAATTTGGTATTAATTATAATTTCAAGCAGGTACATAATTTGAAAATGGCCAACGAAGTGATGGTAGAAGGGTTTAGAGTTTTACCCGTAAGGGTACAGAAACCTAAAAAGATCCAGTCCTTACAATAGATTCCGAATCGTAGCACAGCTCATTGCAGTCACTATTTCCAAGTTACTGGCCAGATCGACAAAAAAAAAACTGTCTGACAGAAGCTTGTTCTCGTTTACAACTTATTTTTTTCTAATAAAAAAGTTTCGCCTGTAAATTTATTATTCTTTTACTAGACAGACGTTAATGTATTTCTACTGTTGCTCATTAGTGATTTGCGAATACCATTACTGCCATTAGCTGCTCTTGGCTTTCTTATCGATCGCCCCATATTTTATCGAGCGAGTTTCTTAATTATTTGTAATGGATTTTAATTAGTTGATTAATTATATTGTTCGGGCTCTTTCGGCCCCTTTGATCGGTAAAATGCTTCTGAATTTATTGTTTATAAATATATCAAATTATGAGTGATTATGGCTTTCATTTATAGAGTTAGTTGATAATGGTACGATGAATTTTAATCAACGTTTTCAAAGAGTTGGATCGTGTAATTAAAAAAAACCTTGTTTTGTTATTAAAAAGACCTCAAGTGAAAATGTACTTGGTACTCGTAATGGCCAAAAAAATATCGATTCACAAAAAAAAGTCTATAAGTGGCCAGCAATATTAAACTCCCAAAACAGATGTGCGATTGAAGATTACGTAATCGTATCGTTCCCGAGCGTGTATTTCCCACCGAATCATTACCAATCGATTTATTTATATAAATTCGTGCCGACGGGAGAAGAGAGGAACTCGGTAATTTAGTAATTGTTTCCACTAACAACGAATTAAATAGTAATCAATAGAACTGGGGCCCGGGGACACGACAATTGCGGTTTTTATGTCACGACACGATCACGATACGATCCGCGAAATACAATACAGTGACTCTTTATTGAAAACCACATAAGCAATGTAAATAACATGCATAGATAAATAATTTACAAAGTAAGCGATCTCTTTCAGGCGACCTTTAATAACAGAAAAGAGCAAGGAATAGATTACAGCAGCAATAATCATCAGCGATTCGCAAAATTTTTACGATTAAGATAAGATCCTTCGTACCCTTAGATAGCCTAGAGGTTTGGGAACCTGCCGACGAGTGGTCCTGGTTCAATCCCCGGTCGGGGTAGAAGAAGCGAATCGCTTTGTGTGGGCCAATGAACTAACCACAAGGGTGAATACGTCCCTAGTCTCAAAAACGAGTAGCGTACAATACGTTTACTTTTAGTTTACCACTGACAGATGGCTTGCCTTTATTTAATTTCCAACTTTAACACCATACAAATAAAGTAGCTATTACAAAATCTGCAAACGTGGGTAGCAGTATTCTAAAATTGGCTTTATTTGTAGGACGTTAAAGTTGAATATGAAATGAAAGCAAACCATCTGCCAGTGGTAAACTTTATGTAATTTTACTGTATCTACTGTGTTAAAAAATTTAGGTGTATGTAATTTAATAACATTCAGTAGTACTGTTTGAAAAAAAGAAACTTGTTGACATTCTTGCCGGATTCTTCACAGCAGGGTTTTTCTAAACCTGTGATAGATTCTCAACATTCATAAGTGCTTGCATTGAAGCCTAAATTATAAAAAATAAATCTGACTGACGCACCAATTTGTACTTTCTATTGACCCGCAGTGGGATTGTTAGCATTGTATCACACACACAAGGCCTCTTACGTCATGACAGATGATTTAAGCAGCGTCTGTTTGAGAGAGGCATTGTATCAGATGCTCTTACAGTAAAATTACATAAAGTTTACCCACTGACAGATGGTTTGGCTTCATTTCATATTCAACTTTAACGACCTACAAATAAAGCCAATTTTAGAATACTGTTACCCACGTTTGCAGATTTTGTAATAGCTACTTTATTTGTATGGTGCAAGCCATCTGTCAGTGGTAAACTAAATGTAAACGTATTGTAAAAACATCGTAAACGCTAAAAGAGCCCGGCGGAATTGCGTAGCTATTGTTTTAAATGGTAGTGGGGCACAAAGTTCGAGCTGGGTCCAAATTTAGCCTCCTTAGTCTTGTTTGTCATTCTATTGATCCTGGCTGGATAATGCTGCGATGTTTTATAAAATGACTAGCCTTTGCCCGCGGCGCGGATCTAGAGATCTGGCAGTTGAATTAAAACTCCGGGATTTAATTACATTTCCATAGGAATTAACAAGGACTTTACGTATGGTAAACTGCATATCTCGGTCACGTGCTTAGGCACGCTAGATATGACCTTTTACAACTTATAATGATGGGCAATGTTGCCGGTGGAAGCCTGGTTGTTTGACCTATGACCTCTCAAGCGTCTGCTCGTCGGTCGTGGGTTCAAAACCCAGCTCGCACCTCTGAATTTTTCGAAATTTATGTGCGAAATTACATTTGTAATTTCCCATGAGCTTTACGGTGAAGGAAAAAACATCGTGAGGAAACCTGCATACACCTGCGAAGAAATTTAATGGTGTGCGTGAAGTTCCCAATTCGCTCTGGGCCCGCGTGGGAACTACGGCCCAAGCCTTCTTATTCTGAGAGGAGGCCTGTGCACTGCAGTGGGACTTATATAGGGTGGGATGATGATGATGATGATGAATGTTGCCGGTAAGCGACGAGTTGTCGGAGAAAAAAGTGGCTCCGCAAAGTTCGAGAGTGAACTGGATTTAAGATATTTATTTCCTCTTAAGAATGTACTTATATATTCTTAATAATTTGTATAAATTCGCTTACAGAGAAAATACATAATAGGCAATTTGTTTAGTGCTTAGACTTGAATAGGTAAAATAGTATTTGGTGCTATCATTTCAATTATATAGTATGCATACATTATATTAAATATACAATAAGATTTCATTACCACTTACACGTAACAATTAATTTAGATTAATTTGCCCGTAACTAACAATTGCATAAAAAGCGGGTAGATTACTAAAGGCACAGCGCAAGCGCACCTCACAAGGAATAAAGTCAATGCAATGCCACTGTGACAAAGTTCCACAGTGGCTCACAATTCAGTTGGTTCGACTGTACATCGCGCAAGTTTAAGTAATACATTAACTGCGTTAACACAGGAATAGAATGAAATCGATAGTAATTAAGGCTAATTAGCTAGCTACATCAAGCATGGAAAGGACATTTGCTAACATAGTATTTATAGAAGCACTCCCTTACGTCATGTGTTAAAGGCTACTCTTGTGCTTAAGAGTCTACGCACACGGGTATGTATCATAATATAGATGAAAAACTTAAGAAGATGACCTATTGTATGTAGTAGTGCACAAAATTGATATGAAACTAAAGCCATTTTTTCTAATTTGGGACGTCAATTTGCTTATACGGACACGTTAACAACTACCAACAGGTCATCTTCTTAAGTTTTTCACCTATACCGAAGTATGAAAGGCCAAATGTATTAAAATATCGAATGGGTCATAATACCGTTTTTATCTGAAACTATAAACTTCTCAGGATTTATTACTTAAAACGGTATCGTATAAAAAATCAAGAGCTCTCTCTAAAAGTAAAAACTCCTGAGATTGCTAAAATCCACTCACAATCTTGTCGAAAATTATTAAAATCTCAGGTTGAGCTAAGATTTGATACCTTAACTCCATGTGAGTGGGAGGACGTGGTGCAAGGTTGGATTTAGATCACTCCCACCTACTAATCTTGCTCCCAAGCAGCACTTACGTTCCTGTGTTCCAGCGAGCCAAGCAAGACAGTGAAATGAGGATACTTACTAATTTAACGCTGAAGGCAACGCATCTGCGATGTCTTGTTTACCATCAGATGATCCACTTGTTGGTATTTTGCCCTATTTTATAATAATAACTTTTGTTAATTAAAATCTCAATATAACCATTTTTTCTAACTGTATTTGCTTTTTTCATCCAAACTACATATCCGTGCCAAGTTTGAAGTCGATACCATTAACAGTTGAAGAGTTCCCTCCTGAACCATCACCACCGAACTGGCTGAACCACCAGAATTTCACTACCAGAAATAAGTAAGTATGCCACTTTTCACCTCAGTCAGATATCAGGAGGTGGTAGAGAAATTTGCAAATTTTCAACCACAACTCACAAACGTAAACATGCGAACGTTGCAATTAAAACTTATAAACAAAAACAATATTCATTCATTGCACATATCGAACCGTTAACGGTTCTAAATATAAAATATCTCGTTTAATGATCACACCACCTTCAGACCGTTGCCAATATTACGTGTCTAGACTGTATCTGAAATAGTTCAAAGGTATTACTGTACTTAAAAATCGTTCTAAAAATGAATGAAATGGGGCAATCGAACGGATGGAGCACTTTAGGAAAATATAGGGCATAGACTTTGATTTCGATGGTAATTTCTGGACTTACATTTTTAATGAAAATTTCGATGAATCGAAGTTAAGGCAAATAAAATAGTATGAGTACAGCAGTGGTTACCAGGACTTTGGTAACTTAGCAACTCAGTACTTAGTAGCTTGAAAATGTTATCAATATCGTTAAAGGACTTGCCTGGTCAACGATAACTAACTTTTAGTTTACCACTCTCATGAACGAAGTTTAAAACGAATTCATTGTCAGTTTAGAAGCAAATCGGGTATGACCAAGAATTTACGTAACTATATTAAAGCGTACAGCCTACTCGCCGAAGTCCCATTACGTACTTTAACTTAGACGCAGCAACTAGCTTAGTAAAGCATAAAACAGTAACTTATCAACGAACAACACGTCGAATTTTTAATTGCATCTTCTAAGCGCGCTCGTTCACTCTCCTGCGCTTTGTCCACTCTAGCTAAACTGAGCGAATATAGGTAGTGACTGATAAATGGTAGGAACAGAAATTGTATGTTTCAGTTCAGCATTGATGTCGCCTTTTTTGTGTTTTCATGGGTGTTAGTAAATTTTAGTAGGCAGGTACAGGTTACCATGAATATCCTTTTTTGACTCACAATCTCTGCGATATATTTGAGCAATTAACTCCGTTAAAGGCTGAGTTGGGTAAATAAATGCAATGGCTTTTTAGCTGTAAGCGCACCTCGCACTTTTTTGTTTGCGTTACATTTTGATTCCTCTTATTCTTAGTTTTGTACTGAGTGTAGACACCGTGCGCCTGTTAATTTAGCGCGTTTCTAGATTGATTACTGATTATATACTGTGCTTTTACATTGTTACATTGGTAGTGCACAACTCTTTATGCCATTAGGAATACCTAGGAGTAGGACAACGCTAGACTAGTAGACTTCCCTAATGGATCGCTGCTATGCTTAGACAAGAAACTTTTCAGGATAAATACGGAGTTACAGCGAGTAGAAAATAGCGTTTCGGCAGTTTTGCTCTCCAGCTAATGTGTTTAAGAAACTATAACTAATGAACGAGAGTTAACTCTGTCTCAATTACGTCAGTGCCAAATTATATTGTATTTGCATGAAGTAACCAGCGTTGATGGAACACAATTTGGGACTTCGCAAAATATTTTTTCTTTTGTGTATCATGATATTGCCCGCTGCCTATTGCTTGCTTTACTTTTTTCATTTACTTGTTTTTCTGTATTGTTTTCTTTGTGAGGTATAATAAGGAGTCATTGTATTGTATTGTATATTTATAGGCGAGCTGCCATTGTATGGTGTCACTGAAAGAAGCCTAATCCTGGTGCGGCCAGTGGGCATTGCGGGAATAATTTCACACACGAAAGCCCACCCTCAATGACCATGAGGGAACTGCAGTTTTTAGTGGGTATCCCCACCGCAAAGGGTAGATAAGTGGGGCTCTCCCATGGGAGAGCCCCACATAATCTACCCTCATTGCTAGCATCTAGCAGCACCAGCTATGGAGCGAGCCGAACGTGCATTGCATAGTGTCGCTGAAAGAAACCCCAGGGTGGCCAGAGCGCATTTTGGTAATCCTTTCACACACCCGTAATGCCCAAGTTAAACAGCCGTAAGGAAACTAATGAGGTTTTGAATGGGTATGCCCACCTCAGAAAATAGATAAGCAGGTTTCTCCCATTAGGCCAAACGGGAGAGCCTCACACCCGACCGCACACTCTAGAAATTGTCACGCAAATTATCTAAGTAACTAGACCTAGCACAGGCCTCGGTCTTTTTGGACTGTTACTGCACTGTCTTCAAACGTTTGTCTAGACCAATATTTAAGCCGAAGTATAGTGAAAACGAAAGTTTTCAACCAGTGCGTCCTACCCGTCATGACATACGGAGCTGAAACGTGGACACTCACAGTACGGCTAATTCACCAGTTCAAGGTCGCTCAGCGAGCTATGGAACGAGCTATGCTCGGAGTTTCTCTGAAAGATAGAATCCGCAACGAGGATATCCGACACAGAACTAAGGTCATCGACATAGCACAGAGAATTAGCAAGTTGAAGTGGCAGTGGGCTGGTCATATCTGTCGAAGAACCGAAAACCGTTGGAGTAAACGAGTTCTTGAGTGGAGACCGCGTCTTGGCAAACGTAGTGTAGGACGCCCTCCGGCCAGGTGGAGTGACGATCTGCGAAAGGCTGCTGGTGGAAGCTGGATGCGTCTAGCCGAGGACAGGGCGCAATGGCGCTCATTGGGGGAGGCCTATGTCCAGCAGTGGACTGTTATAGGCTGATGATGATGATGATGATAGTGAAATATGAGCTATATTAACATTGTTGAAAAAAAAGGATCGCTGAAAGAAAGCCAATACCAGGGCGGCCAGTTGATATAGCGGTAATCTTTCACACACCCGTAATGCCCAGCACGCTCACTCGAGGAAACTCGAGTTGTCAGTGGGTATGTCATTGTGATAGAGTTAGTCATAGAGATACCAGCTGTTTTCCTTGTTGCGGCAAAGGCGCATTCACATAGCTAGTTACTTACTTGGCTCGTCGGCAAGCAGGTCTTGGTCGTCGTGCGACTTGGCAGAGCCAGGGGACATCTTGACCGGCGCATGCGGCGACGGCGCGGGACAGGAACCTGCGCTGACGCTGCTGCCCGGCCCGCCGGAATGTGTTGAAGTTGTGATGGTTATCTCCCCGTTTGAGGATGCCAACCTAAAGGAAATGGTAGAGTTAAATAAGATTAATAATTGTGTGTTTTAGAATTATTTAAATTATTATTAGTCAACTAATTAGACATATTATAAAATAATTTGAATCACCCGCCCTAGCTGGTTTGCTTAGTTTTGTGTTTCTTGAGAGCATTTTAATTGTTAAATAATGTCAATTTAGTTTTTAAGCTTCATTTTTGTTTTGCATGGGGTGTTTACCTATTAGCGATTGTGACACTCAGCTCAACATATTTATACAAGCAGCAATGTCTGATGTACAGTCAAGTGTAAAAATATGGGTGCACACAACTTGCTCATAAATATGTCCCATAGCTCTTATGTCGACGAATTAAGGTATAGGTATGTAACGATGGGAGGATTAAATCGATACTTATTTTTGCACTTGACCGTACCTACTTAGTGTTAACAATTGTTGATAAACTTTAAATAAATAAATAAATTATTATATTGAAGCCAGTACTTATTTAAAAATTATAATTTTTTATTCGGTATTATTCAATAATGACATTTTTTATTTTATTTTAGATTTTTCTGGAAGCGACGCAATAAGCTCCTTAACTTCAATAATCTTTAACACAACATTAAGATTAAGATTTGTAATGTATAAACAAATAATGAAATTAATTGAAATAAACAGTTCAATTTTTTTATATAATGTCTTATTTACCGCTTTTGGACTTTTTATTATTGTTATTAATTTGCTTGCTTGTTGACTTTATAATTAGGTACCTGTATTTAGACAAACGGACAGTGGAGTCTTATTAATAGGGTCCCGTTTTCACCCTTTGGGTACGGAACCCTAAACAATAAAATTGTACATAGTCCAGGGCTTAATCAAAACAAAATCACGATCGCTTCCTGTCAAGGAATCAATTAAAATTTGTTTTTATTAAGTAAATCCCTTAATTGCATATACTTTTTTTTTTAAACGAAACAAAATTAAATTTAAAAAACAATACAACCCTCACTTAACGGGAAGCAGCAAGTAACACGTCGCTTCTTTGGCACTCGCGAAACAATACATGGCTCATTACTCGCATTAGAGGTAATTGCAGGCTAATTAGGCTGCATCCGCCGCGACGCACACGTTGCAGTGTGTGCGCTAAATTAAGGAGATAGTTGACGTTAAAAATTATGCAACGATTGCTCTCGGAAAACAGGGGGTGGGTATTTTCGATCTTCGGCTGTTTGTAGAACAGGGGATTGATTTTTGAAATCACAACATTCGAAAATACCATTCGAAAGTGGAATGACTAATGAGAGTTGTGGAAGCGAAAGGTGTACGTCAGAATCGTAGCAGGTGGAAACAAATACAGTACTGTCTTCCTACCCCTTTGGTGGGAAGGAGGCGTGATTGTACATACGTATGCATTGATTTGTTTTGCAGATGCATATTGAGATTTTTGAGGCATCTTAATGCGGTATTTGGATTATTAAAGTCATAATTTAACGTGATTATTTCTTAATTGTAATTTATAACAACTGCATTCAAAAACGGCCCCAACGAACCGTGACCTTTGAATAAATGGAAATATGTCTTATTAGTGGTTCTAATTCATAGACAGACTAATGAATTATCAATAATTGGGTGAGTTTGCATATAAATTGGCGAAATAATAAAATTTTGCATTAATACTGCACTTTAACTTAATGAGTTGGCAGTAACCGCTCGACGTGAGAGACACGTCGCAGTGTTGTCAAAACAGCAGTTGCACTCGTTGAATAAAATGGGACAAAAAAAGTAATGTCATGTATCATTAAAGTATTTTAATTAATTCATCATTTCAACTGAAATACGTCTACTAGTTCAAAGTTCGCTAAATAGGTCCATCCGCATCCAACGGCTTCCCGCGACCTTAGCCAGGTCGTCGCTCGCTCTTTTTGGAGGCCTACCTACATGCGTCTTCCGTATCGTGGACGCCATTCAAGATGCTTTCGGTCATCACTTCATCCAAAGAGATCTCGCAGAGAATCTCCGAGGATAGCGCTCTTCATCGGCCTCGTATGAATTATTTATAGATAGAGAAACAACGCAAAAACACGCATCGGATATGCGGTGGGAAAAAAGGCAATAGCAGTCTTTTGTCTTCGAACTAAAATGGGACTGGGCTGGACACGTCTGTGACATTCACCCACAAAGGTGAGCTCACACAGTCACTTGGTGGGTGCCTTGGAGCGGCTAGCGAAGATGAAGTAGAACAAGGAGATGGCGGGACGATTTGGACTCAAACAAAAAAGACAGGCCAGACCAGAGGCCGTATTGTCTAACGCTTTTGGCGCTTGCCTTCGCTTTCACCGTCTCTTTCTGTCATCATCTTATACCGTTTGACAGAAAGAAATAGTGATTGCGAAGGCAAGCGTCAGAAGCGTTAGACAATAAGCCTGCGGGAGTTATAGAGGTCAAGAGGGGAGCCCTTTGCCCAGCAGTGGGGCACTATGACAGGATTATAAAAAATACATAAGAACAATTTACATAAAACGTTAAATCACGCGCCGCGTTAATTATTCCTTTGATTTATCAAACGTACAATACGCCTCTTTCGCCTAATTATGTTTTAAATTTAATGCCTGCAACCACCGTTAAATGACCCTCGACGCGCTGTTTACTTTAAAATAAAAATACTGATACGATGTTATGTTCAAGTGAATGAATTTAATAGTGTCAGAACTAAATCAATCATCATCATCATCATCATCATCATTAGCCTATAACAGTCCACTGCTGGACATAGGCCTCCCCCAATGAGCGCCATTGCGCCTTGTCCTCGGCTAGACGCATCCAGCTTCCACCAGCAGCCTTTCGCAGATCGTCACTCCACCTGGCCGGAGGGCGTCCTACACTACGTTTGCCAAGACGCGGTCTCCACTCAAGAACTCGTTTACTCCAACGGTTGTCGGTTCTTCGACAGATATGACCAGCCCACTGCCACTTCAACTTGCTAATCAATCAATATAACATGGGGATTATCTGAATCTTCTTCTTATCTTGAATTCTGAGTCTTTGTGTTAACGAGGGCCACACTTGTAATTAGTATTATTACTTAGCCTATATTGTCCCAGCAGCGCTCCCACATAGCATCTCTCCTCGAATCTTCTCGTTCTCCTTATGTTCAGCAGGAGAACGAGAAGATTCGAGGAGAGATGCTGTGTGGGAGCGCTGCTGGGACAGTAACCGTCGGCTCCAACCACGGGGAATTGGGCTGAATACATCAAGGCAAGACAAGGCGTCCCCATACATCATCATCATCATTAGCCTATTTTTGTGCTCCACTGCTGGGCATAGGCTCTTCTTGACCTCCAGCCGCAGTAGCTTAATGGCTTGACCTATGGTCTCTCAAAACGAGGGTCGTGGGTTTGTCCTTCGCGAGCAGACTCGCACCTCTGAATTTTTCAGAAATTACGTACGAATTTGAAATTTACCATGAGTTACGGTAAAGGGAAATATCACGAGAAAACTTGCAATTTGTAAAAAAAAATAATGGTGTGTGTGAAGTTTCCGATCCGCACTGGGCCCACGTTGGAACTACGGCCCAAGACCTCATTCTGAGAGGAGGCTTGTGTCCTGTAGTGGGACGTATGCGGATGACGATGAAAACAAAAGTGAAGTTGAAACTATCCCCTGCAAAACTTCATGTAGTGCAAAGACGCGGTACTTACGTATGGTAGATAAGCGTATTTGCACGATAGGTTACTTTTAGAGCCATATTATTATCACACTGGCGATTTGCGAACTTATTAGAAACGGAGCGAACACGCGGCGTGGTCGCCAGTGTGATATGGCTCTAAGAGTGAGGCCAGACGAACGTACTTAGTTTAATTTTTTGATTCGTAAGTTGTGTATTTTCGGTCACATAATTTCGGCTGCATTCGGTTTTAAACAAAACTCCAGTTTTGTGCCACACGGCGACGCAAAATGAGTTTTACACAAATAGGACTTTTCTATGAAACCAAAGTGCGGTTGCGAATTAACCCTTTCGGCGCGAGCGCCTTCTAGCGCGCTGCAATAATCCTGCGCGCAGGCCCGACGAAGCGATGCAATGCGCCCGCGCGCAGTACATTTTTTCCCGTACTAAATACCCATGATGCACCCTGTGCATCATTGCGCGCGGTGGGACCGCACGCACTTTCTCGCCTCGAACGGCAAGGGAATGGATGGCGTAATGCGCTATTTATAATAACCAAACACCAAATGTTTATTTGCGGGTGAAATAAAAAACAATATTTTATCATACTTCAATATAAGTATATTGAACTCCTCTGAAACGGCTTGACCAATTTTAAAAAATTTTTTTCTCTATATTCGGTAGGTCTGAGAATAGGTCGTAGGCTACTTTTTATACCCCTATTCTTCGCAGACGGAGTCGCGGGTAACAACTAGTTTAAATATAAAATTGTACAGATTCGAATACCTACATAATATATATAAGTACAAAAAATAACGATAATCCGGTAAAGGTAACGCCACCAGAGTTGAGGCCACGCACACAACCACAACACTGTAATGACAGCGGGATTTTGACGTTGTGTTGACGTTAAACGACAACACAACGTCAAAATCCTGCTGTCATTACATGAGATATGGTTGTGTGCGTGGCCTCAACTCTGGTGACGTTACCTATAAATATGTACATGAGTATGATTATTGGCGAAAGACTGGGCGTTTAGCCGGGTCGATTGTACCAAGTACAGTATTCGATTCCATAAAGATAGCCGGGTCAGTAAAGATTCACGATTACAACGCTACGCAACGAGACAAAACGCTCAGTCACGGGCACAAACTAAGACTGTAACCAGGAACAAAATAAATGTAAAGACACTAAGATAACCCGCCTTTTATCTATCAGGCTCAGGTCAGCGATGCTCGTGATTGGTTGATTTTCGTCTGAAAGCCTTTAACAATAATTATCGCATTTGTGCAACTATTGTAAGTAGCCACAAGGGGCATAAAACTTTTACTTGGACCTCTCGCTCGCACTTAGGGAGTCATATGGATGAGCGTAGTGTCACAAGACACACAGACATCAGCCGAGTGGGTCAGTGGGTAAAACCCTTTTATCGGGCCTCTCGCTCGCACTTAGGAGTCTAACGTTATACCAGGGTCACGGAACACGGTAATGCCAGGTAGCCGAATAGGTTTAACACGGACTTGAATAATAATACGCAACATGATGAGATTGATAACTTTAGTAAAATTTATACTGCACCGCATAATATCCCTGCTTAGTGTACAGCCAGGTTTAGACGAAGCCAGCACTGGCTTGTTGTTGGCCTCGTATAAACAGTTTTTGAAGACAGGCCAGCGCTGGCTGCCAGCACTGGCGGGAATAGAGCGCCGGCCTATTTTTCAAGCCAGTGACCCCCGCCCGCATGCCCCGCAACCCCCGCGCCAGTGCTAGGACGCGTGTAGACACATCGCGCCAGTCGCTGGCGCATATCAGTAGATTGCACACGCTTTTGCTTTGCTTGGTTTTCCAGAGATTTTTGTGATGTCTAATAAATGGAATGAGGACGAAACATTAAAATTTGTTCAACTGTTACGGATCTGTCGCGTAGCCATTTTCTCATCCAAATCCTTTTACCTTTTACGATTTCTTCGTCTAATAAATTGATCAACTCTTCTCTTAATAGTGCGGAGATGTTGTTTATACATTCTTTTTTCAAGCGCCACCGTTTTAGTCCCGAATTCATTTTAGAACGTGTGCTCACCACAAGAATTAATCCAGTAATAAAATTAATTCACTGGCCTCATCTAAACAACACGGGTCAGCCAGCGCTGGCTTGTCTGAGGACTGGCGCCAGCGTTACTGGCTTCGTCTAAACCTAGCTTAACGCTACTATTTTAAAAAATCTTTATTTGGTTAATCTTACTAATATTATAAACGTGAAAGTTTGCATGGATGGATGTGTACCTAGATGTTTGTTACTCTTTCACGGATTATGATGAAACTTGGCACATAAAAAGTTTATACTTTTTATCCCGGAAAAATGCGTAGTTTAGGCGGGATAGCGATGAACGAATTATTCGCAGACGGAGTCGCGGCCAACAGCTAGTCAACAATCCTATTTCCTTCTGCTATTAATCTACACTTTTCGCTAAAATACATATTCAATGCTTATATTACCTACGAATTATTTTAAAAATATAATAACAGATGGTTCTGTGCTGTTGAATACCATCCACTGTGATTGGCAGTACTCTACGGCGCAATGATGCACCGTGTTATCATGGTATTTTCAAAGTAAAAAAATGAATACAAAGTTAATTTTTTTAACTGAATATGGATATCAAAGTCCAAATTTCTGGTTTATCAAATAAAGATGAAAACTTTTTAACCAAATACAGATAATAAATGATAGTCGAATTTCAAAGTATTTTTTCTCTGCAAATACCGTGGAACAATAATAAAAAAAAATGACACTAAATGAATTATAGATCCAGAATCCTAATCAACCAAAAACTACATAAATTTTGGACAAAATAGTATGTTTAGATCAAGATTTGTAATGATGCTCATGCGCATCATGCGCGCACAAGAGACTGCAATCCCATGATGCGCATGGTCATCATGCGCGCGCGAGAGCCTGCAATCTCATGATGCACATGGGCATCATGCGCGCCGAAAGGGTTAAGAGCGCCGCGAAGCTTTTCAAACTGGCAAAAGACCGAGTTAGATTATGCGGAGCTGACTGCCAACCTCTACTTGTAGGAGAGGCACTTGTAGAAGAAGAAACCAAAATTACGCGACCGCAAAAACACAATTCACAACTCAAAAAATTACGTTCATTTGGCCTCATCCTCCTCCTCCTCCTGTGAGAGTTCCCGGATGCAGAGTAAGTTGGTTGCAACAGCTAGTACTTACATTAAATTAAGTCGAGCAGTTGTTTAATCGCAAGCTAATCTTCCTGTCATTTCGATGTGACCTTTTGTAATTATATGTGCATAAAAAGCAATTTACTGCGAATATTTTGACGAACGCAGTTAATGCTGCCCCCGGGCCTCGATTAAAGAGAAGTATCATTTTTATTGGCCACAATAATTGCGTTTTAATAAACTTAATACTCATGAAAATGCTTCGGGAACAATCTTGACAGGCAGCGGTTTTACAACTGTTATTTGCCGTTTTTTTAATGGTTTTATTATGTTTATGTTGGACGGTAAAATAAATGTTTTGTGAGCTTTCATTTTGGTTAATGTTTTGTGTAAGGTCTGTAAAAACTAGTGTGTACAGATATAATAATGATATTAATAACCCAGCCCACCGTGGTGTCACATTTTGAATGACATTGTTTTCAATTTCTCGATTTGTTTAATATAACATCAATATCAAGTCCACTGCAACAAATACAAGACAATTTCGCAATTTTTCTTTGAAATACCAATGTGCAGGCCATATAGCACGCAGAAAAAATGGCCGTTGGGGGCGAAGAGTTCTCGAATGAAGACCACGGACTGGCAAACGCAGCGTCGGACGTCCACCAACGAGGTGGACGGACGATTTGATAAAGGCCGCTGGTTCAAGGTGGATGCAAGCTGCTTCCAATCGTGATTGGGTATCAATGAGGGAGTAGTAACATAATAATAAGTTATTTCCAATGGGCAAAGTTGTCCGTAAAGTAACATCATCATCCCAGCCTATAAACGACCCACTGCAGGGCACAGGCCTCCTCTCAGAATGAGAGGGCTTGGGCCATAGTTCCCACGCGGGTCCAGTGCGGATTTGGAACTTCACAAACACCATTGAATTTCTTCGCAGGTGTATGCAGGTATACGTAGCGTAGGACGGCCTAAGACTCGGTGGAGCGATGATCTTCGCAAAGCGGCTGGCAAGAGCTGGATGAGAGTGGCCGAGGATCGTGCTCAGTAGCATGCCATGGGAGAGGCCTATGTCCAGAAATGGACGAACGTAGGCAGACGATGATGGTGATGTATGCAGGTTTCCACACAATGATTTCCTTCACCGTTAAGCTCATGGTAAATTTCAAATGTAAATTCGCACATAAATTTCGAAAAACTCAGAGGTGCGAGCCGGGATTTGAACTCGCGACCCTCTGCTCGAGAGGCCATACGTCAAACCGCTAGGCCACCACGGCTTTTTTTTAAAAGTACCTATACATCATGGTACGCATAAATCCAAACAAAGCAAAAACTCAGCACGCGTAGCAATGTTTTACTCTAATATCTGCTTAATTGACATCAAATGACATACAATATTTATCTAGATTGTAGGCCAACAGAGCTGCGGCATTAAACTTAATTATGGATGCGAGAATTAATGCCTCCAACTAGTAATTATGAGGTCGCATTAACTTAATGTCTTTGAAGCGAAACGCACACACTCACAGTTGTTACTGTAGGGGGGTCCCTTACGTACAGTCGCCATTATAAACAGAGCATTAAAGGTGCTTGAAAATATCTGAACACGGTTGTGTTCAGATATTATTGACCGCCTTGAATGGATTGATGATTATGATGGCGACTTGTACCGTGGACCAGGTGGTCAAAAATAATCAGAACACGATTTTATCGTTAATCGCGTACGTGCGCGTTCAGATATTTTTGAGCGCATTGACTGCTCTGATGTTTATGATGGTGACTGTACAGTTAAGAGTATTTAATTTTGTGTAATTGTGTAAGGACCAGATAGCCTTGTATTTTCCTGACTATGAAGCCAAAGGTTCAGGGTTCGAATCCTGGTATGGCCGATGAATACAAATGTTTTTTCTGAATAATGGCAGAGATGGCATACATAAAGAAGTTTATCTGTTATAAATAAATGTTAAATAAATATTAGGGGACAATCTTACACAAATCGACCTAGTCCCAAACTAAGCAAAGCTTGTACTATGGGTACTAGACGACGATAAACATACTTATATAGATAAATAAATACTTAAATACATGGAAAACATCCATGACTCAGGAACAAATATTCGTGCTCATCACACAAATGAATGCCCTTACCAGGATTCGAACCCAGGACCTCTTGCGTCGTAGGCAGGGTCACTACCAACTAGGCTAAAGCGGTCGGTTGTCGTTATAGTAGGTACACATAGAGCAGGCTTGGTTTAGTATGGGGCTATGTCAATTAGAGCTTTTAATGATTGACGGATAATTACATTATTTAATCCTACTAATATTATAAGTGTGAAAGTTTGTGAAGATGTTTGGATATTTGGATGTTTGTTACTCAATCACGCACCAACGCCTGAACGGATTTACATGAAATTCGTTAAGTATAGAGATAGTTTGAGACCATAAGAATAATACAAGATTTTTTTATGGTATAGGGGGCAAACGAGCAAACGGATCGCCTGATGGTAAACGATTACCGTCGCCCATGGACACCTGCGACACCAGAAGAGACACAAGTGCGTTGCCGGCCTTTTAGGTAGGAGTATGCTCTTTAACGGATAGTTTTTATCCCGCATGGTTCCCGCGGGATAGGGATAAACGAATTCTTCGCGGACGGAGTCGTGGGCAACAGCTAGTATTATAAATGTGTTTGTTTGTTTGTCTTTCTTTCACGTCAAAACTGAGCGACGAATTGCCGTGATTTTTTTTCATGGACATAGTTGAAGGGCTAGAGAGTGACAAAGGCTACTTTTTATCACGGGAAAATATGTCATTCCCACGGGAAAACACGTTTTAATTTACTTCAGCGGGGACAAAGCCGGAAGCCTCAGCTAGTTACATTACCTATATGTAAATATAAGTAGGTACTTGTTACGGAACAAAGCTAACTACGGCCCAAGCCCTTTCGTTCTGAGAGGAGGCCTGTGCCCTGCAGTGGGACGTATATAGGCTGGGATGATGATGATGATTTGTTACGGGATGTAGACCGTACGGGATTAAAGGTAATCACGGTCTACTTATGTCAATTAGTGTAAATTGTCCCACGATATTTATTAATTTATTAGCTGCTGCCCGCGACCCCGTCTGCGAAGACTTTGTTTACTATCTCACGGAAACTATTATGCAATTAATTTTCTGGCATAAAATCTATCTTATCTCCTCAAACTGTCAGTGGCGGGGCGTGAAAATTTTTGCAAGTAAAGCCGGAACAAAGAAATACCTAAAACCCATTTATCCTCTTCTTGAAAGTGCAGTAATGGAAGAGAAACTTTTGGTAACTTCGAAAATTTAGTCAACCCGGGGGGAATCGGGTTGTTAGTACCCATCGCCACTGCAAACTATCTTCATACCAAGTTTCAGATCAGTTATTTTTGCATTTAAAATAAAGGATTTTATGTCAAAATGTCTGATTGTTAGTTTAGATAAATGACAAATTGATATTATAATTTGTAGATTTGGTTTTACACTTTCTGTTTAAAAGATTATTATGTCCTGATGGCTTTTCGAGGTCTAAACGTGTCTTTTAAAAATTTAATGATTATGACCACAGATGTAGCAAGAAAAAAAACATGTTTGTTTGCAACGACATAACTACCTCTTTTATGTCGACGTAACCCTTACTCTATGCTAATCCGTAGAGTATTATATACCTATTATTAGTCACGATTTATCGACATTTGAATTAAATTATATTTTTCCTCATTGCAGCAATAAAATTAGTTCATAATTATTATTAAGTATAAATTATAATTTTACGACGTGATACACAAAAATAATTAATAACGTGTTATGATAACGTAAATATTTAAAAAGAAAATATCAAAAATAATTGTATGTTTTTCATTTCAGACACATGCCCACAAAATGTAGCTGGCCACTATTAAAAAAAACACGTGGCGAAAATGTTTGAAGTCAATTTCACCTAAAACTGCCACCTTACACTCTCATTTGTTTAAAAAAAAGTAATCGCGCAAGGGCCCCTATTCTAACTTTCATCTCGCCAACTATGCGACTAAACGGTTATATATTCCAAGGCGATATCCCGATCTATTTATCACCATTACTTGCCGGATTAGGCGCGTCACGGGCGCTAAGGTAATTATACGAGTTGGAATACTTAATGCCCTCGGTAATTATATGGCCGCATTAGTTGGTAGGATTTCAGAATTGACGCCGTTCTATTTTTGAAATTGTATGAGGTTTCAAATGGATTAGTTTAGATTGAGCAAGGACAAAAAAAACTTGGGTTCGTAGGCTACTGCAGAATCTTGTCACTGTAACAATGTACAACATTAATTGTTAAGCATTGTAATAGACAAATAAAGTTGTTTACTGCAACTATGTTGTTACAAGAATCGAACTGTTTGACTGTACCTACGTATATACATCAGTGAAACGAAAGGAAAGCCCGTAAGCAGCATCATAATCATCCCAGCTTATATACGTCCCACTGTAGAGCGTTAACCTCCTCTCAGATTGCGAGGGCTTGGGCCATAGTTCCCACGCGAACCCAGTGCGGATTGGGAACTTCACACACAGCATTGAATTTTTTTGCTGGTGTACGCAGTTAAATTTCGATTTCAAATGTAATTTCACGTGTAAATTTTGTGCAGTATGGGTGGGCCTCTAACGAGATGGAGCGACGACTTAGTTAAGGTTGCGGGATCGCGTTGGATGCGGATGGCGCGGGACCGATCTGTTTATCGAGCCTTGGGGGAGGCCTATGCTCAGAAGTGGACGTCTTTCAGCGGAAATGGTGATGATAATGATGATGTAAATTTCGAAACACGTGGGTTTCGAACCCACGACCCTCTGCTTGAGAGACTATCATCAAACCATTGGGATACTACAGCTTTTAAGCGTAAGTATAGATAAATTACTGAGAGCGTGGATTTGCATATGTAGTGGTATTGTGTATTTATAGGCATTCCTCTTTAGTGAGAGAGAGACAACATTATAGAGACCTCTCTCTAATGCCTATAAACACACAATACCACTACATATGCAATTCCACGCTCTCGGTAATTTATCTATAGCATTATAGATACCCAATACAACATTTTTTGTTATTGAGATAACTCTACCATGAGTAAACTCCATAATAAACCAATTTTCAACTAGGAAATTATTCAAATTAATTTCAGCGTTCCTCATTGACAACGGGAAAACCTTGAATTATGATCTATTAATTTAAATAATTAATTTCTTTGAGTACAATCGGGAGTTAGAGAAAAGTAAACTTATTTAGATCCGATGAAGGCTTTTAATTATTTGATTGAATTCGAAACGCGCCCATGGATTGTGGGATAAAAGCGAAAGTTTTTTTCATACAAACGGTGACATGTTGTCAATCAATCAAAACAAAATGTATGTTTGTACGTCGCTTTTTTCTTTAAATATTAATTTATCTAATCTATCTAATACCTACCTTTAAACAAGCAATTCTTGTATATAAATAAATAAACATCAAATAAATATCACGGGACAATTCACACCAATTGACCTAGTCACAAAGTAAGCTTAGCAAAGCTTGTGTTATGGGTACCAGGCAACGGGTAAACATACTTATATAGATAGATACATACTTAAATATATATTAAACACCCAAGACCCGAGAACAAACATTCGTATTTTTCATACAAATATCTGCCCCGACACGGGAATCGAACCCGGGACCTCAAGCTCCATAGTCAGGGTCTCTAACCACTAGGCCATCTGGTCGTCTATATATATATAATCAGAATCTCGGAAACGGCTCCAACGATTTCGCTGAAATTTGGTATTCGGGGGTTTTCGGGGATGAAAAATTGATCTAGCTTGGTTTATTCTCTGGGAAAACTCTTGGTAGGTACCGCGTTTCAACCCGAGCGGAGCTCTGTCGCCCAGGTACTTATTATAACCATTGGCGTAACTAGACCTTGGGGGGCCCGTGGCTAATCATTGGATAGAGTCTCCTTAGGCCAGGGTTCCTCTCTTGCCGTGGGGCCTCTCGGTCCGGTCCGCGGCTCTTCTCGACCCGCAGGGGATTCTAAGAGGACTGTGTCCTGCTGTGCGACGTATATGTATAGATACGTAGTGCGACGTATATGTAAATCCCCCCCCCCTCCCTTAGAATACCATAATAAGCGACACTGTTGCCTACAACTCTGACGACATCGGTCCACTTCTTTCGTCAGCTAACTTCGCCCCCCAACGATCAACGGATGTATTAGCTATAGCAGCTAAACTCAACCTTTTTTTGTGTGGGTCACAAATGCGTTGTAGCATTGGTGCAGCGGGAAGCAAATTTGATTGACAACAACATCAAAGGTCAAAATGGTTGAGAATCGATACGATTTTTATGCCAAGCGGGCTATTCGTAGAAGCTTGGTGGTTCGAATAGCCCGCGGACCGCAGGTTGAGTATAGCAAAAGTAGAGGCTTAGTTTTCCACGGAACCAAGACACTACAAGCCCTTTGCGCTTGATACTCGTACACCAGAAAATTATTTACGTTGTACGTAGACGTTATTTCGTGTAATTATATCAACGCATTACGCTACATCCTGCTGGCATTAGCATAAGCGACTCATTACGTAGATTATAGAACGGTCGAGTTTTCCTTGTTCTGTAATGCGGGCGACTATAATTTTACTTATTGAAAATATGTCCTAGCAAATCACAGTCCTAGATCAAGAGTGTATCAACTCATAATCCATCATTTCAATTTGGACCCTCCCGAAACCGAATAAAATCTAAATTAAAACGGGGTTTTGAGTTCATCTAGAAGTGCGAAATGGCAAATGAAACTAAGTTTTTTTTTGGCTGACTGTGGTTTTTCTTGACTCTACTAGCGTTGTAGCGTTGTCAATCTATCTACGTATCGGTACTAAATATCAAATCAATCCAATCGCTGGCAGCAGGTTAAATTCCGCTTCCCAGATTTGGATAACAATTTGATCCCAGTTTAGAGCTGCACCAAAAAATAGCACGAGTTGTATTACACTATTTACACTATCTATTTATCTATCTATCTACAGCCATTGTCCGTCCACTGCTGGACGTAGGTCTGCTACATTGCGCCAACACTCGCGATCCTGGGCTTCCCTCATCTAGCCGCTGCCAGCTGTCCTCCTAAGGTCATCAGTCCAACGTGTCGCAGGGCGTCCTACTACGTTTTTCCAAACGTGGTCTTCACTCTAGGACACGTCTGCTCCTACGATTGTCAGTTCTACGGCAAACGTGACCAACCCATTGCACTGCATTACACTACGGCGTTTGATTTACCACAAAACTCGTTCGTTTTCACCCTCGCAATGTGTAACGTGCATTATTTTTCTTGCGGATCTAAACTTCGCTTTACGTAAAATCGTTGCGTTGCGATAAGACACATTTTTTTTCTAGAGCCGGCCAGATTTTATTATGAAAATGTTTAAAGGAATAAGATTTTTAGAACTGTATTTAATTTTTAGATACAATTTTCCTTCATTATTTATTTAATTTGTTTTGAGTTTCCGTTAAATCCTACATACACATTTCCAACCGTCTATTATGGCCACATTCACTTGAAATTTAGTTATGCACATAAGTTTGTTCATACTGCAACATTTAAGTATTTATCAGTAGTAAAAAATGTTTTTTTTTTTTTCAATTAAAATAGCTAACATTGATAAAATATTACGTAACCATCCACAAGCCCATGTGGCCGACTGTACCTAATTACTGAGATAATTACTGGCACAGGCAGGGCACTTGATTGTTGCCTGTATTACTGCTAAACACCTTCGTACATTAAAACTTAAGTCTGTATTAAAATACACGGCTTCATCATAGAGCTTGGAAGAATTTAACCAATAGAGGAGTTATACGGGTCACGGGAGTTAACTTTATTCCGTAGCTTTAAGGTTTCTTTTAAAATAAGCAGGAAGTTTTTTAAAATAGTACTAGTAAAATAATACGTAAAGGTGGCATAGAAATAATTTTCTCGTAATTCTAAACATCGATGAAAAATCCAAAAATTTTACCTTTGAAGCGCCGCCATCTTGTTAACGGTTTATTTTACATCGAAAATGTCAAAGACAAATTCAAAGCATGTTGTTTACATTTTTGTATCAACACTTCATGAAAAAACTTTTTTTTTTACCGGCTGTCAGCATCACAAAAAATCATTAAATCAATAAGGGCTAGTATGATAGCCTTCGCGATGTCGTCACCTTTGCGGTCTATAATTATGCGCAAGAGTGTAATAACGCGTAATGAAGGGACTTCACCCTTCAATATTGTGTTGTCTCAAATATGGAGCGAGCGCGAGAAATATGACGCGGATTCCGTAGGTATACTTACATTTTTTTTATTGCTTTTATAGCTTTTGCCCGCGACTTCCTGCACGCAGTAAAGTTTTTTCATCTCTTTTAATGAATTAAGCAAAAATCCAAAAATCCTTCATCATCATAAATATAGTTATTACTGTAGTGTAGTGTTAGTGACTATATAAGCCCCGTTTTTCCCTTATCACGTGGGAATTATATAAAATCATGTTTTTTTTTTTACTGTTGCGATAACCTTTGGTATGTCAAATTTGTGGAGTCTAGTAATATAGTTACGGTGATAAGCTTTGAATCGAACATATAAATCTCGTTAATTCCGTATCTCTTGGAATTTCAACAAATATGTCCTTATACCTTGCTTAAATCATAAAGGCAACCTCTCTGCAAAATTTTAGCTTTCAAGGGCCAAGGGTTTAGGGCTGGGCGTTGATGACTCAGTCGGTCAGTGAGTCAATCAGTCAACTTTTCGTTTTATATTGATAGTAGCTTTAAGAGATGGTAGATTTTTCACGGCTTATATGGATAACACGTGGTTAGCTTTGTCCGTTTAGGAATAAAAAATAGGCTAGTTCTACCGCGGGAATTCCCACAAATCACCTTGTCAGTGAATCCGTGTCACCCTCGAAGAAAATATCTGACAGATTCTACTTAAAGGCAGTACTTTTAGTTATGCGTTGTCCGTCAGTCATACAACTACTTTTGATGGGTAGGTACACAGATTCATAACATTTTATTACTCTATCTCTCTCTCTCTCTCACACACACACGCAGACACACCCATACACACACAAACACACACACACACACACACTCACTCACGCTCGCTCACACACAAGTAGGCTGGCTGACCTATTAAAAATTCGTGTATAACTATTACATATTTCGTTGCAACAAAAGGTTTTTCACGGTTGGCCTTGTGCTACAGAACCCTAGAGCGATTATAATGTTATTGCCTCGCATGATACATAGATGCAATTAAGTAGTTGCAATTAGTCATTTAATTATATAATTAAACCAGCCATTTACAATTAATAATGAAGTATGTTTAGGTCAAAAAGTCCGTAATTCAACTTTATAAATTACGTTGTTTTGATAAAATACTAGCCTAGCTGTGAAGAAAAACGGACAATGAAGTTCCTGTAAGGGTAAATTTTGTCCTTTCAAAGTATGTAACACAAAAAGGGGGATTGTTAATTACATGCAACTAACTTAAACCTACTTTAGAACTGCAATTAAAGCCGTGCAACTTGTATTACATCCCTATTATTTGGGTCATATCTACTACATAAAAATAAGTCGGGTTTTCCTTCCTGACGCTATAACTCCAGAACGCACGAACCGATTTCCACGGTTTTGCATTCGTTGGAAAGGTCTCGGGCTCCGTGAGGTTTGTAGCAAAGAAAATTTAGGAAAAATTTCATCAGAAAAGCGGGAAAATCTTTTTTCACATACAGCGCCATCTCTGATACATAGCATGTTCTACAAACCAATATACAGCGCCATCTCTGATACATAGCATGTACTACAAACCAATACTATTCTCCGCGGACGGAGTCGCGGGTAGGGTTACCATATGTAAATAGAGGGATGCCTGTCTATGGTACCTAAAATGCCTGATTTTTCAGAAAAATGCCTGTCTAAAGCAAAACGCTGTAAGTAATAAGTAAGTAAAAGCCAGCAGATAATAATGAAGAAGGATGTTTATTACTGATATTTGTCAGAGGACATTATGCAAGCGTGAAATTTTTAAAAATGCCTGTCTCAGACCAATGCCGGCCGCACGCCTGTCTAAACCTTAAAATGCCTGTCAAATGCGGCAAACGCCTGTCATATGGTAACCCTAGTCGCGGGCAACAGCTAGTATTATTATAATCATAAGCAGCGTAAGAAACAAAAGTTGTCTCTCCTGTGGACATAAAATTAGCGACTCCGAGTCAGCAAACTTAATATTCATGGGCAGAAAGTTGGCCAGGCGTCCCGCGCGCCGATGTTGACTTGACTAAAAAATATTGTATTTCACACGAAATACAAACTGAAACATGGATGCACAGAAAAACTCAGAAAAAGAGACTAGCGCTGGGAATCGAAACCCGGTCCTCAGCATTCCGTGCTGCTAAACCCCTACACCACCACTGGTCAGGAGTTTAGACACAAATTTCTCCTATACATCCATCTCAGCTTTTAGCCACTTAAGCAGCGACACCAGCGACATCTATGTTAGCTCTCATCGAGAGAACTCAACACTCCTTCGGAACTAACCGCTCACCCGGACCAAGAGATGTCGCTTTTTAAGCAATCTAATCAAGATTGGTTTTTTAGAGTCTTTTTGTTTTTTTTTTAGTAAAAATAAAAAAATACAATAAGACTTCAAAAAACCAATCTTGATTAGAAAATATTGGCTATAGACCCTTAACTTTCATCATGAGACACAAACGCAAAATGTTTGTGATCCATCATAGTAATACTTGCTACCTATGACAACTCACAATACCAACATGGCATTCCACGATTACGATCCCAAATACCCTAATGACGAAGATCTAATCATCACTTGGCCCTTTAACAGCTTTATTGCATATCCTACTCGGCCATTCAGACAACAAACGTTGATTAGTACACACACAGGGCACCCACACACGCACACCCGCAATTACACTCATTGTCACATAATTACTACCAACATTTGTCATTGCGCCCACGCTCGTAGCAAACATAAAGCACACGAGACAACCCTTAAAACAAGGTAACAGAAGCTAGATTATGAAAAACCGGGTGCAAGTTGACTTGGTCGGTTGTTCGGTTTATTGGATTTGAATTGTGACGTGTTAAGACAACAAAGAAAGTATTTTTGAAATTAGCGATTAGTTGCTTAATGACCACGGGTCGATGAACGCAAGGACGGTGGCTTGGTAGCTATGAAGTATGTTCTGTTTATAATAGGTTTGTTTGCAGGTAATCTACTCGGTCGCAATTATCCATTCTTAACCTCGTGTTGTAAACAAGATTAAGTATTAGTTGATGAGGTTATTGCTGTCAATGTGGATCAAGTTCATTAACTACTAGTCTGTACATCTGACAGTTGCATTGAAACTCTGGGATTTCATATAGAGATTCGCAAAAAATACATCGTCGTCTTGAATTGCAAAATTTCATATCTCGAGACTTAGCGGTTGAGAAATTGGAATTTTACATTAATCCCGTGGGAATAACAGGATAATAAGTAGCCTATGTGTTATTTCAGACGTCCAGGTATCAACATATAAAATTTTATTCAATTCCGTGCGCTATGTTTTAGCGTGAAGGACTAATGTTAGTAGGATGGTTTGATTAGTTGCAAATGCCTCTTATGTTAAGTTATAAGTATTAGTTTACAGCAGAAAACTTAAACCAAGCGAAAAATTCTAATGAAATTTCTATCTAACTTAACTACGACGATATGCACAAAAGTACCCTATGTATTGTTCGCATGTTTTCATGGGTTTCTCGAAAAATTTTAATACGACAAATCGATTATCTAATTTCTCGAAGTTCGATACAGATACTGTTCCATGTGCCCCAGGAAATCCGTAGTCTTTAATAAAACCGGCCTTAGACAAAAAAAAATTACTAAATACTAATTTGCAATATTTTTTTGTATCAAATTGAGGATCGGTTTTTTGGTTAAAAGTGGATTATATTAGTAAAGTTATCAATTAAGAGATGCGAGTTTTTTTAAGGTAGTGACGATATTATGACATGTTAGTTCCAGGCATGTGAGTTACAATATACGAGAGCATGTCTGGGAGGACGCTCTTTATAACAATAAGTAAATCGAAAAAAAAATGTAGAAACATTGTCACCAACCAAAGCGTTTGGCATAAATGGCAAAAATTCTTTGTGTTCTCAAAATTTCCTTGTTTGAGTCTGAAATTGAGCCGGTTTCACTTTATTGCGTTTTTTTAAATGTATATCGAACCACGATGGTCCCAAAGATTAGAAGATCAGCGCTTTCGCAAGACCGGCAGTTTGCTGATTTGGGACCATTTCGGGGCATGCTATTTTTTATTTCATTCTTGTTTTTTCCATGTTGCCACGAATAAATGTTTTCTTTCAAACCAGTAACATTTTCTTTTCGCGATTATTTTTGCCGCCAAGCACCTAAAAGCTGCAGAGAAAACGGTAACGTGTTTGATAGTGATTTTTAAAGTTTAGTGATCTTACCTGTTAATACTGTTCATAGCTGCACTCCCGGAGTTCTCTCTCTCGCTTCTTTCTCTAGAACTGCTGACGAACCGCTCAAAGTTCTCCCGTTCTTTATACAACAGCCTATCCGGCCTCGGAGACGACGACCGTCGCCCTTGCATCTGCTGGTTAATATTGTTTTGTTGCACCGTCTGCAGAAGATTATGATTCGGTTGGGGTTGTTGGAAGGCCTGCAACAACTCTTGGGCGCTCGTCGCTCCATTCGATAAAAAGTTTGGCAAGCCCGGATTTAGGAGCGCGTTTGATAAAGTAGAATTTAACATGTTTGGTCGGATGCTTTGCTGCTGTTGCGGGTTGGAGTTTAGGAGCTGGTGGGGTTGTGCCATCGCTTGGAGGTTGGCTAGAGACGTCGATACGACTTGGCCGTTGTTGAGAGCTAGGTTCACCATTTGATCGTTGGAGTTTACGTGGTTTACGGGTATGGTGAGAATGGTTTGCGTTGCTATTCCTGCAAAGAAAATTAAAAATTAGAATAAGGTCAAAGTCAAATATCTTTGTTCAATTTAGGCCAGAGATAGTATTTTTAGACACTTTTGTATCTCGTAGATCCCTAGCCATATTTTTGAATTTTAGGTAGACCCCTGCTTTTTTAATATTGATTTATTGCAATTAACTCGACTTCAAATGTGGTTTATTTCGCGGACGTAGACCCTTCGCAGGTTTTTGTCGATCCCTTGAGGTCGATAGTTCATTTTGGCTATAACAAGCACTTACGAAAGTCGAAGAATCTACCACCAGCTAAAACACCATGAAGATGAATCCCGCAGGTAACTCAAGGATATTTTTCTAAGAGATCTAAGTAAAATGTTTTTTTTTTTAATTACATACATCTAAATTATTTAACACAACTAAAAAAAGTAGCACAATACAAACGATATTTGAAACTAGGAATCGCAAATGTGGATCGGAATTAGTTCCAAACATTCCTGTCCAAGATATAGTCATTAATTTTATGGTATACCTTAGATATAATATGTTCTCTTGACGATTGATTTGAATATTGTATCTGTTTGGTCGGTTATAGTTTTTGAATTTAGTGTAAAAAGATACGCAATTTTCCAGAAACGACTTTTTGGTTTCAGCCAGTCTCTGAGATGGGACTTTTAGCTTCCCTGTATTTCAATGTAGTAGCCTTTGGCTAATCGACGTTTTTGAGAAAGTCACACATGTTTTTTCTTCCATACATGATGGCAGGGTTAGACCTACTTATTTCTTAAAAAAAGATCTTAAAGATTTGCGCGTTCCTAAGTTATAAATCGCTTTGATAGCAATGATTATTATGACAAATTTCTGAAGTGAAAAGTATTCTATGTATTAAATCTACGCCGTGGTGTCCTAGTGATTTGGCCTAAGGCATTTCATGCAGAGGATCCAAGGTTCGAGGAAATACGTTCGAGTTTCTTAAGCTTAATGGAATTCACATGCATAACTAGTTACATTTGAAATTTACCATTAGCTTTTTGGTATAGGAAAACATCAAGAGCTAACTTGTGAAACAGTTCAATCTTGTGTGCGAAGATCCCAATCTACACACAACCAAAGCTATTTCATTCTGTTTTGCGTAAAAAAGCAATAAACAAACATACATTGACATTACTGAAACTTGAAATAATGGACATTTGACCCTTCGAATGGAACTAACTCAATCCCAATTATACTGATTTCAAAAATAAACTTTGTATAAAAAGCAAAACTGGTTTAATTTTGAAATGACAATAATGCGGATTGCGTCAGTTTCGTTCTAAGCGTGCTCAGTACTTTAAAGCAGGAGCAGAGGAAGTTTTTATTAAAGAATGAATTTGAGGATCGATTTCAGTTGACACGCTAGCCTCAAGCCTTCACTGACCTTGCGACGTTGGTATCAACAGCTGAGCCCCTTGAATGCCTTGCACGAGTTGTCCTGAAGCCAAGATCAGCTGCGGCATTGGCGACGGCATTGCCGGTGGCAGCATATTGCTGTTACCAACCGGGGTTGGCGACCCCATGCCTACAAACATACCAACAGAATTAGTCACAACAAACAAGTAAATGAGTTCCCAGACGCATCAGCCACGGTAATCAACGGGTTAATTGACCAACCCTCATCAAACTCAACTTTCTACTTATGCAATTAAACAATAAAATAATATTGCACTTACAAGAGACCGCGCCTATAGCAATAGGAAATTATCCGATCCATCGGCAACAGACCAAGACTAATTTACCGCGAACAAAACGACCACACCAAAATCTAAAACATCATCTGCATGCCTTACAAGCCCGTTAAATTCGGTATTAACATAACGTATTCATTTAAACCATGACATTTCACATTTTGTAATAAATGCTCTTTCCTACAACGCATCAATTAAGAGCCGAAAAAAATGTATAATTAGCCCTATTAAGACAATAAAACTCTTAATGATCCCGCAACAGTAATATCCGTGAGTTCGTGAAAAAATATGTAATTATACTCATTATTTAAATAGGTTTTTTCGTCCATTACGGCATAGCTTTAATGGAGGTGGAGTGAAGCCGCTATCTTGAATTCATTAAATCGATTGGTCTCGGTAATTACCTAATTACGTATCACGTGATTTTCGAGTTTTTAAGAGTTTTAATGCGCGAACCGTGTCTTTCTGATTATCCGACCTGTCTAATGCTCTAATTAGTGGTCTCCTGGGCCGTTTGCGTCCGCCCAAAGGCTGCCTCAAATGCTAATGTGTTGAAAAAGTTAGCTAAAGGCGTCGGGACGTTTGGAGTATAAATAGTCGAATCAATCAGTGCCCAGTGGCTGAGTGTATTTTAAATAATACGTTTCATTACTTCCCTGCGACGCGAGGGTTTCATGTAAATTCATTTTTTATTTTCTTTTAATAATGCTTAATGATTAAAAGATCTGAGAGATACAATAATTACAGTGAATGGGGAATAAAGTATCTAATCACATTTTAGGCTTCAATTATTCTAGCTTTTATTATAATTAATAGCCTTTTGGGATTAGGTATGCTAATGTAGGCTTTGAGCATGCAGAGTAGTTATAGATAATAGACGAAATAGATAGATTTTTAGGCGTTTTTTGCTAATCATTTCATTCGATTTGACCTTCACAATTTTTAACAACTGGTTCTTACACGATTAGCATGCATTGATAAATAATTTATCAAATAAAACATAATTTGAAACAGATCTTCGTCATCGGACATTCGTCATCATTGACATCGGAACTATCCGAGTGCTGAAAAGTATTAACTTGGGGTGGCTCATAAGCGCGCGTTTAGTTCAGTTATAGTGGGGCATATAGACAGCTCCAATCAAAATCAAAATGTTTATTATGGTGAATGTACCTACTAAGATTTATTTTGCTTTACATCAGATCGGCAGTGATTGTGCGGAGATATAGATTTCAACTAATATGATTAGTAGCATTGTGCCCGTATGTGTCGCTCTGCCCAGCCATAATGAAAGCACACCCTTACTGGCTTTTACCCTACTATATCGATACCGGAAATCTCAAATGGCGTAAAGGACAAGGACATTAGTGTCCTTTACGCCATTTGAGATTTCCGGTATCGATATTATTAGGTGTACGGACAGCATCAAAAGTAACTGGTCACTTTTATACTTTGTCGTAATAACACAATTGTCAATCAAGTATGACGTTTTGCACCTAACTGTAGAGTGACAAGGTACAAAATTGACCAGCTACTTTTGATGCTGACTATACTTTATTGGTTCTTAAGTCATATTTAGACATAACACTAGCAAAGTTAGTAGCTAAATGGGTCGTTTTCAAAATAATTGTACATAGTTAAGGGCTTAATGAAAACAAAATCACGATCGCTTCCTTTGTGTTACGAAAGTTAGACACAAAATATATGGGTAACTTGTGTTACACAAAGGAATCAATTAAGTTTTGTTTTAATTAAATCCCTTAATTGTGTACTTTTTTTTGATATTGACTCAAATACGTGACTTTCAAACTAACTACATAATGAATTATTTAATAAATCTAATCTTTAAAAGGTTAACTGGAAGAGATCCCTTTAAGGGATAAGTTCATTTTTGTACTTAAATCTGTTTCTCTTGTTTACTGTTAGTCTTGTGTTTTTATGTACAGTCAACCAATTTGATTTCTAGGCCACTATAGAACCTTGTCGTATGAACTACTACATAATTAAAACGTCAGTGCATGCCAAAGGATTATCAAATTTTCGATCACAACATGCAATATTATTTTATATAACGTTTTCGCTCCATGACATGAGAAGAAAAATAAGTTTTGACAGACGGCTAGTGACAATGCAAGTTAAAGGTAACGCCACCAGAGTTGAGGCCACGCACACAACCACATCTCATGTAATGACAGCGGGATTTTGACGTTGTGTTGACGTTTAACGACAACACAACGTCAAAATCCCGCTGTCATTACATGAGATGTGGTTGTGTGCGTGGCCTCAACTCTGGTGGCGTTACCTTTATTAATACTTACAAGCAAACTCCTTTCCTATTTATTATTGTTGACACATGTTCGCAAATCGAGATGTAGTCATGGCACACTTCATGCAATAATCACTGTCGTAGAAGATAAACAAATTGAGTCATTATGACATGGTTTATGGGACTAGGACAGTGGCCTAGAAATCAAATTGGTTGACTGTACAATAAAGAGTTTTACATACATACATACATTGAAAAACATTGTAGCTGCGAATTGAATACAGTTCCTCATCAATCTCATCATTTCGTGTTGCGTACTTTTTTCACTTTTCAAAGTCTTAAAGTTTCGGTATAATTTACAAAAAAAAATCTGCAAGGAAAACTGTAAAAATAAAAATAAAAATTGGAAAGTTAAACAGAGTTATGTATAAGTTCACTCATAGTCGCGGCGTGTCAGGCTTTTCCAACATCTTTTACAAATGTATTATGTGTTATTTTAAGAACCCATTGTCATTCAATTGCCACATCCTTCAATAACTCCAAGTGAGAATTTATTTAGGGTGCATACTACATTCTTATTTATATGCCTTGTTTCATAATAATTGTGTGTGTGTATCTGTTCTCCAATAAATAAAAAGAAATAAATAATAAAAATCAAAATCTTAATAAAAAAATCTTTAAATAGACCTCTAAGGGCTCTTCACTCCACTAGAGCTTTCGGAAAAACCATGATAGCCAAAAAAAATGCGCTGCACGAAACTTGGCACAAAGTTATTTCTAGGTTTCCCTGTTCAAGTTGGAATTTACCTTAACAGGTTTCCTGCCCCATGAGGCACATGTGCCTCATGCGTGACTTTACTAGTAAGTCCATGAGGCACATGTGCCTCATGAATCTATGAGTGTTTAATGTCATTGTTACTATGGGGACGTGTCGAAAGAACGCCGCACATTGCTTCGGGACAGGGAATCTGTTAAGACGTACAACTGACATTGAACCTTATGGTAGTAAAGGAATTTTTGGTCGACTAGTAGTAAATTTTGGCTTGTACGGTCAAGTGCAAAAATATACGTTAACAAGGTGTCAAAAATATCTATTTAACTCTAAGTCATTGACCATAAGGTCGATGTTTACATATTTTGACGCGATGACTGTTAACATACTTATGCTTTCGACTGTACAGTCAACCAATTTGATGCCTAGGACACCTAAAGAACCTTGTTGCATTAACTACTAGACAATACAACGTCAGTGCGAGTCAAAGCATTTTACCAACTGTCCAAACATAATTTGCAATAAACGTAAAGAGTTTATAAACGTTTTGGCTCCATGACATGAGAGGAAAAAGAAGTTTTGACAGACGGCCAGTGACAATTCAAGTTATTATTACACAAGCAAACTCCTTTCCTATTCAATATCGTTGACACACGTTCGCAAAGATCGAGTTTGTCATGACATACATCACCCAATAATCACTGTCGTAGAAGATAAACAAATTGATTCAATTTGACATGGTTCTATAGTGGCCTAGAAATCAAATTGGTTGACTGTGCCTAGATATTGACTTAACCGGAGATTTAATAAATACATACCTGGTGCACTAACACTTAAATTCAAAGGTGAGTTGATGACAGGATTGGACGGCATCGATGTCAGCCCCTGGAGGTTCGCCGCGAGCTGCGACATCTGTTGCGACATCTGTTGCTGCAACTGTTGCGACATGGGCATGTTCTGTTGCATATTCGCGAGGCTCTGCAGGTTTTGGAACATGGACGCCACTGTGGAAGGAACCAGGAGTTTAGTCCTTAGAAGTGTTGTTCTATCATGAAGTTCTTTTTAGGTTTCCAGAGTCAAAATGGCAAAAACGGAACCCTTATAGTTTCGCCATGTCTGTCTGTCCGTCCGTCCGCCCATTCGCGGCTTAGCTCAGAGACTATTAAGGCTAGAAAGTTGTAATTTTGCATGGAAATGTGTAGCAAGTACGTCTTTTAAAATCATTCGAAGGATGTGAAGATTTTTCGATATAGTGATTCGTAGAAATAGAAATAGAAATAAACTTTATTGCATAACTGTGTATTACAAAGATGGTAGCTTGATATAAGTCTCAACAGTCTGTCCATCTCGGACGTACAATATAAAATGAAATGATTTCGTTTGAGAAATATTCAACTTTAAAGTGTATTTGTTTGTTAAAATCGGCGCCGTATGTAACGTATTATCGCCTGTAGTGTACTTATTTTATTATCGTTGATGTGCGTTATTTTTCTTGTTTTGTTAATATTATTAGCTTATCCTCAAATTAATATTCAACAGGGTGTTGCAACTTTTATTTGTCTTGTCAAGTGTTTCAAGTCCACAACTCTTAGAAATATGAAGACACGACAAAAGATCAGTATGCCAACTTAAAGCCGCCTTTATGCGCTTACCCAGGGACTGGTGAACGCTTGCCAAGTGTCAGCAAGCGTGTTAAGGTCTAAAATACATTTCAATGAAATTTCGCGACTGAATTTTGGCGTGATTACGCCGCGTGTTTCAGTTACTCGTAACACATTTGTCAAAGTTACGCCACGTCTTAGCATACAACCGAACTTGAGGTGGGCGTCAGCCGAATTTCCGCGGCTGATCATGCCAAAATGTGACGTAATTTCGACTAATGTGTAGCCAGTAACTGAAGTTGCAGGCGTAACCACGCACAATTTTTGTGGCGTAAATTCCGCGATAACAGTGTGTCATATCAGACAAATACGTCTGAACGTGAATTTGTTTCTTGCAGAACTTTTTGCCACGCATGGTAAAACTTTGGAATCATCTTGCAGCGCCAATATTTCTGGACCGACACGATTTGGGGATCTTCACAAAACAAGCCTACCCTTTCTCAAAGGGTTGGCAACGCATTTGTAACTCAACTTACGGGTATCCATGGACGGCGGTGAAAGCTTTCCATCAGGTGACCCTCCTGCTCGTTTTCCCCCTGTCATATTAAAAAAAAACTTGTATGAAAGCCAAGGGGCTGGTGAACGCTCGCCAAGGGGCTGGTGAACGCTCGCCAAGGGGCTAGCGAACGCTTGTCAAGCTCTGGCAAGCGTGTAAAGGGGTCATACACATTTTTTTTTGTTATCATCTCCCCTGTGGACATCGCAAAAGTTAAGGGTCTATAGCCAATATTTTTGGTCAAGTCTACATCGCCGTGTGGGACGCCTGGCCACCTTTCGCCCCATTTAAATGAATCTTAAGTTTGCTGACTCAGAGTCGCTAACTTTATGTCAACAGGACAGACAACTTTTGGTTTTTTCGCTGTGTAGGGGAGAGGTGGCATGAAAGGAACACGTATTGAAAGGGACAATTCAAATTTAGGAAGCTTCCTATATAGGAAGCGTTTATTATTTAATTAAACTATTGAAATTAAATACAATAATTGTCATTATTAAATTCTTAGTTGTTTATTTTCGCATCCTTAAAGTGTGTATTTTCCGTTTCATATTAGTTATTTATGTGACTGGTGCATAATGGGAGGGAATAAAACACGAGTGCGGTTTTACGAAACGAACAAAGTGAGTTTCATAATAAGATCACACAAGTGTTTTAATCCTAATTATGCAGTCGCATAAATAATTTTATCTACATGCATAAGTCTCCGTTACACCAGATATTTCACATCACAAAATACGGTAACTTCATTTTCCGTTCTTTGACAGTTTGAATTCGAATGAAATGACTGACATTTATATATTTTTTAAATTCATAAACAATCTAGACTTGAGTCGATTCCGATTCTCAATCCGATTGTAATAATCGAGATTAAAAAAAATGTTTAGAACAATAGTTTCACATTGAATGAAATTTCAAATCGACTGCTGAAACCAACATGATTCTTTTGTTTAAGAAGATGTACGAAATTTAAATGTAATTAATGTATCGATTTCGATACTTTAATGTAAACATTATGAATGATGCAGCCACAGATAAACTTTTCTTAGTACAGGTTATTTGATTATCGCTTCTGAACATATTATAGGGAAGTTACAATATGGATGTAGATAAAGAGACTTTTATTTTGATTTGTGCCTTTCAATATGTGTCCCTTTCATGCCACCACTCCCCAATGACCCAAAGCTATAAAAATATACAAAATTCGATGCATTACGAACTCACTGGAGCCATTCAAATGCTGGTGCTGCGGGGTGCGCGTGCGCGGCGAGGGCGACCGCGGCTCCGCTAGCTGCCGCGCCGCACCTTCCGGCGAGCTCGCGCCGCTCTCTCGGTCCGACTCTGCCTGCTGACAATGGAAACCACGATATCAGACAGATATAGATATGGTCTAAGAGCCGTTGAAGATCGACCTTCACCGATCTGATAACTCGATGAGACATATTTTTTATCAAATATAATTTATAAACAAATATGCCTATGATAACTTGCCTATCGAAAAGTGTTCATAGCTTTTTTTTGTTTTATTGTGGAGTGCCTTTAGCCATCTTCCAGCTCCATCATCAGACCCTGGTTACCATCTGGGATCAAAGTACTCGTCAAGACGAATCAAACGAGTCCAAACTCGATGGGGTAATTCGTAATTTCATAAATTCAGTATGGCCAAAGGCACTCCACAGTAAAACGACACAACCCCTATCGAGTTTGGACTCGTTTGATTCGTCTTGACGAGTACTTTGATCCCAGATGGTAACCAGGGTCTGATGATGGAGCTGGAAGATGGCTAAAGGCACTCCACAATAAAACAAAAAAAAAATCTATGAACACTTTTCGATAGGCAAGTTATCATAGGCATATTTGTTTATAAATTATATTTAATAAATAATATGTCTCATCGAGTCATCAGATAGGTGAAGGTCGATCTTCCACGTCTCCTCTACTAATAGATATAGATATTGGGGCTGGTGCGAGTCGGCGGCTTGCGAGTGCGGGGACCCGGAACAGACGGCCCACCACATGGTACTGGAATGCCCGATTACTAAGTTCGATGGACACATAGATGACCTCAAGAAGCTGTCAGAGAAAGCCGTGGAATATTTTAAGAAATCTAGATTTTAGTTTTATTGCTAGTTTTCATTTATATTTCTTAAACAGTTTTGCGGTGATACGTATCCCGTAGATACGATAAATAAATAATAAGACAGATTGAGCATTTTGATGACTATATCACGCAATGCGCCTCCTTTACAGGATCGTTATAAAATCTAAAAAAACAAACGTTCAAAAAAAATGTTTAATAGTTACGGTGAAGGAAAACATCGTGAGGTACCTGCACACACCTGAGAAGAAATTCAATAGTGTGTTGATAACTTTGTGAAATGAAAATATGAGATCATAAAATTCATTGAATTGTGTTTCTATGAAATAAGTTTCAATAAAACAAATAGTCTTTGAAAAAGTAATATTAGAAATGAAAATATATGTACCAAATATTACGTGAAACATTTTCTATGAAACGAAATTCTATGAAATTTCTGTCTATAAAAGAAGGGGCACCCGTATCAAATGAATTTACCTATTTGCAATAATTATGTTTTCGACTTTATTTATTTTGACACGCTTCCATTTATTTCGTAAGTGGCTCTACATTTTGTTAGTATAATTAGCTAAACACCATTTTTACAGTTTTCAGAAATTCCCACGGGATGAGCTATAAAGAGTATTTTTTATACTGACTAGCTGGTAGGTATTTGGCAAGTAATATTTTCCTGAGGGTCACGAAGTGGTGCATTGAGAAGGGATTTTCGACGGGAGTCAAGCGCGTGATAAAGCTATCTGTCTATATCTATGTACAGCCATTATCCGTCCGTTGTTGCATTGTGTGTGTACATTCATGAATGTGTATATTCATGTATACACTTTACTTCGAATTACGTATTGAATTATTTGATCAAAATCATAGGCTAATCTAAATTGTGTTTAAAAACAGTAACTAAATGTAAACTACAACAAATATTTTAACTAACATTTAAACTACAGTTAAAACAAGCGTGTAACTTGCCATGTATTTTAAACTCACTCCAATCTGTACTTGATTGAGTATTTATATTCTACCCACTTTGTTTTTGTTAGCATGACCGTTCGCGCTTCTCGTTTAGTTATTAAGTATGATAATATGGTTTCTCAGTAAGTGATTGTTAAATCTTTTTGAGAAATAAATAATCTTAAACCGTATATCCCAAAAAAACCAGAAACCCCAGCCCAGCCCAGACCCAGGCCCAGGATCACGAGAGTTGGCGCATTTTTTTATCATGGGACAATTCACCCCAACTGTCCTAGCCCCAAAGTAAGCAAAGCTTGTATTATGAGTACAAGGCAACGAAAAAACATACTTAAATAGATATTAAACTTCCAAGACTCGAGCACAAACATTCGTATTTTTCACACAAACATCTGCTCCGACCGGGAATCGAACCCTCCTCAAGCTTCGTAGTCAGGTTCTCTAACCACTAGGCCATCCGGTCGTCTAACTGATGTAATGTGATGTGTTAAAGCTAGTCTTGTATAAAATCATTACTTATTTAAGTACAGAGTTTCAAGTTTGCATACCTCACGGTCACGGGTAGACTCGTAACCTATTTTAACTAATCAACAATTTTAAATGAGCCAGTGAAGTTAAAGGGAGACAAGTGCAGGGTGAATTGACTTTACACTCATTGTATTTAGCGCGCTATTCCATCACTACACAGGGGAGAGTGAAAAAGGGGCATTTTGCTCCCCTATTTTACATTAGATGAACCCTAATAAGGGTACAGGGCTACTTTTCTATAGCCAACAAATGCTAGTATTTCTTTAATTTTAATTGCTGCGTTCTATTGTGTTGGATTTAGAGTTCTAATCAGTTTTCCAGTCAGGTTTGAAGACATAATGAGATCGAAGATTATTTATTTATTTAAATAATCTTAGATTCGGTGAGCAGCCGTACTGCTAATAAAATAAAAATAATATTTGAATAATGAGATCGAGTTGTTTTAGGATTATTAATAGTTTTTCATTCTTTTTCAAGCAAGCTATTAAGATAAATAATGGAAAATATATTAAAAATAGACAAATGATTGAGAATCGACAACATTTCAAAGTAAAATAATTTATAAACATCATAATATAAGTATTGGATATAAAATTTTATTTTTTTCTAATCAAATTTCGAGGAATATTAAATCCAGTTTCAATGTTTTAATGTACAATGTATTTACATTTGTTCGGTAATGTAAAAAAAAACGAGTTGGGCACAATTGTCTAATATATAAAAATCTCGTGTAATGGTGTTTGTTATCGATCTCCTCCGAAACGGCTTGTCCGATTTTTATCAATTTTTTTCTCCATGTGTTTGGTAGGTCCGAAAATAGCTCGTAGGCTAATTTTCACACCCCAATTCTTCCCAGACGAAGTCTTGGGCAACAGCTAGTAAAGTATAAAATGCAAATAACAGTTGAATGTAATTAAAGTTTCGATTAACCAAAGAAAAACAAATACTTAATAAATTAATTGTTGAAATAGTTTACAAATTTCTTAGAATAAATTTGTATATTTTATGGTGATTGCAAGTAGGCATTATGTACTTTTACTCATTAGAAATTTAAAGGTTTTTTTAGCTATTTATTAACGTATATTATGCACTATTAATAAACATCGGAATCAAATATATCTTTGACTTCCTTTCGTAATTTTAAAGCTTAGTTCAAAAATTAAACCGGACAGTCAAATGTTTTTAAATTAAAATATTTCTGAAAGTTATAATTTTTTTTACACAATTAATGCGATAGTAAATTACAGTAAAAGTAAAAATAACTGAACTAATGGCGACTTGCCGAAAGCGGTCCAGATAAATTTATTTAGTAATTTCTCAAATATCTTCAATAAATAAATAAATAAATATTAGGGGACAATGTACAGACACCGACTTGTTAGAGATTTATTATATGTATAGATTTATTTACCTGGTTTAAGGTTAAGAGCTCCATATTTTTTGACACCACTAAATCTGAGCTTAACACTAAATATTCGTATAGATGTTTTTTTCAGCAAATTGCCTTGGAATTAATTAATTACTTATTCTGTTTTCAACTCGATATAATTATTCACAAAATTAACTAAACCTTTCGTCTAGCTCTAACGCAAATTTGCACAACATCTATTGTTTTCCAACTGGCTTTATTTTTCAGGATAGGACATTAAAATATTTTAAAAAGATGTTTATGAGAGTTAGTTTACATTTAAAGTACTTACAAAGGACAATGTCATCCTCCCCGCGTCCACGGCGAAAGGTTTTTCACGCGAAAAACTTGACCGCACTTCACCGCATGCCTCAACAAAACGCTAACTTTCTTCGAAGTTCGGCAAACTTCGTCAGTACCAGCGAATAACGTCTAACACCTCCGGCTGTGTTTATCACGCGCTCAAAGTTATATTGTCGAACCAACTTTTTTATTTCCTACTCTCTACATGAGGAACACAGATACCGCCGCGAAAGGGACCGGGCACTATCGACAAAGCGTTCATTTTTTTTTTAACTTTTTCTATCTATCAGCCGGTACATACATCCGCGCTCCGAAGTTGTACAGAGCGGAATGGAAGCGCGTCATCAGTTTAAAAAATCAACCCCTTCAGTGGTGGCGGGAAAAAAAACGGGCCGAGGGTGGTGGGTGGCTCCACCGAATCCTTGCCAAGCGCCAAGCGATCGCCATCGGCCACCTTGTCACTTGCCGAATGAGCATAATAATAAGTTTTAATTTAGTTTTTAATTATGATCCGAATGTCAACGGGGCCGTAAAGCCAGACGTTTTCGTGTCTATGGTTGGTTATTCGAAATGTTTGAAGGTTTTTTGTTAGCGCAACTATTTAGTACTTTTATTTTTTAGCAAAAATCTACAGCCCCCGCCGCCTATTGCTTACTTTGTACTTTTACTTGTTTTTCTGTATGTGGTGTACAATAAGGAGTCATTGTGTTGTATTGTAGTATACCATCCTAAGCCCTGGCATACTTTATAAAGAACAAATCATTAGTAAGAATAACAGAACTGCCGAAATACATAAATTTCAAATTATTCAGTGAATAAAGAAATTAAGATATGCTTAGTGCATATATTCACAAAATATATGATTCTCATCTAGGTCTTAAATACTACATCAGTTAAAAAATGTTAGTATTCAGGACGATACAACGGTAATCAGTTATTTGATTGGAATACAATTGCCATGAAGTGTTATTTGTATTTCATTGTTTTACTTGTAAATATATTATTTTGCCACCATTTTACATTTATTTATTAATAATTACAAATTGTACCTTAACAGCTAGAGCCAGACCGGTGCAAACATATAGACTTAACAAAGTAGGATTAACTTATAATAATTTAACAATTAACAAAGTAGGATTAACAATACATCATATAACTTATATCTACTTAATTAAGGTACAGAGCTGCATAGGTACATAGTGTCGAGAAAGCCTTTATGCGTCATAACATGATTAAAGGCTAATTATTAATCAGCATCCTTTTCTTCTCTCCGCTGAAGCACCACAATGAAAAAGTTAATTTGCATTTTGTAAACAAGTGCTAGTCGGACTCGCGCACGAAGGGTTCCGTACCATTATAGTTACAGCGGCAACAGAAATACATGATCTGTGAAAATTTCAACTGTCTAACTATCACGGTTCATAAGATACATTGCAGCCTGGTGACAGACGGACGGACAGCGGAGTCTTATAGTAATAAGGTCCCGTTTTACCCTTAAAAGCCTAAAAATCACGCATAACAACTTGAATTTGTGAAAATTAATACCAAACTCAAAACTCTGATATCGCCCGTGTTACAAAAATATTGCGTCGCTTGTCCCACTGATTCTTGAATTTTCAAGGAGTAATGTCAACTGATGAAAATGATTAATAATTAAACAGTTAATACCATTGACGTCTTGATTGCCAATTGGTCGGTTAATTAATGTTACCCCGCTAATCCAGTGTATTGGAATGTCCTGCATAATCAAAATCAATGGCTAATCCTTCGAGATCGCGACCTCATCTCAGCTTACCACTAAGTCCGTATCTAAATTTAAAATTACGGTCACCCGGTACTTCTTAATATCTCGATTAATATTTTAATATTTATTTTTGGGATAAAATTACGCCCATTTCATTGACATACATTGAATTTGTGTTTGTATTTTATTTAAGTGTGAAAGGTAAACGTACCAATGCTCGATACCTCAATGCCCATTAGATGACATCCATCTATGACATAAGATTGAAGGTTCCATGTATTGGGTCAGTGTCGAGCAACAGGGACGTTTACCTTATTCACACTTGAATTTTACTATGAGCTTCACGGCGAAGGAAAAAATCGTCGCACACATCTGCGAAATTCTATGGTGTACGTAACATTGCCTATCCGCACTGGCCCCGTGTGGGAATGACACCCACTCTGAGACGAGGCCTGTGCTCTACAGTGGGACGTATCCAGGGTGTAATCGTTAAGTGTGCACAGGCGATTATTCTGTAACTATTACCACTGATATCAAAAAACTAACTGACATCGAAAGTGCGTTACGATCAAGGATGATATAGACTGGATTGGCAGTCGCCATAGTACGGATCGGCCGTGGTTTTTGTAGTTCGATTATTAAATCTAGATGGCGCTGAAATATAGCCAGAGGCTTTGAAGGCAAAACAATAAGACTACAGATGTTTCATATTGGCTATGTTTCAGCGCCATCTAGATTTAATAATCGAACTATAAAAACCGCGGCCGATCCGTACTATGGCGACTGCCAATCTAGTCTATATCATCCTTGGTTACGATACAATATAATACAAATATTTTTAATTGAATACCAAAAGCAGTACAGTGACACCTACTACCTACACTTAGCCTATCTACCTAGTGCCTGTGAGTAAAAAGATAGTTTTATTACTTTGTTAGGTTAACAGATTTCTTAAATATCAGTAGGTAAGTAGATGATGTAAGCAAGGAATAAGGACGGACGGAGCTTTACGGTGAAGGAAAACATCGTGAGGAAACCTGCATCACCTGAAAAGAAATTCAATGGTGTGTGTGAAGTTTTCAATCCGCACTGGGCCCGCGTGGGAACTACGGCCCAAGCCCTCTCATTCTGAGAGGAGGCCGTATAAAGGCTGGGACGACGATTTAATATACAGGAAGAAATACATTTAGCAGGAAAAGACACAAATAAAAAACATCGAATAGTATGAATTGGGTCCCACTCAGCATTATGTTGCGGCAAGCCGCAACCCTGTTTTTCAGTGGGACCCATTTAAAAAAAACCCTTGCAAGAAACGGTGCACTTGCTATTTAAAGGCGTCCAGAAAAACCTCATAACAAGAGCGTTGTCGTTATTGGGGAAACAGTACCTAAGATTATTTTGCAATAAACTGACAAGCAGTTGGCGATTGTCTCATTTGCCTTATGAAAAGTGCAAAGGCCAAAAGGGTTACGAAGAAGAAGCTCTAGCTTGTATTTTTTTTAATATAGACGACGGGAGCGACTTTCATTTCTTAGCTATTCACATTAGGAAGGATGGAATGAATCGCTTGTGAGTCCCAATTGGGGATGTCTATTTTTTTGCAATGTGTAGTAAATCGAAAACCATTTCGAGATAAATGCTTTCTAACCCGTTTTCCGTAGTTATTTAATTTTAATATTATGTTATGACTTTATTACATACCAAATAAGAAATGACATTGATTTGACATTGGTGTAAATTGCGTGACCGGTCCAATTCGTACTTTATTCTGTGCAGTTAGAATTCTTCACAATTTTACGCGTGGATTATACTACGGAGTTTGATTTGGACCCGCTGTCTGACATCTAGCACTTTGACAGCGCCAGTAAAGTGACAGAAGTGAAAGTGTACCACTACGCAAAAAATAATTAAAGGGGTTGCCTTATCGTACGCATTTAGATACATTTAGAAATTTGGCAGTGTGGGAGCTCTCAATTACAATCTGAGGTCATCAACCAAAATAGATTCAGTAATTAATTTTGAAAAAAGTAGTGAACTAAATGACAAAATATTGAAATTAGTTTGTTATAATTGACTTTTCTATACAAAAAAAAAAATAAAAACCAGTGGTAATTTTTTTTAGACATTGCCAATTGAAGTTAACATAGGAGAAAGAGTGGTAGGAACATCATTTCACCTCAACTGCAGCTTATACATTATAATAAACGACCCACTGCTGGGCATAGGTCTTCTCTCAGACTGAGAGGGCTTGACTTATGATTCCCATGCAGGCCCAGTGCGGGTTGATAACTTTACACACTCCATTAAATTGATTTACAGGTTGTACAGGTTCAATCATCAGCTCATTGAAAATTTTCATTTTTTAAGTACCTACCTATAAACAGTTTATGTATAAATCTCTGAATAAATCTCCCCAGTAATTTTACAGCAGGAGTTGCCCATATGGCTTCTCGTTTGGCCAAATTCATAGGCGCAAGCCACACAGAAGAGACGTGGGACGGGAGCGCGTCGCAATCCGCGTCGTTTGTTCGCAGCCGCGTCTCCGCCCCGTCTTTTCTGTCTGCTTTGGATCGCGTCGCTTCTATACATTTAGTATGTAAATTGTTTCAAGGGGCACCGCGATTGGGACGCGCCCCCGACCCACGTCTCTTCTGTGTGGCTTACGCCATAAAGCAATAAGAACAGAAACAGAAATGTCACACGAACTAAAAATGTCAGGCACTGATATTGCACAAAATACCGGTTAATTGCGACCAGACTCGGACACCGAGGGTTTTGTATAAATTTTTAGGTAACAGTATTTTATGTCAATATATACTCTAGCTACAGCAGTCACTTAGTACATTTTCGACTGACAACTGTCAAAGGGAACAGAATCTCTGCGAGTCAACGAGAGCGATCCACGAATGGAGAAGTATTTTACCTACTGTTAGGTAAGTATATTTTAAAATTTAGTAAATAAATCTAACAAGTTTGATATGAAGTATCTTTTTGTATTTTTATTTTTCAACTTCTTTTTTATTACTTTTACGGTCATCCCGTGAAAACCATATATTTCATACTAAATACAAACTGAAATATGGATGCACAGAAAAAAAAACCAGAAAAAAGACCAGCGCTGGGAATCGAACCCAGGTCCTCAGCATTCCGTGCCGTGTGCCATTCCCCTACACCAGCACTGGCCACTTTTTTCTGGGTTTTTTTCTGTGCATCCATATTTCAGTTTGTATTTAGTATGAAATAAATAAATCTAAGTTTCATATCCAAGACAGTGTATTCACGATATCAGACTATTTTTAACACGAAATAATTTATGGTTTATGATTTGGGTCATACATAGTTTTTGTTCGCGTCTTTACTAAGACAGCATAAGTTAAGGGTCTATTCGCCAATATTTTTTAGTCACGTCTAAGTATATCGTGTGGGACGCTAGGTCAACTTTATTCTAAACATATTTCGTTTCTTACGCTGTTACCGACCTAGTTTCGAGTCCTGCTGTCATTGGGCCGCTACGCATGGTATAAGTAAAAAAATTAAGTAAATGACCTGTTATATGTAATAGTGGGGAACCTAACGATGTTTAGAAAATTATATTTCCGAAGGTTTAGAATCCCGAAAACTTCATTTGTCCGAAAGCATTTTTTTCTGAAACTGTAAATATTTCAGGATTTATTTCAGGACCTTTGTGTAGAACCCTTTAGGTTAGGTTAGGGTTGTTTTATAAAAACCCTGAAATATTTACAGTTTCAGAAAAAAATGCATTCGGGATTTTAAATATTCGGAAAAAAATATTTCTAAATTTTGATAGGTAACCGTAATAGTGACGTCAATTTGCTTATACTGATACGTTACTACTCCATACAACAGGTCATTTTCATAAGTTTTTCACCTATACTTACTTAGTAAGCAAGGCCCCTCTTGTGTGTAATAGTAGCATACTCAGACCATTCTATCGTTGTTACTATATACTGTGTTAAAAATTTAATTGTATTAAATACTTTAGATATATGTAATTTAATAACAATGTAGATCTTTTTGAAAAAAATATACCTTGTTGAGTTTCTTGCCGGTTTCTTCTCAACAGGGTTTTTCCGAACCGGTGGTAGATTCTTCGACGTTAACTTATCTTATCTTATCTAAGTCAAGTCAAAATTCTTTATTCAATTGAATAATCATGCATCAATTGATGCTCATCAATTGATGCATGATTATTCAATTGAATAAAGAATTTTGACTTGACTTAGATAAGATAAGTTAACGTGCCATGATCAAAAAATATCATAAGTTCCATAGTCTTGTACAGTCAAGGAAACTGAATAGCGTACCAGGGTGAAACATTTTCACACCCAATATCACGATGATATCTTTGGCAGATGTGTGAAATGTCAACATGATATTTGCAATGAAAAGGCTTTACCCTGGTAATACGTGATTCATTTTCAACTGTACACTACTACGAGTAGAAAGATACTTGAGTTTTTTATGAGTATGTAGCATAAGGTTTTTATTATTTATAAGTAGGAGTCCGATCAAGAAGAAGAGGTACTTCTTTAAGATATTGAGAAAACGCTGATTCGTATCATAGCGTTTATTCCGAAGACGTATGAATCAGCGTATTCTCAATATCGTACCAATAATATCGGTCCCATATGAATGGGACCGATTTTTAAGATCACATCTGTGAAAATACCTTTCGAGAACGGTGAAAAATTGAGCTGAATGAACTTTATCGATTAGAAAATCTTATTTCAGCTGTAGTTTTGTTGCAATAGGTAAGTTACTGTTTTAAACTTTTGTGATTTTCACTCATGATTACTATACTAAACGGGACTTATCACGCAATAAATATTTATTTACCTCTAAATAAAAAAAAAAAATAGACAGTGATTATTGCGTGATTTACATATGTATGTCATGACGACATCTCGATCATTGCAAACATAGTGTCAACAATAATGAAAAGTATTTAAAGGAGTTTCGTATTATTACTTGAATTGTCACTGTCCGTCTGTCAAAACTTCTTTTTCTTCTCATGTTATGGAGCGAAAACATTTATAAACCCTTTCCGTTTAGGTATTGCATGTTGTGATCGGAAAGCTGATAATCCTTTGACCCGCAATGACGTTGTAATTCATCATCATCATCATTTCAGCCGAAAGACGTCCACTGCTGAACATAGGCCTCCGTCAAGGCACGCCAAACAGATACATCCTACCGCATCCATCCGAGGCCTACCCACACTGTGTCTTCCGGTCCGTGGACGCCGTCGTTGTAATTATCTAGTAGTTAATTCGACATGGTTCTATAGTAGTCTAGGAATCAAATTACGTAGGATCAATTAATACAAAACCAAACAAAACACGAATTCCTACGTGCATAGCAACCGTCAACTGACTAATGAACACAGTGAGAAATTATCGTCAACAAGTAACACTCGGGATAATCAGCAGTACGCGAAAAAAAATCAGTAATTATTCAGATGAAGTTGGACGAGCGAAAGGGGGGAAGGGGGCAAGGGCCGGCCAAAATAAAAACGGCGTTGCGTAGGGGCGACACCCCCTGGAAATGTTATCTAACAGCGTTCGTTGCGCGCCGCGGCGTCGCCTCGTGGAATTAGCGGACGTCGAATTTTCAATTTGTACTCCATTTTTCCAGGATAGTTCGGTAATGGAAAGCGCGGGTCTAAGCGGGCCGCCGCGCGCGGCAAAAGTATCATTATTGGTTCGTAAAGTCACGTCATTATGCCGCGCGGCTACACACACGTGTCGCATTGTGCGGACGGGTGTGTGTGTAGATTTTTACTCATTAATTTTAAAACGCTCGGGATTTTTTTCAGGGCGGGCTAGGGGCCGAGGGGGCGGGTGGGAATTGGCGATGGCCGCCGGGCGGGGTGTCACCGGGGGTTATTAAATAGATTGGTCCGCGGCCGAACGGAGCCGCCGATCTGCACTTGTACTCGCGTCATTAACGGGTTGAGAACCGATTTTAGATCGTGAAATAACAGCCTGTTACAGGGAAAGTTGAGCGGGGCTTATCCCGAGCCGTTCGACAGGCTTAATTGCATTCAAATGCTTAAGTATTTTTATACGACGACTCATTTATTATTCGCGAAACTTTAATTGTCTTCCGTCGCGGAGAGCAAACAATTAATGCGAGTTTAAAGAGTTGTTAAAAATTGGAATTTATTTTTTTTGAAGGGTCCTTCCTACTTGTAGCGTTGTCACAACAATCCAGGGCTTATTCGATACAGGGTGTCGTTTAACCAGTCAAATGCTGCTGGCTTACACGAAACAACATAAGTAAACACAAGTTATGACACGTTCGAATTAAAATTAATAATGAGTATGCTAAAGAAATTGTGTACTATTTTTTTTAATATAAATTAAAAACCGACGAAGTGCAAGACGGTTTCGTGGACCAAGGGTTCCGTACGAATTTGTCGGTGTGCCAAGATATTCGCTATGAACAACCGTATCTAGAAACGCCAGTTACGATTCTTAAGATACAGCAATGTGATAGACAGGCAGACGGACAGTCGGACAGGGTAACGAACGACTCACACAGTCACTTTTCAGGTACGGAACCCTAACTAATTGATGGTTGGCCAGTAGGTATACAAAACAAGCCGGTTAGATTATTTTCCCTATAAAATTATTGTGCCTTCTTATTAATGCTAATTAGTGATGAAAAAATTTGCCCTATTAAGTTAGGGGATTCTTTATTTTAGTTTAGTAATGGACGCTTCTTAAATTCGTAAAACATTGCTTATTTTTCTCGTAATCCAGTAGTTACGCCTCATATTGATCAGACAATAAAGAACGAAAACTCCATTTTTAAAAGTAAATGCGTATGTATAATAAAAACTTTGGAACAGATTTATGCACACGTATATTTTTCTCAACATTTATAAGTATATACTAGCTGCTGCCCGCGACTCTATCCGTGAAGAAAATAGCCTACAAACTGTTCTCAGACCTACCGAATACAGAGAAAAATGTTTCATAAAAATTGGTCGAGCCGTTTCGGAGGAGTTCGATAACAAACACCGTGACACGAGATTTTATGTATTAGACTATAATAGGTTAGTAAATTATAGTCGATACTTAGACTAGTTTTAATAAAACAAACTTAGACCAATTTTATTGTTTTAAGACCGATCCCAAATAAAATCCTAACTATCTCACAAAATCTCGTGTCCCGCCCAACATCATTGTCACAACAACGCAGTGTCCACACATACGCATTTTAAAGAGTTTTTTTTCTGCGGCCTTTCGGCAGTGGGGTGGGTTGTGGGGGACAAAATGTGAAAAATACTCGAAAAAAGGCGAAATTGTACCAGATATATAATTAAAGTCCGTACAGCAAGCGTGCGTCGATGTATTATGCAGAAGGACTCGCGTCGCGGCCGGTGTACCGTCGGCAGCGGAGGGGTTAACCGTTCGTGTCAGTGATTGTACTTATTGTGTTGTTTGTGTTGACTTTGCAATAGTTAATAGGATGTTGCCGGAATAGGTTTTGGCTGCAGGTTTTCTAACGTTTTTTGTAAATGGTGTGGTCGAATTAAAAACTTGTATGATTACTAGCTTCTGCCCGTGACTTCGTCTGCGAAGAATAGGGGTGTAAAAATAGCCTACGACCTGTTCTCAGACCTACCAAAAAAAATGAAATTCGGTAAAGCCGTTTCGGAGGAGTTCGATAATAAACACCGTGACACCAGATCTTTATAATTATATTAGGTTAGATTAGATTTGGTTCTCACATATCAATTAGATAGGAATAGCAATGCATGAAAAAGGTTGTAATTGAGTATTTATTTGTTCAATTTCCTCGCGATCGAAGTGTAAAGCAGAGTGCATAACCTATTAATAAAACCCATTTTACCTGAGACGTTTATATCCAGAAGAGGTATCCCCGAGAGGTTGATGATTAACGTAAACGTAACGTAAATTAACGTAACGTTTTACGCACTTGTTGTACAATCTACTATTTTTATCAATCATGTACGTATAATAAATCATGGTCTCTTCAAGGCTAGAGTGAATAGGCTGTTACTGAACCAGTGAGATACGCCCTTGGCCTCATCTGCACTTTTCATCAGGTGAGATAGACGTCAGGTTTTTCGTGAGGTGGAGCGACGATTTGGTTAAGGTTGCGGGTTGGTTGCTGGGTGCATCCAACGATGCAGATGGTCTATGTTCAGCAGTGGACGTCTTTCCGCTAAATTAATGATGATGATGATGATAAATTTAACGTGTAACTCAATACACCTTGTAAAAAAGTAATATAAACCATCCAAACATTAAATTTAATAAGCTACTTAATAACCCATTTATTTCTCCAAACATTTTTTTTGCGCACCGTACTCGGAGCGGGCGAAATGGACGAGAAAAATTAATTGAACTGATACATATTTGTACATCTGTAGAGACCGCGTGACAAATCACTTTTGGCACGTTTAGGCGCCGGTCGATTGAGTTTGAGAATACACGCCCTTCGTTTCCAGGTCTCGATTAACGATTAACGTGCTCGTATTTAGCGGGGTCTGATTCTTAAGCCGAAATATTAACATGCGTTTAAATAAATAATAAATAAAAAAACTAAACTTGATTGCACGTTTATAACAAAAATGGTGGACGCGCACGGCGCATTCTTTCTCAGTTAATTACAAGCAAACAGATAGAGACAGAGCTATTTCTCGAGACTTATTCTTAATGAAATTCTACCGGCACTCTTGTAGAGTCGAAACTTCGCATAATTATTCTGAATTAAACTATTTATTGAACCAATAATAATTTGCCATTCAAGAACTTTTGACTAGCGTTTAGTTTAAAATAACACTGCAGTGTTTAAGTTTCGATTGGGCTCTAATTTATAAACATAGTAGATCACCAAACAACTTGGCTATAATAATTTGTTAACCTAAGTATTTAGTAAAGTCAGGTTCCAATCGTTGAAGAAACGGTCAAGGGGTACGATTCTCTAAATAAATCTCTCTTTTTGTTTTCAAATAGAAAGATAAACCTTTCTCCTAAATTTTTTAGCTATGGTCGCAAAAATAGAAAAAAAACTCAACGCCATAAATAAGTGATCACTTTTCTACTTTGTCGCTTTCAGTCGTTACATAATTTTGTATGACTTTTCAAACATGACGTTAAAGTGACAAAGTACTACGAAAGTCATCAATTATTTACGACGTTGACCCTACATACTTAATACAATATTATAACAACTAGTTGTACATAACGTATCGCGCATACTTAATGTAATTTGATTCTTGATTATTATTTTGACAATAATAGTTAGGATACTACTGTTTTAGAGAAATTAACTTAAATCTGACCTGTTGAATGTTCCCTTAAAGAAAAAGGAAATGAAAACATGTAAGTAAATAATTTATTGTACAAAAAGAAACAGATTTTTTGTAAAGGAAGAACTTATCATTTTGTGGACATCATCATCATCATCATCATCAGCCTATAACAGTCCACTGCTGGACATAGGCCTCCCCCAATGTGCGCCATTGCGCCCTGTCCTCGGCTAGACGCATCCAGCTTCCACCAGCAGCCTTTCGCAGATCGTCACTCCACCTGGCCGGAGGGCGTCCTACACTACGTTTGCCAAGACGCGGTCTCCACTCAAGAACTCGTTTACTCCAACGGTATAGAATAAGGGCTTGTGGACATGAATTTATAAAAATTCGAGAAATAAAAAAAACTCAGTACATAATTATGAATGGAAAAACATTGTTCCCTGCTTTCAAATTAAAAATGGATTGCGTTCTCGTAAACTCGCAACGAATTAGACATACACACCTAACTCGTAATCGCGTTACTGAGCAATAAATGAAAGGAAATTACGCAATAAATGGGTTATTATTGAATTTATATTAAATTAATCGGCCCCCATCTGTCGTGTGGCGCCCCCTGTCGGGGTTCCTTCACAATGATTACATTATGCCGGTATTTGTAATTTTCTACGAGTGGTTTGGTAATGAGTTTTATTTTGCTCTTTAGGTACAGTGATAGGTTTGGTTTCATAAGACGAATTCTTTTCGTTTTCAAGTCTAGGGCGAATGAGCGTTTACTAAGCGTGCTCCATCGTAGATCAGTATGCTTAGTATAAGTTTTACTTCACCAAAATACTTCTCGATCGCGTTTACGTAAAAAAATCAATTACTAGGGAAACATGGAGAGCGCCTCCGCGCGCGCGCGTCCATGTTTCCATAGAATTGAAATTTTTACGTAAATGCGATCGAGAAGTATTTTGGTGAAGTAAAACTTATACTAAGCATACAGGTGCTAAGTTCAGGAACGGCCCAACACGGTTTGCGAGCGGTAATTCAATCGTTTGGGAGAGGATAGGAATGGGTTGAGCTTGGGATGAGCTTTATTTCCCTGTTAATTCGCTTTGTAAATAAATAAATGAATAAATAAATAAGGCTCATCCCAATCTCAGCCCAAACCTCTCGCAAACAAGTGATTTTTGGGGGTCTATAATGACTCCCATAAAATTTTTGTTCCGAATTTTCAAGACCATAACGTTTTCTGTCATAATTTTTCTTTGTCATATTATCGGAAGTCATAATATTTAACAACATAAATTGGAGCTACGATTTTCTTAAGTCATAATTATTGTAAGGACTAATAAGTAAACTCATATCATTCAGAGTCAAGAAGCATCACACTTCATAATATTAAAGGTACTAAAGTCACTCATAATAATTACTGAAAGGTCTTTTTTCGCAGGTCATAATTATTTTAAGGCACAATATTACTTTGTAATAACATTCAATGTCATGGTTGTATGACATTTCATAATATTAAAGGTAATAATCCTTTTCTGTGCTGTCATAAAAAAAATACCTAACATCGAAGGCTAAGGCGGGAGCTACGCTTGCGCTTCGCTCCCGCCTTAGCCTTCTGAACCTAACCTGTCCGAGTCGCTTCTGCCCTGAAAGTCTTGTACGCTCGCTTCGCTCGCTCGCTGCCAGCGATATGTCTTACAATGTTTCTGAATAATTATCAATGTTCCTTTGGATGTTATAGAATTCAATGAAGATGGTTAGTGCATTTTAGGTAATGAAAAATTATGACTAAAAACAATTATTACTTTAAGATATATGCCCTATAGCGTTTCTGAATAATCAACGATATTCCCTTAAACATTATTGATATCAATATTATGACTTTTTAAAGTTATGACCAATGGGATTATGGCTCATTGCAGTTAGAACTATTAAGCGATATGCTTTACAAAAATTATGACCATCGATATTTATGAGCAAGAATATTATGGACATCAATTTATGACTTTCAAAATTCGGATAAAAAAGATTATGGGAGAAAAGGGGCACCCGATTTTTGGCGTTCCTGAATAGCAGTTCGTCCCTATCCTCTTGCAAACGATTGAATTACCGCTCGCAAACCGTGTTGCATGGGCCGATCCTGAATTTTTGCCCCTTATCTTCGCTTTCCATCAGGCGTGATTGTGGTCAAAGGCAAGCCTACATGCAACTTTACATCTATATGTCCTGGTGGTCATGTAGCGACTACTAGCTCCATCTAGTCATCACATAAGGAACTAACAACTACAATCCTACATCACGCTATCGAAGTTTCTCAACTCGGCTGCATAAATACAACTTCCAACATTCATCCATTGGACTTCGGTCCCCAGGCATAACATCTGCCTGGAGAGAGATCTCTCTATTGCAGCTACCCCCAAATATGTCCTGGGGGTCACATGGCTCTTCTCTGATTGAGAGCGCTTCAGATGTAGTTCCCACGCGGGACCAGTGCGGACTGAGAACTTCACACCAACTACCGAATTGCTTAAGTAAGCAGGATTCCTCAAAGTGTTTTTCTTCACCGTAAAGCTCATGGTAAATTTCAAATGTAATTGCACACGTAAATTGGGGAAAACTCAAAGGAACCCACGAGCCTCTGCTTGAGAGGCCGTAGGTTAAACCACCATGCTGCAACGACTTTTTTTTGGAAGAACTGAAAATTTTATAAAAAGAACTTATATGCTACGTAGGATTTCCATCAACATTTTTAATTGATATTTCTTTCGATTGCCTATTTAAGATCAATATGAGGTTAAATTAAATTATGACTCAAGTATATAACAACGACGTATGATAATGATAATAAATCGTGGCTAATCTTCCCACAATATATTATTACGGTTCCTCATAAAATAATACAAGGCAATAAATTAGTAGGAAATTGAAAAGACGCCTTTTCTACATATATTATTTAAATTAAAATTATTGCCGCTCGTTAAGCAAAGTCAACATTCGTATAATTTAACCGATAATAATCTTTATGTGCTTAGTAATAATAGTGTTTGTGTTGTACAAAATTTTAAGTGCATAGAATAAGGGCTTATTTACGAGTATAGCAAGTAATCCTTTCGATTTTTTTATTTTTATTTTATATAAAAAAATTGTTGCGTCCTTTCCTTAAAATTAACAACTTTAATTTCAATACTAGATGGATAAACCAACCAGTCTGCATAATTCCCGTTCCCATGGGAATTCCGGAAAAATACATACTCTATGTCACTCTCGGAACTAAGACGAATCTAATGAAACCTCACACAGAAATGATACATACATAAATACAAAAGCTCGAAAAACATAACCCTCCTTCGACAGTCGGCTGAAAAGGAACCCTGGCATTACGTTTTATGCGCTTGAAAAATCAAATCCAACGCGATTTCAGTCAAAATGTGTTATACAAATTTCTTAAAAGAATCTAATAATTTAAAATCACCGACCTTGACTTCCCTGATTTCTTCGATCGACCATCGTAGGATCGACAGCCGCTGATGATGCATCGGAGAGAGGCAAAACACGTGTCCGAATTCACATTTATGGTGGTGGTGGTTTTTATGGGTTTAATTGCGTTTGCCTTAGTTACTTATTTTTTTATTTTTTTGCGGAGGAAGGGCGAGAAAATTGCATGAAAAACTATATTTTCATCGCAAACGCAGCTATTTTGCATTTGTGTTGCCTATCGATAGTCCAAGATAGTTAAGACAAAACCAATAGCATCGATAGTATATCGATATTGCCGCATGTCAATACTATCGATAGTGCTTTATAAGCAGTGATCGGAACTCTGGGTGCAAAACTTTAACAAAACTTGTAAAGCTGACATTAAGGAGAATTTACAACCAAGAAAAATAAGAATATTATTGGCAGCTTAGTGTTCAATTTAACTCTGTATCGAAATCTCAGATTTTCAGTAGTTTATTAATATTTCCATGTCTGTAAGCACTGTTTCATGCCCGCTTGGCAAGTTTTGTTAAAGTTTTGCACCCAGAGTTCCGATCACTGTTTATAAGCAATACTATTGACAATGGCAATACTATCGATTATATTGGACATAAAACTATCGATAGTATTGCAAAATTATCCAGTAGTGACCAAAGACAATCGATACTATCATCACGTGGCGCGATGCTATCGATAGTAATATCGATATCCTAAATAGTTTTCGAGGTCAACTGTCGATAGGTAATCAAACTATCGATAGTTCTGCAGCACTGTTTTGCACGACTTGACCCCACTACTTAGTGGAGGAGCAAAACAAGTATTCCATTTAATTTAACATGGAACTCGGCAAAGAAACGCTAAATCTGTATTGTATTTAATAATTTGCTTTTTAAACATTGTACAAGGCCACCCGCGGTGATGACGTCACACACCCCTTTGAAAAAACTGGCGCGTGGGCACTTACGCGATCGATTGTTCGTTAATAATCGTTCTAATATCGAATAATCGAATGCTTTGTTCGATTTGAATTGGGGATGTAATTTGCGTATTCTGGTGCGTCATTAGAAATTTAATGAGTGGTTCTTTTGATGTTTGAACGCGTTTATTGCATCTGTTGATTGTTTAGTCTCATTGAGATGGTGCGCGAAATGTGCCCGTTTTGTTGCATTCTGGGGACATAAAAAAACCGAGAGTCCATAGCATTTTGGTTTAATTTTAATTATCGTTGAATTTGAAATCAAAATCGGTTTCTTTTTTATTTTAAATTTTGGTTTCATTGTAATCATTCATATTCTTTTTACTAATTTACGTACTTTTCGCTAACGACATTTTTGCACTTATCTAACACTACATTGTAGCATTGTAAAGTGCCTGATCATAGTTTGCGAGCAAGGGGCTCCAAATGGTTCGTGTAATCACAGAGTAACTAATAGTACTGTATAATATACACACCGCAATGCTTCGCCAGTTCCTTTTGCTTGAACTTGGCTTGACACGCGCTGCCGCGTGTCTAGATTTGTGCTTTTCGGAGGCGTAAGTGGTATCACACACCATGAGAGATGATGATGAGGTGTGGTATTCCACACAGCATAGAAAAAATTGGAAGAAACCTATACTCAACAGTGGGTAGAAAAAGGTCGAAAAAGAGAAGAGACAGAGAAGTGGTACCACCATCGAAAAGTTTTATTTATTAGGTTCCAAGTAAAAACTAAGAAACCTTGTCAAGTTTGTCAGTAAACAAGTTTTATTCAGCCGAGATAAATGAGTCCTAAATAGTTTCAAGACGGTTACAAGAAACCAAATTGTGTGCTAACTATGACAAAACGGAATATTTCAACTTCTTCAAGTTCAAATTCAAGATGTGTTTTACTTGATGTATTGTTTTCAAAACGCCACAATAATGTTTATTGTCTCCTTGAAGCTTGTACAAAAATATCTGTTTTTAGGGTTCCGTACCCAAAGGGTAAAAACGGAAACCCTATTACTGAGGCTCCGCTGTCCGTCCGTCCGTCCGTCTGTCACCAGGCTGTATCTCGGGAACCGTGATAGCTAGAGAGTTGAAATTTTCACAGATGATGTATTTCGGTTGCCGCTATAACAACAAATACTAAAAAATGGAATAAAATAAATATTTAAGGGAACGTGATTTTTATAGATAATTGTACGGAACCCTTCGTGCGCGAGTCCGACTCGCTCTTGGCCGGTTTTTTTGAGTTTTTGCCCACCTCTTCACCTTAAAGGTTTCGCTTTGTGTGTCCAAACAAAGAAGTTTGGAAACATTTTCAAACAGTACTTGTGGTCTTTCAATAATATCTCCTTTGCTATAAAAGTTTTTTTTCATAGGTTTCCAAATTAAAACGAACTTTTAATTTCCCTTTGAACTAGGAAACGTGTTTTATTATATTTCAAAGTAATCCTAAAAAGTCACGAAATAAAATGGGAATTGAATATTGCTCGTAGAATAGGGTTATTCCAGGTGAAATATCGCTAAATGGGGTTGTATCGTGAGTTTGACGTTACAGTATTGCTCGCGAAACCAATCCCAAACGTGACGCAAATGTCATAACTGTCAAAACAACTGTCAAAACGACTGTCAAAAAATATTAGACTTCACACGTTTAGTTCTGCCTGGCGATCTAAAGGCTGGGCGCTTGCCTGTCTCAAAAACTAGAAATAGCTGTTCAGATAAATAATGCGGCCAACTTCTGGAGGTAGATGCCTGTGGCAGAAAATCTTAACGACTTTTTTACTTCGTAGTTTTAGTTTAGTTTATTTTAACGTATTGTCTTTTATTATTGTCTATTATATTATAATACATGTATTTAATGTGAATAATCATTTTTGCTGGTTTTTATTTAAACAATATATAAATCAAAAATTAAATTGCCCGTGAATTCACCAATAATGAATTATACCATTGGCCTGTACTTTTAGTGTTTAATGCTAGGTTTACACAGAGCTTAGTAGCTAAATGCTTAGTACTTGTCACTTACCTACACTTGACAGATGCGTGTATTGTATAATACTAAGCACTTATACAATATGTTTACACACTTCTGACAAGTGTAAGTGACAAGTATAAGCATTAGCTACTAAGCTCCGTGTAAACCTAGCATAACACGCGGGCACTTGATATCGCATTCACTGTTTTGTTCTGTCAAACGGTATAAGATGGTGACAGAGAGAGATGGTGCGTTAGACAATATGGCCTCTGTTAACTAGAAACTTCAGTCACTACTTGACACTGCCAACGTACCAACGAATAATGTTACCAGATTCAAACCACAAAGGTCCACGTTGACACTTTCAAATGCGTTTCCAAATCCAGCCAGCCAGTCTTAAAAACATAGAGCAGCTTAAACAAACGGGGTACATCTGTTCGATCGACACTGGCCTGCAGTAGTTTTTCAAATATGCAATTTACTGATTTAAAAAAAAAAGGAACACCTCCCTCCGGTCGCCCGGTGGGGGGAGAATGGCGTAAAAAAGAAACGAAACCATGAAAAAATAGGCCCGCGTATGGTAAATAGCATTGGCGGACCCCCGCCTTAATTTTAACGTTATTTTAGTGCGTGATATTTTTAAACGACTTTTAGTCGGAAATATTTGGACGTGGTTTTAGAATTCGGATATTGAGGCATCGTGTGCATTAAATTGAAAAAGGTAACGCTGACAATTTAGCTCGTAGAAAGGTGAGGAGGTAGCAGATTTTAGTTTATCAGTTCTAGAGAACTGCTGTGATTCCCGAAAAAAGTTTTTTGAAAGTTATAGATTTCACGCTTAAACCGCTGAACCGATTTAAATGAAAGTTATGGAGATATACTGTTTTAAACTTTCGTGATTTTCACTCATAATTGGGCATTTCTATTTTTCGTTGTACCCAAAATTAAGAAATTGTTAACAAAGAGTTAAAATGTGTCCATTTGGTTGGACTCTTTCAAGTCTTTACAATTAAAAAAAAACGTAACAAGTCAGTAAATTCTTCACTTCTTGTTAAACATTGTTAAACTTGTCCGATTTGTTATTTTTTTTTATTGTAAAGGCTTGAAAAAGTGCGTAACCAAACGGACTACCTAATTTTAACTCCCTGTTAACAATTTCTTAATTTTTGGTACAACTAAAAATAGAAATGCCCAATTACTATACGGGACTTATCACGCAATAAATATTTATTTATTTACCTTGACGTTTCGGTCACATTGCAGCAGCCTAAGCCTGAGCAGTTAACTCGTGACCACGGCTGCTGCAATGTGGCCGAAACGTCGAGGTAACTAAATAAATATTTATTGCGTGATAAGTCCCGTTTAGTATAGTAATTATGTTATGGAGATAGTTTAAGACACTGCGAAGGACAGGATAGTTTTAGCTCCCATACAAAAAACGTGATTTTTTTGCTCATTTTTGCTCGATATTGGTAACGGCAACAGGTAGACGCTTAAAATATTCACAGAATATTTAGTTATATATTCACTTTAAATTGAAAATAAAACAAATATTTAAGGGGAGCAAAAAAACTAACTAAATGGTACAGAACCCTTCGTGCGCGAGTCCGACTCGCACTTGGCCGGTTTTTTTCTTATTGTACTTATTTTTAGTCTACGTTAGTTGTAAATATATAATTTATAAGTATTTATCTTTCAATTATGTGTATAAAACTTAGCAGACTGATAGCTATTGCGTCATAGAACGCAAATCGACATTGCCCACATGTCCACATAAAAAAACCGCATCAATATCCCACCCTAATTCCGAAAACTGAAAGCCACGTAATTAGAGCATCATTACCGTCGTATCAGGAGACCGTGTTAAAAAGCATGGCGGTTATTACGTACCATTACTGAGAATTAAGTTTTTTTGATTAGCCCTAATCAAGCCACAATAGTCGGCTACCAAAACATAGAATTTATTCCCTCCTAATTGTCTTATAGGTGTGACAGCCATTATTTTAATTACAAACGGCGGCTTTAATTATGGCTTACGTTTCTTTCTATGTACTTTTAATGCTACTGTGTAAAGTAATATGTCGCTTATTTTATTTCTGAGCTTAATGCAAGGTTTCGTTCGGTAATCGTATGCGTGTCTCGATATTTACGTTAAGAAATTTTAATTGCTTTAATTATTGACGACGTGGAGGAATTCATTGAGACGTGCTATACAATGGCTGTAATTCGTTTGGTTCGTATGCGTTACGCAGGTGCTTGGATATGTGTTTAATTATGGTATTTGTTCGGGGTTAAATTTGTAGAGTAAAAGAAAATAGGGTCCTGTAGGCACCCTTCGAGCGCGGAACCGCAAATGGCGGAACCAAAAAGAAATAATAAATATTTGTGACGGAATAAATTATAGTTGTCAGTGAAACGTAGCAGTCAAACCGAATAATTTATTGAATCAAGCGTTACTATGCGGACGTCCATGTTAAATAACTGAAACAATTACTTTGTTCACTCGCGACCTTACGATAGTTACGTTTATGTAAGAAATGCGTGTTCATGCAGTTCCTACACCTCCACACTGTACGAACATACACTAATCACACAAACCCAACTATCACCACCACCAAACTACACTGACGCATTTCGAACTCAACCAGAGCTCATCTTCAGAGTAGGTACCACAATCGTACGCTATAGTTAAGAGAAGCATAGCGTACGATTGTGATGGCTCTCTCGCTCATTACCTTTAACAATATTCGCTGAGATGGTAATGACGCTAAATAAAATGCCGAAAAACCTGAACATGGGTCAATTTACGTCGTCAGCTTCGTCAACAAGACAAATTAACATTCGAAATACAAAAACAAGTGTCAGAACCAACACTTAATGAGGCGCTTGCCATCAGAAAGAGTTAAAGCGCATAGCGATGGCAATTAGGCGTTAATGATCATGGCGTTTACAATGTCCATTAGTAATGTTGGCGGTACCTCGTGGTAAATTAGCTAAAAATGCAAACAGAACATATGAGGCGCCGCACGGCGTATGACTTTGTTTTGCAGAAAAATACAAGGCATCCCATACGGGTATGCCACATGAAGGGAAAGTATCTCAAAACCTGTAGATAGGCAATTTTACTGAAAGGAGACTTCATTTTGATTTTATAAACAATTTCAACTGCATTCAAAGATTTTTGACTAATCGCCTGTCTGAACCCGGAATCGAATAAAAGGTAAAAAAATCGTAATATTACAATACCGATCAAAAGGCTCAATCGCAAGGATTATTTTTTCCAAATAACAGCATCTTAAATAACCGCACATTGCACCTGCCGTTGACACGAGTAAAATGAGTCGTGATTTTAGCAACATAAGTAAACTATGTACTTACTTAACTTTGCAGTGAAATAAATAAATATACTTACTTAACCGGCGCTTAAATTGGACCACTTCCGTATTTCTACCAAATTACACTATTAATTTACACTGGCAACAAAATATGAAGCGATGACGCATAATGGTGGACTGTTTGTGGCGCTGTCATCGCTCAATTTTTTTGTTGCCAGTGTAAATAAATAGTGTAATTTGGTAGAAATACGGAGGTGGTCCAATTTAAGCGCCGGTTCAATATAGCTAGTATGGGTATGGCCACAATTGAGAAATCTCTTTCCAGGCAAATGAAATAAACTCTCTCAATCTGAGAGGAGGCCTGTGCCCAACAGTGGGACGTATATAGCCTGAGGTGATGATGAATTATTCAAGACATGGTAGCATAGTGGTCTGACTTATGGCTTCTTAAGCAATTCATTGGTGTGTATGAAGATCCTAATCCGCACTGGGCCCGAGTGAGACCGGCCCAAGCCCTCGTATTCTGAGAGGATGCCTGTGCCCTGCAGTGGGACGAACATAGGCTGAGAGGATAGATTAGTTAAGTCGCGATTAACTCGTGAGTGTGAGCTTATTTATGAGTGAAAAATTGTTGTAGGTTTGGAACCTTATTTCTAATCTTAGCCGACTCCATCGATTCGATTTTTTTTGTCATTCGCTCTTGTTTCTTTGTGTTGTGCTCAATAAACTCTGCTTATATATTTTGTTAGAAAAAATGTGTTTAAATTTCTATTTACATTAAAAATCTCGTCTCTATTCAATCAGATACACTCAGTTCCTCATAAATACCTACTATCAGGCTTACCGTTTTACGTACCTAGGGCGGTAATGCTCATTATTCAATGATCACTATGAAAATCAAAAGTATGGTTATCGCTATCGCGTGGCTAACGATAAACAATACTCGTAAGTGGCATCGTCAATTATACCTCCATTACAGCCTGTAAGAAATAGGCTATTTGGTTTATTAAAAACGTATGGTAATCATTTACGGCCTAGGAAGGTAATGCGTTACAGTTCTAGGGCGGTTAAATTTGTTCAAACGCTTTCACTATTAGGTAATGTTAAAAAATGTATCCTTCGATTTTTGTAAGTTTAAAGTTTCGATTGGGTTTGGACCAGTACTAATGTCGCTACGCTGCTCGCCTTTCTGTCTGTCACAGGTGTTTCAAAAAGCACATAAGATAGGCAGCTGAAATCTATACAATAATGTGTAAAAAGTGTGTATAAGTTTTAGGTTTCTTAGCTGTATCTATAAAAATCCAGTGTTTGTTGTGTTTCTAAGTAAAACTACGCAGTGTGAGGTAATTTTATAATGGTTGTTGGGAGTCCCTTAATTTTTAATTTACTTTTATCTTCATCATTTTTATTATTGTAGCTGGTGTAGTTAAAACACCATTTAGTCTAGACTTACAAAACTTAGTAATGGGTTGGATGTTTGATTAGTGACGCGTGCCTTTCGTTCGCCATCCCTGTCTTACATGTTTCAATAAGTACCTGCTCATTTACAAATTGACTGACTAATCGGTGACTGGAACAGATTTTTACACCGTTTGCACATTGTTTAGTATAAATACTTGGGTTGGTGTCGTTCTGTTGGTATTCGTTTTAGTTCGTCGGTCAAACTCGAACCCAATCCTCGGTTTCGCGAGTCGCACCGCAACAGTTCATCTCATTTCTTTGTGTTACTAGAACGAGTGAGCTAAAATATACAGGGTTATTTGTAATTCACTAGCATCCTTTTAACCCTAAACTCCTACCACTTAAACAAATGTTTTTTGTTTTACGGCTTTTGTCATAACTTAATATTTTTGGTGTAATAACGTTTTGAAAATTTGAAATTTCCTCTTATTTTTACGATACTCTGTGTATTTGTATGGGAAAAAAATGCTTCATTTTAAAAAGTCGTAAAACAAAAAACATTTGTTTGAGTGATAGGAATTCAGGGTTAAGACGTCCGAAAAGAGGTAGTGAGCTAAACCAACTGATATAGTTATTTTGAATCACTCGCGAGCTACCCATCTCTAGTACAAACGACTTAAATTCGAAATTTAAAAAAATTATCGCCGTGTGCGTGTGCGTGCCGCATCACCGCTTAGCTAAAAGTTCCAAATTCAAAAATTTAAAACCAGCACCAACAAGACAGTGAACTGGCCATTGTGTCAAGAGCGCGAAGCTATAAAAAAAAAACAGTGGATGTTCTCAAATTCAGAACGCCTCCGGACGACATAACACAGGGACCCCAAGGAGCAACGTTCCCGAAGCGTAGGTAAGTTTCCCTTTGCTATCGAAGGATATTCCTAAATAAACATAATCAACAAAACTCCATAACGTTGCACCCGTTATTGCATTACGAACACTTGCAGTGTCGTAATAGTGTCTGAGTAGACCGGACCGAGCTATTAAGGAGGGGAAATTAGTGCATTATTGACTGATTTCCCGGCAACTAGCTAGTCGGTTCGTGTCGGGGTTGCCAGTTAAAATGGTGAGGCGGGCTGTGTCGTCGGCGACTAACGACATTGAATAAAATAGGCGCTGAAGTTCAATTTTATCCATTTTAAAGTGATGTTAGATAAGAAAAGTACTATAAAACGGGTTCGATGATACATTCTCAGGCTAGTTTGGGATCCACTCTGTATTAGTCGCTCAAGAAATTCCTTTATCACTCTAAGTTTTAATGTCAGTTGTATTGCTTGAAACATGAAAGGCTTTTTTTTCACTTGCATGTCAATGTGATGTAGGAATTATCATAAAAAATTGTAAAGCACTTGGTCAAATACCCAACTACCCAGCGCTATAAGGAGCTGCAAAGTAGCCGAAAGGATTTTTAAATATGCAAATGTACCCATATACTTAATACTTACACCTCAATATGCAACTAACAGGCTGTACAATGCCTGTATACCTCGTGTGCTGGTTGGGTATACTCTGTGATTGAACGTGACCTAGACCAGTAGAAGACCAGTATCAGATGCAGTTGCGTCATGACCACGAGTAGACTAAAGAATTTTCTGCATCAAAATATCAAGAACTCCATGGGACAATTGACATCACATAGTCCAAACTTAGCAAAGTTTGTACTATGGGTACTAGACAACGGATAAACATACTTATATACATATTAAACATCCAAGATCCGAGCACAGACATTCGTATTTTTCACACAAATATCTGCCCCGACCGGGAATCGAACCCGGGACCTCAAGCTTCGTAGTCATGTTCTCTAACAACTGCCTAGTATGCTTAGTATAAGTTTTACTTCACCAAATATGGAAACTTTCCATAGTAATTGAAATTTTAACTTAAACGCGATCGAGAAGTATTAGGTGAAGTAAAACTTATACTAAGCATACCGGTCGTCATAAACGGTAATCACACTAATCACGTTATAAGTACGCGCATAACAAAAATATCTTATGCAATTAACCGTGAATCATTAAGCTGTTTGTGATCTTTGTCATGTTGAAATATTTTCTTTTTTATCAGTTGCGAGTTGTATTGCAAAGAAAGCACAAGTGTTACAAGTCTAGTGTTACCTTCACTTCGATAACTAATTGCCATTGTCACTTAAATACCGAACCAAGGAGACATTCAGTATTCTGTTGAGTGTATTGGTGAATTGACTGATTTCCCAGGAATATGCTTGTCGAGTTGATTGATTCCTTTTTCGTCGTATTCCTGATTGGACATATTCTTGGACACATTTTAGTAAATAAATTATACTATGAAATATTACTTGTGACTTTGCTTGGGTAATAAAATAAAATAATGATTGATTCCTTTTTGTTTTATTACGCAAACAAAGTCATAAGTATTTCATAGTATACCTAATTTATTTACTAAAATGTGTTGAAATAAGATTAGGTATGCTGAAAACGGAATACGTCCATACAGGAATGTGCCGAAACAAGAATATGTGCAATCAGGAATACGATTGTGTTCGAGATGCCAGTTACAATGGCGGCTAGGCTTGACCAAGACACAGACGAAGCCAGGGTGAGATGGAAGGAGGGAAACTTTGTGGATCACGTGAGTAACTATTATGTTTTTTAGATAATGAAATCCCTGTGGCTTGAAGTGATATTTAAAGTTGACTAGCAACCAAGAAGATTTTTTTTGAAAAAAAATTTTAGATTATAATTTTCGGAGACAGGCAAAAGTTTCCCAACTTGAACAACTGCTTTTTTTATTGAAGAGCAAGGAAAGCCAAGTTCAAGGGCTATGCTTAGAGTTTCTCTGCGGTATCGCATAAGAAATGATGAAATCCGCGCTAGAACTAAAGTCACCAGGCTCGAAGAATCGCCAGGCTCAAGTGGCAGAGGGTAAGGCATATCGCTCGTAGAACTGATGGCCGATAGGGCCAAAAGGTTCTCGAATGGCGTCCACAGACCAGGAAACTCAGTGTCGGTAGGTTTCAGAGGGAGACCACCTAGTTAAGGTTGTGGGAACGCGTTGGATGTGGATAGCGCAGGACCAGTTTGCTTGGTGGACCTAGGGGAAGGCCTAAGCAAGCGATAAGCGATCATTTGATGAGAAGCAATTTTAAGAGAGTCACTGTCTGTTCCCGCCAAGCGTGACGTGTGACATTTAGATCAATATATTAAATCCGCTCACTCATTCCCAGTCACGTAACTTCGTAAGGAGCCGCGTGCGTGGTCACATCTTCGCTCAATCACTCGCCAAATTAGCATTGTCAAGTGAAGACGTATACTTCTTTCTCTTGAGTCGCGCCTCTCGATTACTCACGCATACCGGCCGGTAAAAGTGTCTTGTGATTATACGTAGTGCAGTTACAATCAATCAGCTCAATCCTTGGTGAAAGGAATCATCACCCTCAGCTCATCTCGTACGATGCCATCATCAGCTCACCAGTAAGTCGTTCCTTCACATCATCTCTCCTAACCTAAAACCTCATCTCATCGTCGAGTGTTATCATCGGTCCCATTGATAATATCTTTCTGTTGCCAATTATAGTTGAGGCCGACGAGGCTGTGTCATTTTTCTTCAGGTAAATTAGTAGTAGCCGTGGTGGCTTGGTGGTTAGACCTATGGCCTCTCAAGCAACGGGTCATGGATTCAAATCCCGGCTCGCACCTCTGAGTTTTTCGGAATTTATGTGCGAATTTACAATTGTAATTTACCATGAGCTTTACGGAGAAGGAAAACATCGCGAGGAAACCTGTATACACCTGCGAAGACATTCAATGGTGTGTGTGTAGTTTCCAATCAGCACTGGGCCCGCGTGGGAACTACGGCCCAAGCTCTCTCTCTCGTTCTGAGAGGAGGCTCCCCTGCAGTGGGACGTGTATAGGCTAGAATGATGATGATGATGAAATTAGTCGGCTAGCGCAACGTTAGTCGGCGCAGCCCTAACTTGACGCCTATTTGCACCATTAGCTTCTTGTACCGCGCCCGTTTTAAAACCGAACAAATCGACGATTATACTCCGTTCGTTAATATTGCCGAGTTACGGTATGCTTAGTATAAGTTTTACTACACCAAATACTTCTCGATCGCGGTTACGTTAAAATTTCAATTACTATGGAAATTTTCCATATACCTAGTATGTAGTATTTGTTTCACTTCACCAAAATATTACTTATTCAATTACTATGGAAACTTTCTTAGTAGTCATAATTGAAATTTTAACGTAAACGCGATGGAGAAGTATTTGGTGAAGTAAAACTTATACTAAGCATACAGTATGATAGATAGATAGATTAGATAGATTCATTTATTTCAGATTGAAAATTACAAATATGTTCTGCATTCCAAATGTCATAAATATAAAGAATTCACAAAAAGGTCATCAAAAGAATTCGATAAACATAAATGAAATTAATATAAAATGTCACAAAGATAAAAAGTAATATTAAAAACAATAAAAGAGTAATAAAACAAAAATGTATGCATGTATGCAATGTATGCTTAGTATAAGTTTTACTTCACCAAATACTTCTCTCGATCGCGTTTACGTAAACATTTCAATTCTATGGAAACGTGGACGCGCGCGCGCGGAGGCGCTGTCCATGTTTCCATAGTAATAGATTTTTTTACGTAAACGCGATCGAGAAGTATTTGGTGAAGTAAAACCATTACTAAGCATACAGAGTGCTTAGTATAAGTTTTTACTTCACCAAATACTTCTCGATCGCGTTTACGTAAAAAATTCAATTCTATGGAAACATGGACGCGCGAGCGCGGAGGCGCTGTCACATGTTTCCATAGAATTGATTTTTTTACGTAAACGCGATCGAGAAGTATTTGGTGAAGTAAAAACTTATACTAAGCACTCTGTACGCTTAGTATAAGTTTTACTTCACCAAAATACTTCTCGATCGCGTTTACGTAAAAAATTCAATTACTAGGGAAACATGGACAGCGTCTCCGCGCGCGCGCGTCCATGTTTCCATAGAATTGAAATTTTTACGTAAACGCGATCGAGAAGTATTGAAGTGAAGGAAAACTTATACTAAGCATACTGGTTATTATCGAAAACTTTATAGTACAAACTCACCTCAACAACCAATAATTTTGCTAATAAAATGTTAATTAAGTTTTTCATTTTTAAATAGTTAAACAAACAGTTTAAATGGAATCAAAAATGAATTATGATGAATTAACCTAAACACATGGACGTGGACTGGCGGATTGGTTTTTTTTTAATTACGGAATAATTACTGGCGAGTTATGATTCAGCATAGGTTTTTAATTAGTTTTTATAAAAAATATTACGTCATTAACCCAGACGAGGCATTAAAAGTTCAGTGTGCACGTACTGCCTCCCAGCTGGGTTTTGCTCTTACGAAAAATATTCGAAAAAAAGACAAAAATCTTGTCTTTTATTCTCATTGGAAAACTAAGTAAGTTCTGTATTTAAAATATAAGAAACCTCCACAAAATATTATAACGCCTTGGTTTTAATTTTTTCCAACCTTTAATTTCATCATCATCATCATTTCAGCCGAAAGACGTCCACTGCTGAACATAGGCCTCCCCCAAGGCTCGCCGAACAGATCGGTCCCGTGCCATCCGCATCCAACGAGATCCCGCAACCTTGACCAGGTCGTCGCTCCATTTTGTTGGAGGCCTACCTACACTGCGCCTTTGCGACCTTTAATTTAATCTTAGGTCATTCAATATTTGGAGTCATCTCCATCATATCAGCCAAAGGACGCCTACTACTGGACAAAGACCTCCTCCAAAGAGTTCCACAACGATCGGACCTGCGCTACCCGGATCTTAAGTGGTATAGGAACCACTTTAGCAGATTGTCAGCCATCTTGTTAGAAGCCTTCTAACGCCACGTGTTCCAGGCCGTGGTCGCCACTCTAGAAACTAACTGCCTTATCGGTGGTCAGTTCTTCGAGCAATGTGCCCTTCCTGCTGCCACTGAGTCTGGCGAATCTCCGTGCTATGCAGTAAATTTGTGGTAGTTTGATTAAAATGTCCGGCAGAACATTAGACATTTATTACCCTGACACGAAACACATTGTAGATATTAAAAAAATACTGGTTCTTTAGAGTCTTCTAGCTTACGACACGCACTGTAAAATTTTTATAAGGCCAAGTATCTGCAGACTAGCTGATGCCCGCGACTTCGTCCACGTTTATCATTGATGCTCCCCTACTATTGCTCGTAGCCTGATGTTCTATAGCCTTCCTCAATAAATGGACTATTCAATACAAAAATAATTTTTCAATTTGAACCAGTAGTTCCTGAGATTAGCGCGTTCAAGCAAACAAACAAACAAACTCTTCAGAATATTAGTATAGATGTAGGTACAAAACTTTGCCTTTCAGTTCACCTTGCCACCCATAATTTTCGTTGTTATTGTTCCCTAAGAAATATCAAGTAGCGTTCAACTTTTCAGCCGTCCGACTCCGTCTCCCGCCTAGTCTAGAATTCGCGTGCGTCTGTTTCACACCGCGCTACACCCACAAACCCTTACCACGTTAACATAAAGGGTATATTGACATAATTAATGCGTTCTCGTAAATGAAATGAAGTATGGCAGTCGATCGATCGAAACGAAATCAAACCGGTCCACGGCTTACCCCGCCACAGCGATTGTAGGGTCTCCAATTAGTTTTTATGGTACGCTTCATTACAGCCAGTGTTAATTATTATTGTGCTGACGAACGCTTGTTCTCTCGACGACCTAATTAGAACGGCACCCGGTTTTTTTCTCCTTTTTTTGTTTTCTTGTCAGCAAATATGAGGGTGTTCGCGTTTGCTAGAGCGAACGATTTTGCCGCTAAATTCGAATTCGATTTTCGAATTTCATTCTTTTTAATTAACGCACCGCTTGTTCGGGGTTTTTAACCGCCAGCATTATGCTTGGCAAATCAAATCAGAATCGCCGTATCTGAGTCTTCGATTATTTTTAATTTAATCTGGCTAATGTGTGCAACCGACATTGTGGCTTTTAAGCAATTCGATTGCCGTTTTTTTATATTTTTTTACGTGTGAAGCCAATGATTATGAGGAAGCGCTGGTAAATACACGATTATTGATTCCTTATTGTTCTAAATAACATATCATTATCATTGCGGCTTCACAACTTCTTGTTAGTAGCTCTCTTTAGATGTTTTTTGTTAAACTGCGTCTATAACAACTTAATTGCGGTTACATTGTCAAGAAAGAAAAAAGTTACTCTTCAATCTGTACGCCTAATAATTGTTGAGGTATATTTTCTAACAAGAACTTTCAATTTGCGAGGTAAGTAAATAAAAAGTGTTACAATAGAATTTATTAGGTAAAGCATCGAATGTAAATCATCAATTAGAAAGCACTCAATTTACGCACATAAATTTGGGAGTAAGAAGTAGTTTGAGTTGTGTTAGAGCTAAAATTTTAGAGCTATATTTACATAAACTTTAATACATAGGACATAAATCAAAAATGTACGATAAATAAAGATGTACACAAACAAAATAAACAATTTAAACTGTGATATCAAAAATCAATGTTGGTAATCTTAATCTCAAATTTGGATTACTGAGCCACGGCAAAATGTTGTCGTAGTAAGTGTCACTTATAATGGTTTTCCTTATTAGCAATGTAATGTCACTATGAGCTTTTTTGTGAAAAGGTGTCACGATTCATCTGGCTCTGACATAGTATTCCTAATGAAATGAATGGTCTTTGGTAGATATTTTAGTAGTGGTTCGGTAAGATGTAGAGTAGACGTCGCAAAATAACTTTTTTTTACGTTTTTGACTCCCACAGCTCCGCCATATTGAATTAAAAAAAAAAAAAAACTAAATAGACAAAATCAATATAATTATTAAGCATGCTCACAAAAATCGATGGATAAATCGTTAACTACTTTGAAAAAACGATACGAGATACGAGATCTCAAAATCGACAATCTGGCCAAGTTAACTTTAATAAGTGTGCGTCAAGGTTCAGTTTGGTTTACATCTTGATTTGAGATAGGAGTTTTTTTTTCAAAGTAGTTACGAATGCATTTTTGCTCAAACTGAAAAAAAATGCTTCGCTTGGACAATTACCAAAATTTGCTTAATCTAAGTAGAAGGGTGTCGTTTTATCTTTCTTGAACAATTATTTATTAAGTGTTTTTGAAAGTTCGTAGAGTTAGACCAAGATAAGTCAGCAACGATTTTGATAGCTCGCGCAGTACATGTGTTAATACGTCAAAATTCTATAGAAGTTTGATGTTTAATATAAAACTTGCACTGCGTGTGCTATCAAAATCGTTGCACACTTACTTGTTCTGACTCTATCGCTTTTAGATAACAATCCCACAGTTTTCATCGGCTAAACAATAATAGTTTCTTTATAGCTTTTTAAAACTACTTTGAACTAGACCGGCCCCCATGCTTCACTCTTAATAAGCGAAACCATAAATCCACCAACTAATTGGCCCGATTAGAAAATTAAATTATTTTATTGATTCCTTTGTAATGTTATCGAATTCTTTACGACGGCTCGATTAGTTCCTATTTAATAGTTCCACGGAATTGATTGTTAACACATTTTTTTTAAGTCGATTAGAGCAATCAAACGTTTTTATGGGACGTAAAATAATATTAATAATTATTAGTAATAATCGTTTTAATGGCTGATAATAGGCGAACTAAGACGCCGACAGATTTTGTATGCGGTCAAACTTGTGTCAAAATACAATTATGTTTCTTTTAAATCAGTATTAATTGTTATTTGTAATGAAAATATTCATTTTGCTTTGTAATAATACACCTGTACAGGCGCGGAGTGAAAAGGTTAGTTGACTTAAAGTCAACTTTTGCTTGTGGACAAGTAGTTGGTAGATGTCAAAGAATCACACGAAATTGCAATGCAATGATATCAAAAGCTGTTTGTATTTAGTTTTAAACATCGTAAGCGAATTATATGATTGATTATTAATTGACAATAGTTAAGTACCCAATCCGCACTGGGCCTCCGTGGGCTGCGACCCAAGCCCTCTCAAAGTGAGAGGAGGCCTGTGCCCTGCAGTGGGACGTATATAGGCTGGGATGATGAATAGGTAACAAACAGATATATAAAAGTCGTATAATAGCCATTGTAGCCTCTGACCTATGACCTCTCTAGTAGAGGGTTTGACTCCGGGCACAGAATATATAATAGTACTAACGTACAGATTGGCCACGCTCCGCCCCGCACCGATTCGAGTTACCCCACCCCTCAAGGCGCAGATTGCCGGACCCCGCCGGAATCCAGAAGAGTGCGCGCGCGATGTATGTAGGCGTACGCGTGTACAGACGTCGTCGTGCTTATGTAGATTCAAGAACGCGTATTTGTACATCGTGTCCGCCGCGTGCCCCGGGCTTGCATCTCGGAATTTGCGTGCGAAATTACGTTTGAAATTTACCATGAGCTTTACGGTGAAGGAAAACGTCGTGAGGGGACCGGCACACACACGCGAAGAAATTAAATGATGTGTGTGAAATTCCCAATCTGTACTGGGTGCGCTGGGAAATACGGCTCAAGACCGTATTGAGCCTATTCCCCGCAGTGAAGCGTACAAGCTGGGATGATGATGCTTCCTAGTTAACTATTATGTAAGGCTGAGGGGGGCTGTAGGTTTTTTTTGCAAAAAAGGCGGTAGTCCATAAAAGGTTGGCAATCTATGCTCTATGCTAACCACGCTATAGCTAAACCGTTTAATTGAGTCCTCGCCCGTTGGGTACAGAGGCGCGGGGGTTGACGACAAAGGGCGGGCGGCAGGCACACGAGACGCGCCGCCCGCACCTCTCCCGGTCCCCTTTGTCGTACCCCCCCAACCCCTGTGCCGCGCGGGCAAGGTCATTTAAACTGTTTAGCTATAAATTAACAAGTAACCGCAAACATTTATTAATTTATCGGTGAAATTTTCACTAATAATTTCAAAATCTTTCGGACATTACCGATACTGGCTCCCTCTCAATTATTCAGAGACACTAGAATTGTCGGCAGAGTCGGTTTCACATGAATATAAAATGATTTGCAATACGGTTAGCTGTTTTCTTTAGAAATACTCCTAGAACATAACCTACTTTCTGAAGTACATCATTTTCTCAGCCTATATACGTCCCACTGCAGGGCACAGGCCTCCTCTCTGAATGAAATGAGCCTTAGTTCCCACGCGGGACCAGTGCGGATTGGGGAATTCACACGCATCATTGAACATGTTTTCCTTCACCGTATAGGTCATGGTAAATTTCAAATATAATTTCGCACATAAATTCCGAAAAACTCAGTGCGAGCCCTTATTCGAACCCACGACCCTCTGCTTGAGAGGCAAAGGTCACTAGGTCACTACGGTTTATCAATAAGTATGAATAAATGCATCAATGAACGAAATGAATCACGAGCTAGTCTGAAACTTTTTTTACACAAAGTCAAAATTTCTCGTAGGTTCACTAACCACTGGAATATCCGTTCAAGTAAGTATTAAGTAATGTCACTATCTAAATTTTTTTTCCATTTGTACACCGAAATTCAGTCAAATCCAGTTAAATTTATAGTAGTAATAGCATAGTAGGATTATATTATGACAAAGAGCAACCGAGTAAGGGTGTCTAAACGTCTATCTACGCGAAATCGACTTAAGCCGATCAAAATAAGCTTTATGTCCACACAATAAGAGCGACGAGGCGTCGATCGACTCGGCTTGGCTGCAAGGCCTGCAGGAAGTGCTTTAAGACGGTTTTCATTTGTTAAAATGAATCGTATGTTCTTAATCTTTAAAATTCAAATTTCATTATTTATTATCAGACGACATGAACGCTCCAGGTGTGTTAGTAACACTGACTTAACATTAACTTTATATTAGGGAATTGCGTCTAATCTTTATCTTAAACATTGCCGTCTAATACAACATTAACTACATTAACTTTACTATTAGAGCGCGGCCATTTAAATACTTATAATACTTAATTGGTAATTTCAATCACGATTAGGTAACAATGTGGCAATTTAATGATCTTAAAATAAATGTAATGACGTCGTCGGCCTTTAGTCCCATAACAACTTTAGCAGTAGCGCTTATACGACCGACATGCGACTTTAATACCGCTTGATACGGTCGGTGTCACGTGTAAATGTTAAATGATCAGTATTAAACATGAGATCATGGTTGGTACACTTGATTTATTCCTTTTAACCGTCTTGACCCACATTCGTGGATTGCTTTTAATTGTTGACTAGCTTTTAACGCTGGTTGTGCTTATAATTATGCGAGTTTTAAAAGCTGTAAGAAGGTAGCGTTTAAAAAATTAGATCTGTACTGTTTAAACGCTTTATACAACTCATCAGCATCATACAACAGCCTATAGCAGTTCACTGCTGGACTTGCCTCCTTTGAAGGACGCCATTACGCTTTGACCTTAGCTCTACGCATCCAGCTTCTACCGGCCTTTCGCTCACATTACTCCACCTGGCCGGAGGGCGTCCCACACTACGCTTGCCAAGAAGCAATCTCCACTCTAAAACTACTTAATGATTATTATGATTAAATTAAGTAGTGAAATAATAAAGTTCAAAAGAGACAAACTGCTTCCTAGCTCGTACATTAGCCTTAATGCACGAAAGTTTTAAACTAGCTGACCTTTTATTTACAAACAAACAAACAAGTAACATTATGAAGCTAGTTGAAGTAATTATGTGTAAATAAGGTAATTAAAATACTTGTAGAACACAATTATCTTGCCTGTGTGTGTTACTATGTTGAGATAATATCTATAGCTATAACTCGCGTAGCAATACTATAGTTATAAAGTAGTTGTAAAATAATCTTATAATTAGCATAAGTTGAACAAGAATTTGAAATCAATATGAGATAATTGAAATTAATGAATATGCAGCCTTGGCAAAGCTATTTATTGGTAGGTAATAATGTTTTTGAGGTTGTTTTTAGGAAGTTTGTGTACGCAATTTATTAGGTTGGTGAGACAAGTCTTTAGTCCGTGTTAACACGTTTATTATGTGATATACCTACATACAATTAATCAATTTAGTGGAATGAAAATGTCAAACCTCATTTTCGTTTCGTTTCGTTTCGTTTTTTAAAGAATGTTAATTGTTTTTCTGTTCGTTTTTTTTGACATTTGTGGCATTATGCAACTTGTCATTTTTATAAACTATTATTGTAATATTGCAATATTACGTGGCAAGACACGACACCGTCACCGTGTCGTGGCGGACATAGCTCGAAGAATCGCTAGACTTAAGTGGCAGTGGGCAGGGCACATCGCCCGTAGAACTGACGGCCGATGGGGCCGAAAGGTTCTCGAGTGGCGTCCACGGACCGGAAGACGCAGTGTAGGTAGGCCTCCAACAAGATGGAGCGACGACCTGGTGAAGGTAGCGGGAACGCATTGGATGCGGATGGCGCAGGGCCGATCTGTTTGGCGAGCCTTGGGGGAGGCCTATGTTCAGCAGTGGACGTCTTTCGGCTGAATGATGACGTGGCAAGATGCTCAAAAATGCTAGAAATACTTAGGTAGTTTGTTAAGATGTTTTTAGTTTATAGCTATAAAATGTATTCTGTCAGTGATAGATATAGGCACTAGGTAACAACTGTGTAGGAAATTGAGGGTATGGAAGAAGAAATCATAACAATAAATTAAGTTAATTTATGAAATACGTAGTGTAAAACATTTTCTTAGCATATCCTCACTAACCCAGTACGCTACCGTCAGCTATGTAATAAATTCCATAGCGCCGCATACATTATTGGCTAATTATACTTCGATTATGATCGCGTCGCGACGTTGCATATTTTAGGGCCATGACATTGTTCCTGCACGCCGTGTGTGCCCGGCTTTATGCCCGCCTTGCTTGTTTTAGTGTACAGCCGGCTTTAAATGAGGCTTTCATTGGTATCATTAATTAAACGAGGACATAATATATAATATGGAAGTTAATGATGATTTTTGACTAAGACTTTTGGTCTATCGGCTTTACCAATTTTCTAAAATCATTAAAAACAAAACTCGCATATCACACGCACTCGGTTCTATATTTAAACTTAAGAATGGGTCAATCTACAAATAAATAATTACTCCTAAGCTTTTTGTACCAGCGAACTTAAGAGGGTACGATGCGCACCATTTCTCCATACAAACGTAGTCCCCTGTTTCCTCCCCGGATAATGGCTTTAGAGCCAAATTTTTTTTACTGTGTAATCTGTATCTATCACAGCTATGCCCCTGTGTTTCGTTTTTTTCCATATTTCAATTAACATAAGAAATATGAGCTGTCAAAAACTGAAAAAATTGCCCAATTTCAACGTCATTTTCAGACACTCATCAGTAAAGAATCCCTCATATAAACAAAAAAAAGGAAAACATAGGGGCATAGCTAAGTCTATCCTCTAATTATATTTGAAAAAAATAATTTTATTGGTCCAGTTTTCGAGAAGGAAACAGGGGATTACGAAATGTTGTTTTGATCAATTTTACGCGCCTATTAACGGTCCGAGCTGCAGTTGTCCCGCTCTCGCTGTACTGACACGGAGGGGTTCTGGCGAGACAGCGACATTTCATTAAAATACCTATTTCTCAAAAGTCTCTCAGCCATCGTATCCTCTTAATGTTTGTTTAAACTGGACTTTTAAAAAATTGAATTTCCTCACATAGTGTTCTGTACCACCGTATAAGTGACATCATTTGTCAAGGAAAAATACCGAAAAAAAGCATTTCTTGTACAGCTCATTATTTTCCAATTAAGTAAGTACATTTTGTTTTTATTACGTACTTATTGTAAGAGCGGTCATAATAGTAATACACAAATAGAAAAATTCAAGAGGCTTGAAAGAATAAACATCCCTGTGATAGATATACGGACAGACACAGGAGCCTTATTAATAAAATACCTTTGCCAATTTCTGAATCTGAATGAAGACTGCAAACCGAAAGACATGGTGTGAAGCCCCCCCAACAAGATGGACCGACTATCGGGTAAAGGTCGGAAGAACTCTTTGAGGAAGGCTTTTGTCCAGCATTGGATGTCTTTTAGCTTATATGATGACCTCTGAATACCCTTACTAAGATAAGATACGTCTCAATTAAATGACGAAAGGCCCAATAAAACCAAAGTTTTAAATGGGATAATTCCGTATATTAACACCCACACAGTAACAAATAACACCAATATATTAACATCATACACAGTTCTAATTATACATCATTACTACTAATTGTAGCTAAGAATTCGCCACTATTAATGACAAAAGCAATTAGGGCTCACGCACACTACCACTATGCGACCGTTATACAGCTTAAGAGTTAGACTAAGCAACAATTGACTCTACTACAAGGTAACAAAGACGTCTGCATCGATCTATTAAAGTGGTATAATTTTTAATGTGCTAATGTTAGTTCATGTGAGGTTCTGTTCAATCGAACAGCTAGAAATTAATGTTAGTAAAATTAACTGTAATGTGAAAGTATAAGGTTGATTTTGCGTTGGTTAAAAAGCATCGTAATACAATGTAATATTTATCGATTCATTTTCATAAAATATTCGCTTAAAAGTCAATAAACTAAAATTAGGCGCCGTCTAGAAATATGATGAATGGGTATAAGTAAATGTACTAAGTAAGCGTGCTCCATCTTAAGCCACCGTATTCTCTTAACATCAGGCGTGATTTTCGTGTAACACAAAGTTCTTGCATAAAAAAAACTGAAAGCTATAGTCTGGAAAAAATATTTATATCAATGTAATGGTGCCGAATCAAACAGCCGTAAGTCGTATTTGTTGTTACTTTAGCCATTTAAAGGGTTTTAAACTGGACCATTTGCCATATTATTGATGCCACGCATGTTAATAACTGTCATAAGTTCATAACTTTACGAGCCAAAATGTATTTTTTTACGCATCTTACACCAATCTCAGTCATGCCTAAATACGTAAAAGTACAATCCATTCTTATCATACAAATATCATCTCTGTTTCTTTATTTAACTATCTATTTTAAACGAGGTAAGAAAACAGATTGCCGTATAAAAAAAACTGATCAAACCAATTTACGTTCCATACCTCAACAAGCGTTGACTAAAAACAATAGAACACTAACATAATAGTCTGAACGCCGGACGTAAACACAGGCGGCACAACGCCCAATACACCAAAATAGTTCTAAGTATTAGTAACATACACACAGAGACAGCAGACGGCCCAGTCATGAGCACTCATTAGTCGAATGCCTAATGGTTCTAAGCATGCGGGTGCCGCATACGATTGTGAGCGTTTCCAATGTAAAAGACGTCACGTTGAATATTGTTTCGATGTCCAAGGGGTTATTACATTTTGGAGTGTGAGAGTTCATTGGTTGACGAGGGCAAGTAGCAAAATGTGTGGTTCCCGCTTGATGCACTTTACGAATTGTTAATAAAGCTCTAGGTTAAGATGAGGTGTGAATTTTTGACTCTGAGTTGACATACATAGTGTTTTGTATCTAAATACCGACCATACAATTAACAATAAAAAAAATCGTTTTTTTTTTTTCTTTTTGTTGCAGTTGCTGATTAAGTTATTGACTTAATTAATGTACTTAATTCATGTAATCTTATTGTACCTGAAATCAAGTGAAATAAATTAATTTGAATTTGAATTTGAAAAAAAGGAAAGCTCGGGCTAATGTGACGATATAGTAGATGACGTTAAATAATCCTAAACAAAAAAAAATACATGTGCGGTCCGGTCCACAGCAGAAGTTGATGAGTGGTTGTGTAATTTAAAATTATCTGCACACCCTCTAGGAAGTAGAGTTGTGTGTAAACAATAAGCACTACAACCTTTAATTTACTGCTGTTGCTGATTTTACATACGCTAGCTTAAAATATTATGATGTCAAATGGTAACTGCTCTTTGAAAGGAGACTATGCAAATATCGTGGTAGAATGGAAATACGTCCCGATTCGGAGGTGCCGGCATCGCCGGGAGTTACGTTAATGACAATAACTCGCAACGGCAATACGACCGTAATAAGCCACTTATAGCACTACTTGCTCTAATACTGCTCCTGTTTTGCTAGTCAATAAGTAGTGAACATTTTTCACCTTCCGCCCATGTGGCGGTACCGGTAGCGAAACGGCCAAGCTACATATTTTGACTTTTTAATAATAATAATAATAATGCTTATATTATGCAAAGCTTGTATTATGGGTAATAGACAACGGATAACCATACTTATACAGATAGATACATACTTAAATACATATTAAACACCCAAGACCCGAAAACTAACATACGTATTTTTCATACAAATATCTGCCCCGACACGGGAATCGAACCCGGGACCTCAAGCTTCGTAGTCAGGTTCTCTAATCACTGGGCCATCTGGTCGCTATTTTAACAACTTAAAATATTTTTACCGGAAATAAATGAACAGCTACTTATAAATAGTTAAGACGTCAGTATTGAATGGGCTAGGTTGTAAGTTTTATAACAGCTTTATAAGAGCGAACCAAACCCGTATTAACAACACCCAGTTAACCTCATAATGATCTGATGATTTATAGTTTTTTACTTCATTAACCGTTGGTTACCGGATACAAACTTGTTACACATCTGAACAATTTTAATCGTAACCCACTTTAGTACTTTGCCGCATTGAATCCTCGCTGGACCGGTGAAGGAAGTCGCTACAATATTTATTGTGAAAGGGTTGTAGAGCAAGTTGCAATTGAATTGGTTTTACGTTACTATGGTTCAATTATTGGTGTAAGTCAACAGATTGTTGTCTTAATACGTAGTCGTACTGGTTATTTTCAGCTCAAGTACACCTTAAAATTCATCAAATAGCGTCCCAATGTTCTTAAATAAGGACACGCACTTATTTGCAATAGATTACAATCTTGTCTAAAATATATTTAAGTACCTAATGATATTGGAATAATTGAAGTCCTGGGCTACCAATCCTATAAATCGGACACTGCGTCGTTATTACGAACGTCCTAAAAATAGTTTTGGCCTTAAAAGGTTAAAATACCTGATGAATAGGCTCAGAGTCGTCCAACGAGCTATGGAGAGGGCTGTGCTCGGGGTTTCTCTCCGAGACCGAATCAGGAATGAGGAGATCCGTAGAAGAACAAGGGTCACCGAAGTGGCAATGGGCAGGTCATATAGCACGCAGAACAGATGACCGCGGACTAGCAATCGAAGCGTGGGACGTCCACAAACAAGATGGACGAAGGTGAAGGCCGCAGGATCAAATTGGATGCAAGTCACTTCAATCAATTGGATGCAAGTCACTTCAATTTGAAGTTGTTTTCCCATTTCCCACTATGGCAGAAGAATCCTTTTTATTCCACTTCTTTGTGGATGGATCCACGTTTCCATATATCCTCACAATACGTCAACTAACACCCCCGTCATTATCAAAGCGAGGCATCGCACGCACACAATCGCAGTTAAAATGCCTAATCAACAATCCGGATTTTTCGTTTCGCAATCAGCCGAACAAATTTCCAGCCACGGGCGGCAATCGGAAAAATATAATTACCTACATAATCCTCGGCAAATTGGATTAAAAATGAAAAAAAAGTAGAAAGTGTTTTAGGGTACGTCATTATTTTTTCCCCGAGAAGGGATTCGGCCTAATTACGCCAGATGGATCGCTCTGCTGTATGTAATAAAGCTAATTAATCGATCGGCGTGCTCTGACACGAGTTTTTTCAAATGTGAGCGTTTGTTATACGTATGTGGTGGGTATGTAGCTTTCGAGCGTAGCAGATAATTTTATCGTCCACGAAATTTGGGGCGTAGATTTTTTGATTTGTATGACTCATTCAGTGATGACCTTGTAACACGTATCATCATCATCCCAGCCTATATACGTCCCACTGCAGGGCACAGGCCTCCTCTCGTAATGAGAGGGCTTGGGCCGTAGTTCCCACGCGGACCCAGCGCGGATTACGAACTTCACACACCATTGAATTTCTGCGCAGGTGTATGTAGGTTTCCTCACGATGTTTTCCTTCACCGTAAAGCTCATGGTAAATATTGAAATTAAAAAAAATATATATATTTTTTATTTCAAATGTAATTTCGCATATAAATTCCGAAAAACTAAGAGTTGCGAGCCGGGATTTGAACCCACAACCCTCTGCTTGAGAGACCATAGGTCAAACCGTTAGGCCACCGCGGCTTTTTTAACATATGGAACTTAACAAGGTAACATAAAATGGTAGAGCAAGTCCAAAACTGCAAAGTTTAGACACTAAGACATTCAATATAATTTTTTTACATAGCTTGGAGAGTCGCCAGAGTTAACTGGTAGTGGGCAGGGCACATTGCTTGTAGACCCGAAGGCCGTTGGTGCAGTAAGGTTCTAAAGTGGTGGCCGCAAACTGAAATACGTGACGTAGGAAAGTCCCCAACAAGAAGATCGCAGGAGCCATTTGGATGTGGGCAACACAGGAACGTTGTGAAACTCTTTAGGGGAAGCTTTTATACAACAGTGGACGTTTTTGAGCTGATATGATGATGATGATATTTTTTTACACATTTGAGAATCTATTTTTTTGTAGCAAAAACTTTTAACATTGCCTCAAAATACAAACTAGTAAAAGCAACGACTGATGAATACTTTTATTCATCTCAGTGTAAAGTCTTCCTTTTTTCCCAATTATGCTTTCCCAAACACTGTTTGAAACCAGTGAGAGCCTTTTCCCCCTATCTGCACTTTTTATCAGGTGAGGTAGAGATCAGTCACGGGTCAGTTTTATGTAAAAATAATTGGCTTATAATGTACCTACTCTATAACCTATTAGTAATCACTCTCGCTCTTCTAAATACATTAAAATTTTGTCTACTCGTGGACTCTGTAATGTGGTCGAAACGTCGATGTAATTTTAGCAATAAATTGCCGTAATATGTCCGGTTGTAATAATAACTATGAAAACATAAACATACATAAAATAACATTAAAATAATTTCTTACTGTCACAAATTAATTCTGTCGCGTGCTAAACTTGAATAGGGCTGGAATTTAATCACATAATAACGGCACAAATCTTGACTCAATTCCTAACACTGCATTAACGAGCAATACCATCTATAATTTAAAAAAAAAACACGATCACTCGGCATCGCGGGCGAGCGAAAGGGTTACCCACCCCCACAGGCGCAGGGCATAATTATTCGCACCCACACACACAAACGCAATATTAACACAACGATAAAACAAGGCAACTACTTAGCGTTTTCAAATTAAATACACTAATCACTTATACAAACTTACAGTGTACGGATAGCGCGGTGGGATCGATAGTGTCTATGTGTGAGTGGTGATTATAATGAAGGGGTAGAAGGGTGAAATTAAGTGGCTCTATTCGTGTACCCTCGCCACTACTTGCTGTGTAGTCATGCCTTTACCACTTCGAGGCTATAACCGATAATTTCGATGCTTACATATTTGATTCCGTCACTGCTTTTTATGCGTCCGTAGGGTCGGCCGCGACTCGGTTCGTAACTTACTATTTCCTTAATACATTCCGGTTCTATACAATCTAACTTACCAGAGACTTGGGGCTTATTTTACCACTATTAGTTACGTAGTTGACTATTTTGAAATTGGGCGTCCTTAACTTAACTAAATACACATGTCTTTTCGTCCAAAATATCTCAGTGCCTCAAAACTAAAGTGTTTAACCAGTGTGTGTGGCCAGTGATATGGATTTAAGACATGGTGCTTCACTACTGGCCTAATGATAAGCTCAAAGTCTCTCAACGAGCTATGGAGAGGGCTATTTTTGGGGATTCTTCACAGGATCGAATCAGGAATGAGGAGATTCGTAGAGGAACAAGGGTCACCGGCATAGCACAAACAACATAGCATAGCTCAGACGGGTTTGCTCGTTGAAATGACAATGGGCAGGCCATATGGCACGCAGAACAGACGGCCGTTGGAGCCGCAAAGTTCTTAAGTGAAGAGCACGGACTGGCAAGCGTAGTGTGAGATGTCCACCAATGAGATGGGCGGATGATTTGGTAAAGGCCGCAGGTTCGCGGTGGATGCAAGCTGCTTCCAATCGTAATGATTGAGTATCAATGAGGGAGGCCTATGTCCAGCAGTGCTCCTGCAGCTAAATCCTATTGCTTACCCTAACTATTTTTTCCACGTTCTTGTTTTTTCTGTATCGTTTTCTTTGTGATAGGTACAATACTTAAAGAGTCATTTTGTTGTCTTGTATTGTTAATCTGAAATATTTCAGCCAGTGATTAGATATAGTCTACTATACGCTCTTGTAAAAGTTATTCAAGATTTTTTATTGAGAATGAGATTTTTTTTACTTTAAGCCGACCTTCTAAGTACAATGTGTCAAAGACACGACGTTATATAAATCGATAAACCATGATACTTAGTCATATTTTATACAAAAAAATCCACAATAAATCATTTCTTTATCAATTACAGTCTTATGTAAAGGTTTACAATTTTAAAGAGTTCAGTAAACTTAGGGCCCCATAATCTTATCTCAAAGGTTAATCGGTTGAGAAAATTATACAAATCCTAGTCAAATAGTCCAGACTAGATGCGTGTAAAACTGGTGAGCATTAGCAAGTTGCAGCACTTGCAGACTAATGCCTCGTCTGTCCATATAATCATAGAGCAGCTATTACTGCCTCCTTGTAGGGTGTCCCCTTTCGCCACATGACGCAGGATAAAACAAGGAACTATACTATATTAACTTTTAATTTCTAGCCACCGAATACGACTTTGTTTTGTTCTGGTTGTGGAATTCTAACGAGCGCTATGAGGTTCTACTAAAGAAATAGCAAAAAAGTTAATCAACGTCACAGGAGACCGACGAACGGGCAGCCACCTCGAACAAAGATTTAGCTTAGCTTTTCAAAGAAGGAACGCTGACAGTATCTTCTAAACCTCCTTTTCACTATATGTGTTAGTTATTTTTTTCTATATCTTAATGTTGTACTGTAAAATGTAGAACTTAAAAAAAATAAAATGTCTGTTTTTTCAAAAATATTCTATTGTCTATATTAATTGAGATATGGCGGTTTAAAAGTGGCCCTGTAGTATACCAACCTAAAACTGGGAGCGGAAGATATCAACCAACGAAACGCCAGATCTATCTTTATTTAAATAAAAAAAAAAGTCGAATGTATGTAACCACATCACTTCGTAGAATGCTATTTTATTATGAATTTATTTAAAAGCGCGATAAAATTTTCAAATTGTAGGCATTAACATCTAATTGAAACGAAATACGTAAATTTTCAGTTGAATCTCGATTTGAACGGTCCACTTAAGATGTGTGTAAAACTGTTCAGTATTAGCAAGTCGAAGCACTTACACAGGAGTAATGACTCGTCTGTCCATATAATCATAGAGCAGCCATTACTGCCTCCTTGTAGGGTGTCACCTTTTCGTCAGGACGCAGGACAACGAGGAAAACAAAATGTAAACAAAGTATTATATTCGCTTTGTTACATTATGTTCATTTACAGCACACTCATTTTACTCAGCAACATTCACCATATTTCAGGTTTTGTTTTACGTTTACGTTTTTTTCGCTGCTTTTAACCCGTTTTTAGGGAAAGGAAGATGTTCGTTCAACGGAATACAACTTTATTTTTTTGACACTTAAGTTATTTTGCTGTCCGAGTTAATTACTACGCTGAATTATAATATAAATACTACTTACGGTAGATGTTTATCATAAATTTTAACAACAATCACTTATAGACGCTCTTGTTTTTGTGAAGTTAAAAGTAAAAGATTTAGTTTTAACCCAAACCGATTTAAAATTTTAAATTCAATATTTGAACAAAAATAAACAAGAAGTAAAAACGTTTAATTAGTACATACATATCTCATAAATAAAACAGCTCTTTGTAGTTTAAGAGTGACGATTGAAATTATTTTATTTTATTTTCAAACAGCAGAACAAAATATCTCAATTATAAAACGAATTTTTAGAAAGTCACAGCCAAGTGCAATCGACGCGACCGATAACACGTCCATAAAAATCGACCACCGCATAATTATTCACGATCATAAAGCGACATTAAATCTGACACAGTAATGAAATGTAACGCCGGCCAGGACTCGTCCTAAAAAGGGCAAACGGGATGGCCACCGCAGCGAGGGAGGGCCTCCACGACATTAATTTCGTGAAATGAACCTAATTTACATTTAAATAAGGCTTGCCTTAGTAGGGATAAGTTGCGAAACTAAACTAGCGGCCCGAGGCACTCCTGCCCAAAGCAAGGGGTATTACATTACTATAATTGAATTGAAAACGCTTATACATAATTATAGATCGACGCGTATAATTTATATATTCTGCTTGATTGTTTTCGATCGCTATCGAGTGAGACGGAAGCTTAAGGACGGGATACTTTCGTAATTAAAACTGGCTAACCCTAAGCTAGGCTAAAATGTTGATTAGGTTGGATACTAGGGTTAAAGAGTAAGTGGAATAAAATTGTCGAGAATCAGACTAAAGTATCGTCAGCATCTCATTTAGATACATTGTTTTATGGGTTATTAAAAGTACCACTGCTGGGCAAAGGTACATGTCAATAAATTGTAATTTTTTTACATGCATGTTTATTTGAAAGCCTGAAAAGTACTACACTACAACACAGTATACCTACATACGCAGTAATACTGTTTTACAGGTTTTAGGATCATAATATACATTAAACGTGTAACATTAGGACAAACAAGAATTGGACGATATCCTAAACACCGAACGGGGAACACAGAAATCTGATTTCAAATAAAATGATTGAGCGATTGAAATAAACAAGCGTACCGATCTGTTCCCAAGCAAGCCCAACTTGCTGGGAACTTTTTAACAACCCGATTCGTCCGCGAAAGAGGGTCATCAATAACAAAATTAAAAATTCCCCAATTTGAATTTTAATTGCACCCGATTATAATCAAGCCGAACGCGAATTACGGGAGCTCGCCCAAGTTTTTAATTCAAAGAATCATCTCCTAAATAATTCATTCGATGGACTTGTTCCAACTAGTTATGACCGGATTTGGGGGGGTAAGTTTAATCCTTATAAATTTCCTTTTTACACAAAGCAATATAAGTAATTAGCATAATTTCGTTGAGTAAATGAAATATGGTAATGAGGGGGTGTTTACCCCTTCTTGGGGGGGCGGGTGAGACAGGGGGAGGAGGTTTCTAGTCGCATCCGTCGTGCTGCTCGTCACCGCTCGATGTAGTGATGATTACAATTAAATTATACGCCGTTCAAGCCCGGCCATTTTGTTTTGATTTCAGAGTCGACGCTTAGCCTAGGTTCATAGGTAGACGTATGTACGTAGACGATGGCTTAAGAGTTTATTTGGTGATTTTTGTTATTTTTTTTTGTAAATTCGTACTACTATGAGGGTCGTTCACATTATAAAGTAATATAGCTTCGTTGTAAAATAAAAATGATGGATGATATAAAAACTACCTAAGTAGTAGATTTTTCAAAATATTTTTTTTTACGATTTCTCTATTTAATAGTGTTTTAAGACGGTTAAAAACTTTAACAATAATATGTTCTAATTTTGTAATTTAATTGTCATTTTAAAAATAATATAAATATAATACTTAATAGTTTGTAATTTGCTCAGAGCATCGGCGTAGATGGCGCTAACACTGAAAATTAATAACGTCCTACGATTGCCAATTAAAAATCGAACTGCTAATAAAATTTAAAAAGGATTCGAACCGACTGCTCCGTTTCGTGAAATGCCTGCGTGATAAAAGGTATTCGAAAACACAATACCACGCTTTACCCTTCGCCTATACAATAGAGCGAGACGAGCATATACAAGACGCTGCAGGCGCGAAAGGAACGCTCACCAATTGGAATTAATTAATTATAATTAAGTTTTAAGTTGACGCGCGTTACGTTAACGTAGACTTTTGCGTTTGCGTTTGTGTGCGTTTCTGTGTGTGTACTAGTATCGATTTGAACTATGGGCAGAGATAATGACTTGGGTCGGGTGGAAGTTTTTAGGGTAGTTTCGTAATGTTATCCAGAGATGGAATTACCGACGGTTTAAGACTGGATACACAGCGCTTTATGAGGGTATTTTGTGTAATTTATATTAGAATAAACTACTGTGCTAAGTTGCGTTTAGATATAAAAGGTTAAGTATGAAAATTACTTGTTATGTGTTGTTGGTTGGGTAATATTTCTCGGTTATGAAGTCCTGTGTGTTCAGTCCTTTTATGGAGCTTACTTGACTATTTAAATTCAGCTTCGCTACGTGTTAGAAAGCTTAACAAGTTCTTGTATACATTCTATTTAGTTACTGGTAATTTGACTTATACTTATTAGACTTTTTTGATTATAATAAATGTTGACATTTCTGGAATTTAATTTGAATAATACTCATTTATATTATTTTATTTTATTTTAGAATTATTGAATTTCAGGTATTGGACATGATGTATTTATTTATTGGGTGCTTACTGTTTAAAATTGACATTCATTTTTGTTAACTTTGTATGGTTTGGATTCAATTTGCTATGATTATTTATTTGATTATGCCTCTTATTTTGTTGTGCTTCTCTAATATAATGTTTATTATGCTTTAAATTATGGAACTATTGAACTGCATGTGTATATAATAAGGTATTAAATGTTTCTTGCTATACCCTACCAGGGTCCATGTGACACAATTATATTTTAAGACCTGTACAAACACCATGGTTGCAATAAATGATTGAATTGAATTGAATACTGGCCTATTATAACAAAAAAAAAACTTTCAAGTGTCAATCTTAGATTGATTTAAATTTTTCTTCCTGCTTGTTTTACACAGTTTTACTAGACTTTATTTCTAGGCAAAATTTGCTAGGATGTACTTTTGTACCAACATACATAAATATACACAATACACAATGCATTTATGCAAAAGATAAAATTCCCAGGTGTGAACGAGTAATTCTCTCGTGACATTTGTGTCAACATTATGTATGACATCAATCATAAAAACCAATACTGAGACTAGATGGTCGTTGAAATTAGTATTGAAACTGTCAAATAGTAAATCTTATAAATTATAACACTGCAATAGGAATAATTACGTCAATCAACTGACGTACTTTTTATAAGCTATCAAAACGCAATTACCCCATAGTTTTTTTGTATGGGAACAACAATGTAGTCACTTATTTGGCACCTCATTCGACTATATTTATATGTTTTAAAACGACTAAAAATCTCATTTTGCAGTTAATGACTTTCAAGGCTAAAGGCGCGTCTTTGACATCATGATCATCCCAGTCTTTATACGTCCCACTGCACAGGCCTCCTCTCAGAATGAGAGAGCTTGGGCTTGGTAGAGTCGAAAAGTGACGAACCTTTTCTTACGCCGACGTATTTGACATTTATTCAACGTTCTTGGACAGCGCCCTCTATCCTCGATTAAAGTAAAATAAATATCCGATATCCGATGACGCAATCCAAGAATCCAGAAATCAGATCTTTGTCCATCTATGCGCCAAGTTTCATTTAAATCCACGATCAATCAAACCTTCTCGTTTATAATATTAGTATGATTTTTTAATTGTTGGTCTAATTATCATCATCATCATTTCACCCGAAAGACGTCCACTGCTGAACATAGGCCTCCCCCAAGGCTCGCCAAACAGATCGGTCCCGTGCCATCCGCAACCAACGCGTTCTCGCAACTTTAACCAGGTCTTTGCTCCATCTTGTTGGAGGCCTACCCACACTGCGCCTTCCGGTCTGTGGACACCACTTAAGAACCTTTTTGGCCCATCAGCCATCAGTTGCTCCAATATTTTGCTGAAAATATCTTTCCCAAATGATTAGTTTTCCAACTGTTTAAAATAGTCGATTTTTTTTTACTGTAAGTACTTCCGGATCTTTATAAAACTAACCTAACTCAACGTATAGAGTGCTACAAACAGGATAGTCCTGAAATATTACCTGAATAGTTTACAGTTTCAGAAAAAAATCCTTCGTCCATATTTGCTATGTATAACTTAAGTTTTTCTTTAAGTTCGCTCATTATATAGTGCCGTTTTTTGCAATTGAATCATTCGGGAAAAATATTTTTGGCGAAAAGTCCAGGATCCTTTTTTTATTATACCCTTTATTTCAACCCTAAAAATGATTGACACAACTCGAGCTCGATCACAAAAGGTCAACGCATACGCACTTAGCACCTGCCCAGACGACAAAGATCGCCATACGTAGGGGGCACGAATTAGGACCGGCCGTCTCCACTATAGGGGGAGGTGGGGGCAGCTATCGATTTTGGATGAGGAAGTGGACTAGAGACATGCAAGGCTTAAATATCAATTGGGATGGCCTTTTGGTAGCGATTGTCTTGTGTTTTCCAGACGAGTGAGTTGTTTTTGCAGTGCGCCGTTCATTTGTAAGGGTGTGTAGGTAACGCCACGGCCCACGAGAGTTGAGGCGACTGATTACACACAAAAAGTAGTGAATGAATGAAATGAGTGAGTGAATGAAAATGTGAGTTATATGATCTTATGATGAAATAGCTACGCAATACTATGCATATTATAATTTTTATTTTTCGTATAACCTATCTCTGAAATAGAACAATTTGAAACTGATAAGAATTATTCACAACAAAAAAATCTGTATTGATAAATAGCAAAAACATGCTTATCTGATTTAAATAAAATAGATTCAAAATAATTTTATTTTCTGTTTTATTTGAACTAGATGTATTTTTCCTAAATAATTCTTAACGAAATAGGTTGAAGAAATTTTTAGTCGATCTTGTATTTCACTGTTGAGACTGTTGAACTTGCTATCCGTACGAATAAATATCTAAATCCCGCTGTTATTACATGACATGTTGTTGTGTGCGTGACTTCAACTCTCGTGGCGATACCTATACAGGTCGACTCACAAGAGCTGGCACGAATGGTTTGAACGAAAGTACACTTTGACATTTTTGTAGAAAAATGATTGATTCATGACATTTTCATATTTGTGTGAAGTGTATTTAAATGGGTGACACACAGATACTTTCATTCGCTCATTCAATCCATTCATGCTAGCTCTTGTACGACTGTAAGACTATGTTTCAAATCAGGTTATAAGAATACAGAGACGTTTTAAAAACAAATTACACACATTAAAGGCTTAGTATAAACAAAATCACGATTGTGTCCTTCGTGTTACGAAAGTTAGTCGTACAACCTATATTGAATAACTTTTGTTACACCAAAGAATCAGTTTAGTTTTGTGTTAATTAAAGCCCTTAATTAATATTATATTTTTGTTTTAATCAGCCCTTTATTTGGTTTTTAAATCGACTCTACAAATAATCTTTTTAAAATTATATGATAAATTCAGGAAAACAGTACATTGAGAAAATGTCTAAAAAATGGCGGTGTAAGTAAGGGACCTTTCGAAATGAAAAGAAAAAAGCTGATAAAAACCAGGTGTTTTTAGGGTTCCGTACCCAAAGGGTAAAAACGGAAACCCTATTACTGAGGCTCCGCTGTCCGTCCGTCCGTCTGTCACCAGGCTGTATCTCGGGAACCGTGATAGCTAGAGAGTTGAAATTTTCACAGATGATGTATTTCGGTTGCCGCTATAACAACAAATACTAAAAAATGGAATTAAATAAATATTTAAGGGGGCTCTCATACAACAAACATGATTTTTTTGCTCTTTTTTGCTCGATATTGATAGCGGCAACAGGTAGACACTTGAAATATTCACAGAATATTTAATTGTATAATTGACTTTAAAAATAAATCATTAAATTAAAATAAAAAAAATATTTAAGGGGGCTCCCATACAACAAACTTGATTTTTAAAGATAATTGTACGGAACCCTTCGTGCGCGAGTCCGACTCGTACTTGGCCGGTTTTTAGAATATTATGTTGGACTAAAATGTCTCGGATTTTTTGAAATCGTTTTCTAATATGGATGTGTAGAGTTTGTAGTAGGTAAACCTGTGGTTAAAGTATGCCTGCTTTTTTTTTTATTTAAGAAAGCAGAGACGCGTTGACGCGTTGTCTTTATAATCGTGTAGAATCGTGAGAATTTTGGGCGGCACGAAGCATTCGCCGCGAGTCTTATCGAGTATGTTAAGGAGATTTGAAGAGGGTTGTTTTAATTTATTTTATTATAAGTTATAGTTAAAGAATATTTTTTAATACACGCTTTATAACCCGACTGCTGAAAGAGAGTTTTGTTTTTCGAACGTACCTATGTATTTATGTATGCTTCATTCTTTGGCACGCCTTGCAGCCTAAACGGCTCAATAGATTTTATAGCTCATTAGATTCGTCTCAGTTGCGAGAGTGACATAGGGTTACATATTTTCCCTAAATTTCCGTAGAGATGGGAATTGCAAACACAGATGGATTAATCTTAACGCAATATTTCATTGTTATCTCTATGCGACTCTTTATCATTTTAGGAGATTTTAAGTTAGTTTAAGTCATAATTAATATGTTCGAGCAATTCCCAAAACGGTTCAATTAAATCATAAATCTTTGCGAAGAATAATCGCGATTAAGTTTACATTTTACTTAAAAACGCATACGAATCGGACCACCCTTTTCTGAGCTACGATGCGAAAGACAGACACACAAACACACACTTTAAAATTGAAACATTCCTTTGTTTTGCATCGCGTGCTAAATCATTTTTGTGCTAGTTTTTGGTTACGGTTTTTCTTTCATAAGTAGAAATTAATAATTTAGTTTATAACATTTTTTGTCTGTAATTACTTCGAGTCATTCATGGCGTCACACTCATTTTCACAAGTTTCTATTTATATTTTAAAATCTAAACTAACAATACAATACTATGCAATACAATACAATACAATACAAAACAGTACAATACAATACAATACAATACAATACAATACAATACAATACAACACAATACAATGACTCTTTATTGTACAGCACAAAGAAAACAATACAGAAAAACGTACATGGAAAAAATATACAAGGTAAGCAATAGGCGGCCTTATCGCTTCGAAGCGATCTCTCCCAGGCAACCATTTACTAACATTAAACAACTAAACGCAACATTAAACGCAAAAACTAAACGCCTAATTAACCACAGATGCGTAAAATTCACTTAGCTTAAAAGGAAAACTCAAACGGTTAGAATGCTGGCCACTCAGAATTCAAATAAAGTAAGGCATGAAGTGGCCGGAGGCGTCTAACTGAAAAAAAAAGTAAATAAAAATTCAAAAAAAGAAAACATGGGAGTTGAAAAGTGCAGAGGGATGGCTAAAGGATTTCATTCAGGGTCCCGACGGGGCGGCCGGTGGACGCGTGGTTGGTTAAACGGGGATTAAAGTGAAGATATTTTACAACGGCATAGAGGTGTCTGTAACTGTCAGAAACGTTAGTTTAACATTGAAAGTTTTTATGAATCTAGGAATTAATTGCTGAAATTATGGTTCTTAAAGGCATAAAATATTACTTATTTTAATTTATATGTAGTGAAAAATGTACATTATTAGACTTAACAAGTTGTCGTAGATATTATCTTCATCAGTATCTCAATGAAAAGAATAAGCTTATATTAGGAGAATTTCCTGTTTCTACTGCATAAAAAAAAAGTGGAAGAATTGTACGTATGGTTATGGACCTTATGTTGCTTATCAATCGATCGTCTGAAAATGCTGTATTAATTTTATGAATTTTACTAATAACTAATTAACAATGGTCCCAATAAGCACGATGTAAACCGCTTAAATATGTAAATTTCAAAATCACGACGCATAGTTAACCAACCCTTAACCGGCTGTCAACAGCCCGTGCCACCGGCCCAGCGCAAAGCACATATTTGTTCGCGCCCCGACGTTTTTGACATTCCTACCTCGCCTCAACTTTTCTAAGGGTTGTTACGCTTGTACCGCGATCAGCTTTAACTTGTTCAGGGTTGGCGACGGTGAGTTTTTATTTTTAGAAAATGTATTTGAATTAACTGGGAGTCCATGTATTGTGTATTTGTTTGGGTCAATTTTAGGTCTCGGTCCCTTTATTCTTCATTTCGTGCCTACTCTTGTTTCTGATGTTCTGTACAATCGTTCAAAGGTTAACTGGAAGAGATCCATTTAAAGGATAAGTTCGCATTTGTACAATTGTTTCTCTTGTTAACTGTTAATTTCATGTTTTTATGTACAATAAAGAGTTTTACATACCTACATACATAAATAGATATTTACGGATTCCTTCGGATGTTTACTAACTACATTGTTCCAAAATTATCGATAAATTAATTGATGGCACATTAATTGATCATGACTATAAAACTATTGTGATTTTTAGAACTTATTGATACCTCTAGTTTGGGCGTTCGATAAGAGCAAATGAAATGGTTCAGTGACTTACACGGATATGAAATCGTATAGGTTTTTTCTCTTAATTTTATTTACTTATCTAATTGTTAAAATACGGCTTTATCGATATTATCGATGCTTCCGCCAATGTCAAGGTTGAAGAAAACACTCAAGTTTTAGTAATTTTGTTATTTAGAATATTGTCGTATGATTTTATAGACTTTAAAACGACTTAGATTGACAAGTGTCGTAAACGATTGTTGATCCTTAATAATCTACGGTAAATGAAATTAATCGAAATATCTAACAACTGAAAAGAACTTTTATAATACATTAGAAAAAAGTAATAATATTCAAACATCTCAAAACACTATAACAACATTCTCAAAAAAAAATATCCTAAAAAATACAGCAAAGCGACAAGTCGACAACCCTAGCCGAGGCAATGAAAAGTCGGTTAAGCTAATGTTATCGAGAAATAAAAATGTATAATAAAATACAAACACGCCGCGAGGAAACAATTTGCCGCAGGAGACTGGAAGATTTCATGCCTCGGAATAACCCGGAGCAAGCCAAAACAACCACTGTACCCACGTACCAACGACTCAAATTCCTCTACCAACGTTAACTAGAAAATGCCTTGAATTTTCTCGACGCCGCCGCGTCAAAATAGACTTTACGGCGTAAAAGTGAGGGTTAAATTTGGGAGTTGGGTGTAAAGTGTAATTCAGGAAGGAAAGAGAGTTTTCCGTGACATTTGTGTTAAGCGGGGCCGAGGGGCTCCATTCATAAAAGCTTCTACTTGTTTGAAAGTAAACTCGAGTTATACGCTTGCGGATTAGCACTTTGTTACACATTCTGATTTACGAGTCTCGTCGTAATTAAACTAGTGCAAGTTTATTAATGCAGCTAGTTTTAAAGTAGATCGGACGGGATCAGTACACAGCTTAAAGTTGCCGGCTTAAATTAAGAACGCATAAACAAAAGACTAGCACGCTGAAGTTTTCAAATAAGGAACCAAAAGACAGTGAATGAAATCACCGGGCGTGTATTTATTTAAATAAAGTAAGAAGGGACTGGCTTAATTTTAAATAAACAACGAACTGGCCACCTAGAAACATCTCGAATCTCAACCGACTCATTCTTAATTCGAACGCAAAAAACAAGTGACAGCGCGAAGGATTTCGAACGTGCGACGCCTTTTTCTAATCCGTCGGCAAGGACACACTCACGCCACCTGTTGCTTGGGGTCACGTGACTTTTTTGCCTCAAGGACGCGTGCCTCCTTCGCTCATTCACGGGCGGCGCCCCCTCCTCCTTGCGGGGGGTATTTTTTGTTCCCTTACGTGAACCCGAGGGCTTTCACCTACGTGCATTTTCGAGGTCACGGCGGTTTCGAGCCTTCGCCTCTTCCGTCGTTCGCCTTTTGTTTAGACGTTTGCTCTTACTTTCAGATGTGGGTGTTTCGGAGTGTGGCGCGAAAAATGGTGTAATCTGATTGGTCGAAATACGTTACAGCGAGGCTATAGGCGTATGGAAATGTTTTGAAGATTTAGAAGTGGAAAAGTTGAGTTTTTAGTATCGTTCAGTTGATTAAAAAGTAAGTCGACCAAACTCTTGATAAAATGAGACTGTTTTGAAAAATTAAACGTAATATTTTCTTCGGAATGTACTTAAACCGTTTTTTGACACAATCAGTTTGTAACTATCATGATCACTTTGATCACGGATAAACGCTTGGCGAGTAAGTCAAGAGAAATCGACCGTGAATCATTAAATTGTAATATCCCTTTTGGATTTTAATTAATTTGAACTGTAAGATCGCGTGGAAGAACTCGAAATCATTATTATAATATTAATCAGAGCCTGCAACCCTGTCTTCATTACTACTGTACCCATCTCGCAATAACCTATAACCGCGTTTCCAACGACTTCGCAATATCCAATAATCTCAATAAAACCTCAATTATCACCACTTCAAAACAAACCCTATAACTTCCGTGCAGGGTCACATTTTCTTTGCTCACAAATTATCAGTCTTACCAGGATACTAATTAAACCCTGTCCCCGATAGTGCAGCGCTGTAGACGCGTAATTTACATTAATCCAATAATTGCATGGAGGCTCGTAGTTAGAAATTCAAATGAGATGATGTACTGTGGGGGTGAGACGTTGTGTGCACCTGGGCTAGTCTGTGGAGGTTTAGAACGGTTTTAAGTTTTGTTCTTCTCGAACACATCCTGAAATTTTTGCGTTGCGAGTGGCTTAGTCTGTGGCAAAGTGCCAACGTAACGCGAGAATCTGTCAGATAAAATTGAGCGGCCGTACGGTAAACAGCTACAACCTGATTTTATTTTTAAAGTATATGCTTACGATTCACCGATTTTTTGTCGCCATTTACTTTATAATTTAATATATCTTCACATAAAGGGACTTTAAAGAAGTCAGCGGTCTCCGAGACTAGGTATTTAGACAATATACATTGTAAAACGCCTTTAAGAGAAAAACTGTCGTTGTAACACCAAAGTTAGCAGCATCATAGCTTAATATAAAATGTTTGCCACTTGTTAGTATGTATAGTCGACAACAAAGATATCGATACGGCCAAAGTTATTAAAATCTGACCTTTAAGTTAAGTCAATAAAGTCGTGTATACATATTTTTGTGACTTTAGCCGTTATCGATATCTTGCATGGCCTATCATGCGCTTCCTTAGTTTGCTCGTACGCAAAACTTAAATTTATTTTCGAAGCTAGTAAAACATAATTTAAAATAATCACAGTAGTTAAGACGTCGGACTAATCCTTGCCATTCTACACACACGCACAGACACAAACAATGGCTCGTCTAATGCCGGCAAAGACTTGATTAATTAAATTGCTATGCTAATGAGGGACCGAAAATTTGGTCGATACCAAGTAGTTCTTACACTTAACTGGAGGGAGATGTGAGTTAGCGTAGAATAACTTTTGCATTAGAGTGTTGGCGAATTTAAGTTTTTTTTACTCACGATCAGATGGAAACGGGTTTTTGAATACCTGAGTGGCTGTGTATCTTTAAAAAAAATGCAAGCCTGTACATATAAGTTGACACTTTGAAAAAAAGTGTTTTTTGTCTAGTAAATCGTAGGTATTACTTCGATAAAAGCTCGAATCTCGAATCCATATGAAAACTTAAAAGGAACTGTAAGACGATTAAGTAAAGTTATTTTGTAAGATTATTAATTTTGAGATGCGAATTTATTTCGAAGTAGTGATGATAATGTTTCGCTAAAAACAGAACGAACCAGCACATCTGAACAAATGTCTTCCCTGTTGAACTCCACAAAACAGCAAAACAAAACAAGACAAAAGGGTGCAAGCGTCAATTTAATTTTGATATCGTTAACGTATATTTGTATAAGATTAATCGCAGTCAATGAACCAAAATCAAAACGCAAGTTCTAAAATAGATCATAATCAAAGACAACATCGCAACCAAAATCTAAAACGACTTCACCCTCATAAAACGCAACTACTAAATCAAAGCCGAAACTATACTAAAATTTATACAGGGTGTTCTAGAGATTGACCGACGTCGCCCCCCTCTTAGAGGCAACGTCCGCGCCTTAGTAATTTCCGAAATCGCTTGTCGACAGTCAGAATAGTGCCTCAGCCTGGACCGAATAATTAGATCTCGATCTTGCATCTAATTGGAACGGGCGTAATTTGTTTTAAGTCGATATTGTCGGGGGTTTCGGATTGTAGGTACGTTTTGATTTTCAGAGCATCCTGTACGAGAACAAAGATTGAATATATCTATTGATTTGTGATTAAGTCTATTTTTTATGTCTATAAAGTACTATTTCATACAATTTGTACGCAAGAAACAAATGAGCGTGTCATACTATTTACTATGTGCAGTGCGGTACTTTAAAGTAAAGAAATAGAGAATAGTTTTCGCAGTTTTCATTTGATATTAAAACTCTATGTATTAGCTCGAAATAAACCCAAATTTGACCAAAAATTTAAGAAAAGTTGACATTTGGTTAGACATATACCTATCCGAAATTTGGTGCAGTTGGCCTTACGAGGTTACAATTTGATGAAGAAAAAATGGTTGAGTCAGAAATGGCTGGTTACAGCTAAATACAAGTAAGTACCTGCCTAAGTAGATAAGCTCTCTCATTCATTATCATGACCATAGGTGAACAAGATTTATTCATGAAGCTTTTAAAGTATTGCATTGGTTTCGTCTCCATTTCGTTTTCAGGAATTTCACACTTTTCCAGGATAAAAGTAATCCATGTTAATGTGAGTTTTTCAAATCGATTTAGCAGTAAGTAGTTCTACATAGAGCCTACGCTCTTACATAGAAACAAACATATCATTATATACTAGTATTACTAGCTTGCCCGCGACTTCTTCTGCGAAGAATTAGTTTATATCGACCCCGCGATTACGCAATAATCTGAGATAAAAACTACTCTATATCTTTCTCAGGCATTTTCATCTCGATCCTGTGTGGATATTAAGGTAAAAATTAGCTTATGTGTTATCCCAGACGTCCAGCTATCTCCATACCTAACTTAATCCAAATACAACCACCCGTTTTAGCGTGAAAGAGTAATAAACAGGCACGCACACACGCACGCCCGCACATACTCACACCCAAAATTTCGCATTTATTAGTAGATTTTAACTATGACTCTTTCAAAACGTACTCCTTATCGTCATCTTACATTACACACGATCTTAATACCGTCTTTTAATGACGCGCCAAACCAACTCCCAGCAGGCGTAAATCAGAAATATAATTAGATACCCCCTAATTGTGGTGTTCTCAAGTTGCGGGCCGGTCGTGTGGGGTCGCGGGATCGATAGCTGACCCAGCCTTAGACTGCGTTGATTGGGACTAACGCACTTAGCACGTTTTGGTACTGGATAGGCGGGACTAGTGGGGGACTTCTCTCTATAAATCGCGTGATCTATCTTCTGTAGTCTGCGTTTTGTATGTAGAAATGCAGGACAGTTGTCATTTAGAACGACAAAAGTACATATGCTATAAAATCTTCTCTTGAATATCCTTGGTCATTGGTAAATAACAAGGGAACTTGTGTCAGCAAATTGCTTATCGAAATTAGAAGAGCTGAAGAACAATTTGCGGTAATTGTGTGAAGTAGCGACAAAGAAATTCAGTAAATAAGTAAGTTGAATATAATAAATAGACTGTTGATTGGAAATAAGACACTTGGTTCTTTTTGGACCCGAACAGGTTGTGCAAGTTAAAAGTAAAGTAACAAGTCCGAAGTTAAAGGGCACATAACGTGAGCGAATTGTACTATACTTTTATTTTTGAATCGTAAAATCCATGTCATGAAAAGACACTGGTTGTTTTTGGGACTCCGTTCTATTTTCAAAGTTTTTTTTTTTATCGCGCGTCTTATCATCGCGATAAATAAAAAACTGAAGCTGCAAGTAATGGTGTGATCATTACTAAAAACATATTGATCAAATCATGAAAATATTTAGAATAAATAAATATGGTACTTACTGTACTTTAGTAGGTACGTCATATAACAAATCAACTAGCTGCATACGAGTACTAAAGCCAAATCCCTTTTACTTTCGACTTTTAAAATAGTACAAGATCCAAGTGATAAAAACAATCGTATGACACCATAAAAAATCGCATCTTGAGCTCCAAACGTTGCAACTCTGTTAAATAAACTGCCGAAGTTATCAAAAGATATCTTGTCTAAACCACCCCGCACATCCCCATAAAAGTCGGCGTTAACCTCCGACCGATAGCTGCCCCGCCACGGACTGTCCAACATAACTCCCCGACTCCAAAAGTAATACCATCAACTTAGTGTTAACTTAATTTGAGTCACTTTAACAAGTCCAATTAAAGGAATTTGTGTTTCTCTTATCTTCAATATAACATTGAGCATAATTTCAAATTATATTTCAAACTTTCCGATAATGAAGGGTGGGTGCGAGCGGGGTGTACCGCGCGGGGGGAGCCTCGCTTATTTCATTAGTTACATAAATTCTCCTATTGAGGATGGCTGGCAGAAAGGGGACGGTTTACCCTTATTACGAGAGCCTCCTTATCAATACAATTATTAATATAATAATATTATTATTGTAATAATTTCAGGATGGAATGGAAAAGGAGTCGTGGCTTAACTTTGCCGGCAATAAAGGGTGGTGAGAGATAATGGAATGGAAAACAGTTTGAAGTTTTATTGGAAAATTGGTACCGGCTAATTGGCAGCATTATCGATCTGTTGCCTTCGGGATAACACGCGGGATCTTTATTTAAACTGTAACTCGCGTAACTTTACATCAAGACGCTTGATGACTTAATGGTCTACGCTTTTACGTCTTAAAGGCGCTTCAAACAGACGCAAAAGCGAAATCCTTCAAACAATGTCTGACTTAACTAACTAACTAACCTAATTCGTGTGAGATAACCCCACTAAATGACCCGACGTCTTCGGAAACGATACCATCTACCTGAGTCGTGGCCTACACATTTGGATACAAATTGAAACTAGGTTAGGGGTTATACCGACCCGACGTAGAGGTACAAGTATAGACATAATTCCTAAGGGCCACGTCTCATTATAACACTAATACAAGACTCATCCCGAAGTACCGTGAAAACATTAAAGGGTTTCAATCCTCGGTGATGAGAAGGGTGGCCGCCCACCGGGGGGCAGGCATTATAGGATAGTCTTCATTTACATTGTCCAAAAGCTCCAAGTAGTGTCCGAGCGAATATTAGTTTACGATAGAGCTTGCCTCAACCTCACCCCGTGTCCAAGGCGGATTTTTGTTTGTTGGAGACGTTAGAGTTAGTTTTTAGGGTTACGTAGTCTGACATAGAACCCTTGTAGTTTCGCCACGTCCGTCCGTCCTTTCGCGGCTTAGCGTAAATAATGGTAGGAAACTGTAGTTTTGCATGGGTTGCATATAAATATTAACCATGCAGACAAAGTGGTGAAAAAAAGATTAAGTACAAAATATTTTTTGGCTCTTTTTTATTAAAACCATAGTGTGCCGCTTACATTTTTTTTGTTCTTAAAATTACTAAGGCTGAGTGAGCTGTATACTTCGCGAGTATTACAAAATGGCTGGAATATGATATTTTTCCGTTTTCAACCCCCATGGCTCAGCCATTTTAAAAATTATCCAAAAACTGAATCGACAACAAAAAACAATAACTATAGAACTAGCTTACAAAATTTCACGAGGATCGGTTGAATGCGACTTGTAGATAACAGACATTACGAAAGCATTTTTGCCCAGGCGCAAACGTTTCGGTTAGGTTAGGTTAGGCGGAAGCGGGAATGTTTTCATACTCGCTGCTATAGGTAACGCCACCAGAGTTGAGGCCACGCACACAACCACATCTCTTGTAATGACAGCGGGATTTTGACGTTGTGTTGTCGTTAAACGTCAGCACAACGTCAAAATTCCGCTGTCATTACATGAGATGTGGTTGTGTGCGTGGCCTCAACTCTGGTGGCATTACCTATAAAGGTGCTGCTAATTTGCCCATAATAATACATAGTTGACACCATAAAAACATAATTCAAAGACCCAATTGTAGTAAAAACATTTTGTTTTAGTCCTGAAAACCTAATTAACTGCAAAATTATGTTTATTGTTGCTTTGAAAGAAATAAATAGTTAGCCGTTTGAGTTGGCAAATAAATTACGAGATAGATAGGTAGGTACCTACTGCTGTACATAATTTGTAAGATGATATTTTGAAGAGTCATAAAAAATGGGTCAATTGATAGGCAGTGTCTTGAAACGTTAACGCAAACGTTTTAGAGGCGCTTTCGTCTCAAAAACTTACCATAGGTATTTTAAGATCAGCAAACAAATCGTGAATTTTCTTGAGCAAGATAAGATGGTCATTTCATTGGGTCTATAATGACTCCCATAAAATTTTAAGTCATAATGTATCATTAGTCATAATCAACGTTAGTCATACAGTGATTTATTTCTGAAACAATTTATTTTTCGGAATTGTTATAAAACAAACCTAACCTAACCTAACTGCACTCTATAAGATGGCATTTAAAAAAGTCCTGAAAAAAATACCGTTTCAGAAATAAATCACTGTATGACTAACGTTGATTATGACTGATGATACATTATAACTTAAAATTTTATGGGAGAGAAGGGGCACCGTCATTTCATTATTTGTCAAATTTTTTGACCGATAATCGCGCGTCACCATATCTCCTGTAGGTAGGTACCTACTTCTTTTGTGTTTCATTTCATAAATAGTTTTTTTTTAAAAACTGGCCAGTAATAACGACTTCAACGATTACTGATTAGAATAAAAACTGTGCCTCCAATGACCTTATTAATAAGCGCACAAATTAGAAAAATAAAGCAGAACTAGAACATAGCGACCCGAAGGGCGGAATAATTTACTTTTTACCAAATTAATTCGATTTCGCTTTAATTAACGGCACCCCAATTTCTTTAGAAAAAAAAATTATTAAACCTCCAAAGGATTCTGATTATTGGATGTCGACGGACAAATTAAAGATGTCTTGCAAATTTGCGGCGAGTAAATTAAATTGTGGCGCGGGCTATTGTTTTTATTAATCTAAAATAAGTTTTTGTTGAAAAAAATCATTTAATTTTCGAATTTTTTGATGACTGTAAGTACAAATATTTTTAGGTAGAAAACTTTTTGCTGACTGTACAGTCAGCATCATAATGTAGCTGGTTACTTTTCTACCTTGTCGCTCTATAGTTAGGTGCATAACGTCATACTTGATTGACAACTGAGTTATTACTTACTTACTTTTAATGCTGACCGTTCTTTCTTTCTTTCTTTCAAGATTTGACCATAAATATTTACCTGCACATAATTGTCAATAAACTAAAAATTTGCAATTTATATGGTTGTTGGGTCTCTGGGGTCACGGGGTTTTTCTTCAACAAGTTAAAGAAGTGCAAAAGTGCCTGGTCAACTGGCAGCTATCTCTCTCACCGAATTGCCATCGTCATACGCCATAAAGATTTTTTACATTTTTTTTTATTGTATGATTTTGTATAGTGGTCATAGTAGTGGTAGTTTTATGTTCAAAACCAATTGTGCTGAAAGTATGCAAATAAATTTCCAAAAAAACTAACATAAAATACCTATACAAAGACTCGAACTTACAAATCTTCAAGTAGAAAAGCCAATCTACACAAACTTGACTCGGTTGACTGGTAGAGATCCCTTTAAGGGATAACTTGCGGCGCATGTACCTATCTCAACAATTGTCAATGGTTTATTTTTTATTTTTGTTCATACTTTGAACTACTAAACTCATAATTTTTAAATCCCAATCGAATCTTAGAAACGATCCTGTGTTCGATCACCTCAGTCCACTACCACGCACACATGCAAACGAGCACACTATCGAATAACTCGCCCCCTCACGCACACAGACACCGCACTCACACCGCAAGAACCAAGGCTTTATTCTCATTCGGTAAACGGAGATGCACTATCCTAATTATCGGAACAAGGCAGGTAGTATTGTCAGATAGGTATGACGAATGGACGTAAGATTAGTTACTTACTGGTATATACTATTGCGTACGGTTGTGTAGTAAGGTAGAAATGTAGACTGTGGCTCTATCCGTTTGAGGCACAGTGGGTGCCTTTCAATTAGTATAAAAAGATTAGCTGTTGCCCGCGACTCCGTCCGCGAAGAATAGGGTTATAAAAATAGCCTACGACCTATACTCAGACCTGCTTTTATACAGAAAAAAGTTTCATAAAAACCGGTCAATCCGTTTCGGAGGAGTTCGATAACAAACACCGTGACACAAGATTTCTATACAGGGTTATTTTTAATTCACTGACATCCTCTTAACCCTGAATTCGTAACACTCAAACAAATGTTTTTTGTTTTACGACTTTTTAAAATGAAGCACTTTTTTCCCCATACAAATACACAGAGTATCGTAAAAATAAGAGGAAATCTCAAATTTTCAAAACGTTATTACACCAAAAATATTAAGTTATGACAAAAGCCGTAAAACAAAAAACATTTGTTTGAGTGGTAGGAGTTTAGGGTTAAAAGGATGCTAGTGAATTACAAATAACCCTGCATATTAGAAGATCTTTATTTATATTATAAAACTACATTTCGGCGACTCCGAATGCGGAGAAATTATTTATCGCTATCCCGCAGGAATTATGTATTTTTCTGGGATAAAAACTGTCTTATGTCCTTTCCCGGGACTCAAACTTCATTTAAATCGGTTCAGCGGTTAAAGCGTGAAGAGATAACAGACAGAGAAGCACAATTTACACAGACCACAGACGCAGTGTAAGTAGGCCTCCACCAAGATGGACCGACGACCTGGTTAAGGTTGCGGGAACGCGTTGGATGCGGATGGCACAGGACCGATCTGTTTGGCGAGCCATGGGGGAGGCCTATGTCGTCTTTCGGCTGAAATTATGATGATGAGATATACTAATTATGTTTAAGTAATTTTGTTATTATTATTTGCTTTTATAATCTACAAATTATTTATTTACGCACGTAACCTTATGTAGCTATTAGTGTGCAGTTTATTTATCTATCTAAACAGCGATCCGGGTGTCACCAACGGTACTGGCTGAAAATCAACGCTGGGGTGCTATAAACGCCTTAGCATTATGCTGAGCCAGTGTCCGATTTGCAACCGCAATGACACATTATATCTTTAGCTTTTGTGTTGTCTTTTTGTTTTTTAAAAATATTGATGATGTGTCTAGTGATGTTGTAAATAAATGTATTTTCTTTCTTTATTTCTTTTGATGATGATTTTCTTAGATCTTTTTTCACGTACCTACCCAAGCACCCCGAACTTGCGGTATATCAAGATGCGTCTCGAACTGATCGATCTCAGCGTCTTCATTTGTTTCCCCAGCGGATATCCAAACCCAATCCCATTTTCGTAGCCAAACACGGCACCGGCACATTCTAGAATACGTCTAGAGCAGTTAGAGCCCCTGTCGAATAGGATTTCGTTATTATTGACTCGATACCGGCCTACGAGAAACGTCGCTTTTGAAGTGGACTTTAGTTTAAGGCGCACGTATCACGTGTGCTCAGTTATGTCGTGATAAAAGCATTATCCATACGGCTAGATTATCCTCGTACTGCTTCTCGTGCTTATATTGCCGCTATAGCCTTTAGTGGCGTGACTCCGAAACCATAGCTGGAAGTTGATCCGTTAATCGTTAATTAACGAAGTGAGCATTTCGACTAACGGATTACTTTTAAATTAACTTTAAAAAAATAACGGACTCGTTGAGTTCTGTTAAATTTCATCAAATCCGTTAATCGTTAATCCTGCCTACTATTTACAAAAAAGATGCAGTTAATAGGCTGTTACTGAACCAGTGAGATATACCTGTGGCCTCTTCTATACTTTCCATTAGGGGAGATTACCAGTTTCAGTCAGTTTCATGTAAAACAAAAATTGAAGAAACGAGCTACACTCGTCATAAAACTAAACAGGCATGCTTGCGGTAAGTGCGGTTATAATATGTATAACATATATGTGCAAAAATATGTATCGATTTAATCCTCTCATAATTACGAACCGATAACTTAATTCAATAACATAAGAGCTACGTAAAACGGGGTTACTTAGGAAAACAGTTTTTACGCCGTGTCCTTATGTTTTAGACCATCTGTGGCAGTGAAATAACTACCTTGATAAATTACCTAACTTTTTACGTCATTTGCTCAATCGAGCTATGAATATTTGCGTTTTTATAACCATTTTAAATTTATCAAAGTAGCCCCAAAATTTCCTAAAGTAACCCCAGTTTACCGGTGTTGGACATAATATTTAGGAGCAGGGCCCAATTGCATAACAAAGTACAACTTATATTACAAGCTGAACTCCCTTTCTAGTTAATATAACTGAAGCGAGAGTTCCGCTTGTAATATTAGTTGTACTTTGTTATGCAATTGGGCCCAGGTTGTATGCGGGTGCATAAGTGTAAAAATATGGGTATAGGTTAGTGTTCTGCAAACGATGTGCCGCAGCACACTGGTGTACCGTGGTCATTAGTGGGTGTTTCTCGGAAAAATAATATCTCATTATAATATCTACTTAAACAGATGTAAATCACGCTGATTCACATGATTTTTCATTTATGGTGTACCTCTAAAAAATTTCGTTTGGCTAGGTGTACCTTGAATATGTAGGTAGTAGTGCATAAAATTTAGTCATTTTTCTAATTTGGAACGTCACTTTGTTTCAACGGACACGTTACTACTACATACAACAGGTCATCGTCTTAAGTTTTTCATCTATATATTTTTACACTTGGCTTTACAAATTTAGGATTATTAAAATTTCATACTAAAATGATGGGCTACATATCTTTTTATTATTTGGGCAGGAAAGTGATTGCGGTTGAAACGCGACTAGAACTATCCTGATCTTAAGGTCACTACAATAGTTTTCATCCATCTACTTACGTGTACAAGTGAACCATCCAAGAAACTTATACCCATTAATGCAAACGACCTAACCAGCAATATTCTTCGGATGGGCATAAATTCATACGTGGCTGAACGGACGCATCGTACCGTCAAATAAACTGCCAGTTTAATCAAAGCTATTAGACATTTGAGCCAAACATCTAAAGCCATTGTAAAATGAGACGTGAGCGACACCTTCCAGCCCGTCGTCGGTCTGGCTTTACGCAGGTTCTGAGGGGGTGGGGAGGTCAAGGGTCACTGGTGGGAGGTATAGCTGATGCCTTTAACGCCTTGCTGGCCAGTGACCAACCCTGGAGGTTGGATACGTATTTAATAATGGCAGAGCAACATGGCCGTTTTGGGTAGGGAAGTTTAAGTTTGGTTTATAAAGTGATTAAAGGCAATCGCAGCTCTTACTTAGGTACTCATTCAGTTAATCTAAGCAATATTTAATTATATTTTTAAATAGTAATTAGGTAAGAATTATGCTTAAGGAAAAATTTAAGAGCTGCTATAATTTGAATACGGGAGTCTTTGTAAATACATCTATAGATGGAAAATACTTTTTAAAATTGGCACACGGTTCTAACCTCTGTTCTGCCATAAAAAGGCAAACATAAGCTTCAAACACCTTTTCAGACGGCTTTGCGCAAGTCAAAGTTAACTAGATATAACTAGATAACTCCCAGTTATTTGCTAACCTAGGATTAAATAGTGTCAAAATGTGTGGAAGTATCATTTCTAACCCACATTTTATTTAATCCGTGTGACCGGCCCTTAAATAATTAAAAAAAAAACACTATCGTTTGAACGTTTTCTGATCGAAATTAGATTGCACGCAAATGTAACTAAAATTATAAAATTCAAATTTCGAATGACACCACGCGCGCTTTTCTCATTACAAAATTCTAAATTTGAATCGTAAAAACAAAACACTACCGTTAAGTGTTCACATTGTTGCCGGCCAGTATTCGAGCACCGCCGTCACCAGCATTACCGGCCGATACAGTAATGAGAGTCCGTAACTCATCTCGGGCCCCGCTAAATTATTCCGAGTAATCTTATTACATTTACATATTAATCAACGGGTTTTAATTATCCCCCACTTCCCCTTGATAATTTGTTTGTGGCGTGATTGAAGACGTGTCTGCGCGGTTTGTTTGTGTTTAGTTGTTGTTGTAGTGTTAATTGACTTACGATTACAGCGAGTGCGTTACCTGAAATGTGATAAAATTGTGAATTAGTTGCGAGTAAATTTGGTATATTAATGTACTTGGATAATACAAAATGAAACAGAATAGGTACGTAGAATACAGTCGTCGTCATAAACATCGGAGCAGTGAAGGTATATCTGAACACGCACGTACGCGATTTACAATTCGTTCGTGTTCTGATATTTTTGACAACCTTGACTGCTCCGATGTTTATGATGGCGACTGTACACCAACTGACTTATTTTTATTATTGAATAAATCGCTGCCAGGCAAACATGAACAAATGGTCCTAGTGAAAAAGGAACATTCAAATTTCCCACCCCATTCCATTCCCAATGTCGAAGCAAATCGGTGTCGAATTCGCTGTCGAACGTCTTCGAAATTCAAAACCAATCAAGCAGCGCACAACAACGACGTTCCATGTTTAAGCATGCTGATTTGTCCAGCCATGCAATGCAACCAGCACTGGGCGGGGTCGATTCTAAAGTATGCGATAAATATAAAGCTACCACTCAAGCCCAGAGGCTGCAATTAATTTTAAAGTATGTTAATATTAAGAATGCTTATTACTCCTGATAGGTAGTGAGAAGATAGTCTTATTTGTAATTATAAGGTTTTGGTTATAAATCTGACGGGGCTAATGTTCGTCGTAAAACGAAAGATTATTAATTTCACTGTCTGTAATAAAATTAAATTTTTGGGGTCCGTACCCAAAGGGTGCAAATTGGACCCTATTACTGCGTCTCCGCTGTCTGTCCGTCCGTCTATCCGTCTGTCTGTTCGTCTGTCACTGGGTAATCTCTTGAACGTATTAACTAGATACTTAAAATTTTCACCGATTTATTATTACTGTAGCCGCTATAAAAAACAATAACTAAAAATAAAATTAAGTTAAAAAAAAGAAAAGGGGATAATCATAAGTACAAGAAACGTGCTTTTTACTCGAAATTATTAGTATATATTGCTAATAAAGAACAAAAATAAATTGTACGGAAGCATGGAACCCTTTATGTACAAGCTCGACTCGCACTTGACCGTTTTGTTTTTTCAGTGGTATCTGAGTACATTTCAAGTCAACACGAGGGTAAAAGTCTGACATGATTTTTAAATTATCTGACAAGTTTAAAAAAAAGATAATGTATTTTTGTACGCTAATTGCTATTTTCACGTTAAAAGAAAAAACCGGCCCAGTGCGAGTCGGACTCGCGCACGAAGGGTTCCGTACCATTAGGTATTATTTATTTATTTCACATAACAACTATCATTACAGGATAACCCAATGCAATAGTGTTTTAAATAACAATTCCATGATAATAAGTCCTAACTTATTACCTATAAAAACAGCAAGAAAATCACGTTTGTGACAGACAAAAGGACAGACGGACAGACAGACAGACGGATGGACAGCGAAGTCTCAGTAATAGGGTCCCGTTTTTACCCTTGGGTACGGAACCCTAAGAAACGATAATTTGATAATTTAAAACTTATTTTTGGACTTTTTTTGTTAATTACATCCATTGTGAGGTCCTAGTTTCATTCAATCCTTTGAATTTTAATCACCTTTTTTCACAATCGTCGTAATTAGGGATTATTATGGAGATTCAAAAGTTATTCCATGTCCGAAACGGTGGCAGCATTTTATATACTGATAATTATTTTAACCTAATTTTAAACCGCGGCTTTGCCCATGTCGGAAACATATTAAAAAAAGGTTACGGTAATATTTTTATCTTACAACGATCGCTCTCACATCACCATATCTATTGATTGTAGACGAAGTCAGTACGTCATATTGAAAGCCGAAATACCTTCACAAGGTTTTCAAACAGCGTCTAATCTAAGCGATCTAATCTGTAGGCCAAGTTTCATCTAAATCCGTACAGCTTTTATTGCGTAATTGACTAACATCCAAACATCTTCACAAACTTTCTCGTTCCAAATAATTGTCAAAAAAATAATCAAATTTTATTAGATTTTTAAGAATTAATCAATTTTAAGCAAATGATTAACACTAAATCCAGTTATCCTTATCACCCGGAGTCCCTCCAAGCAATCTCATAATGGCGCCGTCCTTATTAAGCGCTTGTATCATGCAAGGAAGATAAATGCATCGCGAAATTAATTAATAAAATTGCATTCATAAGTATGCGACCCTGACTGTAATCCACTACCACATTCAAATTAAAATAATGCATCACTTTCTTACTCGGCTTGTTAGATTGGGACGTACGTGTGCATGAAATGTTTGAAGAGGTTAGAAACGGAACTATTTTGTGTTTTTGTTGTATAGACTTTATCATCATCATCATCATCATCATCATCGTGATTTATGAGTCCATTGATAGACTTAGGCGTCTCCAATAGCACACCACTGTGGATAAATTTCTTATGATAATCTTAACGGTTACTGTCAATATCATTTAACACTTTTGCCATATGAACTACAACCTTTTTTTCGCCCCTCCGCTACTACATTTGCACTACAGCTATAGTATAAATCTTCCCAGGTGAATTTTTCGCTTCGAGCCATTACATTAAATTTGAACCTTAATACTATGACGATACCGTTTGTTTTGAAAGATAAGGGCTCGAAGCGAAAAATTCACCTGGAAAGATTTATACTATACACGTCATCATCATCATCCTCCTAGCCAATATACGTCCCATTGCAGGGCTTACTCTCAGAATTACAGGGCTTTGGTGGATGTTCAGTTTTTATTGTCTGCCTGAATTTATATTTTTGTTATTTTCTTTCTGTACTGTTTTTGGTGTTCAATAAAAGAATATTTGTATTATAAATTGTATTGTTCACACGCGAGCTTAGCGTGTGCAAGTTTTCTCGCGACTTTGTCAGTTATGCTTATATGTATTTAGATAGATAAGAAGCAAAAGTTCTCTTAGAAGTGTTTTGAAATTATACTAAAAATATGTAAAGCATAACGTACAAACCCTTAAGTAGGATTGTATGAGTTAAAAACACCTAGCTGAACTCTTACAATTTCAAAGTTAAAAAATCTCAAGTTTCACAACTACTTTTATTACGGAAAAAATCTTGACAACAATTTTTTAGTTAATGTGTGTACCTATGTAAAACTCTTAATACTTGTTGATTTTGACTTTATAGCTTACTTTTTAATTCGTACAATGACCCGCGCTCTCGCACAAAAATAAGTCCAGCCCTTGATTGGCGATTTCATTTATTATAATTTGCGTGTTTACTTTTCTCGTTACGCATAAATCTTTGCGTGGATCTTTGAGATTTAATCTGCTGATTAATTTGAGAAAACGAGCAGTTTTATAAGTCCGTATACTAATTGTGATTGCGGGATTGGTTTTATTTAACGAATGTTTATTCATCAATATTGAAAAGTTTTTCTTAGCAAAGAGTTAAGAATGTGTCGCGGTGTGACTTGCAAAAAAAAACAAATTAACATAAAAAGAGCGAACCAACGAAAACATAACTATTTTATTTACTGGCAAGTGGAGGTCTCAGAGTTAAAAAAAAGAATATTCATCGCAATATTGATATAATTTCAATTTTCATTTACAATTAAAAGAGAAGGTTGTTCGTTTTTTTAAGCGTAATTAATAACTGGTCGCTTTTCGAGAACCGCGATATCGTATCGCTGAATGGAGATCAGGATCGCGATCAGTCTACACACAGAACGGTTGCCTCACTTAATAAAATTAAAAAATCGTGCGTGCAGTACCTCCGCGCGGAAGAAGTGAAACCTCGTAATGTGGAAATGAAAAAGGCACTTATACATCAATATGAACCTTGTTGCAATAACTTAGAGAACTAAATTTACTTATGCATTTATGTGTTTAAATTGCTCACTAGATGGCGCTTTTATCAAGTCTCATACATTTGCACAAACAGTATGAGTTCTACAACGCACTATCGAAGTTTTTAACATCCGTTAGTATATATATATAATGCGAGATTACTTGCTTCGGCAGTACATATACTAATGCTTTCATACCCCCTCCATGGTAGCGTTAAACGTTTAACGCGACCTTGTTGGAAGTCGCATTAGAAGTTTCACTTCAAAAAAACTGGTAAGTTTTGTTTGTTTTTAAAGGGTTAGTAACTAGCCTAAGAATAATTTACTATTTTCTATGTCTTTACTATCTTGGGAAAGTGCAAAGTTCCTTCAGGCCCAGACTAAATTGCGAAAACAGTTAGTGTATTTACAGTATGATTTTCGTATCAAAATATTTTCAACTTTCAATCCATTTTGATGAAAATCAATTCCACAAATATTTATTTTACCTTTCACTTTATCATAAATAAAATTTTTGAAATCAATCTAATATATAAAAAATATATGGTAATTTAATACCATGTATAAAAATCTTGTACCACAGTGTTTGTTATCGAACCAATTTTTTATTTTTTGTATATATTTTGTAGGTCTGAGAATAGGTCGTAGGCTATTTGTCTACCCCAATTTTGCAGGCAACAGCTAGTATTATTATAAACTTTTCAATTTAGTTAAAAAACATTATGTTCTAGATAAGTGAAATAAGAGTGAAGTAGCCGCTGCAATCTGTAGCGTGCTACTGAATGCAAAACCGGTTGCATACATTTAAAGTCGTGTCTAGACTGAGGTAGCTGCGATCGCCGCTATGTTCACACTTAGGTCGCCAGTATTATTACCATATTTTAATGATTAGAAGGATCTTGTTGCACATAACACATAGGTAAGTGTTGTAACTTGTATGAATGTACATTATTAAAAAAGTCTTATTAGTTTACAGCTTTTAGATTTTTATTATGTAAAGCGGCATTTAAATCTAGTTACTAGGTATTCTCAATTCACACTCAGTGATTAAATAAAAAAAAATATTAAAAGTATTAATTTGATTTTTTTATAATTTTGACTTGACAACGTCTAATAAATCAACGCCGGCTGCACGCACGAAAAAGGATAACTCAGTGTAACGTACATAACGCATTGTCCCGTTTCGCTCGAGCCGGTGAACGATCGGAGCAAGAGCGCAGCACGCGCGAGCGAAAGGCACAATCGGCAAAAGTATGCAATCATTTTCATCAATGTTTTGTTATGACGTTGTTACGTTAAACTATCGTCCGTAAACCGACTTTACAGACAACTGGTTTTTAGGGTTCCGTACCCAAAGGGTAAAAACCGTCCATCCGTCCGTCCGTCTGTCACCAGGCTGTATCTCGGGAACCGTGATAGCTAGAGAATTGAAATTTTCACAAATGATGTATTTTGGTTGCCGCTATAACAACAAATGCTAAAAAATGGAATTATATAAATAATTAAGGGGGCTCCCATACAACAAACATGATTTTTTTGCTCGTTTTTGCTCGATATTGATAACGGCAACAGGCAGACACTTGAAATATTTACAGAATATTTAATTATAATTGAATTTAAAAATAAATCATTAAATTAAATAAAAAAAAATATTTAAGGGGCTCCCATACAACAAACGTGACTTTTATAGATAATATTGTACGGAACTTTTCGTGCGCGAGTCCGACTCGCACTTGGCCGGTTTTTTTTGTAGGATTGATTTACCTGCCGTTAATGATACTTTTTTTAATGAATTTCCTAGAGTTAATTGACATATTTTATTACGGTACTTAGTAAGTCTCAAACAAACTTTATAATTAACGTCAAGTGCTCATACTTCTGAATTTTGAACATTCTTCTAAAAATAAAACATATATTAGGATGCTCTAAACTAAGCAAATGTGCACTAAAGGTAAGGCAATGGATAAACATACTTATAATAGACAAATACATACTAAAATACATTATAACATCTATGATTAATGTATAAACATTCGTATACATCATCCAAGCGTATGCTTTACCGTGATTCTAGACTTTTCTATAAATCCGATAAACGGACATGCAGTTCACCTGATATTATAACTTACTTTCGCTTTTACAGCAAGGATAATAGTTATCTAGAGTTATTTATTAATGCATCATTAACTTGCGCAACCTCTAATCTAATGAGCTATAGCGAGCCTTGGGCAGGAAACCTAACATTACATAGCGCAGTAAAACGAGACTAGGCCATAAATTATGTTTTTTGCAGTCACGCCTGTCATTACAAGTTTGTATTAGCAAATACTTGTTTGATAATTCTATAATATACATTTACAAGATTGACGTGGAATAAAACTGCTACATGTTCCTAATCAAATTGGTGGAAAGCGCAGCGTGGGACCTCCACTAACGACGGATCGGACGGACGATTTGGTGAAGGTCGCAGGTTCAGGGTGGATGCAAATCGCTTCCAATCGTAATGATTGGGCATCAATTAGGGAGGCCCTATGTCCAGCAGTGGACGTCCTACGGCTGAAATTATGATAATGATGTTCCTAAACTTTTATAGCTTTGTATGAATAAGAATTAATCAGTTTAAGCAAATGATTAATATCCACTTTGGTTGTCCTTTTCTCCCCAATCTCCTCAAATGCAATTTAGTATTAGTGTCATCCTTATTATTGGTATGTCATATATCATCATTAAATTGCAACACTGGAGGGAGATTGAAAAACAGTGGCTGAAAGGTTCTGCTTCCATGGCCAGAATTTACTCATATAAATGATGAGTCATTTATAAACGCATGATTCACAATTTCACTAGATGAAATCAATTTAGATATTCCTGAAATCTATGAGTCACTTGATCTGATTCTGAAAAATCCACTTCACAAAGCGTTGTGCAATCTTCACGTCGGTAATTTAGGTAGTACAGTAGGTAGGTAAGATGGGTAAATGACATTCAAATCCTTCTAACCGTTTTAAAGTGGAAAGGTAACAAACACATCGTAAGTTACCTGTACTTTGTCGCTTTCAGTCGTTACATTATTTTCTTATGGCTTTTCAAACATGACGTTATAGTGACAAGGTACAAAAGTGATCACTGATGACGTCGAGCGACGACGCACGCACGTCCACACTTTCGGATTTATAATACAAGCTCTAACCTGCGGCTTCGCCTGTTCTAGAAATCCATGAAAAAGGTAACTATATAGCTAAACCGTTCAACTGAGTCCTCGCTCGTGCGGTACAGGGGCTGGTAGGTTTGACGACAAAGGGGGCTGTGAGAGGTGCGGGCGGCGCCCCCCCCTTGTCGCCTTACCCCCCAGTCCCTGTACCGCGCGGGCGAGAACTCAGGAACGGTTTAACTATAAATTTTTAACGATCAACGTTTGCTCGAACAACGCCATCTATTGATTGCAGACGAAATTAACACGTCACCTTGAAAACCAAGATACTTCAACGCTCTTAGACAGAGCCCTCTATTCTTGTTTAAAGTAAAAATACAAGCCAATAAGAACTCATTACCGGCATATTAAGTATCCTATGTCTTAATCTAAAGGCCGTATTATCTAACGCACGGGCGCTTGCCTTCACTTTCACCCTCTCTTTCTGTCACTATGTTATACCGTTTGACAGAAAGAAATAGTGATTGCGAAAGCAAGGGTCAGCGCGTGAGACAATAAGCCCACAGATCTTTGTCCATCTGCACGCCAAGTTTCATCTAAATTCGTTGAGCGATTGCGTGCGTATTTATAAACTTTCTCATTTATATTAGTAGGATCTTAGTGTACTGTTTCGCAAATGATAATAACAATTTGGGTCCAATAGCCGATACCGCGGCAGTCCGCGGTAGCCACTATCGACAGTTACATGCCGAGGCAAGATTGCTATAGCGCATTTATTTCCTCCAGTGGACCTAATAATGAAAGAAAATGGTATCGGCACTTGTAATTTTGCTTTTTCAACGTTTAAGCCGAAACCGTGCTTTGTAGAGAAACAATATGCTCGTTGCTCCATCTTGTAGCTTGACAAACTCAAGTTGCAGTGGCCAGGGCACATCGCTCGTACAGTCGACGTCATAAATAAGTGATCACTTTTGTACCTTATCGCTTTCAGTCGTTACATGATTTCGTATGGCTTTTCAAACATATCGTTAAAGTGACAAGGTACAAAAGTAATCAACCGACGACCAAAGGGTTCTCGAGTGGCATCTTTAGTTCCTGTTTCACTAGCATTGCAATAATATACTTAAAACTATCTGGAACTCTACGAAACAATGCACTTCACACTTTTAAATGGTCCCTCCCACACGTCCATGGACGCAGTATAACTTTTTAAACAGTAAATCATCTCGCCGGCTCCCGTGTCGCACTGGCAGATTTAATTACGCTGCGATAGTTCGCAATAACATTATCAAAATGCAAAACAACAGCGCAGACTCCCGCGCTATCGGCGTCACAGTCGTAAGTTTCAAGCAGTAGTGTAAGTTGTAATATTAAATCACTGCTGATCTTACTATGTTCAATTCGATAACAAATTTTTATCATCATCGTCATCATTTCAGCCGTAGGAGGTCTACTGATGGACATGGACATAGGCCTCCCTCATTGATACCCAATCACGGTTGGAAGCAGCTTGCATCCACCTTGAACCAGCGGCCTTTACCAAATCGTTCGTCCAATTCGTTGGTGGACGTACCACGCTGCGTTTGCCAGTCTGTGGTCTCCGTTCGAGAACTTTTTGGTCCCAACGGCCATCTGTTCTGCGTAGGTACTATATAGTCTGCCCATTGCCATTTCAACGTGCTAATCTGTTCTTCTACGGATCTCCTCATTCCTGATTCGATCCCGTAAAATAACCCCGAACATAGCCCTAGCTCTCATAGATATAATGAGTGAATTAAAATATAAAACAGAGAATGGATGGAGAGACGACCAGATGGCCTAGTGGTTAGAGAACCTGACTATGAAGCTTGAGGCCACGGGTTCGATTCCCGTGTCGGGGCAAGTATTTGTATGAAAAATACGAATGTTTGTTCTCGGGTCTTGGGTGTTTAATATGTATTTAAGTATGTTTATCCGTTGTCTAGTACCCATAACACAAGCTTTGCTAAGCTTACTTTGGGACTAGGTCAATTGGTGTGAATTGTCCCATGATATTTTTTATTTTTTTTTATTTTTTTTTAAAACCACTAACAGCACGAGTAAAAAATGATTAATTTCTAGGTAGAATAAGTAAATGTGGTTTTAGTTTCGTTTGACACAATAATAAAAAGAGCCTTCCAAAATGTAATCATGACGTTAGTGTTCCGTTGTGTGTCAATTAAGTATGTTTTTAACACAGTATTTGTAAAAACTTAAGCATTAGATTGAATTGAAAAGCAAAAATATATTTCCAATAGAAAACACAGCGTACCTAAGTAGAAACTTGACATCATTCATTTATTCATTATTTTTTTAATTTTGTCGATACCAAATCAAAATAATTTTCAAACGAAACACATTAGTCCGAATTAAAACGCGATTTAAACTTGTCCTACTGCAGCCAAGAAACGCGACTGTGTACTGCCGCCGCAACAATCTTACTTTAATAGCGTGCAACATAAATTACAACGACTTATTACAATCCGCTCCCGATACACTACCGGCCAGAGGTGGTATTACCCGCTCTAGCTGCATCTACGTTTGTGGAATACTTAACATAGATTTTAAATGAGTTTTAATGGTCGCTTTGGTCAATTGCGCGCTTACCATACTGGCGGCTGGCGGTTTTAACCACTCTAGTTGTATATCTACTGACGTTTGAATCATTACTTTTTGTTACCACGGACCGAAGACTTATGATAGAAAAGGAAGATTACTTATAAATGATTGATACTGGGAGATTATGTATGTTTAACTCTATATTTGTGATTGGTTTATAACTAAATCGCCACCTCCATGCAATCACGAATCAGCTATTTTGGCAAAAAATATTTTAGCAAGAAATAGATTTTGAAGTATAGAAATGATTTATTGAAAAAGGTAAGGAAAGAGTAAAAGAACGCTCCCCTAAAAAATCCACCTGACCAAAAACTCTCACTGTCTTCTTAATATTCTTTTATTCCCTAATTCCAATTGTTTTAATTTATTCCAGCTAACTAACTAGGACTAGTTTTTTTCTCCATAAAAACCCATTCGTCTGGCAACCCGATCGCGGCTTAATGACCTAATTACTGTGATTAATGCGGCTCATTAATACGGCGGGTAAGCGAACACTCGAGCATTTGATGCTTTTTAAGATCATTCTGAGTACATAGTTAATTCTGTGCTGGCTAATTCTCTTTTTTAGAGCTTTAATTTTGATATGGTTAATAGAACTTTAAATACAATAGCATAGAGTAGATATTCACGTGGGCGCCGTGTTAGCGGAAAATAAATGAACATTGCAATAATTTTCTAAGATTCCTTCGTAGGTTCTTTTTTTTAGGGTTCCGTATCGAAAGGGTGCCTACGGGACCCAATTACTGAGACTCCGTTGTCTGACTAAAAAAAAATTTAAATTTAAGCTGTTTATTTCAAGCAAAGAACATTTTACATAACATGCAAAACGAGTCCTTAATCCTAATTTTAAGGATTTTGGGTGGCCGCGGTTAGCGAAAGACTGAGTTGCTAACCGAGTAACAAGTAAATCCAGCCTCCAAAGCCGTGGTGGCCTAGTGGTTTGACCTATGGTCTCTCAAGCAGAGGGTCGTGGGTTCGAGTCCGGGCTCGCACCTCTGAGTTTTTCGGAACTTATGTGCAAAATTACATTTGTAATTTACCATGAGCTTTACAGTGAAGGAAAACATCGTGAGGAAACCTGAGAAAAAATTCAATGGTGTGTGTGAAGTGTTTGGCAGCCGCCGTGACGTGCGACTCCGAGAGGAAGGGCTACGGATTAGCCCGAAACATGTCGAGTTAAACTCGTTTTGAGACGTGAGTGATCCGTTTATTTTCACTATGAGTAAGTCTCACGGTAGTTTCATGTTTAAAGGTGTGTGTGAAGTTCCCAATCCGCACTGGGCCGGCGTGGGAACTACCCAAGCCCTCTTATTCTGAGACGAGGCTTGTGTCCTGCAGTGGGACGTAATTGTCGCCAAGCGTGACGTGTGACATATACATCAAAATATTCAATCCGCTCACTCATTCCCGGTCACGTGACTTCGGAAGGTAGCGCGCGCGGGCACATTCGCTCAATCAATCAGTCGCCAAATTAGCACTGTCAAGTGAAGACGTATACTTCTTTCTCTCGATTCGCGCCTCTCGTTTACTCACGCACACCGGCCGGTAAAAAGTGTCTTGTGATTATACGTAGTGCAGTTACAATCAACCAGCTCAATCCTTGCTGAAAGGAATCATCACCAGCCACCAGCTCGTCTCGTACGCTGCCATTATCAGCTCACCCGTAAGTCGATCCTTCATTTCATCTCTCCTAACCTAAAACCTCATCTCATCGTCGAGTGTTATCTGCCCCCAGCGAAAACACGTATGTAGGCTGGGATACAGATAATGATGATGAACTGAATCCAACATCACATACCCACTAGATTGTATCAACTGGACTCGAAATATTTTGAAAGGCATTAGTGGTAATTATGGAAACACTTACATACCAATTAGTAGCTTATTATAAAACATGTAGGCCGTTTCGTGTTTTACCTAAAAAGATTATTATCTTTTTGGTATGGTAATGATTTCTTTATAATTATACGATTTTAAGCAGCTCTGCGGTGTAATGTATTGTAGACTCCTCAAAGTAGAATCATCGCCATTTCATTAATGAGCATTATACATGACTAATACTAATGGTCCGTAGAAGAACCGGGGTCACCGACATATCCTAACGGATTAGCTCGTTGAAATGGCAATGGGCAGGCCATACTTATAGCACGCAAAACAGATGGCCGTTGGGGCCCAAAAGTTCTGAAATGGAGACCACGGACTGGCAAGCGCAGCGTGGGACGTCCACCAACGAGATGGAGGGACGATTTGGTGAAGAAAATATATAAAAAAGCAACCAACTTTCAAATCTGTTATTAGGATTCACTTTGCCCTAATTCTTTGCTGAACATGATTGTGTAGGTGAACGGCACACTACAAAAGCGTAATTAAACGCTACTTACATAGCGATTGCATCGCTATGGTGATTTCTTTGTGAGCTAATCACTGGTGTTGTAATTATATGGAAGGGCGATGCCAGAGGCTACGGCGCGGTGTTACCAGTTACCGACTTACCCTAGAACTAGCGACTCTCAAGCATACAGACAGCGCCGTTTTTAAGTAAAATGTGGGAACATTTTAGAGACATATTTTATTAGTATTCTTATTTAACGACATTTTGACGCAATTATCTTCTTTAAGAAGAGCCTCTCCGACTAATGGAGGTTTCAGTCAGCTCTGCTTATCTAGTCAGTCTTTCGCTAGTTTGAAAAGCTCCGCGGTGCTCTTAAACTAATCTTCTGACATATAAAAATCTCGTGTCACGGTGTTTGTTATCGAACTCCTCCGCAAAAGAATTGACCGATTTTTATAAAAAAATCTCTATATTTGGTAGGTCTGAGAATGGGTCGTAGGCTATTTTTTATACCCCTAGTCTTCGCAGAAGGAGTCGCGGGCAACAGCTAGTAATTATATTTATAATATTAATGGAATTTGTATGAAGTGTTACTGATAATTCAGCGCTCCAGCATTTTATTATTTTAGGTTAACCGTTGACAATGCACTCGCATTCTGATAATTATGTGATTATTAAAAACGACTTTTTCAGTCATTTTTGAGAAAAAATTTTATCTATCACTCATACTCGAAAAATACTTCTAAGTTTCTCTAGGGCGTCAACAATAATTTACTAACGCAAACCATCGCGTTAACGTTGCCGCCTCAAACAAATTAATACCAAGAACTTGTCATTACTCGGACTCCGTAGTCCCTTTCCTTGTGATCAGCGGCCGCCGTAATCATCTTGGCGATATTTATTGCCCCAGCTAATTATTAGGCATTTGATACTTGAGTTATTGTTGTTTAAGTTTATTCATAATTATACGTATGTTGTATCTTGTTATACGCAGATGTTTTTAGGGTTCCGTACCCTAACGGTGTCAACGGGAACCTATTACTGAGGCTCCTCTGTCAGACGGTCTGTCACAGGGATCTGTCTCTTGAATTTTTGCGATTATAAGTTTGCGATTTTAGTGCTTACTCGGCGATTCTTTACTGAACTGTTTTTAAAACATAGAACGGAGGTACTGAAACTTCCATGTGCCTACTCGCAATTGATCGGTTTTTAATCGACTTCAAAAAAAGAGAAGGTTCTCAATTCGTCTGTATGTTTTTTTTTATTTATTTATGATAAGTAAAGAAACGCTGGAAGAGCTTCTGGTCCATGAAGTCGCTAATGAAGGGGAACCTTCCAATGTCTCTAAAGCGCAAACTCGTCGACATGTGTGCGCGCAAACGTGGTCACTTACAGAGGCTCAAAAGTCCAGACTCAAGGTTTGCCAACGAGCAATGGAGCGAAGCATTGTGGGAGTCCGAAGAACCGACCGGATTAGAAATACTGAGCTGCGCTCTGTGACTCGTATCGCTGATGTGGGCGTTAAGACGGCCAAGTTGAAGTGGGACTGGGCTGGACATGTATGTCGAATGAACTCGGAACGTTGGGCCAAACTTATCACGGTGGATCCCTAGCGATGGATATCGTAATAGAGGCAGACCAAAGCGGAGATGGAGGGACGACCTAGATGTTTATCACGTGGGATGGCAGGAGTTCGCTTTGAATAGGCAAGAATGGAGCAAGAGAGGAGAGGCCTTTGCCCAGCAGTGGGACACCAAAACAGGCTTATAAAAAAAAAAATGATAAGTAAATTAAGTAACTTGAATCTTACTTTTGAGGGTAAAACTAAGTGGACGAGAAGAAGAGGAAGAACGACAGCAATTGCCCTAGTCTCAAAGTTAGCAAAGCCAACAAGTACCTACCAGCAACGGATAAACACACCTTAAATGTCCTACATTCGGGAACAGACATTCATATTTTTCATACCTACATACATATATTAAGCCTTATAGAAGAGACGTGGGACGGGGGCGCGTCACAGTCCGCGTCATCGCATGCCGCGTCTCCGCCCCGTCTCTTCTGTTGCTTTGGATCGCGACGCTTCTATACATTTAGTATGAAAACTGAATTAAGGGGTGCCGGGACTGCAACGCGCCCCCGTCCCACGTCTCTTCTGTGTCGCTTGCGCCCTAGGCTATCCGGTAGTCTAAACCTTAGTTTGGTTAGTTTTATTCCAACCAAGTTAAAGGCAACATTAGCACCGTTTCATATCAAGAAATTAAGAGGCCAGCGGAAGAAAAGGATGAGTGGAAATTCCACTAAAAAGTATACAATACTTAAATGATGATGACGATGATGATAAAAAGAAGTTTTTTTTATTGGAGAGTGAGGCAAACGAGCAAGCGGTCATCTGATGGAAAATGATCACCACCGCTAAGACCACCGCCCATAAATATCAACAACTCAAAGAGAGTCACCAATCTGTTGCCGGCCTGGTGGTCTGGTCTGTTGGGAGGAATTCAGAAAAGTAAGGGTCTTAGTATGGAGATATCACTTTTTTACTAAAAGAAGTTATTATTGTTGTAAGCTCTGTATAGACGAAGATAAAGTCTAATTGTACGATTTGAGACTACACACTTAATAAGTTTCATCATCATCATAATCAGTTGGAAGGCGTTTGAACTGATCACAGGGCCCCATATAGAAAGCCACAATCAAAGACAACTCTGCTATTGCTACTGATTGCCAGCAACACTCACGATGTCCGTTCACCTAGAACACTGAAAGAAATTAAGATAACAATACCTACTACCAAAACGTATGGTAAACATTATTCTAGTATAAAGAAACAGAATTAAGTTATATTTACCAGATTGACTTTTAACAACAAACAATCGTGTTTTAATAAATACCAGAATATTCTAGTAAATAGATTTTAGTAAACAATACTTAAAGTTATTTGTATAAATCTTAATGATGTGTACCAGCGATGTGTACCGTACACAAATTTTAATGATGTGTACCAGAATTATGTTTAAGTGTGCTAGATATTCCTGTAAGCTATTACTAGATTTTTCTAGTATACTCAAAAAACAGTCTCGATGTCGTATATATGAATGGGTTCGAGAAAAGGATGGTACGGCCGTGCCCTTGTTTTGCTCGACTTGGCGGGGGCACTGCCGTGCCCCCAGATTACATGACAATCTGGTTAAGTTATTTTATTCTGGTTACCTAAACTAGAATTTTCTCTCAGTGAAGGAGGCCGACTAACGCCTCTCCTTCCAATTCGTGGTCACCACTTAAGAACCTTTCTTCCACAACGATTATCTGTTCTTCGAGCGATGTGACCCCCCATTGCCATTAATAAGCAATCGCAAAAACACGTGGACTGGTAGACGAGTGGAGTGTACGAGCGTCTTTATTTTAACAAAACTGTGTGACAGTAGAAAAGCGTCCCAGCAAATTCAAACGGAAAACATACGGGCTCGTTCTTAGATACGGCGAAATTTTGCGAAAACGTAGCAATATTTTTATTATACAGAAAATTTAATTTCCGCCTCTCACGTGTCACGGGCCTCAAAAACTATTGCACATCGCTCAACCGGTAATACAAAGCAATCTAAATTGGAAAATAGGCAACGCGCAGTATGTGTGCTTACCAAAAACGACCATGCTGAATGCGACGCGATTAAAAAAAGAAGGCCGATGCCGATCGCGCCGCGGGAGGGTGTGGGAACCCTCCCCCCTTTTTTTCCGGCTTTTTTTCTTTTTTCGGGAGGTGGGCGAGGCACGGGTGCATGCAGCCAGCACCCACCTTTGTTTCGCATAAACAAATTAATTTCGGCCAACGTTTTTTGACGTCTAATATGATCGAAATTCGAGATCGCCACCGCGCGATACGGCGCATCGGTGTCGCGCATCTCGATTTTGAAATTAGAACGGGTTAGCAAACAAATGACAGCTGGTCGTTTAATTATCTTCAAACTAATACAATACAATGACTCTTTATTGTCCACCACAAAGAAAACAATACGGAAAAACAAGTACATGGGAAAAAAATATAATATGAATAGATTCGGATGGTAAAAAACAAAACGAAGTTTTTAGGATGTCATACCCGGAACATACACGAAATGTATTATCTTTATTTTCTATCTCTACGAGTATACTTGTTAATAAAAAGTCGGTCTTAGGGCAAACGTTGAAGCTTTGTGATTTGTCTGTTAACAGCTGTACTTTATGAACTTAATAGGTATAATTTGCCCTTGACTGTAAAGAACCCTCGGTGAGCGACTCCAACTCCCACTTGGCCGGTTTTTAATTATATACGCAATTTAATCGGACTTCGGTAATTGCGAAGTGTAGGCGCCCGCTACTGTATGGGTTTAAAGCGACAGGCATCGCTCGCGGACAACAAAGCTAATTTACATGATCACAGATGGAATCAGGTGATAATCAGGCACTTCAGATCCACGCGTACGGGTAGGCGCGGCCCCCATACCCGCTCATTAAGGGGGGAGGGTGGCCAGGACAATGCATGTTTGTACTGCTTTTTGCCCATTTTTTTCATTATTTCATTTCATTTCGCCCACCTCCCACGCGTCCGCGCTCGCGATTGTATGCCTCCGCTTTTTTATAATTCGCTACCTTTTTTATCGGCCGCTCCATTTTCAGAGACCGCAGGCCAGCGGTTGACCGTCTGTACCCAAGACCGCTCAAGAAAAGAGCACTCTGGTCGTCTAATTCCTCCCTTTTATAACTTGAGAGCTCTTTAAACGCGCGTTTGGAACGCAGCTTTAGGTCCGCCGGTCTGGGGTATCAGCCGATCTAAGTTGTGCATTACTACCCTTTGTTGGGTGCAGTGGTAGGCGCGGGGTTATTGGCTTGCTCGCTCATCTGCGGCCGGCATTTGTTTTGTTAAAAAGACTTTTATGTTGCATGATTAGGTGCCCGATGAAAGAAACATTTGACGATCGATCGTACCGGCCAGTTTCGTGTTTGATGGTAAATTAAAATGCGAACGACGAGAGCGAATAAAAAATGTCTAGATGTCGGTGGTGCTTTTGTTTTCTATTTTATTTTGTTGTTTTGGGTTAACTGGAAGTGATCACTTTAAGAGATAAGTCCGCCTTTGTACATCTATTTCTCTTGTTAACTGTTAATGTCATGTTTTTATGTACAATAAAGATTTATGCATACATGCATACTTATAATAAAAGTACTACTCTCCTTTACTTGCGGCTTCGTACGCTTTGAATTAAAACCACGGATTTTTACCAAATTCCCAATGATTAATAATAAATTACATCGTTCGTTCGTTTCATCTGGTAGGATTAGCGGTTTAGCATTAATAACATTAAAATTTAAATTTTCCTGCGGCATATATTCTATATGTATTACGACGGTAGTAAATGTATGTACGTAAATCTTTATTACACATGAGAATTAAAAAAAAATAGCACAGACAAAGGCAATGTTCTGTACCGGAAGCTAAAAACTGTACACAAAATATAGACAATAAAAAAATAGTTAAACTGTTTGAATTGGGTAGCTATAGGTATCTCCAAAACCATGTCGCAAGTATGTACTTATGTAACCTAATTTTGTTTTTAATAATGAGTCTTATGCCGAACAGAATGATTTAACAAAGATTTATCTACTTCTAAATGAAGTGAAAGCTTGAAATTTCCGTTTATTTTCAAAGGAACTCTAAAACGCGAGGTGAGGTGTGTAAATAAACAACGAATTAGAATCGGCCATTTAACCGAATTTCCATTAATTTTAATGTTGCAGACCAACTCGCGCGGACTCCGAGAGCTGTGGAGTCGCTCAGTCATATAATATTTTATTCAGATATTTTTTAAATCACGTGTCTTAAGAGTCATTTTTAGGGTTCCGTAGTCAACTAGGAACCCTTATAGTTTCGCCATGTCTGTCCGTCTGTCCGTCCGCGGCTATGCTCAGAGACTGTTAGTACTAGAAAGCTGTAATTTGGCATGAATATACATATCAGTCACGTCGACAAAGTGATTAAATAAAAAAACTAAAAAAATTTTTTTTAGGGTATCTCCCGTAGACGTAAAGTGGGGGTGATTTATTTTTCTCGACTAACCCTATAGTGTGGGGTATCATTGGATAGGTATTTGAAAATAAATAAGTGTTTTTAAAACCATTTTTTGATAAAGTGAATATTTTCGGAGATATTCACTCCGAAAGTTCAAAATAATGTGTCCCCCCCTCTAACTTTTGAACCGCACGTCTAAAAATATACAAAAAATCACGTAAGTTAAACTTAATAAAAACTTTCTAGGAAATTTATTTTCAACTTAATCAGTTGAGCAGTTTTTAAGTTTTTGTAAAAAAAAAATTCTAAACTGAGATTGTAATTTAACCTTCATTGCAAGCATTTTTTTTTTCTAAAAAAAAAATAAATATTAGGGGACAATCTTACACAAATCGACCTAGTCCCAAACTAAGCAAAGCTTGTACTATGGGTACTAGACGACGATATACATACTTATATAGATAAATAAATACTTAAATACATAGAAAACATCCATAACTCAGGAACAAATATTCGTGCTCATCACACAAATAAATGCCCTTACCGGGATTTGAACCCAGGACCTCTTGCTTCGTAGGCAGGGTCACTACCAACTAGACTAAAGCGGTCGTCGTTCTTTAAGTACTTATAATATCACGCTAACAGAATCTTCTTTCAAATAAAAAAAATATATTACATCTGAAAAACAATCAACATACATACTAGTTCTAGTAGACTGCAGTAGATTTTTGCCGTACAATTTGCCGATAGATGGCGCTTTACCGCCGACGTTGGGACCAAAACAACCACATTAATAAAGTATGCAAAGATTTTTTCGTACCTGCTACGGAACCCTATCTTGTTTTACATAATTAATGGCTTTAATTAAAAGAAACCTTAATTGATTCCTTTGTGTAACGAAAGTTACCCATGTGGTATGTATGACTAACTTTCGTTACAAAAAGGACGCAATCATGTTTTTTTTTGTCATTAAGCCTTTAATGCATGCACAATTTTATTTTGAAAACGACTTTTAAATCAATACTTAAACCTAATTAAACCCTTAAACAGACTGATTAATTTAGTTTTTTAATAATCACGATTGGGTTCAAGCGGCGGGTACCGGTGCTGGGGCAGACCAAAACTGAGATGTCGGGATGCTTTGGACCGTTTTGAGCCATTTTGGCGAAATTTTGCGAGGGACAGGAACGGGCGGAAAGGGAAAGGTGAAACCTTTTCTCAATAGTGGGACGTCAAAAGGGGTATTTTAAAAAATAATTAAAATACAAGCAGTTCGAAAGCAGGGACAATATGTTGATTATAAGAAAATGGTATAAATGATATGGTGTAAAGAAAAGTTGTCATTATTACATTGGATGACTATGATTATTTCAGAAACAGTAAGTAACAAGTAAATTCTGAATGCCATGTTAGCATTTTTTATGGTTTGTTTTTTTACTGTATTAACCTGTTCGATATACTGCCTTTTTCATTTTAGTTTTAATTTGCAAAAGCGCTGCGCTAAGTCTGGCTGAAACGAAACGCGGCCTACGGAGTTATTGGCTGTGGTCTGCGCGCGCAGTTAGTGTCAATTTGAACTCGCCAAAGAAAGGCACATTTTATTTCAACATTTTGTAATAATTAATTTAAACCTATTATCAAGAGAAGATTTTTATGTGTTGTGCTACAAATTATTATTCAATGTGATGCGTGCATACGTGTGACTTTTTAAGACAGATTCTGACCTGAGCCTGGACAGCAGAAAACTTTACTGGGTTCGCTATCGCAAGGAAAGGCAAGGTGAGTGCTTTGTGATTAATCTAGAATGCTAAAGACAGTATAAACCGTAAGCCCATCCTTTTAAGTCCAGTTGCTTAGGTCGTTTCTAAACCGAAGCCAGTTTTCCTCCTATACAGTCCATTGTTTCAAACTTCTTTTTACGTGGTTCCGTTACGCCACATTTTTTGGCCTCCGATTCGGATTTCCTTCTAAAACGTTACACTATTTAGTCATTCAATTTACCGTGAATCGTATTCACGTTATATTTCTAAAAAATAAATATCTAAAATCATTTATTTCACGTGTGTTATTGCACACGGGCGAGTTCATTTTTTTGTTTCAAGTTGGGCAAGTCCATTCTGTCCGTGACAGAAATTAAATATGGCGCCAATAATAGAGGGTGAAGATTGTGAATTACGATTTAAAACTTTAAATTTGAAAAAAGAATATCTGTTCAATAAGGTTCAAAAGGCTTATGATTTATCCAAAACGCTTACAATGGATAGCTTAGATTCGGTGCAGAGATTTTTGGTACAGTATTCAGAACTCGACGACGCTCGTAGCGACTTCGAAAAAATTGTTATGGATATTGTAGTACTTGAGTTACAACAGTCACCAGATTCTAGGCCCTCGACAAGCGCGCTAGATAGTTTTGACGATTTGTTTTATGCGTGCAAACGAGTAGCTTTGAACTGTGAAAAGTTAGACCAGGAGCGGTCGGCAAATTTACGTCAAATAAATAATGATAGCAATTTATGTAGGCCGTCATTGCCTAAGCTTACTTTGATCGAATTTGATGGTCAGATAGAAAATTGGACGACGTTCTACGATACTTTCGTGTCTTTGGTACATAATCGTAGCTTCGACGATATCGACAAATTCCACTATCTGTTGTCATGTGTGAAGGGTCCCGCACTAAATGTGGTGAAAAATCTTCCGATTACTGCTAATAATTATGCCGTAGTGTGGCAAAGTTTATTAGAAAAATATCAAGATCAAAGGGCATTGACCGGGAGATATTTAGACCGAATGCTGGGTTTCACTCCGCTGACAAAAGATAGTGTCGCGAGTTTGACTTCGTTTATTGAAACTTTTGACCATTCATTGAGAGCTATTAAAGCGTTGAAAATTCGAGACTTAGATGACTACCTATTCTGCCATATTGCCCTACGCGGGCTCGATAGCCACACACGAAAGTTATTCGAAGAAAGCCGGGATCAAAATGAGTTGCCGACTTTCAAAGAACTAATTGATTTCGTCAATAAACAAATTAAAGTACTCGAACATACTTTTCCGAGTACAAGCTCCTGGACCGCTTCTACGTCATCTCAAAACAAAATTAAATCTGGTTTTATTCCACACAAATTTAGTACACCGCAACCGAGTTATAAGCCTACTCAATCGAATAATATGTATTATAAACAATCACGATCCCCCCAAGTTCCGCCTAAACTTGGCTTGACTACGACTCGAAACGACACTCATAACTTAAATAAGCTGATATGCGTGCATTGTAATTTAAATCACATGATTTACCGGTGCGAACAGTTTCGTAAACTGTTAGTTCAGGATAGGATTGACCGTGTCAACGCCTTGAAATTATGCACGAATTGCTTAAAATCTGGTCATGATTCTTCTCAGTGCAGAAGCAACATAAATTGTGGAGTATGTTCTTCGCCTCACCATTATTTGCTACATCGCGACGCGAGTGCGCCGTCAGCCGTGCTGACGCCGCAGCCGCTCCGTTCTGACGCAGGCGTGTCGTCAGCCGTGCTGACGCCGCAGCCATCTCGCTCTAACGTGTGCGTAGCCGGGATAAATCCATCACACTCCGTGAGTGTCGATGCAGATACTGACGTCGCGGTAAAAGAATCGCTTCATTCCGTGAATGAAGAAGCAAACTATGGTGTCGTGTTAGGTACTACTCGCATACACATTGCTGATATCGCGGGTCAACCGCAGAATTGCCGTGCAGTTCTAGATTCGGGTGCTCAAAGCTCGTTTATTACGTTAGATTGTGCTCAACGTTTGGGCCTACGTCGCAGCAAATGTCCGTTTACCGTGTCCGGACTAGGCGGCGAAGTAGTTAAAAACTATGGTATTATTACTTGCGACATAAAACCGTGTAAATCGGACGTTCCGAGTTTTACAGTGGATATGGTAGTGGTAGCCAAAGTTTCGTCGGAAATGCCAAATATTTCGTTCCCGCGCGAGGTTGTGGAAGAGTATAAGCGTTTCGACTTAGCTGACCCGTTGTTCTACGAGAAGTCAGCTGTTGATATTTTGTTAGGCAACGATGTCGTGTCAGAGTTAATTAAAGACAAGCCGGTTAACATTAAGTCAAATATACCGAATGTTATTGAGACAGTATTTGGTTACGTAGTAAGTGGAAAACTGTACTATGATTCTCAATTAACCTCACAAATTTTCCATTTGTCGGTCTGTGAAGAAAAGAGTTTAGACAAAACGTTGCGTGATTTTTGGGAAGTAGAGGAATTGCCGTGCAAACCTGTACTTAGTCCGCTAGATCAGCTGGCAGAGGATATTTACGCGAATGAGCATACCCGCGACGAGAGCGGTAGATACGTTGTTCCTCTACCATTTGTGCCTGACACCCCGCCGCTCGGGGATTCGCGCACTGCGGCCGAACGTAGGCTTCTAGTGACCGAGCGAAAACTCGCACGCTCGCCAGTATTACAACAAGCGTACAATGATTTCATGCTAGATTATGAGAAGCTGGATCACATGGAATTGTATACTGGTAGTGAGCCTAGTAGGTATTTAATTCCGCATCACAGTATACTCAGACCGAGCAGTACGACAACACCTTTACGCGTAGTGTTCGATGCTAGTGCGAAAACAAGTACGAACGTCTCTCTCAATGACACTCAGTTATCTGGGCCTAACCTATACCGTGATATAGGGTCCATATTAACCAACTTTCGGTTATTCGAATACTGCTTTGCTAGTGATATTTGTAAAATGTACCGCGCGATTTTAATACGTGAAAATGATAGGAAATATCAACATATATTATATAGATCGTCCGTTGACGAACCTATTAAGATTTACGAGCTAAAAACTATAACATACGGTGTAAGTAGCTCGCCGTTTCTCGCTATACGGACTTTGCTGCAGTTAGCTAGCGATGAAGGTGAACGTTTCCCTTCTGCCGCTGCCGTCATAAGGCAAGGTATTTACATGGACGACGCCTTGTGGTCATGTGAGACGTTCTCACAAGCATGCGCACTACAAGACGAGCTGGTAAATATGTTCCAATCTGCGGGACTTATTCTTAAAAAATGGTCCAGCAATAGCAAGGAGTTACTCGAGCGCTTACCTGTAGAACATCGCGAAACTAGCATCTCTTTTGAAAAGGATAAAAATGACGCCTCTTTAAAGCTTCTAGGTCTGAAGTGGGCGCCATTAGTTGACGCATTTAGTTTTTCCGTAAATAAACAAGACTCAGTAATGACCAAGAGATCTGTTCTAAAAATATTAGCTTCGATATATGACCCCGTGGGTTTTATATCTCCATGTACTTTCGTCGCGAAGTGCATAATGCAGGATCTCTGGAAGTTAGGCATCGGTTGGGATGATCAGTTACCTAGCGATGTTTGTCAGCAATGGTTGGAATTCATATCTGAGCTGCCTAGACTATCAGAATTACAAATTGAACGCCATGCCCTGCTTCCAGGGGTAACTGAATGCGAGTTAGTAGGGTGCTGTGACGCATCTTCACGAGGTTACGCTGCGTCGATTTACGTTATTTCACGACGCGACCGGCAGGTTAAGTGTAGGTTACTTATAGCTAAATCTAAGGTTGCTCCAGTGAAGCCGGTGACCATTCCCAGGCTCGAGCTCATGGCAGCAGCGCTCCTTAGCAAACTAATAAAGTATATCTTGGGATCACTATCGCGTGTTAACGTCACTCGCATTACTGCTTTAACTGACTCGTCAATAGTCTTGTCTTGGATTCAAACTGACGCGTATAAACTTAAAACTTTTGTGTGTAACCGTGTTACTCAAATTATAGAGGTGCTTCCACCTCACGTCTGGCGTCATGTTAATAGTGAAAATAACATGGCAGACATTAGCTCGCGTGGCATTTCTCCCGCGCAGTTCATCACTTGTAGCTCGCAGTGGTTTGAAGGTCCTACTTGGATGTATGAAGATTGGGAGAATTGGCCTATCTCGAGTCATTTCACTAAGAACGAATCAGAAATTCCGAAAATGAAAGCTAATTGCAACTCATTTAATTTGTTAACTCAACAAGATGTCGAAGAGAGTAAAATGGAATTTTTTGAAAGAGTTTGCAATCAATTTTCGTCATATTCAAAATTACAAAGAACAATAGCTCGAATTTTGAAATTATTCCGTAGATTTCGTAAAGATGCTTCTATTGAAAGTCAGGACGTTCTAACCACTAACGATTTAAACCAGGCGCATGATTGCTTAATTAAAGTAATACAAAGTGCTTACTTTAATCAAGAAATTATTGATTTATCAAAGGGCAAAACGTACATTCCCTCATTAAGGAAACTAGCGCCTTTCTGTGATTCCCGTGGATTCCTAAGGGTGGGGGGTAGAATTCCTCACTCAGATTTACCATATAATGCAAAGCATCCGTTGTTGCTTCCAAAGCGTTGTAGGTTTGTTAATCTACTTATAGAATATTTTCATGTCAAATATTTGCATGTAGGGCCACGAACCTTACAAAGTATTATTTCACAAAGGTACTGGATTTTATCTGCTCGTAGCATAATTCGGTCGATTCTTTCAAAATGCAAAACATGTTTTAAATGCAAACCAACAACGCTTCAACCTAGAATGGGAGATCTACCAGCGTCTCGACTGCAACCGAATAAAGTTTTTGAGCATGTAGGAGTAGACTTAGGTGGTCCATTCTACATTAAAGAGAGCTTGCGGCGTAATGCAAAGATAGAGAAGGCATACTTAGCACTCTTCGTATGTTTTTCAACTAAAGCCGTACATCTAGAGGTTTTGTCATCACTATCCGCCGACTGCTTCTTGGCTACTTTGGACAGATATATATCGCGGCGCGGGTTATGTGCGTGTATCTATTCAGACTGCGGTACGAATTTCGTCAAAGCTAGTAAACATCTTGTTGAAGTTCAAAACTTTATTTCAAATAAGCGCAATCAAGATGATATCTTGAGCGGTTGTGCGCAGCGTCAAATTGACTGGAAATTTAACTTTCCTACTGCTGCAAACATGGGGGGTCTCTGGGAAGCCGGAATTAAGTCAGCCAAATATCATCTAGTGCGCTCTGTAGGTGAAAAGGCTCTCACGTTTGAAGAGCTTTCGACAGTTTTTTGTAAAATTGAGGCTATAATGAATTCGCGTCCATTATACGCACTACCAGCTAGTGACAACCCTAGTGAGTTTAATGTTCTAACTGCAGGGCATTTTTTGATAGGCAAGAGTCTGACTGCTGTACCAGAATATAGTCTCGCGGACGTTCCCGTTAGTCATTTGTCACGTTGGCAATATTTACAAAACTGTTCTCAACTGTTTTGGAAAAAGTGGAGCCAGGACTATTTAAATACATTGCAACAAAGACCAAAGTGGTTCACATCTCCACCTAATCTAAAAATTGGTGACATAGTTCTTGTCAAAGATGATCAAGTCAATTCATGTCATTGGCCTCTTGCCAAAATTGAAGTTGTTCATCCTGGCTTGGATGGAGTTGTTCGAAAGGTAACTCTTCGGTCCAAAGGAAGGCTCTTCCAAAGACCTGTAAATAAACTTAGTTTTCTTCCATATGCTAACTGATACTTCAGTAATTACGTTAATTTATTTAGTTATCAGGGGTAGAAAACCTTTTTTCTTTATATTTATTTCCTCTTTCATTAAATGAACCCCTCTTATTTTAGTGGGAAAGCTCCATGGTGCTTTCGGTGGGGGGTGTTCGATATACTGCCTTTTTCATTTTAGTTTTAATTTGCAAAAGCGCTGCGCTAAGTCTGGCTGAAACGAAACGCGGCCTACGGAGTTATTGGCTGTGGTCTGCGCGCGCAGTTAGTGTCAATTTGAACTCGCCAAAGAAAGGCACATTTTATTTCAACATTTTGTAATAATTAATTTAAACCTATTATCAAGAGAAGATTTTTATGTGTTGTGCTACAAATTATTATTCAATGTGATGCGTGCATACGTGTGACTTTTTAAGACAGATTCTGACCTGAGCCTGGACAGCAGAAAACTTTACTGGGTTCGCTATCGCAAGGAAAGGCAAGGTGAGTGCTTTGTGATTAATCTAGAATGCTAAAGACAGTATAAACCGTAAGCCCATCCTTTTAAGTCCAGTTGCTTAGGTCGTTTCTAAACCGAAGCCAGTTTTCCTCCTATACAGTCCATTGTTTCAAACTTCTTTTTACGTGGTTCCGTTACGCCACATAACCTAAAATTATTAAAAAAAATTGCATAATATATTTTCTCCAAAAGGAAACACAAATGAGAAGAAGCGAAAATGAACATAAAAAACTATTAGGCCGTCTTAGCAAAGAGTCATTGTATTGTACTGTATCAAGTAATTATAAAAACAAATACTGTTAAATTACATTTCATTTCATAACTTCAAAGCGTAACGTCAACAAATATTTAAAAGAAACATTGGACACCACTCCTTACCTTTTTCTGTCCGCATTTGTAAGTGTATTGAACAAAAAAAAGATCCGAACAAGCAGTAATGTACGTGATTCCGCATTTTAATTCGGCCGTAATGTTTCTCTCCCTTTTTAAATGTTTATTGCGGGCCGCCATTTTTCTATGATCATTATTAAAGGCCGCGCACACCCGAGACGAAAACAATAAAAACTATGGAGATTATAAACTACATAATGTTCATACAAATATTTTTGAATGAATTAATGTTGACATTTGGAATGTCAGTTGAAAATAAAACTGGCACTTCATTATAAAGGACTCTACATTTAAAACTTTAGCTTTTTGAATTTAACGCAGTTTTAATTTAAAAGCATGTTGACTCTAGACATTTTAAATTGCAGCGTGCATAATTTTGTCAAGGCGTTTCTAAAAATGCGTACCTAGTAAGTAAAACTTGAAATTTTTTATTCAATCATCCATTACTTTGTACATGTATGTTAACGGTTTTAATTTTTTTCTTTCTTTATTTTTGTACAATAGAGAGTTTACATACATACTTTACGAGTATATCAATGAATTGAAATTACCATTGCCATTGAACTACATTATTTTTATTGCAAAAATATAGGTATGGTCGGCTAAGGAAGTGGTCTACCAGTTTTAACAAAAGTTTCTGTGAGATTTAATATCGCTAAGGTTGACATTTATAACTTAGTGAAGTCATTAGTCACTGTCATCGTAATATTATTGCAAGGAAAAATCGACCACGTGGCGTGCAAATGAACTTCAACCGTAGGGTGTGTGGTAGACCATATTTTTGGCGACTGCAGTTAGTATAAATATGCAGTCTATGTAGTGTATGCAGGTAGTTAGTATGGAAAAGTGGATACTTATGTTAGGGAACCGACCCCGACCCGATAAAAATACTGACCTCATTGAAACATATGGATCTCCGTAAAGAATACGCCTAAATCAATCATTTACATTGCCGCTCCGTGACTTCACGTGCATTACAACTACTTCTGTGCGGCCCGTGTATTATTCATGTTGATCCCTCCCATCATACCGTTTCCACATAAGTACGAAATCAAAGTCACCGCAATGACACATTCCATCTTAAGCTTTCGTGTTATCTTTTGTTTAAAAAAAAAATAAACATACAGAGAGAGAGAGAGAGAGAGAAATGTTTATTTACACATATTCGATACAAACACAGAAAAAAAAATACATTTGACAGGAAATTTACAAATTAAAAAAATATATCGAATAGTATAAATTAGGCCCCACTCAGCATAATGTTGTGGCAAGCCACAACGCTGTTTTTCAGTGGGACCCATACAGACGAATTGGGAACTCCCTTTTTTTTTGAAGCCGGTTAAAAATATTGATGATGGTGTCTTGTGTTATTGTAAACAAATTTTAATGTATTTTATTTCTTTCTTTCTTCATATCGCTCGAAGAATCGCCAGACTCAAGTGGCAGTGGGCAGGGCACATCGCTCGTAGAACTAAAGCCGATGGGGCAAAAAGGTTCTCGAGTGGCGTCCACGGACCGAAAGCGTAGTATAGGTAGGCCTCCAACAAGATAGAGCGACGACATGGTTAAGGTTGCGGGATCGCGTTGGATGCGGATAGCACGGGACCAATCTGTTTGGCGAGCCTTGGGGAGGCCTATGTTCAGCAGCGGACGTCTTTCGGCTGAAATGATGATGATTGACGAAGTCAAACTATCACCCTATACTTAGACTAAAAACTTTCTACAACCAAAAAAATCTTCTTGCTATCCCCCCTCATTTCAATATCAGAGGGTGCGCCTGCGTGCATAAAAGCAAGAATTATGTGCAACGTGATAGATACTACATTACTGGCCATTCTATTATTTATGAGAGCATTACGACGATGCAGTATCCCATATCATAAACTGATTTGAATATTCATGCTCGCTTAATTGGAATTGTGTTTTCTTGTAGCGGAATAACTAAGAAAATGTATTAAGTATTGATATTAACTGTTGCCCGCGACTCTGTCTGCAAAGAATGCACACTAACTCGCGAGAACTTTGCAATTTTTAGGAATAAAAAATATCCTAAGCATATGGTATAAGTATATGGTAATCCAGGTTATAAACTGTACGCCAAATTCACCAGAATCCGTTACATTGTTTCAGCGTGAAAAAGTAACAACATCCACACATCCATCCATCTACACAATCTTTCGCGTTTATTTTAGTTGAGAAGTGAGATTAAGGACTTGATATTACAACTATACAGGGTTATTTTTAATTCACTGACATCCTCTTAACCATGAATTCCTATCACTCAAAGAAATGTTTTTTGTTTTACGACTTTTTAAAATGAAGCACTTTTTTTCCCATACAAATACACAGAGTATCGTAAAAATAAGAGGAAATCTCAAATTTTCAAAACGTTATTACACCAATAATATTAAGTTATGACAAAAGCCGTAAAACAAAAAACATTTGTTTAAGTGGTAGGAGTTTAGGGTTAAAAGGATGCTAGTGAATTACAAATAACCCTGTATACAGCAAATGCATTACTCTATCAAACTTACAATTCGCCAAAACATTTGCCGTTGTAAAAATACGAATGTATTCCTATTGTTCAGGAAACAGGGTTTAATTTAGCTTGAAAAATTTATTGACAGCTGCAAAATTGAGGTTATTTTAAAAGTTCCCAAAGTTTTGCGCAACGGCTTGAGGTCCATCGGGAAGGAGACGAAGCTATTCTCTATTTTGTGTTTTTGACCAATAAACATTTTTTGCGCCAACATGTAGGAAAAAATAATGCCTCAATCAGTTTTTTATTTGCTTTAATTAAATAAATATCACAAGATAATTCACACCATCTGACCTAGTCAGTTTGTATCATTTGTATACTAAGCAAAGGATAAACATACACACGGCACACATAAATCCAAGACACGAGAATATTTTTTTTAGTATTTTGAACATGATATCCGCCTCTTCTGGAAATTGAAACCGAGACAAGTGTCTTCAAGTTGTTTTTTTGTGTGTCAAGTGTTTGGCAATAAGTCAATCAATAAATCAATTTGTATCAATTGTTCTTGATTTATTTCATTTATATAGGAGTCATCATCATCATCATCCCAGCCTATGGACGTCCTACTACAGGGCACAGGCCTCCTCTCAGATTATGAGGATTTGAACCGTAGTTCCACGCGGGCCCAGTGCGGATTGGGAACTCCACACACACACCATTGAATTTCTTCACAATGTTTTCGCACATAAATTCTGAAAAACTCAGAAGTGCGAGCCCGGGTTCGAACCCACGATCCTCTGCTTGAGAGGCCATAGGTCAAACCACTAGGCCACCACGGCTTATATAAGAGTATACGTCAAAATTAAATGTCAAACATGTAGCTGCTAAAGTTTGGGGAGCCTTGGCGAGGCGACAAATAAATGTGACGTCATCTCGGCCAGGGCTACCAACGGTCGTGATTGATCAAAGTCGTTTGTCAAGCTCGCCTCGCGGCAGCCCTAGCAATTAGCACATGATTCTAGAGGTCTAATGTGTTTAGATTTAATTATGGCACGTTGCTAGGCGGCGGTTTTCTATTTTTTTTTTTTATTGCCATGACTCGTGTTTCGTTGGCGACTCGTAAAATGTAATTGAACTGCCTGTATCACAAATTTAGAGCGATTCTTTTGTGGTTTGTGCTACGGTTTTTTTTATAGTGTGCTATTACTCTTTAAATTACCTATTATTGTTGTCATCTATTTTGTCATTTGAGAGAGAAAAAGTAACTTTTCTGTATATAGGTTGTAATTAAACCTGACTTAAAAAAATATATAGTTTTTTAATACACTAAGGTCATGCTTAGGTTAACAAACGGCGTTAAAACTTTAACGCGTTATCACATCTTTTGCCTACGGGCATAATCTGAATAAATAATGAATTTTCTACTATACAGCAGTGACAGAAAGTCTATTTTATACTAAACACATACTGTCAACTATGTTGACATCCGTAGATAAAGGGTTACGAAATGACCATACGTCGGTAATACACTGTATAAGAGATGATTCTCTTTAAGTTTTGTGCATCACAACAGTGGCATACAGATAGTTTCTAAACTAGATTAACATACGATACTTTTATCCAGGAAAATTGCATATTTCCCGCGGGACAGCGATAAACGAATTCTTCGCAGACGGAGTCGCGGGAAATAGCTAGTAAACTTATAAAGGCAAAAATTGCCACCAACACGTAAAACGTTGAAACACACCCATACAGAAGACATTAAACCGCGTAATAGCCCAAAAAACTCCGCAACGACATTTTCACTATAACTTACGAAATTTACAAGCCAATTAAAATAAAAAATGGGATGCACCCCCCCACACCCACCCTTTAATTATGATTTTTTGCATTTTTTAATGATAATAAATTCCCCGAGGCGGGTGTTCATTACACCTTTTATTCTGTGCAACGTTATCCTGGACGCAAATAATGCAGAAAATTGGTAAAACAATGCATCATCATCATCATCATTTCAGCCGAAAGACGTCCACTGCTGAACATAGGCCTCCCCCAAGGCTCGCCAAACAGATCGGTCCGTGCCATCCGCATCCAACGAGATCCCGCAACCTTAACCAGGTCGTCGCTCCATCTTGTTGGAGGCCTACCTACACTGCTTTCTGTCCGTGGACGCCACTCGAGAACCTTTTAGCCCCATCGGCCATCAGTTCTACGAGCGATGTGCCCTGCCCACTGCCACTTGAGTCTGGCGATTCTTCGAGCTATGTCGGTAAAACACCACGCTTGACAGTTATTAGTGTTATTACTCGATGGCAAGGTCAATAAGAAGGGTTATGGTTTAAGGCATCCATGTACCGTGATTCTGGATACACGACTCATTAAACGAATACCATTGTCTTCTCAGCCTGATATACGTCACACTCACAGGCCTCGTCTTAGAATGAGAGGGCTTGGGCCATAGAGCCCACGCGGGCCCAGTATCCCAGTAAGTAATGGGAACTTCATCCACCATTTAATTACTTTGCAGTTTTGTGGAGGTCTCCTTACGCTGTTTTCCTTCACAGAAACTCGTCATCATCATCATTTCAGCCGAAAGACGTCCACTGCTGAACATAGGCCCTGCGCCATCCGCATCCAATGCGTTCCCGCTACCTTCACCAGGCTAACTCGTGGTAAACTTTGAATATAATTTCGCTCATGAATTTTGAAAGACTCAGAAGGCCTCGTCTTAGAATGAGATGGCTTGGGCCTCAGAGCCCACGCGGGCCCAGTGCGGATTGGGAACTTCACCCACCATTCAATTGCTTCTCAGTTTTTGGAGGTATTCTTCACGCTGTTTCCCTTTCAGAAGCTCGTGGTAAAATTTAAATAATAATTTCGCACGAGAATTTTGAAAAACTCAGAAGTGCGAGCGCGGATTCAAAGCCAGGACCGGCCTTTTTTATATAGGACCTAATTATTATTATTATCCGCGCAAGAACTAAAGTCACAGACATAGCTCGAAGAATCGCTAGACTCAAGTGGCTGTGGGCAGGGCACATCGCTCGTAGAACTGACGGCCGATGGGGCCGAAAGGTTCTCGAGTGGCGTCCGCCGACCGGAAGACGCAGTGTAGGTAGGCCTCCAACAAGATGGAGTGACGACCTGGTGAAGGTGGCGGGAATGCATTGGATGCGGATGGCGCAGGGCCGGTCTGTTCGGCGAGCCTTGGGGGAGGCCTAAGTATGTTCAGCAGTGGACGTCTTTTGGCTGAAATGATGATGATGATATTTATAACTTTATCTAAAAGAACAAATAAAACAACATGAAAACCTTACGTTTTCGTATCCGTCCTTTTATCGTACACACCTCACTTTTTCCGCATACTTTCACCCACTGAAGTGTTTCAATCAGTTCGGCACAGAACACCGCTTCACGTTTGCCGCTATTGCGTCCCTTTTCAACTGCTTTCGCGTGAAAAAGACGTAGAGAGCAACGACATAGCGATCGTAATCGTCTGCCAAAGTTGTTCGGATTATTTGCTTACGTTGCAATCAAGTTTGGTCCAGTATCGGGGGTTTTATTCTAACTTGAAGTAAACCCTTTCTCCTTAGTCAACAACACAATAATGTCTAAAGCTTTACAACGCGGTTTCGCGCCTGTAGAAGCATAATAAATTTTTGATATAAGCTGACTGCACCTTTTGGCCCTGGTAACCAAGTAAGACCAAAGTACTCGTCAAGACAAATCAAACGAGCTCAAACTAGATGCGGTCCTGTCGTTTTATAACACATTTTCTATGGCCACTTTCCAGCGCCATGGTCAGATCAACTCCATATCATAATAATCGCCTTATCGCTGTTGCCTGCAACTCCGTCTGCGAAGTCAAGAGTAGGGATATAAAAAAATAGCCTACGACCTATTCTCAGACCTGCCGAATGTGGAGAAAAAAGTTTCATAAAATCGGTCAAGCCGTTTCGGAGGAGTTCGATAACAAACACCTAGACACGAGATTTTTATATATTAGATTGCATTGTCATCCGATTTACAAATTATTACACTAATTTCAGCTCAATCGGTTGAAGATATCTACTTCAAAATTCAGTTGAAAGACTGCACCCGATCATACATTGAAAGTTAAATAAAAGCTTGTAAAAAAATTGGCCAACTCAAAAAATCATTCAAAAATCTATTAGTGTGTATTCGCTCCCATCGTCTGTATTTCCAGGCAGATAAAGCCCAGATAATTCTAGGCTAGAGTAAATAGACTATTACTGAACCAGTGAGATACACCTTTGGCCTCATCTTCACTTTTCATCAGGTGAGATAGTGGTCAATCACGGGTCAGTTTTATGTAGCAAAAAACCGGCCAAGTGCGAGTCGGACTCGCGCACTAAGGGTTCCGTACAATTATCTATAAAAATCACGTTTGTTGTATGGGAGCCCCCCTTCAATATTTTTTTTATTTTAATTTAATGATTTATTTTTAAAGTCAATATATAATTAAATATTCTGTAAATATTTCAAGTATCTACCTGTTGCCGTTATCAATATCGAGCAAAAACGAACAAAAAAATCATGTTTATTGTATGGGAGCCCCCTTAAATATTTATTTAATTCCATTTTTTAGTATTTGTTGTTATAGCGGCAACCGAAATACAACATCTGTGAAAATTTCAACTCTCTAGCTATCACGGTTCCCGACATACAGCCTGGTGACAGGCGGACGGACGGACAGCGGAGCCTCAGTAATAGGGTTTCCGTTTTTACCCTTTGGGTACGGAACCCTAAAAAGGCAATTGTAATGAATTGTCTCGAGATATTTCTTTATTGCCATCGGAGCTTTATACAAGTCTATAAGATAATTCGAAGTAAGTAAAAATGCTGCAGAATATATTTAGATTGTCACTTAGTTACAAGCGCAGAAAGAAATAAGTTAAAAACCGTAACTTTTATGCATTATACCTACCGAACGAACATTTTTACAGCGAAAAAAGCCAGCAAAAAAGTAAAATCAATTGAAGAAATTGAATGGAACTTATAAATTAGCAGTTATTCATTTGAACAGCGCATAAGAGGCCCGATTCAAACTGCAACCGTATCCGCTTGCAGCACAAAGGTCCCACAGGTTAATGAAAAAACTACACGCAATCAATATTTGATGAGAGCCAATTTAAAAGGTACGTCCACTTGTAGACATCGCATAGTTTGGGTGGCCTGTCTGCACACGACTTGCGTGTGTGGCAACCCCCGATGCCCGAAAAAAAGAAAAAGAAACATGAAAATGGCGATCGCGCTGTGTGTGCGTGTAAAAATGCAGATATAATGCAAGTAATAATAATAATAATGGGCGATCGGGCGGCTCCCACCCCCGATTTTTATTCAAATGCAGTTTTTTAAGACTTTTTTCGATGGTGCTTTTTCGGGGTTCCTTTTAGAGATGCGCTGTGATAGTTCGGTTTTGGGTTGCGTTTCTTTTTGTTATGCCACTGGCCAGTTGGTGGAATGATATCATATATTTCTATATTTATAAATGGAATCGAACGGCGTTTTCACAAATTTAGTTTATAAAAATTATATCTTTGGTTTTGATCGACTCATTCTCAGGTCATGTCACTTAGTCGGACTTGCATAGATCCGAATTGACTACTTAACTCCGAGTTAAGTGCTAAGCCAGGGTTAAGAAGTGTCAAAGTGTATGGAACTGTCATCTATAAGACAGGGTTAACGATTTAATTTTTTAACCCTAGATCGTACATGCAGCCCTTAGAAAATAAGTTCACCTTTAACGAAAATTTGCAAAATTTAAAATAAGCTAGAAGCAGAAGTTTTTCCAACATGTTAATTTATTGCAAGCATGTAAGTTTATTGCAAGGCCGATAAAGCATTAGCAATCCCAACGGTGCTGTAGGTGTCCATGGGCATGGTCAATTACCGCTTGTCAGCTTTAACATAAAAAAAAGTTATCATCACGTGATTCATGGCATCGTAATTCCGAGTTTTATACATCGACTGTCTAATTTCATACCGGTGTCTAAACAGGTACAGTCCGAAAGCAGAGTGTGTTCACGTAAATTAAAATTGTACGAAAGTGAAAAAATAATGAAAAAAATTGTCGACACACGGCGGGCGAACATAAAAAGCGTACGTTTCCACGACACACCGACACAATACGACATGACATTCAATTTAAACTCCGAGGACGAACCTGGCGCTCAATAATTAACATAATGTACTTTTTCTCCTTTTTTCACTTCCCGTTTGACACTCCATCACTCATGGAAATTCCATTTTCAATGCTGCTATATCAGGGGTGGGCCGTGGGGTGGTCTTTGCATCCGCGCAATGGACACGGCGGTTTCGGTGGAGAGGGGGTGGTCGAAAAAAAGATTGTTAAAAAGGTTGGCCCCCGCAGGCGAGTGTGTGCGTGCGTGCGGGTAAAAAAGCACTCACTAATCGATACTATAGATTCTGAGGCAAGTAGGTTGCGCTACGTCGATTGGTCGGCGCAAAATCGTTTCGCATTTTTTCGTAGCTCTCTAACGAACCGGTGATGTTTAGTTTTGAGCTTTTCTTTTTGCTCATCTCTTTCGATTCCCGGCACTTGAGCATTGAGCGCGCTTATTCGCACTTGGCAGCGGGGCTCGTAGAGGCGTAGGCGCGTACGGCTACGACGCTCTCGTAGACGCGGCGTCGTAGCACTTTTTTTTAGTTATGTTACGGAAGTTAGTACGTTAGTTTTTTTTTAATCATGGACGATTGACACTAATCGACTTAGTCCCAAACCAAGCGAAGCTTGTACTATGGGTTCTAGACAACGGATAATCATACTTATATAGATAAATACATATTAAACATCCAAGTCTCGAGCATAAATATTCGCATTTAAATAAATAAATAATAAATAAATATCAGGGGACAATCTTACACAAATCGACCTAGTCCCAAACTAAGCAAAGCTTGTACTATGGGTACTAGACGACGATAAACATACTTAGATAGATAAATAAATACTTAAATACATAGAAAACATCCATAACTCAGGAACAAATATTCGTGCTCATCACACAAATAAATGCCCTTACCGGGATTCGAACCCAGGACCTCTTGCTTCGTAGGCAGGGTCACTACCAACTGGCTAAAGCGGTTTTTCACACCAATTATCTGCCCCGATCGGGAATCAAACCCGGGTCCTCAAGCTTCATAGCCAGGTTCTCTGGCTAACCGGTCGTTTGATTTGTTAAGTGCAATTCAGGTTTATTGACAAAGAGATAAAAAATAAGTAGGTATCAGAATTCCTGTGACGTGCTTAGCCGAATGTATGTAAGGTTAGCTGCAGAGAAAAGGTACCCACACTGAGGGGGGGGGGGGGGTACCTTTTCTCTGCAGCTGACTATACTACCGAACCAATTGTATCGCGATCCACTGTGGAATCTTTTCACAGAAAAAGTTATAGTGACATCACATTGGTTGACATTGGAATTAATTATGAAACTTACTGTTAGAACGTTCTATGGTGGGTTAAGAATCAAATAGTTAACTACGTAACTAAACTATAACTAACTAACTTTATCTGTGTCCTGTTGGATTTTGGTATCTTTTCGGGATAATAGTAAGCCTACGTTAATTATGAATTAATTAAATGCAAACGATACCTTATAACAGCTAGTGCTAAGTCTATAAAAGAGGAAAATAAATATCACCACAAAATCGATGTCACTACTCATTCGTCTCGCTCGCTCTCAATGAGCAGAAGTATTTTCATGTTTTCATAAATTTCAGAAGATCACAGTATTCATAAATGAAATGTAATTCTTTTCGGTCCCTAAACATCATGCTGGGCTGATTCAGACCTAGGTCGCTATAATTTGTGCCACCAGTATGTGGCCAGCAGGACAAAAGCTCTTTAGGCCCGCTTCGAAGTGGTTGGGATTCAACAACGGCACTCCTCTCACGCACATCGGTCAAGAAACAACTATTTCCATTGTTTGTGAGTCACAAGCAAACTGTAGTTAATACAAATATGTTTCGTAAACAAATCGGAGCACAGTACAAGGTAATGTAATCCTTTTTAACCACCATATCTGCAATATCCCATTTTTTGTGTAAATAACGTCATTACCGACTGACCTAGCTATATTCACGGTTACATTTTAAGAGGGTTTATACCTGCTGAGCTGGCAACGTTGCATTTTTGTTAGTTTTTCTCGATTATTCCATAAAAATTGAATCAAAATTAAAAATGATTTGAATACAAATTGTTCTAATATATAAGTTAATGTGTCTACTGCAATAATAATTCGTGATAAGACTTTTATTTTCTTTAAAAACCGTTAAGTAATAATTTGCTCGTTTTTAAAGAAAATAAAAGTCTATCACGAATTATTATTGCAGTAGACACATTAACTTATATATTAGAGCAATTTGTATTCAAAACATTTTTAATTTTCATTCAATTTTTATGGAATAATCGAGAAAAACTAACAAAAATGCAACGTTGCCAGCTCAGCAGGTATAAACCCTCTGCTCGCGTGACACTTCTATTGCTATCGTTCTGTGGCTTTGACTATAGTTCACTGACCTCATTCTTAAGGTTGATTGGCTCCTGTTGCGGCCGGGGCGGCGAGTGGCGTCCCACATCCGCACCCTCCGACATATCAGCCTCGCATCCCGACTCGTCTGTTGACAACAACAATGGTTACAACAACAACAATGGTAACAACAACAACAATGGTAACAACAACAACGGTAAGAAATTAGGCTTCCTGTCTCTTTTTGTTGCGTTTATTTTATTTTCTTCCATTTAAATTCTTTTCTAACGTCTTTTGACGTTTTAACAAATATGTTGCATTTATGACGTACTAATTTTAATCCGCGGTTTTGCCCGTTTTAGAAATCCATTAAAAGAGGTTATAATAATATTTTTACAGCACAATTTGGTCAATACCATCTAAGTATTAATGTCAGGTGAAGTTAGCCCGTTATCTTGAAAGCATAGGTACTTCAACGTTCTTGGACAGCGGCGTCTATTCTTGTTTAAATTTAAAATACTATTCCATGGAAACTCATTACCGGTATATTAAGTACCCTTTGTCTCAATCCAGAGCTTTGTTTATCTGCACGCTAAGTTTCATCTAAATACATTCAGCAGTTTAGTGCGTGATTAACTAGCAAACATCTAAATACCTTCACAAATTTCCTTATTTATGAAGATAAAATTATGATAATGATTTTTATTTTCCAAAATAAGGTATCTACTTAAGTCAAATTATAAATGGGTTTACATACATTTTTACCATAATTTAATTAACAGGATAGGATATAGGTATTGTTATCTAATATTATTGTTCATCTTTTATCCTGTTCGTACCCGTTTCTGTATCTAAAAGTAGGTTAGGAAGTGATCGTCTTCACGCTTCGCTCGGTCAGCTTAACGCCTGATAAGACCGCTTAAATAAACTAATAAAGAATGTGTTGCATTGTATAGATGTCTCTTATTAAGGAAAACAAGATAGATTTTGAAAATATACGTATAATTAATTATTATATATCGTTTTGAGAAGAAGCCTGTGTTATGCAATGGAACGTATAAAGGTTGGTTGGGATGATGTTGACAATGAAAGTCTAAGATCAGCGGCCCATCGTACACAGAAACAACTGCACCGCCAAACTTTAAAAGCACAGTTCGAAAAGATCCCATTCAAGTGAAGGATAACTCGCTCTTATCAGTCCACGTTCGTTCATTCTTCCATTCATTCACCCCTCGTAACACATCGAGTTTTCTCCGCACATTTTTCCCCTCTTTCTTCCCCCCTAGCCCCGTAACTTGACCTTTTTACGCAAGCCTGTTGAGGCAGGTTGCGTGGTGAGGAAATGCTTTCGATCTTGTTTTGTTTTCCACTGTTTTCTTAAGCCGTCTTGTTGGGACAGTTTGCCACGGTTTCATACATTTTGACGTCAGTAAACTAAGCTACGTAAATTTACTTTTAGTTACATATTTTTTATTATTTGCATTTTTTTATTGAGACAACATTAAAAAAAACTGTTATTGTGAACTATTATTAAATATCAAGAGTAGAAACTATAAGATGGTTTCTTAATAGGAAGTAGGTTTTATTACCGTCGTGGTATAATTAAAATGACTTTATCCGACAAGTCCGATTTTTAACTATTGACACTATCTATTAATGAGAAAAAAAATATCTACTTATTATTATTACCCGGCAAGTTCTAAAAATAATCATGAGAAGAATTCCGTTAAGTACATTTTTTTCTCGCGTGAAATAATCAAAAAAACTATTAAGTAACTTAGCGGTTAGATATCCATTAAAAATAATATATCATGGCAGAGTAGCATTTGTGACCATTTTTTTTTAAGTGTATTAACAAACAAACGAACTTTGCATCTAGTCTTATTAGAAAAACACCAAATCTGTGTAAAAGACATTTTGTTGTCAAAAATATATGCACCATTAGTAACATTTTTATATGCATTTAACCAAAGTAACCCTACCTATTTTACATTAATAAATTGTACCAACAACTAAATCGAACTTAGTTTGTAACGTTTATAAATATAATACCATAAAATCTCAACCAGGACACGCTAAAATCGTCCAAATCCAAGTGCTCCAAACTGTTCAGAACATAAAAAACATTTGCTAAGCACCCCAAACTGTGTGACGTAGCAACATAACCCAATCAGGGCGGTACGAGGCCAGCCGATCCTTAACGGCCGAACTAAGACACCGCCATCACTGTTCGGCAAATAGCCTAGCTGAAGCAACGCGGCGTAGTGCCAAAATACTAAATACCAGTTTTCCTCAAATATAGACGAATATTTTACGGGATCACTCCGTTTCCCATAATATAATCTTCTTCTTCTTCTAATATATAAAAATCTCGTGTCACGGTGTTTGTTATCAAACTCCTCCGAAAAGGCTTGACCGATAGATATTTATGTTTTTTTTTACTCTATATTTGGTAGGTCCGACAATAGGTCGTATAAAACATTAAACAAGTCAGTCTAAACTGGGTATAAAACCGGCCTAGTGCGAGTCGGTTTCGCGCACGAATGGTTCCGTACCATTATCTATAAAAACAGCAAAATAGTCACGTTTATTGCATGGGAGTTTTTAGTATTTTTTGTTATTGCGGCAACCGAAATACTAACCTGTGAAAATTTGAACTGTCTAACTATCACGGTTCATGAGATAAAGCCTGGTGACAGACGGACAGACAGACGGACGGACAGCGAAATCTCAGTAATAGGGTCCCGTTTCATTCAACCCTTTGGGTACGGAACCCTAAAAACCCAACGTACCTATTTATGTATATTAGATCTACACGTTATAATCAAAGCGAGTTCTAAAACACATCTTAGCATTAGAATTGTCTGTAGATAGATATGATTGGTTCCAATGCGAGGAGGCAGGTGAGAGGGGGCAGTAAGTCTCCCTTAATCCTATCGGAAACTGCCCCATTGGATTGAACATACACTAAGTCGTCGAGATTAGTCCTAATAATTTTTTGTTTTTGATGTATTGTTTTAAACTTTGACGATTTTCACTTGGAGTTCCAAAACCTCTGACTTTTTGGAATTTAAGTGCTGACACGCTGGCCCCTTCCCATCTCCATGGTACCTGCAACAGACCTGGTGCAGCTTCAGAAGCGGCTGAAAAGGCGAAAGGACTGAAATACAGGGGTCTAGGCAGCGAATACGATTTTGTCCCATTCGGTGTCGAGACCCTCGGTCCGTGGGGTCCTAGCGCCTTAAAGCTCTTTAAGGAAATTTCTAAGAGGTTAGTCGACGTCACAGCTTAGGTGACCGAAGAGCTGGCAGCTTCCTCGGACAAAGAATTAGCTTAGCTATTCAAAGAGGAAACGCTGCCAGCATCTTCGGCACCTTGCCTAAGGGGACTAGCTTTCAGAATAGTGGTGGTGGTTCTAGTAGTGGTAGAGCCATGTTGTAGCTAGCCGCTGCATCACGAATGGGCCGGCTTGTCCGGGGCAGTACCACCCTCTCACAGAACACCGGCGTGAAGCAGCAGTAATCCTGCTTGCGTTTCGTACGGTCAGTGAGAGTGCCGGGGGCCCAATACCTCACCCCTTCCCTCTCCCCCTTCCCCTAATCCCTCTCCTTAAGGGCCGACAACGCACTGGCATCGCGTAAAGCGCTGCAGGTGTCTATGGACAGTGGTGATCATTTAACATCAGGTGACCCACTAGTTCGTTTGTCTGGCCTTTCTTACATAAAAAAAAAAAATATGTTTTAGTTATAATTAAATAAAATAAATAAATAAATATCACGGGACAATTCACACCAATTGACCTAGTCCCAAAGTAAGCTTAGCAAAGCTTGTGTTATTGGGTACTAGGCAACGGATAAACATACTTATATAGATAGATACATACTTAAATACATATTAAACACCCAAGACCCGAGAACAAACATTCGTATTTTTCATACAAATATCTGCCCCGACACGGGAATCGAACCCGGGACCTCAAGCTTCATAGTCAGGGTCTCTAACCACTAGGCCATCTGGTCGTCTAAGTTATCATTATTTTATATTTTTGTTTTCTTTTTTCTTATGGTACATATTTTTTGTTGGTCTAGGATAGTTGTACATATATAATAAATTGTATTTAAGTGCTTAAGTATAGTCGGGGTAAGAAAAGGTTCGTCACTTTTCGACTCTATGTCAACGTGTTAAGGTCGAAAAGTGACGAACCTTTTTTTACCCCGACTATACATATAAAATTTACCATGAGTTTTAGAGTGAGGGAAAATAATGCTACAAAACTGCTAAAAAATTCAATGGTGTGTGCACAGGTCTGTCCATCTCATTACAATTATTATTATACTATCTCATTATATTATCATTATCTCGCTATCGGTTTCTCGTGTTAACTGTTAATTTAATGTTTTTAGACATAGACATAGACATAGACATAGACATAACTTTATTCGACATCAAAAAAGAAAATACACTGACTAATACACTGAGAAAAATAAAAAGAACAATAATAACAATAAAAACAAAAAACATAATTATAGATGTCGAAAAGGAATTTGACTCAGCATAAGCTGCAGCAGATGCCTGCTACAGCGCTGATATTCAGTCAAACCCTTCATATCCCTGCATCAAACTTGTTGGACCGGAATCAGCACAAACAAATTCTGTGTAAAATAAATAGACAGTACACGTAGTTTTTGTGTACAGTCACGGATTTTAATTGTTAGGCCACTTGCCACTGTTCGTATTTTAGCCGTAACAAATCAGCATATACCTACGAGTATAAGCGGCTTCACCCGATTTGCATTACACGACTAAAATACGAACAGTGGCAAGTGGCCTAATAATTAAAAAAAAAATTAAAAAAAAATTAAACTGTTTAATTCAATAAAATAAAACAAATACAACACAAAACCAACAGCTACAAAAATCTTTATATTTTAAGATTGTGGTGAGCTATATTGGGATTGGGATTTTTATATATTAAAATCCTTGAATGTACAATAAAGAGTTTTTTTTTACATACATACATAAGAGGTATGTGCCTTGACGTATATAGGCTAAGATGATTCAGAAACGTGCCCGTAGCGACATTTATAAGCTTCCAATTGTTACTTTTCTGTAGAATGTCTCAATACAATTTTACCCATACTAGACAACGCGGTAGGAATTGAGTCGTATAGGTGAAAAACTTAAGTAAATGACCTGTCGTATGTAGTAGTAACGTGTCTGTATAAATGAATTGACGTTCCAAATTCAATTCGTTGGTGGAAAGGTATAATCGCTGAATAAATCAATAAAAAATAAAATAAATAAATAAAGCGCCATTTATATCATATACGGGAGCTTTAGCGATTATAAATCTTATCAGCTTATATCTAAGGTATGCCGCCGAATTAATTACTTATGCTCCATATCAAGTTTGTGCACTACTTTACATAAGTTTTTCGCCTCTACGGCACCAAGTTACTGCACGCTTCCTAAATCCTCAAGCAGCAACCATTATACCTAAATTACCTATATCAATACCATACGCTGCGGGAGAGCCTGTAAATTTTCCGACCGGCGATCTGTAGCCAGTCTTTGTCCTATTAATTTGTAATGCCCCCCTACGGCCTAGATGCAGGAGGAGGTAGACTGCGGACTAAGGCTTAGGTCACATTCATCATCATCATCTCAGCCTTACGTCCCACTACAGGCCCACGCGGGCCCAGTGCGGATTGGGAACTTCACACACTCCATTGAATGTCTCCGCAGGAGTATGCAGGTTCCCTCACGATGGTTTCCTTCACAGTAAAGCTTTACAGTACATATCATAGTAAATTTCAAATGTAATTTCGCACATAAATTCCAAAAAACTCAGAGGTGCGAGCCGGAATTTGAACCCACGACCCTCTACTTGAGAGGCCATAGGTCAATCCGCTAGGCCACCACGGTTTTAATCTGTCGATGATGAGTACCCAAAGACATTTTAACTAAAGACTAGACTATAGACTAAAGAATTGACTTGGCCATACTCGGGAATTCATACGATATTATTATGTAGCTAAAACTGACAATTCTGAGGATATACTTATGCTTTAAATTAGTATTTCAACAGAAGGATCAGTCAGTTCAAGAGATCATTCAAGAAACGAAAAAGATTCCTATTACTACGCACGTAGAGCTCATATTTGTTATTCGAGACAGTGTGCGAGAATACTTGGCTAAGCCCATCCTTACTAAGAAGCTGTTAGTTTGTATGCAATTAATAATTTAACGTGAATTTCGGCTTTTCGATTTGTTTACTTTCGATGTTGGAAAGTGTACAGAATACGCCTATGCTTTCGTGGAATTCAATGCAATAATACCTAACAAAAAAATGAAGGAATGAATGAATGAAAAATGTAGGTAGTGGAGAGGTAGCACGAAAAGACACGTGTTGATAGGGACAATTCAAAATAAAAGTCCATTTATGAAAGGGAAAATATACATTTTTTAAAGACGCGTAAATTCACAAAGATAAAGATAAAGAAAGATAAAGACATTTAATCTAATATTCTAAGATATTCAGCGGGGCAATGCTGCTGGTATTATGGGCACTTTTGAGCCAGGTATGGTGCGGGGTGGTGGTCCTTAGTTTTAGTTTTTTATGACTTTGTTTTTATTTTAGATTAGTAATCTTTGTAATTTCTTTTTGTGACCTATTATTATATTAATGGAATTAAATATTAACCCTTCAATCTATAGGTATTGAGACGACGATCTATTATCTCTCAGGTTAGATTATTAAATATTTATCTAATATTCAACATTAGTTACAAATAAATACAGATTGTCTTCCATTCATTGTTCATGAAGGTAGGTACCTTAGTCATTAACTGAGTAAAAACATTTTTCGACAAGAAAAAGCGTAAGATTTTTCTTAAATAAATTAAAACTAGAATCCCTAATATTTTTTGATAGCTTATTGTAAATTACGGATGCCATGACAAAAATACTTTTTTCTGAACAAAGCCGTATTTGCATTCTCTTTGATGATTTTAAGACAACTAACTAAGAATTGGTTAAACAAAAATTACTGTCAAAGTCAAAGTCAAAATTTTTTATTCAATTTGCTCCTATGTTCGTCGAAGAATCTACCACCGGTTGGAAAAAACCCTGTTGAGAAGAAACTGGCAAGAAACTCAACAAGGTATATTTTTTTCAAACAGATCTACATTGTTATTAAATTACATACATCTAGAGGTAAAGTAGGTAAGTATTTAATACAATTGCCAGTGATGACTTATGGTACTGACACGTGGCCGCTAACGATGGGCCTCATAAGGAAGCTCAAAGTGACTCAGAGGGCAATGGAGAGGGCTATGCTCGGAGTTTCTCTGCGGGATCGCATTAGAAATGATGAAATCCGCGCAAGAACTAAAGTCACCGACATAGCTCGAAGAATCGCCAAACTCAAGTGGCAGTGGGCAGGGCACATCGCTCGTAGAACTTATGGCCGATGGGGCAAAAAGGTTCTCGAGTGGCGTCCACGGACCGTAACACGCAGTGTAGGTAGGCCTCCAACAAGATGGAGCGACGACCTGGTTATGGTTGCGGGATCGCGTTGGATGCGGAGGGCACGGGACCGATCTGTTTGGCGAGCCTTGGGGGAGGCTATGTTCAGCAGTGGACATGAATGATTTAATTTCAATAGTTTAAATAATAAACGCTTTATAAATAGGAAGCTTCCTAAATTTGAACTGTCCCTGAAGAAGTGGCAAATATGTTTTGGAAGGAAATACTTGGGATTCTTTATGATATAGACAAAGAATAGAGACGATTTTGCAAAAACTCCAAGGCGTTGAGAATTCTGCATACACCGAACCTCGAATTTATTCCCTCACAAATGGCTTGCTTGTTGACCCCCCCCCCCCCCCTGGGTGGAGAGGTAACGCTAGCACTAACATCCGTTGTAGGGCTACTTGTGTTAGTGTTTGAGTTTAGCCGATAGACATAAATACGATCAGAAACAAACTTTGATATTTACGATTTGGTAAAAATAATATTGGCTCTGATGTGAGAGTGAAAACGCTGAGTCGCGCGAGATAATTATAGGGAGGGATAATTATGTTACTGATAATTGTCAGAAATAATGATGTTTATACCAGCGTGTGATATTATGCGTAAAATCCTTTAAAAACCGTTTAAACCGTTCTTTGTCTATATATTAGTAATATTAGAAAAACATCGTCACGTAAAACCGAGATCACTTAATAATTACTACGTACCATCGCCCCAGACGTCAGATACCCATTTTCAAAACAAATTTGCTTGCAGCCGTTGATGTTTATTGCTATGGATTGTTATGGACAGATGTCTAGCCACTGCAAGCAAACTGGGCCTTTAAGGTGGTTATCTGGCGCTTGGGGCGATAGTACAAAGAACAAGAAGGTACCTGATACCACGCATTTACAATAAAATCATATCGGAGAACGAGTGTGAAACGAAAAATATATTTAAATCTAAAGTAAAGGCGTGTTTGATGGATACCTTCATTATTAAAGAAAGTGAAAGTTAGGGCCCGCAAATATTGTACGTTTGTGTGTTTATGTTTATCTTGTTTTAGGTATAAGCTTTAAAGCCTATTTTAAGTACTAGTTTATAAAAAGAGTGCTATATTCGCCAACAAACTGCTTAGCAGTTTGGCGAAAATATTTTAAGTTAATATTTTTGTAAATTGTGGCTTAATAAAATAAAAAAAAATAGTATATGTATCCAAAAGCGGGTAACAATGTAGTCAGATTATACCAGCATAATTATCGGATCATCATCATCATCATCATCATTTCAGCCGAAAGACGTCCACTGCTTAACTTAGGCTTCCCCCAAGGCTCGCCAAACAGATCGGTCCCGCGCCATCCGCATCCAACGCGATCCCGCAACCTTAACTAGGTCGTCGTTCCATCTTGTTGGAGGTTGACCTACACTGCGTCTTCCGGTCCGTGGACGCCACTGGAGAACCTTTTTGCCCCATCGGCCATCAGTTCTACGAGCGATGTGCCCTGCCCACTGCCACTTGAGTCTAGCGATTCTTCGAGCTATGTCAGTGACTTTAGTTCTTGCGCGGATTTCATCATTTCTAATGCGAATGTGCAAATGTGTTGATATAAATATTTTACCTTGACGCAAAAATAAATATTATTTATAATATAGTGTTCAGACAGTCCAGCAGGCTTATTGTCTCACAGGCTGACGCTTGCTTTCGCAATCACTATTTCTTTCTGCCAAACGATATAAGACGGTGACGGAAAGAGATGGTGAAAGCAAAGGCAAGCGTGCGCGCGTTAGACAATACAGCCTCAGTGATTTATGTCGGTGTGTCTGATACAGAGCCGCTGCAAAATGAAGATCAAGTGCGGGTAAGCCGCACGGCTTAGCGAGTGTTAAAGCACGGTCGCGAAGCACGAACAATATCGTACAATGACCTGTCACTTTGTGTCTCTGTCGCTTGCACATAATATTCGCCATCGCATTCGCACATTTGAAAAAATATGGCAGCGCTAACACCATCCTGGCAACCGTCGCCAACAAAGTAGATGGCCCATTCCAGCAGGGGTGGAGTGCCAGGCATCTGCAGGTATACCTACATAATATTGTTTACTAACATAGTCAATAAGGATCATTGTTACTAACACATTATGGATGCAATCTGAATAATATGATTATTATTATTATTATTTGAATTTGTAAGAATGCGACGGCAAATATTTACGCGCGAGCGACAAAGACGACTAGTGAAGGTCATTGTGCAAAATTCTTTGTGCTCCGCGATCGTACTTTATCAGTCTACTCATAACTACGGCCGCTGTAATGTGGTGCTTACAGCTACAGAAAAAAAGGTACCCCCCCGGTATAGTAACCGTCGTTACAGATGGGTACTTTCCCTCTGGTACCTTGTGACAAACATTTGGATAGTAGTAGTCTGTTTGTTTTCATAAGGGAAATTTAATCAATTTACTGTTTAACCTTGATTGAAGGCACGTCCCTACATGCAAAGCACAGATTAATGACATAACGCGTCTACAGCGTCAACGATGCATTACCTTCGCTAGCCTGCAGCGAGCCACAGAGTAGCCAACTGATTACAGACGCGACACTTGACATCGAACATGGCAGGGGTCAATAATTACAGTACAAAAATATTCGTTATTGAATACCACAAAACAATATAGCGAGTCAACAAAAATGAAAATAATGACACGGTGCGATCTGTTGTAGGCAACCATTTGACTACCACATACAATAGAGCTCGGGAGCATTTTTTCATATATATTTTTTTAACGATCTTGTGAAATGTGGAGGAAGATGAATAGCGTCACTTGATGGTAAGTGATAATTATTGCTCTTAAATACATACTACGTCAACAGGAATGCGTATAAATTAGCATTCACGAGTTAACAGTCGTGGTAAACTGGTGGTTCAACGGTTAAACTTTAACATATGGCCAAAGCAAAGGGTCACGGATTCGACCCCGGGCTTGCACCTCAGAGTTTTCGGAATTTATGTGTGAAAAATTATTTGAAACGGTGCCCCTGTTCTCCTATAAAATTTTAAGTCATAATGTATCATTAGTCATAATCAACGTTGGTCATACAGTGATTTATTTCTGAAACGGTATTTTTTCAGGACTTTTTTAAATGCCATCTTATAGAATGCAGTAGGTTAGGTTTGTTTTATAACAATTCCGGAAAATAAATTGTTTCGGAAATAAATCACTGTATGACTAACGTTGATTATGACTAATGATACATTATGCCTTAAAATTTTATGGGAGTCATTATAGACCCTATTTGAAATTTATCATGAGCTTTTCACGGTGAAGAAAAACATCGTAAAAACCTGTACACATCTGCGAATAATGGTGTGTGTGAAGTTCACAATCCGTACTGGGCCCGCGTGGCAACTACGGCCCAAACCCTCTCATTCTGAGAGAAGGCATGTACCCTACAGTGGGACGTAGGTATATAGGCTAGGATGCACTGCAAATCACATAGTGATCGAGCTTTTTTCTGGCCGCTTAGTGACTTTTCTGCTGGGCAAGATAATTCATTCCACCCTAAGGTATAATTTTGTTTTAACCTTTTCCACGCTCTGTCAAATACAACCTCTCACTCATACGCCATGACATCGGAATGTCAAACACGAAGTTGAACCCTATAGAAATGCATGTAAGTAAATATCGCTCTGCACGCCGTGACTAATATATCAGCCGTTGGCGTAGAACCTGCGGTGCTGATATTTGTGTCGTTGACGTCGAAAAGGTTAAACTAGTTGTTGCCCACGACTCCGTCTCCAAAGGATTCGTTTATCGTTATCGCGCGGGAACTATCTAATTTCCGTGACCCAAACTATCTCTATACCAATATTCATCTAAATCAGTTCAGCGGTTTAAGCGTGAATATGTAACAGATAGACAGACAAACTTTTGCGTTTAGCGAGAGACAGAGAGAGATAGAGATATTTATTTAAACATATTCGATACACAGTAAAAATATTAAATTTGGCAGGTAAAGATACAAATAAAAAACATAGTACTAGTAAGTATTAAGTACTTGTAGTAAGTACTAGTAAGTTTTAGTTTTAGTAGTATTAAGTATTTACAATATTAGTATATATTTTTTTATTATGAGGGGAGGTAAACGAGCAAGCGGGTCATCTGAATGGAAATTATCACCACCACACATAAATATCAACAACTCAAAGACATTCACTAATCTGTTGCCGGCCTTTAAAGGAAGTATAGTATGTAGTAAGTATGTAATAGTATAATAATACCTCAAATACTATGATATTCATTCACTAGGTTAAAATAAATCATATAAGTAGCTAAGTATCAACGAGCTTACGTAACTATGAATATGACTACTCTATGTAATTAAAGCTTATTTCGGTCAACTAATGCATTAGCAGCAACGACCACTTTTGCTGCGTCCAACCGCGCCGTGGTCAGTCTACGTCATAAATTAATGCCTTTATGTATCCGCAATACGTTGCTTTTGCGTTTCGACACCCCTGAATCATAGAATAAGAGGGCAGAAAGGACATTGGTCTGTGGTAAATAATAAACCGGCAATTTGGCAGCTCTGTATCAAGATAAAACTGTGAAATTGAAAGTAGTGTTTAACAATATTTTAATATAGTATTTTATTTTAATTTAACTTTATTCTGGTGTGTCAAGTAAATAATTCCTATTGTGAGCGCCATGTTTGCCACGTTCTTTGTTCGGAACATTTCTATTCCTTTCGTTTCGAATATCATTCGCGTTTTAACGAACGCTACAAAAATAAGCGAACAAATTGCTTCTAAAACAACAAAAGTCAACCGGAAAAATTCACAATCGCAACGAATCATTAATCTCAGAAACAAATGGAAATCGCCCGACATCTGCTATACTCGCTGGAAAAAAAAATGGCCGGCTATAGTCGACAGTTGTCACGTTATTCTCGACGGGATTAATTAGAAATGCGATTAAAAGCAAACAAAACAGGGAATGGTGAACTTAAATTAATGAAAAATTACCACCCTCGGCGAGCACTCGTCAACTCTTTTTTTTAACGGGTCGCTCCCGCGCATTAAGCGGCTTTAATTTGAATTCGAAATAAGAATTACGCGCGCTTTATAATTATTTTTTTTCGGCCAGTGACGGTTGATTTCTAACGAGGGTTTCGTTCGGAAACGCGAGCTTTGTGAATATGTTGATTTTTTAATCAGTTCGTTATGTACACTTATATACGTATTTACGCTTGCATAATCAAGTACATTCAATGTGTATAATCTTATTTATTAGAAGAATAATAAAAAAATGTAAGGGAAGTAACATTTTAAAATTGAGAACAATAGCGTTCGGAAATAAGAAGTGATCGGGACACTCGGGGGCAATGATGAGAGGTTTTTGAACGTCGAGTGTCGGTCGAGTACACACTCCACGCGACGCGACGCACCTCTAGACGGAGTTTTTTTAATTATTTCGAATTTGGAATGTTTCATTCTTAATGTTACGGGCTGGTTTGTTTTTAAGCACAATGTTGTGGTAGAGACTGGCTGGAAATACAAAAAGAATAAAATTCACTCATAAAGTTGCCAGCTCTACATTTTCACCCGCATAATGTCACATGAGTCATCGAATCTTTACTTCGGTGTTGCTAGCAATAAAAGAGTAAAAGTAGGTACGAATAAAGTACCCATAACAAATTAAAGAAAAAAAAAGACTTAACGCTGGCAGCTTTCATAGCTTACATTTGCCAGCTTTTAATAGTGATGAATTAACTATGCACACGAACTAAGTCTCAACGCACATATATTACAAACTTATTCTTTTTGGACTAATAAAACATCTCTTTGTCATATTATGAGCATTGTCTTTGAACTGGTGTATTAATAGTTTAACAGTTTATAGCTGCTCCGAGGGACTTCGCAAAATGTGCTAATGTGTGATTTAATGATGTACTAAGATGAATTATGGAATGTGAGTTATGTGTGTAAGTTATTGTGTGTCAGTTTGTTTATTTGCTCGTGTTGGGGTTGTTATAGCTGTTTAGGTGATATTGTTTATGATTATGGGCATAATTTTATTAGTTATGAATTTCTGACTGTTTTAATGTTAAGCCTGCGTCACTGCGAAAAAGCTTTGATGAATGATTTGTAACGTACATTATGACCGATATATCCTTATTATATTATGCTCATTTGGCCTTAAAAAGCCGTGGTTGCCTAGTGAGCCTCATAAACAGAGAAACGTGGGTAAGAAACAGAGCTCGCACCTCGTAAGTTTTTTTGAGTTTATAAAAACAAAATCAAGCGCGGGTAGTTCGATAAATTCGCGAGGCTAAACTAACAACCCTATACTTCGGTCTACTCGTGACCACGGCAATTAGGTCGAAACGTCGAGGTAAGTTTAGCAATATAAGTCGCGATTAAGTCCCGAGTGATATAATCACTACAAAACAATCGACGTGCGAACAAACGCATCAATGCGATTACGCAAACCGGCTGGCGCAAACCAAATTAACTTACGTACAAATATCGGACATTCCCGATCATTTCACTTTCGCAGGGTTAAAACCCGCTAAATATAATAATAGATACGGTGGACAGCACTCTCGATTTCGGGGCTTTTAATGCGCATGCTTTTCTCCAATCGCAATGCTGGTAACATTCTGTTTTGGTTCATACAGCTATCCTGCTTGTAAGGGCCATTTAGTATATGTAGATATACTATTTAGTATAGATATACCAAATTACAAGTTATTGAATCAGGAGTTACTTTGCGGAGGTCCATATTAATGAACTGAAACAATTACTTTGCTCACCCGCGGCCTTACGATTAGTTACGTTTATGCAAGAAATGTGTGTTCATGCACTTCCTCCACCTCCACACTGTACGAACACACACAAATCACACAAACCATCACCACCACCAAACTACACTAACGCATTTCGAACTCAACCAGAGCTCATCTTCAGAGCCAGCACCACAACCGTATGCTATGTTACCAAATGAGTTTAACATTTGGCATAGCATAAGATTGTGGTACTTGTGGTGCTGGCTCTGAAGATGAGCTCTGGTTGAGTTCGAAACGCGTCAGTGTAGTTTGGTGGTGGTGATGGTTGGGTTTGTGTGATTTGTGTGCGTTCGTAATGTTTGTTATGACGTTGTTACGTTTAACTATCGTCCGTAAACAGACTTTACAGACAACCGGTTTTTATTTTACAAGCTTTTTATTAACTTGCAGTGTATGTATCTATGTGTGTACGGGTCAAATCTTGCAAGTTAAATTTTACCCACCTTCCGGTTTCCGATTGGTCCGATCCGACAATGCAATATTATTATGACATGGAGCTGATCTGATGATGGAGCAGGAAGGTGGCCATAGGAACTTCGTAGTAAAATCGAGTTTGCATGGTCTCGTTGGATTCGTCTTGATGAGTAGTTTGATAACCAAGGGCAAAAAGTACTGTCAGCAAAAAAAAAAATTGTATTAAAAATAGAATTTTTGAGAAACTTATTTTCCATATGGTTACAAAATAAGAAGATTTTGGGCATTGAAAACACGTGAACATGCAACATACAATTGGCTATGAGAGAAGAACTACCTATACTTTTCCAGATTACACCGTATATCCATACTTCCATACTAATATTATAAATGCGAAAGTGTGTTAGTCTGTCTGTCACCTCTTCACGATAAAAGTTTTTTTTATTAATTCCCTTTTCAAATTTCTACCCCCCTTAAGGGATGATTTCGGTGATAAGAACTATTCTATACCCCATCTCACATCTCAAACTAAGTATACGGGGTTATTGGTACGTCGACCTATTCCCGTCAAGGGGTTATGGGGGAGGTCATTGTCCTATAATGCCCTATGCAAAATGAACCATTTCTGAGATAATTTAAATTTAAATTTTTAGGAAAAAAATTACAAAAAATTCAAATATTTAATAAAAAAAAAGTTGAATTGTGGTCAAACGCAAGCCTATATTATAAAAAAATGCAACATTTTTACCATACTCATCCGTTACCATACGTACACGTCATCTAGGTATACTATACGTATACGTGTATGCGACACATATACGTATACGTTATCATTCAAAACCCGTCCTCCTCTACAAAGGTTTGCATGGTCAAACGCGATAGATTGAAATATTTGAGTGTTGAAAAAGAACACCATATAAATGGTCTAACTTAAATATCAATACAAAACATTATAGCTAAACCGTTTAAATGAGAGCGAGCGCGCCTCGTGTGCCTGCCGCCCGCACCTCTCTCGGCCCCCTTTGTCGTCATACCCCCCAGCCCCCGTATCGCACGGGCGAGGAATCGAGGAGGTTTAGCTGTAGATTGACTTATCGCGTTTGATCGCGCTCCCCTCGAATGATAATATAATGCGTCGCTTAACGTAGCTATAGTGCACATGATTGATAGCTGAGGAGCAAAGGTAAAGTGGTACCTAGTTTATTTACCAATCCAAACTAATATTATTTAAAGTTGCTCAACGTGCTATGGAAAGGGCTATGCTCGGAGTTTCTCTGAAAGATCGAATTCGTAACGAAGTGATCCGACAGAGAACCAAAGTTATCGACATAGCCCACCGCATTAGCACGCTGAAGTGGCAATGGGCCGGCCATATAACCCGAAGAACCGATAACCGTTGGGGTAGACGAGTTCTTGAGTGGAGACCACGGATCGGCAAACGTAGCGTAGGACGTCCTCAGACTCGGTGGAGCGATGATCTTCGCAAGGCAGCTGGCAAGAGCTGGATGAGAGTGGCCGAGGATCGTGCTCAGTGGCGTGCCATAGAAGAGGCCTATGTCCAGGCTGATGATGATTTCAACGAAATTTGGTATTAGTTTGAGTCCCGAGAAAGGACATAGGACTGTCTTAATCCCGGAAATCTGCATTGTTCCCGCGGGATAGCGATAAACGAATTCTTCTCAGACGGAGTCGCGGGCAACAGCTAGTAATACAAATAAAACCGGTGCAAAATAAAACAAACACTGGCAACACTCGCCACGTGCTCGCCACGCGATAACACGCGCCACGCTGGCAGAAACCGAAAGTGACCGGTGCCCATTGATTGTTCATCTATTATTAGGTATGTTGTACGTGCGTGGCTCATTAATGGCCAGCTTTAAATGTGTTGGAGTTGTGTACTGGACATAAGTTGGAAATTACTGGCCAGTAGCAGAGCACAGAACTCATAATAAAAGTAATACAAATGTTAGGCGGTTATTTATTTTTCCAGCGCAGTCTGAGTAGTTGAGTGGGGCTCAGGGCTCAGGCCTTATACTAAGAAATTCGATTTTCGAACTTCGTTTAACGCCGTTCCGTTCAAGCGAAATAGTATGAAATAGAAGAGTGGATGGGATGTCACGATACGAACTTCGAATTTCGAACGTCGTAGTAGCCCCCCTGAAGAGTTTTTACAGCCGTGTGTTGAGTCATTTTAAAATTTTGCGCAGGTACAGTAGTCCCAACCTAAAAAATGTTATTTACTTTGTGGCGGAGCGTGAGATATTGAAATAAGAGAAAGGACCGTCTTGTTGGATACACGTTTATTTCTGAATTAACTTACCTACTACAGTCATATTTAAAGGCTAGATGCTTAGGTCTTAAGGAATACCACTACATCTTACATCTAATTTTTCAAAAATAAAAATTATAAACATTATTTTAATTAATTATGATTAATAATAGATTTAAGTATGATCTGTCTACCACTACATCTTACAATTTTGCTGAATTATTGTTCTATTTAAGAAACTTATAACTCAAACTCTATTGCATCAAATGTTGTCATGAAGATCTTAAAAGGTAGGTACAGCTTCAACATTTACCCTGTAAGGGCACAGCAATATACATAGGTAATAGTACTATTAGACTATTACTATTTATTAGTATTCTAGTTCCTATGAACTAAATAACAATATATTCCTATTTAACCTTAAAATATGAACAAATATGGCAACCAAATATAATTAAATTTAAAAATAAACTATACTATTTATAACAATGAAGTCGGTGAAAAACAAGAATAAAATGGCATTACCTATAAATACATAACATAACACAAAACACAAGCAATATAACAATAATTATTTATTTATTTCAGACAGCACAGATCCATTTTTTGTTAGTAAAAGCTTACAAGCTAAGTTAGTTCAGCTAAAATTTATAATCCAATAGGTATAGAATAATATAATCCCACAAAAACATTTCATGTCAAATGTTGCCAAGACGAGACCATGTAGCTCGCACTGTCAAAAAGTAATCAGATCTCTTGTAGAGCCAAGTTTCTAACCCTACGTGCCCAGCTCTAAATCTATAAGCCCTAATTTTACACTAATTAATCTCGTAGGCGTGCAAACCGTGGACTAAACTGGCGAGTCGGCTGCACGAACCTTTTGCAATTCGGCATATGGGCTTGAACTTAAAAATTTATTCAATCTTTTAAACTCTTTCCGTGCGGCCGACTCGCCAGTTTTGTCCACGGTTTGCACGCCTACGAGATTAGTTAATGTCAAATTAGGGCTTATAGATTTAGAGCTGGGCACGTAGGGTTAGAAACTTGGCTCTACAAGAGATCTGATTACTTTTTGACAGTGCGAGCTACATGGTCTCGTCTTGGCAACATTTAACATGAAATTTTTTTGTGGTATTTCATTTCTTTTTGCTAGGGGATGATTTACTAAAAATCCTGAAATACCCGCCCGCCCGCCCGCCCGAAATATATAAAGCAAAGTTATAAGAGTTCAAAAAAACGACGAAAGGTTTCGAGAAAAGGTAGGTAGTGCCCTTGCGCTCCGCTTGGCTCGTCTTGGCGGGGGCACTCCCGGGCCCCCAGATATGTAATATAATCACCTATTTCTAAGCAGTCACAAAAATTCTTGTTCTTGTTTTATTCTTGTTCAACGAACAGACGTAGATGGTACGCGAGTACGAAAATTGTTTTCAGAATTAAAATTAGATCATTTATATAACGAAGAAAGGTCATCAATACAAATTATATGTGCGAAGTTCGCTGACGTATTTCACTTGCCCGGTGATAAACTTACAACAACAATTATTTATCAACAAAAAATAAGATTTAAACCGAACATAGACCCGGTATACGTTAAGCCTTATCGACTACCATTTCCACAAAGAGATGAAGTTGAGAGACAAGTCAAAGAAAATGTTAAAGGACGATATTATTATAGAGCCATCATCCAGCGAGTAGTGTAGTCCCGTTTTATTAGTCCCAAAAAAGTCGGATTCAACCAGCGGTAAAAAATGGCGGCATGTGATCGATTTTAGAAAACTAAATGACCGTATATTGACGACAAATTTCCACTACTACATTGTCTATTTTCTGCGGTTATTTAAGTGAAATGATTGATGATTTGCAATCAGTTCCAAATCACAGATAATTGTTGAAAGTCGGAATCGAAAAAGTATTTATTTATTAATATTTGTAATAAGATCCTGTTACGAAAATCGATTTGAGGTGCGAGCCGAAGGCCGTATTGTCTAACGCTTCTGTCGCTTGCCTTCGCTTTCACCGTCTCTTTCTGTCATCCTTTTTACCGTTTGACAGAAAGAAATAGTGATTGCGAAGGCAAGCGTCAGCAACGTGGGATTACTAGGCTTAGTAAAAATTAATATTATTTATAAGTGAAAAATCACGTTATTCTATGGTAAAATTTAGCTAATTTACACAAAGAAAATAACAGACAAATTATAATATTTCTTCTATTCGAATTTTAAACTGCACAATTAGACGTAACTCCATCTGTGCGTGTAATCATAAAAATTCATTCACAACAACATACGCACTAACCCCCGCTGTCGCATTACTACCTTATCTTAAACGAGTACGGTATAATTTAGCTTGTATTTTTTTCTATTCAGATTATGAAAGGGTTGGCAAATCTAAGCCGTATTGTTAGTAGTCACGCATCTACTTATGTGATTATATGTTTAATGCTTCCGTTGCTATATGAATAACTTGAATAGATGACGATGACGAATAATAGTAGTTTATTATACCACTAGCCTTCGCCCGCGACTTCACTCGTGGACCATTAAACCTCGTAATTGAATTTTAATGATTAAATTCACTATTTATTTTATTTGATCACCTTAAATCTCATCTGCACTTTTAATTAAGTAAGATAGGGGTAAATAATGGGTCAAACTTGTCAAAACAAGTAGATACAATTCTTTCTCGACCATGCGTCTTCATAAGTGCCTAAATAACTGAATCCTACTCTTTCAGCTTTATACTTTGAGGATGCAGCTTTATAATTCGACAACGCGCATCCTTTTCACACCGATAAACAAAGAAAGAGACACAAACTTCAAAACGCGACAAAAACAAGCCGAACGGTGACATCGAACACGATCCTTACATTTAACGTCCAGTTATTTTTCGTGTTTTTATGCTCGCTATAAAAAGATAATTACAAAAATAATTGAAACGAAATAATAAAGGGAGTAAGAAAGGGGGTGTATTAATGACGGGGGGGAGGGGGATAGTAGCATTACGACCCAAATAATCAACATAATTACACTTTTTACCCGGTTCCCCTTTTCCCTAAGTGTTGATAAGATTCTCTATTTAGATCTGTTTGTATGGAATGATAGTTAATATGTGGTATAAAAGGTTGTAATTTTGCTCGGACGGTGAATAATCTTTTATAATTATGATCATTTCGAGTCGTTTGCATGGTCTTGGGTTCAAGAATTGAATCGTTAACCCCGGTTATGGATGACAGTTCCATGCAAGGTCCGTGCAAGTCCACCAATGGGTATCTTGCTAAAAGTTTCTAAGTTTATTTGTTTGTTCGTTTGTTGTTGTTGTTCGTTTATAGTTATAGTTCACGGATTTAAGTGATAATTTGCACATCGCAATATCAACCAAAAGGCGTCTATATCCACTAGGTACTATAGCTAGACCCTTCGGTCTTAGTACCCCTACAATCAGTCCTGCATTGCCGTGGTTCCTGCGTACCTGATCGTCGGTCCATCTTGTTGGGGGCCTTCCTACGCCGCGAACCCTTAATAAGGTAGAGGCGATTCAGCGACCACATGCATTGACTTCGAAATTCAATCTTTTATGGTTTTGGTAATAAGTCACAATATCCATTGTAATTATTGAAAAACGTCAAAAATTTCGCCCCTCCGCGAAAATCAGATTCAAGCTAATCTAGACCTTAGTGAAATTATGTTACCTAATTAATATTAGTGTCAATTAAAAGCACGTTTAATGTGTTTTAAATTAACAATGTTTAATTTAAACAAAACATAATGGCTTGTGAATCAGAGCGTTTCGGAAAAAAAGTGCACAAATACTCGTTTGAAGGGTCGCGAGTTGTGCCCGTTTCCAGGGGTATAAAATGCCTGTACAAGGTCAAATGTCAATTATTCACTATCCAGACGTCGCAGAAAACACATCTAAGGAACTCAAGCAAGAAACCAACCCCCGAACATAGAGACCACCGCTGCTGAATCAGCTCAAGTGGTTGCACTACTGCAAGCAGGAGTTCGGCAGTGTGATGTCGCTCGGCAACTCAATTTAAGCCATCATGCTGTCCGCCGAGTATTCCAGCGGTTCCAAGAGACTGGGGGCTACATCAGAAGACATGGGGTTGGTCGGCGATGCTGCACATCCGAAAGAGATGATCGCTTCATTGTGACGTCATCTCTACGCAATCGCTTCGCCAGTGCTGTTGAGGTGCATCAACGCCTCAGAGAAGCTCGGACAACATCAGTTAGCGTCTCTACGGTTAGAAGAAGACTGCGGGAGAAGAATATCGTGGCTCACAGGGCTGATACTGGCCCAATGTTGACCGCACAGCATCGCAAAGATCGCTTGCAATTTGCCCGTACCGTACCGTATCCGTTTTACCGATGAGACGAGACTCTGTCTTTATTGCAACGACAGGCGGGCCAGAGTCTACTGAAGGTCGAGCGAACGATTCACTCAAGTCTGTATTGAAGAGACAGTGAGCTACGGAGGTGGCTTTTACATGTTTGCATGGACGTGATCACGGGCAAATTGCAAGCGATCTCTGCGTTGCTGTGTGGTCAACATTGGGCCAGTAGCAGCCCTGTGAGCCACGATATCCTTCTCCCGCAGTCTTCTTCTAACCGTAGAGACACTAACTGATTTTGTCCGAGCTTCTCTGAGGCGTTGTTGCACCTCAACAGCACTAGCGAAGCGACTGCGTAGAGATGACGTCACAATGAAGCGATCAGCTCTTTCGGATGTGCAGCGTCGCCGACCAGCCCCATGTCTTCTGATGTAGCCCCCAGTCTCCTGGAACCGCTGGAATACTCGGCGGACAGCATGACGGCTTAAATTGAGTTGCCGAGCGACATCACACTGCCAAACTACTGCTTGCCCCTCCCTACCCCTCCCCTCCTCAAAATATAAAGCACACGTTTTTTGTATTAATAATCAATAGAGAAGGGGACTTGTGACCGGGTTTTTTAGTCCGTGCAAGTCGGACACTGTCTGGGCCCTCCATTCCCAGTTCGTCCGACGCAGCACAAGTCACTCTTCCTACCCTAAAGTTAAAAAACAGCAAAGACTTCGCGTCTTTGGCCCCTCTGGCGACTCAATCAAAAAAAAAAAAAAAACTACTGCTTGCAGTAGTGCAACCACTTGAGCTGATTCAGCAGCGGTGGTCTCCATGTTCGAGGGTTGGTTTCTTGCTTGAGTTCCTTAGATGTGTTTTCTGCGACGTCTGGATAGTGAATGATTGACATTTGACCTTGTACAGGCATTTTATACCCCTGGAAACGGGCACAACTCGCGACCCTTCAAACGAGTATTTGTGCAGTTTTTTTCCGAAACGCTCTGATTCACAAGCCATTATGTTTCGTTTAAATTAAATACTGTTAATTTAAAACACATTAAACGTGCTTTTAATTGACACTAATATTAATTAGGTAACATAATTTCGTTAAGGTCTTGATTAGCTTGAATCTGATTTTGGCGGAGGTGCGATATTTTTGACGGCGAGTGTAGTAGCTTTAAAAAATATCCTTTTCTCAAACATGCTATGTAATGTTTACGTTGTGTTCGTTAAAACAGGCTTCAAAATACACCGTTGCAGGCCTAGGCCGGCAATGCGATCGTCTATTGTTTCATGTCACACAGCACCATGATGTTTATAGGTCTATGGCATCATAGCATTCAGCCATTTAAAAAAAACTATAGGCAACATTTGCGTTTTGGTTCATTATGACATTCTGCCAGTACGCTTTTAAGGTAAGGTAAGATGGTGATGGTGATGGTAATGGTGATCTGCCTAGAGAAATATTTCACCATCAATATCATCATCTCTATCATCACCATTATCATCATCATCATCGTCATCATCATCATCATCACCATCATCATCATCATCATCGTTCATCATCATCATCATCATCATCACCATCATCATCATCATCATCATCATTCATCACCACTACCATCATCATCATCATCATCATCAGCATCATTCATCACCATCATCATCATTCACCATCTTCATCATCATTATCATCATCATCATCATCACCATCATCATCATCATCATCACCATCATCATCATTCATCACCATCATCATCATCATCATCATCATCATCATCATCATCATCACCATCATCACCATCATCATCATCATCATCATAATTCATCACCATCATCATCATCATCATCATCATTCATCACCATCATCATCACCATCATCATCATTCATCACCATCATTATCATCATCATCACCATAATCATCATCATCACCATCATCATCATCATCATTCATCACCATCATCACCATCATCATCACCACCATCATAATCATCATCATCATCACCATCATCATCGTCACCACCATCATCATCATAACCGCCATCATCAACTTCATCATCACCATCGCCATCATGATGACGACGACGATGATGATGATGATGATGATGATGATGATGATGATGATGATGATGATGGTGATGGTGCATGTTTGAGAAAAGCACTATACAAGCCTCGGCCGGAACTGGGGTTGCCGGCCTCGTATCATGCCGGCCTCGTGTACCACTCGGCCGTCAACTTAGATACTCGGCCGGCAACCCCTTAAGTCCCGGCCTCTGCAGTAATGTACTATTGTTAGGTGTGTATTCGATAGTTACTTTTGATTCTGTGATAATATGCTCCAGTAAATGGGGCCTTATTAAGGGTTAATTTAAAGACGTTTTTAGACTAGCATGTTTGACGGCGGCGGGGTTTTGACTCTTAATGCATAGGCCGAGTTCTCTCGACCCTCATTTTATCGCGTCAACTGCTCAAGTGATGGTGACGCTGATAAATGCGTCAAAACATCGAATATGATTAAAGGTAAGTACCTAATCTAATCGCAGTATACTTCCTTCAGAAAAAATAGGTCTAAAATGTGTCTAGTTCTAAAAAAACTTTAACTGAACCTAAATCTATAAAGCTACAATTACTAAAGTTTCCATAATAATATAACGATTAATTGCGGCCGGCCATTACCAGTGATCTGGTCTACTGAAAAAACTAGTACTTATTTCATTACAGATCAATTTCAAAAATGTTTTAATCCGACTATTTTAAAATTGTTTCATAAAACTAAATGTAAACGCTGAGAACAAATGCAAATTAAGCACAATTAAGGTAGGTATTTAACGTCAATAAACGAGTTAAGGTGTGTATATAGGTATAGGTATAGTAAGTACCTACAATGAGCGACGAATCTATATAATTAAAGATAATGAGACGCTATTCAAATGTCCGTCTGGATCCTTTCGGGCGTGGATGGGAGAAAACTTGGAGGCGGTTCTTTTATTTACTAACCCCATTATATCTCATGAAAAAGGTAACATAAATTTAGATTTTTCAAGGGACCCATAACCAGCAGCAGGTGATTTACGGCCAATGACTCTGGTAATGAACTAAAGGCAATCACTGCAAACATACGTGCAAGATAGCAACGTCTATGCGACATATCTATTAACTTCTCTAACCGTACAACTATTTAGTAAAGTAAAGCTTGATTCAATTAATAGTATTTAAGGAAATTAAAATATTTTGTAAAAAATAAAAGAGGAACTGTTCTAAAATCGGGTGACCGAAATGTGAAAATTTTAATTTTTAATTAAATACAGATACTTTATTCCGAAGCCGATTGGAATGGAAGGAATGGAACAGAGACAGGAATCTTGGAAGTTAATTAGTTATAATATTAATATGGATCTTACGACACTAGCGACACTATTTACTGTGTCACATTTGATTAGTAATTACCAAGTTCAGCAACTTGAATCTAGATGGCGCTGAGATATTATTTTGTCAAATAAATAGAGATTCACAACATTCGAAAGAAGTAGCTTCTTTTAAACATGAGAATCATTTCATTGTTTCGGTCGACGTTGAAATAAAAATTTGAGAACGCCGCCTCCATTTTTCTGAGCTCGCAGCGTCCATCCTTCACGACAGACTATCCCAAACGAAGAGGGTTCATTTCACAAAATTGTAACTCTTCATTGCCTCAGATTCACTAATCAACCTGTTTAATTCGGCTAAATGCTTCATTTTAAATTGTTGCTATGTATTCTGTACAGTTTTGATGCACAACATTATTTACTAATAGGTACTTAGCTTTTATTGCAATGTTCGTATGGAACTTACATGTCTTAAAATCTTGTTGGTTAAATATGACGCACTTTTAGTGATAGGGAGAATAGATTTGAAATTTGGTACGGATATTTTAGGTATAATGAAAATACAAGTACAATCAATCGGCAATAAGTGCAGTCAGCTTGCATTAAAAAATAAATTGTGAACAAATGCATAGTAACACATAAACCCTCCTTCGGCAGTCGGGTAAAAACCAATAAAACGTCACACTGGATGCATTCAGACTAATGAATAAAAAAAAATGCTTTAAAAAATAGACAAATCTATTTTATACAGATAATTGTGTTATGACAGACATCGAAAAAGCTGACGTGTTTAAAAAACTTTTTTTTCTGTATTTAATGACTAGGACCTCGCCACAGGCATTCATTTTTACAATGTCCTTTTTGCTTTGACAAGCTAGCTCCATAGTTTTTTTCCATAATGAACAAAACCGCTTTAAAGTTAGGTATCAAGCACATTTCGATTGAAAATAGGAATACAACATTCAAAGCATTAATTACGTACACAAAATTAACTGCCTGCTATTTTCACCTCATACTAAACCTCGCGTACGAGAATCCAATAAATTTTGCGTACAACGCTCGCTTGGCACTTAGAAATTAGAGAACTACTTAAAGTAAAGCGCATTGTATAAGACGTCTAAGGAAATCGTCGCACAGAACCCCAGTGTGCTACAGAAAAAAAACAAAACAGAAACGCAAACGAATGCCAACTTCTAATTAAAATGATTAACTTAATGGTCTTCGTCATTAGCGATTTTAATTTTGAATCGTCTATTTTTTCTGTTGAAAAATTATAACCAAGCTTTTTACGATTGGTACCGCGATTCTTAACATTTTACGAGCAATCGTAATGCGTTCAATTGCTATTGTTTTGCGTTTTATATGTTTTAAAGTTAAATTTTGCTGTTTTAAAGTTTATTTCGATGGTGTATATCGGGTTACAAATACATGTTCGTTGTAATTATACTCTATAATATACCTAACAAGCTAGCATAATGCTGCACTCGTTTTGCCGCTACCGTCGTCTTACCCTAGTAAAAATAATAACAATAAGAGAAAGACCAACTGAGCGACATTGGAAATGGCGTGTATTTCTAATTGTCTGAGTGAACTGTAATAATTAATACTTAAGTAGGTAACTAACTAACAATAAAAATAATTATTAATGTTCAATTTGCGCTTTTTTTAACTAAAAGCAGGGTATTCCGACGCTAGTTTTAAACACGTCCCGTGTTATCCAAAAGTAACCTTTCAGTAGGTATTCCTTTAATATGTATATTTTTTATGTGAACGGATTTGATTAATTTAAAATGGTCAATGATATCCTTGTTTTCGATTATTTTCAACTGGGTCAATTATTTCCTTGTTATTCCCAACTTCGTAGCATAAGGTCTCTCTACCCTCGTTCTTACGCATCGATTAAGTACATTACTCTTGCTACACTTACTTGAAAGTACATATTCCTAATCCCACTAATATCATGAACGCGAAAGTTTGTGTTGATGTTTGGATGTTTTTTAATCAATCACGCAATAACCGCTTCAAACACTTAGATAAAACTTAGCTTACAGATGGAATAAATCTGGATTGAGGCGTAGGATTCTTAATACCAGTACCTAATGAGCAGGGCCCGTACTTTTCATGCCGATGACATCAATCTGACGTCACACTTCATATAGGTGATCCCAAATAGTTTTATTGTAATTATTAATTATTAGTCGTCAATAATTTTAATCATGTACAATTGACTTCAAAAGTAATCTATTCACACGTGGATTAATAAATACTATTTGATACGTGAAACGTAAAAGAAACTATTTGTTTTGTTTTTATACATACATTTTATTAAACGGTATTGTTATTGTTACCACAATTCAATAATTACTTAGAAAATAGAATACCCCTCTAACTTGAAGCACGCCATCCTTCTTGCATTAATTCCTACGCAAAGAAAATCTAAGTCATCTTCGTGTTCATACGTAATGCAATATTTATAAAAATACTTTTGTTTTGTAATAGTATTTTTGTTTGTTGTGACGCACATTTAGTTAATTTTTAATGATTGATGATTAATTATCACAACTACTCAAATTGCAATCACCTGTGCCTCTACCATGAGTTGCTATCGATAACACACATTACGTTACTACAGTCGATAGCGAGTAAACGAGCTTCGAATAGTTTTCTATTAAACTCGTACCATGAGTCACGTTAACGTTTACTATACTCGCTAACGTTAACTCGATCCTTCGTGTAGTTTTCGCCACGTGACTGACTGACGTGCTGAACTGTGCTGTCTCTTTCTAACTATATTGAAAAGACTGAGTGAGCATGATATTGGGCAAAAAGCCAAGTCGCTAAGTATCCAAGCCCTTCCATTAAAAGTATAGAAATAACCCTGCTAATTTAAAGCGTCATAGAACAGTGTGGTAATGTAAAGCGTATACGTGGTTCTTGAATTTGTTTTGGTTATTTCATCGGTGTGTGTTCATGGAGTGCATTCACAGACGTCATATTCATAGTGAGTTAGTTGACACGCTAAGTTGTTGTTGTTTGTAATTATTTATTTTACTGTAGAAACTGAAATGTGAAAGCTAATTTATATATCATGTATGTAAGATGGGCTGCAAAAATGCATGGACATCTCGGGTCATTTTAGAGACACTCTTTGCGTGGATTTCAAATCAGTAAAAAAAAAAAATAATAAATCACATAAATCCACAAAAGCTTCTTTACGGAGTCTATATTCTCTAATAAAATTATTCTCACTTATGTTGAAGTGGATTTCTTAATATTATATGTATGTATTTCTCATATTAGCTTCAAATTTTCTGTGTTCTCGTCGTTCGTCTTCATAATTATGCAGCCCTCGCTAGCATATTCCACGCCAAATAATGCCTAGCCGACATTATTTTGATAACTAATAATTGAAATAATTTATTAAACGATGGTTCTTATAAGTTTTCACCCTCGAACTTACTAGTGAGAAAGTTAACTACAGTCGATACGGTACTGTTCGATAACGTCAGTCAAATTTGTGACTCATGGTACCGATCTTCTATGGCGACAGCTACAAAACATTAGTCGCTAGCGTTTGGATTTCGATAGGTAATTTACCGTTGTGCTCATACTAGCGATCTTTACTTCCGTAAGTGACCGCTAGAGGCGCTGCACAATCCTCCATACAAATCATTTACGCAGTCGCTATCGTGTACGGTCACTGCAAACTCATGGTAGTGGTACTGTACGCGGCGGCGTGGCGACATCGGCGCCAAATGTACGGGCTCTGCCAATGAGTTACCGTGGGATATTGTTACTTTGAATAACAATAATGGACGTTGGCCAAGAACGATGAAGTACCTTAGCTTTCAAGATGACGACACTTGTTAACTTCATCAGCAATCTATACTTCGTTTTGACGTGACAACGTCTAATAAATCGATGAACGCTGGCCGCCGGGTGCAAACACGAAAAAGGATGACGCATTGTAACGTTACGCAACTGTTACATGTAACGTTACATGTACTTACAGAGCGGCGAGGGCCAGTTGCAATAGAGCGGCGAACGCCAGTTGCTATATTACGTAATACAATCTTAGTACTAGCGCTCGGGTAATTTTTATTGAATGTTTTGTTATAACGTTGTCACGTTAAACTATCATCCGTAAACCGACTTTACAGACAACCGGTTTTTTTAGCATTAAAAATAGGGTAAACAATCTTGATGAGTCTTTTTACTGAAATACGCTTTTAAAAAATATTAATTTATTACTTACGAAACCAAAATAATGTAAATAACCATATTTCCTTGCTGATTGTTACATATTTGCTGTGATTTATTTTTAAAAAGTGTTTATCAATAATAAAAAACGAAGTAAGTATATAGATGATGTCGTTCGAGCGAACGTTGCGCTTTAAAAGCGCTACCGCAGCCTTTTTTCATTAACGTCTAAAAAGGTAAAAGCCGCAGAGTAAAGTTAGTAATTTATTATATCTAAAGAAAGAGAATACATATATTTAGTGCAACACAACACAAGTCACATCAATAAATTTACAAAAAGGACAACACGAAGACAGAATAAGAGGAAAAAAAGAAAAAAGAAAAAATGAAAAGAAGGAAGAAAAAGAAGGAAAGAAAGAAGGAAGAAAGAGTTTGTCATTATGGTTACGACCGCTTTAGCCTAGTTGGTAGTGACCCTGCCTACGAAGCAAGAGGTCCTGGGTTCAAAACCCGGTAAGGGCATTTATTTGTGTGATGAGCACGAATATTTGTTCCTGAGTTATGGATGTTTTCTATGTATTTGTATTTGTTTATTTATATAAGTATGTTTATCGTCGTCTAGTACCCATAGTACAAGCTTTGCTTAGTTTGGGACTAGGTCGATTTGTGTAAGATTGTCCCCTAATATTTATTTATTTATTTATTTATCTCACCGTGAATTTTATTGCAAGAATGGACAGGAGTTGCTGGGCAAGACGGGTCCTTGACTGGAGACCCAGAGCGGACACTAGAGGGCGCGACTGACCACCGCAGCGCTGGGCACAGGATCACCAGGAGTGGAAGAAAAGGGAAGAGGCCTACAACCAAGTAATAATTAAATTATAGGATTAAAGGCCACAATGATGATGATGAACCGTGAATCATGAAACACTAATGTTTTCTTCAACCTTGGCATTGGCGAAATCATTAATAAAATGACATTAAAAAAAAACAATAGCTACTTGAAATCCGATGGAAATTATCTTCACTGTTTCCGTAACCTGTTCGAAGACAATTATTTTACACGTTTAACAACATTATCGTCGAATGAGCCGTTAATTGGTCCATAATTAACCCGCATTATCGTGTAACCAAGCCTAATTAGGATCAGACTAAAAATATAATTAAAGGACGCAATGTTTAGTTCAATCTTACATTATAATTTAAAAGGGAAAACCTTTGTCGTACAAAAATATTTCGCCTCACTTGTTGTTTGGTCGATGATTGTTTCGCACTATTTTTTGTTTTCATTTGCCCCTATTTCTATTGAAATCGGGAAAAAATTGTAAGAACACTGTAGAAATAAAAAATATATAACTTCCTCTCATATGCATATACAAAACCAATACAAAACTCACTCATATAATTATACAGGTTTATTGATAAGTCAACCTATTCCTGTCAAGGAGTTCTGGGGGAGGTCATTTGCAATAATTTTGGTCCCATAATACCCTTGCCCTGTACAAAAGTGAACCATTTCTGAGATAATTCGTACTTGGTGCAGCAGATCTCGGCCATACAGTGGGGCAATGCCGCTGGGGTGATGTTCGTTAGGGCCCGTACTGGATCTACTCTTTGGAACTGTACTAAAAATTTAAGCCAAACTTAATATGCTGCTCAACCACAGTCACATGCTTTGACCTTGTTCGCTCCATATCAGAGAGTATCAACAAAAACACTCCAGTAATGTCGGTGTTTTTGGACATGTCAAAGGCTTTTGACATTGTTGACCATTCCAAACTGATGCATAAACTCGAAGTGTATGGGATTAGGGGGAAACTGCTCGAGTGGGTGGGGAATTATTTGGCCAATAGAATGCAGTCTGTTGAAATTAAGTCAATATCAACCGGCAGCTTAAGTCAAACAATATTAAAACATACATGTAGATCAGAATATAGGGCTATTAATACAGGAGTTCCTCAAGGAAGCATCCTGGGACCTTTACTTTTGCTCATCTGTATCAATGACTTACCCAAAATCACAACACATAAAAGTATATTGTTTGCGGATGACATGACATAGGTTGGACACATTCGAATTTAATATTAATAAGGGATTCACTGACATTATTGAATGGATTTAAATGAGTGATTTACATATATTAATATAAATAAAAGTAAGTTTATGCAATTTACTTCCTATAATTCAAATATGTATCTTTAAAACCTGAATATAAAGGTGACAAAGTTAATGAGGAAAACGTGATTAAATTTTTAGGTTTAATGATTTATAAAAATCTTAACTGGAAATCCCCAATTGATTATGTTTGTAACAGATTAAATCGTTTTGTGTTTGCCTTGAAAAGAGTGAAAGAGACTGTTGTTGTTACAGTACACACATAATAACACACATGTATTTATTATAGTAATCTTATAAATGCTTTGAATAAGATAACTCATTTATTAATAATATATGAAATAATGAATATTGTCAAAAATTTAAAATTAAATCTTAGTGACCTAAAATAATATTTTCACGACACTGCTCGAAAATGTGGCCATAGATAACCTAAATCCAGTACACAAAACTGCCTATATATGTACATTTAACAGCTGATTCATTTATGGCGCGCAAACACGACAACAATGTTACACTAATCGAAAACAGGTCGTATCAGTATATGTATTTCATAATACGATACGACTTTTTTAAAGATAATTTCTGAATTTCATTCCCGGCGTGCTGAAACGACCAATCAAAAGTAATCGTCTGCTGCATGTGAAATTCAATTGACCAATGAGAATGCGTCATTCATAACTTTAATGAGGTGTTTTTTTTTCTTAAACGCATAATATGCACAAAATGCTTTAATTTTTTTAATTATGAAAAACGCCACAGCATTTAACTTTTTAAGCGCTGCAAGGTTAAGGTTTTTATTTTTTAATTATGTGGTTTTTGATACTGGCCACTAGGCCGGTAAGGCGACCGGCGACGCGTCGTGACGGCGACTAAATCAAACATAGTTCGAGTTATGTGAGCGGCCGTAGCGGCCGCAACGGCCGCTCACATTAACTCTAACTATGTTTGATTAAGTTCCCGACCGACTGAAATGACGCAGAACACTAAAATCAGCTTTCCAGGGAAAAACATCACAATGAGTTTTAACAAATGCCCCCATGCAAACATTAACATAAACTTTAATTAAATATTTATTTTTATTATAAGAAACGTTTTTTATTTCCTCGCATTAGTCGTGAAAAGCACAATGTTTAGTCTCGGCCAAAAGTGCAATAGATGGACTCGTACTTTCGAGGGCCTCCGCTACGCGTCGGCCCTCAAACAAACTCGTCCATCTATTGCTTACTTTCCAGCCTCTACAACAATGTACTATTGTACGCTTGCTTGCGTGCTGAATACATGGGCTAAACTTATTTTAAGATCAATTTACCTACTGTATTCTTACAAATAAAAAAAATCAGCACTTTAAAAAAAACATGTGACTAAAAAGTAAAAAAATGTTTTTTTTTATCATTTTGTTCAAAATAAATGACACAAAAACAGAAAAAATTACTAATACATTTGGTGTGCAGATTATAAGTACATAATATATGTGTGTGTTCTAGCTTGCTATGGAACTATTAAATCAATGATTTTTGAAATGATTGCTAGAAAAAATTATCATAATCGACGCAGGAAGAAAATCACGCCCGAACATAACTTAAAATTAACTGATTTATTAAATCTATCAACAATAGCTGTTATAAAAATGACTAACAACAATAACTAATAACAATAACTAATGTAAAAGTAACAAATTGAAACTAATAAGAAATTCTATTTAAAATTCTAAATGTTTTTGTTTTATTTTTATTTTTATTACCCATCCATAAACACATTTTTTATTTTGTTGTCTGTTTTGACTATTTTTTTAATTTGAAAAATTTTATGTTTTTTCTGCTCAGAATAACGAGCTTTTTCGATCGTACTAAGAGAACAAAAGTGTCCCAAGTTTTTTTTCCGTTGAGTTACAATTTTTCATAGGCTTTATATGACCGTAACTAAATGGAAGAACTGAAAATTGTATGGAAATCATGGGACACTTTGTTTCTCCTAGTAGAATCGAAAAAGCTCGTGATTATGAGCAGAAATCACATAAAATTTTCCAAATTAAAAAAAAAGTTAAAACAGACAAAAAAATAAAAAATGGCCCAAATGTTCCTTTGTATTTGTAAATTTGTAAGCACTTCCAGTTTTAAACTATAAAAGAAAATAATTTGAAAATTGAACTCCTTAACTTCGATAATCTCATTGGAGGCAACTATCAAAGGTCTCTGCTTAATCGTTGGAGGTCAGCGAGCTGACCTTCTATTTCTGGGCGATTTGCCCTTCGGGCACAAGAAACTACCTGACTAACCTAACCTACCTAGTATTCTAGTACAGGTATCCATTGAGATTAAAAAAGATTGAGAAAGTATGCCAATTTAAATAAACAATTTTGAGAAATAATGCCCTCAGAAAATAAAATACTGGGAAAAAATGCCACTGGGAAAATATGGGAATGGAATAATTGCCACGAAGAAAAAATGATTTTCGGAAAATATGAGCCACACTCTTTGAAATAAAATAAAATATATATATATACATATACATAACTCACTCACATATAAATTATATGCACCTGCATAACTTAATCACATTACTCCTTACACTTCGTTTTTTTTAGCATTAGATAGAAGGTAGATAGACACTTTTGAAAAACAAATCACAGCAAATATGTAACAATTAGCAGGGAAATTATGATTATTACATTATTTTGGTTTTATAAGTAATAGTTAATATTTTTTTAAAAGCATTTTTCAATAAAAAACTTATAAGATTGTTAGCCTTATTTCTAATGCTAAAAAAAACGGCTTTCCACGAGGCTGACATAGTCTCATTAGGTGTATTCAACCTCGTTAAAATATTAGATTAAAAAAAAATTACTCACCCCGGTGTCGATCACGACTTAAATAACGGCTAGAATTTTCTTGACATTTCGGCCACATTATAATAAACTCTACTGACGAAAAAGCAAACAACAGCATGTTTCTGAACCACGACTGACTGTAGAAAAATTACTGCTCGCCCCCTTTATACCACTAATGATACCTACCTATACTAATGTGTGCATCATTAATTTAGATGATTAACATATTATACGTTGCTCATCACTGACACAAAATAATTTTCCAACATTTTGACAGTGATTTTTCTCCAAAGTACTAATCATATAAGTCATAATTATATTATATATAGCAATTAAAAACCCATCAGAAGTAATTAATTTTCAATTTTGATGAGCTTTAACTTTAAGGTGCCTAATTATTGTCAAAGATAATATTTTATTTTTAATATACTAACTAGTTTTAATATCTATAGCAAAAGTGAATTTAACTTCGGGGCTGATTTGAAAACCTTAGGGTGAGGCCACACGAGCGTAATTTTGTGAGTTGTGAGCGGCAGATTTTCGGTCCGCGCCATCACGTGACACTCACGTGACACAATGTATGGCGCAGCCGAAATTCTGCCGCTCACAACTCACAAAATTACGCTCGTGTGGCCTCACCCTTACTACAAATTGGAATTCTGCGCGGACGAAGTCGCGGGCAAAAGCTAGTACCTAATTCGTAAAAATCCGTCATCTTCTAATACTTATATAAAAATCTCGTGTTACGGTGTTTGTTATCGAACTCCTCCGAATCGGCTTTGAGACACTGGTCCCACCGCCGGCGAGTGAGATATGAACTATCGACTTTTTTCTAGCCCAAGAAACGAACAAAACATAATCGCTTCCGTGTAAATAAAAGAGAGAGATATATATTTATAGTTCATCGCTCGCTGTTCACACTGCCAGCGAGGACACTCTCCCAACGCCCGGCGAGTAAATAAATATCTCTCTCTTTTATTTACACGGAAGCGATTATCTTTTGTTCGTTTCTTGGGCTAGAAAAAAGTCAATAGTTCATGTCTCACTCGCCGGCGGTGGGACCAGTTCCTTATGAAACTTTTTTCTCTATATTTGGTAGGTCTGAAAATAGGTCGTAGGCTATTTTTATACCCCTAACCTTCGCGGACGGAGTCGCGGGCAACAGATAGTAATTTATAAAAATCCCTCATTATTCTAGAAATCTTATGTACCTACTTACAAAACGATTATAAACTACTTACACTAATCGTTCGTTATTTATAACTGAGACCTTACATGAAACTTGATTAAACCAAACGTTGACAAAAACAAATTGGTCGAGCAAATCGAATTAGACGAAAGGAAAAGGCTACTTGTGGCTTTAAATGTATACTCTAGCAAATTGATAGCGTAATGAATGACATACAAACAAACTACCGTCTTCCGAGTGGCCTGGGAATGGGTATCGTTTGACCGAATTAAGTTTGCAAGAATTAGCGCTAGCCCAAATTGTCGCTTTCATAAAACATGTGATTTATGTAATTTTCAACGCTCTGTCCTATTTTTATATAAGTAGTAAGTAATTTTAAATATTCGAATAAGACCATCATCATCATCATCATCAGATGGAAAACGTCTACCTACTCACGAACAGTGGAGTAGTGGGAGGCCTAACGCATCGTTTGCGTCTTCAGTACCTCTACCATGAGTTTACACTAGCTTACGTGACCGTACTCGCTAGCGACGGCGTAAATTATTTGTATGGAGAATTGTACAGCGCCTCTAGCGGTCACTTACGGAAGTACAATTCTCCATACAAATCATTTACGCCGTCGCTAGCGAGTACGGTCACTGTGAACTAGTGTAAACTCATGGTAGAGGTACCGGTGTTTATTAATATATCAAGTTAAAAATATGTCTATCAAGAAGAAGAAAAAAAATGTATATATATAACACTAATAATGATAAATAATTTCACGCCGCAGTGTTCTCTCAAGCCTCTAGATGGCGCTGTTTTTAAAAATAGTTTATTTTCTCGAATGACTGCTAGATGGCGCTAGTAGCGCATTCTATCAAAAAAACATTTTTTTTCCTAAATTTAATTAATTGCAGCAGTTTTCAATGAGCATTTTGAGAATTGGTAATTATTTGAAATATAAATCCGATCCATATAATTTTGCCATAGGCAAATTCTGCATTGTTTATGAATGTTTTTTTTATTTAAAAAGAGGGAAAAATGTTTTTAATAGAATGCGCTACTAACGCCATCTATCTAGCAGTCATTCGAGAAAATAATCTATTTTTATAAACATCGCCATCTAGAGGCGAGAGAGAACACTGCGGTGTGACAATAAAACATATTATGAAAAAGGGGTATCTTTAGGTAACGTTCCGAAGATACTGGCAGCCGTTCCCTCCTGTGACATCGACTTAACCTTATCCTTCATAGGTTATCTATTCTTCCAGCAATGAGGCCAGCCCAATGTCACTTCAACTCACACATTCCTCAAGCTAAGTCGGCGATTCTATATACTTATACGAGCTATATCGGTGACCAATAACCAAAGCCTTGAATTCTAGGTGTATTAACAGCCAGGACAATGTTCAATACCTTCAAGCAACGAAGTGCAACGCAAAACGATCACTAGTCAAAGTTTAATTACGATCCCGGTAAATTTCAATCCAAATGTTATTAACTCAACAGTTAAATTTACAATTAGAGGTATCTTACATCAAAGGTTAAGCTAAATCAAATGATTTAGCTAATGCAAAATAATTTAGCAAATGCGTTGCTTAGTCGAATTAAAAACTGATCAGTGAAAAAAAATCGCAAATTCGCAAGCGTCGTGATGGAACGTGTTAAGCGAAAATGAGATTTATAAACTTTCAGGCAAAACTCATTTACCGCAAGCCCACGATTTCAACTTTAGTCGTATCAGCATTAATTGTGACTAAGCATATAAGTATAAAGTTAGATCGATCCCATTCATCAAACTCGCAAATCGTTATGCCCAAAAAATTACAAGTTTTAGTGGATTTCGCGGACTCCGTTCGAACCTAATAACTACACCAAATGAAGGGTTGTGGCTGTTGGAAATTTAATGAAATATTTGATTTATGCCCGCCGAACATCAGGTAGCTTATTATAAGAATATATCATTAAACATTACATATATAATTAAAGGCAAGCTTAGCCCGGAGCCACCCCAATTTAAACCGGCCGGTGCATTATAATTTTAATAAAATTGCCGGCCGACCGATAAAAACAATAAAAAATATGAGAAAATTATAACACATCTGATTGATGTATTATTTGGTAATTTATTGGTTGTAATTACATCTGGTAATAATGGTGGATAATGCGAGCGGCGGCGGAGTGAGCGAACGATTTATTAGTATTTATTAAAGTATGAATTATTGTATAATTACTGGGATAGGAGCTTCTAAACTAAACAGAGCAGTTGTTTTAGGGTCGGATTTATGGGCCGTTCTCGGAGGCGATCTAATCGGGCTTGTTTGCGATGAACGCCTAACTATATCACTTCGTATAAAATGCTTAGGTAATGACTAATAACTATTCATAATGGTCAGATTTAGAAGAAATACAGTACAGACCTATTAGTAAGTAGGTAACAAAGATAAGACAGTACTTCTTGTTTTACCGTGTGAAAATGGGCGCAGTTAGAAAGAAAGAAAACATTTGTTCGTGACATCAAACCATTTCAAAAATAAGACAGGAATTAAAAAATTGCGCATAATCACGAAATGGTCCCATATCAGCAAAGTGCCGATCTTGCGAACGGCGCTGATCTTCCTTTGAGACCAAGTTAGATACTTTCAAATGAATAAATAGAGTTACAATATTCGTGAATTTAATTAAGTTTGCAGTTTGGAATTTTTGGCCTTTCAACCAAAGCAAAGGATTCGAGTCCGGGCTCGCACTTTTGACTTTTTCAGAATTGATATGAAGGAAATAGCATCAAATAGTCTAGAAGATAAATCCAAAACTAACCTCTTTTAATTCCACTACCCTCATCCAGATCTGTGTTTTTATATTTAGATCACTAGTTTCATGCTTAGGCTTCGCTCGCGTTAGAAATACCTTCACAAAAACATTAACATTTAGGCAAAAGGTTACAGTAGGTACCTACCTAGTACACAACTGATATGGCTCACCGATGTACCTGCGCAGAAGACGCGTTTTAGAAGCGTACGAAATGCCATTGCCAATCGGCGTACTCCACGCACGGCGCATCTTTTTCTGTGCCACTATTGGTGGGTTGCTGCTGCCATGTTAGCGCGTGTCGCGTAGCATAGTCAGCCGCCATACTTCCGTGTGAATAAGACAGATAACAGGTGCGCTGTAATTTGCACCTTGTTACTATACGACATAACACTGATTTAAATTTTGGGTCGTACCTTCCGGCTATCATCGGAATAGTTTGTTCGTGTCTGCGCGGCCGAAAATGCACGACGCGCCATATAAAGTGTGTCCTACTGTACAGTAGCATTTTTACCTATAACTATAAAGCACAACGTACGCTCGGACTACGCCATCTATTGATTCCAGGCGAAGTTATGCATTCTTGGAAAGTGCCTCATTCTTGTTTAAAGTTAAAATATTATTCCAGGGAAACGCATTCCCGGGACATTAAGTATCCCATGTCTCAAACCAAAATTTCCATCTTCTTATCCTGCCCAATATGCTTGATTAAGGACATCCCCATTTCAAAGGAATTTAAATCATTCTAAATGTGAACAGAGTTGCATTTGTCTTGTTTCGTTCGATTTGAAAAGAAAATAAATTCGAATATTGTTCCTATTTACAGTTGATTCATATTTCACTGGCATATTTGCTTGTGTGGTGGGCAGGAAGAGGATAAGTACGCCAAGTTTCATCCAAATATCCAAACATCTTCAATATTATGAGTAAAAAAAACTATTACCACGCGGCGGACACGACGTACAAATACGCGTTCTTGAATCTACATAAGCACGACGACGTCTGTACACGCGTACGCCTACATACATCGCGCGCGCACTCTTCTGGTTTCTGGCGGTTTCCGGCTATCTGCGCCTTGAGGGGTGGGGTAATTCGAATCGGTGCGGGGCGGACCGTTTCCATTCTGTACGTCAGTACTATTATATATTCTGTGCTATTATACACAAGTTTTACGCTACCTCATGTACCTACTTTTAGGTAATCAAATACCAGCTCTCGGACCATTATTCTTTAATCCTAATACTTTATTCGTTAACAGCACTATCCCTCCGCTCAATAGCCCAGTTAATCCTTTGATAGTTTCAATAAACAATTTACACTAAACCGTTACGACCTTAAAAATTACTATTTCCAACAACACAAACACACACTTCATTATTAATGGTTTTTATTACCCTTAAGTACCAGCCCAGATTTAACCGTAGATTTGTATTTTTAGATATATTTCACAGATGCTTTAGACTGTAATTATGCTCATAATTTATGCATCAACGCTGCTATTATAATAACTATATCTTCAACTTTCTCTGGTTTTGTATGATTTCTAGTTTTTGGAACGTTTATTAATTACAGTTTTGTGTAAAAGTTTACCGCTCTCTACCTTATTATCTCATGTACGTAGATATAGCGTAGCTCACGAATTAGTAGAGATTAGTTGAAAAATAATTATAATTTATAGTCTGCATGTGTGGTACAGTGCTTATAGTAAAAGTAAATTAATTATTAACTACACATAAAAGTAACAGGTACTGTAAACGAGTACTTTGACCAAATGGAAGATATCTTTGGCACACATGAAAACTATATAATAGAAGGATCGAATCATCATCTAAACTTAAGAGTTACACTTGTCGGTGGAGTATCTTCCACTCATCCCTATGAGCCATCTCCTTGACCTCCTGTTTCTAACATAAAATAAACCACATTTTAATGGTTGAATGTGGGTTTATTGAATTTTAAACAATATTATTTTACAGAGCACTTATTGATAGTAAGAGAATAAGATGGAAGAGCAATGACTCGAATGAACTACATACATCGAATGCATTGAATGAATGTTCAGTCTGAACACCTCCTGATACGACACAACACACCGGCTTTTCTGTTCTACTCTTCTCCCCGATCTTTTCTTATAAAATGGTCTTAAAAAAGTTGTCGTGTCGTATCAAAAGTCCAATCATTTTTCCGCTCTAGTATCTATAGTAATCAGGATTGTTCTCCGTTTGTTAACGATTCCCAAAACTTCCTTATTGGTTATCCTCTCCATCAAACTTATGCCTTTCATTCTCCTCCATTACAATCAAAACCTTCCCGTCTTGCCCTATCCCTCTGTATCAGTGTCCACGTTTCACATCCATGAAGAAAAAGAAGAAGATAGTAGAAAAGGATGATGATTAGATTAGAAGGTTCTCAGGCATCGGTAAGTAAACGTTGAGTTACGCGGGAGTTGACAAGCCGAAAACATATCATTAGAGTTAAATAAATTTAAAAGAAAATTGAAACAGTTTTTTGAAATGCAACCTTTGTAGGTATACAAACAGTTTCTGCGTTACAGGGATGTCTTAAAACGCCACTTGACTGCAATTGGCATGTCTAGTGAGTCATGGGAGGAGCTTGCATCGCAGAGGTCGGAGTGGCGAACTGCTGTCAACACGGGTATAGAAAACTTTGAGCGGTCCCGTCTTGAAGACCTTGACGCCAAACGCCTGATCCGAAAAACTCGACCCAAGCCTTGCTACAACTATACTCGCAATTCAAGTGGGTCTCTTTACTGCGCTTCTTGCAATAGGACCTTCAAAACAGAATTTGGTTTTGCGAGTCATGCTCGCGCTCATGCAAGAGCCCAGGCGAAGACGAGCTTAGGGTGTCGCCGTCGACGGATACGTCTGGGAGGACATCATCATCATCAGGTATACAATAAATACCTAGAACCTTCCTAGAAAATTATGACCACGACCGCTCTGTCAAGAGTGAAACGACGAAGAGAGATACAATAAATTAATTTCAATTCATGGGCGCCGGGAGAGGGGTGCAAGGAACACCCCGCTGGCATAAAAGAAGTACAGAATATGACTATGATATAGAATAAAACCTTTAATTATAAAGAAGTATAGACGCCCTAGATAAACATATACCTGTTGCATTGCCCCTGAAAATAATCCTGCCGGCGCATATGAGCACCTTGGAGACCAACTGAAGGGTCCACGGAAGGATAATGTCTAGGAGTCACCTAAGTAACTTTTTGAGTTATAGCGGTTTGAAAGTTTGTCATCACCATCACGAACAATTACTATGGTTACCATTTCTTTAAAATTTTAAAAATATTTATTGTTTTCAGATATCCATGTTTAGCCAACCTCCAGTGGTGGAGAGGCACCGCAAGAAGAAGAAGAATGTTTCATCATTCATCATTTCAGCCGAAAGACGTCCACTGCTGAACATAGGCCTCCCCCAAGGCTCGCCAAACAGATCGGCCCTGCGCCATCCGCATCCAATGCGTTCCCGCTACCTTCACCAGGTCGTCGCTCCATCTTGTTGGAGGCCTACCTACACCGCGTCTTCCGGTCCGCGGACGCCACTCGAGAACCTTTCGGCCCCATCGACCGTCAGTTCTACGGGCGATGTACCCCTGCCCACTGCCACTTAAGTCTAGCGATTCTTCGAGCTATGTCCGTGAAGAATGTTTAATCCAATGGTAAGTCGTAGTGCGAGCTCTACGTTTTGAAATCAAGATCTAAAATTTTCAAAAAAGGTGACTAGACATGTTCTTCCCGTGGAGCCTTTAACTAATGTCAAATGTGTTTATGATAGTAATATTAAAAAGAGTTCTACCTTGGCACTTACCGGAGCCACTGGCGAAGAGGAAGTCCCTGTGTAGGGAAGACGTCTTCAAGTAGGGGTAAAACAGCTTGCTGGCCTGCTGTGGACTGCCGCAGCGACTGCACAAACAAACAACAATAATATGAGTGTACATTCCTCAAATCTCATTAACACACACACATTTCTATCCGCTAAAACTGTAACCGTAGGGTAGTCTTAACTAAGAGCCATATCACACGGCGATTTTATCTACACATTATTTATAACGATGTACTTAGTCTTATGTAGCTATTAGTATGCAGTTTGTTTATCTATCTAAACAGCGATCCGGGTGTCACCAACGGTACTGGCTGAAAATCAACGCTGGGGTGCTATACTAAGCGCCTCAGCATTATGCTGAGCCAGTGTCTGATTTGCAACCGCAATGACACATTCTATCTTTAGCTGTCGTGTTGTCTTTTGTTTTGAAAAAATATTAATGATGTGTCTTGTGTTGTTGTAAATAAATGTGTTTTCTTTTTTCTTTCTTTCTTTCGATTTGCGGACATATTAGAAGCGGACCGAATGTGCGGCGTGCGGGCGCGCAACGGATTCGCCGCGAACGCCCAACGTATTAAATGTGTCTAAATACGTCGTATAGGCTGCGTATCCACCGGAGATGTGCGGGGATGCGTTGCGAGGAATGTGTTTGTCATGAACCAATAGAAACACTTCATTTACCTATCCTTACTCAGCTCAGCTCTGGTGGAAACAGCTCAGCGGAGCGAGGTTTTTGTATATACAAAACAAAAGAAGGCAAAGATGTGTGCGAGGACTGTGTGCGAGGAATGTGTTGCGAAAGATGTGTTGCTAGGCGGCGTTGCTCCGCTCCCGCCTCACCGCACCCCGCCCGCTTATTTGAAAAGAGCCCGCTACACATCCTCGCTACGCATCCTCGCACCGCTCAGCTGCTACCTCGCACATCTTTGGTGGAAACATTCACACCGTTACACATCCTCGTTACACAGCCTCGCACCGCTTAGCTACCTCGCATATCTCTGATGGAAACGCAGCCTTAAATACGTTGGGTGTGACATGGCTCTAACAGGTTTTCTCAACTTGACTACATTAAAACGGAAATCTTCATTCTGCCAGCAGAGATCCCGTAATTTATAGTTTTAGGGTTCCGTACCCAAGGGGTAAAAACGGGACCTATTACTGAGACTTCGCTGTACGTCCGCCTGTATGTCTGTCTGTCAGTCTGTCCGTCTGTAACCAGGCTGAACCGTGCTAGCTAGACAGTTGAAATTTTCACAGAAGATGTACTCCGGTTGCCGCTATAACAACAAATACTAAAAAACAGAATAAAATATTTTTTTAAGGGGGCTCCCATACAATAAACGTGATTTTTATGCTCGTTTTTGCTCGATATTGATAACGGCAACAGGTAGACGCTTGAAATATTCACAGAATATTTTAATTGTATATTAACTTTTAAAATAAACAATTAAATTAAAGTAAAACAAATATTTAAGGGGGCTCCCATACAACAAACGTGATTTTTTTGCCGTTTTTATAGATAATGGTACGGAACCCTTCGTGCGCGAGTCCGACTCGCACTTGGCCGGTGTTTACTATAGGGTACTCTGTGGCAGTACTGATTTATAGTTGTTTGCGAAATCGGACCACTTAGAACCATATATCGCACTGGCGATTTTCGAACGTATCTAGAAGTGGAGCGAACATCCTATACTGCCTCTTCCAGTCCCTGGACGCCGCTCGAAGACCATTCGGCTCGGCGCCATCTTGCCTTTAACCAACTTTAACACAGCACTTTTATAACGGTTTTTTCGTGTTTCCCACAAACAATGTTTACGAACACGTTCTATAATTCTTTCATTCAGACCCATGATCTTTATTTGTCAATAATTACAACACAATAAGAAGCTCGCAACACGACGCACGTTCACTGTCTAGCTGTTATCGTATAATAATGTGAGTATTGCGACTAATGTGCTCGGTCAGCGACAGGGGTAGACAAGTTAGAGCATTTGGTTTTGACAGCTTTGGAACTCAATCACAGCGCCATTTTTTGAGATCACGTAGTCCCTAGCTCCTTTTGGTCTCGAAGATTTTTTCGCAATAATGCAATAGATGTCACTAGTGTGCTAGTATCTATCTAGTTTTAAATACACACTGTTAGTTTTTTTTGCATAATTTCTATCTTTATATGCATTTTATAATTTTCATTCATCAAACTGAACTAATTAAAGTGTTTATTTTAATGTATTCTCAAAAACAAGTCCTAATTTATTTTCGAATTTGTCAAAGTTTTGTTAGCAACACAGAAGACAAAATGTCATTTACGGTGTAGGTACGTCATAGGAACAGTTGCTTGACTTAAGAAATTCGCTCTCGTCTTGAAAGTTTCGCAAATGTGTTGCGGGATTTTACGTAGCGAAAAGACGCTTTAGAATTATTGTTTATTGTGTTTGAGACATTCAACATGCGTAATGTTTAAAACTTTCTTGATTTTCACTCATACTTACTATAATAAACGGGACTTATCACGCAATTAATATTTACCTCGACGTTTCGGCCACATTGCAGCAGCCGTGCTCACGAGTTAACTGAAGTGTAGGGTGTCAAGTTCGTTTAGCCGCTCAAGTATTTTGAACTACCCGCACTTGATCCCGATTAGAATCAGCACCCATATCTCACGGCTGCTGCAATGTGGTCGAAACGTCGAGGTAAATATTAATTGCGTGACATTCAACATGTGTTGTACATTAGGTTGCAAACATAGTGGTAGTGATTACCTACTAATAACGATGGTACTGATGACAAAATTAAACAAGATGCTTATTTGTATTATGTAAAACATAAAAATAATAAAATGTATAAGTTTGTAATAGGTACTTGTTTTTTTTCAATTCCACCTTAGACTATAAGAGTAGTAAAGGCACATAAAGGTTAAGGTTATACATACATATATCATAATTATATGGCATCCAGAGGACACCAATTTACAGAGGGCAACTCGGTAGTATTTTTAACCCCCGACACAAAAAAGAGTCTGTGGCATCATAGCTCTTAAACGGGTGAACCGATTTGGATGCGGTTTTTTTTTATTAGAAAGCAGGTTTCTTGGCGATGGTTCTTAGAATGTTTGATCAAAATCGGTTCAGCCGTTTCAAAGTATCAGTTCTTTTGTTAGCTGCGGAAGGGATCTTAGCTGCATAATGGGCATTTACTTTAAGTTCAAACATACGTGTGATATAATTGCGTCGGGGGTTTTTAAATTTTTTAATTTATAGTTATATATAATATGGCGTCACGTCAAACGGGGTGACAAATAATTGACTTTTCTTTTCTCTCCAACTGATCTTTTCCATCCTCCTCCAACACTTTGACTGATTGATACTTAATAGATAATAATATATTTACCTAATTATGCATTTATTTATTTATTTTATTTATTTCTATCAATATTTATCGTGGATTTTAAAATATTCAGAAATCCTCTTCAGTTTTATTACGATACTGCGATACACGTCAATACTTTTATTCATTCTCTAATCCCCACCATTCAGAAATTATGTTTTGTTTTATACTTAGAGATTCAGCCTTAAATCCGAATATCTACTATGTCTATGACGTATCCTATTCTAACCACTCAGTTGCTCGCGTGAAAAAAAAAACGGCCATGAATTCCTCTCGCCTTGCGTTGCAAACAGCGAAATGTTGCCAGTTTATCTCTCTGTATGAATGATACTTTTAAGGTCTCAATACACGTTGACCAACATAAGGAGAACACAAAAACTGTGAGACCGTTGTTTGGCAACCACAGTTGCCAGAAGCATTTTGCTAAAATATATTTGGCAACCGTAGTTGCTCAAAACACGTGAGTGGCTAAGCTCTCGATAATATATCTGAACCTTCATAATAGTCAACGTCAGTTTAAAAGAAAATAACCTAAGTTCTGATATTTTTATTCTAGGTCATCGACACCGCTTGCCATAAGTAGTACTGCAATTTTAATAGAACATCTCGGAATAGCACCATCTACAACTTCGACATCTTTGACAGACTCTGTTAGGGAACGGCTGCACTATTTCAAAACATAGTAAGGGTCATTCAGCTAATTTCACAGGAGAGCGAAAAAACATGTTTGGTCTCAGCCGTACAAAATTTTGCAATATTGGTTCAAAAAGTGATACTTTTAGTTAACTAGAATAAGGCAGGTACTTACATTTATGTTTAATTTCTTATATTACAAGTTTTATTTAAAATTATGTACCATACTGGCTTTTGAAATGAGCGTATTGATAATCGTTTGACCACAGCAAACCTAATAAGCCTCTCTGACTCTTTCAAAATCAACTAAACATGCCACATACTAGGTAGTACGGGGTTTTGAAATGGTCAAGCCCGTTTTTTGTGTACTTACTTACTAGGTTTAGAGGTACTCGAATTGACCAAGATAGGCTTCTAAACGTTTTTGTATCCTGTAGGCACTTACTAGAAACCACGTTATATGCAAAAATCGCAAAATTGATTTTTTGGGAGTTACTATTAGGTTTTGAAATGGTGCATACCAGCGGCACGTGAGATGGGACTCTTCTTTTGGTTCATACACTTTTTTTTAGTCTCTCCTGAGGACATGGCAAAAGTTAGGGGTATACTGTAACGGTACGTTTGGTAGCATCTTTCGGGATTCAGAGTCCACTTCGTTGGGAGCATCGATTTTGTAATAATTCTTTTACTGTAGCTTACACAACAGCGAGTGACAATGACAGTAACATTTGTTTCGAGTTTGATGTTTGACAGCTTGATCCATCATCGTCATCAGCGATGGCCGCGGACGTACGAAAAGCGAAGGGAGCTGCGTGGCAAATAGGCCTCCGCCTTGGAATCCCGAGGCATCTATTATTTTTGTGGCCAAATGGCTGAATGTTTATAGCGGTACGACTTCAATAATAGTAAGTTTTCATTCCTCAAGTTAGTTCAGTGTTTCCTTCTGGAACTTTTGATAGTAACAATAGTTTACTCTTTCAGGATATAGAAACTTAATTAAGTGTTGCCTGGAACCTTATTTTTTTCAGCCATCAACACTACACTAGTGAGTAGTATCATGACGACTGGTAGATTCAGTCAATATTTCTCTTAAGTTTGATATTAAATGTTGACGTTTTGTTTTAGGAATTTTGCCCTACTACAGCGCTAGATCTAAGGGTAGGAGAAGGATAAGATCAGACCTTCAAGGTGAATACTGGTTATGCCCTTCCATATAGTCTGTGACCAGAAGAAGAAAAAAAACAATATTTTTAGTCAAGTGTACATCGGCGTATGGGATGCCTGGTCAATTTTCAGACCATTTAGTTATATCTAAGTTTGCCGACACGGAGTCGCTAATTTTATGTCCACGGGAAAGACAACTTTTGTGTCTGATGCTGCGTATGACCTCTCGATATATATTTCTGTGGTATGAAACGCACACCTAGATCAGAAGAGCGTCAACTCAAATTAAATTACCACTTTAATTTAGACCTTTCAGAAATTGACTGAAGTTTAAATTAAAATGGTTCATTATTTTGAGTTGATCCTCTTTTGATCTAGGTGTGCGATTATGACCCATCTGTATGTCTTTCTGAGGGCCTACGCTAGCTGACGCGGACGCCCGCCGCGTGCGCACGCTCGCGGGTCTCGCTCCGTAAAAATCTACCTAAAATCCGTCGCACGCGCCCGCGCCACTTAGCGCTGTTCATACGATTTCTTATTAGACGCGCGCACGACGGGCGTCCGTTTCGGGTAATCCGCGTCAGCTAGCGTAGGCCCTGACTGTTTTCCTGTACAGGTCGCATCTCTCAACCGATTTTCCTGAAAATCTGTGAACGCAATTGTGTGAAAACTTTTTCTTGCCACCCGTTACTATGGTTACACAAATTTTGTCTCCTGGGCAACCTAAGCATTTTCTATTAAACAGTATGAAGACGTCACTTGGTCAACTGGGGAGTGAGTGATGTGTGCGTTAATATCACGAAATGATGACAAGGCTCCCTACATTACTTATTGGCCAGGCCAAAAAAGCAAGTATGAAAAACCATTATTGTCCGATGCTCTAACTTTTTAAATTTGCTTACTAATATTAAACTGACAAAAGAAAAATTACATACAGACACCACTAGACTCTGTAAGCATACATGCAACATTAAAAAAAACTATGGTACTATATTTATGTGTGGTAAAACATGGTGCTCGAATAGATGGAGACACGAATGAACGGTGAACAAGATGGAGCGACGACCTGGTTAAGGTTGCGGGATCGCGTTGGATGCGAATGGCACGGGACCGATCTGTGTGGCGAGCCTTGGGGAGGCCTATGTTCAGCAGTAGACGTCTTTCGGCTGAAATGATGATGATGATGATGATGACTTGATTACCTAGTAGTTATTTTATTTTAATATTTCCTCACATTGTTTGATAAAACCACTATACAATCTTCGGCCGGAACAGGGATTGCAGAGGCGGTATTGTCTAATGCTTCTGATGCTTGACTTCGCTTTCACCGTCTCTTTCTGTCATCACCTTATACCGTTTGAGAGAATGAAATAGTGATTGCGAAGGCAAGCATCAGAAGCGTTAGACAATACCTAAGCCTGCAGGACTAGTTTTATCAGGCCTCGTCTACGACTCGCTCGTCCGTCTACTCCAAACTCGTGCCGCAATCCCTTACTTCACGGCCTCTGCAGTAATGTACTATTTTTATTGTTATTTTAATAAATAAATAAAAAAATAAAAATTATTGATGCTAGCTATCAGCAAGTGACATTGTTGAATCATAAGGTTCATGGAGTTGTGTAAATAAAAAAACTGTTATAATTACATTGAAGAACTTCTAATAATCTATAATATAAAAATGAATCGCTGAATGTGTTGCTAAGCGCATAACTTCCGATCGACTGCACCAAATAGAATATTTTTTTTTATAGCGTTTGTTATTGTCAGGAGAAGGTTCTTATGAAAGAAATTTAAAAAAATACAACGGGGGCGAAGCCGCGGGCATCAGCTAGTAATATATAAAAATCTCGTGTCACAGTGCTTGTTATCGAACTCCTCCGAGACGGCTTGACCGATTTTTATGAAACTTTTTTCTCTGTATTCGGTAGGTCTGAGAATTTTTCTTCGCAGAAAAAGTCGCGAGCAACCGCTAGTTTATGATACAAAATGTACAAAAGCTATATATATTTATATTAAAATGAAAAACTTTAAAAGTAAAAAAAATGTCTTTGACAGACAATAGGTTATATACATGACATTCGGCTGTCACCACTCATTATAAATAATCGTCTTTGTATTAATATTGCATATTGCAGACATAAGAACAAAAACCACTTTTATACACCATTCACTTTATTCCACAGCGTTAGGAATGTTAAAAGGAACGTAAATCGTAGCGTGAGACAACATCTTTCCAGTTCGGAAAGGCGGAGCGCGATTTTTCACCACGTGCCCGCCACGTGCGTGGAACGGAGCTTCCTTTTTCGTACCCGAACGTAGGAAGTGCCTTTTTGGATCATTTTTTATTGGCGATCGTGTTTTCTTTTCTTTCCGGCTATTTGTACGTTGAGTTCCGTTATTTAGATGAAGAACGCAGTGGCTGCGTTTGAGTTGGTAAGCTTTTTTGTTAGGTTTATGAATGAAAATTATCAACCCGATTTGCAAAAAAACAGATAACTGAGATATATATATTTAATTTTTTTTTTCACACTTTGTTAATTTCTAAACAAAACGAAGTTTTAGATAATTTAAGTACCTCATTGTAACTGTCAACATTTAGCCCCTAGGAAATTTTGCTTTAAATTACTTTCGCTAAACTCTTTCTCTGAAAATGATTTTTATTTGAAATTAGAGCGTTTTAGACATATTATAAATTATTTCGAAATTATCATAAATTTTAGGTTTAAGTACCTACTTCTTATAAAATTATGGTTTTATCACAAAAGATTTCTGTGCAAATTTGAAGCATTACAAGACATTGGTATTTTCGTTGTGTAAATAAAATCAATGAATCAATCTAATACTATTTTATCAATCCGTTTTTAAACCTTAATTACTTTTCCACTTGGCATATTACAAATTAAAAAGCATAAGCGATCAATCGTGACTCAGAAACATTACATAAAATGATACATTCCGAAAAAGCTATATTAACCAAAAATTAAGGTGTACATCATTTTTAATTAATAATGTAGTAACGAACATTAAAATTATTTTTTTACGAGGCATATCTGATCATAAAAATTGATTATCGAATTCACCCATTTCACAAGGGAATCAATAAAACACCGCTTTCTCGAATACAATGCAATGGAGCAAGCGTATAACAATCAACATATTAACAACGCCGTATCTAGAAAATTCTTAATTGAACTAATGAGGAGTAATTACAATTTTTATTGCTGGCCATAATGATTACGATGCCTTAAAATAATAAAAGCAATTATACATTGATGGGCGCAACGGAGTAGACACCATCGTCTCTTTCTTACTTTTGTTTAAGATGCTACGTGTGAGCGGTGTGGAGAATAAAGCCTGATTAGATGTAATTGTAGGAACGGTTATAAAAGTTGCCTGTCAGAGCCCGTGTTCTGTTTGTCGTGAAATTGCGAGATGCTCAAATTGATTTGAATCTCGAACAGTACGTTCTCAATTATTTGAATTATTTAGAACGGTTTAAGTTTCTGGTGGCTTTGGTGTTAAGTCGATTCATACTTTACAGTAATTAATTAATGTGAATAAGAATTTGCTGACACTTGAATTGAATATTGTACGTCATCTTGCAGATATAAATCTTGTTACTAGTTATCTTCTTAGCAATAGTAAAATAATCAATAGTAAAAAATACAATTTTTAATTTCTGTCTGTATTTAAATCAAAAATATGGTGTTAGAATCAAACCTGTTTTCCTATGAAGGCTATGTACCGTGTATTGAATATTTTTTATAGTTGTTTATTTTTGGTATTACCTCTGTGTTTGGACCATAGCAATAAGGATAATTTTTAAGATTTTTATGAAGCTAAGCAAACGCCTAGTTGCTTAATCCTTTCCTTATACTGTTATAGTCAAAATACAGTAGTGTTAGACCAACTACCTTTATACCGAAAAATATAGCTGGACATTTTCACTTTGAAGTATTTATTTTTACAGAATCACTTGTAAAAGTCCAAAAAAATCATTGGTAGAAAAAATCTAATATAATTTTATAAGACACTTGTGTCAAGTTTTAGTTCTAAGAAAAAATACTAGTACCCATTTTTATAAAAAATAAATAAAAATAATAAAAAAAAGTTAAATAAGTAAAATTTTTTTATATGAATTTAAACTAAATTTCCTCATTCAGAAATGAAAGTAAATGGTACACTTTAAAGTGAAAAATGGCAATCAATTAAAATAATAAACCTAATTCTTTTACCATCGTATACATATATCGTTGTTTAATTTATCAAACTGCAAACTTATGTTAGTTACTTGTTGCTGGTTTATAACCACAAACATATTTCATATTATAATTAATACTTACTACCTAATAACTAATATGAGTAGGTAACACATTATCCTCTACTTCTATTAATGATTGGACACAATTAAAATGACTGGTTCATTCCAATGAGATGAGATACACAAATGAGTAATGTAATGAAACACGTAGAATAAGAACAATTTTGTGTTGAATGGTAGTTTTAAATGACATCTTTGTCTTATAATTATTATTTTATCGACTTTATACTTAAGTCGTGTTAGCCTAACAGTTTGATCTATGGTCTCTCAAGCAGTCTGTCGTGGTTTCGAGTTGGGTTCGCATCTCTAGTGTTTTTCGGAATTTGTGTGAGAAAAATTACATTCAATTTAATTTATTATTTTTATGTTTTTCTAATTACTATTGCAACGTGGTCTATCAGACTCCGGCTCGACTTTCGACTTCTGGGACTTTCTGTATACATTCGTTAATATTTAAATTGTACTTACCATGCATAAGATGTGATTTCATTTTGCATTTAAAAATCCGTCGAAAAACCCTCACAGGATTATCCAATTGAAGTGGCTGAATTATTCTAAATTCATTTTGTGTTTTGTATATTGGAATGTAAGTACGTAACAGTTTTGCCCAAATGTTTATTTTGTCAGTGATTATGTCGTGAGAAGACTACAAATATTTATTTACACATAAAATATATAAAAATTAACAAAAAGGTTCGTAAAAAAGAAAATAAGAATAAAAACTTGAAGTAACTTAATTTAATCCTAAAAACCTATATTTACTATTATCATCTAAATCGCTGCTGTTAGGCAGGGTTCCCATAAGTCTGGCTGCATTTTCTCAATGTATGGCAAATATGGCAATACTAAATGTGTTGACCGAGGAGTCTAATATTTGAATGTATGAAAAAATCTGCATATTGCGTGCGACCAAATTATTCATTGCCACTATTTTTGACTACTTAAAAAAAACAATTAGAGGTGTGATTTTCTAATAATCTACTATTATTTGGAATTGAACACAAATTTCCGCCATTTTTGAATGATGTTTTGACTTGACCGGTGTGATCGGTTCTATGTCCTATAAGAATTGATTTATATCTTGGAAACAAATTATCTGCTATATTAATTAAAATCTATTTTAAATTATTACATACATTTTTAACCGATTTAAGACAATCGAAGAGGTATCGATTCTTATTTGTTGTTGAGAGCAGAGATACTCTCATTGTTTCCATTTAAATTTTGTCAACTATGAAAAACTTTAAATATCCAATCAGAAGTTTTTTTGTACAAATAAATATTTTGCGAAAAAGCAAATAGTTTCAACATTGGTAGATTTTATAAAAAAATAGTTTTAGTTTTACTGAAGTAATTGAAAACTATCATAATTTTCTCTTTTGCTTTTATTAACTGACATGTATTTTATAAACAATTAAATATTAGTTATTTATTCTAGTTACTTTTAAATTAATTTATGTACACGTGAATGTGAAAATGTTTTTAATCGTTTTCTTACAGATAAAGTTACCAGATGTCATTTAAGGATTTGTCCCAGACTGACACGTCACAATTTTAAGGCGCTTGCGAGAAGTCGGGCCAGTTCATGTTTCAGTTTTTTTAGGGTTCCGTATCCAAATGGTACAACGGGACCCTATTACTAAGACTCTGCTGTCCGTCCGTCTGCCTGTCTGTCCGTCTATCACCAGGCTGTATCTCATGAACCGTGATAGTTAGACAGTTGAAATATTCACAGATGATGTATTTCTGTTGCAGCTATAACAAGAAATACTAAAAATAAAATAAAGTTTTAAACTAAGGGGGGTCGTCATACAAGAAACGTGTTTTTTTCAGCGTTTTTAACTTGATCTAGTTTTTTAATGTAGTTTGTGATTAAATCCCAATGGCAGAATCATGGTTATCAGGATTTTTGTTTAACATCTGCTAACCCTATTTACAAGTGCTGAATGTTCGTTAGAAAAGTCGTCTGACAAATTTGCTTTTTTAAAGTAAATTTAGTTTTATAAAGACTTTAAATGGGTAATTAACGATGGATGGAACATTTGTAACTCCGAGTATTTTACATAAAAGCAATTGTAAATGAAAGATCTAATAAATATAAGACACTTTTACAAATCAAGCCACTTTTTGTTTTTTTTTTTTGCGTTTCAAGAAGAATCTAATGAGATTTTTTAAACAATATTTTGTAGTAAAAATATATCAAAATTCGAGTGAAGAGTCAAGTATACTACGCATCATTTCATATTGAACTGATATGACACAACGAACGTCCTAATATGCGTCCACTTTAGATTTTTTTTTATACAGGGTTATTGGTAAGTCGACCTATTCCCGTTAAGAGGTTCTGGGGGAGGTGATTTGCAGTTGTTTTTGTCCCATAATGCCTTATGCAAAATAATTGAAACATTTCTGAGATAATTGAAATTTAAGTTTTTTGCAAAAAAGTCAGAAACGCATCTTCAAAAATTTATTAAAAAAAAGGTAGGCCATGTAAGTAATTTTTTTTATTTGTTTATTTACAAAATAAAATAGCTGTTCTTATAAAATATTAAAAGTAGAATAATCTGTACTCATTTAAGAATGCGAGACCAAAAAGTAAAAAAAAATATGATTTTTGATCAGGTTGCTCAACGTATATGATACAAAAAAAGAAAATTTTGCTAAAACATTTGGCGTGCAGATTGTACATAAAACATGTAGGTATATATTTCTAGCTTTCTAACAAGCTATTAATAATATGATTTTTGTAAATGGTTGCTCGAGAAAAATGATCACAAATGCCGTAGGATTATTGTTGATAGTTGTGTTTATAACAGTTATTGTTGAAAATTTTAATGAGTTAGTTTTAAGTTATGTTCTGGGGTGATTTTCTTCCCTTTGGCCTTTGTGATCATTTTTCTCGAGCAACCATTTACAAAAATCATATTATTAATAGCTTGTTAGAAAGCTAAAAATACATACATGTTTTACGTACAATCTGCACGCCAAATGTTTTAGCAAAATTTTCTGTTTTTGTGTCATTTATGTTGAGCACCCTGATAAAAAAATCATATTTTTTTTACTATTTGGTCTAGCATTCTTAAATGAGTGCTATTTTATTTTGTTCATAAACAAATAAAAAAAATTACAAATGACCAACTTTCTGCAAAAAACTTAAATTCCAATTATCTCGGAAATGGTTCAATTTTGCAAAGGGCATTATAAGACAAAAAAGATTGCAAATGACCTCCCCCATAACCCCTTAACGGGAATAGGTCGACTTACCAATATCCCTGTATAAGTGGAGGAAAACAAAAAGAGCAAAAAAAATACAATTAATTTTTTAAACATACAATTAATTTTGTAATTTTAAGACATTATTATGCCTACTGGATACTTACATTATATCTACTTAATTACTACTTATATCTACTTAAGTAGATGATAATTATGATTAAAATTGTTTAAAATAGGTAATTTTCAATAATTATTCAAACGCCAACTACATTTTTATAGTTTAACTATTCAGTCAAAATTAACAACAACACTAATTAGCGAGTCATTTAATACCTGGTAAGTATTCAACATTCCAAAAATATATTTTATTGCAACCATTTTGAACACAAACAGTAAATCACAAACAAATGTGTGCTGAAATCATTAATAAGCCATTGCCCGGTACGAAAATTGAAGCGCGTTCCAAAAAAAGTTAAGCAAAAAGTTTTCCCGCGTGCAAAAAGTAAAAAAAATACCTACAGAAAAATGCAACACAAGTAACTGAACCAATCAGCTGTTCGTTGGGCACGTCGCCCCGCCCCGCGGTAACTTTTCCTCTTTCGCACGTCAAAATATAATAAACCATTTCACATAACTTAACATTATATTTTCGCAATACATTATTCCACGAAATTATCCGTACACACTCCCCTCACAACAACACCAATTTTCTCAGGGCCACCAATCAAACGTGAACTTTTTTTGTAATTTAAAATTTCGAATTAGAATGTTAAGAACATTCAATTGGAAACGAAACTTTTTAATTTTTCAAAACTGACTGTAACCAGCACGAACTTTTTCTTGAGTTGTCTTTTCTTGTGGCCAGTGATAAAAGTTACCACGTTACGCAAATAAAGCGCGAAAAAATAAAGTGAAGAAACACACGTAACACTTTCAACAAATAAGAACACTTACAATATAATCGACGAGTTTGCAGTTAGGCGAGGGCCCTGTTTTCGTAGCAGTCGGCGTTAATTACGCGGCGGTTGCTGATACATCACTTTATAGCGTCTCAGCGGCCAGTCCAGCCGATAATTAGTTCACTGCAACGTGCTTCCAACTTATCTCCCAGTACAAAAACTCAATCCGTACACTGTGACGCCTCAACACAACACCGGGTCAGTTCCAAAAGTTCAAAATCAGCATTGACAGAAGACGCGCGAAATGTTTTTTTTTAAACTGCGGCTGTCAAACGCCCGGGCACAGAGACGACCATCCACGCCAGTTCACTGACGTTCACTAGTCGGAACTCGGCGTAAGTCGAGGAGAAGAAGGCAGCGGTCTCGACTCGACCGGCCCGCCTTTTGTTCATCTCGCTCTCTCCCGCCATGCCCGCCCGCACAGTTTTTACGGTTTAACCGACTCAATTCAATTCAACTCAACTCAATTGTCGTGGCGCAAATGCCTTCGCACTGGACGCTAGAGTGAGACGTAGAGCATTCGCCTTCATTCATCGTGAGTAACTTTTTAATAACGCTAATCAAATGTTTCCTGTTACCTTAGTAGCATTTAGCTTCTTGGCACGGTTGCGGTGTTGGTCACAAATGTTGACGTTCGATGCGTTTTCGTCAAGAATTATGCGATCGGGAAAGCGGAATAGAGCCTTAATCTTCGTTGAAGACGCAGCAGTGGGCACGGGCGTGCCGTCTCGTTCGTGCCACTATCGTCCGGCGGAGCTTCGCCGCGAGTGTGACAGAGAAATCCGCGCGGCGATAGGCGTGTCTGTTTCCCTCAGCCCCCACTTCTGGGTGTGTAAAGTTTTAGACCGAAACATGTAAAATTGCATCTTGAAAAAAAGTTATGTATTAAAAAAAGAAGCTTAGTGCGCGGCGGGGGGGACATAACGGGAGGTGGTGGAAGGTTTTTTCGCAGGCTGCATTTTCGGGGGTGTCCAGCGTGGACAATGCATTACTGCGCTCCACGCATCACCTTGCATTTGAACAGCGAATCAAACGGAATCTATTAGACTGCACTTGCGTTTTACTACTCACTCGACATAATTCGGTTCTTACGTGAATCGGTTACGGCTTACAAAATGGTATGGCATCGATTGATCTCCATTATACCCGTCTAATTGCTCGATTCCCAGACTATTTCAAAGTCGGGTCAATCTTTTCTACAATCGATTATCTAAAAAGGTAATAAAACTTTTCGGCTCTTCATCCTTATGTTTCAAAAATAAAGAAAATTAAGTCAGATTCAAACCTCGTTTTAAAGGCTAGGTTTTTATCGCTAAAAACTTGAAAAGTTGCATCTCACTTTAGTATAGGTAATAAAAAGATCAACAAACAAACGATACCTATCTAATTTTGGAATTGTTAAATTTATATCTTCTTTAAATAGACTAAATAATACGGTGTCCACCGTACTTTCGAATATTAAACACAACTTAAAAATATCCGTTGTCATGAAACAGAATAGACGTTAACCTAAAATCCTGCTTACTGCCCAAATAAGTTTCAAAACTCCACTCGTACTCTAGTAACCAGAAGTCTCATAAACGCATCTAGCATCAACATGATTATCGTGAACTCATTATTAGTAATCACGGGGTACATGATGTACCGGACATCCCTTAGGAAATATGTCTTAAAAAAGCGCGAATCATTAAAAACTGTCCCATACAAAATTATTTTTAAACACAATACTGAAACCAAACAACTTTTCTCAACCCCTTCAAACTTTTCAAGCCGACTGAAACTTTTTCCAACCAAGTATGTTATCCTCAAAAGTTAAGTCAACGTTTTCCAAACACACTTTAACTCACTTAGCAAGGCTTTGAGACGCTTCCGCTGGAGCTGGCCGTTCTGCCAGATAAGCTAGTTATTGGCCAGCCTGATCAGATTCATAAAGGTATTGCATGCTCAAACACATCAGAAGAGAACGTGTTAAAATATAAACTTTAAAAAGCATAATAGGCGAATGACATAACGGTCATTTGGTATAATATACCTATTTTTTTATAATTAATTCATCATCATCATCAGCCTATGCTCGTCCACTGCTGGACATAGACCTCTCCCATGTCACGCCACTGAGCCTGCCACGCGTCCCACATGAAGACTTGAGAAAAAAATATTGGCTATAGACATGCATGCATACATGCATGCACATGTATGCATGCATACAACGAACAAAAAACGCGAACAAAAAAATGTGTATGACAGTAAAAATGTACAATTACTATGCCAGGTGACCTCATACATGCATGGCCAGCACCAGCAAAGTGCAGGATAATAGATTACTCAACCGTAGATTGTAAACATTTTACACAGTCCACTTTCGCTGGTGGCTGTTCCTCCATACCTTCACTCCAGGTCCTGACTCTCCAGTTCCTGACTCTCTCTAGATTCTGCGCTAAAAATGTGCAAAATAATTTTAGATTCAAAAATCTCAATTTGGGCATATTGGCGGAGCCTCAAGCGGCGCGTATCAGTAACAAACTGTTTATAGATTTGGACCACTAGAACTGGAACAGAATCCATTAGCAAGATTTGAAGATAATTTTGACCTACAATGTGTAGTGTAGTGATGGTACGATTCTGATTCCATGGAAGATGGGTCGGGTGCTGGTATGGGATGCTAGTTGTTCAGACACGCTGGCCCCTTCCCATCTCCATGGAACTTGCAACAGACCTGGTGCAGCTTCTGAAGCGGCTGAAAAAGCAAAAGGACTACACCACAGGGGTCTAGACAGCGAATACGACTTTGTTCCATTCGGCGTCGAGACCCTTGCTCTGTGGGGTCCTAGAACTTTAAAGCTCTTTAGTGAAATTTCAAAGAGTTTATTCGACACACGAATCGGACAAAGAATTAGCTTAGCTATTCAAAGAGGAAACGCTGCCAGTATCTTCGGCACCTTGCCTTAGGGGACTAGCTTTCAGAATACGTTTTTTCACGACACTGCTCTAAAATGTGGCCATAGATAACTTAAATCCAGTACCCAAAACTGCCTATATAATGTACATTTAACAGCTGACTCATTTAAACAAAACACGACAACAATGTGACACATTACAAAAACAGGATGTATCAATATAGGTATGTATTTCATGATAGGATACGACTTTTTGAAAGATAATTTCTGAATTTCATTTCCGGCGTGCTGAAACGACAACCAATCACAAGGACCAATCAAAAGTAATCGTCTGCTGCATGTGAAATTAAATTGACCAATGAGAATGCGTCATTCATGACTTTAACGGGGTGTATTTTTTTCCTTAAACACAAAATATGCACAAAATGCTTTAATTTTTTTAAGTGTGAAAAAACGCCACAGCATTAACTTTTTAAGCCTGCTGCACACTGCACTGCACTGGCTGAACAGCCGGGCTCATCATGGTCATCGTGCTGCCGCAGCCAGACTGCTCAGTGCGCGAGTATACATTCTCGTCATGCCCGACTTGCTGCCGCAGGTCAGACATGACGAGGATGAGGTAATTATTTTTTAATTACCGTAAAACGGGGTGAGTAGACACGATTTTGAACTTCCAACCCATTTTTAAGAATGAATTTAAATATTAAAGGACATAAGGTTGTTTTTCTTTTGTGAGTCCTAACAAGCTCTTCGAGTTTGCATCAGAAAAATAAGCCTTATTGCTCTTGGTATAGCGAAAATTTAAAAAAAAACACAAGATTTCTTCAAATCCGTAAAACGGGATCAGTAGGCACGACATATGGGGTGAATGGAGAATTCAGTCAGGGTTGTCACAATTGTGAAAAAAAAATTATGCGGGTGATAGGACCTTGTCAAGGGAATAATAAAATAAAATATTTTTATAAGTATACAAAGAATATACATGTAAAAAACTCTTTTCATTTCTATTAAATAAATAAATAAATAAATATCACGGGACAATTCACACCAATTGACCTAGTCCCAAAGTAAGCTAAGGAAAGCTTGTGTTATGGGTACTAGGCAACGGATAAACATACTTATATAGATAGAAACATACTTAAATAAATATTAAGCACCCAAGACCCGAGAACAAACATTCGTATTTTTCATACAAATATCTGCCCCGACGCGGGAATCGAACCCGGGACCTCAAGCTTCGTAGTCAGGTTCTCTAACCACTAGGCCATCTGGTCGTCTGGTATTAACCCCTCCCTTCGTTATTTTTCACCCCCACTGTCGTGTCTTCTCACCCCAAATAGCGTGCCTAATCACCCCATATAGCGTATCTAGTCACCCCGTATCCGTGTCTATTCACCTCAGTTTCTAATCGAAAAGGTTATGATATTACTTTTGTACCAATTACACCTGATTATGAATAAACTCGGTCAAACGTTTTATTATTTAGACACTGCAGACACCGGGTAACTAGATAAAAATGCCACTACACTGTAATTATCACTAAAATCACTATTATAACAAAGTTTTTGGAACTGTTATTTCTTACCTTGATGACGTCTCTCATTGCACTAAAATATTTAATACTTCTAACTAACTTCACGACTATGGAGTGTTGCAAGCAAAATAAACAAATATTGAACTTAATACTAAAAACCAAAGTAATTGGCTTTAGTGATCAGGGTGTTTTTTGTAGCCATGCAAAAAAAATCGCGAGAATATTTCTAATCACCCCGCGATTTCTATTCACCCCGTTTTACGGTATGTGGTTTTGGGTACTGGCCACTAAAAATGGCCTCGACCGTTTAAAAAAAATAATTATGTCACAAAAGAAAAAGTAAAATCGGCGGGAGCAACGCAGTGTTTCGATTGTTTAATTGTTATTTCCTCGCATTAATCGTGTGAAAGGCACACTGTTTAGTCTCGGCCAAAACTGCAATAGATGCATGGACTCGTACTTTCAAGGGCCTCCGCTACACGTCGGCCCTCAAACTAACTCGTCCGTCTATTGCTTACTTTCTAGCCTCTACACAATGTACTATAGTTATAATTAGGAACCATTATTTTATATTTTTGTTCTCTTTTTTTATTGTAATTATTTTTAGTCTAGGATAGTTGTACATAAGTATAATAGATTTGACCTGCTACATACAAACATTGCAACCTAAACGAAAAGTTGTCCAAAGGTAAGTTAGCCAAGTCCAAGAATACACATACAGACAACAGAACAGCCGTCGAACCGAAACTAGTTGTAAATAGCTAAATGACGTCACAACTTTAAATCGGGCAACTTGAAGCGGCCGAAAGTTGCCTTTTGCTTTAATATTTAATCGCGGCACTTAATACGTGTATGTTTGTTATTACGTAAGACGATTTACACCAGACGAGCGAATGCTCATTTTATTCCCACGTATTTGTTAACACGAAAATAATTACACTGCCTCTTATATATCACATTCTCTATCATACTTTTCTACGGGGTCCCTAATTCTTTGTTGCCCTAGCTAGGGCCCCGGCGTGGCCTAGGATGCCTCTGAGCGGAGGGTCTAAACGAGCCTTATTTTTGCAGCTGAGATTGTTTTTCTGCAGTACAAAAATATGCATTAATTATTTTTTTTCTACATTTTCAAAATGCTATCTTCAGTTTTTATATCAAATCAAAGCGTATTGTCCAGGGGCTAAATTCAGGAACGGGCCTTCACGGGTTTGGTAGCGGTAATTCAATCGTTTGGGCTGAGTTTGGTTTGAACTGCTATTCAGGAACGCCAAAAATCACTGGTTTGCGAGAGGTTTGGGCTAAGTTTGGGATGGGCCTTATTTATTTGTTTATTTATTTATGTATTTATTTACAAAGCGAATTAACAGGAAAATGGGCCAATCAACTTTTAAACCGACTATAATCTGTCCGCGACATTTTTCAAACAATTGCAGATTTTTGTAAGTAAACATGTTTTTTCTTTAATTTAATAGATGAATAGCATGAATACATGCCGTCCTACGTAAGTTTAACCTATTAAACCGTGAAATATCTTGTTGGAAGTACGATTTTTCGGTAACGCCAGAGACAATTTTGGTAACGCAGGAGACGCCAAAAACGTCGGTTTAAAAGTTGATTGGCCCAAATAAGGCTCATCCCAAGCTCAACCCATTCCTATCCTCTACCAAACGATTGAATTACCGCTCGCAAACCATATTGGGCCGTTCCTGAATTTAGCCCCTGGAATAATTCGAAAAGATACTTGGATTGGTTTGCGTTAAACCCCTGTGAACGTTATTCTTCCAAATTTTTAAATCAAAATGTAGTTATGCCTCTAACGCAGTACTCTTTAAAATTATATATTGATCGATGACGATTGGTCGATGTACGGATCACGTAAATCACAAAAAAAAACACTTAAAAAAACGTTTAATATTCTGGATTGATTTTAAAACACCTCGTCAGTACCTCCGCAAAGTAAATAAAGCTCGATCCAATCAATCAAGTAACATAAGCATATTTAAAAATATAATGTCAGTCAAACATAGAACCTCCTCATTTTTTTTGAAGTCGGTTAAAAATATACGTGGAACATAATTTCTTAGACCTTTCCAATGTAATTTGGAACGTAGGAGCCGTGACTCACCATTTTAACGATAGATGGCGCCACATAACATACTCGTCTTCGAATTCGTTGGGGATTTGTAATTGGTAACATCTCGCCTCGCCACAGATAGACAATTGAAACAAGTTCAAAACCAGTCTCTTGCACGAGACACACTTTCTTGCTTTGAATATAAAATCATCAAGAATATCACTCATTCTGGAACAAAACAAATACCGAACTTAGTCCGACATGTTTTGGGGTTATCGTAGCCCTTTTACCTAGAACACACTCCACGGTTGCCAGACGCGCACTACGTACCACTGCTCTGCTCGAGCGGCTGCCCGGTAAAACTACACCGGCGCACAACTACCCACATTTTCATCGTCATTTTTATAGTCATTGTCAAAGGGGTATAAGGTAACGCCATCAGAGTTGAGCTCACGCACACAACAAAACGTCATGTAATGACTGCGAGATTTTGACATTTATTCGTACCGATAGCTAGTTCATCAGACTCAACATAATTATTAAGAGGATACGATGCGCACCATTTCTCCATACAAACGTAATCCCCTGTTTCCTCCCTGGATAATAGCTTTAGAGCCAATTTTTTTTTACTGTGTAATCTGTATCTACCACAGCTATGCCCCTAGGTTTCGTTTTTTTCCATATTTTAATTAACATAAGAAATATGAGCTTTCAAAAACAGAAAAAATTGCCCAATTTCAACGTCGTTTTCAGACACTCATCAGAAAAGAATCCCTTATATAAACAAAAAAAGAAAAGCATAGGGGCATAGCTAAATCTATCCTCTAATTATATTTGAAAAAAATAATTTTATTGGTCCAGTTTTCGAGAAGAAAACAGGTGATTACGAAATGCTGTTTTGATCAATTTTACGCGCCTATTAACGGTCTGAGCTGCAGTTGTCCCGCTCTCACTGTAGGTACTGACACGGAGGGGTTCGGGCGAGACAGCGACATTTTATTAAAATACCTATTTCTCAAAAGTCTCTCAGCCATCGTACCCTCTTAACTCGAATAATTTAATTTTTTTAATTTTAATTATTGACTAAAAATTTCTTCAACCTATTTATTTAAGACTAATTTAAGAAAATACATCTAGGTAGTTCAAACAAAACTGAAAATAAAATATTTTGATCTATTTTATATAAGTAAATCAGATAGGCATATATTTCGCTATTTATAAAATACCGATTTTTTCTTGCGAATATTTCTTATCAGTTTCAAATTGAACCTTCTATTATTTCAAAAATAGTTTATATCAAAAATGAAAAATTATAATATGCATAGTATTGCGTAAGTATTTTATCATAAGATCGATAACTCACATTTTCATTCACTCAGTCATTTCATTCATTCACTATCTTATTTGCAATCAGTACTTTATGTAGCTGTGTGTGTAATCATTCATATCAACTCTCGTGGCGTTACCTTTGGATCCTTAACTAAATGTAAACAACCATGAGCAACCAACAGTTATGGCGTCGGGTTAACCAGCCAAATGCAATGTTTATAATTGACTTTCACGCGTCGCACTATCGACGTACTCTTTAGTTTAGTCATCATCATCATCTTGGCCTATATACGTCCCACTGCAGGGAACAGGCCTCCTCTGAGAATGAGAGGGCTTGGGCCGCAGTTCCCACGCGGGCCCAGTGCGGATTGGGAACTTCACACACACCATTGAATTTCTTCGCAGGTGTATAAAGGTTTCCTCACGATGTTTTCCTTCGCCATAAAGCTCATGGTAAATTACTAATGTAATTTAAAGCTCATGGTAAATCACAAATGTACTTTACCATGAGCTTGTCAATGTCGATGTTCAGTTTAGTCGCTTAATAATTATCGACCTAGTCTATAATTTAGTCACATAATAATTTATAACGAGACTAAACTAAAATGGTACGTCGATAATTCGACGCGTGAAAAACCGAACCCGATGCCATAACTGTTGGTTGCTCATGTTTGCTTACATTTAGTTAAGTACCTAAACATTTTTAGTATAAGAAAACAACAACATACTTTAACAAAAAACGTGGGTAGTTTTGCGCCGGTATCAGCTTCGTCGAGCAGCCGCATGAGCAAAGTGGTGGTGCGTAGTGCGTATTTGGCTGCAACCGCCATGGCGTGTGTTCATGAAGAAGGATTACGTATTAGCCCGAAACAAGTCAGGCTAAGCTCGTTCATAGACGTGAGTTATCCGTATTTTTCTAAGAAACCTAAGAAACATAGCGTATCCCATAGCGTTAACGCCATCTTTATGGCTATTTACGATACTTAATACCGAAGCGTACAAGCGTATTAGATCGCCTGCCCGTATCTCAGTCTGGGTCGGCTGGAATGAAATCACAACTGAAGGTAATAGATTGCTGTCTCGTTTCCTTATAGGCTGCTTTAATAAATAAACAGGTTGGTAATGTACTACGAGTATTGTTTGTTTGAAAGTTTTTGTTTATTTTAATGTCTGCTGTACATGTTGGGCCCACATCGGCTAAGTATAGCTAAACCGTTTAAATGAGTCCTCGCCGGCGCGGTACAGGGGCTGGGGGTAGACGACAAAGGGGGCCGGGAGAGGTGCGGGCGGCAGGCACACGAGGCGCGCTCGCCGAGTGTTACCAACCCTACTGTTTTAACAGTAGATTTGCTGTTTTCACATCAATGCCCCTGTTTTCTGTTTGATTCCTAATTTTTACTGTTTTTCAATTACCGTTCAGCGCGATCGATTTACCTATACTTAGGCCTACTAATTTACCAAAAATATGTATGATTTTAAAAATGAATATGAGTCTGAAAATACTGAAGACGAAGCAATTGTTTTTGTTAGCATGACCGTTCGCGCTTCTCGTTTAGTTATTAAGTATGATAAATATGTTTTCAAAGTAAGTGATTGTTAAATCTTTTTGAGAAATAAATAATCTTAAACCGTAAACCGTAAAAAAGAAAATTTTGCTTTGATTTTTGTTTTTTATTATGTTGTAATCAATTTTAAGTAGCACCCTGGCGACACTTGCGCTCGTGGCTAAAAAGACCGATACGGGATAGGATCTCTCGGCCGCACTCGCGACAAGTGTACGCAGCCCCAGAATAGATGATCGAGGGTTGGTGGCCCGGTTGTGGCGCTTTATGCGTTTTTCCCTCAGTGACTCAAACCAGGCATCGTCGTGCTTCGTTTGGCCTAGACTAGTGTCGCCAGGGTGCTACTTAAATCATCTGTCACAGATGTAAAGGCCTATTATTAATCAATTTTATAAATAATACAAAAATGTATGTCCTAGTAACTAATAAAAGTAGGTAGGTAATCGTTTTAATTAAGTATATAAGGAAAGTATGAAATCTACCTTTTTTCACTTTATCTACTGTTTTCTCCTGTTTTTTTATTAGTGAGCTGCCGTTTTTTAGTTTTTGGGGGTTGGCAACACTCGCCGCCCGCACTTCTCTCGGCCCCTTTGTCGTCATATTATTATCATTATACCTACCGCGCGAGCGAGGAGTCATTTAAATGGTCTAGTTATAGACCAGAATGAGGACTATTTATTTTCATCAGACTTTAAATGTCAATTTCTGAAATTAAATTAAAATAAAACAAATATTTAACCCTTTATAAGGCAGAGGCGATTTAGCGACCACATGCATTGAGTTGGAATTTCAACCTTATTGTTTACACTATACGTCACAATTTCCATTGTAATTATCGAAAATACGACTAGCTTTAAAAATATCCTTTGTCAGGTACGCATTCGATAGCTGCTTTTGATTCTGTGGTAGGATTCTCCAATAAATGGGGTCTTATAAAGGGTTAAGGGGGCTCCCAAACAACAAACATGATTTTTTACCGTTTTTATAGATAATGGTACGGAACCCTTCGTGCGCGAGTCCGACTCGCGCTTGGCCGATTTTTCCCAATTTGAATGGACACAGAAACAGTGTGGACGGACACGCGGAGCTCCTCTTTCTGGGTACTTTTGGCCCTTCGGGCCGCTGCAAACTTAATATAACCTATACTTCATTTACTTTAGAATTTGAAAACCACAACATCATTATATTGCGGCACGTCAACTATTTCTTACCTAGCAAATAGTACAGTACAATAGTCTGGGAGCCGCAAAATAAAATTGTTTTAATGTCACTTTATTTGCATGTAGTCAATTGTTACTCTAGTACAAATTGTAAAGAGATTAAAGTTCACGAGCCGCAATATAATGTTGTTGTGGTTTATAATTCTAAATTAAATGGAGTATAAACCTACCTATGTTTCTGTGTCGATTATAATTGGGAAAAAACGCGATTTTTAAAATAAGATTGAGTAAAAAACTATAGTGAGAAAAAAGGCATCTGGGAAAAAATGCGGATGGAAATTAAAAACTACTAGCAAATAACGATTCTGACAAATTGATCTAAATTGATCTAACCAGTCGTAAAAACTACTTAAACTAGAACCACAGAATATATAATAGTACTAACGTACAGAATGGACACGCTCCGCCCCGCACCGATTCGAGTTACCCCACCCCTCAAGGCGCAGATTGCCGGACCCCGCCGGAATCCAGAAGAGTGCGCGCGCGATGTATGTAGGCGTACGCGTGTACAGACGTCGTCGTGCTTATGTAGATTCAAGAACGCGTATTTCGTACGTCGTGTCCGCCGCGTGCTAGAACTAACACTGTTACATTAGCTGTGGCAAAGGGGATGTATTCCATCTATAAAGCGATTCCTCAAAAACGGCAAATATTCACGATTCGCAACCGAATTATTTAAAAGCAACGGGCATCAGATAAACTTGATTAATCTCCAAACGAAGTTTCCCTTCTTATTATAATAAACTAATTAATGATGGGAGCGGACAATTCATTATCGAAGCAAAACTGCCTTCTGAACAATAATGATAATAAGTGTAATTAATTATAGGAAGTTGGTTGAAGACGAACTGGGGGGGCGCGGTGGGCGTCTACGGGCCAAGAGGCCGTTTGGATGAGGCATTCAAAGGGTTTGAAGGTTAAACGTAAATTAAAAAAGCCCACCAAGAGAAAGGTGCAATACAAAATTGTAGGCATTTCAAAATAACTAGGTAGAGTTCAAAAAATTGGATATAACGCTGGTAATAAAAATCGAATCACTTCGTTTTCCATAAATATGGTTTACTATTTATTTTACTAACAGAGCCCTGCTTCTAAGCAAAATGTACGTAGCGTGGGGTCATTTTATACTGGTTGTTTTTGTCCTCTTTAATATTTTATTTCATTTTATTTTTATTATTTGTTGTAGTAGCAGCAATAAATACATACCAAACGACTTAACGACCGCTTTAGCCTAGTTGGTAGTGACCCAGCCTACGAAGCAAGAGGTCCTGGGTTCGAATCCCGGTAAGGGCATTTATTTGTGTGATGAGCACGAATATTTGTTCCTGAGTTATGGATGTTTTCTCTGTATTTAAGTATTTATTTATTTATATAAGTATGTTTATCGTCGTCTAGTACCCATAGTAGAAGCTTTGCTTAGTTTGGGACTAGGTCGATTTGTGTAAGATTGTCCCCCTAATATTTATTTAATTTTATCCATATCCGGCCAGCCATTTCAGCGTGCTGGAGTAACAAACACGTCCGCACGTACGGACGCATGCACATACAAACTTTCTCATTTAGAATATTAGCATGCCGCATCTGAGTTTCCAAGATGGCGGCATAGAAGGGTGTGAGTGGCGGGGTCAGCCGTTGTCGCTCTACTGATGGCTTTAATCATTATTACTTATAATTAAAATTTAGATGGAAAATTCTATTGTCTACAACAGTCGAGCTTGCCTTTTGTTTTCAGCGCGTATGGATGTTTGTTTAAATCTTTAATTGATTTGAATGATGGGAATGTTTAACATATTTTTCACTTCTCATGCTCTTAAAATGTTACTTTAGTCTCTGCATATCGGGACTAAAGCTCTTTTTTGATCTCTAGGGATTAAAGTAAATTTTTTTAGTTTACTTTGGAAACCCCTAAACTGCCAATCACGGTGTTTGTGGATGAAGGATTATTGCCACTTTCAGTGACTGGGCATAGACAATTTTAAAGCTTTCCACAGACCGCAGCGCGCTGCGGACGCTCCGAAGCGCTCCGTAGCGCCCGCTTCGTAGCGCTCCGTAGCGCCCTGCGCTTCGGTCTGTGGAAGCCTTTAGGTCGTGGAAATAACCTCAAAGAAAGAAAGAAAGAAAATACATTTATTTACAACATCACAAGACACATCATCAATATTTTACAAAACATAAGGCAACACTAAAGCTAAAGATAGAATGTGTCATTGCGGTTGCAAATCGGACACTGGCTCAGCATAATGCTGAGGCGTTTAAAACACCCCAGCGCTGATTTTCAGCCAGTACCGTTGGTGACACCCGGATCGCTGTCTCAAAATGACAACTGCATAAAAAATATTTTAAAAATATTAATTTCGTGAAACACTATGAATAATTACGAATATTAATCTATTTAATTATATTAAAGATGAATTCATTTTATTATGCATACTTAGTCCAATTAGCTATGAAATAATTTTCAAGTTTGAATCTGTTGGCTAAATATGCAAACATTTAAAGCGTCACTCAACAAAAAAAAAACCGCGGAACAAATTTAAATTGCTATTTGAATTCTGAACAGACGTCCATTGCTCGTATTGAGCGTACGTTGTATAAAAGTAATATTGTACATAAGTATACCTAAAACATCGTTTTTTTCCTCGCATTCAAAGTGAAAGTAGAGTGTTTAACGCGAGCTAAACTGCCATAATGACACGCGAAATATAGCCACCCTCGCTCTGCTCGGGTGGCTAAATATATTGTGTCATTATGGCTTGTTTTAGTCCCTTGTTGAACAATCTACTATTAGTATCTTTATTACGCGTTAGAGCATGTAAAGGTGAGATTAAATTTGCGAGAAAAGCCTTGCAAGTTGCATGTTGCATTACATTTCGGCGTTCGAACGACCACTTTAAATTCGGTCGCTTTATGACATCGCAATATAATCTACTTGCATGATGTTTTCTTGAAAATATAAACTAGGCTTAAGTAAAGATTACCAAACTAGCGCCATCTTCAGTGTTCCATACCCAAAGGGTAAAAACGGGACCCTATTACTAAGACTCCACTGTCCGTCTGTCTGTCACCAGGCTGTATCTCATGATCATGAACCATGATAGACAGTTGAAATTTTCACAGATGATGTATTTCTGTTGCCGTATAACAACACGTAGGAACTAAAAATAAAATAAAATTTAAAATTAAAGGGGGTCGTTGTACCTACAAGTCGTTGGCTTCAATTTGAAACTTGGTACGAATATGTGGTTTGGATGACAATGCAAGTACATCGAACAGAATGTACAGTCAGTATAAAAACCTTGTATTAAAAATGTTTTTCTCTAACATTTGGCAGCTGCCGATAAATCCTTTGCCACGAAACGTTGTGCTCCGAAAGGTAAACTACGATAAGTACTTCGCGTTTCGCTCGGCCGGTAATCGGTTTGGTTGTTCGTTGGCATATCAGTCAGTCAGCCAGGACTTAGAAGAACTAACATTTACCTAAGTCGACTATTTTGACGTTTTTTTGTGAAGGTGTGTTAAGTCGCATATTTCACCAGGCTGTATCTCATGAAACGTGATAGCTAGATAGTTGAAATTTTCACAAATGATGTATTTCGGTTGCCGCTATAACAACAAAAATATTAAAAACCAGAATAAAATAAATATTTAAGGGGGCTCCCATACTGTTGATTTCTTGCTCGTTTTTGCTCGATATTGATAACGGCAACAGGTAGACGCTTGAAATATTCACAGAATATTTAGTTATATGTAGTATATTCACTTTAAAAATAAATAGTTAAATTAAAATAAAACTAATATTTAAGGGGGGCTCTCATACAAAAAACGTGTTTTTTTTGCCGTTTTTATAGATAATGGTAGGGAACCCTTCGTGCGCGAGTCCGACTCGCACTTGGCCGGTTTTATTAAATGTAGAGGAGATGAAAATGTACCACTCGAAAACTCAATTTTCGAGTTTTTGTGAGTTGACACGTTATTGCTTATCCAATTATTTTTTAGAACAAGCATATTTTTACAGTTTCATTACAGAACCAGGCAACCATCTAAAAGCTGAAACTAAACTCTCAATTTTAATATTAAACCTGAGAATGCTGTCAAAATAAATTTAATATAAGCTTACCTTCGGCCGAAGTACCAGGGTCGCTGAAGGCATAAAGAGGCGTATGAAGGCTCATTAGGTCGCGGTATCGCCCATAAATACATTATCGCGGGCAGGGGAGAAGGGGGAGGCGGGTTATCGAATTAAAACTTCACTAGTGAGCGTGTATTAATACAAGTATGATTCGTACTATTGGTTAAGCGCGTTCCGAAGTACGCGACGAGCGGTTGGGATTTAAATTTTAATCATCAGCATCAGGTGGCACTACTTTTACTTGCCGGAATTTCATTTGCTCGTATTTAATCTGCCATAAAATACACCTATAGAAAAACCATTGGAACAGACGGGTCCTAGCCTCCTTCCGCCCAGTGTCCTTTAAATAGGACTTGTAATGTGGCATCGAACTCACTAAATAAGTGACATCAAGTTTAAGTTCATTGAAACAAAATTTGACGTGGGCGGCAGGAGGCTAAAATGGAAACCACGTTTGGGAAAGCGTAGTGTAGGACGCCCTGCGACACGTCGGACTGATGACCTTAGGAGTACCTACAGCTGGCAGTGGGTGGATGAGGGAAGCCCAGGATCCCGAGGTTTAGCGCAATATGAAGGAGATTGTAGATAGATAGATCGCAGTTTTTGTATGTAACTTACGTAATGTAATGCAACTTGCGCTTTTTTTCTTGCAGGTTTAAATGGGACATTAAGCTACGCTTTGGTCACCAAATAATCCAAAGCCACAGCAGACAAAACAGTTTAATAATCTGTTATTTTTAAAGCAGATACGATAAGGTGAAACGGAACGCAGCTACCTACGAGGGAGGTTCGAGGTAAAGGTACTGATTAACAATTTTTTTTTATATAGCCCGTAATATGTCCCACAGCTGGGCAAAGGCCCCCCTTTCCTCCTCCATTTTTCCGAGGGATAGCCAAAGGAGCAGAGGCAGACCCAAGAGGAGATGGCGGGACGACCTGCAATGAGCGCTTTTCAACCCGATTGGCAGGTGCTTGCTCAGGATAGGGATTACTAATCTTGACAAGAAAATGGTAACTTCTCTAAGACTTCATCGCATTAATCAACAAATAATCTAAATCCACAGCAAACAAAACAGTTCAATAATCTGTTATTTTTGAAGCAGATACGATAACGTGAAACGGAACGCACGAGGGAGGTTCGAGGTAAGGGTACTGGCTACGTAATTAGATTTCCAAAGTCCGAATACACTGCTCGTACTTGTCTTCATAATAATGTGAGGGGATTGAAAGGGTTTGATACTTGTTACTTTATTTATTAGTACTTCTGCTATAAATTTTTTATTACTTATGTTAATTAAATATCACGGGACACTGCACACTGATTGAAACAGTCTCAAAGTAAGCAAAGCTTGTGTTAATGGTACTAGGCAACGGTAAATATACTAAGAAAGTAGTCTTACATACATACACATTAAAAACCCAACACTCGAACTCGAGTCCTTGGACATCGTAATCAGGCTTTCTCACTCTTGAGCTATCCAATCGTTAATATTTATCATTGCAGATCAATGAACTACAACACTTCTACCTTGCTCATCCGCTGTTGCACGTTAAAACAACGACGTTTGTTCGATGCACATGTGTCTTAATGCTGGAAGCCCCTACATCACTTCCACATAAATCCATGCATATGACACGCAGATCTAACTACTTATCACAAACACCAAAAAATGCTAACGCATGACAAACTCTATACGAATTATGTTGAATATTATTAATAGAATGACTAATTTACCCTTTAATTTAAAAGCCTGACGGTTCCACCGAGTTACCCGGGCTTGAATAATATTCACGGTGATTCATCGGTGATTAAGAGTTGAAAAACATTAATCCGTAAATAGCCAAAATAGAATTGAATAGGTGACGTCTCACGCTATTGAGTCTCAGTTTAATTTAAAAAAAAAGTTTGGAAACTCCCTCTATCCACCGTATGCATGGTCATCCTACATTTGTTGAAGTTAATTATTTAGTTTTGTCAAGTGTCATTGCTTTGGCGGGGAATTTGACAGAGACTAAACCATGTGCAGGGTGACACTGGTTTTAATTGAAAATTGATTTTCCAAATAATCATTATTTAAATAAAGACGTTGTGGTTCATGTTACTGGGGAGTGAACATTTACTAGACAAGCGTCTTTCGTCTTAGATTTCATCTTAGCTTTCCATCAGGCTTGATTGTGGTCAAACGCAAGCCTATATTAAATTAAAAATAAATAAGAAATATCGTGACAGTGACAATCAGCCTGATTTAGGAGCTGTCATAAAAAATAGTAAAGTAAGTTTGGTTGACTTTGAACATAAAAATACCGTAAGGCTCACTCATAGTGAAAAATACGGATATCTATGATCGAGTTCAGCTCGAAATATTACGGGCTAATCCGTAGCCCTTCATCACGGAGCACACTCCACGGCAGCTGCTGCCAAACGCGCACTGCGCGCCATGGCTCTGCTCGCGCCGCTGCTCGACAAAACTGATAGCTAATTTATTTATTGAATCAGTCGTAACATTGCGGAGGTCCATATTAATGAACTAAAACAATTACTTAGCTCACCCGCGAAAAAAACATAGCAAAGCAAAGTAATTGTTTCAGTTCATTGAAACTGATCATCATCATCATCCCAGCCTATATACGTCCCACTGCAGGGCACAGGCCTCCTCTCAGAATGAGACGGCTTGGGCCGTAGTTCCCACTCGGACCCAGTGCGAAATGGGAACTTCACACACACCATTGAACTTCTTCGCAGGCGTATGCAGGTTTCCTCACGATGTTTTCCTTCACCGTAAACCTCATGGTAAATTACAAATGTAATGTAATGTATTGAAACTGATAGCGGCACACAACTACGTAGAGGTAACGCCACCAGAGTTGAGGCCACGCACACAACCACATCTCATGTAATGACAGCGGGATTTTGACGTTGTGTTGACGTTTAACGTCAAAATCCCGCTGTCATTACATGAGATGTGGTTGTGTGCGTGGCCTCAACTCTGGTGGCGTTACCTATACATGAGCTATCCGTATTATTTCACTACACGTTTGGTTGACTAGAGAAAATTAAAAACCCTTAACCCCGAGTACCAAAACGTCTCGGCTCCCACTCAACATCGAGGTATCGGATATTTAGTTTGCTTTGGGCCGGCGGGGGTGCGCTTAAGTCCAACTATAAATTAGGAAGGGGTACCGTTTCATTAATCACCCATACGCCGTTATTATTAATTAACCCCCTTCGAACTAGCGTATTAGCTATCGATCGATGCCTTTTTAATGCGGTTCGGTGTTAACTTGTGTGATGTAGACTATGGATATTGAATTGTTTGGAGATTCAGAAGAACGCCGCTCGAGTTTTGACGTCATCTCAGACTATAACGTCCCGCTGCAGGATACAACCCTCAAACGAGGGCACTTTGATTGTAGTTCCTACGCGGGCCAAGTGCGGATTGGGAACTTCACATAAACCATTGAATCTCTTGGATTTCTTAGCAGGGTTTTAGTAGTGGTAGAGCCATGTTGTAGCTAGCCGCTGCATCACGAATGGGCCGGCTCGTCCGGGGCAGTACCACCCTCTCACAGAAAACCGGCGTGAAGCAGCAGTAATCCTGCTTGCGTTTCGTACGGTCAGTGAGAGTGCCGGGGGCCCAATACCTCACCCCTTCCCTCTCCCCCTTCATCTCCCCCTTCCCCTATTCCCTCTCCTTAAGGGCCGACAACGCACTGGCATCGCGTAAAGCGCTGCAGGTGTCTATGGACAGTGGTGATCATTTAACATCAGGTGACCCACTAGTTCGTTTGTCTGGCCTTTCAAACATAAAAAAAAAAAGGTGTATCCGGGTTTCATGATATAGGTAAAGTACCCAGTAGTCAGCCAAGCATCGGTAGTCGGCCGTATATGAGTGCGAGGAGTACGAAAGATATCTCTCGTGCTCTTCCCTCTCGTGCGAAAGATTGGCAGAGGCCTACTACCGCGGTGCCTGGCTTTCGTGATTATCACGAGTGGTGTGTTAACTCGTGACCACGGCTGCTGCAATGTGGCCGAAACGTCGAGGTAAATATTAATTGCGTGATAAGTCCCGTTTAGTATAGTAATTTTCTCATGGTGTTTTCCTTCAACGTGAAGGTCATGGTAATTTAAAATTATAATGTAATTTCGCACATAAATTCCGAAAAAATCAGAGGTGCGAGCCCGGGCGGTTATATTATGTAGTCTCTATAGATATTGAATTAGTTTCGAGCTTCAGAAGAACAACATTACAGTAAAATTACATAAAGTTTACCACTGACAGATGGTTTGCCTTCATTTCATATTCAACTTTAACGACCTACAAATAAAGCTAATTTTAGAATACTGTTACCCACGTTTGCAAATTTTGTAATAGCTACTTTATTTGTATGGTGTTAAAGTTGGAAATGAAATGAAGGCAAGCCATCTGTCAGTGGTAATCTAAAAGTAAACGTATTGTAAGCCAGTTTTGACAATACAAGTAAAATCATCCAATTATACAGGTTGGAATAGGGATGACGACTGGGTTAAAAATTGGTCATTCTAATTAGTCCGTCATTTAGATTATGGAAAAATATGGGACACGTATTTTTTTGTTTATCAAATTATTAAAAAACGACAAAGATATAGATCATTAAACTTCCGGAGTGGGGGCTTGTGACGTCACCCTTAGGTAAAAATTGTACCATATAGTGACGTCACTCGAAACTTCTAAGCACTGTATCCTCCTCATTTTTTGTTTGTCAAACAAAGGAAAAAATACGTGTACAATATTTTTTAATAATCTAACTGACGGACTAAACAGTTTTTTTTAGTCGTCTAGCTTATTTTGTAATGCTACCTCCAGGGAAAGTGCTCTAAATACTGAAAATAGGAATATTTACTCAAAGGAAACATTCCTTTGTTTTTGAAAAGAATGAAAACTACATTCAAATATTTTCGAAAATTCACTTGCATCACCCGGGAATCGAACCGGCTAAAATCTGACGAAATAGCAACCAGTATTGTTATTTCGGCCCCTGTGCTTAGCGTTTGTGGACTATGAAAAGGCCTTTGACTCGATCGAGATCTGGTCAGTTCTGGAATCTTTGCAGCGATGCCAAGTCGATTGGCGATACATCCAAGTGTTGAGAGGTCTGTACAACGCCGCTACCATGGCCGTCCAAGTCCAGAACCGGCAGTCTGAACCTATCCCCTTGCATCGTGGTGTGAGACAAGGAGACGTTATATCCCCCAAATTGTTCACAAATGCATTGGAGGATATGTTCAAGGCGCTGGACTGGAAGGGGCGCGGCATTAACATAAATGGCGAGTACCTCTCACACTTGCGATTTGCAGATGATATCGTCATCGTGGCGGAAACGCTGCAAGATTTGCAACATAATTATATTGAATGGCCTAGCTGATTCTTCTCAACGCGTTGGTCTTCGGATGAACCTGGATAAAACCAAGGCAATATTCTCGAGGTTGTTAAGGAGTATGTTTACCTCGGGAAAACTATGCAATTAGGTAAAAACAACTTCGAGAAAAAGGCCAACAGAAGAATACAGCTGGGATGGGCAACGTACGGGAAACTGCGTCAAGTCTTCACATCGCCAATTCCACAGAGTCTAAAGACGAAATTCTTCAATCAGTGCGTCCTACCCGTCATAACATACGGTGCCGAAACATGGACACTCACTGTAGGGCTGGTCCATAAATTTGAGGTTGCTCAATGTGCTATGGAAAGGGCTATGCACGGAGTTTCTCTAAAAGATCGAATTCGTAACGAAGTGATCCGTAAGATAACCAAAGTTATCGACATAGCCCACCGCATTAGCACGCTGAAGTGGCAAAGGGCCGGCCATATAACCCGAAGAACCGATAACCGTTGGGGTAGACGAGTTCTTGAGTGGAGAACATGGATCGGCAAACGTAGCGTTGGACGTCCTCAGACTCAGTGGAGCGATGATCTTCGCAAGGCGGCTGGCAAGAGCTGGATGAGAATGGCCGAGGATCGTGCTCAGTGGCGTGCCATGGGAGAGGCCTATGTCCAGCAGTGGACGAACATAGGCTGAAGATGGTGATGATGATTTTTATTTCATTGATCGATAGAGTCAATCATTAAGAATCAAATCTCTCTAAGAAACTTAGTAAATTAAAAGAGAGGAACTTCACACACAGCGTTGAATTTCTTCGCAGGTGTATGCAGGTTTCCTCACGATGTTTTCCTTCGCCGTAAAGCTCATGGTAAATTTTCAAATATCATTTTGCACATAAATTCCGAAAAACTCATACATATACAGAGTGTTTTTATTTAGACCTCTTTAGTTTACTGGGGCTATATCCAGGAACGGCCCAACACGTTTTGCGAGCGGTAATTCGATCGTTTGCGAGAGGATAGGGATAAACTGCTATTCAGGAACGTCAAAAATCATTGGTTTGCGAGAGGTTTGGAATGAGCTTGAAATGAGCCTTATTCCTAGAATCTAAGAAAATAAGGCTCATCCCAAGCTCAGCCCAAAGGGCCGTTTCTGAATTTAGCCCCTGATAATAATCAATGTCAATATACCGTAGTCAAATTTCATGGATGGGTTTGGGATCGGAATTTGGAGTTGCTTTTGCCATCAAAAGAAATTGATTTAGATGAAGAAAGGTTGACCTTCAACAATATTTGCTCCAGGTGCGGTTTTTATAACTGGCGAGAGATTCGAGTTGTTGCCCTAAATGTAGGTAGGGTAGGTACACGTGAAATGCATGTATATAAAAAACAGAATGCAATATTATGTTTAAACTTTAAGCGTCACTTCGTCATTTAACGAAGCATTTTGTCGTGTTGTTTCATTCACTCGAGGAAAATATTTTTTTGTAAGAATTAGATTACCCAATAAAAGATTTAGTAAGTTAAAATGTTGCGTCAAAAACAAAAATTAAAATCGAATAAAGTTAAAACTAAATTTAAGATATTAAAAGCAACCAAGTAGGACAATAATAAACTAAGTATGTCAAAAGTAGTTAATTAAACGGGTATGTAATAAAATGATTTATTCATTGAAGTGGTAGAGCCATGTTGTAGCTAGCCGCTGCATCACGAATGGGCCGGCTCGTCCGGGGCAGTACCACCCTCTCACAGAACACCGGCGTGAAGCAGCAGTAATCCTGCTTGCGTTTCGTACGGTCAGTGAGAGTGCCGGGGGCCCAATACCTCACCCCTTCCCTCTCCCCCTTCCCCTATTCCCTCTCCTTTAGGGCCGACAACGCACTGGCATCGTGTAAAGCGCTGCGGGTGTCTATGGACAGTGGTGTTCATTTAACATCAGGTGACCCACTAGTTCGTTTGTCTGGCCTATCTAACATAAAAAAAAAAAAAAAAAAAAAAAAAAATCGTATTTTTTAATTTACATTACCACTAAATTATTAAGAATCATTGGAAGGTTGCAATTTTGTTTTAAAAACATCCTGTATGCGACTTCACACGTCACATGAGGTCACCCGCACCAAAGTTTCGCTCCCTCCTGATGATGCCTCGGAGGGAAGCGAAATGCGTGTCTGGATTCTTATTTATAGTTGTGGTGGTTTTCTTGGTTATGGATTTCATTTTTTGTGTGGGTTAATGTTTTATTTTTTACGCAGACGGTGGGAAAATTGCATGAAAAAGTATATTTTTTTTAACATTTTAAACGCAAATTTTATTCATGAGCTTGAATCTATCTAATAGGTACTGTACTCAATATTTATTTATTATGTAAGATGTAAGATAAAGAAAAAAATCGACTTGACCAAAAAGTTAATTACCTACTTACATACAATGAATTTAAATTCCAAAAAACTCATTGGTGCGAACCCGGGCTCGAACTCACGATCCTCTGCTTGAGAATTTATTGGTCAAATGACTAGGCTAACACGAGTTTTTAAAAATACTTAATTCTAGCCATTTCGAAAAACATGCGATTTCAGATGTTTTAGAGTACTGAACTGATGTAGTCATCAGTAGCCCAGTATCACCATCACTAAGTATTATCAAACCACCATTAAGGTAAGCGTCCCTGTGCTCGACGTTGACCTAATACATTGCACCTTCAATCTTATGTCATAGTACAAGAGATAACAGATGAGTGTCATCTACTGGGCGTTGAGGTGTCGAGCATTGGTACGTTAACCTTTAGGATTGAGCACATAATTATGTGTTTTTGAATTAATATTATGAAATAACATTGTCAATGGTAGAGTCACGAAGAATGTACAAATAAATTAAACTACTTATTTCCGAAGAAGTTCTAAGATTGAAAAAAATACTACTTAAATAAAATACAAATAATGTGATTATTACATTTAGAAACACCATCAAAAATTATTACCTCACAACGATACCGTCGTCAGAGCTCTGTGTCATCCATCACCTGGTATGCATAATAAAGTACTTAGTTCATATTTTTGATATAATATATAATATATAGCGATTCGATAGCATAAAAAATATGTGGAAAATGAATTTGTCATTATTTTCCAAATACGAGTAGGTATACTTTTTCAGAAAAAAAGCTTGTCGGTCTTTTGATTCATTCGATGTTTTAATACATTCGGCCTTTCGTACTTCGGTATTACAATACATACCCGTGCTAACGGTACCTACTTTCGAATCGTATTCTTATTTTGATATTATTATAATACATACATAACTTACTTATTAAATACGTATTCCCACGTCGTCTAATGATAAACGATAACGCTCACTCTACATACGATTGCCATCAACACATTATAAACAAACCTAAGTAACCCCATGTTCCAACAAAGTAATCGTGAATTGTTTTAAAGAACCTGTTTAATATATGTTAATGAACGTATTAACACTTTAATATATATGTTTATTGTAACAGTTATGTGAAGCTTGTCTGCATGGGAGAGTTTCCATTACCCTACCCTGCAATGTTTTAAAAAGTTCATTAAAAATTATAAAGACCGAGTTAAAAGCGCTGAATAACACACTTTATTGTATGACGCCCCCCTTTAATTTTTAACTTTATGAACTAAATGAACTAAAACAATTACTTTGCTCACCCGCGACCTTACAATAGTTACGTTTATGCAAGAAATGTGTGTTCATGCAGTTCATGGTAACGGTTGTGGTAACTCCGAGGATGAGCTCTGGTTGAGTTCGAAACGCGTCAGTGTAGCTTGGTGGTGGTGATAGTTGTGTTTATGTGATTTGTGTGTGTTCGTACAGTGTGGAGGTGGAGGAACTGCATGAACACACATTTCTTGCATAAACGTAACTATTGTAAGGTCGCGGGTGAGCAAAGTAATTGTTTTAGTTCATTAATATGGACCTCCGCAAAGTAACGCCTGATTCAATAAATTATAAATTTTAACTTTATTTTATTTTTAATACATGTAGTCATAGTGCGGCCACAGAAATACCATAATTGGTGAAAATTTAAGTGTTAAAATTTTTTTTTTCGTGTAAGGACTAATGATTGCGAATGACTATCAATTAGATACCGAATCTGATAAAGTATATCTTGTATACGAGTATGTATCGAAGCTAAATTACAGCTTTGAAGAGTGTCTAAGGTTAGCCATTTATAGACACACAGCCAAACAGACACGGCACACGGCAGAACTATTAAGTGAGGGTCAGATATATAGATGAGCCAATTCGCATGTATTTATATGAATCAGTTTTTAGGGCAGATCCCACAGTTCTGCCCAGTTTAAGACGATTGTCTATTAGAGGCCTGTACCGTAGTAAACTCAATTTATACCTAAGTACTTGAAAATGACAAAAACCGGCCTAAAGTTTAAAATTAATAATGGACGAAATACATAATGGTCATTTGATATAATGCAATTTTCTTGGAAATTCTCAATTTTACAGGATTTTCATAAAATAAACCTAACCTAACCTAAATCAATCTATAGATTATACGATTAAAAAAGTTCGTTTTATCAATAGTTTCATAGAAAATTTTAGTATATATTTTGACCATTATGTATTTCGTCCATTATTCGTTTTAAACTTTATATATTTTGATACGTTCCCCACCAGAGTTTACAAACTTGACCGAATAGCACGCGAGCGAAAAAGCTCACCGAAACACAAGTACGCAAACTTACCAGTACAGTCAACAAATTTGATTCCTAGGCACTATAGAACCTTATCGCATTAACTACTAGACAATTACAGCGTCAGTGTGGGTCAAAGGATTGTCAACTTTCCGATAACAACATGCAATAAACGTAAAGTTTATGAACGTTTTCGCTCCATGACATAAGTTATTAATACACAAGCAAACTCCTTTCCTATTAATTATCGTTGACACATGTTTACAATGATCGAGATGTTACCTATATGATTATTTATACAACACACAATAATCACTGTCGTAGAAGAAAAACAAAATTGGTTCATTATGACATGGCTCTATAGTGGCCTAGGAATCAAATTGGATGACAGTACCTACGTCTATTTGGCTGTCAAGGGTCCTTTATATGGCATTCTGACTAAAGGGCCATAAAAATAAGTAGATAAACAACACCAATTTTGTATTAAAACTCATTTTTAAAATGATCGTATAGCAATGGAAACGTTTTAATGAGACAATATAAACTTCCGGAATAAAATAGCCATGAAATTAATATTGTGTAGAGTGCCTTTAATTGAACAGGTTTTAATTAGTTTCGTTATCACGCGTTAAACAAATGCTTGGAAGTCATTAGGGATATACAGTGATATATGTAGAGCACATATACTTATGTTCAGGGCATTCACTGCCAACAATCCTACTAATATTTTAAATGTGAAAGTTTGTGAAGATGTTAAGAGGTTTGTATGTTACAATACAATTTATTTCTGGCTAATGTTTTTATGACTAGTGATGTAGTAACTCTGTCAGCTAGGTCTCGCGAGATATTGAAAATGGCAGAAATATGATATTTTTTATTATTATTTTTTATTTTTTTCTTACTTGTCACTTATTTAAGCGACAATAGACATAAACATATTACTTTTAGGGGCTGTTTTCACCACCCATTGATTAATTTTAATTGACGGATAAATGTGATGCCGTCTCCGTCTATTCGAACAAAACAAACAGAGACGGCAGCACATTTATCCGCCAAATAAATTTGATCAATGGATGGTGAAACAGGGGGTTAATATTACTTACATAGATGTAGACTTGACCAAAAAATATTAACTATAGACCCTTTAACTTTTGCCATGTCCACAAGCGGAACGACAACAAAAAATGTGTATGACACATTTCGCGGAGGAGCAAAATAAGTATTCCATTTATTTAATAAAAATGCTAGCTGTTGCCCGCGACTCCGTCCGCGAAGAATCGTAGCCTACGACCTATTTTCAGACCTACCGAATATAGACAAAAAGTTTTCGTAAAAAATCGGTCAAGCCGTCTCGGAGGAGTTCGATAACAAACACCGTGACACGAGATTTTTATACAGGGTGTAATCAAAATGGTGATCCAAAAGTAGTGTTCCTTACTCAGTTAATGCTGGGCAACATAATGCACTAACTCATTTGTTTTAATTAGTCTCATAAAATTTGAGGTGTCCATACATTGAGTTGGTGATTTCAGCAACAAAGTATGAACATCCCAAATTTTTTAGCAGACTCATTTTAGCAATTGAGTTAATGCATTATGTTGTCCAGCATTAACTGAGTAAGGAACACTACTTTTCGATCACCGTTTTGATTACACTCTGTATATTAGATTTAATTAAGTTGACGAATGAGTGGCTACCATGGCTTTTTTCAAACGACGACACAGCAGTCTATATGAAACGTATACGAAGAGCTAGACTTGCTTACGTGTGCTTAATTCATATTCGTTACTTAGCCGACGCAACATCACGCCTGCACTAAGACAAAACCTATACGCCGGCCAACTATCCGTTCGCTGACCCCCTTATAAATAATAGCGGCGAACTACCCACCCTGCCACCCCCCAAGGGTAACCTACCCTCTAGATCTCATTTCCAAATTGCATTTCGAAACTGATTCTCGACTTTACAACTGCGTTAAACCAATCAAACTTAAAGCTTAAGCGCCAAGTATAAGGTCGTCAGTGTGCTGTTGTTTTAGGGACGAAATTTAGTACTTACTTGGAAGGTCATAACCTAAGAAGGGGCCTTCCTACCCGCCGGTACAAGCACTAACTCGCATAATGAGATATGATAATAAACGTTCCGGTTGAATATTGATGTTGGAAGTTAAGGATGCACTCGCTGTTTAAGATCGAGACAGATTGTTAATTAAAGTGCTGGGTTTAGTTTTTATTTGATATTCAGTTTGCAAGTCGTTATTATAATGAGTTATGGATAGGTTTCTACACTGTGGGCACGGTACGGTAACTGCGCCACATTCATAAGACATGTTTCTGTTTCTGTACTCAGTGTACTCATTATCGGTACTACGCTGTCGCAAATATTGAAGAAATGAGTCTCAGCAAGCAGAAGGTTTTTATAAAAAACCGGTCAAGTAGGAGTCGGACTCGCGCACGAAGGATTCCGTACCATTAACTATAAAAACGGTAAAAAAACAGGTTTTTGTATGGGAGCCCCCCTTAAATATTTGTTTTATTTTAATTTAATTACCTATTTATTTTTATAGTGAATATTATGTATAACTAAAATATTCTGTGAATATTTCAAGCGTCTACCTGTTGCCGCTATCAATATAGAGCAAAAACGAGCAAAAAACCCTTTAGGTACGGAACCCTAAACATGACGTTTGTTGTATGGGAGCCCTCTTAAATATTTATTTTATTCTAGTTTTTAGTAGTTGTTGTTATAGCGGCAACCGAAATACATCATCTGTGAAAATTTCAACTGTCTAGCTATCACGCTTCATGATTCATGAGATACAGCCTGGTGACAAACGGACGCACAGACGGACGGACAGCGGAGCCTCAGTGATAGGGTCCCGTTTTGACCTTTTGGGTACGGAACCCTAAAAACGATAGTGCTGGTACAATCTCTATTTGTTAACATCTCACGATACCTGTAGCTTAATTCCTCAATACTTATATATGACAGGAAAGTGATAGCGGTTGAAGCGCTAGTAAAACTACCCTTCTGAGCCCCTCAGAATTAAAAGGCATTATGTGAACCTGGGGTCTAAGCGCCAATTTAAACTTTACTTTTCTTGAAACAAAAAAATATTCAGTACTTACTAGCTGTCACCCGCGACTTCGTCCGCGTTCATTGACGGTCCGCTCCTATTGGTCGTAGCGTGATATTTATTATGGACTATTCAACACAAAAATATTTTTTCAATTCGAACGAGTAGTTCCTGAGATTAGCACGTTTCACCAAACAAACAAACTCGTCAGCTTTATAATATTAGTATAAATAATGTATATTATGTATGTATGTAAACTCTTTATTGTACATAAAAACATAAAATTAACAGTTAACAAGAGAAACAGATTTACAAAGGCGAACTATATCAGCAAAAAGAGTTTCACTGCTGGAAAAAGGCCTCCCCCAAGAAGAGTTTGTCCAAAGTAGCATCTAAGTGGTTCCTGCCGAAGAGTATAGTACCTACCTACGTGTCATCGATAACAGGGGGAGTGCTCTATTGTATGGAGTGAGCACTGGCTCAGATGGCTTTGTTGCAAATCTCCTAATTCGGCCTATTTCAGCGTGAAACCACGAGAATAACATAGTTAGACAACCCGGTCTATAGCGTATTGTTATAGATGCCGAAGAAGCTGCTACTGAAACCTACAATTATGATGTCCTGTGACGATGTACAATTTAAAGATAATTGTTATATTTTTAAGCTGATTAGTGGATGTTACCACCTAATTTCCAGTGTCAGCTGTCATCTGTCACGTTCTTTATATAGATTTTCGTTTCAGCACAGATTACATAATAGTTACTATGTAACAGATTAGACACTCGCGTTTTACAACCGTGCATAATACTCCAAACGCACAAACAGTTGTAATATTTAAACTTGTATGAACGGTTGTGCGGTACCGTACCGCGAACTCGTTCATACAAGTTAGATTATTACAACCGTCACTGCCACCGCGCCACGCCTCCGATGTCTGTGCATTTGGAGCTTTATTCGGCTCACCGCCTGCGGTGTAAATGGCAGTCGAGTGTCAACTGCTGAAGAGTATAGTAACTACGTGCCATCGATAACAGGGGGAGTGCTCTATTGTATGGAGTGAGCACTGGCTCAGGTGGCTTTGTTGCAAATCTCTTAATTCATTTCAGCGAGAGTCAGTGCCAATCCTGAGTGTGAAACCACGAAAATAACATAGTTAGATAACCCGGTCTATAGCGCATTGTCGAAGAAGCTGCTTTTATCAAGTACGCTACTGAAACCTACAAATTATGAACAGGACATCATAATTGTAGGTTTCAGTAGCGTACAGTCACCAGCACCAATATCTGACACAACAAGCGTGCATAATTATCTGATACGACTCTATTTCTAGGGCCGGAAGGACGTGTCAGATAATTTTGCACGCTCTGTTGTGGCAGATATTAATGCTGGTGACTGTACTTGATAAAAGCAGCTTCTTCATCTTTCTTCAGCTTCAGACGATGTACAATTTAAAGATCATTCTGATATTTTTAAGCTGATTGCTGGATGTCACCACCTAATTTCCAGTACCAGCAGTCATCTGTCACGTTCTTTAAGTAACGTTCTGGCATAGGTTACGTAATAGTGTTAGAAGTTTTCCAACCGCTATATTTAACCGTTAGCAGGCTCACCGCCGGCGGTGCAAATAGCAATCGAGTGTCGACTGCTGAAGATTATATCACGGCGTGTCATCGATACCGAGGTGTGAGTGTTCTGCTGTATGGAGTGAGTACTGGCTCAGGTGGCTTTGTTGCAAATCTCTCAATTCGCCTATTTCAGCGTGAGTCAGTGCCAATCATGCGCTAGAGATGTTGTCAGTGCCGCATTAGGCGCCGCCATAAAAGTATTAATTGCACGGCAAGACGGCTTTGTCGCGCGATACGGAGTATATGGAAGACGGGCAGATTAGTCAGAACATGTCCCACTTTAAACGTCCTGAAACTGTTTTTATTAACCGTTAACGCTTACCACAGAGAAGCCAATTAACATGGGTTTGTTTCTGTATGAAATTTTATCAAATAAAAATTCAATTAATTCCAAAAAAGGCTTTCGAGTGCGAGTCGGACTCGCGCATCGAGGGTTCCGTACAAACTTGTATGAAAATAATTTGTTAGTAAAATATTGATCGCATTTTTTTTGTGATAGAACAAGAAAATAAAAAGTGAAGCAAGGATTTAGGGTGAAAATCACTCTTAACCAACATCAAAAAAATATCTCAATTCGTCGGAATTTTTAAAAAATAAAAAAAAATAAAAAATTGTTTATTTCAGATAAATATCGTAGATCCATTATTATGTTAGTAACAAAGAAGTCCTTATTTTATAACTATGTTAGTATAGACATTATTTAAATGTATTTTGGCCCAGTGCGTGGCAATAACACACTGTCCATCCTGTCAGCCATCACGTTCAGGAGACTGTTTATGTACTTACCTATTTTTCTCGATTAGATAACTACTCGAAGACGGCTTGATTTTTTTTGTTTGAAAGGATCTCCCAAAAGTCATAACCTCTACGCTCTAACGCATTCACCCTTCGTTTGCCTTTAAAAGGTTGATTTAAATACCAAATAAATTTACACTAAACACAAAGCTAGTCCTCGACCACATGTCGCGGCCGCTAGCGCTAGCGTGCGGGTTGCTCTGAATCTCGCGCGTATACGCAAATAAGCAACCATAACAATTAATTGACATAAGTACTAAGAGGCGCGGCGATGATAATTGCGCGTATAATGCCAGCGGGTGACTCAGCCGACACAACAGGATGGCAACCTTCGATCTACAATACTAGATAACAGAACTTCATAAGGGTGCAATCGTGCAATTCAAAAAGTTGGTTACTAACACCAGTCATCATTCGCCGTCATTTCAGCTGAACATAGGCCGTCTCCAATGTTCGCCAAACAGAACGGTCCTGCAAAATCCGCATGCAACGTGTTCCCGTAACCTTACCAGTCTGTCGTCGTGTTCGTCGCTCCATCTTGTTCTAGGCCTACCTGCAGTGCGCCGCTGCCGCCGGTAATTAAAATTAATACGAAAGTTTCTCATTGTAACACAAAAATTAATCATACACGTATTGTATAAGTACTTTTCGCGTCACATCGGAACTTTTTCCAGTTAGTTGATTTATATGGTTAACCTGCTTTTTAACATGGTCCAAACTTTTGGTTGCTTCACCATAGGACGTGCTGCCCGTATCCACGCAGTTCCTGTGAACTTTACCAGATAAATAAATAATAAATATCTTGGGACAATTGACACCAATTGACCTATTCCCAAACTGAGTATAGCTTGTACTATGGGTACTAGACAACGAACGGATAAACATACTTAGATAAATGCATACATAAATTCATATTAAACATCCAAGACTCGAGCACAAACATTCGTGTTATTCACGGGAATTCACGGGAGTCGAACCCGGGACCTCAAGCACAGAATATATAATAGTACTGACGTACAGAATGGAAACGGTCCGCCCCGCACCGATTCGAATTACCCCACCCCTCAAGGCGCAGATAGCCGGAAACCGCCAGAAACCAGAAGAGTGCGCGCGCGATGTATGTAGGCGTACGCGTGTACAGACGTCGTCGTGCTTATGTAGATTCAAGAACGCGTATTTGTACGTCGTGTCCGCCGCGTGCCTCAAGCTTCGTAGTCAGGTTCTCTAACAACTAGGCTATTATTATGTGTATTTATGTAGGTACGTGCCTGATAATTTTTTTAATTAAATACTGCAAAGGAATTAAATTTGCTCTCGTCGTCTGTATTTTCAGATAAATAATTCAAAGGGCTCTTCAAGGCTAGAGTGAATAGGCTGTTACTGAACCAGTGAGATACGCCCTTGGCCTCCTCTGCACTTTTCATCAGGTGAGATAGACGTCAGTCACAAGTCAGTTTTATGTAAATCGTGCGTGCAGTTCCTCCGCACGGAAGTGAAACTTAGTAATGAATGTGGAAATGAAAGAGGCACTTATACATCAATACGTGGGTCAAACTGAAAGTTTCGGGAATACAAAAAATGGACCAGCGTAAAGAGTTCAATGTACATTTACTGTTTTTTAAAGTATTCTCCAAGCATATTTATACATTTTTTCATTCGCTTAGACCAATTATTGAAACAGTTATTCCACTCCAAAGATGTAGTCCCCGAAATGGCACTATTGAAGGTGTCCACTGCTGCTTCGAGTGAAAGAAATCGCTGAACGCGTAGCTTATCTTTAATTTTAGGGTATGTATAGAAATCATTAAGACTACAAGTCGTGGCTGTATGGTGGATGGGTCATTAATTCGGCGTTATAATAGTCCAAATACTCATTTGTTTGACGAGCAGTGAAGTCGCTAGCGTTGTCGTGATGAGAATGATGCATCGGTTGGAGTTTTCTATTTTGAGTATATCAGCGATTTCAGGCAGACTATTTGTAGTACATCAGTCTGCATTAACCGTTTTGCGATCCTCAAGTGCAATAGTCGCAACTTGCCCTGATTTCGAGACAAAAGTGGCGACCATCTTTTTCGCCGTGCTTCGGGAGCGAACAATCTTGGTCGGTCGCAGTTCGTTTTCGAACACCCAAACTCGTAATTGGTTTTTATTTTCAAGTTCGTAAGCATGTATCCACGTTTCATCACCCAACACGATTTTATATACTGCGTTGGAAGTTCCTGTGCTAAACCTTTCTAAATTTATTCGGCACCAATTGACCCAGGCCCCCTTTTGTTCATCAGAAAGTTGGTGTGGGACCCAACGGGAAAATAGCTTTCTCACGATGAGTTCTGTTTGCAAGGTAGTTTGGATTTGACTCATTGCAATCCCTAAACGTGACTGAATTTCACGATATGTGACATGACAATCTTTGTTGATCAGGTCCCGCACTGCATCGACGTTTTCTTGAGTAACCCCAGATTTGGGCCGCCCTTCACGAAAATCATCACTGAGTTTCACACGATCGCGATAAAATTCGGAAAACCAGCGATACACAGTCGTCTTTCGTGCAACTCCCTCCCCAAATGCATAAATTGTCCGATCAAGGCATTATTTTTGAGATAAACCGCTCTTAAAATCATAAAAATTCATAGCTCTTAAAATTTCTCGCGTTACTTAAATTTTGGCGGCAACAAGTCCGTTTTAAAAAACAATTACTAAAAAGTGTCTACTTTTTTTTTCAAACTGCCTGCTGTAATGTGTTGACAAGACCTCTATGGTTATAAAAAGGTTAAATTTGAAACACTATTGTACCATTAAATAATCGATTCCCGAAACTTTCAGTGCAGCCTAGTATGAACCTTATTGCAATAAAGAACTAAATTTACTTATGCATCTATGTGTTTAAATTACTCACTAGATGGCGCTTTTATCAAGTCTCATACAAATTTGCACAGACGGTATGAGTTCTGCTTCGCACTGTCGAAGTTTTTAACATCCGTTAGTATATGTATATACAATGCGAGATTTTTTTGCTTCAGCAGTATATATACTAATGCTTTCATACCCCCTCCACGGTAGCGTTAAACTTTTAACGCGACCTTGTTGGAAGTCGCATTAGAAGTTTCACTTCAAAAAACAAGTAGGTATTATTTGGGCTATCGAGCTCATACAGCCACTCGGTTCGAACGCCCAGCCACATAGTTAGCGCTGGCTGCAGCGACGTTGCCAAAGCCGCGGTCGCCGCGAACAATTAAGCAATCGCGACCGCTTGTAAAATGCCGGCAAGAAGCTGCTAGCTGGACCCGTCCACAGTGACCGCAGAATTATAATTTCACAATGATACATTAATTGATTTTGCTCTTTCCCTAAATATCAGAATTGCAAAATACTAGATTGCCGACTTACCCTATTTCTAAAATACCAAATACCCAGAATAGCAGACTTTCCTGCCACCGTGTTTTTCTCTACAATCGGATTGCCAAAAAATTTGTTTTCAATACAACATGTTCCTTTCAAAACCAAATTCCCATAGTACCAGATAGTGAAATCACCAGGCTCGTAAAACACGACCCCTTGGCCTCCCCACTTACTACGACAACGACCTGCCTGACGAGCCTGGTGATTTCACTATCTGGTATTATGGGAATGCGGTTTTGAATGGAACATGGTGTATTGAAAACGAGCTTTCAATACACCAAACAGGCTTCTTCGACGAGCTTGGGCTGTGCTTTTGACGTGACAACGTCTAATAAATTGATGAACGCCGGCTGGACGCACGAAAAAGGATGACGCAATGTAACGTACATGTCCCGTACAAGAGCAGTGAACGCCAGGATGTACAAGAGAGCAGCGCGCGCCAGGATGTACAATGCGGGGTGCGGGGGTTGCAGGGTGCGGGGGTCCTTAAGGGGGATGAAAATTTCATTGATTTTGCCGTAGGATGCACCGTTTCAAGATATTTGACAAAACACCGGTTCTCGTCCGATCACCGAGGTTAAGCAACGTCGGGCGCGGTCAGTAATTGGATGGGTGACCGCCTGGTTTCATTTTTGTTTTTTGAATGTTTTGTTATGACGTTGTCACGTTAAACTATCGTCCGTAAACCGACTTTACAGACAACCGGTTTTTACATTTGAATTTCACCATGAGCTTGACCTTGACCTGTGAGGAGACCTACACACACCTGCGAAGAAAATCAATAGTGCTTGTGAAGTTCAATCTGCACTGGGTCCGCGTGGGAACTACAGACCAAGCCCTCTCAATCTGAGAGGAGGTCTGTGCCCTGCAGTGAGACGTATATAGGCCGGGAGGATGATGATGATGTTATCATGTTGTGTGTTCCTTGTATGTAGAATGTTTTATATAAGGGAGGTGCTCATTTAAGCGGGTCATCTGTTGGAATAATGATCACCTCACCACCGCCCATGAATATCAACAGCTCAAGGAGAGTCGCTGATCCGTTGCCGGCCTTTAAAGAAAATGTCAAGGATTTGTCACACTGAATGCGTTCTGCGGTCGCGGTCAGGTCAAATTGAACGCAGCCGCATTATGTATGAACAACATTGTCGGTCTCTATATATTGCGCGTGCGTAATAGGTATACAAGATCGCATCTATACAAAATACAGGGTGAAATTATGAACGTGATACAAATTTATTGTTTCTAGCTTAGTTAATGCTGGATAACATAATGCATTTACCCAGTTGTTAGAATTATTATTGTTAAATTTGAGGTGTCCATACATTTAGTTCATAATTTAACTACAGCAAAGTATGAAAATCCAAAATTTTATCGGACCAATTTCAACAATTGAGTAAATGCATTATGTTATCCAGCATTAACTAAGCTTGAAACACTAATTTTGTATTACGTTCAAAATTTCACCCTAGACCGACAATGTTGTTCATACATAATGCGGGCTGCGGTCAATTTGACCTGACCGCGACCGCAGAACGCATTCAGTGTGACAAATCCTTAAACCCTTTTAAAGTCTCGGTATCATAATTAAGTGGAAACTGCTGTTTTTCTGAATATAAATAGGTAAATTAATTAAATAAAAGCTCGTAAAAATGCATTTCCACTGTGGCACGGCCCCTGGCCGTCACCGCTGTAAGTTCGGATCATTGTTTCACTTGACAATGGCGAGTGCCCTGTCTTCGGCGTTTGCCAGTAACGCCGACACAGACCACTTATCTCTCGATCGTTCACATGTATACTTCATTTAATTTAGAATTGAAAACCACAACATCATTATATTGCGGCTCGTCAACTATTTCTTACCTAGCAAATAGTACAGTACAATAGTCTGGCCGCCGTAAAATAAAATTGTTTTAATGTCACTTTATTTGCGTGTCGTCAATTGTTACTCTAGTACAAATTGTAAAGAGATTACAGTTCACGAGCCGCAATATAATGTTGTTGTGGTTTATAATTCTAAATTAAATAGAGTATAGGTACGGTTCGCCCACGACTTCGCGCGATCGGCGGCGCGGCGAGCCTTTTCTCTGTCTCTGTTTATTGTTTGACGACCTGATGGCCAGGTGGTTAGAGAACTACTATGAAGCTTGAGGTCCCGGGTCCGATTCCCGTGTCGGGGCAGATATTTGTATGAAAAATACGAATGTTTATTCTCGGGTCTTGGGTGTTTAATTATGTATTTAAATATTTAAATATGTATCTATTATATCTATATAAGTGTGTTTTTCCGTTGCTTACCTAGTAGGTACGCATAACACAAGCTTTGCTTAGCTTACTTTGGGACTAGGTCAATTGGTGTGAATTGTCCCGTGATATTTATTTATTTATTTTATTTATTTATTGCGTGTGCAGCGCAGTAGCCACTTTGTGGTGAACGTGTCAGCCGCGCAATGAATAGAGGAAACGCTCGTTGCGCCGCCGATCGCGCAAAGTCGTGAGTGGGCCATTAGGCGGGCTTGCACGGACCAGAGGCCATATTGTATAACGTACGGCCGGTCGTAATCGCATTCACTTATTTCACTATGTTTTTCTGTCCCTGTTAACTAGTAAATGCGCGTTATACAATAGATCTACACTACAAGTTTACTTGCGTAACTCCGAGTTAACGACTAACCCTGGTTTAAGTAGTGTCAAATAAAAATGTATGGAACCGTCATACTTAACCAAGTGGTAACGATAAAAGTTTTTAACCGTAGATCATGCAAGCGACCCTACAACACAAAGTCAGTGTTGCAGGGTTAGTGTTTTTCAAACTTTTGCATTTTTATTTTGGAGTTCTATATCAACAGGAAGTACCTAAACCTGAAGGTTGTGATTCCAAAAGCGTTTGAATGTAAATAGGTACTTACACTTTCAAAATGTTGAGTCTTTATAGTGGTTTAAACTAACTCAATGATATGCAGATATATTTCGGATTCATTTTTAAATACCTTGTTATTGTGAGTGTCGACAGCAGTGGAAACCCCCAAACTATGCACTGATGTGCTATTTGGCGACATTGCGTAATTTACAACGTCGTATTTGTACGAGTAATGTGCTTAATACGCATTTCTATGTAATGAGGCTTGACATGTAGCCCAATGATGGACATTTTGAACTTTAATTATAGCGTGTTACAATTTACATTAGCTTGAACTGGTCGCTGGCATGGGGAAACTTTGGGCAGACACTGGCTGGCAAGAACATCTTAATTTTAACTGTAGTTTTTATACAGCACTACAAAAAAAGCTTTTGTCCGAATGCTACTTAATATTATGTATTAACAAACTTTTTACAACCTTATATTTAACTGCAAGCCTTCAAGTTGGTCTGAAAATGAACCGGTCTAAAACTCAAGTAATGACCAATAGCACGAAACGTAAGGTAGAGGTAGACGGGCAGTCTTTACACTATGTCGATGAGTATCCCTACCTGGGCCAACTAGTCTCTTTCAGCCACAGACAGGACCGAGAAGTCGAAAGACGGATCCAAAACGGCTGGAAGAGCTATTGGTCAATGAAAGATCTAATGAAGGGCGATCTTCCTCTAACCCTAAAACGGAGACTCGTTGATATGTGTATACTGCCTGCCCTAACTTACGGTGCTCAAACATGGTCATTGACGGAGTTACAGAAGACCAAATTGAAGGTTTGCCAAAGAGCAATGGAGCGCAGCATGCTCGGGGTGAAGCGGATTGATCGGATCCGAAACACCACACTGCGCTCCCAAACACGCATTACCGATGTGGGTGCCAAGGCTGCCAAGCTTAAGTGGGACTGGGCAGGCCACGCCAGCCGCATGGATCCAAATCGGTGGGCTAGGTTGGCCACGGACTGGATACCACAGGATGGATGGCGGCGACGTGGTAGGCCCAGGAGGCGTTGGCGGGACGACCTAGACGTGTACCTCAAAGACTGGAAGGACACCGCTCAATATCGAGATGAATGGCGAAAATGGGGGGAGGCCTTTGCCCAGCTGTGGGACATTTCTCCAGGCTAATTAATAATATTTAACTTACATGCAATGTTTGTTTGTATGGTTTAAGCCAAATCTTGTCGACACTTTTTTATAACAGCATTTAACATCTAGCTAGGTATGTTTATTATTGTACTTCTAGCCAGTTTTTGGGTTATTGTTGTTATAAATAAATGTTTTTTTCCTTATTTCTTTGTAAGAACGGTTTCGCACAATGTCCGATCAGTATCCGATCCGAACAATAAATAATATTTGCATACTAGAGCTGTCTAAGCGTATACTAATGAATCCTTAGCCAAGACCATCGTAATCCACACTTAAAGCGAATAAATGAATCTTAATCCGTGGAAATACGGATTATGAAAACTCGGACCTAGGTAGTTCGGATATTGCTTTTCGCACTAACTCCGATCCAAACTGGTGCTCATAGATTTGGAAAACCTCGAATTATGTACATACAAACGTTGCTAGTTAAAGAAAATATAAAAAAAAGAAAAATAGCTTAGAATTTTCTATTAAGAGGCCACCAATGCCGCCCAGCACTGTGGCTTCGGCGTGGCGCAAACCCTTTCATCATCATCATCATTTCAGCCAAAAGACGTCCACTACTGAACATAGGCCTCCCCAAGGCTCGCCAACCAGATCGGTCCCGCCCGTGCTATCCGCATCCAACGCGATCCTGCAACCTTAACCAGGTCGTCGATCCATCTTGTTGGAGGCCTACCCTACACTGCGTCTTCCGGTCCGTGGACGTCACTCGAGAGCCTTTTTCCCTATCGGCTATCAGTTCTACGAGCGATGTGCCCTGCCCACTGCCACTTGAGTATGGCGATTCTTCGAGCTATGTCGGTGACTTTAGTTCTTGCGCGGATTACATCATTTCTAATGCGATCCCGCTGAGAAACTCCGAGCGTAGCCCTCTTCATTGCCCTCTGAGTGACCTTGAGCTTCCTTATAAGACCCATCGTTAGCAGCCACGTCTCAATGCCATAAGTCATCACTGGCAACACACACTGGTCAAAGACTTTTGACTTGAGACATTGCGGTATATTGGATGACAAGATATTGAGGAGCTTCCCGAACGCTGCCCAGCTGAGTCGGATTCGTCGATTAACCTCTTTCTCGAAGTTGAACCTACCTAATTGGATTGTGTGTCCCAGGTAGATATAAAAACAAAAAACCACAAATAAAATTCTTACAATAAAATTACGATGTATATTTTTGAAAAATTAATTGCTCCCAAGGTATAATCTTTACGCTTTGTTTTAAATCAGACTTAGTACCTAATTTGATTGTTGTGCGTAAAATAAATAAATAACGGAGTATCTTTGGATTCAAAATCAAAGTAAGAGCTCACTTTGCATTAAAATCTATCGAATCAAATTTGTTTAATCGTGTTTCGGAAGCAAACACAAATGAAGGAATACGATCAAGATTATTCTAATATTTTTTTTACTTCCATACCAACCAGACCAATTTTATACAAATTCTTTTTAAAAAATAGCATCGAACGGCATTGATGGACTCTTAATGATACTGAATAACATATTGAAAGGACGTTGGCTAAAGTCATCTCGTAGGTAGGTATTTACGAAAAATATTCACGCCTAATTCTATATTTCACTTGCTTTTCCTACTAATGTTTAGCATTAGTCGATGATGTGAATTTCCTACATAGAAGTATTTAAGGTAATAGTACAGCCAAATAATTATTAGTTATATCTGCGGAAAAAACCGTTTGCTTACTAAGGAAGGGAAAAAACAGCAATTATAAATTCTTATTATAAATAGAGTTTACAACTAATGTAATGAAATCAGTGGGTTTTCCTATTCTTAATCGTAGAATAATATATTTGATCCCGGGTACTGAAATGACAATTTATCCTACCACTTTGCTGGCTTGATATTATGTGACAGGAGTGTAGTGGAGTGTGTACATGTTATTCAACCTCCATAATCTCTTCCCTAGTGGCTCCAAGAAGCTGTAGTCACAGCGGCCACACTCCGGTAAACCACGTCAGTGGGCTAAACCTAGGGAAGGGGGCTACACCTATGAACATCTGTGGGGTAGCTATCGGATGATCCCCAATCAAATCCGTATCGACGCTGCACTATCTCTGACCGTACGATGCAAATAGGCAATGCGAAAAGCCTTAAGGGCGTTAATCAGGATCCATGTAGTGGTTTACGGCCTTTCGCTGCATCCCAATCTCTGCCGATCGTATCGGTTCCCCGATCCACCGGAACACAGAGAGCGGGACGAGAGAGTGGGCTTGCACCAGCGCGACCGTTTGTCCACTTAAAATAAATTCACGCGCAGATGACCCTGGCTATACATACCGGTTTTAGATTCTAAAGTCCTGCGGCGATGGGATGTTGACAGTAGGGTTAAGGCAACGATGTGCCGAGGCCTTAGTTAGCATCCCGCACGTAGGCGGTCAGGTGAGAGTGGTCGCTCCCGGAGTCGACGTAGGCGGGACTCGGGGTTCGGCAGCACGTCTGGCGACAAAGCAGCCCTATTTAGGATCGCTCTGCTTTCCTCTGCATAGAGGAGGGGCCTAGAAAAGGTGGCCTAAAAATAGTCCGTCTCACCCATCATCTAGACGCCAAACCGCGGGCGTCTAGACATCGTCAACGCGGTCACAAGATACTGAAAAATAAGAGATCTCCCATAAAACCCAAACGACTTTGCATTGCTACATGGAACGTTCGAACCTTGCTAGATAATGACCGAAACTTATGTCCAGAGAGAAAAACTGCTCTCATAGCAAGAGAGCTGGCACGCTACAAAATCGATATAGCTGCAATAAGCGAAACCCACCTGAGCGATACTGGGGAGCTGTTTGAACAACTTGGTGGCTACACGTATTACTGGAGCGGACGTCCTGCCGGTGAACGGGCGGGTGGTGGCGTGGGCTTTGCTGTTCGCAATGGCCTGGCTAGAGATTTGAGTGAATTACCTAAGGGTGTCAGTGACCGCCTCATGACTCTACGACTGCCAACTTCCAACAACAAATGCGTCCACCTTATAAGTGCCTACGCTCCTACACTTCCTTCGCCGGATGTGGACAAAGAGGCGTTTTACCAAGATCTTCGTCGGATCCTGGAATGTATCCCAAGACACAACAAAATTATCCTGTTGGGTGATTTTAATGCTCGAGTCGGCGCAGAACATGACCTTTGGAACGGCGTCCTCGGCAAGCATGGAGTTGGTAAATGTAACGACAATGGTTTGCGCCTTTTGTCGTTGTGTGCTGAATTCGACCTTGGCATCACAAACTCATTCTTCCGGCTTGCTGAAAAATATAAGACCTCGTGGATGCACCCTAGATCCAAGCACTGGCATCTTTTAGACTACGTCATTGTCCGCCGCAAAGATCTGCGTGACGTCCTCATAACAAGATCGATGCGCGGAGCGATGGGGTGGACTGACCACCGTCTCATCAGATCAAAGATGCTCCTAGAATTTAGGGCACCACGACGAGCACCCCACAAAATTAAACCTAAATTAGCCTTCTCTAGACTAATTACCTCACCGGAACTGGGAAACTCGCTGGACATCTTATTTTCTGCTGGCTCCCCGCAGACTGACTCTTTGTCTGTGGAGGAGGAGTGGCGATCATTTTCCAATCATCTTTACGGTTGTGCGCTCGAAACCATTGGAAGAGTTACAAAGAAAAACCAAGATTGGTTCGACTCATCAAACCAAGAGATCAAAACTCTAGTCGAGGCGCACAGACGTGAATTAAACACTCAAACAACAGATGCGCGCAGTAAAAAGGAATCTCATAAAAAACTAAGATCAAAGGTTCGTGAACTTAAAGATAGGTGGTGGAAGGAGAAAGCTGCTGAATTACAGCACTGCGCCGATACTCACCAGACTGGTAGGTTCTTCGAAGGCATACAGGCAATTTTTGGTCCTCGTGTAAGGAAAATTGCACCAATGTACTCGAGGGACAAACAACACCGAGTTACAAATAAGGCCGACCTGCTGATACGTTGGGCTGAACATTTTAGTGATGTTCTGAATCCTGACGCAGCAGGCGCTGATCTTTCTTACGTAGGCTCTCTCGAGGAATTACCAGTTTGCAGATCCTTAGACGATCCGCCGTCTTTCGAAGAGTTCACGAAAGCAATCAAACGTCTCAAGAACTCGAAGACACCTGGTATGGACCAACTTCCTGCTGAAGTTTATAAATATAGTGGGAAGGACATCGTACAAGGGCTCTACCACCTTGTTTTACGAGTGTGGGATAGCGAAGTAGTTCCACAGGACTGGCGGGATGCGTTGATTTGTAAGCTGTACAAGGGGAAGGGAGATGTCTCCGATTGCAGTTCTTACCGTGGCATATCGCTCCTTGCCAGTGCCGGCAAGGTCCTCGCGCACATTGTTAACACCCGCCTTAGTGAAGTGGCTGAGAGGCATCTACCGGAGAGCCAATGTGGTTTCCGTCCTAGTAGGGGCACTATTGACGCGATTGCTGTCGTAAGGCAACTACAGGAAAAAAGCCTTGAACATCAACGGCCACTTTACTTGTGCTTTGTCGATTTGGAGAAAGCATTTGATAGAGTTCCACGTGAGGCTCTCTGGCTTGTGTTTCAAAAATCTGGGTACCCGAAGAAGTTTGTCAACCTCATACGCCAATTTCATGTTGGCATGAAAGCACAGGTTCAACATGAAAACGAAATTTCTGAGGAGATCCAGGTCACGGGCGGTGTTAAGCAGGGCTGCGTGATGGCACCCACGCTCTTTGCCATTTATTTCGCGGTTGTAATGAGAGACGCTCTGCAGGGTTGTAGTGATCGAATCCAGCTCAACTTCCGGTCTGAAAAGGGTGTGTTTGACATTTCCAGATTCAGGGCGAAATCGAAAGTACAAAAGATTTCTGTATTGGAAGTAGTCTACGCCGATGACGTATGCCTCATGTCTGACAGTATGGTACATCTCCAGAGCTATATTGATGCCCTACATCGGTCCTGTCAAAAATTCGGCCTGGTTATTAGTGCTCATAAGACCCAAGTGCTTAAACAGCCACCCCGAGGTTGCGAAGTGGATAAAGCAACGTTAAATCTTGATGGGAGACCACTAGAGGAGGTGGCGCACTTTAGGTATTTGGGTAGCACTATCCGGCACGACAACACCTTAGCTTCGGAGATGCCATCACGCATCGCCAACGCAGCTGCTAATTTTGGACGACTCGCTGATAGGGTCTGGAGGTCCCATGATCTTAAGCTTGAGACTAAAATTAGCGTCTACAAGGCGCTAATCCTACCAGTCCTTTAATACGGCGCTGAGACATGGTGCCTCTATAAAACAGACATCAAGAAGCTCGACACTTTCCACCTTAGGTGTCTAAGATCTATTCTTAAGATCAAGTGGCAGGACCGTGTCTCTAATTCCGAGGTTCTGCGTCGCTCCGGAATGCAGGGTTTGGAGGCTATCCTGATTCTGCGCCAGCTCAGGTGGTGTGGGCACGTCCTCCGTATGGATGACCACCGTTTACCCAAAGCCGTTTTCTATTCTGAGATGGCAGAGGGTAAACGGAAGCACGGTGGTCAGCATCTACGCTACAAGGACGTGCTCAAAAGACACCTAAACGCTTGCGGTATTGACCCTGCTGGTTGGGAGGTGCTCGCTTCACAGAGGTCTTCGTGGCGTTCCACCGTTTATAGAGCTATTGAAGCTTTTGAGAAGAATCGGCTGGAAACGATTGACCTAAAACGCCAAACCCTAAAAGCAAGGCCTAAGCCCTCCTACACCTACACCTACAACTCGCGTGGTCAGCTCTGTTGCATCCCTTGCAACAGGGTTTTTAAGACTAAGTTCGGTCTAGCGAGCCATATTAGGGCTCATAATAGAGCATAAGTTTTATTTTGTACATAAGTTTTTTGTTTTGTTTTATTTTTAAGTCTTGTAAATATAAAATATAATTTTTGTAAATTTTATAGGTATAGTCCGGGTCGCCGTCATCGAAATCGATGTGGAGGACTATTATTATTATTATTATGTGACACCCACGCTCAATGACAGCTTTCTAGTAGGGCTTTCTTAATTTGACGTAATATTAAAATTAAATCATGAAAACGTATACGTATAGCAAAGATGGCATAACATTAAAAAGCATAACGTTAATAAGCATAACTTTGTTAACTTTATGAATGAGGATTGCGAAGGTTAAAACAACAAAGAGTTTTTTAGGGCTTCGTATCCAAAAGGTAAAAACGGGACCCTATTACTGAGGCTCCGCTGTCCGTCCGTCTGTGTCCAGGCTTTATCTCATGAACCGTGATAACTAGACAGTTGAAATTTTCACAGATAACAACAAATACTAAAAAACAGAATAAGATAAATACTTACGTAAGGGAGCTTCCATACAACAAACGTGATTTTTTTTGCTCGCTTTTGCTCGATATTGATAACGGCAACAGGTAGACGCTTGAAATATTCACAGAATAGTTAGTTAAAAGTATTCACTTTAAAAATAAATTATTAGATTAAAATAAAACAAATATTTTAGGGGGGCTGCCATACAACAAGCGTGATTTTTTTGCCGTTTTATAGATAATGGTACGGAACCCTTCGTGCGCGAGTCCGACTCGCACTTGGCCGGTTTTTTAACTCTTAATCGACAAAAATCAAAAGTAAGCAACCAAACAACTTCACAGTTGGTGGCACTAAAAAGATACAACCCCCGTTACGTAACATACTATAGCATAAAGTGAAGATGGTTCAAATGCAGCCGACGTGAAATATGGGACCTACCGCGGGCTGGGATGCGCAGGAGTGGCTACGAGTGTGACTGGGTTAACGTTAGTGTGACAAACGGCTTTTAAATATTTCGTAATTGAAGAATGATAGGGTGGTATTAGCGTATTTTTTTTTTGATTTCACTGTCATGCTTTTTTACTAATTGAGCTATTCTTCTTTTAAGGAACCATTTAATCTTTTGTGAAATATAAGGCATACCTACCTACCTGGTGATTTTTTTCAAGTGTAAATAACTTATATAGAAACTGAAATAACTAAATTTAATGTTTTAAAGCAAAAAAACTTTAAATTCAAAGAAATTTTGTGGAAAACATTGGTAACTCAGCGGAAAGTACATCAATTTCCATACGTAGTGATAATTTTAAATGTAAGCGTAATTATGTGCCTATTTAAATCTTTAATGATAAAACCGAGCACTTTACCGTTTTTGTAAAAAAAATATTTGAAGAGCACATTACAAAAAAATACTGGTCAACGAAAAGTAGAATGACCGATTATGTAAAAGGGAGCGAATGAAGATCACGAATCTAGTCATAGGCATGTAAATTTTTGCAAAGCCATTTAGAGCAACTATTCCTCGAGCAAACGACTATTTTGTTTAATATCGTTGTGTGTCCATTGCGATTCATGATAACAGTGAGACTTATGTTAAAATAACTTGACATAAGGATAAGCTTTGTCATAATCCCTTTCAATTAATACATACAAACGTTACGTTATGTTACGTTTTCGTCATTAATTATAGACATACTAAAGTAAGTTTGAACGGTCGGTTATGGATAACTACAGAAAATTTATTTAAAACTCACCAGCGATTGGTATCTCTCACTTATCGTAAGTGCATGAGACCTAAGATGTAGCTTGCTGGTTCAATTATGGAGTTAAAAAAGTAAATCGTTAACCTTGGGATATGTATGACAGTTCCTTACATTTTGGCACTACTTAACCTATAGGCTAGCACTTAACTTGTAGCACTGTACCTCTACCATGAGTTACACTAGTTTACAGTGACCGTACTCGCTAGCGACGGCGTAAATGATTTGTATGGAGAATTGTACTTCCGTAAGTGACCGCTAGAGGCGCTGTACACAATTCTCTATACAAATCATTTACGCCGTCGCTAGCGAGTACGGTCACTGTAAACTAGTGTAACTCATGGTAGAGGTACAGTTTTACAATCCATACAGTTCTGATGTACTTGCGTAAAGCAACGGCGAGGAACTAGCGGGGAGGTGGGCGGCGCGGATCGCGGCCCCCGATCGCGCTTAGTTTGTTAACGCCGATGTTTCCCGAACGATCCCGAGTGGTTCGAGCGCGCGCGCCGACGGCCACTGCCGCGCCCTCCGCGCCACACACCGATATTCACCAGTGTCGAGAGCACGTCACGTATCGTAACGAAATAATAACCAACTTGTTTGTATTGTGAAGTATATAATAAATTCGTGAAAAATCTATTGGAGTCAGATTAATAACCACCCAAACATTTGGTGACCCTCGACGTGATAATAACTGAACACGCTACGCTTCATAACCTACGCATCATTAGACGCGTAGCGCTAGGCTTTTTTGAGGGTATAAGTTTCAAAAACTCTAAAGTTTATTATATCTTGCCTGTGGGTACAGTCATACCTATGAAGCTTATTATTGCGTTTTGTGCGACATCTGTCACTTGCATTTTCAGAAATTCGATGATTTGTGGTTAATTATTTTTATTTAAAATAAAACTGGCAAAATTAATTTAAAGTTTAAAATAATTATGGTATCGTATCTAGGATAGCCTGCGGAGTGTGGAAACCCAGTTTGTGCCATTTTCGTCCACTGCAAACTGACATAGGGTCAGTACTTAAAAAAAAGATTAAAAAAAAAATTAGAATTGATTACATGACTGCTTCCTAGTTCAGATCACTTATACATGCCTATTAAATAAATTTGTGCCAATTTAGACCACGGTATTTTAAGATTTTTAAATATTTTGTGTTTCCAAGCTACAAAAGATTAAAAAAAATATTACAATTATTAGAGTTCGCATATTCAATATCATAAGTGCATGAAAAATCGACTTTGTAAGTTTGTGCCATTTTCACCCACGATATTTAAATTAATAAAACAAAAAACAATGTTTGTGGCCGAAGCGGGTGACGCGGGCATGCGACAGCGGGCGGGGGGCATACGCACGCACGCTCACTCGCTTCATTCGGTCGAAGCGATCACAAATAAAATTACTAATACCTACGAGTATCATATTGAGTCTTCGTGGAGTCTTATCTCATCTACGTAATCAACAAATGTGTTCAAAATTCTTGTACAACTTTTAAACACAAATAATAATAATAAGGGAGAGACATCACCGTCAATGACGATTAACGATCTACTTAACGGGGTTAATCATAATCAACATAAAATGATCCTTCGTATGTGAAAAAAAAACCGGCCAAGTGCAAGTCGGACTCGCGCACCAAGGGTTCCGTATAAATTTTAAGGAAAAATATACGCCGTAACTATCCAGTGTTACCAAAATTCAGTTGATTTCAATATTATTTTTTTATTTTAAAAAATCTTCGTCAAAAACTGACGTTATTTTTAGGGTTCCGTACCTCAAAAGGAAAAAAGAACCCTTATAGGATCACCTTGTTGTCCGCCCTTCCGTCCGTCTGTCAAGACCCTTTTTCTCAGGAACACGTGGAGGTATCAAGCTGATATTTATATCAAATACTCAGGTCTACTGTCCCTTGGAGCTGATAAAATCAAACTTCCAAGCCAACGCAATCAAAAGATACAGCCGTTTATGACGCTAATTTCCGCAAATTTTCGATACTCGCAAGGGAATCAAAACTTACAGGGTACTTCCCGTGAACTCAGAATCTTGAAATTTGGTGCGAAGCAAGGTCTTATAGCACAGATAAAGTAAAAATTGCGAAAAGCGTAAATTTTTTTGTCTGTCTATCTATATCAGTAACCAATCTATGTATGCCGCAAATTTTCGACACTCGCAAGGGAATCAAAACCTACAGGGTGGGTACTTCCCGTGAACTCAGAATCTTTAAATTTGGTACGCAGCAAGGTCTTATAGCACAGATAAAGGAAAAATTGCGAAAAGCATAAATTTTTTTGTCTGTCTGTCTATATCAATAACCAATCTAAAATGATCCCACACTGCGCACATTTTGCTTCGGAGCAGGGGTCTGCTAAGACTGGATGTTCATAGATACATATAAATTTGTACGGAGCCCTCGGTGCGCGAGTCCGATTCACACTTGGCCGGTTTTTTGAATGAAGCTCTAAACGCACAGACAGCGGAGGCGTGGCGGTGCGGTGGATATGACTTTTGTAATATTCCAACTTGTATGAACGAGTTCGTTCGCGGTACGGTACCGCACAACCGTTCATACAAGTTATTTACCACCGTCACCGCCACCGCACCACCACGCCTCGCCTCCTCTGTCTGGGCGTTTGGAGCTTGAAACAAGCGTATGATCTGTGGTAGCGTAGAGATGGGGGAAAACATGACATTTTGAATATCGATTAATCATCGATCGAATAAGCAAAAAATAATTACTTTTACAATTAAAAAATAAGTACAGTTTTTATAATAAAATTGAATTGGCTTTTGTCCGAGGCTTTGTACGCGCAAAATTCAAATTTGTGGTAAATCATCAACATTATTTTTCGTTGAATAAAGCAAAAATCCTAAATTCACCGTTATCATCATCGCTATCAGTTACTTAATATATAAATCTCGTTTTTATGGTTCCGTCAAGTACCAAATAAACGATTTATTCAATTGGCAATCGATGAAAATTTTAAAAGTGCTTGAATATTTTTATACCGGTAGGAATAACGTTCCTTATTAACAGGAACAAATTACAGATTTATTGGTTGCGTCGTATAATTATAAAAAATAAAAACAATTTATTAAATCTGTTTGGAGAGCCTTGGGGGAGGCCTATGTTCAGCAGTGGACGTCTTTCGGCTGAAATGATGATGATGATGAAATCTGGGACAGCTTAATACAGGCACGAACCTTAGTCCGTCGCATATTGGAAAAAAAACCAGATGTGACATTGACAGCTTGTCATAAACAAACGTACATAACCTTAGCTTGCGATTATGCACCCGCGTCTTTCTCCAAGTTTTCGGTATTTTCCCTGGATATCTTTTAATTTTTCGACTGCTTACCCACACCGGACCTAGGATATTGCCTGCTACGACAACAACTCTTGCTTTGTACCCTGGACCTGACCTTTATAGCTGCTAGGACGACTTGGAACTGATATACTGATTAACTCGAATTTGAAAACTGTGAAATATGAATAGAAACACTGATTTTGTTAGAACGGACTCATCAAATCTGCCAAAAGTAGATATGATTATGCTCATGGAGTTTATGAAGAGTAGTGACAAGTATAATGTCGCTGAAATTTTAGGTGCTAAAGCTTTAGCAAACCTCTTTTTTTAACTAACACTGTATTGGTGTCCAATATAAAACCACATATAACACATTTTTCTGCTTCCATTTTAATCATTCACATGCTTTAAAAGTCCAAATTTTAAATAAAACACTGTTGACATTCCGCTGGGCATAGACTATCGCCAACTCAGCGTGCGCAATCAGATCAACGCAACGAACAAATCTTGAGGCGTTTTTTCATTAGAAAATACATTAAGCACGTTTGCGATTTGTGGTTTGCGAAAGAGATGTCAATAACAATAAAGATTATAGTAGTTCCAATCATTTATTTTCTCGATGACAGATCTAGTTTGAACGTTATAGTGTTGTGACCAAATAAGTGATCAGTAGATTACGATATCGATCCAATTTTAAAATTAATATATAAAAATTACCTGTTATTATAATTATTTCATTTCATTGTCGATTACCTATCTATACTTATATTACTTATATTATAAAGAGGAAAGGTTTGTATGTTTGTAATGAATAAGCTAAAAACTACTGGACAAATAAAAATTATTTCACTTAAGTAACATAGGCTATTTTATATCCCGGGAAAAAAATTACAATGCGTAGGGTCAACGTCATAAATAAATGATCACTTTTGTACCTTGTCATGTTTGAAAAGCCATACGAAATTACGAAACGACTGAAAGCGACAAGGTACAAAAGTGATCACTTATTTATGACGTTGACTGTACAAAGTCACGGGAACACATCTAGTTCAACATATACAATACCGATACAATATCGATATTTCAATCATAACATCACTATTTGTATTGCCATAGAATGTAACTTTATTAAAACGTTTATTATCGTACTTTAAAAAAAAATTACTGCATATATGGACTCAATTTGTCTTAGATGAATATTATAAGGGATCAAGGAACAAAATTAGGCAGTTGTCGTATTTTTTATACCTCGCATTTAAAAGTTAATTTTTGCGTAAAAACGCAGTTACATTCTACGGGAGCTGTCAACGAGAAAATAAATGATTGGAAATACTATAGGTACTTATAATTATTGAAATGCAAGAAACGTTTTCCACCTTGATTATTTTGGCGTAAGTCAAAAGGGTTGAAGGAACAAAAAGCAACATAGAAATGTCGTTCTTGTTGAAGATTGCACAGGCCTACAGTAAATTAATCCCTATGTCAATCCAATTTGATGAAAGTGTAAACAAACCTATTTCATTAAAATTATTAAAATTTGAACCCTTCACGCGTCCACCATACTAAAATTACTAAAATTAGACTTCAGTAGTAGTCTCTAGGACATTTCCCGCAAAAAAAAGTTAGGGACTAACGTAGTCCCTAGGACGCGTCACGGGTTAAAACAAGCGCGCGATCTATGGTAGCGTAGATATGGGAGAAAACATGGTCCGATTTATTGGAAAGATTTTATTTTACTGTTGGTTTTAGATTTTCACATCACTAAGTAGTCTGTGACCAAATTAAGGGCCGGCGCCCACTGACGGCATGGCACGGCATGGCATTTTATTACTATCAAGTTATTTTGAATCTTATTTAAATGAGTTTAGAATTCATGTTACTTTATTAATTATGCGTTGCGTCATCCCTCGGAACGCCGCGGCATCGTGGTATCGAAATAAAGAAACATGAATTCTAAAGTCATTGAAATAAGATTCAAAATAACTTGATAGTAATAAAATGCCACGCCGTGCCATGCCGTCAGTGGGCGCCGGCCTTAAAGCTCCAAACGCACAGACAGCGACAGCGGAGGCGTGGCAGTGCGGTACCATACCGCGAACTCGTTCATACAAGCTCTAATATTACAACCGTTACCGTCACCCCACCCCGCCACGTCTCCGCTGTCTGTGCGTTTGGTGCTTTATTGGAGTCTTTATTTACATCGTCATTAAATTGGATTGACATAGAATATAGTGATGGAGCTTCAGATCACCAATACTAATGGGAATACATACAAGTTTGCAGGTTTTGAGTACCTAATTAAAGTGTAATTACTAGAAATCTGCAAACTTGTATGCATGCACAAGATATGACATATGTAGGTATAAGAAAAAATACATAATACGAATTAGCTTTATTTGGTTTTTGTTTAATAAAAGAAATACTGAATAACTGTTCTATAAATTGTTTATTTTTTGTCGCATTAATTACTAGTTCGTAGTTAGTAGGTAAGTATTTAGAAACCTGGCAATTTGCGAATACGCCATAATAGAGTAAGTAATTCCATCCCAGATATATGTAAGTACAATTATTTTAAAATTTAAAATATTTTTATCAGTTTGGATTTGAATAAAAAGAATCAACGACTAATCATCGAATTGCCAAAATGCAGGTAGGTAACAGTTGTGACAAAAAACGCAATTATAAGTTGCTTACTTACGACCGTATCGCACAAGCAAGAAATAGCAATTTTAGAGTTTTTGAAACTTATATACCTAACCTCAATATTATCCAACGCTATGGGTCTAATCAAATAAACGCCGACAGCCGCCGGCGCCCGCCACCCACCGCCCGCCGCCCGCCGCCCGCGCTCTTCCCCGCGCTCGCCCGTAGTGCGAAAAAGACTGTTTTTTTTTCCAAATTATGAGATTTCGTGGATAAAAACTGCACAAATTATGAATAGTGTTTTGTTACACCATAATAATCAAAAACATGTAAACTCTAATAACTTGAATTTTCTTTTGTGGCATTTACAGGGCGTTATATTAAAAAAAATATATATCTATAAATGCCGTGGACGAATTTGGCACAAAATATTTTAAACAACAGATATCAGTACTCTAAAACACATAAAACCTTTATAACAAATTGTAATTTTTTTTTAGAGGTAGCTGAGTGACTTTTAGGTACTGGTTTAATTTCAGGATTTCCGTGGACAGAGATGGCACAAAATTCATTTGTAGATCAGTTACTACTTTATTATTATCATGAAAGGAAAATTTTCATCTGTAATATTTTTTCGTCCTGTACTGATCGAAAGGACAAATACCTAAATTTCTACCTAAGCAAGTACCTAGGATGGCACAAAATAATATATTAGGTTGGGTGAATGGTCTGAAAAATATATGCAAAATTTAAACAACTTTAATATTTTTGAAACCTTAAACCGTAGCGCTACGGGTCTATCATTCTCAACAAGACAGGACGACGCGGCCGGCTAAGATTCAACTTCAAAGCATCTAAGTTCAAAGCAAGAAAAAATGGGATTATACAAAGCTCCGTGATAGATGACGAGTGCTAAATACGTAGGAAGTTGACCTGTTTTTAATTTATCAGTACCTGGGCAACCGAGCTCTGCTCGGCAGAAACTCGGTACCAAGCGTTTTCCCAGAGATAAGACCAAGCTAGATCAATTTTTCATCCCTGAAAACCCCCAAATACCAAATTTCATCGAAATCGTTGGAGCCGTTTCCGAGATCAAAACACCGGAGGGGTGGGGGGGTGGGGGGGGGGGGGTGAGAGGGGGGAGGGGCTGCGGGGGAGGGAGCGCGGGGAAATTAAAGGGGGGATGAAAATTTCATTGATTTTGCCGTAGGATACACCGTTTTCAAGATATTTGACAAAAAAACCGGAGGGGGTGGAGGGGTGAGTCACGTTAAACTATCGTCCGTAAACCTACTTTACAGACAACCGGCTTTTCCTGTTCTGTGCTCCCAATAGGGAACGTGCACATAGACGGTGCTGCCATGGTGCCATAAGGGTGCCATTAATTTGAATGTTTTACCTTGATAAGTTTGTTTTACTGTCCGCATAGTGTCTCTTCTGTCGCATTAGGGCTGCCGCCTATAGTTACTGCACGTTCCCTATAATACTTTTTCTAACAAAAAAGTAACTTTTTCTCACAAAAAAGTAACTTTTTCTCACTAAAGAAGAAACTTGACGTTTTCTCATGAAAAATAAACTTAAAAAAAAAACTAAAAATCTTGAAAAAAAACGTGGAAGCGAACCGAGGTCGGCTGGATCCGCGACCACCCGATTTCTAATGTGCCATTATGATCTGCTCGAAGTCGGCGAAATTTAGCTTTATATTCTAATGCAAACAAAAATAGCCGGAAAACACGAGTAAAAGCGATTTTCTGAAAATGAAACATAGCTAGATCAGTTTTTCATCCCCGAAAACCTCCACATACCAAATTTCATCGAAATCGTTGGAGCCGTTTCCGAGATCCTGATTATATATATATATACAAGAATTGCTCGTTTAAAGGTATTAGATAGATAGATAGATAGATAGATAGATAGATTAGATAGATAGATAAGTTGAATGCAATCTTAGCCAGTGTTTTGTGTCAACAGCGGTGATAGTCAATTTACGTTACGTAGTAAAACAAAATAAAGTACCAAAGCAAGCTAAGCAAAGTGGTGACGGCCATTTGCAAATAAGCTTCTCAGTTATATTTTTATAACTTATAATTGTGCTTACGATCTCGGTCGTGTGTGTGTGTCTATGCATTTATAAGCGTGAAATATGCAAACTTCTTAGCATAACTAACCTAATTTCACTCACTTTAATACTACGGTAAAAAACAAAGCTTTGCATTTCTCTTTGCAGACGTATTTTCTATAAACATATCTGTTCTTCTGCGTGTATGATAAACGCTACAGTTTACCTCTCAATCTATTTGCAAGACAAAGTACATACTTACTTAACTATTTAAATTCAACCTTTTCTTAGGGTTTCCCAACCGAAAGGAAAATATGTTTTAACATATATTTTAATTTGATTTGCCGACTATTTCAGATCTCAACCTTAACGATAATTCAGTTGGAAGTAAGTTGACGAGGACGAGAAATACATAAATACTTCTTGGCGGAAGCTGTATAATGCCTGTGCCGGTTAACTAAGTAAGCAAGCAAGGATTGATTGGATTCTTTTGTCTACAATTAAAGCGGCGTAATTAAGGTATGGAATCGGTAAAGTATTACATTTATTTTACTTTTGCTGATGTGAGAAAGTATTTGCGGCATTTAATGCTTACGAATAAATGTACCTATACCTATACTAGAAGTATTCTAGTAGGTAAACATTATTATTTACGTTGCTTGCTTGCACTTACAAGATGGAAGATTTAAAGACACTTGTGCAGCAGAGAGGGTCGATTAGATCTCGATTGACGTTATTTAAAAAGCACTTGTCTTCTTTACTCGTAAATAATTTAAAGGAAATTTCATGTGCTGAAATAAACGAGTTTTCATTACGTATGAATAAAATGCAATCGGTGTTGAATGATTTTGATGAGATTCAAAACAAAATTGAGCTGCTAGATACATCCGAAACACAATTACAAGAACGGGAAACAACTGAAAATTTATTTTATGTCAGTTTTGGGCAGGCCCAAGAGTTAACAGAAAAGTGGAAGGTTTGCCAAGAAAGGGACGAAGTTTCAAATATTTCTAGCCGCAATGGTGCCACTAGGATAAAGCTGCCACCCTTGAAACTTCCTCCTTTTGATGGTAATACAAGTAAGTGGCTAGAATTTCGCGATACATACTTATCGCTTATTCATAAAAATGATGAAATGGATGACATATGTAAATTCCATTATTTAAAGTCATACTTGGAGGGGGAGGCAAGTGCCGTAATTAAGTCAGTGTCTGTCTCTGGGGACACATATGCTATTGCTTGGTCTTTCTTATGTGAAAGATATGATAACACACGCTTGCTGGTTAATCAGCACCTCAAGTGTCTTTTCAATATTGAACCTTTGTCAAGGGAAACTGATAAGGGTATACGCAACCTAATTGATTCTATTTCAAAAAACTTACAAGCGCTTAAGACCCTCGGGGAATGCACAGATAAGTGGGATACCCTTATTATTTACATGGTATCTATGAAACTGGACAGAGTTACTGCTAGGAGGTGGGAAGAGTGTAGAAACGACTTTGATAAATCGCCTACTTTGATTGAGTTTTATAAATTCTTGCGTAATAGGGCTGATGTTCTGGAAACTGTTCAGTCTACTCGTTCAGATGTAAAAAATGAAAAACGTCCATTTATCCCAAAAACTAAATCTTTTATTGCTTCATCATCTCAAATGCCATCTACTAGCTATCAATGCATATCCTGTAAACAAAATCACAGATTAATTGAGTGCCCTAAATTTAAAACATTATCCGTAGATGACCGTTATCAGGGTGATTCTTCGAGGCCACGATTTTCGATGTCCGGGGGCTAATTCAATATAAATAGTTCTTGGAAACATTCTAAAAGAGGTGGTGTCACCATACTTCTCCGTAGTGATACAGATTTCAGTACAATTACAGAAATTGAAACTTTCTCGCATTCGCATGTTTTTGAATGTTGTGCAGTCAACATCATACCGTACAATATAACTGTGGTCTGCATCTATACGAACCGGACGCCAATGTCAGTATCATCAGTATTCTTCAGCAAGCTGGAGAGTCTACTACGTGTTGTATGCCAAAATAGAAGGAAAAAGATCGTACTTTGCGGTGATCTTAACATAGATACAAGAAAAAAGTCAAACATATCAACTGAGTTGGAGTGTATACTTGAGTGCTACGGTCTGCAATTGATTATTAAAGAACCAACTAGAGTAACGGCTTATTCGAAAACGTGTATTGACCACATCGCTACTAATATTGTGGGGGGAAAGGCGAAAGTCATGGATCTGGGTTTATCTGATCATACTGCACAGTTCTATTGTATCCCAATTAAGAAGCGGCTTCCTCCGCCGGTTAAATGGTGGTACGAATACAGAAGAGACTACAGTAATGATAATCAACGCAAATTTTTGCAATGCTTGTCTTCCCTTTCTTTTATCGATATTCTGTGTGAAACTGATGCTACAGCAGCATTTAATGGACTTTATGATTTGTTTATGCTATTTTATGATTTGTGTTTTCCGACAATAAGGGTGAGGCTTTCTAATCAAATGTATAAATCGCGCATGTTAACCAAAGGAATTCGTAACTGCTGCAGAAGGAAAAGACAGCTTTACTTTTTGAGTCGGAAGATACGAGATTACACGGATTTGTATCAGAAATACTCTCGGTCATTAAAGAATTGTATAAATTTGCATAGGAGGTCTGAGAACCTTAAATATATTAAAAAGACAGACGGTAAATGTAAGGCAGTCTGGAATCTAATTAAAAATTATACTACATCGGATATTAAGGTAAAATCTATAAGTAATATAATAGTAGACAATAACAACATTGATGACCCACAGCAAATTGCAGAGTATTTTAATGATTATTTTATTAAGACAGTGAGTGATAATTCGCGGGAAAACACTAACGATGACATGGATATCCAAAACAACTCATCAAGTATTTTTTTGAATCCAGTTAGTGAGTATGAACTAATTAGAATAGTCAAATCTTTAAATAACTCAAAAGCTGTTGGTTATGATGGTGTGCGAACGGACATAATTAAAAAATGTATTTCAGTCATAGCACGCCCCTTTGTACATGCATTGAATTTATCTTTACTTCAAGGTTTTTTTCCTGATTTACTCAAAAAATCGGTAGTAAAGCCATTGCATAAAAAAGGGGAAAAGAGTAACATGGATAACCACCGTCCGATAACTCTCATACCTATTTTTTCAAAAATTTATGAAAAAGCAATGTACAATAGACTAGTTACCTTTTTTGAAAAGAATAATTTAATAAACGAAGAACAGCATGGCTTTAGAAAGTCCCACAGTACTTCCTTAGCAATGTTTAAGCTAATAAAGCAAGTATTAGACTGTATTGATAAGAAAATCCCGGTAACAGTACTCTTCATGGATATGAGCAGGGCATTTGATTTTGTATGCCATAAACGTCTTACCACTAAGCTGTCACGATATGGGATAAGAGGCCCCGCACTAGACTGGATCAAATCATACCTCTATGACCGGACACAATGTGTAGAGTCTGTTAGGTATTGCTCGGAGTCCAAAGTACTTGAAACATATAGATCGTCTTATGCTAATAATAGGTTTGGTGTACCCCAAGGCAGCATCTTGGGTCCGCTATTGTTCTTGATGTATATCAATGACTTGCCTAATAATCTTACCCATGAATGTATTTTATTTGCCGATGATACTTCAATTATTATAAAAGGCTATAACCTCGCGACCTACAATAGAGATATAAATGATGTACTCGCACAATCTATAACGTGGTTAAGAGCGAATAATTTAAAGGTAAATATTGACAAAACTAAGTTTATCCAGTTCCATACGTATAAAAATCAACCTAAGATATTAAATATAAGCTTTGATAACGAATCAGTCGAAGAAGTTTTTCAAACCAAGTTTTTAGGAGTAATAATTGACCGTAACTGCAACTGGAAGACTCACTTGGATCATATCTGTTCCAAAGTCAACAGTTTTGTTTATGCCCTTAGAAAAATAAGGCAAACAGTATCCGTACCGGCTGCCTTAACAGCATATCACGGTTATATCAATTCGTTATTGCGTTATGGTATAGTTCTTTGGGGGAACTGTGTAGATATGGAGAGGTTATTTTTGGTTCAGAAACGTTGTATGAGGGCAATATTCAACCTAAGAATAATTGAATCATGTCGCCCATATTTCATTCAACATGGCATTCTCACAGTGATAGGTTTGTCTATTTTGGAGGTTTGCGTTTTTGTACACAAACATAAGACTCTCTTTACTAAAGAACAAGATATGTGTACGAATACGGTTAGGAGTCAGTATAAACATAAATTGTATAAGCCCTTAGTTAAACTGGCCCTAAATTCCAAAAACTCCTACATTATGTGTATCAAAATTTATAATAAGTTGCCTGACGATTATAAAGAATGCAATTTAAATTTATTTAAGAAAAAGACTAAAGAATGGCTTAATGAGAAATGTTTTTATTCTGTTAATGATTTTTTTTTTTAATTGACATACTTTTACCTATTATTAATTATTAAATTTTATTGTGACATTTAATTTAATTTCATTAACAATTGTAATTTAACTTTTTTTTTTATATTTTTATTCTCGATTATAGTATGTAAGCAAAAAGTGTGAACGCCTGTAAAGGTAAGAGTTTAGTGAGATTTATGATAAGAATGCATTATTGAACACCTATGTTACTGTACCTAAATTCTTCACAATATTAAATAAATAAATAACGTATTTTTTTACTACTATTTTTATTCCTCTGGACACAAAAACTAAAATGTTAATTATTTTTAAAATGGTTTCATAAAAATGAGGGCCAAAACAATATTTATGTTACTGAACAAATCTATTTTCATGGGAGCATGAATTTTTCTGTCAAATAAGTAAAAAAAAATACGACAGAGGAATAAATCAAAAATCACGACCTCGAAGAATCACCCTATCAGCAGGTGAGCCAGTGGAAGTTATGCAAAAATTGTCTTCGCCCCAGTCATCTTACTTACCAATGCCGCTCTGGTGGATGCAGGATCTGCAAAAGAAAACATAGTACTATGTTACATAAAGTAGTACAGTTTCAATATAATATAAATACTCAAGAGACCGTGGAAGGACAAAATAAAAATAATACAAACCTTTCTCAAGAAACGGCGTCTACCTCTGCCACACCTGCTCCTCAACATAAAATTCCAATTAAAAATAAAACTTCAGTCACAATGTCTGCCGTATCTTGTGATCAAGTTTTGCTTTCAACGGCGCTTGTCAACGTTACAAGTCAAGGTAAAACATATACTTTGCGTGCATTATTAGACAGCGGAAGTCCATCGTCATTTATATCTGAAACAACAAAACAAAGGATTAATTGCAATATTACTCAAGTCAATCGCGCCGTATCAGGCATCAATAATTCTACATTAAAAATAAATGGATATTGCGATCTTACTATAAATTCAATGTACAATGACTTTACCAAAGCTGTCAAATTTTATATAGTCCCAACTATTACAGACAAACTGCCCAACATAAAGATTAAATCACAGTTAGGTATTCAAACCAATTTAAACCTAGCTGATCCTCAGTTTTGTCACCCGTCAGAAGTCGATATTTTATTAGGGTCAGTTATATTCTGGGACCTTATCGAATCCCAACAGATTAAGCTAGGACATCAAAAACCTGTACTGACGGAAACAAAGTTGGGATGGATAGTAGCTGGCCCCACGGGGGGGGGGAGCTACGGTGATTCTTCGAGTTCACAAACCATAAAATGTAAATTTTCTCAAGACATTAAAGACCAATTGTCAAAATTTTGGGAACTCGAGGAATTGCCAATAACAAAGGCTACTTCGCCTAAAGACGCCTATTGCGAAGAACTGTTTGACAAAACTACGCACCGCGATGTGGATGCGAGATTTGTTGTCACAATTCCTCTAAGAGATTCGACAGATGCCCTTGGTGATTCTTACAAAATGGCCGAAAAAAGATTCATTAATAGTGAAAGACGGATGTCAAGTAATACTAATCTGAAACAAGCTTATTCCGAATTCATTCATGGATACGAGAAACTCGGGCATCTGACAGAAATCTCAAGGCCAATTTTCGGTTACTACCTTCCGCATCGCGCCGTTATTAGGCTAAAGAGTGAGACAACGCAGTTGAGAGTAGTTTTCGATGCCTCTGCCAAATCTACTACCGGGGTATCACTCAACGATATCCAACATATTGGCCCTCCCGTTCAAGATGATCTGTTAGCCATTTTACTCAGATTTAGGCAGCATAATTACGTAGTTACGGCAGACATCAAAAAAATGTATAGGCAAATACTCATAGAGCCTAGCCAGCGCCACTTACAATTAATTTTATGGAGAGACCATTAATCACAACCAATCAGAGTATTACAATTAAACACGGTAACGTATGGAACTGCGGCTGCTCCATATTTAAGTACTAGATGCTTGTTGTAGCTAGCCAAAGAGTGTGAAGACGAAAACATTGCTCAAGTCATACAGCATGATTTTTATATGGATGACCTCTTAACTGGGGCCAACACAGAAGCCGAATTAAGTCACATTTGCGAATCAGTAACTAAATTTTTAAAATCAGCACGTTTTCCTCTTCGGGAATTCCACACGAACGCTCCGTTGGTTGTAAAAAACCTTAAGATACTATGATACCTAAAGATTTGGACATTTCTGCGGAGTCAAGTGTTTTAGGTCTGGCATGGCATCCTACAGCTGATAAGCTGACTTTCTCGGTGGATATAGATACTACGCCACCAGCAACAAAACGCAGGATACTGTCAAATTCAGCCAAAATATTTGATCCACTTGGCCTGTAAAGTGCAATCACGATTACGCCTAAAATATTATTACAGAAATTATGGCTAACTAAATTAGACTGGGATGATTTGATTCCCGCAGAATTGTCCAAAAAATGGTTAGATTATGTAGAAAATCTAAAATATCTCGTCGGCATTAACATCCCCAGAGGCGTTTTGTGTGAGAAAACTAAAGCGATTACCTTACACACATTTTCAGATGCTTCTCAGCTAGCGTATGCTGCTTGTGTTTACTTAACTTCGACTGATAGTGAAGGTAATACACTTACACGTTTATTGTGCGCTAAGGCTAAAGTCGCGCCATTGAAGCCAACGTCAATACCACGCCTGGAACTGCTGGGTGCGTTACTGTCCGTGAGATTGTATATTAAAGTTAAAGATTCTTTACGCTGTCATATTGATAATGTGTTTCACTGGTCCGATTCCACTGTGGTCTTGAGTTGGCTGGAGGCTGATCCACGTAGTTTAAAAAAAGATATGTCATATTGGCCTCAGTTAGCTCGGAGCAATTCTAATAGTGAAGTACCTGAAATGAAAGCTTACACACTAAACTTGAATGAAACTACTCTAAACATGAAAAATACTAAATCTAAAAGCGATACTGATTCAGCAAACGCTCTTTCCAAGGTGTTTGAGTTTACTAGATATTCTAAAATCTCCACCTTGCAAAGAGCCTTTGCCTATGTGAAACGATTTATTTTCAATACGCGAAATCCTAACTCAAAGTTGTCGGGTTATTTAACCAGCGATGAATTGAATACTTCGCTTATGTATTTAGGTAAACAATCTCAACAAGAATCTTTTAGTAATGAATTACATCTATTACAAAATAATAAAAGCTTACCTGGGAAGTCTCGCCTTCTGTCACTGACCCCTTTTATTGATGATTCTGGTCTACTTCGTGTTGGTGGACGCATTCAAAATGCACCTGAAAATTATAACAAAAAACATCCTATTATATTGGATCCAAACCACTTGTTTACTAAGCTAATTTTTAAACATGAACATCTAAAATTACTACACGCTGGTCCACAACTTTTGTTGAGTAATATACGAGAAAGATTCTGGTCTTTGAATGGTAGGCTTTTAGCGAGAAGCACTGTTAACAATTGCAAGATATGTAGAATCATGAAAGCGAAAAATATAAACCCACTCATGGGTAACTTACCACAGTCACGTGTAACACCAAACATTCCTTTTTAAGTCTGTGGCGTCGACTATGCGGGCCCTTTTCAAATTACGGATCGTAAAGGCCGTGGTTGTCGTATTACTAAAGGCTTCTTATCGTTATTCGTTTGCTTTTCGACAAAAGCACTACATTTAGAATTGGCTAGCGACCTCACGTCAGAATATTATATCCAGTGTCTGAGGAGATTCATCTCCCGCAGGGGGAAACCAAGCATTATGTATTCAGATAACGGCTCTAATTTTGTAGGTGCAAGCAACGAAATAAATAGGTTTTTTAAAACAAATAGCGATTCCATTGCTTCTTACGCAGAAAATGAAGGTATAACCTTTAAGTTCTCGCCAGCTTACTCTCCACATTTCGGAGGTTTGCACGAATCCGGTATAAAAAGTGCCAAATTCCACCTCTTATGAGTGATAGGAAACACACACATGACGTATGAAGAGCTATCCACGTTGTTCGCACAAATAGAGGTTATTCTGAATTCGCGACCACTTACACCATTGTCATCTGATCCCAACGATTTAGAACCGTTAACTCCAGGTCAATTCCTGATCGGTAAAGCCTTGACGTCATTACCATCACCGTCACTATTAGAAATCCTAATCGTCTCAAGAGATACCAGCATATAGAACGAATGCGACAGCAGTTCTGGTCCCGTTGGCACAAGGAATTTCTATCAGAGTTGCAGCAAAGAATGAAATGGCAGATCAATCAAGAAGGTCTACAAGTTCACATGGTCGTCATCAAGGAAGATAATGTCCCTCCTATGAATTGGCGTTTAGGGCCCATTATCAAGTTATATCCTGGACGTGATGACATCGCTAGAGTAGCCGATGTCTTGACTACAAGAGGCACAGTGCGCCGCGCCGTGTATAAGCTTTGCGCATTACATAACGACTCATCAACATCCTTTGCAACATCTCCTGTATCTTCATCGAGTTCAATGACACCTACATCTCCGTCATCATTGTCTACTACGAAGACTAAACTATCAGTTACGTCGATTGAACCTTCATCATCGTCGTCTGCTGCGTCCTTGCTGCTCGAACCTCAACCTACTCAAGGGGGGGGAGTATGTTAACGCCGATGTTTCCCAAACGATCCCGAGCGGTTCTGAGCGCGCGCGCCGACGGCGACTGCCGCGCCCTCCGCGCCACACACCGATATTCACCAGTGTCGAGAGCACGTCACGTATCGTAACGAAATAATAACCAACTTGTTTGTATTGTGAAGTATATAATAAATTCGTGAAAAATCTATTGGAGTCAGATTAATAACCACCCAAACATAGTTTGCGCACTCGACGCTGAGGGCTAACGCGTCCGTGTAAAGCGAGAGCGAGTTTTGCGAGAATCTTTGCTTTGAATGCTCATGTTTCCCTCAAACTTTTATGATTAGATTGTTCAGCCGTATGCGAATACATTAATTACATAATTAAGTTTAATAACAAAAAACTGAAAACATCTAAAGGGTCATTCTACTTTTCGTTGACCAGTAATTTTTTGTAATGTGCTCTTCAAATATTTTTTTACAAAACCGGTAAAGTGCTCGGTTTTATCATTAATCATTTAAATAGGCACATAATTAAGCTCACATTTAAAATTATCACATCGTATAAAAAGTAATCATTATCTATATATATAAAAGAAGAAACTGACTGACTGACTGACTGACTAACTGACATATCAACGCACAGCCCAAACCGCTGGGCCTAGAGATTCCAAATTTGGCACGTAGGTTCCTTATAAGGTCTGGAGGTGCACTAAGAAAGGATTTTTCAAAATTCACTCCCTAAGGGGGTGAAACGGGAGTCCAAAGTTTGTATGGGGAAACAAGATTAGTTCGACTATTTTATTCTAAACTTCACAGAAGTACTCCTAACGATAAATGAATAAACACGTGTTTCAGGTTTTATGGGAATTCAACCCCTAAAAGGGGGAAATGGGGTGACAAAGTCTGAAAATCAACATGGGTATTGTTTCTATGGTTTATCGGGTCACTGGTTACGAAAACAACAACAGTTTTAAAATCCGACGTGGCGGACGTAAAATACCATCTCCCTGGATGGGGTGCGATGGGGTTGAAATGTCTAAATCTTGATATATCAACGCACATCGCAAACTACTGGACCTAGAGACTTGAAATTTTGCACATAGATACCTTATACAATGAAGGCATCCACTAAGGAAGGATTTTTGAGAATTCCCACGGGAACGGTAAAAAACGGGATTTATATATTCGATTGCGAGTGACTTTATCTCAGTAACTATAATACCTAGACTCTTCAAATTTGATACACAAGTAGATATTACATTAGTTAAAACATTTATTACAGGATTTTTCAAAATTCCCACGGGATAAGGAAAAAACGGGATATTCAATTCAACGGGATTCTATGAACTATAATTACTAGACTCTTCAAATTTGGCATTGTAATAGGTAATTATAATAGTAAAAACAGTTTTAAGGATTTTCGGAAATTCCCACGAGATAAGGAAAAAACGGGATTTTTCGTTTTACTGGTCGTAGAAAGCTGAAATTCGGCTTGTAGAGGTGGATTAAGAGAGGGCTTTCCAAAATTCCCATGAAATGAAATGAAATGAAATTTGAAATGAAATTGAATTTATTTGCATTAAGCGTGGGATTAAATCGATGTTAGTAAAATTTATTATTGTACACACACTTAGCTATTACAAGCATGCAAAAATTTATCGTCTTAAAACTAAATGTGAAAATATAATTATAGAACCATGTCGAAGAATTAATAATAAGTATACAATTACAACAATATAAATTCATTTGATTAATCATTTTCATAAGTCACATTTTATTATTATATTCCAAGAATTCATTTACACTGTAAAAACATCTGTCTTTTAACCATGGGAACCATGGAACGGGAAAAACGAGATTTTTCGTTTTACTGATCGTAGAAAGGTGAAATTCGGCATTTAGGTTGCTTGGGGAGTGTAAAGGAGCATTGAGAATGGACTTTCCAAAATTCTCACGAGAACGGGAAGAACGGGATTTTTCGTTTTACTGGTCATAGAAAGCTGAAATTTGGCAAGTGGGTTCCTTGGGGAGTGTAGCGGAGCATTAAGAAAGCATTTCCCGAAATTCTTACAGAAACAGGAAAAACGCGATTTTGCGTTTTACTGGTTGAAGAAAACTAAAATTTCAAAATTTATAAGTTTATACTGTAACTAGACCACAAAGGACTCTTTAACCGATTTCAAAAAGAGGAGGAGGTTATGCTTTCCACTTTATGTATTTTTTTATGTAGGTATGTTCACCGATTTCTCGGTCAATTGTGGACCGACTTTAAAAATTTTTTTTTTCGAAAGAATATAATATACTCCTGAGATGGTCCCATTGTCACCAAATCAGGATCTGATGACGGGATCTCAGGGAAATCGAGGGCAACCCTCAAATTTTGTAGGCACGCATTACGTTTTCATATATTTTACCTCAAGCTATTTAAGTGTTTGCGTCTGGGAGACATCATCTCATGTTGATGAGCTGATGATGGAAGGTTAAACTCCTTAACGGTTAGAAGTAATAGGAAGTTTCTTTAAATATCATATGCACGTATAGACCTTTAGTTGTATTCTTTCTGGTTATTCAGATGAGCTGATGATGGAAGGTATAACTCCTTAACGGTTAGGTCACACAACACCTTAACAAGATACTATAATATGTATAATATCAATGCGAAGTAGGTACACAGCGCTTCCAGTTACTCAAGTTTCCGTAGAAGGTCAGAAAACATTGCATTAGACCTAATGCAGGACAAGGGAAACGCTTACTACTTGCACACTTTCTTGCACGCTTGCTTGCTTGCGTGTATGCATGCTTGCTTGCATCTTGCTTGCATGCTTGCTTGCATGCTCGCGTGCTTGCTTGCTTGCCTGTATGCTTGCTTGCTTGATATCTTGGTTCTTTGGAAAACTCATGGTACACGCGAGCGAAGCCGCGGGCAAAAGCTAGTTATCTATAAAGTAGGCAACGCAGTGGGGACATGCATGTCCCCACCATTTGTATGGAAATTAGTGTATTTTCCGCTGAGTTACCAATTTTTTCCACAAAATTTCTTTAAATTTAAAGATTTTTTGTTTCAACTGATTAAATATAGTTATTTCAGTTTTTATTTAAGTTATTTACACTTGAAAAAATCACCAGGTATGCCTTATATTTCACAAAAGATTAATGGTTACTTAAAAGTAGAATGGCCCAAAAATAAAGTATTAAGAAAATATCTGGCAGTGCAACTATTATGTAAGTGTAATTAGGTACTTTAAATAGGTACTTGCAAATAAATGCTTACATAATAATCACATTTATTTTATTTTTCAGCAGGTGTACCTACACGGGCGGCGGTGTCGTCCGACATCAAAGGCGATTCTAAACTGTATAGATTGTAAAACTATGCTTGTAGTTATAAAATTAACTCTAGTTTCCGTGAGTCTGTCTAATAAGATATTTTGTGACTATCAAGAATTCAGAGGGAAATGACCTTAGGGCCTTTATTCTCTTTATTCTATACTTAGGGACGGACTGGTTCTAACTGCAATTGCGGATTCTCCGTACATTTCAGCCGCAGCTAGCGTGCAGTTTTGCGGACTGCAATGTAACTGCAATGGAAAATGTACGGGCAGTCGGCAGTTGGAATGCAGTCCATCTGTTACGGCCCTTAACCCGTCACGCGTCCCAGGGACTACGTTAGTCCCTAACTTTTTTTTGCGAAAAATGTCCTAGAGACTACTACTGAAGTCTCTAGGACATATCCCGCATAAAAATAAATTTTACTAATTTTAGTATGGTGGACGCGTGACGGGTTAAGCAAATTGTCTTGGCATTCAGTCCTCCAGGCATAAACCTCCATTCCATACGAAAAAAATGGTAGTAGGTATCATCTCTAAGTATTTCCACTTCCTTTTTTCTCCAACGTAACGAAGTAGCTATCCGTGCACTCGTAAGCATATCGTGACCTTGACCTCGCTCGTTTAAATTCGGAAGCCGGGATCGTCCTGTTGCGGACCGCGAATGCCGACCTTCTTTTGTGGAGGGAATTTGTTTGTTTTTGAGGTGCTCGAGATTGGGTTCTGGTTAGGATCTTGGCGGGATTTCGTGAATGAATTGAAGCGAGTGTGACGATTTGCGTTTTGTTTTTGTTTGTGGTTAGCTATATTATTTGTATAGAAGGTGGATTTCAATCAGTTTTTACAGTGTAATTGTAATGCGTTGGAGTTTATTATTACTTAATGATTTTAACACGAACTCGTGGACAAATTAAATCTAGTTTAGATCGCTTAACCTACTTTAACCTTGATAGTTTATATACATTTTGACACTACTAAACCGAGCTTAACACTAAATCGAGATTTTTTTTCCTACAATTAGCCATTAAAGCGAGCTTGCGGGGACCCGGGTTAGCTACTTAACTCCGAGTTAACTGCTAACCCAGGGTTAACAAATGTCAAAATGTATGAAACTGTCATTCTTAACCCAGGGTTACCGATTTAATTTTAAACCCTGAACTGTGCAAGTGGGTTTTAAATGTGTTACTTGGGGGTTATAGCGATTCTGTAATAGTCTTTTATTTTATAGAGGCGACTGTGATTAAATTACGTAGTTCGTAATATCATTTTGTATAAAGAAACTAGCTATTGCCCGCGACTTCGTCTGCGAAGAATAGGGGTAGGTATAGGTACAAATAATAAATAGCCTACGACCTATTCTCATGCCTACCGAATATGGAAGGAAAAGTTTCATAAAAATCGGTCAAGCTATTTCGGAGGAGTTCGATAGCAAACACCGAGACACGAGATTTTTGTTATATTTATTTCAAAAGTTTATTTCGTAAGTAATGACAACTAAAATGCAATTTTATTTTATTTTCCTGGCAAACACTACATGAAACTGAATTTAAAAGGCTAGAACTGGATTATAATTTATTTAAGACCTCTTTTTTCTTCGATCCTCTTTACAACTCTGTAACAAAAATCAAGCATTTAAATTTAAAATAAATCAGCTCTTAAATAATAAAAGCAACAATATAAAAATCATCTGCATACGTAACGTCCAATACCTAATTACTTTTCTCGTCATATCTCAACCAATAACTTTCAAAAACATCTTATGTTCAATTCACAACAGTTAAATGTAAACTCTATCAAAAATACTGTAGGTCTTTATTGAGTTGTTCATAAAGTGTACGTAGGACCTTTTCGAAATCAAGTTATTGACTTCAATTGCGAATGAGACACGTTGAAATAACTCAGAGCTCGTTACAATAAAATCAAGAACTAATAATAAATCGGTGAAGAACTAGAACGCAATTCAAGTGTAGAAAATGTACAATTACTACAATGCTATACAATGAATCTTTATTGTATGCATAATGTATAGAACACAAAGGATACAATACAGAAAAACATAATATCTAGACTTGCGTCCAAACTAAACTAGATGTTCGAAAAGCCCTAACTTTTCTTCATAATCTTTGATCAATTATAACTGTAGATCCACAGTCGCGCGCCCGAAAATGTCCGAGCCAAATGAGCGCCACTTTGATAAAAGTGGCCTTCTTTTTTCTCAGAACGTTGCGTGAAATTGTCAAGTTTAGCTGTCAAGTGTCAACCGAAATTCGACTGTAATGAAGTAAAGACTAGGTTCAAATTTCTGTGTAGGTGATGATTTTATTTGTTACGCAACCAAATAAAAAAGTTCGGACATTCTTTCATCACTTAAGCTCTGAAAGTAGGTTGCATTTAACTTGAAATCAGTGTTGTAAATTCGATTTACATCTTTAGGGACGTAAGTAAATTTAAAAATCGAATGGTGCGCCTTTGTATTCACGAACTGGTAAACAAGGAGATTGTAATGCGTAATACTTCCCTCCAAACCTCCATGCTGGCATAATGCTGCTGGCCAGTGCTGGCTGAATGTGCCAAAGCCAAAGAGCCAGGCCATTAAAAAAAAAACAAAAGACGGCTTGGCGCGATAAAATTTCTTCCGCTCTGTTACAAATTGCGTATACATTTTTAACATAACGGTTTTTCTTTATTTCCTCGCATTTGTGAGGAAAAGTAGAGTGTTCAACTCGAGTGTAAATAATCAATTACACCCGCGAACTATAAGCACTCTCGCTCGCTTTGTTCGCTCGTGCGCCTAAATATCTTGGGTGTAATTGATCACTTACGACCCTTGTTTATCAATATACTATTAACGACCAGCTGTTACCCGCGACTCCGTCTGCAAAGAATTCGTTTATCGCTATCCCGCGGGAACTGTACAATTTTCCTGGATAAAAAGTATCGTTTACGTTAATCCAGGTACCATAATGTACATGGCAAATTACATCAGATTCCTACCAGTTTTAGTGTGAAAGTTAACTAACATCCACACATCCATTCGTCCATACAAACTTTCCGTTTATAATATAATATTAGTAGGATTTTTTTAGCATGGTGACAAACGTGGGTTAGCGACGCCTACGGACACTCGCGACTCCCTGGGTGTCACCAGTGCACGTCTTTTTAGAGAGACAGAGGTATTTGTGAGCAATGCCGAGGGAAGTTCATTCGACAATTTAGTACTTTAGGGCAATAAGTTACAAATAAACCGTAGTAAAGTGGAGCGCTAACATCCATTTTATGTGCATGGAACGATTGCAAGCACTCAAGGGTGTCCATATCCATAGTATATAATATTATAAATACTATTGTGTCTGTCTGTTACCTATACACGCTTGCACTGTGGAACCGATTTAGATGAAATTTGGTATGGAGATAGTTTGAGACACTGGAAAGGACATAGGATAGTTTTTATCCCGGAAAATTGCATAGTTCCCGCGGAATAGCGATAAACGAATTCTTTGTAGACGGAGTCGCGGGTACAGCTTGTCTAATTTAAAATGACGCGCCCACCACCGCATTTGACATACAGGATTTCAAATCCTGTATGTCAAATGCGGTGGTGGGGCGCGACAAGCTCTAACAGCTAGCATAATTTAATATATGCGAAAATAACTATGTCTGTTAACTCTTCACTTCACGCTTAAATTTTATTGTTGAGCCGATTTAGATGAAATTTGATTAGGATATAGTTTTAAAATCTGGGATGAATAGGTATAGGATAGTTCTTATGCCGGAAAATGGTAATGGTAATGGTGGTCCCTGCGTCACTTTCATGGAATTGTCACATTATTGATGTATTTACCTAACATACCCTACTAGAATATGGCTTCAGTTTTGTACGTAAAGTTCTTTTTTCAGTAAGTAATTTACTCATTGTAAAATTTGCAAAGATAGTAAATTACTAGAGCGTCCACAGTGATCAATTTCATCCGTTTATATTGATTTATATTGTACTCAAATGTCCTTTTTCAATAAAAAAAAATAAAATAGAGTTCAGGGCAGAGTATACAATAAAACTGCTAGTTGAAAATCGCAATTCACAATTGTTCTTACGTTACAATTTGCACTAAATTTATCATACAATAAGGTTTGTATCTGGAGATTATTATTCAAATCAAGCTGCATTAATCAATGCGTCGATAAAAGAAAATGAGTGTGGCGATGCTCCTGCGCATATAGGGATGGGACGAGATGATTAATAATGCTATCGACATCGATTTTCACTTCCAACTAAAATAATAACCATTTGAAATGAACTACTTTTACCTTGCTTCTCTGTAACCCACTGTGCACCAAATCTACATCTGTGCGACACGTATAATAATAGGCCTTTACGTCTGTGACAGATGATTTAAGTAGCACCCTGGTGACAATTGTGCTCGTAGCTTAAAAGACCGATACGGTAGGATCCCTCGGCCGCACTCGCGATAAGTGTATGCAGCCCCAGATGGTCAAGGGTTGGTGGCTCGGTATTATGATTATTATTATTAAGTACATATATAGTTTTATACAAAAATATCGTGTCACAGTGTTTATTTTCGAACTATTTACTCCGAAACGGCTTGACCGATTTTCATCAAAGTTTTTGTTTATATTTGGTAGGTCTGAAAATAGGCTGTAGGCTATATTTTATAGCCCTATTCTTCGCAGATGGAGTCGCGGGCAACAGCTAGTTGTTTTATACATAAAACACGACACTTTTTGTTTGGCAACGGATGTGTGCTCGGTGTAAGTCTTGCTACTCTATTTTTACGCATTTCAAATGGACCGATGATGGTCTTAGAATTTTGGTAAGTCCATGCATGGAGCTCCAATTTCAGTGCTTAAATGTACCGTCAGCAAAAAGGTGGTTTCAAAATGAAAATTTTCATATCCACCACACGAATAGCGGACAAGAATAGCCCATTGCGTGTTGTAAAAGATGATTAAGAGAAATCCAGAAGACAGCAGCAGCGTCTTCTGTATATTACCAACCAATCCAACCATAAATTATTCGACAATGCAGGTCTTGCGGCTGGCCAATCTGGCCATGACCAGGTATGACTACATCGAAATGGTGCAAGAAGTTTATCGATAAAAAGTCCCATCACTAATCACATCTCGCGTGAATCGTAGTGTGCGTGCGAGATAATGAAGTATCTGCACTAATATATTATAAAGTTCATTATAAACAATTATTTATTGTTAGCGCATGTTTATTAATAAGGAGAGTCGATAGCTACTGTGCATGTGTTTGTGACCATAGGGTTGGTGAAGGTTTATGTTGCTAATTAAAAAAGATGAATTAGATATAATATACTAGCTGTAGCTCGCGAATTTGTCTGCGAAGAATTCGTTCAACACTGTCCCGCGGAAGTATGCAATTTTATGGAATAAAACTATCCTGTGTCGTTACTAGCGAGCATCTCAAATTTAATTAAATCGGTTCAGATTTTTGAGCGAAAATATAATAGCAGCGATTTTTGGGAATAATTTCGAACCCATTGACTATCCCTAGTTTCAAATAGAGTATCTACTGTGTTATTTTTTTAAGTTGTGTTAAATATCTGCTTTAAATGTATAAATGTAAGTAATAAAACACCATTGTAGATGTAGTTGTAAAAATATACCTTGTTGAGTTTCTTACTGGATTCTTCTTAACAGAGTTAAGACGGATCGGAGCGCAAGCGACTCGGATTGGTTAAGTTAAAAGGCTAATGCGGCAGCGTAGCGTAGCGAAGATAGATAATAAATAGATGAAAGAGATAGTGTGATGATTGGACCGTATTTTTAAGGCTGGCAACCCTAGCCCGCCCTTTAACTGTCAATGCAGCGAATATGAAAGTAAGCACAAAGCAGTCGGGTTAGATTGCGGCGCCCGCGCAGCTAACATAACGTACTGCGTGTTGTGATTGGCTGCTGGATGTGGAAGTGTTCCCGGTAACAGCTTACAATGTTGATTGAACTCTGGATTTAATTTTGTAAGGATTAATCTTGTTAGTACACGGTTGCTACGGTTCGAGAGAAAAATATGTAGGTATATAGTATATCATCATCATCATCATCATCCACAAGCCTATATTCTTCCCACATCAAGGCACTGGTCAGAATGAGATTCTTGCATAAACGTAACTATCATAAAGTCGCTGGTGAGCAAAGTAATTGTTTCAGTTCATTAGAAAAAAAAACAAAATAAGCATTAAAAAAAAATGCGGATGTCACGATATGGTCCCAAATCAGGAAACTGCCGATCTTGGTTGGTATTACTAGGGTCTGTACACCAAGTTTCATCCAAATCCGTTCAGGCGTTATTGGGCATTTTTATTTTTTCTTGTACCTTTTGACTTTTTTTTTAATTCGGAATGTTTTATGTGATTTCTGCTCAGAATCACGAGCTCTTTCGATCCTACTAGGAGAAAAAAAGTGTCCAAAGTTTTTTTTTCTCGTTCCGTTACCATTTTTCATAGACTTTATATGACCGTAACGGAATGGAGGAATCGAAAATTATATGAAATTTTTGGAACACTTTTTTTCTCCTAGTTGGATCGAAATAGCTCGTGATTCTGAGCAGAAATCACATAAAACTTTCTGAGTTTAAAAAAAAGTCAAAAGGTACAAGAAAAAATAAAAATGCCCTATTACTTGATGGACTTACAAACATCCAAACATTTTCACAATCTTTCTCAGTTATAATATTAGTGAGATTCATCATCATCATCATTTCAGCAGCAGGCGCACAGAGACGTCGAGTTGCGGAAATGAGCCCGTTATTACCTATTATTACCTACCTAAGTATTACGTTTGGAAGCGGCTTGCACACCTTGAACTTGCGGTCTTTAACAAATTGTCCGTCCACCTCGTTGGTGGACGTCCCACGCTGCGCTTGCCAGTCCGTGGTCTCCATTCGAGATTAGTAGGCTTTCCAGTCAGAAAACTTACAAGTTACAACCTTAATCTACAGAAACATTAATGACATATATGGATTTTCCATTGCTTTTGACACGCTTGGCGGGTTTTAACGTGTCTTAAAAAGTGACGTGAGTAAGTGTGTTGTTTTATCTGAGTCACTTGTCGTCACAAGATTCTGTTAATGATTCGTCGGGATTCACAACATCGCATCGCGCAAGAAGCAACACCTAATGAATACAAGATAGACCCCCAGTGATAACCAAAACCGACGATAGTCATAAAACTACTAGCGCTACGCCGCCCGTTTAACCCCGCACCGAAGTGTGGTCCATTCGGACCGTTCGATAAAAGATAAGTCAAAAAAAACCGCCCGCCACCCCTGGCCGGCGGAAAAAAACCAGACAAAAAATAGGCCCCGCTCGTAATTTAAACGTCGTACCAGTTGTCGATAACCGGTGGCATGGATCTGTATTTTGTTTTTTTTTTCTGTTTTTGACAAGTGTGTCAAAGACATTTTGGTTGGACTGAAAAGATATGAGTTATCGTCGGTAAAGTAAGTAGTTTAATTAAAAGCACATCAATAAAGCAGCTGATAAATTTGACAAAATTAAAAACAAAGTAGTTAGGTACTTAATTTGTTTGTGGAAAATTTTAAACTTTTCTTAGTAAGTAAATATTTTGGTATTTAATGAAATGTGATTAAATGTAATCATTATTTTATTCATAGTGGCATACTTACTTACTATTTGTAGGTATGTCATAAATTCATATATTTATACGTACAAAATTTGGTAAGCGATGGAAAATTAGTAAGTATTGCAATAATTATAATTAGGTTTAAGGTAATAAAATGACATCATACAATACACGAAAATAATAATTAATACAACTGTCATGTAAAATGTCAGAGGTAAACACAGATAGCAAAATACATTTTAAATATAGAAAACTTAATATTAAATTTTCTGAAAAAAGGTTGCGAAACTCAGGACCGGGGTCAACATAATCCACATGTTTAATAGAGTAGCGTTTTGCAGTTGGTAAACTAGCAGATGACACTTGCGTACCCCTTATTTTCAGGAGATAGGGGTTATTTTTTAATGTTTTTTTGCGTGAATGCGTGTAGCAACCAAAAAATGTTTTGCCTTTCTGCATTCGTGCAATGATTGGGGTGGTCAATAGGTAAGTAGTTCTTTCAGAAAGAGTTGCAATTGTTTTAGAACGTTTCGAGCTGTGTTTGACGTAAGGACAAAGTTTTTTTTTAATGACTTAGTATAGTGTCATTTTGGATAAAGGCCTCTCCTCCACACCACAACTGCAATAGCAAACTAGATCTTTGGGTGCCTTTTTTTTGTCACGCCTAATAATTTTCACGGCGAGATTTTTCTACGCATGTCTTATTGTTAGACGAATTGTAAAATGCTCTTTAAAAATGCGTGCGTACAGCAATTTTAAAATTAATTTGACGATGATTTGTTTCGCAAATTATTGGGCAGATTCTTGGCAGATTTATGGAATGCCCGTATGGTACGCGGAAAGAACACGTGTCACCTTTTCTTAAAAATGAGATTTTAATCTCAAAATATTTATAAAATGAAATGAAATGTTTAATGTTTTAATGTTTATTTGGGCAAAAAACGGCACAATATAATGAGTGAACTTAAAGAAAAACTTAAGTAATACATAGGCCAGCAAATATGCCACAGTTAATTTATGCTAATGAAGTAACACGTAAAAATACAAACAGCAAAAAGGGCGTTAAAAAAAAAAAAAAAATATCACGGGACAATTCACACCAATTGACCTAGTCCCAAACTAAGCAAAGCTTGTACTATGGGTACTAGCCAACGGATAAACATACGTATATAGATAGATATACATACTTAAATACATATTAAACACCCAAGACTCGAGCACAAACATTCGTATTATTCACACAAATGTCTACCCCGACCGGGAATCGAACCCGGGACCTCAAGCTTCGTAGTCAGGTTCTCTAACAACTAGGCTATCCGGTCGTCGTTTAAATGTTAAATGGTTTATTTGCTAGATAATGGGTTAGATGTAATGTTACAAATATATCTTGAGTGCGCCAATATCTGCTGAGTCAGCATGCATAATCTTGTCATTTTGGCGATTTTTATCAATCATACAAAATAAAAAATATTTTTGGTCATGTCATTAGCTAATAATTATAATTTACTAGCTGACCCTGCAAACTGTCAGTAAAATTCATTAAATTAAATCAAATTAAATGAATTAAGACTATGGATTGAATTAAACCGAATTAATAAATTGAGCTGACCGAATTAAGCAAATTGAATTGCACATTATTCATTATTAGGTGAACTCGCAAAGTAGGTAGGTACTATAACTTAACATTGGACTAAATAATGGATATCTGAAAAATTAAGTACATATTTTTTCACTTTTAAAGAAATAGTTACCATAGTTAATTGTTCGTAATGGCTAAAGTTCAAACCGTATAACTCAAAAAGTTGCATAAGTGACGAAACATTTTCTTTCCCTGTACCTTTCATAATATGCAGCGATAAGGTTCCACCTTGGGAGGCGACTCAGTTTCTTTAACTGCACATCCCGCTTCCTTTGCCTAATGATCTACACTAATACAATAAAGTGGACTATGCGTGTTGTTTGTTCGTATAAGTGTGTAGGTTTAGCATAGCTGACATGCATGCTGCCAGTTAATAATAAATAAATATCACGGGACAATTCAAACTAAAAGACCTAGTCCCAATGTAAGCAAAGCTTGTGTTATGGGTACCTACTAGGTAACGGATAGACATACTTACATAGGTACTTAGATGGATATGTACCCCAAGACTCGAGAGCAAACATTCGTATTTTTCACACAATATCTGCCCTGACGTGGGAATCGAACCCCTCAAGCTTCGTTCAAGCTCTCTAACCATGGCCATTTGGTCGTCTAGTCTAGTTCCGTGATGTGACAAAACCGTGGGCATACACTAGTTTAAACATATGCAAATAACGCACTCGCATCCATCCCAATGGAGCAATAATGCTCATAAGTGGTCAAATGGACCTAGCGCACCTATCCTCTATCCTGGCATTAGTCGCAGGAACTCTAAACATAGTCACAATGGTCGTCATCATCCAATTGTGACGGTGGAAATGGTCCGTTTATCTACAATAGGAAGATCATTTTATTTCATTGCATTTCTTTAAGTTCATACATTATGTATGGGACGCGGTGCGCTGCCGTTTCGGACGTTGCTAATTATGTTGAAGGCTTTTGAGAATTGACAAGATTTCATATTTCTAAGACTAGAAAAGTATAATTTGATTCGTTCTCTGTATTCTGCTTGGAAAGAGAAAGACGCTGATATTTTGAAATTTTCACTAGGATTATTAATTAATTTATTACAATTTTTTTAAGATGTACTTATTCTAAAAGGGCATAACTCCAAAACTACCACACAATAGATCCATCACTTTTGTCTTGTCTCTATCAAAAAAAAGTGATGACGTAAATCTGACGTTGAGGTTGCTATGAAATTTAAAATTATTACAGCACTTTTTTTCTGGTGAAAAAGGCAAAGGGAACATATCTATTCTGTGGTAGTATTGGTAAATTCAGATATATTTTTTTAATAAAATAAATATCAGGGGACAATTCACACCAATTGACCTAGTCCCAAAGTAAGCTAAACAAAGCTTGTGTTATGGGTACTAAGCAACGGATAAACATACTTATATAGATATATACATACTTAAATACATATTAAACACCCAAGACCCGAGAACAAACATTCGTATTTTTCATACAAATATCTGCCCCGACACGAGAATCGAACCCGGGACCTCAAGCTTCGTAGTCAGGTTCTCTAACCACTAGGCCGTCTGGTCGTTTAAGGTCTTATATTTTTTTAAATATGGAGAAATAAATTATAATAAATATTTTTCCGTGTTTAGGAGGCAAAACTCTTTCGATTCCTGTAGTAAGTAATTTTCAGATGTTAAAAAAATTTTAGCAGCATTTTAGATGTAAAAAGAACCGATCGAGTCCGGAACACTGTACTGCGTTCCAAAACATGCATTGTAGATGTAGGCAAAGCAACCGCCAGGCTGAAATGGGACTGGGCTGGCCATGTCTGCCGCATGCATCCAGAGAGGTGGGCGCGGGTTACCACTCAATGGGTGCCCCAGGACGGTTGCCGGCGCCGCGGCAGGCCAAGGCGAAGATGGCGGGATGACCTTGACACGTTCTCGAGCGACTGGTCAAACACAAGTGCAGACAGGGCGAGTTGGAAGTCCAGGGGAGAGGCCTTTGCCCAGCAGTGGGACACTGAAACAGGCTATTAAAAAAAAAAAGAAAAAAAAATGAAATCTCGTCAATTGGGTATTTGCCACCGATCAATTGGCAATTGATGAAATCCGCGCAAGAACTAAAGTCACGGACATAGCTCGAAGAATCGCTAGACTTAAGTGGCAGTGGGCAGGGCACATCGCCCGTAGAACTGACGGCCGATGGGGCCGAAAGGTTCTCGAGTGGCGTCCGCGGACCGTAAGACACAGTGTAGGTAGGCCTCCAACAAGATGGAGCGTCGACTTGGTGAAGGTAGCGGGAACGCATTGGATGCGGATGGCGCAGAGCCGATCTGTTTGGCGTGCCTTGGGGGAGGCCTATGTTCAGCAGTGGACGTCTTTCGGCAGTAATGATGATGATGAATTGGCAACTAGTGATAATGACACCACCAATCAACTGACGTACTTTTTATGAGCTGTCAAAACACAATTCTCCCGTATAGGTGGAATAGCAATAGCAACTTACGACGTCACTTGTTCGCCAACTCAATCCTAACTATTTATTTGTTTTAAAGTAACAAAAATCTAATTTTGCAGTTAATCGAAAATTAATCTGGTTTTCAGGGCTAAAATAAAGCGTTTTTATACTGGAGTCGTGTCTTGGATTTTTTTTAATGGCGTCAACATCCCTATTGTGCTATGATTTTATTCGTGTTTGAGTTAATGAGGGTTTTCTGACAGGTGGAATATCGCTAGATGGCGTTAGTATCGTAAAGTCTATTTGACGTTACACCCACACAACAAATGTCAAAGTTGTCAAACGGACCTGGCGATACTAGCGCCAAATAGCCTCTCATAGAAAACCCTCATTGCTCAAAGTAGATTATTTATACACTAGATAGAGCTTCGCCAGCATGAAAACGTCCCGAAAAATATAAGCCAACTGTTGGCTTATATGTCATTTGCCTCCCTTCAGTTTGAATGACGTAACGCGATCGTAATTATGAAGCTGTCAAATAGGTTTTTGGACGTTTTGTATCGCAATTTTTATTATTGACACTCTATCTAGTGCATAAATAATCTAAGGCTCAAAGATGTTAATCGATCCAGATCGTCTTAAAGGATAAAATGACACATTCACTGCCAGCAACGCATATATGCGTTTTCTAGACTTTTACCTAGTGCCACTGCCATAATCTTGCTGGAAATTGAACGCACTTGTGCGTTTGGGGCATCTGATAAATTCCCGAGTTTGACAGCCGGCAGCGAAGTATTAAGTGTAAAAGTAAGGCCGTAGTATTGCGAATTGGGAACTTCACATACACCATTGAATTACTTCGCAAGTGTGTACTTAGGTTTCCTCACGATATTTTCTTTCAACGTAAAGCTCATGGTAAATTTAAATTTAATTTCGTATATATCGAGGGGTGAAAGGCTAATGGCGTTAAGCGACACTATGGGTGATATTGAGTATATAACTCAAAATGACTCAAATTGAGTATATAACTCAATATCACCCATAGTGTCGCTTAACGCCATTAGCCTTTCACCCCTCGATATGTACATTTCGAACAACTCAGAGGTAGGAGCCCAGCAAAGTGGGAACAAGCCTTTTCCGTCGCTGCAAGACAGGGATGGAGATTAGCTGCATCCCGAGTTGTGTGAAGGTCGATCCGCTTCCTCTGCCGTTTGACGGCTCATCAACAAAATGTCATGAAAGGGATTTATATTTTCATCATCATCATTTCAACCGTAGGACGTCCACTGCTGGACATAGGCCTCATTGATACCCAATCACTACAGTTGGACGCGGCTTGCATCCACCTTGAACCAGCGGCCGACCAAATCATCCGTCCACCTCGTTGGTGGACGGCCCACGCTTGCCAGTCCGTGGGCGCCATTCGAGAACTTTTTGGCCCCAACGGTCATCTGTTCTGCGTGCTATGTGGCTGACCCTGGTTCTTCTACTTTCTGGTTTTATTATATTTTACTAGCTTAAATCTATCGGAAGACATTTGCTCAGATTTAAGGACTGTGCTAAGCGTGATATGGCCACCTTTACTCTTATTTCTAATGTCCTGTAAATCGATCTAAAGTTAACTGGAAGAAATTCCTTCAAGGGATAAGTTCGACTTTGTACATCTGTTTTTGTGTACTATAAAGAGTTTTACATACATACATACATCTTTTAAGCGTCATAGTTAATGCGACCGACATAGTTGGCTTTAGGATGCTACCAATTGTGCCGTAAACTCCTTGTCTATAAGGGAGAGGCCTTCTTTCAACAAAGGACGTCTTCAGATTATGTACATAATAATTCTATTTACTTGTTTCTTTCATGAAGGTAGGTACCGAAACGAAAAACAGATCGCCATTGTAAGCTCGAATTTTGTATCCAAATTGGATAACGGATCAGCGTGATTTGGTGCAGATGTAATTGAAGGGCAGAGAAGAGTGACGGCCATTTTTTTGTAACGAAAACAAAAACTCTACTCGAATGAAGGTGCAGACTTGGGTATTTTAGGAGCTTAGTATAGATTTATTCTTCTGTTTATAGGTGCTTAAAAACTGCATGATAAAAGTACACTAGAAGAAAAATAAAATTGGGGCCAATACATCATTTAAATAAGTATTAAGTAAATACTTTTTTTTAGACTGTCCTGTTTTATTGCAGAGAATATATTCATGAAAAAAAAAACTATATGTACGACTAAAAATATAAAATAAACTAAAACTAATGTACCTGATTCTAAAAATGGCCCCCGCGGCATGGTACCGAAGACGCTGGCAGCATTTCCTCGCTGGATTTTGAGACTGCGTTGAGCGGAAAAGCTGCCAGCTCTTCGGTCTCCTGTGGTATCTCTGAGTCTCATTGACAAGTATTTGAAGAGACTCATTACTTATTGGTTTAATTTACCAAAAAATGCTGACAGTGACAAAGGGAGCGGTGGTCTGCTCAAAATCATTTAGAGACATACTAAATCAATAATGAAAATTATAGTTAAATTGAGATTGAGATTGAACCATTGTCAAATTCCTTTCCTATTAATTCTAGTATAATACTAATTAGATTATAACCTCATCACCCTCATTATCATTTCAGCCGAAAGACGTCCACTGCTGAACATAGGCCTCACCCAAGGCTCGCCAAACAGATCGGTCCCGCGCCATCCGTATCCAACGCGATCTCGCAACCTTAACCAGGTCGTTGCTCCATCTTATTGGAGGCCTACCTACACTGCGTCTTTCGGTCCGTGGACGCCACTCGAGTACCTTTTTACCCCATTGTCCATCTGTTCTACGAGCGATAAGCCCTGCCCACTGCCACTTGAGTCTGGCGATTCTTCGAGCTATGTTCGTGACTTTAGTTCTTGCGCGGATTTCATCATTTCTAAAGCGATCCCGCAGAGAAACTCCGAGCATAGCCCTCTCTATCGCCCTCTGAGTATTTTGAGCTTTCTTATAACCTGGATTAATATAATTATACAAACATAAACACATCTCGCCAGCTAGAAGAGGTAGGCAGCTCACACGAAACGCTATATTTACGTTTCGAAAATATAGGATAGATGTATCCGGGAAAATTGCATAATTCCCGCGGGTTAGCGATAAAATTCAGACACCTGCGAATTCTTAGCAGACGGAGTCGCGAGTAACAACTAGTATTTTATACTTTTCGTCAATTTCCTTCAGGCCCATTGTGCATTTTGACTTGTGGCCATTTTTACCTGTTAGCTATTGAGAGTCTCGCCTCGCCGACATTAAGTCCCTACTTATTCCGTGTCCATTTTATTTGCAAAATCAAATCTGATATCGTTCCTCTATTACATGACTTCCGACTTAACAATTCTTGTGAAACAAAATGATTAATTCATACAGAACTCAGTTTTCGCGATCAATCTATTACCCACTGACCACGGACCTGCGTGAGCCAAATTAAAAACATCCTATCATTTTTAACGCATATAAATCATCCAACTCGCGTATATAGGTATTCCATGTTCATAATCGGCCATTTTATCGCGCCCTATCGTTTCAAATAAGCTCATTTATAACGGGGGTAGAACAAAAAACAAAAATTTGAATAAGGAGCACATTATTTATCACCGCCCAAGCGAGAGCCGTTAATGTGATTTTTTAATAAAAAAAAAGTAAAACGCGCCAAACGAGGATCATGTATCATCGTTTTTTTCGGCCAGTGATTGTCCTCGAATTTTTTTTCGGATACAGGAAGTGTGGTGTTGTAATTTAATTATGTTTTTTTTTTCATATTTAATGGCGTGTGGATAGATGCTGTTATTAGTGTTTATTACTTGTTTGTTTGTGGAAATGCTTTCAAACTTATTTCGTTTCGTAGGTAACAAAAAAACACAAACTTTCGTGACTGACTTAATTTTAGATATTGGCCTATTTTTTATGAAATTATCTTTTATTTCATAATACTTGTTCCTAGTATAACATAACATAACAATAGGTATACACACTGTGTTTAAATGTAAAATGTAAATTTCAAGGTCATTTTGGGTACCGTACTGACATGACATCTCTACCTACTGTCGCCAAAATGTACAGTTTTAAAAGGTAAACTTTTATCTCGTTGCTGCAAGCTCTATTTACCAATCGTAAACGAAACAAACCGGCTCAACTACCTCATTCCACATAACCTACTTACAATTCCGACGTCAAACGAAAAACAAAAACACCCAAACCCTTCCGTTGCCTAATTAAAAAAAATTAAAAAAGCGCTCCCTCAGAACGCGTTGTCACGTTCCATATTCGCGCGTTAATTACACGTCATTCTTTTTTCAAAAAGCGCGCCAATGACGCGCGCAATTAAAGCCGTGTACAGACAACGGGAAGACGCGACATAAAGCCGGCACACACAATGCGTCCTCGGCAAAATTCGCCGCAGGGCCGGCGAAATTAACAAGGCGATTTACACTTGACACTAGGCGCCTGCTTTTCACTACTTTTCTACTGCGCTTCACTCGGACCGTGTTTACATAAAGCCAACCCTATTTTTAACAATGGTGCAGAAGAAAAATAAACTCATGGCTTTTTATGCAAACTGCCAGTATGCAAAATTGTAAAACTCGTGTTATTTACTCTGTGGCAGTGTATAAAAAAGAGTGGCGTGATGGGAGCGCTAAGGGAGTCGTCTCTTCCACATACAGCAGTAATTGTGTGAAATAAAGTGCTTTGTGCGTCATTATTTTTTTATTTCTCTTTGTTTTCATCATGTTGCGTTTTAAGTGTGTTGTTGTCATGCTGTAAACATGACAGTTAGGTATAATCATAACATATTTATTAAGTACCTAACTTATTTCTCTAAAACCTGATAAACAAAATGATTTTCTATTTTACAGTGACACTGAATAAATAGATACCTACCTCAGAAATATAACACTTTTTGCCTCTTGTGCATAAAATTAACTATGAAAGTAGGTCAGACGGCGCTACACAGCATAGACAAGCGATAGCTTGCGGCGTTTCTAAACCTTTACAAAACTGCTACCTTAAGTGCCGCGAATAACACAAGCATTGTTTTGTTACAGGCTTACAGCAAAATAAAACAAAGGGTTAAAATGCTGGCAGGTAGGACTCAGAAAAACATCGTACAAATAAAATTTAAAACCACCTTACCATTTATCCGACTACGATAGTGACCAAAACAAAAGTTTTTTTTTTTCTCTTTTAACATTGGAAATGTTTTTTCGATCGCTTCTGTAGGGCCCCGTTTTCAACAAAAGTGCGACATGCCGATATTCCCGTCATTTCTAAGTCAATATAGTTAATTGAGGTGTCAAAATATTTGTATTGACGAGATTAATAATATACAAAAAAATAAAACTGACATAGTCCTATATTTCTTTCATAAATTAAAAAAAAAACTCTAAAATGGTAATTTTTTGGTGTACCTTGTGGGCCCAATATTTACTGTTATTTGTGATATTTTTTACATAATCTCAACATGTACATGTTCAAAAAGGTTATACCTCGGGATATTTTTCGAAGTTTATGAAAATAATATTAAGTTTGGGAGTTATGACGATTTTAAGATAGAGATTTGTGCGTCTCGGGCGCGCGGGTTTAGAAGTAACATATTCGGGGTTTTGATATTACCTATATACCTAGTTATGGTATTTATTATATTTTTGTAGTTTTATTAATACTATTTACAAAATTATAAAAATAACGTTAAAAAACAAAATAAATTGTGAAAATAGTCAATGTTTGAAAAAAAGAAAATAATTATAATATTCGTAATATTTAAAAATTATTAATTACTGTTACGTGAAACCTGAAAATTAAGCTTTTTTATTTAAAGAGACCAGTTGTTCCGGCAGTGCGTTGATAAGTAAGCCAGTCAACAAACTCTGAAAATTATTTGAACAAATTGATATCTGCATAAGTTAAAAGCAACCGATTTCAAACGCAAAAACTACAATTTTAATATTTTTGTTAAATATTTGTTAACGCGCAAGTTTAAACTGATTGTACACACTAATGAATTATTATAAGACATGACTACCTGACTGACACAAGTTTCGGGTGCTTTGAAGAATAAAATAGATTTTTTTTATCGGAGTTCATTTCCAATGCTATTTGAAGGTCATGTGGTGCATGAGATCTGTGAATTTTTTTTTTTCGAGGCTTAAGTGCACCTGTGTAACTATGCCAGCCTAAAACAAAAGTTACTTCTGCTGTAACTTAAATAGATTTTGAATGAGGTAATGGACGCTTCTTAGTAGCATTTGTTTTACACCACGACAGTCTTTGTACCTACAATGTACGCACGGAGTCTTTATTTTAAGTTTTTGGTCGTACCAAATGCTTCGAACACATTCGTGTCAAATACTAAGAGATCAATTTGTAGGCGATTTTCGGCCACAGTAATTGAGACCCACAGATATGTGAATCTGAAAGGCAACGTAACTAGACCCGTTTGGTCGGTGGAATTCAACGGAGTCAGGTGTCTTACCGTTGGTCAATACCAATGTCAACGCATGACTAACAAGACACCTATCTCCGTGTAATACTTGCGATTGAATAGGTCAAGTTATGATTGTCTGCCAAGCACAAAGATGACTTCGCTGACGAGGTTAATGTAGAGTATGGGTTCTCCAATTACAATATCTCTTGGGAGGATAAAAACGAAAGAGATAAAATAACGAATTTTGCGATATAAATCAAAATGACCTTTGGTGAATGAATTTTGGTCAACTACAAAATCTACACTTTGGTTTGAATGGACCGTTACAGTATTGCCGTAAAACACAAATTTTAGAAGGGCCAAAGTATATCTGGCGAATTTTAAAAGGGCCTTAAACTTTCCTTGAACGTAGATAAGGAAACTCGTTCTGTAGATGGCACTTGGATCAACAAGCCATACTATCAGCGATTAGGAGAAAGGTTTCCTAAGATAAATTCTATTGTCAAAACATAAACACTGCTGAACTTACACAATTATGTAGATTTTATGTTACCCCTAATTGCTAACTTATTTAAAGAGGTTTCTGTTAATTTCCTCCCCCGAGGGAGACACCCTTTTGTTAAGAAAAAGATTTTCTTTTCTAAATTGCATATAAATGCTGTTACGGAATTATCGACGGGGTCACAAAGGGAATGAAATTTTAATTAGTTTCGTACAGTCGGCCATGTCAGTTAGCATCTTAAGTAAATTAACAATTATGATACATTAATTTGAAATCATTGGTAATGTCGTAAACATTTCCTCTATGATTTTTCATCTACTAAAAATATTTTACATTCTGAAACGTGTGAACACATCCTTACATATTCAACTAAAATTCATTAGATGCCATGAAATAAAAGAAAAATAAATAAAACGTTCCAAATTTGAAAACTATTTTTACATTAACTTCACCTGAAATTAGTAGCATCAAATTCAAAAACCGAACAACTCGCACCGAACGCAGAAATAGTAAACAACATTCCAAATTCAAAATCGCAAACTATCGAGTTAACCGAGGAGGCGCTCTAAGGTCAGGGGTAGACAGCCACCCGCCTCCCTTGATCATTTATAATGCCAAAATGTTTTAATTAAGATGCTGTAAAATGTAATTTACATGCAAATTCGGTTTATGTTAATGCGCCGCGTATATCTGTTTGGGTGCGTGCTTGCTATCTAATTTTGCGACAGTGTGTACCGTCATTATCTTGGCTCTAATGAGAAATCTGGCAACGGCTTGATGTTTGCATAATTAAACTTGTGGCTGGCAACGTTCGTTTTGATTGTTTCCATGATAAAGTGGGTTTACACGTGCACTGCCATTTTGCGGTTGCTCGGTGTTGATAAAAGTTGATAGTGCGAGCCGGAATCGGTAAGGGATCGGAAAGTAGAGCTTATTTTGTGTCGTCAATTTTCCTTAATAATATTACAAAAAGCGAAGTAGCTCTGTCTCTGTCTGCCTGTTTTCTTCTTCTCAGCAAACCCGTGTACCAATCTAAAAAAAATTTGACTAGATGAAAGTTTGAATGTTAAGCTATCTTTATAGCTGTATTAGCAAGACAGCAATAAATGAATTCTTTCGAGACGAAGTCCCGGGCAACAGTTAGTTCAAAATGAAGCCCCATCGATGCTGTCGGTGATTTCCGCCTGTATCAATGATTTGCCGTTGTTCGGTGGGTCCATATTGGGTTGCATAAAATTATTATTCATAATTCGTCATTTGGCATAAATTCATGATTTGGTATAACTTTTTTCTCAGAAATCATCAATTATTCAGAATTTTTATAAAATAAACCTAACCTAACCTATAGTTTTAAAATTTTCTGAAATTACGGTTTCGACGATAAAAATTTATGACAAACTTACATTATGATTTATGACTAAACATTTTATACCACCAGATACGCTCCCTTGTTCAGTATCTAACATGATCAATGAAATAAAAATTTTAAATCTCAAATTTAAGTATATGCGAGTAAAGTCAGAAAAAATCCTTACTAATCCATACTAAGTTGATATTATTCACTTTCTCAATTATCTCTTGTGGACATGGAAAAAGTTGAGAGTCTATTGGCAATATTTTTTGGTCAAGTCTACATCGGCGTGTGGGACACCTGTCCAACTTTCGGTCCAAATAAATATTTCATATTTATATTTATTTATTTTATTTATATTTTTTATATTTATTTTATAAGATTTCTTAAGTTTGCTGATTCGAAGTCACTAATTTCATGTCTCATGCTAAATTACCACATGGTAGCAGCTTTTCTGCAATAGTTGCCCTAAACCTTCTTTAAACATACCGAGCAATATTATGCGATTTGCTTTACATTGCCATCAATGGTTGATCACTTATAAATCCATAGCCACTTGGCCCAGCGATGCAAGGCAACTCCTCACGATATTCCTCACACTAAATAGTTACAGCTTAGTACGTTTTCTAAAAAAAATCAACGAACACTTTAATCAACAATCGTTCTAATTTATACCAATAAAACGGTATAACAACCCAACATAAGTATATAAATACATTCGTTTTTTTCTTCCAACCCTTGCAGATTGAATTTGGCTAAATAAACTGAATTATATGCTACTTAAATGAGTGTCAAGCCACCCCAAGGGCCACTCGCTTCTCCTCACCCCTAGATTCTTCTGAGATTGTTTCGCGGAAGGGGTGAAAAAGGAAAAACTCATAATTCTGAATAATATTTTTTTATGTGTTTTGGCAAAAAAATTAGGTACTACGAAATTTTAGCCATTCAATTGTTTTACTAACAAATTAGTTCGTGATGTGAAAGTGTTTTTTTTTAAATATTATTACTAGCCGTTGCCCGCGACTCCGTCTGCGAAGAATTCCTTCATCGCTATGCCATTGCAACTGATAAAATCTACCTATGCTACTACCTACCTACCTAGGTCTCAAACTATTTTCATACTTAATTTCATCTAAATTAGTTTTATGGATAAAACGTGAAGTGGTAACAAACATACAGACATACTTAGTTAATTTAGTATTTATAAAATTGGTAAAGAATAAGCGCAAAATTAAGATTCAAGAAACTCTACATCGAAAAATCACAATTAGATTGGAGAACGATAATAATTGTATGTAATCTTTCTTTTATTTTCACTCTATCTTTTTCATCATCTCCAGGCTCTACATATATTATACAATACATCTTACTAATGGGATGGGAACAAGCCAATTAATAAATCACTCTACTAACTTGTCCCCCTAGGCCAAGTACATAGTGTAGGCCTCCTCTTGGAACGAAAGCCTTGGCTGTAGGTCCTACTCGGGTCCAGGCTACACAAAAGGTTTTTCCACTTCATATTTAATTTCTGATAATCACAAATAAAATAAGCAACAAAAAACATCATTTAAAAGAATAAGAAAGAAAGAAAAACATTTATTTATAACAACAATAACACGTACACAGGCGAAAATAAGAGGACAAACATAGACATCACACCTTACATATTATAAACAACAACTGTCAAAACCTCCTTTGTAAAAAACCAGCCAGTGACTTTAAAAATGTCAAACTTAAAAAAAAAGAAAAGTGAGTTACGCGGTTGTTCGGATCAGCGTAAGACAAAAGTAGGCGGGCGCCCTCCGTGAAACGAATAGGCCGGGTGGCGAGCTTTTCTCACTCTCTTAAATGCTCTCGCCTACTCTACTGCGGACAGCTGATCTTGATATTAGCTTCATTAATTTTTTTGTAATCGAAAGTTACGTACCTACATATTTGTGGGAAACACTTTCGGTGGCAGCTGTTTTCTACAACAGTTATTCGAGACAAGTTAGTAGAGTGATTTATTTATTGGTTACTCATTTGACCCATTCCATTTGATTGGTTCATTTTGATTTGATTTGGTTAGTTTTATAATGTGCAGTTGCATTTTAATCAATCTAATATCTTTGAAGTCCAAATCAGTGATTTTTGCGAAAAGGCTCAAAATTTTTCCTCAGAGCTTGCATGATAATAAGCTTTACTTTACTCATTGTAAAGTAAAGTAAAAAATATAGAGTCTACTTGACTAAAACGCATTAATGAACTGAAACAATTACTTTGCTCACCCGCGACCTTACGATAGTTCCTAACTAGAACCTATTAGAACTGCATGGACACGCATTTCTTACATAAACGTAACTATCGTAAGGTCGCGGGTGAGCAAAGTAATTGTTCCAGTTCATTAATACGGACCTCCGCAAAGTAACACCTGATTCAATAAATTATTTAACACGCATTATCAATAACAAATGCAGATTTTTATGAAGTAATTTTTATGTTTTGCCTAAGTTTTTTTACTTGCAGTAGGTACATCATCATTAGAGGACTGTACAGTCACCATCATAAACATCGGAGCATTCAAGGTGGTCAAAAATATCTGAACATCGTATTATAAATCGCTTACGGTCGTGTTCAGATACTTTGACCACATATCAAGTCAATTAGTTACACCACCAGAAGTGGTCCAAAAATACAGATAAAGAAACAAAAATATATACAGACTATACAACAATACCACGTTGTTAACATCTGTCACTAATAAGAGGACCTTCACTTTAAGCCGTCAGATTCATTTAGTGCGACAAAAGCTTTGTTTTTTTAAAATCAGACATATTTACTCATTTGTTACGGAAGAAAGACATCGATTACCTTTATTGAGCTCACAAAATTTAGAAACAGTAGAATGCATCATGGTTTGGTAATCACGGTCTACATCCCTTAGCAAATATTTATAATTAATGTGAAACCGTGCACCATTAAAAACTGATTGTACTGTCGTACTGTATTTATTAAAGAATCCATCGTTATATATCCATCATCATCATCATCATCATCATCCCAGCCTATATACGTCCCACTGCAGGGCACAGGCCTCGTCTCAAAATAAGAGGGGTTGGGCCGTAGTTCCAACGCAGGCCCATTACGGATTGGGAACTTCACACACACCATTGAATTTCTTCGCAGGTGTATGCAGGTTTCCTTACGATGTTTTCCTTCACCGTAAAGCTCGTGGTAATTAAAATCTACGACCTCTAAATTGTAAATTAATATTGAAAATGATCAAAAACCTTCGGTCGGCGTATACGCTACAAGTGTCACTGGAGTGTCGCCGGCCGCGGCGCGACTCGGCTTTGTTGCAGCGTGTATCGCTAATAATGCTTTACACTACATTATTACTACGTCATTGTCATTAGTATGTACGTGCTTACGAACATGAGTGCAGCCTTGAGGTGTTTAAGAGGACACGCCGTATAAAGTGGTACGTTAGTTCTACGTCTTTGTCATTCTAGCGTATTTTTAAAGGTATTCAGTTAGTTTAGTAGAGCAAGCCTTTTTTTTTTTGTCGAGGCTTTGAACACTCCAGGTGATCATATCAGCCTATTCAAGGGGCATATCAATGAAATGGTAAATGCTGATTGCTTTGTCTGATAACGGCTCAGTTAGCCAACAATTGACCTGGCCATTGTCATTGGAGCCCCCCAAGAACTCTTCTTCTCAGGTCTGAATTCCGGACGCACTAGCATCACATGGAAGCAAGTCTGTTTGAAAGTTGTTTTGTAGGAGTGGAATTCCCTGCCTGCGTCTGTGTTCCCTGAACACTACAATCAAGCCGTTTTCAAGTCTAGGGTGAATTTGCGTTTACTTGGTAAGCGTGCTCCATCATATACCTCATCATTGCTTTCCATTAGGTAAGTGGCATTTATAGTAATATATATTATAGTTATGAATGAAAAATCACGAAAGTTGAAACATGTCTAACCGATACGGGCCGGGTTTATGAAGACAAAGTCAGAGCCGACTTGTGGCCATAGCAACTGCAATGTGCTGAAACGTTGGGGTAAATATTGTTTGCGTGGTGAGTCCCGTTTATAGTAATACTAGCCTTCCGTTCGCAGCTTCGCCCGCGAAAAATTAAATTTCCCATAGGAAAACGTATTTTCCCGCGGCAAAAAATACTTAGCCTATGTCACTCAGTGATAATGTAGCTTACTAACGGCAAAAGAATTTTTGAAATCGGTCCAGTAGTTTTTAAGTTTATTCGTTACATACAAAAATACAAATCTTTCCTCTTTTTAATATTAGTATTATACAAATACAAGTTAGGTCAACGTCGTAAATAAGTGATCACTTCTGTACCTTGTCGCTTTCAATCGTTACATAATTTCGTATAGCTTTCAAACATGACGCTGAAGTGACAAGGTACAAAAGTGATCACTTATTTATGACGTTGACCCTACAGTCTTCCAGTGAATCCCGAATGGCATGAATTGGTAAGAAACTTTAGGCGAGGTAAAAGACGTATGCAATATTGCGTTCTAATTGGTAGACACTGATCTGTCGCCAATGTCATTGGTGGATTTAGAATGCGTATAAACATTTCTGTAGTCTATTTATGTTGATATGTATTAGTTTACTTACTGTGTTTTTTTTTTATATATTAGTGTGTACTTACGTGTATTCTTTATACGTATGTGTATTATTAATGTACTAGGCACTTATTTGGGCTAATTATTAGATTTTTGTTCTCTTTACTCTTCATTGCATGCCTGCTCTTGTTTCTAACGTCCTGTCAATCGCTCAAAGTTTAGGAAGACATCGCCTTTGTACATCTGTTTCTCTTGTAAATTGTTAATTTCATGTTTTATTTTATTTGTAGCCGTGGTGGCCTAGTGGTTTGACTCATGGTCTCGCAAGCAGAGGGTCGTGGGTTCAAGTCCTCTCTCTGAGTTTTTCGGAATTTATGCGCGAAATTACATTTGTAATTTTCCATGAGCTTTACGGTGAAGGAATACATCGTGAGGAAACCTCAAATATCAAATATCAAAAATATTTATTTGTAAAACATAGGTAGGTATGCATGTCACAATTGATGTTACAATAAATCATTTGAATCACTATGTCTGCTGCTGTGTGTAAACCTGTAGCCTGAAAAGAAATTCAATGGTCTATGTGAAGTTTCCAATCCGCACTGGGCCTGCGGGGGAACTACGGCCCGAGCCCTCTCATTGTGAGAGGGGGGCTGTGCCCTGCAGTGGGGAGGCTGGGATGATGATGATGATGTTTTATGTGCAATAAAGAGTTTAAATACTTACATACATTAAACGCCTTGGTAGCCTATTGGTTTGATCTCTAGCAGAGGGTCGTGGTTTGGAGCACGGACTCGCACCTCCGAGTTTTTAGCTTTGCGGTGAAGGACACATGCACAAGTTTGGGAATTACGGCCCAAGCCCTCTCATTCTGAGTGGAGGCCTGTGCCCTGTAGACGTGTATAGGCTAGGATGATAAACATTTAAACAAAGAAGTGTCTGGTCTTTGCCTCCCGCATGGCCGAGCAAAGAGATCCATCCTAACCCAGTAATAGGCGAATTATTCAAAATTACAGCGGAAAAATAAAAAGCACCGAACTCCATTAGAAACAAAAATAAATTGAATTACAACTCGATCGACATTTTCGATTTGGAGGCCTAACCCAATTAAACGGGAGCGCTGATGGAAAAATAAAATAAATACGGGAACAAAAAAAAATTTAAACAAAAAAAGAGTCCAGATATAATTTGAAATATCTCCGTAAATGCAAAGTGCGAGTGCTGTTATTTTATTCAAATGAGGGCGAACTTTTTTCAACCCTTTTCTCGCTCGCCATCAAAGTGGCCTGATATTCAATTAAAAAAAAGAAGAGCGGGCCGCGACTGGAAATTAATCAGAAAAAATGCTTTTAACTAGATCTACATTTTAATGAAATTATTATTGACGAGTATTACATAAATGGGAGTGTCCTTTGTGGAGATTGCGCCAGTAATGCGGCGTGTACAATGCTGCTTTATTTAGGTTGTAAAAAAGTTGCGCGGCGCCAAGAAATAAGCCGGTTACTTTATAATAATAACTAGCTGTTGCCCGCGACTCCGTCCGCGAAGAATAGGGGTATAAAAAGCCTACGCCCTATTCTCAGACCCACCAAATTATAGAAAAATAAGTTTCATAACAATCGGTCGAGCCGTTTCGGAGGAGTTCGGTAACAAACACCGTGACACGAAATTTTTACATATTAGAAGAAGAAGATAAATAAAATAAATAAATAAAATAAATAAATAAATAAATATTAGGGGACAATCTTACACAAATCGATCTAGTCCCAAACTAAGCAAAGCTTGTACTATGGGTACTAGACGACGATAAACATACTTATATAGATAGACATAGAAAACATCCATAACTCAGGAACAAATATTCGTGCTCATCACACAAATAAATGCCCTTACCGGGATTTGAACCCAGGACCTCTTGCTTCGTAGGCAGGGTCACTACCAACTAGGCTAAGCGGTCGTTAAAGAATAAAAATAAATCAAGGAACACTTGACACAAATTAACCTAGTTCCAAACTAAGCAAAGCTTGTAGGATACCTACTATGGATATTAGAAAACGGACAAACATACTTATATAGATAAATACTTATTAAACATCCAAGACTCGAGCACAAACATTCGTATTCTTCACACAAATAGCTGCCCCGACCGGAAATCGAACCAGGGACCTCAAGCTTCGTACATACCTAGTCAGGTGGTACTCTAACAGTTAGGCTATCTGGTCGTCCAAAAACTTCCCGTCCAAAATTCACGTCTACTTCCAAACTTCTACTAAGTAATCATTATCATTTCGGCTGAAAGACGTGAATAGGCCTCCATCAAGATGGAGCGACGACCTGATTAAGGTTGGAGGCCTATGTTCAGCAGTGAATCATTGAAAAAATTTTTTTGAATCACTGCTGAACATAGGCCCCCAACCTTAATCAGGTCGTCGCTCCATCTTGATGGAGGCCTATTATTTTTTTTTCTTTTTTTAGGCTGGCATAGTCACACAGATGCACTTAAGCTTCGAAAAAAAAAAGAGAAAAAAAAAATTTTTTTGAAAGAAATGAGCATGACGTGCGCAAGACCATATGGTATCAGGGGCTCTCGCCAGCATTGGCTAGTCTTACCCACCTCTTTGCACACGACAGCATTGACAATTTAAGTACAGTCAGCCTCTGAAGTCGCCTGAACAATTTTACTACTTTGTCGCAATTACCAGTTAAACTGTAAAGTACGAAATATGTCACGTTAGTGAAAGTGTTGAGTGTTGTTTTTGTACAACAACAAAAACTCCAATGAGCAAAAAAGCTAGTAATCAAAAACTTTTTCCTAATATAAAAAAACCTCCCGACTGACTAATGTCCGAAATCCACGTCCCCAAAATATTCTAAACATAATATATAATTCCAGTTTGCATACGAAAATATGAAGAGTGCTTTTCCCGGTACAGTGATATATAGAAATTAGTTGTTGATCTCCATTGCCGGCTGCTATTACACCGTGTCGTAAGGGCGCGCGAATTGTGTTCGAATCATTAGTGATCGGGAACCGGTAGCACTTTATGTCACTTTGACGTCCAACGTAATGCAATCACTAATATGGATAAGTCTGTATAGTTAAAAATAATACCACTATATTGTTAAAAACTCAGAGTTTTAAGTAATTTTTTATAGAAAATTATCATAATTTTTTCTGTTTGATATTGTCAATCGTTCCCTTTGAAATTTGAGGATCCATTTATACAAATAGAACGAAAACGAAAGTGGCCTACAATTACTGTAATGTTAAAACCTCGATAAATTATCAACGATAATAAAACTCGATAAAAGAACATGAAATTTTAATAGGTATGTAAATTGTGTACGAAATTTAAATATAATCATATCCATGTTAATATCGTAAGGTAATATCGTAGTGATATTATTGCATTGCCTGGCAAAAAAAACGTGTGTGTGTAATCGAATATGTGCTTCATCATCATCATCATCAAAATGTATAAGAGTTGCTCTCCTGTTGGTGAAGTGATTGCCACTTATCCCTCTCTTGGCCCAGTCTCTTGACTGCTTGATATGATCCAACGTTAACGTTTTCTTTAATTTGAAAGAAATAATTTTATCTCGGTCTTCCTCTTTTTAGGGTTCCGTATTCGTCATGTTTGTCTGTCCGTCTTAGCTTAGAGACTATTATTGCTAGAAAGCTGTAAATTTGTATTTAGCAATTACCCCGACAACCTAAGCTACCACAGCTTTTTTAAACTTTTTCATATGTGATCATCAAAGCTGTTCACATTCAGCACATTCACCCATACACATTCAAACACATTCTCCCATAGAGTTTGGATGGCAATAGGAATTTATGACGTCACTTGTTCGAAAACTCAATCAACTATCTATTTATTTGTTTTAAAGCAACAAAAAATCTAATTTGGCAGTTAATCGAAAATTGATCTGGTTTTCAGGGCTAAAATAAAGCGTTTTTTTACTGGAGTCGTGTCTTCGAATTATATTTTGATGGCGTCAACATTCCTGTTAGATATTATGTCCAGTTACAGCCTTCCCTTCGGTGTGAGGGGGTGCCCAGTAAATCAAGCCAGCCCGCCCGGTACACATTATTATTCACCGGCGGGACAGAATGAATTCGTTTTTATTCAAACGCCAGAATGATATAATTAAAATTTGAATACAAGATTAAGTCGAGAAAAATTCAATGTCGACGCTTTGTTTTCCGGATTCAGAGATAGAGTTAGGCTTTCGGTTTAATTAAGCTTTTTGGCGCAAAAATTGTTATTAATTTTGCTTTTGCATTAGATTTTGCGAATTGTTGATTCAACATCATCATCATCCCAGCCTACCTCCCACAGCAGGGCACATGCCTCTTCTCAGAATGAGAGAGCTTGGGCCATAACCACGCGGGCCCAATGCTAAATGAGAAATTCGCACACACCATTGAATTTCTTTTCAGATTTGCGTTCACCGTAAAGCTCATGCCAAATTTGGAATGTAATTTCGCGGGTCTCTATGGTTTCGCATAATTTAACAAGTCATAATGTATCATTCTTTATAATCAACGTTAGTCATAAAATGATTTATTTGTGAAACAGTTTTTTTTTTCGGAAATGATATAAGTAGGTAATTAAACCTAGCCTAAACTACTGCACTCTATAAGATGACATTTAAAAAATCCTGAAAAAATACAGTTTCAGAAATAAATCACTGTATGACTAACGTTGATTATGAAGAATGATGCATTCATCATCATCATCATCATCATCATCAGCCTATAACAGTCCACTGCTGGACATAGGCCTCCCCCAATGAGCGCCATTGCGCCCTGTCCTCGGCTAGACGCATCCAGCTTCCACCAGCAGCCTTTCGCAGATCGTCACTCCACCTGGCCGGAGGGCGTCCTACACTACGTTTGCCAAGACGCGGTCTCCACTCAAGAACTCGTTTACTCCAACGGTTGTCGGTTCTTCGACAGATATGACCAGCCCACTGCCACTTCAACTTGCTAATTCTCTGAGCTATGTCGATGACCTTAGTTCTGTGTCGGATATCCTCGTTGCGGATTCTATCTTTCAGAGAAACTCCGAGCATAGCTCGTTCCATAGCTCGCTGAGCGACCCTGAACTGGTGAATTAGCCGTACTGTGAGTGTCCACGTTTCAGCTCCGTATGTCATGACGGGTAGGACGCACTGGTTGAAAACTTTCGTTTTCAGACATTGCGGTATGGATGACGAGAAAACTTGACGCAATTTTCCGAATGCTGCCCAGCCCAGCTGAATCCTCCGCTTGGCTTCCTTCTCAAAATTGTTTCTACCTAGCTGCAAAATCTGCCCGAGGTATGTGTACTCGGAAACAACTTCAAGAAGGTTTCCATTGACGATGACGGGCCCTGGATCAATGCGGTCATTGACCATAACTTTGGTCTTATCCACATTCATACCGAGGCCTATCCGACGTGAGGCTGATGCTAGGTCGTCCAACATTTGTTTCAGCTCCTCCAACGACTCCGCCATTAAGACTATGTCATCTGCGAATCGTAAGTGTGAGATGTACTCGCCGTTTATGTTTATGCCCATACCTTTCCAGTTCAGCGTCTTAAACATATCCTCCAACGCGCTTGAGAACAATTTCGGTGATATGACATCGCCTTGTCTCACTCCTCTGCGCAGTTGGATGGGTTTGGACTTCTGATCCTGTACTTGGACACTCATTGAGGCGGCTTCGTACAGACATCTCAACACTTCGATATAACGATAGTCAACTTGGCATCGCTGTAAGGACTCCAGGACAGCCCAGGTTTCAACAGAGTCAAAAGCCTTCTCATAGTCCACAAATGCCAGACATAGAGGCTGATTATACTCTTCGGACTTCTGTATAATCTGCCGTACTGTGTGTATGTGGTCCATGGTGCCAAATCCTCCTCGAAACCCGGCCTGTTCCGGTGGCTGAAACTCGTCAAGTTTCCTGGCGAGACGATTCGTAATAACTCTAGAGAACAGCTTATATACATGGCTTAAGAGCGAGATAGGTCTGTAATTTTTAAGAAGGGTTTTGTCTCCCTTCTTAAAAAACAGAACAACCAAGCTCTCGTTCCACGCCTTTGGAGTTCTCCCGCAGTGAAGAGCGGAGTTGAAAAGGCTCTGCAGCTCCTGTATGAGGGGAGCTCCTCCTGCCTTCAGCAACTCTGATGTAATTCCATCTTCACCGGGGGCTTTTCCATTCTTAAGCTGTCTCAGAGCCAGCACGATCTCGTCTTGGCTGATCTCTGGCAGTTCGTCGGTGTAGTGACGGGTTAGGGTGGCTCTCGAATCGTGGTGTTCCCGCTGGGGGCAAGGGGCATGTGCAGCGTATAGTCGGCCATAGAAATCCTCGATCTCCGCAAAAATCTCCGGCTTCGACATAACGGTTCGACCATCGTGAGTTTTAAGCTTCGTCAGGTGGCTCCTTCCAAGCTGCTGAGTGAATACTTTGGACCCTCGGTTCCGCTCTATTGCCTCTTTAATGAGACGTGTGTTGAAGCTCCGAAGGTCACGCCGTATCATTTTCGCAATCCGCTTGTTTAGTTCCGACCTCTCTAACGAAGTGGCCTGAGTAGCTTCCCGTCTTTCTGCCATCAACCGAAGAGTCTCAGCCGAGAGTTTGGAATTCCTGCCTTTAGGCTGCGTTTGGCAGAATTTGATGCCCACATCCCTCAGCGTCTCAACCACGTTGTGCAGGGCCGCGTCGACATCATCGGTGGGTTCTAAGACAACGAATCTATCACCGAGAAGCTTCTGGAAACTTTCGGTACCAGCCATGATTTGGAGTAGATTGGGCCGGAGCGTGGACTTCATCAGACGGTTCCTTTCCAGCTTTAGATCAATATTCAGAGAGCCTCGGACAAGTCGGTGATCTGAACCGGTGTGAAACCTATTGATCACTGAGACGTCTCTGAATATGTGCCTTTTATCCGTCATGATAAAGTCGATCTCATTTTTGGTCACAGTATCGGGGCTTTGCCACGTCCACTTCCTATGGGGCCTCTTCTTAAAGAATGAGTTCATTAAGAAAAGCCCCTCTTGCTCTAGGAAGTTGACAAGCATTTGCCCCCTGTGATTTCTACATCCAAAGCCATGTGGGCCCACCCTGGATTCGTTGCCAATCTGGACTCCCACTTTGCTGTTAAAGTCCCCCATAACAACATTGAAGTGAGCCTTAGTGGTATTGTGTAAGGCTTTGGATATGTCCTCGTACATATCCTCCACTTCGTCATCTGAGTGTGTCGAGGTCGGTGCATAAACCTGGATGATCTTCATGCTATATCGTTTTGATAGCCGAAGTATCAGGTACGCTACCCTGGTCGACACACTGGAGATCTCTTCAACGTTGTTAGAGAGGGCCCTATTAACTAGAAACCCCACGCCACCCTGTGATGTTTGATCACCCTCGCGGAAGTACAGAAGGTGGCCCGAGTCTAGAGTGATGGTGTCCTCTCCCTCTCTACGGACTTCACTCAATCCCAGAATATGCCACCTTATGTTCTCCAGCTCAGCTTCCAACTGCGCCAGATGTTCGTCGAGCCTAAGAGTCCGTCCGTTGTAAGTAGCCAGGGTCAGTTTACTTAGGTAGCCTTGGATCGCCCGGGGATTCTTAGCACCCCCTGCCCCGCCGTTACCATGACCGCTACCATGGCCAGGAATAGCGAGGCGACCGGGAACTGGGGGCCATCTCTTTGTTGTGCGCTTCATAATTGGTAGGGTTTTGCCCATAATCCCCACGCTGGGCATGCGGGTTGGGGATCGCAGGGCACAGTTTATTAAACCGCCGATGCTGCTGCCCATCGGGGTCCGGGGACTTAACTGTGCCGATGTTGGCTGCGCTATGCCGCAATCAGCCGGCTGCCAGAGCCTCGTTTGTTAGACAGCAGGGTGCACCACGGGCAGGTGAGGTTGGCTTGGGGTCCATAGATGAGGGTTGGCCCCCTTACACCCCATGATGCATTATGACTTATTAAATTGTGCGAAACCAAGGGATCCCTAATTTCGCACATAAATTCCGAAAAACTCTGATGTGCTTTTACAATATTAATTAATATTAATAAGATGTGTCAAACCCTGACAATAAAGCCCATCCACAACTAAAATTAATAATCAATCCATCACTGATGCAGAACTTGGTCATAAAAATCCTAACCTAGTTAATACAGTGCCATCCAAACCTCCCCCCTGTTTACGCACACTCTTGACCATTACAGGCTGAGCCATTAGACTCCCGTCAAACCGACGGCGGCACATAAATCGGCAAGGCAACCCCATAATAGCTAGCTCTCTCAAATCTAAACCTAAGCCAGGAAAGCCAGACTTCTACCTCCCTAATGCACTTAAAACGGCTGGGCTTAAATCATCGTCATCGTTTGTTGAACAAGACTCTCCGGTCACATATCAGTTCGGTGACGGCCCCCTACCCACCCTACTCACCCCCCATAATTTTCGGCCTAGACTCTCTGTGGGCATAGATTTCTAGTCTCGACGTGCAAGGGGTTTTGTGTAGGTAAATGATGTATCTATAACTACGATCTTTGGTGGGCTCACACACATGCGTGGTGGGCTAGTGTGGGTTAATATAGAATGACCGGTGGAGGCTGATTTCAGCGGATGGGTTACTTGTGACGTTGTTTCTGGTACGTTGCAATAGCGCAAGCCTTACCCCTATAGTACCTATAGGCAAAAGCAGATGCTTAGTTGGACCAAGTTGGACTTTGTCGCTTTACAAACACATGGGATTCGGAATACGAGATTATCAAATGTGTTATTGCGACGCAGTACAAAAGTAAACATCGACAATATATATATTTAGTTTAAAAATAATGAAGTGTCATGAAATAAGCTAAGGGTTCCTCAATGCAGTTTTACGTTGAGATTTAGTTTTCTTTGTTTTGTCTATTCTTAATTCAATAGGGATGTTGACACCACTAATAACTGACGTACTTTTTATGAGCTGTCAAGACACATTTCACCCATAAAGTTTGAATGGCAATAGCAACTTATAACGTCACTTGTTCGCAAACTCAATCAACTAACTATTTATTTGTTTTAAAGTAACAAAAAATCTAATTTTGCAGTCAATCGAAAATTAATCTGAATTTTAGGGCGTTTTTTTACTGGAGTTGTGTCTTCAAATTATTTTTTTATGGCTTCAACATCCCATTTATAATTTTTCACCATTTTCTCTCAACATTATTCCTTAGATTTATTATTGTCACACAACAGAAGCCGGTGGTGGCCTTGTAGTTTGGCCGATCGTCTTTCAAGCAGAGGGTTGTGGGTTTGAGCCCGGGCTCGCACTTCTAAGTTTTTCGAAATCTATGTGCGAAATTATATTTGAAATTTACCATGACCTTTGCGGTGCAGGAAAACGTCGTGGGGAAACCTGCTGTGCGCCTGTGTGCCTGAGAAGAAATTCAATGACGTGTGTGAAGTTTCTAATACACACAGAGCCCTCTGGGTAACTACAGCTCAAGCCCTCTCATTCTGATAGGAGGCCTGTGCCCTATAGTGGGACGGATATAAGCTGGGATGTTGATGATGAGATCACACGCGGCACTAAATTCTTATTTGTGACCACGGCCGTGATAATGTGTTCAAAACTGTACTAATCTGGTTTTTCAGTGTTTCTAGTTTCTGGTTTTTCTGGTTTTCCGCGCGAGAACTAAAGTCACGGGCATAGCTCGAAGAATCGCTAGATTTAAGTGGCTGTGGGCAGGGCACATCGCTCGTAGAATTGACGGCCGATGGGGCCGAAAGGTTCTCGAGTGGCGTCCGCGGACCGGAAGACGCAGTGTACGTAGGCCTCCAACAAGATGGAGCGACGATCTGGTGAGGGTGGCGGGAACGAATTGGATGCGGATGGCACAGGGCCGATCTGTTTGGCGAGCCTTGGGGAGGCCTATGTTCAGCAGTCGACGTCTTTCGGCTGAAATGATGATGATGATGAGTGTTTTCTAGGTTTGGTATGCTGAATTAAGAAAAAATCAGCTTGCTTTACACTTGTTCTTGCTCCATTTCGCCATGCAAGTTGCTTGAGATCTAAAACAATTTACGATTTAATTATTATCAATGTCCACACTTAAGTAATTGGTAGCAACTTAAGACCGGGTTGCTGCTTGATTATTAGTTGGGCTGTTCTCGTTCCTACTGATATAGGTAACGCCATGAGAGTTGAGGTGAATGACACGGGCATTTTTATTTTTTCTTGTACCTTTTGACTTTTTTTTAAATTCGGAAAGTTTTATGTGATTTCTGCTCAGAATCACCAGCCCTTTCGATCCTACTAGGAGAAAAAAAGTGTCCCAAAACTTTCATATAATTTTCGATTCCTCCATTCCGTTACGGTCATACAAAGTCTATGAAAAATGGTAACGGAACGGGAAAAAAACTTTGGACACTTTTTTTCTCCTAGTAGGATCGAAAGAGCTCGTGATTCTGAGCAGAAATCACATAAAACTTTCCGAATTAAAAAAAAGTCAAAAGGTACAAGAAATAATAAAAATGCCCATACACACAGCTACAAAAAGTACTGATTGCAAAAAAAGTAGTGAGTGAATGAAAATGTGACTTATATGATCTCATAATGAAATACCTACGCAATACTATGCATATTATATTTTTTCTTTTTTTATATTTATAACCTATTTTTGTAGTATAACAATTTGAAACTGATAAGAAATATTCGCAACAAATAAATCGGTATTTTATAAATGGCGAAAAATATGCATATCTGACTTTTTTAAATAAAAGTACCTGGGCGACCGAGCTCCGCTCGGGCTGAAACTCGGTACCAAGCGTTTTCCCAGAGATAAGACCAAGCTAGATCAATTTTTCATCCCCGAAAACCCCCACATACCAAAGTTCATCGAAATCGTTGGAACCGTTTCTGAGATTCTGCTTATATATTATATTATATATACAAGAATCGCTCGTTTAAAGGTAATGGATATATCAAAATATTTTATTTTCTGTTTTGTTTGAACTAGATGTATTTTCCTAAATAATTCTCAACGAAATAGGTTGAAGAAAATTTTAGTCAATCTTGTATTTCTTAGAATCTGTTGAACTCGCTATGCGGTAAGAATAAATAATGTCAAAATTCCGCTGTCATTACATGACATGATGTGTGCGTGGACTTAACTCTCTTGGCGATACCTTATACCTCCCGAGTATGGTTGCCAACTTTAATTGACAAAAAAAACGTATAAAATGGTTTGAATAGGAAAAAATAAAGTATTTGGAAGAAAAAGAAAAGTACTTTTCAAATTGTATGTTATACCTAGTGTATATTGACACTGGTCTCTAGTGTGAATCCTCAAATATCTTACACATGAATTTCAGGACTATAGCTTTGCTAGTAATGATACAGCGAGGGATTAAACGAAATGCAATAAATGCCAAAAGCTCGGTAGGGCCTTAGCAGTGATATTAAACAAATAAAAGATACAGTGAAAATAAACGGATCACTCACGTCTTAAAACGAGTTTAACTTAAACGAGTTTACCATGAGTGAGTCTCACGGTAGTTTCATGTTTAAAATAACAGATACGTAGGCACAAATCAAAAAATTTCAAGTATCGCAGGAATTCGTACCCCAAAGATACAACTTAGAGGATCAAGGCAAGTGGGAATAACCCTACGAGTTGCGTGATCAGTTTTAGTATCTAATTGGGAATGTATTTCAAAGTGATATAAGGAGAGTCACTCTCGTATTCATAAACTGCAACCGAGGCTATTTTAATTGAAATCTGATTTGTCTCGTCATAATCATGTCTTTGACAAAAACATACGTATGGATCAAAAATATTTGTTTGTAATTAAATAAATAAATATCACGGGACAATTCACACCAATTGACCTAGTCCCAAAGAAAACTAAGCGAATTATTATTTTATTCTTCTCAGGTGTGTGTAGGTTTCCTCACGATGTTTTTTTTCCTTTACCGTAAATTTCAAATGTCATTTCGCACGTAAATTCCGAAAAACTCAGGTGCGAGCCGGTATTTGAACCCACGACCCTCGGCTTGAGAGGCCACCACGGCTTACCTCTATTGCAACTACCCCCAAACTATTTCTTACCGGGCCCACAGATTACCTAAGATCCCCTAAAATGTCTCTTTGACAGTGACGTAACTTTGTTTACTATTTTTCCGATAGGATAAACTAAAATTATAGTTACACTAACCTATTTATTAATTACCTAAGCTGATAGCTTGTAGCGCTGCGTGAGGCTGCGCGTGCGGCTGTGACGTGGCTATCTAAGAATTATTAGTGGACTGGGCTATTATTTATGTAAACCGGGTGTCAAAAGTAGCTTTAGCCACGTAAGTCCCGACTTTTCATAACAGACAGCACTGCAGACCGCGTCAAGAATTAAGTGATTATTAAAATTATATCAACTTATTTAGAGTTCTCTGAGACGTGGCCGCTAACGATGGGCCCCATAAGAAAGCTCAAAGTCACTCAGAGGGTGATGGAGAGGGCTATGCTCGGAGTTTCTCTGCGGAATCGCATTAAAAATGATGAAATCCGCGCAAGAACTAAAGTCACCGACATAGCTCGAAGAATCGCCAGACTCAAGTGGCAGTGGACAGGGCACATCGCTCGTAGAACTGACGGCCAATGGGGCCGAAAGGTTCTCGAGTAGCGTCCACGGACCGGAAGACGCAGTGTAGGTAGGCCTCCAACATGATGGAGCGACGACCTGGTTAAGATAGCAGGATCGCGTTGGATGCGGATGGCACGGGACTCTTACCAAACCCTCAGTCCGTCTTGTTGGAGCCTTTAAAAAAGGGTATGTATTACAATACCGAAGTACGAAAGACCGAATGTATTAAAACATCGAATGGGTCAAAAGACCGACACGATTTTTTTCTGAAACCGTTAACTTTTTTAGATTGTTATAAAACAAACCTAACCTAATTTATTGAATCAGGCGTTACTTTGCGGAGGACCTTAAGGTCGCGGGTGAGCAAAGTAATTGTTTTAGTTCACTAACCTAACCTAATGGGTTCTATAATAATAATAATAATAATAATTTATTTCTAATAATCCTTGAAATACATTACAAAACAATATACAATTCATTTAAATTTAAAAAGAGAGCACATGTATGTACACAAGTGGGATGTCTGGCGGACCCCAAACTAGGCTGAGCCTGTATCTTGAGGCCCTGGAGTGCATTATGTGAATCGATTTAGAGTTAATAATCTTGATACATTTGATTAATGACTTGAGTATTATAAAAAGGACACAAAAAAAAAAAAACAAATAAAATAAAAGCAAAAATTAAAATTAAAATAAATAAAAATAAAAGCAAAGAAGCGCACAGAAATTTTGTGTGTGTGTGTGTGTGTGTGTGTGTGTGTGTGTGTGTGTGTGTGTGTGTGTGTGTGTGTGTGTGCGTGTGTGTGTGAGTGTGTGCAAGTTATGCATATGCTAAGTACCGGCGGGAACAGGAATCAGCTGGAAAGAAGGGCCTCCGTGTCACTGTACGACAAGGGCGTTAGCCACTTTTTCACCATCAACTTAACCCTCCCCACCGAGCAACGCTGAATGCTAAGTACTTTGCAAATATTATTATAAATGCGGAGGTGCATATAGTCTGGCGAACGCTTAGCGAGACATGACCTGTAACTTGGAGGGGGGACCCTAAACGTACGTTTGGTCAAAAGTCGGGCATAGATTGGCAACCCCTTTACTACTGCTTGAGCTCGAACCACCGCTTTAAGGATGTATAGGCGTCTTACACTCAATAGGTTTGACTCCCGATAGAGATCATCTGTTGGATAAAGAAAAGGTTTACGCAGCATCACCTTGATAACTGCACGCTGCGCTCGCTCCAGTGGCAGCAAAGTGCTTTTTGCGGCACTACCCCACACCATCACGCCATATTGCAGTAACGATTGGCACAAGGAGTGGTATACCATGCGAAGCACCTCTTCAGTTGTGCAGCTTCTTAGTTTCTTCACTACGTATATGCATTTCCTCACTCTGCCAGACAGCGCAGAGATGTCTGGTTCTGTATGATGCCGTTTTAATAAATTCTGAAAAGTTTACGGTTTCAGAAAAAAATCGTGTCGGTCTTTTGACCCATTCGATGTTTTAATACATTCGGTCTTTCGTACATCGTAATACATAGCCTTAAAAAAATATTACTAAAATAAATTGTGTTCTAAATAGTAAAGTCAACCAATTTGATTCCTAACGTCACCACAGAACCCTGTCATAGTGACATTACAGATAACTCGGATAAGTTGAATATAAAAATCTTCATACTCAGAACATTTGTACATCCAAATATCGCTAGAGTAAACGTTAGTTTCAACGTGGCCATTCAATAGGGGGTGTATTGCGTACCCGTCACTGTTTGCGTCCACAAAGGTGGCAAATACGACGGCGGTACAAGGAGTAATGAAGACACATTGTCATATTCACAGAACTAATATTAAGAGGAACAGAAATGTTATCGAGTATATCCTTCCACAATCGATGTCACTAATTTTAGGATTCAGTGCCTTTAAGAAAAACAGAACTCTTATAATTAAGATCACTTTGTTGTCTGTCAGTCTGTCGACAAGACCCTATTTTTCAAAAACACGGGGCGTTATTAAATTGAAATTCATCATCTTCACCATCTTTTCAGCCTAAAGACTGAAACCACTGCCGAACATAGGCCGCTCCCAAGGCTCGCCAAACAGATCGGTCCTGCGCCATCCGCATCCAACGCGATCCTGCAACCTTAACCAGGTCGTACACTGCGCCTTCCGATCCGTGGCCGCCACTCGCGAACCTTTTTGCCCCATCGGTCATCAGTTCTCGAGTGATGTGCCCTGCCCACTTCCACTTAAGTCTGGCGATTCTCCGAGCTATGTCGGTGACTTTAGTTCTTGCGCGGATTTCATTTCTAATGCGATCCCGCAGAGAAACTCCGAGCATAGCCCTCTCCATCGCCCTCTGAGGAAATTGAAATTAACATCGAAAAATTATATCTGCAGTTCCTAAAAGCTGTAAAAAAATCAAGCTTCTAAAGCGCAAGCCGCACAGAAGATACTTGGGACGGGGGCGCGTGCGACGCCCCTTGAATACTGATTCTCATAAAATAAATAGACCTGTCGCGATCAAAAACCGACAAAAGAGACGGGGCGGAGACGCCGCCTGCGATCAAACAACGCGGACTGCGACGCGCCCCCGTCCCACGTCTCTTCTGTGTGGCTTGCGCCTAAGTCAACGCGATCCAAAGATACGGTCATTTGAGCGCTAGGGGAGAGGTGAGACACGTTTTGAATGGGACAATTCAAAATAAAATATATTATTGTGTAAAGCTTTTTAAGAATAAAACTGTTAGCTTGATATAAAAGTTGTCAAACATAGAAATTCGGACTTTCAACGATTTGAAAACTTTTATTTCAAGCTAATAGTTTTATTCTTAAAAATCTTCACACAATAATATAAAGAACACTGTTCTACAAGCGCAAGTACCATATGAAGTTAAACAGTTACACCGTTTACCCACAATAAATTAAAAACTGTAAAAAGTTTGAATTTCGCGCCTAGAGCGTGCGCTTCCACCTTAATCAAAACCTACAGAGTACTGCCCATAGACTAGCACAGCTAAATAAAAAAAATCCGAAAATCATTTATTTGTTGCTCCATCAGGATTTTGATTCCGATTAACAAATAAATATTTTTGAGATTATTTAAAAGCGAAAAAGTTTTTCGGGTGCGCCGGTGGGATTCGAACCCACGTCTCCTGGGTATGCGCCCCAACACGGGTGTTCTACCAATTGAACCACGTCGCATCCAACCGGCTCCCCCGAAATTCTATTCTGAATATTTGAATAAATAGATGTGGTACATCATTTCTTACGCATTTCCAATGTAATTTGGAACGTAGGAGTCGTAGCTTCTAATAGTTGCGATGGATGTTACCACACGCCACTGGTGGCGTATGTAAGCGATTAAGAATTTCGGGGGAGCCGGTTGGATGCGACGTGGTTCAATTGGTGGAACACCCGTGTTGAGGCGCATACCCAGGAGACGAGGGTTCGAATCCCACCGGCGCACCCGAAAAACTTTTTCGCTTTTAAATAATCTTAGATTCGGTGAGCAGCCGTACTGCTAATAAAAAATAAATAATATTTAAATATTTTTGAATTTGATCTTTTACTAACGAACTATTTACAGACAAGTTGTACGGAACCCTGTGTCGCGCGCGAATACGATTTATATTTGATCAGCTTTTTCACTTCATCCGCTGTCAAAAACACAAAATATTTCTTTACATATTTTTTGATGTTTAACGCCGGACAGTTCAAATATTTTTCTTTTTTTCTACGCGTATAAACCTTGAAGCGGCGTAAGCGCCAAGCTTTTAACATAGACTACATTCATCTTGAAATCTATGAGACCCAGATCTTGTCATAGACAATCAGTGGCGGATAATTACAAGCGTTAATGCAATTTCAGCGCCAGGATTTATCCGTGGCGTGATTTGCGAGACATTATGATAAGTGGTCGAACGGGCCATTGGAAAGGCACAGCGTAGTAAAAGCAGCACGGCATGGAATAGTAAAGTTCTGAAGCCAAATATACACAAGCATTTCCTAACTCAGAAATTCAAATTCAATTCAAATTCAAATTGTTTATTAATATAAATAATTATTTACACGAAAAGTCGTTAGTAAGCGCTGAGATTATGTCTATGTGTTAGTAAACAAAGACCGACATACTAAAGTACTGACTCGATACAAATTGACCTTAATGGAACACTAACAACCTAAACATAACAAAAACGTCATAATAAAAATAAAAATAATGGAAGACCGGATGTCCTTGTGGTTAGAGGACCTGACTACGAAGCTTGAGGTCTCGGGTTCGATTCCCGGTCGGGGCAGATATTTATGTGAAAAATACGAATGTTTGTGCTCGAGTCTTGGATGTTCAATATGTATTTAAAAATATATTTATCTATACATATAAGTATGTTTATCCGTTGGCAAGTACCCATAGTACAAAAAGCAAAGCTGCTTAGTTTGGAACCAGGTCAATTGGTGCCAATTGTCCCATATTTTATTTATTATTTATTAATGATTATCACGGAACACTTGACACCAATTGAACTTGCCGCAAAAGTAAGCAAAGTTTTTTCTTGTGGCGATAATTTTACATTGAGAGTGGGAAGCAAAAAATGGCTCGCATGGCTGTTCACATAAACCAGAAACTACACTGTGACCGCACACGCTTACAGCGAGTGCAGTGCGCAAATTAAATAAATTAACAACAGACGCCGCGACAAAGTTACTACGCGCAGCTCCGTCGACGACGCGAAACGGTAGCGCCGCGTCACTAACAACCACACCACGAAACCGCGGGATTGGCGACACTGTGAATGAATCATCTGTTCATTGCGCGGTTAAGTTCACCACACAGCGGCAGTTAATGGGCCACACGCGCAATGTATCGGAAAAGCGCCCGCCGCTCGATCGACTGCGCGAAACGGTAGCGTCAGCTCCGATGTTTATGATACTGCGCGAGAGTTGTGCGTTCGATTTTCAAATTAATCAATTACGTGAGAATGCAGGGTTAGTTCTAATTTGAACTTGTTTTTTCGCTGCAAGTTTTAGGCTTGTAGAAAAATTAAGATTCGTAGGTAGACAGCAAAACAGACAATAGAGGCACATAATATCATCTCGTGTAAAGAGTGGGACACTATTGCTTCCTAATTACATCGAATTCCGTGGCCTAAGAGGCGATTGAACCTACACTAGTTCATTGATATGGGCATCTGCAAATTAGAGTCTGAATCGATCAATTATACGCACACCGTGATTTTCTTTAATTTACATAAACTTTAAGAAAGGTTTTTTTTTTATGTTAGAGAGGCCAGACAAACGAACTAGTGGGTCACCTGATGTTAAATGATCACCACTGTCCGTAGACACCCGCAGCGCTTTACGGGATGCCAGTGCGTTGTCGGCCCTAAAAGGGAGAGGAAAAAGGAAAGGGAATAGAGGAGGGGGAGAGGTATTGGGGCCCCGGCGCTCTCACTGACCGTACGAAACTCAGCAGGAGTACTGCTGCTTTACGCCGGTGTTCTGTGAGAGGGTGGTACTACCCCGAACGAGCCGGCCCATTCGTGTTGCAGCGGTTACCTACAACATGGCTCTACCACTACAAAAATTCGCGACGAATCCGTTTCGCGTTCACTCCGTTTCTAATATGTTTACAAATCGCTGTGATATGGCTCTAACCCCCTGTTTCACCATCCATGGACCAAATTTATTTGCCGGATAAATGTGATGCCGTCTCTGTTTGTTTTGTTCGAATAGACGGAGACGGCATCACATTTATCCGTCCGTTAAAATTAATCAATGGGTGGTGACACATTGCAGCCCCTTAGAGGGTTAAACCTAGATTCCTACTGGAAAAGTACATTTTTTTTGTTTAGAAATTAGTGCGCATGACTCTACCCTTTTGAATTTTTGATTAATGCTCTTAGTCAGAGCCAGACTGAGTCTAACTTTTGCCAACTATAAAGTGCTTATACATTGACCTTCACTTGATTATTGAAGTGAAACTTCTAATGCGACTTCCAACAAGGTCGCGTTAAACGTTTAACGCTACCATGGAGGGGGTATGAAAGCATTAGTATATGTACTGCCGAAGCAAGTAATCTCGCATTGTATATATACTAACGCATGTTAAAAACTTCGACAGTGCGATGCAGAACTCACACTGTCTGTGCAAATTTGTATGAGACTTGATAAAAGCACCATCTAGTGAGTAAACACATAGATGCATAAGTAAATTTAGTTCTTTAAGTTATTGCAAAAAGGTTCATATTGATGTATAAGTGCCTTTTTCATTTCCACATTACGAAGTTTCACTTCTTCCGCGCGGAGGAACTGCACGCACGACTTTTAATTATAATAATGTGGGAAAGAAAAAAATACTTTGTCAGTTAGAACAAAAAACGATACTAGGTAGTTTCTGTGAGTATACCAAGTAAATATATCGAAGCTAACATAAATGAAAAAGCACGGCAGCATTCATCATCATCATTTCAACCGCAGGACGTCCACTGCTGGACATAGGCCTCACTCATTGAAACCCAATACTTATGGTACCTTGAACCTCGTTGGTGGACGTCCCACGCTGCGCTTGCCAGTCCGTGGTCTCCATTCGAGAACTTTTCGGCCCCAGCGGCTATCTGTTCTGCGTGCTATATGGACTGCTCCTTGCCATTTCAACGAGTTATCAGTTTGGCTATGTCGGTGGCCCTTGTTCTTCTACGGATCTCCTCATTCTTGATTCGAAGCCGTAGAGAAACTCCAACGGCATCATTATCTATCAGATAAGTAATGAAAATAAAGCACAAGCCATGTAAAACAAGTGCATAAAAATAAATTTTAGAAGTGTAACGAATTTTAAATTTGCATGCCATCTTGTGACAAAAGCGTATGAAACAATTTTTCTTTATAGCACCCAAACTGATACTTATAATGTTCTGCAAATGGTCATACACATTTTTTAAGGCAAAATTTAAGGGTACCTAATATTTTTGGTCAATTCAACATCGGCGTGTGTGACGCCCGGCCAGCTTTCGGCCCATTTACATAAATCTTAAGTTTGCTGACTTGGAGTCGCTAATTTTATATCCACGGGAGAGACAACTTTTGTTTCTTACGCTGTATATCATTATCATCATCATAATTTTAGCTGTAGGACATCCTCCCCCAAGGTTCGCTAAAGAGATCGGTCCCGTGCCATCCGTATCCAACGCGTTCCCGCAACGTTAACCAGGTCGTTGCTCCATTTTGTTGGAGGCCTACCTACACTGCGTCTTCCGGTCCGTGGACGCCACTCGAAAAACCTTTTTGCCCCATCGGCCATCAGTTCTACGAGCGATACGGTGTATATGACCCAAATAAATTGTTATGATTGTACGATGTATTCAGGTAGGTACTCGTAAATAATCAGAAATACATACCGAATTCCGCGTATCCGTGAATAGAACTAATATAAATCGATATTATCCATAACATTTTAAAGTATTTAATTCCTCCATAATGACTATCGGCCGCGAGGCAGGGGCGCATATCTCGTTGGAATTAAGTCTGCGATTAACATACGTAATGACTCGCCTTATCGCACCCTTAATTGCATCCTAATGAATCAAGTGCTTATTGACGCCGCCGCTAGAGTAACGGTTAATGCTGCTTACAGCTCGCGATTATAATTCTTGATTGCTTCACAATTAGGTCTTTGATCTTGACTCCTTAGTATTCTTAGGGGTCCGTTCTCAAAATGGCAAATACCATAGTTTCATCTATGCCCTCATCGTTATCCCAGCCTATACGTCCCAGGGCGCATCCTCTCAGAATGAGAAGACTTGGGCCGTAGTTCCCTCGCGGGCCAAGTCGGATCGCGACCTTCGTACACCATTGAATTTCTCCGCAGGTGAGCGCAGGTTTCCTCGCTATGTTTTCGGTTAATAGTAAAAATTGTCACTTGTAATAAAACGTAATATATGAAGTAATATTTTGCAGTTTTCAGTACGGCAGAGAAAATAAGTCTAAGTATGTTGGGGAATATTCTTCGATAGCAAAGATAGATAATGTACACACTTACCTAGGCTCCAGAAACGCTGCTCCTGGGGGCCCCCGGTGATTTGTCGTCCACAGGCGTATATCTGGACTGAATGGACGCCTCACGTCTGGTTGGTGCTTAGTTTTTGAGTTCAATGGTGTGCGTGTGCTGATTTTAAATCGAAGTCCACGCGGACAAAGTCGCGGGCACAGCTATTTTATTTATTTCCACCAACCCTACTGTTAAACTACACCATTAAAAATGTGAACTTACCCGTACACAGTGCCCGTACACATCGAAGCTGGAAATAACCGCGAATCAAAATATTTGACAAGCGGTATGTTGACAATCTAGCTCAGGGTACAATGAAAATTAAGAATAAGTTGCAACGTAAGTATTATTTTAGGATGATGTTCTAAAAGTTGGACACCTTAACGAATGGCGCAATTAAAAGAGTTTTGTTAACTTGCAATGTATGTATTATGTATGTACGGGTCAAATCTTGGAAATTGAATTCCAGTGGTCGGATCAACTTGAAATTTGGTATACTTATGTAAGTTGGATGACAATGCAAGTACAGTCAATAAAAGTACAGTCAGCGAAAAAGCTTGCATTGAAAATTAAATTTTTAACAAAAACTTATTTATTACTTAAGACGCTTTTGGGCGGGAAGGGGGTCGAACATGACTTATATTTTCTTACAAGGTGGTGGGAGGGGTCTTGTTGATAGTTCTTCCGTAAGATCACATAAATGCGCAAAGAAAGATGAATGATGAAGAAAACTACAAAATTCATATACTTAAAATATCTAATGTTTACCAAAAAATAAAAAACCGGCCAAGTGCGAGTCGGACTCGCGCACGAAGGGTTCCGTACAATTATCTATAAAAATCACGTTTGTTTTATGGGAGCCCCCTTTAAATATTTTTTTAGTTTAATTCAGTGATTTGTTTTTAAAGTCAATATATAATTAAATATTCTGTGAATATTTCAAGCATCTACCTGTTGCCGTTATCAATATCGAGCAAAACGAGCAAAAAAATCACGTTTGCTGTATGGGAGTCTCCTTAAATATTTATTTTATTCAATTTTTTTTGGATTTTTTGTTATAGCGGCAACCGAAATACATCATCTGTGAAAATTTCAACTCTCTAGCTATCACGGTTCCCGAGATACAGCCTGGTGACAAACGGACAGACGGACAGACGGGCGGACGGACAGCGGAGCCTCAGTAATAGGTCCTGTTTTTACCCTTTGGGTACGGAACCCTAAAAAATATATTAGTACCTACAAAACACATGTTCCTACAAATTGTTTGTTTGAAAAATAAAAATTAAAACAAATCATCATTTTTTCCTTTAGATTCTCATGTAGTAATTATATTACAACAATATAGTTAAAAATAGTATTTAATTTTATTGTACACAAAAGAATATTCTGCAGTCAGTAGTTTCGAATGGTAACGTATCATTTAACGTGGTTCAGCTTGAAATTATATTGGCGGAGCTCTAACTCCAATATTATATTGGCGGAGCTCTAACGCCAAAATTATATTGGCGGAGCTCTAACGCCAAAATTATATTGGCGGAGCTCTAACGCCAAAATTATATTGGCGGAGCTCTAACGCCAAAATTATATTGGCGGAGCTCTAACGCCAATATTATTTCAATTGCTTTCGAATTTTGTTTTAATTACTAAGGTATCTTGCGGTGAAGAGAAACATCGTGAAGAAATCTACACGCACCTACGAAGAAATTCAATGGTGTGTATGTGTGAAGTTCCCGATCTCAAGAAGGGACAACTGGCCTGACAGGATACTTTAGATACTTTAGTAGGCTAAGAAATAAATTTATGTTTCATTGTCATCCAAATTACAAATTTCAAGCCAATACGATCACTAGAAATGAGTAAAATTTGACTACCAAGATTGACGTTTTAAAATCATATAAAAAATACTAGCTGACCCCGCAAACGTTATTTTGCCATATATCACCTAGAGGTATAAAAAATAGCCTAAGTACGACCTATTTTCAGACATACCAAATATGGGCAAAAAATTTCATGAAAATCGGTCAAGCCGTTTCGGAGGAGTTCGATAACAAACACCGTGACACGAAATTTTTATATATGAGATGAGTGGGTGGCAAACGAGCAAGCGGGTCATCTGATGGAAAATGATCACCACCGCTCATAAACATACACAACTCAAAGAGAGTCACTAATCTGTTGCCGGCCTTTAAAGGAAGTATAAACCCTATATATTAGGTCGGGGCAAAAGTATTTTCGTATTTTTCATACAAAGGAAAATGTTTCATACTAAAAACCTCATCTTTCACGCTAAAATTTCCAGACTTAAAACGCTTGAACCACATTTGTGCTACTCTTATTGATACCGCAATAGGTCCATAAACCACAAAAATTTTATTCAAGCAATTTTATTTTTTTAAAGTTTAAAATGTACCGAATTTCTTCGTCACATACGTTCATTTTGCTTGCTTGAAAAACAATTGAAAAATGGCGGGAACTAGTTTTTTTTTTATTTATTGCATCTTCAGAATGTCAACATTAAATGGTATTAAAACCAGCCAGTTACATTCAGCACAGCCAAAGAGGTTTGATTTCTAATAATACATTAAAAATACGAATACACTTTTGCCCCGACCTATTATATTAGAAGATAACTGTGCGACATACGACATACGAAATATCCAATTTTAACCGGCACTCTACCTGGTTATAGTCCTCGTCAGTGGCAGTAGTAAATGCAACTGATCAGCAATCAGCAAGTATAGGGTTAGCAGTTAAGTGACACAACAGCGGAATTGCATCTCGCTCATTGACGGGGGTTCAAAGAATTGATTACTGCACTATTAACGCAATGCATGGCGGCACGGTAGGCCGGCTTATGATGGAAATCAGAACTAATAAGATGAATTAAAAATAAAAAAATGTATGTAGGCTTCCCTTTTTCCTTTTCCCTTCTTTAGACTCTACCCAAGAAGGACACCCAGGAAAGTTCTCTAGACCAAGAAGGACTTAAAAGAAGCAAATAAAAGAAAAAATAAATGTTTCGTTATCATAAATCATCATAAAGAAGTGAAGGAAAGAGCGGAATGTAGAAAGCTGGAAATTACTCCACCGACAAGAGCCTATAGCTCTTAAATATATTATTATGATGATGATGTTAGTCTAATGTCTAAGTCTAGAAATGGGAACTTTGTTATAGGTATAAAAATATATGTACTGCTTGAACAGCACCCGTTTACTCTACTATATTAATATTAGTACTCGGTTTAACGCTGTAACTAATTGAGGCCTTAAGGGCTTAAACTGGACTTTAAGGGTCTGCTGTGTCTATGTTACAATCAAACACGTCTGCACTGTATGTATATTTAGTAGCTATAATGAGACTATCTTGAAATTGAATAAAAAACAAGACCAGCAAATTCCAAAACAAAACATATTAAAAAAACATTCAGACGAATTGAGAACCTCCTCTTTTTTTTGATGTCGGTTAAAAATTGGTGAAAAAGTATAAAAAAAGGTTATGCCTGCAGAACAATCGCTATGCCTTTAAATACCTGTATTTCAGATCTTAAAAGATTTAACGCAATAAACAGTTTAAGTATTGATATTAAAGCCAAAATATTTACCGCAAAAATCAATGTAATTTCAACAACCTAGCCCACTGTAGCATCAACTGCATGAAACCATATCGCCGCGCGGTGTATTTCGACACATTTGCGTTTAAGTGCTTCGAAAGTGATAATTTTCGACCGGTCCCGTTGTTGAGTAAACGGATGAATGAGTGAATGGATTGTTTGCAGAGTGAACGGATTGGCTTCGCGTTTTGTTTAGCATCGACGATTAATTCGCGATCTGTTGGGGTTAACTGAACAGGTGTGTGTGAATCTTTCATTAGTTTTAGTGTGAACTTTTGTTTTTTTTTTGTAAAGAAATTCTGGGGGCTTTTTTGCTGAGAGCTGACCAAACTATGATCTGTCTATACCTGTAAAAGAGTTAGGCTACTGAAATACTGACTCTGGCAGACAAAGCACAGCCTAAACCATAACCACTAGAGCTATAGACTTGAAATTTAGCAGACAGTCATAAATATTCCTCGCGGCGCTCAGAAGGTATTTTTGATATTTCCACTTTTCTTTTTTTACTCTTCCAAGATGCAAATCTGCGGAATAATGCTAGTTATTGATATTTAAAAGAAAATGAGGGTCGATAGACATCCACTGCTGAACATGGGCCTCCTCCAAGGCTCGCCAAATAGACCGGTCCTGCGCCATCCGCGTCCAACGCGTTCCCGCAACCCTAACCAGGGCGTACGTAGCTCCATCTTGTTGGAGGCCTACCCACACTGTGTCCACCGGTCCGTAGACGCCATTCGAGAACCATTTGGCCCCACCGGCCATCAGTTCTACGAGCGATGTGCCGCGATGATGATCGATCGGTATCGAAACAAACCGTATCCAAAAAAACCGTGGCATTGTTTGGATTTTTGCTTTATTCAATGAAGAAGCTTTGTAAAAGCTACTAATTAATATTTATACCCTTTTATCATAAAATTAAACCTTCCTAAAAAGGGCGACCATTAACAGGCATGTAACGTGACGAAAGTACCTTAAGTATGATAATATAATGATGAACTAAACCAACCTTTCGTGGTCACATTATTTACGGATTGGCTGAAGATTTGGATGGATTTTCAGTTAAAGGTTAATAGAGGTCCTATACTTCTATCAGATAACTGCAAACTGTATCACAATCTTCTGTCATTCCTAATGTGCCCACAAAAGTGATTCAAAACAAACACTCGAATAATGAGTCTTAACTAAAGATTACAGGTTTCCAAATCATTCTACTTCTTCTCTTAAAAATTCTATCTTCTTCTTCTAATATGTAAACATCTCAAGTCACGGTGTTTGTTATCGAACTCCTCCGAAACGGGTCGACTGATTTTTATGAAACTTTTTTCTCTATATTCGGCAGGTCTGAGAATAGGTCGTAGGCTATTTTTTGTATACCCACCCCTATTCTTCGCAGACGGAATCGCGGGCATCAGCTAGTCTAATATATAAAAATCTCGTGTCACGGTGTTTGTTATTGAACTCCTCCGAAACGGCTTGACCGATTTTTACCAATTTTTTTCTCTATATTTGGTAGGTCTGAGAAAAGGTCGTAGGCTTTTTTTTATACCCCTAATATGGCCAAACAACATTGCCGGGTCAGCTAATAACTTTATAAGAAAAGCCACCCTCAATTAAGCTATAGCTTCCAAGCAATAACAAAGTCCATCCACGTGCCGCGAACAGAACACGGACCATTAAAAAACCCTCTGTATTCATAAAAGCGGTGGTCGACGACCGCAAAAAACTATCGGCGAATAGAAAAAAATGCACAAAAATGACGGTGCACTCAAAAAGAGCCGTAGATTGTCGCGGTGGGCGATGTTATTAATTCTTGGGCAGTCGGGACTCGCACCGCAGCCGAATCGAAAAATAAAATGACTATCATTCATTTGCGCGCTTATAGCAGGTAGCTTCACTGCCGGAATAATTAGGGTGCTATGTGCTATTTAATCATACAAACAATAACTATGAGGTGGTGTGAAAATTCAAGGAATAGAATAGAATTTCATTTATTGTCACAACATAAAGTACAATATAGAAAATTTATTACATAATTAGTTAATATAAAAAACCGGCCAAGTGCAAGTCGGACTCTATACGGCAAAAAAATTACGTTTTTTTGTATGGGCCTCCTTTAAATATTTGTTTTATTTTAATTTAATTGTTTATTTTTAATGTGAATATATAACCAAATATTCTGTGAATATTTCAAGCTTCTGCCTGTTGCCGTTATCATTATCGAGCAAAAGCGAGCAAAAAAAAAACACGTTTTTGGTATGGCAGCCCCCTTAAATATTTGTTTTTTTCTGGTTTTTCGTATTTGTTGTTATAGCGGCAACCGAAATACATCATCTGTGAAAATTTCATGAAATTTAATTTCTATTACGGTTCATGAGAAGCCTGGTGACAGACGGACGGACAGCGGAGCCTCAGTAATAGTTGTGGCAAAGAAGTAACAGTGACAAAACAAAGCTACGTCTTTTGTTTACATAGTTAGCAAGTTCCATAGATGACACTTTAGCATCTGAGGCCCAGGGCGTGCCAAATTTCGGCCTATTCGGTACACTACTCTTACTAGTTCTATTATCAGTCCCATTGATGGAACTAGTCGGAATTTTTTCCCCCAGTACCTAGTTTTAAGATTAAGAATAAGAATAAGAATTTGCTTTATTGCCACAAAACAAAACATAAATAAAACAATATCAAGAACAATGAACAAAACATTTACAAATAAAAAAAATACAATAATTTAGAAAACTTTTGAGGCAAAAGGTCCCAGTCTCAGCATGTGCTGGACAGACAGTCCAGCGCTGGTTTTCAGACTGGGCCTTTGGGCAGGATGTAATTTTATAATTTTTATAATTTATAATTTTTTATAATTTTTTGTACTTAGTTATAGAGGAGCGGGACCTCCTGGCACAGATATCTTTATATTTAAAAGGAGGTCCCAACCTTGATGTTAATATGTAAGGTTAAAAACGAAATAAACATTTATTTATTTATTTATAATAACAATACTCTTTGGGGCAGGGTCGGTTGCAGACCCGACGAGAGACAGTGTAGCCGTGTTTAAAGTACCAACAGAAAAATATTTACATATATGAAAATTATGGAAGAACCGAAAAGTTTTACATCAAAATTGTGGATTTAATTTAATGGAACTTAATTATAGCTTTAAAAAACAGGCAAGTTCAATTGATTTATAATTATAATAATCTTTATTGTTCAAAACACATGTATAATTACAATATGAACCCTGGAGACTGTTTTAGTTTTCACTGTGTTACAGTCTCCAGTGGATGCCCATATCATGAACATAGATTCGTTATTAAGAACAAACAGACTATCAATTTAGAAAAGAGAAAAAGTTACACATAAAATACTATTAGCTTAAAATAACCATCACCTCCTTTTTACATCATATTGTGTACGTGAGCGTGAATGTGTGTGCGAGTGTGCGTATGTGTATGTGTGTTGGTGTGTGTGTGTGTGTGTGTGTGTTTATGTGCGTGCGTGCGTGCGTGTGTGAGTGTGTGTGCGTGTGTAAGTGTGTGAGTTTGTAACTAAATTCAGTGAGCAGAAAGACTCCTAAAGAGATAGGAGGTTTTCAGTCTCATCATAACTTAACTTACTCAATCATAACCATACAGTCTTTTTAAAACCATGGTTAGAGAATGACTTAATAGCCGTGATTTCTTTTTTAATTTTATTGTAGAGTAAAGGGGCATTATAATTGATATGGCGGCGTGCAAATTTAGTTTTCAATTTGGGAAGCGGACAAATTAAAACTTTCATCCATTGTAACTACTGGGACAAATAACTCCAATAATAAATATCAAATAAATAATATCACGGGGCAAATCACACCAATTGACCTAGTCCCAAAGTACCTAAGCTAAGCAAAGCTTGTGTTATGGGTACTAGGCAACGGATAAACATACTTACATAGATAGATACATACTTAAATACATACTAAACACCCAAGACCCGAGAACAAACATTCGTATTTTTCATAGAAATATCTGCCCCGACACGGGAATCGAACCCGGGACCTCAAGCTTCATAGTCAAGTTTTCTAACCACTAGGCCATCTGGTCGTCTAAAACTGGTTAATAGAACTGATAATAAAATTAGTGGGAATAGACCCAAATTTCAAGTCTTTAGCTTCAGCGGTTTGTTGCACTTTGATTTTAGGTAAGTATTCTTATTAATAGGTTTCAATACATGTTTACTCAGAATGGAACCCGCACCCGACTCCCACGCACGCCACTGTACCACTCGCGAACTCTTTCACTATTTTATAAACCATTAAGTTTAAACCAAAAAATGTCATACGCATTCGGTGCCGCGTGATCGCGATGGGTCTCATGCAACGTCCGTATGTAAACTACAGTGGTTTAATGAAGAAGATTAATTTACAATCAATGGACGATTCGACCGGTAGATAATTTATTAAATTTTGTCATGATCGCGATCAGTTGAGAGCAGGAATCGTTACCGGTATTCTTACTACCAGTTTTAAATAAGGTACATCATCATCATCATCATCATTTCAGCCGAAAGACACATAACAGCTGAACATAGGCCTCCCGCAAGGCTCGCGTACCAGTTTGTACGTAGCTCCATCTTGTTGGAGGCCTACCTACACTGCGTCTTCCGGTCCGTGGACGCCACTCAAGACCTTTTTGTCCCATCGGCCATCAGTTCTACGAGCGATGTGCCCTGCCCACTGCCACTTGAGTCTGACGATTCTTCGAGCTATGTCGGTGGCTTTAGTTCTTGCGCGGATTTTATCATTTCTAATGCAATCCGCAGAGAACCTCCGAGCATACCCTCTCCATTGCCCTCTGAGGGACTTTGAGCTTCCTTATGAGTCTCATCGTTAGCGGCCAAGTCTCAGTGCCATAAGTCATCACTGGCAACACACACTGGTCAAAGACTTTGGACTTGCTGTTGTTGTGTTGTGTGTCTTGGAAATAAGGTACAACCGATTATAAAGACGGATAGCGCAGCGACAGTAATAGAGTTCCGTTCACCACCCTTAGGATACGAAATCCTAAAAATATGCAAAATGTCGGAGGAATGTTAATAAAGACAACAGATACAGGAAATTATAAACAATAAGGTAAATTATAAAGTTCGTGACTTATAAAGTAACTTACAAAGCTACTGGAGTTATGCTGGGTTGGTATTATGTGCAGTTCGATAAGAAATGTAGTACCACAGAATAAGTAATGTAGTACCAATACAAAAAATGTAGTAGTTACCAAGGACAATTACATCATGGGCCACATCCGAGGGGAAGATTTAAAAAAATGGTACATTAAACACAGTACAATAGGCTAGTTTCCTAAAAAATTCTAATTAGTTCGTCATTTAAATTATCAAAAAATATTGGACACGTATTTTTTCTTTTGTCAATTGAACAAAAAAAGACGGAGATATTGTATGTTGAAGTTCCGCGTGACGTCACGATTCGCTACACTTTTTAGCGAACCGTGACGTCACGAGCCCCCACTCCCGAACTTTGTCGCGCTTTATCTTTGTCGTTTTTTGTTCAATTGACAAAAGAAAAAAAAACGTGTTCAATATTTTTTGTTAATTTAAATGTCGGACTAATTGTAATAGTGTTTTTTTTTACCCAGGACACTACCCTATTTCAATTAGTTTTTTTTTTTTTTATTTAATATAATCAAGAGCACATATAAATAAGGTTGGAATTATTATGCCACTATTGGAAAACCCACTAGAGGTTTATGTTATAGTAGGCGAGTCAAAGCGGTTCAGTACAAGTTTTAATTAACTAAAGTACCACTAGGTAGGTACTTAGGTTAAAATTTCATGTCAACTGTAGCTTCATCATCATCACCATATCGGCCAAAAGACGTCCACTGCTGGACATAGGCCTCCCCTAAGGCTCGCCAAATAGATCGGTCCTGCGATATCCGCATCCGCGTTCCCACAACCTTAACCACGTTGTTGCTCCATCTCGTTGCAGACCTACCCATACTGGTCTTCCAGTCCGTGGACGCCACTCGAGAACCTTTTGACTGTAGCCATTTGTTCAATATTTGCGACAGGAACTGAAACAGTTGAAACGCTATTATAACAACTCGTCCCCATTTTAAAAATATGATATTAATACGCACAATGGTCAGAGAACTTGATTACAAAGGTTGAAATCATGGGTTCAATCCCGGTTGGGGCAGGTATTTGTACAGAAAATGCGAATGTTTGTGCTCGAGTCTTGGACGTTTAATATGTATTTGAGTATGTATTTATGTAAGTACGTATGTTTATCCGTCGGCTAGTACCCATAGTACAAGCTTTGCTTAGTTTGGGATTACGTCAATTGGTGTCCATCGTCCCAAGATAACATTAAATTAATTATTTATTACAATATCTTCAAGATTCTGTGTTGCAACTTTCAACGACCAAGATCACACTGTAAAAGGCATTTTTTCACTGTAATTTTGTATACACGTTGCTTTAGCTTTAATATTACTCAAACTCTCGTGGGACGTGATTGATAAAACTAAAACAAATACCACCTACCGCTACAGGCCTTCCAAAAAGAACGAAGCTAGTCGGGCTGTTCCTGTGTTATAAATTTTTAGCATTAACTTTAGTCTAGGTATATTCTAAACTCTTTGCCACTTAGAAAACATGGCTGGTTCTACTTAACATGTCACTATAATGCTGATTAGTAGCAATTTATATTCTATCTCGGTTGCTTTTAAACTTATTTGCATGGAAAGTAATTATAACAGAGTGTCAAAGTCGACTAGAAAAACGCTACGGACCTAAGTACTACGAGTACATAAATACATAATACTGAACAGTCAGTCATTTAAAGTAATGTTAATTTCATGTTAACGTGTACTATAAAGACTTTTAAATAAAACACAAACACTTAAAAACTTTTTATAAGCAGACTAGCTTTTGCCTGTGACTTCGTCCGCGTGTGTGACTCATGAACGGGCCGAATGTGCCTATATAAATTGTTTTAATAGTCTTAAACCATCTTCGGTTTATTACCTTTTAAATGAAACTTTGGGGCACATCGATTTGATGGTTTCAAATATCAACGAACAATTAAACGAACATAGCTAGAAACATTATTGTGTTTTTTAAATATCGATTCATATCTACAGGCACCGAGCGTCAGACATGTGCCGCGGCAGACAGAATAATATTCTTCCATACAGTTTCTATTAACGAGTTCGTATCTATATCGTAACACGATTGCGCAACATGGACCATGCCCGGCTAGTATGTGCATTGTGCAAAGAATATTTTGTTGGTGTATGATACGGCATGTGCATAAGTATCAAAAAAAAATTTTTAAAATTTAAAACTGATATTTCAGAAAAAAAATACACTTTATACAGCATTAACTTTAATCCTTAAATTATAGGATTGTTGCAGTTAATAATAATAATATTAGTTACCTACTTAGTTACTTACTTAGTTACTTACAGTTTGGCAAATCATCACTACCTTTTACCCATTAATATCATAAATATCATAAATATCTGACACGCTCGGTGTCCACAGATATCAATCGACCTATAATTTTTATTTCGATAGTCATTTTTTGTCTTTTACAAACCAAAAGTTAATTTTGCTAGCATGCAGAGGGCGCTGCAAACTACATGAGTGTGTGTCTCGTGCCTCGATCAGAAGATTTTGATTATTTTGTTTTATTTTTATTATAATTTTAATTTAATTTAATTTTTAATATTAATTTTGTTGTACATTTTTAAGTAACGACCAGATGGCCTAGTGGTTAGAGAACCTGACTACGAAGCTTGAGGTCCTGGGTTCGATTCCCGTGTCGGGGCAGATATTTGTATCAAAAATACGAATGTTTGTTCTCGGGTTTGGGTGTTTAATATGTATTTAAGTATATGTCTATCTATATAAGTATGTTTATCCGTTGCCTAGTACCCATAAAACAAGCTTTGCTTAGCTTTACTTTGGGACTAGGTCAATTGGTGTGAATTGTCCCGTGATGTTTATTTATTTATTTAATTAAATTGGATTTTGAATGTAAATTTTTCTTTTGTTTTTTTTTAATTATTAATTTCGTTTTATTTTACTTTGATTCTGATTTTTAATTGAAATATTGATTTAAATTTTTAATTAATCATTCATAACCGCATTTCTAGTGCTATTAATAGTATCATCCCACTAGAGCAAGCAGGCTTCTGACCACACAGGAGCTGTAGCGACCAGGTTCTGGCGCTGACGACGCATATCGAGTATGGTTTTCAACATAACAGGAAATCTGCTGCAGCATTCGTCGACCTCACGGCCGCATATGATACTGTCTGGCGTCAGGGCCTGCTGTTTAAGCTACTTAAAGCAGTGCCCTGCATTAAAATATATAGGTTACTGGAGAACGCGCTGAGTAACAGGCCGTATCGGGTCCATTTGGGTGATTTTGCTAGCTCCGTAAGAGTGCTCAACAATGGCCTGCCTCAGGGATCAGTTTTGGCACCACTACTGTTTAACTTGTACGTACATGACCTACCTCACACCACCTGCCGAAAATTTGGTTACGCGGACGACCTGGCTCTTGTGGCACAGGGTGGGAGCATGGGGGCTGTTGAACCGGTGCTGGAAAAGGACCTGGAACTGATAGACGATTACTTTGTCCGCTGGCGTCTGTGTCCTAACGCTTCGAAAACTGAGGTCTCCTGCTTCCATCTGTGCAACAAGCTGGCCAATATGGAGCTAAGGGTGAAGTTTAGAAATAAACTTCTCCACCACAACTTCTACCCCAAATACCTGGGAGTAACGCTGGATAGAAGTCTTAGCTTTAGACAATACCTCGACAAACTGTCCGCTAAGCTGAAGACCCGCAACAGTATCGTCCAAAAACTCACTGGTACTACCTGGGGCGCCAGCGCGTCCACACTTCGAACCACGGCATTATCGTTGGTGTACTCGACTGCTGAGTACTGCTCGGCGGCCTGGTTGAACAGCGCCCACACTTCTGCAATTGATGTCCAACTGAACCACACGATGCGCCTTATCACCGGCTGTCTTAAATCGACTCCCACATACTGGTTGCCAGCACTCAGCCACATTCTGCCGCCGCACTCGCGCAGGGAGAATTGCCTCAACCGCGAGCTGACAAAAATTCGATCGAACGCGGAGCTGCCCATACACCACGACCTTGATAAGTTCAAGGCCACTAGGCTAAAGTCCCGCCATCCTCCCGCGCTAAAGGTTCATGACCCAGAGCCCGAGAAAACCCTGCTTGATTCCTGGACAGCAGATTGGGAATCTAGGCATTTACCCGTGGACCTGTTCGAGCTTGATGTTAAGTGCCGGCCAGCGGGTTTTGAGGAGCCCCGGCGTGTCTGGTGCCTGCTGAACAGAATCAGGACAGAGGTTGGTAACTGTGCGTCACTGTGGCACAAATGGGAGTGGTGCGAGTCGCCACGGTGTCAGTGTGGCTGCCCGGAGCAAACAGTCCGACATATGGTCTTTGAGTGCCCGATCACCAAATTTAGCGGGTTAGCGGCAGACTTTAAGACCCTCTCGACAGATGCACTAGCATACCTTAAACCTAGTTTATTGAATATTTAGTTTAAGTAGAGAACCAGAAGCCATACGATAAATAAAAAAATTAATTATTCCATTTTATAAATAATTTATTGAATCAGGCGTTACTTTGCGGAGGTCCATATTAATGAACTAAAACAATTACTTTGCTCACCCGCGACCTTACAATAGTTACGTTTATGCAAGAAATGTGTGCTCTGGTTGAGTTCGAAACGCGTCAGTGTAGCTTGGTGGTGGTGATAGTTGTGTTTATGTGATTTGTGTGTGTTCGTACAGTGTGGAGGTGGAGGAACTGCATGAACACACATTTCTTGCATAAACGTAACTATTGTAAGGTCGCGGGTGAGCAAAGTAATTGTTTTAGTCCATTTTATAACTCCTAACATTATTATTAAGATTTTAAGATTGTATGTGTCAATGATGAGATGAGATCTATGTTATCTTGAAATAAATGGCAGATTTTTTTTTTAATTTGTTCAAAAGTTGTGCTATGTGGAAATGTACATAATACCATGCATCCAAGGGTGCTGCTTACAAAAGGCTAGTCCAGATCTGGGCTACGCTAGACGCAGGCCCAGCCAAGATAGGCGCAGCGGCGCTCATTAAAATATGTAAATGCACCGAGACATTACGCAGATAGGTGCTTCTGACTTATTGACTGGATTGGTTTATGCAAGATGTCGGATTAGGAATATATATTTTTTAATTTTTATTTAGTTTTTTTTTTAATTTTGGGATTCTAGGTATCGGATTGTGGTAGCGCATTAAATTGGTACTTTTTTAATCTACAGACTTTAGTTTTTTTTTGAAGTCAGTTTATTTTTTTACTGGCCATATTAAAGTTCGTCTCGCCTATAAAAATCTCGTATAACGTCGTGATTTGACCAAAGGTCTCTCAAGGTGGTGCGTTCGAGTCCGTACCTCTGAGTTTTTCGGAATTAATGTGCGAAATTACATTCGAAATTTACTATGAGCTTTACAGTGTAGGAAAACTGGGAAATCAACTGTGTGTGTGAAGTTTGAATGCGCGTTGGACCCGCGTGGGAACTGCGGCTCAAACCCTCTTATTCTGAGAGGAGGCCTGTGCTGTTATGACGTCTAAATAGTAGTACTTACTTAGTGTTAGTTGTTGTTGTTGTTGTAGTTGAATCGTCTTGCCTTCGCTCTGCCACACGCAGTTGGTGTAATCAATCGAGGTCCTTGCTTGCTGGCAACTTACTGCATCCCGCCGTCCGCGCATCACTCGCGGCCGCGCACCTACCGCGCGCTATTTAGCATCATCTCATCACTAATGTCGCGACCGTCCGTCCGTCTGCGCCGGCCATTATTAATAAGTATTCCAACAAGCAGCGTGGAGGAAGATTCGTATTTCTTAGAGAGTAGTTCGATAAAGGAAAACACGTGCGGAAATATGGATACTTGCGAATCATTTAAATTACAAAGACCACTATTGTGTAATTTAAGTTTTGATGGGATACTATTTTGTACAATATAATGGCTCTTTATTGTACACCACAAGTAATACAATACAGAAAAACAAGTACCTACATAAAACTACTACTACTATATCATTTAATGTAAAACTATATAGGGCTATTTAATAAAACCCTATACCAGTATGCATATCAAGCTAAAATCTAGGATACCTAAGGCCTTTTTATATTTTTGCCCAAATAAATAAATCAATTCAGTGGTCTGTGTGAAGTTCCCGATCGGTTCGCGTTGTAATTAACGACTCAAGCCCTCTCATTCTGAGTGGAGGCCTGTGCCCAGCAATGGACATGATGGTAGACTGGTTGTGACCTGTCGTAGATTAGCGTTCAGTACCTCTACCATGAGTTACACTAGTTTACAGTGACCGTACTCGCTAGCGACGGCGTAAATGATTTGTATGGAGAATTGTGTACAGCGCCACTAGCGGTCACTTACGGAAGTACAATTCTCCATACAAATCATTTACGCCGTCGCTAGCGAGTACGGTCACTGTAAACTAGTGTAACTCATGGTAGAGGTACTGGGAGCGGATGGCGTGTCTATATCTGAATAATAAAACAAGCGATATCGCTCGCTGAGATTTGGTGATCGCTGCTAAAGTTTGTGAGTATATTTGTGTAAAAACGGCTGGACGGATTTGAATGAAATTTGATATGTAGATAGCTGAACGTTTGGAATAACATATAGGCTACTTTTTATCCAGATATTCCCACGGGATCCATATAAAATTCCAAAATGATAATCGCTAATTCTAATTTTGCACTGGTTGTTTGTCCTACAACGTAAATGTAGACGTGAAAATGTGTAAAGTAAATGTGAAATTCCTTCACAAAACCGCGGGTAAAGACTAGTCATTTAACAAAAGTACCTAATCGTATTTATCAATTTGTTCTTTCAATACTTAAATACTTAAAAATTTAAGACATTCTTTTTTTGATCTTCCTTCTGTTTTTTCGTGATCAATAGTTTTTTGCAGGGATTCTAGAACCGGTTTTATTTAATACCTGTTGGTATGTTGTCAAACTATTACCGGTAAAAAAACCTACATTCTAATTAAAAATAAATAGATCTAGAAAATATTTATTCTCTCTTCACACAGAACATAATATACAATTTAAACACTACGAAATTCGAAAACCGAATTTCGCACCGTACCGTCCCTCCCACTCTTTTATTAAATAAAGCATCAGTGGGACGGCAAGATACGAAGCCCGAATCTCATTCCCCGCAGCTAAAGATAAAAAATTAAATAATAACAATACCTAGCAAATAAAAACAAGTATTACGTCTACGTAATTAGAGGTACCTACCTATTGTTGTCATTTCGCTTTTGTCTTTATCGCTATGCAAGACTTTACGATATGAAATACCTGTATTCAATACCGCTATTTAAATTCCACCCGCAAGGAAAGTGTCAATTAGACATTATTACTAAAACGCAACGAATAGATATAGGTGCATGTAACGTCACGCGATAACATTGTGTATGGCTGGCTGAAGTGTCTAGGTACTAGCACAGAATATATAATAGTACTAACGTACAGAATGGACACGCTCCGCCCCGCACCGATTCGAGTTACCCCTCCCCTCAAGGCGCAGATTGCCGGACACCGCCTGAATCCAGAAGAGTGCGCGCGCGATGTATGTAGGCGTACGCGTGTACAGACGTCGTCCTGCTTATGTAGATTCAAGAACGCGTATTTTGTACGTCGTGTCCGCCGTGTGGTACTAGGTACTTGACATTGACAGGTATTACCGGTTATGGTGTTTATGAATAAAGTATCAAATAGAGGTAATTGTTGTCAATTGCCAAAACCGCTGATATATTTAAATACTGGTATTTACTATACCGCTAATCAAAACTTGAGCAATATAAATAGCGAAATGCAATTATGTATAACCACTTATACCTTATTTAGAATCTGTATATAGTAGAATACCGGTAATGATCCCTAGTTTTTTGTAATAAAGCCTCGTGTCCAGCAATATTTTTCGTTGTCTTATTTATTCCCTTTTAACATCGTACATATATTAAACAGTCTGTTTCCTCAGCAGTCGGCGCGGGCGCAGTGTTCGTTTTGTTCATCATTACACTGCTCATTACGGGAACAGATCACTCGCTTAATTTGTGCATTTCCGATCCAAAGATATTCAAATTTCAACCCTAATGACGCACGGGAAATGCTAATAAAATGTTAATGCGGCGAAAGCGGTTGTCCCCGCTGCAATAAGTGACAGATTTGCTTGACTTGACATCCAGCTTGTTTGCTTGGATACTCGGATATGAATAAGTCACGAAAGGTTTTTGTTCGTTTAGTTTTAGAGCATTGGATTGCGCTAGGAATGTTAACTAATGTAAATACGTTGTTTTTTAGTTGGACTATAATATGAGAGAGAGAGAGAGAGAGAGAGAGAGAGAGAGAGATGTTTATTTACACATATTCGATACACAGGAAATACAGTTGACAGGAAAAGATACAAATATAAATCATCGAATAGTATAAATAAAACAAACACTAAAACACACTTAATATGGGAAAATGTAACGCGGAGAAAGACTGCGAGGGTATGAGAAAGTACAACATCCCAGCCTACTGCAGGACACAGGCTTACGCCCAGAATGAGAAGGTTTGGGCCATCCCACGCGATGACGCGACCCAGTGCGGACTGGGAACTTCACACACACCATTGAATTGAAATTGTTTTAATAGTCTTATACCACCGTTTTTTTGAATACCTACTAATAATAATACTTAATTAAAAAGAAATAAACGAATTCTTCGCAGTCGTAGTTACGGGAAACAGCAGGCAGCAGGTATAATTTTCCCTTCATTGTACGGAACCCTCGGTGCGCGAGTCCGATTCACACTTCGCCGGTTTTTGATATATATTTTGAATCTCACAGCGCATTGTTCGTTACTGTGATGCTGTATTTCTTATTGATAAATTCTAAATGTGCATTACGTTCATAATTAATCGAACTGATAAATGTACAAGTTAGGTAAAGGCATGTCGTCCCACGCAACCGTGTTCTGATATTCGCGCGATGCATAATGCATTGCGATCTGCATGCGCTGGTATTAGCTATGGTAAAAACTGCATTTCTAATTTACTATGACTCCTAGTTATTCCAGACTGAATCGTAACAATTTCACAGAAAAAAACATAGAACGAAAGAAAATGTTTATTCGCCAATGAAAAATAAACACAGGAATTATCTATACAGCTACACAGGCAATAATAGAATTAATTGGAGTCGAAAAGGTTGGCAGCTCAGGAATGCTGAGGTATGGAACCACAGCGCCTAGCTTTCAGCTGCATCTATACATATAATAAATCTGTAACAAGTCGGTGTCTGTACATTGAAGATATTTGAGAAAAACTGTCACTAGGGCTATTTACTAGCGCAATAGAACCCAAAACAATGTTTTTTAGAATTATTGTCTGTTTGTCTGTGCGTTTGTGCGCGCTAATCTCAGAAACGGCTTAACCTAGAAGGATGCGGTTTTCACTGATATGTTGGTATTTTCTTGGATTAACATTTAGTGTTTGTTTCATTTGAATCAGTTCACAAATAAGAAAGATACGTCTATTTTAAGAATTTATAGAACAGTTTTTTTAGTAGTAGTGACTTGGGAGTAGGTACGGTGGTGAATGTGAACGCGGGTGTGCGGGGGGGCTCGGTGGGGTGTCGGTGAGGGGGGGGGGGGGGGGGGGGGCAGGGGGGGTTGCGGGGGGGGGGGTGCGGGTAATTTTTTTTATATCGAGGAACTAAGGAGAGCCATAATTGATGAAAAAGCAAATTGGATAAAAAAAATTAGCTGCCCAAATTACTAATTCCACGCGGACGGAGTCGCGGGCAAAAGCTAGTCCAAAATATAATTGAACTAAATTAAATTATAAATTAAATTTGGTGATGATGATGATGTCTCCAACTTCTGCATACGGAAAATTACTAAGCGCTTTGTAAAGAATAATTTTGTGGATAAAGAGTCATGTCAAATCTTCTATACCTATAAAACAGTACCGTGACTGACTGACTGACAGACAACGCACAGCCTAAACTACTGGGGTTAGAGACTTGAAATTTGGCACACATGTATTGAGTATTGTAGAGGTCCACTAAGGAAGGATTTTTCGAAATTCCCACGGGATAGGGAAATATCTAAACTATCTTTGTTTATTTGTTTGTAGCGGAATCTCTGAAACTATTGAGCCGATTTTAAAAATTCTTTCAGAATTAGAAAGTACACTATCCTTAATTGACATAGGTTACTTTTTATCCGGGAAAATGCTAAATTCCCACGAGATAGAAATAAATTAATTCAATTTCGGGGCTGATTTTAAAAATTCTTACACATTATGTGATATGACTAATCCCTGATTGACAAAGGCTACTTTTTATTCGGGAAAATTCAAAATTCCCACGGGATACAAAAATTTGAAATCAACTTTGGGGCTGATTTTAAAAATTATTTCACCAATAGTAAGCTATCCAAGTAAGCTATACAGTATCCTTGATTGACACAGGGTACTTTTTCCGGGAAAATGCTAAATTTCCACGGGATAGAAATAAGTGAATTGAACAATAAGTGAAGTGAGTGAGTGAGTTTGATCAATAAGTGGATTGTAGGGGCTGATTTTTAAAATCATTTCACTAATAAAAAGCTACACTGTCTCTGATTTTCAAAATGTTTTGACAGTTATTTCTATCCTGCGGTATGCTGTACTTTGCACTTTCCCGGGATAAAACGTTGTTGTTTCAATCAGGCCTCCTCCCAGAACGAGAACACAAGTGGCCGTAGTTCCCACTTGGGCCCAGTGCGATTTGTACAGTGCGGGTGTGTACCATTGAATTTCTTCTCAGGTGTGTGCAGCTTTTCTCGCGATGTTTTCCTTCACTGTAAAGCTCATGGTAAACTTCAAACGTAGGTAATTTAGCACACGAATTCGGAATAACTCAAAAGGTCCAAGCCCGGGCTCAAACCCATGACACTCTGCTTAAGAGACCATAGGTCAAACCACTAGGCCACCGCGGCTTACCGGCTTTAGAATTCACTTATTCAAATCCCGCGGGAACTTTTCATTTTCTTGGCATTACCCTATGTGTTAATCCACGTAATAAACTACCTGTGTGCCAAATTTCATGCAAAGAACTAACGTTATTGTCTTCGCGTACGAAGTCGCGGGCAAAAGCTAGTAAGTTTATAAAATTATATTTTATTTAAGTGTAGCGATTTTGAAATTTGCATGTCATATGACAAAAACGTGACAAAAACGTGTGAAACTATTTTGTCCCTCATGTCATCAAAACATACCATGTTTTTATGTAAATAAATGATTATGACTAAATATTAATTTTGAAATCATTCCTATAGCAACATTACAATTTAAATTTTGGGTATTGAATGGCAGAAGTTAGTAGAGGTGGCAAAAATTGTATAGTCTTGGCGGTCAATGTGTAAATCCGCCACTGTATAAAATACCACGAACGTACGTACTTTCAGGATCAGTTATCAGATCACCAATCATATCACCCCGTAAACAAACAAATATAGAACATACAACAAACCATACCTGGGAAGGCTAACATGAAATTCATTAACAGGGCTGCCTAATAACACCCCCCCCCCCTCTGACCGCAGGGGGCAGTGGGGTGACAAACGGCGCCCTGTAATGTGCTACTGTTGAATTGCAAAAATCTCATTATCCTCTAACTGTCGTTTATAGAAGTAATTAACTACTGGGGCTAGAGGTGGCATGGAGTATCCGTTTTTACAAGCTCTTATTTTACTCAAGGTTTGCCAACGAACAATGGAGCGCAGCACAGTGCGATAGAAAGGGCTATGCTCGGAGTTTCTCTGCGGGATCACATTAGAGATAATGAAATCTGCGCAAGCACTAAAGTTACTGACAGAGCTCGAAGAATCGTCAGACGCAAGTGGCAGTGAGCAGGGCACATTGCTCGTAGAACTGATGGCCTATGGGGCCAGAGGTTTCTCGAATGGCGTCCACGGACCGGTAGACGCAGTGTAGGTAGGGCTCCAACCTATATAGGCGAAGTAATAATAATAATAGAAGTAATAACAATTATATACCTATCTACTTGATTTTTTTTCGGTTTGTTAAAACTTCAATTGGTGTAGACACTATCAGGAAGTCAAACGGCTGGCCGAAGACCGCGCGGAGTGGCGGTTACTCCACCGACAAGAGCATAGCTCTTAAATTTAAGAACAAGAAGAAGAAAATTTCAATTCATTTGATTAAGCTTAACTTGTCACGGAGGGTTGGAAAGGGGTGTCATTCGAAATCCCTAACATCGTTTGTCCTAATGTAATGTTTGCCATGATCATTTTCCTAACACTTTTTTTCACGGAGACCGTTAAATTTTCAGGAATTTTGAAGTGATTATCCTCTAGAACTCTATAGGTTAGGTTAGGTTTGTTTTATAACAATCCAGAACAATTAATAGATTTAAAAAAAAGAGTTATGGCAAATGATCATTATGGCAAACATTACATTAGGACAAAAGATGTTTAGGGATTTAGATATAGAGCCGTTGGAAAGATATTAGATAGGATATTTAAATTGTTTGTTATTGTTGTTTGATATTCACCTGTCAGAAAACCCACACTGAAATTATTTTTGCAATGACAGTTTACGCTTTAAACCATTTTGAATGTCAAGAAAGCAGACGATAAAGACAGTTAGTGTAGTGTATTATATCTGTTCACCTATATCAGGAAGTAAAAGGGTCTATGTAAAATAAATGTCTGTAAACGATGAAAAAACACCATAAACAACTCTTTTGAAAGAAAGAAAGAAAGAAAAACATTTATTTATAACAACAATAACACGCACACAGGTAAAAATAAGAGTACAAACATAGACAAAGACATAGGTGCACATATTAAAGCTGTTACAAAAAGGATCCCGACTCAGTATATCGCTAGTTAAAAAAAACCAGCACTGGTCTTCCGCCGGGCCACAGTACAGTAAAATCACGGAAGGCCACACAAAACAGACACAAATATTAAAAAAACATACATAAAAAACTAAAACTAAACATTCAAAACATTTCAGGCTTCCACAGACCGAAGCGCGGGACATCCGCGCGACGGCAACAAAGACGCTACGGTTTGTGATGGCCCTAAAATAAGACTTGGCTGTATGGTTCACAGACCCTTGCTTTTTTCTAGCGGAACAAACAAAAAAGAAAAATACAACCAACAACAACAAGCCAATCATAACCTGATTAAACTAAATCAAACCTGTTATCTTTTCCCCTCTGATCTGAATTCTGAGAAACAGATCTCAAACTAAAAATATCACAAATAAAGAAACACAGTTTAAATCAAGAAAAACACAGATTAAGAAAAAAGTTAAGCTACCGTGGCAGATACTTCAATGGTTTTGGCACACATTTTTGCCGATTTTACTTTAAAAGGCAACTCCGCAGTTTTCCCTGCGCCCCAGTAATTGTGTTTCGTTATAACGAGTTTTTTGGCGACGGCCCGCGGACACAGCGCGGTTGCTTTGCTCATTTTAATGCATATCTGTTCGGATGTACATTTTTACCTAGTATCTTTTTAATTGGTTATATAACGTACATTAGGCTTCAATGTCGTTGGTGAAGCCCAATTGAATATTTAAGAGTGGCAACACTGTTTTTTGTAACGTATAAATCACTACGAAACTAATTACGAAATTCGATTTTCGAACTTCATATCGTGCCGTTTCGTTCACGCTAATAGTTTTATATAGAAGAGTGAAAGGGATGCTACGATAGGAATTCCGTAGTAGCCCCCCTTTCGATGTTTTTAACCCTCGACACAAAAAGAGTGTGTGTCTGTCTGTGGCATCATAGCTCTTAAACGGGTAAACCGATTTGGATGTGTTTTTTTATTTGAAAGCTGGTTTCTTGGCGATTTTTTTAGACATGTTTCATCAAAATTGGTTCTGCCGTTTCAAAGTTATCAGCTCTTTCGTTAGCTGCGGAAGAGATCTTAGACGCATAATGGGCATTTACTTTTTTTTTTCAAGATAAGTGTTAACAATTTGCGTCGGGGTTTTTAAATTTTTTAATTTATAGTTATTGTAGTTTCTTCTCGACATACAAACTTGTTTGTTTGAGGCACACGGCGGACACGACGCAAAAAATACGTGTTCTTGAATCTACATAAGCACGACGACATACATCGATACATACATCGCGCGCGCACCATACTGGTGAACAGCGGCGACAAGCAATGGCGCCTTGGGGGGAGGGGTAACTCGAATCGGTGCGGGGCGGAGCGTGGCCATTCTGTACGTTAGTACTATTATATATATTGTGGTTTGAGGTGAAAAGAAACAAAAAGAGCGGGAAAATTAGCTAATCAGGAACCGCTACGTCATAACAAGCAGTGTTGCCACTCTCAAGTATTTAATTAAGCTTCAAATAAGGCTATGATGCGTTTTAATGTAAGGTAAATTACCTAATGTTTTTTTTTGCTTTAAAGAGTTTCTGATTCATTTTCAAATTAACAAATATCAATAATAAGTGTTTAATTATTTGTACACTATTAATTATACGAATAGGTACAGTAAAATTACATAAAGTTTACCACTGACAGATGGTTTGCCTTCATTTCATATTCAACTTTAACGACCTACAAATAAAGCCAATTTTAGAATACTGTTACCCACGTTTGCAGATTTTGTAATAGCTACTTTATTTGTATGGTGTTAAAGTTGGAAATGAAATGAAGGCAAGCCATCTGTCAGTGGTAAACTAAAAGTAAACGTATTGTACGTACTTATCTTTAGCCGAAATTGGCAAGCATTATCATTAGATAAACTCTAAAAAGTAATAGAAAAAATAATTGTATTTCAATCAAAAGTAAGATCAATAGTATCCTCAACCGACATATCTTGAACTTCGTCTGTAATTTTATTCTCCAAAAAGTCGCCGATTTTAGAACCGCCTTCATCCAAATCCTTCCTGGTTTCACCTAAATCCATTCTGGTTTCGCCCAAGACCGTACTGCTTTCACCTAAGTCCGTCCCGCATTCACCTAAGTCCTTTCTAAGACCTCTTTCGCCTCCATCATTTCGTTTTCCTTCAGTATCGGGTCTGAGTGTTTCTTTTTGTTTTGATGCTGGCGTAGTAATAGATTTACTTGCTGAATTTATTGTAGCAACGGTTTTTCGACGTTTATCTTTTGCCGGAGGATTTGAAGGCTGTAACTTGTTGAGGCGTGTTTTCTGTAAAAGAATGAAGATATTTTATTTGCGGATATTACGTTAGTGTCGACGAAAGTAAATAAAATTTAAGTAATAAATTTAAAACACATGAAATTTAAAAAAAATCGGCCAAGTGCGAGTCGGACTCGCGCACCGAGGGTTCCGTACAAATTTATATGTATCTGTGAACATCCAGTCTTAGCAGACCCTGCTCCTAAGCAAAATGTGCGCAGTGTGGGATCATTGTAGATGGTTACTGATATGGACAGACAGACAAAAAAAATTATGCTTTTCGCAATTTTTCCTTTATGTGTGCTATAAGACCTTGCTTCATACCAAATATCAAGATTCTGAGTTCACGGGAAGTACCCTGTAGGTTTTGATTCCCTTGCGAGTGTCGAAAATTTGCGGCATAAATGGCTGTATCTTTTGATTGCGTTGACTTAGAAGTTTGATTTTTTCACAGCTCCATGGGACAGTAGACCTGAGTATTTGATATAAATTTCAGGTTGATACCTCCACGCGTTCCTGAGAAAAAGGGTCTTGACAGACGGACGGACGGACGGACGGACAACAAAGTGATCCTATAATAAGGGTTCCGCTTTTTCCTTTCGAGGTGCGGAACCCTAGAAATACAGTTTAAATAAATAGTAGCCGCGGTAGCCTAATGGTTTGACCTATGGTCTCTTGCAGAGGGTCGTGGGTTCGAGCACGGGTTCGCACCTGTGAGTTTTTCGGAATTTATGCGCGAAATGAAGACCGGATAACCTGACTACGAAGCTTGAGGTCCTGAGTTCGATTCCCGGTCGGGGCAGGTATTTGTGCGAAAAATACGAATGTTTGTGCTGGAGTCTTGGGTGTTTACTATGCATTTAAGTATGTAGGTATTTATCTTTATAAGTATGTTTATCCGTTGTCTAGCACCCATAGTGCAAGCTTTGCTTAGTTTGGGATTAGATCAATTGGTGTGAATTGTCCCGTGATATTTATTTTATTAATTTAGATTTGATATTTACTATGAGCTTTAAGGAAAACATCGCGAGTGAAGCTGCACACATCATTGAAGAAATTCAATCGTGCGTGTGAGTTTCCTAACCCGCACTGGGCACGCGATGATGTGATGACAAACAGATGTCTACCTAAAGCACCCCTGTATCACCACTCTCTGTTAAGTTCCTGCTATATTACGGGTTGAAGTTAAAACACGACCTGTATTTGTCGACCCGGAATGAACTAATATAATATACGACCTGATAAGTAATTCAAACCTTTATGGCAATAACATGAAGGTTTGAATTATCAGGTCGTACAATTTAGTCATTCAATCTGAGTTGACAATTACAGGTCGTGTTTCAGTCGTACCTCTAGCTGGGAAGCTAAGACTGACAGATGTCAGCTGTGATGCCTGTGATCTATTAAATTAGCCCTACTTTGACAGTGAGGTGAAACAGGCTCTAAATAAAACATTCATGACATAATAACAGCATAACGCAATCAAGACAAATGCTAAACCAATGCCATGCCGCTTTAATATGAAACAGGAGATACATAAATGATATTCAACATATTTTACCATGCACAATCGAGTTTACATTAAAATTGGGTTTTAAAATAACTCGGGGCCAATCTACCTGGCGACGAGAGCTGTTAATATTTGAATGCGACGTTAAAAAGGGATATTGGTGGTGTTATGAGTTATGACGTTTCGAGTAGCTCGCTCGTATGAATAGATTTGAATGGAGCAAATAATAATGTAGATAATGTAGATGTTCCCTATAAGAATACCGAGACTAATACCGCTCGTTCCCTAAATATCAGAATTGCAAAATACTAGATTGCCGACTTACCCTATTTCTAAAACACAAAATTCCCAGAATACCAGACTTCCCTGTCACCGTGTTTTTCTCTATGTACCTATATCGGATTGCCAAAAAAAGCTTGTTTTCAATACACCATGTTCCATCAAAAACCGAATTTCCATATTACCAGATAGTGAAATCACCAGGCTCGTAAAACACGACCCCCTGGCCTCCCCACGACCTGCCTGACGTAACGAGCCTGGTGATTTCACTATCTGTACCTCTACCATGAGTTACACTAGTTTACAGTGACCGTACTCGCTAGCGACGGCGTAAATGATTTGTATGGAGAATTGTACTTCCGTAAGTGACCGCTAGAGGCGCTGTACACAATTCTCCATACAAATCATTTACGCCATCGCTAGCGAGTACGGTCACTGTAAACTAGTGTAACTCATGGTAGAGGTACTGGTATTATGGGAATTCGGTTTTGAATAGAACATGGTGTATTGAAAACAAGCTTTTTTGGCAATCCGACGTAGAGAAAAACACGGTGACAGGAAAGTCTGGTATTTTGGGAATTTGGTATTTTAGAAATAGGGTAACTCGGCAATCTAGTATGTTGCAATTCTAATACCTATTTAGGGAACGAGCGGTTAATACACCGTGATGGCCTATGGTTTGACCTATGGTCTCTCAAGCAGAGGGTCGTGGGTTCGAGACCGGGCTCGCACCGCTTGAGTTTTTCTGAATTTATATGCGAAATTAATTATATTTGAAATTTACCATGAGCTTTACGGTGAAGGAAAACATCGTGAGTAAACCAGAACAAACATGCGAAGAAATTCAATGGTGTGTGAAGTTCTCAATCAGCACTGGGCTCGCGTGGGACCTGTCGCGTGTAGCAATAACCCAGTCAAAGTGAAAAATTAAATGAAAAAAAAAATTTTTTTTTAGGGTACCTCCCATAGAGTCAAGTGGGGGCGAGTTCTTTTTCTTGTCTAACCTTATAGTGTGGGGTATCGTTGGATAGGTATTTTAAATCATTTCAAGGTTGTTATGACGATTTTTCGATATAGTGATTCGTTTGCGTAATATTCAACTTAAAATTGCACTTTTTTGTTAAATTCGAGCGTCCCCCCCCCCCTAAAAGCTAAACTATTGGTGTAAAAATTAAAAAAAAATCAGGATGAGAGGAAATTATGTCATATTAACAAGGAAAATTATAACGGCTAAGTTAGCTTGAGAATTATTAGTAGTTTAAGGGTATATAGCTGCCTTTTTAATAGTAAAATTAATAAGATCTGCAAGGATTTTTTTCGTAGCTGCCATCCTGGGCGTGTCCGACACGCTCTTGGCCAGTTTTTGAAAAATCCTAAGTTTTATCGGTTCGGAAATATTGGTGTTGAAAGCTAATTCCAAAGTTTTAATGTGCGTGGCAAAAAGTTGCACAGAAATCGAACCGTGATGGTCTGCGAACGGGATGGTGAGGATGTAAAGGAATTTGAGTGCTAAGTAGGTATAAATAGAAGTACAACATACCAAAGATGGATTTCTTCGCACAAGAAGCTTCACGTCTTCAGAGTTGACTGTGTTTCGTTTGGCATGCCTGAAAATTAAACAATTATGAAACCAATCAAATCAATTGTCATTAGTGTTTAATTATTTTTCTTTTTTTTGTACAATAAAGAGTTTACATACATTCATACATACCAATAAAAATTCTGACACTTTAGGGGCGTAACAGACGGACTGCATTCTAACTGCAAGGTAACTCTGCCAACTACCGACTGAGTCTGCAAAACTGCACGCAAACTGCACGCTAGCTGCGGCTGAAATGTATGGGCAGTCGGCAGTTGCAGTAACGTTGCAGTTAGAATGCAGTCCGTCTATAACGGCCCTTAATTATAACTAGCTACTGTATGCGAATTCTGGAGTAAAAATTAGGCTACCTATGTTATTCGAGGTAGCTTTTTATTACAGAAGTTTAGTACCTAGTTCCAGAGATTTTTTATGACATAGAGTGGTAAACACACAAAAGTGGTTCTCCTGATGGAAAGTGAGCACAGCACCACCAACTGTGGACAATACCAGAGAATAGAGATGTTGACGCCATTAAAAAATAATTCGAAGACACAACTCCAAACCAGATTAATTGTCGATTAACTGCAAAATTAGATTTTTTGTTGCTTTAAAACAAATAAATAGTTGACTGAGTTGGCGAACAAGTAGTGACGTCATAAGTTGCTATTGCCATTCAAATTCTATGGAAGAATTGTGTTTTGACAGCTCATAAAAAGTACCTCAGTTGATTGGTGGTGTCAACATCCCTATTGCAAATGCGCGGCCAGGCTTAAGACTGAACCCAGAGGGCAGAAGGGCGCTTCTTGCGTTGCGCCCATCCATGTGTTGAAATATCTCTAATCAATTTCATGATACCATGTATAACGCCATATGCATAATGATTCTGTTAATGGTGCAAAAAACTTGTATACTTTGAAAAAGCTTCCAAGTCTGTTGCATATACAGAGAGCTTCTTGTAAACAAGTTCTGCCACTATATCCATTGCTGGCTTGGTCATTTCCATGCCTAAAAAATGTAGAGATTCTGTGCAAATGGCTCGGACATCCTTGTGTAGTGATGCACGCAGTTTCTGAAACAACAATGAAATAATGTGAATTACCAATAAAATTCTCGAAATAACAACACTTAAATAAGCGCCATCTAGTAAAATTAGGATAAATCCACAGATTACTTAATAGTTACTTCGTAACAGATACTGCATCCCGTACAAAATCTTGGTACTTACCGCGATTGTAGCCACAGATTATACTACTCCGTCTCCTTAAGAATGTGTGCGTGCCGACAGTGATAAGGGCTGGCAGTTTGGATTAAATTTTTTTTTCTACATTTTGTTTTACCATTTTGTCGGGATAATTGCCATATATTATATCCATGCAAACTTTCTAGCACTAATATTCTTTAAGCTAAGCCACGGACGGACAAAGAGACAGACGGTCATGGCGAAACTATAAGAGTTCCGTTTTTGCCATTTCAGCTCTGGAATCCTAACAAAAAAGGATATTTATAGTAATGCGCAGAACACATTGCCATGCTCACAGTACCCTAGCGTTATACTAAATACGAATGTCAACTTTCGAACTTCGCATCGTGCCATCCCGCTCACGCTTATAGCTTTTTATAGAAGAGTAAGAGGGACAGCACGATACGAACTTCCAAATTGTTATATTAGCTATTAATTCTAGCATAGTCATATTAAAATTTGCCCCCTGTTTCACCATTCACTTATAAAAGTCCAGGCGGCATATTTTTTTCGTGGAACACGAATGAACGTGCGTCGGCGCGCGCTTGTGACAACCTACTGGAATTTCGATCTTAGCAGATCGTCCCCGCGGTAGGTAAATATCGCGCGTAAGTACATGGCATGCATGAGGCCTGATAAATCGCTGAAAGTTGTACCAATAAAATTCTCGAAATAACAACACTTAATTAAGCGCCATCTAGTAAAATTAGGATAAATCGCTGAAAGTTAAACCAAGGGTTGAACCATGTTGCGTACAACAAGGACAGAGTTGCTGAAGTTCCACGATTCAACCACAGATGTCGCTATACTAAGCATTACGTTCACACGTGATTCGCTTGTTGCAGCTGATTTCTGATTTGTTTACTATTTTATTGAGTCTATATTTGAAAAAATATCTAAATCTAAGCCATTTTAGGATACATTTTAAAATATTAATAAAGTTTCAAGTACTATGTATTTACATAATAATAATTGAAGCAGGCTTACCTGTGATGTTGAAAGGTTTTCAAAAGTAGTCATTATGCGTTAGTTTTTTATTATTTTATTAAAACTACATTAGGTACATAGTTTTACTCTATTTAAAACCTTGTTTTAGAGCTTTCCTAATTATAAAACAACTAAATTAACTGAAAAACATCGAAAGATGAAAATAAACAGGTCGAAATTAAATACAAACGTTTGTTTGACATGATTTGATTTGACAAACTATGACATTGACATAACAGACAACCGGTAGTTTTTTTTTATTTATTGAAAGCATTGGCAACACGGCCATCAGCTTAACAACCGGTAGTTAAAAAACTTTACGTTTTGTTTTTGCTTAGAAAGAAACAAAACCATAACAAAACACGTATAATTTTACATCAGTTAAATTGTGGATGTCACAACTAATTCCAGCGTTTGTTCTATTTTCAGCTCCCGAGGAAAGAAATCGAAAGGAGTTACGTGATCTGATCTAAGGGCCATTAAACTCTTGGTGGTTATTTTAAACTGCGGTACAATGTACCTGGTCAATGCGGAACTGTGCAAAAAACGGCTGATGTTAAATTTAACCCTTTTCCAGGCTACGTCTATTTAGGTATGCTACAGCAAAATTAATCACTGTGTTGTATTGTTTACCTATGCAGAATTAATTTAAAAGTGAGTCGTACTTTAAACAAATTCCATTAATTTTCTACCATACTGAAAGGGAGCAAGGTCGAATCTTTGTGTAGATTTATGTGGTCGCTATAAAAAAAAAACGCTTTTCGCTGGAAAATGTAGGCATTATATCTAAAGACTCCTGTTAACTACTTTTTTCACGCATTTTTTACTGTACTGATGCGTTTATTCTAATTTTTCGAAGGCTTGCGCAGTTTTCATATTCAGCTTCCAGCTTTTCCGCTTTTTGGTGCTATGTCCGTCTGTCTGTTTGTCCACCCGCGGCTTAGTTTAGACAGTGTTACTGCTAGGAAGCTGTATTTTGTAACGGAACGCTTTCGTTGCCGGCTGTCAGTCAGACTCGAGACTTCTTCAGGTGCCACAAACGCACATGTGCGCTCAAATGACTGCCAAACTATAGCAGCGGCAATATGCCAAAGCCACGAAAACGCATATATGCGTTCCCGGCAGTGAATGCGTTTAGTAACAATACCGAATTCATTACCAGTAGCATCAATGGAGGAAGTAGGTAAGAAATAAAACTAATCAAATGTATTTACACTTTACTGAGCATTCTGTACATTCAATGTAAAACATCCCACACTATGATAATGATGAACAACACAATAGCAAGCATGCTATGCAGCACAGTGTGAACCCAATCCCCTCCATTCTTGCCACTACATAGACTAGTCTAGTACTTTTTTCATGTCCACACTGAAGAGAGGCAGAATGGAGAGGACTATTGCCTTGATCACATGTACCGAGTAAACGGGCGAGACAGTGCTCTCGGCCGAGTACTCTGTGCGTATAAACATAGCGCCGAGCGCTCGGCCGAACGAAGCGGCGAGACAGTAGCTTGGCCCCCGTTCTATTTACTAGGCCGAGCACGTACTAGGCACTGTCTCGCTACTCGGCCACATGTAGTTTCAATAGAACTGTGCTAATTTCAAAACACGTGTGAACAGGCACTTGCATATATCACTGTCTCGGCCGGAAAACATTTTACTGTCTCGCCCGTTTACTCGGTACGCGTGATCAAGGCATATGCTTCGATTCATTTTCCTGTTTTGAATAGCACACTTTACTATAGTTAGTTCTGATATCGAAGTCATTTACATAAATAAAATAAAAAAAACTGCTTTGCATGATACCAATGAATAATATGAACACGGAACTTTTCACGTATTCAAAAGCACTTCCACTCACAGCTAGTACAGATGCCGGCAAACTTGTGGACCATTGGGCGACGTGATATGATACGAGAAAATTTGTGATTGTTCTTTACTGCCAAAGTTGCATAATTATTTTATAACCCCACTTGAAGATAACAATTAAACAATAGATGTCGGTTTTAAGTACTTTTCGTCATTTTATCTGGAACATACTATACGAGAGTTACGAAAACGCGTATATGCGTTCCCGGCAGCGAATGCGTTGAGAAGTTTGCCGATATCAGTACAAGTAGCTACGTCTCGCTTTGTCGCTATGTGCATCCCGTTTAAACTCTAGTAAAAAGGCTTAAACTAATAGACCAAGAGCTCGTAGTCGACCAAGAAGTTCCTTTACCACCCTAAGTTTCAATGTCAGTTGTAAGCCTTAAAACATCAAAGGCTATTTTCACTTACAAATCAATGTGACAATCAGCCTTATTGTTTTTATTCTGATGTAGGAACTGTCACAAAAAATGGTAAAGCACTTAGGTACTTGGTCGACTATACATTTACATAGGGCTTTTAAAATAGCGCACTTTGGAAACTCGCGTTTCACGAACCAAGACGCCCCAAATGGCAGTACATACCAGGCCTTATACTACGAAGTGCAAAATTCGAACTTCGTATCGTGCCATTCCTCTCACGCTAATAGTATTTAATACAAGAGCGAGCAAGACGATGCGATACGAACTTCGATTTTCGAATTTTGGAGTAGCCCCCCAGAAGCAGGCATCGGCACAGAATAACTAATAGTACTAGCGTACAGAAGTCAACTTTAGTAGGTATAAAAATTTGCCTACTCTTACGACCGTTAACTGCTTACACGCGAAATTGAAACTTATCGTGTGATACGAGCGTTCATATTCCGTTGGGCACCGCTGACCCGAAATCATGAGCACAGGGTTCCCACTCGCCGATATTTAGGAAGGTATATAAATCAAGGCTAGCGTGCGAACCGAATGCCGAGCGACAACCTACTGCCATACGCCTGCCCGGGAGGCGCGCCGGCCGAACATACCTAAACTGCGGAGTGAAACCCCCCTGGTATCGGCATGTGTACCAAATTCTTATTTAACGCGTGGGCGCTCGCGAACGCATTTTCCATCTCTTTCTCCACTCATTCTTTAAATCTTTACCATATGACAGAAAGGATATCTTATAAAAAAAAAGGAGACAACGGTCGTGTGCAGAGTGCGTTAGACAATAAGGGTTTGTACCTGTGCCACACGGCGGACACGACGCACAAATTACGCGTTCTTGAATCTACATAAGCACGACGACCTCTGTACACGCGTACGCCTACATACATCGCGCGCGCACCATACTGGTGAACAGCGGCGACAAGCAATGGCGCCTTGGGGGGAGGGGTAACTCGAATCGGTGCGGGGCGGAGCGTGGCCATTCTGTACGTTAGTACTATTATATATTCTGTGCCTGTGCTTATTGTCTAACCCGCGAACGCTTGCTATCGCATTCACAATTTTTTTCTGTCAAACGGTATAAGCAAGCGCCCGCGTGTTGGACAATATGACCTTGGGTCTCAGTTCATAAAACTGTTTCTGTCAAGCGAGAATAAAAGATGTTCAGTCAATTTTCGCACAGATTATTAGTTTCTCTTATACATACTTATTATGATATTGGTAGAAAACTTAAACGAAACAAAGAGCATCATTGAATTAGTAAATGCGCCGGTAATAGTAAAGGATTGGCAAAAAAAACCCCAATGAAAATGTCGATATCGTATATGCTTAGTTATTTTAAGCATTAGAAATAGGGTAAATAATCTTGATGGGTATTTTGATTTTTATTGAAAAATGCCTTTATAAAATAGTAACTATTAGTTATGAAACCAAAACAATGTAAATGACCGTATGCCCTTGCTGATTGTTGCATATTTGCTATGACTTATTTTTAGTGTTTTTCAATAAAAAGAGTCGTCAAGATCGCTTACCTTCTTTCTAATGCTAAAAATACGAAGTATAAATAGGTACATACATTTTAGAATTTCATAATCATAATCCAACAATAACAATTCATGTCGAGTTTCTGAAAGGATATTTTGATAACTTTAATTAACACAAAGACAATACGGGTGGAAATTAAAGTCTAAACCAAAGACAACATATCTAGATCAATATATTTCTGTGGTCTAAACACTTAAATACCGGTAGTTATAATCAGTATGAAAGTGTTCCATACATTAAATTGTATGGTATTTTTTTTTGTGTCACAACTGAACTTTAAATTAAAGCACCTATTATCAAACTAACTAAAACATGAAAGTTTTCACAAAAAAAGTCATAGTAACATCGCATTGCTTGACACGGGAATTATTATTATTATTTTTTTTTATATAAGAAGTGGCAAACGAGCAGACGGGTCACCTAATGGAGAGCGATCACCGTCGCCCATGGACACCCGCAACACGGGGGGTATCACAGGTGCGTTGCCGACCCTTTTAGGAATTGGTAGGCTCGTTTTTTAAAGATCTCTAAGTTGTAACGCTCTGGGAATGCTGCCGCAGTAAGCTGATTCCAGATCTTTGTCGTGCGAGGAAAGAAGTTTAATTATGAAACTTACTGCAAGAGATGTATTATGTTGGGTCAAAAATCAAATGGTAGATAGTACCTTGTTTATCATCAATCATCAAATATCCCATCAGACACTCAATCATTCCTTCCAACCACACTCAGATATATCAATTAAAAATCCGTCAATTTGCGAAAGATTTTACACAAAAAACCGGTTGTCTGTAAAGTCGGTTTACGGACGATAGTTTAACGTGACAACGTCATAACAAAACATTCAAACCCCCTCGCATTGCGCTAGTACCAAGATTGTATTATGTAATATTGCAACTGGCCTTCACTGCTCTGTAGGCACAGTAACGTTACGTAATGTTACGTAACGTTACATGTACGTTACATTGCATCATCCTTTTACGTGTATGCAGCCGGCGTTCATCGATTTATTAGATTAGACGTTGTCACGTCAAAAAATAAAACAGAATATTTAAGTTAATTGAAATCTCCGAGTGCAGTGGCTAGTGCTTCGTTTCACAAAAATATATATTATTTGTATGTTATTTATACTTTCTTGACGATTTGGACGACGTCTTCGTCGGCTAAAACATGTTCGATGCCCACTTTCTGCGGCTGATGTTTCACGGACGAACCCCAGACCAGAGCACTGCAGAAAAAAAATAATATATATATTACTCAAGTCTTTGCCAGCGACGAGAGAAAAAAGGCGGCCAAGTGCGAGTCGATCTCGTGCACCGAGGGTTCCGTAGAACCTGTAAATTAGTGTTGCCTATCGATAATCCAAAGTCTATCGATCGGCAGCAATTCACCCATCCCGAGATTGTGCAAGACTTTGAATAGTTGTAGCCACAATACGGATATACACTTTGATTCGATACGCAAATTTAAAATAGGTGTACGTAGGAGCCTAGTAAGTGTAGTTAACTTCATATAAGCTTGAGTTAGTGAAAAAGTGATGAGAACTAAACTTGTAAGCTAGTCACAGTTAATAACTATATTTATATTTTTTTTTCTCTATTTAATTGCATGCTGTGTTTACCTGTAAGTGATTGTTACACTTTGCCCGTATAAGCTAAGTGAATGTATTTATTGCCATTACTAGTGTAAACAATTGTTGGTGAACCAAATAAATAAATAAATAAATAAATAAATAGTTAAGTTAAGACCAAACCAATAGTATTGATAGTCTATGGATAGTATTGACAGTATCGATAGTGATACTATCAATAGTTTTATGCCCAATACAATCGATAGTATTGCAAAATCAGGCAATAATGACCAAAAACAATCGGTACAATCATTAGTTTTGTACTATCGATTGTACAAAACTATTGACACTATCGATAGTATTGATTGTTTTCGGTCATGATTGCCTGATTTTGCAATACTATCCATACTATCGATTGTATTGGACAAATAACTATCGATAGTATAGCCTCCTGAGGCCCACGAAAATTTTGATTCAATGAACTTTAAACTTTATGTCATTTATGAGTGAGTTTGATGTCACATTAGAATTAGTCCTTTATATAGGCCTTACTTCTAATGTGATATCAAACTTGCTCAAAAGTGACATAAAGTTTAAAGTTCATTGAAACAATATTTTCGTGGTCCTCAGGAGGTTATGCTTTGATCTCCCTGTTAAATGTTAGAAAATAAAGCTCAAATGCCCGTACCTTTTGATTGTGTTGACTTAGAAGCTTGAATTTTTTAGTTTATTATTATATATTATCAGGCAGCCAGTTGAGGGCAACTGATAGGTGCCTGTATCTAGCTGTTCCTTAGTCAAGTATTCTTTGTACTGCTAATGTGTTGGTCTAATCGGTTTTTAAATTGATTAACATTCAGTGCTGAGACTACATGTTCTGGTAATTTGTTCCATGTCTTGACCACTCTGTTACACAAGCGCAAAGTCAAGTTTTCACTTACATTTTAAATTCCTTCACAATGGACCTATGCAGCTTGTTACAGAAGTCTTCCACAGTAGTGCGGTCGGCGTGCAACACGACAGGAGAGTTATAGTCTGGCAGCTGGCCCTTCGGCTTAGTGTATATCCTGATCAGCTTCAGGTATTCCCACATCTTTTCCAGAAGATCGTCGAAGTTCCACCTGTGGTGGGCTGAGATTGGGACGCAGTGGGGTATCTTGTAGATAACATCTAGCTCCTCTATGCTGATTTGATCTGGAAGTAGAAAATCATTTTGTCAATGGGCGTTTTCATTTAAAAGTGAGCATATACACCGGGTGTCTTACTTAGATGGGTCAGTAAATATGGGTCTTTAAAACTAAGACATAGAAAGATTTGTTCTCAAAGTATTTTATTTTTATTTTTAGGCATCAAGTGATGTTCCTATGAATGTCGAAGAATCTACCAACGGTTCGGCAAAACCCTGTTGAAAAGAATCCGGCCAGAAACTCAACTAATGAACCATACCATGTCATTGATATTTGTGACAAAAAAAACTGACAGAAAGAAAGAAAATACATTTATTTACAACAACACAAGACACATAAATATTCATACATAACTGCATTCATAGATCAAAAAAGAATCATTTGTTTTGGGAATCGAATCTGGTTGTACTGAAGAATAGTACATTACTGCAGAGGCCGCGAAATAGCGGATTGCCGGCCGAGTAGATATTGAGGGCCGAGTGTTAACGAGTGCAACGTGACCCTTCGCGGCCTATTATAAGGAACATAACGTCAAAATTTCATAGCATGTTTGAGAAAAAATATTTACATTCCAGTCCTGGTACCGTCTGTCGGTAACCAAATCTGGAATAGGTAGATGACAATGTAGCCTCTGCTTGGTATGGCAACTCACCAATCTTATTAAGCAGGTAGATACAGGGCACGTAGATGCGGTTTCCTTCAATAACGTCGATGAGGTCGTCAGCGGTAGCGTCGTACCGCAGCGTGATATCAGCGTTGTGAATCTTGTACTCGGATAGGATGGACTTCACCGCTTCCATGTCTAACTCGGTCTGCGGACACTATGGACAGAAGAAAAGCACACTTCTAATTCAATCAATCAATTTTTTAAAATATAACTATAAATAATGACGACCGGATGGCCGAGTAGATAAAGAATCTGACTGTAAAGTTTCCGGTCCCAGGTTTCATCCCCACTCGGGGCAGATATTTGTATGAATAAATAATACAATGGGTGTCAATCATACTGTAGTTTATTAAATTATAATTCCATCAAAAAAAAAATTAACAGTATGATTCTGCCAATATTGAGGTTGATAATGATGACACTATCAGTTAGCTATTGTTTGATAATACCTCTGTTTACATGCTGTATAATATGTATTATAGGGTGATACTTTTGAATCAATTCTTCAGTTAAATTGGAACTTAAGTAACTCATTGGTAAAGAAAAATTAAACCCACATGTTTTGATGTGTGTGGTTAGAGATATAGAGAACCTGACTATGAACCTTGTGGTTCTGAGTTTGATCCCCATTGTATGCGTAATATCACACGGCGGACACGACGCACAAAATACGCGTTCTTGAATCTACATAAGCACGACGACCTCTGTACACGCGTACGCCTACATACATCGCGCGCGCACCATACTGATGAACAGCGGCGACAAGCAATGGCTCCTTGGGGGGTGGGGTAACTCGAATCGGTGCGGGGCGGAGCGTGGCCATTCTGTACGTTAGTACTATTATATATTCTGTGGTAATATCAAGTAATATGAATGCTAATTTTTGAGTCTTGGATGTTTTATGTGTTTATCTGTCGCCTAAAATCCATGTATTAGGCGACAGATAAACACATAAAACATCCAAGAGTCAAGAATTAAAAGCTTTGCTTGGTTTGGGACTAAGTCAACTGGTAATTACTATAATAAACGCACACTAACGGCACTTTCGCACGGGCAACATCCCGTTTTTTGCGGGTTCGGTTTTTTGCAGGATCCCGTTTAGTAGCATACGTGCTACTGTGGTAACATTCACACGAGCATTCGGTTTGTAGGATACCAATGTTTATTGCGTGATAAGTCCCGTTTAGTATAGTAATTATGAGTGAAACTCACGAAAGTTTAAAACAGTATAAGTCAACTGGTGTCAGGGCATTTATTCAAGCATTTCAACAGTCATTTATCTGGTCATATTTTTTTATAAATGACTGTAGATTTTGATGGGTCTTTCGATTATAATATTAGAGGTCCTGTATGTCTACCGTGTAACTGGAAAACAAGTAAAATCTAATATGACATTGAAACGCGACATCCCATTATGATTATGAGTGTTTTATTTCACTCACCGTTGTATTCAAATTGATCCCTCCTTTATCTTTCTTCCTAAAGTATATATTCGGAGGCTGCTTGTTGAGCCTCAGCCCGAAGCCCTCCAACTCGTGCTCGAGCAGTTTCTTGTGCTGGAGCGGTTTGAGGACATCCAGGACTATGAAGACCAGACTGCAGGTGCGGGCGACGGCAATGACCTGCCGACCACGACCCTTGCCATCTTTGGCGCCTTCGATGATACCGGGGAGATCGAGAAGCTGTGAAAAAGGGAAAGGTGGGCATTAGAATTGCTAACAATAGATTGAACTATCGGATAGTATTGAAAATAGTATTGTGACCTTGAAAAATAGTCACAATATCTACTATAGGACTATCAATACTATCGACAGGCATCCATACTATCGAGACTATGGCTATTTTATAATCAATACTATTGACACTATTGATGGTCTTATATCAACAAACAATTGATAGTATTGATTATAAATTACCAATAGTATAAATTCTATTGATATTATTAAAAAACAATAATATAGGTAGTATTGATTTAGACGACCAGATGGCCTAGTGGTTAGAGAACCTGGCTACGAAGCTTGAGGTTCCGGGTTTGATTCCCGTGTCGGGGCAGATGTATGAAAAATATGAATGTTTGCTCTCGGGTCTTGGGTGTTTAATGTATTTAAGTATGTATCTATCTATATAAGTATGTTTATCTGTTGCCTAGTACCCATAACACAAGCTTTGCTTAGCTTACTTTGGGACTAGGTCAATTGGTGTGAATTGTCCCGTGATATTTATTTATTTTTATTTTTTGATTTGATAGTATTGAAGCTTATCAATAGTAAACAAGTCAGATATGAAGTATCTTTTTTATTTATTATTTCAACTTCATTTTTTTTATTACTTTTACGGTCATCCCATGAAACCATATATATTTCAATATATTACTATACTTATCAATAGTATTGTTTTGTAATTACTATTGATCTAGATATATAGTGTAGCAACCATTTTTCAAGGTCAAGGTTGTTTGTTTGCTATAGGACAGGGTCGGACTGGGCCGGAAGGGCCCGGGTGGCTGACCACAAGCCCGGGGCCCGAGACTAGACGATGGTAGATGGATTACTATCGGAAAATACTGATCCACAGCAAGCCAGGCCCGTGAGGGGCCCACGCAGGCTGGGGCCCGGCTGGCAAATGCCACCTCGACTATATGGCCAGTCCAATGCTGCTATAGGACACATTTTTTTTGTAGTTTATTTGGAATGCATTATTATGTGATGGGCGGAATAGCATTTCATGAGTAACTTCTTAACTTCAGCTGAATTGTTTTAAGTAATTTAGTCTCACTTTTTTTATCTTTGGCTTTCACACTTGCTGTCTTAGCAAGGCGTATTTTTGTCAAAGTAAGGCGTATTTAGACTCACTTAACAAAATTGTTGTTTTAAAATTATACAATTTTGTTTTAGTTGATGTTCTAGGTCTACAGTTCATACAGCCACTAGTTAGTTAATACTAAACACAAACCCACCTGTATCTTAGCCCCCTTATATTTAATACAGCCAGGCACAGTAGTGAGCGTTGTGAACTCATACGCTGCCACCTCCGAGTACACTCCTGCCAGATTGGAGAGCAATGTGGATTTGCCCACTGATGGGAAGCCCACAAAGCCGATACGAGCATCACCAGTCTTGGCAACATCGAAACCTGGAATAATTTAAAATTTGTATTTTAGGGACTGAAGGGTGACATAAAAGTGCCTGTTTGTTAAATTGGCCATTCTACTTTTAAGTAACCATTAATCTTTTGTGAAATATAAGGCATACCTGGTAATTTTTTTGAAGTGTAAATAACTTATAGTATAAAAACTGAAATAACTAAATTTAATCTTTAAAACCAAAAAAACTTTAAATTTAAAGAAATTTTGTGGAAAAATTGGTAACTCAGCGGAAAATACACCAATTTCCACAAAACAAGCGCAGTGGACATGCATGTCCCCGCGAACATTCATGTCCACTGCATTACCTATTTTATAGATAATAATGATTACTTTTTATACATAGTAATGATGTGCTTTTATGTGCCTATTTAAATTTTTAATGATAAAACCGAGCACTTTACAGTTTTTGTAAAAATCTATTTGAAGAGCACTTTACAAAAAATTACTGGTCGGTGAAATGTAGAATGGACCCAATATTACTTTAAGATGGTCAAACCGCTACACCAATACAAATGTAATTTTTCTAAACAGTTTACCTAAAAAAAATTTAATATAGGTAGTTGCAACACCATTTAATTTTTTAAATGCTAAAGACATACATAATGTCCATCAGCACATCAATTGTAAATATTATCTGAGCACTAGATAATTGGAATTTGAAGGAAAATCGATTATGTGGTTTAAAAAATTGACCAAAATTACCACTCAAGCATGAAATATCCATTTAATTTTTATCTCTTGGCTTTCATCACTACCGTTTTTACTACCTACACCATGGTTATATTCCTAAAAACTCCTAAATCAGACAATTTTTGCTACATAACACGAGTTTTGTATGTAAATAAATATAGACTAGTAGTTTCAATCTTACCTTCACCCGTGGCGCCGCCGCCACCTTTGGGTGTGATCAGTTCACGTCTCAATTTTGCAAGTCGGGCTTTGAGCAGGCCCAAATGGAGCGCTGTGGCTTTGTTTTTTTGCGTGCGAGCCATCTGAAACATCGCGCAAATCATATCGTAACACATCTTATTTTTTTAATAAAATTACAATAGATAACAGTGATCTAAACTGCCTATCATATATTTTAAAGCAATTGTGTAAGGTTTTGTTCATAATAAAGTCTGAAATACGCCAATTTAAGTTATATTATAACCTCAACTACAAACCTCGGACTCTATAGCCGCAATTTTCTCTAGTATAGTACTCATGTTTTCGGTTTCTACTTAACACCAAGCTATAATTTACAATAATTTATTAGTAGAACTAGTTGTTGTCTTATTAAGATAAATTAATATAAAAGGAAAGCGTGACAATCTTCGTGGACGTACACCAATTTCCAGAATTTGATTGAAAGAGCCGGTCTGTGTTGCTAGCGGAAAAAATATTTAATTTATTGAAAACTGTCAAAAAATTGTAAAAAGAGAAAAATTCAATGCTTTCTTGATTACTAATTACCACAAAATTTTTCATATTATCTTAAAAATAATGAAAATTTATAAATCTATTACAAAAACATTAAAAAAGTTTAATGTTAAGTAGCGTCATCTATTAGCGAAGTACAATATTAGTTAGAAAGAGAGCCATGTAATTAAAGCCGGTATCTAGCACTAGATGTCACTATAAATTATAGTTTTCTAACCACCCATGAGATGGCGCTAAATACAACGTAAATAAATAAATTAAACCACGTGGAAAGTTCTCCGCAGGTTTGCGCAGGGAAGTACAGAAGGAAGGGAACATTGGGAAAATCGTGTGTAGGGTTTGAAGCTATGCCTCAGTCAGTGGCAATTCGAACGTCGGTTAGGGTAGCGACCTTGCTCGCTCGCTCCGAACATTCGTTCAACTTTCGTGCGTAAAAAACTGAAACTGATTTAATATTAGTTAAAGTGACTAGTAAATAGTGAAAGTAGTGTTCAAAATGGATAATTGAAGTTGTAAAAAAGTTAGATTAGCTTTAAGACTTTGGTGTTGTGTGATTAGGTGGGTATGCGTTTGCGGAGGTTGATTACATTTTTAATTTAGGTAAACTTGATTTTAGTTTTTAATGAAGGTACTAGGGTTGCCAAAATAACAACATTTAATTTCCAGAACTAAAGCGGTACTTGAAAATTAGATTGAGTTAGGCAGGCTTATGAGAAGTTCGCTAACTATGTAGATCTGCTTTAAAATACTACTCTAGAAACTACTCTAAAGTGGCAAAAAACGTTGAAATTTGAAATAAGAGTGGCATAATTAAGTGAAAACTTACCGATTTAAGATATAAGTAATTTTGAAGCAAGTAGGTAAGTAGTATATAATTTCATCAAAGCTAGTTTGGTCCTGTCCTTTCAATCGTTCCAAAGTTAACTGGAAGAGATCATTTAAAAGGATAATTTCGCGTTTCGTTTTCGCGTCATTTGTTTATCTTGCTATCCGTCATTTTTATGTGTTTTACGTACAAAGAGTGGGACCTTACCTAAATACATAGGTAGGTACACAATTTTCGAATATTATTTTTAATAGTATTAATAAACAGAAATAGAATAGCTACATAGGTATTTAAAGTTCTCATTTCTTGGGTTCCGTGATCTACTAGCTAACTTCCTACTAGATGCTCTCACCATCATCTTAGCCGCAGGACGTCCACTGCTGGACAATTGATACCCAATCATTACAGTTGGAAGCGGTTTCCTTCCACCGTACGAACCTGTGGCACTTACCAAATTATCCGTCCATCTCCTTGGTGGACGCTGCGCTTGCCAGTCCGTGGTCTCCATTCGCGAATTTTTCGGCTCCAACGGCCATCTGTTATTGTGTTGCTATATGACTTGCCCATGAAGTATTCATAGGTAAGTATTCCAAATTCAGCACAATTATTCAACAGTTACAAATGGTGTTTTGGAGATTTGTGTTTTAAAAAATCGATTCCGTGAGCTTCTCAGCTTTGCTCTACTTTTATAAAAGTGATAAAAGTGTACCTACTTGGAGATTGGAGAACTTAAAAAAAACTAGTCTCGATTCACCCATTATAGTACTACCTATTGTAATGTAACCGCCATTTAAGTAAAGGATCATTACCCGATTCACAATATTTCACTTCATTTTCCTTTGTATCATGCTTTCTGAGATTTATTTCAAATACATTTCAATAAGGAACGTATTCTTAGAAAGGAAAATAAATACGTAAAAACACTAAGTGCTTGAGGTCTCCAAGGGGTTAAGGAGATGTCTTCTTTTTAAAAATAGGCTTTGCGTTACTTTCGTAATGTTCACTCACGATTTATCGACTGTTATTCAATTTAGAAAATTCTCTAATCCCTTAATTTCAAATCTAAAACGTGTAACAGGGATTTTTAACAAATCGCTTAACAAATCTAGTGAAATGAAAAAATGAGTTTCCTTTTCACCTGACTGTCGAAGGAGGGTTATTTATTAGTTCGATTTTTTTTAACAAATACTTATTGCTTTGGTGGCTTTACAGTCATGTAGGGGAACTTGTTTGCCGCGGACAGATTTTTTTTTAGAAAAATAACTTAAGTCGTAGAAGTGCCGGATATGCAAATATTTATCTAAATATACATTACCTATTAAGCTACATTATGCGATATTAAATCAAGCAATTCATTTATTAATTTTGACAGGATACGCTGATGACAAAAAGAGAAAAGTGTCCTTGGTGCGGTCAGCATCAAAAGTAGCTTGTCACTTTGTACTTTGTCGTAATAACACAATTGTCAATCAAGTATGACGTTTTGCACCTAACTGTAGAGCGACAAGGTACAAAAGTGATCAGGTACTTTTGGTGCTGACTGAACAGGTTTCCCCTACTTACATTACAGTATAAGCGTCATCCTAAATAGGTGAGGTTTTTCTTTGTAGACCTGCTAGTCTGCTCAGTCTCTTACATTACATGTAGGTAGGTTATGTATGCAATGCACGTAATGCATCCTTTGAATGCATCGCCGTGGTTGAAATTTTCCTTCGTTACTCTTTAATTAGAGTAATTAACTAAGTTTTCACTGGATTTTTAACTTCAAAAGCATTGTGGTTTTGTAACATCTGCTGTTTAAGCTACGTTAATTCATAAACGGTTTTAATACTGTGTTCTTTAATAATCTTTACCTACATGTAAAAATAAAAAAGTCCTAACTGACTTACTGACTGATTGGAAAGCAAAAATTTACCATAGAGACTGCCTTCATGACGTAGGCAGAGAATAAGGACGGAAGGAAAATGGGATTTATATACCATATCTCCGTATTTATTTACTAGACTCTTCAAAGTTAGCATGCACGTGCCTACTATGTACTTAATTATAATATCTAACAACTAATTTCAGGATTTTTTGATAAAGAAAAAATCGTGATAAGGAATAAATTAGAGAGATAAATTAGAGATTAGGGCAGGCATTTGTGTGAATAATACGAATGTTTGTACTCGAGTCTTGGGTGTTTAATATGTATTTAAGTATGTTTCTATCTATAATAATTATCTAGTACCCATATAGTACGAGCTTTGCTTAGTTTGGGACTAGGTCAATTGGTGTGAATTGTCCTGTGATATTTATTATTTTTATTTTTATTACTATGTATTGACTAACCTAACCAATGATGATGAAAATTTTTTTTGGGATGTTGCTTTGCTTTTTTTCAGTGAAAGGGATGAAGAAGCTTTACGATAAAATAGACTTTACCATAAATATTAGCTCCTAGAAATGCAAGAGATTCCGCAGACTGAGGGGTGGCAAACTATATTTTCCCCGGTTATTTAGACACTACTCTACAGGACTCTTTTCTAGGGCACTCCAGATTAAATGAATGCAACTCATCATCATCATCATCATCATTTCAGCCGTAGGACGTCCACTGCTGGACATAGGCCTCCCTCATTGATGCCCAATCATTACGATTGGAAGCGATTTGCATCCACCCTGAACCTGCGGCCTTCACCAAATCGTCCGTCCATCTCGTTGGTGGACGTCCCACGCTGCGTTTGCCAGTCCGTGGTCTCCATTCCAGAAGTTTTGGCCCCCAACGGCCATCTGTTCTACGTGCTATATGGCCTGCCCATTGCCATTTCAACGAGCTAATCCGTTTGGCTATGTCGGTGACCCCGGTTCTTCTACGGATCTCCTCGTTTCTGATTCGATCCCGTAGAGAAACTCCAAGCATAGCCCTCTCCATAGCTCGCTGAGCGATTCTGAGCCTATTCATCAGGCCCATAGTGAAGCACCACGTCTCGGATCCATATGTCATCACTGGCAACACACACTGATTAAAGACTTTTGTTTTGAGGCACTGAGGTATTTTGGACGAAAAGATGTTGCGGAGCTTCCCGAACGCTGCCCATCCGAGTTGGATTCGCCGATTAACCTCCTTCTCGAAGTTGGACCTACCTAGCTGGACGGTTTGTCCCAGGTATACATATGCGTCAACAACTTCAAGAACCGAGCTCTCGACCACAATGGGGGCAGGGACAACATGAACATTAAACATAACAAACAACTGCAACTGAATGCAACTGTTAAAAAATAAAAGTATCAAAGATAATTATAAAATCATCATCATCATTATCATTCCAGCCTATATACGTCCCACTGCAGGGCACAGGCCTCCTCTCAGAATGAGAGGGCTTGGGCCGTAGTTCCCACGCAGGCCCAGTGCGGTTTGGAAACTACAGACACCATTGAATTTCTTCACCGTAAAGCTCATGTTAAATTACATATGTAATTTAGCACATAAATCATATATATATATATATCAATAATTTCGAAAAACTCAGAGGTGCGACCCGGGATTTGAACCCACGATCCTATGCTTGAGAAAGTAGATCAAACCACTAGGCCACCACGGCTTTTTACATACATACGTTGCAAGTTAAATAAAAGTGACCATGTGCGTGGTATGACTCCTACGTTCAACTTATTACTTGAGTCGCATGTCGGTTAAAGAACCAGATTTTTTTTTTCGGTGACATCTTACTCCTTTATATATATATATATATATATATATATATATATATTAGGGGACAATCTTACACAAATCGACCTAGTCCCAAACTAAGCAAAGCTTGTACTATGGATACTAGACGACGATAAACATACTTATATAGATAAATAAATACTTAAATACATAGAAAACATCCATAACTCAGGAACAAATTTCGTGCTCATCACACAAATAAATGCCCTTACCGGGATTCGAACCCAGGACCTCTTGCTTCGTAGGCAGGGTCACTACCAACTAGGCTAAAGCGGTCGTTAAAAGCTTTGCTTGTTCCTGTTCGAGCTCGTAATAAGCAGGCGAAACATATTCCCGTCTACTGACCACAAGCAATATACGAGTATATATAAAAATAAAACAAAATAAAAAACAAAACCTCGAATATCCTTGACTATGCCGCTCCACGCGTCATTTCCCCCGACCCCAGCGCCTCGTGTTGGACCCAACCGTCCAAACTTCTGACCCCATCCCCCTCGTTTTACAGCATAATGAGAGAGATAAAAAATTGCCATACGGTCCGAATCGCACCGACGAGGTTGCCAGGGATCAAATTTATGAACTTCTGAAAGTAAAATACAAATACTTGCCATCTCATTCCACTCAATTTCCTCATCTCGACAATTTGGATCACATGGGACTAGGGGTGTGGAATTCGAAATGTTTAGTTTACTTAGCCGGATTAATTTTAAGGAGGTTATATTATTAATAAACATTATTTCCATGAAAGGGTCTTCTTCATAAACCCGATAATTGAGTTCAATAGAAACGACTACTACTTTGTCTTCAGACATGTTAACATTAATGTGTCATGCACGTTTTTAGTCTAGTTTTTGCCTGGCTTGTTTCAAACTAGTACTTACCTACGTGAAACTTGCAACGGAAGGGTTCTGTACCATCGCATCGAAAAAATAAACACGTTTCTAGTCTGAGACTGTCACTTTATTATTTGTTGTTTGTTATAACGGCCACGGTATTAAAAAGAAACGGATGGACAAAACTAGGGCCCTGTTAGCGCTTTTTGGGTATGAAAACCATAAAAAGTACTTTTTATTTATATACCGATTTCAACAAAATGCCGATCCTTTTTGTTTGTATCACGAACAACAGTTTTTGGGACCTTTTCATTCGCTGGTAACCCTAGCCTCGGCAATTTCTAAACCTTTCAAAGCAGTGTCGTCGGATCATTTATTACCGTACCGATTTCAGTTGACAGTGTGACCAGGCGATACAGTATGTTTAGTAAGGTTCCGCATTAAAAAATACGGAATAAATATTTATGATGGTTTTGCCTGTGATAAAATCAAAATAATTTAGTCAGCGAATACGCTGCTCAGAGCAGAGGGTGATGGAGAGGGCTATGCTCGGAGTTTTTCTGCGGGATCGCATTACAAATGATAAAATCCCCCGCAAGAACTAAAGTCACCAACATTGTTCGAAGAATCGCCAGCCACAAGTGGCAGTGGGCAGAACATCGTTCATAGAACTGTCGGCCGATGGGGCCGAAAGGTTCTCGAGTGGCGTCTGCGGACCGGTAGACGCGGTGTATAGGCCTCCAACAAGATAGAGCGACGATCTGGTTAAGGTTACGGGAATGCGTTGGATGCAGATGGCGCGGGACCGATCTGGCCTTATACCACAGAATATATAATAGTACTAACGTACAGAATGGACACGCTCCACCCCGCACCGATTCGAGTTACCCCACCCCTCAAGGCGCAGATTGCCGGACCCCGCCGGAATCCAGATGAGTGCGCGCGCGATGTATCTATGTAGGCGTATGCGTGTACAGACGTCGTCGCGCTTATGTAGATTCAAGAACGCGTATTTGTACGTCGTGTCCGCCGCGTGCTTATACTACGAAATTTGATTTTCGAACTTCGCATCGTGCCGTTTCGTTCACGCTAATAGTACTAAACATAAGAGTGAAGGGGATGGCACGATACGAAGTTCAAAGATCTAATTTCGTAGTAGCCCCCCTGTTTGGCGAGCCTTGGGGGAGACATGTTCAGCAGTGGAGGTCTTACGGCTGAAATGATGAATACTCTATGATGAATATGTAAATAAGTCCGGTGATAATACAATAATCTCTTAGTAAAATTCTGGTGGTCCAGCCAGGAACGTCTCAGAACGACGGAACTCTTCAACGGTCAATGGTATCGATTTGTAACTTGATTATGTATGTATTGATAATGCAAGTACTTACGTAATTGATTGATTCAGGAGTTATTTTGGGAGGTTACCGTAAGCCGGGGTGGGGTGACTTTGAACTACGGGGTGACTTTGAAAAGTAGTTTGCCGCATTTGCAATTCCTTATCGATGTCTTCTGTGATCTTCTCTTTGTCTACATGTTAACAATTTACCTGGACAGTGTCGATTTTATAGCGATTTTTAAACTATCACAGTTAAGCCCCAATTAGATCAAAGGCATCCCATTTTACGATCAAAGAATTCTTAAGTTTATAACTTGGTTCTTCGCTGCGCTTTGTTTGGGTAACAGAGAAGCAAGGTAAAAAATATATACCTAGTTCAATGTGGGTACAGTAAATAAAAGTATGTATGTACCTACGAAAACTCTTTATTGTACAAAAAATAAGACAAAAAACAAAACACTATTGACAACCGAAAGTTTACAGTAGGTAAATAAGCAAAAAATCTTATATGCAATATTTAACAAAAATAATAAGTTAAGTTAGGTTGGTGAAATAATAATTCAACCAGCGCATGCGGAAAAGTCGTCATTACCAAGAAGAATCATACGAAACTTTATTTATTTATTTATTTTATTTATTTATTGCAACCATGGTGTTTGTACAGGTCTTAAAATATAATTGTGCCACATGGACCCCGGTAGGGTATAGCAAGAAACATTTTACACTTTATTATACATGCAGTTCTATAACTAGTTCCAATCATTTAAAGTACACACACATTATTATTAGAGAAGCACAAAATAAAATAAAATAACAGGCATAATCAAATACATAATCATAACAAATAGAAAATAAACCATACAAAATTAATAATAATAATTAAAGTCAATTAGGTATTAAACAAATAAGCAACCAATAAATGAAAATTCGAACAAATTACCCGTTTTGATTTTGTTAAGAAGCTGTTCAATTATTTATTTATTTATTAAGTCATGTACAGTCGCGAACCGGGATTGTTGAGCCACTTGCCATAGTTCGCAATTTAGCTGCGTAATCAATGAACGATGTTACGGACTAGCTGACAGCTATTCGATTTGCATTACACGGCTAAGTTACGAACATAGGTAAGTGGCTCAACAATCCCGGTTCGCGACTGTACATATAGAACAAGGTTATAATATTTAAGTCTGTCCATGATGCCCTGTAGGGCACATAAGAATAATAATTATAACCAAACTTAAGATGAAACGTTAGAAATTATATGAAATTAGAAAATTACATTATTATTATTACAATCATACACTTAATATTAATCGCCGTTATAGATATTTTATGTCAATGAGTTATTGAAAATGTCATTTTGAAATAATACGCGTATCTAATTCTAATTATAATTACTCAAATTGTCAATATTTATTAAAAGAATAATAAATTTTACCTAATTTATATTAATAGAAATTAAATTGCAGTTTTGTCATTCAAGAACTCATTAACAGAGTAATAACATTTATTAATTAAAAATGTCTTGAATTTATTTTTGAAGATATTGTATTGGGACTCTTGTCTTATAGATTCTGGGATATTATTAGTAATTTGTATACATTTATATTGAGGACCATTTTTGAACATTTTTAAATTTGATTTTGGTAATAATAATCTATTTCTGTATTGTGTCCTAGTTGTACTTTTGTCTGTTTTTTCTTTAAATAGTTCAGGGTGTTTGCGTACAAACAATGCCGATTCCAGTAAGTAAATTGAGGGTAGGGTTAACAATTTGTGTTTTATGAAGTGCTGACGGCAGCTCTCTGGTATGCGTATATTGGCTAGTATCCGAATGCACTTTTTTTGTAAGATGAATAATTGCTGGGCTTCTGTGGTCCCGCCCCACAGTACCACGCCGTATCGGAACCATGCGAACGCATGCGCATAATAAGCAGTTAATGCACAATTGAGATCCGTGTTTACCTTCAGTACGCTTAGTGCATATATAAATTTAGATAATTTTGTTGAAACATTTTGAATATGTGTTTGCCAATTAACATTCGTGTCTATTGTTATACCTAATAACTTGAAATTGGTTACTTCTTCTATGTAATTGTTGTTAAATTGTAATTTAATTTGTAAAGGATTTTTTTGTCTAGGTTTAAATTGTATAATTTTAGTTTTTTTCAAATTTATGTCTAAATTATTATCATGAAGCCATTCTGTCACAGAGATTAGTGCTGATGTGAGTTTTTGATTACATTCTGTGTTGTTTATGCCGTTACATAATAATGACACGTCATCAGCAAACATGACGCACTCCGTGTCTGGGTCAAACACCCTGGTCAAGTCATTGATGTAGACCAAAAACAAGAGACAAGCACTAACACTTCCTTGTGGAATTGAACAAGTTGTATAGCGCATTTGTGAGGTGATGGCTGTTACGTCTTTGGTGTTGTGGTTGTAGTAATCAATTTCTACGTACTGCCTACGATTCTGAAGGTAAGATTTGAACCACTTATGAGCCATATCACGAATTCCCATATTATATAACTTGGCAAAAAGTCATAAAAAAAAACTTAACCACTAGTAGATACCTATTTTTATTATGGTTTTCCACCATCATCTAACAACATATTTCTAGGAAAAATATCGGTTAGGTATGTGTTGTTAGTTGATTTATTATTTGATGTTGAAATTAGTATGCGTGAACTAATATCGGACCTTCACTTGATGCGAGTAGGTACTCTTACCGTACCTACCTATTACTGTATTACAATATCAACGATAGGGCATAAACAAAAACGGAATAGAAATTGTTGGCTTACAGGGCTCTTAGAGTACGAAACCCCAAAAAAGATTCGGGTTGTGTGCAGCATACGCACTGTGCCTCCAACTAACCTAAACTATGTCACTCCAGATCATTTATTACTGCTCCAATTCCGCGTGACAGTGACTAGATGGTCACCCTATTTCACGTTTGCTGAGTTTTTGCGTTAAACAGACAATGAAACGGGTGGAGTTTCAGTTCAGTTTCGTCGCTCAAAAGAAAATCTGTTTATTTACGATTTGCTTTCTTTTTTAGACCGGATAAAGCTTGTTCGTCGGAACAGTGCATTTTATTCGTGTTTTCGGAGGATTAGATTAATAACTACTGCCACTCGTATCTAACTTTATAAGTATCATATCCGTGGCCTAGTATAAAATAGTACCTACAAGATTTACCTCTACTTAGTTAAGGTATGATAAGGGTCTAACATCAAATAGACCTCATCACATTTAAGCCATCTAGTGATATTTTACCAGACAAAAAACTGACTCATACATAAGAAAAATCTTTCTTAAATTTCGTCACAAGATCGCGCAATCAGCTTTTGTTTTGTTTCCGATAACCATCTCGCGAGACGCGATCGATAGCATTCGTATTTACACAAAGCAGGGCTGAAATGAAAATAAATGCTGCCCTACTTATCCTATCCGCATTAGAATACTAAAAGGGTCGCATAACGGGTGTAATAGACACACTACGGAGCTACTTAGGGAGTACATTCCAGCGTTCCTACAGACAGGGCTCGAAATACCGGTTTTTCCGAAACCGGTATCATGGCTTTCCATCAGGAACCGGTGTTCGTCTTAGTACCTGTACTGGGATACCGGTACCTAGCATAGGTCCTACTATCAATACCTTAAGAACCGGTTAATTTACCTGGTTTAAGAAGTTAAAATACCGGTATTCAAAAGTGAGCGTGGAATGAATGAGAGAGAAAGTGTAATAATAAGTTGACTAACAAAACCACCAAACCAACCAACCACCAAACCACACAATGGCCTAGTGGTGGTTAGAGAACCTGACTATGAAGCAAGAGGTTCTGGTTTCGATTCCCGCGTCGGGGCAGATATTTGTATGGAAAATACGAATGTTTGTTCTCGAGTCTTGTTCGTTTAATATGTATTTAAGTATGTATTTATCTATATAAGTATGTTTATCCGTTGCCTAGTATTCATAACACAAGCTTTGCTTACTTTGGGCACCGCACTAAACGACAACGTCACATACACGTGTAAGAACCAGTATAGAGAACCGGTAATTTTCGGTGCTAATACCGGTAAATTTCCTTTGCCGGTTTTCTGGAACCGAATGGAGGAAAGAAAAGTTATATTTATGAAGCCACGGTGGCTCAGTGGTTTGACCTGTTGTCTCTGCAGCAGAGGCTCGTGGGTTCAAATCCAAGCTCGCACCTATGAGTTTTTCGGAATTTATTTGTGCGAAATTATAATTTGACCATGAATTTTACGGTGAAAGAAAATTTAGTGAGGAAACCCGCACACACTTGATAAGAAATTCAATGGTGTGTGTGTGTGAAATTCCAATCCACACTAGGACCGCATGGCTTAATTCTGAGAGGAGGCCCGTGCCCTTCAGAGGAACGTATACACGCTGGGATGACGATGATGTTATTTATAAATACCGGTATGCTACAGGTATTTTCGGTACCAGTTCCAAGACCTGCCTCCAGGGTTAAAGCCGTCACATTTATTTGACATTATCTTTTATTGTCGGTATATCGAGCGCCCGGAGGGTCGTTACATGTCTATTCCTTTTATCGAAATCGATTATGGCCCTTCTTTAACCCTTTTAAAGGTCTTCAATAGGCATGGACAGTACTAGAGTTGTGACTAGCGTGTGAATACGTCTATTCTGGCTGTCCCTTTTTAACTGTTCTCGTAGGATAGAGATGTCGTCGGCAAAATAAGAGTTGGTTCTTAGTGTTCCGTGGGCCGAAAGGAAAAACGGAACGCTTGTAAGGTTACTCGTGTGTTCATCTGTCCATCTATCGGGGCAACACACGCGTGCATTTTTGTGAGCCAAATACCGACGTGTAATTTTAAAGTACCTGGGCGACCGAGCTCTGCTCGGGCAGAAACTCGGTACCAAGCGTTTTCCCAGAGATAAGACCAAGCTAGATCAATTTTTCATCCTCGAAAACCCCCAAATACCAAATTTCATCGAAATCGTTGGAATCGTTTCCGAGATCCTGATTATATACACCGGAGGGGTGGGGGGTGGGGGGGGGGGGGGGGTTGAGAGGGGGGAGGGGATGCGGGAGAGGGAGCGCGGGGGTATTAAAGGGGGGATGAAAATTTCATTGATTTTGCCGTAAGATGCACCGTTTTCAAGATATTTGACAAAAACACCAGAGGGGGTGGAGCGGTGAGTCACGTTAAACTATCGTCCGTAAACCGACTTTACAGACAACCGGCTTTTCCTGTTCTGTGTGCTCCCAATAGGGAACGTGCACATAGACGGTGCTGCCAACTGGTGCCATAAGGGTGCCATCAATTTGAATGGTTTACCTTGATAAGTTTGTTTTACTGTCCGCATAGTGTCTCTTCTGTCGCATTAGTGCTGCCGCCTATAGTTACTGCACGTTCCCTATAATACTTTTTCTAACAAAAAAAGTAACTTTTTCTTGCAAAAAAATAACTTTTTCTCACAAAAAAGTAACTTTTTCTCACAAAAGAAGAAACTTGACGTTTTCTCATAAAAAATAAACTTAAAAAAAAAACTAAAAATCTTGAAAAAAAACGTGGTATCGAACCGAGGTCGGCTGGATCCGCGACCACCCGATTTCTAATGTGCCAATATGATCTGCTCGAAGTCGGCGAAATTTAGCTTTATATTCTAATGCAAACAAAAATAGCCGGAAAACACGAGTAAAAGCGATTTTCTGAAAATGAAACATAGCTAGATCAGTTTTTCATCCCCGAAAACCCCCACATACCAAATTTCATCGAAATCGTTGGAGCCGTTTCCGAGATCCTGATTATATATATATATATATATATATATATACATATATACAAGAATTGCTCGTTTAAAGGTATTAGATATAGGGTCACTTTTAGGGGACCAATCAGAAAATGAATGGCTTTTAATAAGGGTCTCAAATAAAATATTTATACCTTAAAAACAAATAAATCTAAGCTATATAAGAAAACTAAAATTGTTATCCTCCTCTCTTGTTTGTCCATAATTCTAAAAATTAAAAAAAATTACTTAAAAACAAGATCTCCCAATATTGTACGAACACACGGAACCCTCAGTACGTGAGTACGAACCGCGCTTGGATGGTTCCATTTTTTCAGTTACCTTCTGAGATGCTTGGGAACGGATCCGACCTTCTCTGAAGATTAGAGACACGGGTACACAAGCATTTGAAACGGACAAAGGAAGAAAGGGCTTATGTCTGCTACCATGTGCGCTAGAGTTGGGCCAAACTGCTACATAAAAGAGTACCCAGAAAACGAATTAAAAAGGAGCTAAATATTCACTAAACATGCTAAATTGTTACCATGATCAATTATTTTACGTTAATAAATTTTCTGTTGCATGACCATCAACTCCTTTTTCCTGTCTATCCTTTTCGACAGCTCCTTGTAAACCTTGTCTTTCTTCTTTAAGTTTTCAATCGTCTTCTCATCGATATCAGGCAGCTGTATCTTGTAGAATCTAGCCATTCTGGGCCAGTTGGACTTCCTGCCGAAATAAATATAATAAAAAACGTCTTCAAAAAAATTCGTCCCATATTTTTGCACTCAAGTGTACGTTTAGAAAAAATAATTTTCGAACTGTTTCATAATCTTAATTGATGACGTTCTGGTGTAGAAAACACAAAATACATACGACTGAAGAACTGAGAACCTTCTATTTTTGAATTCTGTTGTAAATGTGACGGTAGGGAAAATTACATCACCAACCAACTGACATACTTTTTATAAGCTGTCAAAACACGATTATCCCGTAGATTTTGTATGGCGATTGCCAGTTACGACGTCACTTCTATGCCAACTAAATTGACTAACTATTTATTTGATTTAAAGCAGCTAAAAATCTAATTTTGCAGTTAATGAAAATTAATCTGGTCTTCACGACTAAAATATAGCGTTTTTTTTTAATAGAGTTAATTACAGTTGCAATTATTGTTTTAAGGTAGGTATCATGGTAAAGGGTCGAAAACACCCGTTATTTTAAAAACCTAACCCTTTTTCATGCTCAATACTTCCTTACAATATAATATGCTCCAATGACATCCGTAGACTGTGAACGAATTTCGTCAACTTATAAATGGGTCCTAAATTGTCGTCGTTGTACACTCAAAAGTATTTTTAATTTTTAGGTGCCTACCTACTCTTTTATGTGAGTATTGTTTACTCGACTAAACAAACCATTTGTACAAACCGTTCATTCTGAAAAGGACATTCGGTTATCATACACGAGTATCGTTATGTTACTTTTACTTCAAGATAGCGTATCTACCTTTCACATCTCTGATGGTTTCTGGCGAAGCCCGAAGGACGTTTCAGTTTCTGCCGAAAGAATTTCGTCCTTTTTTCACAGGCACAGCTTTTTCTTACCTCCATTTAAATATGTACTTAGTACCTAACTTGCTTCGTGCTATATTGTTTCAAACTTTCTAGATTATCGCTCATTATTCTTGCAATTCACGGGACCAACTGCGGTAGTAACTCTATTTGTCTGTCTGTTACCACTTCATACTTTAATCTTTGAACCAATTTAGATTATTTGGTTTGGAGATTTTTTTTTGGCATTAAAAGGGACACAGGACAGTTTATATCCCGGAAAATTGCTTAGTTCCTGCGAGATAGCAATAAAAGAATTCTTCGCAGACAGAGTCGCAGGCAACGGCTAGTTTATAAAATATTATTTAAATTATCTCAAAGTTTCGACCATATTACAGCGGCCGTGGTACCGAGAACTACTTCTAATAAAATTTTGCTGCTGTTTGCACGTTCTTTGAAGTTGTAGTTTAACTCGTCTTATTTCTTCATCATGGACCATTATTCCTTTTTCGGAAGTCATTTGTTTTCTCAGCCACACAACCGATCCTAGGCAGTACGAATATTTGGCCCGCTAAAGTGGTTCCTCAATCCAAACAGCACAAATACTAAATGTATGCAAAAGTAAAGCCATTATAAACTTTTCATAGCCAAGTTGGTGTTATTTCCTACGGGATCGAGACCTAGATTCATAAATCAAGCGTGACGTTGACGTGAATAAACTCACGAAGGCATAGTTTGATGTCAGTTTTGATACAGTTTATAGCAGCTGTACTCAACCTACGGCCCGGGGGCCACTTGTGGCCCTGCAGGCTTCTATGAGTTGCCCACCTAGCATAATGTTCATGTTTTTTGTGTTTAGTTTTAAATGGGTCCCACTGAAAAACAGCGTTGTTTGTGGCTTGCCACAACATTATGCTGATTGGGGCCCAATTTATAGGTACTATTCGATATTTTTTTCAGTGTTTGTATCGAATATGTGTAAATAAACATCTCTCTCTCTCTCTCTCTCATAAAAATTAGGTAGGTATATTAAGGCCCTACCGAGCTTTTGGTGCATTTATTGCATTCATTTAATCCCTTGCTGTATCATTACTAGCGAATTTTTAGTTCTGAAATTCATGTGTAAGATATTTGAGGATTCACTGTAATGATCAGTGATTTTCGAAACACGATTACTTGTAGTTTGCTACCTACTGCATTCTATTAGATGGCTTTAAAAAAAATTGTAGTACACTTTTTATCGAAAACACTCGTCAACCTATTTTTGATTACGATATTTATTTTTTCTTCCTACCCGCGGAAAGGAGCGCGAATTTTTCTTTATTGCAACTAGAATTGCGTCTGGACTGCTTTTCACTTTGTTTTGCACTGTATTAACGATCATTTTTTACTCATTTTTTACTGCTTTTGTGAGAAGTGGAAACTGGTGGATTCCATTCAGCTAAATTAAGTTTTTCTTAATTGCAATAGAATATTAAATGAGCTAAGTAAGTATGTACGGACTGGCAAGCGCAGCGTGGGACGTTCACCAACGAGATGGACGGACGATTTGGTGATAAGGCCGCACGTTCAGGGTGGATGCAAGTCGCTTCCAACCGTAATTATACGAATATAACACATGCTTTGTTTACTTGACAAAATTATTAACCTAGTGGTTAATAGGTATGTCAAGTGTCGATTCCCTGGAATACGTGATTGGCACGAGTTTTTTTATTTTAGTAATTAGGTATGTTTGTATCTCATTATAGTTTAAATTCAATGATACTCCAATTCAATGATAGGTACTCGTCGTTGATACGATACAAATATGGCCTCACCCCAAGATTTAGCTTCTTTTACTTATCTTCATATTCAGACCAGATGCATAGTTTCACCTAACTCACAGCAACACCAAAACTCCTATTACAGGTAAACTTAAAAATAAAATGGCCGAAACAAAAGACTACTCGTCAAACGCCAAACGGAAAATGGAACGCTAATTCAAAATTCGAAATGTCTTCGGAAGTGTCGTTGGACGCTCGCGAGCGCGGATTGGCTCGTCGCGCGGTTGCCGGTTGCGTACGCGCAGCTTGCTCGCAAATTGGTCTAGTGATCCTTGTGGTGATATATGTACTCCTTGGTGCGTTGCTGTTTGAATATTTGGAGTCAGGGCCGGAGTTGCAGAAGAGATCTGCGATACAGCGGTCGAGAGAAGAATGCCTGAAGGAGCTGTGGGCAATTACAGGTGAGCTTTTGCCATTAATTAAAGATGCATGAATATTTAGTTAGACTTATTTTCTAGATGGCGATACCTAATAAGGTCCGGATACTTTGACGTCTTCCGGTCCGCGGACGCCACTCGAGAACCTTTCGGCCCCATCGGCCGCCAATTCTACGAGCGATGTGCCCTGTCCACTGCCACTTAAGTCTGGCGATTCTGTCTGTGATCAACAAGATGGAGCGACGACCTGGTTATGGTTGCGAGAACGCGTTGGATGCGGATGGCGCAGGGCTGATCTATTAGCCAGCCTTGGGGGAGGCCTGTGTCCAGCAGTGGATGTCTTTCGGCTGAAATGAGGATGATTATGACTTTGACGTGTCTAGGTTACGAGTACCAGCTTCATGTTCAAGGGTTAATGTTTTGCACACTGAACAGCGTCAGCTGTTACAGAAAAAAGAGGAGTTGTAATCACATTTGCTGTCGAATATTATCGAAAGCGAAAATATCACAACTACACAATATTAAGACATAACTATTTTAACAATTGACAAGATTTCATATTTCTAAGGCTATAATTTGATTCGTTCTCTGTATTCTGTTTGGAAAGAGAAAGACGCTGTTAGTTTTAAATTTTCACTAGGATTATTAATTAATCTAAAACAATTTTTTTAAGATGTGCTTATTCTAAAAAGGCATAAGTCCAAAACTACCACATTTAGATCCATTACCTTTGTCTAGGCTCTATTAAAAAAAAGTGATGACGTAAATTTGACGTTGAGGTGGTTATCAAATTTAAAATTATTACAGTTCTTTTTTTCTGGTGAAAAAGGCAAAGGGAACATATCTATTCTGTGGTAGTATTGGTTAATTCAGATATATTTTTTAACTTCTTGTATATTTTGAAATACGGAGAAATAAATTATAATAAATATTTTTCCGTGTTTAGGAGGCAAAACTCTTTCGATTCCTGCAGTAGTTTTCAGGTGTTAAAACAATGAAATCTCGACAATTTTAAGACTAACTGTACCACGACGGGTTGGGGGCGACCCGATAACGTTTCGTTTTTATTAAGTAAATGTGTTAGATTTCCGTTGAGAAAACATTCTACTAATAAAACAAAATTTGGATAAATAAGGAGAACGAAAACCTCCCCAGTAACAGCATGGGGCGTGTTTTATCCAACCTCGAAATTGGCGGAATCATCGCACTAATCGATAAGGCCATTATTAGCATAAAAAATTGAAATAGTAAATACTTGAAGTTTTAGGGCCTGTTTATTGATCGAGTCTAAAGATCTATTCAAATAATTTTATTAGAATAATGTAAACGGGACGTTAAGGCCCTACCGAGCTTTTGGCGCATTTATTGCGTTCATTTAATCTCTTGCTGTATCATAACTAGCAAAGCTTTTGTTCTGAAATTCATGTGTAAGATATTTGAGGATTCACTCTATTTAGTGCCCAGTGTTTTTCGAAACACAACCATTTGGATCTCGGGGTCGAAGACTGGCAAGAGCTGGCTCAAGATCGCAAAGCATGGCGTAATCTGGTGTTGGAGGCCAAGACCCACTTTGGGTCACTGCGCCCTGGCAGTAAGTAAGTTTTTCGAAACACGATTACTTGTAGTTTGGTTGATAGAAAAAAATCCAAAGTCGTCTCTAAAAAAATAAAATAAATCCTTAGCACGGCGTAAATACTGCACGGCAGGTCATGACTTTTTGAATGTTAATAAAACAAGATGTTATATAGGGCTTAGTGTTGCTACATTTTTAAAATATTTATTTGTTTTAGTAATACGATGAAAATATCTAAATACACGCGCGCTCTGACTAACATATCTTGAGCCGTCGTGCTTCCCCCTTGTCCGTATAGTTAGTTGCGTTAGTTCTCCTTCGGCCATCGGACGGGGAACTTATGTCGCTTGCGCTTACGCACGGCTTTGATTCTAGCCGCTCTCACGCACACATACACGAGTGCATAATACCTAAAATCGATTAGCGCAAGAAGTTCGGTGGGCCCTTAAGTTAAGTTTGACCTCTTTATACTAACATTATAAAAGAGCTATCGATCCAATTGCCGTTCACATCTACGGAAATGATGATGAACCATAAACTTTTCATTTAAATAACTCTGTCTGTTTCCTCTCCGTTCAGAAACAAACAAATCAATACGCGGTCATACCTAAACGAATAAAAATACGTCCGAAGTGAAATAAAAAAGCTCCTAATGTGGGATACTTTGCCTCTGGATCTGCTTTTAATTTCCCCAGGGCAGTAAACTACAAAGGAAAGCCATCACTCAGTGTATTCAAATAAGAGGCCTTTTGGAACTTAAACTAGTTAGTTAATGAAGAGTAGACATTGCGGGACCTCTTATTTTTTATTTACTATAATAGATTTTTTATTCCAAATTAACTTTGATATTAAACTACTACTTCGTACAGTTATGAGTGGGATATTATTTTTCATCTCACTAGCTCGGAAAGCCCTTTTTGTTTGTTTGACATCTATTGAGAAAATCGCTTTTTATCCATATGTGAAGAAAGAGTTTTGACATTTGAAGGCAGCTTACGTGATATTTGACAGCTAACAAAACGTAAAACGTTAAAAGTGCTGAATTTTGAACATCACAATTAATGAATTGCATCGAGTAAAAAACACTAAATACAGTCTTACAACTTTATTTTAATTCATAAATATCAGCATTCAACATTAACCTTCATTCTTGTTGCAAAAACGGATAAAATATTCTGACAGTCCAAGTAAGTCGATGTGCGAACAAAACGCATCCGAAATAATAAAAAAAAACTTAAGTCAAAACTTTTTAATTAATTATTTTGAGTGAATAAATAAATAATAATTGATAGTACAAACCCTTTTTCTTATTTTCCTCGCTGTAGTAAGGTGAAAAGTTTTGTGTTATACACGGGTGAAAAGTTATTTTACGTCTCGTGTGTTGAAACACTCGCTATCGAAAGGATTCTATTTTTGAACCACTCGCTTCGCTCGTGGTCAATCATAGAATCCTTTCGATAGCTTGTGTTTCAAATGGACACTCGCAGGTAAAATACAACTTTTCCCCCTTGTATAACAAATAACTATTGTATACTCTTATACAAAGATAAGTCATATTTAGTCATAGACGCTTTGTTAACGGATGTGTGCGTTTTTCCACGCGAAAAGAAAAAGTGCACACAAGTAGGTACAGTCGAGGGCCTAAATAAATGTACGTTACCAAGGCGTCAAACATATCTATACAACTCTATGTAATTTATTAAATCAGGCGTTACTTTGCGGAGGTCCATATTAATGAACTGAAACAATTACTTTGCTTATCCGCGACCTTACGATAGTTACTACGTTTATGTAAGAAAAAATGCCATATAACCCGAAGAACCGATAACCGTTGGGGTAGATGAGTTCTTGAGTGGAGACCACGGATTGGCAAACGTAGCGTAGGACGTCCTCAGACTCGGTGGAGCGATGATCTTCGCAAGCCGGTTGGCAAGAGCTGGATGAGAGTGCCCGAGGATCGTGCTCAGTGGCGTTCCATGGGAAAGACCAATGTCCAGCAGTGGACAAGCATAGGCTGATAATGTTGAAGAAATGCGTGTTCATGCAGTTCCTCCACCTCCACACTGTATGAACACACACAAATCACACAAAACCAACTATCGCCACCACCATACCACACTGACGCGTCTAAATTACGCGTGTATTTGTTTTGGTTTGTTAATCTAACATTTGGTAGCATAGCGAACGGTTGTGGTACCTACTCTGAAGATGAGCTCTGCTTGAGTTCAAAACGCGTCAGTGTAGTTTGGTGGTTGGTGGTGATAGTTGGATTTGTGTGTGTTCGTACCTACAGTGTGGAGGTGGAGGAACTGCATGAACACGCATTTCTCACATAAACGTAACTATCGTAAGGTCGCGGGTGAGCAAAGTAATTGTTTCAGTTCAATTTAACTGTATGCCACTAAACATTAGGTTGGTGTTTGCATATTTTTGACGCGATGGCTGTATATATATTTATGACTTCGACTGTACGCACCTATAATAGAGACGCCGACATAAAACATGCCATAAGCCGTATTTTTGGGTGTGACTCGTAAAAAGAACTATATGGCACCGAACAGATGGCAACCATGGCAAGGTTGTTATTGCCGAGCTGAATTACGCATGGCTTCAGTTTCAGTTGGATTTGCATGGGAGGTCATTGACACGGGTGACGTATCGTGAAAATGTAAAGCTTTGCTGGAACCCTGCCACTGTAAACGTTGGTAAATGAATAATGAATATTTTATTCAAGAGAATGACTTAACTTAGTACTAAATAAAGTAGTAGGTAAGTATTAATTTTATACCCATACATCCCTAGTAAAGGTAACGCCACCAGAGTTGAGGCCACGCACACAACCACATCTTATGTAATGACAGCGGGATTTTGACGTTGTGTTGACGTTTAACGACAACACAACGTCAAAATCCCCCTGTCATTACATGAGATGTGGTTGTGTGCGTGGCCTCAACTCTGGTGGCGTTACCTATAATAGCCGTGGTGACCTAGTGGTTTGACCTATCAAGAGGTTCGTGAGCTCTAATCCCGGCTCACATAGTAAATTTCAAATGTAATTTCGCACATAAATTTCGAAAAACTCAGAAGTGCGAGGCAAGCTGGGGCTTGAACCCACAAGCCCACAACACTAAATAAGAAAACTAATAAGCAACTTAGTTATAAATAATTATAAGAAAAAACCGGCCAAATGCTAGTCGGACTAGCGCACGAAGGGTTATCCGTACCATTGTCTATAAAAACGGCAAAAAATCACGTGTGTTGTACGGGAGCCCCCCTTAAATATTTCCTTTATTTTAATTTAATTATTTATTTTTAAAGTGAAATATAATTAAATATTCTGTTAATATTTCAAGCGTCTACCTGTTGCCATTATTAATATCGAGCAAAAACGAGCAAAAAAGTTGTATGAGCGCCCTTAAATATTTATTTTATTTTGTTTTTTAGTATTTGTTTTTATAGTGGCAACTGAAATACATCAACTGTCTAGCTATCACGGTTCATGAGATACAGCCTGGTGACAGACGGACGGACAGACGGACAGACAGCGAAGTCTCAGTACTTACTTAATAGGGTCTCGTTTTTACCCTTTGGGTACGGAACCCTAAAAAGTGTTACTTTGTTAACAAGGTACGAGTAGTTGGTTAATTTACATGAAAATTGTTTTTTATACTTAATCCTTAGACTATTTATACACTAGATAGAGCTTCGGCGGCATGAAAACGTCCCGAAAAATATAAGCCAACTTGGCTTCTATGTCATTTGCCTCCCTTCAGTTTGAATGACGTAACGCGATCGTAATATGAAGCTGTCAAAAGAAACTTGTGGACGTTTTGTATCGCAATGTTTGCTACTGACACTCTATCTAGTGCATAAATAATCTAAGACTTACTCGTATTACTCGTAAAGCTCAAGCAACAGAAATGTTTTTTGTATCTAAATGGAAACTGCTTTGGCTTATGTAATGTTAATTTAACTTTATTTTATAGTTGCTGTTTATTTCCCAAATAAATAAAATAAATAAACTCTCTGCTTGAGCGGCCATATGTCAAACCATTAGGCAGCCACGACTAGACGCATGTCGTAAAGTGCAAATTATAGCATCTAAAACTATATAAATCCAAACACGCCTTAGCATGAATATAAATTTATGGCAATAACCTTTTTACGCATTAAAAAAGTAAATAATCAGGATAATAACGGTCGCGTGTAACACTGGTGACAAATAGCCGAGCAGCCATGTAATTTATAAAAAAATAATTTCGATGAGTAAATTCCATATTCAAATTTGGAAGGCCCAAAATCTTGATAACGCTCAAATATTAAAACGTTATTACGGCGTGGTGACGTCTAAAATGTTAAAGGTCCGTGTTAAGCTAATTTATTTTCCTATTTCAAACCAGAGAGAACGATAATACCAATTGCTTTGGGATCTAAACTAAAAAAAAAAATTTTTATTGGTGTGCTACTTGCACACGAGGAATAGTGTATATTGTGACTGTTATCCAGTGTCAAGACGTAGTACGTCCCCCTACTGATAACAGGCCTCGCCTTAGAACGAGAGGGCTTACGCTGTAGTTCCCACGCGGGCTCAGTGCTAGTTGGAAACTTCACACACACCATTGAATATCTTCGCAGTTGTGTTCTTCACGTTGATTTCCTTCACTGGTAAGCACGCGGCAAATTTCACATGTAATGTCGCATTAATCTAGATTCTTATTTATTATGATCTTGATTATTCTGAATTAATTAACACGGTAGTTAGAACGTTGTTTAGACATTTTTTAAATTCTAGTCTTATTACAGGTAAATTATTCAAACAAGGGTTAAAGTTACGGTACATAATTATTTTTAAGCCGATTAACTATCTTACTAACTGACGAATATGTGAAATATTATTTAAAGTAGCTGTTGCTTGCGAACTATGCAAATTTTCTGGACAAAAGTATCCTATATGTTTAAATCCAAGTTCCAAATTTCATCACAATCCGTCAAACCGTTTTAGCGTGAGAGAGTAACAAACATCCATACATTTATCCATACAAACTTTCGTGTTTATAATAATAGTAAGGCCTCACGTCGTCGTATTATTCTGCCGTCCTTTTCTACAAAATCGACTAAGAGACCGCAGCAAAATCGTCCGAATTCAAATTAATTTGATTTTATTGAAAGTGAAAACAATTGCCAAAGTTATTAATGGCCAGCGTACAGATGGCGCTGACCATTCATTGTTCCACCTCCGATATTGAACTTGCAGCTAAAACGATGTTTCACAGGTTCCCGGTAACCACTAAAGTTGAAGTCATTATGTAGATTGTAACCTGTAATTCATTCTTAAGGTGGTATTTAGTGTTACGATTTAGTTTTTGAGGTTATTGCCGTGGCCTTCGCTGTTATTGATTGATTACTTGGATTTGCTGATGCAGGATTATGTTCACTATAAACTGGGATCAAATTTATATTAAATAGTTTGTCAAACCTAAGATGAACCATTTGGCGGGATCGGTATAGGCTTGGACTTGAGTAGAATCTATTTCAAAAATAAAAGTTTAATAATGTTTAAAAAAAATTCAACCCACATCAAATCAGAACACAGAATCAGAACGAAATTACTTTGAACACAAGTAAACGTTCCTGCTAATCTAACACAAAATATTCACAACATATTCCAAAATTAAAAACGGGTGATTTGTTTGATATATTCTTATGAAAAAACGTGACAGCGCCAGCAAATTTAAAAGCAATTTCTGGGGACACGATAAGGCGTTTTAATATTCACGTCGTGAGGTGGATCGTTTGTGAGGCCTTAGCACACGCACGTTTATCGCAGGCATAAAGCCTCCGTCCCCTACGCACACGGGTGGTTAGAAAGGGACATCATACTTTACCCGCAACAAAACCAAGTGTGTTGGGCCCCCTGACGTATCAAGGAAAGTGGGGTAGCCACATTGTGACGTCACAGGTCTTGTGGCCATAGAATTAACAATAAGAGTAATGGAAATAATATCCTTCAAAAATAAAAGTGGCCACTTTTGCTTCCCTTGCCGACCAGTAGAGTAAAGTGAACATGAAACGCATAACAATAACTGAGAATTACATGGAAAAGTGGAAACTATTCATTAGGGTAATTACTGAAATAATATTGATAGCAATAACCTTAGATTATTTATACACTAGCTAGAGTGTCAGTAGCAAACATTGCGATACAAACTTGATACAAAACGTCCAAAAATCCATTTGACAACTTCATATTACGATCGCGTTACGTCATTCAAACTGAAGAGAGGCAAATGACATATAAGCCAATAATTGTTGGCTTATATTTTTCGGGACGTTTTCATGCCGCCTAAACTCTATCTAGTGTATAAATAATCTAAGGCAATAACACAGCAAATTCTGAAATTGCGAAATGAGATGAAATGAGAAGGTGTGTGAATTAAGTATGATTAAAGAACATATTTACCTAGGCATAACGTGACAACGTTGATGCTCCTCTAGCTGGAGCTCCTGTTTATGTGTAGTATGGGCCTCTAGCCTTGATGCAGTACTAATCTAACCTATTTACTTAGACATAACACTGCCCTACCTTTTGTTTCGAGGTACTCAAGTGTTTTTGTTTTACAAGCAGCTATTTTTTTTGAGGGACTTACTAGGTAGTTACGCGTCATAAAATTATGCACATTAACTTTATGCGTATTAAGCCTTATGCATTTTTATTGTAATGCCACTCAATCTTTATGCCAAGTCTGTTACTTATGCGTTTTCATGTTAGAACAAATTAATGCTCTACCAATTAAGGGAGACCCCTTTGCCGTACCTGTTATCACTAACGTCACGTTAAAACTTTAGATAACACAGTGAGAATCGAGTTGTAACATGGCCTCGCCGATACCCACCTTTTTCTGTTTTCACATGTCTCAGTAAATTAATTTTGTTGAGCAATTAATTTCGATACAAGCTGAACGGGGAAAATGTTATGGCTTCTTAGCCACATAAACGCCTCGCGATTTCAGTTTGCGTGACATTTCTATTCCTTTTATCGCTTCTATGGATCCAACGGTCTCTGGAGTCCGAGATATTGTGTAAGGAGTTCTTATTCAGGTGGCAGCTTATAATAAGAAAATGAGATCTGTAATAGATATGAAAGCATTTTTTTCAGAAAAGAGAAGTGGGTTGCTTGAAGATGAAACCATAGTCGTAAATATAAGACTCAGTTTAACATAATTTCGGATATTCTTAGCTAACCGTTACAGTGTAAATTTGGTTTTATTAAAAACATGTTTTTATTACAAGCTTTTTTACTGACTGTATTTTTTCTTGAATGTAATTGTGTTGTCATTCTAATAACATTTCCGTACCAAAATGTCAAGTCAATTCGATCACTAGAAGTTGGTAAAAATAGACTCACTGGATTTGATCTTAGGAAAGAATACAAACATAATGACAAAACATTAAAAAATAATATTACCTACATAAAAACCTGCCAAGTGCGAGTCGGACTCGCGCACGAAGGGTTCCGTACCATTATCTATAAAAACGGCAAAAAAATCAAGTTTGTTGTATGGGAACCCCCCTTAAATATTTGTTTTATTTTAATTTAATTATTTATTTTTAAAGTGAATATAATTATAACTAAATATTCTGTGAATATTTCAAGCGTCTACCTGTTGCCGTTATCAATATCGAGCAAAAACGAGTAAAAAAATCACATTTGTTGTATGGGAGCCTCGTTAAATATTTATTTTATTCTGTTTTTTAGTATTTTTCGACTACCGCTTTAACCTAGTTGGTAGTGACCCAGCCTACGAAGCAAGAGGTCCTGGGTTCGAATCCCGGTAAGGGCATTCATTTGTGTGATGAGAACGAATATTTGTTCCTGAGTCATGGATGTGTTCTATGTATTTAAGTATTTATTTATCTATATAAGTATGTTTATCGTCATCTAGTAACCAGAGTACAAGCTTTGCTTAGTTTGGGACTAGGTCGATTTGTGTGAGATTGTCCCCTAATTAATTTATTTGTTGTTATAGCGGTAACCGAAATACATCATCTGTGAGAATTTCAACTGTCTAGCTATCACGGTTCGTGAGATACAGCCTGGTGACAGACGGACGGACAGCGAAGTCTCAGTAATAGGGTCGCGTTTTTACCCTTTGGGTACGGAACCCTAAAAAACCCAAAATCTTAACCGCTAAGTCTATACTTCATTTAATTTAGAATTGAAAACCATAACATCATTATTATTGCGGCTCGTCAACTATTTCTTAACTAGCAAATAGTACAGTACAATAGTCTGGGCGCCGCAAAATAAAATTGTTTTAATGTCACTTTATTTGCGTGTCGTCAATTGTTACTCTAGTACAAATTGTAAAGAGATTACAGTTCACGAGCCGCAATATAATGTTGTTGTGGTTTATAATATGGAGTATAGAGATATAACATTTTGCACAGGGTGTTCGACGACGTAAGTGAAAACGACGATGGAATTTAGTAAAATCCTGGATTTTCTTCATCATCATCATCATCATCACAGCCTATAAACGTCCCACTGCAGGGCACAGGCCTCCTCTCAGAATAAGAGGGTTTTGGCCGTAGTTCCTACGCGGGCCCAGTGCGGATTGGGAACTTCACACACACCATAGAATTTCTACGCAGGTTTTTTTTTTAAGGTGTATGCAAGTTTCTTATTATTAATATTCTATCAGATTCAGAGATCTTATCAGATTTTCTTATTATTATTCTATCAACCAAAAGATGTCTACTACTGGACAAATGGTGTGTGTGAAGTTCCCAATCCGCACTGGGCCCGCGAGGGAACTCCGGCTCAAGCCCTCTCGTTCTGAGAGGAGGCCTGTGCGCTGCAGTTGGACGTATATGGGCTGTGATGATGATGAACTTATATCTAATAGCTTTTGCCCGCGACTCCGTCCGCGTGGAATTAGTAATTAGAATTAGTAATTAGTAATTTGGGCACAGACTTGTTACAGATTTATTATATGTATAGATTTAATAACATTTGTTGAAACGGCCATGACGAAAAAACACCGCAAGAACGCTCCTTATTACCAAGTCGTCTTTCCTCATAAAATATGGATTGACATTTTGACATGCATCAATTTATTTACGCAGAGGCGTATCGATGATCCCACGCATGTCTTTCTTATTAAGGAGTTTCTTCCAAAATTAACCAATAAGGTAAATGTATCACGTGAAATATCTATTTAAAAGAGGTGTATAGGTTTATTCACATAAAATATAAATTCATCTTAAAGTAATTGTGTACTTAGTATATGTTGCAGGGAAATGACCAAAATAGAAATTTGAAGAAATCTCTAAGGGATGATCAAATCGCACAGGATGTTAAAATGGGGAATTTATTTTATAGTTTCCCTAGAAATTAAACAGTCATTTGATCAAAAACCTGAACCTGAGATATACAATTATCCTAAACTAAAAGTAGGTAAAGAAAAGTAAGCCAAATGTAGATAGAAATTATGAAAAGGCTGCAAGGTTTCGAAGATACTGGCAGCTTTTCCCTTTCAAGAACTAAGATAAGATAGTTCTATTTCTGAGGTAGCTGCCAGCTCTTCGGTCTCCTTTGACGTCGACTAACCTGTTTGCTATTTCCTTACTCGTAGTTATTATTATAACCGGGACTTATCTATCGCGATAGGTACTTTATTTTCAAAATTACCATGATATTTTGACCACAATAAAAAGACCTGCTGGTGACCACGGCCACTGAAATTTAGTCAAAACGTTGAGTTAGTTTTAACAATAAATTGTCCCGCTAAGTCTGAGTGTAATAATACTTAGTCTTGAGCATTTAGTACAAGTACTTTTAGTACAATTTCAAATGTCAATTTTAGCCGTGATAAAACTGACAGTCCAGTCGACACCGTTTTTTACGATTTTTTTTGAAATGATACTGAATTAAAATGGGCTTAAAACTTAAATTACATTAACAAACGGCGAAAAAAGGCGATCACAGAGTTTTTAAACGTACCAAAAACTCTTGCTACTCTATTACATTTTCTTTTCGTAATTGCTTCCATGACACACCATGCCAAAAACAGACGCCTGAGAGTTTAAAATGGTCGTTGTTTAAATAAATATACGCATTGGTGGGTTGGTTGGTGATGGCTTGAATTTAACTAGTTTAAAGAGTTTTTCATCGTTAAAATAGGTCGCCAGATATAAGTTTTGCTCGCTATACTTCAAACACACTTTTTTTAAAACTTTCAACTGCCTTATTGGCACGTTATTATTTGCCACGAAGACTTTTCAATCTAATTGATTAACTGACGCAGGTTGTGCTAGCCCGACTAAAGGCAGTTGAGTTTTGTAAATAATTCGTCCGTGCCACAAATTGTCGCGGGCAATCCAAAAAATACGACAAAGTAAAAAAAGGTCCGCTCCATAAATCAGATTTTATGAAATTTCGACCTTATACCAATATATCGCTAGCGGAGGGCCGCTCGGAAAATACGATGGAATTAAATTGCTCACGAAGCTCCTAATTTTGTCCAAGACAGGGTTAGTAATAAATAAGGTATTTTGAAGTACCTAAAATGCTAACTAGCTTTTTCTCACAATTTTATCGGGATTTCGTGGAGTTTCAGCAATTACCTGGGAAAAAAGTAGCCTATTAATATGGAATAGTACTGCTTTCCTTTGGAAAAAGGATTTTTTAAGTCTGTTCAAAAGTTTCAGAGACTAATCTCCACATTCAAACAAACGGTTTACTATCAACACGGGATTCAGTCTGGTGGCATAATTTTTTTACGCATAATTCATCATTTCGTATAACTGTTTTTTCTCAGAAACTGTTTTTTCATAAATGATTCAGAAATTTTGAAATGGTTATACTGTAAACCTTTATAGGTTGGGTTAGGTTTATTTTATAAAAAATCTGAGTAATTAATGTTTTATGGAAAAATAAATTTATTTGAAATGTTAAATTATTTTTTGTAAAAATTTTATGCGATCCAAAATAGTGAACCAGTCTAAACAATGTCTAGCAACAACAAGGTACAAAGTATTTCTAGTCTAGCCTAGAAATCGAAGAATCAATACAACAAACACTTTCTTTACATTCTAAATCGACGACTGGATGATGACCGGATACCCTAGTACTTACAGAATCTGACTTTGAGTTCCCGGGTTTAATCCCCGGTCGGGGTAAATATTTGTATGAAAAATTCGCATGTTTGTGCTCGAGTCTTTGATGTTTTAGTTAAGCATGTATTTTTCTAAATAAGTATGTTTATCCATTGCCTAGTAGGTACTTAAATCCTACAGTACCTTTAAGCTTTGCTTAATTTGGGACTAGATCAATTGGTGTCAATCGTCCCATGATATATTATTTTCCAAAAAAAAAACAAGTGACAAAGTGATAAGTACCTATATTTCGGTAATATTTACGCAACACACCCCCACGTTCTTATATCTACGGATTCAACAGTCATAAAGAAAAGGTAATACTATATCCAAATGTTAATTATGACTTAATTAGGCTCTCTCATTACCTTAAGGATAAATTTAAATCGTGCCAAATTCTGCAACGCGAAACCTTACAAACAATATTGATGATTCCTACCTCTCCAACAAAACAAAAGAAGGAGAACCCAGTTACCCGAGCTATCGCCTCCTTTTATTGAATCTTAACTCTACCATATCACGGCTATATCACTTTACATCACATCCATTGCCTCGTGTCGTCCAATAATAACAATAGACGTTGCGTTACAGATGCCAATGGATTGCAAACGCCTTCTTAGTTCCATGTAAAGCAATGCCTGTATTAAAGTAAAGAGCTCAAGGATTTTGTGTCAATGGCGATTTATTAAATATCTCGTAAATCTTTTTATCCTTGTCGGCACTTTGTTACTTGACTCTTGCTTTTGTTTGTTGATAAAATATTCGAACTTAAACTTGGTTTAACTCCATTATTTGTCTGGATTTGCGAAGAAAGCACTCTTAATTTAGGGTATTTGATTATTTAAGAGTTAAGGCTTTTGTGATCTTACAAGGTATACTAAATTTAACGACGGTCTTAATTCTTTGTCTTGTCTTATAGACGTGAGAGTTAGAGATATTTCAAAGACATAGTATATTGACGGCTTTTGTTTCCATAATTTAGCTGAGTACGGTTGGTACTTGTACTGTTCTTATTTCAGTCTTCCTACTAACATCATAAACACGATAGTGTATAATTGATTGATTGAGGCGTGGGTATAGTTGTAAAAAAGTCGTTACCTACCGTTATTTTACCAAATTCTTGTTTAATTACCCATAAAATGCGGTTATTAACGGTTAGTTATCCGACTGCAACCTATAAAAATTTGTTGCTTTCTAAAACAATTTAACGTAACTGAAATATTAATAATACAAATTAATACCTACTATATACGTACGTACCTATATTGGTGAAAATAGATTCGTGAATTATGGTAACGTAATAATTTTATTATGAAAGAAATAAAGAATGAAAGAAAAATATAGCTCGGGACAATTCGTTGCGCATAAAATGCGGTTAAATAATCGTTATTAGCGAAAAATGTATTTTTAACCGCTCGGTTAAAATTGTTAATAACCGGCTGCGCATTTATATCCAGGCGTTACATTGGATCACCACTTTTAGGGTTCCGTAACCTACCCTACGGGGTATGTGGATGAGGAGACTTTACCCTACCTGCCCGCTACTTGCCCGTCTGCTTTTTTGCTTGTTTGTTTGTGCGAGCGTGTCAGTGTCTGTGTGTGTTTGTTATTCTTTCAACCTACTTTATATTCTAAGCCCAGTCCAATAAAGTAGATATTCCAGTTTAAACAAGAATTAGATTATTTGTGAGTAACTAAAGTCCTAAGCAACTACATATACCCGTAGGCGCCGACACACCGCTAACACGGTTATCCCGTGATCCGAGGACACGTAAGTTTTGTTGATATCCCTCTCGATGCGGGGATTAAATATTGGATTACTTTTTTAGGGCTCTGTACCCTACGTGACCCTATTAATCTTAAGTCTGTCAGTCTTTCTGTCCGTCGGTCTGGATACAGCACTGTCTTTTAAGCCGTAACAGGTAGGAACTTAAAATTTTCACAGAGCTGCTGTAATAAGACAAAGAACGTATTTTTTGATAGTTTTGCTTGATCCTAGAAATTTGGCAATAAGTAAACGAATTAACGATGGTGATCACACAAACTCAACAAAGTACCTATACATTTTTTAAACTCTACAATGTATTTTTTTATACATATACATCTAAAGTATTTACACAGCTATTTTTTATCACAGTAGATACTCTATTTGAAACTATTGATCGCCAAATGAAATGAAATGGTTTATTTGCTAGATAATGGGTCAGATGTAATGTTACAAATATATTTTGAGTGCGCCAATATCTGCCTGAGTCAGCATGCTAAATCTTACTTTTCATTTTGGCGATTTTTGTCAATCATACAAAATAAAAAAAAAATATATATTTTGGTCGTATCATTAGTTAATAATTATAGTATTACATACGTAGTCAAAGAAAAATTATTAGTTTTACAATATATCAAGATTATATACAGAGTTAATTGTCAGTAATATTAATTATTAAATTGAATCAAGTATTATTTCCAAACACCCTTGTCCATGATGTGATCATTAATTTTATAGTATCATAAACCGGGGTTAACTTTGAACTGCGGGGCGACTTTAAAAAGTAGCTTGCTGACCTACTCACGCATTTTTGTTAGCATTTGCTATTCCTTATCGATGTCTTCATCGATCTTCTTTTTGTCTACATGTCAACTATTTACTTCAGGACAATGTCGACATTATAGCGATTTAAAAACTATCAAAGTGGCCACAATTTGATCAAAGGCACCCTGGTTTACGGTACACCTGTATTCATCATCATCATCATCATTTCAGCCGAAAGACGTCTACTGCTGAATATAGGCCACAAGGCTCGCCAAACCGATCGGTCCCGTGCCATCCGCATCCAACGCGTTCCCGCAACTTTGACCAAGTTGTTGCTCCATCTTGTTGAAGGCCTACCTATACTGCGTGTTCCAGTTTCTGGACGCCACTCGAGAAACTTTTTGCCCCATCGGACATCAGTTCTACAAGAGATGTGCCCTGCCCACTGCCACTTGAGTCTGGCGATTCTTCGAGCCGTGTCGGTGACTTTAATTCTTGCGTGGATTTCATCATATCTAATGCGATCCCGCAGAGAATCTCCGAGGATAGCCCTCTCCACCGCCCTGACTTTGAGCTTGTACACCTTTAATGTTTTCTTGAAAACGGATTTGAATTTTCAACGCGGACGAATCTGCTGGTAGAGCTATGTCGTATATTTATCAGGGTCATAAAATATAACACCATTCCTCTAACTAAATATAAACTATTTCTTTGCCATGGAATCAAGAGCCCGGTCCCGTATTTCACAAACATAATGCTAGTGAATAAAAACGTCAAGTTAGTTACGAAGTTGTTTCGTGACCTTTCGCAACTCATGCCATTCAATGGAGCCATTTGTGTCTTTCTGACAGGAAATTGTCCTCACTTGAAATTGGAGCTACGAAGTAAAACTACGGAGTATCTTTGCATGTTGTGGTTGACAGGATATTCTGGGTAATCCGGAACATTACTTAACTATTTGTTTAACGAACTGTCAAGAGATAAATGACACTTGGGTTTACTTTTGAGTACTATTTCTTAATAGAGATAATATTGATCAGATTGGGGATGTCTTGAAGGAAGGTCAGGTTAAGTGTACCTGAAACTGGCGAGCATGTATGAAAGACTAATGAGTGTTGTAGAAGCGAAAGATGTAAGAGTATGTCAGGATCGTAGCAGGTGGAAACAAATAGTCTCTGTCTACCATAGCTGGGTATTAACTCCTTAATCCGTTAATCGTTTATTAACGAAGTTAACATTTCGAGTACCTAACGGATTAACTTATATGTACGTTAAATTTAAAATTTGTTAATGGACCAAAACCATAGCAACTTCATGTTAATTTAGATTCATGTTATTCATCATCATCATTTCCAAGCCAAAGAAAGCAAATTTTTTTCGAGATTTTTATTCAGGAACTACGAGTTGACTATTTTTATTCGACCTCAAAGGCTACGGACACAAAATATTTAGTTGAGCATCAAAGAATCAACTTCTCGTTTCCCAGGGGACCTCAAAATGCGATCTAACTATTAACAACACATTTTACCCGACACAGAGCGATGTGAAAGCTATAAATCAGCCCCAGCTTACCCAAAGCGCAACACACAGATATCACGACTCGAAGGTGCGGTAATAGGATTCGACCTTCGAAAGGGTCTGAACGCCCCATGTTGGATAATTTAATCTGCTCATTTCGTTTTGAGGCAACGTGATGCTGGCCGTAAATTCGAACGTCAATCCGTCATATTACGGTGATAGGTTGCGAAACGTGTGATGTACAAGGATTTGGTGAATCGGTGTGAACCGTTTGAATTGAACGGTCGAATAAGGGGGCCTACTACGAAATTCGAAGTTCGTATCGTGCTGTCCCTTTCTCCCTTTTCTTTAATACTATTAGCGTGACGTGAACGGAATGGCACAACACAAAGTTTGAAAACTGAATTTCGTAGTATACTTACATAAAGCTTGAAACCCATTTTACACTAACGTGTTATTATATCTATAACTAGCGGCCCGGTACGTGCTTCGCTACGTATAAAGTGAAATATTAAAAAAAAAAATTGGAACATCAAATTCACTTATTCAAACAAAAAATTTTTTTGTTAATTGCTAGCTATTTTAAAACTTAATCCAAAGCATTTGGATAAACAATATTTTTTGTTTTTCCATTTTGAGCATGAATAAACAAACGGCTGGGGATACTGACTCTGAAACAGGCGGCTTCAGTGTCAATTTTTGTATATATCTCCAAAGAACTGATGACTTCAAACAGGCATTTATTTCATCAGCAGGAGTTGACCAAGGAATGACAGGCAATGTTTGACGAAAATCCCCTGACAGTAATATTAAAGCACCACCAAAAAGCTGTTGATTACCACGTAAATATTGCATTAAATGCTTCTAGTGATTTTTTATTCGCCATTGTACAATCATCCCATAAAATCATAAAATAATCGAAGCACGTCCAAAATTAAATGACCGCATGAATGACATAACAACATGCTTTTACTGTCAACACTGAAAAAGTTTCAAATTGACAGCACAATCCCCATCTGAAAAAAGGTTCAATTTGACAGCAAAATCCCCATTAACAAAATGATCCGCCATTTATTGAATTCGTTTGTTACAAAAAATGTGATAAATGAAGAACCGCTCTACCGATTTTGTGCAAACTTCACATAAACCATCTACTAAATAGTCCGAATAAAGCCTAAACATTTGGTTTGGATAGGTGAGCCCGTTCTTGAGTTATAAAATTACAACGAAAAGTGGCATTGATTTTTATATATATGGATAAAGATAATGCTGTTATCTATAAAAGTGTTTTTTTATTATTAAAAAATCACCATTTTCTAAACAATTTCAACGATGTTGCTACTAAATCGTTAAAACCTATTGAGTTAGTATCCTCTATACATTGAATTTGAACCTTAATGATTCTTTAACAACATTTTAAAACTTTTTTTCACAAATCCCAGACAGTCGATTTAAAACCAAAATCTGTTTCCACAGACAAACTTATTCTAAAAACTGAAATCGTGAAAACATCCGATGTTGGGACAAAGCCGTCGTCACGTCAAACCGAGTGGCTTGCCGCCGACAGTTTTAATTAGGCCCTATTGACTCGAACCTTCTGCTATGGGATTAATAATGCCTTTATGAATGCAAGAAAACAGGACTTCAACAGAACCTTTTTAACGTGGCTCAAGGATTTTTCGAAATTTCCGCGGGATACGGCAGAAAGAGGATTATTTTTAACTAAGTGTACGGTCGACCAAGAAAGTGGTCTACCAGTTTTGACAAAAGTTTCTGTGACATCTAAATATCCCTAAGTCACTGTCATCATTGTTATTGCAAGGAAAAATTGACCTCGTTGTATCATGACGTGCAAATGAACTTCGACCGTAGGGGGGTAGACCATATTTTTGTCCGACTGTACCTACCTGTAGCTAGACCGTTTAAATGAGTCTTCGCCCGCGCGGAAGCTGTTATAGGTCACGGGATGACCGTAAAAGTAAAAAAAAAATTGAAGTTGAAAAAATAAAAAATACAAAAAGATACTTCAAACCAAACTTCTTAAAAGTATGGCCTTGTAGCGACATCTCTTGTCCGAATGAGCGGTTAGTTCCGAAGGAGTGTTGATGTTTCTCGATGAGAACTGAACATAGGTGGCGCTGTATCACTGCATAAGTGATGATGGCAGGCCGGAATGTATGATGCATAGGAAAAATTTGCGTGTAAACTCCTGACGAGTGGTGGTGTACGGGTAAGCATGCGGCACGGAATGCCGAGGACCTGTGTTCGATTCCCAGCATTGGTCTTTTTTCTGGGGTTTTTTCTGTGCATCTATGTTTCAGTTTGTATTTAGAATGAAATATAGATATCTTCCCTTAGGATCATAGAGGTGCATTAAGAATAGGTTTTGGAATTTCCCGCGGGGTTCGGGAGTTGACCATTTTAACTGTGCGCGGACGCAGTCGCTGGCAAAAGCTAGTAAATAAATTAATATCACGAGACAAATGACACCGATTAACTCAGTCACAAAGTACGAGCAAGTCTTGTACTAAGCAACGGATAAACATATTTAAAAACATAATACAAGACAAAGACAAGACAAGGCAAGACGCGAGACTAAATTTTCGTATTTTTCATACGTGATAGCTGCCCCAAATGGGTAATCATTTTCTCTAAATACTAATTGAGTTGATAAATATCAAACTCCAATATGTTCGCAATAAATGACATGGAGATATGATCCTTATTTTCATATTCGTAAGGATCATATCTCCGTCTCATTTATTGCGGACATTGATATTTTTGCTAACTCAATTCGTCTAATAATGTTATCTTAGTAAACTATTATCAAGAATACTCTATACACTTCCACTGAGGAAGATTTTAAAGCATACAATGGTGTCGATTGGTGGTGTTGATGAGTTATAATAAGCTTCAAAAGTCGTAGCAATTTAGGAATTTACTTGCAAATCCTGCCACCAGCAACAGCACCTACTGGCACTGCTATGGTTCAGCGTAGAGAATGATATCCGGGAAAATTACTAGGTATCTGTATCTGTTCATTCTTTGCTCTCTAAGCCAGGCATCCGTAAACCTTTTAGTGTTTAGAGTGTCTCTTGGCACGGCGTTTTCTTACCAGCAGTTGATGATCAAACTTTTTGAAGTGAAACTTCTAATGCGACTTCCAACAAGGTCGCGTTAAACGTTTAACGCTACCATGGAGGGGGTATGAAAGCATTAGTATATGTACTGCCGAAGCAAGTAATCTCGCATTGTATAATTGTATATATACTAACGGATGTTAAAAACTTAGACAGTGCGATGCAGAACTCACACTTTTAGCAAATTTGCATGAGACTTGATAAAAGCGCCATCTTGTGAGTAATTTAAACACATATATGCATAAGTAAATTTAGTTCTTTAAGTTATTGCAATAAGGTTCATATTGATGTATAAGTGCCTTTTTCATTTCCACATTACGAAGTTTCACTTCTTCCGCGCGGAGGAGCTGCACGCACGATTTTTCTCTTTTCATTATTGTAATTCAAAGGCCAACACTTGTCTCTCTATTGATGTACAAAACGCATACCAACCGACAAAGTTCAAGATCCTTCTATCTCACCATACATTCACCATAAAGGTAATACCAAGCTCTAAATCCAACCTCCTGTTTTATGCATAGAGTTTCCTTCCCGCGGATATTGTAAGGAAATGTCGGTGACAAGGTAAAACAAAAGAAGAATCTTTAAACTTGACTGTTTATTTAACCGTTGTACGGCTAAGTTACGACTAGGTATTTACGCGTTTTCTCTGTTCATTGCGTGTTAAATATAATGACCACTGTGCGGCGAGCATCTCAACCACGCAATGAATATAAAAACCACTCTCTGCGTCGCCGTTCACTCGTGGCAGGGCTGATACTTTTACCTTTCACCCATTGCAAGTTACGTTCAAGTTTATAGAAACGAGTGTTTTGTGTGGACGTTGTTAAATTTGGGTAAGGGAACGTTCGGAATATTTTGTTTATAATCAAACTAGCTAGCGTTTGATTCTTTTTCCTACTTACGAATTGGTTTATCCAGTAGTAATTATCTACTAAAATATCTATATCGTATAATAAGCAATTCCTGTCAGCCGATATTTTTAGTATGTCTAAACAGAAATTTTAAAACAAATTATACAGGGTGGGCCCTGTAAGTGAAGCTAAAAATTGAAATATAGGCCCTTTAACTAATCAGTAATTAAGTCCAAATGGTTACAATTCATTAAAATGAAAAATTAATTTAATGTTATTTTCTAACAAAATTAATCGAGCCAGCAATGTACAGACATGTTTTGTCCAGTCGGAACACTTGACATTGACATTTACGATAGTTAACAATAATAATAAAAATCCTACTAAAGACATCAATATTACTTAAATATACTTATGCAGTCCTTCTGATTTAAATAATCAATTCTTTGAACACGACGTAACAGTTTTTTTTTATCAAGTATGTGGGGACGGACGAAATTAATAAAACACTTGCTAGTAAAAGTTACGACTTCTAACTGTTTATTAAGCAGTTCAAACAAAAATAGTGCACTATGATAAAATCACTGTTAATAATTAAGTATGCCAATCTTACTGGGTAATCCTTTCACAGGGTAACTTGCATTTTCAACAGTTTGTGAAGATGTTTCTTTTTCACGACCATGACTACGATGATACGTCCTGTGCTTCGTTTGACATCGTTCCGACACGACATGTATTGTGTAACACTAAGTGTAGTACTTTTCCAAATTAACGAATAATTTCTGTGCTGATCTGGCTGCACACCCGTGGTCACAATCAGAATCATATTCGGCGACCCCGCATTCGTTGCTCTGAGTTGAAAATAACGCAGCTATTATCTAACCGGAGGGTATTCGTTCACAATATTTAACACTAAGCTCGATTGGCATTAGCTCTTGTTTCGTCATAGCATGTTGTTTTCACGTGCATTGTAATTTAATTCATTAGTGCCATTTTGCATTACTTTGATTTGACAATTTGACGTACATTGTCAATACAGAGTACCTTACTCTTTGCAATTGCGAGATTTATGGTCTTTGGAGGTTTAAGATAATAAATATGAACTTTTTGAGTTTAAATTAAATTTCAAAGAAAAGGTCGGCAATGTGCAACAATGTCAACAAACTCTTACGTACTACCCTAAATCTAAACCGCGAAGGTATAAGGACTACTTTTGTTCGTTTTCATTTTAAAAAGAATTCACATTAATACATGTTAGATACTGTCAAAATGCCCGGTACCAAGACATCTTACGACCGTAAAGCGACAATGTCGCAATGTGAAAATTCATTGATTGTAACTCTTAACTTTAAATGACTATTTCTCCGAACTTAAGAACTTTGAAACATCAGGACCACTTTGTAATAACTTTAGATACTTTAAGGAATCTCTATTTTAATTTTTATCCTTAGTTACAGGGCCCACTCTGTATGAAATTCTAAGTAAATTATAGCTACAGTTTGAGTTAAGTAGGTACCTAAATAGTCTTATCTACATCCTTATCTTAACTTCCCTGTTATATATACAGAAGAGATATTTTGTGATTTTTTTTTGATTTCGGATTGTCGAATCGATTATCGAATTAGTGGATTTGTAATTTCGTTCTGATTGAAATTCTTGTTCCAAATATTTTTGAATCTAGAATATTCCGATCGATTTGATAGTCTGAATTTGAGTCTAGATTGTCTATGAATTTAAAATTTAACTGTGCGTTCAGTGCTGTGCTGTAGTTTGCAACAAATACCACTTATATGTTTTAGTGGGAGCTGTTTAGGGAGTAAGTGCATGTTAGTCAGTGATTTATTTATAAGTAAATGATGTACACTTGCTTCTGTTTGCTCTCCTTGAATAAATAAATAAATCTCCTTAATTCTTGTTTACCTTTGGTTTGAGCTTGATATGGATTTGGGTCAGTTAGAACTTTTTAATCTAGTGACGGTTTTGGACATAATATTTTCAATGTTCAACAGGAGACACTTCAACCAGAGCAGGGGCTTTTCAGCTGATATAGCTATTATGAAGATGATACGACAATAATACGAGAACGTCGTTTTACGATAACTTTACAGACCTTTTAGGGTTCCGTACCCAAAGGGTAAAAACGGAAACTCTATTACTGAGGCTCCGCTGTCCGTCCGTCTGTCCGTCTGTCCGTCTGTCCGTCTGTCACCAGGCTGTATCTCGGGATCCGTGATAGCTAGAGAGTTGAAATTATCACAGATGATGTATTTTGGTTGCCGCTATAACAACAAATATTCAAAAATGGAATAAAATAAATATTTAAGGGGGCTCCCATACAACAAACATGATTTTTTTGCTCGTTTTTGCTCGATATTGATAACGGCAATAGGTAGACACTTGAAATATTCACAGAATATTTAATTATATATTAACTTTAAAAATAAATCATTAATTAAAATAAAAAAATATTTAAGGGGGACTCCCATACAACAAACGTGATTTTTATAGATAATTGTACCGAACCCTTCGTGCGCGAGTCCGACTCGCACTTGGCAGGTTTTTTGATCGATTTCGGTGTCCTGCTTGACATATTCATATTATGGGTATATCATTATCAAATGTAACCTATTATGTAAAGCAGAAATTTTAAAATATCGCTTATTTATCGACTGACTAAAAGAAAATGTCACTGCACGCTATTGATATAGTCACCAATTGAAATTATAAGAAGTAGTTGCAATATCCCATGGGATTATCAGTTTGTAAATCATTTCGCAGGATCCCACAGCCGAGCCGAAATATTGAAATTGAATGCCTGTTAATACTCGTAATAATGAGATTCAAATACAGGATGAATGTGCTATTTGAGTAATTGTGTTTGTGAACTATATCGATTAACAATTATTTGGGTTTCAACTTCTAATTATGGCTTTGTATTGTTGTGGTTTCAGTCGCAGAATTAACAATAAAGGCAGTAGAAATGTCACGTTAGCTTTGAAACTAGAGGCATAATGTGGAGCACGACATCTTACGCCTACCAATCCTGTGCTTTCCATCAACAGCGAAGTCCACAATCAAGCATATTTTTAGTACTGAACTTGGCTAACATTTTCCTCATTTATATTTTTCGAGACCGGAAATGTAACGAATTTATCCGAAATAAGACCAAAGTGAAAGACGTCATGGCTGTCATAGCAAAGAAAAAGTGGGCATGGGCAGGACACATTGCGAGAATGGACGAGAGTCGCAGGACAAGGCGGGTCCTTGAGTGGAGACCCAGAGCGGACACTAGGGGGCGCGACAGACCACCGCAGCGCTGGGTGGACGACATTGAACGACACGGAGGCCAGGACTTAATGAGACGGGCACAGGATCGCCAAGAGCGGAGGAAAAGGGAAGAGGCCTACATCCAAGATTGGATCAACAAAAACCAACATGATGATGATGATAGTTGAAGGAAATGTACTTAATCACTGTATTAAAAAACTAGTGACCCTCAACTAATAAAAGATATTATACCTTCTTACAATTAGGTACTTGTTATTTCGGGATTATATAAACGGCGCTGCGCAAATAGCTTCAGAACTCGACTTTTTACCTGAAATTATCATTACCTGGACCTTTTCTTACATCATGCGGAAACCACCGGAGCTTCCAAAAGTTGCGCAAACTTTCAGGAATGAAAACACCCTAAGTTTCGCTATCCAATCAAGCCGGTTGTTTAGTAAAATTGATAAGGAATATAACTTTAAAACTTATAACCGGACTTTGAGAAATTGGGAAGTTGATGAAAAAACGGGTAGTTGCCGAACTCGTTTTCTAAAATTGAATTTCTAAGTAGTATCTGAGTGGAATTGGCTGCAACTTATTTACTCGTATAGTCGAGCAAGTGGGCCAATCTTTTATTTATGGGCCATTAATCTTTTGTGAAATATAAGGCATACTTGGTGATTTTTTTTTAAGTTTAAATAACTTATATCAAAACTAAAATATAACTATTGTCTTTAATGTTTTAACCGGTGCAACGGACATTCAACCTTAGGGTGGTAAAGGAATTTCTTGGTCGACTAAGCATGTGGTTTTTCCTAAAAAAATCATCGAGGTCAAAATACACTTTGGATACAAAAATCATGTGTAACTTAATAAGACCAGAGCCCGTTTGTCTAACGCGTGGATGCTGATATCGCATGCATTATTTCTTTCTGTCAAACGGTTTCAGATGGTGACAGAAAGAAATGTTGAAAGCGATCGCAAGCGCTCGCGCGTCAGACAATACGGCCTCAGGTTAATAAATATTCGCGGAGAATCCTTCCTCTAGCAAGACGCCAACGGTTTTTTAGCTCTATCTATACATACATCTTCAAAATTACGCGTTAAAACGGGTTAAAATTTTGCTCTTCTGTTTGTGATAGTTGATTCTGTGAGTTCTTTCACACGTGAAAAGTATAAGGTCATAGTTTATTGCAATAACAGTAACCAATTCTCAATAAGTATTACACATTTTATTCTTATCCTATCTTGTCCTGGATTCAAGTAAAAATAAATTACAGCTCAAAACCTGAAACCCATCTCCGTTCACCTTTATTTAGATATCTGTTGGAGACACGAGGTAATTCCCGCTAAGGGTTGTGTGTGGGTTTGAGAATTTTTAAAATTAAACCTTCTCTTTTGCTGTCCCTTTGTGCGCTTTGAAATCCATGAGAGAAATGTCAAGGGCGTTTCGAACCACTGGGATCCAGTAACGCGTTTAATTTCTTACATATTTAGAATGTAATTCGATAAATTGGACTTCGCACATTCAACAACCTTTCACTTCGAGTCACAATCGAGTTTACATTCGAGGAAATTGAATTGTACTTTTAATGTAACTGTTAAGCCTTAATTCAACATTCTTTAATAAAGCTATGAACACTACTAATGCTATAAATGCGTAAGTTTGTAAGTGCGTACTATATGTTTGTTTGTATCACGTTAAAACGACTTAACGGAATTAAATGAAATTTGGGAAAAAACGTAGTACCTAAGCATGTTCTTGTATGGGGCTGAGACCAGGAGGACGTCATATGCCAAACAGGAACGTCAGCTAAATACTTTCCACATGCGCTGTCTTCGGAGCAGCCTTAACATCACTTGGAAGGACAGGGTTACAAACGAGAGACTGCTGGAGATTGCACAGCTGCCCAGCATCACCGCCCTCCTCAAACAGAGACGTCTGCGGTGGCTGGGGCATGTGCATGAGCGCATGAGTGCATGAGCGGCACTCGTTTGCCCAGGCAGGTTTTGTAAAGCGAAGTGGCATTTGGGAAGCGTAAGTTAGAACGACCCAGACTCCGCTTCATGGATTGCGCAAAGCGTGACATGGTCGCCTTCAACATCGATCACGGCGTGTGGAAGGTTCTTGCTTCCGATCGCAATGACTGGAGAAAGACTCTCGCGGAGGGTTGTAAAACCCACGACAAGGCCTGGTTTCAGAGCCTAGCACCGAGACGGCAAGACTACGATGCAGCTTCTGCTTCGTTGCCCGGCCCTCAGTTTGTGTGCCAAATATGTGGGCGAACGTGCCGTTCTCGGATCGGAATTTACAGTCACGAACGGCGTTGCCTCTCTCAAACGGACGCTGCTTAAATCATCTATCAAGTTGTAAGAGGCTTTGTGTGTGGTTCCTTAGAACAGATCTTTGTATGTCTTATAGTTACAGACTTGCCCATACTGACCGATCTAAATGTTCCACCTTGTATAGTGGCTGTCAAACACTAGTGTCGACTATTAGCGCTAGTAGAGAGTACTTCAATATAAAGGTGGGTAAAAAATTAACATCGGTTAAAAAGTGGCGTGGAAAAGGTACAACCGGTGTCACGAAAGTGTGAGAGAGACAAATTACAGGGGCAGGTGTAAACAACTTTTTATTCACGAAACTCAAATAATGTAGACGTCGCGCAGCCCTATTAATCAGTGTTGGAACTAGCGCAATTTCCGTACAGAGCTATTATTCAGCTTTTGTACATAAAGCGAAATGGTTTTCTATTTCTGCATTCTCGAAAAACGGACTTTGTGGGTAAGTTAATATCCTGAATGATAAAACGTTTCCCGCTAGCAATTAGTAAATTGTATTTCTGCATTTCTTGTCCGCAATTTAATATACTTAGAATGTAAATGTGATTTAGCATTGTTAGTGGGTAGAGTGAAAATAAAGGTCTATTCCTTTGTGGTTTTAATATTGGAATCGCTTCTTTCAATGTTTTTCGTAGAGGTATTTCTAACGCTGGCAATGCCGCGGATTAAAGCTACGTAATTATAAAGTTCTACTCAAGGTAATAGCTTATTTTCATCCCGAGAAAGTGCAAAGTTCCCACAGGAAAATTTGCGGTCATAATTTGGCAAAATACGGCTTCTTGTCACATACAGTTTAAATTCACGTAAAAATTGAAATAATACAAATAACACATAGATTCCAAGGGTAACAAAAGGAATCATATTTCAACATTAAGATACTGATCTTAAATGTTAATTATGATTGACAGTCTAAAAAATCTCAAAAACAACCATAAATTTGTAATTCTCTTTGTATTTTATTCTCGGAAGGCTCGGAACTCTAAAATAAAAAGGTACGCTGGCTAGGCTGAAATGTACGAATAAACGTTTTGTCGGCCATGTCCGTGTCGCGGGCTTTAAATAAAATATGGCCCTGAAATATGATATTTAACGCGGTGGGCCTCAGAAAAGAGTAATTGTGGCTAAAGTTGCAAATATAACACAGTCTGAACGAAAACGAAAGGAGTTTTGTTCAACATTTAAAGTCAAGACGGCTCAGGCTTTTCGAGGTTTGTCTTTAAATATTCAACTTTGAAAACTTCGTTTTGTTTTCATTTCGTTTTGTGAGTTGCTGCTAAGTCGCAATGGTTCGTTGCTAAGTTTCAACGAAATTGATGTAACTATGTAAGTTTTTGTCAAACATTCCCCTTGTCCTTTTTCCTACGTTTGGCCTCTGGTAACCAAAGTACTCGTCAAGACAAATCAAACGAGCCCAAACGCAATACGATCGTGTCGTTTTATTACAGAGTTCATGTTGCCACCTTCCAGTTTCAATATCTGAGATCAGCTTCATGTCATAATAATATTGCATTGTCATCCAACGGTGTACTTCCGTTTGGCAAATTATTTTTCCCAAATATGCCTTCCCAAATGACTTATCGCAATAGTTTCATTTCCCAAACGAATGTTTAGCAAAGTTACATTTCGCATTTTATTCATTTGGTCAAATCATCATTTGGCAAAGTTTCACTTTGTCAAGATTTTATTAAGCAAATGCTTCTTAAGCAAATGTTTTATTTTGTCATAAATTATATGTCAAAAAAATGTTTGCCAAATTTGTCACTTTCCATGCTCAACTTATAGCAAAAGTTCGGCAAATGATAATTAATTTTTACTGTTGCAGAAATACAATAGTAGGGATCAGTACAGGAATTTCAAGTATAAAACGAACAAATGGCAGAAATAATTGGTGACCCCTGTCGTATTCCATGCAATATTTTGTTGCAGATATACAATAGTAGGTAACATTGTTAGGCATATCGCTGACAGCAAGCGAGCGAAGCGAGCGAGCAAGACCTTTCAGGGCAGAAGCGACTCGGACAGGTTAGGTTCAGATGGCTAAGGCGGGAGCGAAGCGTAGCGTAGCTCCCGCCTTAGCCTTCGATGTTAGGTATTTTTTTTATAACAACACAGAAAAGGATTATTACCTTTGATATTATGAAATGTCATACAATCATGACATTGAATGTTTTTCATGCTTTAATTTAGTAGTCATAGATGCAGTACACTTCTTCACTTTATCCCGCCGTAATTCACAATACCAGTATTTTTCATTTTTATCCTACGCACTACTCGTATTGGGATATAAACCGTATGTCATGCCAAACGATACATTTGCCAAAAAAATTTGGGAAAATAGAACATGACCATGTAATTATTTGCTAAACAATCACTTGCCAAAAAAGAGGTTTGCTGACTGTAAAATTGCGATAAGTAGTTTGACAATTGAGTTTTTGCCAAATAAAAATTTGGGAAAAAAAGTTTGCGATGTGATACTTTGGTAAACAGTTTTTGCCAAACATTAGTAATCCTCTTCCAACCTACATACGCATGCAAAATTTCAGCTCAATTGGATACCGGAAAGTGGATCAAATTTTACTTGCAAGATTTGACCCGTACGTACATACATATACATACATTGCAAGTTTATAAAAAGCTAGTTAAATGTACCATGTCGCCATCATAAGCATCGGAGCAGTCAAGGAGTTCGAAAATTTCTGAACACGCACGAACGCGATTGATAATACGGTGTTCAGATATATTTGGCCATCTTGAATGCTCCGATACTTATGTTATGATGGTGACTGTACTACACAATCATTTATGTCATCAGTGCCTGGGCGACCGAGTTACGCTAACTAAACTAAGACCAAGTTCGACCGATCGAATCGAAACGTGGGGCGTTATCGTAATTATTTCATTAAAATAAACAGGATTGCTTGTCTAAGGGGGTGTTTCACCACCTTATTGTCAAACTGCTGGTTACGTAACCAATGAATAAACTAAGTACTGGACCAATCTGTCGGCTAGTGTTTTTCAGTTTCTCCACTCCGGTCCTGTGCAAACTTAGTACCTACCACTTAACTAATCGTCGGTTTAACAAAAAGTCGGAATGGCAACGTCGCATTACACGACCACGCGTTCCTGTTCGCAAACTTTCATTCAAAGAGTCACTCATTATTAAAGCATAATAAATCGTTAAAACTATATAATTTTAAAATACATATATTTTTTTGCATAAACAAATGTGTAACATTACATAATTGATCCCAAACCGGTATGTATTTATGATACTTTTTTATCAATAACAAATAAAAATAAAATCACGTAAAACGAATGCTTGAACTTGGCTTGACACGCTGCCGCGTGTCTAGATCGAAAAGTGGCGCCAAACCATTTGACAGATTAACTTTTCTTTAGCGGCGATATGCAAGTTCAGGTAGAACAAACGATTGTGCCACTGAGAAAAGTCTGTAATTAAAAAATATTACGAAATTTTGGATTTATTTTTACTAAAAGCGTACCTATATTTTTTTATTCAAATCTTTGTTTGCAATTTAGCATGACTGATTTCTTTAAAAAATAAAAAAAAATACTTTGATTTATTTTTCTGAAACCGGCTGAAGGGCTCTCCAACCATGGCCACAAAAAAATAAACTAACTAATTAAAAAGTTGTGTGACGGATAAAAATGCTAAATGCCACCTGATCTGATGATCAAATTAAGGAACAGTTTGTCCGTCAATTAGCGCTCATCAAGACTGGTGAAACAGAAATTTTAATTCCATCTGACAAAGGTTATGATTAAGCTATTCCGAACTTTAAAAAAGTGGTGAAACAGGCCCTAAAAGTATTAGATATTACATGTAGAACAAGCAATCGCGATCGCGTTGGATGCGGATGATGGCACGGGGCCGATCTGTTTGGCGAGCCTTGGGGGAGGCCTATTTTCAGGAGTGGACGTCTTTCGGCTGAAATAATGATGATGATGATGAGAACAAGCAAGCAAAAGCCAAAAACCAAATGCAAAATAACAAAGTAAAAGGATTGTGGTTCATTATACGGATCTCCGAAAAGTAATTCCTAAATCAATCAATAAAATTATTTAAAATTGTCCCAATTTTGAATGGATATTGAAATAAAACTGTCGGGGTATTTTTGTCTTTTATAAGTTCAATTCTCGTTATTATATAAGAATGTTAAATAAATCGTGATTAATTATTGCCCTGTCGAAAAAGTTTATACTTCGTAAATAACAATAATTAGACATTATGATAAAACTTTTCCAATTCATTTTATCTAGCTAGACAGATCGGTTTTATTGTGAAAGTAGTGAAAACTTTCGAGACGTAATTATAGTACTTATCTTTACTTAGTTTGTTAAGATTAGATTAGATTAGATTATTTATTCCTTCAATACATATAAGATTACATCATAAATTGTACAAAGTCAAGTTAGGCGAATTTATATTGAAGTCGTCAAAAGCACACAAATTAGATTAAATTAAAAAATCAAGAATGGATGTCACAAAATGTTAAAATTGAATAAAATAACAATAAAACAATTACAATTAAATTGGTTCTCCTCTCAGGATCGTCATAGTTAAATGGATATTTAAAGGACGTTTATTTTCTTGAGGCCTTTGTAGCCTTTGTGTTTACAAAAAATAAAAAAAATACTCTATATATTCATACTTCGATATTCAAAATAGATCATATTTTAAATCTAATGACATTTATTTAACAAAGTGTGAAGGAATTGGTGGATAGTATCCACTGGATACAATGTCTTTTGGGAGAAGTGACAGGCTGCAGTGTTACCGCTACACGCCGGAAAGTTCTTATGGCCCGGAAACGAAAGTTGAATGACCCATAAGGAAATAAAAGACTGGTCCTCTATGGGTCACATTGGCAAATTATTATTTCCCGTGTCATTAGAACCTCAAACTCTGCCCAAGGGCCGCAATTTAAGGAAAAAACTGCAAGAATATCTCTCCAATTAAAAGTTTTTCAAATTATCCGCCTCAAATTATGCGAAGTTCCGAAGTTACCGAGGTTTTTTTAAGTAAATTCCAAAGACTTGAACTTTGCGTTCTTAGAAGCCACTCAATTTTCGCGTATACCTTTATGAGAAAATGAAAATATTATAGTATTTGTGTTGGTAAGTAATTGGTGTCAACCGCGCATCGGAAGGAGACGGTAGATGGGCGGGATACTTAGTATAGACGAAAGGAAGCTATTGGCTGCTAAGGGCAACCACTTGCGGAAGGCAGCTTCGTGAAAAGCAACATGATACAGACTCAACTATCACAAACACCACGCAAAATTCTAACGCGTTTCAAATTATAAAGTTACAATGTGCACACAACGGTTTTCGCGTGGCAAATTAGCAATTAGGTAATGTCGCGAAGCGTTTCAACCACCGCATCTACCGTGCTCATGTTTTTCTCTATGCACCTCTTTTCTGTATTGCTTACTATTGATGTTCAGTTTGGCCAGAATGCTTCCGTATGTCAGTCCGGCTGTCTGTTTTCCTCTACATGACACATTTCTCAACCAATCCTCGTCAATTTTTGTGAGCAAGATTGATAATTATACAGATTTAGCTATTGCGAAAAACTCGCGAGGTCTACCTACGGCTCACATAACCAATAGTCAATAAAACCGTTTACTAATAAACTAAATAATAATGGGTCCGCCATTTAAAAAACAACAAAAAGTGAATCGATAACAAATTTCATGAGGCGACCTGTACGTGAGAAAGCCGGATAAACGAAAACATATTTGCCCGAGCTGAAAATGAGATTCTTCGCACTTGCACGGTCAATAAAAAACTCTAAACATAACTCTGTACAAAAATAAACAGCATATTCACTCTTCAAGTTCATGTACAACGTCTTAAAACCATTACACAAGCGGAAAGAGTTCCTTAGCGACAATGAGAGACATTCCTTACTACTTTCGAGGTATAAAACAAAACCCATAACATACCCTAACAGAACCAGCACAGGGTCGCTTTTGTACAATCGCGTACCGCACCGAATAATCCTTTCGTGTCTACAAAGAGATTTTATACGTAAAAGACATTCTCTCTAATGCGACTTGTTTGTTTGAAGTGATTTTTTCTCGAGTAAAGTGCTCTGGACCATTAGTCGCGAAACGTTTGGATAATACAGCAGGAGTAACGACGTACGTAAGCGAGGTGACGATTTACACCCTCTTACCTGTACGATCCTTAAACGGAATCACGGGCACATACAGTAGCGTTTCCTCATTTATAGACGAACTAGCTTGCCTCCGCAATGTCCCTTGAATAACTCTCTACCACAAAACCCGACCATATTCCATGTCTATATCCTACATCATAAAGGGAACCTCTAATACTTCTATGCAAAAATTCAGCATTCTAGAGTGAAGAGATTGAGTAAGCGTTCACGAGAAGTTGGTCAGGAGTTTTATTTTTATAAATAACTAGTTATACTTACTTCGTGCACGCAGAATTCAATCTTAAGGTAAAGCTTCTTCATCTCTTTCATTGAACACAAACAAAAATCTGGCAACGGCGACATCCGAACATCCATCATCATCATTCATGGAACTGTCAAATTATAAAAATTCAGAAAATTGTGTAGAGAATTTTCGAACGTAACCATATCGCATTTGGCTGTTCACGCGTTACGTTTTGTGAAAATTTATAATTTTATTCGCGATTTTCTTTATTTTGTTTCCGAAAAATGTTCAATAAAGTATAAAACATCTTTGAAAAAAAAAGATGAACAAAATCGTTCTCAAGTTATGGCGTGACCAAGGGAAATAATAATATGTATTATATATAGAAGTATATTAAATAGACTAATTTACTCTTGCAGTTTCGTCCCCGTTGCAAAACTTTGTATCTCTTGAAAATATGTCTACGTCATAAAGGATGCCCTTTCGAAAATTCCAGGTTTTTAGTTCCAAAGATTGAGCTGGATGTTTATGAGTCAGTTAGCTAATGCGAACTTTTCTTATTTATACTTACACTTATATCCTGGCACGTTACTGCATCTTTTATAATGTCATAAGCAACGGGTTTAACTTATAAGGTGATCGTAGCAGTAACGCTATTACGTAGCTAGGACATTCAGTACATACTACAGGGCCTAAAAGAATGTAAAGCCAAGGTAAAGTCAAAGCTAAATATTTATTTACATGATAAGAGCCAAAGTGAGTTAACCATTTTCTAAATTAAACAACAGAGTTAAAACAAGTTGGTTCTGAAAAACTTGGCATACCAACAAAGTAATCATGTACTTAATGCTGTTCTAAATTAATAAATATTATGTTCACGTAGTGCCGGATAGAACTCACAAAAAGCCCAAAATAAACCATGCATAATGAAATAAGCCATAGCAATGATAATTGCTAGGTTTTCCCTAAAAATAAACAGCGCAGAACGCCAATGGGGTATTTTTATTTCATTTACGCGTAACAAGTCTCCTAAGCATTTTTTTCAAAGCATCAGCGGCCTTTCATGTATTGTCGTTGATTGTTTGAATATTAACATAAAAACAAAAGGAATTTTCAGCGGGGACAGCCCGCGGAATTTATTTCACGTAAAACGGGGCTGCTAAATAATTGAGATTCGAAAGTCAATTTATTAAAAAAGCAAGTTTAACCGCTGTTGTAGCTTCAGTGCCCATTGAGGTTTGGAGTTTTTATATTTCTACTATTTTCTACGAGTGTTTGGGTAGCAACGCAATTTGGTCATTAATTATCAACCTAACAGCTAGTTCAAACAATAAGCTTGAATTTTTTTTATTATTATGCGAGGGAGGAAAACGAGAAAGCGGGTCATCTGATGGAAAATGATCCCCCCGCAAATACATATCAACAACTTAAAGAGAGTCACTGATCTGTTGCCGGCCTAACTAAAAACCCATAAACAAATACCTATAAACCCAATAATATCTGCTAGAATTTGATTTTAAAATTTCGAAGACGGGAGTATATCGATTCGAATACAATCTTCCCAATAGATGTTTAGCTAATCAGTAAACGTAGAAGTTCATGATCAAGTTAGAGAAACTGATGCTTCTTCAATACAAATAAAACGACTATTGTTCGGATTTGATCACTAGGTAACGAAAGTGAGTAACACAGCAAAATTATCATTAATCATAAAATTCATAAATAATCATATTCAAAGAAACTTCTAGATATTAGTTGTTTTTACAACAGTTTACCAACGTATAAATAAACATAAGCAAGGTAACGAAGCAGAAATAACAAAAACCAGGAAGCTTCATAACCAAACTTAGTTGAAACTTGGGATGTGATTTAAATAATGATTTTAAGTTATACATCGCACTGGCCGTATTATGCATTGAATTTAATTTTGTTTAAATTGTATCCGCCTCCGCAAGTTCAGAATTTATTTCAAAAGTTTCCAAATGAAATTTTTCGCCTTGGAGTAGGAGTAGGATGTTGGACATAATTACATTAAACAATTCTGAGAATATGGTAACGAAACAAAAACGCTAGATTGTGTTGTTAGGTGTAAGTAGATTGTGTAGGTAGGGCATTACTTTATCATAAAACTTCATTAGAGTTCCTTTATATCCTCTCCATTTCTTTCAAGCACCACATCTCAAAAATTTCCCACTTATAAATATCTATGTATCTGTGTCATTTACCAACCCGTACTTTCATATGAGGCTGTGCTTTAGATGTATACTTTGATATTTTGCCTTTAAGTAGATTTTTCTTGTCATTGAAATCTGTAAAACATCTGTAAAACATCTGTAAAACATCTGGAGTTACATGTTATTTTATTATGCTTCCTAAATACTTAAATATTTAAATTTATTTACTTGATCTGTTGCTGTATCATTGATTAGTGTATTGGCTGTTATAGCAAACAACTGCGAAAGGTTATAGAATTACTACGTGTCAACAATAATGGTATGGTAGGCAGGTACTCTGTTGTATGGAGTAACTAAGCACTGGTTCCATGGTAAAATATGAAAGCGCATAATACCTTGCAATTTCACCAGTCAGCTCACGTTTAACCTTAAATTGTTGGTAAACAGCCATCAAATCACGCATCTCATTACCTTACCATATTTTTCTTTAATATTAGTGGAGCTAAATCACGAATGGGGTCCATTTATTTTGTGTGAAATTATGATAATAAAGCCATTATATGCAATCTCATCGCATGACTAGGGCCTATTTGCGAGAATATAAAAAGTGACGTTATAAAATGTGCCTCCGGACTTCCTAACTGGCTTCCCGACGGGAGGAAACGTTTAGCCTTAATAGTTATAATGTGACGTCACAATTTTGTACTTTATGTATAGTCTACCAAGTAAGTGCGAAATTTTCTGCATAAGAAATGTTAGTGACAATAGTCTTTAATGCTATAAGCCGTTCAGCTGACATTCCGACTTAGAGCCTTAGAGTAAACGAATTTCTCGGTCGACAATACGTAGGTATAGTTCACAAATGTGTTCGTTTGTGGCACTTAGTTTAAGACTCAAGTATGTGTAGGTAAAAAAACCTAAGAAAAGTCCTTCATGCTTCAACATGCTTGTCATGTGTGTACAGAACTGATATGAAGCTATTTGTAATTAGTAGGCCTTAGGCTCTAATGTTAATTAGTAGGCATGTTTACGTTTTTAAGTCCTGGGTCAGTTTTAGTTACCGTAAATTATCGAAACTTGCATTGGACACAATCCAGCCAATGTCATGAATAAGTAAGAAACATAATATCATCATGTGTACTTGAATCTGCTTCTTGGTGATTTCGGTACACCTCTTCCAAACCCTATGATTTGAACACAAGCCATCATTATACATCTGAATAGACTAGGTACCCCGATATCAAAATTATGTCTATTGCGAAGTATACTCTGCTAATGCTACTAATGCACGCATACATTAGCCGTAATGGTCACTCTCCCTTCATTAGAGGGGATGACCTATGTCATGCGGCAATACTGGACTGGTTATTAGAACTTGAATTATAGCACAAAAGGATTAATTTGAAGTACCCAATGTTGTTTTCCATGGTTATTTATGATAGATCAAAGGCACCGGATTTGTTGATACCAATAGGTAACTCTGGGGAAATAGATCGAATAAATTTGGTCTATACAATAGATACCACATACTAGTGAGCACAGTTGCTGCAATGTATAAAATACGTCAAGTTCATTTTAGCAATATAAAAGGCATGATTATATTTCGCGTATTTGTGTGTGTTTAAATCGCTCCTATTTCGATCTATTTTGGATAGTGAGAGTTCAAGTGGGACAACCCACCACCTTTTCTTTTATGTCATCCATCCATATCATTTGTGGAGATCAAATCGTAAGTTATCACATCAAAATAGTATTAAAAAATACTCTACAATAATTGAACTCTGTTGGGACCGAACATTCTTAAAAATGTATATTTAAATTATTTTCGTGGCAGCTCAAAAGAAACCATGAGACTGAAAACTTTGCATGCAAGTAATAATTTGCAGTGATGTTTAAGAAAATGTACGGTCGTTTTAACGTCAAATGCAAGCACGCCCCTCTAAACTTGCACCTGAAAATACTTTTCAATTTCGCGTGCGTGAAAAAAATAACAAATGAAAAATTTAACAAAGGACGGTCGTCATTTTAAATCGCAGTGTCGTCGAAAACGATGGAAGTCATTAAGCTGTTTCAAAAGCGAGCAATTAGAGACCCGAGACAAAGTGAGATGGAAAATATAGCACATATTATAAATATGGGCGAGATATTGTTCATTAACTTGCATTATTTTATAATAGGTCCTAAAAGCTTCTAATAAATTAATTAATAATACTCCTTTCTCTCTTTGATATTTTCGGTATTCGTAGTAGAATATGAGCGAAAATTCATATAAGGGCAAAGTGGAAAATATAAGCTTAATTTAATTATATCGCCTTAAAAGAGCGTAGTTCTTTTTATTATTTTCTTTTAAACATAGGCCATTATTATGTATTTGCTAAAAATCTATTTTCACACAGTTAAATCACAAAAATGCCCTCTTAAAAGTTCATTTTAGAATTCGAATTTCGTTCACCCCTAAATATTTATCAAATTGACTTGAAATTTGGTGAGAATATATAAATAGGATGGCAATGCTAGTTACACACATAGACAACAAAAAGTATAAAGAGCAAAAGAAGTTCGCAACAAAAAAGTTTTATTTTTTACACAAAAATGTATTGTTCTCTTGGTTGCTATTTAGGCATTATTTACATACAACAGTTAGGTACATTAAGAGAGAAAACCCTATGAATATTTAAATAATGGAATAGTTTCAGATTTTAATGTAACAAATGTAAGGTAAACGTACCAATGCTAGACACCTCAAGAAAGAAGAATAAGAAGTGAAAACTCTAAGTTATTATTTATTTAATTTTCAATATTCTTGTTTCACCTTCTTCACGTCGTGTTAAATACTAACCCAAATTAAAGATGTGATTTACTAAAAATCCTGCTTTGGATTTTATTATTAAATTCCCAACCAATTAATCCCGTTTCTCAACAGATTTTCTATGTAAATTATTTCACAAGCAATCATAAAATTCCACATTAATAATTTCGCCAACATTTCTCTTTGGACTGTTAATTTTCACAATTGAATTTATAAAAACGTTTAGTAATTTTAGGCCCGTTTTACGGTTTCTGTGATCTACTTAGTATGAATAAATCTAATTTGCCGTTGGTAATCGTAACAGTTTTGCGGTTTGTCACAATTGTCTAATGAGTCTAATATAATTAGTTCAATACGTATCAATTAACATTTATTGAAATATTAGTAATAATAAAGGATACAAGAAATTCAGATCCGCAGCGCAGCCTTCGTCAGGAAAATATATTGTTATCCGCAACAATCTTCGTCATAACAACAGATTGGAATCCACAACAGGCTTCGTCAGCTAAACAAAAATATAAAATCCGCTACAAGCTTCGTCATGTAAACCTAAACAGCCCAACCTCCAGTCGATTCAACCCAATAACAAATTACAATAACAACAGTAACATAATAAAAACATAACAGTATCAGTATCAATTACAATTTTAGAAGTTTAAATATAAGGGCAGTTTAAATACATACATACATCATGCCTGTATCCTCAAAGGGGGTAGGCAGAGTACACGAAACGCTAAATTGGCGTTTCGGGGCTACTTTTATTAATTTTACGTTTAAAGTTAGATAAAAGTGGTACAATTTTGACAGGTTGCTAGCCTATCGCCCACGATATACCTTAACTAATTCCCTTAGTCGCTTCTTACGACATCCACGGAAGAAACGGAGAGGTGTAATTCTAAACCCGATACCACACAGGTTAAATCAGTCAGGACAATCAGAGCAGTTTCAAATCCCAATAAAATGTAACTTTATATTTTATATGAATCAAACGCAGTTCTGGAATGTTGACCGAAATCTTTATTGTTTTCGCTTATCGTTTAGTAATGGTGATTGTGGTTTGAAGCCACCGTTTATTTCTCCTAAAATAAGATATTAAGCCCATCGGAGCACGAAATGATTAATTAGGTCGGTCAAACTTGATGTTACGATACAAAACAAACTAATCCCCGTTAAATAATGATAGTTATTGAATGTAAACAGCCCAAGGTTCTGGGATAACTTCACAAAGCCTAAAATAGTAGACAATAATTCTTTTGCGAATGGACTTGCGGAAGTTTGTATTTGAGATCCCATTAGTCTAGAAAGTTTTGTAATGTTAAGTTGTAACTAAACATCACAAATTTAAATAAATATCTAGTTACTAAACGTAATGGTCTGGCGCTATCCAAGTAAACGTTGTGATATAAAAAAGTAACTGTAACATTTTCTTAGACCAAAACTCTAAAAATTGGAAATAATCATGGCTGTGATTGTGTTGTTTAAGATAGTGAATGTTTTTCGTGAATTTTTAACGTGGGCAAAGCTGTGGGGTATAGCTGGTACTGTCGTAAGGTCTCCTAGGCTACACTTAGTTTAAATAAATATTTGAAATACATAAATGGCCTCAATAAGTATTCTTAAATTTAACTCCCAGCTACCTAATCATATTAAAACGCAAAGCTGTAGCCACTGAAATAGTTAACTACGCGCAAATGAGGCTTATGTAGATACCAAGTTCACAGCCTAAAATAATTAGTAGTAGCATCAACTCCCTTCGCCAGATGAAGAGGTGAAACCTTACCTTCTCATATTACGGGAAGTAGATTCGCGGGATAAATTACATCTCGAGATCATGTAGCTGTTAACAACATCTTAAGTATCACGGCTCCTTTAAATTAATTATAGTCTTATGTTACCTCACCGTCGGTGTAATCATTTTAGAGAAACAGTACATTATCTGGTTAGTAGTTTAGTAGTTTCATGTGTTTCTGAGACGTGGCCGCTAACGATGAGCCTCATAAGAAAGCTCAAAGTCACTCAGAGGGCGATGGAGAGGGCTATGCTTGGAGTTTCTCTGCGGGATCGCATTAGAAATGATGAAATCCGCGCAAGAACTAAAGTCACCGACATAGCTCGAAGAATCGCCAGACTTAAGTGACAGTGGGCAGGGCACATTGCTCGTAGAATTGACGGCCGATGGGGCCGAAAGGTTCTAGAGTGGCGTCCGCGGACCGAAAGACGCAGTGTAGGTAGGCCTCCAACAAGATGGAGCGATGACCTGGTTAAGGTGGCGGGAGCGCGTTAAATGCGGATGGAGCAGGGCCGATCTGTTTGGCGAGCCTTGGGGGAGGCTATGTTCAGCAGTGGACGTCTTTCGGCTGAAAAATGATGATGATGATGACGTATTTCTGACTTCTCTCATGTGTTATTACTGGGTGCATACATATAACAACATTTGATATTAAGTATAAGTGTAAAGCTCAGTTTAGAGTTGTCAGAAAAATCGTGCAAGTTGCATGATGACACTCCGAGGCCGAAAAGCGAACGAGTTTGAAGTGGTCAGTCGACTTTATGCTTATTTTGTGTCTATACGTACCATCGTCACAGAATATATGAATAGTGAAAATCATAATAATTAGTGATAGGATAGTATAGGTAATTAAGTGTTCTAGTACTTGTTTTGAATGGAAAGTAATAACGAGTAGGAACGCACGATATTTTATCAAAGAAAATAGTGAACGAGTAAAATTTTTTTTACCAAGTAGGTAGATCGTCCTGCTCTTTGAGACAGGCGTGGATTTCCTTTGCGACGTCAACTTTAAAATGTCTTTTAAATGTGTTGCCTCAAGCAATTTGAACACAGAATAGCGACAAAATAACTCTTTTGATAAGAACATCAAAGATGAACATTTTAATATATTTTCAAACCGGTATGGCATGCTTTATGTACAAAATGATCTGGAGTATGTTATTCGTATGTAGAATTTGCGATCAGAGACAGAAAGTGAGTTTTATTAATATTTCATGAACCAAAAGATTTTGGCTTCCTTGGATAACTTGATCTCGTCCATAAGAATGAATGCTTAATATTAGTATAGAAACTCTAAATATGTACCAACTGAAATAAAAGAGCCGTAGGCTTAATTGTAAAATGGCGGTGGAAAGATAATTGTGTTTGGGAGTGCAATAGACAGGTAATAAGTGCTCCAACACTTGATACAATACAGTATTTGCCTACCACTATCGCACTCAGTGGCAGTCGACATTCAAAAATGAACTCTGTGACTGCTACTTAGACCGTCGGCGGTGAGCCAGCTGGTAGGTGAGTATAGCGGTTATCAAAGACGAATATCCATTCTATTTCGTAGAAACTATTAAGTAATCTGTGATATATTATAGTCTTGGTTTTTGATCTCAACGACGGTAGTAATTATTAATAAACGTACATAGATGCAAAAGCCTGTGATAATTTTCAGAGTTTCTCCTCTATTAATTTTTAATTTTAGGCTACTTCGTAGGGTTATACTAAGGTGCACATCCATTGAAACGATACGGAGTGAAAACTTGCAAAATACAAATACCAATCACAATGTTGAAATCCAGGCCTCGCCTTCCTTGGTACACAATTTGACATACTTCCGAGTAGTTAGTTAATAACTACTCAGAATCTGTACCTCTCCCCTTTAACGGTTCTATGAAATTACATCCTTAAAACGATCTTTAAATTATCAGTTGTCACATTTAGGCCAATACGAAGACATTGCGAGTTTTCATTGGCAGTTCCGTAGTATTTTTTGCGGTAGTCGCGAGACCTTTCTGCGGTTGACATCAATGCATAAAAGATGAAAGAGTCCACATCTAATGTAATGTCAGACTTAATTTCGTTTGTGTTATAAAATAAACATTGAATCTGGTGCGGAATAATGAGTGTTTTTAGGTTCACAGTCAAAGCAGTATTTGGAAAACTAAGATGAGTTTTCTCGTCACCCGTACCGCAGTGCCAGTTCACGCATGAAACAGAATAGTGAAAGGAATAGCATGATATGAACTTCGAATTTCATAGTACAGCTAATCCACCAGTTCAAAGTCGCTCAACGAGCTATGGAACGAGCTATGCTTGGAGTTTCTCTGAAGGTTAGAATTTGCAATGAGACTGTCCGACACAGAACTAAGGTAATCGACATGGCTCAGAGAATTAGCAAGTTGAAAGAAGTGGGCAGGTCATATTTGCTGAAGAACTAACAGTCTTTGGAGTAAACGAGTTCTTGCGTGGAGTAGTTTGAGATGCCCTCCAGCCAGGTCCAATGACGATCTGCGAAATGCAGGTAGAAGCTGGATACGTCGAGGCGAGGTCCAGCCGCATTCAACGCGTTCCCGCATCGTCGCTTCATCTCTTTGGAGGCTTACCCACACTGATTATTCCGGTCTGTGGACGCCCCTCGAGAACCTTTTAGCCCCATCGGCCATCAGTTCTACCGACTGCCCTGCCTACTGTCACTTGAGTCTCACGATGGGCCTCATAAGAAAGCTCAAGGTCACTCAGAGGGCGATGAAGAGGGCTACGCTCGGCAGTTCGTCAGTGGGATTGCATTAAAAATTACGAAATCCGCGCAAGAACTAAAGTCACTGACATAGCTCGAAGAATCGCCAGACTCGAGTGGCAGTGGGCAGGGCACATCGCTCGTAGAACTGATGGCCGATGGGGCAAAAAGGTTCTCGACTGGCGTCCACGGACCGGAAGATGCAGGTAGGTAGGCCTCCAAGAAGATGTAGCGACAACCTGGTTAAAGTTGCGGAAACGCGTTGGATGCGGATGGCGCAAGACCGATCTGTTTGACGAGCCTTAGGGGTGGCCTATGTTCTGCAATGGACGTCTTTCGGCTGAAATGATGATGAAATATGTATATAAATATGATGATGGTGAAATATCGCTAGCCCCTCTCAGTGTAAAATATACACGAATATCAGAGCATAGGCGAAGGTCTAAACAGTCCGTGTGGAGGGCTCTTATCTAGTTGGAGAGCAGCACTCCCGCCATTTCCGAGCTGGTCAAGGCTGGGATAAATGCGAAAAATATATCGCGGCGTTATAATCTGTATCGTGGAAATGTCTATGAATTTTGAAAATGGAAAGTTTCGTGTTGAAGCATTCACTGTCCATCCCATCCCACTAATATTATAAACGTGAAACTTTGTAGGTACGGATGTGTGGATGCTTGTTACTCTTTCACGCTAACGATTTGGTGATTTGACGGATTTATTGATGGTTTTTTCGGATTCGGATCAACGCAAATTCATATTGTAATTTTTATCATGAAATAAATAAATGTAAACGTAAGTCCTTTGGACTAGAGTTCACACTTAATATGGCCTTCGCAAGTGTATACAAGTTTCCTCGTACACGATGTTTTCTTGCACCAAAAAGCTCATGTTAACACTTTGAAGGACACTACGTCTATAGGCTTCCAGATATTTAGCTTAACAACTCTAATTGAAAGCACTGTCCATTAATCTGTTGAGGGTATCAAAAACTTTTCTCCAAGCTATTAGACAAACACTAGGTACTGAACTAAAATCAAAAGCCCCGCGCATCTCAAAAACATGAAAACGCTAAGAGCTGTCCTTAATCCGGTATACACCCTGTTTGCTTCATTTAACATCAATAAACCCTTCCAAACAAGCCATTAAATATTTTACGGTGCGAAATCCGATCCCTTCCATGTCATCCCGTTGTCGAAACACTAATTGCTGGCACCAGCTTAGGGGTGGCAGGGATCTCCGCTCTTTACCAATCAGATTTAAGGTTTAGGTAGGTATATTTATTTTTATAAGCTCGTGTTGCACAATACAATACAATACAAATATTCTTTATTGATCACCAAAGCAGTACAGAAAAAAATAATAACAATAAAAATACAACACTTCACACAATGACACTTATTATTGTTTCACTTGCAATGTACGTACGTAAGTTGTCTTCAAATGTAGAGAGTTGAATTCCACTCACTTCAGAGCATCAGATTGACTTAAATTGACGTTTGTTACGGATGTGTAAGATGGCAATACATGTACAGATAATAAAAACTACAGTCAGCAAGAAACTTACACTATTAAAAATGAGATTTGTAACAAAAACGTATTTAACTTATTTAATGTTAAATCCATTGGTCCAGTAACAAACTAAGCATAGCTTGAGTTTTTGGTATCTGGCAATAATAATAATAATAATAAATAAATTATATAAATCTAACCTAAGAAAAAATATAAATAAAGAGAATAATAATAATATACTCTGTTTTATTGTTATTTTATTCAATTTTAACATTTTGTGACATCCATTTGATTTTTTAATTTAATCTAATTTGTGTGCTTTTGACGACTTCAATATAAATTCGCCTGACTTGACTTTGTACAATTTATGATGTAATTTTATATTGAAGGAATAAATAATCTAATCTATAAATTATATGTTCAAAATATTTTAATTTTATTAAGAAGCTTTGAAAGAACAAAATTCATAATACCGTAAAATGTTGGTTCTATTTCAAAAGCTTAACGTATTATGTATGAGTATACGTTACATCAATCATTCATTCCTTTTTTAGGCAAATTCTGTACCGTTCGAGCATAATTTTGGACAATCCCTTTTTAGCCGCTTGTCTAAGACGCATCAATCTTGGAGTTTGGATGATAAATAATAAGGCGGATATCCGAAGGGCTACTAGGGCTGTGATTTATACAGCTCGGACGGTTTGCAAGTATTAGGGAACAGATTGCACCGGTGATCGATGTTGACACCCCTAGTTCATAAGTCCCGCAGGCAGTTTTTTCTTTTCGCTATTTATTACGATTTGCTACACGCGTCGCGGCGTGTTGAAAATTGCCGAGGAAAATAAAGATTGAAAATTTTTTTGGCGAAAAAATTGAAACAATGTGCTATTTTTTACTCGACTGCAAATTAAAAGTAGGGTTATGTTTTCTATTCAGCTGTTCCTCCCATAGGTACAGTGTTTTTTCCCAGATGTTGTTAGCCAATTTAATATAAAAACCATCTTCCAAAGTCAACTGTAAAATTTCTCTTTAGGCGCACATATTTAGACACGTATCTATTTGCAATTTTACAAAATAAAGAAACAAACACAATTGACAAACATGGAGATACATGACAAAAAGTGAACTTGTTAGACGAGCCTTGTAAATATGGATCAAAAACATATTTAACTCATATTTACACAAGTAAACTCCGCATCAACATCACAGTTTGCTTTACCTGCCTCGCCTAATATTTCCATAGCAACAAACCGAACAGAACTAACCCGGTTATCATGTTATTTAAGTTTCAGCATCGGGAAATGCACTCCTCGTTTAGTTACCGCACGTTACGGCTATTCCAAGTTTTGCTTTCGCCTCTCACGAAGGCTTTAGTCTAATTCATAACCATAAGAGTCTCTATACTTCATTTAATTTAGAATTGAAAACCACAACATCATTATATTGCGGCTCGTCAACTATTTCTTCCTAGCAAATAGTACAGTACAATAGTCTGGGAGCCGCAAAATAAAATTGTTTTAATGCCACTTTATTTGCGTGTCGTCAATTGTTACTCTAGTACAAATTGTAAAGAGATTACAGTTCACGAGCCGCAATATAATGTTGTTGTGGTTTATAATTTTAAATTAAATGGAGTATAGTGAGCCGCAAGCCGAATATTAATACGGAACCCTACACTCTGCACGGCGTGACATGCACGCAACAGGTTTTTTTCTATGCCGAAAGTATACTTCGTTTATTTAAGTATTAGAAAAAGGGTAAACAATCTTGACGAGCTTTTTATTGCAAAACGCTTTAAAAACCAAAAGAATGTAAATTAACATAAAACAATGTCCTTGGTTATTGTCACAAATTTGCTGTGACTTATTTGGATCGTTTTAAAAAAAATGTACATACTCGTATTATAAGGGCTTAATCAAAACAAAATCATCATCGCTTTTTTGTGTACCTAACGAAAGTTAGTGTTACAAAGTATAATGGGTAACTCCGTTACACAAATAAAAATAATAAGTTTTGTTTTTATTAAATCCCTAAATTGTGGACTTTTTTTTGAAAACGGCTCATTTATTAAAAGTGTTTTTCCACAAAAAGAAATGTAAAGTTTTTTTACATTTTTCTAATGCTATAATAAATGAATAGAAACAGCTCATATTGAAGATGCTATCTTCTATGCTTGGAATCTTTTTCTTGAGATGTTACGACCGCTAATGCCTACGACATTTTAGTAATAACAGTGGACGTCATCATCATTTCAGCCGAAAGACGTCCACTGCTGAACATGGCCTTCCCCCAAGGTTCACCAAACAGGCCGGTCCTGCGCCATCCGCATCCAACACATTCCTGCAACCTTGAGCATGTCGTTGCTTCACCTTTTTGGAGGTCTTCTGGTCGGTGGACGCCATTCGAGAACCTTTTGATCCTATCGGCCACCAGTTCTACGAGCGTTGAGTTTTTCAATTCTTTGAGCTACATCGGTTATTTAAGTAACAGTGTTAGATGGACTAAAATTGGCGATCAATGTGAATATAACAAACAGTATGAAGAATTTCGCACGCTCACAAAATATTCGTGTTTATAATAATTGTAATTTTCGCCTGGCCTTATACCTACTACGAAATTCGATTTTCGAACTTCGAGCTTCGAGTTCCGTTCACGCTAAAAGTATTAAAAAGAAGAGTGAAATCAGTTTAATTTTTTGAATTTAGAATTTCGTAGTAGTTCCCCAGAGCGCTGCGCTGCTTGCGTGAAGTGTACATGATTTTCGAAGAAGCTAGCAGTCTAGCAATTTACTTACAAATTCGCGAGGTACCGTATTTATTTTACGGATCTCTGAGTTAACTCTGGAATAAAACGGTTCATTCCAGGCGGATAACAAAACGTAGCCACGCTTACAGTTTGTTCTACCTGTTGGCCTCGATACGCGAACAAATAAAATGTTGTCCGATCCGATTTTCATTTGTTTTTGTTTGATAAACAAACTGTGCGGGCTTGTCGAGTTCCCAAGTTTAAACAAGAGACGGGAGAGGGTACCTATCGTATCCGTCATTTATTTATTTTACTAGCTTTTGCACGTTACTTCGTCCGCGAATAATTCAGAGTAGTAAAACTTCTTCATCTCTTTCATTGAACAAAGCAAAAATTCGGAAAAGCAATATCCAAAAATCCATTACCATCATTAGTATCAGTACGTGAATATGTAAATCCTGTTTTTTCCTTCTCCCGTGGGAATTTAGGAAAATCCTTAAATTAGTTTTTAGTAGTTAATAAAAATCCGGACACTGGTGGATTTTTATTTGTGGTGGTTGTGGGTTTCAATGTGATGGTTAATTTTTAAATTTATATGCGTAGCGAGGGCGAGGAAACTGAATGATAAAGCACATTTTCAACGCAAACTTAGTTATTTTGCATGACTTAACCTCGCTACTTCAAGGAGGATCAAAATAAATACTCCATATATTTTAACTTAGAACTCCGCAAAGTAACGCTTGATAAGTTAGTAAACTTACTCCGTTGGCTCAGCGACCCGAAGTGGATCTTGGCCTCCAACACGAGTTGAAACCAACGCGCCCTGTTCACAACGATCTCCTCCCAGTTTTGTGCGTGTAGAGCGCGCAGATCCTTTTCCACTTCATCTTTCGAGCGGTACTTAGGTCGGCCAACCGGCCGCCGACCACCAGACCGCCCCGCGTACGCTCTCTTTACCGCCCTGTCTGCTGGCATCCTCTCAAGGTACAACGCTTGATAAACACAGATAAATACATAATTGGTGAAAATTTTCAAGTGTCTAACTATTACGGTTGCAGAGATAGAGCCCTGTGACTGACGGACAGACAGACAGAGATACCTGCAGCGGAGGATCCCATTGGCACCCTTTGGGTGCGGAAACCTAAAAATTACGGCATGTGAAGATTTCTCCAGAGGCCGTATTGTCTAACGCTTCTGTCGCTTGCCTTCGCCGCTTTCACCGTCTCTTTCTGTCATCCTTTTATACCGTTTGACAGAAAGAAATAGTGATTGCGAAGGCAAGCGTCAAAAAAGTTAGACAATAACCCTGCAGATTCGCTTTTAGCTTAAACCACACCCCAAAGCCATGAGTCGGAGGTTCTGTGCCACAATTGACTAATCCACGAGGACTTCGTTGCCACCATTTATCACGTTGCCACGACGTGTGAAAAGCATGGTTTAGTTTCGACGTTATCATTAGTTGCGATAATACACGCTTTGTTGGTCCCTTTGTAATAGTTTGGAAGCAAGTCTTAAAACTTTGGATTAAGGTCTATGATCAAATGATAAAGTTACGCAGGTTAATATTGTGGGGTTCGGCGTATTGGAAATGACGTGCTTCAAGCTTGTGTCAGGGAGAGTCATCACGATTAAGGTAATCTCTTTGCCGGCATTATAGGCTCTCCTACGAGGAAATATTTACTAATTGAATACCAGCCCAGAACTTTCTCGGTTAAAACTTCTTTGGAATAACCTATGTGTCTATCAACGCTCATTATTATCTAGAAATGCATGTCAAGCCAAGTTTATAGAAAAAAGAGCCAAGCCAAATCATGAGATTTAATTTATTATAAGTAATTTGCTTTCCCTTTTCAGGACTATCAACAAACTTGGCATCCATTTGTAATATAAAGATTACATTTTTTTTGTCGGCATAATCGACAACCACATTATATTGTTATTAGGCCAATAACTTGGATCCCATTTTCACATTTATGTTATTGATGGGTTAAATGTCAGGAAAATGTCTATAATTCATACAATTGTTGCATGTACTTACAAGTTTGAAATGTCGACGGTCTGCCTATGCCCTATCATACTAACATGATAAATGAAAAAGACTGTTAAGATATTTATTAAGTACTTCAATCATACATTAAGGCCCTACCGTGTTTTTGGCGCATTTATTGCATTCAATTAAACTCGTGCTGTATCATTACTAGCAATGCTATAGTCCTGAAATTCATATGTAAGATATTTGAGGATTCACTCTAGTGACAAGTTATTTATCGAAACACGATTACTTGTAGTTCGCTCGATAGAAAAAAAATCCAAAGTCGTCTCTAAAAAATAAAATAAACTCGTAGTACGGCGCTAATACTGCACGGAAGGTCATGCATGACTTTTTAAATGTTAATAAAACAAGATGTTTTCTAGGGCGTAGTTTTGTTACATTTTTAAAATATGTATTTGTTTTAGTAATAATATGAAAATACCCAAAAATACGCGCAGTCCAACCAAACTATCTTGAGCCATCGTGCCTCCCCCACGCGTCCTCACGCCCGAAATCGCCCACCCAAAATCGATTAACGCGAAAAACTCGGTAGGCCCTTAACACCTGAACCGAATTAGAAATTTGTAGAGTATGCTTGTTAATTAAACGGATCGCTCCCAACTAGTACACTAGTGTTTTATTAGTACACTAGTACGTAGTAGAGTCTATGCATGGTTTGCCCTCGTTCCAATATCCGCTTAATTTTTTGTTGCTATCTCACTTTCATTCAAACTAGTACATTCAAGGAATCCTTCACTAAATCCATAACGTTCAGTTTGATTCGGTTGGCGCTTGGCTCGAAGCTATTCGGAGTACTTCGGAGCGATCCAGTTTGATTACTGGCTCTTGAAATATTGTACGATCGCGTGCTTTAATTTGGGACCCATTTCAAAAAAATATCCTTTGAATTCCTATACAATATGACAGGACTGCACCTTAAGTGTGTTCCGAATCAAAGCTCGTGACGTGACTTCTCGAAAGCTCGTAAGAGCAGAAGAGAGATGGGAATAGTCATTCTAGTAGTGTTAGGAACTAGGTCCTTTAATTCCTTTGACTAGGTACTTAGTATGTGTGCTACACAAGCGTAGAAATGGGAAGGAGATAGTTTCGGTCAAGGAGAAACACAAAGGTATACAAGACATTTTATCTCGAAACTTTGCTTAAATCTTTTAGCAACATTAGCTTTGATAATAATAAGAGCATAATACCTAAGCACCACATCGACAAAATTCATAGCAAGTATTAGAAATGTGAAAGTTAACTCTTGACGCTTAAACCACTGGATTGACTTACGGCCTGTCGTTTGATCAATAGTTAAACTATCTAATAGTCAAATTACCTTTGAAATGCGTTAACTATTGTTATTTTTGCCATTCATTTTAACTATTAGTATGTTTAACTTTTGATCAAACAACAGGCCCTTAGAAGAAATTTGGCATGGAGATAGTTTGAAGGACAAAGATGGTAGCGCCGCGCGCGCGACGGGGAGTGCGCACTGTTGCCACGTTAACGACAATGACTTAGTAATATTACAAAAAATAATTATATTTAAAACAGATTTTTCTTAATGTAATAATAACGCACCGTAACTATCAAATATTATTTCATCAAACAAATTCACCAGAGACTTTAAATCTGATTACCTTTCACCCAACCTTCGTTGGCTGAAAAGCGTAATTGACATTTAATTTAAATATGGCCGTTTGAAAATGAATTAATACTTCAAATTTATTGGGCAAAGTTATCAGAGTGGGCGTTGGCGGCGATTGATAAATTGACGGTAATTATGATGACCATGCGAGTAAGCATAATTTCTATTTTAAGTACGTCGCTCTTTTGAAATATGTGAATGAATATTGTGTACACTGAATTCACAACAGAAATGTGTGCCATTGAACTAATAATTTACTTGATAATTCAAACCTCTATGTTTGCGGAAAATAATAGCACGTGGAAAAGCCGTGGTAGCTTATTCGTTTGAACTATGGCTTCTCAAGAAGAAGGTTGAGCTCGCACTTCTGACTTTTTCGGAATTTGTATCGTGAAGAATTCTGCTCACATGTGCGAAGAAATTCAATGGTGTGTGTGAAGTATCTTATCTGCATTGGGTCTGCGTGGGAACTACGGTAAGAAATTATTTTAAAAACTTAAATTTTCTTATCTCCAAGCGTTTTCTCCTCACTTTTTGTATTTGAACGTTCACGAAAAATCAAAGTTTTTATTTCAATTCACGAACGGCTATCAATTTGCCAAATTCAACAGCCGTGAATTAATTCCGTCGCGAAATTTCATATCGTCAATTATTAAATCTATCTAAACTGGAAATTCTGTTGTTATACAATGATTCCAATTAAGAGCCAAGGTTACGTCAAGGTTCCAGAATAAGAAACAGAGCAAGGTTGGGCCGTGTGGAGGGCACTTGTGGGGGAATCTGTGGGACACTTCACGGTGCCACTAGAGACGTAGTGAGGCTAATTCTGTTATTCTAACCGGAAAGTGTTGTGGGGTGAGATTAAACTTAACGTTTGTTTTGTTTTTGGGTTCCGTAGCCTAAAGGTGGCAAACGAAACCTTATTAATGTCTCTAGACTGCCCATCTGTTTGTCATAGGGCTGTAATAAATATACAGCTGATATTTCATCAGGTGTACTATTTACATTGCCACTACATTAACAAATGATAAAACTAAAATTGAATTTAAAACGGTGGCAGGGGCAGGGCACATCGCTCGTAAACAGATGGCCGACGCGGCCAAAAGGTTTTTGAATGGTGTCCAGGAATCGAAAGACGTTATGTAGGTAGGCCACCAACTAGATGGAACGAATTGGTTTAGGTTGCGGGACCACGTTGGATGCGGATGGCGCAGGACTGGTTTGTTTGGCGAAATTTGGGGAAGGCAGTGGACTTCTTTCGGCTGAGATGACGAATGATGAAAAATTAAATGTTGAATACTATACTACTCTTTTTCTCACTGTACCAATCCGATCATGGAAGTGAGTTAAATTCGCCTTCCAAAGTTTTACCCAAACATAGTCTAAATAACCAACAGGGCAAGTAAAATAAAAGCTTGTAGAAGGCCTGTAAAAACGTCATTGTTTGTTTTCCTGCAAAATTTCAACCGGTGAATAAAATAAAATACCTGTGCAGTAAACAATTCTATGAGCACCTTTTTTTACTAAATGCTTAATGCGAGGGCTTCCAAAGTTTCGCAAACGTAATTACAAAATCATTTGAAAGTTCATTCTTTGCCACAAGACAATGAGAATCAAGATGCAGTTAGCGAACTCTAAACTAATATAAACTTGATGCGCCCACGATAACTTGCCTTTGAACTTTAAATTAAACTTTAAAAATAGAGGTGTATTTTGTGTACCAGAAAATGTTATTGCTTATTATCGTTTCGCTGTTAGTTAAAAGGAAACAACAAAGAATTCATGTTAGTTTGAAGTGTGGGTTATATCTTGTTGTTGAAGTTTGAGGGTGTGGTTAGAACACGACCTGTCCTGTATTTTTCGACCGGAATGTACCACTATAAATAATATATGAACGGATAATTCAACCACTTGAGTCTGGCGATTCTTCGAGCTATGTCGGCGACTTTAGTTCTTGCGCGGATTTCATCATTTCTAATGCAATCCCGCAGAGAAACTCCGAGCATAGTCTCCATCGCCCTCTGAGTGACCTTGAGCTTTCTTATGAGGCCCATCGTGAGACTCAAGTGGCGGTGGGCAGGGTACATGGTTCATAGAACTGATGGCCGATGGGGTCAAAGCTTCTCGAGTGGCCGTCCACGTACGGGAAGACGCAGTGTGGGTAGGCCTCCAACGAGATGGAGCGGGATGAATCAACTTTTTAGTGCCATCCGTTGCTATGGTTTCATAAATTTTGTCCCTTGGAAACAGTACTGACGTACTGGTTAAAGGTTGTCGCACATGTAAACGCTCGGTACCGGATCGATGCCGCCTCAACTCATCGGCTCTCCGTCAACCAGCCGTCAACGAGCACGTAACGGAAACAGCTTAGCACCTCCGAGGTGTCCGCGCGGCTGCGGATGGCTGCGGCTAGGTGACATCGCGCTTACGGCTACACGGTGAGACAAGCGGTGGGGCATCAGCGGGTTGGCCGCGGGGGGAACGATGGCGTCCCCGTTCCGGCGGCGAGACGCAATCGCGGCGGCGGCCCGACGTAAGCTCGATGACTGCGAGTTGCCCGCGCGCCGCTTGCGGATACTATCTTGTGCCGAGGCAGGGCGATGCTGTTCCGATGCCGATATGTGTGCGTTACAGTACAGTATGGAATTTCTTACAAAGAATACTGGATGGCTCGAGTTGAGGCGGCGCCGATCCGGTGCCGAGCGGTTACATGTGCGACAACCTTAAGTTTGCGGGAACGTGTTGGATGTGGATGGTGCAGGACCGATCTGTTTGGCAAGCCTCGGGGGAGGCTTATGTTCAGCAGTGGACGTCTTTCGGCTGAAATGATGATGATGATGTTGATAATTCAAACCCATTTCAATTGACACTTGTATACAGTATTTATTTACTGAGCCGTGTAGGTTGATCCCGGTCAGGTTCCCAGAATCACCTATATGCAAAACTAAACTGTCAGAAATTTGATAATATTACCCTGAGTGTTTGCCGCTGCCTACCTCATCAGCGATTTTAGCCCTTACCATGATAATCTCGAAGCGAAAGCTTGCAGAACAGTCCCCATTGTTTTAACCGAGATGCTAATTTGTATTTGGCAGTCCACATTATACCGAACGGTTCAGTATTTTTTAATTAAAACTGAGAGCGCTCTTTGTTATGCAATCATCACGTTTTCCGTATTTATAACGAGTGCTGAAGAGGTCAAAGTTTCTTCGCGATGAGATTTTGTCACTAATAATAAGGAGACATAGAAACGTAACATGTAAAAATCTCGTGTCACGGTGTTTGTTATCGAACTCCTCCGAAACGGCTAGACCGAGCGTTATGAAACTTTTTTCTCTACAATCGGTAGGCCTGAGAATAGGTCGTAGGCTATTTTTTTATACCTACCCCTATTCTTTGCAGACGGAGTCGCGAGCAACAGCTAATATATTAAAAACTCATGTCACGGTGTTTGTTTATTAAACTTCTCCGAAACGGCTTGACCGATTTTTATCATTTTTTTTCTCTATATTTGGTAGGGCTGAAAATAGGTCGTGAGCTATTTTTTATACCTCTATTCATCCCACACGGAGTCGTGGGCAACAGCTAGTAAGTAATAAATAAAAATGATGGGACACTTTACACTAATTGACCTAATCCCAAACTAAACAAAGCTTGTGTTATGGGTACTAGTCAACGAGATAAACATACTTACTTACTTACTTAATCTTTCTAAATCATAATCATCATCATCATCATTCCAGCCTATATACGTCCCACTGCAGGGCACAGGCCTCCTTTCAGAATAAAAGGGGTTGGGCCGTAGTTGCCACGTGGCCCCAGTGCGGATTGGGATCTTTCTATAATACAAAAAATCTCGCACTCCTCAGAAAATAATGTGCATACCTACTAATAAACAGAAGAGGCGAAAAAGTAGCGACATCGATTCTGGAAGGAAATATATATTACAATAACATTTCTATTCCTCTTAAAATACTACATAAGTACTACTGATTGTTTGATCCCTCATTCTCATTACCAATGTGAACTCCCTCATTACCCTGTGGTTAGAACCGTTTTGTCCACACGAAACCCTACTAAATTTCTAGCATCAAATGAAATATTGCCGCCTCTTTCTCGCTTATCCTATGATTTTTTAAAAAAAATGTGTGGAAAAACGTTAATTACTCTGATTTTAAGTAGAAAGAAATAGCTGTTTAACATTTGAATAGAGAATTTCATTAACTTCATTTCAATTCAAAAACTCAGTAATTTTTCAAAGCGAAGTCACTTTATGTTCTTATTATTATTATTCAGAGATAGAATTTTCATAACGTTTGAGTTTATAGCATCTGCTCAGCAACCAAAGTAAAATATGTCATCTCCAGATTATATACGTCGCACTATCGGGCAGAGGCACCTCTTAAAATGAGAAAGCTTGGACTGTAGATTCTACGCGAACCCAATGTGGATTGGGCACTACACACACGATAGAATTGCTTCGCAGGTACATGAAGATATTTTCAAGATGTTTTTCATTCTTCTTAAAGCCAGTAGTAAATTTCAAATGATATTTTGCAACCTAAAATTCGTGACGATAACGAATAAATTTAACTAAGAGACAGACACCTTGATACTGTTTCTAATCAATTGATTAGGTATTCATTTTTCACCAGCACCAGTTAATCTAATGAGTTAACATTACTTTTTTTATACAAAGGGCCCTTAGCAAAATGCCCAATATACGTCGCGGGTCTCCCTGTCCACAACCCAATCTTCCCATAGCTTCCATTGTTGCACTAACAAAACCAAATCGATGCCGTAAAACCACAGCCACCCCTAAACTATTCGGCGCATAAACAACCGCCGCGATTCAAACTCACCCTAAAACAATATAACATACCTCGGACATTCAAAATACATTGGATACAAAATCCCCTTAGCTTAATCCAGTATGAGGGCCCTGTTATCTTTACCTTTCAACTGAAACACATGCGAACTAATGCGAAGGTAACTCCTAAATGAAAAGATTAAGGTGACCGGTATCTACCCCTATTTCAATTCGCTCCAGATCACGTATACGGCCCTTGATAAGAAATTACGAGACATCAAAGGGACAGCCCTAAATTATGTATTCAATTTTATTGTGGATTAGTGAGTGAGGCTGTTTAATCAATTTACCTGAAGGTGGAGGTAAGTTATGTGTCAGGCTGGAATGAGAAGTGAAATGCTTTTCTTCGTGAAATTTGTATTAGAATGGACTATGTCTAAAGGACATTATTAGTAGTTAGGAGGTAGTTTCATGTTTAAAGGGTTACATTATGTCTAAAGGTTTTATGGGCGTACTGTACGTATTACGCGGATCAAATGACGGCTGGATTCGTTACTCGTAAAGTAAAAAATTATGTTGTGTCAATAACATGATACCTAGTTTAATTTTGAAAAATAAGCTAAAAAAATTAACTGCTTAAAAATGTTTCATCGACTTAAATAACTAAGTAACTCAATTCGAAGGATGTTTTGAAATCGTATTAGTTATCAAAAAATAAGCAAAAATCAAAAATAATTGGATATCTTGCCTACAAGATATCCAAAACGTGCTCCATATTATTCGCATCTTCGCTTCCCATCAGGCATTACAGTGACCGATATCATGAATCTTCAGTGTATAGTAAACTACAGATATATTTTAACAGTTTCAAGAACTATTCCAGCTTAACGATAGTTTCAGATAAGCCGCCAAAGTATGAACATCAGTGCGGCCAAACAATTTCTAGGTCCGTTTTAGGTACACGGTCAAATAAACTTTGGCTTGATGGGCTCAAAATCTACGTTTTATTACAAAACAACTTAACATAACAACCATCAAAGATTTATACGAGTTTTATACGACTATAAACAAATGAAGAACAATGGTTTTCAGCAAATTGAACTTGAAACGATCGGAACGCTCAAATTCAGAATTCCAACGGTCGTAGTAAAATATGATTATGACCCAAATGTGGATGTTAGATAGGACTAGATACGTCTAACATTATGCTCTGAACGGCCTCAAAGTTGGCTTGCCTCCAGCGTTGAAAGAATTGAGTATCAAATGTGCTCCACATCTACATTCTTGGATTAGAAGTGGATTGGATGATGAAACTAATCCGTATAAAACATTTTGTTAATAATGTTGAAACTTCAAGGTCTTATTTGTTTGCAATTTAAGTAGGTATATACATAATTATGGTTCTGTAGTAAACATAATAATTATCCTTCTTGAAACTGTAGAGTAGCTATTTTTTTATAAGTAAACGTGACTGTAAGTCTATGATTTATAAAATATATTTGTAATACATATGACTATAAGAGACTGTTTGTTTCTAAATAAATAAATAAATAAATATAAGTACATACATACATACACTTATACATCACGCCTGTATCCCCTAAGGGGGTAGGCAGAGCACACGAAACGCCACATTTACGTTTCGGGGTTACTTTTAGCAATTTTAGGTTTTACCTTTCAACGCCAAAGACGTATATATGCGTCACAAAGTACAACGTTAAAGTGATCGTCGGGCAATGGAATAAGGTTCAAAGTAACTTTACGTTTTGGCTAGGCTTGGCTTAATATAAAAGTGGTATAATAGTGACAGGTTGCCAGCCTATCGCCTACAGTATTCGCCTATTTCCTTACTCACTCCTTATGACATCCACAGAAGAAATGTAATTCTAACCGAGACCACACGGGTTTTTTTATAAAAGCGGGAAAACCAGCAGGGATCTTCTGACGGAAAGCACCCACCGTCACATATAGATTTTACTACCGGGAATTTTAGAAAAGGAACGGTCCATGAAGAATAATAATATATTTTTTTTTATGTTAGTGAAGCCAGATAAACGAACTTCACGAAAATTAAGTCGTTTTAACGTAATAGCAGTTCCACGTACAAATCCTGCTCCATTGCTCTGAATTTCGTCGTTTTGCTTCCTTATTTCCGGTTAATTTGATATGAAAAGAGTCTGTCATGCTTTCAAAATAATGTCAGGGCCCCTTACCTTAAAAAATCTCTTAAGGACTTATTATTATTTGGCCATATTTTGAAATCAGGAAACAAATTGTATTTATATTTTATTAGTAGACATCGGTAAACTTTACGTTTTGTCTTTCGTTTGTGTACACATTGTAGGGTCCAAAAATAACTGTAGATCATATTGTAGGTATTATTATAAATTTATAGCTGGCAATTATGCTTTTTTATTTATGAAATATCAAACGCTTAGTAGTTTTTCGGATGATGTCTATGAATCTCAGTTTCCATTTACAAATCGCGCTTGATCGATTTTTTTCAGTCTAGCGAGTTAAGTATTTGTGTGTTTAGTAAAATTATCATTTTGATGAATAATATTTATTTAATGTTTTTGTTTACAGGTAACAATGGGAGCCGCGGGTCTAATGAAGATCCAAATGCTCAATAAAATGTGAGATTAGATCAAGTAGTGGATAATAATTATCTAACTGAACCAAATGAAATGAACTGTCGCCATTTCACCATCGTGTATGTTTCCAACTACAGCAATAACGGATTTAAAGATTTTGATTGTGATTCTTAAGTATAATCAATGATGATATAGACTGGATTGGCAGTCGCCATAGTACACGGATCGGCCGCGGTTTTTGTAGTTCTATTATTAAATCTAGATGGCGCTGAAATATAGTCAGAGGCTTTGAAGGCAAAACAATAAGACTACAGATATTTGATATCACTGCAAATGTATTATTATGCAATATTTTTGAAAAATAATACATTTGTAGTAATATGAAACACCTATAGTCTTATTGTTTTACTTTCAAAGCCTCGGGCTATATTTCAGCGCCATCTAGATTTAATAATCGAACTACAAAAACCGCGGCCGATCCGTACTATGGCTACTGCCAATCCAGTCTATATCATCCTTGGTATAATCAACCATGAAATTCCTTTGCTACCCTAAGGTTCAATGCCAGTAGCATGGCTTAAAACATCAAGTGCTATTTTCACTTAAAAGTCAATGTGACAATCAGTCTTATCGTATTGTTTTTATTCTGATGCAGGAACTGTCGTAAAAATGATAAAGCACTCCCTTGGTCGACTGTACAAGCTTTGCTTACTTAGTTTAAGATTTGATCGACTAGTGTAATTATTTTGACCAAATAATTGCATGTGTTCATTGATTAAACCTTTAAGACCGAATCAATTTCATACTCACATTTTTCTGACGGTGATCAAGCAGCAATTACTAATGAACACAAGGCAACAGAAGTTACAACAAGAATCGACCTGTCGCATATTACAACGCAAGTGGCTACACATTACATCTACACAACCAGACCTCTGCTCACTAATTCAACCAGCAACGACCTTTTATTTGGGAGTGAGCAGCCCCAAGTGAGCATAACTCAACAAGTTGTGACGAGACGCCCGTTTCGACGCTCGCCATAAATTTACAAGGATTACTGACTTTTGGGTAATTATTCAAGTTTCGTTGTTGATTTACGCGGCGAGTGGTTGAGTGGTGACTGTTCTTGAGTATTAGAGTGAGGCGTTCACTTATTTAACGGGCAAGACTGAATAAAATCCTCAATTCAAGCCTCATCGCCAATCTTTAGTCCTAAAAATTTTGTACAAGAAAAAAAATGCAAAAAGATGTTGTTACAGGGTGGTCTTTTTTGAGATCGTTAACATATAAGGGGTTAAATAATTGATGGAACGAATAAAATTATATGATGGTCGTTTTAATCATCACCGCAGTTTGTTAGACGCGAAGAGATTTTGAACGATCGAATTTTTCGATTACATAACAAAATGCTAAAACGGGATGCTTTGTGAGAGAATAATTATCTCTTGCTCAAATTTTCCTGCGTACAATTAGGGACTAAAAAGATGAGCAACTTTGAAGCTAAAATAGTAAGCCTCTATTAGTTTGACAGTTGAGCCGCGCTTAGAGCTCATTTTGAGCTCCACAGCGGCTCATCCACTTTTGCTGCCGACTGTATTTTGCAGCGTTCGTACAATACCTTCATTGTGACACTTTTAATGTATCACCTAAGAGTTTTATATTTACTAGCTGACCGTCTGGCTTCGCGCGGACCGTGTAGGTATTAATGAAGAAAATAAGACCAAATCTTCAATGCAAGCGTCTTCCTCCACACTCTCTGTTTATTTTATTTTAACTTTTTCTAACAAATTTAAAGATTTTTCTATAAAAACTTTATCCAGATAATTAGAAACTCAACAAAGAATATTTAGATGAATAAATAGGTGTAGCCGTTCTGAAGTAATGCGCTTACATGCATTCAGCAACTGATTTTTATTTTTTCTGGAGACGGATTTTTCTATATTTAATATTGCAAAAGTAGTCATTTCGAGAGATACAGGCAGTTTTTTTTGATTTTTGATATTAAAAAATCCTAACAATATCTTCGTTTCGGAATTATACGATATGAACGTTTTTCGTTATACGTTGGCACTAAAGTATCGCAGCTCTCAGCGCGAGTCAATCGTGGAAGTGCCCCGAACGGGGTCAGCTTGGCTGGGGCACTGGAACGAGTGGCGGCGAGATGACGATTACTCTGTGGGGAAAGGTTGCAATGAGTAATTAAAAAAATAGATTAACATGTTTACCAAGTTTTGAATATTTATTTCCTGCTTACCCATAGTGCAATTCGATAGCGTTATTATCGATACTATCGACATGTGGCGATGCCATCGATGGCACTGTCGATATCCTGAATAATTTTCGAGATAAACTGTCGATAGATCTGCAACGCTGTTGCGTTCTTTGAGACAGGCCTATGCCCAGTAGCAGACGCTATTCGATTGATTATGATGAGAATTATTAGCAACTGATAAAACTGCAGGTGATCTCCACTATCACTAAAGTTTAGCTTCAAATTTATAATGAAGCTATAAACGAATTCGGAAAGCAATTTTATCGCTAAAAGTCAACGGCAACACTAATATCGTTTGGCTCGAGTTGCCTCTGATATAAAATTATCGTCGATAAACAAACAGGCTGCTGGCTTTTTGGACTTAAATAAATTTTCACTTATTCTCGGAACACCTGGTCTCGGGTTACCTTTAGTTTAATTACTTACCTTGAATTTTGGGAGGGATTCGTGTTTAAGTTGACTTAGGGTCCAAAGTTTCGTTATTTATACTGAAAATGCTATGAACTAAAATCATAGCAACAGCTATAGCTAAACCGTTTAAATGAGTCCTCGCCCGCGCGGTACAGGAGCTGGGGAGTATGACGACAAAGGGGTCGGGAGAGGCGCGGGCGGCAGGCAGACGCGAGGCGCGCTCCCCGCCCGCACCTCTCTCGGCCCCATTGTCGTCATACTCATTTAAACGGTCTAGCTATACCATCTGTGTGACACTTAGATGCAAAATGCAAAAACATTCGTACTCCTCTTTCAAGTAAATAAGCGTACGTCACATATATCGGACTCCTAGATCAAAAGTCAATTAACTTAAAAATAATACCCCATTCTAATTTAGACTTAATTTTTACTTTTAGGAGGGTCTAAATTGTAATAGTGAAATATTTTGATTTAGTTGACTCTTGATCTAGAAGTGTCGTATCCTAGCGGTTTGACCTGCCTCTCAAGCAGAGGGTCGTGGGTTCAAATCCCGGCTCGCATCTCTTGAGTTTTCCGGAATTTATATGCGAAATTACATTTGAAACTTACCATGAGCTTTACGGTGAAGGAAAACATCGTGAGGAACCTGCATACACCTGCGAAGAAATTCAATGGTGTTTGTGAAGTTTCCAATCCGCACTGGGCCCGCGTGGGAACTACGGCCCAAGGCCTCTCATTCTGAGAAGAGGCCTGTGCCCTGCAGTGGGACACGTAGGCTGATGATGCATGATGATGATCCAATTATTATCGACATCCATCACACACGGCGGCTTTAAGAATTGTGTTGTCCTTTCAAAGTGAACTTGTATAAAGTTTGAGACGTTTAAAAATCGTTCAATTCATAAACTGTAATTTAATTTAAAACAAACCTTTAAAGACAGCTTCGCTCGTGTGTACCATTGAAATTAGGAAATTTTACTAAATTTCCGTGGGGATTCCGAAATATCTTTTTTTTTGATATTTACGAAACCTCCAACGTAATTGAAGCCTAGTTTAACAATATATCCTAGTTTTCCCATCCATACCAGTTCTCGCTTATATGCTTCTCGCACTTCCATTCTTCATACTATTCTTTCTCCTCATTCATCATCTTTTACGCTTTGAGGTCGGGATAGACCATCTATATTGTTCTGTTATCTAACCTATCCTTTATTTATTTCTATATTGGGGTTTGTACACATTCCGAAATATCACAGCTTTACTTTCGTTTACCTTATATGAATACTCATGCAAACTTTCATGTCTCAAGATCTTGATCCCGTGGGAATATCGGAATAAAAAGTAGCCGGTGTTATTCTCGAGATCCACTTATCTACATCAAAAAAGGAGAGGAACACACTTACAAACTTGCGTATTTATTAGAATACTCGTAGTAGGATTACTAAGGTAATCTCGGTACCATATTACTGGGCATGTTGTAGCAACCGGCAACTACTATAAGAGGATTCCATGGGCGTTTCAACAGCTGTTAGAACCTAGATTAAGATTTTTATGAATTGGAAAGCAGTTTCTTTTCTAATTATGTCGTTAAAAACTACTGTTCCTAGGCCCTGACCTATGTATTTTACACGAAAATCAATGAATATTAATTATACATTTATCCAATAGCCGTGGTGGCCTAGTGGTTTGACCATATTATTATAGCCTCTTAAGCAGAGGGTCGTGGGTTCAAATCTCGGCTTGCACCTCTGAGTTTTCCGGAATTTATGTGCGAAATTACATTTGAAATTTACCATGAGCTTTACGGTGAAGGAACATAGTGAGAAAACCCTCATACATCTGCGTATGGTGGTATGGTGTGAGAGAAGTTTCCAATCCACACTGGGCCTGCGTGGGAACTACGGCCCAACCCCTCTCATTATGAGAGGAGGCCTGCATGTACCCTGCACTATATAGGCTGGGATGATGATGATGATATTTATTAATATTAATGGCTAGGGAACAGCGGTTGAGACGCTCGTGGAATCACGCAATAGGCATATCCCGGCCACTCCGCATAAAAACACACTCTTTTCACATTCCAAGAGACCATACTTCACCCTAAAACCGCTAAACCACACTTTTTCGATGACAGCAAATAGATCAGGTGGGACAAAATGTAGGAACAAAGAAAAGTTGGCGAGAAAACTCATGCCATAAATCACCGTACGACTACAATACTGCCATTATTTCCACGTTACCTTCGGCATATTTAAGTTAACAGCGCTATTCAGTTTGGTGACAAATAAGTACGCGTTGAACAATATTTTAAAGAATTGTGGATTTGGCTTTAGGATTCTGTGGACAATGTTATTTGAAAGCTACGGCATAAAATACGTGGTGGTCTAGTGGTTTCACTAATGGTTTCTCATGGCGCAGCGTAATGAAATAGCAAAAAGCTATCCGTTTAATAGGTATAGACTTCTGTCTATATCATATGCATATGTATGACATATGCTATGGCTGACTTTTTGTGGCCCTAATAAAGAGGAACAATTCCATTAAATAACAAAGTCGTACCGGTACTAAAGGATTTGCCACACTGGATGCATTCTGCGGTCGCGGTCAGGTCAAATTAAACGCAGCCCGCATTAGGTACGTATGAACAACATTGTCGGTCTCTAATATTGCGCGTGAGTGCGATCTGACCATGCGGACCGCACGGTCAGATCGTATATCTATGCAAAATAAAGAGACCGACAATGTTGTTCATACATAATGCGGGCTGCGTTCAGTTTGACTTGACCGCGACCGCAGAATGCATTCAGTGTGGCAAATCCTTAATTGTATAACATTTTATATGATACAAAGTCGTGGTGGGCCAGTGGTTTGCCCTATAGGCTCTCAAGCAAGGCTGGGCTCGCACTCTGATTTTTTTTGGAATTTATATATGTGCGTAACACCATGAGCTTCACGGTTAGGGAAAAACATAGTGAGAAAACCTTTACACACCAGCGAAGAGATTCAAATCTGTACCTATATGAAGTTCCCAATCCGCACTTGGACAGCGAGTGGACTACTGTGCAAGTCCTCTAATTCTGTGAGGAGGGCTTTGCCCTGTAGTGAGATGATGACACGTGATACAAAAACCAGCGCGAAGGCATAATTGTTTAACTATGTAAAATACGAAGACCAAAGCGAGGTAATCTAAGTACACATAAATACATAAAATCACGCCTGTGTTCCCAAAAGCGATAGGCAGAGCGCACGAAATGTTACATTTACGTTTTGAGTCCACTTTTATCAATTTTAGGCATACTTAAAGGTTAATAATAGTGACAGGTAGCGCTAGCCCATTCGCCTACAATAATCCTTAACCTATTTCCGTAGGCGCTTCTTACGACATCCACGGAAGAAATGGATAATTGTAATTTTAAGCCCGACACAACACGGGCACACATATACCCCAAAAAGTCACAAGTTAACTTTTATGTATAACCTAGTATGAAGTATGTAAACTTTCGTGGAATACGTTTATTACAGGGTAGATAGGATAGGCCTACTCGCGGCAGCTTGTGCCGGCCGTCACGACCGACGTTCACTGACACATAAATGTCAGTTTCGCGTGCCTTCGCCACAGTAAACATAAAAAATCAATAAAGCAATGGTTGCTCTTTTTAATTAGGTACTTCATTTTGAAAAATCTCCCCCCTTCTTCTTCGCTCTTTGGACAAAGCCTACGCGGTATGTAAAATCAGTACGGCAAAGGTTAAACAAAAATTTGTTTTGATGGAAAGTTCATATCCCTTTGTTTTAAGTTCAAAAGATAAAACAACCGAAGTGTCCCACTTGGTAGAAGCAAAGGATGAGAAATGTAAGTTTGACTACTACCTTATTTAGATGGGAAGAAGAAAAGATAGCAAAATCAAGGATTAAAAAAATGTGTATCTTCTAACCTAGCTATTTTAAGTTTACAAATACGTGTGTTGACTAAAGAGCTAGATGGTAATTTTTACAAATTTTTGTTAAGCTTGATTTGTTTGCTTGTTTTAGTGTTTTTTTTAAGTCAAATCTCGCAAATATATTCAATTATTTATTTTAGTGATCGGATTGACTTGAAATTTATTAAGAAATAGTGTGAATACAATTCACGTAGAGTCAGCAAAAAAATTGTGTTTTTTTAATAAAAACATTTTGATACTGTTTACTACTTCCGGCTCTTGTATGTATGTAAAACTCAATATTTTACATAAAACATGAAAAATTCTCTTCATGGTATTCCAAAACTGTGTACTGTCCGTCCACGATCCGCAAATAAACAGCTACGGTCAGGGATTATCAGATTTAATCCGATACATCGTATTGGCGGATTTTATTCCACATTGGGCCTTAAATCTTCGATGACACGTCGATATGGGGCTTCGGGTTCCATTTGTAAATTCAATTATACTAACAACCAATTTGTTTTGTGACAAATATGTATGCTCTGAGTCGAAAAGGTATGAGTATTTTAGGATCCCTAAGTTTGATCATACATTGGGTTCCGTGGGATGACCATTGAAGCAGAGCCAGACCAAAAAAGACGATGGCGGGACACGATCTCGATTCTCAATTGATACAAGTGGCCGAAAGAATGTAAGGCTTTTGTCCAGAAATGAGACACTTATAAGGCTATCAAAAATGTTTGACAATGAATAGGTTTTCGGTATATGGCAGTCTACAGCTGGACATCTTATATTTTCTTATATTATTAAACGGGATCCTTTCGGATACACTTCGAACCGTAGGGATCTTTTGTGTAATTATACCTCCTTTGCACTTAGTTCATCGCTTTTGTCATGTCAACCACAAATTGGATGATTTGACGAAGCGGTAGTGCCTTGAAGTCTCCTGGTGCGGGGTATCCGTTGCCAAAGAGGCTCATTCTTAATCTGCTGGACATAGATCTTACCTATACTCCATTTAATTTGGAATTATAAACAACAACAACAACATTATATTGCGGCTCGTGAACTGTAATCTCTTTACAATTTGTACTAGAGTAACAATTGACGACACGCAAATAAAGTGACATTAAAACAATTTTATTTTGCGGTTCTCAGACTATTGTACTGTACTATTTGCTAGGTAAGAAATAGTTGACGAGCCGCAATATAATGATGTTGTGGTTTTTAATTCTAAATTAAATGAAGTATAAAACGCCTCATTTACCCGTCTTCGCATCTAACTTCCGCCAAGCGCCAGCTACGTTTCGCAAATCGTCACTTCATCTAACAGGAAGATATCCTCACGCTTGCCAAGACCTTTTAATGTCGTTAATTCTACTAATCCTGTTAACATTATCATAAATGGGAAAGTTTGGATGTTTGTTGATTTGGGTGAAAGGCTCATCCTGCATAACTGCATAGTTCGCTAATGAAGTAGTGGATAAAAGCTAGTATTATACTTGCACCGTTGGCTCAGCGACTCAAAGTGGATCTTGGCCTCCGGAACGAGTTGGCGCCAACGCGCCCTGAGGCCGTATTGTCTAACGCTTCTGACGCTTGCCTTCGCTTTCACCATCTCATTCTGTCATCATTTTATACCGTTTGATAGAAATAAATAGTGATTGCGAAGACAAGCGTCAGAAGCGTTAGACAATTAGCCTGCTGTTCTCTGCGATCCCCTCCCAGTTTTGTGCGTGAAAGGCGTGTAAATCCTTCTCTACTTCGTCTTGCCAGCGGTACGTAGGTCGGTAAACTGGTCGCCGGCCAGCAGGTCGTACTGAATACGCTCTTTTTACAGCCCTGTCTGTTGAAATTCTTTCAAGGTGTCCTAGCCAACGGAGTCTTGCGGACTTAATTTCTCCCACAGTGTTGTTATTATACAAGTTAGTGTAATTGTGTTTGATTCAATGGATTATTTGGGACTGGAATTTCAGACCACCTAAAATAAACACCAATACTTAGCAACTTAGCTTAGAATAACGGAAATACAAACACTGGCTCAAAAAGCTGTTTAGCACGCCTCCGTCATACAAACACATATCTGCGGAAATTGCACATTGGACCCTCGCTTAGTGAGTAGATATATCACCGACAGCCGAGGATATACAATTTTGACACGTATTTTTGTAGGCAAATGCTCTGAGAGTTATCCCTGAGTTTATAAATACTAGCTTTTACCCGCGACTTCGTCTCTGAGTTTTTCGGAATTTATCTGCGAAATTAGGTACATTGGAAATTTGCCTTGAGCTTTACGGTGAAGGAGAACATCGTAAGGAAATTTTCATCATCTGTAATTTCATAGTATGTGTGCGGTTCCCAATCCGCACTGGACCCGGGTGGGAACTACGGCCCAAGCTTCTGAGAGTAGGCCTGTGAACTGCGATGGGACGTATATACGCTGGAATAAAGAAGATAAAGCAGGCAGGGGTTGGAGGAAGAGAGCTGACTATTGGGCTCAGTGGTATGCCATGGGTAAGACATTTGTCCAACAGTGGACTGACACAGGCTGATGGTGATGACCCTTCATGTGCGAGTCCAGCTCGGACTTGACCGGTTGTGATGTTCGGAATAAATCTACGCTAATATTGTCGTTTATTGCTATCCTGCGGGAACTATGAAATTTTCCAGGATAATCCCTACCACCCCCTACCTATCCTTTCTATGTCCCTTTCAGGATCTCTATCACCAAATTTGATCTAAGAGGCAACTTCTGCATTTATAACATTAATTAGCTGGCTCGGCAAACGTTGTTTTGCCTTATAAATTATAGCCTACGACCTATTCTCAGACCTTCCGAATACAGTGAAAAAAGTTTTACAAAAATCGGTCAAGCCGTTTCGGAGGAGTTCGGTAACAAACACCGTGACACGAGATTTTTACATATTAGATAGTATTATGGTATGTATTTAATGTATTTCATTAGTGTCGTGCTAATTGTACTCTTGTTATTATGAAGCAATACTACGAGTAAAAGCTAAAGTTTCGCCAAATTTAGCTTTTAAGTGTCTTAATACAGCTCTGGTTATTGAAGTAATTAAAATCTAATGTTACAATGTTTGACAAGCAATTCGAAAAGCAGCTAAATTGGCCATTAAATTTAATGTGCTTGCCAACACCTATTTGGAGCTATAGAGTTTTAAATTGAAAATTAACGGTAGTGAAAATCGCAGTTTGGTAGAGTTATGGAAATTAAACGTCGAATAGTTAAGTGCCTTGTCAGGTTTCATTATCTATCCAAATAAAATTGTAAGTAAATCTGTTTTGCAAAAAAAGGCTGACTGCGTAAAAATATTTTCTCATTTACCTCCAAAAGTCTCTTTGTTTAAAAGTCAGTTATTTACGTTACTCGTCCGTCTTTGAGTTACCAGCTTGAGGTTCGGCCATACCGCCGCGCTGCTTAAAATACGGAGACGTTACGGAATCGCAGTGACGCATCGTATCCGTACCATTTTAGGGTTCCGTACCCAAAGGGTAAAAACGGTACCCTATTACTGAGACTTGGCTGTCCGTCCGTCTGTCACCAGGCTGTATTTCATGAACCGTGATAGCTAGACAGTTGAAATTTTCACAGATGATTTATTTCGGTTGCCAGTATAACAATAAATACTAAAAAACAGAATAGAATAAATATTTAATGGAGCTCCCATACAAAAAACGTGATTTTTTTGCCGTTTTTATAGATAATGGTACGGAACCCTTCATGCCCGAGTCCGACTCGCACTTGGCTGGTTTTATTTCGCGTGCCCTCCACAACGCTGCTTAAAATACGAAGACGTTACGTTACGGTTAAAAAATGAAAAAACACCTTTTAGAAAAATATGTAAAAAGTGTAAGTAGGTGGTTGTGCATGTTAGTTTATTTAGTTGTTAACTGTTTTATGTATCTGGTGCATGATTCAATTATAGTATTGAGTGCTTCATTGCCAACAAACTGGTAACAGTTTGGCGATAACAGAATTTGTTGTAAAAGCATGTACCGTTTGATTAAAAAAAGAAAAAAAATAAAAAAATCGCAGTGCGCATCGTATCCGTACCATTTTTTTCACATGCTGTCCACATCGCTGCTCAAAATACGCTGACAGTACGGAATCGCAGTGACGTGCTGTAAGTAAACGTCACGACTATACAATGGAGAGCATGCGGTAAAGTCTCTAGCGGTATTGAACACAAACCTCGGCTTACAGTCTTTCTGAGCTAAGCCTCGGACAGATAAACAGACGGACTAACCTTTATTTTAATTAGGCCTATTTCTATTTCTGTACGGGTTAAGTGCTTTTTATCAGCTATTCACGATGTATTCATTAAATACCGGACAGTCTAGACGGCCGCATTCAGCCAGATATATTCTTGTTTTACTAGCTGCTGCCCGCATACTTTAAACTACATTTTTCGGTGGAAATAACCTAAAAATATATGTTTTAAATCTATCAGGTTACTTGTCAGCTAATGACGTGATTATCTGTCTCATAAATGTAATAACTTTAATTTAACCCTTAGCCAGGCAGTGGTCACATACAGACCACTTGGTAATTTATTTTTCCGTGACGGCCAGATGTTGTATATGACCACAAAATGTCATTGTTATAATTTTATTGTCTATGATGCAGTCGATTACCGACCGAAAAAAAAATGAGTGACGGAAGATTAGTTTGACATTTCTTGATTCAGTCAAATGCAAATTTTGCTCTAAACGGCTATTTGTGATTAATTAGTGAAAGTTAAAAATTCATAATGATGAAAAAAACTACGGTAAGTGGTAACAACTGTTATTTTATAATACTTTATAAGTATGATTATCATTGTTTTCGGTTTTTCTGGGAAATATTAACTTTTAAATTTAGTGGTCCCTATTTGACCACTGCCTGCGTGTGCTGCCTTAATGTGGTCCTTATGTGTCCACTGTCCAGCAAGTAATTTACATGATTATTAAGGGTAAACTACATGATTAGAAAGGGTAAATTACTATAAAGGGATCACTGATATATCAATGATAAGCCCACTGAAACACATCAAAAATATTACAATTTCTTTTAACCCTTAGTGAAAATAAACGGATTACACACGTCTTAAAACGAGTTTAACTCGACCACACGGCGGACACGACGCACAAAACACGCGTTCCTGAATCCACACAAGCACGACGACGTCTGTACACGCGTCAATGTGTGCGTAAGATGCACAGGGCTGACTATCGCAAAAAGAGATAGAAAGAGATATCTGCGGAAAGTGAATGCCGCGCCGTTCGTTGAGCGCGAGCAACATTGTAATGTAAAATAAAATGAGTAGGTAATCTAATTATCGTAGTACTTATAATTAAACTTATCGTTTGTCTAAATTAAGTGTTTAAAAATAAGTGAATGAGTGTATACCTAATTCATTTTGTAAAGACAATTAGAGAATGTAATTGTAGATATTGATAGGAAATAATTAACAAATTAATTTTACTAATACCTACCTACTAATAAAAGTCTATTTATAAATTATAGGTAACAAACTTTTAAACCTACTTTCCCTAGTTACTAATGTTACATGTTGCTAATTGAAGTTGGTTATCTACCTTCTTTCGTCCTTCAGAAATCGAAAAAAACTCCTTTCCTTGTCTTTGGTTGATGCCAAACACCCATACAATGCACAATATATTCCCATTTCGCAAAAGTTTAGTGCCGTGCGGCCACGGACCAGTTGGTCCGTGCGTGCGGCCGACACGCATCGCGTCGCGCACCCGACTGGTTTCTGGCGGTTTCCGGCTATCTGCGCCTTGAGGGGTGGGGTAATTCGAATCGGTGCGGGGCGGACCGTTTCCATTCTGTACGTCAGTACTATTATATATTCTGTGACTCGACATGTTTCGGGCTAACCCGTAGCCCTTCTTCTCGGAGTCACACGTCACGGCGGCTACCAAACGCAAACGCTGGTGTGCACGTTCAACCAAAATCCACATTCAAAAGAAAATAAATCGCTAGGCCTGGCTAAGGGTTAAATACTAGATGAAAAAAACCTGCCTGTATAATTCCTATTCCCAAGGGAATTCCGGGATCATATATACGCTATGCCACTCTCGGAACTGATTGTGAGACAAATTTAATGACACCTCACACTTCAAAATCCATTGAGCCGTTCAGGCTGCAGGGCGTGCCAAAGAATGAGAGAGAGAGAGAGAGAGAGATGTTTATTTACATATATTCGATACACAGGAAATACAGTTGACAGGAAAAGATACAAATTAAAAAAATCATCGAATAGTATAAATTGGGACCCACTCAGCATAATGTTGCGGCAAGCCGCAACGCTGTTTTTCAGTGGGACCCATTTAAAAACTAAACACAAAAAAATAAAAAACGAACAACACATTGTGATGACACGAACGCCAGCGGAAAGTGCAGTGCAGTTCGCAACAAAACCTAAATAGGATACACACATACATACATAAATACATACGCTCGAAAAACTTTCACACCTAGGTAGATTCTAGATGTTACCAACAGGTAAACAAAACTTACTATGAATTATTTGCGCCCTTTTTGTCTCATATTAATAAGGAATATCACAGTGCGTGGTCTGACAGGCTTATGGCGGATTTTTCATCCACTGTAGAAATAGGGTTATGTTCTTCGAGCGCATGTATTTATGTATCTAGGTATGTATGTATCATTCTTTGGCACGCCCTGCAGCCTAAACGGCTCAATGGATTTTGAAGTGAGATGTGTCATTAGATATGCGTCTGCCCGTTTGCCACCTCTAATATAAAAAAAAAAAAAAAAAAAAAAAAGATTCGTCTCAGTTGCGAGAGTGACATAACGTATAATATATATTTTCCCGGAATTTCCATGGGAACTGGAATTATACAGGCGGGTGTTTTTGCACGACTACGGCAAAGCCAAAAGGAAGTGTAATGATTTTAACAGTCTATTTAATCTACTATTGAAATTAAAGTTTTTTATCGTTGCCATTAAAAAACAAATACCGACTTCAAACTTAATCGATAACTTCCAAATGAATACCGATCAAACTTTCCTTGAGGCTCCGTAAACAAACCCATCCGAGCGATTAACTTGAAAAATGTTTTTGTAGCCGACTAATCGCAGCTATCCCTCGTAATGATCGTTTACAGGCTTACATTTGGAGTCTTTAGCTCATTTAAAAAATATTTAATAGGTCTAAAATATATAAGTATACTAGTTGTTGCCCGCGATTCCGTCTGCAGAGAATAGGGGTAGGTGTACAAAAAAAATAGCCAAATAGCCTACGACATATTCTCAGACCTACCGAATATAGAGAAAAAAGTTTCATAAAAATCGGTCGAGCCGTTTCGAGGAGTTCGATAACAAACACCGCGACACGAGATTTTTATGTATTAGATATACTAGCTTTTACCCGCGGCTTCGCACAAGTAAACGATTACATTTAGCAATTGATTTCAAATTGAAGCTTAAAATTTGACTTTGCTACTTTCACATAACATCTTATATTTGGTTAATCAACGTAAATTCTATATTTAATTTGCTGGTAAAAACTAGATAAGTCAAATCTTAAGCTTTTTTTATTTTGTGAAAAGTACTCAACAGTACAGTGTTTTTGCTGGGATATACTATGTACATACTTCCACATAAATCTTGCTGTTGATTGAACATTTACTGAGTTACCCCAAAACAATATGCAATAATTATGTCAGAAGAGGATAGACATTTCCAAAGTATGGCCTTTTTACTACTTTCAAAGTTCTATGTCATCATTCTAACCACTCAAAACGAATCCAACCTTATACTACACGTTACAAGGTTAAATTTTGAATCAAACACGGCTTTGTAAATAGTGCAATATCTAAAACTCAATTACTCCACCTTGTCAAAGTCACATCGACATCCAATAACGGAGTTGAAGTCAAAATAAACTCGACCCTATTTACATAGGCATAGGTGTGGAAATATATTGAATATTAATCGGGAAGGTACGTGGAAGGCAAATGGCACATTTATGAAATTAAATTTTGTGGAGTTATATGTATTTGCATATTATATCTGTTTGGTGTGTAAATAATTTCACCAAAAGACAATATTATATTCAAGTACACAGTCGTCATGTCTTATACTTTTCTATCCAAGTACTAATATTATAAATAAGAAAGTTTGTTAAGATGTTTGAAGTTTGATGTTAGTTAGTCAATTGCGCAATAGCGGCTGAATTGATTAAGAAGAAACTTAGTACATAGACAAAATCTGGATTGGGAAAAAGTATACTGAATAGCAGCACTGCTTATCTAAAAGTACAGGTCTACATTTTTGGAAGCAGTTTTTCTAGTTTTAAAGACGCTCTTGCACCTTGATGTTAATACAATTTTTTTTGAAATATATAGTTTCTTCGATACTCTCGTTCATTTTGCCAATATGTTGAGGTTGATAAATACATTATCGGTGAGCCGTTTTTCGGTACCTAACTGCATGTTTTTACGAATAAATTTTTATTGATTGTTTATAAATTAAATTCCAGCTCTTTTATTTTTGATTCTGGGTAATTTCGAACTTGTGGATAACCACAATGTCGGAATCTGGCGGACATCGTCGCATTGCCCGCTCGGTCCTGTATATCTACCCCACTGCGACATAATACTCTCTTTCTAAGCTGCAAACACAGCCAGAGTATAATACATAATTTATTGAATCAGGCATTACTATGCGGAGGTCCATATCAATGAACTGAAATAATTATTTTGCTCACCCGCGACCTTATGATAGCTACGTTTATGCAAGAAATGTGTGTTCATGCAGTTCCTCCACCTCCACACTGTGCGGACACACAGAAATCACACAAACCCATCTATCATCACCACCACACTAACTGATGAATCACTGACTGCAGGAACTGCATGAACACACATTTCTTGCATAAACGTAGCTATCATATGGTCGAGGGTGAACAAAGTAATTGTTTCTGTTCAGAGTATAATAAAAGCGAATTTTTATTCGCATCATCATCGTCTCATAGTTATTATTGCAATACGGGACTTAAACGTGACAAGTTATTGCTAAAATTACCTCGACGTTTCGACTACATTGTACGCTTGTGACCACGGCCAAATATATACAACATAAAATAGGATATGTATAGGTAGGTACACAGGAACCAGTTGTCTTATACGTGTGTATAGGTAACGCCACCAGAGTTGAGGCCATGCACACAACCACATCTCATGTAATGACAGCGGGATTTTGACGTTGTGTTGTCGTTAAACGTCAACACAACGTCAAAATCTCGCTGTCATTACATGAGATGTGGTTGTGTGCGTGGCCTCAACTCTGGTGGTGTTACCTCTAGTAGTAATTAATAGTACAAAGTCTCAGTATACAGACAGGGTGACTTCTAAGTCGTGAACAATAATTATTGCTGTAAATTTTGTATTATGGGTAAACATACTTAAATAGATAGATATAAGAGATGGAGCAACGACCTTGTTAAGGTTGCGGGAACGCGTTGGATGCGAATGGCGCTGGACCGATCTGTTTGGCGAGCCTTGGGGAGGCCTATGTTCAGCAGTGGACGTCTTTCGGCTGAAATGATAATGATTATACCAAAATAGATAAATACATACTCGTTTAAAAATACATTTATATTTTTCATACATAATTCCGCTATCTGTTTAGGTCGTCCGTAATATAAATGTAATTGATATCGACTGCTAATAAGTATAATTGGCACAATTGGCTCGTGGATGCAAATTATACTGGTTATTTCACACTACAGCGTTGCAGTTATTTTGACCCATACTATGGGTCCCATAGAAATTGAGATGTTAACGCGAACGCTTTCGACACTGTGTTAACCAGGGTACAGTCTAACGATGACATAAGTACGTTGTTTTACTTTACTTTGGCACGAGAACTTCTCTTGAATAGTTGATCGAGTCATCGCACATACTTTGTCAAGGTAGTCTCACAAACCGCGCCCATTTCATCTCAAAATCCTATCAACTCTGTTAACACTGCAAACAATAAAGTGATAGCCCAATTAATTCCCCCTCTAATCGAGACAGTGAACTTAGTACAAACCACAACCGCGAGAACTTCCCTCATTAATTAGAGCCCTTGAAATCCACTAAAAACTACACAAAAGGCTGCAATTTAAATAAAACTTGTAACCTTTGTGAAACTTTGAACTATGTTGGTAATATTAAGCAGCGGTGAAAGGAAGTGGAGGGTAAAATAAAGTTCAGAGGGAAAGATGAAAATAAAGTTGCGGTTGGTAAACAAGATGGAAGTAGCTCCAGTGTAGTGGCTCAGAAGCCTCTACTAAAATCGGTCTAAGCTCACAACGCACAATGAAAACCTGAGTTAGTATAGAAGATTTAGACTTAAAAACCGGCTAAATATGACAATGTCAGGTATCTTATTTTTTAGGATTCCTCTATTATACATCAAAACTTACAAGTCTAATTAGTTAGTTAATTCTATAGTCTTAGTTAATTCTTGTCCTGCGTTTTGTGTTTAATATAATATGCTCGATGGACGAATGATTGGTTTTTATACTGTATGTGGCTAATAAGACTGCGATTATAAAAATTGTGGCTCCCACCTTCCAAAATTTGTAATTTGAAAAGTATTCATTTGCGCCAGAGTGTGTAATGAGTATAAAGTTGGCTCTCGGTTATGGAATACAAGATATTTTGAAGTAAGGAGCTTATAATAAAACTATTCTTAACTATGTACAGGTAGAGGGGTAGGACAGAACATGTGTTCAGCGAAACAGTAATGCTTACAGATTGCTTCGAAGTATTGTAGGGTATTGGATGAACATACTTATTACCTACCAATAGAAATTACAAAGATTTTTTTTTTACAAATGAAAATCATGAATACAAATACAAAAAATATATAGGTGAAATAAAAAAAAAACACAAGATTTAAGTTTTGATGAACGAGGCACTGGTCGTCACATATGTAGGAGTGATAGCCTAAAAAAGTTTTAATTTTTTTATTTTGCCACTTACGCAAGGATTACTTCATACATAAATTAAGCACTTGTGACTATCGTATTTATTCAACACAATTACATTATTACTATATTATTCAAGCTCCATTAAGCCCACACTTAACGTCAGTCCGGTGGATAGCATTCAGTTGACATTTTATCAAAATTTTCCCGTCAAGCAACTATCTATCATGGATGATAAATCACAGACGGAACGACAAGTTTCAGTTTTAATTCCAGTCTTTTTCTACATGCACATGATTCACGTTAGTCAATCATAAAAACTAATCTTGCCACTTTTAACGGGTCTAAAAATTAAATAAAAAAAAATTTTTTGATACGAATATAAGCTTTTCTATGCTGATTTTTTTTTATACAATATAGGCTTGCCTTTGACCACAATCACGCTTGATGGAAAGCGAGCACGAAGTCTGCGATGGAGCACGCTTGCTTGGTACCTAAATGATCATGATTTCATTGAATATAGCTGCAATGTCATCCAAACTAAGTACATATCCGTACCAAACTTCAAGTCTACTGACCATAAACCGTTAAAGAGATCCCTTCTGTAGTGACAATCCTAGCTGGTTCACTAAAATTTTACTAAAAGATTTTTGTATTGTCACCAAACTTACATAACTACCTATATAGTATCCTATGCCAAATTGGAAACCTAGAAGTATTTGAAATATGGTTTGCAAATTTTGAAACCACAACTTATTACTTTTAGAAAAACATGTGAAAATTGCAAATTAAATTTTGTGAAAAGTAGTGATTGTACACAGAAAAGTGAAATAAATTCCGCTAAAAAAAATTGTGTCTATTAATTGTTAGAATTATGGCTAAATATTAATTCTCAAAAGTATTTATTTAATTCGCATAGAGCGAAAAAAAAGAAAAAGGGAGCAATAAAAAAGAGAGAAGAAAAGAGAGTAAAAGAGCATGCGATTTTTCTCCAAGAATTTGACTCAAACCATAATATTCTGAGTAACATTGTTTCTCGTACGTGTTGATAATCTACTCGTTGCCATACCTATGCCCACCGATGTCCGCATCCTCTTGTTTATTCTGTTAACAACTGGTATTCTTTCCTAGTAGTTCACACTGTAGACAAGCATGATAAAAAAATCACAGTCCACACTGCTTGCTGCGGATGCAACAACATACTGGGAAAGTCATCAGTGTAAACTACTCATCTGAGCATACCGACACTGATTAAAAAAACATTATTAGTATGAACAAAGGGGTGCAGCGACTGGGAATATAGCTCTAATTGAAACAAAACATTGAACCGTCTTACGCACTTACCTTGTGACTTAAAAACAAGTACGGGATGTTCAATTTTGCCCAAGGAATTCGGGTTACGTTTATCTCGCTAACTATTTGGAATTCATTAGCCCGTTTTCAGGGCACTAAGCGTACTATTGGACTAAGTAATTTTGCCGGAATTTGAGATCGCACTGTATATTGCGTCTGTTTCACTGACGGACGTCTGTTTACGTATAGACCGTTATTTGATAATATAGCGCCTAGAGATAGGTTTGAAGGTAACAGGACTTCTTGCTTCTCCATCTTCACTAAGCAGTCTTTAGGTAAACACAACATAGACACTAAATAAGCGTTTCTCATTCGTCATTTTGCATATCTGTTTGTCTGGCACGTTTCTTTGAATATATTTCAAACTAAATACAAACTGAAGCATGGATGCATAGAAAAAACCTCAGAAAAAAAACTTTGAAGTTTATGTACCTACCCACTTTAACAGATTTTAATGGTATGGTGATTTTAAGTAGGTACAGATGGTGTTACCCGAGCATTTATTGATGAATTTCAAACACGGGCTTAGCCCTGGGGTAAATTTAGTCTAATATCTAGTCTACAGTATATCTTAATAATAAAAGACACTAAATTTTTGGTTAAGTAAAGGAATTCTCGTGGAAATAGATCAAAAATTCTTCAGTAGTTTTGTAGTAAAGTTTAAATTTTACATATTTTCTTTGGCGGATTTTACTCACTAATAGATCAAATATGCGCTGCCGTCCTTTTTCAAAATTACCAGTAGATAGAGAGCTAGTAAATTTATTCTTCCGCACGACCGAAGCCTCGGGGTGAAGCTAGTTGTTAGGTAAATAATTGAATTTATATTTTTGTTCATTAACCGCCAGACCAAGACGTTTCCTCAACCATAATAAAGGCAGCTGCAAATTTCAATATTGGAACTAATCAATCAAGGCGGCGTGGAAATGAGCACAGGCGTGTGGCCATTTATCAAACACCCTGTAGATGAAACATGAGGCAAGACGGTGGGTACGATGTTAAGAGGTTAGAGCGAGTTTTAAAAGATTTTTTTTTCTTATTTAACGATTATATTTTTTACCTGACTCTCCGACAACCACTGCACTGCATCCGTTCCACAACAATCCGGTTAATTGTTCGCGATTTTTCAAACCGCTATAACTCAAAAACTTGCTTAGGCGACTGGATAAATTATGTTCGTACCGTGTACAGTCAAGGAATTTAATTTCCTACCCACCTAAGTTTAAGGGATTTACTTAAATTCACCCTTCATATAAAAGAGTAATAAAATAAAAATAAAAAAATAAAATGCATTTATTTCAGACCAACTAATGTCCATGTTTTGTTAGTAAAAAACTTAAAACTACGATTAATTTAAATAACTATTACTATTACATCCTAAACATAAATGCAGAGAGGACCAGTGACGTGACATAATAATACGTGGCATGTTGGCATAACATCTGCCAAGAAAAATATTTCTCTATTGTAGCATACGTGGTAATGTGACTAGCAGACTGATTGGCTGACAGACAGCGCACCGGAGCTAGAGACATGAAATTTGGCAGATTTATTCTTTAATAATCATAGAAATACACTAAGAAGAGATTTTCTGAATTTGCCACAAAATAGACAGCCATTTTTTTACTAGAGTGAAGTAGCGATTTCGATAAAAAAATTCGGGTTTTAAGGTTTTCGGGGCCGAATAATTAAACTAGTTAAAGTTTGTCTATTACAAGAACTGTCATAATTATGTTTGAAATAAGACGGTCTCTTTCTTGCTGTACAAATCAAGTAAGGCGGACGTATCATTGCTTCCCAGTAATAAATAATAAAGTACAATAAAAGTATTGCTCATATCAAGTTCAATTTCTTCTTTTTAAACCCCAACCTCCTATATAGTTTTACCTTATTTCTGAGAAAACGCGTGATATTGCGCTTTACCTCTACTGAAGCTCGGTCACCCAGCTTCTAACTAGTGGATATGAAATATGTAACTATGGTAAAAACTTAATCTAGAATGCTAGTGTCGCTATTTTCCCGTAACTTACACCGAAAAGTTCTAAATTCCTGTTTTGTGTTCAACATTTTGTTCGAACAAAATACAATCATTACAATACGGTTCGAGAAATCACTTAATAATGATATCGGATTTGCGTTAAACGTATTATGAATAATGACGCATTGTTAACAAAGTTTTTGAGTTTTATTTATGTTGGCGAAATTAATGGGACATTTTGGTAACTCATTTTAACTTATTTTCATCATCATCATCGTCCTAGCCTATTTACCTACGTCCCACTGCAGGGTTCAGGCCTCCTCTCGGAATGAGAAGGCTTGGGCCGTAGATCCCACGCGGGCCCAGTGCGGATTGGGAACTTTTTGAATTGAATTTCTTCGCAGGTGTGTGCAGGTTTCCTTACGATGTTTTCCTTCACCGTAAAGCTCATGGTAAATTTCAAATGTAATTTCGCACATAAACTCCGAAAAACTCAGAGGAGTTAGTCAGGATTTGAACCCACGACCCTCTACTTGACAGGCTATAGTTCAAACCGCTAGGCCACCACGGCTGAAGTTATTTTACTTATACTAATATTAAACTAACAATCTGTGGATTTTATTATCTGAAAATAAATAATTTTTATTTTTTTTTGATTATTGACTCCCCGCACCCCGCCACCCCTCAGTCAAAAAATAGTGGGGCGCGTCTTCGTGGATGGCTATCTATACCTATTTTTGCTGTTGAGCTCTTGCTGTGTATTTGCGCCATCTCTATTCTACTCAATAGAACTCTTTACCGTGTTGTAAATACAGTCTTTATTTAATTATTCACAGTGCGACTTTTCAAACTCGATTTGCCATTCCACTCCAAACTGCCTCTAGGGGCCAATATTCGGACCTTTCCCAGAATGAAAAGATCTAATCTGACTTTTTATCCAATTTCGGATCGGTCTTGGTTAAAAGAGCAATTGCGCCAAACTGTTTCTGACGAAAGAAAAACTATTTTGCTTTGTTGCTTTAGCTGTTAGTGTAAATGAGATGAGATTGACTGGTGTTGAGTTCAGAGTTTAATGGTACTGGCTTTATTACACCTTTCAATGTTCGCAAGCTGAAATTAATATCAAATTCTAGGTCTACGAGTACATTCCCTTGCAATTGTTAAAAATCAAGTTTTCTCAAAGATGCAATGAAATGTTAACCTTACGTTCCAAGTAACAGGCCGGGACGTATCACGAAGCAGGCGCGGTTAGACAAGTGCTATGTAATGGATTTTTATACAGAATTGCAGGCCTTGGCCGGGAAAGCGATCGTCTATTGTTTCATGTGACACAGCATCATGACGTTTATAGGTCTAAGGCATCATGGCATTTAGCCATTAAAAACAAACTATAAGCAATATTTGCGTTTTGGTTCATTATGTGATTCTGCCACTAATCTTATGAAAAAAAAAATGAATTGTTTGTTTTCTATTAAATCTGAGTTGACTTTCTCGTACGCACGCACGCACACACGCGTGCAAGCACGCACGCAGGCGCGTAAGCACATATTTTGGCATTTGTAATATTAGTAAGATTATAAATTACTTTATGTTTATTTATTTCGGTAAGTACCTAATATCATTACTTTCTTTTCTCTGTGACTTTTCTAAAGACTCTTTCTTTTAATAGCAATGTCATAAAAATTGAATACAGCCATACCGAAATTACGATATCGGCAAAAAATAATCAAAGCATCAATATTTTCCTGTTGTTTATCGTGTTTAATTAAAACAGTTATTTTTGCAAGAGCTCCAATTTTCAAACACGGTCGAGTTGTCAAACATTTATTTGAACGTGATATTAAGGTCATAAAAACAGTCGAACAAATAAATAGGACGGTCCTTTCACGTTCGCATTTGGATTCCAACGTAGCTGCATTTGCTAGCTTGCAGTTTTTACTGACAACATTGGAACTTGCGATGGAGAGGGCTATGCTCGATTTCTCTGCGAGATCATAATATTAGAAACGACGAAATTCGCACAAGAACTAAAGTCACTAACATAGCTCGAAGAATCGCCAGACTCAAGTGGCAAGACACGTCGCTTGTAGAACTGATAGCCGATGGGGCCAAAAGGTTCTTGACCACCAAAAGGTCCACGGATCGAAAGACGCAGTGTAGGTAAGGCCTCCAACGAAATGGAGCGACGACTTGGCTAAGGTTGCGGGGTTCCGGTTTGTTTGGCGAAATTTGGGGGAGGCCTATATTCAGCAGTGGACGATGACGTTGAATGATGATGAATTAAACTGCAATGGGAAATACGTATGCGCGATCTGCATACTGATTGTTTATTTACAGTCTGGTCCTTTTCATAAGTAAAGTAACGATTTTAAGAGCAACAATAAGATACACAACAAAGACTCTTTATTGAACACCATTGAGTAAGAAATAAGTAAAGAAAATATTATAGTGCATAGAGAAAATATTAGGAGGTAAGCAATAGGCAGTCTTATCGATCCAGAGCGATCTTTTCCAGGGAAACTTTTACAAAACATAAAGGGAATAGATTTGAGTAGGTGATGCAATTAAAATACAGCAAATGAAAGCAATTACATTAAACTAAATAAGTAAACATGCAATACACAATAACAACAAATGTCTTACTAATATTATGAAAAAGAAACTTTGTATGGGTGGATAGATTATAATAAAAATATCCCGGAAAATTGCATAGTTTCCGCAAGATAGCGATAAACGATTTCTTCGCAGATGGAGTCGGGGGTAGAAAAACATATCTGCTTGAATAAAATCCTAAAGGAACTAACTTCGCAAGCTTGGCAATACAACAGGCATTGCGGCAAGAACTTTGGCTCATTTAGTCCAGAGGCCGTATTGTCTAGCGCGTGGGCATTCGTGATTCGCCTTCTCTTTCTTAACTTATCCTATGCCGTGCGACAGAATGAATTGATAAAAATGATTGTGATTTCAAGTACGTTAGACCAAAAATTAATGATGAAGATTGTTGTAGATCTTTAATTTCTTTTGCTGATACGCTATCAAAATTTCTCAACGCGTTACTTGAATATAACTTCCAATTCTCTTCCTGTAGACTTCGGTTCCCTAGCATAAGTACTACCAGGGGCCTGTTGCATAACAAAGTACAACTTATATTACAAGCGGAACTCCCTTTCTAGTTAATATAACTGAAGCGAGAGTTCCGCTTTATGCAACAGGCCCCTGGAGAAGATAACTCACTATTGTGGCCTCTGACTTGTATAGAACAAGAATTGTCCTACCCTGAATTTTCAATCTCGCCACAACATCATCGACATACACACAAAGGGCACGGCTCATTCCGTCAAATCGTCCGGGACACGATTTGACGCCAGAGCCCATTAACCTGAGCCGGTACCCATTTACGTAGAATTACTTTTTCTGCAAACTGCCTGTTAAAAAGTCAAAGTGAAATGAAAGTAAAACGTGGAGGCGCGGATACCATTTGATACGTAAATTAAGAGTAATACCAACCATTTAGGGGGCAAAGGATCGTTATTCAGGTGATTACAATATTAATATGGTGAGATGGGAATGTCTGTTAACTGAGGCTTAATTAACATAATATTTAATAGGGCCCCTTTCTGGTAGCATCGCATTGTGTATTACAGGTACCTACTATATGTTTTCTATTTCTCGGAACTAGGTAGTTTAAGGGTTATAAATGTATCAATCATTTTTCTGAGTTATAAATAAAGTCACTCAACTTTTTCTTGACTTTTCGACAGTTTGTTTATTTTTAAGGCATTTTTCAATCAAGCCAGGTTTATAACGATAATTTCTTATAACTCGATAAATTGTTGTTTTAGCGTATAATAAGGTAGTCCAAGGGACAAATCCCTTTTTTGTTTTGATCATGTAATTTGAGGAACAACCTTTGTTAATTCGGTAACCAAAAATACACAATATTAAAACTTATTAATACAACATTTATTATTATATTACGTAACAAATCACAAAATATTTTGGAAAAAAACGTATATACTTTTTATCTAATTTTAAATATCTCTTAAGCTTGCCAATTTTCCGTGCCAAGAAAAAATTTATTGTGCCAATTGCGAGAATCAAATCAAAACCAACAGCTTACAAACTAGTAACGTAGAGAAGTCAACAAAGACCCACTCAAATAAATATGTCACGACGAATGTAGCAGACTTTTGTGAATAAATTTATCACAAAATTTTTTTTTTTGGATCATTCACGTAATGCTTAACGCTTTACGGTCTGTTTCACCATTATCTGTTAAATTCCTATTCTTTTGTACGGCAGATTATTTTGACCGTATAGTTCATTTCTTAAAATAAAAAAGTAATGGTAAATTTCAAGTGTAATTGCGCACGCAAACTCCGAGGTGTGAGGCCGGATTCGAACTCCTTCTCCTCCTCTTTAAGTGGCATAGGTCTAACCATTAGGTAAGCACGGTTTTTAAACCACTAAGCTACCATGGCTTTAATATGTCAGTAGCTGCGAGCAATACTACTATACGTACGCATACAATTTAGCCTGTTTTTTTAATGGGCTTGTACAAGTTAATGACGTCGTCACTCAGACACACTCCGCCGTAGTGGTTCTGGTTCACATAAGGTTGCCCTGCAAAGGATTTGCCCCAATTACTCAAAAACGAGTCTGGATTTTTAAACAGCGCTCGTTGTCTGTAATGTCACTATGATTGTAAGATTTACATCTAAATGAAAACTAGGTGATGTTGGTTTTGTTTTAGGTAATTGACTGATTTGAATTGAACAAACACGTTTAACATGTGTTATTTATGACGATAGCTGTTTGGAATTACCAGTTATCACTTTGAAAAGGAATTTAAAAAATGAATAACGACATGTCACATAAACGCATTAAAAATATAAACGCAATAGTAAATATAAACGTAATGAATGCACCAACATTATATAAAGGGCTTACGTTTATTTTTTACTTTAAACAATTTATAAAATGGCTGCAACTATGTTCGTTTTTGCTCTGATGCTGGCCGCTGCAGTGGCTGAAACGAGAGCATGTAAGACGGTCAAGATTTTGTCTGACATCACAAAGGATAGTGACAAGAAATTTTACGGTGAAGTTTTTCCGTGGTTGGCTGAGAACGTGGGTTCTGATTTAAAAATTGATTATTATATAAAAGACGGTGAAAAAGGTGGAGCGCTGATGTGTGTTCTGAAAGAATTAAAGAAAAATGTAAGAGTTCAAGCTACATATTTAAAATGCGAAGCCGACGGTGAAGCGGATTGTGTGAGCAAACAGCCAGTTACTAAGAAGAAAGTCTTTAAGTGTATCCGGAAAGGTAAGCTTGCAAAAAAAGTGGACAAGGAATTCAGTAAACAGAATCCAGCTGTAACTCCACTCATCATCATCAATAAGGGACAGCAAACAGCCACGGATTCAAAGACCTTGCTCCAGAGAATATGTGCCTTATTCGGAAATAAACAACCTTATGGTTGTCTGCATCCTTTACCCGAACCTACTACTACAACAGCAACCACATCATCAACTATCACCACAACTCCTTTAATTACTACTATACCATCCTCCACCACTGCAGAACCTCTCTCAACTACCACTGAACCACCTTCAACCACCACTGCACCTTCTTCAACCACCACTGAACTACCTTTAACCACCACAGAATCACCTTCAACCACTCCTCTACCTTCTTCAACCACAACTGAACAAGCTGCAACCACCACTGAATTACCTGTAACCACCACTCCACTTCCTTCAACCACCACTGAACAATCTTCAACCATTACTGCTCCTTCAACTAGCACACAACTACCTTCAACCACAACTACTCTTTCAACCACTACTGCACCACCTTCTACTGTAACTGAACCACCTTCTACTACTACTGTAATAACTTCTACCAGTATTGCTCCTTCAACCACCACTGAATAACCTTCTACCACCACTGCCCCTACATCAAATACCCCTGAACATCTCTCAACTACCACTGAACCACCTTCAACCACCACTGCACCTTCTTCAACCACCACTGAACTACCTTTAACCACCACAGAATCACCTTCAACCACTCTTCTACCTTCTTCAACCACAACTGAACAAGCTTCAACCACCACTGAATTACCTGTAACCACCACTCCACTTCCTTCAACCACCACTGAACAATCTTCAACCATTACTGCTCCTTCAACTAGCACACAACTACCTACAACCACAACTACTCTTTCAACCACTACTGCACCACCTTCTACTGTAACTGAATCACCTTCTACTACTACTGTAATAACTTCTTCCAGTATTGCTCCTTCAACCACCACTGAATCACCTTCTACCACCACTGCCCCTACATCAACTACCCCTGAACCTCTTTCAACTACTTCTGAATCTTCTTCATCTACTACCCAATTTCCCTCAACCACCCCAACTGAAACACCGAGTAGCTCTGCAACGTTTTCTACTACCGAGGGAACAACTGGTTCAGATGCATTGAGCACAGCTGCATCAGATAGCATTGATGAACCTCCTTCATCCACTTTCCCTACAGAAGCATCTCCATCGGATAACGTTGACACAACAACCAACGCCGCCGAACCGATCACAACTCCTGACGACTTTTACTTTTGGCATATTTTTAAGATTGTATAATTATATTATGACTATATATATAGGTTGGTCGTATTGACAGATAGTCTGTTGGAATGAGTCTGTGTTTAATTTTAAAAGGGTTGGAAATTGAACTCAACTGTTAACCATTTTAAATGCCGTTATTGTAATTTAAGTCTTAATTTAACGATAAGGGTCAGATAATTCATTTCATATCTAGACTATTTTTGGAGTAGCAACAGTATAATGAAAAAGCTAAACTGGTGCCCTTTATTTGTCGGTATTTTAAGGACAATTTGAAATTAAAATTGACATGAAGATAGGTGTACTTTAAATTAACTCATAATATTACTTTCACAAAATATTTATGAAATCACTAATAATAACTATACGCGGACGGATATGCGAGTAGAAGTTATGTTAATAATCGCGAAGAACCAACTTGCTTGACCTGGCACCAGGAAAGATGGTCATGATTGTATTCACTACTTCTTTGGACAATGGTTGAAACCGTTTAATACAGACAGAAATAGTTTAATGTGATTGGAATGGCGCGTGTTAGCAAATGTTAACTGAAATATTGTGACACTATTTTAGAAATATTGTAATAATGTTTATGACTAAGTTCGTGTTGTATTACTGTATTAAAATTTAATGTTAATATACTTTTTATATAAAACTATGATATTTTTTTATCCTTTCAATAATCAGTTACCATATTGACAAAATACTGGAACAAATAAAATGATACAATACATGATGATGATGAGTATATATAAAATACATTTTCAATCAGGCTTTACAAAATTTTTTACTAATCACTAAAGATAAAAAACAAAATAATGATCAAAAAATTATTTAAGTGGTCTAAGATCAAATTAATTAATAGTATAGGTAACCAAAATTAAATGATTTATCTCAAATATTTTCAATGTGCAGACACCAATACAGTGTGCTTGCAATTTAAATTTATTAAAACTTCATGCATACTGCGCCTTATTTCTTCAATATATCCGACTGATAATGGTTGAAACACTAGTAGAACTACTCATCATTTATTATGTTTGGTGGTAAATTATATTTAGGCGATCAATTAAATAATAGTCTTAAACAAAATACCTACGTACACCGAATACCTCATGAGTTCAAATCCTTATGCAAAATTGAAATCTGTAAACTGTATGGCATCAATAGCTTTTTTATCACTTGTCCCTTTGTCTGCTTTGAAATCAAGATAAATGATTGCCTGGATTAATGATGGCTGCCACGGCCAGGTCTGACTAATGTTTAGAATTTGTCTGGTATTCACACAAGGGTCCTTAGATGTCCACTAGAATTATTGCCCACAATAATGTTTCTTGGACGAATATTACAGATATTAATGGAAGGAATTGTTGGTACATATTCGGATTTTCTCATGTTGTATCGAAAGGCGTTATACGGAAGAGTACCTAATTGCAATTTGAGTTTATTGGGTGAGGCTGTTAACAATTGATTGTAGGCACTTATTCTAGAAAATAGTGGTTATCATATTTTTTGGGTTTAATTCACTTCATTGTGTACTCAGATTTTAGCCGCGGTAATTCCTCTGCGATACACCTGCGAATCAATTCTATGATATATGTAAAGTTCCCAATCCGCACTGGCTCGTCGTGGAAACCATACTACAATCCTTTTCATTCTGAGAGGACGCTTGTACCCAGCATTAAGACGTTTATACCCCGGAGATATAATGACGAAGGTCAAAATACGGCTCGAGCTTTCTTACAGTGAATATTACATAGATTTTCCTTCTCAGGCATTTCGATGTCATCAAGCCATTTACTTTGAAAAGGTTTCACAAAATCATACGATTCAACTGGAGCTGTATATGTATGTATTTAAATAGTAAGAGCCGTCGTCGCCATCAACATTGTTATTTCAATCTCCGTTGACCTTTTCCAAATCGAAAGATGTTATCTCATTTAATTCCACCTTAACTCGGTAAAATCTCCGTGCATGGGGACTATATCACGTATAGTTCATATAACCCGGACCAAATAAACTGGAGGAACTACAGAAACTCGTAGCAGTTTACAGTAGATTACTTTGATACTCAGGATTTCTTTTGTTAACTTTACAGTGAAATAAAACTTTGTAGCGTTTTTGAAGCCGTTTTAATTCGGAAAGGGAAGGGATTATTCGGAGGTATTTTTAAAGTTCTAAAAGAATTCCGGTACAATGTCAGAGAATAAATTAGGGGGTTATTTCTTTTTAGTATCATAAAGTTGCAATCTTAAGGGCGGAGGGAAATTACGAGGTCAAAGATTTACAGACTCAACTTTTTTAGCATTACGTGTACCTGTATAGTGTAATAAAATAATAACTTTTCTTTTTCATTAAATAGTGGCTTTATAACTGGATATTTATTTACAATATTATTAATATTTATATTATACTATCTTTAAGCCGTGGTTTCCCTCATGTTGCAAAACTTTTTAAGTACGACGTACGACGTTCGCACGTGACAGTGTGGGCAGGGCACATCGCTCGTAGAATTGACAGCCGATGGGGCCGAAAAGTTCTCGAGTGGCGTTCGCGGACCGGAAGACTCAGTGTAGGTAGGCCTCCGACAAGATAGAGCGACGACCTGGTTAAGGTTGCTGGAACGCCTTGGATGCGGATGGCGCAGGACCGATCTGTTGGTGAGCCTTGGGGGAGGCCTATGTTCAGCAGCGGACGTTCGGCTGAAATGATGACGATAATGATGATGAAAACGTTCGCTCGGATCGTTCGACATCTATTGATTAATTATAAACACGCAATAGCACGAGATTTTGACAGCCTATGTACTTCAATGTTTTTGGACAGCTTCTATTATAATTTAAATTAAAAATGCTATTCAAGAGGAACATTAACATAATACATAGTAAGTTTAAGTCATGTTGGAGACTGAAAACCAGCGGGCTGTGTCACATTTATTTATCTCGTACTTGTGAACTAGGTAATGTGTACTAATTTTGTAAATTGATAACTTTTGCATGATACATAACAAAAACCGGCCAAGAGCGTGTCGGACACGCCCAAGATAGGGTTCCATAGCCATTACGAAAAAATCAAGTAATATTTTTCTAAGGATTTCGTATGTGTACGGACCAATATCTGGAGATATCTAGGCTAAATTCAAAAACAAGAAAAGAGACTTCATTCCTCTCTAAGAGTCGCATAATTAAGTATGGAGTACCGCAGGGATCTGTACTAGGCCCACTATGCTTTATTATTTATATTAATGACTTGCCGAGAGTAGTGGAACATCCAATGACTCTGTTTGCGGATGACTGTACAGTGGTAATAGAATGTAAAGATAAAATGACATATGAATTCGACATTAATTCTTCTATGAATCTGATTATTTCCTGGCTAAAAAGAAACAACCTTAAAGTTAACCTTACAAAAACTAAGTCGATGCAATTTAGCCAACGTAAGACTGCACCGCAGATTTGCATTGAACATCAAGGTAGAGTACTAGATGAGGCAGAAACAATTAACTTCTTAGGGGTACGAATTGATAAAAATATTAATTGGAAAAATCATGTAGAAGTTGTTTGTTCAAAACTGGCAGCGTCAGCATATGCGCTTCACAAGTTAAGACAGGTAGTGAATGCGGAAATAGTTTTGTCAGCATACCACGCACTAGTAGGATCCATTCTTAGATATGGCGTAATTTTTTGGGGAAATTGCACAGATAGAGAAAAGGTATTAATATCACAAAAAAGATGTATTAAAGCAATGTTTGGCCTTAAACCGCTAGATAGTAGCAGACCATATTTTAAAAAATATAAGTTACTGACATTTCCTTCAACCTATATTTATGAAGTAGCTGTATTCGTTAAAAATAACCCTGATAAATTTCAACGTCATTGTGTAAGTAACTATCTCAGACCACGTGATAATGATAGGATAGTGAGCAGGGTCACCAATACTGCCCTATTAAAAAAAAGTATATTTGGTCTAGCGCCTAAAGTTTACAATAAAATACCATTAGAAGTTAGGAATTGTACTATTGACATATTTAAGAAGAGGATGATGGAATTGTTACTGGAAAAATGTTATTATAATCTTAATGAATTTCTGAATGATAATAGTTTTTAGGTTTCTTGAAGTACTTATTTAATTTTGATTGTGTTGTTGTTCTGATTATTATTGTATTAGAAAATAGGATCATTTTATTCAATTATTATTCTGTTAGATATAATTATTATTATTATTGACATAAAAATTTGTACGCCGAAAGGCAGAACATGACGGACATTATTTTAAACCTGTGACCATTATGTAAACTTACTCATGTTTTTACAAATAAATTATTATCTTATCTTATTATCTTATCTATCTTATCTTATCTTATCTTCCAAGTTTAGGTACGTTTATACCTTAAGCTACTATTTACTCTTAAACTACAAATAATTCCCAAGCAATCTTAGCCGCTATAATTTTTCTTGTAAATTTAATATATTTACTACCATTCTGAATTTTTTCAAATTTTTCCACCCAACAGTTTAGATTTTAGAGGGGGGGGGCCGGTCGATTTTAATGAAAATTTTCACTTTAAAGTTGAATATTTCGCAAACAGATCACTGAATAGAAAAATCATGTTAGCAACCCCCTAATGGTTTTAAAAGACCTATCCAACGATACCCCGCACTATAGGATTAGTCGAGAAAAAAAAATCACCCCCACTATACGTCTATGGGAGGTACCCGAAAAAAAAATATTTATAATTTTTTTATTTTACCACTTTGTTGGCGTAACTGATATGTATATTCATGCCAAATTACAGCTTTTTAGTACTAACAGTCTCTGAGCTTAGCCGCGGACAGACAGACAGACAGACAGACAGACGGGCAGACATGGCGAAACTATAAGGGTTCCTAGTTGACTACGGAACCCTAAAAACGCTTCCTTCCTAGAAGAGTGGAGGCAGAGGCTATTGTTTCCACCGGTTCACTCTTGATCTGACCTTCAAGACATCCCCAATCTGATCATGGAATGTCCTTCTTAGTCTTTTTGCATGTTGGTAAATAAATTAAAAAATATTTTTCGTAAAACGACAGATTTAAAAGAAATATTATTGAAAAATAAATCTGCATATACATACGACTTAATATTCTTCTTCAAGGAAGACGATTAAAATGCAGTAAAAAGTAACCATGACACATAAACATGTACACCTACCTTCTGTAGTAAAAACAAACTCATTAAAACCAAGGAATGCAACTTTGAAATCGTTATTGAAGGCTGAATAAATGTTATTATTTCCCATTTAGATAACGGTTTTCAATAATTACGATACCGCAGCGTTAACAGCGTTGATAATGATAACATTTCTGACCCGATTCAAACCATTGTCAAATTTATTATTTACCGGTAAAAATTTTAGGGGCTAAATTCAGGAACGGCCCAAAGATCGAATTACCGCTCGCAAACCGTGTTGGGCCGTTCCTGAATTTAACCCCTGTGGGCTTATTGTCTAACGTTTTTGGCGCTTGCCTTCGCAATCGCTATCTCTTTCTGTCAAACGGTATAAAACGTTGACAGAAAGAGATAGTGAAATCGAAGGCAAGCGCCAAAAGCGTTAGACAATACGGCCTCTGATCTCTAAAGCTGCGCCACCACTAGAGATGTGGGGGAAGCTGAGCTGCTATTTGTGAGGAAAATGAAGTATGTAAGTATAAAATACAGGATGACATCGGAAAAATAATCAGAAATGTTACGACTTAACTGAACATTGAAGTGCGAACATAAAATAAAGAACATACAACCGAATTGAGAACCTTCTCCTTTTTTGGAAGTCAGTTAATAAAATAGATATGTAGGTGGTTAAATGCAGTTATTATTCTTAATCACAACAATGTTAAAAAATAAATAATTTTGTGCTGACAGTGTGGTCGCTCTACTGATAATAAAGATAAACGTATCTCACGTGCCTCAATGTCCACTTCACTTAAATATCTTTTCAAATATGATTACCACACAATATCATCGCTAAAATAGTTAAAGGGGACAAAAAAAAAAACAGTTTTTGTTTTGCGTAAAGATTGTAAATTGTCGGGTCACCACTGAGCGAGCTGCCTCGCGAGGCAAGCGTATGGAGTGCACGGGGCTTAGTAGCTTAGTACTTGTCACTTACACTTGTCAGAAGTGTGTGAACATATTGTACAAGTGCTTAGTATTATGTATATATAATACACGCATCTGACAAAAGTGTAAGTGACTAGTACACAGTCGGTGCCCTAACATAAGTATCCAACTTTTCTACACAACTTGTATGAAAAAGTGGATACTTAAGTTAGGGAACCGACCGTACTAAGCATTAGCTACTAAGCTCGTGTAAACCTAGCATTAGGCATGATTTTGATCTACACAAAGCTCAAAATCGTACCGAAAATGGATGCCTCGCGAGGCGGCTCGCTCAGTGGAGACCCGGCTATTGGCTATCATTATCGCATCTGAAAAAGTGGTTTCTGATTACTAAGCCCCGTTATCAAGCGGGTAGTTTGGTGGATACCTAACATTAGTGATGTGCAATACAAACTATCGAAGTCTTGTCGTTGTAGCTATGTATGGGAACTCTAAAATAAATCTGAAAACTCAATTCAAAAAGTATATTATTGACATTGCACATCACTAATATTAGGTAGCCACCAAACTGCCTGCTTGATAATGGGGTATACCTACTGATTACGCCTCCAATATCACCCTGTATAATGTTATATTTTCCTGGCATACCGCTCCGCTTCCTCGTTCGTAAGTCGAAGAATCGAATCAAGATCTTACTTTTTTTAGGACCGCCTTTAATTTTTATCTTAACTATTTTTAATGTGTTGCAATAACCAGTGGTGGCTATAGAAAATTTACTTGTACCTAACCTGTTCAAATACAGGGTGAATTCAAATTGGTGATACTAAATTAGTGTTTTGTACTCAGATAATGATGAACAATATAATGCGCTAACTCATTTGTTTTAATTAGTCTTAAAATAAACAAATAAAATAACCGCTGACTCCCTTCTTGACCAGTGTTGTACTGCAGAACGAGCCAGACTTCTAGCAGTAAGAACAAAAGAGGCTGGTTTCTGGCTCCACGCACACCCATCTGCAACCACTGGCACTTTTCTTGACCCCAATACTCTCCGTTTCGCAGTTTGTTTACGTCTTGGGGTCCCGGTCTGCGCTCTAGATCGTTGCCCCTGCGGAAGCGATGTAGACCGGCTTGGGCACCACGGACTCTCCTGCCAGAAGAGCGCGGGCCGCTTCGCGAGACATGCTGCCCTTAACGACATTATTCGTCGGTCTCTTGCGTCGGCTAACGTGCCGGCTCTCCTGGAGCCATCAGGTATTTCAAGAGACGACGGCAAGAGACCAGACGGTATGTCGTTGATCCCGTGGAGTATGGGAAGGGTTCTGGTGTGGGATGCAACCTGTGTAGACACACTAGCCCCTTCTCATATCCACCGGACCTCCACAAGGGCAGCAGCCACAGCAGAGGCGGCCGAAACCGCTAAAATTGGCAAGTATAGTGGTCTCGGCGCCGAATATAATTTCACCCCTTTCGGTGTCGAGACCCTTGGTCCGTGGGGCCCAGGAGCACTAAGCCTCTTCAAAGAGATTTCGAAGAGGCTTATAGATGCTATATACCGGTGACCGAAGAGCTGGCAGCTACCTCGCTCAAAGAATTAGCCTATCGATTCAACGAGGAAATGCTGCCAGCATCATCGGCACAATGCCGCAGGGGCCTTTTTTAGATATAGTTTAGTTTTTAATTTAGTTTGTAATAGCATTATTTTTGTTTGTTTAGATCTTGTTTAGTTTTTAATTTAGTTTGTAATATTTAGTTTATAGTTAAGTTTTATTCATTGTTATTTTTTCTTAATTGTTTTAATTAATTAATACCAATATAGAGTAACACAAAAAAAAAAATTATATAAGACTAATTAAAACAAAAGAAATAGCGCATTATATTGTTCATCATTAACTGAGTACGCGACACTAATTTTGTATCACCAATTTGAATTCACCTGTGTACCCACAACCTGTAATGTAACATAATATGATCAAAAGTAGAACGGAAACTTCTTAATAGGTTCCTCTAGTACTCTTTGAATATGAAACCCTAAAAACGTGGATGGCCTTGTTATACCTTATCGTCCCAAAGAGAGCATGCAACCCGTAACCCTTGAGGTTATTACGTAGTCCACTGGACACCTTGCCCTATGCCATACTAAATAATGGAAATAACCGTCCCACCGGCAGTAAACTGTCCAAGAAAATTAGGACAGGCCATGAAGACATCTGCAAATCGCTCCCGAAACATAAAAAAGAAAAACCCAAGGAGGCAATAAAATCGTTGGGCTCCCTCCAGTCTTAAGGGCCTGGTCATTACAATGTTTTGGCGGAAAATTAAATGGATCTCATGACTGTCTATGGGCTGTTTTACGCTTCATCGGATTCAGAATGAAGCCAAAGAAGGGATCAGCGTTGTAGTTGAAATGGTAAGATTCCAATTTGTACTTATGTTTCAATGCACATTTCCGAAGACTCTTCGGAATGGATATTTCAAAATTTATTTAATATGTGTCCCTGTCCCATGAATCACACATTAATGATGTTCACTTCTAACATGGAAAGTTATGTCCAAATTTGATCACATTTGATTCATGAACGTGTCAGACCAAATTATAAAACTACTATCTGTTGCCCGCGACTTTGTCTGCGAAGAATAGAGGTATGAAAAATAGCCTATGACCACCAAAACCTACCAAATATAAACAAAAAAATTCATAAAAATCGGTCAAGCTGTTTCGGAGGAGTTCGATAACAAGCACTGTGAGAGTGTGAGAGGCTCGCTTCGATTTATTTTATTTGTTATTTTTTGCACCGAAATCCGGGCCTTTAGGGCGTCTCGGTAAGACGGCTGTCTCACAAACCGCAGCGGATCTGTCTGTCACGGAAGGAAAACAATTAATAAGAATCAGCCTCGCCGCTGTGAACATCGCTGAGATTTTTTGTTAAGACCCCAAACGAGTCTGTTGTTAATTTAGTTATTGAGGACGTTTCTCGGAGGAGTAGGTACACATGAATCAATTGATCGAACGTATCTTTATGCCGTTCTTGGCGGGGGATGAGGTTACTACTTTTGTCGACCAAGTAAGTGCTTTATACCATTTTTTAAGGGATCCAATCTTATCATCATCATCATCATCATCCCAGCACAGGCCTCCTCTCAAAATGAGAGCAGGGCTTGGGTCGTAGTTCCCACGTGGGCTCAATGCGGATTGGGAACTTCGCACACACCATTGAATTTCTTTGCAGGTAATGGTAAATTTCAAATGTAATTTTGCACATAAATTCCAAAAAAATTATGAATATAATTGAATTAAACATTAAGGAGGGTCCCGATAACCTTACACGGAATGGTGATGATGGTGTGGTGGTGGTGGTGGGATCTCACATGGTGTATATTTTGACATAACTAAAAATTTGTACGGAACCCTCGGTGGACGAGTCCGACTCGCACTTGGCCGGTTTTTTATACAGTGTGGGCTTGCATTTAACCACAATCATGCCTGATGGAAAGCGAAGATGAGGCATACGATCTAGGAAATTCTCATTATATCTAGACTTGAAAACAGAGATGTAGCAACTCTACCATCTCAGGCAGATAAGGTTACCAAGGCTGGGTCAATGTATAGACGGGAGCTTGCTCTATTTAATCTACCGTCATTAAATAAGCTACTGTCAGTTAATACCAGTTAAAACTGTTATATTTTGGTACTCTTTTGTTATATTTTACCGCCTTTAAAAACACTTACTATCGATTTCACCGCTGGCCGCTTAGAGGAAGCGATTCAAGAAAATCCTAAGAGATAAAATGGCATTCAACCGACAGTATTCTTGCATTAATTATTATTAAGGCCCTACCGAGCTTTTGGCGCTAATCGATTTAAGGTATTCTATGCTGCCCTCGTAATGGCAAGTAATCGACAAAAAAATCGATTTTGACTTTTTACGCAAAATGTCACCGGTGAATTCGTCCAGTGCCATTTTGCGTAAAAACTCAAAATCGATTTTTTTGTCGATTACTGCATTCTTCATTACGAGGGCAGTATGCACTCGTGTATGTGTGCCTGAGAGTGGGGTGGGTGGGGCCAAAAGGTTCTCTAGTGGGGGGTGTTCACGGACCGGAAGACGCAGTGTCGGTAGGCCTCCAACAAGATAAAGAGACGACCTGGTTAAAGTTGCGGGACCGCGTTGGATGCGGATAGCGCAGCACCGGCATGTTTGGCGAACCGTGGGGGAGTGGACGTCTTTCGGCTGAAATGATGATGATGATGATTAAATTGGAGTATTCAGATAGGTAGGTGTCTGTTAGACACTTGACAATTCTTCTTAGCATTTGTACGATAATATTGATTATGTCCACATTCCGATATAACGTGCGGGGAAAACCAAAGGGAACTAAGTAAGTACGTAAATTATGTTAAAGCTTTCGGTCACATATTTGCATGTCTCGTGAGAATCAAGTTCACGTAAGTATGTACATACCTATATTGACGTGTTTGAAGTTTCCGGCCGATGGGGACCCGCTGAAGTACATAAGCGTACATAAAGCTGACATACATTGTATTGTATCGTAAAGGTCGTCCTTTGTAACATAATATTTAAATTAATGAATAACACCCATACAAATTTCAAGTTTATTTATAATATTAGTATAAAAGGTAACGTGAGTCATTGTGGTTTTTAATTGGATACTGACTCAGCATAATACTGAGACGTTTATAGCAGCCCAGTGTAGATTTTTAGCTAGCACCGTAGTTGCCATTTACTTTAAAACTTATGCTTTACATAACACTTTCCAACGGGGCCCCATATTCTTTGGTCACCGAAGGCCACGGCATGTCCTAAAAGCCGCCAGCCGCCTTTCGGTCCGCGGTCGCCACTCGAGAATCTTATCCCCCCCTACGGTTTTCATGTAAAACAAAACAATTATTGAAACAAGTTGTCAAAGCTTAAAAGGTGAAAAAAATCTTTGATGCTTTTGTTGGAAAGGGAATTCGTGACGCGATATAAGAGGCTCATCTTGAACTGAATACTAAGCAACCACTCTAGCTGAATGTCGAGTGTTCCGAATAAACTTAGAACGATATTCATACTAAGTAATAAGTATTGGGATAGTATTATAATTCTTCTGAAAATTTGGACAGACCGGATTTTTGATATTCGTGTTGTGAGAAATGAAAATTTACGTACACACCCGTAAGGTGATAATGTAGTGTTTACTTTGTACTTACGATTTTTATCCTCTTCAACAGTTAATTTTCACTTCTTGTCGTACGTCGTGTGTCGTCTTAAAACTAAAATGGAGTTAAGTCATCTTCATTTCTTTCTGTAGGATCCTGCAACGTCACAAAAGCTAAACAACACAGATTCACTTGGTTTTCACTGCGTATTTTCACGTTACAACCACTTTTTGATTCGTCTTTGAAGGACTCTACCTTTATTGCTCCTTTTCTATGTTTTACGGTTTCTCTGGAGTTTCGGGCTTCACGGTAGCTGGTGCGCGCTACTTTTTCCTGTAAATTATGCCTAATTTTAATTATTTTCTTCGCTCGGTGTAAATGTTATGATCTTGAATACAAAAACTGACATTTTATGACAAGCTTGTTTATCCGCTTGTCATGACAATTATTTTCGATTTTCCTTCCAAAAAAGAATATTTTAGATCAAACCTCCCCCTAAATTCATTAATTAGTCTTGGCCACGACCACAAATTTGTTTTTAATTTAAAATTTTGTGCGTTCTGATTTCCGAGTTGCCCTCGAGAGCGGAGTTGCGTCAGACAGCTATATAAGCCAGTACAAAGGCCGAATTTATTCAGTTTTTCGTCAGCTTCCTAACAAGGAAGAAATCGATAAGGTCTACCCTGGGGCCACGCTGGTCCCGGGGTTCTACAAGGCTCGCGTCAAACGTCAAAGTCTATCTGAAGTCTCCGCATTCTGTCCGAAGTCTCCGTGAATTGTCCGAAATTTCCGCGACCTGTCCGAAGTCTCCGCGACCTGTCCGAAGTCTCCGCGACCTGTCCGAAGCCTCCGCGAGTGTCAAAGTCATCAACTTCGCCAGGCGCTATCTCCGCCTTCATCAGGCGCTGTCTCTGCCTTCAACAAGCGCTGTCTCCGCCTTCACAAGGCGCCGTCTCCGCCTTCACCAAGTGCTGTCTTCGCCTTTACCAGGCACTGTATCCATCTACATCAGTTAAACTGTCTCCACCTACGCCGGATACTGCCGCCATCTTCATCGTTCGCTATCCGTATCGTGCGCGGCCACGCCTGATCCGCGCATTGTTCGCGCCTGGCCCGGGCGCTACCTGAGTGCTGTGGTGCCTGCTGCCCACACCTGGTCTGCGCGTTGTTGCGCCTGACCGTCTGCTGCCTGTTGCCACATCGTGCGCTGTCAGCGCTACGTGACTGAGCGCTGACAGCGCCTCACCGAAGCCTCCTCCTTCGTCCGCTCCGCTAACACCTCCACTCTTACCCACACACACAATCCCGTCCACCCACTACATCACACCACTCCACCCACATCCATAATTTATTGTAAATAATTTATTTTTCTAATTTTCTTGTAAATAAATGGTTCTTTAGTTATTTTATTTTTCATTTCATAATTTAGGTTAGGTCTTTAATTAGTTTTAACTGTCGCTTCACGACAGATATTTGGTACGAATAATGTAGAAAGGATGTAAATGGAATGCAAGTACCTACCTACCTACAGGCAACAAAAAGTGCCGCCGTGAAAAAAGCATTTAACTAAATAATTATTAAAAACCGGCCAAGTGCGAGTCGGATTCGCGCATGAAGGGTTTCGTACCATTATTTATAAAAACGGAAAAAAAATCACGTTTGTTGTATGGGAGCCCCCTTAAATATTTGTTTTAATTAATTTAATTATTTATTTTTAATGTGAATATTTCAAGCTTATGTTGCCCCTATCAATATCGAGCAAAACGAGCAATAAATCACGTTTGCTATATGGGAGCCCCCTTAAATATTTATTTTAGTTACCTATCGTATCCTCGAAAAATTTTTTTCCGAATATTTAAAATCCCGAATGCTTCAAAATTAAATTTGTAAATATTTCAGGATTTTTATAAAACAACCCTAACCTAACCTAAAGGGTTATGAAACGATGGTCCTGAAATAAATCCTGAAATATTTACAGTTTTAGAAAAAAATGCTTTCGGACAAATGAAATGATTGTAACCTTCGGAAAAAAAATTATCTAAACATTGATAGGTTCCCATTTATTTTATTCTGTTTACTAGTGTTTGTTGTTATAGCGGCAACCGACATACATCATCTGTAAAAATTTCAACTGTCTAGTTATTTCGGTTCATGAGATACAGCCTGGTGACAGACGGACAGACAGACGGACGGACAGCGTTTTTACCCTTTGGGTACGGAAGCTAAAAATTATACTTATTAACAAAAAAACTTATTACAGCAGAATTTATTCCGGTCAATCGTTTAATATGATCCAACTTTAAACAGTTTAAAACTTGCTTTCATTCGTATAGCTAAAAGATCTAATTTCCCTGGCTTACAGAACATTGGCACGTTGCATCTCGTGTTTTATGGCGCAACGTAGCGTCACGAATCGAGGAGATTCCCCTCGAACGGCTCATTCCTGTGATTTAATAAAATAAACTGTGATTGTCGCGTGATGTCGTCATTTCGGGCACTTAAGCTTCCGAGGCAGAAGAAATTCGCTGTAGGTACTGAGATAAGTCAAGACGAGGCGATCGATTTGCTGGCAATTTTCTTTTCTGTAAGCTAAGTTCAATGCTAAAAATATGCTTGGTTGTGTGTGGACTTCGCCGACAAAAGGATTGAGATCTAAATCTAAATGATAACCGTTCCATTGATCAATTTATTTTACGGATAAATGTGATGTCGTCTCTGTTTGTTTTGTTTGAATAGACGGAGACGGCATCACATTTATCCGTCAGTTAAAATTAATCAATGGGTGGTGAAACAGCCCCTTAGTCTATAATATTCTAATACAATTGGTAAATTACATTCGAATATTTGTACGGCAAGTTTTGGTACATTAAGTTATTAGAAATAATGACTTAATTGCTATTCGACACTATTTTGGACGTTGCTCTTTACTCATTAAGGAACATGTGATTGTTATAGCTTCACGAACAACACTAATTATTTACCTTGCGCTACTGCTCGTAATATGGCATTCATTATTCAAGAGTTACCGGGAAATGTATGTTTGTAAAACGCCCCTATTCATTCAACAACAAGAGTGTTATACTTTTTAGGGTTCCTTAGTCCTGCAAGGAACCAGTGACGAAGTGTACTAACAACCCGATTCTCCCCGGGTTGGCTAAACTTTCGAAGATAACTATACCAAACGCTTCTCTTCCATTACTGTACGTTTAAGAAGAGGATAAATGGGGGCTTTAGTTTTTTTTTGCTCCAGCTTTACTTGCAAAAATTTTCACGCCCTGCCACTGCAAGGAACCCTAGTTTCGCCATGTCCGTATGTCTGTCTATCCGTCTGCGGCTTAGCTTAGGAACTGTTAATGCTAGGAAGCTGTATTTTGCATGGGTATTTATTAAACACGCGGACAAAGTGCCAGGTAAAACAAAATCTTGAAAAAAATCTCGTTACACCCGTAGTGCGGGATATCGTTGGACAGTGGGATGCCTTTCAAAAACATAGGGTTGGTAAGATTATTTATTTTGACAATTTAGGGATTCGCTAATAAAATTATTTAGCTTTAGGAGAGCTGTTTCACCACTTTTTAGGGTTCCGTAGCCAAATGGCAAATAATGGAACCCTTATGGATTCGTCATGTCTGTCTGTCTGTCTGTCCGTCTGTCCATCCGTATGTCACAGCCACTTTTTTCCGAAACTATACGAACTATGCTATTGAAACTAGGTAAGTAGATGTATTCTGTGAACTGCATTAAGTTAAGAGGATACGATGCGCACCATTTCTCCATACAAACGTAATCCCCTGTTTCCTCCCTGGATAATGGCTTTAGAGCCAAATTTTTTTTACTGTGTAATCTGTATCTACCACAGCTATGCCCCTAGGTTTCGTTTTTTTCCATATTTCAATTAACATAAGAAATATGAGCTTTCAAAAACTGAAAAAATTGCCCAATTTCAACGTCATTTTCAGACACCCATCAGAAAAGAATCCCTCATATAAACAAAAAAGGAAAACATAGGGGCATAGCTAAATGTATCCTCTAATTATATTTGAAAAAAATAATTTTATTGGTCCAGTTTTCGAGAAGAAAACAGGGGATTACGAAATGCTGTTTTGATCAATTTTACGCGCCTATTAACGGTCTGAGCTGCAGTTGTCCCGCTCTCGCTGTACTGACACGGAGGGGTTCGGGCGAGACAGCGACATTTCATTAAAATACCTATTTCTCAAAAGTCTCTCAGCTATCGTACCCTCTTAAGAATTTCACACAAAAATAGAAAAAAAAAACAATAATTTTTGGGGGTTCCCCATTACTTAGAACTGAAACTCAAAAATTTTTTTTTCATCAAACTCATACGTGTGGGGTGTATATGGATAGGTCTTCAAAAATGATATTGAGGTTTCTAATATCATTTTTTTCTAAACTGAATAGTTTGCGCGAGAGACACTTCCAAAGTGGTAAAATGTGTGTCGCACCTGTAACTTCTAAAATAAGTGAATGATAAAACTAAAAAAAATATATGATGTACATTACCATGTAAACTTCCACCGAAAAATGGTTTGAATGAGATCTAGTTTGTCTGTCTGTCTATATCAGTAACCAATCTACAATGATCCCACACTGCGCACATTTTGTTTAGGAGCAGGGGTCTGCTAAGACTGGATGTTCATAGATCATTATAAATTTGTACGGAACCGCGTTGCGCGAGTCCGACTCGCTCTTGGCCGGTTTTTCTTATTTTTTCCTGAACTGATATAACTTGACCTCTCGCCGGTCGGTCCATCTTGTGCTCTTCCCACGCCAAGCCAAAAGACGTCCACACTGGACAACGGCCCAAAGAGTTCCACCACGATCGGTCCTGCGCGCATCTCCTGGGACCTTTACTATATCGTCGGACCATCTTCTAGGGGGCCTTCCCACGCCATGTCATCCGGTTTCCGGTCACTACTCTAGAACCTCACTGCCCTGCCGGTCACACTAACGACAAGTTTAAATATTATACTTAACTAGCTTTTGCCCGCGGCTTCGCTCGCGTGTACCATGCGTATTCCAAAGAACCAAGATATATCAAGCAAGCAAGCATACAGGCAAGCAAGCAAGCAAGCATGCACGCAAGCAAGCAAGCGTGCAAGAAAACGTGCAAGTAAGCGTGCAAGCAAGCGTACAAGTAAGCCCGACTAAACTTTCTTTATATACAAATTTTTTCACTAATTCGGAAGCGGGCACTAAAATAACCAGACTTGTTAATAATATAAAACCTATTATTACTTTCCCCTGTCCCTGCATTAGGTATAATTCAATGTTTTCTTACCTTCTACGGAAACTTGAGTAACTGGAAGCGCTGTGACCTACTTAGCATTGATATTATACATATTATAGTATCTTGTTAAGGTGTTGTGTGACCTAACCGTTAAGGAGTTATACCTTCCATCATCAGCTCACCTGGATAACCTGAAAGAATACAACTATCGGTCTATACGTACCTATAATATATTTGAAAAAATATCCTCAACTCCTAACCGTTAAGGAGTTTTACCTTCCATCATCAGCTCATCAACATGAGATGATGTCTAACAGACGCAAACACTTAAATAGCTTGAGAAAATATATGAAAAACGTAATGCGTGCCTATAAAATTTGAGGGTTGCCCTCGATTTCCCTGAGATCTCGTCATCAGATCCTGATTTGGTGACAATGGGACCATCTCAGGAGTATATTGTATTCTTTCGAATAAAAAAAAAATTTATAGTCGGTCCATAATTGACCGAGAAATCGTTGAACATACCTACATAAAAAAATACATAAAGTGGAATGCATAACCTCCTCCTTTTTTTGAAGTCAATTAAAGAGCCCTTTGCGGCCTACTTACAGCATAAACTTATGAATTTTGAAATTTTAGCTTTCTACAACCAGTAAAACGCAAAATCCCGTTTTTTCCCGTTCCCGTAAGAATTTCGGGAAATGCTTTCTTAATGCTTTCTACACTCCCCAAGGAACCCACTTGCCAAATTTCAGCTTTCTATGACCAGTAAAACGAAAAATCCCATTTTCCCGTTCTCGTGGGAATTTTGGTAAGTCCTCTCTTAATCCTCCTCTACACTCCCCAAACAACCTACATGCCGAGTTTCAGCTTTCTACGACCAGTAAAACGAAAAGTCCCGTTTTTCCCGTTCCCGTGGGAATTTTGGAAAGTCCTCTCTCAATGCTCCTCTACACTCCCCAAGCAACCTACATGCTGAATTTAAGCTTTCTACGGCCAGTAAAACGAAAAATCCCGTTTTTTCCTTATCCCGTGAGAATTTCCGAAAATCCTTAAAACTGTTTTTTACCATTATAATTACCTACTTCTATGCCAAATTTAAAGAGTATTATAATTATAGTTCATATGATCCCGTTGAACTGAATATATAAATCCCGTTTTTTCCTTATCCCGTGGGAATTTTGAAAAATCCTGAAATGAATGTTTTAAATAATGCAATACCTACTTGTGTATCAAATTTGAAGAGTCTAGTTATTATAGTTACTGAGATAGGGTCACTCGGAATCGAATATAATATAAATCCCGTTTTTTCCCGTTCCCGTGGGAATTCCCAAAAATCCTTCCTTAGTGGATGCCTACATTGTATAAGGTATTTATGTGAAAAATTTCAAGTCTCTAGGTCTAGTGGTTTGGTCTGTGCGTTGATATATTAACAGTCATTTAGTTTATTTAGACATTTCAACCCCATCCAGGGAGATGGTATTTTACGTCCGCCACGTCGGATTTTAAAACCGTTGTTGTTTTCGTAACCAGCGACCCGATAAACCATAGAAACAATACCCATGTTGATTTTCAGACTTCGTCACCCCATTTCCCCCTTTTAGGGGTTGAATTCCCAAAAAACCTGAAACACGTGTTTAATCATTTATCGTTAGGTGAAGTTTCGAATAAAATAGTCGAACAAATCTTGTTTCCCCATACAAACTTTGGACCCCCGTTTCACCCCCTTAGGGAGTGAATTTTGAAAAATCCTTTCTTAGTGCACCCCTAAACACCTTATAAAGAACCTACGTGCCAAATTTGGAATCTCTAGGCCCAGCGGTTTGGGCTGTGCGTTGATATGTCAGTCAGTCAGTCAGTCAGTCAGTCAGTCAGTCAGTCAGTCAGTCAGTTTCTTCTTATATATATATATATATATAGATATAACTACAGACGTCGTGTTATTTATTATTATTATTTATTTTTTGTGCCAGTAGTTTGTAGTGTATAAGTATTGTATTTAATGTATTTAGTAATTTATGTATGTAAATATTGTATTGTTTTTAATATTTATTGATATTAAAAACAATACAATATTTCTTCGTTTCTCCTGTCTGTTGTTTCCGCCACCTACATAAACCTGTTCATATTGTTTACATGTATCTAATATTTTTTGTCTGGAAGAGATCGTTTTTAAGCAATAAAACCACCTATTGTCTGCCTGGATTTTAATTGTTATTAATTTTTTCTGTACTGTTTTGGTGATCAATAAAGAGTAGTTGTATTGTATTGTATTATATGTATAACTAAACGGTTCAAGAGATCCCTCACTTCGTGCTTAATCGATGTTAATTCTGTTTGCTGAACATACAACATTAAATTTAAAGCATAGCCGTTACACTGGCATTTAATGTGCAGTACCAATTATATATTCATTAGTTAGCAGTGCCATGCATGCAATGCAAAACGAAGCAATATGTGCACTAAATCACTTCAGGCTTAATAGGTTTGGGACTAATATGGGCGTTCGTGTTGGAGTTACTTCTCTTAGATTGTGGTTATGAATTATTATATGGGGTAATGGTTTCATGTAATATCTAAAACAGGGCAGTCGCAATCAAAAACATAGGAGCTGTTTATTGTCAAACGAGTAAGCGCGTATTAAGATATTTTAGGCACCTGATTAAGCTACGTGGATTAAATATATAACGTTTTTCTTAAAACGGAAACATTAAACGACTTCAAATGTAAAAGAAATGATTATTGCTTAACCAGTTTTGACGAACACTAATTGGTGGTTTTATTTTTGTTAATTTTTCTGTACTGCTTTGGTGAATGATCACCATTTCATTGATGAAGAATATTTGTATTTTTGGCAGTGAGCATCTGCTCACATTGCTCGTAGAATCAACAGTGAGCCAACAAATATCAAGAAAAACTATACGTTTTGATGGCTGTAGTTAAGTTAGAGATGCTGTCTGTCTACAATGCTTGCGGTCACGGATTCGATCTTCGGTCTGGGCAGATATTTATTAAGTATGAAAAATAAGAACGTTTGCTCTCGACTCTTGACTATTTAATAGGTATTTGAGTAGCTATTATCTATCAATTTAAGTATGTTTATCTAGGACTAGTTCAATTGATGTCAATTGTTCCGTGATACTTATTAAATAATAATAAAGCGAGCGACTATTAAATTAACTTGGCAACTAAGTTCATAACTTGGCGACCAGTCGTCCAGTTAACTGAAGTTGAGTTATTAATTTAGTCGCTGTATTATTGTTATTAACAAACTTCAAAACAAAGAAAAAATCCCCATACATCGGAATCTTTTTTCTTGTAGGTTAGGTTAGTTTCTGTTGCTTTTTATTTAATTAACACCCATATTTATTTAGCAATAACTATAAATTAAAAATTTCAAAAACCCCCAACGTAATTATGTCACTCGTATGTTTGAACATTAAGTCAATGCCCGTTATGCGTCTAAGATCCCTTCCGCAGCTAACAAAAGAGCTGAGAACTTTATAACGCCTGAACCGATTTTGATGACACATATCTAAGAACCATCGCCAAGAAACCTGCTTTCTATTAAAAAAAACCGCATCCAAATCGGTTCACCAGTTTAAGAGCTATGATGCCACAGATAGACACACCGACAGACAGACATACACACACACATAGTGGTCAAACTTATAACACCCCTCTTTTTGTGTCGGGGGTTAAAAAGGAATGTGATTTTGTGCACGTGTCTGTTTTAAAAACCTCAATTGGCAAACCAATGAACCGCTCCGTTTCCCGGTATTCTTAAAGCAGCTGTGTCTTACGTCTTACGAACACCATCAATGACGAAGCCCTATTTTCCAAATTTTTCCGAATAGCTAAGGGTGACGGCTAAACATCAAAGAATTTAATAATTGTGTAAATTTACCCGCCACCCGGCTCTAATTACGGCCTTTCGTTGCTTTCGTCGCCATGTTGAGTTGAAATGGCCTATATCTGACGTTGTTTAAGTGATATCGCAACGATGTTTTTTTTATTTGCTAGGTCATCTAGCAAGCGGGTAACTGACCGTCTATAGACGACTAAGTGTTTTTTTCTTTGATTAATTTTGAAAGCTCTAGAAAAATCCCTAGAATTTGATGTTTTGACTTAGTAGTAATAGGATGCCTGTAATGAAATGTTCAAAACTGCCTAGGGATAAAAAACATACATTACGAACAATTTTATTATGATTATTAAATGTTCTGTTATTTAACTATTATTATAAAATTATGATTTTCTTATGAAATACGTTTATTATAATTTGCGGAAGTAGTTAAATGAAAGTTATGTCAAAAGTTTTTATGCGGATTGAACGACACCCCGTTGTGACATCAGGTCATACACCATTGTAAGTTTTAAGCGTGTAAAGTACTAGCACGACTGTAAGCCCTCGTCATCATCCCAGCCTATATACGTCCCACTGCAGGGCACAGGCCTCCTCTCAGAATGAAAAGGCTTGGGCCGTTGTTCCCACGCAGACCCAGTGCGGACTGGGAGCACCACTGAATTTCTTATCAAGTGTGTGTGTGTTCCGCACGATGTTCTTTCACCTTATAGCTCATATCACGGTTAATAATTACAAGTATAATTTCGCACATAAATTTCGAACAAATCAGAGGTGCAAGGCGTATTGCACTAAATTTACGGATGAAGGTGCATAAATAGTGGCCATTCTGTAGTCGATAATAATCTGTGGCACTGGCGACCTTTGTACACCGCGTACATTCTCTGGTTTTCGTGCTGCTATCACATCACTTTGACGGATTAAAATAGGGGTCCTAAGCTTGTTTACAGGGTTTTAATTGACGTCACGCATGTAATAATGTACGTGGTAGGTGATTGGAGAGAAATAAGTACCACTAGAGTTGCGTGTCGAAAGAGGACTTTATTATTCCGTCAGCCTAATTTATAACGGTGCGTATTGTGCCGAGTCAAGCAATAAGCGTCTATGTCGCGGTAAACTCTAACGTTGCGGTAAAACACTAAATGTAGTCACATACTACAGCTCCCCCGAAAAGTATCCTCTCACCCCCGGGGTGCTAAAAAAAAATTTGACGCTTGTTACTTGTTTAGTCACAATTTTTACAATATCATTAATATTATTGAGTACCTAATCTATTAAACAATTAAAATTTAAAATTTTGTACTCTGTTGATAAAAAGGAAAGAAAAAATTTCACAATTAGCTAATCTTACATGTATCTATCTGACTGCGTTTAGAGAAAGTTAATGTTTTGCTATGTTAATTGTTTGTTGAATGTAATTGAATGGTTCGATGACCTTTTCATTTTAATACATATTACTTGTTATTTGCCTAGCGTTGTTGCTGCGTACGCAAAACGCGAGCGTACGATACACATTGCGTGATGCGCGCTGGCCTAGTTTCACATTGCGAAACTTTATTTGTTTTACATAAAATGATGGTGCAATATAAGTATAACTAGCTAGATGGTTTGGTACAGTCGAACTCATATTATTATCTAACGTATTTGGCTTTGTTTGATACCTTTTTTTTTTTGAATATAGGAAACGAAATGGAAATTGGTAATGAAAACATAATATGGGAATAAACTATAGTAAACTTCATCTTACCATTGTTAATATTTACCAGTCGGTACATAAATATCCCTCTTTTCTTATCTTAACTTTCCTTTTATATATAAAAAAAATTCTTACAGGCATCCTATTGCCTAACACCATATATCTACAGGCCATAATTTTATTTTAAGTCATCTATGGACTCCAACTACTTTCACGGAGGGCACGGTAGTCCAAAACACCATGAGCAAGTACGAAGGATATTATGCCTATCTATCTACTCCATTTTATTCTCCTATCTTCGTGACGACGTTGAGTTACCGTTTAAGACTTTTGCCTCCAATAGAGTTTCACGGTGGATACGGTAGCTCGCACTATGATCAACCACTAAGGACTAGTACCCTCGACTGTCACCTCTATTTCCCTTACTTCTATTCTGTACCGTACTGTATACTCATAATAAAAAAAAAATAATAGAAATTAAAATTTCCCATTTAAATCTTAGTGATTAAGTATTTTACTGTATTTCAGATTTATGTTAAACAACACTATCTATCTAGCTCCTGGGTGATCAGTCCAGTTGTTAGTCTAAATAATGTTTATCAAATTACTAAAAACTGACAGTAATATAAAAGAATTAAATTAATGAAAAATTTCCCGATTAAGTTTTGGTGGTATCAAATTTCATTCACTGATTTTAAAACTACGCTGCGCGCGGACACGAATGCGCGTGACCTACTTTAATATGCTTAGGAAGCGGAGAAAAGAAATAGTTAGTAAATTTCTAATGCGAATCTAGTTTCTGGAATATGGAATTGTTCTACTGTCGTACTGTACCAAACATCTATGTATGATTAAAACTTAAGAGTATGCTAAGATTAATTGAACTTATTTTGAAAGACAGAAAGAGAAAAAAAAAAGAAAAGAATCGCAACTATTAATATTAGGGGTCAGACTTTGACCTGATTTGAGAAAAAAAAGAAAATAGACTAAAAAAAAAAAATTGTTTAAAATTGGTCATACGTCAGGGGGCCCTAGGTAGAGACACTACCCTTCTGACGCGTGTTGGCGCTGGTGATGGCCATCTGCGTGCTCCTGGCGTGTTTTCAGGCGTCCTCGGCATGGCTGGCTGGTTGGCGCGTGGTCGTGGCGTGTCTGGGTGCCACGGAGGTCGTTGTTGCGGCTGACGTGGTGGCTGCTGTTGCGGTGCTGACTGTCTTGATAGCGTGGTTGTCTGGTGTTGCGTCGTGGCAGTTCTGCGTCGTGGTGGTGGTGCTGCCGACAGTATTTTGCACTGCACTTGTGCTGCATGTGCTGCTTTGCGCTCTCCCGTCGTGGTGTTCATTTGTACCACTATCGTCCTTGTCGTCCCCAGCGCGACGAGTTTCACTTTGGCACCCTCAATTGTAATTTTTACGTCCGACATCCTGACGATCCTGGTGCTCCGGTAGTTGTGTGGTGGCGGTGGCGGTGGTGGTGGTTGTTGGTGGTTGTTGGTAGTTAGTGCTGTTCCGCTTTTTCTTGCTTGGTGATTTTTCCCCCTTTTATTCTTCAGCAGTTACTTGATGTTTTTCTTATGTGTCTTCTTGTTCTTTGGTCGTTGATTCCTTATTGGTTCTTAAGGCAAGGTCGCCATGTAACCGCCATGGAGCCGAACCATTTCTCCACCTTCAGGAGTCGTGGGTTCACCATGCGAATATCAACCGCCAAGTGTTTGAAGTTCCTCTTCAATACTCCTCGCGGGCCCTTGACCGTCACCAACCGCGACTTTACGTGAACGGTCAATCCATCAGGAATTTTCACTTTCTGGTTCGCAACGATTTGCTTCATGATGAAGGCTTCTTTGACACAGAGAGCCGGAAAAGGGGAGGTCTAAAAAGGTCTTGCATGGAGTCGGAGGAAATGATGTAGGCCAGAGTGCGTCGTTGAAAGAGAGTGTTTAATTGAAAACCTTAAATTATATACATGTGGATTGTCGCTGACACAAGCAATATGCGTTTATGTAGCAGTAAACTATTATGTTACTGCTAAACACTAAAAGTGGCCAATTGCCATACTACACGCATATTTTAAAAGGCCTAGCTTTTTTAAAAACTTTGACCGTCTCCTGTTTTATTTATTTTTTATGCGCTTTCAAGGTGTCCTTTCACTGGACAATATATCTATAGGTGTAAACATACAAAAAATTGTTTTGTTTTTTCGGTGAGGTAGTAACTTAGCAGAATTTTCAGATCACCTGAACCTTAATTAAGAATAAGATTGAGAACAATAATAGTCCATACAGGGCGACGCTGTTTTCCAGTGGGACCCATCTAGAAAAAAAATATTAACCACAAAGACTTACGCACTGTGACGACATGAACTCCACCGGAAGTTCAAACTTTGATCAGTTTAAATCGTATTTGAACTATTAAACCCTGACAAAATACGCCAAGACTTGTTATGGCAATAGGAGTGAATTATCGACTAATTATTTCAATAATTTTGCCATTGTAATGCAAAAATCGCACATTATTAGAAGGATGTATACATAAGCCCGGTTTGTCGCACTTGGCTATTATACTCAATTCTCGTGTAATATGTTCCCGACAAATATATTCCTATCATTACAATGTCACAATGCAGTGTTACCAAAATAGACTAATAGTACGTCCGTCAACTAAAAAATCTCAGTGATCACCACCACGCGTTGTGTGGTTTGTGGTCGCAGAATTGCAATTGGTTTTAGTTTATGGATATTATCCTTGGATTTTGGTAACACACGGGATACGGCGGTTGAAACGATTCGCGGCCTCACCCAAACACCGAGCACACATCCGTTGCCAATCAAACGAATGTCATTATAACCAATAAACACTGAAAGAAACTTATAATTATCCACATTATTTTTCTTCTGAATTAACGCCTGACTCAATCAATTATTTCACCGTACTTAAGTCATCCACTTCGTTGTAGATCTGTGGACTTATCACACGCCTTATGCTTCATTTACACGCTTGGCGTGACTTGGCAAATGTCTTTGTAGACATTTGCCAAGTCACGGCAAATGTCTTTGTAGACATTTGCCAAGTCACGGCAAGCGTGTAAATGAAGCATAAGGCGTGTGATAAGTCCACAGATCTACAACGAAGTGGATGACTTAAGTACGGTGAAATAATTGATTGAGTCAGGTGCGCCAAACCTATACAAACGCTTGAATGTCATTTACACGCAAGTGCGTTATTAATAATAATAGTAGGTATATATTTTTTTAGTAAAAGCATACAAATAACTTATTATCTATCAAAGATATGAAGTATCTTTTTTATTTATTTTTTCAACTTCATTTTTTTTTTATTACTTTTACGGTCATCCCATGAAACCATATATTTCAAACTAAATACAAACTGAAATATAGATGCACAGAAAAAACCCCAGAAAAAAGACCAATGCTGGGAATCGAACCCAGGTCCTCAGCGTTCAAAAAAAAAAAGAAGTTGAAAAAATTAATAAAAAAGATACTTCATATCTGACTTGTTTAAAGTTGCACAGTAGCGCCATCTCTTGGTCCAGGTGAGCGGGTAGCTCCGAAGGAGTGTTATAAAGTCTCTCGGTAGAGGGCATAAACATAGATGAGTGCTTTATCACTGCATAAGGTGATTATAACAGACTGAAATGTACGATGTATGGGAAAGATTCGTCGCTAACCTCTAGACCAGTGGTGGTGTAGGGGTAAAGCACGCAGCACGGAACGCTGAGGACCTGGGTTCGATTCCCAGCATTGGTCTTTTTTCTGGGGTTTTTTCTGTGCATCTATATTTCAGTTTGTATTTAGTTTGAAATTTATTATCTATCGTTAGTAAAATTGTACAATTTGACAAAGGGATTTTCGAACCCACTGACATTTTGGGTTTTTTCTATCATAAAATTAGGTTTTTGTGGTATCTAATTCTTTTGTCTTTTGTTCATTATTACATGTTATCATTAAATAATAAAGCGTGTAAAAACCGGTTGTCTGTAAAGTCGGTTTACGGACGATAGTTTAACGTGACAACATCATAACAAAACATTCAGAAAACAAAAATGAAACCAGGAGGTCACCCATCCAAGTACTGACCGCGCCCGACGTTGCTTAACCTCGGTGATCGGACGAAAACCCGGTGTTTTGTCAAATATCTTGAAAACGGTGCATCCTACGGCAAAATCAATGAAACTTTCACCCCAAATTACCCGAGCGCTAGTACTAAGATTGTACATCCTGGCGCGCGCTGCTCTCTTGTACATCCTGGCCTTCACTGCTCTCTCTTGTACGGGACAATATGTAGGTACGGGACATATACGGAACATTGCGTCATCCTTTTTCGTGCGTGCAGCCGGCGTTCATCGATTTATTAGACGTTGTCACGTCAAAAACAAAAACATGACCGATTCATCTGACTGCATTCATCACACTTTCAAATTGCCGCATGATCGAGGAGTCGTAATCTGACAGCTAGTGTTTAGAATGGGGTTGGAGCTGGTTCGCACTCCGCATAGCAGCTCGGCGATTCGTTTACGCATTATGGCGTAAAAGTCGTCAGTGCGAGCTTGCGCAAACATCCCCGATGCGCTGCAGAAACGAGGCAGCCCCAACAACATCCTGAAACCTGAAACCGTTATTATACTGGACTCGCAGGGTACTTATTGTCTTTTGCGTGAAACTGGTCCAAAGGCTGCACGTTTAGAAAACCTGACAATATGATTTAAAGAGTGATATTTTAACTTCTTCACTAGTTATTGCTTCCTTATAATATCTTGATCCGTGTTCAAAATCCGACACTAGCCCGGATCGGCGACAAGCTCTTCTAAGCTAACACTAGCCAAGCCTGTTCACACGCTTGTGCCTTTAAAATACTGTCGAAGCTTGACACGCGTGTAAATGTAGCATTAGGGCCCTGTCACATACATTCTAAGTCCTACAGTCCGCTTAGCTAATACTTTTTCATTACAATGTAAGACCTGCTTTAACCGGAGTAAGTATGATAAGGCCCTTAAGCTTACCTACGTTGTTTTTGTCTGTAAATGCGAATATTTCAGCCAACGTGTTATATCTACGTACCGTTGACGACAGCTCCTTCAATCTCGAGTGCCCTCAGTGATTGTCATCACAATATGTAGCCGAAACAGCCGCTATGTCGCTTATGGTCGGGCCATTGAAACAGCGGGGACAATGCATACTTCAATACAAATACGAAAGTAATTCTGTCTATCTACATGAGTCATTGTTCGAGCGTTTGTTTAAAATTATTTTCGTGGACATATTCTTGTACTTAGATTAACGGAAGATTCTATACAGTTTCCAGTTATCTGGTAGAAGTACAGAACCTCTAAATAAATAACTGTACTATGTATAATAAATAGTATTGGACTCTGCCAATCGCATTGTCTCCTGTGATTGTCTCGTTCCTAGCCATCGATATTTTTACTATCAAACAGTCGTCGATTTAGACAATCGATATTTGATTCGATCGGCAACACTAAGTGGTACTAATAGCATCACCAAAATTATTATCAAGACAATTTAGTGGCAACACTATTAGGTATTCAACAACAGCGACGATTTCGGCGGGTCTAATAAGTTTTTCCTGTATGTAGCGCATTCTTAAAGACGAGATTCGTATGAATTTTTTTTTTTTTTTTTTATGTTAGATAGGCCAGACAAACGAACTAGTGGGTCACTTGATGTTAAATGAACACCACTGTCCATAGACACCCGCAGCGCTTTACACGATGCCAGTGCGTTGTCGGCCCTAAAGGAGAGGGAATACGGGAAGGGGGAGAGGGAGGGGGAGAGGGAAGGGGTGATGTATTGGGCCCCCGGCACTCTCACTGACCGTACGAAACGCAAGCAGGATTACTGCTGCTTCACGCCGGTGTTCTGTGAGAGGGTGGTACTGCCCCGGACGAGCCGGCCCATTCGTGATGCAGCGGCTAGCTACAACATGGCTCTACCACTACAAAAATGCAAAAATGCAAATGAATTTGAATGTTTTCTATACAGAATTTTATTTATCTATTGTCAAGGTAGCATCCACCTTTAATATATATGAGAAAAACACAAAAAATAAAGTTATTAAAGGTGCGGATACAAAAGAACGTGTATCATAAAATATATAATATACCTATTACAGCTACGTTACCCCGGAAGGGCGATCTCTAAAAATCGAATTTTATGTAGTAAAAATTAATTTGTAATAAGTTTTTGTTTCGTAAGTAAATTAGGGTAAAATAATTATTTTTGGGTGGATAAAGTTACCCCCTAGGTTTAAATGTAACTTAACTTTAAGGTTTTAGATGTGTAAATATTTTTGGTACTAAAAGTATTCTATTAAATTACTTTTATTACCATCAGTCGGGCCAGCGTTGATCGAAATGAGACGGATTGACCGTTCAAGGAAAATATATGAGAGGCCATTTTTTGCATGCGTTTTTCAGCTACGTAATTAAGTAAAGATTTATTGAACTTGCATTGATAAAAAATATACCTGTAACTGAAGTACAACATCTATACATATAACAAATCTGTAACAAGTCGGTGTCTGTACATTGAAGATATTTGAGAAAAACTGTCACTAGGGCTATTTACTAGCGCAATAGAACCCAAAACAATGTTTTTTAGAATTATTGTCTGTTTGTCTGTTTATCTGTTTGTCTGTTTGTCTGTTTGTCTGTGCGTTTGTGCGCGCTAATCTCAGAAACGGCTTAACCTAGAAAGATGCGGTTTTCACTGATATGTTGGTATTTTCTTGGATTAACATTTAGTGTTTGTTTCATTTGAATCGGTTCACAAATAAGAAAGATACGTCTATTTTAAGAATTTATACAACAGTTTTAAGAAGTAGTGACTTGGGAGTAGGTACGGTGGTGAATGTGAACGCGGGTGTGTGGGGGGGAGGGGGTTCGGTGAGGGGGGGTGGTGCGGGGGGTGGTAATTTTTTTTTTATATCGAGGAACTAAGGAGAGCCATAATTGATGAAAAAGCAAATTGGATAAAAAAAAAAGCTGCCCAAATTACTATCTCCACGCAGACGGAGTCGCGGGCAAAAGCTATTGAAAATAAATATAAAAGAAACAAAAAACTAATAAGTAACTAAATTAATAAACCATGGTAACCTACTGGCTTCACCTATGGCCTCTCAACCAGAGGCTGATACTTCTGAACTTTTGAATTTTTTGTGTAAGTTCCCAATCCGCACTGGGCTTGCGTGGGAACAACGGTCCAAGCCATCTCATTCTTAAATTCCTTGCCCTGGTGAGAGGTATATAGCCTGGAATGTTAATGATAATGGCTTTTTCGCCGCGCGGTCGCATTTTTGATACTCGTGACATTTCCATTCGTCTTTTAGTTTTGTGGGTCACGATTGAAACAATCGCAGTTTTCGTGGCCCTCGTAGGCTAGTCCCTTACAAGAAAGACCCCACTAAAACGTTTCCGTGAGAGCCTCCTGGCTACTTTACGTCGCTCATTCGCAGGGCGACTCTCACGCGGCCGCATTGTTCTATATCTATTATATGAAAACTTTTATTATACAGGGTGGGCCGTGAATTTGTTAACTTTACAATATTTTATAAAAATTAAACTATTAAAGTTATTCAACATTTTTTTTTGTATTGAAATGACAATAAACAGGAATTTGTTTTTTAAATATAACATCATTTACATGACCTCTATTTCGATTTACACATTCTTTTAAATAAACATCGATTTTTTTGAAGACTCTTCGGCAAAGGGGGCATGAGATTGCAGACATTTTTTCTCTCATGTTTGCTCTTAATTGAAGCAGTGATATTAGTTTATTAGTGTTAACACTATGCTTCACGATATCCCCATTAGAAGAAATCTGCACGCGTCAAATCAGGACTCCTGGAGGGTCACGGGATGCCGTCCCATAGAAATCAGTTTACCACGGAAAAATTCTTTGACTACCGGTAGAGACTTGTTAGAGATATGGCAAATGGCTCCGTCTTGCTTCAACCACGTGTTTTGATTGTAGCCAGTAAATTCTTGTACCTGTGATGCCAGGAACTCCCTTAATATTCTCACATACCCAGTAGAGTTAACAGTGACCTTACGGCCGCTACTATTTTTAATTCTTTTCTGCAGTCTTCCCTTTTGCTGCTTCTAGTAGAAATTGTCACCCGTAACGTTATCTTAGGAGAATGAAGTGGCCTTTGATGTTTTGCTTTGGGGTTTTAGCTGCCCTAAAACCTGCAATTCTGTTATTAACGTGCCTATTAAGGTGTAAGTTGGCTTCGTCGGAGAACAAGATGTTGTGAAAGTTGCCTAAGCGATCCAACATAACTTCAGTAGTCAATTTGCGTAAATTTAAATCATTAGGCTTTAATTCCTGCACTAATAAGAACTTTAATAGACGTAATTTTAGATCCCGTTGAACTGAAGCGGAAACTTGCTGAACGTTTTAGGTACCTTACTCCATGTAATCCATGGGCCTAAAGTTTGATTCAAATTTAGTGTTATTACTGTCTCTTCAAACTTCTTCACCCATTTCTAGATCAAAACTGAGCTCGGACACTGATTTAAATCATGTAAACCATACTCCACCCGATACAAGTGCCTCACAATAAAGTGTTATCCACTCTTTAAATAAATATGTTTTGTACAGAAAGTGCGCCAAGGTACAGTAAAACGATTAATTGCAACTAAATTTCCATGAAATAAGCTATTGTTAACCTTCTCCGTGCATCCCTCCTGCTATTTGAGTTTGCGCGAAAAATCTAATTTAAAAGTAAACTAATTCTTGGCCCACCCTGTATTAACTATAGGTGGTTCTTGTACCTATAAATTTTTTGTTATTTTTTTTTACTAGCCTGCTTTGGTGTCCCACTGCTGGGCAAAGGCCTCTCTTCTCTTGCTCCACTCTTGCCTATTAAACGCGAGCTCCTGCCATCCCACGTGATAAACATTTAGGTCGTCCCTCCATCGCCGCTTTGGTCTGCAACACTATTTGCTGCACTGCTTTCGTGCATGGGCTGGACAATTGGACATGTCTGTCGAATGAACCCGGAACGTTGGACCAAACTTGTCACGGAATGGATCCCTAGCGATGGATATCGTAATAGAGGCAGACCCATAAAATCATCATCATCATTTCAGCCGAAAGACGTCTACTGCTGAACATAGGCCTCCACAAGGCTCGCCAAACAGATCGGTTCCGTGCCATCCGCATCTGAATGCGGTCCTGCAACCTTAACCAGGTCGTCGTTCCATCTTGTTGGAGGCCTACCTATACTGCGTCTTCCGGTCCGTGGATATAGCTCAAAGATTCGCCAGACTCAAGTGGCAGTGGGCAGGGCAAATCACTCGAAGAACTGATGGCCGATGGGGCAAAAAGGTTCTCGAGTGGCATCCACGGTCCTATAAAATAAAACGAAATAAATTGATCGAACCACGATCAAACTAAGCAAAGCTTGTTACTACAGGGTTATTTGTAATTCACTAGCATCCTTTTAACCCTAAACTCCCACCACTTATACAAATGTTTTTTGTTCTACGGCTTTTGTCATAACTTAATATTTTTGGTGTAATAACGTTTTGATAATTTGAGATTTCCTCTTATTTTTACGATACTCTGTGTATTTGTATGGGAAAAAAAGTGCTTCATTTTAAAAAGTCGTAAAACAAAAAACATTTGTTTGAGTGATAGGAATTCATGGTTAAGAGGATGTCAGTGAATTAAAAATAACCCTGTATAAGCGACGGGTAAATTATTCATATGCAGATTTTATAATTCAATCATGTTAATCATCTTTAGGCCTCCACCGAAGAGTTCCACAACAATCGGTCCTATAGGTACGCTACCCGCATCCAAGCGCTAATAGTTGTAGATACATTGGATACATACTTTAATGCATACTAAATATCCAAGACATGGGAGCTATTTGCTACTACGGATTAAAATGATCCAAATTTTGGAATTCCGGTTGTATCGTACCCAGGATCCCAAATTTCGCAGTCGAGGTCCTTGACCACTAGAACATATGATACCCACCGTCGTCAAACCGCTGCTTTTGATTAATCAAAACATTTTATTTTCAGGTAAAAACAATCCAGTTCCGATTTCAGCTTTTGTAAGGTAATTTGTACAAATTGATTGGTAAATTATAAATGTTTGTTTTTTTTTTGAACTTTTAATAAAAATTGGAAGTGTCGCTGACGTGACAGTAGGTACCTACATGAAAAGAAAATCGAAATTGAAATTGTATTTTTTTTTCTCTGCCAATATATCTCATAGTTCATGTCATATAATTGTCTTTAGTAATGCACAATTACCTAACACGTGACACACGTCGAAATTGGCCGGGCACAAAAAAAAATTGAAGAAAGACCATACTTTTTTTTACAAGAACATTTAAAGTTTGTGTAGTTAAAATTTTGCATATTTGTTATGTTATGTATCCATATCCATCCATAAAAATTACAAGCCTAAACTCATTAGGGACAGATTTACTTAGCTTACCTGGCATGGTCTTTCCGCGATTGTCTCTTTTATCACTCACGGGAAATAAATACTTAATTACGTAATAAAATACTGCTTAAAAGTATACCTGGCCGTAACCACAACCGTCGCAATTTTACCATATAATAGTCCTGCTAGTGACTGTTATTATGAGCATTGTGTGTGTGTGTGTGTGTGTGTGTGTGTGTGTGTGTGTGTGTGTTTGTGTGTATTATGAGCATTTTACCGTTTTCAAAGCTTAAATTCAAATTTATTCCTGATCAAAAAAAAAAAAAAAATTTAAAACTGTTTAATTCAATAAAAAACAAATACATCACAAAAACCAATAGCTACAAAAATCTTTATATTTTAAGATTGTGGTAAGCTATAATGGGGGTGCACGCACACGGATACAAAAAACGGACCTGTGAAGGACTCGTGTGTGCGTCTTCAAAGTTAAGTACAATCAATAAGTGCCTTTTTTAATACATATTTAACTGAGTTTGGCTTACTCAAAACATTATCAATGACTTTTATGACAACATTTTGACGTTATGAGCGCTATAGCTTATAACTTAAGCTCCAGTAACTCCCGCCCACCAACCTGCCCGGGGCACTTATAAGGAACTGACGAAATTGAGGAATCCCGCGCGACCAATAAGTGGCTTATTTAAATTAAGTTTATTGCTATTTAACAGGGTTTACAAGGAATTTAAAGGAAGGAATTTATTGGGTAGGTAAGCGCGTGTTGGAAGGTACCTGAAGTTTTTTGGCGTTGTGTAATATTTTTTAGCTACGAAAAAAACATAAATATGTACGGTCAGCATCAAAAGTAGCTGGTCACTTTTGTACTTTGTCAATCATGTTTGAGGTTTGCACCTGACTGTAAAGCGACAAGGTACAAAAGTGACCAGCTACTTTTGATGCTGACTGTACTATAAATGCGAAAATAACTCTATCTGTTATCATTTCATGCTCAAACCAACTGATTCAGATGAAATGTTTATATGAAATTTGGTATGAAGACAGTTTTACCCTGGGAAGACAGTTTTATAGAATAGTTTTAATCCCTATGTCGCTGTGGGTAGATAGCGACGCCACACGCAGTAAATTTTAAAAATTAGTTTTAAATCAGTATGCATTGGAGTACAGTGCCATCTATTATGATTTTTGTTACTTGATTGATTTCTGCATAGTTTTACCGACACTTATTGTCTATGTACGGAAATGTCAAGCGGTAAGCTTGGGCGTGTTGGACGCGGAACTAGATTGGTTGGGATGGCTAGCCTGGCAGGCGGAAGTGTCAGGTTTGACAATTAAAAAGCGCGGTAAACGGTAAAAAGATGGCGGTCAAGAGACATTCTGATTTGAGACGTCAGGTAGTGAGCACGTTAATCTAGTTCCGCGGCGAACACGCCGCGTTTCATACTCAATCCATTAAAATCAGTGCAATCATTTAAGATTTCGTTGTAAATGTATTTTCATTTGGTGAATAGATAATTGCGTGTTAAATACGTGGGTGCTATTTCGTTGCCCGCGCCATGTCTGGAGCAGAGGGTCACGAGTCTTCAGGGGAAGACCCGACACCTATATAATTTTATAACTATAAAGTACAGTTTCCTGCGACTGCATCTACAAAGAGTCGTTATTTCACGGGGGCGTTAAAGGTCGACTCATATCTACAGACACCGAGCGTGTCAGACACGTACTGTGGCAGACAATTTAAACTAATATTTTTCTATCATCATCATCATCATCATTTCAGCCGAAAGACGTCCACTGCTGAACATAGGCCTCCCCCAAGGCTCGCCAAACAGATCGGCCCTGCGCCATCCGCATCCAATGCGTTCCCGCTACCTTAACCAGGTCGTCGCTCCATCTTGTTGGAGGCCTACCTACACTGCGTCTTCGGGTCCGCGGACTCCACTCGAGAATCTTTCGGCCCCATCGGCCGTCAGTTCTACGTGCGATGTGCCCTGCCCACTGCCACTTAAGTCTAGCGATTCTTCGAGCTATGTCCGTGACTTTAGTTCTTGCGCGGATTTCATCATTTCTAATGCGATCCCGCAGAGAAACTCCAAGCATAGCCCTCTCCATCGCCCTCTGAGTGACCTTGAGCTTCCTTAAAAGACCCATCGTTAGCGGCCACGTCTCAGTGCCATAAGTCATCACTGGCATATTTTTCTATACCTACAGGTTTATATTAACGAATTCATACCTATCGTATCACGGCCACACAGACACCGACCGACCCGGACCGCGCCCGGCTTTGATCAATTCTAACTGAAGATACACATTGCCGAACAAAATCCCCTTCAAAGAATGTCCGAACTTTTTTATTTGTTTGCGTAACAATTAAAATCATCACCTACACAGAAATTTGAACCTAGTCTTTACTTCATTACAGTCGAATTTCGGTTGACACTTGACAGCTAAACTTGACAATTTCACGCAACGTGCTGAGAAAAAAGAAGGCCACTTTTATCAAAGTGGCGCTCATTTGGCTCGGACATTTTCGGGCGCGCGACTGTGGATCTACAGTTATAATTGATCAAAGGTGCCCGGCCAGTATGCGCGGAAAGAATATTATAATGTCTGTGTCTGTCGCGCTCGGTGTTTGTAAATTCTTCATATCCAGGTCCTCAAATTATCTCTGTACCAAATTTTATTTAAAGCGGTTTAAGCTTAAATGGTAACAGATAGGAAGGTATTAGTATGGATAGTATAGTTTGATTTTTAAAACGGGCGAAATGAATGTTCAACGCACGTTCGTTTGAAAATTCATGCAAAATACCCTCTTTGAAAAGTATGAGACTGGTGTATTGAAGGTGTTCAGCATGTTCAGACGACTGCAAGAAAGCCTTTGACAAACGTAAGTGGACATGCTTGGACGCGCAACACCCCTCACGGCTTCACAAATAGCCAGTAAAAATATATTCCTCCGACTCTCAATTCAAATAACCTCACTGCAGTTTGAATGTAGTTTCGCTGTTGGGTTATGCACAAGCACAGCCTAAGAAACGACCACTTTAACGACCGCTTTAGCCTAGTTGGTAGTGACCCTGCCTACGAAGCAAGAGATCCTGGGTTCGTATCCCGGTAAGGGCATTTATTTGTGTGATGAGCACGAATATTTGTTCCTGAGTTATGGATGTTTTCTTTGTATTTAAGTATTTATTTATCTATGTAAGTATGTTTATTGTCGTCTAGTACCCATAGTACAAGCTTTGCTTAGTTTGGGACTAAGTCGATTTGTGTAAGATTGCCCCCTAATAAAAAAAAAAGATAAAAGTTGTCTCTCATGTGAACGTAAAATTAGCGACTTTGAGTCAGCAATCTTAAGATTTATTTAAATAGGCCGAAACTTCGGCTGGCACGTCGATGTATTTAGACTTGACTAAAAATATTGGCTGTGAGCTCTTAATTTTTGCCATGTCCACACGCCAACAAACCGTGCGTGGTTTCCGCAAAAGTGCTGAAAAGTCATGAGATAGATTTCTGAGCTCTTCAGAACTTTCAGAAGTGAAAAATGTTATATTTATTATGAATCTGGGGCCTAGTCGGCAATTTTAACTTTGCTTTAAAAATATATAATAGGGATGACGACTGGGTTATAAATATGTCATTCTATTTAGTCCGTCAGTTAGATAATGTAAAAATATGGGACACGTATTTTTTGGTTTATCAAACTATTAAAAATCGATAAAGGCATAGATCATCAAACTTCCGGAGTGGGAGCTTGTGACGTCACTCTTAGGTAAAAATTGTACCATATAGTGACGTCACTTGAAACTTCTAAGCACTTTATCCTCGTCATTTTTTGTTCAAAAGAAAAAATACGTGTACAATATTTTTTAATAATCTAACTGACGGACTAAACAGTTATTTTTAGTCGTCTAGCCTATTTCATGTTCTAGAGTCATGAGATAAATTTCTGAGCTCTTCAGAACTTTCAGAAGTGAAAAATGTTATATTTATTATGAATCTGGGGTCTAGTCGGCAATTTTAACTTTGCTAAAAATATATAATTTTTAATTTCAAGATAACAGGGTCATCTAAACTCCAACAAATTCTAAATTATTATGACGTTATTTCTGGTACATCTCTTCACGCTTAAGTCGCTGAAACTGATACTGACCTGTATAGAGATAGTTGGAGTCCGGGAAAAGACATAGGATAGTTTTATCTCAGAAAATTGCTTAATTACCACGGGATAGCGATAAATAGTCGCGAGCAATAGCTGGTCTGTTATAAAAGACTGTTTAGGATTGAAGAGTGACAACATTGCCTATCATTAGGGTATGTTGCGATGGAGAGTTTTTCAAAATCATAAACAAAAAATCAATTAAATATCTCCAAAGCCAAGTCGATTTGACTTTGTAAATTTTGGCTTGAAAAACTAAGGAATCTATGTTTTGAATCTGTCAGGTTACTGCAACCACGGTGTATAACGACTGCAGTAGAACTACGTAAGGGTTGCGAGTTGGAATGTTTGTATGTACGCGTAAGGTAATGGAGTGGAAATTCCTGTCCCTTTTCCGCAAATAGTGAACGATGCTGACAAAAATATGTGAATGCGATACGTTGTTACACTATTTGTCGTTTATTGGGGAATTGCCATTGAATTTAAAGGATTTTTATTGAAATATTTTGCTGACTTTGTCACGGAAAAAGAAAAGGAGACTTATTGTAGGAATACCTACTTACTAATATAATATTGCAAGATGGAATTTTCTTATTTAAGATTTATTAGTTAATTTGAGCCGTGGTGGCCTATTGTTTCGACCTATGATCTCTCAAGCAGAGGGTCGTATGTTCAAATCCCGGCTCGCACTCTTGAGTTTTTCGAAATTTATGTGCGAAATTACATTTGAAATTTACCATGAACTTTACGGTGAAAAAAACATAGTGTGGAAACCTCCACCTGCGAAGAAATTCAGTGGTGTGTGTGAAGTTCCCAATTCGCACTGGGCGCGCGTGGGAACTACATGGGGAAGTATATAGGATGATGATGAATTTATTAATTAATTAGCTTAGCCTGAACTGAAGCTGAAGAAGTACCCCACTACAGGCCAAAGGCCTCCCCTTGGTTTTCACTATACGTCCCGACTTTTTTTTTTTTATGTTAGATAGTCCAGACAAACGAACTAGTGGGTCACCTGATGTTAAATGAACACCACTGTCCATAGACACCCGCAGCGCTTTATTCGATGCCAGTGCGTTGTCGGCCCTAAAGGAGAGGAAATAGGGGAAGGGGGAGAGGGAGGGGGAGAGGGAAGGGGTGAGGTATTGGGCCCCCGGCACTCTCACTGACCGTACGAAACGCAAGCAGGATTACTGCTGCTTAACGCCGGTGTTCTGTGAGAGGGTGGTACTGCCCCGGACGAGCCGGCCCATTCGTGATGTAGCGGCTACATACAAAATGGCTCTACCACTACAAACAAGCGGAGCGGAGCGGGGGTGCGGGTTTGAGCGGTGTTCTTCTAGTCCGCAAGTTACACGTCTAGGTCATCCCGCCAACGTGTCCTGGTCCTTTCTGATGGCTGTCATCCATCTTGTGGTATGCAGTTCGTGGCTATTTTATTTAGCCTATCGATTTGTATCCGTGCGGCTGCCTAGTCCCACTTTAGCTTGGCAGCCTTGGCACCCACATCGGTAATGCGTGTATTGGAACGCAGCGTAGTATTTCGAATACGGCCAACCCGCCTCGCCCCGAGCATACTACGCTCCATTGCTCTTTGGCAAACCTTCAATTTTCATTTGTTACCTATATGCAGCGTGTTTTAAACCAAATAAAAATACAAAACCATTTTAACACCTTAATTTCATATTAGAAGCTTAGACAGATTTTTCTATTCGCTTCAGCAGTCGATACTCGAAAAAAATATAAACACACAAAACAGTAAAACAGTTGTCAAACGCGAATGTAGTGTGTAGTGTACGTGCGGAGTAACTTGGAAATATAATTATATTATATAATTATATGGTATAGGTAAATTAAATAAATTTGGTGTTATTATTTGATGGTAAAGTCAACCAATTTGATTCTTAGGCCTCTATAGAACCTTGTCGCATTAACTACTAGATAATTACAACGTCAGTGTGGGTCAAATAAATATTTACTTTCGGATCACAGCATGCAATAAACGTAAAGAGTTTATAAACGTTTTCGCTCCTATTTGTATTTTTGTGAATTTAGTACAGATTCATAGTTCAGTTGATGATATGAGTGAAACTGTATTTATCCACAAGGTTTTCTACGGATGCGATAAAGAACTGACAACAGTTCCGTGGAGGGTAAACAAGTGGAGGGTGCTCGGTGGAGATTGGATTCGACTCGGAAGCACTTTGTCAGGACCGAGCCCAGCTGTTAGCTATGGAAAGTTCGGATAAATCGATCATTCTAGTTTCCGATGCACGGGTAACGGAAATACCTTAGATACACTTAATCCGGAAAATTGATTTGCTCTATGTGTAGAGGTAGACCACTTAAATTGACTACATAGCGTTGAAAAACGGGTAAGTAATAAGAGATAGAAAAACCTATGATATAATAGTCATAATACATACGCTCACTTTATACCCTCCTAAATCCTGGCGTACTTTATAAAGAACAAATCATCAGTAAAAATAACGGCCGAATGTACTATATAAAGTAAAAATTATTCAATGAATAAAGAAGTTGAAAGACGTTTAAATTAGGTCCAAAATTACAAAACTTATGACTCTTATCTAGGTTTTAAGTTCTACATCGGTTAGAAAAGGCCGGGAATTAGGAGGATGTAACATTCGTTTAGTATAACGTTCACTGGATATAATGAAATTAAGATATAATTCCAAAATTTATCTAATTTTATATGGTATAACGTAATTATATATTTTAAGTAGATTTCGAGAGACGCACTCGTTTGTTTTGTGTTGGAGTTGCAGTCTAACCTAACCTACTAATATGATTAAGATATTGATATTATATCTAACGTTCATTATATTTTGTGAACGCCAGGACCATGAGACGCTCTCTCAAAAAACACTTTCAGTTTCAAAGCAGTCGTATACACAATTTAGTTCTCCCTAGAAAATATTTTATTGAAAGCGCGTCTTTTGCAATAAAACGTACACCAAATAAAACATCCTACTCAGATTCACCAAAGCCAATAGCACAGCAACGATCAATCCGACCAAATAAAAGAGTCCATTTACAAAACACCCTGAATAAAATATTCGAATATGGTTGTTCCCAATTTGTATGCAAGCCCATAGCCTGTTGAGCTTGACGTAGCATGTGTGGCTCGATTCCATAATCGTTTGTATTGAGAAATTGTTGGCCTTCCACATGGAAGGGAATTGAGAAGAGCGTAAAACCTCGTGATGTATAATATCAGCCGTCTCTAAGAAATCGTGTGATTTTAGATTATTTTAATTATTCGTTAATCGTGTGATTATTTAAATTAATTTATTTCGGTGAGCAGCAGTACTGCTAATAAAATAAATAATATTCGTGTGATTTTAGTTTATTTTCAACTAAAGTAAACCCTAATAACCCTAGTAAACAATCCAATAGTAAAACAATCGTTACAGAAAATTATTTAAAATTACAACTTATCGGCATCACGGTCTCGTGCTTCCTAATTCCAAGTCCATCTTTATTAGGATGAACTTAACCTTTCATCTCAAATTATTAACCAACGGTTGTGAAACCGGGAATCTCAATTATTCCACCACATACCTGTACTGAATCCTAAAGAGTACGAAGAAGGCCACGCAGCAGGTATACCGACATCACTAACATAAGAAGACGCTTAAAAGTGACGGTTTTCCCGGAGGAGCTACATTATTCATGGCAAAGGACCGTACACAATTACCTAATTAGGCCAACGGACCAAAATGCCGAGATGTCGATTCCTACCAGAATAGCTAAAGTAATGGGACCCAATTCATTTTACCTTGAATTACCTGCCGTAAGTATATTAGAGAATCGTGATGGCCATTTCGGGAATTTTGTTTCTCAATAACATGAGAAATGATGAGAAAATGTTTAATTGATGTAATCTTTCAATCAGATCTTGTATGTGATAAAAATATTGGATACTAAAATATTAGCAACATCGAATAAATACCCTCACATCCCTCACATAAGGTATGCAGAATGAATAAATGGATACTTACTTAGGGTTCTAAGTATCTATCGATAACTATTTGATTCCTGTTCTATCCTAGAACGTTTTTACAGTAGGTATGCATCTTGAGATTATTTATTTATCTTTAGTTTTGTTTCATCTGTAAAATTTATGTAATTATCATAAGCATCACACGTATTCCAATGCCGTTTCTCTGTGATTGATTGGCACGCTTGACTCGGTGACGTATGTATCGCCATATGTCTGCAATATCTCAGCGGTTGGGCATTGTTAGTGCCGACACCTTTATTGGACATATAAGTATTAAGGCCAAATACTGAATCTTATAATCACAAAGCTAACGGTAAAGCTAACAGCTTTCAGGCTGTTACGCTTTCAGGAAACCTTCTCGGTTTAGTTTACGGAACTTTAGGATGCACTTCTATCAAAATCGACCAATCACATTAGTCACAACTTTGATAATTAACTCGTATAAAGTTTGAAACGCGTTAGCATTTGGTGTAGTTAGTATCACTCAGAGGGTGCGCGATGGAGAGGGCTATGGTCGGAGTTTCTCTGCGGGATCTCATTGAAAATCCGCGCAAGACCTGAAATCACCGACATAGCTCAAAGAATCGCCAGACTTAAGTGACTGCCAGTGGGCAAAACAAATCGCTCGTAGAACTGATGACCGATGGGGCGAAAAGGTTTTCGCGTTGTATGCGGATGGCACAAGACCAGTCTGATTGGCGAACCTTGAGGGAGGCCTATGTTCAGCAGCGGACGTCCGTCGCCTGAATGATGAAAATGATGATCATAACTACCTAAATCCTATGCAAGAGTACAGCATAATGAATTTAGGGTTGTAGGACATTGGACAAGCTCTGTCCGGATTGCTTCCTTCATCTTATTGGTTAATTCTGCCTCTGAGCAATGGTCGGCATAGAGAGTAAGAGAGACAGAGAAATTACTAGTACTTGAGGTATTCTATACAATGTGGACATGCCAGCCATATTGCAGCGGACGTGGTCACGTCAGGGATACAATAGTACGTGATGTTATTTATGAGTTAAAACCGAGAAAGTTTAAAACATTATTTTAATGAAACTAAAATCCCAAAATGGCAGTTGCCCTCCAGAAACTCCAGAAAGTCCAGTGCTCATTAGTACTTCACTATAATTTATTGCATAATGCCGCTTGCAAGTCGCTCTCATGAAAAATGCATGCCTTATTCATGCTGGAGTTTCTCTAAAAACGCTTTGTACCTCATACGAGATGCCCAGGAAGTTCAAGTTTTTAATGCAAAATGAGCATTGTGACGCGTAATTTTATACCGTGGGCTAGAAATTAGCATTACAGCGGTGTAGTGTACGGGTCATACACATTTTTTTGTTTGTGTCTTTCCTGTGGATATGGTAAAAGTTAAGGGTCTATAAGCCAATACTTTTATAAATCACATCGGCGTGTAGGACACCAGTCATATGCAAAATTAGGGACATTTCGCGCTCTTAACATGTGGAAGCATGGTGAACGGTTATGTTGTTCTGAAGATGAGTTCTGGTTGAGTTCGAAATACGTCAGTTAGTTTTGGTAGTGGTGATAGATGGGTTTGTGTGATTTGTGTGTGTTCGTACATTGTGGAGGTGGAGGAACTGCATGATCACACATTTCTTGCATAAACATAGCTATCATAAGGTCACGGGTGAGCAAAGTAATTGTTTCAGTTCATTGATATGGATCTCCGCAAAGTAACGCCTCATTTAATAAATGAGGTAGCTCCAACACCCCTAGATCACCTCTACCTATTTAGGTATTCCTTTTGTGAACGGTTTATTTCACAAAGTCCTAAGTTTATAAATAGTTAGTAAATAGATTGACGGCTTATTTATTCGTCCACTGTTCCCGGCATAACCACGATTTATCGTCTTTGTCCCAGTTAGAAAACAAAGGCTCCTAAATCACACTTGACCGCGCTGCATGGTATCATCAACCGTTTAACTAATGCAGTGGAGAATTATTTATTTTACTCCTTGAATATTGTCTGACGTGAGGAGACTAGCTTTTCATGAAAAAATAAAAGTTACTAAAAAATATAAAGCGAGTTTTTTTGCTGACTGTGTATTTTATTGACTGTAGTATTATTCCAATAAGTTAGGAATACACACGCCTTTAGCTGGCAAACTTGCATAACAGCTCCTTGTTCGTGCTACCTATTGTCATCTGTATACACACTAACTGGCATGCGTATTTGGCAAGCAAGTAGATCGGAAGCAATTTGATTTACTAGCACGCAATATAAGTATCATCTCCGCCGACATACGTCCCATTGCAGCACACAGAGCTCATCTTGGAATGAGAAAAATTGGGCCGTATGTTATTTTTGCTACCGTAAAGCTCATGGTAAATTTCAAATGTGCTTTCGCACTCAATTTCGAAAAATTCGTAGGTACGAGCACAGGCTCGCCCACGGTATAGTGACTTAGCCTTATTTTATTCTTCTACAGGAACGAAGCCGTGAGACAAATCTTAGTTATAAATTACATTTTTAACACGTTGGCTGCCATGAGCATCATGGGAGGGATCTCTTAATCTTCTCTGTGTGGCCATGAGCATCACGGATGGGATAAAAAGCTTGTTTTCAGGGTTATTTTGGGGGCCAGATTCAAACTGTGAAAGCTATTTTATAGAGCTAGAGTAACCAACTTGATTAGACCCAAGATCTACTGTTTTCTGACGAAACCCTAGGCAATCTACCAATGACATGAACGTAGCAGTTGGTGATTGAATATGTTGCGCAGTCTTTTCTATGTAACTATTTATATTTTTTGATTGCCACGATCGACTAGACTAATAGCTGCGATCAACCGGTCACTCCTGTTATAGAGGATACTCTATAGTTCATTACAAAAACATAGATACCTAACAAATACTTGCTAGCACCTCAGTGACAGGGATATGCTGTGTGTATCACCGGTGGGATCGCTAAAGTTGTATGGGGCGTGGGAGTAACAGTTTAGAAGTATAGTGGGCAGCCAACGGGTTAATCACATTTGAAACGAATTGAGTCCAATAAATTCCACCCACTTCCCCCTTAAAGAATCTTGATTCTATTAAACCTAAACCCCTTAAAAGCTTACTATAACAATAAATTCAGCATTATGACATCGATATCGACTTAAAAAGTCTGAAATTGTTCACCAGACGGACCAGGGCACAAATTGGCGTTGCATTTTTCATGAGCCAGAGTATCGGATACTATGAATCGTTGATTTAATTATCGTGATAGCTACGGTCCTCTTTGTTTGAATAATGGCTACAGGGACCCGCTTAGAAATACTTAAAAAGGTCAATAGGGTCTTATGAAACAGGAAAATGTGACGGTACGTCATAGTTTCTGCCTTGAGGCGGTTTTCTTGTTATCTGATATTAAGAAAGGTTAAGCCTCTAGTTGGATAGTTTCGCCGGCCCCGGAGAACAAAATGATAACCACCATTATCTTAGTTTTATTTTTATGCCATATTTGGAATCCGTAGGTGCCAATGCACCAGCTCAATTTTTTTCGTAATTTTTGTACGGTAAATGACAAAATTGAAACATAATACAATACTATTCAATTTTTTTATTTATATACCTTGTAACTAGAATAAAAGTGTGCAATAATTTTATCATAAAATACTGAAAGCTCATCGCTTGACAAACATCTATATTATTATGTTCTCGTCAAAATTAGATCGCTAAGTAATGATATGCGCAGTTATCTTTTTATTCTCGTCGCTAACCGCTAAATACTGTTCGTGCAATGGCGCTCACCAAAACTACGCATTTGAAACGGAACTCTAAAACGTCTTGCCATTTTGTCACATTGCACGGGTCGAATGTAAATTGCAATGGTCTATATCGACATGTCAAGTGCTAAGGGTACGTGGCAATGTTTATTTACAATAACAAACTGCCTCTCAATGTGATCTCAAACCGGCTCGCGAAAACATTGTGTCGGCTTTTTAGTGTTCGATTTCTAAAACTATATAATTATTGGTGTGATTGGAGTATAAGTGAAGTGAGTGACAATGAACAAACAAAGGACATCGCGTTTAATGAATATTATGAATAAACTGCGACGGATAAAAATGTAGTGACTACGAATCATATATATGATTTAAGACAAATATCTAGAGAAAAAAAAAAATTGCGATGAAAATGATTCTGAATTGAACCAAGATTTCTCACCAGATGTGTCTGAATATTTGCCTAGCCCAGAGAGATTTCAAAATTTACAGCGCAGTAAGAGTTCTTCAAGCATTGGAGGAGACTCAGATTATTTAGAAAAAGCCTCTCAAAATATAATAAGCACTCCATCAAATATATCGAACATTTCCCTCGTATTGAATTCTGTGAATTTTATAGCATCACCTTCAATCGTTTATCAACAACTTAAGGGAACTCCAGAAACAAACACTAATTGTTCTATTGATTTGACACCAACCTCAACACATGAATGTATAGGACCCTCTCATAAGAATTCAAAACGATGTCTGAGTCAAATATTCCTTAACGACGCTCAGCCGTCAACATCGTCTAATTCTATAGGTATTTTTGATAACCGAGAACAAGAACTAGCGTCGCCTTTTGACGGTAATGATTTAGATGAAACATTACAGAGGAATAGTAATTCAGATAAAACGATTATCGGTAATTCAAGCATGACGTATAGACCTGCCCACCAGAGTCCTGGCCCTCAGAGTCCTCCCTGTCACAGTTTTGGGAATGAGAGCCCGGTTCACCAAAGTCCTGTCCGTTGCAGTCCTGCCCATCAGAGTTCCGATCAGAGTTCAGCCCATCAAACTCTTGTCAATCATATTCCTGAGCAGTACACTCCCAACCATCAAAGTCTTGACCCTCAGAGATCTGCCCGTCACAGTCTTGACGGTGAGAGCTTGGTTCACCAAAGTCCTGTTCGTCGCAGTTCTGCCCATCAGAGTCCCGATCAGAGTCCAGTCCATCAAACTCCTGCCCATCATAGTCCAGAGCAGTACTCTCCCAGCCACCAGTGTCCTAACCCTCAGACTCCTGCCTGTCACAGTATTGACAATGAGAGTCCGTTTCACCAAAGTCCTGTCCGTCGCAGTCCTGCCCATCAGAGTCCCGATTACAGTCCACATCAAACTCTTGCCCATCATAGTCTTGAGCAGTACACTCCCAGCCACCAAAGTCCTGACCTTCAGAGTCCTATCCATCACAGTCTTGACAACGATGGCCAGAGTGAGGGAGACTCTGTGCACGCCAACATTGAAAGAGAATTAAAAAATAGAGTCGTGTACACCCCGGACCAGGTGTACGCAATCATAATGAACGCGAAAGTCAACGGAGAAAAGTACAACGTTAAAGAAATGCTTCAAAACGAGTTTTATAACATAAAAGAACTAATAAATAATTAAAATTGGGTCAAAAATGAGGTAGGGCAAAAAGTATCATGGACACAGATAATGGAAGTGAGAGTCGCTTGCTCACAGCCCTCAATTTTACAGTATAAATATGATTTTGATTCTGGATATTCTCTAATGAACATAGAACCTGTCCAAAAAACAAAAAGCAAGCGGGGAACCAAGACAAACAGCAGTTCCTTAGTCAACCCAAATCGTGCCTCCGATTTTGAACATGCCACTCAGAATATATTGAGAACTCCGTCAACTATTTCAAATATTTCGCTTATTTTGAATGCAGCAGATTTCATAGCATCACCTTCACCGACAGTCGGTGGAAATAACAAGATTTGTACTTCTGATTTTACACCAACTTCAAAGCATGCGTTGAATGAATCTTCATTGCAGCGGTCATCAAAACGATGTCTAAATCAAATATTCCAGAACTGCAACCAGCCCTCGACCTTTGATGCTTACGAAGGTGACAAGCACAAAGAACAAACAAGGACCCTTGATGCTACTGATTTGGACGAAACTCTACAACCAGAAAATAATACAGAAAGTATCTTAACGCACGAAACGATGATCAGCAATGAAAGCACAACAACGATTCAAAGTTAACCGATAATAATAAATAATAAAATAATGAAAGTCAGTGTTTCTTCTGCAGAGCCGTCAATTTTAAAATACAAATTTTAATATGACGTCGATTCTGAATATTTCCGAATAAACACAGAGTCAATCCAAAAATTAAGAAGCATGCGAGGTACCAGACAGACACTTAAATCTATAGTCAGCCCAAGCCCTGTCCTTGAAACCGAACCGAACCAGTATTATACACCCAGCTCTTGCCAATTATATTATGCGACGACCTGATTAGCCTTTGTAAGGCAGGTGATATTCCAAGCTACTATCATGCTTTTTATGAGTCCTTGACTTATGTAAAGAACTCTGAAATGAATAATGATGATGAAGATGATGATCAAGAATAATAATCAAGTAATAAGTACCTAATAAATTGTACTGTTTTAGTTATTTTCGAGATTCTGTTAATTTTAACCTAATAATTGAAATAAAGCCAAAGTTGATTACCATGTTATTGTTTCATTGCAATACCAGATAAATTACATTATCATAAAACAAATTTCACAATATTAACGAGAATAAGATGATATGTAACTATTATTTTTACTAATCGAACCGTAAAAATAGTAGAATAAAATGATAAAACAACCATACAATACGTATTTTAAACCCTTGAAAAAGCGGGAATAAAATGATAATCGACTTTATAAATCACAGATGATGATCGATTTCCACTAACTTCTAATTTTTTAAATAACTCCTTTATAATATGTATTATATAAGTGACACTAAAAAAAAAAGAATTCTTAAAAAATTAGCTTTCCGTAACGCTGACTATCATCAGTTTACGTCCACTTGTTTAGAATTAATTGGCAAAAATGTGTTTTTTATTTTTCCTGAAAAGTTACGTTTTTGCGATTATCATTTTATTCGCCGGAGGCGGCGGTTTGTATGAAATGAAAATCATGGAATATAAAAAAAGGTTTTATAATGCACATGCACGGAAAGTGCCTCTTGACGTGTGTCAACATACCTATATAGAAAGTTAGTCATTCCGCAAGTGTGAAAATAAGTTGTATGGATATTACTTTCCCTACGCGTGCGGAAAAGTAACTTTTTAAATTGCCAAATCTCAAAAAGTTGAGTCCAAACTAGTGTTTATAACAATGAGACTAAAGATTTGTGTCTTTTTAATTCAGCTTTGCACAAATAAGAAAATGTTTGATGCAACCAAGTGAATATTTACTGATAAAATAATAAAACAGATTGTTTTAATATTAAAACACACATATTTTAACCCTTTCACCGCCGCGCCTCGACAAAACGTAAACCTGCTTTGAATCTTATGTCATTGTGTCAAGGTCACTTTGACACTGTACTTTGTGACCTATATATGTGTCGTTGGCGTTGAAAAGGTTAATTTCGTCAAAAGTTTTGAAAAAAAAATTAGTGCTGAAATAATCCTTAATTATTCCTTGACTGCGCCGCAAAAAACTTAGCAGAGGCAGCTTATGATAAGGAAAATTTAGTTTTAACAGGGATGGATGGGGTGGGGTATCCCTCTGTTAAGTAAGTATCTGATTCGAAACATTATCTATACTTATCTTAAGAGATGTATACAGAAGGTCACAAGTAGATTCGTGTCTACAGCCACTGTATTGAAAACGAAACCAGTCGCTAAGTCTCTAGGGACCAGACATTTTGCAAAAATGTTCTCATACCAACTTTGTAATTTCTGGGAATTACGATAGAAATTCAGGAAAATCTAGAAATTTCATTTCAAATGTCGGACTTAACGGTTTATGCGAACAAAACCGAGTATAATAGCTAGTTGCACATAATTTCATGATAAGGATATTTTAATTACCTTATTTACTGACGCCGGGCGAGAAACTTTCTCGGATATTTGCTGAGGAATTCCATTAGGGAACCGTTGGACACTGCCTGTTAATGGAGGAGGGAAGGAAAAACTTGGCTCGTAATCATATTTATCCCGTGATTATTATGCAGAGCGTTTAATTGATAACTCGATTACGGGTACATTTTAAACAGTTCGTAGAATTATTTTATATTCGATGGTCATTGTGTATTTGGTGTTTTGGAGCTCGAGCGGCTAAGGTATTAACTTGTCTATATTAGACTAGCTGTTGCCTACGACTCCGTCTGTGAAGAAAAGGGGTATAAAAATAGCCTACGACCTATTCTCAGACCTAGTAACGAATTTAGAGAAAAAAATTTCATAAAAATCGGTCAAGCCGTCTCGGAGGAGTTCGATAACAAACACCGTGACACGAGATTTTTATATATTAGATTAGATTAGAAGATGACCTTGACTGTGCCTTACTTGATGCAACTGGCTTTAAGTAACTTAACTATGTATATTTTATGTATAACCTTAGCCCGACCCCGTCACTATCGCCATTTTTTCAACCGAAAAATAATTAATTTGCCAGTGCTTTAATTAAAATAAGGCCGGTTAGCAAGGTTAATTAAGCCCTAGTCGGGAATATCTTCGTCCCTCGCCTTTTGTTTAATTAATAGTACTTTTCAGGATTCACGTTAGGGGATACACTCTTATACTGTTTCATTTTATGACGAAGCTTATGAAAATATTACATGTATGTTGAACAGTCAACCAGTTTGATTCTTAGGCCACTATAGAACCTTTTCGCATTAACTGCTAGATAATTACAACGTCAGTGCGGGTCAAGGAATTATCAACTTTCTGATCACAACGTACAATAAACGTAAATAGTTATAAGCACTTTCGCTCAATGACATGAGAAAAAAAAAGTTGTGACAGACGGACAGTGGCAATTTCAAGTTAGTAAAACACAAGCAAACTCCTGTCCTATTCATTATCTAATTTATTGAATCAGGCGTTACTTTGCGGAGGTCCATATTAATGAACTAAAACAATTACTTTGCTCACCCGCGACCTTACAATAGTTACGTTTATGCAAGAAATGTGTGCTCATGCAGTTCCTCCACCTCCACACTGTACGAACACACACAAATCACATAAACCCAACCATCACCACCACCAAGCTACACTGACGCGTTTCGAACTCAACCACTGACTGACTCGAACGCGTCAGTGTAGCTTGGTGGTGGTGATGGTTGGGTTTATGTGATTTGTGTGTGTTCGTACAGTGTGGAGGTGGAGGAACTGCATGAACACACATTTCTTGCATAAACGTAACTATTATAAGGTCGCGGGTGAGCAAAGTAATTGTTTTAGTTCACTATTCATTATCGTTGACACATGTTCTCAAAAATCGAGATGGCATCATGGCATAATGTACACATCACGCAATAATCACTGTCGTAGAAGGTAAACAAATTGAATTTATTATGACATGGTTCTATAGTGGCCTAGGAATCAAATTAGTTGACGTACGTACATCGGTTTAAAATACGATGCATTAACTTCGTCTGCAATCAATAGATGGTGTTGTCAGAGCGAACTTTGTGTCTTTTTCAAGGAAATATTTTAATGCTTTAAAACCACCACTTCATAAGCTTAAAATAACTATCACGAATAGCGATCATAATAAAATTTAATCTCTTTGTAACCGCTTGGTTACGTTTCATTTACGATAGGCACTTAAACGCACACAAAAGCTATCACTTGGGGCCGATAACGCTTCGGTCACGTGACTTTCTCACTACGAGGAGGCAATGACTGTGTAACACCTACCTAAAGTAAAACCAGATCAATTAAATAAAAAAAAATTGTGTGTCACCTTGGATTTTTTCTTAATAAATGTCATAGGTACTAAGTGTAGTAGGTAGGTAGGTAAGATGTGGTAGACTAGTGTGTTGACCTGTAATGTAAATAAATAAAAGGATCCCTTGGTTTCGCATAATTTAATATTAAGTCATAACGCATCATTCTTCATAATCAACGTTATTTATACAGTGAGTTACTTCTAAAACAGTATTTATTTCAGGACTTTTTTAAATGCCATCTTATAAAATGTAGTAGGTTGGGTTAGGTTTGTTTTATAACAATAACGAAAAAAAAAACATAAACACATTAAATAAGTCACTAAGAATGATACATTATAGAATAGAATAGAATAGAATAGAATAGAATAGAATAGAATAGCATAGAATAGAATAGAATAGAATAGAATAGAATAGAATAGAATAGAATAGAATAGAATAGAATAGAATAGAATAGAATAGAATAGAATAGAATAGAATAGAATAGAATAGAATAGAATAGAATAGAATAGAATAGAATAGAATAGAATAGAATAGAATAGAATAGAATAGAATAGAATAGAATAGAATAGAATAGAATAGAATAGAATAGAATAGAATAGAATAGAATAGAATAGAATAGAATAATTTTATTTCAGGCTGCATAGGCCCATATAAAAATACCTTAAAGACTAACATACATATTTATATTACACTTAATTAACAACCTAATTACAAGCACGTGAAGTCTGTGACGTGGGCACTTTTGCAGTATGACTTGTTAAATTATGCGAAACCACAGAGACCAATAAATAAATAATAAATAAATCCTGGGACATAATTGACACCAATTGACCTATTCCCAAACTAAGCAAAGCTTGTACTATGGGTACTCTTCTTCTTAGTCGGACACTCTTGTCAGAGTGGTCGTGGTTGCGCAGACGAGGTACACGGAGAGGTGTTCGGTAGATCGCAAACTTTTTCGAGGACAGCTCTCTTAGCAATTTGCTTCCATTTCTGCCGGTTTGAGGCGTTGCGAGTACACTGGACCATGGTGGACTCATTAGCTTTTTTAATCGGTCAGTCCAGCGAGTTGGTGAACGGCCTCGTGCCCTCTTGCCTGGACCACCAACCTCTCCATTGAGTTCACATTCCTGGAGATGTGACCAAAGAACTTCAGTACTATGGGTAACTAGACAACGGATAAACATACTTATATAGATAAATATATGCTTAAATATATATTAATATTAAACATCCATGACTCGAGAGCAAACATTCGTATTTTTCACACAAATATCTGCCCCTGTGTGAAGTTTCCAATCCGCAGTGGGCTGGCGTGGGAACTGCAGCCCAAGCCCACTCATTCTGAGAGGAGGCTAGTACAGCAGTGGGAGGAATATAGGCCGGAGATAATGATTATTATGACTTAAATTGTAATGCTTAAGAAGGCAGGCCAAGTAATGAGAACTACATTGAATAAGATTTGTCACTACTGTTTATATCTTAAATAAACTTGAACCTTTGTCACAGTGGCGTAGCTAGTAAACCAAAGGCCCTGGGGCAAAAAATAAACTAAGGCCCCAACCCGTGTTTGTTTACCTACATGATACGACAAGTAAGGATGAATGCACTTTAAATTCACTAGACTCCCGCGCTTGTAAATTCACTAGTAGCGTTTTATAGCCGCGTTTCTCATAGGTCCGCGTTTATAGTTTGTAATTCAGAGTCCGAGGGGCCCCCTGAGCTTGGAGGCCCCGGTGCACTGCCCCGCTTGCCCTACGGTAGCTACGCCACAGTCCGTTTGTCTGTTTGTTTCATATTCATTAAATTTTATGGATGGAGACCAAAGTGTTGGACCACGTTAAATGGTAGCCATACAAAAAGACTGACTGGATAAAGTTATGTCGTGACACGAAAATTACACAAAGATGTTCAACTTCTTCATCCTTATCTTAGGACCGCACACCTTATCATCAAAGGAGGTTGTGGATAAACGTGTTCTTGTTTTTTCATAAAGGATATAATGTATGTATCTACTTAACTTGCTAGAAAGGTCATAAAAGTCACCGACGTTTATTTATTTATTTACGAGTATGCGGTACACGTAAGGAAAGACGAATTGAGGCAAAGGGTGGGAGTTTAGGTGGCCGTAGCAAAAATATATAAAAAGGCACACATGGAGCCAAAAGGAAACAGAATGGCTTTACCATAAAAACTTAAGTATGTCTCAGACACGCCCTAAATGACAGTTTTCTAAGAGCGACTAGTGTAAACAACGTGAAATATCATACGCTTAGAAAAATGAAAACTTCAAATTATTTTAAAAGCCGTAGAATCATTTTACAGAATATATAACACAATACATGCTTTCGAATTCCTCAGCAGGTTGCGATAAACATTTTGCGAATTTTGCGATACACATTTCCTCGATAAGCGATAATGTAATAATGTCATAAACTATTATTTATAGAAAGTTACGAATCTGTCACAGCAAAAGGCACGTTTTATTGAAAGTATTTTATTAAAATGATGTGGCAGGGATAGAGAAAAATAAATGGTAATTATAAACCTAACAAGCGGTTCTAAATAAAGCGGTGTGTTACAATTATTATTTTATTACATAAAAGTGACCCGTGATTGCCTCCACGAAAATGAAAATTGCAGCTGAGGCCAAAGGTCCAGTTAATCGATTTCTTCATAATAATAACGAAAGCCATCTCAATTTTCACAGATTGCGTTTAAAATTAAAACACCAAAGGAATTGAAATGATAATAAAAAATATGACAGGGGTAACCATAATTGAGGCTATACGTATGTACAGTCACCAATACTCTTGACTAAGGACTACGCACTTCTTAACGTACCGTAGTAAGGAGTGAAATGATTTAACAAACATTTAAGTATCTTCGCGACTGTTCATCAGGATATTCAGAGGCCAAATTTACCTAACTGGGGACACCAAATCGTCTCAAAAGTGTCTAAACAATTTAGGCTACCCTCTCCTCAATTCCTAATGGCAATCGTACCCTAACAGCACTTGAACTATAAAGTAAAATTAATATTGATTCTCCATCTCCAACTGTTTCAGTATAGATGGCTATATATATAGTTTCAAACTAAGTGCTTGGTAGAGTGATTGAGAGTTATACCTACATACTTAAACAAATTCAATATTTATGTCGATTGAGCCCAAGGGTGTTACCAAAATTTGCAGTGAATTATTTATGTTTCAACCTTTATGGTATTTATTTATTTATTGAATTAATCATATGCAAGATAATTGAAGATGCCTAACTTCTGAAAACGGTGACATAACATTTCTATTCTGGGATTTCTGGGAATCAAATAATATTGATTCAATTAAAAAATGTATACTTACAAGGATCTTGTAAGGTGTTACGAAAATACTTTTAAAGCGGGAAATTAACCCCTTTTCCGCTTTAAAAGTATTTTCGTAACACCTTGTAATCTTTGTAGGTATAAATTTTTTTCATGGTCCCTTGTCAAGAGTTTAATATGGGCTATTAAAACAAGTAGAAGAAAAAGTTGTTTTAAGTGAAACAATCTGGTTCCTTGAAATTACTCAATAGCTTTCTGCTAAAGTAGTCTATGCCAAATTGGCTGATATCCGGGGTCCAAACCGTATTAAACTGCGAAGTTTTCGTAGCACTGTAAGATGAAAGCAAACCATGGAGTCGAATTTAGCACTGAAATTCAGTTCATAGTCATACTCGTTCATTTATTTAATCCCGATATGTTTTTATCCTAAATAAACCTCCTAAGTCCTTTAACGACCGCTTTAGCCTAGTTGGTAGTAACCCTGCCTACGAAGCAAGAGGTCCTGGGTTCGAATCCCTGTAAGAGCATTTATTTGTGTGATGAGCACGATATTTGTTCCCGAGTTATGGATGTTTTCTATGTATTTAAGTATTTATTTATCTATATAAGTATGTTTATCGTCGTCTAGTACCCATAGTACAAGCTTTGCTTTTTTTTTTTTTTTTTTTTCTTTTTTTTTTACAATCCCTTAGCTACCCCCACATAAATGCAGGGCCTATATCAACAACAACTATCATACCAGTTCCATCAAATACTACATCTCGTACTTTTATGCTTCATACTTTGTCTTTCTATTATGCCATCCTCATACTTTTTTTGGGCTTCCGACCCTTCATATTTATTTTATTTAAGTAATACCAACTTTTTTATTACAAACTTAACTTTTGTATCTAGGTATGTCTATGTTTCCGATATAATTCCCTTTATTCCTGAAAATGTGAAAAAAACTCACAAATATTCACACATTTTGCAAGTAATGTAATGATGGAAGGAACAATTTTTACGACCTCCTATGTCAAGATTTCAGAACTCTTATTCCTGCAACTACGTGTTCTACGAAATTATTGCAGAGTGGGTACTTAATTATTTTCATATGTGTATAGGTATTAGCTTATATACATTTTGGAATCAAATAAATGAATAACTTAATATGAGTATAAATAAATATTAGTAAGAGTACCGAGTTATTTTGACTTTCGTTTGACACATGTCTTTTACTTCCTGTAGAAGTTATCTGAGTGTCCACCAATCTGGGTCAGCTGAATTTTAATGGCTACTGTCTCCTCCATGGTTTACTTTTCTTCTTAGTGTGCTATGAAAACTTCGAACACCGCACATGACGGCCTCCTAAGGTTCACCCTATTTTTATCTTTCATGTAGAACTTATTATCGTTTAACATTTGGCATCTACCTATACGTCCTACACATTTTTTTGTTTCGTGCATTTTAACTATTAATCAGGCACCTTTTGATGCTGTTCTCTCTGCCCTCTCTCTCCTTTAAATGGGATTTCACCTTCCAGTGCTACTTTTTCCTGAATTTAAATTGCTCACATTACTTACTAAGGTAAAAGAACAAATATGTCTAGAATCCCATACATTGATCTCACCGTGTACGCTCCGTCACTGTCCGTTTTAGTCTCTATACCCTATTAGTCTAGCGCTGGGGACTCTCAAAAGGGTACTTACCTGTTCTCGAATGTTCTCGATTTTATTGTAGGACAAAGGATACGTATTTTGGATACTAAAAGCTTTTTACACAACTTACTTTACTTACAAATGTTACGACCTATTTCAAAATATAAATATAAATATAAATATCACGGGACAATTCACACCAATTGACCTAGTCCCAAAGTAAGCTAAGCATAGCTTGTGTTATGGGTACAAGGCAACGGATAAACATACTTATATAGATAGATACATACTTAAATACATATTAAACACCCAAGACCCGAGAGCAAATATTCGTATTATTCATACAAATATCTGCCCCGACGCGGGAATCGAACCCGGGACCTCAAGCTTCGTAGTCAGGTTCTCTACCTACTAGGCCATCTGGTCGTCTTCGACTATGACCGTCCGTACAATACCATGAAAGTTTAAAAAAATAAATATGGGACGATCCAGCGGTCGTGAGCTCGAGCTCTGAGTAAGTATTTCGGAAATTAAGTGCGAAATTACATTTGAAATCATGAGCTTTACAGTGAAGGAAAACATCGTGAGGGAATCTGTACATACCTGCAGTTTAATGGCGTATGGACCCGGGATCTCAAACTTCGTAGTCAGGCTCTCTCTAACCATTACCTACCCGGTCATCAAAATAACCTATTCTTTATTTTTTTGTATTTTACTAATTTAGTTTTCATGTTAATTAGTCGTTATAGAGAATAACTAAGATGTTCAGATGTACGGTCTAGTGCAAAAATAAGTATCGATTTAATCCTCCCATTGTTATATACTTATACCTTAATTCGACGACATAAGAGTTATGGGACCTATTTATGAGCAAGTTGTGTGCTCCCATATTTTTACACTTGACTGTACCTACCTACTCAAGTTTTTAATTGTTTTAAAAGTTGACTGTAATTTTTGTTGTTTGGCAAGTTGGGCACAGTCTTCCAATCCAGAAGCATCTCTTTCCCATGTAGTGCCCGTGTGCAATCATTACTTATCTTATAACGCCCGGCGCTAAACATGGGCGTAGGTTCATTGCAAGTGCCGCGGCCGGCACCCCTAATACCTACCGCTGCGCTCGTACATTGCACACTCTGCACCGTAGTAAAGTGACACTGTTTCGATCTGTCTAATTAATACCAAATTCATAATTCTGGAGCCCTAGTGAAAAAGGGGTTAATTCTGCAGAAGTTGAACAGCTGATTTCGACTTATCCCCCTTTACAAATAAATAGAAAATAGCTGTTTAATTTCTGCAAACTTAACCCCTTTTTCACTAGTGTCCCAGAATTATGAATGTATCCAATTTCACTTAAGCATAAAATTATACTGACTAGACTTAGAACTACATACCTGGCGGATAACCTATTTCAATAAGAATCTTATTATTTACTAGCTTTTGCCCGCGACTCCGTCCGCGTGGAATTAGTAATTTGGGCAGCTTATTTTTTTATCAATTTGCTTTTTCATCAATTATGGCTCTCCTTAGTTCCTCGATATAAAAAAATTACCCGCACCACCCCCCCCCCCCGCCGCAACCCCCCCCCCCCCCCCCCGCACACCCGCGTTCACATTCACCACCGTACCTACTCCCAAGTCACTACTTCTAAAAACTGTTCTATAAATTCTTAAAATAGACGTATGTTTCTTTTTTGTGAACCGATTCAAATGAAACAAGCACTAAATGTTAATCCAAGAAAATACCAACATATCAGTGAAAACCGCATCCTTCTAGGTTAAGCCGTTTCTGAGATTAGCGCGCACAAACGCACAGACGAACAGATAAACAGACACACAGACAATAATTCTAAAAAAACATTGTTTTGGGTTCTATTGCGCTAGTAAATAGCCCTAGTGACAGTTTTTCTCAAATATCTTCAATGTACAGACACCGACTTGTTACAGATTTATTATATGTATAGATGAAGCAGTAGTTAAATTCAAAATATTGCATCTAAAACCAAAGACTAAAGCCAGCTAATTAAATTAGACCCCTTTTCTCCTATCGCAATCCCGTTACTTGGGGTCGGGTTTTCTGCGCTAAGTCTGTCAATGTTGGGTTATCTATTTAGGCCACTAAGATATTATTGTCTAACGCACTTAGGATTACAATCTTTTTTCTTCTTCATTCTTTCACACGGTTAGGTGACGGTAGAAAGAAATGGTGAATAAAATCGCGAAATCGCCCAGAAACGCTTGAGAGCGCGTGAGATACGCTTCTGGGCTTTCTTGAGTCCTTTTCTTTCACCAAATTGACAGCAGACAGCTAAGCTCAATTTAAGTATACCGCATGATCTTCTTGTCGTCTTTTAATATGGACAATACCGAAGCACGCAGTTTTCGGAATTTTTCAAGTAAGGTATTGAATTTATCAAGCTTGGTTACACTACATGTCGATCTAAAAATATTCTTTTATTTAGAATATTTATCTAGCTCAATTAATAAATTAATAAAAAATAAATCGTCCTATTGCTGCAAATACCTGTTAAGTGACTTTATGACGAAAATCAGTTTTCTAGACTTTTAAAGTTAACTTTCCAAGTGCTAAAAACTGGTAAAACCCACTTTTTGAAACGACCCTTCGTTCCGAAGATAGATCATAGCATAAGGTAACATATTGATAATTTGGTAGCATTACGTTCTGCTAGAAATTGAAATGTGTGTGATAACACAATGATTTATGTTTTCTCCTCCAGGCAAAATCTGTTACTAGGTCTTAGCGTGTTTTCGCATAGGTACTCATTTTATGAAATTATAACTATTTTATGTTCTAAAAGTAAGTTCTACTATATGTACTTATTTGGTTTTTGCGTAGAAGAGTATCCCGTCAAATATTTATTTTAGGTCACGCTAAATAGACAGCTGCATACGTAGGAACTGTCTTACGTTTAGTAGTTTCCATTAGCATAATTCGTTTACAGTAGTTAAAGATAATTAAGACATTTAAAAGTAGCTTCTAGTGTAATCAATAAGAAGCCATAGTGAAAGACAATTAAAACTATAATTTAAGATTATTTTGTTTGACAATATGAGTGATATTCAGCAAGGGAGACCTCCTTCTACGTCATATAGATAGTCGATTTGACTATCGATAGTTGACCTCTAAAACTATTCAGAATATCGATAGTACTATCGACTGCATTGCCACGTGTAGATAGTATACAACCGACACGACCAACCAACCTGCCACAGAAATTCTAATTTAATTTAGTTTAGAGCTTATATTAGTTTTTGATTCAGTTCTTTAATTAATTAAAGTAGACCTAAAGGTTTTAAATCCAGTCGAACTTAAACTATTGGTAGCTTCGTCCAATCACTATAACACATCGGTCACTAGGCTTTAACGACCAACTTCCTCTTATCGCATCCCTTATCAGTCCTTATAAACTTGGGATACTAACTCTAATAGCCATTATCAGTTAACATAACTCACCCAAGAGTTTGAGGGCCGCTGATTAGTGCTATCGTATCCTGAGGCCCAAAGTTTCGGAACCTATCTGTGAGGTTGGTAAAAACATCTGAAGTACTGAAGAGCTAGGTTTAGAGATTTATGTACCTAGTAGTTTTGACTACAAAGTTGTGAATTGCAGTGGTGAGTGACCTTATGCCCTTAGACAAATTTTATTTTCTGCGGGATGCGGACTCTGATAATCTATAATGAGCTCCCATTAGATTTAGACGGCCGGATAGCCTAGTTGTTAGAGAACCTGACTACGAAGCTTGAGGTCCCGGGTTCGATTCCCGGTCGGGGCAGATATTTTGTGAAAAATACGAATGTTTGTGCTCGAGTCTTGGATGTTTAATATGTATTTAAGTATGTATTTATCTATATAAGTATGTTTATCCGTTGTCTAGTACCCATAGTACAAGCTTTGCTTAGTTTGGGACTAGTTCAATTGGTGTGAATTGTCCCGTGATATTTATTTATTTTATTTATTTATTTATTATTGTTTCTACGTATCCACTAGCGTCATGGACATGGGTAGAGTGAACAAATTCGGGTAATCACCCGACTGTCGAAGGAGGGTTATGTTTTTTGAGCGTATGTATTTATGTATGTATCATTCTTTGGCACGCCCTGCAGCCTAAACGGCTCTATGGGTTTTGAAGTGTGAGGTGTCATTAGATTCGTCTCAGTCCCGGTTCCGCTACCTACTTTAAGAGCCTTCATTATGCAACGATGGTATAAAATACTATTTTTATGAGTCACTTCACTTTCTATGAGGACTTCATTCGAAGAACGAATTGAATGTTCGGTTCGAACATGTTCTCCAAACAAGATGTTGATAATTAAGGCATTTGTACTGACAAAATTGGAATTCTCGCTAAACACCGATTCGGGTAAGTACCGTTCACCGTGTTAATTGTAACTAATTATATTAATTTCAAACGAGTCAAACGCCTTGTTCCTTTGTGGCGCTGTAAAGGCTCGTTTACACCGGGTCAACAGCTTAACTGCTACCTTCGTCAAAAGTTTTCGCCGGGCAAATGTGGTTTATATCAAGAGGGCACTTAATCTTCAGTATCGCAAGATTACTAATTAAGGTAATACCTACTCATTATTGCTTTAGATTTTTCCAACCAGGGGCCTGTTGCATAACAAAGTATACTAATATAACAAGCGGAACTCTCGCTTCAGTTATATTAAGAGGGTTTATACCTGCTGAGCTGGCAACGTTGCATTTTTGTTAGTTTTTCTCGATTATTCCATAAAAATTGAATGAAAATTAAAAATTTTTTGTATACAAATTGTTCTAATATATAAGTTAATGTGTCTACTGCAATAATAATTCGTGATAAGACTTTTATTTTCTTTAAAAACCGTTAGGTAATAATTTGTTCGTTTTTAAAGAAAATAAAAGTCTATCACGAATTATTATTGCAATAGACACATTAACTTATATTAGAACAATTTGTTTACAAAACATTTTTAATTTTCATTCATGTTTTATGGAATAATCGAGAAAAACTAACAAAAATGCAACGCTGCCAGCTCAGCAGGTATAAACCCTCTTAACTAGAAAGGGAGTTCCGCATGTAATATAGTTGTACTTTGTTATGCAACAGGCCCCAGGAATAGAAAAGTTTAATATTTTTTGGATAAAGATACCTACTAGCTTCAAATACTGAGGTTTTCTGGGGTGGGCATTTAAAATGTACGTGCTTCGGAAATTGAATTAGGAAGTTTTGGGGTTTTTGTTACTCAAAATCAAGAGCGCTATTGGTTTTGATTAAAAAAAGAAAAATATTTTTCAGTTTCTTCGATTGTACACCGCACAAATCTATATATATCACTGCTATTCATTAGTTATACCTTATTCTAGGACTTGTGAGCTCATAACTTTTCAAGCAGCGTAACTTGAAATTGCATTGAAACAAACAGCGCTGTTAGCTACTTTGCTTAGCACCCCAGGTCCAAAGTTTGCCCGATCCAGAGCTCTGCTGGTAGTAATACAATTATTAGTTAACATGTCGCGTTAAGCGGCAACTTGTACTCGTAGTTCCATTGCTGTCGATGGCAATGACGCGAGAAGTGTCCGTTGGATTAGTTGCGAATAAAGATTTCCTCCACAGAACTGTTATGTTTGTAAACCATTCAAGTGTAAAAACAATTATTACGGGTGTATTATGCTTCCGAGTATGCAAGCATAAGCAAGACATATTAATAAAAATATGTACTGGTGCGCCGCGTGAGAGGCAGCACAACAGCATCCTAAAGATGATTTCAAACAGGCTTGACTGTCCTATTGTGAATCACTGCTGTGCGATTTCGAATGGAATGGCGCAGAGGTGATTCACAGATAGACACTATTTTATTCTATTATTTTGTAGTTTCTACTAACATAGTTATTAAGCACCCATTGTAACTAACAAATAATGGATCCGAGTTATCTGAATAAATAGTTTTATTATTATTGTTATAGCTCTTTTGTCGTCGAATTAAGTTATCGGTACATAATGATGAGAGGATTAAATATATACATTATATTTAAACTTGAATGTACAAAATAAAGAAACAAAAAAAATAAATATAAACACGGAGATAAACGCACGAAAGAAAATTTATTCCTTTTTCATCACATTATTATAATGCATGTAAAGGCATGACAATAATTTAAATGTAACTTCTTATCATATTTTAACATAACGTATTTATAAGTACTAATCTAAACGGGACTTATCACGCAATAAATAAATATTTATTGCGCGATAAGTCCCGTTTAGTTTAGTAATTATGAGTGAAAATCACGAAAGTTTAAAACAGTATAACGTATTTAATCTTAAATTTACCTAGTTCTACTTACAGCACCTGTGTAAAATATCTGACCTAAATATTGTAACATCTTGAATGGGTATGTATTACAATACCGAAGTACGAAAGACCGAATGTATTAAAACATCGAATGGGTCAAAAGACCGACACGATTTTTTTCTGAGACCGTTAATTTTTTAAGATTGTTATAAAACAAACCTAACCTAACCTAACCTAACCTAATGGGTTCTGTATGATGCCGTTTTAATAAATTCTGAAAAGTTTACGGTTTCAGAAAAAAATCGTGTCGGTCTTTTGACCCATTCGATGTTTTAATACATTCGGTCTTTCGTACTTCGGTATTGTAAAACACACCCTCTTGAATATGTACATACATGACTAACAAACATTGAACTAATGAAAATTAATGAAATAAAAAAATATTTTCATGATTTACCTAGTTCTCATCTATTTAATTTTTCTTTCACAAACCTTTAGAACTTCGTTCTAATCTTAATTACTATGTATATTGCATGTAAAATATTGTACAAAAGCGTTGAATGGAGTTATTATGTAAATCCAGAGCCGCGTACAATTAAGTTATTTGCGGGTATAACGCTCTTAGGCTGAAATTACTGTAATTTAACCTTTATAAATGTGCCCGGGCAATACTCCAGTTTATGATTTAAAAGGCTTAATATATGGCGCGGGTGACAGGAGGTGTTTACAGGCTCTTTGCGGGCCACAGCAATGCGGAAAACGTGTAATTGGAAATTATTACGGAGCTTGCTCTCCTTAGTTTCCGATCTCGGTAAACTAAAATTAACAATGCATTGCAAGTATTGGTTTTTAATTTTTTTATCTCGGCATCAATTACAGCGGTGATTTTAATTTATCTAATAAATAGAAATACAATTACGGATTGAGAAAACTGAAAAAGTAAATTAAAACTGAAAGATAATAAAATAAAATAGAAAATATTCATTGTGGCATTGTGGGCAGGGTTTTCTTAATGGTGAAATCAAGTTTCAAATTGGCAAAATAGTAACATAAAATATTACTCACTTAAATACAATACAGAAAAGATGTCTTGAAAAAAAAGCTACTTCTGACACAAAAAATCTTGAAAAGTAGTTGAAAACTTTTAGAAAGCCGTTTATAGTCACCCCGGTCAGATAGTCAAATAATAGGTAAGTATAAGTTATGTCTCTTTTACAAATTTGGGGCATAATAAAATATTGTTATTGTTTATCTTTATGTGATATCGCAGTGACAAGGGTAGTACGTATCAAAATAATAATGAAGATTAAAAATAATAATGGACGAAATACGTAATGGTCATTAAAATTTGATACAAAGCAGTTTTCTTGGAAATTCTGAACTTTACAAGATTTTCATAATAAAAGCCTGACCTAACCTAAACCTATCTGTAGATTACGCGATTAAAAAAGTTCGTTTAATCAATGGTTTCATAGAAAATTTTAGTATTTAGTCCTTTATTAGTTTTAAAATTTATTTATTTTTGATATGTCCTCAGTGACAATAAGTATTAAAACCATCTTGATTCATCATTTTGCATTTCAACGTTTTACACAATTTTTATTTCCTTAATTAAAAGTTTCTCCTCAATTATTTAACTTTCTAGTGACTAAAACAAAACACTAGCAACTTCACAGCATTAAAAGCCAAGCCCGACTTACATTTCCTATTCATAGCAGAGTAACAAAACCATAAAAACTGCAGTCGATATTGAATTAGAACGCACTCGCGCGATTGGCAACTCGCGATAATGGTATTCCGATCAGTTCCGCGCGCACAATGTCCATTGTCAGCCCTGTATAGAAAAGCTGCTTGCTCGTCGCTGAATAAGAGACGATGTATTGTGCGGCGGGCGAGGGAAACGCGAGTAAGTCCTGGCAAGCCTGCCATTGTTCCCGCACGTCAACACTTTCCTGTTCGGAATGAATACGAAACTAGGACGCTTGCCGCATTTTGTCCTCGTTTTCACGAAATTCATAGTGAGTCCCATTCGTTTTATGAAAGTTACGTCATGGAAAAATGCTGGCTAATTTTCAAAGTTTTGACAAACTTACCGTATATTCGGGTTCGTTTTGTCCTGAATGGCAACTTTGCCCACTGGGATTAACTCTGTTCAGATTTTATTATTACATAGAAATTATGGAACATTACCACATGGTTAGTGTAAGCTAACGGCCCACTTTTTGTATTTTTATTAGACCCTTCTATATTCGTATTTGAGCATGTTTAGGTTAAATGGCGCAAAAAAATGAGGAAATTTTGGTGTTTTCTTACTCAGAATCAAAAGAGAGCTACCTATTTGATTTTGATGTTGAACAAGTGACCGTAATTTTCCATACAAGTTACAAAACTGACGCAAAAATAAGGACATTTTTTTCGTTATAAAAATGAATAGTGTTTGTAATTCTAAGTAAGATAACACCAAAATAAAAAAAAGTTTTCTGTGTCATTTAAAGTGAAAATGCCCATTTAGTTTTCAAATGGGTGAAAGTTCATTGGGTCAAACTAACCCGACTTTGTGGTACATAAAAATTATGGATAATTAAATAAGTAGGATATTATACAAAAATCAACGTAAATCAGTTCTACTTCTTATTAGCATTACTCTCGAAAAAAAAAAGAAATTCTTTATCGGTTAGACATTTTGTTCATGGATGAAAAGTATGCATTAGCACTAATGCATACCTTTGGCATTATCAACGATATTGTAACTTGAATGACCGATGTTCAAATCAAAATGCATATAATTTAAGCACACAGAACGTTTATTTAATTTTATTGAACGTGATTTCGCCATGTGAATCTTAGTAGGAAGAAAGTGTTGCCAGCTTAAAATTAAGTAAGCTATTTTCACATTAAGCTATTTTCTTGTATCAAATAACCGAGGAGGTACATATAAGAAAAGTAGCTTATAACATAATTTAACCACGTTAATATGAACAGTTCTGTTGTGTGTGGAGTCATTTGTTTCATTTTAGAAACATCAGAATTACTTTCCTGTTTTCTCTGTATCTTGCCAATGCCAATCTTCGAGGGGAAACGTACTTAACGCCATGGTTCAGTACACTCGCGTTAGTTTGAGAGTATGCAGCTATTTAATTTAAGCGTTTAATAAGCCGGCTTAAGCTTGGTGCAGTAACGGTTTTAATGTTCCGGCATTGTTAATTGCAACGTTCTGGATTAGTTTTTTGTGAAGTAGGATATATTTGAAGTCAAAGAAGGGAAGTTTCTTAGAAGGGTAAATTTGGCCCATATGAAAACAAGTAGGGTTAATAAAAACGTACAAACGTGGGCAAACAGATAAACCAACTTTATCTACATCCATATCGTAACTTCCCAATAACATGTTCAGAAGCGATAAGCTAATGGCCTGTTTAAGAAACCTGTATCTGTGGCTGTATCATAATGTTTACAATAAAATATCGAAATCGATACTTTAATTACATTTAAATTTCGAACATGTTTTTAACAAATGAATCTTATTTGGTTTTAATTATTTATTTATTTATTTATTGCGTTTCACATTGTACATTTGGTGTTACAAAATAAAATACAGCTTCAATGTGAACCCTGTAAGGGCACAGCAACAGTAGGACAGATACGCATTTCATTAATAATATGTCAGCATAATTATAAACTATTATTTAAAACATTATTAATCATTTTTACAGCTAATTAAAATTAAAATTTAACAGATAAATAGTTTTACAAATACATACCTACACACACATTCGCATTTACCAATAACACCATATCACATTCAGCAATAACTATAATTTAATAAATAATAAGTTATAGATAACATTTATTTTTTTAAATCCTAGTTTAAAATAAAATCAATATCAATTTTCATCAAAAAATTCTTGAACACTTTAGTATGATTTCTCACTCAAAAATGCCTTTAGGCGGTGCTTAAATATGTTCATGTTATTTTCTTGTTTAATTTCTTTAGGTATCTTATTAAATATTTTAATTGACATAGCAAAGGGAGCTGCATGGATCATTTTTAATCTAGAAGCAGGAATGGCCAGTCTATTTTTTTGGCGTAAGTTTGACGGACGGTTATATTGCGGGAAGAGTGATATGTTATTCCTTACAAAAATGGATACTTCCAAAATATACATGGATGCTAGCGTCAGGATTTTTTGTTCTTTGAAGTGATTTTTGCAGCTTGTTCTGTTGCCTATATTTACTAGAATTCTAACACAGCGCTTTTGGAGTTTGAACAGTTGCAATGCATATGGGCTATTTCCCCATAAAACTATGCCATACTTCAGCCAAGCGTGGGCGTATGCATAATAGGCACTCATGGCTGTCTTTTTATCGGTGCACTTTTTTAGTTCATATAGAGCGTAGGTAAAACGGCTCAACTTTGCAGATATAGCATTTATATGTTCTTTCCAGTTTATGTTAGTATCGATATGTATGCCCAGGAGTGGAAAAGAATTAACGCATTCCAAAGTACAATTTTGAAACGTATAATGTATGTCTAAACTTCGTTTTTGATAGGGTCTGAATTGTATAAGTTTGGTTTTGCTGAAATTTAATTTCATATTATGATCGTCTAACCAAGCCACAATACTCGAGAGGACCGCGGTTATAGACTCACTCAAATTTTGTTCATTTTGACATGGGATCAAGAGAGAGATGTCATCAGCAAACAGGGTGCATGAAGTGTTTATAATTTTGGGCAGATCATTTATATAAATCAAGAACAAAAGACATCCAATAACACTCCCTTGGGGTATTGATTGAGACATTTCTGTAGCTTCAGAACGAATATTTTGTATGTGGCCTGACATGTGGTTAAAGTTCTTCACTTCAACACATTGTGTGCGATTAGCAAGATATGAAATAAACCAGTTATGAGCACATCCCCTAACTCCTATTCCATACAATTTCCGCAGTAGAATATCATAAGTAACGCAATCATAGGCTTTACTCATGTCCAGCAAGATACCGATTGCATATTTTTTTTCGTTTATTATGTTTAATACTTCACGCATATATTTATAAACAGCCAGCGTCGTCGATCGTCCTCTTCTAAAGCCATTTTGGGAGTCACTAAATATGTTAAATTTATCACAAAAGGAATAAAGTCGGTTTGACATAGCCGTCTCAAAGATCTTGGAAAAGGTTGACAGGAGTGCTATAGGACGATAATTACCACAGTCACTTTGATTACCTTTTTTATAAGCGGGTTTAATAATAGACATTTTCAGTAAGTCGGGAAATATACCTTCAGTAAAGGACTGGTTAATAAGAAACGTCAATGGATGGCACAATTCCTCAGCACATTCTCTTATTAATACAGGTGGGAATTCGTCGTGGCCGAAACTTCGCTTCTTTTTTAGGCACCTAATAATTTTAAAAATTTCCTTTGGTGTAACCGGATTCAAAAACAATGAATTTTCTGATGCCGAGATAACTGAGCGTCCGCGAGGCGGTGCAGAGCGGCCGTTTACTGCTCCTACTGATGAGAAGAAACGATTAAATGAATTTGCGTCTTCGGCAGGGTCTTCCGTTAGGGTATTATTGACAATTAATTTTATATTTTTCTTGTCTTTTACTGATATTTTGTTTGTTTGTTCTTTAATTATGCGCCACATTGATTTTACTATATTGTTAGATTTTTTTATTCTCTTTATATTGTGAAGTTTTTTTGAGGTTATGACGGTTTTTTTTAGTATTTTTTCATATTGTTTGTAATTTTTTTCTAAAATAGGATTTGCAGCCTGGGACACTAATATCTTTAATAAACGCTTATGCTTACAGGAAAGTCTTAAACCCGTTGTCAGCCATGTTTTTTTATTAGTTGTCTTTATTTTTATATTAGTTTTAGGTATACATAAATTAAGGGTATAAGTTAAGATTTTATGTAGGGAGTTATAATTTTCATTTAAATTTTTAGTATTATCTGATACAATACTAAAGTCTATGTTTCTTAATTGTTGTCTAAAACGTTTAATATTTTCATCACTAAAAATCCGTTTTTTTACAGTCCAAGTTTTTGGCAAATACAATTTTTTACATGGCACATTTATAAGTACTCCCTTATGATCAGAAAGACCGTAATCATGAACATTAAGGGTTACGTTTTCTCTTTTGAAGTTTACAAATATAAGGTCTATACATGTAGCGCTAGTGTTAGTTACTCTAGTTGGTATCTTTACAAGCTGAGTGTAATTATAACTATTTAATAAATTCAACAAAGTTAGTGCACATGGTGTTTGTTCCAAAATATTTACGTTAAAATCTCATCCAATTACAATATCTTTCTTTTTATACTTTTTTTGTAAGTGCCTTAGAAGAAGTTCCATTGATTCGAAAAATGTATCAGGCATCCTTTTCCTATCCGGCCAGTATAAATTTATTAACACTATATTTAAGTCTACAAGTTCGATTGCACATACTTCAAATACGGTCTCCACCGACATATCTACTATCTTCTTACACTCTACATAGTTTACATTTTGCTTTACGAATAGACAAACCCCTCCCCCCTCACCATTTGAACGGCAATAAGCTGACGCCAGTATATATCCATCGATTTTCAGAAGATCAAATTTAGATGGCGTTATCCAAGTCTCCGTGAGGCAGAGAACATGTATATCTCTGTACTTGTCAACCATAGCCTCTACCAAATGCCGTTTATTTTTCACACTGCGTACATTCTGATAGAGAACATTCAGGTTATTCTCGAAAAAAATGTCTACCTTGTTGAGTTATTTTTTTTTGGATATTTTGGGTAGATGATGGAATATGGCTCTGGTGCCCACTCATTTCATTTTGAGAGGTATTGTTGGTTGAGTTCTCCTCATGTTTGTATTATTTACCGTCAATAATGAGTTTGTTATCCTTAATACACGCATGTCGCCCCTCTTTCCTTGCTTCAATCATAACTTCTATTAACTTTCGCCTAATTTGTAGAGAATCTGCGTCCAACATTTCTGAGATGCTCAATCCGGAATTTTTAAAGCAGTATCGGTTCTGCAAAATGTACCTGGTTGTATTTCTGCTTAGTAACTCGACCATCAGGGGTCTTCGATGGCCCTTTTTTCCAAGTCTTTTGAAATCGTCAACACATCCCGTCAAATCAATATTCAATATATTTTGGAAAATATTCAAAATACGATTATAAAGATCGTTATCATTTTCCCAATCGTTTTCCTCCAAGCCATATATTACTATTATTTTCTTTGTAGCCATCGAGTAAGTAGGATGAATTTGTGTTATTTGTGCCGGTTCCTGACTTGGACCAGAGCAGGTAATTTGCTTTTGTATTTCTTTTATTTCCGTGCGGAGTTTAACACATTGGGCATCCAAACAAATAATCTGTTTGTTCATTTTGCTTGCATTTTCCTGAATTTTTTCTTGTTCTAAGGATAAAGTTTTTGTTTTTTGTGTTATTTCTTGTATTAATTTCGAAATCTCGTTGGTGGTTACAATGCTAATAGTAGATTTTAGCTCATCAAGTAGCGAATCCTTCATGAACTTCATTTTCTTGTCCAATAAATGTTCTATTTGTTCCAGTGTAATTTCTGTTCTTACATGGTTGGTGTCTATAATTGCGGTAGTATTGTTTGACAGGTAAGTATCATCCAACTCATTGAGATCACTTGTAGAAGATGTATTATTTCCAAGGGAATTTATCTTTTTCCTTTTTGTAACGTTTTGGAAGTCCTCCAACCGCAGATCTTCCCGAGAGTACAGAACCTCGTTGTTTGGTCTAATAGGAGTATTCGTGTTATCTATTTTTGGCTCTTTACTACGACAAGAGTGACACTTCCAAGCTTGTTTGCGCTCTTTAGACATTGCGTTCAAGAATCTCGGAAGGGAAACGTTTGCACATACCAGATCATATTTGTCAGTACATATTGAGCAAACAAGATACTCTCTATTTGGGATTTTTTGATTACATCCAGCACATACTGATGCCATCCTGCGACATTCAATCGCCAAAGGCGCTATTAGTAACAATTATTACGGTGAGAATATACTTCACTGATCTACGACGACGGCAAAGTCCAAAGTTCAGAACATTTTAAAATTTTAAACGGTCACTAAATTGATTTGTTCATTTCTGATTAATATTTTAGCCCACTTGCCGGTAACACACCACATATACCCCAATAACAGTTTAACACTTTTTTATATCCAAAAAGTGCGTATTTAATCTTATTTAAACTGTTTATTCATTAGTTGTTTGTCAACACAAGTCACTAAAATTATCGCTTGAGATTTTGGTTTATCCAGCTCACTATTTCGTCCGATAATATTGTCACATGTAAAGTACTTATTTGTTCACTATTAGTCGTTATTAATATTACTGATCGGCAAATTAATATAATTTAAAACGTTTAATTTCACAGAGACGTTGTTCACATGACAGCAGCGAAATCTACCCCCATATATTATCGAATTAGCCGATTTGTAATATCATTCAATATGAAATTCTTGTTACATACATTTTTTTGAATCTCAAATATTACAATCGATTTGAGAAGGGTAGATTGTTTTTGAATTTTAAAAAGTATGTAAGTGTCAGTCATTTCGTTCAAATTCTAACTTTCAAAGAACAGAAAATAAAGTTACCGTGTTTTGTGATGATCTCGTAAATAAATAACGGAGGCTTGTGCATGTAGATAAAATTATGTATGCGACTGTGCATAATCAGGGTTAATGCCATTAATTATGTAGCAGTCACATAAATATCTATTATGGTAGTGTGTCTTAATTTCAATGCTATAACCTAGCATGATTTAATCCCATAACAAGGTGTGTTGTAATGTAAAAAAAATTTGGTAAGCAAATGCATGGCTTTGTTACTGCAACTTGAAATGACGGTAATTATGGTACAGTCGAATTCACCAATATCTGTACAACGAACATTTCATAAATATCTATACATAGACCTTATTACGGTAACATTAAGGTCTATGTATAGATATTTATGACAGGTTGGCGATGCATATATTGGTGAACTCGACCGTACACATCAGTGCTGCGCGATTGAATAGGCAATTCCACAAAAAAGTCAAGGTCAAAGTCAGTCAAAATCAGTGAGACCTCGTTTGTTAAATGCCATTTTACCCAGGGATTCATATTTTTCAACATATCACCTATTAAAAATCATCGTGTACATTTTATTCAAATTGGAATGCTATCAAATACACTCTGCTGACTCAGTACCTACGGCATTGCATTACCAATTTTCCATTATCAGGGTGATCTTGAGAGCAATCCCGCGGTTCGTTGCGCTCTGTGCGCGACGTCTGCTGCACAATGCATCGCAATAACTCGGTAAGCACTCAAATATTTAGGTAGGTAGTGTTTGCTGAAGAAAATTTATAGGGTTACACGGTGCGGTTGCAAATTTGTAGAGTTCGTTGGTTGGTGTTGTGGGATTTGTGAGGCATTATTTAGGGCTCATATTTTTATGTAAACAAGCAGTAAATACCATGCAGATTTTGATACTCACGGTTTTCGTATGAAAATTATTTTATATGTATTTAATTTATACAGATCGTGGGTACAACAAATGTGCCAGAATCATAAGTAAAACGCCCCTCAGAAGTGAAAAAACGTTATTTCAAACAAGCCTTAGAACGAGCTGGCAACGCTTTCTGAATTATTATGACGTTATCTTTTATGAAAACACTTTTTAGGATTGAATAGTGGCAACGATATCCATCATTACTTCATTAGATTATATTATATTGAACAGCAGATTTTTTTAAATTTTTAATTTGATTATTTTACATTGTTGGAAAGTACAGCTCCTTAACTTGTTACCTTAGGCGCAACTTACACTGAAGAGGCGTGGGACGGGGGCGCGTCGCAGTCGTGACGCCCCTTGAATCAATTTTCATACAAGCGTCGCGAGACGCGGAGACAAGGCTTCGTACAGTACCCAGCCATAAAGATTGCACATCGGTCTTTGAAAAAGACTCGGCAAAATGTGGACTCGTATAGCGTTGTCACACACTACTTATGTGACGTTTGTCAGTCGTTGTTCAGGTGCAGTAGGGTACGGACGTGTTCCGGTGAAAATATATAATATAGAGTTATTGAAACCCCCCAACTTTAAATTGTATGATCGATTACACTGATAGACTAATAATAAATACGGCTGATAGTGTCAGTGATATTATTATTGACCAAATTGAGAGCACAGATAGTGAAATTTGAGATTTTTGAAAATTTAAATTTATGATATAATATGTGTCTTTTAATATACTCTATTCTATTTTTTACTATCCTTTTTCTGGTAGTTGCAACAACCCTCTATAGATATCAAAAGTTTACATGTCATTCATTTGACGTAAACTAATTAAGTCCATGGAGTGCAGTATTTATTTGATATCAAACGACACTTAATAAATACGGCGATTGATGGACGGTCGCCAGTTTTCGGAAATCGTCGTAAACTACGAATTGTCTCTTGCTTAAGGCCGATGTGCAATCTTTATCGCCGGGTGCTGTATCTACTGTCTGCTTTGGATCGCGACACTTCTTTACATAAAAAAACCGGCCAAGAGCGTGTCGGACACGCCCAAGATAGGGTTCCGTAGCCATTACGAAAAAATCAAGTAATATTTTTCTAAGGATTTCGTATGTGTACGGAATCTTTCAAGTTGGGTATCGTCAATACTTTGAAAAAAGCTCGTATCTCAAAATCGATAATCTGGCAAAGTGAACTTTATTACGCGCGTATCAAGGTTCAGTTTTGTTTACATGCTGATTTCAGATACGAGTTTTTCAAAGTAGTGACGGTATGTTTTATACCTTAGGCTACTGTTTACTATTAAACTACAAATAATTCCCAAGCAATCTTAGCCGCTATAATTTTCCTTGTAAATTTAATATATTTACTACCATTTTGAATTTTTTCAAATTTTTCCACCCAACAGTATAGATTTTAGAGGGGGGGGGGGCGGTCGCTTTTAATGAAAATTTTCACTTTAAAGTTGAATATTTCGCAAACAAATAACTGAATACAAAAATCATGTTAGCAACTCCCCAATGGTTTTAAAAGACCTATCCAACGATACCCCACACTATGGGGTTAGTCGAGAAAAAAAAATCACCCCCACTTTACGTCTATGGGAGGTACACTAAAAAAAATTTTTTTAGTTTTTTTTATATGATCACTTTGTCGGCGTGACTGATATATATATTTATGCCAAATCACAGCTTTCTACTACTACCAGTCTCTGAGCTTAGCCGCGGACAGACAGACGGACAGACATGGCGAAACTATAAGGGTTCCTAGTTGACTACGGAACCCTAAAAAAGTTAACAAGTTAAGTTAAGTTTTTTAAAGTTAATTCCAGGGGCACTGCGACTGTAAGGCGCCCCCGTACATGTCTCTTCTGTGTAGCTTGCGCCTTAAAATCCTCCTAAAAAAAAATCGTGTGTGCAGTTCCTCCGCGCGGAAGAAGTGAAACTTCGTAATGTGAAAATTAAAAAGGCACTTATACATTAATATGAACCTTATTGCAATAACCCAAAGCAAAGAAGCGGCTAGCAAGCAAGGAACCAACTACAGCGCTAGCGAAACAAGTTACATAACTCGTCGCTAGATGGCGTTGCTCCTCGTGCGCACGTTATTTTCAATAATTTTTCTTGATTTTTCGTAATTCTCAAAGATATTCAATACTTTTTTTTTACTAAATACGTTGAAAATACTTTATTCTATGATCTACCATTAAAATAGTTTTGATTTTTACAGGTTTTCATACTAAACCACGCAATTGTTCTGGATCACACTGACGAAATTTTTAACATCCGTTAGTATAATTATGTATATACAATGCGAAAGTCTCGTAAAAGTCAACTTGCGTTGCGTTGCGTTGCGTATTTAACACAATGCTTGTTGGAAGTCGCATTAGAAGTTTCACTTCAAAAGTGATTAGAGGTTTGCACTCTTGATGGATAACGAAGTAATCCTTTAAGCAGAATCATTAGTTTTGGTTTTTCTGTTTGAAGTAAGTACGGAATCCTAAAAACATTCCATGAATACACAATTTTATTTCAAGCAGACAACGTTAAACTAGCAACTACATTTAAATGGGGCTCCTCGAAATATTTGAAAAGCACTTTTAGGTTGTCTGTTTGTCCAACTGTCAGCGCCGCGCCCTATCGAGTACTGTTAAACCTTCTTGTTTATTTTAATAATATCAAACACCCTGGCCATGTGTATGATTTGTATTTTTGAATATTGTTTTTCCATTCTTTACTGTCTGCTGTCACCTCTGTCTTCTCCTAAACTTTTACCGTTGAACATATATTATATTTAACCATTTTCCACTGCCAAACTCTGGTTTCCTTTAAGTGGTTATGGGCCCAGAGCCGCTAACGGAATATAGAAGAAACAGTGCTAATAAGAAAAAGTGCTATGAATTCTAATAATTCATCGGCGATGCCCTCATCGTCGGCACCATCGGCATCAACGTCAGTGTCAGGCTCTGTGAGCTTTACCAAGCTCAACGGCAATAACTTCAGCACGTGGGTATTTAGCCTAGAGTGCTTGCTCACCGACCTCGATCTTTGGGACGTTTCCTCAAGACCCATCGAACCGTCAGACCCCGTCGAGAAGAGGAAGGATGCAAAAGCTCGAGCGAAGATCTGCATAGCCTGCGACGAATCGGTGTACCCGATAATAAGGTCAGCTAAATCAGCTTTTGAAACGCTAGAATGTCTGAAGAAGGCCTACGCTGACAGCGGGCTGACAAGGCGTCTTGGCCTTATCAAGAAATTATTAGCATGCAAGTTCAACGGGAGTATGCAAGAATATGTCAATAATATGCTGACTACACAGCAAGAGCTACAGGGCATTGGAGCAGCAGTTGAAGACGAGTTCCTTGCAGTCATCATGCTGGCGGGACTACCAGAGTCCTTCAAGCCACTCGTTGTCACACTGGAGCACGCCAACGTCAAGCTTACGTCGGAGAATGTGGTGACAGCTCTCCTCAAGGAAGACCTTAGAGCTGTACCCACCACACCGAGTACCCTACAACGACCTGTCAACACCGCGCTACACGTGAACCGATCGAAGAAACTGTTTTGTAATTATTGTAAAAAGTTAGGGCACGTTGTTTCGCAGTGTAAGAGCATCAAAACTAACAAAAACAAGAATGTTTCGGCGATCAAATCCTTCAATACATCCGAACATACACTTTCATCTTGTTTTTCTAACGTTCCTTCCACAGGTCATCAAGACTGGTTCATTGATTCTGGCGCAACTTCCCATATGAGTAACAGGAGCGATTGGTTTACGAATCTGTCATCCCATACGATTCCTATTACTGTTGCGAACAAGGAACAATTACTAAGTCATGGTAAAGGTACTGTAAATATGAACATATCTCCTAGTGTAAGTAAAATAAGCGACGTTTTATATATCCCTGGCCTAGCTACTAATTTATTATCAGTTAGTAAACTAAATCAAAATGGTTACGATGTTTTGTTTACATCCAAAGGCGCGAGCATCTTTCCTAGCGGGGGATGTCAAGTGACAAATAATGTCATTGCCACAGGCTCAAACCATAAAGGCATGTACAAACTAGACGTGAGTTCGAGTACCGCCTTTCTTATTAAAAGCAAAGAGTCTGCTATGTTGTGGCATAGACGCCTCGGCCATATACATGCCAAATGTTTAAGCATTTTAAAAAACAGACACGTTGGCATAGACTACGCAGGTAGTTTAAATGAAACTTGTGTTCCCTGTTTACAAGGTAAACTTTCAAAGAGACCTTTCCCGAACTCTACCAGTAAGTCGAGTTGCGTATTGCAGTTGATTCATTCGGACTTGTGTGGTCCTATGAGTATGCACTCGTGGGGCGGAGCCCTTTACTTGCTAACATTTACAGACGACTTTAGTCGCAAAACTTTTGGATATCTTTTAAAAACAAAAGACGAAGTTTTTAGTAAATTTGTAGAGTTTAAACATTTAGTAGAAAATCAAACAGGTCATAGGATTAAGATTTTACGTTCGGACAACGGCCGTGAATACGTTAACCACGGACTGTCAACCTTCTTAAAGGAGAACGGGATTATTCATCAGACCACAATCCCGTACACTCCTGAACAGAATGGGATTTCAGAACGGGCGAACAGATCCATAATTGAGAAAGCAAGATCTATGCTTCAAGACTCGCAGTTATCAAAAGCGTATTGGGCAGAAGCTGTCAACACAGCTATCTATTTGAAGAATCGAACGCCAACTCAGTCTCTTCAAAATCGGATCCCAGAAGAGATATGGACTGGTACGAAAGTCAACCTGTCTCATCTGAGAGTCTTCGGCTGCCAAGCTCACGTTCTCGTACCTAAAGAAAAACGTACGAAACTTGACTCGAAGACGCAAACGTGCATCTTTGTTGGCTACGCGACCGAAAGCAAAGGCTATCGACTCATCAATCCCCAAAATCCTCGAGTGATAATTGTCGCGAGAGATGTTGTCTTCATAGAAGACAAAACGCAGCAGCAGTCCACTCAGAATTCACCTCAAATCGACATGCCAGATTCCCAGCCAAAATCAACTCAAGTCCAAATTCCGATATTTGAACAGTCAGTTCCTCCACTCCAGCCGGACACCCAGACACCTGTGTCGGCGCAGCTTGAATCTGAACCCCAGCAAGCAGAACCTCAACCAGTTCCTGAACCTGAAGCCACCCATCTAGATCCAGTACCGGAACGGAGATACCCGTCAAGAGACAGGCATCCTCCTGCGCGGTATGTTTGTACAGTGCAGATGTCTTCAGAGGAACCTGAAACGTACAAAGAGGTCATAGAGCATCCGCAAAAGGATGAATGGTTCGAAGCTATGAAGGCTGAATATGATTCATTAATGAATCATAAGACGTGGACATTAGTGGACAGACCTAAGGATCGTAAGACCACAAAATGTAAGTGGGTCTTTAAACTCAAGAAGGACACAAGCGGGCAAGTTGTGAAATACAAAGCGCGACTTGTAGCCAAAGGCTTCACACAAGTTGAAGGAGTTGATTACGGCGAAACCTTCTCGCCAGTTGCAAGACTGTCCTCTGTGAGAATTTTAATGGCATTCGCAGTAGACTTAAATTGTCAAATTGACCACCTGGACGTGGAAACGGCATTTTTGTATGGTGATTTAGAAGAGGAAATTCACATGGAGCAACCTGAAGGCTTCTCAACTGACCCTAAAAACAAAGTTTGTCTACTTAAGAAGTCTCTCTATGGTTTGAAACAAGCACCGCGTCAGTGGAACAAAAAGGTATGTGACGCAATGTCAGCTTTATCACTGACACAAGCCACATCGGAACACTGTCTCTACTACAAACGAGACGAAAAGGACTTGCTAGTCGTTGCAGTATTTGTGGACGATTTTTACGTCTTATGCAACAATGACCGGCTAAAATCCAAATTTAAAAATAGTCTTAAAACCTTTTGTAAGGTAAAAGACCTAGGTCCTCTAAAGGACTGTCTCGGTATGAGAGTTATCCAAAAGAATGGGTCGCTTACTCTCGACCAAACGACTTATATCGATAAACTAATCGATAAATATAGCATGAACGACGCTATATCCGTAACTACACCTATGGAGCCTGGACTTAAACTTACCTTACCAGAGAAGGAAGATGAAGTGGAAGTGCCTTATCGCGAACTTATCGGCTCGTTAATGTACGTTTCGATTGGTACTAGACCCGACATTGCCCACACGGTGTCGTATCTATCTCAATTCAACGCACATTACGGGGGGGTACACTGGAAAGCCGCTAAGAGAGTCCTACGATACCTCAAAGGTACCAAGGATCTTAAACTTCACTTCACCAAAGGCCAGAATTACCCAGTAGGTTACGTAGACGCAGACTATGGGAGTAACATGATTGATCGGCGATCCTTTACTGGTTACGCATTTCTCATGAGTGGAGCACCTGTCTCCTGGGAAGCGCGCAAACAGCGTACTGTCGCGCTATCTACCACTGAGGCAGAGTACATGGCTCTCGCAGAAGCCTGCAAAGAAGCCATTTACCTCAAAACGCTCATATGGGAGGTATTTGCCATCTCTCATCCCATAATCATACACACAGACAATCAAAGCTCTATCAAACTTGCACACAACAACACTTATCACGCACGCACAAAACATATCGACATCAAACACCACTTTATACGAGACACACTGACACACCACGACCTACACCTCACATACATTCACACGAATGGTATGATCGCTGACATTCTTACTAAACCTTTGGCAAAGCTCAAGCACTGCAAATGCGTCAATCTTTTAGGTTTAAGTTAGATTGGGCTTTTATAGCAGGTTTATTGTTTTAGGTGTGTACAGTTAGCCTTAAGTAGGTGTATATACAGGATGTCATTTTTTGTTTTCTTTATGTTTGTGTTAGTGTTAAGTTAGTGAATAGTTTAGCTTTTTGATATGATTGTCTACTTGTATATATATATATATACAGGGTGTTTATATTACGGGGGGGTGTTAAACCTTCTTGTTTATTTTAATAATATCAAACACCCTGGCCATGTGTATGATTTGTATTTTTGAATATTGTTTTTCCATTCTTTACTGTCTGCTGTCACCTCTGTCTTCTCCTAAACTTTTACCGTTGAACATATATTATATTTAACCATTTTCCACTGCCAAACTCTGGTTTCCTTTAAGTAGTACCTTTGTAAGTAAGTCAAAGGGAAGGTTTACCTTCTATTCCGCTAAACTTATTACGTACCTAGCTGAGAGCGGTCGCGGGTATATTTAGATGCTCACGAAGTGGGCCTTAGTTTAAAAATTACAGAGAGTTTTTTTGTAAATTTATCGACGTGGATACGAGGTAAGGCCCATCGTTATATAACGGCGTGAATCAAAGGGCGTTGGTTTTGCGATATATTTTGGATTATATTTTAGCATTTTGAAAGTTTTTTTAATTGATTTATTCAGAAGTTGCTTTGCGTAGGTCCATAATAACAATGAACTAAAATATACTATAACTAGCTTTTGCCCGCGGCTTCGCTCGCGCGTACCATGAGTATTCCAAAGAACCAAGATATCAAGCATGTGTATGCAAGCAAGCAAGCGTGCAAGCAAGCACGACTAAACTTCAGGTAGATAGGGTCCTTTACAATATTTCTTTGTATACAATGTTTTTCACTAACTCGGAAGCGGGCACTGAAAATCTTAATTACCAGAAAGAATACAACTAAAGGTCTATACGTGCATATGATATTTAAAGAAACTTCCTATAACTCCTAACCGTTAAGGAGTTTAACCTTCCATCATTAGCTCACCTGGATAACCTGAAAAAATACAACTAATGGTCTATACGTACCTATAATATTTGAAAAAATATCTTCAACTCCTAACCGTTAAGGAGTTTTACCTTCCATCATCAGCTCATCAACATGAGATGATGTCTACCAGACGCAAACATTTAAATAGCTTGAGAAAATATATGAAAAACGTAATGCGTGCCTACAAAATTTGAAGGTTGCCCTCGATTTCCCTGAGATCCCGCCATCAGATCCTGATTTGGTGACAATGGGACCATCTCAGGAGTATATTACCTATATTCTTTCGAATAAAAAAATAATTTTTAAAATCGGTCCACAATTGACCGAAAAAACGGTGAACATACCTACATAAAAAATACATGTGCAGTGGAATGCATAACCTCCTCCTTTTTTTGAAGTCGGTTAAAGAACCCTTTGTGGCCTACTTACAGTATAAACTTTTGAATTTTGAAATTTTACCTTTCTACAACCAGTAAAACGCAAAATCCCGTTTTTTCTTGTTCCCGTAAGAATTTCGGGAAATGCTTTATTAATGCTCCCCTAGACTCCCCAAGGATCCCACTTGCCAAATTTCAGCTTTCTACGACCAGTAAAACGAAAAATCCTGTTTTTTCCCGTTCCCGTGGGAATTTCAGAAAGTCCTCTCTCAATGCTCCTCTACACTCCCCAAGCAACATACATGCCGAATTTCAGCTTTCTACGACCAGTAAAACGAAAAATCCTGTTTTTCCTTATCCCTTGGGAATTTCAGAAAACTCTTAAAATTGTTTTTTACTACTATAATTACCTACTTCTATGCCAAATTTGAAGAGTCTAGTAATTATAGTTCATAGGATTCCGTTGAACTGAATATATAAATCCCGTTTTTTCTCGTTCCCGTGGGAATTTCGGAAAGTCCTCTCTTAATGCTCCTCTACACTCCCCAAGCAACCTACATGCCGAATTTCAGCTTTCTACGACCAGTAAAACAAAAACTCCCGTTTTTTCCTTATCCCGTGGGAATTTTGAAAAATCCTGAAATAAATGTTTTAACTAATGTAATACCTACTTGTGTATCAAATTTGAATAGTCTAGTTATTATATTTACTGAGATAGGGTCACTCGGAATCGAATATATAAATCCCGTTTTTTCCCGTTCCCGTGGGAATTCCCAAAAATTCTTCCTTATTGGATGCCTACATTGTTTAAAGTATGTGCAAAATTTCAAGTCTCTAGGTCTAGTGGTTTGGGCAAAACCTTAAAAACGACATCTATATTGATATTTAGACATTTCAACCCCATCGCACCCCATCCAGGAAGATGGTATTTTACGTATGCCACATCGGATTTTAAAACCGTTGTTGTTTTCATAACCAGCGACCCGATAAACCATAGAAACAACACCCATGTTGATTTTCAGACTTTGTTACCCCTTTCCCCCCTTTTAGGGGTTGAATTCTCAAAAAACCTGAAACACGTGTTTACTCATTTATCATTAGGAGTACTTCTGTGAAGTTTCGAATAAAATAGTCGAACTAATCTTGTTTCCCCATACAAACTTTGAACCCCCTTTCCACCCCCTTAGGGAGTGAATTTTGAAAAATCCTTTCTTAGTGCACCCCTAGAGTTTATAAGGAACCTACATGCCAAATTTGGAATCTCTAGGCCCAGTGGTTTGGGCTGTGCGTTGATATGTCAGTCAGTCAGTCAGTCAGTCAGTCAGTCAGTTTCTTCTTTTATATATTAAGATGAAGTCTTGGTCGCCTAGTGGTTTGACCTTTCAAGAAAAGGGACGTCATTATCGCTTAAATAAGTGTTAAGTATGGATTTTTTTTCTTAATTTTTTCCAGAACTCTTCTCGCCCGGTACCTACTAGGTTATCATTGAATTTTGGAACACCCTGCGTACGTCCCACTACAGGACACGGGCTTCCTCTCAGAATGAGTGGGCTCGAATCAGGGGATTCGTAATAATATTACAGCCAAACTGTACTGATATATTAGCATATACACGAGTTTTAATTTGGGACTCACTTAAGGTTGACAGTCCTGTCATATTATATAGAAATTCAAAGGGTATTTTTTTCGAAATGGATCCCAAATTAAAGCACAGCACGCGACCGTACAAGCGTCCTTCAAATTTAGAAAATGGCTGCTCCTACCAATCCAGAAGCAAACATTCGATTATGGATCGATTACGGAGTGACGACCTGGTTGAGGTTGTGGGAACGCGTTGGACGCGGATGGCGTAGGACCGGTCCATTTGGCGAACCTTGGAAGAGGCCTATGTTCAGCAGTACTCGTAGATGTCTTTACGCTGAAATGCTGATGATGATGAGTTGTTGAAGCTATAACTACTTCTCAATTAGCTTAGATCAAAGTCAGAAAGCTTGTTCGTTTACCTCGTATATTTATGTTACGGTGTAAACACAGTTAAGTGCAAGAACTGCAATGAGCAACTTCCAGGCAGTTCCAGAACTTTCGAGCTATTTGTGGTGCTTTCTCAAGTGTAAATGTAAGATAGTATTTTGTTACTAAACTGTGAATTAAGCGGTGCTGCGATGTGAAGTTGCAGGAAACCTATTATAGACTAGAGCGGTAGGTACCGTATGGAAACATTTCGACGGCAGAAAAGAATAAACAGTTATCTACGGAATTGAAATTTTACAGTAGGTATAGGTAGCTATATTAAGAAAAAGACTTAATATTATTTAAAGTAATGGGCCAATTTTGGTTAAATATGGAGCAGTTCTTGTAAGAAGCAATACTTTTATAGGATACTGTGTTGCCAAAAATATATTTAAATATTTACTGAAATAGTCTTGTCTATGTCTTTATCTACGTTTGGTCAAAAATAATCGTAGATGAGATAACTACCACGTAGCCGGTTATGCAGAAGGAAATCAAATTTCATTACACTACACGAAACTAAAAAAGCTATCATTTGAAAATAAATATACAACCAGGGCCCAATTGCATATCAAAATACAAGCAAATAATATAAGTGAATTTCAATACAAAATAGCTAATACTATTAGCTTGTAATTTGTTTTGAAATTGGGCCCTGTATGTATACATAACCTTCTGTTTCAGTCTAAAAAACGGTCTAGTCTAGAGCGATAAATTTTATTTGTTAGTATTAAGTTCGCGCTATTGGCCAACTTGCGGCGGGTAAGGCGGGCATTGATTGGTGATTTTTTAAGGAGACAACGACGTCAAAAACAATACTTATTGAGTGTGATTGAAGGTTTACTTCTGCCGTGTCATGCCTATGTCATGTAACTCTAAAAGCATAGTTTTGAGTAAAATCTGTTTAAAGTTTTTTTTCGTAATTCGTAGTTTATTTTGAGATCAAGTGAAAAATAAAAATAAAATTACTCAAATACATTTTGTGTTAGGCTTATGCATATTATGTAATACCTAGATTATTATTGTTTTGTATATTATTTAAGTTATAGGCTATAAAGGAGTTAGGCATAACAGGTTCGCCATACAAAGTCTGTTTTGCGGTTTCCTGTATCTCAAGATACATGAAAAAAAAAATCAAAACGTTTATTCTGCAAGTAGGCCGCAAAGAACTCTTTTACATGTCATTTTTTTTTAAACTACCAGCGCTTTCGTAAGGACCATAATTGCCAAGAAGAATGCGCCGCAAGAAACTTGGCAGAAAGTCATCTTTTCAAATTAAAATATAATAAATTACAAATTAAAAAATCATACAAATATAGAATTAAGTAAATAAAAAAAAATATATAAAAAACAATACAGGGATGTATTGGGTCCCTTAGTTAAAAAACTAAAACAATACCTACATCTTAACTATATCTACGTTAAGTGGAAGTGTAGAATGCTTCCACCGTCAAAAAAAAAAAAATTAAAAAGGAAAAATTAAAATATTGGAGATGTCTTCCAATGTCACAATAATTAAAAATGATTGTGTAAAAAACACATTTCAGGTCAAGTAACCATTAAACTTTTGGATTCCAAAGGCAAACGCTTGCCACCAGGTTCACCTTTCGTTTTGAGTGCTATTTATTATGGATATTTATATCAGATGCTATCCATTTTGGGCTTACTTTCGAAATCTCTGGATTTTTTTCTTAGATTTTGTATTTTTTACATTTGGGTCACAAAGGTTCTTTTTTTTCTTTACTCAAATAGATCGACGCTATAATGTTTCGCGAATATCTTTCTAGACTCTTAATTAGCATATGCAGGACATAAATTGTCTTAAATCATGCCAGAAGTACACACATTTGTATGCAATCATTTTAGCTCTAAGCCTTAACTGGCATTGTGTAGGATTTCACAATTTGTAAGGAAAAATGTATGGATTTTATAGATTCTTACACATAAAAAAGAATACTCAGTTGGCAAAAACGGTTTGAACTACCTAGACCTAATGGGAGACAGTGGAGACTTAGTTTTCGATGGCTACTTTTTTTTCGTTGACAAGCCTTAGTCGTAATTATACCATGAGGCTGTATAATTATGTACCATGACAAAAACATTCAGTAAAAAGGATAAATAATGAAAAAAACACCTCAAAAATAAAAAAAACAACTGTTTTAATAAAATTGTTCAACATAAATATAGAGATTAGAAATAATCAAATTTTCCTGATGTTCGTCTAAATCCAGTACGTCGTTTTCTTCCAAATCATTAAAAAACTGTCGGTAACCGAAAGGAATCGACTAATACTGAGTAAGTAATTGCTCGATGCGTATAAAGCTAGTCATGGCTATGTCGTGTAACTACTAGATACAGTATATAGCCATATTAGCTATGGCCAAAACTGAGTTACACGACTTTTGAGACAGACTCGTACAAAGAATTGATAAACAAAATTAAAAAAAATTTTTGTTGGTAGGTAAAGACACAAAAAAAAACGATTCAGACTTGTTACTCATAACTCATGTATCTCAAGTTCACTGACATAGGCATGACACGGCAGACTTACTCTAATAAACGGTGCACTAAAATATTACAAAAATCAGACACTTCGAAAAACTCGGTATTTAGGCTGCGTTTCCACCAGAGATGTGCGAGGATGCGTTGCGTGCAAGCGATGTGTTTGTCATGAATCAATAGAAACACTTCATTCACTTAGGACCTTTTGAATGAAGTGTTTCTATTGGTTCATGATAAACACATCCCTCGCAACGCATCCTCGCACAGCTCCGGTGGATACGCAGCCTTAATGAGAAACCCTAAAAAATCACGAGTTAACCCAAAAACACTTCATCAAACTAAAATCTTTCATGCCAAAACACTGTTTTCACACATTATAACGTTATCTCGTTAATTAGTCAAAATTTACATACTCTCGCACAAAACGCAAATTATTCGCAATTACTGACAACAGCACATGACAACCGTATCTCACACGCTCACACCCACCGTAAGAGAGAAGGATGCAGATATTAATTAAATCTTGGAGCATATTAGTTTACACAACTTAGAAGCAATACAGCGAGTTGTATGCAGTCTCATTCTATTCGGGATATTGGACGACAGTGCGAAGTTCTAACTAGAGAATGCTTTGTCAAACTTGGTTGTGTAGTTTCTGCTGATATATCGACTCACTCTGATTGTTTTCACAAGTAAGTAAAAGATGGTATGTAACTGTGTATGTAAATCATTTATTGTACAAAATTAAAGAAAAAAATACTTACTACAATAAAACAACCGTTGAGATACATGTACAGTCAACCATTTTGATTCCCATCCCACTAAAGAACCTTGTCGCATTAACTACTAGTCTAAATAATTACAACTTTCCGATCACAACATGCAATACACGTAAAGAGAAAAACGTTTTCGCTCCATGACATGAGATGAAAAAGAAGGTTTGACAGACGGACAATGACAATCATTAATAAACAAGCAAACTCACAAGCAAACTCCTTTCCTATTCATAATCATTGACACATGTTCATAAAGATTGAAATGTTGTCATGACTATCCATCACGCAATAATCATTGTCGCAGAAGACAAACAAACCAGGGATTCTATTTGTGGCATTTGAACATGGCGGATGTAGACAGTATCTAATTTTGGTATTTCTGTTTCTTTGGCTAGTTGTAGTATAATTTTGATAGTGTTTTATACCTTAACTGTTACAGTGATCACAAAATTTTATATTGCTCTCGTTTTTGACATTTTTTAATGCGCAAGTTGTCTCCACGTGGTTTCTGGAATTTTACTATCAAGTTGCAAAAACTACAATCACCGTACAACGTCGCTCCTAAAGAGAGCAATTAACTGACATTGGCACAAGCCTAGTGGCCGCCATTAAGGAAGAAGAAGAAGAAGACAAACAAACCAATTCATTATTCCATGACATGGTTCCTATGGTGGCCTAAGAATCCTAGGATTCAAATGCGTTGACTGTACAAAAAGGCGAAATTGTCCCTTCAAGGGGCACGGTTCTAAATAATGAACGTTAAAGTATCGAAAAGTTTTTTTTTAAATCTTATGTTTCTCAGGATTTAGTAAAACGGCATCTTCTCACTGGGTTATGTTAGTTGATAACAATAGAAAAAACTTTACAATATTATGATCCATTCGATATTTTAATACCCACATTCAATATGTAAATATTTAACTTTTCCTTACCAGTCAACCTTCAGGTATGTAGAGTAGGACCTACAACAGAACTAGTAGAGGAATAAAAATTCTATCGTGTGTTATTTCTTTAAAATTCAATGCCCCTACTTTTTCGCCTCTCCTGATATGCGCGCACGTTTTTTGTGTAAGTTGAATGTAAATAATTAATCGATTCATTAAATACCTCTTAAGAATGACTTATAATAAATTGTGATTGCCACTACTACTAATTTTAGATGTAACAAATCGTGTATTTAAAACTATTATCGTGTTTATAGGACTAGAACTCTACCAGATGACTGAATTATTATGGGATGGTCGAATATTTTGGTATCTTATGGTCTATTAGAAAAAAGTTATACGATGTTTGACCGAACATTACATTTTGAAAAAGTATTGAGTTTTCTAAGTTCATATATATAAATAAATAAAATATTAGGGGACAATCTTACACAAATCGACCTGGTCCCAAACTAAGCAAAGCTTGTACTATGGGTACTAGACGACTATAAACATACTTATATAGATAAATAAATACTTAAATACATAGAAAACATCCATAACTCAGGAACAAATATTCGTGCTCATCACACAAATAAATGCCCTTACCGGGATTCGAACCCAGGACCTCTTGCTTCGTAGGCAGGGTCACTACCAACTAGGCTAAAGCGGTCGTTAAATGATCAAAATTATGATAGCATAAATATTACTCTCATAATTGTTATACTTGTTGTTGTGTTTGCGTGATAAGTCCCGTTTAGTATAATAATTACAAGTGAAAATCGCGAAAGTTTAAAAAGTGTAATACTGTTTCTCACAGAAATACTATAAATACATAAACGTTTCCTTGCTTGTTTTTTAGGTAGGAATACTTCAGTCTAATTCGAACTTGGCCGGTTTTTTTATATGCCATTCCGGTCGCAGTCAAAATGTAAAGTAAAGCAATATGCAATAGCGTGACCAAGCCTTGCCGGGACAGGCGCATGCAACACTTTTCACGCGAAACTTTACGTTGCATCCCGAATAGATAAAACTTGCATAGTAGTTGCATTGCATTGTTGGGAAAAGTTTGGTTTTGGGACACCAGAATAACAAACGGTGTGATGACATCTTTATGTGGCGTAACAATCGTTACAGTGAACTATATAATATACTTTATTGATATTTCGCTATAGGTATGGTTAGAAAACAGTTTAGAGTGAAACCCATAGAAAAAAATGCCAAAATCGCCATTGGTGTGCCTATAAAATTTGAAGGTTGCCCTCGATTGTCGTAGGATTCCATCATCAGATCCTGATTTGGTGACAATCGGACCATCTGTGAAGAATACCCTTTCAAACAAAAAATAAATATCCAAATCGTCAAGGCGTCTTCGAGCAATATACATAAAAAAAAAATCCTGCGAATTGAAAACCTCCTCCTTTTTTGAAGTCGATTAAAGAAAAACCATGACTGCACTTACTTTTACTAATACATGCATACATTATACATTGTAGGTACTTATTTAAATCAAGACACAAAGTTTTTAGAAACTCGTTACGTAGTAGTGGGGGTTACATAAAAGAAAAATGCTTTGAAATCAAAGCTCACAACTATGTAACAAACGTTTCTATAAATTTAGTGACATGATTGATGAACACAATGCATAATGTACACAGGCGTACGTAAAAATATGCAGTCGGTGTTTTTTATTAATTTTGTATTTTTTTTCTAGTTTTATTTTAGTTATTAGTTACCACCTTACTTTTGTGTAACTATAGTTTTTAATATACGTTCAGTAATTTAATTGATTTCTATTTGCGTGTGTGTGTGTGTGTGCCATTAGCTTATACATTTATAATAGTAAAAGCTGACTTGTAATTTGTAGAAAAGTTAACCCTAAACTTATATTTAAAGCCATAGCTGAATCGATTTTTTTTGTTAGTAAAAGTAGACTAGAATTAAATTATACATTGAATTCTCATAAAATATCGTCAAAACCAGTTTTCCATTCCATTTTGCCCGAAGTTAATTTCCTGTAGACCAATTCTTTTGTCATAGGCTTTCTTAACCTATTAATCGGGACGGAAATTGTGATCAAAAAATCGAGGAAATAGCTAAACATAATGTTACTTTATAATGTTTCAGGGGCAGATGTCACTATAGAATTTAGAAACGGATCCTCGAATCGAAAAATGGGGGCAATATTTTTGAAAGATATATAGATCCAACGACACTTCAAACCTAGGGAATGATAAAAAACGTTTACGTAACGTTACGTTACTTTACGTTTAGGAGTATCCTATTACAGGTTTACTAAGAGTCTATGAGCTAAGCCACCGACAAACGGGCGGGTAGACAGATATGGAAGAAACTATAAAGCATGGATCACCAAATTAGTTTTTTTAGTGGTCCAATTTTCAACATAAAACTACAATCGCGGTCCGTTTCTACTTGGTTTATTAAAAAATGTAAAGCACAAAAGTTACTTCACCCATTCGTTGTCGAATTGAGCGCAGCAAAGATAAAGCGCGTGATACATTAAAATTTTATTAAAGTACGTAGGTACTCAGTACCCAGTAAAAGTTACTGTTTACTTAAGGTCCGCACAATATAGGTCGACGGTTTGGATCCGGACCGCGGTCCGCCATTTGGTGACCATTGCTATAAGGGTTCCATTTTTGTCATTTTTTACTTCAGAACCTTAAAGATGCAACTCATAAAGGTGTACCTGTTGAATATTTTCTTAAAAGTTTAATCTCAGCATAATGGCGTCAACTGATCAAGTCTTCGGTATCACCTAACGAGCATTTAACAGTCCCCTGGCAGTCTGCAAATTGAATCCCCCCACCCTACCACCCCCTCTATAATCTCTTAAATAATAGCGTTTGAGACAATAAAGTCAGATTTGGGGTGTCATTTCGCGAAGATTACTCAAGATGTAATATTATAGGGGAATGACAATGGTCTCTCAGTTCAGAATGACGATCGTCTGTTGTTCTTCAGTGATATGAAACCACAAGGCTATCTGTGTCGGAGGGAGTGGCGCCACTGTCGTAGGATGAAAGTGATTTCTGTGGGTATGTAGATAGTTACAATTTGATCCGCCGGGTCACATAAGGTTGTACTGAATTGACACTTGAACGACCTCGGATGTGTTTAGGACCTTTGTTAAGCTGCGGCAACATATCCTTTTGTTTTGATTGAGACACTGAATGATTTGACCTTTGCTTGTTCATATTTCTTGTTTAGACGACCAGATGGCCTAGTAGTTAGAGACCCTGACTATGAAGCTTGAGGTCCCGGGTTCGATTCCCGTGTCGGGGCAGATATTTGTATGAAAAATACGAATGTTTGTTCTCGGGTCTTGGGTGTTTAATATGTATTTAAGTATGTATCTATCTATATAAGTATGTTTATCCGTTGCCTAGTACCCATAACACAAGCTTTGCTAAGCTTACTTTGGGACTAGGCAAATTGGTGTGAATTGTCCCGTGATATTTATTTATTATTTATTCTGGACCTGGCGAAAGCCTTTGACACAGTCTCTGTCCCCATACTTGTGGAAAAGCTGGAAGGCATGGGTATCAGAGGGCTACAATTGCGTCTTTTCGAGGATTACCTTGTAAACCGTACCCAGTGCGTAAAAATAGGTGATCACATTAGTGAGGAAGTAGTGATCTCTTACGGGGCGCCCCAGGGAAGCATCCTCGGACCAACCCTTTTCCTGGTTTATATTGACGTCCTGTGTCGTCAACAGCTTATGAATGGCCGTATCATTACTTTTGCTGACGACACGGCCATCTTATTCCACGGGGACTCTTGGAGTGAAGTGTATCAATACGCGCAAACCGGCTTTGACAACATTTCTAGAATTCTCGCGCAAAATAAACTTTCACTAAATGTAGACAAAACCAAATATTTAACTTTTTCTCTCAAAGCTCCTTCCTCAATTGATACGTATCCCCATTCAATTATCGCTCATTCTCGTTCTTGTCCACATATCTCAAATTGTCACTGTCCTTGCCTTGAACACGTGTCCTATATCAAATACCTGGGCATCCAGATTGACCATGGTCTGTCGTTCCATTCGCACATAGATCTTCTTACAGCAAGAATTCGCAAACTGATTTTCATTTTTAAGAATCTTCGCCATATTGCTAACCCTAAAATCATCAAAACCGTTTACTTTGCACTGTGTCAGTCGCTACTCACATACTGTATTTCGTCGTGGGGTGGTGCTTATAAAACCCACATCCTTAAGCTTGAGCGAGCCCAAAGGGCTATTCTGAAAGTGATCCATTTTTTACCTTACCTTTACCCTACAGCTAGCCTTTATAAAAAATCTGAAGTCCTTTCCGTACGTCAACTCTTCATCCTTCACATAGTTTTAAAGCAACACTCACTTACTCATTATGATCCGAATATTTTATCATTTAAACGTAGGAAAGATAAGGTATGTCTACTATCGAAGTTTAACACATGTTTCACTCACAGATTTTTCTGTTACTTAGGAGGTTTCCTCTATAATAAAATCAGCAAGGAAGTAACCATTTATCCCCTTACTTTATCTCGGTGCAAATTGACTGTATCCAAATGGCTACAGGGTCTTGACTATGATGCTACTGAAGTTTTACTTCGCCCAGTCTCTTAAATTTATATTGAAGTTTTTACATGAATTTTAGGTCTAATTCTCTTACTCATTCACACGCGCTCACTGACGCGCTTACTCACTTACACACACACACACACACACACACACACACACACACACACACACACACACACACACATACACACACACACACACACACACACACACACACACACACACACACACACACACACACACACACACACACACACACACACTCACATACTCTCATGCGTACGCATGCGCCCATATTCTCATACGCACTATAAGTTTTGTTTAATCTTGTTAATTGTTTTTATTGTATTTAAGTTGTTGCGGACGACAGAGGGTTGGAGACCTGGTGACCTGAAACACAGGTTTTACCTAGTTCAGGCACCAGCCTCCCCCACTCAAGTTCAGTTAATTTGTACTACGTTATATTTGTCTGTTTTTTACTTTTACTTTGTATCTTGGTGGTGGAGAAAATAAATATAAAATATATATTTCCATGAGGATGCCAATTATTATTTATTTATTATATGAAATTATCGAAACCATTCGGATGTTTAACTTCAGTGTGATAACTTTCAGATATCCATTGTACTTGTGTCTATTTACCGATTTCTTTAATGAAATAATGTGGCAAATGAGCAAGTTGGTTACCTGATGATGGGATGTAAGCACCACCTTGATGCGAAAAGGAATTGGTATAATTTTCAAATTATTTTCTAAACGCTTATTACGTTTTGTCCTCTTTGAAATATCAAGATGTCAATCTATAAAATTACCTACATAAATAAAATTGTAGAACATCAAAGAAAAATTACCAAAGCTTGAAAAATTTAAATGTTATGTTAGCTTTTAATCTAGGGTGCTTAATGAAATTTATCACCTTTCAGTAAATTTATTTCGTGTAATAAGTTTTGCAATTAAATAAAATACAGTACCGTTATTTCGTAGTAGTTTAGACGTGCAAGATTTTTTTTTATTAGCAACATGACTTAGCTGTGTAAATTACTTACACCATTTTTCATGCTTACCTAAAATTAACTACTGTAAATTACTTACTTAGGACTACTTAACTACTAACTTGGGTAAATTGGGCTTGGCAGTTAATTTTGCCTTAAAAGAGACTAGTCTCACCCCCCTCCAGTGGGACGTATAGGTACTTATAGGCTAGGATGATGATGATGAGTTAGCGATGTTTTATACTAAACGAGCTGTTGCCCGCGATTCCGTCTGCAAAGAATTCGTTTATCGCTATCCCGCGGGAATTACGCAATTTTCCGGGATAAAAAGTACCCTATATGTTATTCCAGGTTATAAACTATCTGTGTGCCAAATTTCGTCAGAATCCGTCAAACCGTTTTAGCGTGAAGAAGTAACAAACATACACATTCACACACTCACAAACTTTCACCTTTATAATATTAGTGTGACTAGCTGTTGCCCGCGATTCCGTCTGCGACGAATTAATTTATCACTATCCCGCTGTAACTATGCAATTTATCCAAAATAAAAACAATCCTATATCCTTCCCAGGGTCTTAAACTATCTCCATGCCAAAATTTTCTAAAGTCGGTTTAGCGATTTAAGCGTGAAGAGGCAACAGACAGACACATTTTCGTATGTATAATATTAGTATGGATAGGACTTCACTTACCTCGACCGTGTTTAAAATGAACCCCGTTAGTTTACTCTACCGAATAAAAACCTACTTTATAGCTTATTGAAACCGCTATTTGCTCCCTAAAACAGTAAGAGACATAAAGTTATCATCGGCTATATATTATCGGTCGTATATCGTGACCCTTGCCGGACATTATTTTGCGGTGGCAATAAAAATGTCCCCACCAACCGTTTGGTGGCCGACCTTCTAGTTCCATAGTCAGTATTTTATTCATTTTCAAATACAGTACCGCACTTAAATGATTTCTGTGGCCAGTAATGTTCTAAGACTTTTCTTATTGTATGCTTTCTTTTATATACTACTAGTTTGTCGCGCGGCTTCGTCCGTTTTAGAAATTATGAAAAAATATGACGACAATGCTTTTAAAGGACACACGGCGTCTGGAACGCCTGGCCAACATTCGGCCCATATAAATAAATCTTGAGTTTACTGACTCGGAGTCACTAATTTTATGTCCACAGGAGAGACAATTTTTTTTTCATACGCTGTGTATGACCCGTTCCTAGAATTTTTACCAAAGATTGCGTGGCTAAGTATAATGTCAGATGTCACTAAAAAGCATAGCCTAGCTTTGTCGTACAGCCTGGCAAAGTACGGCTGCCGACCTCAAACGAATGCCTCAAACCTCAGAAAAGCTATTGACATGCATGACATCGTTCCCAAAAAAATAATTTGCCGTTCATCTAATTTCCGTTTACAAAGTTTAACGCTACAGAATGTCACAAAATTTATGTGTCATGTATGGCTATGGCATGAAACTGCTCAGAATAATAACGTTTTAAAAGCTTTCCGGAGTACAAGCTGTTTTGTCATGTCGGCCGTTGAAATAAAATTATGAATAAATTTTGTGACATGTGCGGATTGCGAAGGAATTCTACCCGGAAATTTATGCTGAAATTAAGCTAAATATTACCAGATTTTTACACGAGAAGCGTCGCGCGGCGTATTTTTGTTATTTTGTCAACAAAATAACATTGTCGAAAAAGTAATTTATGAAAACTATGAAGTAGTTGTTTAATATGCCAAATGTTGCGTATGTACAACGTTCCGTTATTCTTACCCATGAAATTTCCATTTGAAAACCCAATTTAAATCGTGTTAAACTTAGCATTGTTGAAATCATAATCAGCATGGCTTGAAGAAATGATGACCGATGGAGCTGAAATGTTTTCGAATGGCGTCCACGGACCGGGAGACGTAGTATAGGTAGGTCTCCAAAAAGTTGGAGCAGCGGTCTAGTCAAGGTTGCAGGAATGCGTTGGGTGCATTATGGCGCAGGACAGGTCTGTTTGGCGAACCTTGGAGGAGGCCTGTGTTCCACTTTGGGTGTCTTTTGGCTCCCTGCCCACTGCCACTTGAATCTGGCGATTCTTCGAGCTATGTCGGTGACTTAAAAAATAAATAATAATGGAGGCTGGAGGCCCATCGTTAGCGGCCACGTCTCAGTGCCATAAGTCATCACTGGCAACACACACTGGTCAAAGACTTTTGACTTGAGACATTGCGGTATATTGGATGACAAGATATTGCGGAGCTTCCCGAACGCTGCTCAGCCGAGTCGGATTGGAAAAATTCGGTAGAAGATAGTATCAGCTTTCATTTAGCCGGCGTTCGATATTTTCTGCAGCTTCAAAACGCTTGACATTAATTACCCTAACTAGACATTCGTTTGTTTGTTTGTTGTTTGTGTTTGTGTTTACCTGCCGCTTTTGCCTTTGCCACAGACACATAATACATTTTACAGCGATGTTCTTAACTCTTGATGAATAAGCTGACGTAAAGGCAACGATAAAACTTAAACGGTAAATAAAATTAACCTCGCGACTCAAGCACATCACTAAGGCTCGCACGGCTTTCCAGCGTAAAAGTAAAAAGACCCCAGGCATATAATTCACGAGGAAAATGCTGACGATAATCATATTTAAGCACGCGCTGTAGCTGTAGCACTCTGACCTCGTAACGGTTAAACTCAGATGTAGGAATCACAACGCGGAAATGTATTTTCCTCTTTTTTTAACACGGATGTAAAGACATACCCCTGTAATCGTAACGTAAGGAAGTAATTAAACATTCGTTTGTCTTTTTCTATCATTTTGACAGACATAAACAAACCATAATTACCTATACATTTTTACCAGACTTTAAAAAGGAGGTGGTTTTCAATCCAATTGTATTTTTTTAAACTTTTTTTTATTTGCAACGTTCGTTGTTTATAGGTTTTAAACCATTAAAGTTTTTCGACCACTTCCTGGCATCATATTGTTGAACACTTTAATTTAATATTGGTGTTTGAGTTGATTTTATCCAATGGTTAGGTTTGGGGAAAAAAATAAAATTTGCAGTTTAATTTGAAATGAACATGCAAATAAAGTAAATGCCCACTTTGCATCTAAGATGCTTTTTGTGTTGGGTTAAAAAAAGATTTTATCAAAAAACTTTTACCACGTCCAGCAACTTTATCACAAACAATACGGACCGCCATATTGCCCTGCACAAGTTGCGGTGCCAGTTCAACTCGGGCAACTTTGACGCGTTGCGTCGGTCAATTTGAATGAGCTCGTTAACTCGAATGAGGACGCGATAAAAGTTGCCGGCGAGTTGATAACTAGTTGCAGCACACCTGTGCAGGCAACTAAGCTTTGTTTCATTTTAACTCGATAGTTGCTGGCTCAACACTACAACAACACTGTGATATCACAGACTTTATTTGCTTTGTTTTTGGGTATCGACAGCCGAATTGCCTACTGCTTAGCAGCCCTGACTCATTGTCATCATTTCAGCCGAAAGACGTCCATTGCTGAACATAGGCCTCCGAAAAATTGCTATCTTAGTTTCGCCAAACAGACCGGTCCTGTGCCATATTCGCATACAACGCGTTCCCCCCAACTGTAACTACGCCGTCGTTCCATCTTGTGGACATCATTCGAGAACTTTGTGGCCTCAGTGACCATCAGTTTTACGAGCAATGTGCCCTGCCCAACGCTACCTAAGTCTGGCGATTCTTCAAGCTATGTATGTCGACGAATTTAGTTCTTGCGCGGATTTCATTATGAGGTTATGAGGTTGGTTCACACAAAGTTGCAGCAGGACGAAGACAAAGTTGCGGGCGACATCTTATATTTTCATATCAAATTTTGTATCTCCATAAAGCTAACAAAATCGTATTCAGGGATTAGATGCAAAAGTATCAGGAGCAACCAACGGAAAATCACTTGTGCATCTAGTGGAAAAACGAGCTTAAGCGGTCTCAGCTATCTTTCTACCCGGTTAAGACGTGTAGTCTTCTTTTATTAACCGACTTTAAAAACCGACCAAGAGAGTGTCCGACACGCCCAGGATAGGGTTCCTAAGGTTAGCTGTTACGAAAAAATCTTTTATAACTATTTTGCGTAGCGTATCACCTTCTACAAGCGCCGCACACTCCAATGTGTTGTATAGTAGGAATTTTAGAAGCTGGGGGTTTAGGACTGCATAATTCATCTGGTAAAGATAACATTGTTCTCGTTTGTTGAAGCCTACCGCTAATAACAAATCAGAACAAGTAACAAAAAATGCAAACAAATAGCTACCGTCTTCTCTAAGTTACAAGGTTGAAATTTCAAAAGCTTAACTCATTAAGAAAGGCCTTTCGTCATTGTAAGCGGCACTCAGATGGATCGTCGGCGTTGTAGTGCGTCCATAATAGAACAAACGAGAACAATGTAATCTTTACCAGATGAGGTCTGCAGTCCTAAACCCCCAGCTTATAAAATTCCTACTATAATTTGAACGTCAACTTTGTTTATGATTGCTACTATTTTATTTCCCCATAATTTTACTGTTAATTATACTATCTGTAATAAAAAAGTAATATTTTTCTTAGGATTTTTAATTTGTACAGAATTTCCTAAGAAGGTATATTTTATAAGTCAAGCTGCTATTTACTCTTACACTACTAATAATTCCCAAGAAAACTTAGCTGTAATAGTTTTCCTTGTTAATTTGATATATTTACTCAGATCATGAATTTTCCCAAAATTTTCAAACCATCAGTTTAGTTTTTAGGAAGGGGGGGAGGGAGCCGCTCAAGTTTAACAAAAGTTAGCACTTTAAAGGTAAATATTTCGCATGCGAATCGTTTTTACAACCCCGGAATGATTTTAAAAGACCCATCCAACGATACCCAACAATATAACTTTAGACGAGAAAAAAAATCACCCCCGCTTTATGTCTATGGGATCCTGTAAAAAAAAATCTCTACATTTCATAGCTTCATACCGTTTTCACCATTTTGGCCCCGGAACCTTTAAACGGTAGCATAATTTTAATAATAATATTAATATTGATTATTACAACCAACCAAACCACTTTTGCATCTAGACATTTATTGTGGAATAAAACATTTGTCCAATTATCGCCTACAATGATGGATTTACGAGGCTCATAGTAATTTACTGTAATAATTTCGCGGTCTGCGGTTTCTGTTCAACCTAGATTTCAAATTCCATTATAACTAGGAAATTTAATTCACCTAATCTGGGCCTATTTTAAATGCTGATTGGAAATTTATTTGCCGCAAAACTTTACTAATGTTACATGTTTCGAGTAATTTTAGAGAAATGTTTCTAATATTCTTTAACGATTGTGACTTTTTGACTGAATCTAGAGAAACCGAGGGAATTCTTTAAATTATATAATATAAGTTCAGGTAAGGTAAACATACCAATGCTTGACACCTCAACGCCCAGTTGATGACACCCATCTGTCACCTCTCTTACTACGACATATTAAGATTGAAGGCCATCTGTAACCTCTCTTACTCTCTTTAGATAGAAGGTGCCATGTATTGGATCAGTCTCGAGCACAGGGACGTTTACCTTATAACGACTGCGGTATTTTGTGAGTCGTGAGCGGCAGAATTTCGGTTGTGCCATACAATATGCTGGGCATCACGTGACACTCACGTGACACAATGTATGGCGCAACCGAAATTCTGCCGCTCACAACTCACAAAATTAAGCTCGCGTGGCCTCACCCTAAGACGAAAACTTGAACTCGGAAAACACTACTTTGACATATATTTAGTTACAAAGCTTAAAAACAAATTAAACGAGTGTTTCATGAAAATGAATTTTAATATAGAAGTTAATTATGTGATACTAGCCTTCCGTCCGCAGCTTCGCCCGCGATAAATTAATTTTCCCGCGGTAAAAAGTAGCCTATGTCACTCAGTGATAACGTAGCTTTCTAACGGCAAAAGAATTTTTGAAATCGGTCCAGTAGTTTCGGAGCCTTTTCAATGCAAACAAACAAACAAACAAACAATCAAATCTTTCCTCTTTATAATATTAGTATAGAGTATAGATCAGTAGGTAAGTGATGTAAGTAAATGAGCTAATAAAGAGTGCGGTATCCACCAACCAACTATTTTGTAGCTCTGCATTTATGTAGGTAAATAAACTTAATGTAATTACTATGTCGATATAAATAAATATATTTTAAAAAACGCTCTTATTATATTACATGAACTTTTTTATTAACTCGTCAAGTTTAAATGGTACAAAATTGGCTTGTTTGTATGTTTTCTTATCGCATACATTTTGTAGAATGTACTCGGGAATTACACGCACGTATTTCAACATCTCCAATTCATCACTGTATGACCAGGTGTAGGGAGCGACTTCTACCCTTATATTATTTATATTTCGGTTATCCACACAAAGCGCTTCGCTTCATCTTTTATTACCATCATCATCAAGTTTATTCACGTCCAGTCAGAATGAGAGGACTGTTGAGTCGTGGTTCGCACGCGGGCTCAGTGATGATTGGGAACTGCACACACGCCATGACTTTCTTCTCTAGTGTGTAAACAGGTTTAAAGCTACACAAATTTGCTACATTTAAGGTTCAAAATAGAATGTCTAGACGGGGTTATCAAATGGTTTAAGGGTTAAGACCAAAGCGAAAAGGATGTTACTGAACCAGTGAGCTAGATACAGTCGCCATCATAAACATCGAAGGTGTCAAGGTGCTCAAACATATCTAAACACGCACATACGTGATTGATCATACTGTCGCGTTCAGATATTTTTTGACCATCTTCAATACTCCGATGTTTCATGCGACTGTACCCACCTCTTCTCCTTCATTTACACTTACCATCAGGACAGGTCAATCGCTCAGTTAATAACTAAAAATAAAAAAAAATAAAAACCCCCAACGCAATAAGGGTCACATCTGTTTGAAAATGAAATAAATGCCTTTAATCATTAAAGTTTAATGGGTCTAAGATCCCTTCCACAGCATAGAAAAAAGCTGATCTTTGAAACGGCTAAACCAATTTTGATGAAACATGTCTAAGACCCATCGCCAAAAAACCTACTTTCCAGATAAAAAAAACAGCGGCGAAATCGGTTTACCTGTTTAAGAGTTATGATGCCACAGGTAGATAGACAGACACACAACGCACGCATAGCGGTCAAACTTACAACACCCCAGTTTTTGCGTCGGAGGTTATTAAAAAAAAATCTACTACAAACATGCAATAATTGACTCTAAAAGCCGTAAGCATTGAAATGGATGCACAAGCACGAGCGAGCAAAAAGTGCTTGAAACATCGCATCTCGATCAGATGACCGCAATATCGGTAGCATTACCGTAGCGAACAATCTGAGGTATTTCAGCATTACCGTTTCAGCAGTACTGCAAAAGTTTATTCACCTCACTAGCTCGGAAAGCCCTTTTTGTTTGTTTGACATCTATTGAGAAAATCGCTTTTTATCCACATGTGAAGAAAGAGTTTTGACATTTGAAGGTAGCTTACGTGATATTTGACAGCTAACAAAACGTAAAACGTTAAAGTGCTGAATTTTTAACATCACAATTAATAAATTGCATCGAGTAAAAAACACTAAATACAGTCTTACAACTTTATTTTAATTCATAAATATCAGCATTCAACATTTTCATTCTTATTTTATTTTACGTCTCGTGTGTTGAAACACTCGCTATCGAAAGGATTCTATTTTTAAACCACTCGCTTCGCTCGTGGTCAATCATAGGATCCTTTCGGTAGCTTGTGTTTCAAATGGACACTCGCAGGTAAAATACAACTTTCCCCCCTTGTATAACAAATAACTATTATTTAGCTTCTGCTCGGTTGGAAAATGCATGTACGCATTTGAACATAATTGATTGAGTAAAAATTTTTTTTTTTTTTTTTTCATGGGACAATTCACACCAATCGACCTAGTCCCAAACTAAGAAAAGCTTGTACTATGGGTACTAGACGACGATAAACATACTTATATAGATAAATAAATACTTAAATACAGAGAAAACATCCATAACTCAGGAACAAATATTCGTGCTCATCACACAAATAAATGCCCTTACCGGGATTCGAACCCAGGACCTCTTGCTTCGTAGGCAGGGTCACTACCAACTAAGCTAAAGCGGTCGTTAAATAAAGTAGATGCGGATAAGACGGGGACGCTAAGGTAAAGTAGTAAAAAAACAGGGTATTTAAAATAACATCAGCGCTATTTATTAATCAAACATTAATCACTTATTATAGTTTTATTTGGCACAGCTTTGGTCTTGCTTACTAATCAAACAAAAAATATAAATTTAAAATTATCAAAAATGGCAAATAAACCATCTTACCCTACATATGGGGTAAGACGGGATACTAAAAAAGGGGCAAGATAGGGACAATGGATAAGATGGGGTATTAATTCTCTTGACAGAAAATACTTATTAAAACATTATAATATGTTAATGTTAAGGAATTTAATTCCCTACTAAAAATACAAATTAAAAACTACATAAAATAAAACTAAAACTATAAACTAAAACTACATACAAACTAAACTTATAAATAAAAAAGTTGCCCAAAATCACTGCCAGGTGGTAAGGTGCCCAGAAGGCTGGCAGCATTGCCACGCTGTATGGCAATGCTTATTCTTTGTGCTAAGAAAAAGCCAGCCCTCTGGTCGCCTGAAGCTGTAATTAATTTTGACGACAGTGATTTAAAGATATTTGATGCACTCAAACCCCAAGGACCCATGGTTTCAACCCCAAACGGCTCAAAAATGTAGCACTACTGATGCCTGCATATTTGCGCTTCTTGAGGCAAAATGTTAAAATGTTAATGTTAAAATTATGTTTTTTATTATTTCTAACTGCCAACTCATTATATGCCATCCGTCTGAGATCAAGCGTAGCGCCGTGCCACGCCGTGCTTCAATATCTTTTAAAAATGCCGCTGTTTCTGCCTCTTCTTCATCGCCAAATACTTTTTTTATATATTATGTTTTAATGGATCACCGAACGTTACTTCTCTGCTTTGTTTATACTTTATTGACATAACGCTCTAAAGTCGTTTGCGGAACACTATAAACTGAAACTGCTGTTTGAAATCCTGACTTTTGCCAATACATCTTCTACAGCATTTCTCATACTTTCTTTGGACCACTGTCCACTCGTCATATTTTTTTTATAACTGCGTACCATTATACCATGCCACTGTTACTTGGAAAACACGAAATGGTTGCAATATCACAAGCATTAAAGCATAACCCCGTTGAAAGAGGCAAGATGGGGTAAGCCCCATCATGCCTCGCAAAATTTGCCCCGTCTTGCCTTCGCCTCCATTATTTTGCAAAAATATTAATGAAAAAAAATACACCAAACGTCAAGCATTTTTAATTATACCACATGATAATTAATATAATCAGAAATGCGTTAAAAAATCTCCGTTAAACAGGTACTAGCACTTATGGTTTTATATCAAATTATTGAGCTCCAAAATAATTTATCAACGAAATCGGTAAACACGTTTCGACCTGCAATTAACAAACGCACACGCTATCTCTCTCTGCCAACTGCGGACTGATGGTCGTTTGGGAGGGGTGTCCCGTCGGTCATTGCGATGTCTTAGTGTGACGTATAGTTTCGTCTATGTGTGGGTGGCCCCGTCTTACCTAGTGTCCCCGTCTTATCCGTATCTTCCCTAGGCATGCTTTATACAATCAATTTGAATCTTTATTTATTACTGGCTGTTGGAACTGACATGCTAATTTCTTGACCTATGTTCCATCCACACTAATATTATAAATGCGAAAGTGTGTATGTCAGTCTATCTGTTTGTCTATCTGTCTCTCTGTAACCTCTTCACGCTTAAACCGCTGAACCGATTTAGACGAAATTTGGTATATAGAGATAGTTTGAGTCCCAAGAAAGGATAGCATTGTTTTTGTCCCGGAAAATTGCATAAACGAATTCTTCGCAGATGGACTCGCAGGCAACAGCTAGTTCAACTATATGTGTGAAACCGCGGCTAAAGATTAGTGTTAAAAACATGTTTAAAGAATACTAGTAATAGAAATAAAATAAAAAAATAATAACCGAGAAATGAAAATTATCAAAAATCCCCGCCTCGAACCGCGTCCGGCCCAAAGGTCTTCATGACGCTGGAAGCGTTGCCCCGCTGAATAGCCAAGGAAACCTTTGCACCATGTACAAACCTGAACGGGCATTACACCCCTTGCCCATCAGCCTGCCTGCAGTAAATAAACACTCTTCTCTGGAAAAGCGGCTGTATTTTTAGCCTACTCTCAAAGCTACCCTAACACTTCCACAGCCTAATCAATCCTTTAACATGCCGTAAGTGACATACCTGATTAGGCCTCCCAATCAATACTCCAATATAAACAGTTGGGCCTTCGCCAACTAATTACTCATGTAAATGGAAGCATTTGGCGACGGCCCGGTTTGAGCGACGTGAATGATGAAACGTCTAAGGTTCCCTAAACGTAAACCACCGCGTTTGATACGTGACGGCTAGAAACTAGCGAGTTCTGGGGGTTATGGTTTGCGAAGTAAGTATATTGTTGAAAAAATGTTTTGTGATACGGTTTTGAAACTCATTTAACTGGTAATATAATTCACATTTAATTTAGTAAAATTTGAAGAAAGGTCAGGTCAAGAGTAATCAAAACCAGCGACCATGTACGTAAAGACTAATGAGTGTTATGAAAGCGAAAGATGTGTACCACGATCGTAACAGGTGGAAATAAATAGTCTCTGCTACTCCTTTGCTGCCAAGGAGGCATGATTGTATGCATGTATATAGAATTAACACAATATTAATGTAAAATTTCTGTAGAAAGACTTTCTTACGCTAAGACCATCGTAGCAAAAATCAATCAATAGCCTTCTATCCAAAGATATACCTAATAAATGAGTTACATGACGGGCAGACAATGCACAACCTAAACCACTGGAGCTGGAGACTTCTGGCAAACGTATTCTTTGAGGATCATAAAGGTGCACTAATAAAAAGGATTATTGGAAATACTCACAAGATAGGAAATTAGCATGTTTTTATCTTTCCACAGGGGCAAAGCTGTCTGCTACTTACAATAAGTGTACGTGTGTAACGCGTAGAGTGTGTAACGGCTGTGTCTTTTGATTGCGTTAGCTTAGAAGTTTGATTTTTCACAGCTCCAAGGGACAGTAGACCTGAGTATTTGATATTAATTTCAGCTTGATACCTCTACGCGTTCCTGAGAAAAAGGGTCTTGACAGACGGACAAAAGGGTCTTGACAGACGGACAACAAAGTGATCCTATAAGGGTTCCGTTTATTCCTTTTGAGGTACGGAACCCTAATAGTGTACTTATTTGATAAAAGCTAACAAAAATAAAACAAACTCTTATTAAAAAGGTGTAGGTTTCATTTTATTAAAACTTATTCATAACGAAAATCCAATTTACCTCCTCAAGCTAGCCTCAAAATAACTAATCCACTCACGAAAACAACAGTCCAATTCGTTTCAAATGTCTCTCTTTCAACAATATATTTCGACTGAAATACATTACACGCCATAGAAAAAGCACAAAGCCATCCGACATTGTTACCTAATCATTTACATGGAAACGTTCACGAAACGTTTCACTTGTTTTCCTATCATATCTGGGCCTATTATCTTTGTAGAGGGAATGTTTGGTCAATCAGATAAGCAAAACGGGGGCTCGCTCAGATACGACGCAGCCAAGCTTAAGTTTTATAACTTCAAAGGGTTCTAAAAAGCAATATGTAAAGAGCAATGTTTGTAACAATATTGGCAATTTTTCGCAGACGAACGAGTTTTGTAATCTGAAATCAGTCATGCGTGCCAAATTGGAAACTAATGAATGAACTAGACTGCTAGAGGATTAATGGAAATAAGCAAGTTTGGGCTAGGTCTGTACCATGTCTAGACGGTAAAATAAAAACGACCTACTTATGTGAGTTAGAATTTTAAACGCCGGACTGATAGCATGTGACACGGACTACTGTGATTCAATCTCCATCTAATTTGCAAATAGTTGTATGGATTTTTTTAGTGAAAATAAATTTGAAACAATTTACCTCCGTTGACGCAACTTGTGATTCATCGGATGACTCATCATCATCATTTTCAGCCGAAAAACGTCCATTGCTGAACATAGGCTTACCCCAAAGAACGTCACGGTAGCGCAAATCTACCCGTATCCATCGGATTCCTGTATCCTTAGCCAGATTGTCAGACCATCTTGTGGGGTATCTACCCACACTGCGTCTACCAATACATGGCCGGCATTCAAGAACAATCACCAACAAACAAACACAAACACAAGAACCTGATGATTTTGACAGCTCAAACACTTGAAACTACCTACTCCGCCGATCCCTAAAAGGTTGTACGGGTTGTTGCTATCCACGCCCCCAGATGTCAAAATCAAACAGCCTTTACAGCTACGCACTAAAGTTCATATTTACTAAAAGCAGCGTTAGGTACATTTAGAACCGGACGCTTGCCCATTATCGCATGTATAAAGCGTTTCCTTGTTTGTAATAACACGCTACTTTTAAATTTGTGGTTAGGCTTTTAATAAAATTATGGCTAAAACCTAAGCCTGTTAAGGGTTTACGAGAAATATGAGTAGCTTAGAAAAAATATTGATTTTAACATCGTCACGTGGAACGCCGAATGGTTGGGCAGAGTTCGAAACGTTGAACTATGTTAACCGGTAGTTAACCGTACAAAACGGCTGACTGGAAAAAGTTGTGCCACAAAAGTTAATCGTACCTACAAACATTTTCCGAATATTTTTTAACTACAGGCTTAAAGGCTAATCCACCCGATTATCTTCATATTTACTAGACATTTAAACATTTCGTTTTATCATGGGACAATACGGTAAATGACCCCGTAAAACAATAATTTCAAGCAGCAATTCCAGTTAAAAACTGGTCAAGTGCGAGATGAATTCGTACATGAAGGGTTCCGTAGGTCCGTACAATGTTTTAAAAATAATTAAGTAAAAAATTACAAAGATCGACCAAATATCAATTAAAATGCTGAAAAAAAACCGGGTGCGTGCAGTTCCTCCGCGCGGAAGAAGTGAAACTTCGTAATGTGGAAATGAAAAAGGCACTTATACATCAATATGAACCTTATTGCAATAACTTAAAGGACTAAATTTACTTATGCATCTATGTGTTTAAATTACTCACTAAATGGCGCTTTTATCAAGTATCATACATTTGCGGCTAGCAAACAACCAACTACAGCGCTAGCGAAACAAGATACATAACTCGTCGCTAGATGGCGTTGCTCCTCGTGCGCACGTTATTTTCAATAATTTTTCTTGATTTTTCGTATTCTCAAAGATATTCAATACTTTTTTTTAAATACGTTTAAAATACTTTATTCTACAATCTACCATTAAAATAGTTTTGATTTTTACAAGTTTTCATACTAAACCACGCAACTGTTCTGGATCGCACTGACGAAGTTTTTAACATCTGTTAGTATTATATACAATGCAAACGTTTCTCAAACGTCTACTAGCGTTGCGTTGTTGCGTTGCGTATTTAACGCAACTCATTTAACGCGACGCTTGTTGGAAGTCACATTAGAAGTTTCACTTCAGAAAACACGTTTTGTTTGTATGACGACCCCATTTAATTTAATTTAATTTTTAATATTTTATGTTATAGTGATCGCAGTAATACATTTTCGGTAAAAATTTCAGTGTCTGCGACGCACGAACGGACAAACAGCGGAGTCTCTGTAATAGGGTCCCGTTGGCTTTTTGGCTAGTTCTACCTTGTTGTTTAGCTCTGAAAACAAAATTAATTTATTATTATCTGAAAAATAAAAATTATTTGCTTTAAAACCGTTAGAATTAAAATAATCAACCGAGTTGGCAAATAAGTCAAGTACTAGTACTAGCTATTAATGGGTATGTATTACAATACCGAAGTACGAAAGACCGAATGTATTAAAACATCGAATGGGTTAAAAGACCGACACGATTTTTTTCTGAAACCGTTAACTTTTTAAGATTGTTATAAAACAAACCTAACCTAACCTAATGGGTTCTGTATAACGTGTTTTAATAAATTCTGAAAAGTTTACGGTTTCAGAAAAAAACCGTGTCGGTATTTTGACCCATTCGATGTTTTAATACATTCGGTCTTTCGTACTTCGGTATTGTAATACATATAGGTAACGCCAACAGAGTTGAGGCCGGTTGTCGTTAAACGTCAACACAACGTCAAAATCCCGCAGTCATTACATGAGATGTGGTTGTGTGCGTGGCCTCAACTCTGGTGGCGTTACCTATACCCCTATTAATAGACAGACAAAATTACTCAATTTCATCTGATATGTGACGATTCGCGTAACTATTTCTAGGGTTCCGTACCCAAAGGGTAAAACCGGGACCCTAATACTGAGGCTCCGCTCCGCTGTCAGTCCGTCTGTCACCAGACTGTATCTCATGAACCGTGATAGCTAGACAGTTGAAATTTTCACAGATGATGTATTTCGGTTGCCGCTATAACAACAAATACTAAAAAAATAAAAAAAATATTTAAGGGGGCTGGCTCCCATACAACAAACGTGATTTTCTTGCCGTTTTTATAGATAATGGTACGGAACCCTTCGTGCGCGAATCTGACTCGCACTTGGCCGGTTTTTTTTTAAATTAGGTAACGAGGTTAGCAGCTGCATCCATTAGATGCATTGACACCCTGAATGTGGTGGTTACTATTTTAGGCGCTTTGGACACCGGTAACACTACGTAAGCCTAAGAATAATATTCACACCACTTACCTACATTTCAAGCTGTCACGACTTGACGTTGATAGGCGTTTGACAGTAACGATATTGGAAAAACATTTTCACGGTTCTTATTCCACTTTGTTTGTGTTATCAGGAAAAAGCTTAAAGTAAGCAAATTCTTGTACTATAGTTTTACAACTACTTACGTACCTACTCCTCGTTTTACCATAGATCAGTTTTACTCAGAAATAGTACAAGAAATTTAATACAGATGATGATGATGATGATGATGATGATGATGATGATGATGATGATGATGATGATGATGATGATGATGATGATGATGATGATGATGATGATGACGATGACGATGACGACGACGATGATGATGATGATGATGATGAGAGTGATCAAATGTGGATTTACCCTCATTTACCCTCTGTTTCACCACTCCCTGTTACAGTGTTATCTTATGTGACAGATACGAGTACCGATCTTACCGTCTCTGTTTATGATGTTTGATTAAACAAAGAAGAGTATCATAGGATATCATCATCAGTTCAGCCGTCCACTGCTGAACATAGACTTCCCCGAAGGTTCGTCAAACCAACCGCATCCAACGCGAATCGCATCGCGCGCGATTTTCGAACGGCGTCCACGGACCGGAAGACACATTTTGGTTGGCGGGACAATCAACTTTTAAACCGACGTTTTTGGCGTCTCCTGCGTTACCAAAATTGTCTCTGGCGTTACCAAAAAATCGTACTTCCAACAAGATATTTCACGGTTTAATATGTTAAACTTACGTAGGATGGCATGTATTCATGCTATGTGTTCAGGCTCGTGACAGAGCCTTCTAAGTGCGCGTCCGAAACTAGTCGATCATGTAACATTGCTCGTGAACTTTTGATAGGCGTTTATGTGGGCTTTAAGCTTTCGCCTACCGTGTATTTAAAAAATCACACACCTTCGATAACCTTCGCACGATTAGCACACTTTGTAAATTATATTAGTTTTTTATATTAAATACCATTTTGTAGTATTTTGAGTTTCATTGAGGCTCCTTTATGTCCGCGAAGACATAAATTGGTGGCCCATGAGGGGACCATAATCCATAAAATACGGATTGAACTCGGCATCAACTCCATGCAGCAAGTGTGAACTAAAAGAGTTAACGAGTTTGAAGATCAGACGAAGCCAAAGGAGAAACACTAGCAGCAGCAGTAAGCTACGGGATCGTGTCACCAGCTCGGCCAGCGCAGGAGCCAAACCTCGCACCGCGCGACGGGTCCTACGAAAGTTAAGTGCCCTTCCTTTGTCTTTCCAAAATTCGTCAAATTTCCTTTCACATTCCTAAATTATTAGAATCTCCACTTGAAAAAATAATAATCCTAAAACTGTAATACATAGGTCTAAAAAGAAATAGAAATAAAATACTTAACTAACTTAGAAGCGAAATACATAACGGTACATGTAAATATCTACCCGATATCGAAATTAGTAAATATTTTTTTTTTCTGAATAAAGTTATTTTTACATAATTTAGATAATATAAATCTATTGTTTGATTATATAAAACGAAGTTTTGTACCTACTTTACTGCTTTGGTAATATCCTGGTATTTATTTCTAATTGGGTACCTACTTAAACAAAACATAACTGTTTAACTATCGATTAATTTGAATATCTTCGTTAAAAAGGTTCCTCACAGTGTCAATACTCGACATTCAGATATTTTGCCGACTATTTCAGGGACGCGAGCGCACTCCCGTTGCGTTATAATACTATAACTCGGGAAGAACGAGCCGCGGCTGCGCCGGAGCAGTCAGCTGTGCGCGTGGAACCGGTTCCTTATCGAGAGTTCGAGCCTAATTGAGGAGCGTGAGATATTCTTTTCATTATTTTATTTTGTTTTGTTTTGATATTGCATTGCATTTGTTATTGTTATGCCTATGATGGATTCACAGCCTGGTTCTTCTAAGAGCTCGCTAAGAGATTTAATTGTAACGCGTAGCTGCATAAAGGGTCAAATAACAAAGTTCAAAAATTATCTTACTTGCGTAAACAACAAGGAAGAGTTAACTAGCATAGAATTGGCTGAATTGGGTCTTAAATTGACAAAATTCGAGGGATTGTCTGTCAAATTTGACAATCTACAAAATGCAATTGAGGTTTTAAATTCCGAAGACATTAGCACCGAGATTGATAATCGTGAAAGCATCGAGACTGACATTATTATTTGTATAGCAACGGCAAAAACATTAATTGAAAAATACGATAGAATTGAAAATCAACAAAGACGTGAGTCACTTGCTTTGGAGAATCCATGCTTGCACGATCATCAAGAATTGGGATTTAAATTACCTCAAATTCAAATATCCAAGTTCGACGGCTCATATTTCCGCTGGCTTGAATTTAAAGACACTTTTGAAAGTCTAATACATAGCAACAGTCGCATTAAGCCCATCCACAAATTTCATTACCTCATTTCATATTTGGAGGGCGATGCTGCTAGGATAATTTCAAATCTGGAAGTGTCTTCGGCGAATTACAATGAGGCCTGGAAGTTACTAGGTGAGCGGTACAATAATAAGCGTTTGCTTCTAAATCATCACCTGAGCTCGCTATTTAATATTCAGCCGCTGACTCGGGAAACTGATAGATCTCTGCGTTTTTTAGTCGACCATGTAACTAAAAATTTGCGCGCTTTGTCTAGCTTAGGCCAGCCCACAGACAAATGGGATACTCTCATTATATTTATGCTGTCATCTAAACTGGATAACAATACTTTAATTAAGTGGGAGGAGCACCGTAACTCGCTCGACGACGACGTTCCATCTTTGGAAAAATTTCAAAAATTTCTTACTGATCGCGCTGACGTCCTCGAGTCGCTTAGTCGTAATAAGCAAGATAACTTCCAGACTAAGCCCACAACATCTGCACCTTTTCAAAGTAATAAATTTAATAATAAACCTCATACATACAATAATTATAATAAACATTTCAAAGGCTCAGGCTCATTTACAAAATCATTTGCCAGTGTAAATCAGCCGCGACAAAATTACATTTGCGTAATATGCAATGAAAATCACGAAATTTATGATTGTCCAAGTTTCAAATCTAAAAATATTAAGGAAAAATTAGCGGATGTTGCTACTTATAAGTTGTGTTCCAATTGTCTTCGGCAGGGGCATCCCGTGAACGAGTGTCGAATGGGTCCTTGCCGTGAGTGCAAAAGGAAACACAACAGCCTGCTTCACCCAGTCATTCCCGAAAATATAAACGCAACTGCTTCTAACGCAGCGTCTGTGGTCAATCTTTCTGAACAAAATTGTACTCAAGGTCAGATCCTACTATCTACAGCTTTGGTAGAGGTTATGAACCCATATACAAAAAACGTACTAAAGATACGTGCTATATTAGACTGTGGTAGCCAGTCTACATTTATTACAAAATCACTACAGGAAAATCTGTCACTAAAATCCAACCAAATTGACTCACTAAAGGTCATTGGCATTGGAAAAAGTTGTACTAATACTGTAATAGAAAGTTGTAACATACAATTAAATTCAATTAACAGCAGGTTCAGTGTTCAATTGTCGTGTTTGGTGCTAAAAGAGCTAACCGGAGAACTGCCAAAGTCTCCTGTCGATATAAACAAAATAAATATACCAAAAAATTTATTATTGGCCGATCCCAATTTTTATAAGCCTGCTCCCATCGATATGCTCATCGGCGCTGATATATTTTGGGACATTCTGGGAAATGAACAAATTACCTTAGGCCCTGAGTTTCCTAAATTAAGAAGCTCAAAATTAGGTTGGCTGGTTTCCGGTCCAACAAAAACATATACAAATACAAAAATGACAAACAAAAATATACAATGTAATCATGTCGCGATCACAAAAAATCAAGACCCGATTAATGATTTACTCACAAAATTTTGGGAACTAGACGAAGTCCCAGAAACTAAATTTTTGAACAATAAAGATAATTTTTGCGAAAAACACTTTTTAACTAACCTATCTAGACTAAATTCAGGCAGATTTATGGTGAGGTTGCCCGTAACTCAATCTCCAGATGATCTTGGCGATTCTTACTATTTAGCTAAACGTAGATTCTTAAATTTAGAGAAAAAATTTAAACGCAACCCGACCTTAAAAACAAAATACTCTGATTTTATACGAGAATATGCGGACTTAGGGCATCTATCTGAGTCACCTACTGCCATACCTTCACCGAGCTACTTTTTATGTCATCATGCCGTCTTTAAAGTCAATAGCGAATCGACATCTCTCCGTGTGGTCTTCGACGGCTCGGCACCTTCTTCTTCCGGTTTATCATTAAATGATATATTGATGGTAGGTCCCAATGTGCAGGACTCTCTTTTTTCTATACTTGTGAGAGCGAGACAGTACAAATTTATTTTAACTGGCGACATCGAGAAAATGTACCGGCAGGTCTTAGTGCACAGTGATGATCGCAACCTGCAACTCATTTTATGGAGAGAAGAGGAGTCCCATCCTATCAAAACATTGCGGCTAAATACACTTACTTACGGTACAGCTAGCGCGAGTTACCTAAGTACAAGGTGCTTGCAGCAAATAGGGGAGGAGCAGGATAATGAGCTCATTAAAAATATCATAAAAAATGATTTTTACGTGGATGACCTCATCACGGGCTCCAACGTTGAGGAGGAGTTAAGTTACATTTTAAATTCGGTATCTGAGGCTTTAAAATCAAGTTGTTTTAATTTGAGAAAATTTAAAACTAATTCTACTAAATTATTTCAAAACACTAACTTAAATACACAAGAAAACTAGACCTTAAGTGAATCGTCAAGTACGCTCGGATTGGGTTGGAATCCATCAAACGATTGCCTGCATTTTCAAATAAAACATGTGGAAGAAAATAGCAAAATTACAAAAAGATCAGTAATGTCCAACTCGTTCAAAACCTTTGACCCTTTGGGGCTTTTAAGTCCTGTAATAATTAAATCTAAAATGATGTTACAAAGTTTATGGCAGCAAAAGGTTGAGTGGGACCAGCCCGTTCCGCAGGATATCGAGAAAGAATGGATAAGATATGCTAATAATTTACCTTTTATTTTAAATTTGCAACTGAGTAGGCATGTTTTATGTGACGACCCTAAGTTAATTGAATTGCATTCGTTCAGTGACGCTTCAGAAAGTGCATACGGCGCATGTATTTATATGCGGTCTATTAATGTAAACAATGACATCACTGTTCAACTTTTATGCGCTAAGTCAAAGGTGGCGCCACTAAAGCCAACTACGATTCCGCGCTTGGAGTTGTGCGCGGCCTTATTAGCTGCTAAATTATGTAAGGCCGTTACAAATTCATTAAGGTATAAACCTGATCGTTTAGTCCACTGGTGCGATTCTAGTATAGTGTTAGCGTGGATAAACAACGATCTACGGAAACTAAAAACGTTCGCGGCCAATCGCACAAGTGAGATATGCGAAATCACAGAACCCACGTCTTGGCGCTATGTACCTACATCTTGCAATCCAGCCGATTTGATTTCCAGGGGGGTGGACGCTAGCCAGCTGGTCTCTTTGAGCTCGTGGTGGTCAGGACCTGACTTTTTGGCAAAAAGTGAACGCGAATGGCCTAAATCAATAATTAACGTAACCGCTGACAGTTTACCAGAAATCAAATCGCTAGTAACCACTACTTATGAACCTGTGATCAATTTCGAAAATTATTCTAAATTCACTAAAATTCAACGCTGCTTTGCTTATGTAAAAAGATTTTTATTTAATATTAAACATAATAAAAACAAACGTTCGGGAAGTTTGACCACGAACGAACTGAACGACTCGTTCCATGAGCTATGTGCTATTGCTCAACATCAGTCGTTCCCTATAGAATACGATCTGTTAATAAAAAATAAATCTTTAAGTCCTAGGTCTAAAATATTGTCACTGTCACCTTTTATGGACAAATTAAAAAAAAAAAAAAAAAAAAAAAAAAAACAAAATCGATGCCTCTAATTATAATTACGAAAAAAAACATCCGATATTGCTACACTCGTCTCACCACCTAACGAAATTATATTTTGAAAAGGAACGTTTGAGGCTGTTACACGCTGGCCCTCAATTGTTATTGGCTACAGTACGAGAAGTCATCTGGCCTATTAATGGCAGGCACCTGGCCAGACGTACCGCAAACAAATGCGTACGTTGTAGGCGCTTGCGTGGTGCGACGTTATGTCCTAAGATGGGTAACCTTCCAACACAGCGGATTACTCCCGATTTTCCGTTTTTGTCTGTCGGCTTGGACTTCGCTGGACCCTTCCAAATTTTAAATCGCAAAGGACGAGGTGCCTCCTTAATAAAATGTTACCTATGTTTATTTATCTGTTTGCGCTACAAGTGCATTCACTTAGAGGCGGTCAGCGATCTTTCAAAAGACGCATTTGTCATGACACTTCGCAGATTTATATCCCGTAGGGGCAAGCCAGCGGAAATATTTTGCGACAACGGTCGAAATTTTGTCTCCGCTGCCAAAGAAGTAGGAAAGTTCATAGAAAAGGTTAAAGATCCTTTATGTGATGCTGTAACCCAGGAAGGCATTAAATTTACTTTCACACCTACTTACGCTCCTCATTTTGGCGGTATTTGGGAATCAGGAATTAAATCGGCAAAGTATCACATTAAAAGAGTAATGGGGAACAGTCATTTAACGTTCGAAGAAATTTCAACATTGTTTTCTCAAGTGGAGGCGATTCTAAATAGTCGTCCGTTGTATCCCCTGTCCTCCTCTCCCAACGACCTGCTCTCCCTTTCCCCAGGGCACTTTCTCATCGGAAGACCCTTAACCGCACTGCCTTCTCCTGCATTGGAAAACTGCAAGGAAACCAACCTGCGCCGATATGCCCGCATTGAGAAACTCCATCAACATTTTTGGCGAAGATGGCAAAAGGAGTACATTGCAGAGCTCCAGCAAAGGACAAAATGGCGCGTTAACCATGCCAAATTAGCTGTTGGCGACCTCGTCCTTCTACACGAGGACAACGCGCCCCCGTTAAGCTGGAGACTTGGTCGTGTCTCACGCTTGTTTCCCGGACCAGATGGCGTCTCCAGAGTTGCAGATGTCGTCACCGTACGAGGCTGCGTGCGGCGCCCCCTGACACGGCTGTGCCCGCTTCCGTCCGAAGAAGAATTTCTGTGTTGAAAGAATGGATCTTTCAACGGGCGGGAATATGTTCAGGCTCGTGACAGAGCCTTCTAAGTGCGCGTCCGAAACTAGTCGATCATGTAACATTGCTCGTGAACTTTTGATAGGCGTTTATGTGGGCTTTAAGCTTTCGCCTACCGTGTATTTAAAAAATCACACACCTTCGATAACCTTCGCACGATTAGCACACTTTGTAAATTATATTAGTTTTTTATATTAAATACCATTTTGTAGTATTTTGAGTTTCATTGAGGCTCCTTTATGTCCGCGAAGACACTATTCATCTATTAAATTACAGAAAAAACATGTTTACTTACAAAAATCTGCAATTGTTTGAAAAATGTCGCGGACAGATTATAGTCGGTTTAAAAATTGATTGGCCCAGGCCTCCAAACTAACACAAATATAACAGAGCAGAGAGTAGTGAAATTACCCCTTAAGGCTGCGTTTCCACCTGAGATGTGCGAGGATGCGTTGCTAGGGATGTGTCTGTCATGAACCAATAGAAACACTTCATTCACTTAGGACCTTTTAAATTAAGTGTTTCTATTGGTTCATGTCATGATCATGACAGACACATCCCTCGCAACGCATCCTCGCACAGCTCCGGTGGATACGCAGCCTCATGTGGAAAATAAATGATGGCTATTAGTTTACGATTAAGTATATTGTAAATTTTAATATTGTATTGTATTGTATTATGAAAAAGGACATGCTTTTAAAAAAAACGATTAGTTGACCGTAAAATAATAGTAATTTAAGTACGCCTAGTACGATTATCCGTTTTGAGATCCGAGCTTTTTCAAATGTAGGTAGATACTTAGGAAACGGTAGAAATTATGTTAATCGTAAAACAACAAAAGTTTTTAAAAGAGAGTCACCCACGTTTAAGGGAATGCTATTGGTACGAAATACCTGGCAAATTTTACCGCTTTTATTCCGAATGATAATTCAAATTTAGTAGACCGCGATTGCTTTAAATAAATTTGCCGAAAATAACTCCCAAAACGTAATTGCCTCCCAACACCAAGAATAACATTTCATCAAGGAGTTTTCGTTCGTTACCTTAATATTACCTTTCAGGGATTGCCTTTGCTTTGCAAACGTAAACGAATTTCCACAAAATCTTCTTAAGTCAAGCTTTTCCTTGTTATTGCTCAGTTAATAGGATATTAAATTTTCATGTAAGTCAAATGTAACGAATGGAAGTTGGAATTGTTTAAGTATAGTCGGGGTAAGGAAAGGTTCGTCACTTTTCGACTCTATGTCAACGAGTTAAGGTCGAAAAGTGACGAACCTTTTCTTACTCCGACTATACAATGCAATGTCCCGTTATGTTGTCATATCAAACGACGGATCTACAGTTTTTTTAACCCCCGACACAAAAAGAGGGGTGTAATGTGTGTGTGAGTATGTGTATGTGTGACTGTCTGTCTGCCCTTAAACGGGTGAACCAATTTGGATGCGGTTTTTTTATTTGATAGCAGGTTTGTTGGCGATGGTTCTTAGATATGTAACATCAAAATCGGTTAAGCCGTTTCAAAGTTATAAGCTCTTTCGTTAGCTGCAGAAGAGATCTTAGACGCATAATAGGCATTTACTTTATTTTCAAATATATTTGTAACCAAATTGCGTTGGGGGTTTTTAAATTTTTTAATTTATAATTATTACTACTGTTATTGACATGATTCAGTGCCGGAATAAATAAAAATAAAATAAATAAATAAATATTAGGGGACTACTAGATGACGACGACTAGATGGCCTAGTGGTTAGAGAACCTGACTACGAAGCTTGAGGTCCCGGGTTCGATTCCCGTGTCGGGGCAGATATTTGTATGAAAAATACGAATGTTTGTTCTCGGGTCTTAGGTGTTTAATATGTATTTAAGTATGTATCTATCTATATAAGTAAGTTTATCCGTTGCCTAGTACCCATAACACAAGCTTTGCTGAGCTTACTTTGGGACTGGGTCAATTGGTGTGAATTGTCCCGTGATATTTATTATTTATTTTATTTATTACAATCTTACACAAATCGACATAGTCCCAAACTAAGCAAAGCTTGTACTATGGGTACTAGTCGACGATAAACATACTTATATAGATAAATAAATACTTAAATACATAGAAAACATCCATAACTCAGGAACAAATATTCGTGCTCATCACACAAATAAATGCCCTTACCGGGATTTGAACCCAGGACCTCTTGCTTCGTAGGCAGGGTCACTACCAACTAGGCTAAAGCGGTCGTTAAAAAAAAAAGAAGAATAAAGCATTGCCTTGGATTGTTTTAGATTATCAACTTTAAATTTATAGTTAGACATTTTGATGAAAATATTTTCTCTGTGCAAAATTACACTTGTAACAAGTAGCTTACCACAGACTTCACCTTCAGCTTTTAACACTCATATCTTCAAAATATGCTCAGTTCAGTTCAGCTCACTTTCTTTATTTGCTTTTAAAAGATACAAGTATCATGCAAAATTGTGTAAGTACAATAAAATAAACTTAGCCTAGATCATGCATACAATTCAAAATAAATTTCAGAAAAACATTTCACAAAAAAAAAAGCTGTTAAAATATTCTAAGAGCTATTTTATAAAGATATCACATTCAAGATAATGTAATACATAATTATTTTTAACAAAATTGAGAGAATTAACATACAAATAGAATACTAGGTAGGTAGGTACTTAAAACAGCGAATAGACGAAGTAATACAATAATAAAGTGAAGTTATTTTATATATATTATATATAAAATAGGCGACAAGATAATAATAGCGGTTAAAACGCTAGTAGAACTACTGTACCACCCACCCAAACAAACTCACCCCCCCATCCTAAGCCGTAAAACTGCACGCGTTACCTTAAATCCGTTCGAAAATCCCCAAATTCTTTGTCTGCTTCGCTTGCCTGAAAAACAAAAGGCTGTCTACAAAAACATCCGATTTTTCAATTTAGATCCTATCACGTTGTTGCAGTAATTTCTGGTGGAAAAATCGCATATTGAAACGTTACACGCTTCCCGTCGCGGGGTCTGTACTATCTCGATCGGTACACGGCCGCCAGCCCGCAATCCGAATTGAGTTCGTGATCTCGCATCCCGTATGTACCACGTATTTTGTATAATCTTTTGGGGTGTCTTAACGAGTATTTTTATCGAGGAAATAACGGCACGGTTTGTTCAAAGCGGTTAATATTTTAGCGGTGGGATCGCCTATAAATAACTGGAGGGCGCCTGTAAAATTAGAAGCTGTAAAGTTAATAATTTAAGAGACACTTAAATAAATAAATAAAAATAAATAAATCTTTATTCAAAATAGGTTTTTACAATATAAAACTTAAGTCTAAACAAATTAAAAGTGAAGAATGACACATGCCTGAACTAGGAAGATCCTGTGTCTCAGGCGAAAAAAGGACTTACACAACTAGACATAACTATATGAATTAAGTTAAATTTAATTAAATTAACACATGCAGAAAAAATAAACCGCTATGTAGGTAATCTTAGTACTAAGGTAAATTAGGAAACATTATTAACAATAACATAAAAAGTACCTATTATCAAAACAATGTTTATTTAAACCAGGTCAATAATTTAAACATATATTAGATACTTATAAATCCGTGTATGATGTGTTTTCCATTATTGCTTGTTATACATTTTTTTATTAGGTACGACAATCAAGTATCAGTGTCATCAAAAATTGCGAACTGTAAAGTCTAAACTTAAGAATAATTATAGCGTAGGAGTAAATTTTCAACCTCACATATTACTGACTCAGATACACAGAAAAGATCTAGGTCATCGATTAAGTTATCATTCATACAAATAAATCGAACATAAAATAAGTAAAAGAAAAGTTCTGAAAGTAAACTTGGAAATGGCGTTCTTAGGCGTCTTCATAGTCTATTGAATTAATGTACCGTAATTCTGCAGATTTCTTAGCGGGACAGTCGGAATCGCCAGTTGTGTGATTACACGGCTTCTTAAAGTGCAGGCAAGTAGCGCACTTAGGTGGATCAGACTTCTTCGCACACTCCTTCAACATATGACCTATTTCACCGCAATGACCGCAGGTGTTAGCAACCTCTCGGCATGTCTTCGCCGCATGACCGTACTGCTGGCACTTGTAGCATCTTGTAACAAGGGTAAAATCTCTTACCGGGCACGACGACCAATTGACAAACACCCTTTCCTTCGATATTAAGGCCTTTCGTATAAGTGCAGAGACTTCTATTACATAATTGCAGGACACAGCGTCTTTCTTGCCAGACTTATGACTTAATTTAATTGAGGTCAAGAATTTCTCAGGCGTCATATCTTGAAGTGAATCTGCTAGGTTTTGTTGGTACAAACAGTCAAAGACCTCTGCTTCTTTCATAGACGCGGGCACTCCGATGATCACAATTCTTGGCCTGCGCTTTTGCGGCTCATCCACAGAGAGTCCTGACGTAGTCAGTTGTGCTGACTGTTTAAGCTTCTCGATGTCAGCTTTGGTGTCGGTGCTGATGATAACACCGCCATTTTTTGTTTTGCGCAAACCTCTTATATGCAGCTTCATTTGCACTGGTTGGATAATCTGTTGAACGAGAGATTTAGTCTCTTCGCTCGTCTTTACCTTATCAATAGGGAAGATAGCTACAGAGCTTGTCTTGATGGGCTTAATATAATTGTCTGGGCTTTTTTTGACCATGTCAGCGAAAGAAACTGCTCCCATATCCGGTTTTGAAGACTCTTCGATGCTATTTTTGAGGTCTAGAAGTCTTTGCGACAGATCATTATTTTCTTTAAGGGCTTGAAGGGACATGTGGGCTTGAATGGTTTTCTGTTTCAAAGATTGATACTGCACGGCCAACTGAGACGTCACATGTCCCACATTACGGCACAGATTACTAATCCTCAGCTTCTGGTCAGTGTTCAATTTACCTTCAGATGAAACAGTGCACACCTCATTCAGGTACTGCTGGATGGCACTCAGCCAGTTTTGGATCTGGGAAGTAGCCACTAATTCGGGAAGGTCGTCTACCTGCGGGGCGGGCACAGGTGGTGCGGGCGAGGCTGCGGGCGGTGGGCTGCGCCGCGTTAGCCCGCTCCGGTTGAAAGGACTGCCATCCATTTTTCCTTTTATGTTATTTTATGAAGAAACACTGATCATTATAATTTAAAAGTTCTATCAATATTTCACACAACACGAGTAACCGAGTGACCCAGATGAGTCTTAGGTACCGAGTCCGCACGATGAAGATCTAGGTCACGATTTAGCAAGTGTTTTAATTAAATTAAACACACGTCCGCACGCATCAACGGTCGGCAATAACCACTTGAATTGTTAGCAACAGTTGCTTGATAAATAATCTTCAAAGTTCATGGCTCTAGTAAATATATCGATCTGCTTAGCAAATATACCTAGCTCTAAGCCTATTGCCTAGCTGTTGGTAAAAGTCTTCGAACATAACCTTACTTATGACTAAATTTTTTAGTTCAATTTGGGTTAAAAAATAAATTTATTGTAAACTAGCTTTAACCCGTGGCTTCGTTCGCATTAGAAATACTTAGACGAGAAACGTTACCAATATTAGAATTTGGGTTTAAAAAAGGTTACAGTAAAGTTTTCAAACCACAACTTTCGCCCAGACAACACCATCTATTGATTGCAGAATAAGAATATGAATATTTATTTGCAAAAATGTAATATTGGTGGTGGTGAGTGGTGGTGGTGTAGTGGTGGTGGTGGTATGTGGTGGCAGATGAAGATAACTCAACTCGTCATCTTGAAAACCGAGGTACTACCACAACGTTCTTAGACAGCGCCCTGTATTCTTGTTTTTAAATTTAAAATATTATACCACGGGAACGCATTACCGGGATATTTAGTGTCCTGTGTCTTAATTCCGATCTTTATTGCCATTGTTAAGTTATTAACTAACAACCATTCAAACAGCCAAACCTCCAAACATCCTAACACCTTCGCAAACTTTCTCATTCTGATATATAATATTAGTAGGATCACATCCTACTAGAATAGCCATAAGTTTGTTTCTGTGTTATTTTTCGCATTAGGACCTTCAAATCTGAAATAAAAGAATTGTTATTGTTATTTTTACTATAAAATCATAACCTCTAAGTGGTCTCGCGTAACACGAGTTTAAAATTGTCATAAAGTTTTAAATCGGTGTAAAATTTATTGTAATATAGGTACTTTTTACGACTTGAATAATAAAGAGAAAACTGTAAAATATTACTTTTGACAGTAGAAACTTGAGCAATGACCTATAAACCAGCAACGGTTTATGTCTTCCGGGGTGGAGTAAAGTCGGTCGAAGGTTGCTCGCGACAAATAATGCGAGGCGCTGGGGCTCGAAGCAGCCAAATGTTTAGAGACATTGAAATCTCCAAGCTAAGTTTACATGAGCTTAGTACTTGTTATTAGTGTAAATGATTAGGGACTTGTCTGCAGAGTGACTAGTTACAATGCAACTGTGTTCCCTGAACACTATGTACAATCTGGCCTTTTTCAAGTCTAGGGTGAATAAGCATTTACTAAGCAAGCGTGCTCCATCGTAGGCCTCATCTTCACTTTCCATCAGGCATGATTGTGGTCACACGCAAGTCTATATTGTATATAAAAGAAAAGTAGCTGTCTACAAATTTTTTCATTCATTTATTTCAGCCATAGGACGTCCACTGCTGGTGTTAGGCCTCCCTAATTGATACCCAATCACTATGGTTGGAAGCGGCTTGTATCCTCCTTTGGTGGACGTCTCACGCGGCGTTTGCCAGTCCGTGGTCTCCATTCTACACATTGGTGTTAGAAGTCGAGTAGGTATTCAAACTTCACTTGTCATGAATATTCACATGACACGACAATTGCATTTACTAAGCAAGCGTGCTCCATGTAGGCCTCATCTTCGCTTTCCAACAGGCGTGATTGTGGTCAAACGCAATCAATCCTATATTGTATATAAAAGAAAAGTAGCTGTCTACAAATTTTGTCATTTATAAATTAAAGAGCCCAGCTTTTTTCAGTGGAATAATCACCATTCTGTTCGGTTTTCTCCCAACGTTTTCCTAATACGACGTGACATTGTCTTTTTCTTTGGTTTGATCTATGAATGCCCGTCTCGGTCTTCCCCTGCCTCGTCTACCTTCTATTCGCCCTAGCAGTATAGTTTTTATGTAACTGTCATGTCGTATCAGATGCCCCATTATATTTCAGCTCCTATTCTCAATCGTCATCAACAGCAGCCTTTCCTCCTCTACCAAATCCAAAACCTCTTCATTCGTTCTTCTTTCAGTCCAGCTAAGTAATCCCTTCCATTCTCCGCCGCACAACATCTCAAACGAACTTAATCTGTCTTGGTCTTGCTGGGTCAATGTTGAATAAATTGTGTAAATTTATTCGCTGTAGCCGAGTTTTCACTATGCGAGTAAAATTGTAGCGTCCAGATAAAACTATAATCTCCCCTTGACGCTGTCGGTGCCACGCATCGACAGCAATTGTTAAAACATCTGCCGACGGGCACATGCAACTGCGTGGAGGATTTAAAATGCCAAAAGGCCTGTCAACCAGACAAGCCGCAAATCGCAATGGGCCCGCGTGTGAACTCCTTCTCATTCTGTGATAAGGCCTGTGCCCTGCAGTAGAATGTATATAGACTGATGATGATAATGATGAACTTGTTCAACAGGTTCTCCTTAGAAATACTAAGTATTTACATCCAATAACATTAAATAAAACGAAATGCAAATTCTAAAATCCAGCCATACTATAACTCCATTTAATTTAAATTGAAAACCACATCATAATTATATTGCGGCTCGTCAACTATTTCTTACCAAGCAAATAGTACAGTAAATAGTCTGGGAGCCGTAAAATAAAATTGTTTTAATGTCACTTTATTTGCGTGTCGTCAATTGTTACACTAGTACAAATTGTAAAGAGATTACAGTTCACGAGCCGCAATATAATGTTGTTGTGGTTTATAATTCTAAATTAAATGGAGTATAACTAGTAAAGTTGATTGCTACCTTAATCCACGAACTATCAACATGCTTCTGCCTTGTTTTTTCCCTTTTTGCTGCACGGATTATTACCTCCGGGAAAACCCTGAATCAGAACCGCATGGGTGTTCGATTCGAGAAAAAATCGAAACGTATAAATCCAGATTGGAGTGCAGCTTATCAATCCTAGCACACCCTACTCGTACTCTGACTGCATTATCTTATCAAGATTGGTTAGTATCGCTGCAATAAGTGATTAAACAAGCTGAGATGTGTGATACGTAGGAAAAATTATAGTAAATAATAATAAATAAATAATAATAAATATCACGGGACAATTCACACCAATTGACCTAGTCCCAAAGTAAGCTTAGCAAAGCTTGTGTTATGGGTACTAGGGAACGGATAAACATACTTAAATACATACTTAAATACATATTAAACAACCAATACCCGAGAACAAACATTCGTATTTTTTATACAAATATCTGCCCCGACACGGGAATCGAACCCGGGACCTCAAGCTTCATAGTCAGGGTCTCTAACCACTAGACCATCTGGTCGTCTCAAGTCTAAGTCTCGACCAGTTGTGGTGTAGGGGTTTAGCACGCAGCACGCAATGCTGAGGACCTGGGTTCGATTCCCAGAGCTGGTCTTTTTTCTGGGTTTTTCTGTGCATCCATGTTTTAGTATTATTTAGTATAACATATCTTACTAAAATTATACGAGAAAGTTTTTGAAGATGTTCCGATATTTGGATGTTTGGATATTTGCGTTCATTCGCGCAGCAAAGGCAGAGTTTTAACTGTAATTTCTTCATTTACAATAGACAAGTCTATTTTCTTTTTCTTTGCGCAAATCTTTTGTCTAGTTCTAGTAATTTTTGGGGGCACGCGAAATATCGTTTTGTCTCCGTCGTGCCAGCCGGGAAACTTATTTAATTTGTAGATACCAATTTCAGAAGTTCTTTTGCACGATTAATATTGAATTACAAGAAACCTTTAGTTCATGAAAACATTACAGGAAAATTGGTCGAAATATTATTTATCAATGCATATCTAATTAATTTAATCTATATCGATATCATCAATCGAAATCAATTCAATTTGGCAAGAAAATATTATTGAAGAGATGAAAGGCTAGGTACCTGCTTTTTATCCGAGAAAACGGCAGCTCCCGAGCAATAGCTCTACATACAATTTGTTCAATGACTAAATCGTTACCTTTTTATTTTGAAGGATAATTTTTGTTTCATTTTAGTTCCATCTAATTTTAATATATTTTCCTACTAATATTATAAATTCCCGTGTGGTATCGGGTTGAGAATTACAACTCTCCTTTTCTTCTGTGGATATCGTAAGAAGCGACTAAGGACATTTAGGTTAAGGTATATCTCTATAAATTTAATCGCTAAATGAAAACGAAAAACTGTAAGTTACACTGCAGGTTCACGAATATCCAGTTTTAAGTCTTGGTGACTGTAACCTAATAACCTGTAATGTAACCTGTAATAACCTGTGTTACTAATAGTGAAAAAATACGGATAACTCACGTCTATGATCGAGTTTAGCTCGACATATTTCGGGCTAATCCGTAGCCCTTCTTCCCGGAGCCACACGTCACGGCGGCTGCTCGACGCAACTGACAGCGACACTCAACTACCCCCGTTTTCATCGTCACTTTTATTGTCATTTTATGGGTATTTTTTTATGTATGAGTCTCACGGTAGTTTTATGTTCAAATTACCTACAATACGTTTACTTTTAGTTTACCACTGACAGATGGCTTGCCTTCATTTCATTTCCAACTTTAACACCATACAAATAAAGTAGCTATTACAAAATCTGCAAACGTGGGTAACAGTATTCTAAAATTGGCTTTATTTGTAGGTCGTTAAAGTTGAATATGAAATGAAGGCAAATCATTTGTCAGTGGTAAACTTTATGTAATTTTACTGTACTTGCCCTTGTTTACTGCTTGTCTTATCTGCGTCCATCACATTATCATTCATACAATCACGTAATTATTCCGTATTAATTGACAACATGTGATAATTAACCAACGACAAGATTGTACGGTATCCTGGATTAGTGAACGTAATTGCAATACCAATTAAATGCAATTAGTCGGTTCCTAAATTTAGTGTAGTTAACCTTAGTATTAGTGCGGACTATAAATATTTATATGAACATGATTGACTATGTTATGTTATGTCAAAAGAACCGGCCATAAGCGAGTCCAACTCGTCCACCAAGGATAGTATAGTCAAAGGCAAAAATATATACCACACAAAATATATTTAAAAACTGACTATAGTTAAAAAACTTGAGTTAATGACCTGTTGTATGTAGTAGTCACTTCCACAGAATTGATATGGAGCTTAAGTCAAGTTAGTTCAAGTAAGTTGGAACGTCATTTGTTTATACGGAACGGACACGTTACTACTACATACAACAGGTCATTTACTTAAGTTTTTTACCTATACATAATGTTAAAGTTCATAACAGCCGATTATAATTTTTTTTTTTCTTTTTGACAAAATATGCAAAATTGTTACAAGAATTAAAGCTTAAATCTGTTTTCCAAATCATTAATGATAGAGTTTAGCAAGCTACCTAATACCAATTCTGTAATGTTTTTTTATTAAAAATATACCTACTTAGCTGATAGTTCTACTTAACTTTTAAATCTTCTAAAATTATCTTTAAATGGAAATACATAGATAATAAAACTCTTTTATTTATTATTTTATAACATCCTAACAGATAAACCTACTAAAAGTATACACATACGGATCAATTTAAAGGTATCATACATTTTCTATAATAGAAAACAAATGCCAGAGTGCGACAATTGAATTAGTAATTAATTACAGAGATATTTTAGGGCACCGAAAATTAATTATACTTTTTAATTACCCATTTAACGACTCATCCAAAAACTCAACGAGCTTCAAATGAATCATATTCCAATTATCCGTATGTATTTTCAAGTTTAAATCTTGTTGATATTTAATTATAACCAACCAGATTAAGCTTTTGTTTATGTACTCGTATGTGCTTATGTCGATTTAATCCTTCTACTAGAATTTAGTTTACGTTATTGAAATCACGTTTCAGTTTCAATTTTGGAAGCGTAACGTTCAAACTCTCGAATGAGCCAATCAGCGCTGCGTCCGATATTTCCAAAGCTTGTTTATACTTCTGTTATTGGCTGGAATTTTAATTAGAAGTTTAGAAGACCGATCACGTAGAAAAGACGGGAGAAATCAGACTAATGAAACAATTTTAGCTTAAGGATGTGATTTGAGTCGGGGGAAATAAACAAATGCTGACAGATTAATCAACAGGACAAAGAAAATATTTAATAGCTGTTTCGATAGCAAATTTGTAGACATCAAAATCTATTTCAATGTTAAGCTGTACGAGTATTGCTAATATATGACGCATCGTTAAACGAGCATTTTAGCACGGTTAATTAATAATTAGAATGTGTTATCTTTGATTTGACATACGTAATTTGACAGTCACCCCCTTGTCATGCTTAATATACCAATGACACCCTTCGTACCTATTACACAGCTCGTTAGATACCTACGATTAAAGTATATTCAGATTTACTCATATTCTCATGTAAACAGCATCAAAATGCATCATCCTATCCTTACTAATAATATAAACGTGAAAGTTTGTGCGGTTGGATGGATGTGTGGATGTTTGTTTTTTTGCTACTATCGAAATCCAAACGACAATTTAATGATTCTTGTCGTACATCCTGATTTACATGAAGTCTGTGACCGGTGCTTATACCTACGTATATTATATTTATATCCTTATCTATTTGGTACAGGTGGTTTTATTTGTTGGCTCCATTGCAAGAGTCATTAATAAAATAATTTCAATAAATAAACACCACGACATTTGTTTATTCTATTGTTAATAAACGTTTCTCATTTTATTATCTAATAAGTCATGTTTGTTTACATGCCAAAATCAAAATGTTTATTCTGCAATTAAGCAGCAAAGGGCTTTTTTACATGTCACTTTTTTTTAAACTACCAGCGCTTTCATAAGGACCATTATTGCCAAGAAGAATGCGCCGCAAGAATCATAATGAGGGCAAAATAAGATTTATTTATTTAAGAAAATGTCGTCTAGCATTAAATGAAAACTCTTTTCATCCGATCCCGGCCACAACAAAGGCCGCTGGGCAGATATTCCACGAAGCCTTCTTAAAAGTTAAATGGCTCTTTTAACTTTTGATTAAACTAAACAGGGCGGTGATTGCGGCCATCGTTAATTCGAGTGTCGGACCATCGAAGTTATAATGACCTCTTGCGAAGATCTTGTCTGGAGACCTGCAATTATTCGATGGCATTTTTAGGGATTCGTTTTAAGAGAACCTTCGATTTGTGTTTTTTTTTTGTTTGTGATTTTGTTTTTGTTGATTTGTGAAATTATCATTTGTTTGGTTTGTGTTTTTGTATTTTTAATTCGTCTTTGGAGCTCACTTTTGCGTATCTGTTTGGGTATCATTTTGTGATTTGTAAAACGTACTTCCTGAAGAGATACAGACTAAAAAATTAAAACAGAAAATATGTTATGTCTATGTCTGGCAAAATGATAAAGTGGCAGATACAAACAAACGCAAAACATTAAACTCACATTTGTTGTATCAAAATATTTACCTAAAGAGTGTTTGTATTGGACCATATTTTGAAGTATTTAACAAAATACTTCAAAATATGGTCCAATACAAACAATCTTTAGGTACATAATATCTAATTCTATTGTTATTTTATTTATTTTGACAAGCTTTTACAATTATATTTGCTTTTACAATTAATACATAATTTACAATTGTAACGTTCGTATGTAACGTATTCTTTAGTGCCCTCCTTCGTTAAATCTTACAAATTGCAGTATGAAAAAAAAGAAATAACATCCCATGGAAAAGTTGAGCGGGTATCGCTTTAAAAAAATGACAATAAGTTACTGTAAAAAAATTAGTACAAGCTTTTTGCTGACTGTAGGTATTTATTTGCATTGCCATCCAAATTACATATCCGTACTAATTTTCAAGTCATAATTGTGTCATAGAATATTTAAATTGGATAACAAAGCAAATAAATACAGTCAGTAACTTATTTGAGAGAGAGAGAGAGAGATGTTTATTTACACATATTCGATACACAGGAAATACAGTTGACAGGAAAAATACAAATAAAAATCATCGAAAAGTATAAATTGCACTTTCTATTTGCATTTCTTTTTATTAGCATTTTCTTTCAAACGCGGAACCCGCTCAACTTTTCCATGGGATGTCATTTATACTTTTTCATACTGCAATTTATAAGATTTAACGAAGGAGGGCACGAAAGAATTTCACGGATTATTAAGTGAGACTTTCGAATTCTTGCAACTTTTTAAGCATAATCTTGACCCAGTAAGGTTCATCATTGATTTAAAACGTGTCAATTACTAAGAAGCAACGGGAATAAGGTTAATTTGGCTTCTTTTCCAATAAAACGTTACTTGTTTAAGAATCTGGTTGAGGAAGATGATCTTAGACTATATTTTAGAAGGACAGCATTTGAAATGTTTACAAAAAGCCAAACAAATTTTAACAAAATGCAATTTTTTTGCATTCTCAGTTTGACACTAAACCTGTGTCACGTTTCAGATAACTAAAACCAAACTGACCTCACGATACTTACCTCACGATATTTCCTTTATTTTACGATGTTCTTATGTAATAGAATACCCTCATTAATAGGCTCTAAATTCACTATTAGCTGTTTTTTACACGACTACGGCAAAGCCAAAAGGAAGTCGTGGTCCCATGCCATCATAAGATTAATTGTAAGTAAGCAACCCTTAAGCAAAGGTGGCATGCTACCAGGCTCTCATCTGAAGTATGTGTATAAGAATTTTGGACAAGAATATTTTCTTGCTTGATTGAATCAGGCGTTACTTTGCGAAGGTTCATATTCGTGGTCCCAGGGAAGCAACTTAATTATGTAGGTATAGTTTTTGCACATTTTCATGTTTCATACTTTTTAGAGCGCTTTTTTTTCCGTAGTCGGATAACAGGTTTTTGAACTAATTTTTTTTATTAACCAATTTTTCAAAGCCTCAAACGTAACAAAGCTTGCAGGTAGGCACTGTGCGTGCCGACGACGGATTCAAACTAACTAATATAAGTATATTAATTGACTAAATAGAGAGTAGAGTTCTTGAGTGGAGACCACGGATCGGCAAACGTAGCGTGGGACGTTCTCAGACTCGGTGGAGCGATGATCTTCACAAGGCGGCTGGCAAGAGCTGGATGAGAGTGGCCGAGGATCGTGCTCAGTGGCGTGCCATGGGAGAGGCCTATGTCCAGCAGTGGACGAACATAGGCTGATGATGAATTAACTAAATAAACCTCTCATCCATTTAAAAGTAGACTATTAGAGATCCCTTAAAGGGATAAGTTCGCTTTTGTACACATTTCTTCCCTCTTTTATACTTTTATGTAAATATATAGGGTACTTAAATATATACCTCCATGGTTCATATATATAGGAACAGTCATTCTCGACACAAAAAGTGTCCCTACCGTAATTCGAACCTGAGAGCTTTAGCTCCATAGTCAGAGGCACTAACCACTAGGTTATCCAGTCTTCTAAATTCTCAACAAAAAAAGATTACGGTTTATCTTTACATGCACTATATGAAAAAGAAAACAAAAAGTATATAAAATAACGATAATTATAACTAAAACTTATTATGAAAGGTGGTCCCTTAAACAATGTTCCGAAGATACTGGCAGCGCTTTCTCTTTGAATACCTACCTGAGGTAATTCTTTGTCCGGGAAACTGCCAGCTCATCGGCCTCCTGTGACGTCGATTAACCTCTTTGAAATTTCTCTAAAGATCTTCATAGCGCTAAGACCTGTATCTGTATAATACCCTATTTCTTTTGTTCTTTACAGAACGCCTCAATGTTCTCTACGAGCGGAATTGGACGCGTCTAGTCCACGAACAACTGAGGAAGTTCGAGTCTTCGATAGTGGCTGCGGCGAGGCAGGCCCCGGAGGTGCAGCCTCAGGAGTTAGCCCTGGACTCCAAGTGGACCTTCTCTGGGGCGCTCATATACTGCATCACCTTAATAACTACGATAGGTTAGTACTTAGGAGTACGTTATGTTTTACCTGGAGACATTTCTAAAGGTTCTATAATGCCTTTTAAAGGCCTATCAAATGATACTTCATACTAGGGGTTAAGGGCAGAAAAAAATCGTCTCCACTTTACGTACAGGGGAGGTACGCAAAAATTTTTTTTTCGGGATTTATGCAAAATTACAGCTTCCTAGCACTAACGGTCTTTAAAATAAGCCGAGGACGAACAGACAGATAGACAGACGTACATAATAAAACTATAAGCGTTCCTGGTAAGTCTACGGAACTCTAAAAACATCACTTTCAAATTAAATACCCAACTCTTGGTTAAATAATTTTGAGCACTTTGTTTTCTTCTGACATATAATTTTAAATGATGGCTGCTATGAAGTAATTATACTATTTCACTATAATAACTAACGAGCAAAAATAAAGGGTTTCTAAACCAAATTGATTGGCAAGTGCCCCGTTACAACTGCTCGACTGTGTAGATTTAGCATTAGTATTTGAGTGCGGATAAAATAAATACTACATCAATCAAAATTATTTGACATAACTGAAAACTAGCCAATTAGGCTAAAATAATTTCTAAATGTTGGGAAAACTAATAAAGTTCTCTAATAAATCACTGTCACAACATAATCTACTAGAACAACCATTGAAATGCTAAACTTAGGCTTTTAACGCACGTTTAATTACTTTAAGGAGATTTACCTTGAAAAATAATAATAGTATGTAGCAACCTCCAGAACCATCTAATCATCAATTAGCAAAACCTCTACATTCTACATCGCACTAACATAGTTTCTCAACTCGGATGCATAAATAACAAGTTTCAACTTTCTTTCTTCGGACTGCGGTCTCCATCTCCAGGCATAACATCTGCCTGGAGAGAGATATCTTTATAGAGGCCTATCAATATTTATCAAGCCTAATCTTTCCTATTTAGGTTATGGCAACGTGTCGCCACGCACGGCAGCTGGCAGAGCAGCCACGGTAGCTTATGCAGCAGCAGGGGTGCCATTGACCCTGGCATGCTTGGCTGGGCTAGGAGCTTCACTGGCACGTCTGGCTCGAACAGCCTGGCTGGGTGCAACCAAAAAGAAAGTGCCGAAGACGTGGAGGAAAGAAGGGGAGGTGAGAAAACTATTTCGTTATCCTATTAGCTGTGCTTTCGATATATTTAGCATATATCTAACTATTCTTTCCGCTGGCGTTCGTGTCGTCACAGTGTGTATGTTTTTATGTTTAGTTTAAATGGGTCCCAATGGAAAACAGCGTTGTGGCTTGCCAATTTATACCATTCGATATTTTTTTATTTGTAAATTTCTTGTCAAATGTATTTTTTTTTCTGTGTTTGTATCGAATATGTGTAAGTAAACATATCTCTCTCTGTCTTCTCATATTATAATTATATAATTGTTTTGTTGTAAACGCCTACGAAGTCCTATACTTCTGTAGCCCGAGTTCCTGCAGCCGTAGATTGTTTCATTAGTCATTTGGTTCTATAGGTAGTCAACGAGTCTCTGATTAACAGACAACTTGTATCATACTACCGACCTGTGTTAAATTTTACTGCAATTTGTATTTTGTATATGTTCATGTTTCGGCTTATAAACGTCCCACTGCATCCTTCCTCTTTGATTGAGAGAAGGTTGTTGTTCTTACGCGACCCCATTGCGGATTGAAAACTTCATATACAACATTTAATTACTTCACTGGCTTTCCTATGCAGATTTTTTATGATGTCTTCCTTCATCATTCATCAATAACAAGCAATAAAAGATTGTTTCATAAGTTTTAGCAAGGATGATATAGACTGGATTGGCAGTCGCCATAGTACGAATCGGCCGCGGTTTTTGTAGATGGCGCTGAATAGCGATAGCGCCATCTAGATTTAATAATCGAACTACAAAAACCGCGGCCGATCCGTACTATGGCGACTGCCAATCCAGTCTATATCACCCTTGGTTTTAGTCTACGATTGGAATTTGTCTGCCTTGATCAAGCGACCAAACCCATTCTGTTGTCTTCAGATGGAAAACCATTTCCAACTGCACGAGCAGCAGCGTCTGCTACCACAGCCGACTGAGCATAACCAGTACACGTCGTTCCCGCCCCGACACCGACCCGGCACCGTCAGGGCTCGGGCTGGGGAGCGGGGCCAGTACTCTCAGGTGTTCGAGCGAGCGCCGCCAAGTCCGAAGTCAGCGACGCTGGGTCGCGTGAAACGCAGTGCCTTGGCTGATGGTATGTTGTATTATACTTATAGATTATCTTGTATTCTGGGGTTTTAGTAGAACTAGGTAACTTACAAGTACTAGCCCATACCCATAGAACTAACAATACGAGGAATAGAAATGATATTGCGTATTCACTTCTAGATTATTATTATATATTATATATTTAGATAGGTACTATTTTAACGCGCACACGTTTTTACCCATTTTTAAAAAGTTTACGGAATTATTGTACTCACCAGTGAAATATTATCCTTTTTTGAAACACAATCTCTGCAGTAACCCATTTTTCGAGCAATTAATCGAGCGCCATCTTTCTACAGATGAAACGGGAAAAGTAATGGCTTTTAGCCCAATATGCGCTTCGGGCTTTCAGCTGGGCCCAATTGCATAACAAAGTACAACTAATATTACAAGCGGAACTCTCGCTTCAGTTATATTAATTAAAAAGGGAGTTCCGCTTGTAATATAAGTTGTACTTTGTTATGCATTGGGCCCTGGTGTATCATATCTAATGCTCTGATCTATTTGTATTATTATTATTTCTATAAAAGCTAAACTAAAAAAACCTCTGCAAAAAATTTACTGAATCCATATTTGGCGACTGTTGCTAGCACTTTTTTTTTAATTTATAAATAATTTATTGAATCAGGCGTTACTTTGCGGAGGTCCATATTAATGAACTGAAACAATTACATTGCTCACCCGCGACCTTAAGGTCCTCCTCCTTAAGGTATGTGTTAAGGTCGCGGGTGAGCAAAGTAATTGTTTTAGTTCTTTAATTTATAAATAGTGTTTTATAGAAATCCTTTACCTATGTATTATTAAGATCAAAAATAATCTTTTGTTCTTTGATTCGGGAATTATTTTATATATTGCTTCTGTCCTACATTATATGCCTAGAGTCCCAAATCTTAAGAATCATTAAGATTTATCATAAATAAAAGTAGTTTCCCTATGATTACAACTTACCAGTAAGGTTCAGTTATCTTTAACCCTTCATTTATAACAAATAAAATTTATTTCAATACAGAACCTCATACATCATCAGCACTTCAAACTCAAACCTTAGACCGGAAGCGGACAACGGGTAGCTTGAAATGCCTGGCCACGGTCCACGGACCTGGGCGAGGCAGAGGGCGGGGCACCATCCAGAGGCCGAGAGGGGCCGTCATAGAACAGTTGATTGCTGAGGAGTGCGGGGAACTGCCGCTGAACAGGAGCGAGGAGGACTTGGAGGACTCAGAGGATCCTGATGAAACGTGAGTAAAGATAAGTCTCAGTCAAGCTTGTAATCAACGTTTCTGTAGTCCGCCTGCCAAATAAACTTGACTTTGACTTGATTTTGCTTCTTGATTAAAGCTCACTTTGGGCGATGCATAATGTGATTTTTATTTTGAAATCTCAAGTCTGATACTGTCACACTTTTTACTCTGTTCATGTCTAAGGTTACGGCTAATAAGAGCAGTGAAAATTAATGAGACAAATTTGAATATTTTATGGATTTCAAATATTTTTCGTTATTCCTTTGTTGATCTTGGAGTATAATTTTCTTTATTCCTTCACAGAATATGTCCCCATGACACACCGTCACGAGTGCCTTTGATCTGGAAGGATGAGAACAAATCTAAGAGCTGTGCTGTTCCCAGCAGCAGTGTCTCTACCAGCGTACAACATCACATCACTCAGGGCATTGAGCACTGCCACGTGCCCGTTAGCATCGTCCTCTTTCTCCTCTTAGCCTATGTTTGCGTCGGAGCCGCCATCTTCTCCGCCTGGGAAAACTGGAGTTTCCTCGACGCAGCCTATTTTTGCTTCATAGCCTTAGCAACCATTGGTTTCGGGGACTTCGTACCCACTAGCTTCATAACCTCAAAACAAACAACAGAGAATTCCAAAAGTGAATACATCCAGATGATAGCCTGTTGTGCATACTTAGTTTTTGGACTTATATTAATAGCAATGTCTTTTAGTCTTCTACAAGATGAAGTAGTCGCCCGATGTTCACAGATAGCTAATAGTTTAGGGCTGTCGCGACAATGACAGTACGAGAAGAGCGATTGTAGCTCGACAGACAACAATCTGAGAATGTTATGATCGTTGTTATAAGAAGGAGTTAGTTTAGGGTCCAAGTCATATTTACTTTCATTATTGGATCCGGTTTCTGTACTTCTTATTACTGAAACTATAATTTGTATCATCGTAACAATAAAGGTTCAATATTTTTCTCATATCTATCTACATAATATAACACTGAGATTATTAAACAAAAATTCGAAATTTTTACGGAATTTGTACTCTAAAGGTGAAGATGATGTTTGTGATGTAAATAATGTAAAATACTATTTATAAAAGCAAGGCTGAAATTGTAATGAAACAATAAAATTGTGTTGAACAGTGTTGGTGATTTTATTTTTGAAAATATTCTGTATGAGGTAAGAATGTTTTGTGAAAGAATTACAGGTCTTGTTCTTGAATTCCGACCACGTCAGACGGGCCAGGCGAGCCGGGATGTTACGCGAAATATTCCCTGATGGCTTGTGAAATACACCGCAGAAGAGGATTAAGGAAGAATGGGTTTAGGGCATAGTCTACTTTAAAACAGTATGCAAAGCATTGATTGACGACATGAATATTATTTATCGTACTAAATATTAATACGTGTAGAAGTTTGTGGATGGGTCATACATGTATGTTTTGTTTTCTTTCTTTCTGAAATGGTTTTATGGATTTGACGCACAGATGATCTATCGTAAGTTCGTTTGACTTAAGCCTGAAATGTAACTTTGGCCATTAGGATTATTTCAGTACAGGTTGTAAGTATAGTTGACTTAATGCACATAGACTTAATTCACCCAGCGATAATTCAGTCCAAAAAATAGGTAGGTTAGGTTAGTTAGGTAGCTTCTCATGCCCGAAGGGTAAACCGCCTAGAAATAGGAGCCCCGCAAAGCGGGGCTCCGTCGAATTTGTAGGTTTTCACTGAATTACGGATAAATAAATCCTGAGTGAATTAACTGTAGGTGCATTAAGTTTACTCTAAGAGGTTTTATTATAGCATAGAAATTATGGCACATTGCCATTATGGTTGGTTGGCTGACCGCCCCATTTCTATGTTTTTTATTAGACATAGGTTTACAAATGGGCCAAAGTCGCCTTTCTTTAGAACAAAATAGCCCGATCTTACGGTATAGCTTGAATTAACATTAGATACTAGAAACAATTTAAATAAAGAAAAAGTAATATTAGCAAGTGCAATTGGTAACTTCCCTCGAGAATTTTAGCGTGCAAGTGTAGTTAAGTCGTTAAAAAAGTAATCATACACGGTAAAAAGCTCATCAAACAAAACAACTTAAAAACTTTTCTATTGTGTATTTTTAAGTTCCTAGTTTACAGCTGGTGAGTTGCTTGGAAATAAGAATACTTGCGAAGGGTAATCAATCTTAGAAAACGCTTAGTATTTCTATATTAGTGAAATGTCGTACTGTTAAAAGGCGATTGTGTATAATATGGTGTGTGGTGTCCATGGGACGGGGCGGTAAATCACCCATTATCAGGTTGTACAACTGAAATGAGAAAAGATGCTTGAAAAACCAGCCAAGAGTGAGCCGGACTTGCGCTCTGGATTGCGTAGAAATTTGAAAGAAAGCACAAAATTTGCTTAAGATTAAGCTTAATAAGACCGTCAGTAAGGTAAGTCAGTCTAGTCGTTATGACTTTTCAGTTTTAAACAGGTTCTTATAATATGTTTTTCACAGTGCATACCTCTATAAAAACAAATATTTTTTTAGATCAGTGATGTATTTTTTTCCTTTTACTTGATTAATTTCATAATTTTGCATTAACGGGAAATGCCCTATCTATGGTACGATCGTGTACAAATAGTTTAAGTTTTTTTTGAATAAAATTATGGTTCCAAGATACCATAAGCTCTAAATCCCACTAAGTAATATTATAAACGTGAAAGCTTATATGGATAGACTGGATGTGAGGCTGTTTGTTACTTTTTCACGTTAAAACACTGTTAGACGGATTCTGATGAAATTTTACACACAAATAGTTTATCCTCCTGAGACTCAGGAAATCCTATAGCTTTTTAATTAAAGTTCATAGTCAATTTTGAAATATGTACAAAAAATTGTACGCGGGGTCCTAGGAAGTTATATAACTTGAACTAACATAATTATGATACTTTTCATCCGGGAAAATTACATAATTCCCGCGGGATAGCGAACAAATTCTTCGCAGACGGAGTCGTGGATAACATTTAGTAGTTCATATTATTTTCAATTGATAACTTAACTTTTCGATTTAGTGTGCGAAACAAGAGTACTGTTGTAAACTTACTGTGCTTTGAGTCCATAGTCCGATGGGACAGGGGCGTTACGCGCAACATGGGTCACGCATTATCAGGTTGTACTTCCATTTTAGGTGCAGGGTTTAAAAATAAATCTCCTGAGCTTTACCCATGTTAGAGGTCCTAAATACTGGCTTATAACCGAGTTAAGCGTAGGTACCTAATTAATTTGGTAGTAGTTTAATTTTCGGATCCTATTTCCTTCATCCATGTTAGTTAGTTTTTAGGGTTTCGTACCCAGAGGGAACCAACGGGACCCTATTACTGAGACTCCGCTGTCTGTCTGTCTGTCCGTGTATCACAGGGCTCTATTTCTTGAACCGTAATAGCTAGACACTTGAAATTTTACAGAAAATAATAAAAATACCTACTTTTTTTTAAACATTTATAACTAACCATATATCAAATGATGCCACGCTGCGTGTATTTTACTTAAAAACAGGGGTCTGTTAACACTGGATTATAACAGATACGGCTGTTATCGCTAGGTACTTTGTACGGAACCCACGGTATGCGAGTCCGACTAGCACTTGGCCGGTTTTTAAAATCTGCCACAGGCTTCGTCAACCTAATAATAAAACTAGTCATCCAAATACAAGAAAATAATATCCGCAACACGCATCGTCAAAAGCTTTACAAAAACAGAAATAAAATCCGCAACATGCTTCGTCAAGGAACATGGAATACTTACATCTAATTCCCACTCAGCGCTCAGCGCTCAGGGCAGCGCCAGTTTTTAAAATACTTACATTGATTTGACATTTTTGCCACTGTCTATCTAGTACATTGTGCGGTTGTTCAGTAAAAAAATCCAGAAAACGAAATATGAGAGGTATGGTGGATGAACGATGATTGCGTGAATCTTCATAGAACTTGACTTCAAATCTTAAAATTTGGATTTCACTTGCTTCTAGTAATCGGATTGATTTGAAATTTTGTATAGATAGAGATTATCATGTAGTTTGAATGACAATGGAAATGCAGTCAGTAAGAAAGGTTGTATTTTTTCACAAAACTTGTTTTTAGCGTTATTTCAGTTAAATAAATCCATATTGTTAAGAGTTAAAAATTTCATACTTAAAAAACGTTCTCTTTGTGGATTAGGTACAGTTCAAAAAGTTGGACACCTTAACGTCGGTAATTAAAATTAATACATATAAAAGTTTTCCGTTGTGACATGAAAGTTCATAAAACAAATTGTAGGTATTTATTAATTTTTGCATCACAGCGGGACTTTTTTCAGTCAGTCTCTTTGAACGGTTAGCTACCAATTAACGTGATCCAACTTTTTGGGCTTCACCCTTATATTGTGCTTGAGCAAACAATTTTATTTGATTCATGGGTTAATTTAATTATTTTGAACTAATCAAGACAAATCAAATCATAAAATCTGTCAAAAATATTTTTTGTTTAGTTCGCAATTGTACCCGCGCGGCGATCTTAATTCAGATTATGTTGTTAAACTTTTTGCGTGTTCAGTGAAATGAAGCATACGCTTCGTAAACGCTTTTCATTGGCAGCGTCAATAAATGCTCAGCAAGAAAAGCTTCAACAATCAGAATCAACAATTGCATTTTATTCCGTTACATTTCCAATAAGTAAAATTTAACATGAATTCGCAAATTTCACATTAACCATGAAATAAAAGAGAATATATCAATTTGATATGACGGTCGCCGGACGGGCGGTTTCCTGCACTCGGAATATCGTATATCGATAAAAGGATTATCTGCATCATACGTCGTGTCAGTCACAGAGAACTTGTCATTTTATTTTATCGAAATATTTGCACTAGGGAATGCAAAAACCGGTGAAAATCAAAAACCGGTCAATAACCGCCTCGACGGATTCAAAACCGGTTAACCGGTTTTTAGCCGGTTTTTTGCAAACTATTTGATATCGAAGTTTTAGACGATAATTTTACTATTCTTGGTTGCTATCAGTGTTAACGGCGTATTTTTTGAGATTTAGAGCTCGTTCCCACTATGTCGTGTGTCGGATTCCGATTTTAATCGGGTGTCGGCGTCTCTGTTCACACTTGTCGTATGTCGGATTCCGATTTTATCGGGTGTCGGCGCCTCTGTTCACACTAGTCGGCTGTCGGCCACGAACAACTCTGCTTGCGTGCCAAAATGTGTATGCGCGATACGATCAGCAGCAGCGACGCGTGGGCAGGGGACAGGGGGTGCAGCGCGGGCGGGGTCAGCCCAACATCCGGCAAATGTGAACAGCGCCATCCGACACGATTTTTTCCGAACGGGAGGGCTGACAAAACACACGATATTTTTTGTCGGATCCGACAGAAAATCGTTGTCGGACGAGTGTGAATAGGTTGATAATATAAAATGTTCTGCCACTGGAACGCCCGATTAAAAAACGGACCGACACACGACTGCACCCGTTCCGTTACGTGTTGCGTATAGGTGTGCTACTTTATAAGCTTTTTGTATGGTGCTGTAGTTTGAGCAAAACTCATTTCGCAAATTCACACTTCGCCACCAACGATTTTCCAAATTATGTTATGTATTTTTTTTAAGAGAAATAAAATGATTTGTATTTGTATTTGCCAACTCCGCTTTTTACAAATTACTGAGGTCTGTGAGTTGAGGAGGATAGTCAATAGGTAATATTTTTTTTTAAACATTTGACAAAAATTACCTGCAAAAACTACCCTTATTTAGTTAGTTCGCCGTATTGTATTCTTTGTCATGTGTTTCTTTTAAAACGAATAATTGATAAAATGTTTCAAACTTTAATAATTATGATAAACTAGCTGATGCCCGCGGCTTCTCCTTGAAGAACCTTCTCCTGACAATAACAAACGCAACAAAAAAGAATTATCCAATTTGGTGCAATCGATCGCAAGTTATGCGCGTACAAACATTTGAGAGAGAGAGAGAGAGAGAGAGAGAGAGAGAGAGAGAGAGAGAGAGAGAGAGAGAGAGAGAGAGAGAGAGAGAGAGAGATGTTTATTTACACATATTCGATACACAGGAAATACAGTTGACAGGAAAAGATACAAATAAAAACCGGCCAAGAGCGTGTCGGACACGCCCAAGATAGGGTTCCGTAGCCATTACGAAAAAATCAAGTAATATTTTTCTAAGGATTCCGTATGTGTACGGAATCTTCCAAGTTAGGTATCGTCAATACTTTGAAAAAAGCTCGTATCTCAAAATCGTTAATCTGGCAAAGTGAACTTTATTACGCGCATATCAAGGTTCAGTTTTGTTTACATGCTGATTTGAGATACGAGATTTTCAAAGTAGTGACGGTATGTTTAATACCTTAGGCTACTATTTACTCTTAAACTACAAATAATTCCCAAGCAATCTTAGCCGCTATAATTTTCCTTGTAAATTTAATATATTTACTACCATTTTGAATTTTTTCAAATTTTTCCACCCAACAGTTTAGATTTTAGAGGGGGGGGGGGACGATCGATTTTAATGAAAATTTTCATTTTAAAGTTGAATATTTCGCAAACAAATCACTGAATACAAAAATCATGTAAGCAACCCCCCAATGGTTTTAAAATACCTATCCAATGATACCCACACTATAGGGTTAGTCTAGAAAAAAAAAATCACCCCCACTTTACGTCTATGGGAGGTACCCTAAAAAAATTTTTTTTAGTTTTTTTTATTTAACCACTTTGTCGGCTTGACTAGTCGCCATAGCCAAACACGGCTGGAAGATTATTTTCTCAAACATGCTTTGAAATGTATGCGTTAATGTCACAAAATGAAGCCATGAAGTTTGTTGTTTATGGCTCCCTACATTACTTCTTGGCCTAGGCCATAAAATTATGTATGAAAAACCATTATTGTCCGCTGCTGTAACTTTTTAAATTTGCTTACTAACACTAAACTGACAAAGGAAAAATTACATACAGCCAACTTACGACATTAAAAAAAATCTATCTTCTTTTATTTCTATAAAACCGCTTAAACTACTGGTGATGGATGGATGTATGGATGGATGTATGGATATATGGATGTATGGATGGATGTATGGATGTATGGATGTACGGATGGATGTATGGATGTATGGATGGATGTATGGATGGATGGATGGATGGATGTATGGATGGATGGATGTATGGATGTAAGTATGGATGGATGTATGGATGGATGTATAGATGTATGGATGGATGTATGGATGGATGGATGGATGGATGGATGGATGGATGGATGTATGGATGGATGGATGTATGGATGGATGTATGGATGGATGGATGGATGGATGTATGGATAGATGAATGGATGGATGGATGGATGTATGGATGGATGTATGGATGGATGTATGGGTGGATGTATGGGTGGATGTATGGATGGATGTATGGATGGATGTATGGATGGATGGATGGATGGATGGATGGATGGATGGATGGATGTATGGATGGATGTATGGATGGATGTATGGGTGGATGTATGGATGGATGGATGGATGGATGGATGGACGGATGGATGGATGGATGGATGGATGGATGGATGGTTGGATGGATGGATGATGATGATGATGATGATGCATGTTTGAGAAAAGCTCTATACAATCCTCGGCCGGAAGAGGGATTGCTGGACTCGTTTTATCCGGCCTCGTCTACGACTCGGCCGTATACCCCAAATCTCGTCCATCAATCCCTTACTTCACGGCCTCTGCAGTAATGTACTATTAATTGTCATTCATTCAGGTCGATAATTACAGGTCGTACTTTAATACAATCCAGGGTTTTAATAATATTAAGATTAGATATGTGCTGAAAACTGTGAAGTGATCGCTACCGGTGCCGCGGCAGTTGAAACGCTTTTGTGCCCACCCAATTAAGTGGGTACGTAAAGAGCTTTGATCTATTATTTACCTTACATCTTGAAACATAACACTGTTGATATAATAATCCAAGCATCTAATGCAAACAACCACGAAAGCTAAGCTGCCACTTGAACCGTACCTTTGAGTCCGCTAACTTGTTCTAACTAGTTACCGAATTTCGAAATATCGCCCGCAGTACCTGGCCTTATACTACAAAACTCGAACTTCGTATCGTGATATCCCGCTTGTCCTTATAGTATTTAACGCGAGGGTGAGAGAGACGGTACGATACTAACTTAGATTTTCGAATTTCGGAGAAGCCAGGCTTTGACGTGCCAACTCAATAAAACTTTTGAATGCAACCCGTGGCGGCAACGAGAAACTTCCGCGTTGCCATTGCCGGGCGATGAAGTGGTTCTAGGATTTAATAAGATTTTTGCATTTGAAGGTCGAAGTCTATGACGATAGAAAGCTGTGAGAAAACTGGGCAGTAGAGTTACTTCGCAGATGCAATATTAAAAAATGAAAATACGGTACAATAAGAGATGAGTTTTTGAGAACGAACAGCATCGATCTTCCACCAAGGTCTAAAAATAAATCTTATTTCCTCAATTGTTTGGCTTAAATGCTAATAAATCCTACTGCTATTATAAATGCGATTTTTTTTCCCAAAGGCTGAAAGGTTTGAGTCCGGACTCGCATCCTTCAGTTTTTCTGCGTAGAAATTTTATCGCGTGTATGAAGTGCCTAATCCGCGCTGGGCCCGCGTGAGAACTACGGCTCTTGTCATTCTCTGAGAGGACATATTTGCTCTTCAGTGGGACATTTATAAGTGCCCAAAACTCAAATTTCAACCTGGTACGAGCGAGACGACAATTTATAACAGTTCAGGAAAAAATAAAAAAATAAAATTTCATTAAAATTTAGTCATACGGTAAAAGACATTTTTTCGAAAATATCTAATACTAAAAATGTGTGTCTTCTATTATCCCTAAAGAAATGCTACGAATTTACGTTTTCTTTTCAAGAACTGGTATAACTTGAGCTCTAGCCCAGTAGGGTCAACGTCATAAATAAGTGACCACTTTTGTTTCTTGTCACTGTAACGTCATGTTTGAAAAGCCATACGAAATTATGCAATAATTGAAAGCGACAAGGTACAAAAGTGATCACTTCTTTATGACGTTGACTGTACCTTAGGTTATTTTTGAGTTTTTAGACACCCTGAATAATCTAGGATGATAACTATGTTAAAAATTATGAGTTTCTCTTACAAAATATTTGAAACTTTGAAACATTATTTCTCGGTGGAGCAAAACATTAAAAATTTGATTTACGAAATCTCTGAAATTCCGAATTCCCAGTACAAATGGCTAATAGTTGTTGGTGTACGAGCCTCTAACCGTCTTAAACGCTTCTTTCCTGCCCCTGACAAGAGTATTGAAAACGACGCGTTCCCGGAGATAGATAGCCCGAACAAAGGTTTCATTTGTCTTGGAAGACGCGGCAAAAACGGTGATCGATGCGAACTGTTTATAAACACCTGTTTACAACTTATTTCTTTTAGGGAGTTGGGTAATTGATGTGTTTTTGATGTGAACGATTATCTATTGGTACGGAATTACCTATTGGTGGAAATTTGGCTGTTTTGATGTACTTTAATATGAGAGTCTAATTATATGGCTGGTCTTGATAGCACGCTTAGGGTCAAAGTTATCTAAGCCGAACCTGAAAAGAGAAAAGTGTATCGACTAGCACTTATCTTTAGTTGGCATTTCCAGTACCTACAACTTTGTCGAATCTGAGTCATTAAGTGTAACTACTTCATTATGGTCATCTTAATTCCTTATGTAAGAATATTTCCATAAAAATACAATTATGTTACATTTAATAGAATACATCGACCTATTTCTGCACGAGAAAATCTTTATTACAACTTCGATAGAAAAGCAAAAGGGTAGGTATTACTAATAGTAATCTCCAATTTAGGTCAAAATGAGTATCCGACCGTACATTTGTTGGGAAAGGATCACAATGGACCGCAATCCTCTAGTTGGGAACCCTACTGATTGATACGATGTATTCCCTAATCCTTTGCAATCCCACCTCAATAACAATGCTATTTTGTATTGGCAAATAAAACGGAATATAATAAAAATCTGTTCCAGTTACAAAGTATGAAAACGGTCGCAGAAAATTCAATACAATTTTGTCATTTAAAGATTTGATAGCCATTCGATGCTTCAAAAGTAAAGAGCTACAAAAATATTTACAATGTAAAACAATTTACAGTAGACTCTGCGAGTTGTGCAAAAAGTAACCAATTGGAGTAAGTCGGAATAATAGAACAAGGTCACTGTATAAACTCTACAATCCCTTGCTAACTTCGAAACATTCTTGGGGCACTTCTTTCAAGCGTACAAATAAAAACTACGACTCTTTGTCGCGCTCTTTCGGCGAGGCGTGCTAATGAATTCCATTGTCAGAGTACAAACATCGCTTCACTTTCTATTCTCATTGACAGCCCTAGCGCAACAGTTTGCCACAGCCTAAACGAGTTACTTAGCACAAACGTACATACCGTTGTGATTTAAGCGCGTTTTAGAGCTCCTCATTTTATTCTGTGTCGTTAAGTCAGGGTTAGGGCAACTTCACAAAGCCTTGTTAAACGTGTCTTTTGTAATTTCACTAAAAGGGACCATGCTTGAGTGCCAAATCTATATGTTAATTGTGATTTCGTGCACCTTACCCGGGTAATGCCGTCACACATGTACAGAATTAACCATGACGGAGATTTTGTCGAATAGGCTGTAGGCTTTTATCTGAATGTGATTGGTGTCGTGGTGGAATCTTTTACGACCGAGCTCTAATTCAAGAAACCCTTTCCGCGACAATTTCAATGGCAAATTCCATTGCACCTAAAATTTCGCCTGTACCTCCGCACTGAATAGCTTCACGCCTACAAAAATACATTTTAATGTATTCGGTTTATGTAATATATCATCCCTCGGGCGCGTATCCCGCCCTGCACGATTACCATTTGAATGGCCCGGCGACAAAGCAGTAAAGAAACTCTTAAATCCACTAATACCTATTTATAAATGATTGCTTTCGGACAAAACTGGTCTTTCTGGCGTGTGTGAATTTCGGTGAATGAAATTTGAGCTAAATACGTTTTTAAATTCACTTCATTTTGTCCGGTATTCCAAACATTTGATAGTGTCAAACCACCATTTATCTTGGATCATTCTAAGCAATGTTTTAACGTACTAAGTGTTTAAATTAAATGTAAAATTTTTGGAGTAAAATACTATGAAAATATTATTTCAAGTTTAGAAGTTGCTAAGAAACTTAGAAGGTTCCTGAGAAGAGAAAATTCAGGAATAAATAATTTTGCTTAATGGGTAGAAAGTTTCAAGGTCCTTCCATTAGTAAGTAGGTATACAAGTATAACGAGTCTACGGGTGGTGGATTATGACTCTCTAGAGAAATAATTTGCAGTAAATAATACTTTATAGTACTTAATTCAATCTGTCATGACAAGCTAGCAAGAATATTAGCAGATACAAAAAATAGGATAAAACTGTTCTATTGTAACAAACGCACATTATTTTATCATCATCATCATTTAAAGGTTCACTCTTGTCGGCGTAGTGATTGCTACTTCTCCCTTTCTTCCGGCAGCATTTTGCCTTCTTGATATTATGATCCGAAGTTGACGTTCTTCTTAATTTGGTTAAAATAATACATTACTTAAATTAAAATGTCAAAGATAGTATTTTTTTAGGTAATTTCATATGTTTTTATAATAAAATTAAAAAATATAGCTATCAAACAGTTCTTTACAAAATTTAAATCTAACGTCAAAAAGGCACTTTATCTAAGGCATAAATCTATACAATCTATAGGTATATACATACTATAATAAAACAGTAAAAGTAGAGCTCTGTCTGTCTATATATATAATGTAATCGCTAATCTCCGAAACTACTGAACGGATTTTCTTGCGGTTTTGGCAGATAGATGAAGCTTAAATTGGAGCAACATATAGGCTTTGTTTTATTAAAATTGGGTCACAATGAATAAAGTTATCGTCGTTAATCGATACTGTTCGGGCATTGTAATCTTTTAATATGAGGGTAAGTCACAAACAGTAATACGGTTGGTTGGCGGCAAAAGAGCTTTAACAGTTCGAGGTAAACGAACGTACGGATCACATTGTGTTTTGGTGTGTACTGTTCTTTTAACCAAAGTACTGGTTTTTTGGTGATATTATTTCGGTGACATTGTGGACTCCGTGTTAATATAACAGCAGCGCCTGAGAGCTGACCAAGGTGAGTGGCTTTCCTTATATTGAGAGAGTACAATGCCTAAGGCCCTGGGGCTATCCTAATAGAAACCTAGGACCAGTGATCTCCAGTTATCGAAGGGTTCTTTACACGAACATATACCTACTTATAAAACAGCACCGTGACTAACTGACTGACTGACAGACAACAACTGGTGCTACAGACTTGACATTACTAAATAAATTATTTTTCGGTTTTCCCGTAGGATAGGAAAATATTTATAGTCTAAACTTTGTTGGTTTTTTTGTCCGTGGGGTGGAAATAAATGAATTCAACTTCGGGCTTGATTTTAAAAATTCTTTGACTAATAAGTATTACATTACCTAATGCTCCACTTACCTAACATGTTTTGTACTAATATAGTAAGACATAAAACTTACGAGTCATACAAAACCATAATTATAAATGCTATACTAAAGCAGGCATCGGCAAACCGCAGTTTGCGTGGGGTATGTAAAAGATTTAGATTTTTCTTTCCAAAATGTTAAAGAAACCGGCCAAGTGCGAGTCGGACTCGCGCACGAAGGGTTCCGTACCATTATCTATAAAAACGACAAAAAAATCATGTTTTTGTATGGGAGCCACCCTTAAGTAAGTATTTGTTTTATTTTAATTTAATAATATATTTTTAAAGTGAATGATATAACTAAATATTCTGTGAATAAGTAGTTCAAGCGTATACCTGTTGCCGTTAACAATATCGAGCAACAAAAAAGGATAGATTTCTTGAAATTCCCACGGGATAGGGAATAAATGGGATTTATTATATTCACTAAGTAATACCAATGCAATTATGATCAGACGATGGATTTTTGGATGTTGCCGTTGCCGGATTTTTGTTTTATTCAATGAAAGAAATGAAGAAGCTTTACTGCGCGGACGAAGTCGCGGGCACCAGCTAGTTATTAATAATGACACAGATGTTAGGCAGTAGTCCCTCAATCCGTAGTTTCAAATAGCATATCTGTTGCCTTAAAAAATTAGTTGTATTAATGTATGAAATTTAGTATATACACATTATACATTATATACACATATAAACACGCATTATTATAAACATTATTTTTGACATTATAGATCTGTTTTGAAAATAATATTCCTTTTTGTGTTTCTTGCCGGATTCTTCTCTCCAGGGTTTTTAGAACAGTATTAGATTCTTTGATATTCTTAAGTGCTTGTTTTGGTCTAAATTAAATAAAGATATTTTAAATTTGACTTTTGAAAGGTACCAAAAGGTCACGAAGGCAGCATTTACATCTAACTCTGTAAAAACACGTGTGAAATTCACACACCACACAACTACCTAGTCATAATATGACTTACTGAAAGCCCCCCTACTTAAATCATCATTTATTCAAGCGGGGCGTCTGTCACAAAACTTTTGTAACTTTTCAATGGATAGGGTTCTTATGAAAAACTCGCCAAATTTTCACGTTTATGTTGACGTTTTCATGTGGAAATAGTTAAAACTTGTTTGATATTTACAATTTATGTTATTCAAAAAATGTAAACTAAGATTTCGATCAGGCTTGAATTATACCTAATTATCTATTTTGCATTGAACAATATGAACTAAGATGTCGATCGGGCTTGAGTTACAATATCTATTTTGTATCGAAGCAAATATGAGCTATTCAGAGTTAAATATCCTTTTGAAAACATTACCATAGCCGAATTATTTCTCATGTCACATTCAATAAAAACCAAATTAAATCCTACGAATAAGATTATTAATCAAATTTTATTACACCTTTGTATAACACTGTTGGCAGTAAGGTTTTGCAGCTCCACCTATACCTAAAGGTGGCGACCGCGCACCGAAGCGCGTGGCGCAGGGAGGTTTACAACAAGATAAACTGATGATCTGGTAAAGCAGGAACCACTAGAATGTGGGTAGCTCATGACTAATCGCTGTGGAACTCTTTTTGAGAGACCTTTGCTATGAGACATGATCGACTTAAAAAATACAACATAAAAAATCTAACGGGAAGAACGTAAACGAGTATATTAACGAGTTAAAAGAGATAGTAAAATAATATTAAAATTAAAGGAAATGTTCGTGTAAAATTCTATTTAAAGCCGAATTAATGAAAAAGCAAAAGTTAGCATAGCATACCCAGTGACTGACCAGCAGCATTTGCTAAGCGATGACTATTAGCAGCCCTAAAAAGTAAAAACAAAATTACAACGTACCCAGTTCCAATAAATACTGGCCAGTTATTCCACATCCCGCTAATCCATTTAATCTCCACAGAGCGGTCATAAAAAAAAGAAATGTGCACCATCCTTTTCGATAACACTGTAAATGATCGCAATATTTCGTACTAGTTTCACAAAATAACAGAGTGACATACGTCAGAGATTATGGACAATGCCAAAAGCGGGGTTTTGTGATTCTCCGCCGGCTTGTAAAAAGGTCTCCCTTTCAAGAACGTGCAAATGTTTACGTTTAAAAATATGCGGGGGTTTTGAGGTTATCTAAGTAAACAGCTTTTGGGTCAACACCGCATTTCCGAGACAATTTCGGTGATACATTTTAAGGAGGTGGTTTAAAATGAGCTATGGATAATATTTAAGAAATAATACAGCAACCTCACTTTGAGAAAATTGTAACAAAGTAAAGGTTTTTAAATGTCTTAAAAGTTTTAGAAGTCGTGTTAGCCTAGTGGTTTGACCTATTGATTTATCACGGAGAGGGTCGTGGGTTTTTAGGAATTCATATGCGAAATTGCATTTGAAATTTACCATGAGCTTTTACAGTGAAGGAAAACATCGTGAGGAAACCTGCACAAACTTGCGAAGAAATTTAATGGCGTGAGTGAAGTTCCCGATCCGCACTGGGCCCGCGTGAGAACTACGGCTCAAGCGCTCTCATTTTGAGAGGAAGTCTGTACTCTGTAGTGGGAATAGCTCCCACTGCTGGCTTGTACAGTATACATAAGCCATTTGAGTCGTTTTATTTAATTTGCTGTGTTGGTATCACATAAAAAAAAACACTAATATTAAAATATTTAACCGTCAAAAAAAAACTCAAAAGCAAAAAATAATAGACCTTTTTTGTTTAACCTTAATAACTAAGTTCTTAAACTTTTTTTTTTAATTTAAGTATACCTAAGTAATTTTGAGCCGGTGCCAAACAACCACGTGTCACGTGTAAGCCCGGTCGGGTTGCTGTCTTGCTGACATTAACGCTCGCTCGTGAACACTCGGCATTTTCCGGCGAAGGATTGATTGTTTGTGCCAAACATGATGATGCTGATGATGAACTTAGTGGTAAACGCTAAACATCTTTACTCGTACATTTTTGGAGCCACCCAAACAACAAATTGGAATGTTCAAAGACAATATTCCAGGTTTTCAAGGAAAACCCAATTTCATTTGTGCAAAAACTTTCTTGGAAATCCTAAAAATACCCATAAAATACCCCATGACGTTTCTCGAGCACACATGCACGATTTATCACTTCCTCTGGCGCTGTCGATCTGTCGAGATGGATTGTTGTAATAATCGCGGCAGAATCTGGTAAAATATTATGTTTTAGGCGTCAACGTTTCAGCGCTGCACTCGGGAAAGCTGCTTTAGTTGGAAATAAACAAACAATGTAGCGCTCCTATTTTACGAGCTTTTATTTGACTTCCTGTGTTAATATGGGTCTAATCTTGGAAGGCGAATTTTACCCACTGCCATGCGATTTCAAAACATAAATATAAAACATTTTAAAACAGCTAATTTACAGAAATCGCAATGAACTCTTTAAAACGAGTCAGTAACTTTTGGTTACAGTTTAAATTGCTATGATTTTTCCTCAATGTACTATTTATTTGTGTTAGCTTTAGATTTCTGTTCTCTTTACTTATCATTGCATACCTAAATACTCTTGTTTCTCTCGTCCTGTCCATAATTCAGAGGTTAACTGGAAGAGATCCCTTCAAGACATAAGTTTGCCTTTTTACGTCTATTTCTCTTGTTAACTGCTAATTTCATATTTTTATGAACAATAAAGAGCTTTACATACATAGATAGAGATAGACATTACACTTCTTGCAATTAAACGTAAGTGATGTAAATCATTGAAATTGGTTACCGCATTAACAAGTGTTACGTTTATGAATAATATAAATTGTAACAGCATCATAACAATAAACATGAGCATAGTAACTAAAACGAAACCTTAAGACGCTGTCAACACCAACGTCGGCGCACACTGTCTATTTGTATCGGAGTAAACGAGATGCCGCTATTACTGGGCAGCCGGGTATATTGAAATTTATCGGGCAAATATTTAATTTAAAAAAAACTGTGGATTATTTGTGAAATATGACTCGTTAGCGGTTTAGGTATGAATATGTTGACTTCATGTTTTTAATTGCAGACGCATACGCCAAAAAAATAAAGACATAGAACCGTTTAATGATGATTTTAAGACCTATCTTTGCAATTATTTTCTATCGAGCCGATTTCGTCCAATTATGTATCGAGTCCGTCCACGGTCTTTGAACGAATATTAACATATAATTTTTTTGATGTGCTAGAACAAACAGTTTTTCTTAAAAAACTGTTTAAATGACATCAATTTCAACAAAATTAGGTGTTGTCAGCCTCTTAATCGGTAACTACAATTACTTCAGTCCACGGCAACAATACTTAATGGTCTTTATCCATCTCTTTTATTACCTTTGAATACGTTCAACGATAAAATATTATATGTATTAACTCTTTAGTCACAACAACACCATGGCAGGACTAGCTTTCGTTAGCAGGCTGTTGAAATTCGAAAATGTATTCTGTATATTTCGAAATTTACATTTTCTTAAAAAAAGGTTAAGATATATTGCAGTTGCTTGGGCGGTACTGGAACTCATGATCAACGTTATCTGCCTTTATATGGGTGCCGCTAGTTTACTTTCAGCTCCTGTAAACATGGAGTCTTTGTTCGTATTTCAATTTAGATTATTCTCGAACACAAACGCTATTTTGGCTATACTGCTAAGTTTCAAAAACGCTTTTTCATTCAGAGTGCTTCGTTTGAAAATTTATGATATATATGACGTGTTGAAAAACAGTAAGGATTTCCAAAAATCGCTGAATAAAGCCAAGAACTTTTGCTTGACAATAACTGTCATATTTATATGCAGTTACATAACAATGATAATATTTTGTTTAAATGATTTTTACATGATTAACAAAACTGTAAATTCAAGTAAATATCCATCAGGTGTAATAGTAATGTTTTTATTTTGGGCATTTATGATGATAAGCTCAGAGTTCAGATTTTTTATTGAATTTGTTGCAATTATCATTCTTATAAGTGTTTTACGTAATTGCTTGAAAAGTGTGCACCGCAAAATATGCGAGACCACTAATGTACTACGGACAAAATCAATTAAATCTGTTAGTATCGACGAAATAAATCGAATTCGTAATAATTTTAATCTATGGTTTTCGATCATATGCAATTTGGATGAATGCGTATTTTACATGAAAAAATGTTTTGGTGTTCAGGTAGGTAACCACAACATGATAATGTTTATGTTATCGTACATGAAATTCGTTTCTAAATCTTGTTATGGTGTATTTTAGGTTCTATTCTCTCTCTTCACTATTATAATTTACTTCATATTTTTAATGTACAGAAAGATAGCTGATACAATGATACGGGTAAGTACAAAAGTGACTAATATTTGGTATTTAAGTCAATTCATTTATTGATGTAAAAGTCAAATTCCTTTAGAGAGAGAGAGAGAGATATTTGTTTACACATATTCGATAGACAGGAAAAAAAAATTGGAAGGAACAGATACAAATAAAAAAACGAAGAGTAGAGACGAGTTTAACTCGACATGTTACGGCCTAGTCCGTCTCTCGGAGCAACACACTACACGGCTGCTGCCAAACGCGCACTACACGCCACCGCTCTGTTCGCGCGGATGCTCGACGAAACTGAACGAAACTGAAACCGGCGCACAACTACCCTTGTTTTCATCGTCATTTTTTTGTCATTGTCAAGTGTAGGGTAGCACACAACACTAAGGCCGGGGCCGCACTGGTAAGGCGACCGGCGACGCGACGCGACGGCGACTAAATCAAACATATTTGATTTAGTCGCCGTCGCCGCTGCGGCCGCTGCGCCCGCTCACATAACTCGAACTATGTTTGATTTAGTCGCCGTCGCGTCGCGTCACCGGTCGCTTTACCAGTGCGGCCCCGGCCTTACAACATCACCATGTAGGTAAAAGCACGTCCACACTTACCGTTGACGCAGTACGACTATTAAACACAGTATTCCAACTCGGGGGTACCGACCAACCGCTATTCCGGTTGAAATTCGGATGATGACTAATCTCAATGGCTTCACGCACTTTCCGCGGAATGAAAACTTTTCTCTTGCAAGTACGGATGGATGCCTTATCAAATGTAATGTAGAGTGGCGAGTCCAAGTCCACTGCGTGTTCGGCCACCGACCCCCTGCTGTCCTATTTTTATGCGGTTTGCTGTGTATGTGGTTCCTGTTTTACAACTTGGCTTAAATACTTTGCACAGGCTTCAGAGGATAACATTGGCCAGTATAATGTGGTTTTTATCTTGTCCAATTACTCCATGGTGATTATATCGATGCTCTACACCGGGCAGATGGCAAAGAATGAAGTCGACGGCGTGAGGAGGGCACTGGCACAAATGTACAACATATTAGTGACAAGTATGTTTAATAATTATATTATATACTTCAGTGCATGAGAATGAAAGCTACAAGTATTAATAATAAACAGATAAATTAAAAACTCTGCTACTTTTTAGTTCACTCGCGATCCAATTTATTCAATACTTATTCGAAAATAATTAATCTCAAACGTGCAACAAAAAGTTGAAACAAAAAAATATAAATAAATTTATTTTCATCTCTCATACTCGGAAAGTGAGGCAAATCATATCTGACATACGGGAGGATAACTATTATTTTCTTCCCTAGGGTAGATATGAATTAAAAAAAATAAAAGCATTGGCTGTCAATGAAACACATACGCATTCAGCCAAGCATTACGGCTTATACATGGAATAATTAAGTATTGAGTTTTTTTTTCTTAATTAATCATATTACAAATATTATAATGCCAGTGAAATATTATTAAATTAAATTATTAATTTACATTAGTTTCTTATTTAGTGACTTGAACCAGAAAAGTTAAAAAATATTAAGAAAAAAAAACACGGTAAACGGTAATGTTATAATATGTCCACACAGCCTATCTCTATACAGCGTAACTCCTGGGTTCAAATTGGTTATTTACTTATTTTACAAATAAATTTACTAAAATACCTACTTTATCTACTGTTTTCATTGATTATTATACTGAATATATTAAATTTTGTTAAATTAATTATTGCTTAACAATAAACTCTATTGAAATATTTTACAACGATCATATTGACCGGTTTAGACATTTTTATTTATTTATACTTATATTTTCTTACTTTCCTTGTAGTCGAAATGAATAGCAGAGTGTTTAACTCGGGATAAACACCAATATCACCCTCGAAATATTGCCACCCTCGCTGTGCTCGGGTGTCAAGTAACCTCGTGTGATATTGTTTATTTTCCACCCTTGTTGAACAATCTACTATTCTTTATATTGTCACTTTTATTCAGCGGCCAACATCATCCACCTGTGGATAAGCGACTCAGTGATTAGAATATGTACTATCACAAACCTGAAAAAAAGATGGCGGCCATTCTACTTCATCTGTGTATTTAGGGTGAGGCCACACGAGCGTAATTTTGTGAGTTGTGAGCGGCAGATTTTCGGTTGTGCCATAAATGTGTCATGTGAGTGTCACGTGATGGCCCGCATATTGTATGGCGCGGACCGAAATTCTGCCGCTCACGTCTCACAAAATTACGCTCGTGTGGCCTCACCCTTAGTCTAATTATCATGTCACAATAGGGATGTTTCCTAGGTAAAAAAATAATAATTCTTATTAGTCCGTATTTTACATTATCAAAAAATATTAGACACGTAATTTTTCTTTTGACAATTAAACAAAAAATGACGAAGATATGGCGCGTTGAAGTTCCACGTGACGTCACTTGTTCCTAAAACGCTCACACAAAGTGACATACAGGAACAAGTGACGTCACGCGAAACTTCAACGCGCCATATCTTCGTAATTTTTTGTTTAATTGACAAAATAAAAAATACGTGTCCAATATTTTTTGATAATCTAAAAGACTGACTAGTTAGGAAAGTAGCCAATTGCGAGAATATTCAGGTGCGGGCGGCGAGCGCGTCTCGTGTGCCTGCCGCCCGCACCTCTCTCGGCCCCCTTTGTCGTCAACCCCCGCGCCTCTGTACCCCGCGGGTGAGGACTCATTTAAACGGTTTAGCTATACCTATAGCTAAACATTGTTGGGCATTTTTAACACCATGTTTATACGGTAGGTGTTGTTACAATTGTTTATACACTTATGGTTTGTTGTTTTGCTATAGCACCCGGTGACAACATGGAAGAGCTGCGAAAAACAGTCAAAGACTTACATCGCTACGTGACTGTAGAGCCATTTAGAAATCAAACAATGGCTGGGGTTTTCATACACATGCCTTTACTACCCGTTATGTTAAACGCCGTCGTTTCGCACACTATCATCTTACTTCAGTTTAATCATGTTGTATGAATCAATTTAAAAGGAATAAATAAAAAACTGTAATAATATTTGTTTTAATTTTCGCCTCATAAATAAGATTATACCTATATACCTAACATCTAATCTAATATCTAATACCTTTAAACGAGCAATTCTTGTAAATCTACACTAATAATATTATAAAGAGGAAAGATTTGTATTTTTGTATTTTTGTATGTTTATATTTTTGTATGTAATGAATAAACTCAAAAACTACTGGACCGATTTCAAAAATTCTTTTGCCGTTAGAAAGCTACATTATCACTGAGTAACATAGGCTATATTTATTACTAGAAAAAATTAGAAATCCTCAGTAAATCTTACTAAAACCAACCCAAGGTGTAAAAAAATTAGCCATAAAATGTCTTTCATCGCATGCGCTGCGGAACGTATTGATGATAGAACAAAAAAATGTTCTACAATATTATAGAACGTATCAATATCTACAAAAAACTTTGCGAGACCATATGACCAACTATTGTAGTTACGTCACTATTACTACTTTTTTACATTTTAAAAGATGATAGAAATGCCTATCAAAATCAGACCATGTTATCCACACCTTTGTATTAATTCTTATCCAAATAAATTATTTCGTATTCAAGACTGGTTCAATACCTGTTGATTTCTTTTTGTATTATCGAAATCGGACATTCCGTTTATAAAATATTACGAAATTAAATATGTCAATATAAATAAATGCCTCAGTTTTTAATTTTGGAAATTTGGACAAACTAGCGACCCACCCCGGCTTCGCTCGGGTGCAATTATGCATGTATTATACATTATACACCTTTCTCTTGAATCACTCTATCTATGAAAAAAAACCGCATCAAAATCCGTTGCGTAGTTTTAAAGATCTAAGCATACATAGGGACAGACAGACATACAGCGGGAAGCGACTTTGTTATATACTATTTGATATGATACTATGTGTAGTGATTGAGTCATGTTCGTTATAATTAGCATACTTATATATAAGTTTAATTATCTTTATTTATCCCAAAATGTTTATAAAGATAATAGATTAGTGTAGATAAAATAAACATTGCAAATAAAATACAGATCATTTCGGTGGGACCTGCCTGCCAATTAAAAAAATTAGGGTCAATTGATGATTTCTCACGGACAAGAGGTTCAAAGTAGCTTTACGTTTGGCTAAGCTTGACGTTGAAACGGTTAAAAAAGCCACTAGAGAATTATAAGAGTAGATTATTACCTAGGTATAGCTAGACCGTTTAAATGTGTCTTCGCCCGCGCGGTACAGGGGCTGGGGGTATGATTAAAAAGGGCCCGAGAGAGGTGAGTTTCATAAAACAATTTCATAAAACTCGCGAGTTCAACTACAGCAAGTGTATCTGTGTGTCTGTCTGTCTGTCTGTCTGATTGTCTGTTACCTCTTCACGCTTAAACCGTTTAACCGATTTAGATGAAATTTAGTATACAGATAGTTTGTGTCCCGGGAAAGGACATCGAATAGTTTTTATCCCGGAAATCGCCCTTTAAGGAGGTGAAAAGGGGGGTGAAACTTTGTATGGAGAATCAATAACCACTTAACCGATTTAGACGAAATTTGGTAAGCTTCCACGCATCGTTGATTGCTTGCATGCTTGCTTGCTTCCATGCCTGCTTGCATGTCTGCTTCCATGCCTGCTAGCATGCCTGCCTGCATGCTCGCTTACATGCCTGCATGCCTGCTTGCATGCTCGGTAGCATGCCTGCTTGGATGCTCGCTTGCATGCTTGCTTGCATGCTTGCTTGGATGTTTGCTCGCATGTTCGCTAGAATCCTGCTTGGATTCTCGCTTGCATGCTTGCTTTCATGCTTTCTTACAAGCTTGCTTGCTTGCATGCTGCTTGTACGCTTGCTTGCATGCTTGCTTGCACGATTGTTTGCATGCTTGCTTGCGTGCTTGCTTGCGTGCTTGCTTGCATGCTTGCTTGCTTGCAAGCTTGCTTGCATGCTTGCCTGCATGCTAGCTTGGATGCTTGCTCGCATTCTCACTAGAATCCTGCTTGGAACCTCGCTTGCATGCTTGCTTTCATGCTTTCTTGCAAGCTTGCTTGCATGCTTGCTTGCATGATTGTTTGTGTGATTGTTTGCGTGCTTGCTTGCGTGCTTGCTTGCGTGCTTGCTTGCATGCTTGCTTGCATGCATGCTTGCACGCTGGCTAAAATCCGTTAGGATTGCTGCTTGCTTGCTTTTTTACATGCTCTGTTGCATGCTTGCTTGCTTTCTTGCTTGCATGCATGCTAACTTGCATGCTTGCTTGGTTGCATGCATGCTTGCTTCAGGCTTGCTTGCATAATTGCTTGCTTCTCTGAAATATATATGGTTCACGCGAGCAAAGCCGCGGGTAAAAGCTATAATAGATAAAGTGATTCAAGAGGAAGGTTTATATGTATAATACATGCATAATATAGTTGTACCCGTGCGAAGCCGGGGCGGGTCGCTAGTATATATATATAATCAGAATCTCGGAAACGGCACCAACGTTTTCGATGAAATATGGTATGTGGGGGATTTCGGGGATGAAAAATTGATCTAGCTTGGTCTTATCTCTGGGAAAATGCTTGGTACCGAGTTTCAGCCCGAGCGGAGCTCGGTCGCCCAGGTACTAATTCTTTAAGGGCCTACGCTAGCTGACGCGGACGCCCGCCGCGTGCGCCCGCTTGCGGATCTAAAATGTACCGAAAATCCGTCACACGCGCCCGCGCCACTTAGCGCTGTTCATACAATTTCTTATTAGACGCGCGCACGACGGGCGTCCGTTCCGGGTAATCCGCGTCAGCTAGCGTAGGCCTTAAGTGCCCAAGATACGTTATGCCAAACGAATGGTTATATGATGATGATGATGGCTAATAGAAAAGATATATATGCTGCCGTCCGACGATGACTGGTCAGTATCGACCCATTTTGTGAATCTTAAACATCTTCACAAAAAATTCTTCACAACAAGACTAACATCAAACTTTACTTTTGCATGGATATGTAGCAATCACCTTGACAATGTAGTAAAAAAAATTATAGGGGACCCCATAGACGTAAATTGGGGGTGATTTTTTTTTCTCGTTCAACCTCAAATGAACAAGGAAAATTATCACGGCTAAGTTTCCTTGAGAATTTTATTAGTTGTTAGAGTAAATAGTTAGACCGACCTATAAACAACCGCCTCATTTTCGTGGTCACGTTTTCTACGATGTAGTTGTAGATTTTTATGGCGTTTTCGGTTATATATTAGAGGACCTGTACTTCTACCACATACATAAAAACTGTATCAGAATCTTTTGCCATTTCTACAACAAAGTGTCCACGAAATAGATTCGGAACAAACGCTCGAATAATGACCCAAATATACCTACTTGGAAAATTTCGTACATAGTACGAAAATCCTTAGAAAAATATTACTTGTTTCATACGGATAGTATAATTAATAGTAAAATTAATAAGATATGCAATGTTTTTTTCGTAACGGCTGCGGAACCCTATGCTGGCCTGCTGGGTGTGCCCGACACGCTCTTGGCTGGCTTTCAGGTTTTCTAATACTTTGAAGAAGGTTCTTACAGAATAAAAATTTAGAAAATCGCGCAGACAATTGGAAAATTTCAGAAAACTCAACGATTTTAAAAACGTTTGTAATAATATTATAACCTAAGCGGGTGGGGTCGCTGGTTTTCTGACAAAATGTGAATTAAATACTTTATGACGTTTTTCGACCACATGTATTGTGTATGTTAAATAAATCAAGCGTTGACATTCAAGATTAAGGGTCTAAATTAAGATAATAATTTTTAGTTTTTAATTTCTGTTTAGCTATTTTAAGTTAGTTTTAGTTATGTTAATTTTATACTTAGTCCCTGTTTTTATACCTTATTTTATAGTTAAATAAAGTTACGGAATTTTTTCAAGATTTGTTCATCTAAGAAAAGCGTAAATATATTTTAAAATTTTTAAAATTTCAGGGTTTTAAATTTTTGTATTTCACACGGGCAGGCAATCATAGTGAACCCTAATCTGTGTGTACAATTGCTTTAGTGGGTAGCAACAGTACTTAATGGTCTTTATCCATCTTGTGTATTGCCTTTGAATACATTTTAACCATCAAATTTGTCATTGTCTACTCTTTAGTTACCTAAGCACCATGGCAGGACTGGCCTTCATAAGCGGGTTGTTGAAATTTGAAAATGTTTTCTGTATATTTCGAAATTTTTGTTACCTAAAAAAAGGGTTTAGATGTATTGCGGTTGCTTGGGCGATAATAGAAATTTTATTTAATGTTATTATGCTTCATATTAACTTCGAAGAATTGTTATTGACTTCTGTAACTATGGATACATTATTCATTTTTCAATTTGGATTATTCTTTAGCACAAATGCTATTTTGGTTATATTGCTAAGTTTCAAAAACGCTTCTTCATTCAGAGTACTTTACTCAGAAATTTGTCAAATATATAATGTGTTGAAAGACAGTTCGACTTTTCAAAAATCGCTGAATAAGGTTAAGAATTTCAGCTTGATAATAACTGCCATGTTTTTTTGCAATTACATGATAATGCTATCATTATATTTTAAATACTTTTACGTGGCTAGTAAAACTTATAATTACCCGTTAGCTGTGGTGTTAATGTTTTTACTGAAAAATGTCTACTTGATAGGTTCAGAGATCAGATTTTTTATACAATTTCTTTCAATTATTGTCCTTGTAAGAGTGTTACATACGTTCTTGCAAAATGTACATCTAAAAATAAGCAAGACAGTAAATATACTAAAGAAGAGATCTATGGAATCAACTATTGTTATTGAAATAGATCAAATTCGGAATAACTTGAATACTTGGTTTTTCGTAATCTGCAATTTCAATAAATGCTTATTTTACATAGAAAAATGCTACACTATCCAGGTAGGTAGTAAAAAAAAATGATCTTGTTGTATTATTTAATTTGTAACAATTTTTATCATATAATGGTAATGTTTCAGGTCCTGTTTTCTGTCTTCACTGTAATAATTTACTTTATATTTTTAACGTACAGAGGGATAATTTCACTGATGCAAGTAAGTTTGTAAATAAAAATATAATCAATTAGTTTATATTTGTCTACGCTGTTGTAAACACAAGACTTTACAAATACTATTTAATTGGATAAAAGCGAGTAGGTAAATTTTGTTATATTTGTAAGTAAAGTCAGTTATAATCCTTGTATGATGAGATGACCCCTGTTAAATTACGCAACAACGCACTGTATCTCCCGCGTAAATGAATTTCATATTTTAGATTTATTTTCACATTACAATTCCGTTCTTTGAATTTAATATGTTACACAGACAACAGCGGACGAAGTGGGCTACGGTAATACGCTATTTCTTCTGACCAATTACTCAACGGTGACTATATCGATGCTCTACGCCGGGCAGATGGCGAAAAACGCAGCCGACGGCGTGAGGAGAGCACTGGCGCAACTGTACAACATATTAGTGACAAGTACGTATTCAGGCAGATCAGTTGATCTCAGGTTGTCCAGATCGCAAAATGACTACCTAGGTTGGTTGACCACATCGCATAATGACTAGGTCGCAAAAATATTTTAATACAAAAATAGGTAGGTAAGGTTAGTAACTTCAGTTAGCCACAAAGTCGAAAAGCAGTTAAACAAACTATAGTTGAACCACGGGAACGAAAGGACAAAAATAATCTATCTAGGCATTTTGCGACCTAGTCATTGTGCGATGTGGTCAAATAAAGATCTGGGCAATTTGCGATCTAGTCATTATGCGATGTGGTCAACCAACCTATGTAGTCATTTTGCAACCTAGACAACCTGAGTTCAATCCCGTGTGTGTGCGTGTGCGTAAGTGAGACAATAATATTGGCATTTGTTAAAGTAAAATAAAACGCTTACGTTCTGTCATTTTATTTAGTACCAGGTGACGATGTGGTGGAGCTTCGAAAATCCGTTAAAGACTTACACCGCTGTGTGACCGTAGAGCCATTTAAAAATCAAATAATCGCTGGAGTTTTCATACAGATGCCCTTGCTACCCGTTATATTAACCGCCATCATTTCGCACTCCATTATCTTACTTCAGTTCAATCATGTTGTATGAATCGATTTAAACGTAATTAATAAAATTCTGAAACGGAAAACATATTTGTTTTAATTTTGCCTTTGCGTTTATTTACTTTTAATTATATTAATTATTTTATCGCTAGCCACTATTTCAATCTAATATATAAAAATCTCGTGTCACGGTGTTTGTTACCGAACTCCTCCGAAACGGCTTGACCGATTTTTATGAAAATTTTTCTCTATATTCAGTAGGTCTGAGAATAGGTTGTAGGCTATTTTTTATACCCCTAAATCTCCTAATATGGCAAAACAACGTTTGCCGGGTCAGCTAGTAATTAATAAAAACAAATTGTACGTAAATAGTTAGCGAACCTAGCTAGTAGTTAGCCTGACACACTGCGATATGTCTTGAGACACATTAATACTCTATGCAATATATTTCTTTAAAACTCCTGAAGATTAAGGGGGTACCACAGAATAAGTATTAAAGCCCCCCACAGACCGCAAGGCAGGCCGTGCGCGCGACGGCGACGAAGCATGCCCAGCGCGTTGCATAATACTGAATCATATACACTATGCCGTTCTGCCGGTGTGTGCACCGTATATATGATCCAGTGTTATAGATTGCGCTGGGCACGCTCCGTCGGCGTCGCACGCATGCCCCACGCTGCGGTATGAGATGGCCTTAAGTTAAACGGCAACAGGTCAAACGATACTTTTGAGCTACCAGGCTTTGCCTTTAATGTTCATCAATTCAAAAAGACATAGCTTGATGCAATGATATGAAGAGTGTGACTGAAAATCAGCACTGTAGCACAGTTCGGCACAGTTGTTTGTTGATATTTTTGAATTGATCTTTATAAAGGCATTAACATTAATTTAGTTCTTAGCATAAATTAACAATCTATAAAAAATAAAAGTATGGGTATTAAAATAAAATAAACTAAAACTTCATTAAGTCTGCTGAACATTGGCCTCCCCCGAGGCTTGCCAAACAGATCGGTCACGTCTTTCGGCTGAAATGATGATGATGATGATGACATTAAGCCTAAAAATGGCCCCTGCGGCTTGGTACCGAAGACACTGGCAGCATTTCCTCGCTGGATTATACGACTGAATTGTTATTTTATTTTATTTTTCTGTATTAGTAAGCGTACTTCTTTTTTTTCATGTCGAATGAAGTTATGTCTAAAAAGATGCTAAGCAAAAATATCAACAAGTAACATCAATAGCAGGAGTAAACAAAAACTGAACGAGCTTCGCGGTACTGAAATTACGGCAAAACGCATTTGGGATGCCATTAGGCTTGTTTAATTATTTTCAGACACCCTTTTTAAAGGTAAATAACGGGTTAGCATTCATAATTGGTGGTAATTTTTGTTTTATAAGCGTTCTGGGGCGATTTGTTCTGAAGCAATTTCTGTTTGTCCGTAATTTTGCAAGTACATACATAATCTTAGTTTTATTCCACTGAAAGCTGGAATAAGCTTTCTTTCTAATACTCTGTTAATTCTTGTGAGTATCTGATTGTGAGTATCAAATTGAAACTTCAAAATGATAACTACAAATTAAAAATTTTAAAAACCCCCATCGCAATTTGGTCGCACATAATGTTTAAAGATACCTTCCGCAGCTGACAAAAGAGCTTATAACTTTGAAACGGCCAAGCTGATTTTGATGAAACATGACTAAAAACTATCGCCAAGAAACCAGCTTTCAAATAAAAAAAACCGCATCCGAATCGGTTCACCCGTTTCAGATTTATGGTGCCACAGACAGACACACAAACATAGCGGTCAAACTCATACTTTTTGTGTCGGGGGTTAAAAAAAAGGAATCCTTTTAGAATCACTTTAGTTATTGTCTTCCCTATATAAGAGTCTATCTGTCTTTCTGTTATAGTAGAAGTATGAAGTTGATATTAAATGATACACTTAGGGCTACGGTATCTTAGAGCCGTAAAAAAATACACGATCCGAATACCTATATTATATTTTTAAAAACCAGCCAAGAGCGTATCGAACACGCCCAAGATAGGGTTCCGCAGCTGTTACGAAAAAATCCTTGCATATTTTATTAATTTTACTATTAATTATACTGTCCGTAAAGACATAGCTTAGTCCGTAAAGCAATATTTTAAGGGCCGGCTGCTATTTACTCTTAAAGTACTAGTAATTCTCAAGAAAACTTAGCTGTTATAGTTTTCCTTGTTAATTTGACATTATTTCCACCCATCCTGATTTTTTTATACCAACAGCTTACCTTTTAGATGGGGGGGACGCTCGATTTGAACAAAAAATTGCACGTTAAAGTTGAATATTTTGCAAACGAATCTCTGTATCGATTCAATCGTGACCAATCATAATACACACATTTAACACTTCTGCCAATATGGATGTTGACACGACTCCAGTAAAAAAACGCTTAATTTTAGCCCTAAAAACCAGATTAATTTTCGATTAACTGCAAAATTAAATTTTTTTGTTGCTTTAAAACAAATAAATAGTTGATTGAGTTGGCGAACAAGGCGACGTCATAAAGTGCTATTGCCATTCAAACTTTTTTTTATACAATACTAGCTGACCCGGCAATCTTTGTATTGCCTTATATCTACCTACCTAGGGGTATAAAAAATAGCCAACGACCTATTCTCAGACCTACGGAGTATAGACAAAAAGGTTTCATAAAAATCGGTCAAGCCATCTCGGAGGAGTTCGGTAACAAACACCGTGACACGAGATTTTTATATATTAGATAGGCTTGCGTTGATGTTTAAATTTTTGACCACTATTGAAAAGCAAAGATGAGGCTTACGATAGAGCACGCTTGCCTAGTAAAATTGCTCATTCACATTAGACTTCGGATTAGCTCGTTGAAATGGCAATGGGCAGGCCATATAGCACGTAGAACAGATGGCCGTTGGGGGCCAAAAGTTCTGGAATGGAGACCACGGACTGGCAAGCGCAGCGTGGGACGTCCACCAACGAGATAGACGGACGATTTGGTGAAGGCCGCAGGTTCAGGGTGGATGCAAATCGCTTCCAATCGTAATGATTGGGCATCAATGAGGGAGGCCTATGTCCAGCAGTGGACGTCCTACGGCTGAAATGATGATGATGATGATGATGATGACATTAGACTTGAAAGCGGCCAAATTGTAGTGTTCAGGGAACACAGTCGCAGGCAGGAAAAAAAACTCTATGGGAGAACTGTGTTTTGACAGCTTATAAAAAGTACTACAGTTGATTGGTGGTGTCCACATCCCTATTGGTTGAATCATAGCATCATATGAACAGGATTCCGGCAGCACTATCTCAAAACCGCAGAGTGTATGGATTGCAACCCAATTAAATGGGATAAGCCACATAAGAACGTAAATAAATAGAGTGAGCTTGGCGATCGGAGTAATCCATTTTGGGAGGGTTTCATTTAGGGCGCCAAGCAATTTCTTCGGATTCTGACATAAAAATGTTAGAATGTTATAAAATGTTTTAGAGTTCACTAAGTACGATAAGGAAAGTGTTTTATTTTTTGCTGAAGTAAATAAAATTTTGTTATTCATAGTCATCATCATCATCCTCCTAGCTATACAGGGTTATTTGTAATTCACTAGCATCCTTTTACCCCTAAACTCCTACCACTTAAACAAGTGTTTTTTGTTTTACGGCTTTTGTCATAACTTAATATTTTTGGTGTAATAACGTTTTGAAAATTTGATTCTGCCTCTTATTTTTACGATACTCTGTGTATTTGTATGGGAAAAAAGTGCTTCATTTTAAAAAGTCGTAAAACAAAAAACATTTGTTTGAGTGACAGGAATTCAGGGTTAAAAGGATGTCAGTGAATTAAAAATAACCCTGTATAATTGTTGTTGTTGTTGCCTATGTAACTTTGCCCATAAATCCAAAAACTTGAGCGATCCTCTGCTTGAGAGGCCTTACGTCAAACCACTAGCCCACCATGTTCTGATTCTGTGATGATCATTCTTCCGTTTTTTGCCATACTGTTATATGACAACGTAATCGTAGAATGGGCAAAGTTACCACACAAACTAAATTCATAACGGGCAGCCCCGTCATTGTGGACAACTTGTAATGAAGTTGTGTGCGACAACTTTGCGGGCCATGTGTTTGTAACTCCTGCTTTTTCTTACTGTTGCGTAATTTTGTGTTAGTTGTCGTGCTATATGTGGTCAATTGTAGATAAAGGTTAGCTACAGAACCGCAAGTTTAACGCAACATTTTTGAAGTGAAACTTCTAATGCGACTTCCAACAAGGTCGTGTTAAACGTTTAACGCTACCATGGAGGGGGTATGAAAGCATTAGTATATGTACTACCGAAGCAAGTAATCTCGCATAGTATTTGTACTAACGGATGTTAAAAACTTCGACTGTGCGATGCAGAACTCATACTGTATGTGCAAATTTGTACGAGACTTGATAAAAGCGCCATCTAGTGAGTAATTTTAACACATAGATGCATAAGTAAATTTAGTCCTTTAAGTTATTGCAATAAGGTTCATATTGATGTATAAGTGCCTTTTTCATTTCCACATTACGAAGTTTCACTTCTTCCGCGCGGAGAAGCTGCACGCAAGAGTTTTTTTCTATACAATCCAGCACTGGCGTGAATCGAAAGTTTTCGTTAAGCAACTCGAAGAGGTATTTGACCAGGGGGCTACTCCGAAATCCGAAAATCGAAGTTCGCTTCGTACCGTCTCGCTCGCTTTCGTATTAAATACTACAAGCATGAGCGGAATAGCACGATACGAAGTTCGAATTTTGCACTTCGGAGTATAAGGCCAGTATGTGTTGCCAGTGATGACTTGATCATTGAGACATAAGCTCGTAGCTGCAAACAATGGGCCTCATAGGAAAGCTCCAAGTCACTCAGAGGACGAATAGGACGTTGGAGAGGGATAATATGCTCGAAGTTTCTCTGCGGGATCACATTAGAAATGATGAAATCCACCCTAGAACTAAAGTCACCGACATAGCTCAAAGAATCGCCAGACTCGACCATTTTACCACGACTACGAACGACGGCCGTTTTAGACCTCAAATCCAGATTAATTTTCTATTAACTATTTTCTGCAAAATTAGATTTTAGCTGCTTTAAAGCAAATAGTTGACTGAATTGTTTCACCATCCCTGCCCACAGCTATAAGTGATGTGGCCAGCATTGCAAAAAAGAAAGTCAGAAGGTTTCCTTTTATAAACTAAGATAACATGAAAACTGATCGATATAATTGAAGGAAGGAAGTAGTGAAAGCAAATGATTTGCCATAAAATCACGGCACAATGGAATCGAAGACTGTTTTATGGTTGTCGATAATGAGATTTCTTAACCGCTCTAAGTGACAAAGTAAGTTAAAAGGTAATTTAGAGCGGAAGTTCTTGCGCTGCCAAACCCCAGCTAACTTTACCCATTATACAAGCTCAGCCTGATAACTTATTGAAATTAAGGAATTAATAAATTGCATTATAATTATATATTTATCTTTTTACCATACGTGTACATAAACTTCAACTTAATACTTATAATGTAAAGTAAAACTTGTGTAGTGACTTTTCGTTCAAACTCAACTCAAAAAATTAAAAAAAGGTACCGTAAAGTCGAAATACTTTGACCCAAAGAAGGATAAATTTTGCCCATATGAAAAGCACATATACCTAGAAGGGTGTAAAAAAAACATAAATTTGTGGGCAGTTAGCTAAAGCCAACCATATGGCAAAATGACAATTTAAATGTAATGATAAAATGGGCGCGTATCTGAATATCGAAAATGAATTAATTGAATGTACTTATTAAAACATTGAATAGGTTACGATATCGAAAAGTTAATAGGGTTCCGTTTGTAACCCTCCGGGTACGGATCCCTAAAATGGAACACAATAAAATAAATGGTAATATAATTTTTTTTTAAATATAAAGTGTAATTTGTATATTTTTAAAACTGTAATTTTAAAGCACAGTATGCATTGTGTACGTAATGAATGACACATTAACTTTTCTTAACATCTTTCTCATTTCAGTCAGAGTACTCATATTCCTTTATCTTGCGTTTGTTGATTGAAATTGATTTGAGTCCGAGATTGAAAAAAAAACTAAAGCCAAAAGTCTAAATTAGTTTAGGTTTTCTTTTAATATGGCTCTGCCCATCAAAGACCAATTTTGCCGGCGTCTGTTGTAATTTTCTGTTATTCGATTGCTTTCAAATTTTTCAATAATACCTACTATTGTTTGTTAAAAAGTCATGCGTCAATAAATCCCAATTACCAACTGGCACCCTTAAAGAATAACGTCGCTGTTTTTCCGATTCCAATGGAAATAGAATTCGGATCACCTGCCGCGTGTACAATTCTCGACGATAAATAATTCACATTCCCGGGCAAGGGCATCCCAATTTTGGGCGGGAGGGATAAGAGTTGGCGGAAAAATTATGTCCAAGGTAAACGTACCAATGCTCAATACCTCAACGGCCAGTAGATGACACCCATCTGTCACCTTTCTTACTGTGACATAAGATTGAATGCACCATGTATTGGATCAGTGTCGAACAAAGGGACGTTTACCTTATTTGGTGAATGATGAAGCTGTACAATCGATTTCCGTCACGGCGATGGCTTTGATACGATACGAATATCAACGCGATTATTATCTAACGCACTGTTTCTTTCTGTGAAACGGTATAAGATGCTGACAGAAAGAGATGCTGAAAATCAAGCACACGCCCGTTAGACAATATGGCTTCTGAGGCCTTATTCTGTGACGCACTTGGAATCGCAATTGTTTCCACCACTTATTTCTGTCACAGTACAGAAGAAGAGTTTAAAGGCAAGGCGAATGCTATCGCGAGCCCTCGCGTGCGCCCTTTCCTCTGTTCGTTACGGCGCTCAGATGGCCTTTATGTACTCAGTTTTGGCAGTGAACCTTCACACGCATTTTAGCCATGTAAAGACACCGTCTATCTCATAGCTAGATATCGCGTGCGCTATGCTGGCGGTTGAACCTTTCATTCATCTTGTGTGGCATCTAAGTCAGGTTTTAGGAACCTTATGCTTTACGATTGCTCTCCAATTAAGACCCTTTGCTGCCAAATCTCCTCATTAAAGTTAACATCTTGTAGCGACCATCTAGTCATACATCGGATTATCGTAGTTTCTCATCTCGGACGCATAAATAAATACAACTTTTAACTCTCTTTCTTCGGACTTCGGTCCCCAGGGCACCTGCCTGGAGATCTAGCTCTTTTATCTGGCGTCTCCCCACAATTTCTTCAGATACCGTTTCTTGACATCTTTGGACCCTAGAATTTATCAAACAGAAGGCTTGCTAACGAAAACATGTAATTCTGCACGAGAGATGGATTCCATGGTTTTTGATGAAGCGACAACTTGGTTAAGGTTGCAAACCTTGGGAAGACCTATTTTCAGCAGTGAACGCCTTTCGGCTAAAATTATGATGATGAAGAAGACTTTGATTCCAACTGGTTCACGTTCGTACTAAACGTTAAGAAGCTTGCGGAGATGGAGTGTATAGAGAAAATGACAAGGTGGTGGTTTTTGAGATTGAAAATCATAATATTTATGAAATAACCTGTGTTCGTACCATTCTATTCTGTGAAACAAAATAAGAACGAAGGTCAAGTTACTAATCGGTCTCCGACAAATGCATATTGCCAATAACCAAACAACAATGTAAAGTTGTCATCAGTGTTAAAATTAGGAAATTTGCGCCTATCAGGCGACCAATAAAATTACATAAGAGACCCATCTTATGGTTCCTCTTTGGGATGGGAACTCACAGGCAATTCAAAAAACGGAGAATTTTACTGGTTCCGTTGGCTGATCATCATTTTCCTTCATCTCTAATGAAATCACGATACCTATTTAAAATTTCATCGCTATCGCTCGTAATGTGCGGCAAAGCACAGCCATTGGCTCACAAATTATATCGGAACCATTCCCTAACACGCTGCCTCCCTATCAAAGACACGTACATTAAAAATAGCTCATAAAACGTATACGAGCAAACAGAACAAAACAAAGAAAAAGCTGATTTCGAAAACGCGATTGTATCCGTAATAGGAAAGGGAAAACACTGCACTGGAATATTAAAGTTATTTTATCTAATTGCTAAAGAATTACTACAGTGATATTTATGAAATTTGAGGATCATGCAATACAAGGTCAAAATAATGAATACATAAACTTGATACAAAATTAGTGATTTTTGCTCAGTTAGTGGTGGAATTTATAATCATCATCATCATCATTTCAGCCGAAAGACGTCCACTGCTGAACATAGGCCTCCCCCAAGGCTCGCCAAACAGATCGGCCCTGCGCCATCCGCATCCAATGCGTTCCCGCTACCTTCACCAGGTCGTCGCTCCATCTTGTTGGAGGCCTACCTACACTGCGTCTTCCGGTCCGCGGACGCCACTCGAGAACCTTTCGGCCCCATCGGCCGTCAGTTCTACGGGCGATGTGCCCTGCCCACTGCCACTTAAGTCTAGCGATTCTTCGAGCTATGTCCGTGACTTTAGTTCTCGCGCGGATTTCATCATTTCTAATGCGATCCCGCAGAGAAACTCCAAGCATAGCCCTCTCCATCGCCCTCTGAGTGACCTTGAGCTTCCTTATAAGACCCATCGTTAGCGGCCACGTCTCAGTACCATAAGTCATCACTGGCAACACACACTGGTCAAAGACTTTTGACTTGAGACACTGCGGTATATCGGATGACAAGATATTGCGGAGCTTCCCGAACGCTGCCCATCCGAGTCTAATTCGTCGATTGACCTCTTTCTCGAAGTTGCACCTACCCAATTGGATTGTATGTCCCAGATAGATATAGTCGTCAACAACTTCGAGCAAAGTATCTCCGATTACGACGGGAGTTGGTACAACATGGGCGTTCGACATGACCTTCGTCTTGTCCATGTTCAATTTAAGACCAACTCTCTCGGAGACTCTTCCGAGGTCAGCGAGCATCGCACTGAGGTCCTCCAAGGTCTCAGCCATAAGCACCACGTCGTCGGCAAATCGAAGGTGAGTGAAGTATTCGCCATTTACATTGATGCCACGCCCTTCCCAGTTCAGAGTCTTGAACGCATCCTCTAGTGCAGCGGTGAACAGTTTCGGAGAGATTACATCTCCTTGTCTGACTCCCCGCTGCAATAGAATGGGCTTCGACATCTGATCCTGAAGTTGGACGGACATTGTGGCGTTATTATACAGACACTTCAACACTTCGATGTACCGGTAGTCTACTTGGCACCGTTGGAGAGACTGCAGTACAGCCCAAGTCTCGATCGAATCGAAGGCCTTCTCGTAGTCCACAAATGCCAGGCAAAGGGGGCGGTTATATTCCTCGGTTTTCTGTATAACCTGCCGCAACGCATGTATGTGGTCCACGGTGCTAAAGCCTTTTCGAAACCCGGCTTGTTCGGGAGGCTGGAAGTCGTCTAACCTGCGCGCGAGACGATTCGTAATGACTCTCGAAAACAGCTTGTAAACATGGCTCAGAAGTGAAATGGGTCTATAATTCTTCAATAAGGTATTATCGCCTTTTTTGAAGAACAGCACCACTACACTTCTGTTCCATGCTTTTGGTGTTTTCCCTTCACGGATGGCGGTATCAAATAGTTTCTGAAGGGCTTTGAGGATCGGTTTTCCGCCCGCCTTCAGAAGTTCGGCTGTTATTCCGTCATCACCAGGGGCCTTGCCATTCTTTAGTTGTTTGAGAGCCGTACTAATCTCGTACAGGCTGACGTCCGGGATGTCTTCGGTATAGTGCCGGGTTAATCTAGCTCTCGGGTCTTCAGCTAGATCCATGACGGGTTTCTTCGTTGATGTGTACAGCTGTCCATAGAACTTCTCAACCTCTAACAATAGCTCCGGTTTAGAGGTCACGATCCTACCTTCATCGGTCTTTAACTTTGCCAATTGGCTTTGCCCAACAGACAGATTCTTGGCAAAAACTTTAGAGCCTCTGTTGCGCTCTATCGCCACTTCAATACTATTAGTATTAAACTGGCGTATATCGCGCCTCAGAGACTTTGAGATCTGTCTGTTAAGCCGCCGGTATTGGCAAGCGTCACCAGATGTCTGTAGGATCATCTTACGTCGATCTTCCATGAGCTTTAGAGTAGAAGGTGTGATTTTTTTGGTTCTATTTGTACGGTGAGTCTTAAAGAACTTTGACCCAACCGTATGGACAGCTTCCACAAACCCGTCATTGTAGTCATCCATGTCGCTTCCTAGGCATTCGAAACGGTTTTGAAGTTCAAGCTGGAACGTTTCGAGGTTTTGTAGCTGGGCTGGTGCCGGGCGGAGCGTAGACTTTATCAGTCGCGATCTTTCAAGCTTGAACCGAATATTCAATGTGCCTCGTACCATACGGTGATCACTCCCGGTTTTAACCGCACTGATCACGGAGACATCATTGAATATTTGCTTCCTCGTCGACATAATAAAGTCTATCTCATTCCTCGTTACACCGTCAGGGCTCATCCAAGTCCATTTCCTGTGCTCTCGCTTCTTGAAGAAGGAGTTCATCATATAGAGTCCCTCCTTCTCCATAAAGCCGGCCAGTAGGTGGCCTCGGTGATTCCTACGCCCTACTCCAAATTGCCCCATTCGCAGCTCTTCACCATCCCGTTTACCCAGTTTTGCGTTGAAGTCCCCCATAACAACCGTGAAGTGAGTTCCGGAGCTATGCATGGCTCTGGAGATATCCTCATACATAGTTTCCACCTCTTCGTCGGAGTGTGCCGAAGTCGGAGCGTAAACTTGTACGACCTTCAACGAATACCGTTTGGTCAATCTTAGTACAAGGTACGCTACCCTGGTCGACACACTCACGATCTCCACGACGTTGTTTACAAGGGACTTGTGGACGATAAACCCGACACCGCCCTGGGACTGTTGGTCGCCCTCCCGGAAATAGAGCATGTTACCAGAGTTCAGGATTATCGTATCCTCCCCCTCTCTTCGGACTTCTGATAACCCTACTATACCCCATCGTAACCTACTCAATTCCTCCTCCAGTTCCAATAACCTATCATCCGTCCGCAGCGTACGGCAGTTATACGTTGCCAGGGCCAGGGATCGTTGGTGATGGTAGCCGGATCGCTTCCGGGGATTCTTAGCACCCCTTGCCCCGCCGCTACCCAGGCCGCTACCGTAGCCTGGAACAGCGGGGCTACCGGAGACTAGGGGCCGTTTTCGTTTGGACTCAGCCAGTTTGGAATTTATAATCCATTAATTCAATTGTTCAAATTAGTCTTATAACTCAAAGTCACTCAGAGGGCGATGGAGAGGGCTATATTCGGAGTTTCTCTGCGGGATCGCATTTGAAATGATGAATTCCACGCAAGAACTGAAGTCACCGACATAGCTCGAAGAATCGCCAGACTCAAGTTTAGTGGCAGTGGGCAGGGCACATCGCTCGTAGAACTGATGGCCGATGGGGCAAAAAAGGTTCTTGAGTGGCGTCCACGGACCGGAAGACGCAGTGTAGGTAGGCCTCCAACAAGATGGAGCGACGACCTGGTTAAGGTTGCGGGATCGCGTTGGTTGCGGATGGCACGGGTCCGATCTGTTTGGTGAGCCTTGGGGGAGGCCTATGTTCAGCAGTGGACTTCGGCTAAAATCATGAGTCTTAAGTTTATTGAAATATTTTTTTAGTTTTCTGACTACCTCTAGGTAATAGGTTAGTAAAATTGTATTCCCTTATTGCAATGCAATTTAAAAGAAACTCGGCAACAAACAAACGCTTCGGCAAGATTCCTTTTTATTATCTAGCATTGAACCCCATATTTTTACGCACGCTTAACCGATTCTATACACTTTACACTGTCGTTAAAATTGTAGGAATAGGAAGAATAAAACACCGTCGAGCGTAAAAATATCCGTCATGTGGAAACACCACTTATCACGCACTGCGCTCCATTTCACGCGCGTTCCGTTCGGTTTTGCACTTGATGCCGTATCTTTTCGTCCGTTCTCTAGTGCACGATACGATTTCTATTGAAATTGAAAACGGATTTTCTAGCTCTATTTTATACGAGTAACGGAACACTGCAAAAGTTTTACGGGGTGGCGATGTGTTTGTCTCCGAAGCGTTTGTATTTGTTTTTTTACCCGAGCATGGCAAAGGGAAAAGGAAGTGTTATGATTTTGGCAGCTGTATCTATACTTGTATGCATATTTTCGTTTATGGTCCACTGTGTAGTGCAAAATAACTGATGAGGTGTCGATTATCTTTTTAAAGTAACATAGACTTCATTTTTTGAAAAAAATAATATTGATGGACCACAGATGATTTGGCCGATACGACGTCAGAAAAATAATTAAAAAAATAATATTACAACTTGCTGCCTTGAATGCGAAACCTAAAAAAGCTAATTAGGATAAATGCTGGACCTAAAAATTAAATGTCAACACTTAAAACACACCAAATTTTAATTTTGTAATTTTTTGCTCACAGCACTTATACTTTCACTAAGTGATTTTTTACAGCCAGTAGCTGAACTTAATAAAATCGTGGCGCAAAAGTGTCGCCTGGTCTAAATAAGGGCGACAATCCACGTAAGAAGTCACAGCACGTTGTAGGACCACGTACGTGAGCTAATATAATTTTATCGCCGACAAAGTAGTGGAGCAAGGACCGATTTTATGGTGCACTTGAAAATGAAAGGGTTATCAGGACTTTTCAACTCTAGCCTTAGGATTTTCATAAAAGTATATGAATTTTGATATCGTATTACAATGTTGCTGGGGAGCTATCTTTGTTTTTAACAAACTTTCAGAGGTCTTAGGCATTTTACACAAAGCTAGCATTACCATCCTGAGGACGATTATGATAATGACACAGGAATCACCAACGCTTTGCTTTGAAAAGTGGAAAAGTAGAAGCAAATTGAAACCTGCAGCAACACTATGAAAGCTTATCCAACATTTACATTACACTCAAAGATAAAAAACTGTAATTTGTATGTCTGTAGGTCCCGTAGAAAAGTGATTCCAAACAAACCATTAAAACAGCCATACTCAATTCTGTCATTCCTCAGATTTTTTCAAGAATCAAGGGGTTGAATAACGCGTCGCTTTTTTTCACGAAAGTGACGTGTTCCTTAAATGGTGAACCCAAAACTGGAGAATGACTAAATTTGGAAACTTCACACAATGAAGTTTGAGTGGCTTTGCAAAATAACGACTTTGTAAAAAAATATGATAAACCGTTTTAAGCTCTACTTAATGTAAGTTCATTCTCAAATCTTAGCTATATTTAGCTGTTTAGATCAGTTTGCAATGGTTGGGTCTGCGTGACAATACGTCACAATCATAACAAATGATGACAGTCTTACATGTTTCTAAGAAAGGAGGGCGATTAGATTAGCCGCTGAGTGTATTATGTTTATTATGAGGACAGTCAAAGTTTAAAGGTTTAATAACAGCAAAAACTGCCGGAATCGGCCCCTTGTCTTAAAGTTCACCGTCATAATTTTATTACGTAGCTATTCTTTGCCAAACTTTTGCTGGAGAATAAAGTTTTGTTTTTTTATTATTAATATTTTATGAGGCTTGCTCACGTTTAGCGGCTGAACATAAACTCAATCATTTTAATTTTGTTTTCTCTTCCTAAATCTAAAAACAACACTTGTCGCCTTGTTTTAATGGTGTTTTGAATTTTATGATAGATAGCTTAATAATCTTCACTACATTCAGCATTTACAGTAAGTTTAACTGTTTGCAAAGTTTGCTAATTTCGGACGAAGAATACAACTCAAATACATTTATAAATACAAGATTTTTAGGAGTAGTAGGACCATGAGCAAGGTCCGTCCAGATCGCTATTAACATTTTACTTATTAATTCTGTCACCAAGCAGCAGTATTTGAACTGCTGTGTCCCAGTACCTACAAAGAAGCAAACGGCCGGTAAAAATACCGGCACACGAAGGTATCTTAATCATCTATCTAGGTTCGCAACACATCTACAATCCAGTGCTGTTCCCACCCCTTGTCATGAGAATAAAGGACGGTAACAAACGTTCATGCTCTTCCCACATCTTCCCAAAACCATTATGCCTCAAAATAATTGCAGCTACACCATATTTCACGTACTACTGGACACTCCCGGCATGCAAGATACTTCGCACTTCCCCTCGCCCCGGAACCAGTCGAATAGCTACATTAAGCCCGCAATATAACAAAAGGAAGACGCCCGTCGGTGCGTCGAAACATGAAAAGACAGAGGGCAATCAGCGCCCAGCCGAGTGGAAGCCTGCCCGATTCCGGACCTGCCGATTATTAGTGGGCCCTTATTGGAGTAGTGTTAGTGTATATGTCATAGCCTTCAACTTGGTTGGCTTGAGGAGAGTAAAATGGATGCCTGCTAATCAGAGAAAAATATAGGTAAATTTCCTCACACAGGAAAAATAAGCAATACTTCAACTTTTGAACTTTACAAACACTGCTCTTATATGATAAGCTCTGATTTTTTTTTAAGATACTAAGGACTAGACAGATACTCGTAAATGGTAGAGTGAAAACGAAGCAAATGATCGCGAGAAGAATCTTTTGCGCATGGCCAATTCACTGAAAAATGTTGCTTATTTGAAACATAGTTAAATAAAAGTGTTAGAATGCCATACAAACTTAATACAAAATAAAACAAAGTTAGGTCACTCTTTCGTCAATTCCTCTGATAAAACAATTCATTTTAATTTCAGTTAGATAGTAAAATAAACGTGGGACGTCCACCAACGAGATGGACGGATGATCTGGTAAAGGGCGCAAGTTCACAGTGGATGTAAGCCACTTCCAACCGTAATGATTGGATATCATAAGGGAGGCCTATGTCGAGCAGTAGACGTCCTATGGCTAAAATGATGATGATTATGAGTAAAATAAAAATCCATTATTTATATTAAATTAGCATATTTTGCAAGTTTATTAACTTTCATATGATATAATTTATTGAATCAGGCGTTACTTTGCGGAGGTCCATATTAATGAACTAAAACAATTACTTTGCTCACCCGCGACCTTACAATAGTTACGTTTATGCAAGAAATGTGAGTTTAACATTTGGTAGCATAGCATACGGTTGTGGTAACTCCGAGGATGAGCTCTGGTTGAGTTCGAAACGCGTCAGTGTAGCTTGGTGGTGGTGATAGTTGTGTTTATGTGATTTGTGTGTGTTCGTACAGTGTGGAGGTGGAGGAACTGCATGAACACACATTTCTTGCATAAACGTAACTATTGTAAGGTCGCGGGTGAGCAAAGTAATTGTTTTAGTTCATTTTCATATGATAGTCTTTATTTGTTTTTTTTTTACCCACCGATTCCGAAATGAAAAGCCGGCACATTTGTATAAGTCTTAATATTTTTTACAGATACGATACTTTTCGACGCTCTTCAAACCTTTTAACGTCTTGCAATAAATATCTCATGGGAGATAATTGAAAGCGGTATTGAAACTGAATGAGAGAAAAGGGAAAGCAGATAATGGGGTATTACCTAAAGTCTCGCGTCGATTAAAGGATTATTCTGTCATTCCCGCTGAGCTACAGAAGCGAGTTTTGTAGTGAGTTAGTAGTAACTGATTCGTATTTTGTGCTTGATGTTCTCTCCTTGGGTTTTACTATACTTGTGCACGACTGCATATATAACCTTATTTTTCTGTTTTTTGTACCTTTCTTATGATTAGTATTATTGTCTTTGATTCATTGGTGGTTGTCAAAATTGAGAAATAAACGAATTTGGTCACAAAAACGCTAATATCGTCTATTTTAATATTAGTAGACCAAAATACTTAATTAAAAAAATACTATTGGACAATTGACACGAATTGGCCCAGTTCCAAACTAAGCAAAGCTTATGGGTAGGTACTAGGTAACGGTTAAATACTAAAATACATAATTAAACATCCCATGATCGAAAGCAAGCGTTGATATTTTTCATACTAATATCGGTCCTGACTTGGGACCGGCCCCGGTACTTCAAGCTTTGTAGTTTTTAACAATCTAAATGGTATCGACTATTAGGAATTTAAGACTAGTAGACCCAGAGAGATCATTAACATGTATAATGTTTTAAATTTTCGCTATTCTCACTGATAATTAATAACATCCAGGACTTTATCACAACTATCTATATGCTAGAATTACCTCGAGATTTCTACCACGTTGCAGCGGCCGGGGTCACAAATCAACTGAAGTGTATAATATCCATTTCGTTTAACCACGCGAGTTTTTAAAGTATCCGAGCTTACTCTGCAATGTGGTCGAGGTATTTTTAGCAATAAAGATAGTCAGTAGTGTCTTCATTCAGATATTGCATTTTAATGTATAATGTAGATTTTATCTAAAAATCCAATTATTTGACCAAAATGTAATATTCACGAAAACATCCGTTGCAAGTTATAGCATTTTTGTTAAAACCTGAAACAAACAATGTTTATACAGCCCGCCCTCTAGATTGCGGCTCGTAAACTTCCCCAGGCATAACTGTAGCAGACAGACTGACAACTCGTAACGAGTTACGAACACTGTCCTGTAGAGCACACCTGCTTGCACAATACACGTTCCTAAACATTGTATCGGCAAAGAGTTGCGATGCGGGCTTACGTTAAACAGCTGGGGGAGTAACTTTGAGGTGAAGTCAGGTTGTGTACCTTCTTATGCCATGAAAAGCGACGACCGGAGGCTTATTATAAAATAAAGTATCAGTCAATATTGGGGAGTGAAAGTTGATATAATAAGTACTCCTAATACAACTTGATAGTCCACATTTTTGTTTAACAAGCGCTTGCAATTGTTTAGTTGCACGACCGCTTTAGCCTAGTTGGTAGTGACCCTGCCTACGAAGCAAGAGGTCCTGGGTTCAAATCCCGGTAAGGGCATTTATTTGTGTGATGAGCACGAATATTTGTTCCTGAGTTATGGATGTTTTCTATGTATTTAAGTATTTATTTATTTATATAAGTATGTTTATCGTCGTCTAGTACCCATAGTACAAGCTTTGCTTAGTTTGGGACTAGGTCGATTTGTGTAAGATTGTCCCCTAATATTTATTTTTATTTTATTTTAGTTTGTTAGTAATTCTAGGAAATCTGTTACAGTAATAACAGAATTTAAACTTTAAACCTGAAAAAACAAAGTAGTTTCTTAAATCAACTACAACAACGCAGCTGCAAAATAGTTTACAGATACAACTTTGTTCTCAGTAACTCGGTTCATAGCCTACTTGTTGTCATAATAGACAAAGCTAAACAACTCCTAACATAGCTACATGTATAATCTACGGGACACAAACTAGGGTGTAGTGGCAGATAAATACAGCAGAACTGTTCAAACACATTGAGTATTTTGGAAGCACTTTATTTATCATCATACATCATCACTTCAGCCGAAAGACGTCCCCCAAGGTTCGCAAAACAGATCGGACCTGCATCATCCATATCCAACGCGTTCCCGCAACCTTAATCAGGTGATTGCTTCATCTAGTTAGAGGCCTATGGACGCCAAGCGAGAACCTTTTGGCCCCATCGAACATCACTTGAGTCTGGGGATTCTTAAAGCTACATATGTCGGTGACTTAAGATCGCTTTATTTATGCTACTTGCTTACTTACGTATTTATATAATAATTCGCCTTTAACTTTGTGGCTTGATCCTGTGTGCACCACTAAATTAGTAGTCAAATTCCGGGATTTTCAACATTTACTTTGTAGATTTCATCCCCATCCTGTAAAAATATCGGACTGAAAAGTAGCATACCATATTAGCACCAAAATAATGCATAATGCAACAGATTGGTGACTCTCTTTGAGTTGTTGATATTTATAGCCGGTGGTGATCATTTTCCATCAGATGACCCGCTTGCTCGTTTGCCTCCCTCTCATAATGAAAAATAAAAAATAAATAAAAAAGCACACCAAAAATTTCAGCTTTCTGGATCCTAAGTTTTGCATTAAGGAGAAAAAAAACAGCATTTTAGTGAAACATTAATTTCACAGAACTAATAATCATGTCTCATACTGAAAAAGGGGACGTATTAGTCCTAGGGGCAATGGTTTTCTTAAAATCTAGTTGTTTTAGTAAATTGCTGATCAGAACAAAGGAAGCCATTTTGTTTTGGATCTATTGAAATATTGACGAACTACTGTAGATCTTTTTTCGTTGCGTCCGTCAGTTCGTTATCTGTCGCTTCCTACCTGCTGCAACTTGTATAACGCGCTCTGCTGCTCCTGAAGCTTCCCTTTTTATGTTATCGCAATTCCAGAATCATACTGGGCTTCAAACTATTTTTTTATACGTAGTATTGGTTGACTGTCACTCGGTCACATTGGCATCATCATCACCATTGTTAAGGTGTAGGTACTTCCGTTTGGCAAATTACTTTTCCCAAACTGATTCATTTGGCAAATGTTTCATTTCCTAAATGTTTATTTTTTCTGAAACTGAAAACTATTCAGGATATATTTCAAGACTATTCTGTAGGTGAGGTTAGGTTAGGTTAGTTTTGTTTTATAACAATCCTGAAAAGTTTACAGTTTCAGAAAAAATAAACATTTGGGAAATGAAACATTTGCCAAATGAATCAGTTTGGGAAATATAATTTGCGAAACATTAGTAAACCGTTTATTTTTTCTGAAACTGAAAACTATTCAGGATATATTTCAAGACTATTCTGTAGGTGAGGTTAGGTTAGTTTTGTTTTATAACAATCCTGAAAAGTTTACAGTTTCAGAAAAAATAAACATTTGGGAAATGAAACATTTGCCAAATGAATCAGTTTGGGAAAAATAATTTGCGAAACATTAGTAAACCGTCATAATGTAAAAATTCGTATCTCATTTAATTAAGTACGCTTCTGTAAATATTATGAACCTATAGACGCCAGAATGGCAGTTTAATAATGCCAGTTTAATATTTCCTGTCAAACGGTAATTTTTGGATACTGTATGACGTTTTTATCGTAGGTTTTTGGGTAAGAGCCAAAATTAGAAAGAGAGGCAATCAACGAGAGGATGCCAGAGGAGTTCCGTTTAAAAATTTTGAAGCACGAAACTAAAAACATCATTGTTACAATCCTGATAAGAATAAAACATATTTATTTAGACTTGCATTGTTCATTATTTCTCTACGCCCGGCTATATTTCTGAAGAAGCCCCGTCGTGCACCGAAATCAAAGGCATGTTCCGGCTACACGACGTTATTTCCCTTATGTTTGAATAGAAATAACAATTAATAACCGGTTATTACGGCGATTACGGCCTCTTAGCCGGTGGGGCGGCAAGATCGATATCACTCACGAAACACGGCTTAAGAGGACCCGTGTTCATTTCTAATGTGTTTAGCGATAAGTATAACAGCCATAATATTTTTTACGCACGACTCGAGGTCCTTTTCTGGGTTCCGTACCGAAGTTCTATTGCTCTCGCTCGTTCGGCTGTCATTCTGTCTGTAATTCGGTCAGTCTAACATTTATTGGGGGTGATATTCTGGCGTACATTTATTGGGAGTGCGTTGGCTAGGACAAGGACATACGTACAGAATGGAGCCCTCTTGATTACCACGACAAGTCTTGCTTGGCGCAGTGGCAAATGCTAAGAGAAACGTCGGAAGACCGTTGCTTAGATTTAAGGACTGTGCTAAGCGTGATATGGCCACTGATGACTGGGGAAAGATGGCGGAAAACGGTGCTGTTTGCCGCGAACGTGTTTTGGAGGGTCGCAAATAAAACTGGGGTTCAAGGCACTTGCTGACAAGAGACAGAAACGACATCAAGGCAGCTCTACTCCAACCTCCGCAAACTATATACTCTTGTCAGGCCTGTGGAGGAACATGACGCTCTTGCATCGGGCTAATCAGCCACGAAAGCGTTGTGCACAGGCAATACGCCATAATTCATCTAAAACAGATGCATTAATAAGCCTAAATGATGAATTATATAACTATCAATGAAATAGCGTAAGGTCGGGTAATTCGGTTCTGAAGCGTAACTTTTGGAATTGGGATTAACTCGGTCCTTGGGCCGTATTTTCTTACACGCGGAAGCTTGCCATTGCTTTCACCGTCTCTTTCTGTCACCGTCTCATACCGTTTGACAGAAAGAAATAGTGAATGCGATAGCAAGTGTCAGCGCGTTAGATTATCTAAATAATTGGCTTCTTTATCGAAGCATATGGTTTCATTATTGCATTTATCTGACCGCCAACATTTTTATATTTTCCATTAGATCCTTCTATATGAAGATTTTTATATGGGCCAAAGTTGCCATCCTTTGGGTCAAAGTATGCTGTCCTCACAGTGTATAGATTTGATAATTAGTAACATTCCCAAAGTATTTGTGGCATTCATTCCGACCGGCGGGGTGGCTTAACCGTTGAAACTACTATCCTGATTTTTTTGCAGAGTGTATTTTTATGAAATAAATAAAGTTAAGAATTAAACAATTACCTCCTTCAAGAAACGTACTGTTTTTAGGCGTGTTTTGTTCGATCGTAATAATGTAAATTTTAGTGATATGGAACCATTCGTACGTACGAAATCAGCTTACACACGTCCAGTTTTTTAATAAACAAGAAAGTTTGCAGTTTGTTGCAACTTCAGTTTTTAATACGAGGATTACGAGGCTTAATTCATCGAAAACTAAATGTTCAGTCAAACCAATTAAATCGTGATTCACTTTGGAACCTTTTTACAAAAAATGTCACAGGGACATCGCCATGTTTTATAATGAAAATCACTACGATGCTTAGTATGAAAACGTTCTACTATGAGTCAGGAATCAAATGGCTCGACTGCATATAACCGAATTTCCATTGATTTTAAAACAGTTTCTAAAATTCATAAAATTAGGTTAATCTTGTGAATTAGGGCTAAGAAGGGCCCTTAAGAAACTTCGAAGCACAAAATTAAGTGTTACAAGTCAAACAGTTTGTTGGGCAATCTTACTGACTAATTAGTGAAGGCAAACGCCGCATACTTCGCGTTTCGTACACAATAATGAATTGTTTATTTGGTTACACTGCTCATTTAGAATTTTTACAATAAAGTACTTAAGCACCTACTTTAAATCGAATTATTTTACAATACAATACAATACAATACAATGACTCTTTATTGTACACCAGGAATAGTAAGCAATACAGAAAACAGGTACACAGAGAGAAAGATACAAGGTAAGCAATAGGCGGCCTTATCGCTTAAGAGCGATCTCTTCCAGGCAACCCTTTACCAGAAAGAAGGAAGGACTAGTTTACAGCAGGTGGTGCATCAACAGTGGATCAGAAAATTAAAACGCAACAAAAATAGTACATCTACTTATGCATAAATAGTACTTACATTATAATAGGTACACGTCTAAAACAAATATAAGCAGTGGGATAAACAGACACATATAAATAAATAAATAAACTATAACAAAGCTAATTATTACAAGATGACAGATAATACACCTTAAGCATAGATTTAAAGATTGACAGAGATTTTGCCCGTCGTAAGTCAATCGGTAAGGCATTCCACAACCGTATAGCCTGGACAGTATAAGAATAGACATAAAATTTGGAGTTAGAGAGAGGCACGGTAAGGAGAAAGTTCTGAGAGCATCGAATAGAAGTTACGTAGCTAAACCGCTCTTTGAGGTAGCGAGGAGTTGCAGGGTTAAAGAGAATGCCGTAAAGAAGGTGGAGAATGTGAGAGTTACGGCGAAGGCGGATTGGGAGCCACTTGAGCTGTGATCGAAAAATAGAGACATGATCGAACTTACGCAGACCAAAAATAAACCGAATGCATAGATTTTGAATTCGCTCAAGTTTATTAAGCTGCTCTTCTAGGAGATCGGGATAACAAATGTCAGCATAGTCGAATATAGGATGCAGTAAAGTTTGAGCAAGCGCAACCTTGGTAGCAAAAGGTAGGAAATTCTGAAGCCGTCTTAAAGATCCCACCGCAGCAAACACCTTCCTGCTCACCTCGCACACATGAGGAGACCATGAGAGAGTGCGGTCTAAAATAACACCCAGGCTCTTGACCTGATGTGCAAACGGTATTAGTACTCCGTCGAAAAGCACCGGTGGCAGAGATGCAAAGTCGACTCTTGGGACAAGTTTCGAGCTACCAATAACAATGACCTGGGTCTTTGTCGGATTAACAATCAGGCCAAATCGTTGGCTCCATTTCAAAATCTTTTTTAGATCCAAGTTAACAGACTCGATAACCAACGGAAGATCGCCAATCACGCCCTGAGAGTAGATTTGTAGGTCATCAGCATAAAGGTGATACGAAGAAAGAAGATTACGAGAAATAGAATCTATAAAAATAGAGAATAATAATGGAGATAGCACTCCACCTTGTGGCACACCAGCAAGAGTGTTGCACCAGGAAGATCGAGAATCTTCCACCTTTATTCTTTGCCGACGACCCACTAAGTAACTACGAAACCATTCAATAACCGCAGGAGATATGTTAAGAGAGCGTAAAATTCCAAGCATAATGTCGAAATCAACAGTGTTGAAAGCATTGCTGAAATCCAATAGAGTTAAAACAGTGAGTTTTCTATTATCCATACCCATTCGGATGTCATCGGTGATCTTCGCAAGTGCGGTTACCGTACTATGACCAGGACGGAAACCTGACTGAAAGGGATTGAGGAGGTCGTTTCTGGTTAGATACGATGATAACTGTTGATGCACTAGACGCTCCAAAACTTTGGATAGGAAAGGGAGAATAGAAATCGGTCTGTAGTCAGAAAAGGATGATGGACTGGACTTTTTAGGTAGGGGAATAATTTCAGCATCCTTCCATACAAAAGGAAAAATATTCGATGTAATAGAATTATTAAGTATAGAATTGATGACGGGGACAACTATATCAAGGAGAGGGAGGATCATAGCACGACTTACACTATCGACACCAACAGCGTTTGAAGCGATGGATAATATGCTCTTCTTAACATCACTGTCGGTAAATTGATTGAAATAAAAAGGAGTAGTATCAGAAGTTGGTAATGTTGAAAGATAAGTTAGTGTTTTGTCTTTTTCAGATCCGCTGAAAATAGCCGAAGAAGAGAAATGCTGGTTGAGCTGATCAATATCAATACCAGCCGAAGTAGATTTTTGCTGAGATTTACCAACTCCAATTGATTTAAGAAATTTCCAAACTTTAGCAGGGTCTCCGTTTTCAACTGCCTCGTGGATATGGCGTCTTTGAGCGTCTCTACAGATAGTGCTACAGCGATTCCGCAAGGCACGATATTTGTCCCTGTTACTGTCCGAAGAGTCAACCTTGTACCTTGCTTTAGCTTGATTCTTCCTTCGAATCAGGGTCTTGATATCATCAGTTAGCCAGGGAGCAGGAAGATGCTTCACCTTGATCGGTTTAACCGGAGCGTGCACGTCATAAAGTTTAGTGAGAAGTGAGTTGAAAAGAGCGATTTGATCATCAACCGCACCAGCTCCGGAGACGGATCTCCAATCGATCTTCATTGCGTCCTCACGAAGCAAGTCAATATTCATTCGACCAAAGTTGCGCTGCAAAAGAACTTTACGATTAATCCTAGGAGGACGAATTTTATATGAGAGGTAAATCAAATCATGATAAGAGAAAGCATCTGCAGAACACTGGCCAGCTTTAGCCACATGACCAGGAGAAGAAGTGATACATAGGTCTAGAAGAGACGGGGAACAGTTCGGGAAATGATGAGTTGCATTGGATGGGAGAATACTTAGGTTGCAAGCCTCAACAACAGACCTAAGGGATCTAGAGCGAGAATCGTTTTTAAGTAGGCACGTATTAAAATCACCCATTATAATATGGTGCTGAAACGCTGGCATAACATCTTCAAAGAGCTTTTCAAGGGATGCAAAATAATTTACTTGAATGGAGGGGGAATAAAAAACTCCAAGAAGTACCTTCGCGTATGTCAAGGTAATATTAAGAAAAAGATATTCAGGGGTGTCGGATGATGAAGACTGAGGTGACATACTGACAATGGAATAGGGGATACAAGAACGAAGATAAATGGCAACTCCCCCACCACCCCTACCAGAGCGATCATTACGGATGAGACGGAAACCAGGTATGGAATAAGATGTAGATGGAAGGCACGGTTTAAGCCAAGATTCAGATACAAGTATTATTAGTATTTTACAATTTATACTTCCACTAGCTTTTGTTCGCAACTTCTCCCACGTTAAATTTTGAAAACAATAAATTACTTTATTTAATTACTTATTTTTTTTAATAAATAGACTCATCAAGATTGTTTACCCCTTTTAGAATGTTTAAATAAACGAAGTAGGTATAACTACTATTAGGTACTTGTGAAACAAATAACGCCGACATACATAAGAAGAAGCTTGACAAAGATCAACGTGGATGAAGTTATCCTAGCACACGTACATATATACAAACAAACGTTATTTATGACTCCGATATCGCGGTCGTAAATGTTAGAACTTCACTTTACGACGTGCTATTGCTGACAAAGAAATACAACGTCTAGGTATTGTACAATTGTACGATAGTATGCCACTACAAATTAATATCTGCGAGTCGTAGTTGGCCGAAGCCCGCTCTACAGTCAAGGTCAAAGATATCTTTATAATTTAATACCTAGGTCACTGTATGCCTTCTGACAATAGGCTAGACGACTAAAAAAAACTGTTTAGTCCGTCAGTTAGATTATTAAAAAATATTGTACTTTTTCCTTTGTTTGACAAAAAAAAAATGAGGAGGATACAGTGCTTAGAAGTTTCGAGTGACGTCACTATATGGTACAATTTTTACCTAAGGGTGACGTCACAAGCCCCCACTCCGGAAGTTTGATGATCTATATCTTTGTCGTTTTTTAATAATTTGATAAACCAAAAAATACGTGTCCCATATTTTTCTATAATCTAAATGACGGACTAATTAGAATGACCAATTTTTAACCCAGTCGTCATCCCTATTTCATATAAAAGGTCATTACTCGAGCGTTTCAACCGCCTCACTTTCGTGGTCACGTTTTCTACGAATCAGCTGTAGATTTTGATGGCGTTTTCGGTTATTTATTAGAGGACCTGTACTTCTACCACATAATTAAAAACTATCATAATCTTTTGCCATTTCTACAAAAAAGTGTCCACGAAAGTGAGTCGGTTGAAACGCTCGAATAATGACCCATAAGTGTTAAGATATCTTTGACCTCGACTATACCTAAATCGTTTTTAGTTGTAATTTTTTTTTTTCACACAATAATTCTCAATGCATAAGGCAGTGCATAGTGAGCAAAAATGACGCCTGTACCCTGCTGTTGCTGCTGGGATGTTAACGATGAAATGATGATAGCAATTATTGTTTCAAAAATTGCCTCGCTCAGTGTGAAATTTGGATCGAAGCCGGTATTTCTATCATACTACCAATATAAATTAACGGGGGGACTCCAGATTAGCTCTCTCGCATCATTAACTTTCAGACGATATCGCCCTTTGAGCGACCACTGGCGAATAGCGATGAATTTAGTAGAGAACCATATCGACTACCAACCAACCCTATTTACTAAAGTCTCCTGAAATAGAATTTATGGGTACCTAACGTATACAAAGCTTTTAGACATTACTCCAAAGATTATCTAATAAACTCTTAAAACACTACTATATGTCGGTACGTACGATATGTATTCAATCGTTGATTTTAGCCATATTGCACAATGAAATAGCGTACATGTCATTAAATCTGGATAATATACACTGACGAGCAAAAATAAAGGGTCGGTTACAAAAATGACTATAACTACAAAACCCGCTGTGATAGCTTCTTCGAGTAAAATGAGTTTAGTAAAGAGTTTTATTCTCAATTAAACTTTTTCTTGTTCAGAATAAAACTCTTTACTGAACTCATTTTACTCGAAGAAGCTATCACAGCGGGTTTTGTAGTTGTCGTCATTTCTGTAACCGACCCTTTATTTTTGCTCGTCAGTGTATTAAAATATATTTGCAATTCGGATTTTGTCTGCGAAAACAAATCACTACTTTTACTTTATAGAAGAGTACTTTCATAAAAAATTATAGGAAATCATCATCATCACAGTAAAACTGACAATAATAAGAATATAAAAAAATCAAATAATTGCATTCATATAATTGTTAGGAACAAAAACTTACGTCTAAGTTAGTAATAAAAATAAAAATATATATTTAATAATAAAAAAAACTCATTTTACAATACTCACTTTGAACGAATACATAAAAAGAACGCGTTGGATGCGGTTGGCGCAGGACCGATCTGTTTGGCGAGCCTTGGGGGATGCCTATGTAGGACGTAGACGTCTTTCGGCTGAAATGATGCTGGTAATGATGGTCTAAAAACAAAAATCCAATCACTCAAATACCCTAAGAAGTCCATCAGGACCCCAAAACAAGGGAAACAAACACCCCTCATAAACAAAAATCAAAGCATGCTTATTAGCAAAAACGCAGGGTAAGCCGGTTTAACGGTTGATTAAGTTTTAATCAGAGTTAATTGAAGTTCCGTGCCGTTAGAAATTGTGAGATCGTTTCAAGTGGCTGCGTAGGCTGTGTACACACACACACCGCTGCGGTTACTAAGATCTGTTCACACCCTAATGTGGGCTGAAGTTGTGTTAACGGTATTTAAGGAAATTATATTAAACTCAAGTAAGTACGAGTACTCGTATATAATAGAGCCGTGGTGACCTAGTGGCTAACCACTATAGGTCTAAACCTATGGTATCTCAAGCAGGGGGTCGTGGGTTCGAACCTGTGCTCTATAGGTCTAAAATTACATTTGAAATTTACCATAAGCAACCTGCACTGCACACATCTAAGAATAAATTCAATGAGGTGTGTGAAGTTCTTAATTCGCACTGGGCCCCCTTGGAAACTATGGCCCAAGCCCTCTCATTCTGAGAGAGACTCGGGAGGGCTGTGCCCTGCAGTGGAACGTATATAATAGCCTGGGATGATGATGATGAATTATATATAAATGAAGTTTTTTTTTTTTTTTTTTATTGGCTCAACCAAAAAAAATGCATTAAATTTATGACAAAAACTTCGCCAAACTGCAAAACAGTTTGTTGGCGAATACTACACTCCTTATTTTTAACATTATGTTTCTATACCTATACTCATACCACCACTACCTATACCCTATGATATTTAGCAATAGGTACCTACTATTAATTCAGTTACATCACGTAGTTTATTATATAACTTAGTTATGATACTTAATTATTTTATTCAAGGAAAGCATCTATCAAATACGCTTTGACTTTGGTTTTAAATGCTCCTTTACTAATACATTCTGTTTCAGGGAAAAGTTTATTGAAAATTCGCGGGATTAGATACGCTCTCGTTCTTTGTCCGTAGTAATTACAAGATCTTGGTTCCCTATAGCTCACACGCGACGTTATTCTTAAATCTAAATAAGTTAAAAGTAAGTCTTAAGTTAAATCTGTTTACAGTACCCGGCGGTCTTTGGAACAAAACTCGGCAAAATGTCGGCTTCGTAGAGCGTTGTCACACATTACTTGTAAGTAGCGTGCGACATCGCTCTGCGAAGCCGACATTTTCCGAGTCTTTTTCCAAAGACCAGTGTGCAATCTTTATGGCCGTTACTGTATTTTGCTACTACGTTATAGATAGGTGTGTCCAACATATTTATTGAATGTTTTCTTGCAGATTCCAGAATAGGTAGTAACATCTAAAAATGGCTCAAGCCTACCGCTTCTCCCTAAGGAACAGTAAACAACAAGCTAGTTAAATATCATATCCCCTGAAAAATTCGAGAGATCTTGGCACTACTCTATATCAATTTATAAAATACGTCTGCCCAAGTCTACTTCAGAGGTTTAGACTGACCGAAGTCAGTCAGTCGAATTTATAGAGACACATAAAGTAAAAAGGAGGAAAATTACACAAAAAATCATTGTCTTTACAATACAATACAATGACTCTTTATTGTACACCAGGAATAGTAAGCAATACAGAAAACAGGTACACAGAGAGAAAGATACAAGGTAAGCAATAGGCGGCCTTATCGCTTAAGAGCGATCTCTTCCAGGCAACCCTTTACCAGAAAGAAGGAAGGACTAGTTTACAGCAGGTGGTGCATCAACAGTGGATCAGAAAATTAAAACGCAACAAAAATAGTACATCTACTCATGCATATATAGTACTTACATTATAATAGGTACACGTCTAAAACAAATATAAGCAGTGGGATAAACAGACACATATAAATAAATAAATAAACTATAACAAAGCTAATTATTACAAGATGACAGATAGAGGTAACGCCACCAGAGTTGAGGCCACGCACACAACCACATCTCATGTAATGACAGCGGGATTTTGACGTTGTGTTGACGTTTAACGACAACACAACGTCAAAATCCCGCTGTCATTACATGAGATGTGGTTGTGTGCATGGCCTCAACTCTGGTGGCGTTACCTATAGTACACCTTAAGCATAGATTTAAAGATTGACAGAGATTTTGCCCGTCTCTGTTGTTATAACTAATTTAAAAAATAAACGCTGCGGTTTCCCGCATTATTTGTAAAGTAAAAGCAAACGAGATTTCATCATTTCATATTTCGTCGAAAATATCGAGTTACTTTACGAACCAATCTGCAAATTGTTCAGTTCTTCGTAATATATTTTTTTAGTTGGATCAGGATATTATCGTGAAGAAACTGGATACTAAATATTAATGTTTTTCCTATTGATTGAGGTACGGCAAAAACATTTTAGGATGCTGATGTAAATATATAACGGCCATTTATTTGCGAACATTTTTTAATCTTGGAAAACTCATTGATTTTTTATGTATTTAATGTTATTTCATTCTTATTTCCTCCTTCCTCCTATTATTAAAATTAAATATTTTGAAAAAGCGAGCCAAAATTAGTGAACCATAATAGAGATCTGGGTAAAATATAGACTATACCTACTTAGCCAAACTACTCCTAGATGATAATAATATCTGTTTTAATAATAAATCAGTAAATACTCTTATTCAAAGTCAAAGTAACTTTGTTCAAAGGCTATAAGCAACAACTTATGAATGACAAAGACTCAACCAGTGGTTTGGAAAAACCCTGTTGTTGAGGGAACAACCCTAGTTGACAGCTGTCACCTGTCAGGATGTTTTCCCTCGCTTTTGAACAATATGTCTGCCGGTCTTGTGTGGTCTTGTGAGAAGAATATTAAACGCTTGTAAAATATTAACTACAAAGTAATTTCATTAACTACCAAAAGAATACCCGTTTAGGACAATCCGGCAAGAAACTCGTCAAAGTATAATACTATATTATTTTTAATATTTTAGACATCTAAAGTGTTTAACACAACTACGGTTTTATTAGTGCAGTAGTACGTTATTTGCCACTAAGGAACGCCAATACGGATCGGATTTTTTTTCTAAACATCCCTAATTCATAGTAATGTTAATGTGTCATACACAGCGTAAGAAAAAAAAGTTGTCCCTCCTGTGGACATAACATTAGCGACTCCGGGTCAGCAAACTTAAGATTTATTAAGATTGGCCGAAAATTTACAAGGCGTTCCACACGCTGAAGTAGACACGACCAAAAATATTGATTTATTGAATCAGGCGTTACTTTGCGGAGGTTCTAGGCTATGTAACCACAAAGAACAGGTAGATAAGGGAACTAGATCGGGGGTATACAAGCTTACTTGTAATGACTGCAATGGGATATACGTAGGACAGACAGGCCGAAGTTTTAATACTAGATTTAAAGAGCATGTTTCGGCATATAGGAATGAGCATCCAGATAAATCGAATTTTGCAAAACATTTGTTGGAATCAAATCATTCATTGTTAGATTCAGATTCTTATGAAGTGTTACATTATTGCGGCAAGGGTTTGCGTCTGGATGCTCTGGAATGCATGGAAATAATTAGGTACAACACTATGGGGTCTATTATTAATGAACAGGTAAATTTAGTATCTTCTCCTTTACTGCGGCTTGGGTCTAATTTGAACAGTTAGTATTAATAAATATGCCTTATAAATAAATAAACAAAAATTCAAGGTAGTTTTATAATATGTCAATAAAAGTTAATTTTTGTGGGGTAGTTTGAGAATAAGAAAAATAAAGTGGGTACTTGTGAAGTTACAGTGACAAGTTAAAACATTTGTTTTGGTTTGTTAGTTTAACATTTGGTAGCATAGCATACGGTTGTGGTAACTCCGAGGATGAGCTCTGGTTGAGTTCGAAACGCGTCAGTGTAGCTTGGTGGTGGTGATAGTTGTGTTTATGTGATTTGTGTGTGTTCGTACAGTGTGGAGGTGGAGGAACTGCATGAACACACATTTCTTGCATAAACGTAACCATTGTAAGGTCGCGGGTGAGCAAAGTAATTGTTTTAGTTCAAAAAATATTGGTTATAGACCTAACTTTTGGCATGTCCCGAACAAAAAAATGTGTATGATCCTAATAGAAGGGGAGACCGAGGACAGTTGTGACAAATGAGAGTAGTGACAACGTCGATTTTTTAGAACTTATTAACTGCTGGCGAGCTCGCAATAGCGCGCGTTTTTTAGTTCAAGTCTCAAGCTATCAAACACGCGCTGTTGCAAGCTTGCTAGCAGTAAATAAGTTCCCAAAAATTGACGATGTCACAACTCTCCTCTGTCACAACTCTCTTAGGTCTCCCCTATCAAATCAACATAATAAAATCTCGTCAATGTACATTATGTTACACACGAATGCACTATCACGATGAGTGTAAGCCATACATTAAGCTAACATAACAACGAGGAAAAAATTACTAGACCAGCATAGCCAGCAAATTCTCAAATTTTATTCGATGCTGCTTATTCAGTAATTTTATAAAATTTCCCAATAACTTCAGCCCTCAGCTCTTTATACTCGTTTACTGGTCGTTAATTAACTTTTAATTAAAATCTATAGTCTTCACTTAGCTAATGGTTGCTTCGGCGGAATTTTGCAGCCACTTCAGTATATTTTACATCATTCAGGATGTGATCGATGATTTGACTGAGCCAAAACTTAGAATTAAGATCATTATGCTGTGTTATTGATAGACAATAAACATTACCTACTTAATTTAAACCAATAAAAAAACAAATAAGTACCTAACAATTTTTTTGAAATAAATATTACAAAAATATTTTTAACCACAAGTAAAAACTTAAACAAGTGAACAAGATTATGTTTATAATCAGTGATCGTAGATTTTATAGCATTTTTGGTGCAGTTCTAGGGTTGTCAGTAGTGCCCAATATTAATTTGTTTGAACCAAGAATCAAATAAAATCAAAGGCATTTCATCATCATCATCATCATCATCTTAGCCTATATATGTCCCACTGCAGCGCACAGGCCTCCTCTCAGAATGAGAGGGCTTGGACCGTAGTCCCCACGCGAACTCAGAGCGGATTGGGAAATTCAAAATCATTGTGTGGGCAAAGGCATTTAGAACTAAGTAATAACTTAAAAATTAATAATGTAGAGATGGTTGGTGATGAAATAAATGATTTAAGTCTCGTCTTGAAGACTGCCTGTTATCTACCTCTACTTTTATTAAGTTTTATGTTCTGTATTCTGTATTTTTGTGTCTTTTTTGAGGTGTGCAGTAGAAATCGAAAATACAGAAAATGTTCTTAGAACATGTAAAGCGCAACCCAATATGCATAATGAAATTAAAGGTTAATTGACTATATGAGAAAATGTCTAACGTAGTTGCAATAAATCCTTATCCCCTTAATTTATAGTTTATAATTATTTATGATTAGAAATTGATATACTAACTTTTCTGCTGTATATTTGCATAGACGGTATAATGTGTAATGGCAGTCCATAAATTTATAAGTCATTTTGTTTCTTACCATAGCATACCCTCCGAAAAATTTGAGGAATTTTGGGTTACAGTAGTAAATATTATACAAAATTATAATAATTGATTATGTAAAAAATTTATCGTTTAATTTTCAACGACAACATAATATTACATTAGTCTAAACGTCAATCATATTATATAAGTCGACAACCCTAGGTCGCTGTCGTGTGTCATTTGACGTCATCGCACCAAAAATGCTACAAAATCTACGATCTCTGTTTATAATATAACTGATCAAAAAGACTTAAAATATTATGTAATAAATAATAAATAAATAATAAATTTATTGAAACAGTAAAACTACATAAGTTCCGTACTAGGTACATATGATTAAGTTTGCACTCACAATTTCACTGTACATGATTACATGCAACTTAAAATTATCCGAATCACCTACACTAGGCATAAGCCTGTCCCGTAGAATGACACCTTAATTTGTTTGCCTAATAAAAATGTTTGAGCGTTAAGAAAGAATCTACTTATAGCTAATTACAAATTTGAATTGAAATAAATATAAATACTGAAATAGAGATGGAAAGAGAGTAGGAATGGGTGCAAGCGTGTTAATGTGTGTATTTGTATGTGTGTTAATGTGTTAAGAATAATTTCTCTGTTTCTGTGTAGTTTAACGTGCTCAGCCATCTTTGAGTTTTTATTTTAACCTCATTTAGGGAACATGATTGCAGGTTACAAATCTTATTTATCCTACCATATAACAAGAGACGTATATAAGGCCCTCGTCTTTTTGCAAATTTTGTCTTAACCTTTGGCAAGGGAACCCTAAACGTACGTTTTTTAAGCAGATCCTGGTGGATAATTTCGATATTAACAAAAATAAAATTACTGACATACTAACAGGCACTATTTGTAAAGTAATTATAGTCGTCAAGATTTTCCGAGATTACTGTAATCGAATTCGAATGTAGCTCATATCATTTCATTGGAATCAATCTATGTCTTGTTGTTTGGTGCTTTGCAGTGGTAGGTTTCACTGCAGAGCACAGGCCTCCTCTCAGAATGAGAGAGGTTGAGCCGTAGTTCCCACGCGGGCCCAGTGCGGATTGGGAACTTATAACTTGTGCGTATATCGCATGCTTAGTAATAAACGGGCTTAACTCAAAAATCGTGAATTATGGTAAATCGATTTTAAAGTTTAAACTTTAAACTCAATTTACCATAATTCACGATTTTGAGTTAAGGCCGTTTATTACCAAGCATGCGATATAGGCTGGGATGATGATGACGAGGAATGATAGGTTAAAGAAAAATTAATATATTATAGTTATACTAGCTGTTGCCCGCGACTCCGTCTGCGAAGAATAGGGGTATGAAAAATAAATGTTGACCGATTCTCAGACCTACCCATGCACACAAAATTTCATGAGAATCGGTCGAGCCATTACGGAGGAGTTTGGTAACAAACACCGCGACACGAGAATTTTATATATTAGATAACACGATGATTTTTAATCGGTGATCAGAAGTTGAAAAATATAGCTCCCTAGCCAAAATGGAATTAAACAGACGAGGTCTAAAAGCAATGATGTCTCTGTTTCATTTACAAAAAACCTTTATCGTTCAAACTTACTTCATCCACCGAATGCGTGGTCATCCTACATTTGTTGAAGTTAATTAGTTTCGTAAGTGTCAGTGTCATCGCTTTGGCGGGGAATTTGACAGGTGTCGCGTCAAAGTTTGTTTAAGAAACTGACTTGTCAAAGAGGTTTTAAGCTCATAAAATAAATCATGTGTAGGGTGACAACGTGACAACAATTTTAATTAAAAAGATTTTCTCAATTAATCATTATTAAAAAAATATAGACGGTTTACTAATGTTTCGCAAATTATTTTTCCCAAACTGATTCATTTGGTAAATGTTTCATTTCCCAATTGTTTATTTTTTCTGAAACTGTAAACTTTTCAGGATTGTTATAAAACAAACCTAACCTAACCTAACCTACAGAATAGTCCTGAAATATATCGTGAATAGTTTACAGTTTCAAAAAAAAATAAACATTTGGGAAATGATACATTTGGGAAATGATACATTTGCCAAATGAATCAGTTTGGGAAAAATAATTTGCCAAACGGAAGTACACCCTTCAATATATTCTACAGGATACTGATAACGGTCGAAAGACTAACAGAACCACCCATTTAGATTACGGAAATAATCTGAAATTTAAAAGACTAGGTACTTGATGTTTCTGAAATCTTTAAGTAAGCGTATTTTATTTTACAAAAATGAAAGGTTACAATGTTGAAGACAGTACATTGCGAAATAGTACTGGTTGTGAGTTTCAACAACAGCGTCACGAATACAACATTGTCTTACATTTTACCCTCAGGCAGATTGAGTACCGCAAAATTTATGTAGGTTCCGCTAACATTGTTTGCAGTGAACATCTATTTTGAAAAGCTTATTTTTTACGTAACAATTTTAATATACTAGTCAGTAAATTAAGAAGAACCACGACGACCTAACACAAAATTAGTGGGTAAAATCCATACTAATATTATAAATATGAAAGTGTGTTTGTTTGTTTGTCTGTCACGTAGAAACTGAGCGACGGATTGCATTGATTTTTTGCATCAACATAGTTAAAGGGCTGGAAAGTGACATAAGCTACTTTTTGTCACAGGAACACATCTCATTCCCACGGAAAAATAAGTTTAATTCTACTTCAGCGAAGGCGAAGCCGCGGGCATCAGCTAGTTAAAATATAAATACACGAACATTATTTTCTTAACCACAAGTAAATAATTACCTACTAAAAACATTTAAAATGGCGTTCAGTTACACTTGCCCAATCATCCGCTATAATAATCATCATCATCATCCCAGTCTATATACGTCCCACTGCAGGACACAGGCGCTTGGGCTGTAGTTCCCACCAGTGCGGATTGGGAACTTCACACACACCATTGAATTTCTTCGCAGGTGTATACAGATTTCCTCACGATGTTTTCCTTCACCGTAAAGCTCATGTTAAATTACAAATACATACATAAATTCCGAAAAACTCAGAGGTGTGAGCCGGGATTTGTACCCACAAATCAAACCACTAGGCCACCACGGTTCCCACTAGGCCACCACGGTTCTCTACAGGGTTATTTGTAATTCACTAGCATCCTTTTAACCCTAAACTCCTACCACTTAAACAAACGTTTTTTGTTTTACGGCTTTTGTCATAACTTAATACATATTATTGGTGTAATAACGTTTTGAAAATTTGAGATTTCCTCTTATTTTTACGATACTCTGTGTATTTGTATGGGAAAAAAAGTGCTTCATTTTAAAAAGTCGTAGAACAAAAAACATTTGTTTGAGTGATAGGAATTCAGGGTTAAGAGGAGGTCAGTGAATTACAAATAACCCTGTATAATAATATTCGGGATAAATTTTAAACTGTGTACATTCAACAGCTCCTCAGGACCGTAAAACTACACTTTCCCCACCTAAATCTTCTAGGGGCACTTGAGAATTTTCCCCAGGTACTGGCCGCAACATTAAACTAGCGTTAGCGTCGTCCTCGCAATACAATTTGACTTAATTACCTCATTACTCTGATAATTGGCCAGCACCCTAATAGCTTTGGGGCAAATTATAGTTTCATAGTTCTAAGGACAGTGGGGTGGATAGCGGTCTTATTTTTAGGACCTAAATGAAATTAGTTAAACCTAAGCATAGATGTAGTGCAAAATGATTTTCCTTCGTACTTTATCGGAAAAGTTCGCATTTATCGTGCTCTCTCAATTAGCTTCAGTGCCGTGTAGCCATCTTACATTTTTCACTTTGACATTTGAAGACATGAGTGGATGAAAGGGGTATGTCACAAAAACATTATTTCGAGTAAATCGCAGTTAAAGGTTTTTACGTTGTAATTTTGTTTTTAAATTGAATAGGGTATTGTTACTTTTATAAAAATCAACCAATTAGCCTGATCTATTGATTTTTTTAATAAATGCTTTTAAAAACATTTTTGTTTATAAAAAAGTACATAACCCCTTCTTTCTCCTTTAAGCTGTTCTGCAATGAAAATAAGTTAAATAAATGAAAGTGTTTATTGTAACAAAATTGATTTATTTAGTAGAATTTCATCGTAAAAATACCTGCATTCAGAATTTATAAATTTCAACTGATCCCTAATGTTTTCTTTTTTTTCTTGGGATATCGCATATGTCAGAATAAGAGAAAATAAAAGTTTGTCTCATAACATGGATGAAGGAGCGAACACTTTCTTCTGTTACATTCACTCGCACACTGGTAACCACTTCTAGAGTCATGTGCCCTTAGCACGTTCATTCACGAAGAAGGTAACTTATTCTTGTACATAGGTCCTTCATACACTGGGTTTTAAGCTGTTATAGTTTAAAAACATGAGAACTGATAGCGTTAGGTGTTGCATTATGACCTAGAACCTTCATTTATGGCATAAAACCGAAAATGAAAAAAATGCGACATAACCCCTTCATCCACTCACGTCTTCATTTGACACTAGACAATAAAGTTCCATATTAATGGATATGAAAATGTCAATTTAATACAATTATTGATTGACAGTTCGGGTGCCATAGTATTCCGATTGAGATCCGAGTTTTCCCGATGGAAAATCATTTTGCACTACATCTGAAAGATAGTTGGAAGAACATTTTTTTTTAGCTAATAACCCCTCTAATATGAACATGGATGGGTTTTTTTAGTTGGTATTTTATTGTCGTGAATCTCAACAGTCTAGACTTTACAAAAATTAGATGGAATCATCTTGGAGTCATGTCATTTAATTCGAAAACAAGGAAAAGATACATAAATAAACAAGGCCGAGGCTCTCGCTTTACGTTTGTTAATGGCATTACACGCCATGTATGATAAATTATTTTGATGATCAGCTGCAAATAATTGAAAATATAAATACATTTGGGCCTTTTCAATTATTAAGACCGCTTTAGCAAGCAAGCAAGAGCAGCAAGAGGTCCTGGGTTCGAATCCCGGTAAGGGCATTTATTTGTGTGATGAGCACGAATATTTGTTCCCGAGTTATGGATGTTTTCTATGTATTTAAGTATTTATTTATCTATATAAGTATGTTTATCGTCGTCTAGTATCCACAGTACAAGCTTTGCTTAGTTTGGGATTAGGTCGATTTGTGTAAGATTGTCCCCTAATATTTATTTATTTATTTAAGAACATGTTTCAGGAATTTAAACTTATTACTCAGCAACCACTCTTGCAGGACACTGGTACTGGAAAAAGTTGTAAATTTTTACTATGAAAATAATGCATAATGAAAATTAAATCATTGGCTAAATTTCAGTAAATAAATCATCAGCTTTACGTCGTTACCTTTATGAACTGTGAAATCCGTAAAACAAAAACAAAAGGATAAATGCAGCAAGCATTTAATATAATTAAAGCACACGAGTGCAGTAAGCGCCTCGCCCCATTGTGCAGCATTGTTGATTTATAATTGTTTTGTTCTTTAAAAGATTCAGTTTTCATTTGCGGGTCGTACGTTGCACTACCGACCCAGACACGACTTGACCCGCGACGCAAAAAGCGATTTCTCTGTTCATTGCACCTCCGAGGCTCTCGCTGTCCGTTTGTTAATGTCAATACACGCAATGTATGATAAAATTTCACGTAAGTCGCGTAGTAGTATCCGTGCCGGGTAAGGTAAATTGAAAATTGAACGGGGGCATGCTGTAAAATATAGAAATTAAAACGTTAACTCCACTTTCTTCGTAAAGTGATTTTGATGGTGTGATGATCAGCATATGCGTCCCACTGCAGGACACAGGTCTCCTCTCAAAATGAGATGGCTTTGGGGGTAGTTCCCACGCGGACCCAGTGCAGATTGGGAACTTCATACCTTCGCTGGTGTGTGTGAGGAAACCCTCATGATGTTTTCACCATAAAGCTTATGGTAAATTTCAGAAGTAATTTCGAGCATAAATTCCGAAAAAATCTCACGAAGTGCGAGCCTGAGCTCGAACCCACAACCTTTGCTTGAGAGGCCGCAATAGGCCGTAGATCAAACTACTAGGCTACCAGTACTTTTAGGTTTGATAAGGTGTCGAGCATTGATACGTTTACTTTATGTTATTATGTAAAAACTTTAAAACGTTTTTCAGCCTTGTACTTAGTTTATTTCGGACTGTAGTTCTACAAAAATTTAATAAAATTTTGTTCGTAGAAATATCCAACCGTGTAAAAACAAAAAACGTGTTTTTTGTATCTGCCAATAACATGGAATCTCACTTTGCGTGGCTCACTAGTGAATAGATTTTATAGGTATGTACAGGTTGTAACTACGATATTTCGTTTTTTTTTGTAATGCAGTGATTAATGAGTTGGGATGCAATTTGTTCTGTCAATTCGGGTCCTTTCCGTCTCGATGGAACTTGCAATAGAGAGAGAGAGAAGAAACACACAAATTTGTCCCATTCGGTGTCGAGACCTTTGGTCCGTGAGGTCCAAGCGCTATGAGGGCTATATCAGAAAACAGCAAAGAAGTCGACGTCACAGAATACCGAACAGCTACTTCAGGCAAAGAATTAGCTTAGCTATTCAAAGGGGGAACGCTGCCAGTATCTTAGGAACCTTGCCTGAGGGAACTCCTTTTATAACATACTAGCTTTTGCCCGCGGCTTCGCTCGCGTGTACCATGAGTATTCCAAAGAACCAAGATATCAAGCATACAGGCAAGCAAGCAAGCATGCAAGCATGCAAGCATGCAAGCATGCAAGCAAGCATGCATGCACGCAAGCAAGCAAGCGTGCAAGAAAGCGTGCAAGTAAGGGAGCAAGCAAGCCCGACTAAACTTCAGGTAGATACGGTCCTTTACAGTATTTCTTTATATACAATGTTTTTCACTATTCGAAAGCGGGCACTAAAATAACCAGGTTTGTTAATAATATAAAACCTATTATTAATTTCCCCTGTCCTGCATTAGGTATAATTCAATGTTTTCTTACCTTCTACGGAAACTTGAGTAACTGGAAGCGCTGTGTACCTACTTAGCATTGATTTTATACATATTATAGTATTTTGTTAAGGTGTTGTGTGACCTTACCGTTAAGAAGTTATACCTTCCATCATCAGCTTATCTGAATAACCAGAAAGAATACAACTAAAGGTCTATACGTGCATATGATATTTAAAGAAACTTCCTATAACTCCTAACCGTTAAGGAGTTTTACCTTCCATCATCAGCTCATCTACATGAGATGATGTCTACCAGACGCAAACACTTAAATAGCTTGAGAAAATATATGAAAAACATAAAGCGTGCCTACAAAATTTGAGGGTTGCCCTCGATTTCCCTAAGATCCCGTCAACAGATCCTGATTTGGTGACAATGGAACCATCTCAGGAGTATATTGTATTCTTTCGAATAAAAAAATAATTTTTATAATCGGTCAACAATTGACCAAGAAATCGGCGAACATACCTACATAAAAAAATACATAAAGTGGAATGCATAATCTCCTCCTTTTTTTGAACTCGGTTAAAGAGCCCTTTGCGGCCTATTTACAGTGTGAATTTATGAATTTTGAAATTATAGCTTTCTACAACCAGTAAAACGCAAAATCCCGTTTTTTCCCTTTCCCGTAAGAATTTCGGGAAATTCTTTCTTAGTGCTCCTCTACACTCCCCAAGGAACCCACTTGTCAAATTTCGTCTTTCTACGACCAGTAAAACGAAAAATACCGTTTTTTCCCGTTCCTGTGCGAATTTTGGAAAGTCCTCTCACAATGCTCCTCTACACTCCCCAAGCAACCTACATGCCAAATTCAGCTTTCTACAACCAGTAAAACGAAAAATCCCGTTTTTTCTCGTTCCCGTGGGAATTTTAAAAAATCCTCTCTCAATGCTCCTCTACACTCCCTAAGCAACCTACTTGCCGAATTTCAGCTTTCTATGACCAGTAAAACGAAAAATTCTGTTTTTTCCGTTTCCGTGGGAATTTTGGAAAGTCCTCTCTCAATGCTCCTTTACACTCCTCAAACAACCTGCATGCCGAATTTCAGCTTTCTACGACCTGTAAAACGAAAAATCCCGTTTTTTCCCGTTCCTGTGGGAATTTTGGAAAGTCCTCTCACAGTGCTCCTCTACACTCCCCAAGCAACCTACATGTCGAATTCAGCTTTCTACAACCAGTAAAACGAAAAATCCTGTTTTTTCCCGTTCCCGTAAGAATTTTGAAAAATCCTCTCTCAATGCTCCTCTACACTCCCTAAGCAACCTACATGCCGAATTTCAGCTTTCTATGACCAGTAAAACGAAAAATTATTTTTTTCCCGTTCCCGTGGGAATTTTGGAAAGTCCTCTCTTAATGCTCCTTTACACTCCCCAAACAACCTGCATGCCGAATTTCAGCTTTCTACGACCAGTAAAACGAAAAATCCCGTTTTTTCCCGTTCCCGTGGGAATTTTGGAAAGTCCTCTCTTAATGCTTCGCTACTCTCTCCAAGCAACCTACATGCCGAATTTCAGCTTTCTACGATCACAAAAACGAAAAATCCCGTTTTTTCCCGTTCCCGTGGGAATTTTGTAAAGTCCTCTCATAATCCTCCTCTACACTCCCCAAGCAACCTACATGCCGAATTTCAGCTTTCTACGACCAGTAAAACGAAAAATCCCGTTTTTTCCCGTTCCCGTGAGAATTTTGGAAAGTCCTCTCTCAATGCTTCGCTACTCTCTCCAAGCAACCTACATGCCGAATTTCAGCTTTCTACGATCACAAAAACGAAAAATCCCGTTTTTCCCGTTCCCGTGGGAATTTTGTAAAGTCCTCTCTCAATCCTCCTCTACACTCCCCAAGCAACCTACATGCCGAATTTCAGCTTTCTACGACCAGTAAAACGAAAAATCCCGTGTTTTCCTTATGACGTGGGAATTTCCGAAAATCCTTAAAACAGATTTTTATTATTATAATTACCTACTTCAATGTCAAACTTGAAGAGTCTAGTAATTATAGTTCATAGGATCCGGTTGAACTGAATATATAAATCCCGTTTTTTCCTTACCCCGTGGGAATTTTAAATAAAATCCTGAAATTGATGTTTTAACTAATATAATACCTACTTGTGTATCAAATTTGAAGAGTCTAGTTATTATAGTTACTGAGATAGGGTCACTCGGAATCGAATTTATAAATCCCGTTTTTTCCCGTTCCCGTGGGAATTCCCAAAAATCCTTCTTTAGTGGATGCCTACATTGTATAAGGTATCTATGTGCAAAATTTCAAGTCTCTAGATCCAGTGGTTTGGGCTGTGCGTTGATATATCAACAGTCATTTAGTTTATTTAGACATTTCAACCCCATCGCACCCCATCCAGGGAGATGGTATTTTACGTCCGCCACGTCGGATTTTAAAACCATTGTTGTTTTAATAACCAGCGACCTGATAAACCATAGAAACAACACCCATGTTGATTTTCAGACTTTGTTACCCCTTTTCCCCCTTTTAGGGGTTGAATTCTCAAAAAACCTGAAACACGTGTTTACTCATTTATCATTAGGAGTACTTCTGTGAAGTTTCGAATAAAATAGTCGAACGAATCTTGTTTCCCCATACAAACTTTGGACCCCCGTTTCACCCCCTTAGGGAGTGAATTTTGAAAAATCCTTTCTTAGTGCACCCCTAGACCTTATAAGGAACCTACATGCCAAATTTGGAATCTCTAGGCCCAGTGGTTTGGGCTGTGCGTTGATATGTCAGTCAGTCAGTCAGTCAGTCAGTCAGTCAGTCAGTCAGTCAGTTTCTTCTTTTATATATATAGATTTTAGGAATTGTTTTTTTTCCTTGTTTTTAATGTTCCTACTTTTAAATTGGGATAGTTGTAAGTATATACATTACATAGTTACTTCGAGGTGAATTTATATATTCTAAGTATGAATAAATATTATGTAGATACCTAATTTAATTATAATATCGAAATAAAGACGGCGGTAATTTTACGCAGTACGTTTTATCGTAATAATTTCATTAGCCTTTTACGAATGATATCGAGTAGAAGGAAGTACGTATGTATCTAATAATGACGGACCCAGAATACGGTTGAATAGATTGGGAGACGTTCGAACGTTCTTTGAGTGCTACGGTCTAATTACTCCGGGACTAATACAAGTCTTATATTAGTAGAAAGACAAGAGAAAAACATAATTTTTCTAGGAACTAAAGTAAATAAACTACCTAAGTATACTTGGACACGGATGAAGGCTTCCCTCAAAGACGTTATTATCTGTAAAAACGTGTCATTTTGTTTTAGCTCAATAGCTTTCTGTTTGTTTTCTTCTCTCGTCTATCTTAATCGTTATCTGCAGAAGTATTTTTTATAATCCTTCATAAATATCAACGCTTAAAAGGCAAAACGATTGGGATAAGTTAAGTATTTAGTTAAGAACATTTTTCATATTCGTTGTTCTATCACAGGATTTAATCGGGGCAGCTTCACTCTTCGTTTGTCGCAACCAATGCTTGCATCCTTTACTAGGTAGTTTGTCTTCCGCGGTCGCCCTTAAACTCTAGCGAGGGCTGCGATTTCATTTTTTAAATAATACTGCTGTAACTAAAACATTTTGAAAAAAAAAAACAAAACAGTAATTCTAGAGCTGGCGATTGAACCCCGGTATTCGTCAATCCGAGACGTTGTGCTAGAGTTGGTAGACCATTAGATACACCCACCACCGCAAGCCTTTTCATTTCTCGGCGAAATTTCACAATGTATTCTTGAGGCACATTTCTTAACGCATTCACTATTGGAAACGCATAAATGCGTTTTCGTGACTTTCGGCTAGTGCCACTGTCAAAGTTAGGCAATAATTTGAACGCATATGTGTCTCGAGTCTGACAGCCTGCTGCAGTGAATGTGTTAAGTTGCGAATTTTTGGTCATTTCGCCATCTATGTTCAAAATTACTCTAAATTTTTAAATTGTTTAAAATAACTTTTATTTCAATACAAGATGAAAAAACCCGCTCAAATAGGTACAATATTTTCGACACAATAAAAATATTTCGTTTCACTGCACCCTATAACATTTTATTTATAAAATTGCATATATCATGCCTCCATGCATTTAACCGTTTTCGAAAAACAATACGTTGCGGGTGCATTAATTAAAAAGTTACAATAAAACTGTCCCAGCTTCACAACTGTCTCGCTATTATGTGTCATTCCAAAATAGCTTTTACGCTGTTCAGAATAAGAGTGGTGTGGACGGAAAATTAATTTTATACGACCGTATGCAAGTGTCCCAATTAGCAGAGACTGCGGGTTGCTCACAGAAAGCATATTTGCATTGTGTGAGCGAATGCCGTGATACGAGAGACTAACATGGTGAGTTATTCGTCTTCCTCTTCTAACGGCATGAGAGGTTAAAGGTTGTCGATTTTGTAGGATTTCTAACCATTTTCACTTTTACTCATAATGCTGTTGACCGTCAATATCCGTTCTGCGAATGCTTGCTACAACAGATTTGTGGCTCATACCAAGGATGATAATAGACTGGATTGGCAGTCGCCATAGTCGAACTACAAAAACCGCAGCCGATCCGTACTAAGGCCACTGCCAATCCAGTCTATATCATCCTTGCTCATACAGAAAATTGTCTGAGTATCAGGCCAGTTTAAATACGACCGTTAGTTGTTTAAGATACAATCCAACTATGTAAGGTAGTAAAGTTAGTTTTAGGCTAAAAGACGACACAAATATTTTGGGAAATTATGTGAGGGAAATATTTTTTTCGTTACAAGTTTTCTCACTGCTATTTCTTGCATTGCCTTCACTCAATGATTACCAGATTTTTCTTTGTCATCTTTATAAATGGAGAGACGCTTTTTTTCGTTATAGTATCAATCATATTAGACGGCCGGATAGCCTAGTTGTTAGAGAACCTGACTACGAAGCTTGAGGTCCCGGGTTCGATCCCCGGTCGGGACAGATATTTGTGTGAAAAATACGAATGTTTGTGCTCGAGTCTTGGATGTTTAATATGTATTTATCTATATAAGTATGTTTATCCATTGTCTAGTACCCATAGTACAAGCTTTGCTTAGTTTGAGACTAGGTCAATTGGTGTGAATTGTCCCGTGATATTTATTTTATTTATTTATTTATATCGCCAATTTTTTATGTAGGTACGTAGGTATTCATTCAAAGAAGTGTATGTGTGGTTAGAATAACATACGTAACATCTAAATATTGCGATAAATAAAACAATACACTTAAACTTGATATCTGACCAGAGCATATTCGATACCTCCTACGTATACTGGTATAACTGCATAATGGTTAAGGTTTAACATTTAAGACTTAAGTTAAGCCTAACTTTAATTAAAACCTTATTCGTCCGAACGACGTAATTAGCCTCTAAAACATTTATATCCCATTAAATCATTTTACGGCACAATTACATGGCAGGTAACTCCAGAGATTGACCCAAGCGTAAATCTTTACATTTATGGCGGCGTAAATCTTACGATGAACCTGACATGCCCGTAAACTTACTGGAAAATTTTATGGGGTGCCCCCAAAGTGTCCTTGCATGCGTGACAATGTTAATATGAGCCGTGCCAATTGTTCGGCCACGGGAATAATAGGGATTATAGGGATTAGGGCCACCTGAAAATTTTGGCGCCTCTCAAAAATCAAAAAAAATGTACAATGGCTTATTAGAAAATGCTAATAAAGTGGTAACATAAATGATTTTTTTTTTTTTATGTACCTCCGATTTGACTTAAAGTGGGGATGATTTTTTACTCGTCTAATATTATAGTGTGGGATATCGTTGGATAGGTCTTTTAAAATCATTACTGAGTTGTGAAGACGATTTTTCGATACAGTGATTCGTTTGCGAAATATTCAAATTTAAAGTGCAAATTTTTGTTAAAATCGAGCGCCCCTCTAAAAGCTAAGCTGTTGGTTTGAAAAATTTGAAAAATTCATGATGGGAATAAACATATCAAATTGACAAGGAAATCTACAACGGCTATGTTTGCTTGAGAATTATTAGTAGTTTAAGTGTAAAAAGCAGCCTGACCTATAAAACATACCTGCTTGGGAAGCTCCGTATAAAATACAAAAATCTTAGAAAAATATTAAGTAGGTACTTGTTGAACGCAGGTAGTTCACGTCGTAACGACTGCAGAACCCTACCGCCACCTGAATCTATACAGTATTTAAAACCCCTGATTAATCTCCATCTCACTTGATGAAAATGCTAATGAGGTCTAAGGTGTGTCTCGCTAAATAGTTCAGTAGATGGCCTATACAGCGCAGGCTGAAAATCAGCGCCGCCGGCTTCCTAACCGGCAGCATTTATGCTGAGCCTGAGCCTATTGCCACGAAGTTTTTTTTTTTGTGTTTATGTTCTTCTTTGTGTTTCTTTTTATTTTGTATGGTTGTGGCAATAAATGGATTTTTTTTTTTTTTATTTTTTTTTATACACTCTAGCCTTGAAGAACCCTAGGTTGTAGACTATGGAATAAGAAAGAAATCCTTATTTCGCATAAGTAACGGTACATGTTAAAAAGAAAAAAAAAATACTATGGGAGCAAATTCCATGCCTTAACAGTTCATATTAGGAATAATGAAGGGAACCCCTTTATGCGGGGGTAACGGAATACTACCACATAAGGATGAAGACGCTCCCCCGCCTAGAAGTGCGTTGGTAAAAAAGAGATGAAGGATTTAAATCTTGTAATTGACACTCACCAAAATGTATCCGGTAAAATCAGTCAATCAAGCAACTCTTCGTCTATACGAGGCTCAGTAGTCATGTGTTTTTACATGCATTACACAAGTCTACTTAGAACTATAGGTATTAAAGTTGTTTGCTAGTCATACATAGTTATGAACGTTGCTAATTTATAAATAAACTAGCTTTTGCCCGCGGCTTCGCTCGCGTGTACCATGAGTATTCCAAAGAGCCAAGATATCAAGCAAGCAAGCATACAGGCAAGCAAGCAAGCATGCAAGAATGCAAGCAAGCATGCATGCACGCAAGCAAGCGAGTGTGCAAGAAAGCGTGCAAGTAAGCGAGCAAGCAAGCCAGACTAAACTTCAGGTAGATACGGTCCTTTACAGTATTTCTTTGTATACAATGTTTTTCACTATTCGAAAGCGGGCACTAAAATAACCAGGTTTGTTAATAATATAAAACCTATTATTAATTTCCCCTGTCCTGCATTAGGTATAATTCAATGTTTTCTTACCTTCTACGGAAACTTGAGTAACTGGAAGCGCTGTGTACCTACTTAGCATTGATATTATACATATTATAGTATTTTGTTAAGGTGTTGTGTGATCTAACCGTTAAGGAGTTATACCTTCCATCATCAGCTCAACTGAATAACCAGAAAGAATACAACTAAAGGTCTATACGTGCATATGATATTTAAAGAAACTTCCTATAACTCCTAACCGTTAAGGAGTTTAACCTTCCATCATCAGCTCACCCGGATAACCTGAAAGAATACAACTATCGGTCTATACGTACCTATAATATTTGAAAAAATATCCTCAACTCCTAACCGTTAAGGAGTTTTACCTTCCATCATCAGCTCATCTACATGAAATGATGTCTACCAGACGCAAACACTTAAATAGCTTGAGAAAATATATGAAAAACGTAATGCGTGTGTACAAAATTTGAGGGTTGCCCTCGATTTCCCTGAGATCCTGTCATCAAATCCTGATTTGGTAACAACGGAACCATCTCAGGAGTGTATTGTATTCTTTCGAATAAAAAAATATTTTTTATAATCGGTCCACAATTGATCAAGAAATCGGCGAACATACCTACATAAAAAAATACATAAAGTGGAATGCATAATCTCCTCCTTTTTTTGCACTCGGTTAAAGAGCCCTTTGCGGCCTATTTACAGTGTAAACTTATGAATTTTGAAATTTTAGCTTTCTACAACCAGTAAAACGCAAAATCTTGTTCTTTCCCGTTCCCGTAAGAATTTCGGGAAATGCTTTCTTAGTGCTACCCTACACTCCCCAAGGAACCCACTTGCCAAATTTCGTCTTTCTACGGCCAATAAAACGAAATATCCCGTTTTTTTCCGTTCCTGTGGGAATTTTGGAAAGTCCTCTCACAATGCTCCTCTACACTCCCCAAGCAACCTACATGCCGAATTCAGCTTTCTAAACCAGTAAAACGAAAAATCCCATTTTTTCCCGTTCCCGTGGGAATTTTGGAAAATTCTCTCTCAATGCTCCTCTACACTCTCTAAGCAACCTACATGCCGAATTTCAGCTTTCTATGACCAGTAAAACGAAAAATTTTGTTTTTCCCGTTCCCGTGGGAATTTTGGAAAGTCCTCTCTCAATGCTCCTCTACACTCTCTAAGCAACCTACATGCCGAATTTCAGCTTTCTACGATCACCAAAACGAAAAATCCCGTTTTTTCCCGTTCCCGTGGGAATTTTGGAAAGTCCTCTCTCAATCCTCCTCTACACTCCCTAAGCAACCTACATGCCGAATTTCAGCTTTCTACGACCAGTAAAACGAAAAATCCCGTGTTTTCCTTATCCCGTGGGAATTTCCGAAAATCCTTAAAATAGTTTTTTAATATTATAATTACCTACTTCTATGTCAAACTTGAAGAGTCTAGTAATTATAGTTCATAGGATCCCGTTGAACTGAATATATAAATCCCGTTTTTTCCTTATCCCGTGGGAATTTTGAAAAATCCTGAAATTAATGTTTTAAATAATGCAATACCTACTTGTGTATCAAATTTGAAGAGTCTAGTTATTATAGTCACTGAGATAGGGTCACTCGGAATCGAATTTATAAATCCCGTTTTTTCCCGTTTTCGTGGGAATTCCCAAAAATCCTTCCTTAGTGGATGCCTACATTGTATAAGGTATCTATGTGCAAAATTTCAAGTCTCTAGATCCAGTGGTTTGGGCTGTGCGTTGATATATCAACAGTCATTTAGTTTATTTAGACATTTCAACCCCATCGCACCCCATCCAGGGAGATGGTATTTTACGTCCGCCACGTCGGATTTTATAACCGTTGTTGTTTTCATAACCAGCGACCCGATAAACCATAGAAACAACACCCATGTTGATTTTCAGACTTTGTTACCCCTTTCCCCCCTTTTAGGGGTTGAATTCTCAAAAAACCTGAAACACGTGTTTACTCATTTACCATTAGGAGTACTTCTGTGAAGTTTCGAATTAAATAGTCGAACTAATCTTGTTTCCCCATACAAACTTTGGACCCCCTTTTCACCCCCTTAGGGAGTGAATTTTGAAAAATCCTTTCTTAGTGCACCCCTAGACCATATAAGAAACCTACATGCCAAATTTGGAATCTCTAGGCCCAGTGGTTTGGGCTGTGCGTTGATATGTCAGTCAGTCAGTCAGTCAGTCAGTCAGTCAGTCAGTTTCTTCTTTTATATATATAGATAAATATCACGGGACAATTCACACCAATTGACCTAGTCCCAAAGTAAGCTAAGCAAAGCTTGTGTTATTGGTACTAGGCAACGGATAAACATATTTATACAGATAGATACATACTTAAATACGTATTAAACACCCAAGACCCGAGAGCAAACATTCGTATTTTTCATACAAATATTTGCCTCGACACAGGAATCGAACCCGGGGAAAAATATACCTTGTTGAGTTTCTTGCCGGTTTCTTCTCAACAGGGTTTTTCCGAACCGGTGGTAGATTCTTCGACGTTCATAGGAGCATCAATTGATGCCTAAATTGAATAAAGTATTTTGACTTTGACTTAGAGTTTGACTTTGGCTTTGGACCTCAAGCTTCGTTGTCAGGTTTTCTAACCACCAGGCCATCTGGTCGTCAAAATATCTTATGTCATTTAGTCTATATCATTTTCAGCACGCAATCTAAATCACCCTTTGACGTTAATGATTAATGAGGCTATATTGAATCAATAGAATTTAATGAGATAAGTGCGTTCAATCTCTGGGGTGTAACAGACGCCGCGCGTCGCGATTTCAGTATGCCTTGATTGACATATTAATGTGACGATTAGAGGACATAATAGGCAATCATCATCATAATTTCAGCCGAAAGACGTCCACTGCTGAACATAGGCGTCCCCCAAGGCTCGCCAAACAGATCGGTCCCGTGCCATCCGCATCCAACGCGATCCCGCAACCTTAACCAGGTCATCGCTCCATCTTGTTGGAGGCCTACCTACACTGCGTCTTCCGGTCCGTGGACGCCACTCGAGAACCTTTTTGCCCCATCGGCCATCAGTTCACTGCCACTTGAGTCTGGCGATTCTTCGAGCTATGTCGGTGAATAGGCTGGTCATTGGTTATATATTAATATTCAACATTATTTTGACTGTTTCTAACAAGCTTCTACTTCTAACAAGTTTTTAACTTGCAAAGGAAATTAAATGTTTATTTGCTTAATAGCAAATATATTAATATATAACACTATGTGAACAAATGTGATGTTGAAATTTCTTATAATGAATATATAAGTTTCAATAGTGTTAGCTGCCCTATAAAAGTAGGCATGCAAATCTTTTGAATAAATGTAGTTTATATCATTATAATCATTAATAAAGATCAAATATTAACACAACTACTATTGCAACTTGTTTGTAAAGGTCAAAACTTACGTCTAGACGTTGAGCTATGTACCAAATTTCATCCAAATCCGTCCAGCTGTTTCAACGTGAATGAGTAAAACACACACACACACACACACACACACACACACACACACACACACACACACACACACACACACACACACACACACACACACACGCGCGCGCGCACGCACGCACGCACTTACGCACTTGCCATGATCAACATCATATTAATTATAAACATAACTGCATACTACATAGGACGCCTCACCGCTATAATATCAAATTTGTTAACGCAAAGTCCGACGTAAACCGCAAATCCCAGTTCCACACGACCGTTTATACACTCAACTTCATTACTAAGAGGCACAGATTAGTTGGCTACAATTTAAAGCCGTCAGATTTGTATAATCATAATTGGGGCTTTAGCTTACCCGGAGATGGGTCATTAAAAATTGACACAATACGGCCTGCCGTTAATAATGCAATGGTCGGCGAGCGCTAGCTCGAGCCATAGGGAAGGGAAGGGCTGGTTTATCGGTTTCGGCTATAATATCTAGCTCGAATATGATGGATTTTTAATCGGCGATTGTGTACCAGTTTTTCTAATTTAGTAATTGATGGTGATTCGTCACGTTAAAGTCGCAAACACAAGTGGATCTTAAAAATTTGGACACCTTAACGCCAGGTATGAAATAAATGCCGACGACGCCGGGTAATGGGTATGAAAGTGCTCCATTGTGACATTTAATTGTATGGGTAATTTTCGTGTCACATCGGAACTTTTCCGGTTAGTTATTTTAACTAACATTTAACGTGGTCTAACTTTTTGGTCTCTACCCATATAGAACCAAACTTTTTTATGTAATATAACTAGATACTATGTATCCACTCGTTATTAGTTTTAACAACATCATTAACTATAGGTATTTAAAATGGCGTGTGACCTTACATATTGGATAAAACTTTGACTGGTTATTAATATTCGTTAAGTTCTTAATACCGAATAAGGATCATAATGCTTTACTACATTATGCCTGTTTCTTATCTTGCTTTTCACTTGAAATTTTGCAAAACCCTTATTCCTTGACTATATTATAAAGGGAGCCTCTAAAATTTGAGCTTTCTAGGAACAAAAAATTGATGTTTTAGTTAGTTAGTCAGTGAAGCAGAACTTTTGTATTATTATTATAAGGGCTTATGGGCTTATGGTACAACAAATAATAAACCAGTATCAATTATAGGAAGGGATTTAGTATCGGTTTCGGCGATTATTTCTGTCTCGATTTTCGTATCTAATTACTAATCATTTTACAGTCGACTGATAATAATGGCATACACGCAATCATCAGGCCGATATAATGCATTAGTGTCATTGCAAAGATGTGATTTAGTGTTAGTTTTTCACATAAAAAACCCCATACAATTCGATACGCACTATAATTGCCAATGAAATTTGAATATCGACCAAGAACTTCCTTTATTATAAGGTTCAATGTCATTGAGTACAGCTTAAAACATCAAAAACTATTTTCACTTACAAGCCGACGACTTCGCCTCATGTCATAAACTCGCATTCGTGTCTTAATGACCCTTATTACGATACATTGCATAAAATACTATTTCAGGAATTTTATAAAACTAAACGCTTTTGGAATGCGTTACGCGTAATTTAAACGTAGCTAATTATTTAGCTTTTAGCGTAGTAACTTTTAGCTGACCGTGCCATGAATGATTAGTCTAATCACACCTTAATTAAAAAAATCTCTCAGATTTTCGGTGATTCAACCTTCTGCTAATAAAAACAAAAATATAATCGGTTTCGGTTTCCAGTTTCAGCCACACAATCTCTTTGGAGGTGAAGGCTCTTAGCGATTGTACCTACGTTAAGTAAATATAATGTCCTATCATAATGAAGCGGAATTTGAGGGTTGTGTCATTAATTTATAAGAAAAATATTACTTAATAAGTTTTGCAGAGAATCATTTATACTATACTAGCTTTTGCCCGCGACTCCGTCTGCGAAGAATTCGTTTATCACTATCCCGTGAGAACTATGCAATTTTCCGGGATAAAAACTATCCTATGTCCTTCCCAGGGTCTTTAGAAACCTCCATATCAAATTTCATCTAAACCGTTTCAGCGGTTTAAGCGTAAAGAGGTAACTGACAGACAGGCAGACAGACACACTTTCGCATTTATAATATTAGTATGGATATAAAAGTAGATTTCAATGCTCATTTCTTAAATATGTCTAAAATGGAGAGTTAAGAAAATTGTTTAAATTTAAAGAAAATAAGGTAAACATACTTACCAATGCTCGATACCTCAACGCCCAGTAGATGACAGCCATCTGTTACGTCTCTTACTATTACATAAGATTGAAGGTGCCATGTTTTGGGTCAGTGTCAAGCACAGGGACGTTTACCTTAGAAAATAAAGATTTTACAAATTCTAATTTCTATTTTTAACTACCCATGTGGTTTCGAATCCATCCATCCATCTCCTCTCCATTTTTTCAGTGGATGTCGTAAGAAACGATTAAGAAAATAGGTTAAGGTATATTGTAGGCGATAGGCTCGCAAGGCGTCACTACTTTACCACTTTAATTTATTTAACGTTATACCTAAAATTGCTTAAAGTAGCCACGAAACGTAAATTGTAGCGTTCCGTGTGCTCTGCTTATCCCCTTTGGGATACAGGCCTGATACGTGTGCACAAATTCTGAAGATACAGATAAAGTTCAATTAGTATTTTTGAGCTGTTTTGGCATTATTCAATTTCAAATCGAAACGCAATTTAGGGAGCCATACAATCAAATACTGTGTGTAAACGTCTATGATCTCACCAAAATTAAAGACCCACATGTTCTCCAGATGAGCAGAGAAAACATCCCTCAAAGCGAATCAGTGGCAATCGTCGCCTTTGGCAAAATACCTCGCGGATGGACATAAAAAAAGAGACAAACCCCGACTGAATTGAAACGAATGCCATTAATTTGCTCCTTGCAAAGACGTCATAATAACGCAGAGCACCCTATTACTTTTTAAATTGAGTATTTGCTGTTAGCGACAGGCATTTGTTTTTTAATTTGCTCCTTACTCGGGCTTAAGGATCGTCGTTTGTTTCGCGCAGTGTAGTGGCAGGTAAGCGTATAATGTCTTCGTTTTTGTTATAATGACGCACGATATTTCATTTTTTTTTAATTCTATAACATTCGTTTATGTTCAGGCCGTTAACTATCTAGGCCAGATGTTATCTTTCAATTGATTGATATTAATTTATATCTAGACTAATATTTTATGATTGATTCTCTATTTCGTTGTTGGTCCCAGTATTCTTGATTGGACACATAATTATGTTTCGACACATTGTAGTAAATGAATTATGCTATGACATACTTATTCCTCATCCACCCTGAATCTGAGGCCTTCACCAAATCGTCTGTCCATCTCGTTGGTGGACGTCCCACGCTACGCTTGCCAGTCCGTGGTCTCCATTCCAGAACTTTTGGACCCCAACGGCCATCTGTTCTGCGTGCTATATGGCCTGCCTATTGCCATTTCAACGAGCTAATCCATTTGGCTATGTGGCTTTGGTAGTAAAATAAAATAATATTTTACTAAAACATTATTTTAGGACTGTCCTAATTATTTATGCCAAAAACCACTAGAGCGAGTGTTAACTCGCCAACAAAACATTTCAAACCTCATGCCCATAGGTACAGATAGAGTTGGCATTTTTTTTTAGTTTTGCGTTAATTATTCAAGTTTGGCATTTTAACACTTAGATATGTAAGATTTTGAAAATGTGACACCACGAAACTTAGGACCCCTCCTGCTCCTTGTCACACAATGTCACACTTCGTCGAAACCCTTCCCCTTTAACGTATGACGTGCTTCTTGAAAGTTCTCTAACGGCGAAAATGGTTCCATCCCCTAAACGTTAGCCAGTTTTGACCTTTTTTTGATATTGTCACTATTGTGTCAGTCAACACTTAAACTACATAATTATGTTTGTAAATTTTATTTTGTTTTTTTTTTTAACTTAATTTTGTTCGTTTTATTGTTTTCATACAAAATGAATTTCAGCGATTTTATCCGTTTGGTACTAATTAATATTTCAGTAAGCAAAACTAACTAACCTAGATCTTGTGTTAATTGACAAGATATCAGGAATTGGTTGAAACTTGTTAACGTTTAGGAATTGGAAACAATTATCACAGTAAGAATATATAGGTTAGTTTGCGTTTTTACTTTACAATCCTCTCAAAAGTATCGCATTCAAAGTGCTCTCATTTACGAGTGATGAGAATAATTAACAAAAAGTTTCTCGCGGGAAAAAGCCCACAAAGGGATTTAGGCAGTGCTCAGGAAATACCTACCGCAGTTTGAGGTTTAGCCGACCTTTAATCTCAAACTCCTTCTATGCTTAAAGTAAATTCTAGAGCTTTTAAAGAAAATGCGGCCTCTTTTGTTTCATTTTCAAAAACGGTGTGGAGTTAATTTGTATGTAAATCAGTGCACGTTTTGATTAGCTTTAAATTCAAATGTGTATGACTCAAGTCATACACATTGTTTTGTTCGTGTCTCTCATGTGGACATGGAAAAAGTTAAGGGTCTACAGCCAACCCTTCCCGGGTCCCTTTTTGTAGCAGCACTAATATGTACCTACAATCCTATGTCTATGTCTATGTTTGTACTCTTATTTTTGCCTGTGTATGTGTTATTGTTGTTATAAAATAAATGTTTTTCTTTCTTTTCTTTCTTTCTTTTTTCAATATTTTTTAGTAAAGTCTACATCGGCGCGTGGGACGCCTGGCTAACTTTCGGCCTATTTTAAACCCCCGACACAATAAGAGGGATGTTTGACCGGTATGTGTGTGTGTCTGTCTGTCTGTGGCATCATAGCTCTTAAACGGGTAAACCGATTTGGATGCGTTTTTTTTTAATAGAAAGCAGGTTTCTTGGCGATGGTTCTTAAATATGTTTCATCAAAATCGGTTCAGCCGTTTCCAAGTTATCAGACGACAGACGACTTAGACGCATAATATGAGTGACATAATTGCGTTGGGGGTTATTAAAATTTTTAATTTATAGTTATAATAAATCTTAAGTTTGCTGACTCGGAGTCGCTAATTGTTTGTCTGACATTTGTTTTTTACGCTGTTTATGACCCATTTGAATATCTGTGTCTAAAGTAAGTATATGCATAAAGTTCGGAAAACGCTGGTAAGTTAAAACTACAGCAATAAAGAGTACTGGAGTATCAGATCTGGTTTTAATTAAAAACTTGAAGATATTCAATGCTTCGTTATTGATACTATCGCTTGCATGGTTTACACGATATCAGTTTTCTTTAAAGACACTTGTAGTTTTGGGCTTGTGATGTGGGATATTGGAAGACCTAGTTAAAGTTGCGGGAACGCATTGGATGCGGATGGCACGGGACCGATCTGTTTGGCGAGCCTCGGGGGAAGCCTATGCTCAGCAGTGGACGTCTTTCGGCTGAAATGATGATGATGATGACATTGGAAGACAAGTAGCACTAAGGAGTTTTGAGCAAATGTTGATGTTTTGATGTAAGATTATGATTATTATACCTATACTTACAAATAATGGGAGCGTGCGTGTGTGGCGCAGCTATACTTCATTTAATTTAGAATTGAAAACCACAACATCATTATATTGCGGCTCGTCAACTATTTCTTACCTAGCAAATAGTACAGTACAATAGTCTGGGAGCCGCAAAATAAAATTGTTTTAATGTTACTTTATTTGCGTGTCGTCAATTGTTACTCTAGTACAAATTGTAAAGAGATTACAGTTCACGAGCCGCAATATAATGTTGTTGTGGTTTATAATTCTAAATTAAATGGAGTATAGATGAACAGATTTGTTAACCTTTAAAATATCGCTTTCTCAGGAACACGTTGAGGCATCAAGTTGGTCTAGAAACTTGAAATTCGGTGCGAAGATCTTATCTATTAGGGATCCTTTCGGATACACTTTAATTCGTAGGGATGTTTTGTATATTTGGTACGAAGATTATAGCACAATCAATAAAAAAAAATCAGAAATCTTCAATTTTAATGGCTGTGTCTATGTCGGTATCCAATGTAAAATGAGCCCACATAACGTACATTTTACTTAGCAGTAGGGCTCGGCATATATTGGATTTTATACCTACTACGGATTTCTCGGAGCACGAGTGCAACTCGTACTTGGCCGTTTTTCCGGATGTTTGGTATGTAGAGCTTATTCCAATACTAGTTGTTCCTCCCGACTTCATACGCGAATAATTTATTTACTTCGCTATCCCGCGGAAACTATGCAATATTTCGGTATAAAAACTATGTTAAAGTACTTCCCAGGGTCTCAAACAATCAGCGGTTTAAGCGTAAATAAGTAACAGACAGACAGACTTTCGTATTAGTATAGATATTCTCATAATATGTATTTACACAGGGCAAATCCTAAATCTGAACAGTGGTTCAGTGGCATGCAACTGCAAAATTTCTTGTTTACACTCAGTGGAGTGTAAACAAGAAATTTTGCAGTTGCATGCTTCATAGAAAATATTAATTAAGAGGGTATGTATTACAATACCGAAGTACGAAAGACCGAAAGTATTAAAACATCGAATGGGTCAAAAGACCGACATGATTTTTTTCTGAAACCGTAAAATTTTCAGAATTTATTAATACGGCATCATACAGAACCCATTAGGTTAGGTTAGGTTAGGTTTGTTTTATAACAATCTTAAAAGTTAACGGTTTCAGAAAAAAATCGTGTCGGTCTTTTGACCCATTCGATGTTTTACTACATTCGGTCTTTCCTACTTCGGTATTGTAATACATACCCAATTAAGACCTAGTCTAACTGTAGGAAATTCCCATGGGAATTCATTCAATCCCAAAAATTTAAATGAAATGCCAGACCAGTGTGCGCAAGCAAACCCGCGGGCAAGGGCTTGACTAGTGAATTGATAATGTGCAATTTTGCAAGTCAATTTTACAAGCCAATTTGCTTGTGAAAATATTCCGGGGCAAGTAACACTCGGGAAACGGGAAAATTGTAATTGAATAAGGAATTATGGGGCTTCAGACAGCCGGAGACAGGTGGCTACTAATATACGACTTCAGACGAAAATCTTATTCCAGTAACGGTTTGTTTAGAATTTTGGGTGCCGTACCTCAAAAGGAAGAAAGGGATCCGTATTGCATTTCTTCGTTGCATGACTGTATGTCAGTCTGTCTGCTTGTCTGTCAAACTCTTTTAATCTGAAACCCAGAGACCCAGGAGATCAGTGTGAATAGGCTGAAATAGTGAGCTACATTTTCGGCCGCATGCGAACTTACCATCATTTAAGATAGATTATGTTATCCTTCGATGATAATTCATGCCAAATTTCAAGTGTATTTTTGCACATAAATTCCTGTAACAGATGCGAACCCACGACACTCTCCTTGAGAGGCCATCAGTCAAACCGCTAGGCTACTATGGCTGCTATCATTAAACCATAAGACTATTGGTCATTGGTATTCACATTAGGTAGACCATTTTGATTTAGAAAAGACGCGTTTTGGTTTTCTTCATCCACATTCCTACTTCGTCCTCAAACCCACTTCGTCAACATTCTCATTTCATCCATATTCCCATTTCGTCCTTTTCCCACTTTGTCCACATTCCCACTTAGTCAACATTCCCATTTCGTCTACAATCCCACTTCGTCAACATTCCCAGCCGATTTTAATGCGGTTTTCGCTATCACTTAGCTTAATTCTTAGGGAAGATTTTATCTTGAAAAGAAAAATACTTGCTAAGGGTGCGGGTCAATGGGACAATACTATTCAGATACACTACCAATTTCGTTACTATTTTGTTATGAAATAAGAATGTGGACGATATGGGAATATGGACGAAATGGGAATGTTGACGAAGTAGGAATGTGGACGAATTGGGAATTGATTGTGGACGAAATGGGATTGCTGACGAACTAGGAAGTTGAGAAAATGGGAATGTGGACGAAATGAACCTAAACGATTTGACTTTTTTTTCGAAATCGAGTCATGTTCGGAATTAGTAAAAAAGCACATCTGAATAACGTAAAAAAATATCAGATGCATCTTTTTTCCGTTTCTTAGTTCGGATGCTCATCAGTTTTCGTTAACACCCTCGGCATCTAAGTTAGCGCGAACAAAACACCCGTCAATATACCATTTTAGCTCATAATATCGACGCAAAGAGCGCTTATCAAGGGAGTTGCCTAGAACTTCCTTTAAAGGCCGGCAACAGATTCTGATCAGTGACTCTCCTTGAGTTGTTGATATTCATGGGCGGTGGTGTTTTTTTCCCATCAGATGGCTTGTCCGTTTGCCCCCCCTCTCGTTATAAAAAAAAACTAATTTTTGCACATTATTTCTGCCAGTTTCTGGGAGCGAGGTGTTACACTATAATTACCTCGTACAGAAGACCGACCGATCGATCGACTGACCGACCGACCGACCGACCGACCGGTCCGACAGATGGCCCAATTTTTGTAGTAAGTATCTAAAATACTATCTATGAGATGTAGAAATCTGAGTGTTGCTACAAAACTAATTTACAAGATTAATCAATATTGTTATTTTTTACTCTACCCATTATGTTAGATTCAGAATCAGAATTTGTTTCACTATGCCTTGCCTAGCGGCATACAAATAGCGTGCATTAGGTAGATATAGCATCCAGCATGCTCACTTATCACAATAAATATAATGTCAAAGTTACAAAACAAAGAATTACAATTTCAATTTCAAATTTACATAACATTATGATTATATTTGTTATTTATTAGTGTATGTCAGTCAAGTAGTAATTGACACAATTTTTCACCTCATTCAAATGATATTTTAAAACGATGTAATTTCAAAAATTTAAGAAAAAAGTCAAAATTTATTGTGTTTCTTGGTAAGTACTAAAACTATGGCAAAAAAACAGTCCCATAAAAAAAATATCAAATCAATTTGCGCTCCATTACAGTATGTATCGTAGTGCCTAGGTAAGTAATCGCTGTAAATGGAGCCGGAGACCTGGTGATCTGACACACATAGGACTTTCCTAATTTGGACACCAGTCTCCCTCTCATATACATTATAAAGCCTATCATTTACACTTCCATTATACGAAATAAGTTCCACATACATTGTAACGTAGTGAAGAAGATATCAAATAAAGTTTTTATTTTCGTTTTATCCCTTATAACTTCTTAGTCAATTATTTATTATTTTAGCTGAGGCTGCAGCCTGCGCTTGGCAACTCTCGTCATAATGGCTTAGTGGATCGACGCAAAAGAATTAATAAACCATCCCCCAATCCGCCTACCACACCCGTTTGATTGCCTCCATATAAAATTTAGAGGGCTCATCTCGTTACGTCACCTGGGACGAGATAAGTAATACTTTGCTCTCTTGTTCCGCTTCATCTGTACTTCTGGGAGTTAGGATAATTCCATTTAGCTGGCTTAAGTTCGTTATTTTAAGAAAGCGCGTGTGAAATGGCCAATTCTGGTGAAATGTATTTATTGTCTATTTTGACTTTGTATTTTCAGTTACTTAGCTTAGTTTAAAAAACATTACAATTTTATGATTCTTTTAAATATCCTCTTACCAAATATTTTAACTAAGTGAGTGATCCTTCTGTACGCTAGTACTATTAGTTATTCTGTGGTATATAAGTACGATACGTATATATTTTGAAGAGTCACGAAAAAAACTACAAGAAAATGCGAACTAAAAGCTAGCGAAATTAGAGATCACTTCCAATTTTGTTATTCCAACAAACCATCAACATTCCTAAATAATTAAACCGTGCTAAAGAAACCACTGAACCGAAAGTGTACTAAAAGTTATAAATTGAATGGAAATCCTAAAAAGTGGATCACTTTGATCGGTTCCACACCTCGCTGCGCTTGAATTCAATTTAAACTTGTCCGCGAAACTTGAGTACGTTTCAACGGGCTCTAAGCGAAGCTAGGCTCGATCTCTATTATAATTTAACGAATTCGTAGCAAGGAATAACCAATATCGATAACTATAAATTAAAAATTTTAAATCCCCCTACGCAATTTGGTCGCACATAATGTTTGAAAATAAAGTAAATGCCCATTATGCGTCTAAGATCCCTTCCGCAGCTAACAAAAGAGCTTATAACTTTGAAACGGCTAAACCAATTTTGATGAAACATGTCTAAGAGCCATTGCCAAGAAACCTGCTTCCAAATAAAAAAACCGCATTCAAAATCGGTTCACCCGTTTAAGAGCTATGATGCCACAGACAGACAGACACACACTCACATAGCGGTCAAACTTATAACACCTCTCTTTTTGTGTCGGGGGTTAAAAATAGCATTTCAACAATCAGAAGAGTGCCAAGCTTCAACAGTGGCGAAGTGGAACGTGCTGTGCACCCGGTATCGGAGATCTGTGGCGAACCGGGAATCCGCCGGATTACTGCCGGACAGCCAAACGGCCAGTTATAAATAATAGTTCTGGGATGTTGGTACGAGTAAAACTGAAGTAAATAGCTTTATTCCAGGTCTTGATTTACTTCGGAAATGAGTAATTAATTTATATTTAAATAAATTATTCATTTAGTTTGCACGGAAAATAATGGGCATACCATACCATATATATAGGTGAGCAAAGATGCGTCTGTGCAACACATGAGTTTACATATTACCCTCCTTTTCACAACCACATACTTATAAATCACAAAACATTATGTATGTAAAACTCTTTACTATACATAAAAACATGAAAATTGACAGTTAAAAAGAGAAACAGAGTACAAAGGCAAAGGTGCGTAAGGGTATGTTACGCAGACTCAACCATCAGCATCACTAATACAACACGAGATGTTAACGCATCTAAAACTCTACGAGTTCGTTTTAAATTATAAATAAATAATAATAAAATAAATAAATATCACGGGACAATTCACACCAATTGACATATTCCCAAAGTAAGCTAAGCATAGCTTGTGTTATGGGTACAAACAAACAAGGCAACGGATAAACATACTTATATAGATAGATACATACTTAAATACATATATTAAACACCCAAGACCCGAGAACAAAATATTCGTATTATTCATACAAATATCTGCCCCGACGCGGGAATCGAACCCGGGACCTCAAGCTTCGTAGTCAGGTTCTCTACCTACTAGGCCATCTGGTCGTCTAAAATTCCTAGAGCACCTAGCTAAGAATGGTAGGTAACGGAGTAACAAGGTAAAAACTTTTAGTAGATTTGGGACTGAGTTTTCAATAACTCTTTTCTATATTCTTTAAAATCAATCTACAATATATTTTCGATAAGGTACTAGCTTTCTCCCACGGTTACGTTGTCGAGGAAGAATAAAAAATTGGCTAGCTTTTTATCCTGTTGGAATTTCGAATAATTCTTTTTTAGTGTATCTCTACGATCCACAAAAATGAGTCTTCCAAAAATTTTAGCTGCAATCGTTCATTCAAACTGTCCGTTTTCTGTCTGTCAGTCATTCGGTAATGTTACTTTTTATTGATAGTACAACATTGCGATTTTTTTCCATATTTTTGTACTACAAAGAAGGGATAAATACTTAGACCTAAGGTGGGTAACTTTGGCTCATATAAAAACCAAATATATGGTCTATAGCCCGACAAGCTCACGCGACGCTCGGCAGAACCCTGTCGCAGGGAGTCTCTGCTGATTGTTTTTAACAAGTGCGGCAAATGCTGACTGCGACAGGGTTCCGCGGAGAGCCGCACACGAGCTTGTCGGACTATTATAAAATACATAAATTCGTTTGAGGTCAGCTACTTAAAAACCGATCATATGGCAACGTGGCATAATTTAAATGCAACTTTAAAACCGTAGCCCTTATTGTCTAAATGTGCTTGGAATCACAATCATTTTCACTACCTATTTCTTTCTGTCACACAGTATAAGGTAAACGCAGAAAGAGTCGGTGAATGCGATTGCAGCGCCCGTGTGTTTAGACAATACGGCAAAGAGTATTGTTACTCAATACGGCCCCAGGACTGAGTTAATCACAATAACCAAAGTCACCCTTCAGGGCCAGAGTAACCCGGCCTTACGGTTTTTTTTTATTCAAGTGCTTCTAGATTTTTCTTAATTTTTAAATAAAAAAAATATAGCCGTCACAATTTTCTGGAGTAGATAAGTCACGTAAATGTTCTCAGTTACGTCCCCAAGACACCGCAAGCATTGAGATCATCATAGCAGCAAACGGAGAAAAATTGCGTGTACACAATAATTTGGGAAATGAAGAGTTATGATATGCGGCGACTTAGCCACGCACTGGATTAGACATACGAATAACAGGGCTGGCTAACATTTGAATTTTGTAATTCATTTATATCATTCGTTAATATTTTCTTTTCTCTGAAGTTTGAAAAGAATAATAAATGAAATACATAGTAAATGTTATTTGATGTTGTAATGCAATTCTCTTAGAAATCGTCAACTTTAAAGGATTGTTATAACAAACCTTACCTAAACCAATCTGTAGATCACAAATGTAAATAAAAATTCGTCTAGTAAATAGTTTCACCGAAAATTATAAAATTATAAAGTAAAATAAAATGACCATTAATTTCGTGCATTATGCTTTTTAAATACCTATTATTTGTTTTGATACGTTCCCCTTTTCAAGCAAAGGGTTCGCGGTTTCGAGTCCGGGCATCGCACCTCTGAGTTTTTCGAAACTAAGTATTGCCATTAGCTTTACGGTGAAGGAAAACATTTTGAGGAAACCTCACAGCAAATTCAATGGTGTATGGTAAAGTTCCCAATGTGGAAACTACTGCTCAAGTTCTCTCATTCTGTGAGGAGGCCTGCGCTGCAGTGACACGTATATAATTCAAGATAATGAGCACTACTTTCTATTCACGTCGAGATCCTTAGTTAAATCTATAAACGGTCCAAAAGAAAACGACCTTCGAGAAAGGAGTGTAGCAACAAAAACTAGATCGACTCGGCAAATTCCGCGAAGCAGGAAAGTGATGACTTCGCAATTTGATAATCTGGTTAGTTTTTTAAGCATATTCACTTATTAGACAGCTCTTTGGGTCATTAAATTTTTTAAAGGAAGCCAATTTTATTTTGAACAACGGAAAATCTATTTTTTTTGTGTTCTAGAGTCAGTTATTTTTAAAGGCGTTATTTTAGTCTTTGACAAACTGAAAAAAAAAGATAAATTAAAAATAGACTCAAACAATACCAACCTAGTTAAGTATGAAAAGTGTTACAATAACGGACCTCAAAATGATAATAACAATCAAATTTAATTGTCGTTAAATCTCACGATCGTATCAATTGCGTTGGAAAGGGGTAATGCAACTTAAGTAGGAACGATTTTTGTTTAAAATTGGCTTACCTGAGGCCGTATTGTCTAACGCTTCTGTCGCTTGCCTTCGCTTTCACCGTCTCTTTCTGTCATCCTTTTATACCGTTGGAGAGAAAGAGATAGTGATTGCGAAGGCAAGCGTCAGAAACGTTAGACAATAAGCCTGCCGTACAGTTTCTCTACTCTTCTTCGCTCGTCCCTAAAATACAACGTCTTTCAAAATACTATATTAACTGACGTCCAAAATAAATCATTCCAATAAAAAATTACTTCCTTGAGAAATCTTCGATTTTGTTAAAAAGAATAAGTAAGGTAATGTGATATTTTGGGAACGTGGTATTTTAGGCATTAGCGTTATTCGAGTAGAACGGTCGCTTACCGTTGTCGTGTCACTGCCCCATTTTAGTTTTATGTAAAACTGGTAAAAAAATCGAAATTGATGTCATCGTTTGAAGTTAATTTGTTAAAGTAACTATGTTTGAATTTATACTCCATTTAATTATAAACCACAACAACATTATATTGCGGCTCGTGAACTGTAATCTCTTTACAATTTGTACTAGAGTAACAATTGACGACACGCAAATAAAGTGACATTAAAACAATTTTATTTTGCAGCTCCCAGACTATTGTACTGTACTATTTGCTTGGTAAGAAATAGTTGACGAGCCGCAATTCCAATTCTAAATTAAATGATTTATAAGAATAATGTATCTACCGATTGTGCCCGAATAAACATATGAACATAACTTTTTGGGGGTAGCCCTAACCGCATAGCATTTACTCATTGTTACTGTGTCTTACATTAGTCGTCGTTATGCCACGATTACGTGACGTTCCAGATTCTTTGTAAATAACAAATAAGCAAAACAGTAACCGTGTTATGCCATCAAAAACATAAATCTGAAAAATGTTAGCCAAGTTTAATACTAAATATATGCTTGATTGTGGACTTCGGCGACAAAAGGATTGGGATTTTTTGGAATTCCACGGGTGAAGATCAAAAAGTTTAACCACGTCAATTAACAGTTAACTTACTGATTGGAAAAAGTTCAGTTTTCAACTAAACTTTCATACTAAACTTCTTTCCTCGCACGACGAAGATCTGGAATCAGCTTACTGCGGCAACATTCCCAGAGCGTTACAACTTAGGGGTCTTTAAAAAACGAGCCTACCAATTCCTAAAAGGGTCGGCAACGTATCTGTGATTCCCCTCGTGTTTTGATTTGAAAGAAAGCCCGAATCCAGCAGCTGAACGTGTGTAATGTTTAACCTAAATAGGAAAATGCAATTATAAATTGCCGGAGCACAAATTCATGAAAGAAATTTCGCATTCATACAAAAGTTGCATGCAGTTATTGGCAGAAAACTGGCCGTCATAAAAACGATGCAGCTTCAATAGTTTACAACACTCGCCATCATACTTCATTTTCCCAATTCCAGCAAAAAAAGACCTCCACTGAAATTGCTTTCGCTCGATTTCAAAGCGAAAAATATTCAGCTCGCCTTTTCCAAGCGTTTCAAAACTGCTAGTCTGCAATCAAGGCGGATTGAGATTCAATATTAAGGGAAAATATAGTGACGCGACCAAATTGCAGGCCTTTAGTCGCCTATCCAATGCTAGGGAAAAATGAGTAGTGGCTCCGCGCCACTACCACAGATTACATAATAGTTAGCAAGTAACAGATGCGACACTCGTGTTTGACAGCCGCTATATTCACCTAGCATCTGGCTGTCATCCCTCATTAACCACTACTTCTCATATTTTGTTGTCTAAATGTTTTTCGAAATAACGGCAAAATATATAATAATATATTTTCTTTCTGTAAATAAAAGGCAACCGTTACTGACTGATCTATCAACGCACATCCCAAACCAGTGGATTGTGCTGAAATTTGGCACACGGGTAGTTATTATGACGTAGGCATCCTAAGGAATTTTTCGAAATTCTCATGGGATAGGGAATAAATGGGATTTATATACCAGCTTACTTATACGTAAGTGTAGGGGTCTATTTGGTTTCACTATCCTTTTGCCAGCTCTCGTGGGACGCAGATAAAGTCGCGAGCAAGAACTAGTCACAATAAACAGAAGCATAGACGAAGAAATAATAAACAAATAGCTTGTTGTCTTAGGAGGTTTACATACTTTAAAGTTCCTGTTCCAGGTTTATTTAAACCAAAGTAGGTTAAGCTAACAGTTTCCAGGCTGATACGCTTTCAGGAAACGGTCCCGGTTTAGTTTAACTAACTTTAGGATGCACTTCTATAGAAGCGGAGACATATGAAATCGACCAATCACATTAATTGAAATCTACGTCACATTCCAGTAATGCACAGTCTAATTTTGACGAAACCTGACGAAACTTGTTGTGGATGAAAAGCAATTTATTATTTTTATGCGAGTGTGTACGAGTGTGTGTTTTGTTTTGTTTATTTGTAATTTTCCATATTTTTTTTAAATAAATTTCTATTTTGATAGTGATCTCGCTTAAAGTTTGAAACCGCAGGTAATAGGAAATACGAAAGACTGAATAAAATATCAAAATGGTCAAAATACCGAATAGTTTTTTTTTTCTGAAATCGTTAACTCCTCAGGATTTATTAAAACGGCATAGTATAGAACCCATTGGGTTAGGTTAGGTTATAGAACAAGATTCCAGAGCTGCCAGAATAATAATAATAATCTAATCTAATAATAATCTTGGACAATCATAAAAGAAAAGAAAGAAAGAAAAATATTTATTCGTGACATAATGTTAAATTAGCAAGAGAAAAACGGTAACAGATACAACATTATGTAAATAATAAAATAAATAAATAAATAAATATTAGGGGACAATCTTACACAAATCGACCTAGTCCCAAACTAAGCAAAGCTTGTACTATGGGTACTATATGACGATAAACATACTTATATAGATAAATAAATACTTAAATACATAGAAAACATCCATAACTCAGGAACAAATATTCGTGCTCATCACACAAATTAATGCCCTTACCGGGATTTGAACCCAGGACCTCTTGCTTCGTAGGCAGGGTTACTACCAACTAGGCTAAAGCGGTCGATATTGTCACGAAATGGTCCCAACTCAGCATTATGTAGGCCTTGCAGCTGACGCTGGTCTTCCGTTAGAACCATTTTACCCACAATTCAAACGTTAAAACTGTTACTGAAAGCACTTCGGTATTTTGACCTAATCGATATTTTAACAGTTTTGGTGCACCAGCTTCGCAAGTAACCGAACGTTTTCATCAATTAACTTGAGTATGTAATCTGTGCCTAAACTCTGTCCTTCATATCTTGCTTCTAACAATCCCTTATAGCAACAAACGACGCTATCACTTTGTATCCAAGCGCTACACAAGATCAAATCAAGTTAGTCTTAATAAGCGTGTAACGTCCCCATGTAGCGAGATTAGAGACACCCCGACAGCGCTTACTCCAACAAGGTTATAACTCGACGCAGTCTGCCACAGTTGCTTTGTGGCAGATTGCACTCAATCTCAGCGTGGTACTTTATCAAAGTAACGGTTTACCTTGTTTAATCTGCCAAACTCTATATTATTACAAGACAATGTATGAAAAGAATAAGGAGTGTTGTGGAAGCGAATGATGTCAGGATCGTAGCATGTGGATGCTGGGAAGAAGGCGTCATTATAATGTATGCAACAGTCTTCAATTACTCACTTGATGGACAGTACTTTCAATTAAGAATTATTTGGACGCCTATAGATAGGCGTAGTGTCCTTCAAAGCGTTAAATACCATTTGTTCCACGAAATCTAGACCTTTTAAAATCGTTTTTTTTTCCGGTTGCGCTGGAGGGGATTACAAACCGCATCTCTTGGGTAAGGTTCTTTAATTTTTTGCCCAAAAATTTTGCCCATCTGATCCCAACTGTTATTTTTTTCTGAAACTATAAGAAGAAACTTCAAGATTGTTGTGTCTAACCTAACCTAAGTATAGGGTTCTACATATAGGATAGTCCTGAGTTATAAACTGGATAGTTCACAGTTTCAGAAAAAAAAAACAGTTGCGAAATTAAACAACTGGGAAATGAAGTGGTTCGACTGCCATACAAATCCCCGACAGTTTGCATTGCTTCCACAGACTTGATTTCAACGCGATTTTTTGGGGATAGTTAGTTGTGGACATATATAATGGACCCACAAATTACAAAATGGAGAGGATCTATCACCTAAATTGCAGTAAAATGCAGTAAATTTCGAAGCAAAAAGAAAAGGCAGGATCCCCTTGGCTAACCGTGCCGAGCGTGTTACCCAAGTGTAACCATTATACGCCCCTGACCAACTCACTGCGAAAAATTGATCACTCGCATACCTACTCTAATGGTGCCATAGGTGGTGGTAAGAAGGTGTGGTTTTAACGTTCTTAAGAAATCAAGAAGTCGATCGTCATTACTTTTAATGAGCTCCCAATATTTCGACAAAGTTGCATAGGTACGTCAGAATTAGCGGATTAAATTTTACGTTACCTAAATGGTCTACATCTCGTATCAAATATTTTTATTTTTTAAAACACTTAATTTGAAATGTTTAATTATTTCTCAGTAACATTTCAAAAATTTTGAGAGAGCTTAATTATGAATCTGCTTAGTTTTTATTTTCTTTAACAGCTGTCGCGGTAAGCAGATGTTCTTGAAATTGCAGATTTTATGATGTTAATAAATTGGAGCATTAAACGAGTGGGATGATATAAAAAGTGTGTTTTTACTAGCTTTTATTCAACTTGCAAAAATTCACGTTTTCATCATCATCCCAGCCTATATACGTCCCACTGCTGGACATAAGCGTCATCTCAGAATGAGAAGGCTGGGGCCGTAGTTCCCACGCGGGCCCAGTGTGGATTGGAAACTTCACACACAGCATTGTATTTATTTGCAGGTGTATGCAGGTTTCCTCACGATGTTTTCCTTCACCGTAAAGCTCATGGTAAATTTCAAATGTAATTACGCACATCAATTCCGAAAAAATCAGAGGTGCAAGGCCAGATTTGAACCCACGTACCTTTACTTGAAAGGCCATAGGTCAAACCACTAGGCCACCACGGCTATTTTTCACCTACAAATCCGTACTAAATTTCTAGTCAATCTGATGATTGAAAATCATGATTGAAAATCATCAGATTGACTAGAAATTTAGTACGGATTTGTAGTTTAGATGAAAGCGAACTAAAGCGACTATAACGGACCAAACAGATACAAAAATTCAAATACATTGTCAAGAAGACCTAGTACATAAGGTGTATTATAAAATTAATGTATATCTGGTGGAAAGACACCCATATTGTATAGTTGGGCTGTTGGGCCTGGTTACCTGAAACATATAAATGACTAAAACATTATAATCGGAAAAAAATACATTTTTTTTTACAAAAATCGGTAGTATCAAATGCACAACACATTAAAATTCCTTTTTCCATTAAACACCTTATACTAGTAAGTACACAATTTATTTTTATTTTAATACCTTATACTTAATTATATAGATTTACCTATTTTATGTTTTTATTTTACCAAACCAAACGCCACAAACGCATGAATACGCATGTGTATTTATGTTAATGAGTTTGTTGCGTTTGACTTTGAGACAAAGGAACTATGGTCACACACACTAAACTTTTTATTAAAGACCTGTCATCGCGTTTGATTTTTGCTTCAATACGACCTCAGGGCTGGTACTTACCTACCTCTCTCAAAGATTAGGAATAGCAGTTCAGAATGTTACTGCGCCCATTGTCTTACTGTGCCATAAAATCTCGACGACGTTTTTATTTTGTAGTATTAATTTAACTTATACCTACTTATTGTAGGTACTTTATAATATTGTTTGAATAATAAACCAAATATATAAATAAATAAATAATATTGAAAGAACTTTTTATCCAAATTAAAACGTAGTAATAAAAAAAAAAACATACAGACGAATTGAGAACCTCCTTTTTTTTTGAAGTCGGTTAAAAATACTCTTGCGTTTAAGTAAAACCACCAACAATTTTCTTATTTTCATATTGGCGATGAAACCCAAGTTGCCTCTATTTTCTATTGAGTATACTTTAAAAACTAGACATTTATCCTTAAATAACATGTACGTTTTCCGTGTGAGATGTCCAATTTGCTTGCATTGTGCACCCTCGACGGAGTTCTCGGCGTTTCGCAGAGCTTTATACTTTTGCAGCATTGATTTTGTCGTGTTTTGGCAACAACCAGCAAATTTCATGGAGAATAAAGGTGGAAAATATTCCGGCACAAAATTAAGTACGATTTACCCCAAAATACCTATTTAAAAGTTAGGAAACGAGACTTAGTAAGTTATATAAATTACTTGAATAGTTGGATACCAAAATTTGAAAAAGGTAAACTAAGTACTTAAAAACACTCACTTTTCATTTAAAAATTCTTCATTTTAAAGAAGATAATTACAAATAGCAATCGTTTAAATACAAAGTGCACTGCCTGCGACTTTATTCATATAGATCTATACTGTGTAAAAGTTATCAAAGTTTCCTCCTCAGAACATTATGGTAAGTTTTGATATAATTCGAGATAAATGTCAAGGAATTTATGTGAAGTTAAAGGGGGGGGGGTATACCGAAGTACGAAAGACCGAATGTATTAAAACATCGAATGGGTCAAAAGACCGACACGATTTTTTTCTGAAACCGTTAACTTTTTAAGATTGTTATAAAACTAACCTAACCTAACCTAATGGGTTCTGTATGATGCCGTTTTAATAAATTCTGAGTAGTCAAAAGACCGACACGATTTTTTTCTGACACCGTAATTGACCCATTCGATGTTTTAATACCTTCGGTGTTTCGTACTTCGGTATTGTAATACATACCCAAGTTAAATATTCCATTGGTTCTATCTTAACTCCTTTTGCAAAACTAGTTACGAAATAAATTAAAATTCACTTTACTGAAAATCAAGACTCTTCTTCTTAGAGGAAAATGTGTTAATCACCAGCGGGAAAATAACCTTTGATCCTTTAATATGACGAAAAGTTATTCTATGGCCGGCCGTTTTGCTAGAATTAATATGCAATTTGCATGTTAATCGTCCATTTGACGGAAAATCGTAATTTTCGTCAAGATGAAGTTTGTAAGGTCGTAATGAAATTTCTCGACGAGCTTAATTGTTTCTAATTAACCAGTCCGAGTGAATAATTCGACTTGGTGCTGTATAGTTTTGGTCGTTACTCCGCGATATAATTGCGAGGTCCGTTGGGGAAATTAAAATGAGGGTTTTTCTTTTCTTGTAAAGTGGAATAAACTTGATTGCCTACTTGGCCTACTAGGATGGAATCTTTTCGCTGCAAATGTCATGTTGACATTTTATACATCGCCGAAAGAAATCAACGTGAAATTGAATGTGAAAAGGTTCCCGCTTGGAACGTAATTGAGTTACTTCGACTGTGCCTTTCTAGCATTACCTATTCTTTTTTACACGACTGCCCAAAGAAGAGTAAATTGTGGAATAGAGTTAGTGAAGGGGTTTAAATTATTACATGTGAAACTTCTTTTCTTAATTCGACCATGTTTTACTGACTGGAGCTCGTTTAATTTTAAAAACATCGTGTTAAATTCAAATTTCTAATTTTACTTTTAAACTAGGAATCTTTATTAACCGCCTTTAAACACGAAGTGATTATCAATATACGACACAAAGAGAAGCATTTTTAACTTTTTTAAGTTTGACTATCCAACTAAAAAGTAGTAAAAAGTTTACAAGGGGCGAAGACATCGACAACCATAAACCGCCATACAATTATAAAATAGTAACGTGACAGTCTAAACCAGTGCAGCTAGAAAGTTGAAAGTTTTCTTTAAAATTATAAAATCTTTTCGAAATTCGCAAGAGAAGAAGCCGTGAGATAAAGCAATATTAAAATTAACAGAATTAAGAATCTTGTTAGCCAAAGTACGACGTGGGCAATGTTTAATTTTTAATATCAAAGACTTTAATTTGCTTTATTTATTGTGACGCAAAAACATTTATTCATTTTTATTTTATAATTTACAACAAACATAAGATCAAAACAATCTTAAGAATTCCCTCAGTAGTGCCGCTTGGTCAACTTTGTCGGCGCAATAGCTATAAAAAATAAGTAGGAGTGAGATCCATCTCTGGTAAGTTGGCAAGTTAGATTGACTTCTTCACAAAGTTTTTGTTACTTTGAAATTAATCCGGCAAAGCTTTACGCTCATAAAAATACTAAAAAATACTGCTTTGAGATGAAAGAGGAAATCTTAGATCGTATACCTTATTTATTTTAGTAATTTTATTTTTTTGCTACGGAATTTTTACATTTTTGATAATTAACAATACAATATTAATTCTTACTTATTGTGTTAAAGAGATTATTAAGCTTCCTGTTCTTTTGTTCACCAAAGTCAAAAACATGGGCCCATTTCCATCCATATATTTATGTATGTGTTGTACATGTGTGTTGTTGGTGTCTTTCTTGATGTAAGTACCAATTCTGACATTTTGTGTGTTAGTTATGTATACCACCCCAGTATTTGAGCCCGACAGTTGCTGTGCTTTACCTGTCGATGATTTTTTAATTCTCGTAAACCAAAACACTTCATTGTTTCAAGTCCTTAATTTTTCTGAGCAGATCAGACTACATTTTGATAAACCTTGTCCCGTTTGGTAACCAACATTTTGTAACCACTTAGTACGCCACCTGTGGTGGCCGTCTTTAGGCAGTTACGAAATTTTGGTTACGAAACGGGACTAAAGGTTTGTAAGGACCATACTTACTTACTAGTTGGGCGCAGCGACCCAAAATGGGTCTTGGCCTCCGACACCAGACTGTGCCATGCTTTGCGATTTTGGGTCAGCTCTAGCCAGCTAAAGATCCTTCTGGACCTCGTCCCTCTAGCGGTACCTGGGACGACCAACCGGTCTACGTCCACTCGGTCCTCCCAAGTACGCTCTTTTCACAGCTTGATCCTTTCTCAACCGTTCCACGTGTCTAAGCCTTCGAAGTTTGGACAATTTGGTCTCTCCAATAATATTGGGCTCGAACACTGGGTCTAGGTTTTAGATCTAGGTCTTAGGTTAGTGTGGTTGCATGCAATAAAAACTTGACAGTCAGACTTAATAGTGCATTTGAATAAAATCTCGGCGTACTTTCTCCAATAAAGCAACAGTGCATTTCTCAGGTGCAACTTTTGCCGGCACGATATTTCCGAGGCGATGCTGGAATATTGCAACGGAATATGGAATGAGAAATGTAAATGTTCCTTGAAGGAATCTATGTAAGTGAAATGCCGACGGAATTTTCAATAATCGTCTAATATTGTGTTTACTTTTATGACAGTTGGGAAGGAAATTCGTTCGCAGAATTAGAATCATGGCATGCCATGGATAGGGTTTTATGGAGCATAATAAAAACAAAGGAGGTTGTGGCTTAAATTTCTTATTTTCGATTAATGCGCGTTTTTTTTTCATAAAAAATAATGTTCATAGGAAACAATATGCAATAAAACTAACATCAAATGTAAAAAAAATGTTTTACTCGTTCTTACAGCGTATTTTTTGTTGCTTGTATTTTCTAGAAATGGTTTAGTACGTTTATAGAAACTAACCCGTTAATTAACCTTTTAAATAATTGATTTTTTATTCATTTATCATAATTAACCAACCAACATGTCCTCTACTTTAGGAAACAACCCGTCGAATATGTATCTGCTACCAAGCTGCTTACTGTAGCTTTGTTCCACGTATTTCTTTTGTCCATTTTGTTTGGTTTCAGTGTAAATAAATCCTTTTCCCCAGACTCTGTTTCGGAATGAAAAATGTTGTTGATTATTGAAAGGCTAAAATGTTGTTGATTAATACTTTGTGGACAGGTATTTTAGAAAGAAAATTAAAATTAGACACATTAAATTTGACTTTACAAATTATGAACTGAAAAAATTACTGTGCTCAGCCGCGACGTTTGAGAATTTAGGCCGCGACCCATTCATTCATATGGAGATTCATTGATCTGGACCTCCGCATAGTAACGCCTGCTTCAATAAATTATTTACAAATGATGACCCATCACATAATGGGCTAGACAAGCCGTCTTGGAACCTCTATCTGTACCTACAAATACCCCTCGATTTGTGGATCTAATTAACGTATTGCCTTTTCGCTTGTTGGATTCACTCAAAGTGGATGGTGACACCACACCACCAATCGACCATTATATTTATTTGCGTCGACAAGGAATCAAATCCAGGACCTCAAGCTTCTCAGTCAAGTTTTCCCCGGTCCCCGGTACCCGGTCGTCAATATACCGGTATAGATGAAAGACTATGCTGATTTACAAGTAAAACAATGACGTAAAATTAAGTTTATTTAAGGTAAAAGTAGCTAGTGTTGGGTAGTGAAGTAGATAATTTTATTATGTACCCTAAGCCAGGCGCATAATTCCAGTTCAGCAATAAAGCACTAATTAATCAGTGACATTGGTTTCCGTTCAATGTCCAATCAAACCGATCAAAACCCTAGCCAAGGGATTTGACCTAGCTCTGGTACAAATTGCAACTGGACATCAGTTTCAATGGGTATAATTACATTAACCACTGCACTCCTTCAAGTCAGAGATGAATCAGGGGGTTAGTTGAGCTTTACATTGAGACTTCGAATTCCATAGAGAATATTTGCTTTCAATTAAAAAAATGATGAATTTCATTTAGTGATACCGTAAGTACATGTGCCGTACAGCCTTTGTTTGGAAATCACACTGAGTTAAAAGGATATTATTGTACCTATAAACCACTCAACCATTCAACCAAATTATGGGTGAGGCCACACGAGCGTAATTTTGTGAGTCGTTAGCGGCAGAATTTCGGTCCGCGCCATACAATATGCGGGCCATCACGTGACACTCACTCACGTAACACAATGTATGGCACAACCGAAATTCTGCCGCTCACAACTGAAAAAACTACGCTCGTGTGGCCTCACCCTATGATCGGACAAATGGGTGTCATTGTTGGCAATAATATAGACATGACTCCAAAGATCAATTAATTATTTTTACCTGTAGTTTAATTTGTATACTTCGTAAAATATTAATAAATAAATTAAACACAGACTTATTGTGTAGATTTATTAAAGTAAATAAAAAATATTTTTTCTAAATTTTCAGGGGTAAGTTTGTTCCTTTTCACATCCAAAATATACTTATGAACTGAAAAACTCCGTTCGCAATCTACTGAAGTTAACGGAGCAAACTTAAGTAGTTTAATGGGAATACCGTTATGCCAATGGTTTTCAGAGTCTATTTTGTCTTCTAAGTATTTGATGACAGTTTCAAAATCTGGATTTCTTTTAAGTATTGCTTTCATTTTTCCTTGCAAACGGATTCCTATTTCTCCTTGTATACTATCCAGATTATTTAATTATTTTTATTTATTTATTATTTATTAATGTCAATGTCAAAAAATGATTGTATTTTTAAGAAGGAAACCAAAAGAGGTATGATATCGTTCTTTTATTATCCCATTGAAGTCTTAGCAATAGGCTAGACGACTAAAAAATACTGTTTAGTCCGTCAGTTAGATTATTAAAAAATATTGTACACGTATTTTTTCTTTTGTTTGACAAACAAAAAATGAGGAGGATACAGTGCTTAGAAGTTTCGAGTGACGTCACTATATGGTACAATTTTTACCTAAGGGTGACGTCACAAGCCCCCACTCCGGAAGTTTGATGATCTATATCTTTGTCGTTTTTTAATAATTTGATAAACCAAAAAATACGTGTCCCATATTTTCCCATAATCTAACTGACGGACTAATTAGAATGACAAATTTTTAACCCAGTCGTCATCCCTATTATCACTAAGAAATCAATTAATTCATTAATTAATCTTTGGAGTCATGTCCACGTTATTGCGAGTAATGACATCCATTTGTCCGATCTCTGAATATAATAAACGCGAAAGTTTGTATAGTTATCTAAGAGAACTTTGTGTTCAACACGTATCATAGATACCCTGCTTAGGCTTTTGTAGGCTCTAAAAACATTTTTCAGGAGCCTACAAAAATAAGCAAGACGTTTCCAGATATGGCATGGAGTGAGATTAGGTAGGTATTACGTACAGGAAAATTCCACGTGTAAGAAAACAATATAGTCACGTATTCGTTGTTGCCAATGTCACAGGGATAAGGCGCGTCACGAAGGTTGTCAAATTTCAATCTTGCTGTGATATAGGATTATGTACGTGTATATAGTGAGATCCTCCTTCAAGTGAAGAATATTGTCATAACGGTATTCTAAGAGTTGTACAAACAACACGATAACTTTAGACTTACACATTAATTTAGACCTGGGGTAAGACTCTCATTACCATGCCGGCCTATACCTATACATCCCACTACAAGGCACACAAGGTGTGTGTGTGTGTGTCTGTCAGTCTGTCTGTCTGTGTATCTGTCTGTGGCATCATAGCTCTTAAACGGGTGAACCGATTTGGATGCGGTTTTTTTTTTATTTGAAAGCAGGTTTCTCGGCGATGGTTTTTAGATGTTTCATCAAAATCGGTTCTGCCGTTTCAAAATTATAAGCTGTTTTGTTAGCTGCAGAAGCGGTCTTAGACAAATAATGGGCTTTAACTTTATTTTCAAATATATGTGCGACCAAATGGGTTGAGGGTTTTTTTAATTTTTGAATTTATTATTATCTAGGTACTGTTGTAGTGCCGTTATTTAGCGGTCATTCGAGGTTTTACAGCGACCTAAAACGTGACATTGGAGAAACATCATTGAAATATCTATGGATATCACGCCATCTTGTGTTCATAGAAAACTATTCTGTGACGTCATTAGACGTTTTAAAAGTTTGCTCGCTTTCGTGACTTGCAACAACTGGGACTAATGAATGACCAATATTTTAAATTAAGTAATCTTTAAATAGGCTAGACGACTAAAAAAAACTGTTTAGTCCGTCAGTTAGATTATCAAAAAATATTGTACACGTATTTTTTCTTTTGTTTGACAAACAAAAAATGAGGAGGATACAGTGCTTAGAAGTTTCGAGTGACGTCACTATATGGTACAATTTTTACCTAAGGGTGACGTCACAAGCCCCCACTCCGGAAGTTTGATGATCTATATCTTTGTCGATTTTTAATAATTTGATAAACCAAAAAATACGTGTCCCATATTTTCCCATAACCTAACTGACGGACTAATTAGAATGACAAATTTTTAACCCAGTCGTCATCCCTATTATATCACTAGACTTACGTTACTAACTAAAGGTTGCTTTGATGTTGCCTACGTTGCTATGGATGCGTATATCCACCAATCACATTAAATGGTCCACATAGCATAGCTCAGGCTAAATCCAGGAACGACCCAATACGGTTTGCGATCGGTAATTCAATCGTTTGCGAGAGGATAAGATTGGGTTGAGCTTGGGATGAGCCTTATTTTTCTGTTAAGTCACTTTGTAAATAAGTAAATGAATAAATAAATAAATAGGGCTCATCCCAATCTCAGCCCCAACCTCTCGAAAACCAGTTATTTTTGGCGTTTCTGAATAGCAGTTCATCCCTATCCTCTCGCAAATGATTGAATTAAGGCTCGCAAACTGTGTTGAACTGTGTTCCTGAATTTAGCCCCTGGTGGTAACGGGTTCAACTAAGCTATGCTTTAATTATATGAAAAGACTAGCTTTTGCCCGCGACTCCGTCCGCGTGGAATTAGTAATATGGGCAGCTTATTTTTTTATCCAATTAATTTTTTCATCAATTATGGCTCTCCTTAGTTCCTTCCGGAAGAAGTGAAACTTCATAATAAACCAACCCGCTCCCAATCCGCCCCCAACCCGCTCCTAACCCGCCCCCAACCCACCCCCACCCACTCCCAACCTGCCCCCAACCCGCTCTCAACCCGCCCCCAACTCGCTCTAAACCCGCCCCCAATCCGCTCCCAACCCGCCTCCATCCCGCTCCGAACCCGCCCCCCTACCCGCTCCCAACCCGCCCCAACCCGCTTCCAACCCGCCCCCAACTCGCTCTCAACTCGCCCCCAACCCGCTCCCAATCCGCCCCCAACCAGCTCCCAACCCGCTCCCAACCCGCTACCAACCCGCTCCCAACCAGCCCCCAACCCGCTCCCAACCCGCTACCAACCCGCCCCCAACCCGCCCTATTTAACTGGGCTATCTAACACTGAAAGAATTTTTCAAATCGGAGCTGTAGTTCCTGAGATAAGCAAAAACCCCCGACTTTGAAACATTCTTCCGCTCCGCTCCACTCCTATTGGTGTTAGCGTGATGATATTATAGCCTATAGCCTTCCTCGATAAATGGGCTATCTAACAGTGAAAAAATTTTTCAAATCGGAGCAGTAGTTCTTGAGATTAGCGCGTTCAAACAAACAAGCAAACAAACAAACTCTTCAGCTTTTATAATATTAGTATGAAAAGATACGTGCTCTGGACGCGTGCTGTAGATGTATGCTCTAGATCTTCCTCGAAGGGCTACATAGCTTAGCATTAGTGTAAATGGTCAAATAGTTTCGCAGCGTAGCTTTCACACTTTAGCAACATAGCTCCGTAGCACATCTTTGGTGGAAAGGGACCCTAATTTGGTCCCAAAGGAAGACCAGCGCCGTTCGCAAGATCGGCAATTTTTTGCCGATTTGGCACCATTTTGTGATACACGCATGTTATTTTATTTTTGTTTTATTTTTACTTTTATTGTTTTTTTTTATCTATGTTATCTAGATTAACCGAAGCCGCGGTGGCCTAGTGGTTTGACCTATGGTCTCTCAAGCAGAGGGTCGTGGGTTCGAGTCCGGGCTCGCACCTCTGAGTTTTTCGGAATTAATGTGCGAAATTACGTTTTACGGTGAAGAAAACATCGCGAGGAAACCTGCATACACATGAGAAGAATTTCCCAACCGCACTGGTCCCGCGTGGGAACAACGGCCCAAGCCCTCTCATTCTGAGAGGAGGCCTGTGCCCTGCAGTGGGACGTATATAGGCTGGGATGATGATTATGATGATCTAGATTAACTATTTTTTTGTCACAAATAAATGTCACTTTTTTTCTTCTTCTAATATAGATCGAGTTATTCATGATGACGCGTGCCGTAACTCTTATTGCAATGTCATTAATGTCTAATTTTGACAAATTCATTCAGTCTTAGTGAATAGCACTAGCTAGGTATACACGAGAGTTTACGGAATTTCTCGACACATTCACGTACACCGTCCCGATATTATAGTGAACCTAACAAAAGCATTTATTCAAAATAGCTCACACACAAGAACTTAACAGAAAGGCAAACTTAAACAAGTCTACGTAACTTACCTTTACTCTAACAAGAAGGTACAATATTGAGAAACATAGTTTACTTAGAAAGTCATTTAGAATACAAATAAGTATTTCCAAGTACGTGTTTGTATTACCAATATAATGTATGTATTATCTTATCAGTGACCATTTAAAAGTGGTATGAATGCTCGACCAAGCAAGTTTGTAAACTACCAAGTAAGTAAACTATATCAATGTTATTTTTTTCAATTCAGTTTGTGATTTTTTTTTAAATGGGGTACTATTAGGTTGGATACGTCAAAAACTAAAAACTAAAGCTCCTTATTAGTCGCTAGGGACTAAAGTATTTTTTTTAATTTAATTACTTTGGGATCCCTTAAACAACCAATTACGGTGTTTCTATAGGGAGGATTATTGCCATTTTCAGTAATTGTGTATATTTAGACAATTTTTACGGCGTGGAAATAATCTCAAAATGAAAACTGTGCAAAAATATTTAAAAAAAAGATTTAATTTCGTGAAACGTTCTCAATAAAATAAAAAATAATAATAAAAAGAAACACGGTTAATGATTACGAATATGAATTTATTCAATTATTTTAACTGTGAATTCATTTTATTATGTAGTCCAATTTGTTTTAAAATAGTTATCAAGTTTGAATCTGCTGGTTAAAAATGCAAGCATTTAGAGCGTCACATTACAAGAAAAAAAAACCGCGGAAGATTTGTTTTTTGCTATTGTTATTTTGAATAGATGTCCATTACTAGTAATGAGCGTACGTTGTAAAAAAGTAATATTGTAATTTAGTATAGTTCAACATAATACATATGTGAATTAAGTGTATTTTGCTATTTAATCTAATTATTTAACGTCTAAATTTTTAAACTAACTGAAAATCTGCTAAGCTTTTGACAACAGCATTACAACGAAACTTTGAAAAAGAGATGCTCTAAGAGCAAAGGCGCCGAATAAACTAGGTACCTACTATAGTATAAATCTTCCCAGGTGAATTTTTCGCTTACGTTAAATTTGAACCTTAATACTATGACGATACCGTTTGTTTTGAAAGATAAGGGCTCGAAGCGAAAAATTCATCTGGGAAGATTTATACTAAGTATAACTAAAATGTTTACAAAGTCATCGCTATACATTCCCTATAAAGTGGTCACCTGCATGACTGCACGAGTCTATGGTTGAATTCGCTTCAGAGATTCTATTGGCCATCACAAGAGAGCAGAATTTGATGGCTTGACCAGTCCAATTAAACTGGGCCCCGAAACAGGGCCCCGCAAAATCCGTACTTATTGTGGTCCCATTTCATTACTATTTGCGGCAAATCCCTGCCCCACATTGTCTACCTTTTAGAGAGGAATGAGAAAGTTCATTCTGATTTAAATACCGTTAACCGGGGTAACTTTCAACAAGTTAGGATTACTTCGGTAATTTTAAAATTGAATTTGGTTCCTAAGAGGTCGATAAGTTTTTGCCATACGAAAAGAAGATCGACTGGGAGTAGCAAACATGAACAGAAACAAGTGAGTTCGTCGTCAAACCACTTTTCAAAGTCTCCGCGCAGTTCAAAGTCACCCCCTTTTACGATACTTTTATTTAATTTTTTTTTAATAATGTAATGCCCATTGTGGCCGAGATAGTATTTTATCTACTGAAAATAGTGAACATAAACAACTGTTATGTTAAATTTAGTATTTACAATGACACGACACATTAAAAGAATAATAGTTTGCGAAATAATTTCTCTTGTATTTCTCCCTGCGCTAACGTGCCCTGGGATTTTGCGCAAGTCTTTATAGGTTACTTTTATTGCTTGATATTGGACCCCATTGTTATCTGAATATCGTTTTATTTTATTGCGTGGTTCTGTTGTCTGTGGGTATATTAACAGTGCTCATTAGATGTTACTACACGTAACGGATAGTGAACTATTTATTATTTGGTCATCGTAGCACAATTTGTGGAGAGTTGAGTTTAACTTTAAAATAAGTAGGTATTTTTCGCTTATTGTGTACCTACTGGCAAGTGGAACTGGAAGTGCGTTGACATACACGACAAGTTATTTTTTTTAATCAAAATTAGTTTTTAGGAACAAAAGAGTTGAAAACTATTAAATGCTACGTATAATTTAATAAAATTGCATGGGCACATCGCTCATAGAACTAATGACCGATGGGGCCAAAAGGTTTTCAAATAGAAGTCGCAGGATGGTATGTTTGGCGAACTTCGGGGAGGCCTATGTTCAGCAGTAGCAGTGGACGTCTTTCGGCTGAAATGATGGGACGAATTACAGGGATCCGTACTTTTTTTTTTTAATTTATTTAATATAATCAAAGAGGTACAAATGAGTGGAAAAATTACGAGCCACTATTGAAAACCCCTAAGGGGACATGTAATAGCTGGCGAGTCATCGCGTTTCAATCCGCGTACAAACTTAAGCTATAGGTACATAAGATCAAACTTTTATTGTTGAGTTAACTTTATAAATTGTTTCTTAAATTTATACTAGCCAGTAACAAGAACTTTGTACTTACATAAATTACTTACGTCTGGAGGCAGACAATAATTGCTGGCTGAATATCAGTTTAAAGGGATGAGCTTGCGAGTCCATTTACTAATACGAAGCCATGCAGCAATTACTATTCAGGCCGGGGCGAAAATAGTGATTTTTTTTAAAAATTTTATATAGAAACGATTAACAAAACAATTCGCCGCCTTTTTTGTCAATGTCATTTGAAGATGTATTCTTCTACCCAAAACATCTACATTGCAAACACAGATAAAAACGTTGTTGTAGTAGCTTTTTTTATTTGGATGTCTTGTGCTTTCATTTTATATAGTATAATTAAATTTTTAAAAAAGTTGGCACTACGATGAAATTATGCAACAACGCTAGAGAGTTAGATACATAGATAGATAGATAGATACAATCTGTGTTCTTCAAAACAAAAACATGGCTTTAAGACAAGAGCCTAATAAAAAACAAAAAAAAAAAAAAAATCACTACAAAATTATTTAAAAAGCGTTCAACGCTCTACTTTTTTTTTAATTTAGATTGACTATGGACCTCTATGACTTTACCTGATATTTTTGAGAAAATCATTCAGCTAGAATACCTTATACTTAAATCTGGTAACATGTAACTCGTTCCCAGTAATCGCTTCAAACAAAACACGCCGAACGGAACATAAATTACGTTGAATCTCTCGAGAAAATTGGCTGCCTAACAAAAGCTCCTTATCCGCTTTATTCTAAAAACTGAACTAAGCTCACCTAAGACGCTTACGGTGCCTCGCTTGCATAAATATTCCGCTCCCTCGATCATATTACGCAATTCCATAACTCCCAACCAATCAGCCGTGAGAGATCGCTATTTCCGAGGAGTGCATCCATTCACGGAGTAATACGTTCGCGCCCTATTACCCCGTCATATAATAGGATCCAACTGATTGGACCAAATTTCTATAGTACGAATCAGGCAGCTTTTACGAGGCTGGTAGTAAAAGGTCGCAGGTGGAGTAATAGTACATTGTGCATCAAGGGCCGTAAGTAGGGGATTACTAACGAGAGCCTATTAGAAGCCCGACGCCGGAGGCGGAGTGCTTTTAATAACTCGAGTTTGTAATCCCCTTACTGCCCGTGATACACACAATGATTTTCATCACACTGCGAGGAAAAAAATCCAAAAATGTAATTATTTTGTCTCTAACCACTTAAATGAAATAAAAAATGGCTACCCGCCAATACAGATTGTCACTTTTTTCAAGTCATTCTACCATAGATAATGTAAGCTGTGTTTAGAATTCGAATGGCCATACGGCCACATTCTGCCAACATGTTAAAAAAATACTAAAATTATTGCAAAACTATTTGATATAAATTTAAAATATAAAAATAACGAAGTTTCATGAAGCGTAGACAAGTTTTGTGTAGTAAAATTGGGTTACAGCTAAGTTTTAAACATATAAATAAAACGTTGGCTGACTTGAAACCTCCTTAGACTGTTTGAAAATTTTAAAACTAAAGTTAGAACTCCCTTGGGAAGAAAAACTGTACGTAAATCCATAACTCCCTTAAGAACAAATTGGGCCTTTGACATTTAGTATACAGGCATGGAATAACAAAATTGACGAGCAAGTGTGATGAAAAAATATTTAACTTACATTTTATCTTCACCTGATCAAAGTTGTGCAGTGGATCTGGTTTGTTGGGTATTAGATATTAGTTTTTGACTGAGACTTCGTTCGCGTGGAATTCTAAGTAAAGCTTCTTGAACAAAGCTATATCCAAAAATCCATCAACATCAGTTTGTAAATATATTAATCTAGTTTTGTCCTTAACTCGTGGGAATGTCCCAAAAACCTAAAATCAGTCGTCATCATCATTATCATCGTTTCAGGCAAAAGATGTCCACTGCTGAACATGAATTATTGAAAGAGTTATTAAACCTCAAAATTAAATTCACTCTATCGAACTCACGATTTACTCCAATAAAACTTTGTAAAAACTTCTGTACATAAGGTAATCTTATTGCTTTTATTACAAGCAAGTGCGACTGATTGGGCGAAAAATTTTCCGTTGTTAGAAAATCTATCAATTTATTTTTGTGTTGACGCGCAATTTCATCAAATCAGGCATTGTGGCACGAACAGTGTCGGTCATTTTTTATAGACAACGCGGAATAGTGTTTTGATGACCGTTGCGCTTTTGTGAAGGTAAGTGATAGCACAGAATATATAATAGTACTAACGTACAGAATGGACACGCTCCACCCCGCACCGATTCGAGTTACCCCACCCCTCAAGGCGCAGATTGCCGGACCCCGCCGGAATCCAGAAGAGTGCGCGCGCGATGTATGTAGGCGCACGCGTGTACAGACGTCGTCGTGCTATGTAGATTCAAGAACGCGTATTTGTACGTCGTGTCCGCCGCGTGGTGATAGTAAAATTGCAGGAATAGTCACGCCCAAAAGAAGATGGGTACCTACTTTAATAGTATGTTATCGTGATATCGTTTTAAAACTACTACGTTAAATTTATAAAGTAAGCCTCTACATGAAGGCACAAATGTAAAAAAAAATATGAATGAACAAATAAACATAGAAGTTTAAATAGAAAATAAATATACCTATGTAGTTTAAATCTAAGTAAAGCATGTACTATGAATACGAGATAACGGAGGTATATTTAAGAGTCAAACATTAAATACATACATTAAAGATTTAAGGCTCTAGAACAAATATTTATATCGTTTATATATATAGATATCTGCCCCAACCAGGGTTCGGCTAAGCTAATATCCGACGTAAAATATTATTAATTAAGTAGCTGTTGCCCGTGACTCCATCTGCGAAGAATAGGGGTATAAAAAATAGCCTACGACCTACCAAATACAGAGAAAAAAGTTTCATAAAAATCGGTCATGCCGTTTTGGAGGAGTTTGATAACAAACACCGTGCGTGACATGAGATTTTTATATATAAGACTAGGTGTTGCCCGCGACTCCGTCCGCGAAGAATCTGAGTAGGTATAAAAAATAGCCTACGACATATTCGCAGACCTAACAAATACAAAGAAAAAACTTTCATAAAAATTGATCGAGCCGTTTCGGAGGAGTTCGATAACAAACACCGTGACACGAGATTTTTATATATTAGATTATTTTTTATGAAAGGCGATATTACAATTTTCTATGGAAAATTACCACAAAAATTAGATATTATTAACTATCTCGAAACGTTCCAAAACATAACGGAGAATCGTACTATAATTACTTGTTGCTGTGTTCCTCAATTTTATTTTTAAGTACCTACTTACGAGTCGCCGTGGTGGGCTAGTGGTTTGACCTACGGCCTCTCAAGCAGGGGGTCGTGGGTTCAAATCCGAACTCGCACCTCTGAGTTTTTCGGAATTTATGTGCGAAATTACATCTGAAATTTACCATGAGCTTTACGGTGAAGGAAAACATCATGAGGAAACCTGCACACACCTGTGAAGAAATTCAATGGTGTGTGTGAAGTTTCCAATCCGCACTGGTCCCGTGTGGAAACTACAGGCCGAGATGATGACTTACGAGTAAAGTATGATCGTACCTAATTGATGTAGTTACATAATAGTCATTCTCAACACCTTATCATTAAAGTGGAATAAAATGAAATAATTTATCTATACTAATATTATAAAGTTTGTTTGTTTGTTTGTTTGAACGCGCTAATCTCAGGAACTCTGCTCCGATTTAAAAAATTCTTTCAGTGTTAGATAGCCCATTTATCGAGGAAGGCTATAGGCTATATATCATCACGCTAACACCAATAGGAGCGGAGCGGAGCGGAAGAATGTTTCAAAATCGGGGGTTTTTGAAGTAAAACTTCTGTATTAGGCACGCTTGACTTGGAAGTACGGTGGTGAATGTGAACGTGGGTGTGCAGGGGGGGGGGGGGTAATTTTTTTATATCGAGGAACTAAGGAGAGCCATAATTAATGAAAAAGCAAATTGGATAAAAAAATAAGCTGCCCAAATTACTAATTCCACGCGGACGGAGTCGCGGTCAAAAGCTAGTATTACGTAATACACGCATTGGCAGGTAGCATTAAACAGAGAGTATCAATAGATGGGGATGAATAAAGTTGGAGGGTCTATTTTCCCGAGAGTATTGACTGGACTAATACATTCTCACTCGGTCCATTACGCTCGATAGAAATGTATGAAACATAGGTAAGTAATAAAAGAGACCCACCTCGCGAAAATTGTAATGGTATTTGAATTTTCTTCTAAACGATTTAATGATTTTATAGCTTGTCACTAAAAGATTCCTTACAGATTTGGTTTTGTTTTAATTTCTAAACAACACTCATAAAGTTGGATAGTAGGTATTTAACAAATCACCAAGTACAAAAAAAGGACTTTAAGCAAAAATCGTCACTAACTTTTTGAGTGCTTATTTTGTTTTTTCGGTGATCGGTATTTTTTTTAGAAAGAAAACCGGTTTTTTGTATAAAAAATATTAGTAACCAGTATATTTCTTAAATTCAAGCGTTAATTTGGCAATGGAGGAGCAAGGTAAAATAATTGTACATATACCTATATAATTATATATTTTCTCACTTTTTTTTAAAGAAAACTCAAGGAATCCTTAAGGAAATCTTAAGGAAACGTTAGCTTTGTATGTGCAAGGTTTAAAAACAAAATGTTAAAAAAAAATTGTTCTAAAATCCGGAAATGAATGTTGTAGATTTCCAAATCCACTTTAAATTTACATGAACATACATTGTGCGAACCAAAGAGGAAGCAACAATGTAATTTGAAATTAATCTACGCTCGAACGTCCAAAGGTGATTTTGACACGCGAGACTACTATTAGAAGTATTAAAATGCCAGAACACCATCAGTGTTAAGGCAGATTTCATTTGGCGCAGTTGTGGTTCGATAAAAGGATATAGTTGCAACCATGTATAAAAATTTGGAGTATTGGAAAAATAAGGTAGCCGTGGTCACTGGTGCCGGCCATGGGATCGGCGCAGAAATAGCTCAAGATTTAATCGATATCGGGATGATTGTTATTGGTTTTGAGCCCACAGAATGTCGAGTCGCTGAAATGTGTGAAAAATTTGCCTCCAGCAAAGGTGTGGGTCAGCTGGTTCCATGCAAATGCGACGTTTCTAAGGACGAAGACTTGAAGAACGCCTTTGAAGGTATCGTGGATACTTACGGTGGTGTTGACGTATTGATCAACAATGCAGCTATTGGAAAAGAAGGTCTAATTTCTACTGGCGACATAAGCGATCTCAAGAACGTTATTGATGTTAATATCTATGGTCTGATTGCCTGTACTCGCTTGGCGATTCAATCTATGTCGAAGAAGGAAGTTGCTGGGTTAATCATAAACATAAACAGTATATGTGGTCATTACATGCCTCCTTTTGCCGAGCCCAAAATTAACATGTACATTGCGTCGAAACGCACTATGACGGTCATCAACAAACTAATTAAAGATGAACTTAAATCTATGAAGTGTAAAGTTAGAGTCACGAGTATTTCGCCTGGGATTGTTCGAACGGGAATATTCAAGACAGCTGGCATAAAATTTTTGAATGAAGATTTCTTCGAGAAAAATCCTCATTTGACAACGAAGGATGTTTCGAATGTTGTGCTTATGGTACTAGCCGCTCCGAGAACAGTGCAAGTCAATGAAGTGATATTTCATGCTTTGCATGAACTATACTGAAAGTTTTTTAATGGTTGAGTAGTCGTGGTCGTCGGTTGAGGATTGGTAGTGACGTGACGTGGTTCATGACAAATTTCTTGGAAAAATAGTGCAATGGTTTCTTGCCTTCTACACCGCAGTGCTGAAGTCCGAAGTTTGTAGCAGGCAATAGAGAGCCCACTCTCGCATCAACATACTAATTATTTATGGCTGTTATTAATTGTTTAGCTGTTTCGTGTTATTTAAGATGAAGATAAAATATGTGTGTTAATAAACAGTTTCGATATAAGTTAATGTTTTTTTTTTAAAGTTTAGGTTTAATAACCACTTGCTGAAAAAACAGTTTACTTTTAGTAGGTTGTTAAAACTAAAATAAATAAATATCACGGGACAATTCACACCAATTGACCTAGTCCCAAAGTAAGCTAAGTAAAGCTTGTGTTTTGGGTACTAGGCAACGGATAAACATACTTAATATAGATAGATACATACTTAAATACATATTAAACACCCAAGACCCGAGAACAAATATTCGTATTTTTTTCATACAAATATCTGCCCCGACACGGGAATCGAACCCGCAGGCTCGCTCGTAGTCAGGTTCTCTACTTAACCACTAGGCCATCTGGTCGTCTAACTGCTTTGAATTTGACAGTCACTAGATCGTGATTTTTAGGGTTCCGTACCCAAAGGGTAAAAACGGAAACCCTATTACTGAGGCTCCGCTGTCCGTCCGTCCGTCCGTCCGTCCGTCTGTCACCAGGCTGTATCTCGAGTACCGAGATAGTTAGAGAGTTAAAATTTTCACAGATGATGTATTTCGGTTGCCGCTATAACAACAAATACTAAAAAACCGGCCAAGAGCGTGTCGGACACGCCCAAGATAGGGTTCCGTAGCCATTACGAATAAATCAAGTAATATTTTTCTAAGGATTTCGTATGTGTACGGAATCTTCCAAGTTAGGTATCGTCAATACTTTAAAAAAAGCTCGTATGTCAAAATTGTTAATCTGGCAAAGTGAACTTTATTACGCGCATATCAAGGTTCAGTTTTGTTTACATGCTGATTTGAGATACGAGTTTTTCAAAGTAGTGACGGTATGTTTAATACCTTAGGCTACTATTTACTCTTAAACTACAAATAATTCCCAAGCAATCTTAGCCGCTATAATTTTCCTTGTAAATTTAATATATTTACTACCATTTTGAATTTTTTCAAATTTTACCATCCAACAGTTTAGATTTTAGAGGGGGGGGGACGGTCGATTTTAATGAAATTTTTCACTTTAAAGTTGAATATTTCGCAAACAAATACAAAAACAAAAATTATGTAAGCAACCCCCCAATGGTTTTAAAAGACCTATCTAACGATACCCCACACTGTAGGGTTAGTCGAGGAAAAAAAAATCACCAACACTTTACATCTATGGGAGGTACCCTAAAAAAAATTTTTTTAGTTTTTTTTATTTAACCACTTTGTCGGCGTGACTAATATATATATTCATGCCAAATTACAGTTTTCTAGTACTAACAGTCTCTGAGCTTAGCTGCGGACAGACAGACGGACAGACATGGCGAAACTATAAGGGTTCCTAGTTGACTACGGAACCCTAAAAATGGAATAAAATAAATATTTAAGGGGGCTCCCATACAACAAACGTGATTTTTTGCTCGTTTTTGCTCGATATTGAAAACGGCAACAGGTAGACGCTTGAAATATTCACAGAATATTTAATTATGACTTTAAAAATAAATCATTAAATTAAAATAAAAAAAATATTTAAGGGGGCTCCCATACAACAAACGTGATTTTTATAGATAATTGTACGGAACCCTTCGTGCGCGAGTCCGACTCGCACTTGGCCGGTTTTTCCTTTTCTCTTCTACCGTGTATTGTTGATGTTGCATCAATTTTTAGGGTTCCGTTCCCAAAGGGTAATACGGGACCCTATTACTGAGGCTTCGCTGTCCGTCCGTCTGTCACCAGGCTGTATCTCATGACCCGTGATAGCTAGACAGTTAAAATTTTCACAGATGATGTATTTCGGTTGCCGATATAACAACAAATACTAAAAAAAAAACAGAATAAAATAAATTTTATATATTTATTTATTATTATTTTAATATTTTTTTAAACAACAAACGTGATTTTTTCGCTCGTTTTTGCTCGATATTGATAACGGCAACAGGTAGACGCTTAAAATATTCACAAAATATTTAGTTATTATATTAACTTTAAAAATAAATAATTAAATTAAAATAAAACAAATATTTAAGGGGGGCTCCCATACAACAAACGTGTTTTTTGCCGTTTTTATTGATACGTACAGAACCCTTCGTGCGCGAGTCCGACTCGCACTTGGCTGGTTTTCGAACCTAACATGACTTTGTCCCTTCAATTCTGAATGCATAAAAAAATAGTAACATTAGGTACTGCTGAAATCTAAGCAACCTTTTCGCTTAACAGGACATGGTAAAAAGTTACAGAAAATTTCCTATAGTTAATTAACAATTTTAAACAATTTTTTACACCCGGTTTGGCTAGCGTAAACCATTAGGCACATCATCTGAATTGAAATTCCGAAATTTTACCAAATCCCCTTAAGAATACGTAAAAAATATATGTCATGATCTTCATTTACTTTGTATGATTATTCGTGCAAAATTATATCTAGTACATATTTAACTGTTGAGCTTCTGGAGTTTACGTATGCCGATTCCGTGGAAATATCGGAAAAAAGAAGCCTTTGTATTATTTCTAAATCCGCATATAAAATTTCATACAGATTCGTCAAGTCATCATTGGATGAAAAAGTAAGAAAACTCGCACTTAAACTTCCGCATTTATTAGTAAGGGTTTTTAAGATATAGTTTTAAGCACTTGAAAGATATATCTACAAGAACAAAGCATAAAAAGTATCTTAAAGTGATTTAAGAGATACTTAATTACAAAGAATATAAATCGCATTTCACACAGAGTGTCTTGATGCGATTTACGGCTTGGAATCTCGTAAAACATTTTATCCTTCGGTATAACTTTAAAATCAAAAGTACGTTCAATCGTAAAGTACTGGAACGGCTCGAGTTTACGACATCGATGATTGTCCGGCTACATCCTATTTGCAAGTTAGAAACATTGTATTTTCAAGTACTTTAAACTCCATTCCTGTTGATGAATCAAAGATTTTACACGAAAATTCTAGTATTCATAAGACTTCATAATAAAGCAATCCGTAAAACTAAGGTCCGACATAGCCCGAAGAATTGTCAAACTTGAATGACAATGGGTGGGACCCTCAATAATATAATACATAGATGCAAGGTCCTATACAAAATCAAACTCAAAAATCGCTCCATCGCGCCAATACTGACTTATGACAGCACTGACAAATTAAGAGTGATATAGTAAATGTAGTAAGTACATTTTAATAGGTATATACTTTACGTAGTAGAACATAACTTCGTAAATCATCTGTGTGAGCTTCAGTTTTGTTACCTTTTTTTACCAAAAATGGAATGACAACATTGACAATGCATGACAACGGTATTAAAAAATAAAACAAAATATCTAAAAGAAAGTGTATTGTAAAATGAAGCTTAAAGTTAAGTAATAATGTATAATCACGATACTAAAATATGGGAGTTTCGTTATTTTGGTGTGAGAACGAAAGAAGGCAATTGATGATTTATGTCTTGTTTTGATGGCTCCATTTTCGAGCGGCGATTGTGCATCTACGTCTTATGTGATCGAAGGGTGGGACACATTGCTCGAAGAACTAGTGGGCGTTGGGAAAAAGTGTTTTTGAGCGGCGGCCATGCACCGGAAGATGCAGCGAGGCGAGGGTAAGCCTTTCAAAAGTAGACTGATGATCTGATGAGTCTAATGGATGAGGGCAGCGCAGCACCGGCCACTATGGTGTTCTTCCGGGGTGGTTTAAGTACCTACATCAGACGTTTTTTGACTGACGATCATTGATATATCCATAAGCATAGTATCTGTACAATAATTTTGCTTTAGTTAGAGCAAGTTCCCGTCAGGCAATGTAATTGGGCAATTTTGCAAATGGAGATTGCCAACATACCCTAGTCATCATGGGTAAATTCCCAAAAAATATTAGGAACCCAGTGATGATACACATCTGAAAACGTTTGTTATCCTCTGAAACTTAATCTAAGCTACTGCATTCTATAAGATGACATTCCCGGAAATCCTGAAAATTTTAATATGTACTTAACGGAAATAAGGTCTACAATATAACAAATTTAAAGGTAACAAGAACTGTAAAAGGTACTAGCTTTTTTGTGTCGTTTTATGTTCTCTGGAGCGCAGTATTCTACACAGTAAATTATACTTTTAACGTTTTCTTTAACTTGCATTTAAGTATCTAAACTTCAATTTCAAGATAATATCTTAATGTGTTTTTGAATGACATCTTTAAATCTGTACGTTATAAACTCATTATTAGATCAACATCGACAAATTGTACTTTTATCAACATGAGTTTTAGAATAAATAGAGATACAACTGTAGTAGACATTCAGAGTTGAGTTTGGCTCATACAGCACCATACACATCGTTTGTGAACTTCAAAACAAAATGCAGTGCTGGAAAAACAAAGTCGCTCTCATAACTGATTGCGAGGATGAAGTAGGACTGAATGTTATAGAGCAACTAGCTAAAGCAGGAATGATCGCCGTTGGATTCATTAAAACAGAAGAAGATATTAAAACAACCAAGGAAAGACTCAAGGATGTGATTGCTAAAAAAGTAGATGGCAAAATAGTACTTTGCAAGTGTGACATAAGAAAAATCGAAGATCTAAAGCCTGCCTTTGATCAAATAATAGAAACGTATGAGGGTGTCGATGTATTGATTAATAATGCATTCTGTAACATTGACTGTTTAGTAAGCACTGGTGAACTCAAAGATTTTAAAGAGATTATCGATGTTAATATTTATGCTGTAGTTGCATGTGTGAGGCTGGCGGCAGGTTCCATGATTGAAAGAAAAAGCCGAGGTCATATAATCAACATAAATGATTTATGTGCTTATCAAATACCAGAAGACTCTAAGAAATCTGTTTTTATTGCATCAAAGTGTGCCATAACTTCAGTGAATGAAATTCTTAGACATGAGTTTAGATATCTTGATGCTAATATAAAGGTGACAAACATAGCATGTGGTAAAATTGAAAGTGAAACAGAACTAGCACCGAATGGATCCAGATTAAAAATCAAAGATGTAGCTAAATTAGTTCGATTAATATTAAATACACCAGAACATTTGCAAGTGCATGAAGTCTTGCTAGATTCAACGGTTGAATAAATGTGTCAAGTTAATGAGAACTCACTTTAAATGAATGTGGGTGTTAAATAAATAATGATTTGAGGTAACATAAATGTTACTAAGTAGCGGTTTATTCTAATTTTTTTGCCTGAGATAATTTAAGATACCTATTAATAATGTTAACGTAGTAAATAAATTTAACGCAACTTGTAGCAGAAAATATCGTAATATAATGTGTTTCCAATAGCAATTATTGTAAATAATTTAAAAATAAAAAAGCCGAATGTCCTGATTATCCACAAACATAAATATTTTTAATTTTGAGTCATTCATACTTTGTCAGGCAAGTAAATCTTGAGGTTTGTTTATTCTCAAAAAAAAAACTATTTCATCACTTCTTGACAAATAAAAATTATGAAAGACAAACGATACATTCGTAACTTTATTTCAATGGCAGACAATATACCTTTAGTGTATATTTAACTAGAAACTCATAAAAAAAAACAACTTTGCAAATTTGACAAGCAGGTGTCAATGAACTGAAACAATTACTTTGCTCACCCACGACCTTTAAGGTCACTCGTCGCTTAAGTCCGCGGATGCTATGTTTCAGGTCATTAATATGGACCTCCGCAAAGTAACGCCTGTTTCAATAAATGTATCACTTACATGACTATGGTACACGGCAAAGTAGTACTTCAACACATAAGAAACACTAAAACTCATTAGAAACTCCTTAATTAATTACTAACCTATGATAGTGCTAATGAATATTCGTGCACGATGTATACACGGTTAGAAAGAAACCCTCCGTTTGCCTACTGCTGCCGCCGCGTCAAAAGCCGGCGGAACGCATTATCTTAATTAAATGGATGGAGCATTAGTAACACAAAGAACTAATGACGAGAGTAGCCTTTAGCTTATCTTTACACTACATTTTTCTGGTATATTAATGGGGGCCGAAGCAGTGCTCCGTTGCTTTATACTATAGAGTACTTCTCCACTGCTAGCGTTGACACACAGCTATTATTTTTAGCAGTTTTCACTGAAGAATGTACTTACTCTGTGACTGCTGCTAACATCCCTGGTTGTGAGCCGACTGGTAAGTGAATATAGCAGCAGTTAAATGGCAAATATCGAATCTGTTACGTTGTAACTATTATGTAGCCTGTGGCCTAAGGACAGCACCCGTAGCGCAGCAAAATTTGTTACTTTTGCACGAGCTCACTACTACTTATCTTCTTATCTGTCTTACTTGTCTGTCTTGTGTGTGTGTGTGTTTTGGTACTTATCTGTCGCATAAATGAGATATGTGTACACAATTGTATTGTATATGGCCAAGGAGATCATTATCTGCAAAGTCTGCTGCATTATTATCAATAATGTCGGATAGAACAATGCATTCAAAAACATCTGATACCTTTCTGATACACTCAAGTCTATACTACTCTAAAACACTAGGTATAGGTACCAATGGAGTTGCATTGGATATTTTTAAGCACTTTAGTCTTATCCGATAATTGATGGGGACTGTACTTCGGCAGCGGGAAGAGCGCATTGTTGCCTACTCCCGACGTAAGTGTTTCGTGCTTAATGCTCATTACTTTGTTTTGCGATTTTGCAAATCACGATTAGCCCAGTATTTCATCTCGTGGGTTTTGTCTGGAACTAATTAAACATACTGCAGTTGCTGGAGTGTTATTTTGTTAACTGTACAGATGGGGGGAATGGTGCAGGAATACATGAGTTTAGTGTTTTCGATAACGGTGACTGTAATTTATTTTTGTTTAGCTTTGTTATGTATACGATAATTTTACAATGTTAACAAAAATAAAAAAGTTTTTCTTAGTAGACATGTGTTTAAATTGTTATGAAAGATAACAAATACGTACTGGTGTCTCATATACTATTAAGCGTAGATTAAAATACAGAAACAAATGTGAAAATAGACTTATACATATAAACAAAGAAAATATGGTAAATTGCTCAATTTTGTGCATTCAAATGGAACCCAAGCCATGCGTATGCGACTGGCATTTGGCAGGTTTTAAAGTTTCTGACGTAGGTACTTACCATTACTTACAATTTTATTGTTAGTCTGATTGAACACGTATCGTATGGTAGCTACATAACACTTTTTTTTCATAAAATATCCCAAGGAGCTAAAAACCACCTCATAATTATTATAAAGAAAGAAAAGAAAGAAAGAAGACACTTGCTCACATTTGTACACAAATACAAGAAAATACTCACAATTTCACACAAATAAACAAAAATCACGAACATCAAAATAGTAAACAAATATAAAATCATTTTATCAGCATCGTCCCAGCCTGTATACGTCCTACTGCCTGCAACCTCCTAAGTTCCCACGCAGGCCCAGCGCGGATCGGGAACTTCATACACGCCATTAAATTCGCGAATTTATTCGCATGTGCAGCCAGGTTTCCTCACGATGTATTCCTTCACCGTAAAGCTCATGCTAAACAAATGTAATTTCGCTCCTAAATTCTGAAAAGCTCAGAGGTGGAACCCCGGTTTGAACCCCTCTGCACGACCCTCTGCTTGAGAGACGTCGAACCACAAGACTATCACGGCTTTTAAAAAACCTTCTATTTCCAAGAAAAAAGGCTACGGATTAGCCCGAAACATGTTACTGTTACTGTTCGCCTATGTTTTAAGTTTTTCCTTTCATACCAGGTTAGCATGAAAAGATCCCTTTTAGGGATAAGTTCGCCTTTGTACTCTTTATGTTTTGTTGTTTTGTATTATTTTTGTGTTTTATGTACAATAAAGTATTTACGAGCTGAACTCGACCATAGACGCGAGTTATCCGTATTTTTTCGCTATGAGTGACTCTCAGGGTAGTTTATGTTCAAGAATAAATAATAAATAAATAAATCTTTATTCAAAAATACTTTTACAATATAACATCTATAGTCTATACATACAAAAGGTAAGAAACAACTTATGCCTGAACTAGGATGTTCCTGTGTTTCAGGCGAAAAGGACTTATAAACTATCTTAAATTAACACTTGCAAAAAACAGTAGTTCTTAATAACTTAGCTAAATTACAAAACACTATAAATAACAAAAAATGAAAAATGTTCATTTCGAAATAATAAATAGTTTCTCTGTATCTTCGTAGGATAGTTTTTGAAGTTCATCTTGGAGAATTTTCTTAGTTATTTTATAAGTAAGAGGATATATGCCCCACTTGGCGTTTAATCTATTGTAAAGAAATGGTCCTAAGAATACGTAAAATCTGGAAGAGAAGGCATGTTTTTTTCCCATATTACGAGGGCAAACTATATCTTTCCGCCTTTTGTTAGTAGATTCAATGCTGTAGGGGAGTGCAGCGTGCTGTTTGAGGGCTGTGCTCATTATGAATATTTGTCTAACTGTTAGTACCTTATAATCTTTGTAGAGAAGATCAGTGGGGTAGAGAAAAGGACGGAAAGTGGAAACCTTAAGCACTGCTCGCTGAGCTCTTTCAAGGGTTAGTAATACCTCCTATTTCCTTGAAATTATATTTTACCAGCTAGGAAAGGGAGCTAAGTATTGAAAAAATCTGTTAGCACTTCCATCTCTACGTGTAGTAAAAAAATAATTCAAACAAATTACCTCAAGTTGAAATTTGCCTCAGTTCATTAGGCAAGTATTAATTCCAGCATCCAAACCGCAAACATCGGCCTCAAACCGGGAATTATACACAAATTAATGCCTCAAGTGTCCGTCCTAAAGGGTTTCTTTTTTTTCAAAGCGTAATTGACTTGAGAGACAAAAGGCAGTGCTTTTTGCTCTCACTCAAACAAACTTAATTAACTTTTTTTCTGCTTTGCTTTCTATCACCGCCTTGGATCATTTGAAAGTCGACGTCTAATTGTAAACAGAGAATTTTAATTATATTAACGTGATAGAAGACGTTGTTTATTTTTCGTTACTTTGTACTTTGCATTGATTATTCTAACGGGATGGTGCTTAAAGTCAACCAATTTGATTCCAAGATCACGGTAGAACCTTGCCGTTATGATTATGACTTTTATGACATACAGTTATGTCATTTAATAACCATCTTTAACCCCCGACACGATTCGATTTGTAGCATTCGAACATGGCGGCTCCGCAATATCTTGTCATCCGATATACCGCAGTGTCTCAAGTCAAAAGTCTTTGACCAGTGTGTGTTGCCAGTGATGACTTATGGCACTGAGACGTGGCCGCTAACGATGGGTCTTATAAGGAAGCTCAAGGTCACTCAGAGGGCGATGGAGAGGGCTATGCTTGGAGTTTCTCTGCGGGACCGCATTAGAAATGATGAAATCCGCGCAAGAACTAAAGTCACGGACAGATCTCGAAGAATCGCTAGACTTAAGTGGCAGTGGGCAGGGCACATCGCCCGTAGAACTGACGGTCGATGGGGCCGAAAGGTTCTCGAGTGGCGTCCGCGGACCGGAAGACGCGGTGTAGGTAGGCCTCCAACAAGATGGAGCGACGACCTGGTGAAGGTAGCGGGAACGCATTGGATGCGGATGGCGCAGGGCCGATCTGTTTGGCGAGCCTTGGGGGAGGCCTATGTTCAGCAGTGGACGTCTTTCGGCTGAAATTATGAACATGGCGGATGTAGACAGTATCTAATTTTGGTATTTCTGTTTCTTTGGCTAGTTGAAGTATAATTTTGATAGTGTTTTATGCGGCGATTAACCTTAATTAACAGTGATTACAAAATTCTATAGTGCTCTCGTGTCTGACATTTTTTAATGCGCAATTTGTTTCCACGTGGTTTCTGGAATTTTACTATCAAGTTGTAGAAACTACAATCACCGTACAACGTCGCTCCCACAGACAGCTTACTTTGACACTGGCGAAATTGTCCTTAAATAGGAAAGAAGCCATATTTTAAATAAATAATAATAAACCCCCGACACAAAAAGAGAGGTGTTATAAGTTTGACCGCTATACAGTGTGTGTCTGCTATATCATCATAGTTCTTAAAAGTGTGAACCGATTTGGATGCGGTTTTTATTTGAAAGCAGGTTCCTTGGCGATGGTTCTTACACATGTTTCATCAAAATTGGTTTAGCCGTTTCAAAGTTATCGACACTTTTGTTAGCTGCGGAAGGTATCTCAGACGCATCATTGCCCATTGACATTTACTTTATTTTCAAACATACTCGTAAGTGTGACCAATTTGCTTTGGGGGTTTTTAGTTTTTTTAATTTATAGTTATGACATAGGCAAATAAATTTACTTATTATGACAAGATTCCATGATGGCCCCTAGGCCTTTGATGCCTAGATCAAACTGGTCGGCTGTAAAAGCGAATAGACTTCCATCATAAAACAGTAGAAGTTATATGAGGTTGCAACTTTCTATGTAACTCATACATAAGTAGATTCAGACACGGAAATGGCTTTAGATTGGTCACATCCTCAGGAAACCCGATGCATAATTGATTTGTCCAGACTTAAAAGAAATTGGTGGAGATGGTTCCGTCAGCTGGAAACAAAGGTACCCTCAACTAACTTAACCTCATTACTGTACCTCGTTATCAAGCAGGGAGTTTGGTGGCTACTTAACATTAGCGATGTGCAATACAAACTATCGAAGTCTCGACGTTGCAGCTATGTATGGGTACTCCAAAATTTATCTGAAAACCCAGGTTATAAAAAGTTTTTTATTGACATTGCAGATCGCTACAGCCGCCAAACTGCCCACTTGATTGATAATGGGGTATAGTCATTCATTACGTACTGTACGTAACAAGGGGTGGTTGTATAGAGGATGGGGTGGGAAGAGCTGACCCAAAATGTCCAGGACCGTGGTAACAGAAAAGAACAAGAGATTATCTATCGTCTTTCATGTCTGAGTCATGCATTTTGCCAAACATTGGTCAAAAAACTGGCCAAGTGCGAGTCGGACTCGCGCACGAAGGGTTCCGTACAATTATCTACAAAAATTACGTTTGTTGTATGGGAGCCCCCTTAAATATATATTTAATTCCATTTTTTTAGTATTTGTTGTTATAGCGGCAACCGAAATACATCATCTGTGAAAATTTCAACTCTCTAGCTATCACGGTTCCCGAGATACAGCCTGGTGACAGACGGACGGACGGACGGACGGACGGACAGCGGAGCCTCAGTAATAGGGTTTCCGTTTTTACCCTTTGGGTACGGAACCCTAAAAACAGACAGAAAAACATACAGACGAATTGAGAACCTCCTCTTTTTTTGAAGTCGGTTAAAAATCTAGCAGAAGTTTGTAATCAAAATACTGCTATAAAACATTTTAGTGTCCATATTTTAAAAATAAATCATGACATTAATCACACTGACGTTATTAGAACAAAACTGACGATTGACATTAGCCCATACCTAAAGGCTGCCGATATTTCGTCCGTAGATTATTTTAACGAATAACGGCAAGAATACGCTAGAAGTTTTAATAATTAAATGGTTTTTTCAGCTGAAAATAGCTGTGTTTAAGTGTAAACTTTAATAATAAGGTACCTAATATTTTCTTACACAGAAAATCCAAAGCATCATTTATTTTCATTAATTTACTAACTTAGTGAGACTTTGTTTTCAAACTTTCCAGCTCTTCCAAACGACGAAAATCTAGGACTAACGTTATAAATGGTTTTGAGACATTTGCATAAAGTCGTGAGTATTTTAATGAGTTTAATTTTCAGTTTAATTACTTTACATGTATCAACATTGTACGGCAAAAAACAACTTAGTAGCAGTTTTAGTAATAACAGACTCTATTTGAGATTTTCCGAAACTTTCCAACAGCATATAAAATTTTCGCGGGATTACCTCGAAATTTATTTAAATAAAAAATTTATTGGGTTGTTAGGGACGAGATAGGGACATGATATCGAATCCGATACTTTACTCATATTGATATTTTACATACGATACTAGTATTTAAAATTACGATACTTTTAATCGATACTTAGTACTCTAGTGAGTACTTTTCATCAAGTACCGAATCGATTTCAGCAAGCGATTAACCTTAAAACGGAACGCAGCTTACGCAGCCAGACGGACAGAACGCCGTGTTCTGAACGCGACCAATCAGACTATCTAGTAATTAGTAGTGATTTACGGTAATAAATGCGATGCAAAATGCGTATTGGTTCTCTCCTTCTAACTTTATGACATAGAAAGAGAGCTCCGAGACTAAACCAACTTTTTTCTGTTGCCGTAGGTATAATACAGCATTATGATCTGACTTGTTTTAGAAGTAGACATCGCAAAATAAATGTAAGGAAGAGAGCCCTTTGTTTATGATCTTCATGAATATTTGATACTTACTCATATCGCTATTTTGGTTTCGATACTAATACCAATATGATACTTTTATTTCGATTCCGATATTAAGAAGGTATCGATACTTTTGGTTTCGATATCGTGTCCCTAGGACGAGAACGAGAGCAAGGGCAGGCCAAAACGGAGATGGCGGGATGACTTGGACAGTTTTGTACCCATTTTGGCAGGATTTTGCGAAGGATAGAGACGGGTGGAAAGACAAAGGGGAAGCCTTTTCCCAGCAGTGGGACGCCCAATAGGATATTAAAAAAAAAATAACAATGTACGTCATCATGATGATGATGATGATGATGATAAACATTGTACGTAAAAGACGCATCCCATCCCATTAATTGAACTGACGACATGGTAGCATGCTGTTGTTCACAATGACGTTTTAATGTTTATAAAAGAGGCTTTTGTTCCATAGTGGACGTTTTTCGGCTGATGATGATGATGATGATGACGGAAAATCCTAATCGCCATCGTTTGTACAATCAAGGGTACAATCTAGTAAAAAATTATCATCAACCTACCATCATATCAGTCACCAAAATCTTTTTAGCGCTAGGTTTCAGTGCTAGAAAAGTCAGAAATCAAAAAAAAACCATTCAAAGGATTCATTTAGTACGGAAATAATCGATTCTTTTAGTACTTTTACAAAACTGCAAACTTTAAATACATGTGACTATTCGTATTTTTATTTAGTGTAACATTTTCAAAATTTTCTAATATTTAAGCAGGTTTTCTGGGCATTTCTATTTTTCGTTGTACCCAATTGAGAAATTGTTAACACGGAGTTAAAATTAGTCCGTTTGGTTACGCACTTTTTCAAGCCTTTACAATAAAAAAACACATAACAAACCGGACCATTCTTCACTTCTTGTTAAACATTGTTTAAATTGTCCGATTTGTTACGTTTATTTTATTGTAAAGGCTTGAAAAAGTTCGTAACCAAACGGACTAATTTTAACTGCATGTTAACAATTTCTTAATTGTGTACAACAAAAAATAGAAATGCCCTTCTACAACTTTCAAATTCCAAGCAGCACTGTTCTCAATATGGATTTCGTTCAACCCATTAGTTATGATTCCGCCGATTCTGCATGACTAGTCCCACGTTCGTTATAAATTAATCAGTGTATTTCTTTACTAGCCGGTAGAAAATACACCTGAATACCCTGATGATGACGACGAAGATAGCCAAGAAGATAAGGAAGAAGACACTCGCGGTATTACGTGGAACAACATAATATTTCTCCCGTTTAATCCGGTCTTCAAACTGATTGTCTTATGCTGCTCTATCATCAAAGTTGCTGTTGTGAGTACTTACTCCGTTGGCTCAGCGACCCGAAGTGGATCTTGGCCTCCAATACGAGTTGACGCCAACGCGCGCTGTTCACAACGATCTCCTCCCAGTTTTGTGCGTGTAGAGCGCGCAGATCCTTTTCCACTTCATCTTTCGAGCGGTACTTAGGCCGGCCAACCGGCCGCCGACCACCAGGCCGTCCCGCGTACGCTCTCTTTACTGCCCTGTCTGCTGGCATCCTCTCAAGGTGACCTAGCCAACGGAGTCTTGCGGACTTAATTTCTCCCACTACGTTGGGTTCAGAAACTAAATCTTTCGTGGGTATTATACTGCTTTTAAATCCGTATGCCTCTGTGCGTGGTAATGCAAAATAGCAGTCTCTTAGCATTAACAGTCCCAAACTATGCTGCGGACAGACAGACACGGCGAAAGTATAATGTTACCTTATAACGACCGCTTTAGCCTAGTTGGTAGTGACCCTGCCTACGAAGCAAGAGGTCCTGGGTTCGAATCCCGGTAAGGGTATTTAATTGCGTGATGAGCACGAATATTTGTTCCTGAGTTATGGATGTTTTCTATGTATTTAAGTATTTATTTATCTATATAAGTATGTTTATCGTCGTCTAGTACCCACCCATAGTACAAGCTTTGCTTAGTTTGGGACTAGGTCGATTTGTGTAAGATTGTCCCCCTCCCCCCCTAATATTCATCAGTTAATAATCGCAGCCTTTCACAGGCTTTCAGAATGATTCGGGTTATGCTGTAGTTCCCACGCGGGCCCAGTGCGAAATGGCAACTTCACATATTTTTTTTTGTAGTGGTAGAGCCATGTTGTAGCTAGCCGCTGCATCACGAATGGGCCGGCTCGTCCGGGGCAGTACCACCCTCTCACAGAACACCGCCGTGAAGCAGCAGTACTCCCTGCTGCGTTTCGTACGGTCAGTGAGAGCGCCGGGGGCCCAATACCTCTCCTCCTCCCTATTCCCTCTCCTTTTTCCTTAGGGCTGACAACGCACTGGCATCGCGTAAAGCGCTGCGGGTGTCTATGGACAGTGGTGATCATTTAACATCAGGTGACCCACTAGTTCGTTTGTCTGGCCTCTCTAACATAAAAAAAAACATAAACCATTAAATTTTTTCTCAGGTGTGTACAGGTTTCATTACGATGTTTTCCTTAACCATAAAGCTCAATGGTAAATTGTGTAGGACTAAGCAATCCTTAGAAACCTAGTAGACAATAGGTGATCGGTTAAGGTCAATTTATATATCGACAAAATATTTTTTCCGCGCATACCGATCAGGCACAACCCGTGTCTACGCGCTCGTTTTACGATAGATATAAACTCGTTAATAGAAACTGTATAGAAGAATATTATTTTGTCTGCTGCGGCATGTGTCTGGCTAATTATACGAGCGTCTCAACCGCCATCGTTTCCGGTCCTAAATAGTGAAGAAATAAGTCTCACCGAACGGAAGGTTTTTGTAAAACGATAAAGTGCGCTCGCTGTAAAATAAAAATTCATTGAAATCCCATGCAAGCAATAGCTCATTTCTTTGATATATGGGTCCTGGTAATGATAGCGGTAGAAACGCTCGAATAATTAGCCGCCTGACTCTGACACGCTCGGTGCCTGTACGTAGATATGAATCGACCTTTAGAAGTGATCTCTTCCAGACAATCATTTAAATATAGAAACCAGAGTAAGCTGAAGTAAATAATAATTTAGTGAATGTTTTTGTTTTTAATTTTTTTTTTGTGTATAGAAATGCAGCTTTGCATGTTCCGAGAAGTTCGCTACTTTGATCAATTATAACTGTAGATCCACAGTCGCACGCCCGAAAATGTCCGAGCCAAATGAGCGCCAAGCGCTGTCAAGTGGAGTTTTGCCGCTTCCGAAATTCGACTGTAATGAAGTAAAGACTAGGTTCAAATTTCTGTGTAGGTGATGATTTTATTTGTTACGCAACCAAATAAAAAAGTTCGGACATTCTTTGAAGGGGATTTTGTTCGGCAATGTGTATCTACAGTTGATCAAAGGTTCGCTACGTATTTTTTTCAATTTATGAAAGTAAAAAATATATTGGCAGTATAAAATTTGTTTCTACGCGAATTTCATAAAGGCATGATTGAGGAACAAACATTCAAACTTCCGCGTTGTTGTTTCTACGCGCGCGTATTAAATTTATTTCCTCACATGATTAATTCACATTCTTGAGTATTGTCAAAAGTTTTTGTTAAAGAAAAAACATTTTCAAAGCAAGCTTTTTGCTGACTGTACTTGCATTGTCATCCAACATACATACATAACTCATAAGTATACCAAATTTCAAGTAAATCCGACCACTAGAAGTGGGTCAAATTCGACTTCCAAGATTTGACCCGTACATACATACACTGACGAGCAAAAATAAAGGGTCGGTTACAAAAATGACGATAACTACAAAACCCGCTGTGATAGCTTCTTCGAGTAAAATGAGTTTAGTAAAGAGTTTTATTCTAAATTAAACTTTTTCTTGTTAAGAATAAAACTCTTTACTAAACTCGAAGAAGCTATCACAGCGGGTTTTGAAGTTATCGTCATTTTTGTAACCGACCCTTTATTTTTGCTCGTCAGTGTAGATACATTGCAAGTTAGCCATGCCTTTGTTTTGGAGAATAAAGATTATATCTATCTCTATCTATCTATCTCTATCAAGTTAAATAAAAGCTTGTAAAAAGTAGATACCTACGGTTTCAAAAGAAAAACATTAAATGAAAGCACCACTGTCTTCGTAACTTTCATGTTTTGACGTAAATTTTCTGTTGTATTTTTTTCCTTTTGGATCCGTTTTCTACTTTTTTATTGCTTCTCGCTCTTCGCACTTTATCTACTTAATTAATTATCTTAAGGTGGAAGCGCACGCTCTAGGCGCGAAATTCAAACTTTTTACAGTTTTTAATTTATTATGGGTAAACGGTGTGACTGTTTAACTTCATATGGTGCTTGCGCTTGTAAAACAGTGTTCTTTATATTATTGTGTAAAGTTTTTTAAGAATAAAACTATTAGCTTCAAATAAAAGTTGTCAAAACGTTGTAAGTCCGAATTTCTATGTTTGACAACTTTTATATTTTGCTAACAGTTTTATTCTTAAAAAGCTTTACACAATAATATAAATAACACTGTTTTACAAGCGCAAGTACCATAATTATGAAGTTAATCAGTTACACCGTTTACCCACAATAAATTAAAACCTGTAAAAATTTTGAATTTCGCGCCTAGAGCGCGCCGTTCCACCTTAATGGGGAATCCGGTGTCGCTCGATTGGCCCAATCGAAACGACAGGTCTGCTCTCCGTGGTAGCATTATTGGTTTGACCTAAGGCCTGTCACGCAGATGATCTTAGATTCGTGGGCACGCACCTCTGATTTTTTTGGAATTCGCATGCAAAATTACATTTGATATTTACCATGAGCTTTCTTAAAAACCTGCATACATCTGCTAAATAATTCAATAATTGCATGCCAAGTTCCCAATCGTCTCTGGGCTCGTGTGAGAACTACAAGACTGTCACAGAGAAAGGCCTGTGCCCGTCAGTGTAACGTACACTGACGAGCAAGTTTAGTAAAGAGTTTTATTCTTAACAAGAAGTACCTGGACGACCGAGCTCTGCTCGGGCAGAAACTCGGTACCAAGCGTTTTCCCAGAGATAAAACCAAGCTAGATCAATTTTTCATCCCCGAAAACCCCCAAATACCAAATTTCATCGAAATCGTTGGAACCGTTTCCGAGATCCTGATTATATACACCGGAGGGGTGGGGGGGGGGGGGGGGGGTTGAGAGGGGGGGGAGGGGATGCGGGGGAGGGAGCGCGGCGGTATTAAAGGGGGGATGAAAATTTCATTGATTTTGCCGTAGGATGCACCGTTTTCAAGATATTTGACAAAAACACCGGAGGGGGTGGAGGGGTGAGTCACGTTAAACTATCGTCCGTAAACCGACTTTACAGACAACCGGCTTTTCCTGTTCTGTGCTCCCAATAGGGAACGTGCACATAGACGGTGCTGCCAACTGGTGCCATAAGGGTGCCATCAATTTGAATGTTTTACCTTGATAAGTTTGTTTTACTGTCCGCATAGTGTCTCTTCTGTCGCATTAGTGCTGCCGCCTATAGTTACTGCACGTTCCCTACAATACTTTTTCTAACAAAAAAGTAACTTTTTCTCGCAAAAAATAACTTTTTCTCACAAAAAAGTAACTTTTTCTCACAAAAGAAGAAACTTGACGTTTTCTCATAAAAAATAAACTTAAAAAAAAAACTAAAAATCTTGAAAAAAAACGTGGTATCGAACCGAGGTCGGCTGGATCCGCGACCACCCGATTTCTAATGTGCCATTATGATCTGCTCGAAGTCGGCGAAATTTAGCTTTATATTCTAATGCAAACAAAAATAGCCGGAAAACACGAGTAAAAGCGATTTTCTGAAAATGAAACATAGCTAGATCAGTTTTTCATCCCCGAAAACCCCCACATACCAAATTTCATCGAAATCGTTGGAGCCGTTTCCGAGATCCTGATTATATATATATATATATATATATATATATATATATATATATATATATATATATATACATATATACAAGAATTGCTCGTTTAAAGGTATTAGATAGATAAGTTTACTCGAAGAAGCTAGCCATTTTTATTTTTTCTTGCACCTTTTGACTTTTTTTTCAATTCGGAAAGTTTTATGTGATTTCTGCTCAGAATCACGAGCTCTTTCGATCCTACTAGGAGAAAAAAAGTTTCCAAAGTTTTTTCCCGTTCCGTTACCATTTTTCATAGACTTTATATGACCGTAACGGAATGGAGGAATCGAAAATTATATGAAATTTTTGGGACACTTTTTTTCTCCTACTTAGTAGGATCGAAATAGCTCGTGATTCTGAGCAGAAATCACATAAAAATTTCTGAATTTAAAAAAAAGTCAAAAGGTACAAGAAAAAATAAAAATGCCCAGCTATCACAGCGGGTTTTGTAGTTATCGTCATTTTGTAACCAACCCTTTATTTTTGCTCGTCAGTGTATATAGACCGAGGATGGTGATTATGGATGAGGCCACACGAGCGTAATTTTGTGAATTGCGAGCGGCAGAATTTCGGTCCGCGCCTACAATACGCGCCATCACGTGACACTCACGTGACACAATGTATGGCGCGACCGAAATTCTGCCGCTCACAACTCACAAAATTACGCTCGTGTAGCCTCACCCTATTTATACTATTCGATATTTATTTGTATATTTCCTGTCAAATGTATTTTTTTTTTCTGTGTTTGTATCGAATATGTGTAAATAAACATCTCTCTCTCTCTCTCTCTCTCTCTCTCTATGAATTCAGCAAAATAACTTGAAGTGCTATTTGATAAAATTACTTTCCAGGGTCCCATACAGGCTGTATTTCCAACAATCTACTGCGATGATAATCGTGTAGAGTCAAGCGAAATGATCATCGTAAAATATAGCTACTTATATATCTGCGACATAATTTATGGCATCGATACATTTTTCCATATATTACACAAGTAAGTTTTTTAAAGTTTAATGAAGGGCGTATGAACTAACTTGACTTTCTTTTAGAATCAGACACAACCAGCGCTTCCCGTGAGTGTCTTAAGAGGATACGATGCGCACCATTTCTCCATACAAACGTAGTCCCCTGTTTCCTCCCTGGATAATGGCTTCAGAGCCAATTTTTTTTACTGTGTAATCTGTATCTACCACAGCTATGCCCCTATGTTTCGTTTTTTTCCATATTTCAATTTAAATAAGAAATATGAGTGTTCAAAAATTGAAAAAATTGCCCAATTTCAACGTCGTTTTCAGACACTCATCAGAAAAGAATCCCTCATATAAACAAAAAAAAGGAAAACATAGGGGCATAGCTAAATCTGTCCTCTAATTATTTTTGAAAAAAATAATTATATTGGTCCAGTTTTCGAGAAGGAAACAGGGGACTACGAAATGCTGTTTTGATCAATTTTACGCGCCTATTAAAGGTCTGAGCTGCAGTTGTCCCGCTCTCGCTGTACTGACACTGAGGGGTTCGGGCGAGACAGCGACATTTCATTTAAATACCTATTTCTCAAAAGTCTCTCAGCCATCGTATCCTTGTCTAATGAAGGGCGTATGAACAATCTTGACTTACTTGTAGAATCAGACATTAGGCGCAAGCCACACAGAAGAGACGTGGGACGGGGGCGCGTCGCAGTCGCAGCGCCCCTTGAATCAGATTTCATCGCCATCCAAAGCAGGCAAGAGACGGGGCGGCGACGCGGCCTGAGAACAAACGACGCGGACTGCGACGCACCTCCGTCCCATGTCTCTTCTATCCGACTTGTGCCTAAGAAACCCTGAGGTCTTACTAGGTACTTATTATACTACATTATGCAGTTAGGATGACAATGCAAGCACAGCCAACAAAAAGTCATCATCGAAACGAAACCTGTAGTTAAAATTAATTTTAATTTAATACTTATTTTATAGCCTTTGATCAATTATAACTGAAGATATACATTGCCGAACAAAATCCCCTTCAAAGAATGTCCGAACTTTTTTATTTGTTTGCGTAACAATTAAAATCATCACCTACACAGAAATTTGAACCTAGTCTTTACTTCATTACAGTCGAATTTCGTTTGACACTTGACAGCTAAACTTGACAATTTCACGCAACGTACTGAGAAAAAAGAAGGCCACTTAAGTATCAAAGTGGCGTTCATTTGGCTCGGACATTTTCGGGCGCGCGACTGTGGATCTACAGTTATAATTGATCAAAGTTTATAGCTTTCAATTTTCATGATCATGATACTTGTTAGCTGTATACAAATTAGCATTTTTCACCCGACTGTCGAAGGAGGGTTATTGAAACAGGTCTAAATGTATACATAATTATCTTTTTAATTTTCAGGCAAGTGACAGACGTGGCAACAACTCGCGAGTATATTCCAAAGACAACCTTCCTGATCATGGTGGATATTCTGGCATTGATACCATTTTTCAAAATGTTTTCCTCTGATTCATGTCCACCTGTCCAGTTGTGGCCGAACTGCCTGGGTCTAATTGAAAGCCTTGTGTTAGTTATATTTATTCTTATGTTAGTTTTTAGGGTTCCATAACCAAATGGCAAAAAACGGAACCCTTATGGATTTTCTCATGTCTGTCTGTCTGTCTGTACGTCCGTATGTCACAGCCACTTTTTTCCGAAACTATAAAAACTATGCTGTTGAAACTTGGTAAGTAGATGTATTCTGTGAACCACATTAAGATTTTCACACAAAAATAGAAAAAAAAAAACAATAAATTTTGGGGGTTCCCCATACTTAGAATCACTGTCAATTGAAATTGCAAACAATATAAACAAACCATGTTTTTAAAATGTCTTTAATTTCCATTTTCCTTCATCAATTACTGCTAAATCCGTGTGTTATTTAATCAACACTTACCACAACATTATCCTAAACCATTAAAACAATAAACAAGTGCTAGAATATGGATATTTCATTAAATTGTTTATTTACATTGTTCGCAATTTCAATTGACAGCGACTTTAGAACTGAAACACAAAAATTTTTTTTCATCAAACCCATACGTGTGGTTTATCTATGGCGTCTTCAAAAATTATATTAATGTTTCTAATATCATTTTTTTCTAAACTGAATAGTTTGGTGTGCCCCCCCCCCCCTGTAACTTCTAAAATAAGAGAATGATAAAACTAAAAAAATATATGATGTACATTACCATGTAAACTTCCACCAAAAATTGGTTTGAAAGAGATCTAGTCAGTAGTTTTTTTTAATACGTCATAAATCGTAAACCGCAATTTTTTATAGATAATGGTACGGAACCCTTCGTGCGCGAGTCCGACTCGCACTTGGCCGGTTTTTTAATTTCAAAGTTTCAGATGTCGTGTTCGAATTTGTCCTTTTCATTTCAGAGTCTACAGAATTGTGGATTATTTTTCGTTAACGACCACACATAACTGTTGGAATATCATTATTGGTTTTATACTGCTCTCTGCCAGCGTAGTAAATGTCATCAGTTGGGGTTACATACTGGTAACCTACCCTGATAACAATTATTGTTATAATTGTTCTTACCAACTCTACGACTGGAGAAAAGATGTCATTATGAGGGTACTTACATCGGCATTTTTAACTAATTTAATTTATTAGTAAATAAATTGTTAAAATCTAACTTTTTTTTCAGCTTAACGAGACCGCAAAACCAGAATTTGTTTCATATATCTATTCGATATCATTCGTCTGCTCATTTATTCTCTCCACAGTATTTAGTGGAACAAATCCAACTAATATTTTAGATTTTATCTCGGCATGCTTTTTTATGATATTTGGATATGTTGTAATGACATTTATATTGTTCCCTAAAGCATTTGGCGAATCGCTACTAAATCTACGTCGCATCTGTGAACATTTGCCACGAATGCAGTCGATTATAGAGGAAACTAAAAGAAAGAACCCCAATGCCCAAGCACATATCGACGTGAGCAACTTTTATAGTTTGGTGTGGAAGAAACGAGGCGGCATTACGAGTATTCCAGAAGTTATAACGGCATTGCCGAGATATTTACGAATTGAAATAAGACAGGACTTACTGTGGCCCGTTTACCATCACAGTCCTACATTTAGACGGACTTCTACGTCTTTTAAACGCTGGCTATGCGATTTGGCACATTTAGACTACAAATTGCCGAATGAGAATTTTTTCGCAGGGCCACAGGGTTTGACCCATTTTTACTACCTTAAATCTGGTGTTGTGCAGATTATATCTTCTGAAGATTCCACAACTCCATTGATATCTGTAACAAGCGGAACTGTTTTCGGAGACGTTAACTTCTTTATACCTCCCAACACAAAGAAAGCGATTGCGCGATGTCTCACATATTGTGAAGTATTTTTCATTACTCGTGCTGATATTCTGAAGGCATTACATCTATTTCCGGAGGACCGTCAAAACATTTTGTTTCGTGTCAAAGACAGGCTGAAGCATGCTCGTACGCTCCACACTTGCAAACAGCATATAAGGGGTTTAGACCGAGCTGAAGACGAAGGCGTTGCGTGGGTGAAAAAACGTTGGTGGGAGTTGAATGAGGCTATTACGAATTGGAAAAAGAGTTCAGTAAAGGGCGATGTTACTTGCGATCTGCCTCCCGAAGAAGCTGTCTACCACTGCTCCAAATATATCGGGCGGTTGGTTCTGTGTCCTGACGCATTATTAAAAAGGAAATCGATGTTTGCCAGTTACGATTTCCCATGGATACTCTTACCAAATTCTGCATTTAATGTAATTTGGCAGCGTATCGTCTTGTACACCGTAATTTTCGTTTTGATCCTGCATCCGCCGAATATAATTAAAGATGTGAAGCCCACATACTTCAGATTGTTTCGAGCTTGGACTGATCTAGTTTACATAACCGATATTTGCCTATTACTAATGACATCAATTGAAACGCAGGGGCATCTCGTTTCCAACTTTGCCTCAGTGATGTTCTTACGCTGTAAAAGTCCTTCTTTCATTCTTTCCCTGCTCGCTACTATTTGGATAGAGGACTTTATGGTTCTTATCAGCAAGCCTGAGTTTTACACAATCACTCAGTTTAACAGATTGATTAAAGTATTTGTTCTTTTCTCTGACAAGCACACGCTCAAAGATATAAAACGGAATCCATTTGCTGAAGTATGTTTTAAGATAGCATTAGTCCAAATTTGTTTCGTTTATGTCATTGGCTATTTTGTTTACGAATTCAATAAATTAGTACCGGAATTAACAAATGCTTACTTTTTTGGTACTAGTCGGTATTGTGAAATAAATCCTCACAACAAAACTTGTGACGCTACGGCTTCTATATTTGGTATCGCGACTGCGTGGACGTTTCGTTTCTTGTACGTGGACTATTCGCCCGAGACTCTCATAGACCTTTACGTGGCACTTAGCATTCATATGATTGGCTTCATGATCCTAATGTACTGCAAAGCAAATTTGATAGCAGTGATATACTTGAAACACAAGGACACCGCGGATTATTTGTTCTTTGTGTCTAATATAGCAAAACATTACATAGAACATAGTATACATCCTGGTTTATTGAAGCGGCTGCGCAGATACTTGTTATGTCATTGGAAGTTTTATAAGGGAAAGGAGGTGACAAATCCTAGTCAGTTGAAAGATGAACCGTACGATATATATTGGAAGGCGCACGGGGAAATAGCGGTGAACATAATAAAGGAGTCGAGAGCGTTTATTGATGCTGATACCGCGCTTGTGAAGGAGCTAGCATATCACTGTAAATTTACAATCCTACCGAGCGAAGCAAGACTCGTATTATTTGGAACTGCAATAAAGAATGTCACTTGGCTTGTCAAAGTAATTATTAATCCTATTTATTTTACAATGCGGAAGTTTGAGCGTGTTTGTTACTCTTTGAAATGAAAGGCGGTGCTGAATCTCAGAAATAACACTCGTGCTTCCTTTCGTACCAATATTCCCAAGGCATCGGAATTTACACATGTACAATCGCAAAATCTTAACTGCATAGTCTAAAGACGTGAAATTTTGTATGGGTAGCCAAGTCCACTTTAAGCTAGTTGCCTCGCGAGGGATTTTTGGATCGATTGAATGAAATCATATCTTATGTAGTTTGCTCGCTCAGTGCGACTAGGCTATTATTTAAAGACGACGATATAATCGCTGGAAATCTCCGTGTATATTTATTATTTTTTTTTTTAATTTAGTTTGGTTCTGAATATAGGCTAGGCCTAAAGCCTAGTCCTACTAATAATAATAAAAGCGAAAGTTTGAGAGTATGCTTGTCACTCTATTACACTAAAATAGCTGGACGAATTTGGATGAAATTAGGTTCAATAACGGGTAAAGTTAGTATTAAATACTAATATTAAGTAACGTTACTTCTTTATTTCAAGGGTTTTCTTAACACCACATATTACGGCAAGACAGGTGTATCAAACAAGCTAGTTGACCGACCAGGCACTATGCTTGGTTTTGGTTCCGTGTTCTTTGAAAAGAATTCCTTATTAACAACTGTGACACTCACGGAGTGTGAGGTGAGCTTATATTTTTAAGATGCTTTTGTTTATTGTAAGTTTAAGTTTTTCATGTAAATGTGCAAAACTAAATGGTAATCAATCATACAAATGAACATTTAAGTACGTATTATCAATTGGATGCTAGTTAATGCAAGGTACCATCAGAAAAGTTTGTTTTTGAAACTCTTTGTAATTTATCTTTAGTTTTGCTTCGTTCTTTTTCTTTAATCTAGCTTGAAGAGATCCACTTCCACTGCATAGATTGCCTTCAAGCTTAGAACATGCGTAGCGGTCCACAAACAAACAATAATAAGAAGCTTTGGCTAATAATTTTGCAATAAAATCTATTTTTTGCCATGTTATGTTATGTTTTACCATGTCTGTCTGGCTGTCCGTCCGCAACTTAGAGATTGTTAGTGCTAGGAGATTATAATTTTGCATGGGTGTACATTTTCAATTAACGACGCGGACAAAGTGGTTTTAAAAACTCCTACACGTAAAGTAGGAAATTATATTTTTTTGTCTAAATCCGTGAACTCCCAAAAAACTCAGAACAAAAATAACATATTTAATGAGGCATTTTAATCCTCTCCGTATCTTTTTACCCAACTTCGGGAGAGTATTGTGTTTTTTGACGACATTCGTAACATTATGTAATACCTACTAGGAGAACTGGAACACCATTGTAAATGTACTGATTTGTTATTACCCGGACAAACGTTTTTTTTATTATTATTCCAGATTCTTTACATTGGTAGAAATGAGTTTTACCACATTTTAAAACGCTATCCTAATGAATGGTCACATATCGAACAATGCACGGAAAGATTTAAGACAGCGTTTCACGATTTAGTAAAAGTTAACATGGAAAAGTATTTAAACGTAAGTAGACATTTAATTTTATATTTGTTGCCATACCTACTAAAATACGTAGTTGGGGTATTAGCTGAAGGAGACTCGCAATGTCTACCTCATAGAGCCATTAGTTTAATATTGAACTTAAACAGCAACACACAGTCATCATAGATTTAATTTACCACAAGCACACTTCTACAGATCCTGTTTAATGTTACTTCGAATGAAGTTTATATCCGATTTCGAATAGTTTAAAGTCTTGCTTACCCACAAACTAAATTAAGACACTAGTACTGCTTATTTAAAGACAAAACGATCCAAAACACGATCTATTAAATTTCAAAAGATGAAACAAAATCTGAAAACAGATAAGTTTTAGATATTTAGATAAAGATAAAGATAATTTTAATTATAAGTTTTAGACAATATTATTGGTTTTTCATTAAGTTTATCAAACCTTTTCTTGCAAAAATATCGATATCAAAAAATATGATATCGGGAAATAGGTAATGAGATGACGTCTAAAAGATTATTCAATTTGTGATCTCAAAAAAGTTGCTTCTGTATTCCATTTTTGCCAAACTTTTCGTCAATAACTCCATTACGCCCCTTGAATATGTTAGCGTCCGAAAACCAAATTTAAAATAGATCCCCATTAGGAGTAATCAAAATAAAAATATAAATATTTTATTCAGGACAAGCAAGCTCTTCAAGTACGCAAAGAAAGTGAGTACGTCGAAGCACATTTAACTAAGAAAATAACCCGTGAACTGAATGCTGCAAAACTAAAACAGAAAACCGCAGGAACGACGACTCGCCCAGACATTGAACTGCCTTTCAAGAAATCCAAAATAAAATGGAATAATCCTGAGTCAAAGTAAGTTTCTCAAGAGGAATCTATACTTCCATACTAATAATATTACAAATGCGAAAGTGTGTTTGTTCGTTTGTTTATCCTTCTTTCACGTCAAAACTGAACGATGGATTGCCATGTTTTTTTTATATGGACATAGTTGAAGGACTGGAGAGTCACCTGCTTTTTACCACGGTAAAATATCTCAATCCTCCGGGAAAGCACGTTTTACTCTACTTCAATGTGGGCGAAGCCGCGGGCATGATCTAGTATATGTAATATATTAGATTTTGTCTGCGACTTTGTCCGCGCAATCAACTCATGAATTAATGGAGCGAATGTGCCTAATGCATTGTTTCAAAGGTATAAAAATTTAAATGAAACCGGTTTGGAACACATTGGTTGGATGGCTCTGAAGTCTATAACGGACATAGATAGAAGTAGTTTTAGTGTTTGTGCCATAGCTGGCACAAGCCTCTTCTCCGAAAAAGCCAAGTACCTATGTTTAGTGGTTAAACCTATCTGAAACAGAGGATCGTGGGTTCGGGCCCGGGCTTACACCTCTGAGCTTTTCGAGAGTCATGTGCGAAAACACATTTGAATACCACGAACATTGAAGGAAAAACATCATGAGTGAAACTATACACGCCAGTGAAGAAATTCAATAGTGTGTTTGAAATACCCAATCCGGACTACAGCCCAAGACTTCTCATTCTGAGAGGTCGCATGTACCCAGCAGTGGGATGTGAATAGACGGAGATGATAATGATGAATTTTGTTCTTTCAGATTAATGAGGTACTGGATGCCTATACGAGCTGTCTCTGTTTTTTTGTTTATTGTATTCATTTCTGTACAAGGTGGATGTGGAGCTCAGTACAGACGAATGATGATAGGTTTAACGCTATCGTGCTATATCATTACATATATTGATATGATTCTGAAATGTTTTGTAAGTATACTTATCCATAATGAATGATTTCGTAATGTAATTTCTTATGGCAATACTGCCAGACGCGGCGCGTTAACTAAGTAAATGACAGCACGTCTCTGTTGGACGTGACTATAATCATCTTCATTGTATCTTGTTTCTTTTCAGTATTAAAAGATTTATACGATGAAATTGCTGGAGATGGTTTTACTGTAAATAACTTTCTATATAACTCAACTAGGATGAATTTAAACAAGATACTCCTATTTGCTATTTGTGACGTCACTTCTATGGCAGCTGAATTGACTATTTTTTTAAAGCAAATAAAAATCTAATTTTGCAGTTAATTTGCATCTAAAACTGTTTTGATCTTTTCAGATAGGCTATTATGATCATAGAGGTGTACTAATATATTCCAAACTCAAGTGCACATTCAACTACCTGTCCCATGGGTTTATACTAGATATCATTGCTGTTGTACCATGGTGCCGATTTCTACAAGGTATACCAAAAGTAAAGATTGAAGATGATTGGGAGCTGTTTATGAACACTTTGTGTAAATTAGCTAGACTGCACCTTCTTTTGGGCTATTTTAACTACTTAGCAGATGATCCGATGGTACATGTGGCGATTATTGTGGTACGTACATCAACTTACTATCCTAGTAATACTATAAACATGAAAGTTTGTATGGATGGATGGATGGATGTGCGGATGTTTGATGCTCTTTTACGCTAAAATGGTTTGACGGATTCTCTTAAAATTTGGGACATAGTTAACCTGGTTTAGCATAATAGGAGATTTTTTATGCCAAAAAATTGCTTCGTTCCCACGGAGAAGCACGGCACGGGAAAATAAGGACAACACGTTTTAATACTGCCTTGCTAACTAAAAGTATTTTTGGTATGGCTCCTAAAATATTTAATCATTTACCAAAGTCTATACTGGAAACAGACAGTATAATAAATTTCAAAAGATTGCTTTTTAAATTTCTGTGCGAAAATGCGTATTACTCTATCCAAGAATATTTAAATGACAATTTATAAACTTATTATTAATATTGTAATTATTATTGACATTGATTGTTATTATTTGTTATTATTAGATTAGTTGATTTTGCGTATTGAACATTATAATTACCGTAAAATATATATAAATTAATGAATAGTTATGCTGCATGTGTAGTCTAGATATTTGTATGCCTTATGGTAAGCATAGTGATACAAAACTTTATGTAACATCTGTAACACTTACCTATGTTAACAAATAAATGATTTGATTTGATTTGAAAAGCGATAAACGAATTTTTCGCAGACGGAATCCATAATCGGATCCATAAAAGATTGTTAAATATTTGTTTAATGATTTGCACGGTCAGACAGAACGCATAATCTATACAAAATATTAAAGAGACCGACAATGTTGTTCGTACATAATGCGAGCTGCGTTCAATTTGACCTGACCGCAGACGGCAGAACGCATCCAGTGTGGCAAATCCTTTATATGAAGTACTTAATATGCATAATTTTTCAATCAGTACATTTTGTGAGACCGTGTTAGTTAGGCTAAGTTGCATTCACGCTAATAACCTGTAAATTTCTATGCAAGTCGGAGTCCAAAATTAAATTAACAAAGTTTTGGAGAAATGTTCAGGTATGATTATGCATTTATATCTATTTAGAAAATGAAATTGTATGCATTGAGTTTTGTGATAAGGCCAAAACCATCAATAGATATAATTATGTATTGAACTCTGTAGTCAAAAGAGTCTAGAACGAAACTGACGTAAGTCTAGGTGAGACGAAGCAGATCTGGATCTGATAAGCAAAAAGCGTGCCAACCCGCAATAACTTGAAAATTTACACTGTTAGGCACTAGTCCCACCACCGGCGAGTAACCGATGAGCTATCGGCGATTTTCTCGCCCAAGAAACGAACAAAAGATAATCGCTGCTTCCGTGTAAATAAAAGAGAGATCCAAAAGTAGTGTTCCTTGCTCAGTTAATGCTGGGCAATATGTTGCACTAACTCATTTGTTTTAATTACTCTTATAAAATTTGAGGTGTCCATACATTGAGTTGGTGATTTCAGCAACAAAGTATGAACATCCCAAATTTTATCAGACTCATTTTAGCAGTTAAGTTAATGCATTATGTTGTCCAGCATTAACTGAGTAAGGAACACTACTTTTGGATCGCCATATTGATTACACCCTGTATAAATATACAGCCAGCGATGAACTATAAATATAGTTCATCGCTGGCTGTTCACACTGCCGGCGAGGACTCTCTTCACTAATTGATCGCAGTGATAAAAACTGTCAACGATAAAACTCGCTCAGCGGTACTCGGCGATGAACGCTTGGCGATCAGAGCGATTATTCTACCTACCGTACAATCGCCCGTCGCACCCAAACTCTCGCTTATAGCCGAGCGACAAAACTATCGAAACTACACACTCCCTTCTCGCCGCTCGCCCACTCGTTTCTAGTTCTACTCGTTTATCGCTCGTCGCCGGCGGTGGGACCAGTGCCTAATAATGAAATTATACCTTTTCGTCTTCTCTACATTTTATAAAAACGAGTTATTATGAATTAACACCAGCACAATATAGAAAAACGGCAAAAATAGTGACAAACCCGTTAGTACATCCCTAACAAATATCTTTAGTGGCCATTTTCTTAAATTTATGTTTTCGTGTGGGTTGAAATGTAATTGCAGTATTGGCTGCCTATCACCCTCGTTCTCATTTTTACAGATAATAAAGTGGCAAGTGACACTAATACTGTTAATGCTGGTCGCAAGCCAGTATTTGATCCTAACGTGTGCCAGTTTCCACTGGGACGAGAAGGCATATTTAGTCAACGTCACTAGGCGAGACACGTGTTGGCTACCACCTTTTATACAATTTGATCAGTATCCGAATACACATCAGCAGCATTTGGTAAGAACATTTAGTTTTCTTTGTTTTAAGGGCGGAGTTCAAAAGGTTGGCCACCTTAACGCCGGTACTAAAAATTAATGTGAAAGTTTTCCATTGTGACCCGAAGATACAACGGAACTTTTACCAATCAGTCGATTTGTATGGTTAACTAACATTTTATCGTAGTTCAAGTTTTTGGTCTCCACCCTTAACTTTTTTAACGACAAGCTCTAGTTCTGTAAGATATTATACAGGTATTTCATGGCCGCAGTGTGGGGCATATCAACTAATTTCGTCAATCAACTGATCAATCATTACTAATTTAATCATGATTAATGTAATCATGATAGATTTAATCATGATTGAACTAATCATGACTAACGCCACAAATCATTAGTCATTCAATCATTAGTTTTAATCACGGCCATGTGATTGATGCTTCTAACGGAATTTGAATGTTTGTTTGTTTCGTCGTACTTCTGTTCGAGTTATGGCTTTTCTGGTAGTTTTGTACTGTCCTTATGTTATCTTAGGGTAAATTAAAGTAATCGTGTACCGATCCAAATTCATCAAAATGAAAACAAACAAAAGAAAAATATATTTAAACCACCAATTTGTTGGCATTTGTGTCCTATATGGTCAAGGACTTTAATTCATGAGCTACTCTGCAACCATATCCCGGCAAACGTCATAGTGGCATCGCATTAATTAACAAGGAAAATCGTAATAACTTTTCCTTTGAAAAGGTTCCATGGTGGCTCTTGAATTAGTCATAAACGATAATCATAATCATAAACGATCAATCATGATTGCATGACTAAGACTGAAACTAATCAATCATCAATCACCACACCATGACTACACTAACAAATCATTAGTCATCAATCATGATTGACGTATCTAATCATTAGTCACCAATCATTAATCAAACTAAATTTTGCCCAACACTGCATGGCCGCGACTCCTTTTAAGTTTTGAAAATGCACCTGGTTTTATGATAAACTTAAAAAGATAATCACGTTTTGCTATCATCGTTGATTTTTAGAAAAGCGCGTATTTCCTGAAGTTGTTCTTTGGCTTCACGTTAGGGTTAACATTTTTTAAAACACATGTTTTTTTTTCAGCTCTTTGGTGAGAGTTTCATCCTAACTCAGAGCGCTTTCATGAGAATTTTCATGGGAATGTTTCGAATCAGCCGAAAAGATTTCTCTTTGGGTGCAGTTTTATTTTCTCTCGGAATCGTGTATTGGTCAGTTTTTAATTTCAGTACACTTTGGGACCTTTCCACCAAGGATGTGCTATCTCACGTTGTTATGGATGCGTTTGATAACCACTTATCATATTCATGGGTCCACATAGCATAGCATTGGTGGAAACGGATTCTACTAAGCTATGTTTTTATATGAAAAGATGCTTGCTCTGGATCTTCCTCGAACGGCTACATAGCTTATTTATTAGCATTAGTGGGAACGGTCACATAGTTTTGTAGCGTAGCTTTGACATCTTCGCATCATATCTGCATATCACATCTCTGGTGGAGAGGCCCCTTATTTCAGACATCATATTTTTGCGGTCACATTTGCTAACGCGTATTGCGTGTTATCATTTCGAAAAAGAAGAAAGAGACTGGAAAGTCAAGTGAAGGGGATAATATACGCTCTACACCTACGAGCAACTCTCACTTTGTATACATATACGTTATGAGCACTCTGTAGTAACTGGTTTAATACTGTGCGATGTACGATTGTACGATATTCCTATTGAACGATAGTGCATTTCTGCGAAATGATAATGTGCGACATAATATCACTGTTCGACAATACAAATGTACGTCGTATCTATATATATATATATGTGAAGTTAAATTGTGCGACATATTGCTGTATTTAAGATAGTACCTTTTTGTAAGGTTAAATTTCGAAAATCTGGAAGCTATTTGAAAATTAGATTGAAAATGGTGACTGTTATTCTATTCCGCTGTTTTACGCTAACTGCACAAATGTCGTATCCAGGTGCGTCTGTTGCTATTCCTTGGTTTACTTAACCTTGAGTCTCCGTGGCAGCACACTGTTCCAGCACGCAGTCACGTCCCTCAGCAAATTCTTGCACGCGGAAAGGCTCGAAGACGAACTCATCCAGAGATCTTTGGCACATTTTAGCTATTGGTGGAAAAGGTACCACTTTAAATTTGACATACATTTTTTTTTAAAATACCTTGATACGTTCAAGTTCTTTTTTAGGAACAGCAAAAGGTTCAGAATAACTCATGTTCTCGAAGTATATTCTCAAGTACAATATTCATTTATTTTACAGGACCAAAGGCATTGCCATAGAAAACTTAAGGTCCAAGACTCTTAGTCTCATTTTCAGCCAAGATTTAAATTATTTCTTCTTCAAGCAGTAAGTTTTATTTATCGATGAAGAACTATGAGATACGCTTATACCAGTATTGAGCAAGTTTGACATTCAATTAAAGAATACTCGTAAACTATACGAATACTCGAATACTCTATAAATTATTTAAAAGCGAAAAAGTTTTTCGGGTGCGCCGGTGGGATTCGAACCCACGTCTCCTGGATATGCGCCCCAACGGGTGTTCTACCAATTGAACCACGTCGCATCCACACCCGTTGGTAGAACACCCGTTGGGGCGCAAACCCAGGAGACGTGGGTTCGAATCCCACCGGCGCACCCGAAAAACTTTTTCGCTTTTAAATAATCTTAGATTCGGTGAGCAGCCGTACTGCTAATAAAATAAATAATATTTATAGCTATAAAATTTGATACAGTAAAATTTGATGATAGTATAGGTAAATTGTAAGCAGCAGCAGCAAGTAAAAAGTTTGTAAGCAGGAAGTAAAAGCTCTAATCGTATTTCAGGACTTTGGGCGCTGGACTAGACACTTTATTGAAAGGCGGTGAGAAAATCCAAAGAGAGTTGGCGTGTACGGGTGCCCAGTTTTACTACTTGCCCGGATGGACCATCATGAGAGAGCAAGATCTGAATCCTTGGGTCTACATCGTTCATAGGGGGAAGGTGGTCGTCACCCAAGAAGGAAAAACATTAGCTTATTTGACAAAGGTTATATACAGGGTTATTTGTAATTCACTGGCATCCTCTTAACCCTGAATTCCTATCACTCAAACAAATGTTTTTTGTTTAACGACTTTTTAAAACGAAGCACTTTTTTTCCCATACAAACACACAGAGTATCGTAAAAATAAGAGGTAATCTCAAATTTTCAAAACGTTATTACACCAAAAATATTAAGTTATGACAAAAGCCGTAAAACATAAAACGTTTGTTTAAGTGGTAAGAGTTTAGGGTTAAAAGGATGCTAGTGAATAACAAATAACCCTGCATAAATTATAGCACTAACACCAGTTAATAATATAAGTTAATAATATATGCATAAGGGTTTATGGTTAAGTTAATTTAACTCAAAATTCGGTCGGCATTTATTTCCTTACTAAGAATAATAAGCTTAAATCTCTCGGGACTTGATCTAAGGGAGAAGCCTATTTTGCGTTTTGTGCATTTTGCTCCGAAGCGCTACAAAGCTTGTGATCCCGAGTTCGATCCCCAGTCGAGATAGATATTAGGTATGAATAATACGAATGTTTGTTTTCGAGTCTTGGATTAATAAAGTAAGTTTATCCGTTGCCTGGTACCCAGAACACAAGCTTTGCTTACTTGGGGACTTGATTGGTGTGAATTGTCCCATGATATTTTCATATTTATTGAAGTATGAATTAAAACAGGGATCGATATTCGGGCAAATGGACGGCACAGCCCACCGTCCCGTTCGAGTGTCGGCTCACACCGTGGATCACGTGGACATCCTTCAAATCCCGGCCAAAGCGTTTCAGGACAATATTGACGATGAGGTAATGCGACCTGCTAAGGAACGGAATTCACTTCCGTCGTCTGTTTTTTCAAGTAGCTACAATTTAGAGCGAATCAAAGCCACAGTGAATGAGCTATATCTTCGGCGTCATCTGCATTTACCATCTCTTCCTGTCCCCTCTTATACCGTTTGACAGAAAGAGATAATGAATGCTATATAGCAAACGCTCACGCCTTAGTCAATAAGCGTGCCGGTGTGTAAATCGCCAGCCACTTTCAAATAAATAAATAAAGACACGTTCGATCAATTAGCATTGCTACATTCATAATGCTTAGTAGTGAATAATTTTTTGAATCAGTCTTAGTAGTGATTTCCAGCATTATTGGTCAACCAAAACTATTCTACCAGATTCGCAGGTTGTCGACTTTGAAGAATTTGAATAGTTACTTTTCCAATTAGCCAAGTTACAATGTATTAATTTTGCCCGTGTCCAATCCCTCTTCATCTTCTTCATCATCTAAAGAAGATGTTAAAGCAGTCAGTGACTGGCCGTAGGTATAGTTTAATAGAGACAATGTATTTAGGAGGTCAGAACTGAGCCACAACCATATTCACCCTTATTTATCTGTCACTTTAGTGTTGCCCATAAACATCAGTTGCGATTTGAATATTACTTTTGATCTTATTTTCGAAGGTTCGTGCCAACATCCGTAGTAATCCTCAATCAGCACTAGACTATATGCAAGTAAAGAAACCTTTCAAGGAGAACCCATATAATACAGTCAAATATCTACTCCGAGGAAACAAAGTTATTCAACTACCCGTTAGTATTTTATTTTGTATGTTATCATTAACTCACAATTTACAAGAAACCCTAAAGCCCTCACGTTGATACACCGTGTCTTCTTCTGTCTTCGGGGGAACGTCAATGGAACTGAGTCCTAGCTTCCTGGTTGGCAATAGATACAGACTCTGTGTGTCTTGTGTCTGTCACATTTAGAATTAAACCCTTAATTTTACCCAAGATGTCACCGACTGGATAGTGTTCTTAAAAATATAAGTATAAATACAACTACAAAATCTTAACATTTAATATTATTTTTAAACTACAATTACACGCTTGCAGAGACTGCTCCAAACCTACACAAACTATTGAATGACATTTACACGCTTACAAGTTCGTTATTGTATTCCGGACAGGGAAACATGGCAAACATGGACCTTGAAGTTGCTTCGGCTCTTGTGTTTGGCTTAACATATTTTTAAGGCCATAGGTTCATCGTTTGTCCAAGCACTCAGGTGCGACACTCACTTATACATGCAGTGGAACATAAAAGACATCCGTACGGCTCATGAGCGACACTAAACACGCACCAACGTGTAAATATGTTACAAGCGTCATTTGATCTCTGTTCAAAAACCAACACTGAACCGGATCGGCGACAAGCTCTTGCAAGCTCACGCAAGCCCAGCCAAACGCTTGTTCTTGTGTAAGATTATCAAAACTTGGCAAGCGTGTAAATGTAGCGGGTGTACGCTATTTTATAGAAAAATATTTCATAGATTTTCATTTTGTAGAAAATGTTTCTCATATTATCATTTTATAGAATAATCAATACGCAGAGTATTTATTTTGAAGAATTTTAGATCCTTGATTTTTGTTTCAAATATAATTAATGTTAAGAATTTCACATTATAGAATTTTAATTAAAATATTATCTATCATCATATTGTTTAGTTTATAAAAGCTTTTTACCAAGAAACACTTTCTATCGAATGACATTTTCTAAAAATTTTCATTTCATATGTTTCACAAAACGCATACCTAACCTACCCTCCTATAAAAATAACATTCTTTAAAAAATAATTCTATAGTTTGATATTGATTTGAAGGGGCATATTATGTTATTTAACTAACCTAACCTGATCGCCAGCGTGTCGACGTCACCCCGCTTCGCGGGGTGCCTATTTCCGCTCTAAAGGACAGAAGATAACCCTAACCTAACCTACTAGTACTACAAGAGTGGAGCATTTAGTTCTTTTTCTGCGGGGGGCTTCGCCCCCGAGCCCCCCTTGAGAGGGGCTCTACCCCCACTCCCCCTTTAGATTACATTTAGTTAAAAAACTCGAACTACACATGATATTACATCTTCGAAATTATATATTTTATAGTTATCTATATCTCGTGAGACGTAGCCTTTATAAAATTACGATTAGCTTAGCGTCTATTTTAAAATTTTCAATAAAATAGGATGCTAGGTATGAAAAAATACATCGAACAAATAATATTCTTTAAAAAATAATTCTATTGTTTGATAACTTTGTGAAATGAAAATGTGAGATCATAAAATTCATTGAATTGTGTTTCTATGAAATAAGTTTCACTAAAACAAATAGTACTTGAAAAAATAATATTAGAAATGAAAATATATGTACCAAATATTATGTGAAACATTTTCTATGAAACAAAATTCTATGAAATATTTGTCTATAAAACAAGGGGCACCCAAATGTAGCATTATGCCTACCTTGTTGGGTCCCTATCCTAAAATTCTAACGTCTTTCAGTGGATGCTACGGCCAGTAGAAGCCCATACCAATGCGTGGTACAACCGCTGGCTCGCTCTCGTCTGGGTGATTGGTCCACTAAGTTCAGCTGCCATAGTCTTGATGCTCAGCACCCTCCCATTAGATCTCATGTTTGATATGCTCTGGGTTCTGCTTATACTTGACCTGATACATTTGGCATACTTCGTGTCAGAGTTCTATGCGGTAACTATCATAAATAATTTCTTTTACCCTCATGACCATGTATATGAGGATATAGGTGAAGAGCTCAAGCCCTCAAGGCTCAAGGGAAAGGCCCTTCTGGCATGCAGGTAGTGTACAGAACTGATATGAAACTTGTAATTTTTCTAATTTGGAACAAGAACGAGTCTCTAAAAACATGTAAAAGAGGTCTATCTTTAGTATTTTACTTGTACACTCGCATGGTGATTTGAGCATAATAGTTCTGAAGTCGGGACATTGTTTTGTACCGAAGGAATCAACAGCTGGAATCAAAAGCGGCAGAATAGTGCTGAGGGTAGCGAGTTGCAAGACCGAATATTGAAAAGATTCAGATCTGATGATGACGCAAAAGCTAGACAAGCCCTAAGTATATTAGCTTTCTGACATCGGCTTCTTTGAAAATACTGAAAAAAATTGTCCAACCATATTTATTTCACAAATTTATGTTCACCACAAAAATATAGATTTATAGTTTAGAACGGCTGCAATTATAATATAACGATAAAGTTAATAGAACCGTGATTGGTGACACTGCTCAAACAAGTGGGTGATATCAGAGCACTAAATCATTTAAACCAACCAATCATTCGATAACAGTATGAACACGCCATGGCGATTCGATGACGAAACTGAAAATTAATAATGTAACTCCTACACCATTTGATTCTACTTGATACTAGGAAAGTTATGCACAAACATTAAAAATATTAAAATTAAAATAACTATAATATTTAGTTTATAGATAGTCATATTAAAAATTGTCATAACTTTTGAAACAATTTCATTTCAGAAATCAACAATATCTTCTAATATATAAAAATCTCGTGTCACGGTGTTTGTTATCAAACTCCTCCGAAACGGCTTGACCGATTTTTATGAAACTTTTTGCTCTGTACTCGGTAGGTCTGAGAATAGGTCGTAGGATATTTTTTATACCTCTATTCTTTGCGGACGGAGTTGCGGGAATTTGAGCCCTTTTCGAGTATAGGTCTGTTCATAATATAATTTATATAATTTCCTTTAACTAGAAATGAAAATGCCGTTCAAGCACACGAGGTCTTGCTGGAATCAGAAAAGCCTAACTTCCTTTAGGAACATTTATGTTTACGTACTTAGGTTTACCTAATAATAATTTTAATTATTGTTGTCCTGGTTTTAGATGCAGTTGGTTGTAACTGAAAGTCGATGTGTGAACCGGCACGTTAAATTCAATATGTTCAAAGAGTGGGGGACGTATTTAGATGCCCTTTCACTTCTGATACCTCTCCTGTCATTTCCCACAAACAATTGGAATTATCAACTAGCCAGATTACTGCGACTGCGACTTTTCTGCTATTTCTACCATCATTTCTGCGAGAACTTTAAGGTACCTAATTAATTTTGTTCTTTTAAATTTGTTAACATATGGCGCCTTACTGTAAGTTTTATCATTAAATAAAGTCGAAATAGTAACAAGTTATCTGCCACCAGTTTTTAGTTAGTTAGTGGCAGTGATGCCTCCAGTTTTTCAAATGTCACAAATACTTATTTATGTGTGACAAATATTTTGGACGGATAATAAGCAGTTGAGTGATCGGGACTCTGGGAGCTAAACTATAACAAAACTTGCCAAGCGGGCATGAAACAGTGCTTACAGACGTGAAAATATTAATAAACTACTGAAAATCTGAGATTTCGATATAGAGTTAAATTGAACACTAATCTGCTAATAATATTCTTATTTTTCTTGGTTGTAAATTCTCCTTAATGTCAGCTTTACAAGTTTTGTTAAAGTTTAGCTCCCAAAATTCCGATCACTGATAATAAGAGATGATTTCACGAAATCCCCAGACAGGAAAATTTTGCAATGAGAACAAAGCAGCCGCGTATACTAATTTATAATAAACAGTCATTGCTCAAATATTGTTCTTATTTCAGACAATAATGATTCCATTTCTGATGAACTTCGCCATTATTTGCTTAGTGTTGCATGCTTTGACATGTGGATGGATTGCTATAGCTTGTCGACGTGAGTGATTATGTTTATTTAATTTTAATTTAGAAGAAATAAATAGAATAAATTGATAAAATGAAGCCTCTTGTTTATAGCCAGTGAGTCCATAGACAAAACAACATATGATCAGGGACAGATTGTATTGCAAAACAGAACGTTTGATTTTGAAGAATGGACTTATCCAATAGTACGGGGACAGGGTAAACTAATTTATTTTCACTGTAAATTTTGCAATACCTAAGCCTGATAAAAAACAGAAGATAACATGACCAACACTAACGTTGCTTCTCAGCGATCATAACATACGTTGAAGACAACTACTGTACGATAAATATATATATTTTTTTTTTTACCCCACGCAAGACTTTTGAGTTTGGACGCGTTAGCGTCTTGCGTGGCGTTGGTGATGTTTTAGTTCTGTATCAATCACCCACTGAGTTTTTATTGTTCAACAATATCACAACAATTATTTGCAGGGTGCTTGCGTCTTTCAAAAATTTGTGTGCGCGTGCGAGCACATAAACACAAACACTACCATCAATTCTTGGTACCAAAAAGATGGCAAGATGATTACGTTGTAGCACTGTGTTTTGTTATACTGCACTTATCTCAAACTGATATGTATAACGTAAGCAAATATTTTCTGCTGGATTATATGTTTTCTGGAAGTTTTACATTTAAATTTCTTCCGGTCTTGCGTTTGTTTTTTACCAAAGTCCAAGTATCCATAATATAATCCTTGATTATTTATTTATCCTTCATCTTCCAGATCAGTCCTTTGTCGCTTGGGCAAATATTCTACAAATTGATTATGAGTTTTATCCTCAACTTACTTCAAATTTGGGTGGCAAGCTTGGCGATCAAAGCGATATATCTCAAATATCGCGAGCTATACAACTACGACTATAATGTAGCAAACCTGAACGAATACTTGAAACATGTTGGTTTGACTAGCTCACTGCTGGAGTGTGTCAAGGAATATACGAATCTTCTGTGGCATAAACAAAGGGGTAAAGATTTCTTTTAAGTTTTATTTTATTTCGCGTATATCACTGTGAGTTTGAAGCCGAGGTGTAGGTTTGACCTATGGTCTCTCAAGCAGAGGGTCGTGGGTTCGAGTCCGGGCTCGCACCTCTGAGTTTTTCAGAATTTATGTGCGAAATTACATTTGTAATTTACCATAAGCTTTACGGTGAAGGAAAACATAGTGAGGAAACCTGCCTACACCTGAGAAGAAATCCAATGGTGTGGGGACATCACACGTGAGAAGTTATCCGGATTTTTATTTGATGGACATATTATTAGTCGATTAAATAGCCCCAAAGTTTAGTATTGTTTTGATGTATTAGGTCATTTTGTTTAGGCAACTGGATCCCGGAGCTAGCCTTGCAAGCGCCGCTTTGCCTGCGTGAAGATCTACTGGGATCCTTGTACTCCCATCATCTGGAGACGTTGCCGTTGTTTCGATCGCTACCATCTTATTTCACTCGACAGTTGGCCGCGAGACTTCAAAGAGTTGTGATATTTTCTGGTAGCGTCCTTAAAATTATTGTTGTTATTTACTTTAAACAACTCATTCACTTCATCCATACTAACGAGCAAAAATAACTGGCCACATTTCATACAACTATGTATGAAAAGTGACTCGTTAATTTGGCTCGTCATAAATAATTCCACGACGTAATAAATAATTTTAATGCCAACTTAAAAAAAATATCGCGAGATAATTTGCACTTATAGATCTAGTCCCAGCAGACGAAGAAATTATCAGCTCATGAAAAGTACATCAATTATGTTGGTATCGTTTTTGAATTGCGTCTAAATGTCAAATGCTAAGAAAATGCATGAAATAAATATTCAAAGAGGCATTCTTTCAGGCAAGCCAGTGGTAGAAGAGGGCGATATTTTTGCATGTATTTACTTCATACACGAAGGTGATGTGGAGAAATGGTACACAGATCCGAGGTAAGACGCGGATTTTATAGCTTTCCGCTTTGCATTAAACACTGCAGGAGTTCTTGGCACGTTTGTCTTCAAAGATAAATGCATTTCTGCGAGGTAAATAAACTAACTAGTTTGGCTCAGTGACCCAAAATGAGTCTTGGCTTCCGAAACGAGAGCACGCCACTTAGCCCGATCCTGCGCAGTTTCACGCCAATTACCGGTTTGAAGCTGTCGCAGATCCGCCTCCACAGCATCAGCCCAGCGATACTTCGGCCGACCAACCGGAAGACGTCCAGTTGGGCGTCCCTAATACACCCTCTTGACCCCCTCGATCCTCCCCCATTCTCAGCAAGTGGCCGAGCCACCGAAGCCTGTGAGATTTAAATTCGCCGATTATATTAGGCTCAGCCACCGTGCGTGGTAAATGCTTCTTTATTTTTAAATATGTATAAAATGTTTCGGAATGATGTAGTAAAAAGACAATAATGTATAAATCTATTTATACAAAGATACGAACTATATAAGCACCGGGCACGGAATAGAACAGACAAGAGAAAATGTTATGACATTCATCAATCAGTCGCAATTTAGACACTTTTAAATCTTGGAGATTATTTGATCGTAGTTTCTGTTCGAAAAATACCTACTCAATAATTTCTGAACCGGTACCATAAATAGAACTTTACGACAACGATTGATCGTCAAGTCTATTGTATAGGTAGGTAAATGAAAATTACCACCTACTGGGAATAGCGGAAAGATAATTTGACAGCTGTTTATAAAAAAAAATGATAATCATACATAATACTGCAGACGTCTCTAAGCGTTAAGATTCAACATGGCTGAATACATGACTGCAGAACTACCGGTTGCTAATCGAATTATCAAATTCAAATTTGACGCCAAAATTTAAATTAGGTGAGCTAAAACTATTCTTAGATATAAAAAGATTTTTTTTATTCAATACCTACCGTGTTCGATATTTATATTCGTGGCAACGTAAGGCACCTTGACTCCGTAAGCGATCAAAGATCGAAAAAGAAATAGGTGGTGAATGCAACCACGAGCTCACACGCGTCAATTACAGTCTCAGGTCTTCAGCGTACACCCTTGAAACGCCTAATTATTCATATAAATGATTATTTTCTCCAGCGGTGAAAGAAAGATGGTATCTCTCCTGACTACGAATGGATTTTTTGGTTTGATCCCTGGGTTGTTTCCTGATTCTCCACACCATTTTACATACATTACGCGAACGGTAATTCTTTCCATAATTTCGTAATAAAACAATTAGGGATGTTGACACCACCAATCAACTGAAGTTCTTTTTATGAGCTGTCAAAACACAATCTCCCATAGAGTTTGAATAACAATAGCGACATATGACGTCATTGTTCGTATACTCAATCAACTAACTATTTATTTGTTTTAAAGCAAAGAAAAAAATCTAATTTTGTATTTAATCGAAAATTAATCTGGCTTTCAGGGCTGAAATAAAGCGTTTTTTTACTGTAGTCTTGTCTTCAAATTCTTTTTTAATATGTCAACATCCCTATTGAGTTTGCCCTACTCTTAGGTACATAATAAATAAGTTAGTAACTTACTCTCACATGCACCTATGTAATGTAGCTCAGATATACAGTGCATTTCGTAATCCTGTTTCCTTGTCATTGTAGAATTATTGATAAGATTGAAAATCAACATTATTTGACATTTTAAGCGTAAAAATGTTGCATAATCTGTTTATATTTTCCAAGACCATAGGGAAAAGTTAAAGAACGGCTTGTTTCGGATAACTTGTTGCTTCCGATATCCCATCTGTAACATTCACGCAACAATCAGCATTATCCATATTCATGATGTCACAGGTCATAGAAATTATCTGGAGACAGTGAGCCATGCCGAGATTTTTTAGACGACTGCCCAAATAACACTTCTGGATTTCACATTTGCGCACCGTAGAGTCTGTAGGTGCGCATATTATTGGAAGATTTACCATGTTATTTTAAGACCAAAGTAATTTTTACAAGTTTTCGTCCACTTTATAACTAAAGAACCATTTTCTGTATTTTCGTCGAAGTTTTGTAAGTTATGTAAATACCTAGATAGAGAATGCAATTAGTTACATATACTCGTTTCACAGGAATAAAAGTGACGCTGCTATTTTTTTAATCTCACGGTTACTGTTACAATCTGTCTGCTAAGATTCACCTTGCTCTGAACTTAACTGAAGGGCGATAGCAAACAACCGAGTTTCTATTCAGATTCTGTTCAAATTTAGGCGCGCCTTGTCGCTAACGAGCCTACGAATGTTATCTAACCAAAGGCTTGTATAACATCCTTAGTTCTGAACATATTTTCATAAAGTTTCTTGTTATTAACGAAGTATGATATGATTCTGATCCGCATTGGCGATCCCTAGTCTCAAATAGCCTACCTATCTACTGTGTTAAAAATGTAATTGTAATAAATACTTTAGATATATTTAATTTAATAACAATGTAGATGTTTTTGAAAAAATATACCTTGTTGAGTTTCTTGCCGGTTTCTTCTCAACAGGGTTATTCCGAACCGGTGGTAGATTCTTCGACGTTCATAGGAGCATCAATTGATGCCTAAATTGAATAAAGAATTTTGACTTTTTTTATTTGACGAAAAACAAATTCAGCAAAAAACTGTTGGAACGGAGAACGCATCTGATAAGTAAGAGCGCGCGCACACAGAGAGCGGTCTGGAGTTCCGCGTTCTTTCAAATGTACTGAGTCGCTTACGATTGCTGTGTGCGTTATCGTAAGGGACTCAGTACATTTGGAAGAACGCGGAACTCCAGACCGCTCTCTGTGTGCGCGCGCTCTAAATGATCTTAGGATTGACAAACCTGGTTCATGAATATATCTACTTAGTTACTTAACATGTGAAAATTGGTCCAAAACCGAGTCTGGCCAAAAAAAAGTATCCTTAAAAACACTATTTGAGCCAAATTCAGTCTAAAAAGTACCTACAAATAAAAATGCTTCGAAAACCCTTCACAACTATCAAATTTCTGACATTAGTAGGTACTTAAATTTCTGCATATAATTATATATTTCTCTTCGTTTTATACTTTTTGCTGTAGAGCTTTAGATTCAAAAATGTTTGTTTAACTCAAGTTTAATAATAGCAGCAGATGTTGTTGGTACTACGCCTACAAACAAAAGTAAGCTTGTCTGATATTCGTATTGTTTTTCAGGTAGTAGATATGGTGTACTTAAGGTTCAGGGACTGGCAGGATCTTCTGGAAGGCTATCCCGATATTAAACGAGACTTGTACACTGCAGCCAAACAACTAAAGAGCGACTTAGGAAAAATCTAGACTACTTCACTGCTGAGCAAATGTCTTTATTTTTGACCTCCCTAAAGGCCGGGCTAGTCCACAAAATATAAACGTCCATACGCTCTTGTACATTGTATTACGTAGTTTAATTTAAGATTTGTCAGTAGGTATGTCATTTAGTTCTTATAAACTTGTATTTAACTTATTCATTCGTGGTTTAATTTCGTTATCTGAGCGGTCAAGTTTTATGTTTTTCGAAAAAAATAGTTGCATTGTTTTCCTTTATCGCGTTACTGTTCTCCAAGCTGCAAAAACAGCTTTGTATTAAAGTCATAAATTATCTAACACTGTGTCGAGGGTAGGTATCCAATTACTTAGGATAACTGTATTAACTAGTTCAATAAAGCTGAGCAGTCAACCAACCGCCCAGCGGAATTTTGCAACTCTTCAACAATTTTACGGAATTCAATTCACTCGACTCTCCCCTTCGTACGGCTACTACCGAAATAATTTGAGATAATTTGCCTTTGAATGTCTTATCCAAATAATATAGCACCATTATCGTCTTTTTATTAACGCTCCAAGGAAGAGGCGAGGCTTTTATTACATTTACATCGGCAATTTAGGCAGAAATAATATTTTTATGCTGAGCGGATTACTCACGAGGGTACTAAACAAAATTAGTGCCAAGCATTAGACAGCCAAACAAGGGACCACTTATTTTGTATTTATTATTATTTTACTTTATCGCTAAAAGATAAAAGAACAATTTTACAGCGGTTAGATTTTATATTTAGATTAGGAGCTAATATTAGAATTCAATTTCGTTAACGAAATTTGAACGCATTTACTGCAGGCATTTATTTTCGAATTTCTACCAGGTAGGTAGAAGGTATAAGGTTACGATTAGCAGAGAATGGGAGAAAACCGCAATGCGAGTGAATTACATACATGAGTTGCTAAGTCGTCTGTTAATGTGACATTATGTTTTGGTTTACCCGAAATAGCAGGTAACTGTTGCCGTTAGCCACAATGTTTCTTGTTTGTGAATAAGTAGCTTAATCTGTTCTACTACAACAACTAAAAGCTGTTTATTTTGTGTTGTGTATCTAAGCCGTAGAGGAATAAACTTGATTCTGCAAAACATAAGGGTGATTTGTCGGTATCGTCTTGGGTCGTCCCATTCGTTTTTTGTCAAGTTCTTATTTCGTCTCATTCTGATTTCGTCATCCATTCTTCATTCGTCACTTTCGGTGGTAGGTAGTCTTTGTCGTCTTTGGTCATATTCGTTGTTTGTCTTTTTCTTATTCCGGGTCATTCCGCTATTAGTCTTCATAATTTTTTGGTCATGATCGGTGTTAGTCTATCTCTTGTTTAGTCTCATTCGTTATTCGTCCTATCGTCTTTGGTCTTATTCTATGTTCGTATTTTTCTTATTTGGCCTCTTTAGAAATTGATCTCATTCTTTATTGGACACATTCACTATTTGTCCCGTTTGATATATTATTTACAATTTGACTTGTTTTCTTTCAGGCGACTAGAATCACGAAAATCACGAAAAGAGAAATTACGAAAATTATCAAGTTTAAAATTGTCTACTATACTTAGTTAGGTAGTTTCAGCCACTTGAAACCTTAAGTATTATTATCTTTGAGTGGCCAGTAACGTAATAGCGGAGGTTGTATAACTAAAGCGGGAATTGAGACGAAAACCGAACAAGACGAGTTATGAATGGACCTAAAAACGAAAGTGACTTACTGCTAATGGGACCAACAACGAACGTGTCGAAAAAAAATGTGACGAGTAACGAATGAGACTAAAAAATAAAAAGACTAACACCGAACATGTCAAAAGAAGAAGAGACGAAAATCGAATGAACCTGAATAAGAACAATACAAACAACAATTATGACCCAAGACGACAATGACTAAAAGCGAAAGTGACGAATGAAGAATGGATGACGAAAGCAGAATGAGACGAATTAAGAACTTGACAAATAACGAATGGGACGACCCAAGACGATACCGATTTGTCAATTATAACAAAATCAAAATTACTTAAAACATTATTCTGTATGTAGGCCACAAATGACTGATTTACATGTCTGTTTTTTATACCAGTGCTTTCGGAAAGACCATCATTGCCAAGAAAAATGCGCCGCAAGAACTTTGGCAGAAACTCATTTTTCAAGTCATAACAATTCGATAATTTTCACTTTTTAAAAATATTACATACTATATACCATACTAGTACTAGGTTTTTGCGATAATTTTCCCTTTACATGGCACGAAGTTATTTTGATTAATCAAATCAAAAAAAAATCAATTCAAATCAATCATTTATTTGCTTAAACATGGTACAATAAGATGATTTACAGACAAGTTAGATAGCTTCACATCATCATAGAAACGAAATTAGATTTTTTTGTTTTTTTATTCACTATGCATCCGATGATCTGATATCAATAAGAGCATCTACTTGTCCAACTTAGTATCCTGTCTGATCTCGCGGACAATCAGAAAAACAACAACAATTTTAAAATTCGTGCTTAATTTACATATTAGAAATATTTCATGCGAGTGTAAGCCGCATGACTCTTACGGCCCGTTGTTTGATCAATAGTTAAAGTTACTAATAGTGTAGTCAAATTTCCTTTGAATGCGTTACTTAACTATTGTTATCTTTGCCATACATTTTAACTATTAGTTTATTTAACTACTGATCAAACAACGGGCCCTTACTATGACATAAGATTGAAGATCAAGCCGTGATTAGTAGTTGCGTCAAAATATCTGAGTTCATTATTACAGACAATTGCGGTCAACATCCCGTATAGAATGTCCTAAACTAACAACATTTTATAACGACTTATTTCCCCGCGAATGATGAACTAATTTTATCAAAATATCAACGTAATCGACGATAAATAGTTTAGTTAGTCCTATATTATATGTAAAGTTAGTCGGGAAAATTGTACAGCTGGTTGTTCAGTACCCGGCCATAAAGATTGCACATCGGTCTTTGGAAAAAGACTCGGCAAATGTCGGCTTCGTATAGCGTTGTCACACACTACTATGTGACGTTTGTCAGTCGTTGTTCAGGGGTACGTATCAAAATATATAAAGTTTAAAACAAATAATGGACGAAATACATAATGGTCATAATACATACTAAAATTTTCTATGAAACTATTGATTAAACGAATTTTTTAAATCGTTTAATCTACAGATTGGTTTAGGTTAGGTTAGGTTTATTTTATGAAAATCCTGTAAAGTAGAGAATTTCCAAGAAAATTGCATTGTATCAAATGACCATTATGTATTTCGTCCATTATTTGTTTTAAACTTTATATATTTTGATACGTACCCGTTGTTCAGTATGCTTAGTATAAGTTTTACTTCACCAAAATACTTCTCGATCGCGTTTACGTAAAAATTTCATTTCTATGGAAACATGGACGCGCGGCCGCGGAGGCGCTGCCCATGTTTCCCTAGTAATTGATTTTTTACGTAAACGCGATCGAGAAGTATTTTGGTGAAGTAAAACTTATACTAAGCGCACAGGTGCAGTAGGGTACGGACGCGTTCCGGTGAAAATATATAATATAGAGTTATTGAAACCCCCAAAATTTAAATTATATGATGGATTACACTGATAGACTAATAATAAATACGGCTTATAGTGACAGTGATATTGACCTAATTGAGAGCACAGATAGTGAAATGGAAGATATTAAGGTGTTTTGAAAATTTAAATTTATGAAAAAATAGGTGTCTTTTAATACCTATACTCTAATCTCTTTTTTGACTATCCTTTTTCTAGTAGTTGCAACAACCCTCAACAGATATCAAAAGTTTGCATGTCATTAATTTGACGTAAACTAATTAAGTCCATGGAGTTTGATATCAAACGTCACTTATTAATAAATACGGCGATTGATGGACGGTCGCCAGTGTTCGGAAATCGTCGTAAATTACGAATTGTCTCTTGCTAAAGGCCGATGTCCAATCTTTATCGCCGGGTACTGTACTTTTGTGGCCATGTTCAATGTTTTTCAAAATGGCTTCAGAAACCCACACAGATTAGCGTTTTTCCCCAAGTTAAACAGTAATTTAAAAGGGAATATTTGCAAACGAAATATGCTTCGTTCCACGTTTAATCGAGTTATTCAATCCCGCTATACTTTAGAGTGGAAGCGAGATCGGTGGGTGCAATCTTCTTCGCCTTATTAATTCTCCTGTTATGAGCTTCAAATTACGCTCGATGGTGGTTCGCGGGACCTAAGGGCTTGGCTCAAGTGGGTTCAGAAGTGAATTCGTGCTTTTACTTTGAAATATAAGATCTAAGGGTACGTAATTTTTGACACGCTTTAATCGTCTCGGTGAGATCGACAATTCTGCGATGTGCATTTAAAAAAAATTAAAATCACGAGATTATTTTGTTAAATTAACCTGAATTGAATTTGCGTTTAAGTACTTACTGGTTTTTTTTCTTCGACACGTAATTCAATTTTAAAGCCAAATCTACAACTACAACCCTGACGTTATGTTATTAGCTAGTACCTACACTTAAAATTGTGAGTAACAAATAAAATGAATCCGGTAAGCTTTGATCAATTATAACTGAAGATACACATTGCCGAACAAAATCCCCTTCAAAGAATGTCCGAACTTTTTTATTTGTTTGCATAACAATTAAAGTCATCATCAACACAGAAATTTGAACCTAGTTTTTACTTCATTACAGTCGAATTTCGGTTGACACTTGACAGCTAAACTTGACAATTTCACGCAATGTACTGAGAAAAAAAGAAGGCCACTTTTATCAAAGTGGCGCTCATTTGGCTCGGACATTTTCGGGCGCGTGATTGTGGATCTACAGTTATAATTGATCAAAGCCGGTAAGTCGTTATTGTCTGTCTTATTATTTAAAAGAGAGAATAGCGCGCGTTACCATTAAATTTAGTTAAAGTGATTTATGGTCTTACATGTCATAAAAAAAATTTAAATAAATTTTTATAGGTACCTATTTCAAAATGTACATATAAAAATATTTTTTAAATCGCTCCGCATTTGTCGAAGTTATAGGCGAACATGAATATGCATAAAAATACATAGACGAAACAGTAGAAAAAAATTATGTATTACCTATCTTAGAGCCCAAACGTTTAAAGCTTAGACGCTGAAACTCCGCAATCTGAAGTGAAAATTCGCTTCCTCCCAATGTCTACACCAGCACTACAATATTTTCTTATTTGCTATTATATATTTTCTGTTTAATTAAACAGCGAGATAATTTGGTTATAAAACTCTTGTAGTGGATTACAAAAGGGTTCGAGATTGGCGAATTAACTCATTTGCAGCACGATTTCTTGAGAATTAGGTAACTCGTTGAATTTAAATTTCAGTAGATCGTATATGAACTGTTTTGGATGAAAAATAAACGTTTACCTTATTATGGATTAAATATACTTTTAGCAGTTGTTTGATTGCAACTAGATTGTGTCTAGAGAACTCTGTGAAACTATTACAAAGACAAAAAGTAAAATCTCTCTCTGCCTATTATGCCAAAAAAATATTTTACACTCTTGTGTCTTCATTATTATTTTGGCAACCAGCCCCTTAAACAGTAATGAAGAAGGTAACAGCTTCATTTAATTTCTATCCTTTCATTATAGTAGACTACCAACAGCTCAAAAATATGTACCGCGACATCATTATGTTGTTTCGTGTGATACAGATACATTTTTGAAATGTCAAACAAATTCATATTTTCCGCTCAGCTGTAACCAATCGAAGTGTGCTACTATACATTTGGTAGGTCCATTCATTCCGATACCAAGACAAGTAGGTATCCTTTCTCGTCGCGCATTGATTGCTTCGCGTGATTGAGCGAAATGATCGTGCTTCGGGCAGAATAGCATCATTTCTCAAAGACTCTTTGTACTCACGGTTATTAGGTCTGGTTCTTTGTACCAAATTATGTTTATTACTTTGGTACTGTATTAGTATATTTATTTTTTATTTTTAAACCTGGATTTATTGAACTGTCCTTTAGTTGGCACAAGTTATGACGTCCTTTTCAAGATACGTGATATCATTGTTCGTATTTTCAATGGGACCCATTAGTATAACTCTGCTCTATGCAAAGGCACAAATTAAGGTAGCAAAAAGCGAGTAAATACGAACAAACTAAACTTTTAAATAACTATACGGGTTTTATTTCACTTCTGGAGCATTTTTTTCTTGTGTTTTGTTATGTTTTTTGAAAATAAAATATTTAAATCTGTTCTACCCAAAAGTCGTTGCGAGCGAGACAAATGCTGCGAGATTCTATTCCATTATTTATAAAAAGAATTCAAAAGAAAGGGGACGTCACTCGGTCGAGATGCAGCTCTTGTATAAAGGTTTCCTTCCTTTCTTACGTTAATGCTTTTAAAGAAAATACTTTCCTTGCCAGTTAAGTTTACTCTAAAAGATTTCATTGTCTGCAGTGCCATTGAAATACTATTATCATATCAAACTGGTGTCACTCTATTTGAATAACATCGTCGATTAACGTCGAGATGTAATTTTCATCGTTTTAAATTTGAGTAGATTTATATAATTTCAAAGAATGTCACTTTGATTACTTACTGAATCATTAGAAATTCGAGTAGTTACTTACCTACTGTCTTTTTTGTCTCCAAATTACTTAATTCCTCAATTCAAATTTTATCGCAAATATTGAATGAGTTTCACTCGTAAATATTTACATGTTGATGTTGTTTTGTGTCCGTAATCGATTTGCCCAATCCCGCCTACGAAACGAGCTTTTTGTTTAGTATATGGTTACATTCTTGGTACAAAAATTTCATCATTAAAAGTATCGCGACAGCGAAATCACGTCGTTTTAGCAAAAACCACGACGGTGCTGTTCTGCCGTGTGGTTACAACCCAAATATGACCGGTTGTTACACTGTTGTGTACCGAAATATTCAAAGAACTTTTTTTCTAACATTTTTACGAGTTTTAAGTAGTACAGCAAATTTAACGTTAAAAAGCAATCTTGCTGGCTTTGTTTATGGCTAAACACGATTAACTGTTAATTATCAAGAGAGATAGTGGTCAATCACGGGTTCAGTTTTATTAAAAAAAAATAGAATGCTGTTTTCATATTTAAACTAAGTTACTGTCTATTTTTCAGTATGTTTGACATGTTGAACATTAGATTCGAATAATTTTATTATCATCATCATCCCACTATAGAGCACAGGCCTCCTCTCAGCGCAAGTTTTTGACCGTAATACACACGCGGGTCCAGCGCGGACTGAAAACTTAACACACCATTAAATTTCTTCGCAGTTATGTTCAGGATTGTTTGATACTTTTTGTTTTGTTTGAAAAATTTTGCATGTTTGATAGTGATAATGTGAATCTTGACAATCGATGAAAATTAATTCGAGTAACCCAATGTACAAATTTAGTGAAATTATCTATTGAATAGATTCTATTCCAATCGAACTTAATATAATAATGTATTAGTAGGATTTTCATTTACACTAAAGTATGCTGAATGGCAATAAAACATAATTGGATTTACCCAAACTATAGATAATCTTGCTCGATGCATCATCGTATCCAACGCCATAGTTCGTGCGGGTGTTACCGACATTTCGCCACATATTTTGTATTTCGCAGTACTCGCCGGGAGTCGAGAGCCATCGTGAACGCACGGTCCACCGAACAAATAGTGTCGCATTTATTTGGCGTTTCCACCGTGAATATTTTGTTCCTTTCAGACATTGTATTATAACGCTTGAATTCACTGTAACTATAGTTTGCCGTAGCTCTTGTATTTGCGCAACAGTAAGAAGAATGTCGTTTACATTGCTGCAGTATGTAAATCGACTCTAAAATTGTAGAGGTAGAAAAAATAAACTAAAGACAACTAAAGTTTCGTGATTACATTTAAAACCAAATTTCTTGTAAAATTATAAAGTAGATGAAGTAGCAGATTTAACATTTGAGCAATATCCGTTCCCATCTCACGTAGATCTAAAGCCAGTATTACAATTTTTCAATTGTCTCTGCGCTTGAGAGCAAGCACTAAGAGATATCTCTTCCAACGCAATTCCGCTCTCTGAATTTTTCATCGTATTATGGTAGCCATAAAAGTGTTCGGTATTTCACTGTAGACCATTTCATTGCCGATTGGGCTAATAAAAGAACCACTTCAATTATTACTTCATTTTCTTTTGGCGGTGTTCCTTGAATATTATTATCGTACTTAAACGAAAGGTTATTTTCAGAAAACAAATTTGAGTGTTCCCTTTAGTAACAAACAAAATATTATTGATTTTACGGGTATTGTTTAGCGTTCGAGTGTCATTAGTATTATTGCAGACTCATACTTAGTAATAATTACATGGACAAAAAATTATCCGATGTAGCCAGCGGCGTAAGTACTAAATTTTAAACATGAATTATTTTTGAACTTCAGTTGTCATTACCTATATCTGAAAAAGAAGAAGAAGGCCGGGGCGGCCCACGCATAGTTTGAGGCGATCCGTGGAGGCTGAGCTGAGGCGTGTGGGGTCCACGTGGGATCACGTGAGGGAGGCGGCGCAGGATAGGGAGGCCTGGAGACGGACATCAGCGGCCCTTAGCTCCACCTGGGAGATATAGGAAGACATCATCATATCTGAAAAAAAAAAACAACTGAAAGCGTTTATCAATCTTAATCAATATTTTACTACGAAATGTCACAGCTACCTATATGAATAATTTCAATGACTTGTGTTAGTTCTAGAAAGTTTGAAGCAAATAGCGTTTGTCAATAGTGTCGTTAGTGTAACGAGGCAAATCCTATCGGGCGTGCCACCTGAGCTCAGTGTTTGCTCTTATACATTATTCAAAATAGCCCGTCGTGACGTTGAATTATTGTTTAAATTTGAACCTTGTTGATCTACAGTGCTTTGTTTTGAATGTTACCTTGAGACGCAGACAAAACATTCATTATTATTATTACCTACTATATACTGCATGCCCATCGACCAAGGTGACTTCTGTGACCTTACCGATGAGTGTATACTTGTCATAGTGCGAGCCCGCCTAGGTACTCTCAAGAACGCTCAATTGTTTCTTGCAGGATGATAGAAGGCAACGCCGGTGGGGAGCGGATAGTCACGATGCTATACATTCCATCAAATCCGCACAAAGTGTTTTTGCTCTTTCTTCATCAACCGTATAGCTAAAAAGTGGAATTCTCTGCCTGCGTCTTTGTTCCCTGAACACTACAATCTGGCCGTTTTCAAGTCTAGGGTAAAATGAGCATTTACTTACTTGGTAAGCGTGCTCCATCGTAGAGTTCATCCAATTTCATCAGGCCTGATTGTGGTCAAACGCAAGCCTATATTGTATAAATACGGCCTATATATGTCCCACTAATGGGGACAGGCCTCCTCTCATGAGAGAGCTTGAGCGGTAGTTTCCACGCGAGCCCTGTGCGGATCGGGAACTTCACAAACACCATTGAATTGCATTGCAGGTGTGTGCTGGTTTCCTCGTGATGTTTTCCATCACCGTTAAGCTCGTGGTAATTATAATTTCACACATGAATTCTGGCGCGAGCCGGGATTTGTGAACCTATGATCCTCTAGGTTACCATGGCTACACAAGATATCGAATGTACGTCCACGAATTCCAAATATTTGCATGCTTCCCTTATGCATGTCCAAAAAATCTTAGGAGTCGTTTAATGCTTCGTTATTGCCTTTATTAAAGCACCGTTTGGCGTTCACCCAATATTCGATACTGGTTTATGAACCTCCCGGCTCTCCAATAACTACGAACAGCGTTTTAAATTGTCGAAAAGCACCGCAAAGCATTTCCGAACGACATTAGAGGGTAAAGTACCGTAAGATTGTGCTTGAAAACCTGCCAAGATGCAGATGGCTGTTCAAGCGGATTTGTGAAATGAAATATGACAATTTGAGACATAAAAACGTTAAATTCTCGGTGCACAATTCTGACTTAAATGCTAAGTTATCTTTGGAAAGCACGGCAGTATTATTTTTTACTTGGAACTGCTATTATACACTGAGAGAAATAACCGTCCAATATCGGAAGGATTTTCCTTCTATTATGACTCAGTAGGAATTTTACCGTCTAGTGTGGAAGGATATTTGACCAAGTTTTTACCGTCCAAACTTTCCTTCCACTTGATTTCCTTCTGAACTTTCCTTCTTTTTTGATAGGAAAAATGGAACAATACTACCTTCCAAATGTTCAGCTTCCTTCTGATTTATTACCTTCCTTTTTTTTCCTACTGAGTCATAATAGAAGGTAATTAAACGGAAGGTAAACGCAACTGAGATTACCTTCTAATAAATTCCGACCGATTAATACCTTCCATATTTTTCCTACTGAGTCATAATAGAAGGTAATTAAACGGAAGGTAAACGCAACTGAGATTACCTTCTAATAAATTCCGCCCGATTAATACCTTCCATATTTTTCCTACTGAGTCATAATAGAAGGTAATTAAACGGAAGGTAAACGCAACTGAGATTACCTTCTAATAAATTCCGACCGATTAATACCTTCCATATTTTTCCTACTGACTAAAAAATAGAAGGAAATACCAACAGATTTATACCTACCGTAATGGAAGGTAAACGCAGTGGGAAACCTGGCAAATACCTTCCATAGTAGGAAGGATTTTCCTTCCATATGTTATAATTCCTCCTAAAATGGAAGGTGAATGCGGTAGGAAAACTGGCATATACCTTCCATAGTAGGAAGGATTTTCCTTCCATATGTTATACTTCCTTCTATAATGGAAGGTGAATGCGGTAGGAAAACTGGCATATACCTTCCATAGTAGGAAGGATTTTCCTTCCATATGTTATAACTCCTTCTATAATGGAAGGTGAATGCGGTAGGAAAACTGGCATATACCTTCCATAGTAGGAAGGATTTTCCTTCCATATGTTATAATTCCTTTTAAAATGGAAGGTGAATGCAGTGGGAAACCTGGCAAATACCTTCCATAATAGGAAGGATTTTCCTTCCATATGTTATAATTCCTCCTAAAATGGAAGGTGAATGCGGTAGGAAAACTGGCATATACCTTCCATAGTAGGAAGGATTTTCCTTCCATATGTTATAACTCCTTCTAAAATGGAAGGTGAATGCAGTGGGAAACCTGGCAAATACCTTCCATAGTAGGAAGGATTTTCCTTCCATATGTTATAATTCCTCCTAAAATGGAAGGTGAATGCGGTAGGAAAACTGGCATATACCTTCCATAGTAGGAAGGATTTTCCTTCCATATGTTATAACTCCTTCTAAAATGGAAGGTGAATGCAGTGGGAAACCTGGCAAATACCTTCCATAGTAGGAAGGATTTTCCTTCCATATGTTATAATTCCTCCTAAAATGGAAGGTGAATGCGGTAGGAAAACTGGCATATACCTTCCATAGTAGGAAGGATTTTCCTACCATATGTTGAAATTCCTTCTACAATAGAAGGTGAATACAATGGGAAAACTGGCTGGTACCGTCCGTTGGAGGAAGGAATTTCCTACCATATGCTTATAATACCTTCTAATTTGGAAGGTGAACGTAGTGGGAAAAGTGGCATGTACCTTCTATTGTAGGAAGGATATTCCTACCAAATGGAGATAACCTATCCAAATGGTAGGAAAATCCTTCCCATTACGGAAGGTGCATATCAGGATTCCTACTGGATTTACCTTCCTCTATAGTAGGTAACCTAAACATTGGTATATATAACCTACTACAATGGAAGGTAAACCCATTGGGAAGCCTGGTATGTACCTTCCATTATGGGAAGGATTTTCCTGCCAAATGGGGTAATCTATCCAAATGGTAGGAAAATCCTTCCCGTGATGGAAGGAATATGCCAGGCTTCCCACTGGGTTTACCTTCTATTGTAGTAGGTAACATATACTAATGTTTAGGTTACCTACTATAGAGGAAGGTAAATCCAGTAGGAATCCTGATATGCACCTTCCATAATGGGAAGGATTTTCCTACCATTTGGATAGGTTATCTCCATTTGGTAGGAATATCCTTCATACAATAGATGGTACATGCCACTTTTCCCACTACGTTCACCTTCTATTGTAGTAGGTATTATAAACATACATGTTAGGAAACTCCTTCCTACAACGGACGGTACAAGCCAGTTTCCCACTGGCGAGGGATGAAGGTAGCCAGGTATCCCGTGTATTCATCTTCTATGTAGCAGGTTCATTATTCGTACCAAGCCTGAAAACAAGAAATTAATCAGTACTCATAAATTTTTGATTTCAAACTAATATTTAACTCTGTCAATTGAAAATGGATATATATAAGTAATAATAATTAGGATATAAAAAAAAACATGTAAATAATTCAGAGAAAAAACGTTTATTCATATTTTTATCTTTTAAATACAAACCGAAACACCTTACGTGAGTGACCCATTGTTTACATTTTACCTTACACATAATAATATATTGTTTATTTTCTCACCTTACTTGTTTACACCTTAGTAGGTTGTACTTAATATTATATTAAGTCACATAATGTTGGCTATAATTTACTGCCTTTGGTGATCGAGAGATTTCCTTTTGCTGAGTTGATCCTTACGATTCAAATATGGATTTAAGAAGGTGACTTATCGCGATTTTTGGTATAGGAAGAAGGAGGAGGTCATGCATGACGTCCTCAATATTTTGTACGGGATTTTACTTCAGAAACCTATAGTGTGGGGTATCTAATGAAAGGGCATCATGAGCCGGTTCCAAAAATTTACTTCAATATTACCTTTTGACCACTTGAAATACAAAAGTAATTGTAATCTAATTGTATTGTATGTGAAATGTAACTGTAATAATTATATTGTAGTAATAATGAACATTCAAATTACTTTCTAATTATAATTCTAACATAATTGACATGCAAAATTATTGTATAATTTAAATATTGACTGATGTCTATTCTATATACGATTCTGATTTTACATTAACTTTCACATGCCTGATGGCCGAACATAAAAATCATGGATCACTAATAATAATATGTAACCATCCTGTTTGCACTTACCATAAATGAATAAACGATTCATTCATTCATTCAAAACATACCAAGTTTGGACTCCTGCAGGTAGAAAACGAAAAGAAAAAAGTAAATGTTGATATTTTCAATATTGCTTACATGGCGTTAAAAATGAGGATATTTCGAGTTACTTGGCGTATGTTTTATAAAAATAATTCAGCAGGTTGCTACAAGAGTCCAAACTTGATATCTTTTGAAAATACTTTATGGATTTTTAGAAAACAAGTGGCCGAAAGGTAATATGTTGTGTAATTTATTTTTAGAACCGCCTCATGAAGCCCTTTTATTTTATATTCCACGAAATAGGTTTCTGAAAAAAAAAAAAACAAATCGCATACCAAAAATTGATGACTTCATAACCAATAACTACGAGATGGCTCCCCTTCTTAAATCCATAGGCTTGAGTCGTAAGGATCAACTCAGCATAAGAAAACTCCTCGATCATCAAACGCCGTAAATTGTAGCCAACATGTGCGACTAGTAAAGGCAATAAAACACACAAATTAACAAAGACACGAATCATCAACAAAGACACAACACCTTTTGTCCTTAATTTGTATAAATTATTTTATCTGCTCATCTTAACTTATGAACTATAGTTACATTGTAATTTAACTTAAATTTATAGATATTTGGACAATGAGTCAATGAGATATTTTAAAATATTAACCCATTAAACAGTCGACGTCAAAGATATATTTACACTGTAGTACCTTGTCACTGTATCATTTCTGACAATTATAAACACAAAACTTCAAATACTAAGTGACAGCGACAAGGTAGTAAAGTGTAAACATATCTTTGACCTCGACTGTACAGTAAGACATTTGGACCAAAAGTACCTGTTATAGTGTTTCGTTTTGGTTATGTCCAATCCACTTAAAGAGAACAATACTATTGTTGGTTAACAACAATACCATTGTATAGCTTACCGCAAAAAACGATAATGACCACGTTGTATAAAATCGTTATAACCGCCTTGAGAGTTCAACAGATTATCTACTCTATTTCCATGATCAATAGATAACAAGACTTGTTATCAAGACTTAGTGCACTAGTAGAAAAAGGGCAATCACGACGCCTTTCTAAAATACAATCATAAACAAAATTATACACGCCTGCGACGGACGATAGAGCGCATTGAAAACGCCATTTATTGTTTATGGAGATAAGAGTCGATAATCAGTTGAACTTTAAATATGGTTGTAACGCCTTTATACAACATGGTCATTATCGTTTTTTAAACTATACAATGTTGTTAACTAACAATAGTTTTGTTCTCTATAAGCGGATCGGACATAACCAAAAACGAAACAATGTAACCTCTAAGATTTCTAACAGCTGCCTTTTGACCAAGGATGATAAGTATAGACTGCATTGGCAGTCGCCATAGTAGGCACGGATCAGCCGTGGTTTTTGTAGTTCGATTATTAAATCTAGATGGCGCTGAAATATAGCCAGAGGCTTTGAAGGCAAAACAATATGACTACAGATGTTTCATTTTTCAAAAATATTGCATAATAATACATTTGCAGTGATATGAAATATCTGTAGTCTTATTGTTTTGCCTTCAAAGCCTCTGGCTATATTTCAACGCCATCTAGATTTAATAATCGAACTACAAAAACCTCGGCCGATCCGTACTATGGCGACTGAAAATCCAGTCTATATCATCCTTGCTTTTGACACATGTAGTCGTAGTTTGACATTATGATTTATGTTATACTACAAATGCTCCCAAGAAAACGCTTTGCATTCGGCAAAGAAATATTATGAAAAAAAAAGATGATTCTCAGTATTGAATACCTTCCTTAAATTAAGCTAAAGCTAAGTTATCAATAAACGCAACAAAGAAACGTTTTAACTTTTAGTTAACGCATACAATCATTACACTTTATATTTCTAGATAAAGACACAACCTTTTGTCCATAAGGGTACAGCCGGGTAAGCATGGTCAAACTGCCCTTACCGAAAAAAATATTTCAAACGCATAAAAAGGAAAATCATTTTTTTAGCCAAACTACTGATGACTACTATCGATTTCTTTGTAATTTGGATGTGTTGTGTATATAATTAAAGTAATTTTCTGAAAAAAATATATTTCGTGCTGGTGGTCTATAACACAGTTTTATCGTATGGCTCCTGCCTCACATCACGTCACGACACAAAAACATAAGCAACAAAATTACAACGTAACGTTGACCGCTATTTAGTAGACGCTGTCTGTGCTGTGCTTCTTCTTGAAATGAATGAAATACAAAATGGCCGCAGCCGCAAGCCATGCAGGCAGACAGAGCGGACAGAACAGACGCAGACCAAATGCCTGGTCAAAGTGCCCTTACCGAAAAAAATATTTTCCTTTTTATGCGTTCGAGGGTCCAAACGCATAAAAAGGAAAATAATTTTTCAGCCAAGCTTCTGGTGACTACTATAGATTTCTTTGTAATTTGGATGTGTTGTGTATTAAGGTAATTTTCTGAAAAAAATATATGATCTAATCTTAACTACTTGAATAGTACTGACTGCCACAAAATGATACACAATAGAAATGGTATTGTTCTTGGGTCATCGGTGACGCGTGGCGCTGAAAGGGTTATGGCAAATAATTCGGCAAAAGGAAAATCTTCTCGCTAAGGGCAGTTTGACCATGCTTACCCGGCTATAACCTTTGCATCAAATCATTCATTAGTTTCATTTTAACTTTTAAAATATAGTTGCATTGTAATTTAACTTATATTTATAGTTATTTGGACAATGAGATAACATTAAGAAATTTATTCCAAAATTACCTGTTAGCTCTGAAATTTCTAACAGCTACCTTTTGAAGTCTTTTACCAACCATGAACTCAAGAATGTTATACCACAAATGCTTCCAAGATTTTTTTTTTCTCTACACAAGAATCAAAGAACTTATTTTCCAATATACCACTAACAAAATATACACCTTTCGTATTTGTAGATGTAGTACATATTATATAATTATATTTCCTGATGCTAACACTTTAATTTGTAGATTATCATTTGAGATGAAGAATTGGTCTTAATTATGTAAAAATGTTGGATTGATGAAATCTGAAGCTTGTACTGTAGTAAATCATAAAATACAGTACGTTTGTCAGGTTTTATTATTATGTGTCGTAATATCATATTTCTCTCTCCGTCCTAATAAGAATAATAAATTTACAATTACAGCTCATTTGGAGACAACACCATTTCATTTGCAAGGTACCTATAGCTGCTTGGAAATCGTAGCATGTGGAATTGCTCACTTTGATTAGGTATTTTCTTTGGCAGTAAAAAGACAAACACATTTATAAAAAAAGATGTTTCTCAGTACCAAACATGCCATAGTTTACTTAACTGCTATAGCTACCTTGCATATAAAATAGTGTTGTCTCCGGATGAGCTGTCATTGTAAGTATGACAAGGGCTCCCGATCAAAGAACCACAAGTCCTGCTGAAAACCTTGGTATCAGTTGAGTCCGCGTGATCGTCGCTGGAAACAACTGCCTCGAGACCTACGGTTACAGCAGTTAACGCCGTTGTATGCAATGGAAATAGAGCAGTGGACGCTTTGGAGGAGGCCTCTGTTTAGCAGTGGGATCTCCCAAGTCATGAAATTAATAAAAATTGTCTGAAACAATCAGCATCCACTATCCGCTGTTACTGGTTTATATGCTTATGCTATAATTTTTTTTTTTTATGTTAGATAGGCCAGACAAACGAACTAGTGGGTCACCTGATGTTAAATGAACACCACTGTCCATAGACATCCGCAGCGCTTTACACGATGCTAGTGCGTTGTCGGCCCTAAAGGAGAGGGAAGGAATGAGGGAGGGAAGGGGTGAGGTATTGGGCCCCCGGCACTCTCACTGACCGTACGAAACGCAAGCAGGATTACTGCTGCTTCACGCCGGTGTTCTGTGAGAGGGTGGTACTGCCCCGGACGAGCCGGCCCATTCGTGATGCAGCGGCTAGCTACATCATGACTCTACCACTACAAAATGTTATGTAAAGAGGAAATCTCAGCAAAATAAATGTCTAACAATAACATACCACCAGCTGTATGGAGGCAACATAGTCAAATTACTTGGCTTCAAAAAAGCTATGGAATCAGGAGAAACATACTTTATAAAATTAGTTTTTTCTACACAATAAGCATCAACATGGGGATCAAAGAACTTATTTTCCAATAATTGTTAAAACCTGATCTACTACTAGTTCAGATACAATGGCAGATTCTTTATCCTTATTAAAATCAAATTGACAAGAGCTGTGTGCTCTTTTTATGCGAGTTCTTAGTGCATTCAGTGAATCAAAATGCTCAAAACAACCTTGTCCACATCTATAGCCGTCTCCACTTAAAAAGTTTGAAGCTACATTATTACAATTCCTTTTTAAATGACTAATTAAAGTGTTAGTATCAGGAAATATACTTGAACAGTGGCCACAACTCAACATTTTGAAAACATGTAAGATACACAATTATTATTTGGACCAGTCTTCTTACAACTACGACTTATGATCCTAGTTACTGACGATTTAATCTATAGATATTTAAGCAATGAAGTGGTGCTTCAAACAAATTTGGTTCATTTTTTTGTCACTTTCCTCAGTCTCGCTTGGGCATTTCGCTTTAATGTTAAATTTAATGATTCAGCTAACTCAGATGTCGATCGGTGGTTCCAATCGAAATCCGTGTATATACCATAGACTGCCTGTTGTATAAATTCCCATACGTTATGACATTCGAGGGGATACTGGGCATGAAATGAATGAAAAAGTTGGAAACACACTTCAACTGCCTCTAGAACGGTCGGAAAAGAATACAATACTTTATCTACAACGAGGTGAGTCTGATCAATCTGGGCCCACGAGGTACCTACTGATAATACGAAAGGTTGTAGATGCATTTCGTTTTTCCACTTCAGTTTACGTGAAACTTGTTTAAGGTGCTCACGCAACTTTTCGATTCCTTCAAACACGTCAGCTTGCGTGTGGACTAAGAAAACAAAAGAATCGAGTACGTTACTTTTAGTGGGCTTCCAATTTTTGCTGACTTGATATACACCAGGGAACAGAAACGGAAGCAGCAAAAGCAGTCCAGTAGTTTGAAGTCCAACACTCTCTTCTGAAATATAAATAAAATTGTTCAAATACCTACGTCGGCTAAAAAATATTTATATCAAGAACGAAAAGACTCCTTGTTATAAACTTGCGCTGAACGTTACGTTCGAAACTCAATTGCCGTGATAAAAACATAACTATTATTTGTTTTTATCAACAGTACGTTTGCTCAACGAAATCTAAGATTATATAAATTAAGCGAAAAAGTTTTTCGGGTGCGCCGGCGGTATTCGAACCCACAACTCCTAGGTATGCGGCACAACTAACCTTTGGCTAATTCCAGTAAAACAGAAACTTTTTCTTTTTGAATTTGAGCCGTTATTTTACTTTGCACTTCGTTAGCAAGCTTTAATATATTTTCCTTCTTCGATATTAGGAAATCTTTCAGTTTGCTGCTAGATTCCAAATCACCGAACAATAACTGGAAATCCTTTTTTATCTGCAAATAAGAAATAAACGTTAGCAACTGAACTCGAAATATCAAAAACCGAAGACAAAAAATGCTACCAAAATTCCGGGCTCTGGTAATAAATGTTATATGAACCTAGATCGAATTATGCTTAGTTTTGAGATATTGCCATTTTTAACCGACTTCAAAAAAAGGAGGAGGAGAAAATGTTCGACTGTATGTATTTTTTTTATGTAAAAAAGTTACTACGAGTATGAAAGAAAGTCTTCGATCAACATGAAAGTGGTCCAAACATAATGTATTTATTATAATGTATGAAAAAATAAAAAGTTAAAAAGCATAATTCGACCTAGGTTCATATAACATTTATTAATCCATATGACCTCAAGCATGCGTGGTTAAAGTTTGTCGGATCGCTCACGCACACGGTGTCTACAACGATATACCATACTTACTAATGAGGGTCCAATATTTGGTAGGGCTAGGCCTTTATATGACGTTATATACTGCCACAGAGTGCCTTCAGTTTCTTTCAATTCTTTCATGCGAATTTCGTGAGTATCTGACCAGGCTTGTAATAATTCAGCAGACACATGTGTAGGCACATTATTTCTTAAATCGATCAGCACAGATTTAAGTTTTTCACTGTCCGGTTCTGCAAATAGAAAAATTACGTTAGAGTTAGACCATGAATCAACAATGTATATGTATAATGACTAGGCTAGCTAGACTAACATACATACCTGGAGCCAAATATGGTACTTTACTTTCCTCTTGACCTACAGGTCTAAGGCAGGAAGCCCTAGTTACTTTTTGTGGTGTTTGTGTACTGCTACTTGCACAATCAACATTGGAAGATGGTGACGCTCGTGAACCTGTTTCGCTATTATCACTATTACTAGCACGCAATTTTGCGGAATGATCTTTACTAAGTAGTTTTTTACGAAGAAGACATAATTGATTGTATAAGGCTCCTGTAGCTCTAGCTTTATTAACAACTTTGCCACTTTTAGTCTGGTATTTTTCATTTTGCACTAAATAGAATCTCGACGTGCTTGTATTGGGAAATAAGGGAGCAAAATAATTTTTTGCCCAAAAAGTACAAACTGCTGGTAAGACTTGTCGCTTAGGAGGAATAGCTTCTGAGAATAGATATTGAGCCGTTATTAAAGCTATTTCTTTTATATCAGATGCGGTAAGAGGAGTTTCTTCAGATAAGGCGACAATTCTTTTTCCTGTCGAATATTTGTTCAACAGCACCCAAATAGGATTTCTCCTTCGTGCCGATTGTAACTCATCGTCTGGAGATTTTTCTTGATCTGTATTTAGTTCCTCACTACAGACAAAGTTTTCGACATTTGTCAAATCTTCGACGGCTCGCACATGTAAGTCAATGTTTTCTATGTCACCATTTAGTATTGAAATATCTAGATTATCTATACTCTTTGTCTCAGCACTTGCTGTACTTCTAGTAGTAACTGTTGAGGAGCTAGTGCAGTTTGTACTTGTGGAACTTTTGTTATCATTATCTTCGGATATATTTACACTTTTAAGCTGACTGGAGTGAATACCAGCAGTCTGGAAAAATAAATAAAAAGCGATAAAATTTAGCGATAAAATATATAACTTCATTTACTGCATATTTCATTGAGGAGACGCTACGCGACAATGCTTCAATTAAACGTGTATGTGTCTTTTATGCAGTACCTACCCAAATAAATAAATATTGTAACGCTTACAAATGTTGATTGATAGAGAATGTAAGAAAAGAAAGAAACATAAATTTATAAAAAAAAAACAGTGGCACTCTGAGTGTGCTACGGGAACAGCTAAGCTATAACAACAAAATAATAATAAAAATTTAACCAAAGTTAAAAATGTTTCAAGCATGATGATGATGATGATTTCAAAAAAGTTTTACAAACTATACCTTATGGCATAATTTTCAATTTATTTATGAAAGGGCTTGTTGTGACTTGAGGGTCTCAAATATATATTTTTCATAATTTAAAAATAAATAGCTAATAATTTTTTTTGTTGACTGTACTTTCATTTCCAACAGAGCTCTAAACATTTTCATTTAACATAATATATGTCAAGTTGATGCCATTTAACCGTTAAAGAGTTCTCTCCTTGCGGAGACAATACTGGCCGCACCACCATAATTTCACTACCAGATCACCACCACCACCAAACTTACATAAGTATGCCAAACAACTCAACCGGATTTACCAGCAAGATCTCTTTTTTTTCAGCTTCAAATATGTGTTATTTTGTAATTATGTATAACGTAACTTTCATTTCTTAAATTTTCTGTCCATTAGCATTTTTTAAATTGGTTATTAGCAAATAAGGCAAATTATGTCAGATGTAGGCAATCCGATCCACTATATATATATATATATATATACTAATGGGGCTTGATGCCAAAAATATAAAAAAAATAACCATAAGAAGATTTTCTTCAATATCTTGATTATTATCGACGAGCCAAGAGACAAGACCGAATGCAAAGCGTTTTCTTGGAAGCATTTGTGGTATAACATTCTTGAGTTCATGGTCGGTAATACTTCTAAGGTGGTCTACATTCGTATAACCATTATCTGAAAAGAAAATCACACATAACCACACCAATCATGCATTTAAAATAGTTTGCAAGTATAGTCAACCAAGTAAGTGCTTCACCATTTTTTTAAATCAAAAAGAATACAATATGGCTCACACAAAGCTCACATTGACTTGTAAGTGAAAATGGGTCAATCAACTTTTTATTGCTGTTCTATTATGCCCGGGACTCATTAGTTGCATTCAAAGATGAAGGATGTAGAAAATATTTTATATTTTTGCTTATTTTGTTTATATATGTAATGTTTATATATGGAACAAACCAATGTTTTTATTTAATTATTTGTGCCAATTATTATTCACTATTTTCATTTAATTTCATTATAAAGTAAATTGATCAAAATGAAATGTACGTTTGGAGATAGGTATGTGAGCCGTCCTTGTCAGGGCAGATTTATTTATTCTCCGATACAGTTTGGACAGCTCTGAATAAAACATACTAAATAGTTTTTAAACGAATTTGAATATAATGTATTCTATTAGCATGCTTATATGACGAGCCATGAAGGAATTGGCTTATAACTGTCACAACTTCTATTTTTTGGTGGATTTTTACTCCATAAAATCATACTTTCAATGAGTGACCCAGGAGACAGCCATTGGCAATAACTAGTTGATTGACCCAAATAGTCTAATTAACCCTTTCAACGCCATGTCTCGACAAAACGTAAACTGCTTTGAATCTTATGTCATTGTGTCAAGATTACTTTGACAATGTACATTGTGACACCTATGTGTCGTTGGCGTTGAAAAGGTTAATGCTAGGGTGGTAAAGGAATTTCTTAGTCAACTATAATTATGTCAGGCGAGTTAGTTCGTTATTATTTTTCTTTTTTAACCCACGACACAAAAAGAGGGGTGTTATAAGTTTTCTGGTACCGTTAGGTACATACTGCCGTGCTAAGCCAAAAGGGCCTATGTCCGTTTTAACGGTTTCGAGAAAAACGTGTTTTTATGTTTTTGTTTCTTAGTATTTGAGTGAAAAATAAGCCTTTCTTAGCAATTTTTAAGGCACTTCTAATAAAAATATGACTTTTTCGTTAACAGAACTTTATTCCTTATAAAGTTATAAGCTAAGGAATCCAACGCAAAAAAAAACAGAATTTGGTCATTTTCGGACATAGGCCCTTTTGGCTTAGCACGGCAGTATAGAGGTCTATGATTTTATTGCATAATAAATAAATTTAATATTCAACTGATAGTAGATTCGATTTGTAACATCGAACATGGCGGATGTAGACAATATCTAATTTTGTTATTTCTGTTTCTATGGTTAAGTTGAAATATAATTTTGATAGTGTTTTATGTGGCAATTAACCTTAACAGTGCAGTGAGCATAAAATTCTATATTGCTCTCGTGTTTGACATTTTGTAATGCGCAAGTGGTTTCCACGTGGTTTTTGGAATTTTACTATAAAGTTGTAAAAACTACAATCACCGTACAACGTCCCTCTCAAAGAGAGTTTACTTTGACTTGACACTGGCGAAATTGTCCTCTTAAAGAGGACAGAAAAGCCATTTAAAAAAAACAATTAATACCTTTGTCGGGCGGGATTAAAGTACAAGTTCTTGGTTCGCCGGCCGCCTATAGGCGGCCGGCGAAACCGACCTTTCGGGCTGGTGCTCTATAACAGTTTTATCGTATGGCTCCTCCTTCACATCACGTCACGACACAAAAAAATAAGCAACAAAATTACAACGTAACTTTGACCGCTATTTAGTAGACGCTGTCTGTCTGTGCTGTGCTTACTTCCTCTTGAAATGAATGATATACAAAATGGCCGCAGCCGCAGCCGCCGCAGCAGTGTTGCCACCTCGCAAACAAATATGTCACTAGAGTCTATCTTGAAAACCGCTAGATTCGGGTTTTTTTATTTTCAAAAAAATCGCTAGATATCGCTAAAAGCTACTCCAAACATTCAGCTAATGTCTTAAACATTTAATTGACATTATGCTATTTAAAGAGTGATATAATTTTTTTTTTAGTTTTATATAAAATTGTAGTACCTACGGTATAAATGACAATACAGGCCACCACAAACTAAAGTACGGGGCGCCGACAGAGCGTGGCTAGCGCGCTCTATAACATTGAATTATATTTACGGTGACACACCGGCAGTGCGGCACAGCGCATATAATTCAGTGTTATACAGCGCGCTGGGCACGCTCCGTCGCCGTTGCGCGCACCCCTCGCGCTGCGGTCTGTGGAGGGCTATATAGCTATGTTGTTTTGTAACATTGCAAGATTAATGTAATGACTGATCAACACGTTTGACAAACCTTGCCAAGCCGGCGGGGCACAGTGATATGTTATTGAAAATCCTTTTTTGAGAAGAAAACAGGGGATTACGAAATACTGTTTTGATCAATTTTACGCGCCTATTAACGGTCTGAGGTGCAGTTGTCCCGCTCTCGCTGTACTGACACGGAGGGGTTCGGGCGAGACAGCGACATATTTCATTAAAATACCTATTTCTCAAAATTCTCCCAGCCATCGTACCCTCTTTATCGAGTCTCGCTGTTTAAAAATACAAAAAAAAATAAAAAAACAAAACAATAGGTTAATAGGTAGGTATAATTATGTTCAAAAAGTTGAAAAGTGAGTCGCGATATCGCAGCCAGCGTTGAGCTTAGAGAAAAGTTTATTTGACATTTTACGTCTATTTTGATGCGTTCTATACGATAGAAGTAAAATAAATACTAACAATGTAAAATAAAAAAAAAATACAAAAAAAATTCTGTCCCAGAAGTGCCCTTTGCGATATGTTATATTATGTATAATACTCTGACCCAAATAATGATCACGCGGCACTTTGATCAATTATAACTGTAGATCCACAGTCGCGCTCGCGCGCCCGAAAATGTCCGAGCCAAATGAGCGCCACTTTGATAAAAGTGGCCTTCTTTTTTCTCATTACGTTGCGTGAAATTGTCAAGTTTAGCTGTCAAGTGTCAACCGAAATTAGACTGTAATGAAGTAAAGACTAGGTTCAAATTTCTGTGTAGGTGATGATTTTAATTGTTATGCAAACAAATAAAAAAGTTCGGACATTTTTTGAAGGGGATTTTGTTCGGCAATGTGTATCTTCAGTTATAATTGATCAAAGACGCGGCATGAAGTTTGATATCTTATAGAGTGACGTCACGTCAAGCCAGTGAGAGTTTACGCGCGAACATTCAATGAAAGCTCCCTATTAGAAAATTCGAACGAATTTAAATTCTATCGTAACAAATCGTAAACACATGCATGACGTATGGCGGATAGCTATATATACATATACATTATAGTACCTATGTAGGTAATCTCGATTAATCGTCATTAGCGTATGTGATGTATTTAATTAAGTATATATATATAAAATAACCGAAACCACAGATATATCTGGAAGCATGCCAGTGCAAAAGTAGAAAGAGAATCAAAAATTAAGGCTAACTATCCTGCCAAAAACATTTATGTAAAATAAAGCCCAACGTCCTGTGCTGTCCAAAAATCTCGCACGCTAAAAGTACTGAGATCAAAAAGTCCAAAGTCAAGTCCTTACTGTTCCACTCGGTATAAATGTATTTTATTCATTAATGCAGACAATTTTTTAAACCGACTTAAAAAAGGAGGTTATTCATTAATACAGACAAAGCAGTAAAAGGCTTGCCAATTCAAAAAGAGTGGAGTAGTCAAATTATGGCCCAAACGTGGTCTAATTTTATATTAAAAGTCCTAGAAGTGACCATCCTTTGCTACAAAAATAACTTAAAACCACACCCGAAAACAACACAATAACACACGTAAACAACAATTTTGACGATACCTAAGTACAATTAAAAGCACTCACCAGAAAAACTTTTCACCGTCTCATTATCAGCTCCCAGTTTAACACGTTGAATGCGGGACTTTTTTACTACAACTGACGTTCAGTGCTATACATACCATTTTTGACTTGTAACATTTTTTCTAATAGTGCGGTACAAGACGATAGTGACTTGTAAGCAGAAGATTAAGTTTTTCCCAATATTTCTTTGTTTTTTATAAAAAAATATAATTTTATGATTGCAATAGCAAGTTGACATGTTTAATTAGATAAGTTTGCTGTCGCCACAGAATACAGACTTTAATTTGGAAGTTATAAGACATTTAAATAACAAGACGAATTCGACTTGTACCGCATCACGGGGGTAGGGCAAGGTTTGTTATGTCGATAATTTTATAGAGAAGGGAAATATAATGAAACAAAATATCGCTATCGATGTTCACAATTATTTAATAAAAATTACAAAACTAAATGTTCAAATATGATTTTTTGTAGCATTATTGTTTTTCTTATTTTTTTTTATAACAGTCAACGCGCATTTTACTTCTGGTACCTTTTTGAAACTTGTTGACTTCCTTTTTTGCGGCAATAATTCCATCATTATCGTATTGTAGTTTTCGCAAAGCTACTTTGGTCACTTTTTTCTGTGAGTTCAAACACTTTTAATAATGTTTTCTACGGCCTATTTCTCGGTGCATTCATTGAGAACGAAACTACGTACAAAAAAGTCGTTATTAATCACAACACTAGCCTGCACTGGCCAGTTCCCATGGTGCGATACAAGGCGGTACTTTACAAGACAGTTTTGGCTGGTACCGCACCAATTACAATTTTTTATCGTCTGGTGCGGTACAAGTCGAATTTGTCTTGTATACTTTGAACCTACCTATTGGATATAATTTGAAGTAACAAACCTAAATGTATACTTGTCTCTTTCTGAATCAAGGGATTTCAATGTCAAAACACCGCCGCACCAGACAGAGATCGCCTATTTTCAACGCCGCACCAAACAAAAGTCTAATGCAAGTCAAAAATGACTTGTACCGCACTCAACGTGTTAATTAAAATGTCTTCTATAGACATTTTTTAGTTTATTCACATTCACTTAGTTATATGTATACTTTCTTTTATATTAGATAATATTATAATAGGTAGATACTAGGTACAGTAGAGCTTACTAAAAGTATAGCTCGCTAACATTAATAATCTGCACGACTAGTTACTCAACTACTTAATAAGTAATGAATGAGCAGTGAGCACTGAGTTTTGGTTTGCTTTTCACACACACAGACACAGACACCGAAATGCTAGGTTCAAACTTCGTGGCGTTGCATCACTTTCGCACTATAGATGTCACAGACTCGCTCGAGGGAGAGAGAAAGTATGAAACTAAATTCGTATAACGCGCAATGTTCATGTATACAACTAGATGGAAGGAAAATTAGGTGTATTCCTTCTACTTAGTAGGAATCATGATCATGTTTCCTTCTGTAGTCACAAGTAACGGAAGTGATGATGTAATTTGTGTCGGTATACTTAAGTATAATAAATAATACCTACCTTTCTAGTGGTCGTATGTATCGTAGTAAAAAACCCTCAGTGTGCGAGTTCCACTCTCACTTGACCTGTTTTAATATTGTATTAAGTAGGTATGTCTTATTATCTTCTATATAATGTCCTAAGTTACATGTCCTAAGACTAAGACCTAAGACTGCATGCCAAAATAACGTAATGCACTAATTATATTTTTAAACCCCGACGCAAAAAGAGGGGTGTTTTAAGTTTGACCGCTGTGTAATGTGTGTCTGTCTGTCTTTCTGAATGTCTGTCTGTGTGCACCTACCGCACCGTAGCTCTCTCAAACGAGTGAACCGATTTGAATGCAGTTTTTTTATTATTTGAAAGCAGGTTTTCTAGCAATGGTTCGTAGTAGAGATGCACCGAAATTCGTTTCACATTCGGTATTACCGAAGTTCGGCAGCTTTTACCGAATTTCGTCTCCGGCCGAATTTCGATTAGATCTGCCGAATATCGGCCGAAATTCGGTAGCTTAAATTAATGCTGGCAGCATTCCCTCGCTGTATAGCAAACAACATGAAATGGAAAAGTGAAAAACATTCATTTTAAAATGAAATTGGTATAGTATATGATAGGTATAAAACCAATTAGGTACTTAATGATTGTCAAAACTGTTTACCTATACATGGCATTTGACTATAGGAATGGATGGATTAATATTATGGATCACGAACGAGACCCATGTTTAAGTCTCGAATCAGTAAAAAAACCACGACCGGATTTTTTAAAATTCCCACTTGGTAAGTAAAAAACCGGCCAAGTGCGAGTCGGACTCGCGCACCGAGGGTTCCGTACAAATTCATATGTACCTATCTATGAACATCCAGTGTTAGTAGACCCCTGCGCCTAAGCAAAATTACGCAAAAGCATGCAATGTGAGGTCATTGTAGATTGGTTACTGATATAGACAGACAGACAAAAAGTGTATGCTTTTCGCAATTTTTCCTTTATCTGTGCTATAATACAGGGCTATTTGTAATTCTCATAACCCTGAATTCCTATCACTCAAATAAATGTTTTTTGTTTTACGACTTTTTAAAATGAAGCACTTTTTTCCCATACAAATACACAGAGTATCGTAAAAATAAGAGGTAATCTCAAATTTTCAAAACGTTATTACACCAAAAATATTAAGTTATGACAAAAGCCGTAAAACAAAAAACATTTGTTTAAGTCGTAGGAGTTTAGGGTTAAAAGGATGCTAGTGAATTACAAATAACCCTGTATAAGACGTTGCTTCGTACTAAATTTCATGATTCTGAGTTCACGGGAAGAGTACCCTGTAGGTTTTGTTTGATTCCCTTGCGAGTTTCGAAAATTTGCAGCATAAACGGCTGTATCTTTTGATTGCGTTGGCTTAGGACTTTGATTTTTTCACAGCTCCAAGGGACAGTAGACGTGAGTATTTGATATGAATTTCAGCTTGATACCTCCACGCGTTCCTGAGAAAAAGGGTCTTGACAGACAGACAGACAACAAAGTGATCCTATAAGGCATAAGGGTTACGTTTTTTCCTTTTGAGTTTTTTAGTTATGTATACAAGTGCAGCAAAGAAACATATTTGCCCAAACTTTCAAACGTCATAATAAAAATGCGTCATTTTGTGGTGGATTAATATACAGAGACATTACAATCAGGTTAATTGAAAAAAAAAAAATACCTAGAATTATCTAATTATTTAACAATGTTTTAATTAGTGTCCGACCGAAACACGATTTTTAGCCGAAACTGAAACCGAAACCGAATATTCGGTTTTTTTCTGATTTCGGCCGGAACGGAACCGAAACCGAAACTTCGGTCGGACACTAGTTTTAATGGATCGGCTGGGAGGAACAAATTTTTGTTCGTATTTTGACTATAGAAATATGTACCTACCTACCAATTTACAAAAGACACCCACCTACTCGCAAAATTTAATTCATTCATGTCGATCGCGGCTATTGATTCAGTTGATTGTGCCAAGGCAGAAAAATACATGTTCATGCAGAACTATGAGTATGAAATAGTACATTGTGCATCTAGGGCCGTAAGTAAGGGATTACTAACGAGAGTTTATTAGAAGCCCGACGCCGAAGGCGGAGGTTTTTTAATGACTCGAGTTTGTAATCCCCTTACTGCCCGTGATACACACAATCATTTTCATCACATTGCGAGAAAAAAATCCAAAAATAAAATTATTTTGTCTCTTAACACTTAGAGTCGTTTTCAAAAAATGTGTACACAATTAAGGGATTAATTAAAAACAAAATTTAATTAATTATTTTTGTGTAATGGAGTTACCCATATACTTTGTATGACTAACTTTCGTTACACAAAAATAGCGATCGTGATTTTTGTTTTGAGTAAGCCGTTAACTATGTACAAATTTTTTGGAAACGATCCTAAATTCAATAAAATAATGGCTACCCGCCAATACAGATTGTCACTTTTTCGAGTCATCTACCATAGATAATGTAAACTGTGTTCAGTTTAGAATTCGAAACATAATACGGCCAGATTCTGCCAACATGTTTTAAAAAATATTTTTACTAAAATTATTGCAAAACTATTTGATATAAATTTAAAATATAAAAATAACGAATTTTTATGAAGCGTAGATAACTTTTGTGTTGTAAAATTTGGTTTATAGCTAAGTTTTAAAGATAATAAATAAAACGTTGGCTGACTTGAAACCTCCTTAGTCTGAAATGACTTCTTTGCAAATTTTAAAACTAAAGTTAGAACTCCCTTGGGTAGAAAAACTGTACGTAAATCCATAACTCCCTCAAGAACAATTTAGGCCATTGTCATTTAGTATACAGGCATGGAATAACACCATTGACGAGCAAGTGTGATGAAAAAATACTTATTAATTACTTATGTAATTAGTAGATCGCGCAGAGTTTATTCAGCAAAAGTAAAAAGCGACCCTACTTATTTCTCAAAGCGCCGGCCCGGCGATGCACTTGTAATTCAACTTAACTTAAAAACTATGTCGAATACCTACCTAGTCAGAAGGATACTCATTATTCCTTCCAAATTAACCTACCATTCGTGCAACCGTCCGAATTCGGTAGGTAAAAAAGGACAGTTCCTTCTACATATTTACCGTCTAAAATCTTTCCGTCTAACATATCCTACCAATTCAAAAGGAAAAAAAAATAACGTTCTAAATTTTAGAAGGTAATCGTATTTTAAAATAGTTGTGTACCGCAATGAAATATTTACAAATATTTATAACTAGCTTTTGCCCGCGACTCCGTCCGCGTGGAAATAGTAATTTGCCCAGCTTATTTTTTTATCCAATTTGCTTTTTCATCAATTATGGCTCCCCTTAGTTCCTCGATATAAAAAAATTACCCGCCCCTGCACCCCCCCCCCCCACCCCCCACTCCAGAGCCCGTTCACATTCACTACCGTACTCCCAAGTCAAGCGCGCCTAGAGAAGTTTTACTTCAAAACCCCCCGATTTTGAAACATTCTTCCGCTCCCCTCCGCTCCTATTGGTGTTAGCGTGATAATATATAGCCTATATCCTTTGTCAGGCTCTAGACTATCTGTGTACCAAATTTTATTTAAATCGGTTCAGTAGTTTTAGCGTGAAAGCGAGACAGACAGACATACAGAGTTACTTTCGCATTTATGATATTAGTTAGGATTAGGATTATCTTTTTTATTGCACTTATAGTTACAATAGATGTGCTAAATCGTATATTTATGACAAACTATTAAGTCATTATGTTTTAGTATAGCTCACTCTCCTATACAATGCGCAAATGCCTGTTAAATTACTATGCCTACTTTAGTGCAGTAGTAAGAGTTGCTGTCCGGTTTTGTATAGGCGCTGCGACGCTCCAATAACTTTTGTTGCATTGTGTTACATCTCTTCATCGTATCGTCGTTAAAAACACCGTACAAAAATTGAAAATTTAAAATGCTTCAAAGCGACCCTACTTATTTCTCAAAGGGCCGGCAATGCACCCGTAATTCAACTTACCAACGAGTTTTCACCCCGCGCCTGATGAAGAACACTTCTGTAGAATGCTGAATACCCACTCAAGATATCATTGTTCCTTCCAAATTCAGTAGGTAAATTTTTTTTTTCCTTCTTTTAAGATATTTCTTGAAATTTCCGACTGGATTGTTAGGAAATGTGGTAATATCCTACCAAATATTAATTCCTACCAATTTGGAAGGTAAAAACTATGTCGAATACCCACCAAGTCAGAAGGATATTCATAAATAATCCCAAATTTACCTTCCAATCGTGTCACCTTCCAAATTTGGAAAGTAAAAAAATGTTTTTCCCTCTAAATAATTTCCTTCTAAAAACTTCCCAATCAAATTTCCGACTGAATTGGTAGGTAATGTGGTAATATCCTACCAATTTTGAATTCCTATCAATTTGGAAGGTAAGAACTATGTTGAATACCCACCTAGTCAAAAGGAAATTCAATAATCCTTCAAAATTTACCTTCCATTCGTTCCACTTTCCAAATTCAGTAGGTAAAAAAATGTTTTTCTTTCTAAATGATTTCATTCTAAAATCTTTCCAATTAAATTTCCGACTGAATTGGTAGGAAATGTGGTAACATCCTACCAAATATTAATTCCTACCAATTTGGAAGGTTAAAACTATGTCGAATACCCACCAAGTCAGAAGGATATTCATAAATAATTCCAAATTTACCTTCCAATTGTGCCACCTTCCAAATTTGGAAAGTAAAAAAATGTTTTTCCCTCTAAATAATTTCCTTCTAAAATCTTCCCAATCAAATTTCCGACTGAATTGTTAGGTAATGTGGTAATATCCTACCAAATTTGAATTCCTATCGATTTGGAAGGTAAAAACTATGTCGAATACCCACCAAGTCAGAAGGATATTCATAAATAATCCCAAATTTACCTTCCAATCGTGTCACCTTCCAAATTTGGAAAGTAAAAAAATGTTTTTCCCTCTAAATAATTTCCTTCTAAAAACTTCCCAATCAAATTTCCGACTGAATTGGTAGGTAATGTGGTAATATCCTACCAATTTTGAATTCCTATCAATTTGGAAGGTAAGAACTATGTTGAATACCCACCTAGTCAAAAGGAAATTCAATAATCCTTCAAAATTTACCTTCCATTCGTTCCACTTTCCAAATTCAGTAGGTAAAAAAATGTTTTTCTTTCTAAATGATTTCATTCTAAAATCTTTCCAATTAAATTTCCGACTGAATTGGTAGGAAATGTGGTAACATCCTACCAAATATTAATTCCTACCAATTTGGAAGGTTAAAACTATGTTGAATACCCACCTAGTCAGAAGGATATTCAATAATCCTTCCAAATTTACCTTCCATCCGTGCCACTTTCCAAATTCAGTAGGTAAAAAAATGTTTTTCCTTCTAAATAATTTCCTTCTAAATTATTTCCAATTAAATTTCCGACTGAATTGGTAGGAAATGTGGTAATATCCTACCAAATATTAATTCCTACCAATTTTGAAGGTAAAAACTATGTTGAATACCCACTAAGTCAGAAGGAAAGCCAATTATTCCTTTCAAATTCACCTTCCATTTTAATACCTACCAAAATCGGTGGGTAAAGTTAACCGATTCCTACTTATTATTTACCTTCTGAAATATTACCGTCTAATACATCCTACCTATTATTTTTCCCACCTATTTGGAAGGTAAATATTTTCATTTTTCCGACTAGATTGGAAGGTAATGTGGTAATATCCTACCAAATTTGAATTCCTAACAATTTGGAAGGTAAAAACTATGCTGAATACCTACCTAGTCAGAAGGATACTCATTATTCCTTCCAAATTAACCTACCATTCGTGCAACCTTCCAATTTCGGTAGGTAAAAAAAACCAGTTCCTTCTACATATTTACCGTCTAAAATCTTTCCGTCTAACATATCCTACCGATTCAAAAGGAAAAAAAAAAAAAACCTTCTAAATTTTAGAAGGTAATCGACATCCTTCCTAATTTGAAGGAATTAGTGGGACGGAAACGTCTTTTTTTTGGTAGGAAAAGCACTTAGAAGGAAGAATTCAGAAGGTATTGCCGGTTTTTTCTCTGAGTGTAGGTGAAAAACTTAAGTAAAGGACCTGTTGTATGTAGTAGAGCACTGAATTGTATGGGCCTTAAGTAATTTTCCAAATTTGGAACGTCAATTTGTTTATACAGACACGTTACTACTACATACAACAGTTTATTCACTTAAGTTTTTCACCTTTAGTCTGTATTACTTTACACCGTGGACGCCGAGCAACCTGACAAATTTAAAACATAGATTCCTTAGGTTATTCCAAGTCATAAATGTATAAAGTCAGATAGATTTGGCTTATTGAAAAATTCTGCAGCTCATCACATCCAAAATGATAGGCAATTGCCACTCTTCAATCCTAAAAAATATTGTTACAACAGATACGTCATAACAGCTGGTTCTAAGGCCTTGTTATCTTGAAGGCCAAAATACCTAGCCTAGTTAAAATTTCCGCTTCGACCCGGGTTCACAACGTATTTCACTTTTGAAGGGCTCAGAAATATGTCTTTTGACTCTTGTGTTTAGCCATAACCACGGACCACGGTGTAGGTATATTTATTTGTTTCAGGGCAATTTTATTTTTTGTTGTACCTTTTGACTTTTTTTTAATTCGGAAAGTTTTATGTGATTTCTGTTCAGAATCACGAGCTCTTTAGATCCTACTAGGAGAAAAAAAGTGTCCCAAGTTTTTTCCCGTTCCGTTACCATTTTTCATAGACTTTGTATGACCGTAACGGAATGGAAGAATCGAAAATTATATGAAAGTTTTGGGACACTTTTTTCTCCTAGTAGGATCGAAAGAGCTCGTGATTCTGAGCAGAAATCACATAAAACTTTCCGAATTTAAAAAAAGTGTAAAGGTACAACAATAAATAAAATCGACCTTCAATAATATTTACTTTTTATGAAGTAAAATAGCAAGTAAACTTAATATCAACCAGTAACAAAATTGAAACGAAAGAGATACAGGTTTAGGCTTCCAATATTTCCTATGACGATATATCAATTTTTGTTGGACATAAATTTAACTGCTGATACCTGGATATGCATTAAACTCGCATACATGAATTGATTTATTTGTTGGGTTACCGTGATATCGTTTGTGCATTTTTATCTAGTTAATGAATTGAAGAGATAAGGTATTTGTAGACTGGCAGTTGGTGTGGCAGTAACTGATGATTACTATAAGTAATTTACTCAAAAAAAAAATGCATATTTATTTCAGAAACAACATATTTACAGGCTAGTTAACTTATAATTATGCTAAACTTAAATTATTTAGGTAAGAAAATATGTTGAGGTATTAAAAGCTACGATTCTATCAGTATAATTATTATTCAAATAGGTATAGAATATAGAAAAAAGTTGGTGAAGTTTTAATTATAACGGCATTCGCCCTTGTTTGCACAGGGTGAACTGTATTAACCTAAGATGCTAACTTGGTTTTGTACGTCTTATGTTCAATTTTATGTTGTATTATTAAATAACCTAAATTGTTTGTTTACATTATTTGTTTCACCGTACTTCTGCCTTAGAGCGAATCTGTCCTAAAGCAAAACTGTCATATAGCGAGCAAGGGGGCATTCGAATTCTATAATCACGCAACTATACATAGTAAATTAACTTAAGACTAATGAGAATGAGGCAGAATAGTAACGTTAAACTAAAAATAATTAAGGTCTCTAATCTTCATTACTTAAATTGGTTGAATAAAAACAACTAAAAAAAAATTTCATTTTCCAGACAGCCAAAGTTGGGTGCAGTCGGAATGAGATATGCCGAAGTCTCAGAAAAAGTCAGACTAAGTGATGTTTTCAGACATTTGTGAGCACTTAGTTAACTTATCTGATGGCGACTGTACGAATGTACACGTTACATTATTACAAATACAAAACCTTTGCACTGACTGCTATTTTGACAAAGACAAACCACACAGTGCAATATAGTGACCTGCATGCGCAATCGTAAAATAAGGGTTGCGAGCAAATTGCGCTCATTTACATTTATAGCATAGCATAACTTGAGTATATCCCAAAACTTTTGCATCTAGGTAGTTACATTTCATTTTCTACTTCCATTTAGTATGGAAAATCCCTTTTTGTTACCATAAACTCTTTGGTTCCTTTTTTGTTGCCATTATGGTTACTACGAATCCTTTTTTGTTACTACGAATTGAAGAAAATTTTTCACAAACGAATGAATGAGGACACTATGGATAATATGATTGATTACTCTTTTTTTTTGCTATTCAGAGCAGAAAACTAAATGTACAAACTTTTCGAGGATTGTTTAGGAAAGTATGTAGGTACTTAAACTTATTCAATTGTTAAATGGGTCATTATTCCAGCGTTTCAACTGCGTGGCTTTCGTGGTCACATTTTTTACGAAATGGCTGTAGATTTTGATGGTGTTTTCGGTTATTTATTGGAGGCCATGTACTTTTGCCAGATAATTGGAAACAGTATCTATGTATTCTAAATCATCTGCCATTTGTTCAAAAATGTGTCCACGAATGGGATTCAGAACAAACGCTCGAATAATACTCTAATCAATTTACAATAAGATCGTATTGAATAACTTTCTCTAGAAAAAGTAAGTCCTAATTTTTATCAACGCCAGGGCCGTAATCTTTACACAGCTTGGCAACATGATGGCTTGCCACGGCCGCCCGTCTGGATAACGTCGCTACGTCGTCACCTGTAGCTGCACGGACATTAAAAGCTTGCAACCTACAAGTGCCTGGCATCATGCGGCCTATGACCCTGAAAATTATGGTGAAAATTAGCTATTAGGGTAATAATACACAGCGTCAGGGCCGGATTTAGGGGTGGGCATCCGGGGCCACAGCCAGGGGGCCTCCACAATAGAAGAGCCCCCACAATAGAGACTTCGAAAAAAACATTCAAATTCCGACGAGTAAGTGGAAAATATTTTTTTTTTTGGGCCAAGTGGAGGCCACTCCTTTTATGCCCCGAGGCCCCCAGACCTCTAAATCCGGCCTTGCACAGCGTAAGAAACAATAGTTGTCTCTCCTATGTACAGTCAAGGAAACTGAATCACGTACCAGGGTGGAACCTTTGTGCTACTAATGTCATGTTGACATCCCATACATCTGCCAAACAAATCATAGCGAAATTGGTTACGAAAAGGTTCCACCCTGGTACGTGATTCAGTTTCCTCGATTGTACATAAAATGAGCGACTACGAGTCAGCAAACTTAAGATGGATGCATGACCCATTAACGATTACGGATGACCACCAGCAAAAACGGCAATGGCCGGCCCACCGTTCTGAATTTAGAACATACGTTTGTCAAATATTGTCAAATATTAATCAAAAACAAAACAAATTAAACTGAATACATAAGGTATATTATTTTATTATGTGCAATTAATAAAGATACGAAAAATAAAAACTAAACTTGACTCTACTAACTTAACTCTTAATTTGTATTCTTTCACTGTGAGTCTCACTGTAGAGAGCTTCATGTTTAAACTAAACTTAACTCTAAAAATTTACAAAAAAAAATCTTTTAAAATATCGCCCGACTAAAAAATAAGTACCTACCATAATTCTGTTACAAATGTTGATGTGGGTTGGTCTTACGGGGTTAATTTAGAACAAAATACTGCTTACTTACTTGCTAGTAAGAGTAGAAAAGTGTTAAATGTGTTTGAATAGAAATGAGCAGGTTTAAATGCATAGGTACTTTTAAACGTGTTACTATTGAACATGTAACTGACTCGTGACGTCATAGTGAAATTGTACTTTAAAAAGTACACGAATTAGGATTTAAAAAGAAAGTGACCGGTCTAAAATTTTGAATATGGTCCTAAAAATGAACGCATAAAATATAAAAGGAAAAACATTACGTATTATAGGTAACGCCACCAGAGTTGAGGCCACGCATACAACCACATCTCATGTAATGATAGCGGGATTTTGACGTTGTGTTGACGTTTAACGACAACACAACGTCAAAATCCCGCTGTCATTACATGAGATGTGGTTGTGTGCGTGGCCTCAACTCTGGTGGCGTTACCTATAGTAATTGATGCTTACGAGTATATACTTATTATTTAGGTACAAATTCGCGTTCGGTTCGATAAAATTGACCAATTCCGAAGTTCGGAACATATCGAACACGGTGCATAGCGCGTATGCGATATCGAGTGCGAGCTACGTTATCCAGTTCATTGAGACGAAAACGTCCGTAAGTCCCAAAAACTCATCGGTGCAGTTCTAGCACACAGATTAGAATTAGTAATAGACTAAACAATTGATGAAGATAAGAATAGAATTTTTAAAAAGTGGCTATTTCATTGACAACGCGCATGAAGTATTTTTTTAATACTACCCGCATTTTCTTCCTAACTTTCACCATGTTACGCCGGATTTCACTGTGCCTCAAATAAAGTTTTATACATAAACTCACAGTAGCGTTCAAGGTATTGAATGCTATTGTAATAGGTTAATACAATGTCATGCATTTGAGGAGCATTTGGAGAATTTATGGCTTGTCATGATTTGTTGCTGGGACAGTCAGGCTTGAGTAAAAAGAATATTCAATTCTTGTTAGCCTGTTTTTAAAACTACTATCTTGTTGATTTTTTTTTCAATGCAAGTTTTACAACACAAAAGTATCAATAGAAATTTAAAACTAAATAAAGTAAAACTAAAACTATAAACTAAAACTACATACAAACTAAACTTATAAATAAAAAAGTTGCCCAAAATCACTGCCAGGTGGTAAGGTGCCCAGAAGGCTAGCAGCATTGCCACGCTGTATGGCAATGCTTATTCTTTGTGCTAAGAAAAAGCCAGCCCTCTTGTCACCCGAAGCTGTAATTAATTTTGACGACAGTGATTTAAAGATATTCGATGCACTCAAACCCCAAGGACCCATGGTTTCAACCCCAAACGGCTCAAAAATGTAGGCACTACTGATGCCTACATATATTTGCGCTGCTTGAGGCATTCCGCAGAGTCAGCAGCGGCACCGGCCCTGATGGCTGTAGATGGAAGGTGGGACGGCGCGAGTGTGTCGACGCAAATGGCGTCCCAAACCAACGGCCGGCCCATTTCCCATTTTCTCGTTGATTAGTTATCATACAAGGTGAAATTTTAAACGTGATACAAAATTAGTATTTCTGGCTCAATTAATTCTGGACAGTATAATGCATTAACTCAACTGTTTTTGTATGAGAAAGGGGTTCGGTAGCTCAGTGGAAAGTGGAGAAATGAAAAGAAAGTAGAAGGAAAGGGGACCTCAAAGGCAACAATCAAGAAGAAGGTTAACTCGCTTACCCAATGACGTCCAATGGCCTGGTTTCCTCAGGGGTGGCCGAGTCAGCTCCTTGCAGCACAGGCGTTGCCTAAGTCTTTGACGTTCACGCCAAGATCACAAAAGTCTAATATGTAAAGGTCCACACCAAAGCACAGCAGATGGTAGATATGATGGTTTAGAGGGTCTACATTCACACCAGGGCACGGTTACGAATGGACAGCACAGAAAGCCTGAAAGTCACTTTATGTTCACTCCAAAGTACGGTAGCGAAAAAAGGGAAAGGATAGATGCGCACGCGGCGGCGGTTGCTAACGAAGTGTTTCGTACCGCGGCGCTAGAGGGCTCCTCAGAGCACAAGGATGACATTAAATAAGGAGTCATACCATCTCCAGAAAGTTGCCTTAGAAAGATAATAGAAGGAAGGAACAGTTTTAATTAGTCTTATTTGATTTGAGGTATCCATATATGAGTTCGTGATTTAATTTCAGGAAAGTATAAACATGCTAAATTTTATCAGACTAATTTTAACAGTTAACAGTCGAGGATTAGTTAACTTAGAGATACGTCTAAAATTTCACCTTGTATAAATAAATAAAATAAATAAATCATGGGACGACTGACACCATGACCTAGTCCCAAACTAAGCAAAGCCTGTACTAGATAACGGATAAACATACTTATCTAGATAAATACATACATAGGTACATATTAAACATCCAAGACTCGAGTACAAACGTTCGTATTTTTCACACAAATATCTGCCTCGACCTCGAATCGAACGCGGGAGGGACCTCAAGTTTCGTAGTCAGGTTCTCTAACCACTGGGCTATCCGGTCAATAGATTTACGCAAAACAAAACTTTTAAAACTGAACTACTTAGTTTTTTTACGGCACGTTGTTGGACGATAGAAAAAGAGTAGGAATCAAACGAGGGCGCCAGGTTCTTTACTGTCAAATTTTGGCTTAAAAATTCACAAACAAGATAACAATTTAGTATGTAATTTTTTTTCTATTTTTCATTTGCTTTTTTACTCTTTATTTTGCCGTGCCCTAGGCAACCACGCAACACGCAACCACGGAGTATTATAAGTATTTAGAAAAATTTACAACAACGGTTTATTTTACGTTCTGGCTGCAGAATCCTACCAACCCTCCCAGGGGCACATTGTTAATACACGGAATCGTGAAATATGATGTTCTTTTAAAATGCCCCTTTGTGTATAAAGAGGTATTCAGAAAGCTCTTTTAATCTGTACACTGTGATCCAAGTTTGGAGTCGGATCTAGGTCACCGGAATATGACTCGGAGCTGGCCAAACGAAATGAGTTGCGGCAATTTCATCCGCCTAGGGTGACAGTTTAGCTGTCGAGGATTTGCTGATATTATTAAGTTGGGGATCGGGAAGCGAACTAAGGAGTGCTTAAAGCATTAATTTATTTTCTCCAGTGACCCGGTTTGTTAACTGCAGAGAAAAGTTAACTTCTGTAGCTTTTGTTAAGTGAATGGGGTTAAGTGACTGCTTTCTGTTTGTCTTTGTTTTACATTGAGTGCATAGTGCAGTTACGGTTTAGAGTAATTGAACTATACTTTTCAATAAAGCAATCGCTACCACAGCTCTTCTTTCATGATTTTCGAAACCCAAAGATGTGCTTCTGATGAAGCGAAATGAAGCGGAGACAGGATCGGACAATGTCATTATCACATCAGAAGTCCCCGGGGCAAGATGTGGATTTTAGTAAATGAGATTGATCACATCCTTAGAGCTTTTTTTTTAAAAAAAACACACCACCCATTGATACTCGCAATATCAGAGGATTGGCGATGCGTTGGCAGCCTAGAGCGAAGATAAGAATACCTCATGTGCTAGTAAAAATAAAATAAAAATAAATAAATATCAGGGGACAATAATTCACACCAATTGACCTAGTCCCAAAGTAAGCTAAACAAAGCTTGTGTTATGGGTACTAAGCAACGGATAAACATACTTATATAGATAGATACATACTTAAATACATATTAAACACCCAAGACCCGAGAACAAACATTCGTATTTTTCATACAAATATCTGCCCCGACACGGGAATCGAACCCGGGACCTCAAGCTTCGTAGTCAGGTTCTCTAACCGCTAGGCCATCTGGTCGTCTAAAAGCCAGTAATTTCATCATCTGTCTTACTCCCTAAGCTGGAACGAACACAGCGCGTAAGCTAAGCACTGCCACTACTATACTTGTACTGTTGTTCTGTAGCACTGTTGCTTGGCGGCAGGATGAGGCGAGTAGGATGGTGCTGGCATGTGTAGAAGTAAGATTTATCTCTAGAGTATTAAACAATATATTTACCTACTAGCCGCGCGATATGCCTACTAATATTTGGACTACGTCCGTAAAGTCAGGGTCATAAATAAGTACTAAATATAGGTTACTAAGGCGTCATATAAGTCACTAACCATAAGGTTAACATGTATTTGACGCGATGGCTGTAGATATTAAAGCCCTCAATTGTACCTACTGAAATCGAAATATCTACAAATAAGCAACTATCTAAGTGTGGCTTTTCCAGGTCACCCTTAAGTTTTAAACTTACCTCACAGTGCAAGGAGGCTTTAGTTCCGCCAGAAGGAAGTCTATTTCGTAGTAAACAACCTGCATGGCTGGTCCATTGTCATCTCTAATCACTAGGTTTTTTGCACAGGATTCCCCTGCTCTGACGCTGACGCATTTTGCTAGGGAAAAGATGTGTAATGTTTAACAATTTTCGTAAGTTTTAAGTTACAATTTGTATTTAATCCTACTAAATATTATAAAAGCGAAAGTTTGTGTTTTGTGGGTGCGTGCGTATTTTGTTAGGGTGCTTTCCACCAGAGTTGTGCTTTGCTAAGATTTGCTATTTATCAGCAAGTTGTGTGCACCTATATTTTTACAAGCGACAGTACATCGCGTTTTTTTTTTCTAAGCGATGACACAAACTCACCAACAATTTCAAAGATGATTAGAACTCCGACATCTTGTAAGGCCTTGTACCACTTGAGCACCTTTTCAACCGGGCCCGAGAAAACCCTCGGTCCACTTTTGTGGAGTGCCTACGGGGAAAAAATATCTGTTATGTCTTTTGTTAAGTTTAAAACTATAGTACATTTGTTCAGGTGTTTATATAAAATATACAGATTATCCCAAAACTTAACAATAATCTGGTAACGGGCGACAAATTAGGGGGATCACGAGAAAACGCGGATTTCGGCCTATCTACGTCTCACTGTAGGGCACATGCCTCCTCTCGGAATGAGAGGACTTGGGGTTCAATGCCGGCCCAGTGTAGATTAGGAAATCCACACACTATTGAATTTCTTCGCAGGTTAGCACGCGATGTTTTCCTTCACCGTAAAGCTGAGTTTAGACCTGCAAGAAAAAACGTGCAAGTTGGATTACATTGCGAGGCAGTAAGGCGAACGAGATTGAGGTGGTCAATCAAGCGCCGCAGTGTAATGCAACATGCACGGTTTTTCTTGCAAGTCTAAACTCGGCTTAAAGCTCACGGTAAATTACAAAGATATGAGAGGCGCTGGCTCGAACTTACAACCCTCTCCTTGCCTTGAGATGCCATTAGGTCTGAACCACTAAGCTGGGTCTACCACTTAAATTAAAATGAAATAGTAACAATTATTACTTCAATAGCTAGCTATCCCTTACAACCAAACCTCGACAAAAATGAAAATACCTCTTAAAATGTAAGCAAAGTAAAAAGGTTCTCAAGATTCATATAATTCTGTATTATTTTACCTAGGAACTCTCCAGTTTATTCTAGAGAGAAGGAGAAAATTAAGGTTAATCTTTCCACACTAGGGCTCCTAATCCAAACCATTTCTTAGTTCAATACAAAAAAAGTCAAGTTTTTCCAAGAGACAAAGCGACGGATATTGCATCCAACTGAAGCACCGGCCTTTACAAACACAGATTCAAAAACATTAAGATAGAGCATTATTTATGTCGAAGGTATTGTTTGATAAGATTGTAAATTTAGTTGCGGCCTTTTTGGCACGTCATTCTTAGCGTGGCACCGACTGGATAACTGACTAATTGGGGATATCTATTTTTTATTAAAAGCTTTTTTTTTAACTTGCAATGTACCAATGCATCTATGTATTTACGGGTCAAATCTTGGAAGTCGAATTCGACCCACTCCCAGTGGTCGGATTTACTTAAAATTTGGTATTCTTGTGTAAGTAGGATGACAATGCAAGTAACAGTCAGCTAAAAAGCTTGCTCTTAAAATTAAATTTTTAACAAAACTTATTGAATGCATAGTAAATCGAGAACCATTTCGAGATAGGTGCTTTTTAAATTGTTTTCTGTACTTTTTAATTTTTAATGTAATGAAATGAAACAATTATTTTGCTCACCCGTCATATAATCCATTTATTACATATCAAATAAGCAAGGACCTTCATTTGACATTGAAATATATGTATGTCGCGAAATTTAATGTAAGTTGGACTTTATTCTGTCTGGAATAGAACTATTTAGAAATGCAAGCCCCTTCCAAACGTAATGATTGGGTATCAATGAGGGAGGCCTATGTCCAGCAGTGGACGTCCTACGGCTGAAATGATGATGATGATGATGTTGAATTAATTTAATTTAATGTTGAAATGAACTAAATTAAAAAATATTGAAATTAGTTTCTTATAATTGACTTTTACAAAAAAAAAAAACCATGGGTATCTTTTTTTAGACAATCCCAAATGACTATCTGACAGACAACGCACAACCTAAACCACTACAGCTAAAGACTTTAAAAACAAACGATAATTCGAAATTCTCGCGGGATAACAACTTTTTTGTTTCAAAGTGGCTCCTGACACGGACTTGGCCGTTTTTTTATTATTCAGAGGTGCAGTAAGATTGAGCCATATATGTACATACATTTTGATACATAGGTATTCAATGCAGTGGAAAAAAAACTTACGAAAAAAACAAACCCACTCAAGCGCAAAGAAAATGAAAAATCGTGGAATAACTAAGTGACTGATCTTCTTACAAAGCCATCTATACTTCAGTGAGGACAATTTATTTACTTCTTCGAAATCGCAGCCATTACTGCTGCGACAAAGGGGAAGAGCCCAGTTACTTTTATGACGGGCCATTCCTTTAAGTTTTCATTTTATGAGTCCAGTTGATACGTTGACAGGGATTATAAGGAACGGCAGCTCTTGGAAAAGTTTTGGATTGAAGACTTGGCGAAAGTCTTTTAGTTCCAAATTTTATTTTTGTTGTATACAGCAACAGATAAACCAATGATTATTCGCTTGCTTTTTTTGTAGCAAATCATTTTGTAAAGAGGTCATACATAGAGTAACAAACAAAAGTTGTCTCTCAAAAATTAGCGACTCCGAGTTACAATACGTTTAGTTTTAGTTTACCACTGACAGATGGCTTACCTTCATTTCATTTCCAACTTTAACACCATACAAATAAAGTAGCTATTACAAAATCTGCAAACGTGGGTAACAGTATTCTAAAATTGGCTTTATTTGTAGGTCGTTAAAGTTGAATATGAAATGAAGGCTAACCATCTATCAGTGGTAAACTTTATGTAATTTTACTATAGCAAACTTAAGATTTATTTGAATGGGCCAATAGTTGGCCAGGCGTCACATGCCGATGTACTTAGACTTGAATAAAAAATATTGGCTTTAGGCTCTTAACTTTTGCCATATTAGTTAATGTGTGTGGTGTTTAGTCTGTGGAGGACAGATTACGAACAAAACAATGTGCATGACCCAAAGCCATGGTGGCTTAGTGGTTCGACGTATAGCCTCTCAATCGTATGGTCGTGGGTTTTTCGAAATTTAAGTGCGAAATTACAATTGAAATTTACTAGGAGCTTTACAGTGAAGAAAAACATTTTTAGGAATCCTGCATACACTTGAGAAGTTCAATGTGTGTGTGTGAAGTTCCCAAGCTGCACTGGGCCCACGTGGGAACTACAGACCAAGTCCTCTCATTGTGAAAGGAGTTCTGTGCCCTGCAGTGGACGTACATAATCATTCAGTTAAAATTTCAAGAATATTGTGGCAAAAGTGAATCACAAAAGCGTAAGAAGCATAAAAACCGTGAAACATTGATTTCCCAAACATTTTCCCACAACTGTCCTTCGGTGGAATAAGGACAGAAGTTTAAAATATACACAAGTTTCTTAACACATGTAGACCAATTCTCATCTATCTCCATTGCACAGCCACCCAAGTTGTTATCAAAGGATCCAATGTCGAAACTTGAAGCACTTACCTTAAGTTTGTCAGAGCGTGTCAGGATTTGGCTCTGTAATTCGTTCTTCAGAATTTCTCTTCCATTTGACTTCTTAGGAACTGCGATATCAAAAGTGATTGAATTAAAGTTTTAGATTTGTTCTTTTGTATTGCTAAGTTTTTACTTAAATTAAATTGAGATAGTCCAACAAGGGGGTCCAGAAGGGTGTTATTATGAAGTCAATAATATACTGACTCTCTGCATACATACGTAGAGTTGGCCTAATGTTAATCCACGGGAATCAACACAACATGGCAATTTTGAGTATAACTTTTTTAGAAAATTTTCCTTTTAATCACGGCAAAGTTTAAGTCAGACTAGGTACTTCTCTATTGGCGATCTCAATTATTAGTAGAGAAATGATGAAAGATGAAATAAATAAAAGTACCTAACTGAGACAAGAATGGAGCATTATTTTTTTCTACACCGGCGTGTGGGATTAATAATGGGTTACTTAAAGTAACTTACTTTCCGCACAAAGTTTTATGAAAAGTGATAATTTTTCCATTTGCTCATGAGTATAAGGTTTGTGAGCAATGTTATGGAGAGGTCAATGCTCGGGATAACTCTCATGCATCGAAGAAGGAATGAGCGGATCAGACGAGTCACAAAAGTTCGAGACGTGGTGGAAGAGATCGAGAGGAATAAGTGGAGATGGGCAAGGCACATTGCCAGGATGAATCACGATCGTTGGGCGAGGCGAACACTCGAGTGGAGACCTCGTGAAATACTCGCAGTAGAGGAAGACCACCAATGAGGTGGAAGGACGACATCTGCCGACAGGCGGGTGGAGGATGGATGCATATGGCTGTCGATCGCCAGGCGTGGAGAAATGGAGAGGAGGCCTATGTCCGGAGACGGACGAACTAAGGGCTGCTATGGATGGATAAGGCTTGTATAAGGGTCATTACAGCGTATGAAAAAAAGTTGTCTCTCCTGTTGGCATAAAATTAGCGACTACGAGTCAGCAAACATAGGATTTATTTAAATGGGTTGATAGTTGGCCATGCCTCCCACACGCTGATGTAGACTTGACCACAGAATAACTAGGTATAGTACTAACGTACAGAAGGATCACTCTCGAACAAATGTCAACTTTAGGTATAAAAATTTGCCTACTCTTACGACCGTTAACTGCTTGCACGCGAAATTGAAACTTATCGTACGATACGAGCGTTCATATTCAGTTGGGTTCCGCTGACCCGAAACCAAGAGAACAAGGTTCCCACTCGCCGATATTTAGGTAGGTAGGTATATAAATCAAGAAAGATAACAGTGTGTATTAATTCAGTAAACTACCTTTAAACGCAACATTATCTTTTATACGGATTATAAGATCGTTTACAAGTCATTTTTTGTTGCAAAAATCACAGAAATAAAAGGCGAGCGAGCCGAAAGCCGAGCGATAACCTACTGTCATACACCTGCCCGGAAGGCGCGCCGGCCTAACATACCTAAACTGGGGAGTGACTCCCCCCTGACGACTTGAAAAATATTGACTACAGACCCTTAACTTTTAAATTTCCCATGTCCGCAGGAGAGACGCGAACAGAAAAGTGTGTACGTACGACCTATCATAACAAAACATTAGTCTGAAGCTGTCTCAACATTGTTACTTAGTTTAAACCACGAGTTCAATAATGAGCATTAAAACATCATAAGCCTAAAACAAAATTTCATCCCAAAATTTTGTTTAATTCATCTCACGTTTAAGTACGCTCCTTAAGTTAAATCACGTCTCTAATGCTGATATTACAGACTTTTTGAAGTTAAAACCCAATGGAGTATAACTGCAGAGTATTTTGTGTTGAGAGAGTATTTTGAGAAGCATGACAAAGTTTGTCATTACAAGTTTTGCCGAAATACAGTAATGAGCTTGTTAGGGCGAGTTAGCGGAGTTAAGGCTGTTCAGCTGTATTACGATTTTTCCGGGGTTAAATTTAAAACACGTTGTCGTAATAGCTGTGTTAGGGTAGTTGGGGGTAGTACTTGTATTTTGAGTGTTAGAGCCTAAGTGTAAAATTGCTGAACATGAATTGCTGAATTGTGGCCCCGTAATAAAACCACACAATTTTGTATAGGATACTTCTAATCTAATCTTCTCTAATATATAAAAATGTCGTGTCACAGTGTTTGTTCTCCTTCGAGACGGCTTGACCGATTTTTATGAAACTTTTGTCTTTACTTGGTAGGTCTGAGAATAGGTCGTAGGCTATTTTTTATACCCCTATTCTTCGCGGACGGTGTCGCGGGCACCTCTATCTGATAGATAAGTCGAAAAAGGCACTTTACAAAACTTACCGCTTGCGGTGTGTTTTGGCAACTGAGGTGTTAGAAGGGGATTCGAAGGTTTGACGTTTTCATAATTATTCACTTTCTGTACTGGAGTTTCAACTTGTCGTGGACGCGGACTCGCTACAAGAAAAACATGAAAAAGCATAATTATTCACAATTTTTTTGACCTTTAAGTATGACCTATTATGGTGTATGCATTAGATAGTACTAACTTTAAAAAGTAATCATCATCATCATCTCAACCTAATACGTCCCACTGCTGGGCACAGGCCTCCTCTCAGAATGAGAGAGTTTGGGCCATAATTCCCACGAGGGCCCAGTGCGGGTTGGAAAATTCACACATACGAATGAATTTCTTGGCAGGTGTGTGCAAGTTTCCTCCCGATGTTTTCCTTCGCCGTAAAGCTCTTAGTAAATTTAAAATGTAATTTCGCACATGAATTCTGAAAACTCAGAGATGTGAGACCGGGATTTGAACCCACGACCCTCTGCTTGAGAGACCATGGGTTAATCCACTAGCTAGGCCACCGCGGCTAAAAAATAATGATTGATTAAAATGATTTTTAACCCCCGACACAAAAAGAGGGGTGTTATAAGTTTGACCGCTATGTGTGTGTGTGTGTCTGTGGCATCATAGCTCTTAAACGGGTGAACCGATTTGGATGCGGTTTTTTTTATTAGAAAGCAAGTTTCTTGGCGATGGTTCTTAGATATGTTTTATCAAAATCGGTTCAGTCGTTCCTAAGTTATCAGCTCTTTTGTTAGCTGCGGAAGAGATCTTAGACGCATAATGGGCATTTACTTTATGTTCAAACATACGTATGACATAATTGCGTTGGGGGTTTTTAAAATTTCTAATTTATAGTTATAGAATGTTAGCCTGTGTTTTATTTTGGTGCTTTTAAATTTATAGGTACTTATTTAATTATTGTAAGTACTAACATAGGATTAAGGGATGTGACTACTTAATTTAATTAATATTGTATTTTCTGAACTAAAACAATTACTTTGCTCACCCGCGACCTTACAATAGTTACGTTTATGCAAGAAATGTGTGTTCATGCAGTTCCTCCACCTCCACACTGTACGAACACACACAAATCACATAAACACAACTATCACCACCACCAAGCTACACTGACGCGTTTCGAACTCAACTTAACTTCGAACTACATATGTAGTTTAACATTTGGTAGCATAGCATACGGTTGTGGTAACTCCGAGGATGAGCTCTGGTTGAGTTCGAAACGCGTCAGTGTAGCTTGGTGGTGGTGATAGTTGTGTTTATGTGATTTGTGTGTGTTCGTACAGTGTGGAGGTGGAGGAACTGCATGAACACACATTTCTTGCATAAACGTAACTATTGTAAGGTCGCGGGTGAGCAAAGTAATTGTTTTAGTTCATTAATATGGACCTCCGCAAAGTAACGCCTGATTCAATAAATTGTATTTTCTATTTGTTTACCGCATTTTTTTATGAAAACTAAGGAATGAAATACGAAAGTGTAGCACAACAAAACTAAATATAAGTATACATAAATTACATAATAATATAATAAGTATAAAACATTGCATCTTACCAGAACATTCGATTTGGGGAGTGAATGCTTTGTAGTTGTTCCTATCGACAGGCATCAAGTTGCGATTCTGATAGTCGCTACCGAACGGGGGATCGGGGCGGAATTGCATTTGCTTTTCCATTTGCATCTCTCTTTGCATTTGTTGATGTTGATGATGTCCTCCTAAATGTAATATTCGATGTGATACAGATAAACGTGTTGACAATTGTAGCAACTAGAATTCCATTTTATCAATATCCACGGCAATTTAACTTGCGTTTTTGAAACCATATTTGTGATAATACCATTCAAAGACAAAGAAAAACTGCATTGCATTAGAAATAAGAGGAAGAGTACATTGAAATACCGCTCCTAGTTCATGGGTCAATCAACTATTTTACCCACACTTTGGGCGTCTCCTGCGTTACCAAAATTGTCTCTGGCGTTACCAAAAAATCGTACTTCCAACAAGATATTTCACGGTTTAATAGGTTGTTAAACTTACGTGGGATGGTATGTATTCATGTAGACCATCTATTAAATTACAGAAAAAAAATGTTTATTACTTACAAAAATCTGCAATTGTTTTAAAAATGTCGCGGACAGATTAGTGTCGGTAAAAAAGTCGATTGGCCCTCATATTCCATCTCAGCCTTTGGGTTAACGTCCCACTGCAGGGCACAGGCCTCTTCTCAGAACGTCCTCACGCAGGCTCACTGCGATTTGGGAACTTCACACGCACCATTGAATTTCTTCGCAGATGTGTGCAGGTTTCCTCACGAAGTTTTTTCTTCACGGTAAAAATCATGGTATACTAGCTGATACCCGCGGCTTTACCCCCGTTGTATTTTTTTTTTTAAATTTCTTTCTTAAGAACCTTCTCCTGACAATAACAAACGCAATAAAAAAATAATTATCCAATTTAGTGCAGTCGATCGGAAGTTATGCGCTTAGGCTTAGCAACACATTCAGCGATTCATTTTTTATATTATAGATTAGGTATAAATGTAATTATAACGACCCCTTAGCCTAGTTGGTAGTGATCCTGCCTACGAAGCAAGAGGTCCTGGGTTCAAATCCCGGTAAGGGCATTTATTTGTGTAATGAGCACGAATAATTTGTTCCTGAGTTATGGATGTTTTCTATGTATTTAAGTATTTATTTATCTATATAAGTATGTTTATCGTCGTCTAGTACCCATAGTACAAGCTTTGCTTAGTTTGGGACTAGATCGATTTGTGTAAGATTGTCCCCTAATATTTAAAAAAAAAAAAAAAAAAAAAAAAAAATGCACATGAATTCCGAAAAACTTAGAAGTGCGAGTCCGAGCTCGAACCCACGACCATCAGCTTGAAAGGCCATAGGTCAAACACATGACATCGACATGATTGATTATATTCATAACTACTTAAAAAATTAACTCGAGCCGTAGTTTAGTAGCAATGCGCAATTTACAGCATTTCAAATAGTAATACCTATCACCCATGTGTTTTCAACAATCGGCCCCCAGAACCCCTTATAATGTCTTATAATAAGGGCCTACGCTAGCTGACGCGGACGCCCGCCGCGTGCGCCCGCTCGCGGGTCTAAAATGTACCGAAAATCCGTCGCACGCGCCCGCGCCACTTAGCGCTGTTCATACAATCTTATTAGACGCGCGCACGACGGGCGTCCGTTCCGGGTAATCCGCGTCAGCTAGCGTAGGCCCAAAGTGTCAAATCGTAAGTCATAACTTAGGCTGCGTTTCCACCAGAGATGTGCGAGGATGCGTTGCGAGGGATGTTTGTCATGAACTAATAGAAACACTTCATTCACTTAGGACCTTGTAAATGAAGTGTTTCTATTAGTTCATGACAAACACATCTCTCGCAACGCATCTTCGCACAGCTCCGGCGGATACGCAGCCATACACTATTATAGCGACTCATGACATGACTGTCGTTATTAATTTATCTAATAAGTACTTATTTAATTTATTTTTGATTAAATACCTGGTATATACGGAGTATTGTTGGAATAAACAGCCAAGTAAGCAGGATCAATCCCTGAGATGATAGAGTTTTGTTGACCTTGCATTACCTGTACAAATATCAAATAATTAGTCTTAGTATCTATAAAATTACTTTGCGTATTTATCTGGATATGACAAAAATACAAGACTTACTAAGGAGCTATTGAGTAAGCAATCGCCTCAGTGGTGTAAAAGTTTTTTGTACCAAATTAAATAACATTGCACACTATTGGTTAATTCTTAAATCTATGTAAGGTAAGACGATTACTGGAGCTAACCTCATTACTAGTATTTATATTCATTACTGAAAATGAGAACAAGATTAAATCACATAAGACCTTTGTTACAAAGTATATTATAAAGAGCTGAATTTCTCAGCCTAAATGCGATATTCGTGTACTACAGACTTGAGTAACTACCTACGTTTATTAAAACATGTAAGTGCACTTACGTTTGCCGGAGCGTAAGATTGCGGTAAACCTGTATACCTGTTTTCAGCACGAACGTTCGGGAACTCGGTGCCGTAAGGCCCGTAGTAGGTCTCAGGACTGGGAAATTTATAAAAAATCTTCAAGTGTGAATGCTTCCAAATATGGTAGGTATACTTCATATAATTTAGAATTGAAAACCACAACATCATTTATATTGCGGCTCGTCAACTATTTCTTACCTAGCAAATAGTACAGTACAATAGTCTGGGAGCCGCAAAATAAAATTGTTTTAATGTAACTTTATTTGCGTGTCGTCAATTGTTACTCTAGTACAAATTGTAAAGAGATTACAGTTCACGAGCCGCAATATAATGTTGTTGTGGTTTATAATTCTAAATTAAATGGTGTATAGGTACATTATGATATACATTAGCACAGACACCTCAAACTAAAAACCGTGGTAGCCTAGTGGTTTGACCTAAGGCCTCTCAAACGGAAACATGGGTTCGAGCCCGAGTTCGCACGTGTGTTTTTCGGAATTTACGTGCGAAATTACATTTGAAATTTACCAAGATCTTAACGATGAAGGAAAACATCGATTCAGTGGTGTGTGTAGTTTTAAATACGCACTTGGCCTGCATGGGAACTAGGGCCCAAGCCCTCTCATTCTGAGAGGAGGGCTGTGCCCAGCAGTGGGACGTATATACGCTGGCAGGATGATGATGAGCTCAAACTAAATGGATGAGTCTAACTAAGCAGCAGTGGCGTGGCACCGGAACACTTCAATTCCTACTGGGTTGCCCACATTTTTTAAGTCACGTTATGGATGACAAATATGGCAACGGTTGCTTTCACTGACTGAGAGTACTTCTATGAACCTATAACTAACAGGCTACCGCGGTTTTATTTGCTCAATTTACAACAGATGTCGGTTGGTAGGTACTTATGCGAAATGTTTTATCGTCGGTCGTTACAATAAAATATTTAAAGAAACTCAACAATTGGCAAACCTTTATCGAAATGTTAGTCGGTGGAATAATTGGATGCGGATATTTACAACGTAAATAAAATTACGTGAAATATCAGTGATTTCTTCACCGATCAACGAGAACTTGAATAAGTTTTTTCTTGAAAAACCCTCATCGACACGAAATAAAAAGCCATAAGCTTACGGGACAGATTGGCAAACTCCCTTGGGTTACGATCAATTCCCGTTCTATAAAACACTATTTGCGCCTGTCAGACTGTTCGCCTGTCGTAAGGCGTCGTCATTGTCATACATTATTCATTCAAATCTTGCGGAGCATCCAAGCGCATACCACGAAAGCCCTGAATGTATGGGTGCTCCGATGCACTCCGACGGGACGTCGAGATCGTCCTTTATAAATGAGGTGGGAAAAGGAAAACCATGATAAATGGCAGCCTGAGCTCTGATCGGAATAGGTAGTGCAATTTCGGGTGAATGACCTAAACATTATAATATTTAATATGGATAAGACCCGGGATTGCCGGACTCGTATTTTTGTACAGAATAGTTTCTAGACATCAATAACTGAAGTTATATGGGAAAACGCGAAAATAAAGTTTTGCACATTATAAGTACTTCTTTTATTTCACATACACGTATTTCGTTTAACAGTTCCAATGTTTACCGTGTAATTAAACATAGTATTTAATCATAAAATAAAACACTTAAATAAAACTTAGGTAGGCATAAAAAAACTGAAAAAAAACTAAAACTATAAAAACTATTCTACTGAAATCGCGGGGTTAAAAGTTAAGTATATCCATACTAAGCCTACCTACTTACGCACGCATCGAAGTCTCGCGAATACACTAACTTATTCCGATCTCTAGATATTTAGGCTTCGCTAGGCTTGCACTGTGTCAGCTCCATACATCTTGTGTTAAAATTGAATGTTTCAGCAGTAGTTGATTATGATTAGTTCTGTGGTGCTGTGGAACTAATCAACAACTGTTGAAACGCCCTAAGTTTTTTTCAGGATAAGTATTAAATTATGGTTGATAAATGTAATTAATTGTTCAAAGTATACGGCATCAAAGGGTTGACTTCATCTTGAATCAATAGTTCCGATGAATCACCTTTACAGAGGTGTTCAATGAAACTAAATCTAAACTAAACCAACCATCTGCTAAAATATTTCAGATTATTTTAAGACACCATAAATGCTAATACTCTATTCATTTTAACTGAGTAGACATAACCAAGCTTGCTTACCTATTTATACTTACCTATATCCTTTAGGATGGTCGTTAATAATTCATAATTTAATTACAGTACCTATAAATTATCTTCTTTACAAAAGCTTCACTCTAGTTGAGCCAAAAATACCTACGCACAATAAAGTTCCCTGAATTTTAATCCCGCTGTTTTTCTAGATTCAAGAATAAGTGACAAAAGATAAAACCCTCATTATAAGAGCATAAAACCGAGAAAATAATAAAAAACCAAGAATAAAGCCTTTGAGATTGAACGTCTAGACATTTCACTTGCCGACCTCGCCCTGCTAAAAGATGCAAATTCTGTCTCATTACTTAGGAGGCACCTAAAAAATACTTACATCATGTTATTCCCGGCTGTGCTCGGTGGGAAAGCTATTATTTGATTCCCCTGAAGACCTTCTGAAATTAATAATTATGCGTAAATATCTACAACTTTTGAATTTACTACACTGCTATATACTTTTTTATTTCCTAATTTAAATCAGTTCCAAACAGAGTGAAATGTCTTACCACTTCCAATTCGAGGTTCTCTGACAACGTATCTATCCATTTGTAAATACCGTACTTATCGTTCAGTAGATAGGTTTATAAGATTAAAATGCAGTTTTTTTTACAGTGTTAGAAAATGAAACTTTCACTGCTCGATTTTGCCGCCAATTTCAATTGTCAGTGATTCATTTTTTTTTAGGGGCAGAACACTAATTAATAATATTTAAAAATGCCCAGATCAAAATTATGACAAATAATATAAAATTAAAACTATTAAAACTTATTTAACATTCACCGATAAACCAAAACATTAAATAATCTCAATAATAAATTAAATGATAATAAAACATTATGTTTTCCAAATACTGGCTAGTAATGCTCAAAAAAAATCTATTGCAATGCCATTAAATGAAATAAAAAAAAACACTAATAAGTTTTTAAATCGCATTTAATGGCTTTTCAACAGATTTTTTTCAGTCGAAATTGCTAGTACTTTAATTAGTATAAGGCCCATACTACACGGGCGGTTCTCCCGCCGCGGGAAACCGCTTCTGAACCGCACTAGACACAATTTTATATGGAAGTTGTATGCTGCATACTACACTGCGCGGTTTCCCGCCGCGGTTCACGGGCGGGAGAAATTCGACCGCCGCATGCAGCGTTAAACCGCCGCTGATAACCGCCGCTTCAAACTACACGGGCGGTTTCCCGCTATTGCGTCATTCTGCGCGGCGCGGGGCTTTGCGCGAGGGCGCTCGTTCGTCGTGCGTATTTCGTTTTTTTAGCATTAGAAATAAGGTAAACAATCTTGACGTGTCTTTTTTATAGAAAAACGCTTTTAAAAGAATATAACTAGGTATTTTATGAAACCAAAAGCGTGCAAATTAACATATTTCCTTAGCGCAGTTATCATTGGCGGATCCATGTTGAAATGAACAAAAGACAGCGGTAAACCGCGTTCCGTGTAGTTTGACGGTCTGCGGCAGCTCCGTCGAGCGGTTTCCCGCGGCGGGAAAACCGCCCGTGTAGTATGGGCCTTAAAGATAATAAAATCATATCCGAAAAATTAATAAAAAAACTGAAATTGAAACTAGTTTTCCTAAATATAAGATGCTTCAGAAAAGTTCATTTTGAATATTAAGTTTTATTATAGCCTAGGTAAGCGTTTTACCAAAGCAGCAGCTAAAATAATGTCTTGAAGGGTTTCATGTCATTTGTCAAACCCGATTATGTCAATGTCAATCAAACAAACCTGCCTGCCTGACATTAGTTTCGTATTTGGTAATTTTGGTATTGTAAATGACTAACGCATCGACGAATTAGGAAATTAAAGTGTCTTTAATAACAAAAGCTTAAAATGGAACTTCAAGACACATACTATAACAAATCAGAATACGTAGAAACTGTAAGAATCACGTCAGATTTTTGTATGATAGAGAATTGTGATAAAATTAATTGCCCTTATTTAAAATTATTTACAGGCCTCTGGAAACAAAGTGAGCAGACAAACAGTGCTATGTGGGTCTCAGAACATAGTCCTGCATGGTAAGGTGATAGTTCAGAGTGATGCGATCATCAGGGGAGACCTAGCCAATGTGAAAACAGGGCGTTTTTGCATCATTAGCAAAGGGTCTGTCATCCGGCCTCCTTTTAAAAAGTTTAGCAAAGGGTGAGTAATAAATAGTATATCAAACTATCATATTTCAAAGTTGATTAAATTGGGACTGAGCTAAAAAAAGTGGCCAAGTGCGAGTCGGCCTCACGCACAAAGGGTTCCGTACAATTATGTGTGATCGTCGTCTAGTACCCATAGTACAAGCTTTGCTTAGTTTGGGACTAGGTCGATTTGTGTAAGATTGTCCCCTAATATTTATTTATTTATTTACTTTATTTATCTATAAAAATCACGTTTGTTATATGGGAGCCTCCCTTAAATATTTTTTTTATTTTATTTAATGATTTATTTTTAAAGTCAATATATATTAAATATTCTGTGAATATTTCAAGCGTCTACCTGTTGCCATTATCAATATCGAGCAAAAACAAGCCAAAAAATCACATTTGTTGTATGGGAGCCCCCTTAAATATTTATTTTATTCCATTTTTTAGTATTTGTTGTTATAGCGGCAACCAAAATACATCATCTGTGAAAATTTCAACGCTCTAGCTATCACGGTTCCCGAGATACAGCCTGGTGACAGACGGAAGGACGGACAGCGGAGCCTCAGTAATAGGGTTCCCGTTTTTACCCTTTGGGTATGGAACCCTAAAAAACGAGTAAACTGATACTTATTTTGTTGTAAATAATAATCTATAAGAACCGCATGCACTCACAAAGGTGTGCCCACACAGTCACTTGGTTGGTGACGTAGAGCGACCAGCGACGACGAAGCAGACTGAGAAGGAGATGGTGGGATCATTTGGATATGTATGCAAAGGACTGACTTGACATTGCGCCAGACCGGGATTTGTAAAGGTCAAGAGGGGAGGCCTTTGCCCAGCAGTGGGACATTATGACAGCCATAATAAGAAAAGTACCACGCAGCTCAGACCCTTCCCTAGTTATTTTGGCATTATGAATATTGAAAAATATATTTTAATTTCAGAGTTGCCTTCTTCCCACTTCAAATGGGGGACCATGTTTTTGTTGGAGAAAACACAGTGGTCAATGCAGCTGTGGTAGGCTCTTATGTTTACATCGGAAAGAATGTTGTCATAGTAAGTATTGCTAGAATCACAGCTACAATTTATTAACTGGGTGCTGGCCCAAAAAAGCCACCAAAACGAATACTGACCTACATTCTATAAGAATATACTTTTCCGTTCTATTGCTCGTAAACTTCCTACTTATGCTCAGTGGAGTAGCGTGCCTTAGAGGAGCCCTGTATCAAAATTAGTTGGGGGGGCTTTCCCGGGAAGCACGAGATTAAGTGACATTGTGGATGGATAACATTTTACTAATTTTTGCTTACACGCTTTAGGGGTCTCTGTAGCCCGGGCGCCCCGTAGCTTTGATACGGCGGTAGCTACGCCCCTGCTTATGCTGGATGTAGGCTGCAAAAAATAATGTTCAATGCTCTTGAGCATAAAGTAAAATCTTCATCTATTAAGAAGACTATACGTCCAGGAAATTTTGATATGCTTCATTCAATATGACGTTTTCTATAGCCTATCAAGTCTTTGAAGTGTCGGAGGGTGCAGTACGAGTATACAGGTTCATCAAACATTCCTTTGCAGCCAGAGAAACTGGACATAGCGGGAGAAGTGTTTGATGAATTTGGCCATTGAGTCTCCCAATGAGGCTGGCATAGTCACACAGGTGCACTTAAGCCTCGAAAAAAAAAAAGAGGAAAAAAAAAAAAAAAAAAGTCTGAACTTGTTTAATAGAAGTCTTTGAGCCAGACTATAATATACTAGCCTTCCATCTGCAGATTCGCCCGAGATAGATTAATTTTCCCATAGGAAAATGTATTTTCCCGCAGTAAAAAGTAGCCTATGTCACTCAGTGATAATGTAGCTTTCTAACGGCAAAAGAATTTTTGTAATTGGTCCAGTTGTTTTTAAGTTTATTTGTTACATACAAAAATGCAAATCTTTCCTCTTTATAATATTAATGTAGATTTAATATAATTGGCACTCCTTTCATAACCTACTGGTGAATACTGTACATAAGAACATTTACATTATATTTATGTATGTATGTATGTAAACACTATTGTACATAAAACACAAAAAAAATACAAAACAACAAAACAAAAAGAGTACAATGGCGAACTTATCCCTAAAAGGGATCTTTTCAAGCTAACCTGGCATGAAAGGAAAAACTCCATACTCTCTCTCTTATTTATATTTACATCTAAATGAGTATTCATTGTTAATTTCAGGGCAGAAGATGTGTCCTAAAAGACTGTTGTATGATAGAAGACAATTCCGTGTTACCAGCTGAGACAGTGGTGCCGTCATTTGCAAGATACTCTGGAAGCCCTGCTCGTTTTGTCACTAATTTACCTGAAGCCATGCCTGACTTAATGACTGAATTTACAAAGAGCTACTACCAGCATTTTCTACCCACAACTGTTAGTTAGATTGTAAATTCAAAATATCTGATATTTAATTCCACTATATTATAATTATGATAGATAGTATTCTTACTGTAACTTATAATAATATTAATTAAAGGTGCTTAATTAAAGTTTCCAAGTTATCATGGCGTAAATCATTAAAATTGGCGCAGAAGGTGGCCATAATACGCCAAGACATTCTTTTACCACCCTAGTGTTAAAGGCCGGTTGTGTTGAGTGGAGCTGTGGGAGGGAAAGGTGGCACACCAGATGCGTGCACATAGTTTGCCGTCTTTCTTACAGTTTCATTCATTACAACTGGTGCGTGACACGCACACGCATCTAGTCTGCGCCGGCCTTAATGTCGCTTGTACGGCTTAAAGCATCAAAGGCTATTTTCACTTTCATTCAAGGCAATGTGTCAATCAGCTTTATTCTTTTTATTCTGATGAAAGAAGCGCTTACTTGGTCGAGTGATTCATCAATGTATCCCATGACACACCAAGCTTTTTTTTATCAATAGTAATAACTTTTCTGACTAACAGCGGTCCGCGCGGTCATATTACATATCTATACAAAATATATAGAGACCGACGATGTAGGATAGAGTAGGCAGGGCTGGGCAGTATTTGAATTACTTGTAATTCAAATACAAATACGTATTTGGTATTTGTATTTCAATTACTCGCTGAAAATGTAATTCGTAATTCAAATACCTGACGCCAAGGTATTTTGTAGTTAGTATTATTTCAAATTCATATGACTTCAAAATACATTTTAACATTGATACTTACATTTAGATTTCATTTAGCGATCTTAAGTTGAACATGAAAACGCACCAGTGTAGACATGGCTTTATTCATTTCCCTACAAGAGGCAGATAACACTATTAAAAATCTGGTGTTTAGGAAAGGAAACTCTTCTTTTAATCAGTAAAAGTAGTTTCTTTTCATGAGAGTAATTTTTAGTAAAATAATACGGATTACCCACGTCTCAAAACGAGAAACGAGTTAGAAACGTCTCAAGTCGACATAGGTAATTCAGGCTAATCCGTAGCGTACTCGAGTGCACGTTTGGCACAGCCGTAGCGTGTTCCTCCGAGAGGAAGGGGATTAGCCCGAAACTGGCCTTATAATACGAAGTGCAAAATTCGAACTTCGTATCGTGCCATTCCTCTCACGCTAATAGTATTTAATACAAGAGCGAGTAAGACGATGCGATACGAATTTCGGAGTAGCCCCCCTGTCCAGTTAAACTCGTTTTGAAACGTGAGAAATCTGTATTGTTTCACTATGAGTGAGTCTCACCTCTCGGTAGTTCCATGTTTAAAGAGAGTAATTTTCTTTTACTCTGCTTGCCCGTGCCGGGTTGGATTCGTTTTAATTCTACTTAGTAATTTGTATTTTAAATAAAAATACCTGAAATACTGTATTTTATATTTTAAATACCCGACTTAAAAATATATTGTATTAATTTAAGTATAATTTATCTATCAATAATATAATTAAAATTAAACTAATACAATATATAGAAGAGAAAAAAAAACAGTATTTACAAGAGAAAAATAAAAATTATTATTTACAACAGAAAAAAAAATTATAAAAAGAAAACCCCGTCTAAAATATTTGACTGCGGCAGGGTCCCCATGATGCTGGCGGCATTACCCCTTTGGATCGCAAGCGCGATCCGCTGGGCTAAGTACGCTATTGTATTTCGTATTTTAAATTCATGCGAGATAGTATTTTGTAATTTGTATTTTTATGTACCTATACCGCGACAAAACAAAGATGATGGTAGGTATTATAATAATAATAATGACATTTGAAGACCTTGGTTTGTATTGTCTAAAACGCGGACGCTTGCTATCGCATTCACTTCCCGTTTTTGGCTAGCGCCCGCGCGTTAGACAGTGAGGCACCTATTCTGGTCTAATAAAGTGCAAGCATAAATAAAAATATATATATTTAACATTAGGGATTTATCTAATACTATTTGCCTGTACTTCATCATGCAACTGGGTCCTGCTTTGTGAATATGACAAATTTGTGACCATGGCCTCCCCCAAGAGTTCCACATCAATCTACCTGTGGACTTTATCAGATCATTGGGTCATCTGGTTGTGGACCCTTCCCACACCACATCGTCCACTTAAGAACCTTACTACCACATTAGCCGCGTACTGACTAAGCAAGCAGCCTCAGCGAGGCAGCCTCGCGAGGTAAATCCTCGGGCAGTCAGGTAGGACGTGCCTCGCCAGAGGCAAACGCATGTCCGGCCGCGGCCAGAACCGAGCGTTGTCGGTTTTTGTCCATGCTCAAAGGCGCCTCGATACGTTTGCTGCGCTCACTCAAGATTAATACAACTTCTATGAAGGACAACTCTTCAAACAATCTGTTCCCGCTTGTAATCTGTTTTGGTATAACAGTTTTATCCAAGAGAAAGGCAGTGATGGCGATAGCTTTCCGGTGCGGCCTTATGGTGATCTTGAGCAAAACTGGCTCGGCGCGTTGGACTGGGCTGCGGCAAATCTTTTACTTTTTTTACTACACGAGGCTGCCTCGCCGCGGCAAACATCCGAGGCCGCTCGGCACTCGCTCACTTCGCTCAGTCACACGGTGGACACGGCGTACAAATACGCGTTTTTGAATCTACATAAGCACGACGACGTCTGTACACGCGTACGCCTACATACATCGCGCGCGCACTCTTCTGGATTCCGGCGGGGTCCGGCAATCTGCGCCTTGAGGGGTGGGGTAACTCGAATCGGTGCGGGGCGGAGCGTGTCCATTCTGTACGTTAGTACTATTATATATTCTGTGGCTCAGTCATCAGTCAGTACGCGGCTATTGGCTGTCGGGGTCTATAAGCAATGTGCCCAGCCCTCTGCAAGTCTGGCAACTCTCCAAGCCTCACGTCTCATTTTGCTAAAGGAAATTATAATTAGTATCATTTTCTTATAGGTTCATGATAATTATTGAATTGGAAAGTTCCACTTCAGGAGCTGTTGATAATGGTACCTCCTCTTTGTGCTCAAGTGCACTTGGCATTGAAACTCCAAATAAATGTACAAATAATGGAAGTATTACCTTTAATTGGATAAGTAAAGTTTTTTTCACTTCTCATGCTCTTAAAATGTTACTTTAGTCTCTGAATATCGGGACTAAAGCTCTTTTTTGATCTATAGGGATTAAAGTAATTTTTTTTTAATTTACTTTGGAAACCCCTAAACTGCCAATCACGGTCTTTGTGGATGGAGCAGGGGGGGCACACTTACATATATCATCACTTTTCATGCGACTACAGCGATCTCTGGTGTTTGCCGAAGAACTAAATTAGCGGCCATCTTGGTTGACTTGTCAAACTTGTCAGTTGTCATTCATCGGCCATGGCCATGGCGTACCAAATTGTACGGTCAAGGACTTTAATTGATAGGCCACTTGCCAATGTTCGTATTTTAGCCGTATAATGCAAATCGGGTTTAGCCGCTTATACTTCGTATATGCTGATTTGAATTAAACGGCTAAAATACGAATAGTGGCGATTAGTCTGTCAATTAAAATCCTTGACTATACATTGCTATAGGTACGCGTATCTATAGCTGTACATCACTACCAACATATACATATAGATAGGTATACATCTATAGAAACGTCACATTTGTTCTTGAGCAGCCGTAGGGCGGCAGCACCTTCCATACATGCAAATTTGACCATAGAGTTGCCACTCTTGTTCATATAATATTACAATACTCTTTGGGATGGATGGAGGATTATTGCCATTTTCAGTGACTGGGCATAGACAATTTTAAAGCTTTCCACAGACCGCAGCGCACTGCGGACGCTCCGAAGCGCTCCGTAGTGCCCTGCGCTTCGGTCTGTGGAAGCCTTTAGGGCGTGGAAATAACCTCAAAATGACAACTGTATAAAAAATATTTTAAAAAATAATAATTTCGTGAAACACCATGAATAATTACGAATATTAATCTATTTAATTATATTAAAGATGAATTCATTTTATTATGCATACTTAGTCCAATTAAGCTATGAAATAATTTTCAAGTTTGAATCTATTGGCTAAATATGCAAACATTTAAAGCGTCACTCAACAAAAAAACCGCGAAACAAATTTAAATTGCTATTTGAATTCTGTACAGACGTCCATTGCTCGTATTGAGCGTACGTTGTACAAAAGTAAGATTGTAGATTAGTTACCTAAAACATCGTTTTTTTCTTCGCATTCAAAGTGAAAAGTAGAGTGTTTAACGCGAGACTAAACTGCCATCATGACACGCGAATTATAGCCACCCTCGCTCTGCTCGGGTGGCTAAATACCTTGTGTCATTATGGCTTGTTTTAGTCCCTTGTTGAACAATCTACTATTGACGAGGTGTTAATTATATATTTTTTTCGACAATCGTCGTCATAAGAATCGAGGAACTGCAACTGTTTTATTTTTATCTCTTATTATTTATTGAAAATATTTTATTAAGTATTCGAGATGACATTTGTGCATTTTTTCGGCCGACAAGCCGTTCGTCCTCAGTACTAAATAGAAAAAAAAAACAAAGTCAACTGTCACTGTCAAATAGAATTGACGACCATTTTATTTGCTTTGCGGTTTGATGCGATCAGTGTGTTTTTTGGATTATTTTTACGACTACTGCACAAACACCGGACTTTCGATTTTGCCGCATTTCTCCACTACCTTTGCACGATAATTGGACCACGATTAGATTACTTTCGACGACTATTTTGGCTCTGCTTCTTGGATATCGATCTTGCATTCTCGACGACCCTTGGCTTGACTTTTGGACTGCCTTACGAGTAAATTTGAATTAAAGTGCCCCTAAAATGGATTCAGACGATTCCGACACCAATCGAGCAGAAATGTGGTATTACAGAGATACACTCCAATGCTTTGTACCTTCGTGTCTGAAATACAGACGGGACTTTCCGAATTCGGTTTTTTTGTGCATCCCAAAGTGTTTAAAAGCGACTTGGTGCCAAGCTTTGAACAGGAATTGCCCAAAACGGGGCTTATATGTCTGTGGAGATCACATTAATGTGAGTGTGTACATTTAGATATTTTTGTTCATGAATTAAGTTTATATTCTTCCATTTTTATGGAAATCTATCGCTTATTTTTTCATTAGTCAACATGTAATACTGCCCTCATACAAGAGAAGGCCGCTAAGTGACAAAAGGTTGTTTTGAGAAAAATGGAAAAAAGGTGGGAATGTATTTTTCTAGAATTCTATAAGCATTTCTCCAAGTCTGTGAATTGAGTTTGGTAGAAGACCGTATGACATATCTATTTACATACAAATTAGGGGTTTAGTGCTTTGTAAAGTATTTAAAAACACACAATTTGTGTTTTATTTCAGTATACTATCTCTACATTTTATTAAATTCCTAGACTAAAAGGCCGTTAAATATACCTTAACGGCTTTTTTACTTATTATATCCTTTACATATTTATGGTTCCTATCAACTGTTCAGCGATCATAAGAAAGAAAACCGCAAGAAAATTTAGCGGCTTTTTAACGTCAGTTAAAGTATTTGATTTTTTAAGCGTAACAAACCAATAACACCGCTAAGCAAAATAACCGCTTTTTAACTTAGTTTTACACTGAATCTATTACTAAATTTATGGTTAATACTAAATTAGTCTTCCAACCCCTCATCATTTTCAGAATTTCGTCCCATCTCCATTCTTTCAATCCTTTCTAAAGCTGCTGAGCACTTTGTGAGTCAACGGTTATCTCAGCATCTTAATATCCACAACCTTCTTAATCCTTTTCAATCCGGCTTCCGCCCGGGACACAGCACCGTCACTGCTCTTGTCAAGGTCACCGATGACATTCGTCTTAATATTGAGAACAGGAAGGTCACAGTTTTGGTTCTTCTTGACTTCAGTAGCGCTTTTAATACTGTGGATTTTGATATCTTACTGGGAATTCTCAAGTCCCTTAATATTTCCAACTCTGCTTTGTCCTGGTTTCAGTCCTATCTCACGGGAAGGCGCCAGCGGGTAAGATTGGATGAGGCGTATTCTGGCTGGTGCAATCTTACGTCTGGTGTCCCTCAGGGGGCAGTGCTTTCTCCTCTCCTCTTCTCGATTTTCATAAATGGTATAACAGCGTATTTTCATAAATGGTATAACAGGAGGGGGTAAGGGAGTTTGGGGTTTGGGGGAAGTTTGAGGAAATGGGGTGGGGGTCCGGGGTTAGGGGGGTTGGGTTTAGGTGGTTGGGGGTTTTGAAAATGGGGAGGGGGGTAAGGGGGGTTTAGGGGGTTGGAGGTAAGGGTGTGGGGGTTTGGGTTAGGGGTTTTGGGGGGAGTTTGGGGAAATGGGGTGGGGGATGTTGGAGGTTGGGGGGTTGTAGGTGAGGGGGTAAAGTTAGAAAGAAAGAGGTTTACGTTTAGTAGTGTAGAGCAGTGCGCGCGCACCTAAGACCAAGTATAAGATGGACCGATTCTATTTAAGACGAGCAAAAAAACCGTTTTGTGTGTGTCTTTTTAGCACATGGAAACTCTCACTTTGAAAAAATGCAACTAAAAAATAGAAAATAAATAATACTTTAAAAAAACTAAAAAACACGCTTTAAAAAAAACAACTAAAAAATAAAAAATTAATTTCAATTCACTATTCTTATAGTATAGTGCAGTTAAAAATCTTAGTAAGCAATTATTATATTGTAATATCCAGATCAAAATTTGTAAATAATACTAAATATTCTGTCCAAGAAAAGTTTAGGTATCTTGTGGCCGTTGACCAGTTCAATTCCAACGACCACAAGGTGCCTCGACACCTTAATTCTAGGTCATTGAGACCTGATAAGAGGCCGCATTATGTTGAACCAAAAAGTTGTAATTATTATGGGGAAAGAACATTGGACTATTTGACTCCTTGAATTTTTAATACCATAAAGTTTCCGTATGATAATATAAGTAAAGCAGCATTTAAGATTAAGCTTAAAAATGCACTATTAGAGCTGTATATCAAGTAGCAAAAGTGGTTGGTAATTTAACTTGCTTCGTCTTAGTGTTAATATGCATGTCTTCGCTAATTACTAATTTTAATATCATTAGCATTAGAATAACTCTACCTTATAGACCTTGTTAAGTAGTAATGTGATATGAGCGTGGCGCGCCAACAAACTGGTCACTCCAGTTTGGCGCATTTAGTGAAATTTAAATTGTATTTGTTTTCTTATTTGAATAAATGTTTCCTATCTATCTATCTATTGATAAAATAAATAATAATAGTTTAAAATATTTTATTGTAAAAAAAGCGTGGGGTGCTTTTTAAGATGACATTTAAATGATAATCCTTGACAATTGACACCATGCACCCCACGCTTTTTTACAATAAAATATTTTAAACTATTATTATTTATTTTATCAATATTTAGTATTGTTTACAAATTTTAATCTGGATATAACAATATAATAATTGCTTATTAAGATTTTTTACTGCACTATAAGAATAGTGAATTGAAATTTATTAAAATTTATTTTTTATTTTTAGTTGTTTTTTTTAAATCGTGTTTTTTAGTTTTTTTAATTCAACTTTGACTATTGATAGTTATGCAATGCTAATAGCAATATCCTTCATTTGCCAATAGAAGTTATTCCTGTGTATAATTTTATTTTAAATGTTTGTACAGTTTTATTTAATTTAAGATTTTAGAATATTTTAATTCTGTTTACAGATTGGGGATGATTGCTACATAGGTAAATCTGGCAAAATACATTTACATAAGACAGCAAACTTGATACTAACCTCAACAACATCTCATATTGATAAGGATGTAAGTATCAGCTAGGCACATTATTTTATATTGTTGCAGTTCAAACTACACACAAAAAAATAATACATAAAAAAATAATAAACCAAAGAAAAAAAATGTAGAGATTCAAGCTGGATTCCAACCAGCAACTAGCTGGCTAACTAGACCAGTTTTTCTAACTAACTGAGCTACCAAAACCAGTTATCAAATTAACAGATTTTAACCATTTCTTCATTTTATGAACTATTAGGGAGGCTAGAAAGGGACTTTGAATATTTTGTTTTAGAATTTATGTTAGTTTACAAATTAAGACCGCCTATTGCTTACCATAATATAGATAATTTTTTCGATGTACTTGTTTTTCTGTATTGTTTTCATTGTGATGAATTTCATTTAATCACAATCAATCAACATTATCATGTGGTTGAAGATAAAGCATACATTCTCAGCAAATACCTACCCATTCACCTTTGATCTGCAGAAACCTACATGCCAGACTAAAGTGCTGGCTGGATAACGGACAAGACATAGCTCAGTTTTGTGGCTAGCTACTAAAAGAACAGTATAGTATACAGGGTTATTTGTAATTCACTGACATCCTCCTAATCCTGAATTTCTATCAGTTAAACAAATGTTTTTTTGATTTACGACTTTTTAAAATGGAGCTCTTTTTTTTCCATACAAATAAATAATAATAAATAAATACTTCTAACACAACTTCGTACTCTATGAAATTCGAGGGCGGGGCCACGCGCCGCGGTCGTGGCGGGCAACGAATGCGGCACAGAGTATCGTATAAGTAAGAGTTAGTCTCAAATTGTCAAACCGTTATTACTTATTACACCAAAAATATTAAGTTATGACAAAAGCCGTAAAACAAAAAACATTTGTTTAAGTGGTAGGAGTTTAGGGTTAAAAGGATGCTAGTGAATTACAAATAACCCTGTATAAGTAAAACAGTGTATGAATTAGAAGTTGTTGAATAAACCTTGCTGTAAGTATGTTCCACTTAATAGGCTGATGTGTGTATCTTTGAATTTATGTTTCAGGTTGATACAATCATCCAGCGTGAAATCATTAAACGCAAATCGGTTCAGAATTTTAAGGTACACAAAATAAAGGGTATGAAGCTAGTACCATACCAACTATCACATTTACCAGACACAGAGAAGAGTCCTTTACCATCTGTTTCCGTATACGCATCATCAGACTTAGAGTCCACTACATCCTCAAGCAGCATTAAATATGATGAAAAAGTTGGGAGGAACCATTTATTAAAAATTATTAAAAATAAACCCAAAATGTATCTGGGCTTACCAAAAAACTTTTGGTGGGCTATAAATTTTATATCTGAACAATATTCGTGTCTAGCACTTCATATTATTATGACATTATTCAAAATAAAAAATAACGATACTTTTGTAAGAATGAGTGGTGAATTTGAAATGGCGAGGTCTACTATTAGAATTATGTTTGAAAGTAATGTCTTTGTTTTGGCTGCATTCTTTAAAATACTAATTTTTCTGCCCAGTTTAAACAAAATTAAAAGAAACATGCCACTACTAGCCTTCAGAAATAAGAACTCAAATATCCACATAATTATTGATTGCTTTGAGATCCAAATAGAAAAACCTAGTGATCCAACCAAACAAGCACAGACTTGGTCACAGTACAAATCACGTTACACTATAAAGTATTTGATTGGGTGTACACCAGCAGGGTTTATCTTATTCATATCAAATGGTTATGGTGGAAGAATTTCAGACGAAGCCATCATCCAGAAAAGCGGGTTCATAGATATTCTTCCATCCAATGCTGTTATCATAGCAGATGTAAGATTTAAAAAAATAGAAGCATTATTAATCACGAAAAATGTTAAGCTTCATTCTTCAAAATTGCTGGCCAACATTAGTTTGGTAAAAAATAAAGCGATTGAGACTACAGTTATTGCTAGCCTCAAAGTCAACATAATAAAGAAGGTTATAAGAAAAGTACGGGAGTTTCATATGTTGAAACTTGGTTCTGTAGTTAATCATAAGCATTTACGTTATTTAGATGAAATAGTTTTAATTGCATGCGGTTTAACAAACCTACAGGGTCCTGTAATATAATAATAATGATGAAATCGCATTGTTTTATTGAAAACTAGTCTTTATGCTCCGCTTGCGTAAACCATTAGGTAGGTCTGACAGTTAAATTTAAATTCCGAGATTTTACAAAACTCCTATTGCAGGAGTGGTCGATGTCGAACCACGTCGAACGCGGCTATTAGTCCAGTCGATCGTGGTAAGGCAAGAAATGTAAATAAACTCGTTGTTGCCTGCGACTCCGTCCGCGAAGAATAGGGGTATAATTAAAAAAATTTAAATAAAAAATACTTAAAACCTTCAAAAAACATCCAAAAAAATTATGAAATAATAATTGAACCGAACCGACCACAATAAGCATGAAAATATATTTCTTCTAATCTGTTTGAAGTCAGTGACTCAGCTCGAGCCAGCACGTGTGGACCTAGTAATCTAACTTACCTACTATCTATAGGGCTTCTACACTCCTGCTGGCTCGTGCTGAGGCACCGACTTCATACAGATTAGAAGAAAGATATTTTCATGCTTATTGTGGTCGGTTCGGTTCAATTATTATTTCATAGTTTTTTTTTAATGTTTTTTGAAGGTTTTATTTTTTTATTTAAATTTTTTTATTTTTTGGTTTTTAGTTGTTTCTGTATAAAATAGATGCGTAGGATAAAATCATCAGTTTGACTTCGAAATAAGTTTATGTTGATAATTTTATTTTTAATGCTCGACGGGGTTGTGTCGTTTTATAACAGAGTTCCATGATACTGTCTGAATGAAAATGCTCGACTTGTCACCGAAAATACTAAAATCGCTCTACATATGTCTTGAATTTTTGAGGAGTTTCTTCAATTCCTCATGGATCCCATCATCAGAACTGGATTTTGGTAACAACAGGACCAACCTTGAAGCATGTGCTTTCAAACAACGAAAAATTTTTCCAAATCGGTTCATAACTGAATTCTCAAAGGGTCATAAATGACGGAGTTCTGAGGGTTACACACATTAAAAAAAAAATAAGAACAACCGAATTGAGAACCTCCTCCTTTTTTTGAAGTCGGTTTAAAATAGCCTACGACCTATTCTCAGACCTACCGAATACAGAGAAAATAAATTCAAAAAAAATCGGTCAAGCCGTTTCGGAGGAGTTCGATAACAAACACCGTGACACAAGATTTTTATATATTAGAAGAAGAAGAAAGAAAAGACTGCGCAACGTATTCAATCACCAACTGCTGCGTTTATGCCATTGGTAGATCGCCCTGTAGGCTTATTGTCTAACGCTTCTGACGCTTGCCTTCACAATCACTATTTCTTTCTGTCAAACGGTATAAAAGGATGACAGAAAGAGACGGTGCTATGGGATCCCCAAAAAATACATGACATAACATAACCCGTGCAAAATTTAACGTCTCTAGACTTGGCGGTTAATACCCCGGAATGTGGGACAATAATGCAAGACCTGATAATCGTAACTTCGTGTAGTGTTGACAAATTAAATTAAGTAAGGGACTTGTTTACCTGCTACCCACCTACCAGTATAACCGATTTTTCAATTTCCGACATGTGACCTATATAGCGACATTTATCTAATGAAGGAGGTAATGAGGACTAATCCGAAACTTATTTTGTAGTACCACGTCGACAGCAAACAAGCCTACGGCTTGAGAGATGGTAAGCGGTTACTGTCGCATGGCCGTATGTAAGCCCAACCAAGGTATATTGCCATATAAAAAAAAAGTCCAACCAACTCACATGCGCGTTTATGATCCCTTAAAAACGAGTTTATTCCACAACTGGAGCGTTCTTGGGAGAAAATTCCTCCAGAATAGTAGGAACAGTGTGCGACCATTTGGTTCTAACAAGAAAGATATAAGAAATAAAAATAATAGTTTAAAAAAACTAAAAAACACGCTTTAAAAAAATAAAATATAAAAAAAAATTTAATAAATTTCAATTCACTATTCTTATAGTGCAGTAAAAAATCTTAATAAGCAATTATTATATTGTTATATCCAGATCAAAATTTGTAAACAATTCTAAATATTGATAAATTAAATAATAATAGTTTAAAATATTTTATTGTAAAAAAAGCGTGGGGTGCATGGTGTCAATTGTCAAGGATTATCATTTTGATAACATCTTAAAAAGCACCCCACGCTTTTTTTACAATAAAATATTTTAAACAATTATTATTTAATTTATCAATATTTAGAATTGTTTACAAATTTTGATCTGGATATAACAATATAATAATTGCTTATTAAGATTTTTTACTGCACCATAAGAATAGTGAATTGAAATTTATTATTTTTTTTTTATTTTTATAAAGCGCGTTTTTTAGTTTTTTTAAACTATTATTTATTTTCTATTTTTTAGTTGCATTTTTTTCACAGTGAGAGTTTCCATGTGCTAAAAAGAGACACAAAACGGTTTTTTGCTCGTCTTAAATAGAATCAGTCTATCTTCTACTTGGTCTTTGGTGCGCGCGCACTGCTCTACACTACTAAACGTAAACCTCTTTCTTTCTAACTTTACCCCCCTCACCTACAACCCCCCAACCACCCAACATCCCCCAACCAATTTCCCCAACCCCCCCAAACACCTAAATTCAACCCCCACAACCTTACCTCCAACCCCCTAAACCCCCCTTACCCCCTCATTTTCCAAACCCCCAACCACCTAAACCCAACCCCCTAACCCCGAACCCCCACCCCATTTGCTCAAACTTCCCCCAAACCCCTAACCCCAACCCCCCTTACCCCCCAACCCTAACCCCCTAAAACCCCAATCCCCAACCCCCTTACCCCCTCCCCATAAACCCACAACCCCCCAACCTCCCTAACCCCCGAACCCCCCCAACACCCCACACCCTTAACCCCAACCCCTTCCACTCCCATTTCCCCCCAACCTCCCCCCCACCCCTCCACCTACCCCCCCTTCCAGCTCCATCATCAAACCCTTGTTACCATCTAGGCCTCTTACCACCTCCCCATTTCCCACAACCCCCAAATTCCCACCCCGCCACCTACCCCCCTTCCAGCTCCATCACTCACAGTCTGAGACTCTTGTTACCATCTAGGACCAAAGTACTCGTCAAAACGAATCAAACGAGCCCAAACTCGATGGGGTTGTTTCGTTTTATTGTGGAGTGCCTTTGGCCATCTTCCAGCTCCATCATCAGACCCTGGTTACCATATGGGATCAAAGTGCTCGTCAAGACGAATCAAACGAGCCCAAACTCGACGGGGTTGTGTCGTTTTATTGTGGAGTGCCTTTGGCCATCTTCCGGCTCCATCATCAGACCCTGGTTACCATCTGGGATCAACGTACTCGACAAGACGAATCAAAAGAGCCCAAACTCGACGGGGTTGTGTCGTTTTATTACAGAGTTCCTATGGCCACCATCCAGCTCCACCATCAGATCAGCTCCATGTTACCATAATATTGCATTGTCATCCATTTTACACATGCGTGCAAAATTTCAGCTCAATCGGAAAACGGGAAGTGGGTCAAAATCGCGCCCTAAGGAGTCTGTTACAAACATACATACATACATACAAACATACATACAAACAAACAAACATACAGGTGAAGCTAATATAAAGCGTGTAAATAAAAAATATACGCTATATTCTGTCCGTAATCAGTATGTTGCACGAGCTGCTTTCGCATACGTTTACGAAAGGGTGTCAGTCAGTGTCTAAAGAAGAGAGGGGGTGTTCTCTACATCTAAACAGAGACTCGGGAGTACGTATATATACCTGTAAGTACTTAATCATAAAATCTTGATAATAAGCACAGAAGATCGAGGAACCCTTTTTTTTTGTAAATAACTATAGACAACGTGCTAACATAGGTACGGTCAGCTGCAGAGAAAAGGTACCCAGTAACGGCGGCAACCACACCAGGGGGTACCTTTTCTCTGCAGCTGACTGTACAATAGTTGTCAGGTGTTTCGGTTTGTTTGTTTTCGGTCTTTTTAACCCCCGACACAAAAAGGTGAGTTATAAGTTTGACCGCTAATGTGTGTGTGTCTGTCTGTCTGTGGCATCATAGTTCTTAAACGGGTGAACCGATTTGGATGCGGTTTTTTTTATTATAAAGCCGGTTTCTTGGCGATGGTTCTTAGATCAAAATCGGTTCAGCCGTTTCAAAATTTTTAATTTATAGTAACGATTGGCCAGATTTCGCTCAGGACAGGAAGCTGTGGAGGACCAGAGGGGAGGCCTTTGCCCAGCAGTGGGACACAATTACAGGCTAGTAAAAAAAAAGTTATAATGTTAAGGTGCCATTCTTTTATTGGATGTTTTTTTTTCAATTATTCTTGATATTATTATCAACATTACTCTTACATTACTTATTATGTTACAATAGATGTGAATGACTTTAACATTATTTGTTGTGCATGCTTGTGTTTAAAAACTGTAGAACGCCTTTTGTTCAGTGGCATTTCGTTCATTTGACTTGACTTGACAGGGGCGAATGTTTATGTTAGCCTATTTTTCCTTATTCGTCTTGAATTACTGTAAGCCTGTAAGTCATTTTTAACCTTCGGCTAGTTGTTTTAAAACTTACAACCGCCAAGCAATTATATTTCACTGAAGTGAACAATGGCGGCTAAATTCCGTTACTTACGCCATGTCATAAGAGTACAGTAAGCGGCGCATATCTTTAAAACGAAAGTTTCGACTTTCGAGTAAGGTTTCAATTAGCATTAGTTTAAGGTCAAAAATAACATAGCCAGTTTTAACACACTAGCGACACTGTGTGCTGACTATACGATCGTAAGTGCATTGCGTTGCTTTGTGTCTTTGCGTGCCTATGTTTAACCGGACAACAAAAATACTAATAAATTAATCTCAACCGGCATCTTCCGTGTATTCTGTGATGTAGGTGTTTTAATTTAAACTTGATGTTCTAAATTCAAATAAGAATAGTACTCGCAGCTCTAAGATGGAGTACCATTTTAACGAACTCTGTATGCCAACGGATCACCTGTTAACAGGTATGTCGATTCAATCAATATTACTTTTATATCCTTGATACGTTTACCGTACATCCGGGGTTCAAAGATAAGATTGTCATTTTGAAAACGATAGATCTTTTTTAACTAAAGTCTGACCTTTTTCCATCAAAACAATGCATTGGAAACATAATAGAAAACAGTGGTAGTAGTTTGTTTACCTTCATAGATTGATGCGATAGCCGCAATTTATTCCAGAAAGTGTTCCTTTAAAAATAAATCAAATCTTTTCTGTTTGTATACATGTACTTTTTGCAACACTTGAATAATTGCATGTAATTTTTATCTGTATTGTACAAATCCACAAACAAATTAATTTTTGATTTCACTACTAAAACTAAATTAAAAATCGTAATTTACTTGTAGAGAAGCAAAATAGAAGAAACTTATGCCTTGCAGTAGTATGCAAAATAGGCCAATTAAAAAAAAGTTTGCTGTCATTCAATTCTACAAATGGTTTTTTTTTAATTGAAGATCCATATGCTGCGGAGTACACTCCACAATACCTTATGCCGTCTCAGGAAGGGGAGTATGAAGTGCGGAATAGCATCCTTGTCGATGGTGGGGATAGGTTCGGGGTTTCTGCTGTGCAGTTTGACAAGTACGAGGAGCTGATCTGGATGGGAAACCAAGGGGTAAGGTTTAAATAAATAATAAATAAATATCACGGGACAATTCACACCAATTGACCTAGTTCCAAAGTAAGCTTAGCAAAGCTTGTGTTATGGGTACTAGGCAACGGATAAACATACTTATATAGATAGATACATACTTAAATACATATTAAACACCCAAGACCCGAGAACAAACATTCGTATTTTTCATACAAATATCTGCCCCGACACGGGAATCGAACCCGGGACCTCAAGCTTCATAGTCAGGGTCTCTAACCACTAGGCCATCTGGTCGTCGTCGTTTAGTTTTCTTTTCAATGCAAATGGCGACATTTAAAACCAATGCACAGAGGTAAGATGCTGATGACTAAGAAATTAATAAGGAATAATAACAAGCGTTTGTTATTTAATATCATGACTAATTGTAAGTAACATCATTTATGATTTGAAAAGTTTCAACAGTTTGTCCATTTCAGACTGGACTAGACTTTGTGCAGCTTTCAGTCCTTTCTCATTTGTTTATTTTCATTTAACACTTCGTATGCCTTGTACCGGATCCGTACCCAATTTAAGGCTTTCTTTTTGTATTTTTTTTAAAATCTGTATCATTGGATTTATATGAAACTGTTGAGGCTAGAATGCACGACTTTTTTTTTTTTTTTTTTACTTCCGGCATACGAAAGGTTAATGGTGATGCAGACATAGATGGAGTTCAAAAAGATGAACACTGAACAGCTTGACTGCTAATTTTTAATTCCTTTATATTCCAGGGGCATGTAACATCATACTATGGACCAGCAATGCAAAAATACACATCCTTTCAAGTCCATGAATCCGAGGAAGTTAGAGATATAGTTACCACTGAAACTGGTATCTTTGCTTTGACCAAGACTTCCCTTCGCCACCAGATTAGAAGAGGCATTCCTAAGCATACGCACAGGTAAAGAGATCATAATAAAACATTATTTATTTATTTATGCATTGTCAATGACATGTACATTTTAATCATTATTTAGGTATCTGCTGATTAACATCGTAATTATAGAGTGAACTATTAAATACGTTAGGTTAGGTTCCAGAATATGACTACAAATCTGGCAGTTCCTGGTCTGAACTCCGAGCAGAGCAGATATAATGTATGAAAAATATTAATGTTTGTTCGGGAGCTATGATTGCTTTTCTAGTCAATGGCTACATAGGAGAGATATTCTTTATTGAGAACCATAAATCAATACAGTGAATTAACAAAATGAAAAATAAAACAAGGTGGGCAATATGCATCATATCACTTAAAAGCGAATTGTTCCAGGAAACTATTTTAATGCAAATAGGCTTATATAGGCGGCGAAAACAAACAGGAGAAATCAAAATTAATAATTTTAAATTGTATTGTATACAGGGTTATTTGTAATTCACTGACATCCTCTTAACTCTGAATTTCTATCACTAAAACAAATGTTTTTCGATTTAAGACTTTTTAAAATGAAGCACTTTTTTTCCATACAAATAAATAATAATAAATAAATACTTCTAACACAACTTCATACTCTATGAAATTCGAGGACGGGCCACGCGCTGCGGTCGTTGCGGGCAATGAATGCGGCACAGAGTATCGTAAAAGTAAGAGTTAGTCTCAAATTTTCAAAACGTTATTAAGTACACCAAAAATATTAAGTTATGACAAAAGCCGTAAAACAAAAAACATTTGTTTAAGTGGTAGGAGTTTAGGGTTAAAAGGATGCTAGTGAATTACAAATAACCCTGTATTTTTTTTAAGTATCATATTTCTATCATATCATATTTGATATCCACATAATATCAGTGAGAAACTACTAGTTACTATGGTGATCATAGTGTTTGGGTATTGTAATCTCTTAATATGAGGGTAAGTCACAATACTACGGTCGGTTGGCGGACAAGCGCTGTCAGAGACTTCAAAGCGAACGGATGTACGGATCGCACGTGTTATTGTGTTTGCTGTTCCATTTACCTAAAAAACTGAGGTTTTGGTGATATATTTCGGACATTTTGAACATTATTGTGTGCATGACACTGCAGACTCTTGTGTCATAACAGCAGCCAGGCGCCTGAGAGCAGACCAAGGTGAGTGGCTTCCTTTATATTGAGAGAGTGCAATGCCAAGGACCCTGGGGCTATCCTAATAGAAACCTAGGACCAGTGATCTCCAGTTATCGAAGGGTTCTTTACACAAACACATAGTAGGTAAGAATCTTTGCTTTGTTATAGATTATCCCAATTGATGTCAATTATCTCTTGATTTTTTTCTTTAACTTAGAAATCATGGTTTTGAAGATACATTAGAATTGAGGGAGATTAATCATTTTCTTATTATAATCTTCCATATACCTATTCAAACATTTTGCACCTCTTCACATGAAAAGTATTCAGTTATTATTTAGAAATCAAAACGTGTATTATTGCAACCAGAAACATTATAAGAGTTTACTAGATATCCCACAGATCAAGGAACATGACGGACATGCAATGCCTGTACCAAGTCGGACCCACAAAGCTGATGATTGGCGGCCACCAGGACAAACTCATAGATCTGGACTTAACTAAGATGGTGGAAACAGTAATAGTAAGTAAATTATGTTATTATTTTATGTTTTCTCACTACTTTTTGTGGCGGTGACAATCTTCCTCGAGGAAATATTCTAGGAATAATTGTGTATCCAACAAAGTAACATATGTATTATACAAGTAGGATTCTGTAGATATTTGTATATAGTATTAACTAAGCTCAATGAACTAAATACACTGCACTGAAAATACACTGCATACATTTCACTTAGAATCAGGACTCTACTAACAGTGGATTTTTATAGTTACAGCTGTTTATGGCCTATATTTTGACATACCTAAAAATTTGTATGGAACAGTGCCATTCCCATAAACATTCCAGACATTCCGTCTCCCATTGACCCATCCCTTTCCCATTTGACCGTTTTTTTAGGGTTTTTTTTATTTATTTTTTTTCATGTTAGAGAGGCCAGACAAACGAACTAGTGGGTCACCTGATGTTAAATGAACACCACTGTCCATAGACACTCGCAGCGCTTTACGCGATACCAGTCCCAGAAAATTGTACACTCGCCTCTTAAAGGCACCCAGGTCGTAACTCGATGGGAAGACCCCAGCGGGAAGCTCGTTCCAGATTTTGCAAGTTCGTCCGCACCCAAAGGCTAAAAACGGGACCCTATTACTGAGACTTCGCTGTCCGTCTGTCTGTAAGTCCGTCTGTCACCAGGCAGGCTGCTCGCTGTGCGGTAGTTAGACAGTTGAAATTTTCACAGTTGATGTACTATTTTAGTAGCACCTATAACAACAAATACTAAAAAACAGAATAAAATAAATATTAAAGGGGGCTCCCATACATCAAACGTGATTTTTTTGCTCGTTTTTGCTCGATATTGATAACAGCAACAGGTAAACGCTTGAAATATTCACAGCATATTTAGTTATATATATTCACTTTAAAAATATATAATTAAATTAAAATAAAACAAATATTTAAGGGTTGCTCCCATACAGCAAACGTGATTTTTTTTGCCGTTTTTATAGATGATGGTACGGAACCCTTCGTGCGCGAGTCCGACTCGCAATTTTCCGGTTTTTATTCCAATGCGATCCAGACCGTTCCAGTTACAGTATTATCTTCTTCTTCTAATATATAAAAATCTCGTGTCACGGTGTTTGCTATCAAACTCCTCTGAAACGGCTTGACCGATTTTTATGAAACTTTTATGTCCATACCTATTCGTCAGGTCCGAGAATAGGTCGTATAGGCTATTTTTTATTCTCCTAAGTGATACGAAATAATTTATTTATGGTAAAACAATGTTTGCCGGGTCAGCTAGTCTAATATATAAAAATCTCGTGTCACGGTATTTGCTATCAATCTTCTCCCAAACGGCTTGACCGTTTTTTATGAAATTTTTTCTCTACATTCGGTAGGTCTGAGAATAGGTTGTAGGCAATTTTTTATACCCCAAAAAATACTTCGCAGACGGAGTCGCGGGCGACAGCTAGTTAATATATAATAATATCTATTCCAGCCGATCCCAGAAGAGGGTTGCGCCGTGCTTCGCAGTGGAGGCGGTTCGCTCGTCGCCTGCGGGAGCGCTGGTGGTTCCGTGGCGCTTCGCGACATCCGTACCCCGGAGACAGCGGAGCACACTTTCAGAGCTCATACCGCGTGCCTGTCAGACCTGGATATGCAGGGGGACTTGCTCATCTCTTGCGGTTTTACGCAGTCGTGAGTTTTTTCAATGTGTAGGAAGTTAATCGTGTTTTAAAACACTCGCTGTGCTCGTGTTTCGGGGTAACCGACACTCGTTGGGTGTTATCTTTGTTCCGCAGACGAGAGACATTGAAAAGATGTGTTTTTCTAGCCAAAACACCAAAAGCTATTGCTGACACAGAAATAAACGTTACACTAACTTTTTTTATTTGGTTTATAATCTTTGTGCCTTCATATTTATATTGGTGTTTTAAATTTTAAAAAGTTGTTAAATAGACAATAATGGAATTTGTATGCGATATTGCTGGAGGGTTTATAGCGTTACCGCTGTGTTTTTTTTTAAGTTTGGATGTTACCACACCAAATCGATCAATCGTCAATCGATGGTAGAATTGATTGGCCGACGCCGATCGACAGTATCTACTACACCAATCAATCAATCGTCGATCGATGGTAGTGTAGGGGAAGATATTATGTCAATCCAAATGATAATTCATACTTCAGCTTGACTCCATTTATTGCGTTTCACACGTTATTACGTTGTGGTGGGCGAGAGACTACTGGCTCTTGTACCTGCGGCCCGAGTGAGTGTTGGCTTTGTGCTGACTCGACTCATATTGTAGTACAGCTGCACTTGAATATGAGCCGCCTCAGCACCCTGTTACAGTAAAATTACATAAAGTTTACCACTCAGATAGTTTGTCTTCATTTCATATTCAACATTAACCTACAAATAAAGCCAATTTTAGAATACTGTTACCCACGTTTGCAGATTTTGTAATAGCTACTTTATTTGTATGCTGTTAAAGTTGGAAATGAAACGAAAGCAAGCCATCTGTCAGTGGTAAACTAAAAGTAAACGTATTGTACAATGTGTCCCTACACTCAGTGGCGTAGCTACCGTATGGCAAGCCGGGGCAGTGCACCGGGGCCCCCAAGCTCAGGGGGCCCCTCGGACTCTGACTTACAAACTATAAACGCGGACCTATGACAAACGCGGCGCTCTTCAACAGCGTGACTATAAAACGCTACTACTAGTAGTGAATTTAAAATCGCGCGAGTCTAGTGAATTTAATGTGCATTCATCCTTACCTTGTCTTATCATGGAAACAAACACGGGTTGTGGCCCTAGTTTATTTTTTGCCCCAGGGCCTTTGGTTACCTAGCTACGCCACTGCCTACACTACAGTGGAACGGATTGGTCGACGTCGATCGACAGAGTATCTGCTACACCAATACGTCAAACAGTAGCATCGATCGGCAATCGATCAATCGTTTATCGACCGGCATCCATAGATCATCCAAACCTCGACCGATTGGCATGGTAACACCATTTGAGCGTTAACAAAGCACTTCGTTTTCTAATACACTCGTCGTCACGGAAATCGCACACCCACGGATTTCTGTGTCAAGCGGTTATAAACCTTATATAGTCTTAAAGGTAAAGTATGGGTGTGTGGATTCATATGAAAGGTAATTTAATCCTCCATTTAATAACAATGCAAGATAAGAGTTATATTCGCTTGAAAGCAAAATCCGTAGGTGTGCGATTTCCGTGACGCCGAGTGTATTTTGTCTGGGGAAAAGAGTTTTTTAGCATATATATTTTTTTTTTTTAATTATTTTCTCCTCTAGCGTTAACGGCGTAGCGGTAGCGGAGCCCTACGTCGTAGTGTGGGACGTGCGGCGCCTCCGCACGGGGCGGGGGGAAGCGGCGTGGACCTGCGCGACCGCCGCGCCGCCGTTACTCCTGCACTACCTCCCGGCGTTCTCCGGCCGCGCCGTGGCATTATCCGGCGACGGACACGTCACGTTACTACACGTTAACTCGCACACTGGCGACAATCATTCGGTGTTTCAGGTCAGTAAAGTAAACTAGATGATTTAATTCCTCCATCTCTATTTTATCATTGGCCCGCACGAAGCGGTTCGCATCTTTCCTAATACGAACTGCTAAGGAATATTATTCGCTCCCGTCGTCTGTATTTCCAGAAAAATACAACGTAGGGCTTCTCAAGGCTAGAGTGAATAGGCTGTTACTGAACCAGTGAGATACACCTTTGGTCTCATCTGCACTTTTCGTCGGGTGCGATAGTGGTCAGTCACGGGTCAGTTTTATCTAAAAAAAAACGTTCTCAAGCCGAATTGGGAATGTTTAAAAAAAATTACCAGTGGTTTTTATATTTTTTTTGTATAGAAAAGTCAATTATAAGGAACTAATTTCAATATTTTGTCATTTAGTTCTCTACTTTTTCAAAATTAATTATTGAAACTATTTTAGTTGATGACGTCAGATTATAATTGAGGGCTCCCACAATGCCAAATTTCTAAATCTATCTAAATGCGTAAATTTCTAAATTCTAACCACATAGAATAATGTACGACTTGAACCGGTCACGCAATTTACACCAATGTCAAATGAAGGTCATTGCTTATTTGTGTATAATAAATTCATTACATAATATTAAAATTAAATAACTACAGAAAACGAGTTAAAAAGCATTTATCTCGAAATGGTTTTCGATTTACTATACATTGCAAAAAAATAGACATCCCCAATTGCGGCATTTTCCGAGGTCGATTCGCTTTACTTCAAATGCACATTATCTCCTGTAGGTAGACACGCAGTCTTCCGTATGCAGCGTGATGGACGTCTCTGCGACGAGCCAAGCCCTCGTCTTCGGAGACCAGGCTGGCCATCTACATCTGTTCTCGCCACAGCACAACCATGAACCGGTCTTCAATAATTTCTCCAGGCAAGTAGATGGACTTTATTGGACCTCTAACGCCATCTAGTCACCAATTACATAAACCGCTACATTCTACACACTATCAATATTTCTCAACTCGGATGCATACAGATATACAAGGTCCAACTCTCTTACTACTTCAGACTTAGTCCATGTAAAATTGAGGTTAGACGCAAAAATACCAATATAATATTGGAAAAAATAACGCAGAAGGACCAAAACGCGCAATGACCATTATCTAATACTCATATTGACCAATATTAGTAGGTTTAAGTTATGTTAGTTTGAATTGCCCACAAAAGCTCGCAGAAGTAGGACCTCCGCGCAAGCGGAGCTCCGTCGATACTGTTTTGTGTCGATTGGAATTGGGAATATAATGTGTACTGTACATTTGTCATGTCATGATATACATTTTGCACTGTGGTGTGTGTCAATTTATGTAAGATATGTCATTATACGTGTAATATTATTCGATTACACGGTGTAATTGAATTATTGTGACTGACTATCCATGCAAATATTTAAAAGTACAAAAATTTTAAACATGAAACTACGGTGAGAGAGAGCGTGAGACTCACTCATAGTGAAATACTCGCGTCTCAAAACGAGTTTAAATCGACATGTTTGGGCTAATCCGTAGCCCTTCCTCTCGGAGGAACACGCTACGGCTGCTGCCAAACGTGCACTACGCGCCACCGCTCTGCTAAACTAAAAAGTTCAACTCGTTTTGAGACGTGAGTAATCCCTATATTTCACTATGAGTAAAAAAAACCATCTTCTTTTTGGAAGTGAAAATTTTGGAAAACTGCAAACTTCGAATTGTGGGAGTTTATATTTTATTCCATTTTTTAGTATTTTTTGTTATAGCGGCAACCGAAATACATCATCTGTGAAAATTTCAACTCTCTAGTTATCACGGTTCCCGAGATACAGCCTGGTTACAGACGGAAGGACGGACAGCGGAGCCTCAGTAATAGGGTTCCCGTTTTTACCCTTTGGGTACGGAACGGGACCCTAAAAAATGAAATTATTAACAAAAACTTATTCTGAAAAAGCTTTTACGTTTTCAACATATCTAGCTAGCTGATTCTTTGCGCTCTGCATTAATAATTTAAAAACTTGTTTCAGAGCAACGGAATTCGCCGATCCGCCTCCGAACATTCCGTTCGCGGGCTTCAGCGACACGTTCCAGTTTTCGTCTGTTCCGCTGCCGCCGCTCGCGCCCGCTACCAAGTGGTTCAATGACCTGCCCGAGAGCTTCTTTAAGAGGGGCTATAGGTAAGACAAACTAAATGAGTCAGACTAAAATCTACATGTCTTTTTTAAAAAATGAAAAAGAAATAAAAATGAATGAATAATCGTAACTATCGTAAAGTCGCGGCCGAGCAAAGTAATTGTTTCAGTTCATTAATATGGACCTCCGCAAAGTAACGCCTGATTCAATAAATTATTTATTTATTAGTTACTTTATTGTTCTTTAGGAATAAAATGTTACTACATAATATTAAAAATGCAAAAGTTTGTATCCATACAATGTTACTCTTTTACGCTAAACTAGTTTAACGGATGCCGATGCAATTTGGCTCACAGTTTGTAATCTCGATTAACATAATAGGATACTTTTTATTCCGGAAAATTGCATAGTTACCGAGGGATATCGATAAACGAATGCTCCGCAGAGGGAATCGCGGGCAACAGCTTGTATTATCATATATTTTGATGCAAATGACGGAAAGTAAAGCATGCTAACACGAAAGAAAAAAGTGGAACAGGAAGCAAAATAATGCTGCAGTTACTACAAGTTAATGTGACACTGTACAAAAATTAAAACTTAAAAGGGGAAAGTCTAAGAGAGAAAGAAGAGTCAGAAAGTGTTAGGGATTGGCTCATTTAGTAGACCAATCCCAACGTGACACTAATCTCAAAATTGTCAAACAGACCTCACGATACCAGTACCAACTAGCCTGCCACATAAACTCTATGAAATAATAAAATATTTGAAAATATTTATTCCAGAAAACCGAAACCTATAGATCCGGAAGTACTAAAAACGATGAAAATGCAGGGTCCGATCGGGTACGCACCCAACCCTAGAACTTGCCGAAGAAACCAGGTAAACATTTCATTGGATTTTATCGACCGACATCAAAACAAGTGAGTATTTAATATTTTTTCATAAATACAAATTCTAGCGATATTAATTCAACTCCTGTCATAAATCTTTGTATATTGGGTACCTAAGTTTTAGTTAATTGGTTGTTTAATCTAACATTTACATTGACACATTCGCCGCCTGTGTTCACACTTTCAACAGTAAATTTCACTGTGTGACCCACGCCTTATGACCCTACCACGACTACATGTGACCCGGCGGCGCTGCGAGCGTTTTTATGATACATTGCGTGCTTTGCGAATTAAACGCTATGTGGTGTGTATTTCGAGCGCGCAATGTACAGATAAATCGATCATCGCGTCGCTAGTCGCTCATAATCATGGCCGAGCCCTGAGACCTTTGTGTGGATTTCTCTACACGTTTTAAAGTTTTTTTTTTTATTAAATGATGACGTTGCTTATTTAATTTAATGATTAATTTAATAATTAATTTCTTTCTCAGATGCCTTACATAGAGGATGCGTTGGAAGACTTGTTCGCTGCCAAAATGACGGAGAACAAATTCGCTACACAGCCGATACCGAAGCACTACCAAAAGGTACACTTGAGTCAAGTAATTGACAAGATTTCATATTTCTAAGGCTATAATTTAATTCGTTCTCTGTATTCTGTTTGGAAAGAGAAAGACGCTGATAGTTTTAAATTTTCACTAGGATTATCAATTAATTTATAACAAAGTTTTCAAGATGTGCTTATTCTAAAAGGGCATAACTTCAAAACCACCACACAATAGATCCATTACTTTAGTCTAGTCTCTATTAAAAAAAAGTGATGACTTAAATCTAACGTTAAGGTTTTTATCAAATTTAAAATTATTACAGTTCTTTTTTCTGGTGAAAAGTGCAAAGGGAATATATCTATTCTGTGGTAGTATTGGTAAATTCAGATATATATTTTTTTAATTTCTTGTATTTTTTTAGATATGGAGAAATAAATTTATAATAAATTCTCTTTCGATTCCTGTAGTAATTTTAAGGTGTTAAAAAAATTAAATCTCGTCAATTGTGTGTGTGATGTTCCAAATCCGCGCTGGGCCTGCGCGGGAACTACGGCGCAAGCTACACAGAAGAGACGTGGGACGGGAGCGCGTCGTAGTCGCGGCGCCCCTTGAATCAGCTTTCATAATAAATGTATAGAAGCGTCGCGATCCAAAGCAGACAGAAGAGACGAGGACGCGTCTCCGCCTCTCGCGACGCTTCTATAAATTTAGTGTGAAAACTGATTCAAGGGGCGCCGCGACAGTGACGCGCCCACGTCCCACGTCTCTTGTGCGGCTTGCGCGTAGGCCGCGGATAATCTAATTCTATGCGATTTTTTATCCTTTATTGACAATAAAAGTGTGATAGTAAATTACAGGCACGTTTCAGGTGGATGTTCGTTTCAAGCACAATCAGAGCGAAGACGGTGTGAACAACAAATGCGGGTTTCCCGGGCTCGAGTCCATCTTGCCAAACTCTTACTGCAACTCCATGTTACAGGTCTTTACTATATACTAATACTAACTTTAACGATTTGTAGAACGTGGCTAACTAAGTTGCATTAGCGTACCGATGGAAACAACTTGATTCCCAATAGCCGCAATTATAGTCACTCTATCGCCCGTGAAACAGCAATAGTGTGCGAAAGAATGCGCGTGTATAGATGTCGCAAGGGGAAGGGATAGACCACGCGTAAAACTGTGTAAATTGCAAACGCGCCAGTTCCACGCGGTCTATCGCGCACGATTAGCCTTTACACGTTCGCTCTTTCCATTCTCAAAAACGTATACTTGTAATCGCGCGCGAATGAACGTTAAACTTAAAAAAACTAACAAAACATAATCGCGCCCGTTTGCGCGCACAGGCTTTCCGGCATGCAATCCTGTACGCTCTTGAGAATGCGCGATAGAGCGACTGTATAAAGGCGGCTATGGGTTGCCTTAATTTTTTACATGACTTCAGTCATGATGACCATAGCTAAGAACAACATACACTCACCGTGGCAGGGATGTTGCGGATTAATTAGTATAGAGGAGCATTTCTCAAAAACACTACATTTAATTTTAACTACTAGTTCATTGGTCAAAATCTGTTGGCGTCAAGTTTTTTCGAAATGTTCATAATTATGTACTCGTAAGTATAAGAATTAATTTAAATAAGCTTATAATTTCTAGGTTCTGTATAACACTCCGCCCGTGAAATCGACTCTGCTGGCTCATACTTGCGCTAAAGAATTTTGCCTCAGCTGTGAGCTTGGTACGTTTAAAATTTGTTAAAATATTAATATAAATTCATACAAATATTTTCTTTGTCACGATGGTCAGGGCTTCAAAAATTAACTAACTAATCATATCAATGATTTTACTTATATTATAGGGATGCGGTTATTGCTCGTCCTGGAATGTATTGTACGCCGTAATTATTCATGTACTGAATTAAATGTGAAAGGCAAATTATCTACATACATACATACATATAATCGCACCTCTTTCCTGGCAAAGAGGTAGAAAGAGAATACTTGTTTCCAGCTGCTACAATCCTGACATCTTTCCCTTCCACAAGACCTTCAATGTCATCTGACATAACTATGTAGTACCTGGGCGACCGAGCTCTGCTCGGGCAGAAACTCGGTACCAAGCGTTTTCCCAGGGATAAGACCAAGCTAGATCAATTTTTCATCCCCGAAAACCTCCACATACCAAATTTCATCGAAATCGTTGGAGCCGTTTCCGAGATCCTGATTATATATGTGCGGGGGGGGGGGGGGCGGTCGAGGGGGTTTGGGGGTTTGAAAATTTCATTGATTTTGCCGTAGGTTGCACCGTTTTCAAGATATTTGACAAAAACACCGGAGGGGGGGGGGGGGGTGAGTCACGTTAAACTATCGTCCGTAAACCGACTTTACAGGCAACCGGTTTTTCCTGTTCTGTGCTCCCAATCCCAATGGAGAACGTGCACATAGACGGTTACCTTGATAAGTTTGTTTTACTGTCCGCATAGTGTCTCTTCTGTCGCATTAGTGCTGCCGCCTATAGTTACTGCACGTTCCCTATAATACTTTTTCTCACAAAAAAGTAACTTTTTCTCACAAAAGAAGAAACTTGACGTTTACTCATGAAAAATGAACTTAAAAAAAAATAATTAAAAACCTTAAAAAAAACGTGGAGTCGAACCGAAGTCGGCTGGATCCGCGACCACCCGATTTCTACTGTGCTATTATAATCTGCTCGAAGCCGGCGAAATTTAGCTTTGTATTCTAATGCAAACAAAAATAGCCGGAAAACACGAAATGAAACATAGCTAGATCAGTTTTTCATCCCCGAAAACCCCCACATACCAAAATTTCATCGAAATCGTTGGAGCCGTTTCCGAGATCCTGATTATATATATACAAGAATTGCTCGTTTAAAGGTATTAGAATGTAAAAAAAGTCAACGAAAAAAAATAACTAAAAGAACTTATTTGGTGTTATGTCCACAGGTTTTTTGTTTAGAATGTTAGACACGTCCGGAGGCGCCGCCTGTCAAGCTACTAACTTCCTACGCGCCTTCAGAACAGTTCCTGAGGCGGCCGCTTTAGGGCTCATACTGCCCGACCGCGGACCCGACCCTAGGGTCGACTTGGTTGCTCTTATACAGGTTATTATACTTGGTTGCTCTTATACAGGTTACTATACTTGATGGCTTTTATACAGGTTACTAGACTGGGTTGCTCTTAATATAGGTTACTAGCTGTTACCCGCGACTCCGTCAGCGAAGAATAGGGGTAGGTATACAAAAAAATAGCCTACGACCTATTATCAGAACTGAATATAGAGAAAAAGTTTCATAAAAATCGGTCACGAGACACGAGAATCGATTGAGAATCGTGTCACGAGATTTTTATAAATTAGAGTAGTCTAGGTTACTCTTATACAGGTCACTACACTACTTTTGGTTCCTCTTATATGTATAAGTTACTAGACTTGGTTGCTCTTATACAAGTTACTACACTCGATAGGTCTTGTCTTATACAAGACACACTTGTCAATAGACTACAAATAATTACTTTGAACACGTAAAAGAAGGCTGCGTTTTTACTACATGTATTGTGTATAATGGTTTTGATTATTTTATAATACCTGATTATGCATTATTTTTCAGAGCTGGAACCGTTTCATTCTGCACCAAATGCACTACGAGATTCTGGAGACGCGCAAGAAAGAGAAGGAACTAGCGTTACTGGCCAACAATTCGCCACCGAAACCGCGGCTTGCCAACGTCGCCCCAAATGAAGGTGTTGCAACGACGCAAGTTAGTATTATTTAGTCTAACAGTACAGGTCGATTCACAAGACCTGGCATGAATGGATTGAACGAGTGAATGAAAGTATCTGTGTGTCACCCATTTGAATACACTTCAAATATGAAAATGACATGCATCAGTCATTTTACTACAAAAATGTCAAAGTGACATTACTTTCGTTCGATCCATTCGTGCCAGCTCTTAAGAATGGTTGTTGAGTAAACATTTTCGTTAGGAGATCCGGAAAGCGTGTCTACGGATGCAATGTAGTTATATTCCTTTCACTGTAGCATGGTGCGGGTGACACTTGACACACCGTTTCATTACACTTAGACAAAATTGCTGCGGTGTATATACATGGCGAATTATTTAAATTCCAGTCCGAATATTTCCGCGTTTTTTTCATCTAGTATTTCAATTAAAGTTATTTACTAGTCTAGTCTTGGAATTATTTTTTTATGGTGTAACATACCCTATTCCTTTTGCACAACGAAATCCATTAAACCAGTTCGCCTTAAACCTAAAACTTGTGTTGTTTGATTTCGTGCCGTTGCAAAGTATTTATCTTTGTAATTACACATCAGTTGTCTCTAATAAATTTCTCTATAGGTCAACGGGCAATACACTGAGGATTATCAGTACGGCGAATTGGAATTTCTGGGGCCAAACACGGAATTCGAGCAAGAGGGTGAAGTGAGGGAGGATGGGTGGCACAACAGCTTGAGCCAGGAGGAAGGTAATTAACTAACTCAATTAGCCGGACCCGGATTAGAGTTTACTAATAACTGGAGCTAGCTAAAAAAGCCGTGGTTAAAAATTAAATGGTGTATGTGAAGTTCCCAATCCGCACTGGGCCCGCATGGGAACTATGGACCACGCCCTCTCATCCTGAGAGGAGGTCTGTGCCCTGCAGTGGGACGTATATAGGCTGGGATGATGGTGATGATGATATAACTCCGAGTTAAGTGCTAACCCTGGGTTGACGATTTACTGTATTTGGACCGTGCAACTACTTGCACCTTACTAACTCAGGGGATCCAAAACTGTCAGTCCTAGGAGTCACACCTAGGTGCGTCGCGGGACGTAGGTACGTCTATTTTCTTTTGTAAGGGCATAGCAGAATATTTACAACCTATAAGGGAGTCGTATTATTGAAAAGACAGAACCCTTGTACTAACAATAGACTAGACTTGCTATAGCAATTCAACGTGGGAATGCTGCTTGCGTGATGGGCACCCTACCTAAGTGTCCAAATTTAGATTGTAATTTTTAGTTTTAATTTTTGTTTAGCTATTTTAAGTTAGTTTTATTTATGTTAATTTTAAAATTAGTCTCTGTTTTTATACCTACTTTTATTGTTAAATCAAGTAATATATCATTGCACTAACATGTACAATATGTTTATATTTTCTGTTTGAAAATCCATAAGCTTGGTCTTTTTGTAGAGCCACGCAAGCCATTTCAAATTATTTATGATTTCATCGTGAGAGATATCCGCTTCTAATCATGGATTGAATTTTTTGAATTTTTCTACCAAAGTTCTAAGTTTTGTTTTAAAGTTGGATAGCAAATAAGTTAACAAGCTTGTTAATAATACTGTTACTGTTTGTATAATATAAATCCCTTTTTTGCAAGCAGCTTTATTTGGAGCTGTAGAATTTGGAGGTAATTATAAATTTTAATAAGCCATTGATATATAGACAACCAACTATCAACAAGATGGACCGCCGATCTGCTAAAGGTCGCAGGAATTACTTGTATGCTTGCGGCGTAAGACTGATCGTTTTGGAACTCTTTGGAGAAGGCCTTTGTCCGGCGTTGGACGTCTTGTGGCTGATATGATGATATGACTAATATTATTATGCAGTACCTTCTAAGGTATTTAAATATGTCGACAAACGTAGTGTAGGGCGCCCTTTGGCTATCTAGGGCGATGATATTGTTAAGGGAGCGGGCGATGATTGAAGGAAATGAGGAAAAAAATAACCGTGGTCTAAATAATCCTACCTTTTCAGCCCAAGACCCACAACCGAAGGTGAACGACGAGTTACCAAGCCAACAGGCTGACAGGGAAGAGTCTTATATATCGCAGCTGTTCGCTATTGGTCGACACCAGCTCAACAGGTGTCTGAAGTGTAATAAAGAGGTTTGTGGCAGTTTCATTTGCATTTTTTGATGACAGTTTCGGACTAGCTCCACGGAACTAATAAATAGAAGTAGAAGAAATAGAAATGCTCCATGCGGGAAGTATTAAGGCTTTAAAGTTAATTTTGCCGCGCCGGGTCACATTTTTTATTTGAAAAATGCAAAACGCAAAACATTTTTTTTGAAATCGTTTAATTCAGCGACACATGAACTACACGGCTAGTCTAGCTGGCTCCTTTACTTATGCTATTATTTTACTTTATACTTCTGAAAAATATAAATATAAAAATAAAAAATATAATCATCGCGGGCTATATACTAATTTCGAAACACCAGTGGCGATCCGGATATAATCCTTTCGCGGGCTGGAGATGCTTTCTACCACGAAATTCGATTTTCGAAGTTCGTATCGTGCCGATTCGATCGAATTTTCAATTTCATAGTAGCCTCCATTTTTTTTCGGTGGGAAAATTAGTTATGGATATGACCGCGCCTTAGGGACGGCGCGGAAGTTTGTGGGACTCTCCTCCCGCGCAACCTCCTTCCCTAGTCTACCGGGCTCTTGCCATTTGCGGATGCCATGGGAGCGTTGGGAGACACCACGGCATCCGCTGATAGTATACCCTGTCTATTTAACATAGTTAGCAAGGCGTTCTCTCTGTTTCACTTTTGTATGCAAATGAAAGGGACAAGAAACTGTCAGTGGGCGTCAACAATCGCACGTCGATGGCGGGCTCGGCTTACATGACGTTTGTTGGAATATTTGTAATATTTCTCGTGATTTTTTGATTTTTCTCGTGGCACCTCAAATAATTACATGTCATGTTTATTCATCTATTAATCATAATTATGTAATATGTGCCCTGCAGTGGGATATATGCATACATCGTCATCGCGGGGGCAAAAACGATTTGACAGTACTGAAATATTATGAAAATTAGCAAAACAGAAGCGACACTGATATCGAGCAACATTTATGACCAAGAGTTCAAAATTTATCAACTATATTACTAATATCAGACCTCCCTCCATACTTGACTTGATTACTAATACATACATAAAAAAATATTAATTACGCAATCGCAGCGTCAAACTCTTCAGCCACTTTTCTTGCTTGACATTGTCATTTATTAATTATTCGTAACAATGACTGTGTTTACAACATAATTATTTGTGATCTATTACGAAATCCAAATAAAATCCGACTAAATATACGTTAATAAAAATTACACACATTGCTGGCTTATTATTCAAGTAGACACATTGACTTCTATGCATGTAAACATTTAAACAGTTGACCTTTTCCAGCGAAAACTTTAGTATTACTAAAACTTCTTAGATGCTTAGAACTTGTAGGCAGAATATATCCGTATACTGAACAGACATTCTGTTATATATGTTCTTTAACTGATTTGTTCTTGCTCCCGCGATAACGATGTATGGATATATGTGCCGGTGCATCGTCCTTATCGCTGACCAATTAACGTGCATTATCTGTTTTCTAGTACTAACTCTGTTAAATAGACAGAGTATAGACCCCTGGTCCGCGGGCCGTAGTTAGCTCAGCACTCTTGTAGACTGCTTTTGTTGAACAGGAAGAGCGTGAATCGGTGGTGTTGGCGTGCGCCCTCCAGTTCCCCGGGGGAAGCGCTCGCGAGGAGCCGCGAGGGTTCGCGGAACTGGTGCGGGCGTCGCTGGCGCCGCGTCGCGCGACGCCGGCCTGGTGCGACCACTGCGCTAGGTTCACGCCCACAGCGCAGCAGGGACGCATCATACGGTACTGTGAGGTTCTAAGGCTTGTCCACAAAAAAAAGTAGCCATCGAAAACTATGTCTCCGCTGTCTCCCAGTAGGTCTAGGTAGTTCAAACTACAATTAGATTGCCAACTGAGTATTCTTTTTTATGTGTAAGAATCTAAAATCCATACATTTTTCCTTGCAAGTTGTGAAATCCTACATAATGCCAGTTAACCCGTGGAACGTCCCGCGCGCCGCACTGGCGCGTAACTTTTTCGGGCCGGTAGCGTCCCGCGCGCCGCAGTGGCGCATAACGAATTGTTCGTGATTGGCCAATTTATTTTAGTAGTTTCGTTTAACTTTAAGGCTATTGGCTATATTTTTCCCAGTCTGTTGTCATTTATGCCTCAAAATAATTTTTATTGGTCAAAATTCAAGCATCCGTTGATTTTTGGTGAATTAATAAAAATGTAACGGCGAACAAATTTTGCACCAGTCCGATACAATCTGTGACGGGTGCGAGTTGTGCGGATTTGTTTTTGTGTAGTGATAAAGTATTAATATGGTAAACTAATGTGTGTAATCGATTCTTAAACTAATTATGTTCAAAATAGTGTAGTGGAAATGTGGAATGTGTCAGTAAATTTAGCTATGTGGCAAAATGTTTTGAGGTTAGAGTGAAAATAATTTAAACAAAACAATAATACATAATTTTCGTTACTATCAGGTGAGTTAGAAATAGCAATGATATTTTAGAAACCTAGTGTGAGTGGTGTGTAATCTCAACTTTCTAACGATATATAACATTCAGTATATAATTATCGTGTAAAAGCACAATTTCGTTTTTTCTAGCATGTAGTACGTAAATAGATTGAACCAAAAATCGTTGGTCGCGTAGGGCATTTTGCGTGAACGGTGGCCGATCGCGCGACGGGTTAAGGCTTAGAGCTAAAATGATTGCATACAAATGTGTGTACTTCTGGCATGATTTAAAACAATTTACCGGAAACAAAGAATTGACCTGCATACGGTAATTAAGAGTCTGGAAAGATATTCGCGGAACATTATAGCGTCGATAATCTATTTGAGTAAAGAAAAAATGAACCTGTGACCAAAACGTGAATTAGTAATTGGTTTTATATATCCAGTATTCAGAGCTAGCAAGCCACGCTTTTAATATTATTAGTGCCATTCGTCACTTCTTACCTGTGTGAACTTAGATTCTCTTCAATGGTCTACATTAAACCTAAACAGAGAAACGGGCTGCAAGTTTAAAATTACCCTGACCTCTCATTTTGAAAAATAAACAAGCCCGTTTGTCGCATTAAAATTTATTTTATTATTGTAGTGTAGGACCTAGATATGGGTCATACACATTTTTTTGTTCGCGTCTCTTCTGTGGTCATGGCAAAAGTTAAGGATCAGGATAAATCATGTCTCACGTCTGCGCATCCAGTTTTAAAAGCGTAATTACCAAATCTATGCATCTTCAATACGCACAATACATGTCTTGGTAACAACCAATGTCCTTTGTTCACCAGACAACTTTATTTTGCAGGCTACCTCCAATTCTAGCCATCAATTGCGGCGGGATAACAGCACACGAAAAGGCTTACTGGGCTAAAGGCGTTCAGAAAGACACGGTAATAAATAATAATAAAAAAAACAAACATAAAGATAGGGATATCTATACATATAATAAATCTGTAACAAGTCGGTGTCTGTACATTGAAGATATTTGAGAAAAACTGTCAACCCAAAACAATGATTTTTAGAATTATTGTCTGTTTATCTGTTTGTCTGTTTGTCTGTGCGTTTGTGCGCGCTAATCTCAGAAACGGCTTAACCTAGAAGGATGTGGTTTTCACTGATATGTTGGTATTTTCTTGGATTAACATTTAGTGTTTGTTTCATTTGAATCGGTTCACAAATAAGAAAGATAAGTCTATTTTAAGAATTTATAGAACAGTTTTTAGAAGTAGTGACTTGGGAGTAGGTACGGTGGTGAATGTGAACGCGGGTGTGCGGTGGGGGGACGGTGACGGGGGGGGGTAATTTTTTTTTATATCGAGGAACTAAGGAGAGCCATAATTGATGAAAAAGCAAATTGAATAAAAAAAAATAAGCTGCCCAAATTACTAATTCCACGCGGACGGAGTCGCGGGCAAAAGCTAGTTATAAATATAGTCAGTGTAGACGCACCTGTATCAAAATTTGTTGAGAACCTCTTCTACCTACACTTTTTCTATTAGCATCATACATAAATATGGTAGAAGAGAATCTTGACTTTTTTATTTTATTGAAAAGCATTTTCAATGAGAAGACAAATCAAGATTGTGACTGATTAGAAATTTATCAGAATCGTTATTTTCTAATGACAAAATTTCCATTCTCATTTTTTCCCAGATGTTTTTTTTCTCACTATGGTTTTTTACTGAGGATTATTTTCACAGTAGCGTTTTTCCCGATTTTATAATAAAATGTTTATTTTCTCAATAAATATTTTATTATTATTATTATTAATTTGAAACACAGAAACAGTGTCGATGGAGCCTCGCTCCCGCGGAGCTCCTTCTTCTGTGTGCTTTTGGCCCTTCGGGCCGATGCAAACTTAACATAACATAAACCTTCCTATGTTTCTGTGTCGATTAAAATTGGGAAAAAAGTAATTAAAAAAAGTAAAAACCCGCCTGCGGTGTAAATAAAATCATAAAATAATAAATTAAAAAATCAAAAACCCGCCTGCAAAAATACTGAAAAAGTGGAAACAAGATAAAATGTTCAATAACAATAAAACGAATTTAAAACACGTCGATGGCAGTCTTTCAAAATTTAATGCAACAATAAAATGCAGTCGGAGGCATGCATGAAGTGACATTAAATCCCATGCAGCCACTGACTCCCATTCCTCCGACTGCATTTTATCGTTGCATTAAATTTTGAAAGACTGCCATCGACGTGTTTTAAATTCGTTTTATTGTTATTGAACATTTTATCTTGTTTCCACTTTTTCAGTATTTTTGCAGGCAGATTTTTGATTTTTTAATTTATTATTTTATTTACACCGCAGGCGGGTTTTTAGTTTTTTTAATTACTTTTTTATTTCTTGCTTTTTAGTGTAACCTCCTGAGACCCAGATAAATTATTGAGTATTTGAATTAGGAATCCGTTGCTATTTAGTTAAAGTTCAAAACCAATTTTGAAATATTTAGATACTTACTTAATTTTCCACATGGGTTTCATAGAGAAAATTATTGCTCAAAGATATCTTAGTAAGTAGGTACGTCGTCGTTTTAATGCATTGATTGTCAATTTATTATTTCAAATTAAATTTAAACACATGACATATATATTTTTGTAATCTCTTTTAAAATCCCTTTATTTTGATATCCTACTCGATACGTCTGAATAAAAAAATTTTTTTGAAGACTCACAATTTGGAGCCAAAAATCCGCCATTCTGATTTTTCAAGAATTTTATGTATCCAGTGTTAATCGCGTTATCAAGACGAATCCAATGACGTATCATTTATCAAAATCGGTTCAACTGTTGTGTAGTTACGAGAGGACATAGGAATGGACATACATATATACATACATACTGGTCAAACACATAACCTTTCCTTCTTCGCAGTCGGGTAAAAAACGCGATTGTGAAAATAAGTTTCTGTAAAAAACTAATATTGGGAAAAAAATGACAATGAAAATTTTGCTACTCGATTCTGGTAAATTGATCTAACCCGACGTTCGGTGCGGGAGACCTCCTTTCTTTGATACGGTGGTAGGTACGCCCCTGAATATCGTCACTACTTGGAAAAAATCTCGTATCTCAAATCAATATGTAAACCAAACTGAACTTTATTGCACACTCAGTAAAGTTCAATTAGGCAGATTATCGATTTTGAGATACGAGCTTTTTTCAAAGTAGTTAGTAGGCTATAACCAAGAGAAATTTTTCATTTTTTCAGCAAGAGACATCAAAGCGAGGGAGTAGTGGGAAACCGTGTCGGTACGGCTTGCACTGCGCGAGGCCGGGATGTCGATTCAAACATCCTGACAGGTGAGATCACGAAAGTCACATTTGGATCGAACAGGGAACGTTTAAGTATTAAGTAACCCATCAAATGAGGGAAGAGGATAACAGCTCTAGAAGCGTATAAACGCTTTGTTTATTTTAATAATTGAAACGATTGACTCTTAGTTCAAAAAAAAGTTTGTGAGATCTCGAAAAATTCGTGCCACTTCTTACGTAATGTTTTTACATGTTTGATAAAATCATGCTAAAGTTATACAAGCAACCCCATATCTAAAAACCTGAAAGCATTGTCAGGGGTTATTATCAGACATAGGAATCTGTGCGGGGCAAAATTGTTTGACAAGTAGGGAGTTCCTATATCGATAAACTCAACTATCGATGCTAGTTCTATATACTAGTGATCACTCAAGGGTTTGCTTGTAAAAATATGTTTTTATTAAGAGTAAAAAAAAAACAAATAATAACTCAATACTCAATAATAATATTTATTTTCACTCATAAATAAACTCGCTCAAACTTTCGGTCAATCATTGCGCAATCTTCAATATTAACCATAAACGGTCAATAATATTGCAGATTTCGCAATATTGCGCAATATAATTGTCCGTTTAGGGGCCGCCTAAGTACAGTACCCGGCGATAAAGAATGCACATCGGCCTTTAGCAAGAGACAATTGGGATGCACCAAAAAAAATAACCTATAGTTTTTATATTTTTTTTGGAAAGAATAGGATATTTTAAGACACCATTTTCATCGATTTTGAATTTGGTTGAGTATTTAATTTTTTATATTTTTTTTTAGAAATACGTTGGATGACGTCACAGTGAGAGAGCCACGTTCCATAGCCTAGAAAAATTCAAGTCGTACATAACATAATCTGTGGCACTACCACGGCACTACTGAGACCCTACTACGAAGTGCATAATTCGAACTTCGTTTCATGCCGTCCCGCTCACGCTAATTATGATTTGACACGAGAGTGAGAGGGATGATACGATACAAACTTCGAATTTTGTAGTAGTGCCCCTGATTTGTCTTGTCACTGTCAATATTACAAGCACGGCTTAGGGTCCTAAATGAACCATGACAAAATAGTTTTATTTATTTCTCTTCTTTTAGCTTTGATTATTCCTGTTTGTTTAATGGTGTGATAGTAAATAGATATTTTTTATTAAAATCTGATATTTAAATTCTTTCATATTTACTTGTAACGTAGTAATTTAATAATTAAATTTGTAAAAATACATTGCGAGTATTGTATACATTTCGGACTTTATGATAAATGACAACTGTTTAAAGCCAGGTGTGCATCATGTGATTAAAGTTCTGTCTTTGTCACTCTTTGCTATTATAAGCAGGACAGCAACATTTCAGACTGTCAATTTGCTTTAGAGTGTAGACCTGCTTTATATCTGCCTATGTGACGATTCACTGCAGGGGTCAAATGAAGGTCATTACTTAAATTTTCTTTATTTAATTCAGTTTATCATATTTTTGGAATCTGATTTCTGAGAACGCTTCACAAAGCCTATTTCTCCAAACGGTTTTCGATTTATTATATGTTGTCAAAAATTGGGACATCCCAATTCGCAGTTTACGACGATTTCCGAACACTGGCGACCGTCCATCAATAGCCGTATTTATTAAGTGACGTTTGATATGAAATAAATACTGCACTCCATGGACTTAATTAGATTACGTCAAATTAATGACATGTAAAGTTATGATATCTATAAAGAGTTGTTGCAACTACTAGAAAAGGGATAGTCAAAAAAGAGATTAGAGTACATTAAAAGACACCTATATTTCGTAAACTTAAATTTAAAAAAAAATCTCAATTCCTTCCATTTCACTATCTGTCCTCTCAATTTGGTCAATATCACTGTCACTATCAGCCGTATTTATTATTAGTCTATCAGTGTAATACATCATACTATTTAAAGTTGGGGGGTTTCAATAACTATATTATATATTTTCACCGAACGCGTCCGTACCCTACGGCACCTGAACAACGGCTGACAAACGTCACTCACATAAGTAGTGTGTGACAACGCTATACGAAGCCGACATTTGCCGAGTCTTTTTCCAAAGACCGATGTGCATTCTTTATGGCCGGATACTGTAGGTAATTTACTTCTATTTAATTGTCTAAAGAGGTTGAGATAATATTAACTATTTTGTAGTGCAATAGGTATTACGCCCTACCTTTATATAACCTAGCGATTATTTAAAATATGCTATGTTGAACAATAGAACAAAAAACACACCATGTTGGGGGCGATCACTAGTATATAGAACGAGCACCGATAATTTAATTTGTCTATATAGGAAGTCCCTATTTGTCAACAAAATTTGCCCCGCGGATTCCAATGTCTGGTTATTATTGTAAACACGGTGTGACACGGTATAGACACAGTATGTATAGAAGAAACAATAGGTGGAGAATGCAACTGCGTCAATATATCTGTCAAATATGAATTTTATGATCAGAAAAGTATCCGGTTGTTCTATAGCCATGCATTCAGCCGTGTTGTATTGTATCCAAATGCTATCGCACAGAGTTCATTTTACGATGCAATATTTCAGAAAAATCTATTAGATGTTGGCTACATTTTATTACTACAGCTGTCAAATTTTTTTACGCTACTCCACGCTAGGTGACAGCACATTGTATGCAATTCTCATTTACATACTTGCACCATAGACTCTCAACGATACACCGTTGTTGTAAAGTAGTTATTATGACCGGTTCATAAATTATTACTTTTTTTTAATATTAACTTCGACCAGTAATCGCTGATATTTCAATATGTGTATAAAAGCGTATGTGAGAAGTTCTGGCGACACTATTTTCGGTACAAACAGGGACTTACGACTTTTACGGATAAATGTGATGTCGTCTGTGTTTGTTTTGTTGGAATAGACGGAGACGGCATCACATTTATCCGTTAGTTAAAATTAATCAATGAGTGGTGAAACAGCCCCTAACTCTTGTTTTTTCTGTTCTACCTATATAATTGTAAAGCATTGTAGTTTTATTCAATTTGCTCACAGACCGAGCCCATCTCAAGGCTCGTCTAAAAGCCCCGAGTCTCACTGTGTGCTGCCACACCAACTGCTGGTCAGATTGCAATCTGATGGTGACGTTATTATTAATGATAAGGTAAGTGCATCTGGTAAATGAGTCGTGTCCAAAATAAAAACGTAATTAAGGGAATTAACGAAAGTTACCCACATATGACTCCGTATGACTAACTTTTGTTACACAAAGGACGCAATCGTGATTTTGTTTTCATTGGGTCTTTTACCCTTAGTATGAATTGGCGCTGTTCAAAGCTGCTCCTGTTGTGTGCCGGAGCACTGATCACTGCTAAAATCACAAAAGCTCTACATTTTATTGAATTTTGATTTATTAAATTCAGTTATTTCACTTGATATCTTTAGTGATTTTGTCACTGATCACTGCTTTGGCATGCGACCGGGGAGGCACTGATCAGTGTATGTCTATGTAGGTCATACGAAGGGTTAATGTAAGTACTTTTTTTTAAATGACTCAAATAAGACATTTGCTAAGTAATGTAGACCGTGATTTGATTACCTTTAACCCTTTTCCAGACCCCATAAATTTAGACACGCTACTACAAAATAAATTCAAAATCTTAGTTTTATTAAGAAGCATGGCAGTACTGTCCTTTTCTCGAAGCGACTCACGGGCCACGGCAGTTTTGACTTTCCTGTACTCTTCGTTATGAATATTGTTTACCTGTGAAGAGGTAATTTAACCCTTAAATGCATAGCGTGTCCAAAAGGCAACGCTGTGTCTAAAGTTAATTTTCAAACATATTTTAAGTAAATTAAAAAACTTGCAGTAAGGTTTGTAGTTTTGAAATAAAATAGAAATGTACTTTAAAGACAGCGTTTTTTTTTGGACACGCTATGCATTAAAGGGTTAAAAGCGAAACGTAATTTTAAAAAATTCAATTGACTTTGTACTATATTGTAAGGGGAGCAAGGTCATCATTGTGTACATTTTATGCGGTCGATGGCACTATGTCTGGAACGCAAATACGCATAATAGTGATGAAACTTTCAGTGGTATAAGGCGGGGGGTGTGCGCCCGGGCTCCGCTATTTTAGTTTCAATTTCATTCGATAGATGGTGTGTGTCGAGTTGTCCTTTGCCTAAAATTTTTAAATGTAAATTCCAGAACGATACGCCGTCCGATCGCGAGAAGCACAAGAAGAAGCAAGTGACGACGCAGTCCGAAGACGAGTATTGCCTATCGGCGGCAGTCGTCTGCGTGGAAGACAACCCGAAGAATTTAGTGGCGTACGTGCAAGCCGGGGGGGACGAGGACTGGTACATGTTTAACGATGTTAGGTAAGATATGTATTTATCGATCTACTAGCCTTCAGCCGCAGCTTTGCCCTCGTAGATGTAATGACATCTGGTAGTTGATCGCAGCAACTACATAGCACATATCTGGTGAGAAGGCACTCACCAGCGCGACCGAAGCCGCGGCTAAAGGCTAGACACGATATTTCCAGGAAAGTCTCTCGTTCCGTATTATGCCTATATACATATTTTATTTCTAATAGCATAACGCCAGTGACCGCGTCCGAAGTGGTCCAGTTCAGTGCGTGGTGGAAAACGCCGTGCGTGCTTTTCTACTCGTCCACTAGCCTCAAGCTCAGCGAGGAGGCCTCATAGCCGACGCTCGAGTATGGGCCTTATGGCGAAGAGTGAGTCAATTATTTTTAATTTCATAATTAAACGATTTTTTCGATTCGTCGAATTCTTTTTTCGTCGAATTCTTGCTATGCCGAATACTTTATTCGTCGAAATTTTTTAGTGACAGAAAATCAATCAAAACTTAAGGAAATATCGTGAATTTACTTATCTATTATATCTATTAAATAAAACATAGACTTTTATGAAAAACAAGAATCCAGTGAAACAATTTGATATGGGGCCTGTTTCCAACAGGACACTAATGGGATGTCCACAGTTCGGAGACAAAGAAAGTTTATTTATTTATTTCGAATAATCATGATTACAGGCATGCCCAATGCGAAAATGTAGCCAAAAATGTTATCAAAAGTACTTAGTAGTCAATTTTATTTTTCTTAAAGTTCTTCACTCCTGTAGTAGACTTTACTTATAATAAATAATAAATTTTCGTCCCCAGAGCCATTGGCCCATACAACGAGAATGAGATGTACTATCAAGTCATCACCGAAGGACACTATAGCCTGTACAATGATTCCTTATAACCCCTGTCAACGTGACAAGGTAACAAAATTATTTAAAAATTAATTAAAATTATGAAGACGTTTTAGATAAGTAAGTTCTACGTGTATAACAGCTTAATGACGCCTATCTTCCAATATGTCGACTCTCGATTGTTTTACAACTGTTATAGTTTGACGTATAGTCAGGGTTACGAAAACCATCGTCCAGTTATTGAATTGATTTCTTTATCAAGTCAGCCTCTTATACCTTTTGAAAAACGGGTAACATCGATGCGTGTCTTGTCTGTTTCGTTTGAAATAAGATGTTGATAGGACTGACAATTGCCTTGGTGCAATAAAATATCAACTTTAACCCTTTATAAGGTAGAGACGATTTAGCACATGCACTGAGTTGGAAATTGAACCTTATTAATTTCGCTATAAGTCACAATTCCTATTGAAATTATTGAAAATACGACTACCCTTTAAAATATCCTTTGTCAGGTATGTATTCGATAGCTGCTTTTGATTCTGTGGTAGGATTCTCCAATAAATGGGGCCTTATAAAGGGTTAAGGTGACGAACCTTTTCTTACCCCGACTGTATGTTTCATGTGACCAGAAATACTTTCCCACCGCCATTCTATTCTTCAGCAGTTTTCACTTGTAAATGTACTCTGTGACTGCTATTATACAGACGGTGTTGGACCGGCTGGAAAGTTAATAAAACAGTTGTCCAATGAGAGCTTAGAATCTGTTAGAGATAATCTACGATAACATGGCCCGCCCTCCACAATTCAAGAAGTCTTCAATGTATTGTGAAAGTACTTATAAAGCACACCAAAACTTTCAACGCATGTGTGCGTGTTGAGACAGCCGCCAAACAAAAGCAGATACTACTAAATAAAAATTCTTTCGTAAATATGTAGTCACATATTGAAATAGTAATGTGGAGGGGCGGGCCATGTTATCGTAGTTTATCTCTAATTGGTATTTAGTAACTATTATAATAAGCTGTGGTATAGGCGTCGTTAGTTGCAAGCCACACAAGGGACGTGGGACGGGGGCGCGTCGCAGTCCGCGTCGTTTGTTCGCAGGCCGCGTCTCCGCCCCGTCTTTTCTATCTGCTTTGGATCGCGACGATTCTATACATTTAGTATGAAAACTGATGCAAGGGGCGCCGCGACTGTGACGCGCCCACGTCTCTTCTGTGTGGCTTACGTCTTAGGGTTCGATTCCATTAAGGCGAAGCAGAGGCTTGCAGTATTTACTTGTTTGCCCCATGTGACAACGTGAGGTGTGCCCGTATCAATGAAACCGCAATCTTATCTTAGGGTGAAGCCAGACGAGCGTAATTTTGTGAGTCGTGAGCGGCAGAATTTCGGTCGCGCCATACATTATGCAGGTCCATCACGTGACACTCACGTGACCCAATGTATGGCGCAACCGAAATTCTGCCGCTCACGACTCACAAAATTGCGCTCGTTTGGCCTCACCCATATGCTGTGTATACTAAGTATATTGTGACGTGGTGTGGGTATTTGTGTTAGTTATGCTAATTTTATTATTGTCCGGATCGTGGCACGCAATGATGCTACCTGCCGCGTCCATAGACGTAAATTAATGTTACCCAGCGAAGATTGTCAAAACAGAAATTAATAAAATTTGAAAATGTATAGTTTCTTTGATAGTACTTCCCAATCTTTATCTATACTGAACGAATTCGAGCGAGACTTTATGTAAAAGTGTGCGTTATTTCTAAGCTTTTTCCAAGGAACCGTTGTATGGAGCTATTTATTTTTGGGGGTGATCTCAATAAGCTCATATTTGAAGTTGGCAATAACGTTAAAATATATATTTATTTTTTAGGCTCTTTACACCTATAACGGAATGCTTTATCATCATGTTCTGTATTAATATTTTTGTAGAGATAATAATAAAAAATACTAATTTTACAACAGCATAATGCATCGTAAATTCTAAACAACTAAGTGCGAGTCGTACCCGCGCACCGGAGGTTTCGCATCTCACATTTTAAGTTTAAACTATGAAAGCACCAAACATTGATCTAAAAAAAAGTCAGAGAAAGACGAACTTGATTCCTCTGCACTTAAAAAATTATATCCCTCGTACATAGTAAAAATTTTTGGTTATTTTTGGTGCGGTAGCGGAGTAGCTGGTAAAACCAAGCGAATATACTCATTTTCTTGCCACAATTTGAACCAAATATCTAAACCTTAACACCTTAGGGATTATTCGCGATAATTCCTTTGACTGTTCCTTCGAAGGAACTATTGCGTTTTTTTCGCACTAGTTCCTTCACAAGAAATGAAGGCAGAACTGCGTTTATTACCCGGCTGCGCGGGTTATGTTTTTGTCGCCTATGTTGCTTGTTCCAGTAGCACTTTCAGTTATTGCAAAAGAACAAAGACGCAAAAATAAACGCAGTTTTTCCTTCATTTCTTCCAACGAAGGAACATCCAAAGGAACTGCCGCGAATAATCCAATGTTAGCAAGCTTCCATTCGTACACTTGCTCCAGGATTTCGGTTGTGATATAATTATATTTCTATTATAAAAGGCGTACAATGAAATTGAGAGGCAGAGGTAAGTGCGAGATGTGGGGAAGAGCAATGGATATGCGATCGGATTTAGTTCCAAGGAGAAGGAGTCTTTTGGACACATTAAATGGGTCGATCAACTTTTCAACGGTCTCCTGCGTAACTCTTTAAACCGTAAGTTTTTCGGATTAAAATTTACCAAACATGCATTTTTGTGGTAGTTTTAAACCCCTTCTACAATTGGTCATCTAATAAGCATGTTAGTTAATGTGACACAACATTTTCTTCGAATTAAACTGTACTACTTTTGTCCCCTCGCTGACGGGACAGAATAACAACAAGAAATAGTTGATCCACCCAAATATTGTATCATTCGTAAACAAACTACGCATGGAACTGACAGTTATTACATATACTTACGTTAAAAAAGGGTAGAGTGGATTTTTCCTAATTTGAAGTAAAGCGACTCTAATAATCTATTATGGCAATTTGATTTTAGAACAGTTTGGTAACCAAAATTTCGTAACTGGCTAAAAAGGGGTAGGTTTCGAAGCTGGTTACGAAATTTTGGTTACCAAACGGTACTAGATAAAAGCCAGAAATTGTCTCCTTAGAGCCAGAAATTGTATCCGATCAACCTGTGTGAGCCCCCGCACTTACTAAGCCTCTCAAGTTCCACGCCTAAATCCTATTTGCCGGCATGATGTTTATAATATTCTAATTATAAAGTCGATTGGTGAACGATGTGATGCTGACACATTTGTTATTTAAGACTGGTTTTTGATTGGAGCATCATAAACTAAACTTATTACAGTCCTAAATACACCTAAATAAGAAGTAACTTGCTTGGGTTAAAAAGTTTATGTCGCTGTATTCATTCGCGATAAAATTTTATGAAGAGATGTATCAGAACAAAAAGACTGTAAAAGCCTGACCAGAATTATGAACACCGCATTGACGTTGTTGAACAATTTTTTATCTTTTATTTTCTAAAGTAACCTTCTGCACGGAGCTAAAAAAACAAATGACAAGTGGGTATGCTTGTTCAAAAATATGGGCTACATTTAAATTTAGGATTGGCTGCCTATGCTATTAAAGTGTTTTTGAATCCCCAGTATCTATGTATTTGGGCGTTTTCAATAAAAAAAAGTCACAAAATTCGCCCAAAAATAAGAGCGTGTAAATATGTTCCACCTATCTCTACCAGTGAGGACAGGTGGAAAAAAATCCATAAGTATATATCTGCCAGTGGATATAGCCTGGTAGGGATAGGTGGAACAGGGGGAAAACCCCAAAATTACCTCATTTAAAAAAAAGTAAAGGGTATTTTTATTTAAATGCCCATTTATTTAAAGCTTTCACTTGCTCTTTTTTATTCTGTGACTGCATCTAGCATCCCATATTTTGACCCACTTCTTGTCTGTCTGTAGTATTTTTATTTATTAGTTATTTATTTAATTATTCCCTTTTGAGCACCTGTAAAATGTACTTTTATGCAATGAGGGTTTTCTGATGTTCCATATCGCTAGATGTCGTTAGTATCGTGAGGTCCTTTTGACGTTACAGTCTTGCTCGCGGTTGGCTCATTTAGGCCGGAACCCCTCTGCTGCGCACGGTCAAGCTACACACGTGGGTACAAAAACGCTTTGTATGAAAATGTTGGTAGATACTTTTTAACGACCGCTTTAGCCTAGTTGGTAGTGACCCTGCCTACGAAGCAAGAGGTCCTGGGTTCAAATCCCGGTAAGGGCATTTATTTGTGTGATGAGCACGAATATTTGTTCCTGAGTTGTGGATGTTTTCTATGTATTTAAGTATTTATTTATCTATATAAGTATGTCTATCGTCGTCTAGTACCCATAGTACAAGCTTTGCTTAGTTTGGGACTAGGTCGATTTGTGTGAGATTGTCCCCTAATATATTATTATTATATTATATTATTATTAATAATATTACTTCCACAGTAGTGCACGAGCACGCTGCGCACGAAATGACGTCACTGATACACGCGTGGTCTGTTCCGAAGTGCCTGCCATACATACACAATTAGAAATACATTTTTGTTTGAGGAGACTGTCACAGATACGTGATAATTGTGCCAGAATCGACTGTAAAATCGATTCTAACAATTCGTTAATAATCGCTAGGTTTGACAAACGATACGTCTTAGCCGCATCACTACAAACTTCAATAGACAAATGTCAAATGTTGGACGTTAGATCTCACAAAGTACCTATAGTTATATAAGGCCCGGAATTTTGCGTGCAGCTGATGACAGATCGTAGGGAGAGAGCACCGATTTTTATCGATGTTATCGACAAATCGACAGGTTTTTTTATAATTTATGTTTTTATTAAATAAAACCTTCTAACTTTCTGATGATAAGTACTTTTTTCAGCGGTCAATGATGAAAAAGTTCGAAATATCGGAAAGTTTAATCCGTTTAGATTGCTTTATTGAAATCACTATACAGTCAAAACCGTTTATAACGACATTCAAGGAACAGCAATATTTGGTCGTTAAACACGGTTGGTCATTGTAACCAGTGATACTTTGGTATATAAGATCGTGTTGGGTTTTTTTCTTGGTCGTTACATCCAATATGTCGTTGTAATTGGTGTCGCTATAAACGGTTTTGACTGTAATTACAAATACCTTTATATTTTATAACTTGAGAAAAGATCCTTACTGAGACCACTTAACGTTAGGTAGCTTGTTTGCTATTATTTTGTATTCCTTCAGTTCTTACCATAGCCAATATAAATTATTTTGTAATAATTCCAAGCATAAATATATTTACAATTATAAGTATGTATTAAAGTTACAACTTAATTAACAGTTTGTCGATAACTTCGATAAAAAGCGGTGCTCTCTCCCTTCGATCTGTCATCAGCCCAGCCGCACGCAAAATTCCGGGCCTTAGTTATAAAGTTATAATTATTATAATATAATAAAGTAATCCCAAAAATTACACAAATGTCAAAGTTGTCAAACGGACCTCACGATAATAGCGCCTATTATATATTAGCCTGACACAAAAACCCTCACAGACTTGCATATTTTTCTGGTCAGGTTCTAAAACGATATTTTGTTAGTTAGTAAATTTGTACTTACGACTATACTATTTTTTTACTATAAAGTACTGCCTTAGTAAATACCTAGTAGGTATGACACGCTCATTTCTTTCTTGCGAACAAATTGTATGTCGTAGTACAGTACTTTGTAGACAAAAAATAGACTTAGTTTATAGCCAAGTTTGATGTTAAAAGAAAAGCACTTGGCGACAAACGAGAACGGCATGTCGTGCTAGCCGACCCAACATTACATCCCGATTCAGTATTTAATTAATCATGATCTTATTTATATGTTCGGAGAGCTTGGTCTTGTTGGGGACGATAAAGTTAAAATAAAGTTGGAAAATGCATGAGTTTTTATTATTATCCTTCTAATCCTTTAATTATTAACTTAAATAACACGTAGCCAGATTTACTTAAGGCTATCTTTTTGTATTTTTATTTTAATCCTCAGTATTGGTGAGTCGCTTTCAAAAAATTTGTACAAAATTAAGGAATTAATTAAAAACAAAATTTAATTAATTATTTTTGTGTAACTGAGTTACCCATATACATTGTATGACTAACTTTCGTTACACAGAAATAGCGATCGTGATTTTTGTTTTGATTAAGCCGTTAACTATATACAAATTTTTTGAAAACGACTGGTATTACCTATTTGAAACAAATGAGACTAGAACGCAGGTTTTTCTTCTTTTTCTAATTCACGGCGTTCGAGGGATTAATTATTCTTAACATAACACGTAGAACTTATACGACTGACAATTAGATTTAGTCTTACTGAGCTGCATCAAGTTATTGTAACGATAACCAAATGACAAATCAGTCCTCAAATCTGAATGGGACGGTTTGACATTGTTTTTTTTAATGGTAACATGCAAGTTCAAGGTAGAACGATGGACGATGAACAATGCCAAAATGAGGAAACTGTTGGAATTTAGTTAAAAAAATATCACGGAAATTCGGATAGGAGTAGCAGATACAATAAAGGGGGCTATTGAGGCATGGATTTGATGAAAGTACAGAACGGATTTTTTGTAATTGAGTAATGAATAATTTGTTTGAATAGTACTTATTTGTACAAGGAAACACCGTCACAAAGTGTTACCGTTAAAATAACTTTGTGTAACTCGCTCTTAAATATTGGTTACCTTTACCTATACATAGTTTATTAGGTACGGTCAAGTGCAAAAATAAGTATCGATTTAATCCTCCCATCGTTACATACCTATACCTTAATTCGACGACATAAGGGCTATGAAACATATTTATGAACAAGTTGTGTGCACCCATATTTTTACACTTGACTACCTACGCCATAAACACTTAAACATAAACTTTCAAACTTAATCTGGGAAAACTTGATATCCAAAACTTAACTTCTTTACTTTTGGCTTTGACTTTAATCTCTTTTAAGTTGGCATGATTTCAGTTGTTCCAAATTCCAACAGTCTTACACAACACGTACCTATACAAAAATACGTGGCTTTCGTGACAAAGGTCATAAAAATCAGCACAGCCCTCTAGTCAAAATGTGGTATAGCTTGTCTAGTTTAAAATGACGCGCCCCACCACCGCACTCACGCACAGGATTCGAAACTCAATTCAAGCTACAATAGACTCTATTGTAGCTCAAATTGAGCTCCAAATCCCGTGCGCAAACGCGGTGGTGGGGCGCGTCATTTCAAACTAGAGAAGCTCTACCTACTTATGATTTTTTCAGTGGTACATAGATATTTTTGAAGTCTTAATTTATGACCTTGTTTGACTATTTTTATTTAATCAATGTAGGGACATACAAGCGAAATTTCTACTTTATTGCCATGGTGTTAACGTTTATTGCTATTTGCCACCTAAAATCCTCAGCCGTGCCGATGCCGACAATAGGACCGGGCATAAGGACGCCTTGGCATCCCTAAGGACGTTGCAGCATGCCAAGGCATAGTTTCCGACAGTGTGCGCCATTTAGCGATATTCCACCTGTCACAAAACCCCCGTTAACCCAAATGCTCATCAAGCATTTCCCCACTCATGATATTTTGCTGCAATTTAAACTGTTCATCAAGCACCCGCATGGATTCCTGCCTGCGCGTGGCTACTTTCTTAATCTCATCGTAAACTGTCGGATAGCAAGCTATAGTCTCAAAGTCGTCTCGGCTCAGACTGAACAGTTCACAGTTGGTCACTGCGACAGCGGACGCAGTTCGGAGTTTGTGTTTCATTATTAGAGCAATGCCGCCGAAGTATTCCCCGTCTTCTAGATGGCAGATTTCGCGGCCAGACTCGCTGTATATTGCCACGGTGCCTTTGTGGATGAAGTACATGTCATCGCCTGGTAACAAGAGGTGTGGGTCATACACAGCGTATGAAACAAAAGTTGTCTCTTCTGTGGACATAAAATTGGCGAATCCGAGTCAGCAAACTTAAGATTTATTAAAATGGGCCGAAAGTCGATCAGACGTCCCATACGCCGATGTAGACTTGATTAAGAAATACTAGTCGCGGCAAAATGACAATATGGGTATAGGTAATGCCTCGAGAGTTGAGGCGAATATTACACACACAGCTACATAAAGTATTGATTGCAAAAAAGATAGTGAATGAATGAAATGACTGAGTGAATGAAAATGTGAGTTATATGATCTTATGATGAAATACTTACGCAATACTATGCATAATTATAATTTTTCTTTTTTCATATAACCTATATTAATGAAATAAAAAAATTTGAAACTGATAAGAAATATTCGCAAGAAAAAATCGGTATTTTATAAATAGCGAAAACTATGCTTACCTATCTGATTTATATAAAATAGATCAAAATATTTTATTTTCTGTTTTGTTTGAACTACAGGGTGAATTCAAATTGGTGATACAAAATTAGTGTTTCGTACTCAGTTAATGATGGACAATATAATGCGCTTACTGATTTGTTTTAATTAGTCTTATAAAAATTGGGGTGTCCATACATTGAGTTCGTGAATTTCGTGAACTCAATGTATGGAACTATGGACGCCCCAAAATTATATACTTAAGACTAATTAAAACAAATCAGTTAGCGCATTATATTGTCCATCATTAACTGAGTACGAAACACTAATTTTGTATCACCAATTTGATTTCACCCTGTAGATGTATTTTCCTAAATTATTCTTAAAGAAATAGGTTGAAGAAATTTTTAGTCAATCTTGTAATTCTTTGATGTGTCTGTTGAACTTGCTATCGGTACGTATAAATGTCAAAATCCCGCTGTCATTACATGACGTGTTGTTGTGTGCGTGACCTCAACTCTGATGGCGTTACCTATACCTACAGTTATATTATTGTCATTAGCCCCTCCGCGCCCACACTAATGCTCAACAAGTCATAATTCCGGAATAATGGCCAATTTTTTGCCTTTATTCAACACTTAGGGAAGGCGAACCGTTCGTTATTCTATTAATGACGCATAAATTGTTTTAATCGGCTTAAGTTGGGCAATTAACCAATTCACCCGTGGGATGGCGGAAATATCTATATTTTTGAGAATTGTTTATTCTCATTAGCTTTAAAATTATTTGTTTCCCTTTATTCTGTTATAAAGTACGGTAAGTATCTAAATTTATAAATAAATATGCGAACGTCCAAAAATGCTACATCATGCGTATATCGACTTAAAATATAATGTTTTAAACTAAAGTTATTTTGCATCAGGGACTTTATCACGACTTAAATTTTGTTAAAATTACTGCGATATTTCGGTTAATAGGAGGTAATTTTAATAACATTCAGGTCATTATTATTATTAGGTTTCGGGTGTGCTATTAATTTCTGTTACGACTTTTTAAATGTTTTTCTTACATGATCGATGCACGAGTAACTTACCTGTAGTATGAATCTTGAAAATGATGTCTCCCTCTATAAAGATGACGAGTTTGAACCGCAGAGTGATTTCCATAAGTAGAACCCGCGGTAGCTGCTTCAAGAAGAACAGTTCACGGACCAGCTGCCGACCCGTATACAAGATCATATCATTACGAAGTTGGCCTGACACGCAAGCCATCATGCGTGATTCCTGAGGACATTGATATTTTTAGTCATTTTATAGCCTGCTTCCAATAACCACCAGTATGCGGTGCCTTGACTGAAAGTTTTGTTCAAGCAAATCATGCTGAAAAACCTAATGCTGACACAATATCATTAGTTTTTTTCAGCATCATCATCATCTCACTCGGACTTCCACTGCTGGACAAAGGCAGACAAAGGCCTCGCTTGATATTGATATCCAATCATAATATCAATAGGCTGATAGTATAAGACTTTTGCGTGCCATATTGTGGCGGAGCATGCATTCATGTAACTGCATCCAACTAACATGACTATATGTAACACCTGTGTATGTTCCAGCAAAATAAATTTCATTTCATTTCATTTCATCACGGTTGGTAAAGGTTGCAACCACTGTGAACTAGGGGTCTTTACCAGATTATCCGTTCATCTTTTCAGCACCAGATGAGTATTTATGCTAACGACATAAATAATCAAGTACTATTGTAATTGGTGCCGACCGATCGTCAGTAAGTAGCGCTGAAAGACCTACCATGAAACAATAAATTTTATGCATTTTCCTGTACCTTTTTCTTATACCCGCTTACCACAAAGAAGTGCGACTGGAAGCGAATAGCGTAGAACTTGTGGACCTTCTTCTTGATCCTCGGCGGAAAACGACGGTTGTTCATGTAAGCTTCGACTTGGCGCGACATCATGTAATACTTCGCGCGAGCTGACTCAGTGCCAAAAAACGCGATCATGTATTTGAATGAGCAGTGCAATACTAGAAACTGGAAGAAAAGCGTGGAGTGGACTAGAGATGTCTCTTGGAATCGAAGACAGAGTTGGAGTTTTTAGGCACAGCTTATTACAGCCACCGCACTCGACCCGCACCGCCTCGCCTGGTTAGTATTCTTCATATGGATTTGTTTGGGCATGCGCTCATTACATCAATTCCGTAGCATCACCGGATCGCCTCGCTCGCGGATCAGTCGATAATAGCTCGCTATTGGCTACGAGCACGACGGTGGCGCCGCGTAGCGTTGACAACATTTCTTCCCCATTTACTTTCTTATTTTTGCCATGTTGTGCGCTGCGATCGTTTTCTGTACCCCCACCACCCGCTTCGCACATAGCGAATACGCGTCTTGTCTCGCGTGTAACCCTAGCTGGCAACGCGCAGTTCACGCGAGGGCAGGGCGATGCGGCGCCCTCCACCAATCCTTCATTCCACTTTAGTTGCAGTAGTTCGGTTGATTGTCTGGGACGGAACTACTGCCACACTTTTAGTTGCATTAGTTCGGTTATGACGTCACACCGAACTACTGAGAATTGAAACGACTCAAAAGCGCGGTTAAGAATATAGCTAAATAAGTATTAGACTGTACAACAAGAGCATAAATCGAGCCATTTTACCAAAGACGTTCAAATAGCTACGACGAGGGGAAAATGGGTTTAATTGACATTTCATATTTTTAATGACTATAACAAATTATAGTCTTAGAAATATGAAATGTCAAACGAATCAAAATTCGTTCTCTGTACTTATACTGTTTGGAAAGAGAAAGACGCTGATAGTTTTAAATTTTCGCTAGGATTATTAATTAATTTATTACTTTTTTTTAAAATTGTGCTTATTCTAAAAGAGCGTAACGATAGAATAGATTCATTACTTTTGTCTAGTCTCTTTTAAAAAAAAGTGATGACTTAAATTTGACGTAAATTTAAAATTATGACAGCTCTTTTTTTCTAGTGAAAAGGGTAAAGGAAGCATATCTATTCTGTGGCAATATTTGTAAGTACATATAATGTTTTTTAAATTTGTTATATTTTTTTAAGTATGGAGTAATAAATTATAATAAATATTTTTCCGTGTTCAGGAGGCGAAACTCCTTCGATTCCTGTAGTAATTTTCAGGTGTTAAACAAATGAAAGGTTGTCAATTGCAAGGAAATTAAATAGGAACATTGCAAATAAAATTAACTAGCTCTTATTTTCATGGATTGTGCATTTAGGTATATTACTTAACCGCGCTTTTAAGTCGTTTCAATTCTCAGTAGTTCGGTTTGGCGTCATAACCGACTTAATGAGACTAAAAGTGTGGCAGTAGTTCGGTCCCGGACAATCAACCGAACTACTGCAACGAAAGGCTTCCCAGCAGTTCGGTTTGACGTCATAACCGAACTACTGAGACAAAAAGTGTTGCAGCAGTTCGACCCCGGACAAATCAACCGAACTACTGCAACTAAAGGTTCATTCCGAGTTCATTAATTAATAACGAGTGGACCACGCGAGGTCCACTATGACCACGTGAGGTCCACTCGTTGACCACGCGAGGTTCACTCGTTGACCACGCGAGCACAGAATAAGTAGGTAGGTAATATGTAACCAGTACCTAATCCAACTTCATACTAGAGCGCCCGAATCGACGCACGCACATAGCAAAGCGTCTTACACGGCGCGAGCGTAGGAACTGCATTGTTTTGTCTAGCGAAGATTAGTTGGCGGCCGTGTAAGACGCTTGGCTGTGTGCGTGCGTCGATCGGGCGCTCTAGTATGAAGTTGGAATACTGGTTACATATTACTTATTCTGTGTCGCGAGGTTCACTCGTTGACCACCCGAGGTTCACTCGTTGACCGCGCGAGGTTTCACCCGCGGCGTCCACCCGTAGACCACCTGTCGACAAGTGGACGCCGAACGACGAGGCGGTGTGGGTCGGGTGCCGGGTGGCTGAAATGAGTGAGTGAATTTGAGTTGTCAGAGTCGGAAATGAAACCGGAGACGGAGGCGATAATTTACTTACTTCTGCAATGACCCAGAATACGACGAAGAATATCTCAACGCATCCTTTGTGTTCAATTAAATTCATGTTCACGTTTTCTCTTAACATTCCAACTGAAAAGTTATTGTGAAAATTAGCACAATATAACCACTATGTACCTAGGTGCAGATTGTGTTAGTTAAACAATTATTACGGGATTACGGCGGGCATGGAGATAGTCCCTGGAAACCTGGGAAGCAGGGTTAATTAGATGCAAAATGATCAATATGTATTGGAAAAAATAACGCAGAAGGACCAAAACGCGTAATGACCAATATCTAATACGCATATTGACCAATCTTAGTAGGTTAAGATTATGTTAGTTATTAGCATTGGCCCGTAGGGTCAAAAGTACGCGTAAGCGGAGCTCCGTCGATACCGTTTTGTGTCGATTGGAATTGGGATTGTAAAATATACTGTACATTTGTCATGATATAAATTTTAATGTAAATTGTTATTGATAGTGATAAAAAATTCTTCGCAGATGAAGTCACAGGCAACAGCTAGTTGTATATAAGTAAGCAAACTACTGCCAAGTTTCGAACTTGTGTTCATTATGGAATCATCGAGAAACGGAATTAACTCCCGCGTTGCCAAAACTGTTGGGGTTTTGTATAAATATTTAGACTCAAACTCAACAATAACACAAATAAGTAAACAGCATTGGAATGATAAATTTTGACCGAAGTGGTATCATTTAGGGTTACATTCAAGTTTGTAATAACAACAGAATATAAAGCTTTTAACACGTTAACTGCGAAGCGAGGCCTAAATCACCCCTGATGCAACTTCCCTGTGGTGCGGCAAGCAAAAAAGTGAATTTCTCTGTCGTGCGAATGGCATAGCTTTGGTTTGGTCCAGTGTAGGAAAGAGATAAATATATATTTGAGATCACTAAATGGTTCCGGACTCGGTGGTGTACCTACCTTGGTACCGGATGTCTTAGGCCTCGTGCCGCACTGAATTAATATAATTTTAATGCAGTGCGGAACGAGGCTAAAACGTCCCATATCCCCCCTGACCTCGTACCGCACTGAACGCGAGCTTCCCGCGACCAGTGTTGTGCATCACGTCGATTGGAGAGCACGTCCTTTTACAGCATACCTTATGCATAAACCGTAATCCATTATTTTCCAATAATAAGTCTGTAATAGGTGCCTGTTAATGGTATAGAATGGAACGCTTCGTGCGCGAGTCCGACTCGCACTTGGCCGGTTTTTTTTTCTTTATGGCGCCTTCAAGCACAATTTAGATTATTTAAAAAAAATGTATCCTTTGATAGCTTTGTGTTGTTTTGCCAGGTTTTGCCCTTAAAACGATCTAATGAGATATAATTGATCAAAATCGGTCAAGTCGTTGCGTAGTTAAGACAGTTTAAAAACGTCGATATTATTTTTCCCATCACTAATCGCAGCGAAAATTTGCCCTATTTCAGTGCGTTACGAGGTGTATAAGATCCCATATTTTGTTTTGCTAATAATTCCTAAACTAGCCATCAGACCCCGGGGCGACGGTGGATTAGGGTTCATCAATTCACTGTCTATATCAATAAGGACCAAAATTCTCATTTATCTTTGATTTCGCGCCAGAAAATGGATTTTAGTCTGTAAAAGGAGGTGGGGTCTAATAGACCGCGTGTCGCCCTAACGTCTGGTCACGGTACGGGCCGATTATACCTCGTGCCGCAGGAACGGAAAGTATGCAAAAATTGGTGCCGCAGCTAACGTGTTAAAATAATACTAGAGACAGGTAGGTAAACTGTTGCCCCGGAATTACCTACACTTTGTTTTATTTAGCATTATATCTAAAGAAGGTAACCAATGAGCCGAATTAGATGAGATTTGGTATAGAGATAGATTCGAGTCCCGGAAAAAGACATAGAATAGTTTTTTTTTTTTCAGAAAATTGCATAGTTCCCGCGTGCAACATTACAGTTAAAGCGTTACAAACTTGCCAAGTGCGAGTCGAGCGTACCTACTTAAGGGTTAGGCTCAAAAAACTCCCTTTCCCGAAATCTGCACTTTCCGCAAAATGTAAGTACACTCCCAAAAAAAACACTTGCCCATTAAAGGCACTTTCCCCGTAAGTGAATTTTGAATTTTCTCAAAACGCACACTTTCCCAACATGTACACTAGTCAAAAATGTCATCTTCACCACAAAGTTTTCCTTAGATGAAGATCCTAAGCTATGATGGCGATGTTAACATTTTTACCTATGTACCTAGATAAATCCTTCGAGCTCGTGCATTTTTACCGTTTATCGAATAGTCTATTCTATATATAGGTATATAGTACGTACTTTTCCAAATCTAGTGCTCTATTTGAGAAAGTGAACTTTTTGGGAAAGTGCACCTTCTAAGAATGTGCTCTATCTGAGAAAGTGTACCAATTGGGAAGTGCACTTTTTGAGACAGTGCACCTTCCGAGAAAGTGATCCATCTAAACAAGTGTACCTTTAGAAAAAGTGCACATTTCGGGAAGTGAGTTTTTTGTGCCTAACCCCTACTTAAGTTTCGTGCAAATTGTAAGCAAAAACTTAGTTTGTAGGTATACTTATACCTTAACAAGCTCGTGCGCGGCGCTCGGCGGAACCCTGTCGCAGGGAGCCTTTGCTGTCCTTAACAAGATTGTTTTTAATAAGTGCGGCAAATACTCACTGCGACAGGGTTCCGCAGAGGGTCGCGCACGAGCTTCTCGGACTATAGGTAGGTACTTAATAGTACTTATTTAGTATTTCATCAGCTGGATATCTAAAATAAAAAACTTCATCCTAAAACCTTAACATGTTCCCTGTCCGTGCCTTATAGTACCTTATTACAACGGAATAAGAGCTATCGTGCCCCACATATGGGTCACTGGACTGTGAACGTGTTAACCGTGTGTGTAATAAAGTGAATGAAGACAGCTATTTACTAAAATCCCATTAAGGGGGTGATCCATTTGCGGACTTAAACACCGTCGGATTTGCTCGCTGGCTCTTTATGCATGCTTGAAATTCTAAAGTCCGCAGATTTTTAAGTGCTCCATTGGCGGTTTAGACCTTTGGCTCGTGAGTTCGTTGGCGTACCGGCGGTTTTGCTCTCAAATGGATCACCCCCTTTAGATCCTGAAATTAAATAGCTGTCTTCACTCACTTTACATACATGGTTAACACGTTCACAGTCCAGTGACCCATATGTGGGGCACGATAGCTCTTATGCCGTTTTAATAAGGTAAAACATCAATTCAACTACCGAATTTAATGGTTTATGTATATGAAGCCGCGAGTAAAGACTAATGAAACATAAAAGTGCTTACCAGCTCTTTCAATGCTATACAGTAATCTGTCGTGCGAAGACGCATTCCACAGTTTTCCAATAGTTAGCCAGGAACAGTTATCTGGATTCGTAGGAGTAAAACTTTTAGCCGTCATGTATTCCACGGCGAATTGGAATACTATGTTCCAACATACGTAAGTAATCATCAAGACCACCACTTCTATCGCTGTTTTTAATGGCACCTATAGATGAGATATCAATGTGAGAATACAAAAATTCGTGAGTCTGTACATACCTGTGAAGAAATTCTAAAGTGAGTCATCATTATCATCGTCCCAGCCTACATAGTCCCACTGCGGGGCACAGGCCTCCTCTTAGAATTATAAGGGTTGGGCCGTAGTTCCCACGCAGGCCCAGTGCGGATTGTAAACTTCAAACACGCCATTGAATTTCTTCGCAGGTGTATGCAGGTTTCCTCACGATGTTTTCCTTCACGTAAAGCTCATGGTAAATTTCAAATCACTGAAACAACGCACAACGCACTCAACGCAACGTTTCACAACGCAACTCAACGTTTTCAACGCACTGGCATCGAATAAAGCGCTGCGGGTGTCTATGGACAGTGGTGTTCATTTAACATCAGGTGACCCACTAGTTCGTTTGTCTGGCCTATCTAACATAAAAAAAAATGTAATTTCGCACATATCTAAATTCCGAAAAACTCAGAGGTGCGAGCCGGAATCGCAATTAATTAAAATTAGGAAAAAATGTTTTTAATAGAATGAGCTTCTAGCGCCATCTAGCTGTCATACGAAAAATAAACTATTTTTAAAACAACGCCATCTAGAGACGCAAAAGTACACTGCGGTATGACAGCTTCCACTATGGCGCAAGCCACACAGAAGAGAAGTGGGACGGGGGCGCGTCACAGTCGCGGCGCCCCTTGAATCAGTTTTAACATGACAATGTATGTTTGTCAATGTATAGAAGCGTCGCGATCCAAAGCTGACAGAAGAGACGCGGCCTGTGAACAGACGACGTCTCACGTCTCTTCTGTGTGGTTTGCGCCTATGGGTTCACAACTACAAAGACAATTTGAGAAAGCACACTTGGACGAGACTTGTCAAATTATTTTGCATGGGGACAGTGAATTATTTTGTTTGGTTCCAACGGAAGACCAGCGTCGGCTGCAAGGCCAACAACATGCTGAGTTGGGACCATTTCGTGACAATATTTATTAAGTATCTGTTTCCGATTCCTCTTTTTGTATTTGTTTTTTCTTTGTCACGAATAAATGTTTTTCTTTCTTTCTTTCTTTGAACGTGTTATTATTTTATTATATTAGACGCTATTGTAAAGATATTGTTTTTGAAATAGATATTATTATTATATTTTATATTTATATTTTATTATATATTAACCGCACCCAAAGCGTCCAATATGTAACAATAAAAAAATTAACTTAAAAGTTACTTTTTGATACTTACCCCCATCCTTAAAACTTTAGCTATGTTATTGAAATAGATAAGTAGAATTGGAATCCGAAGAACCTTCGAGCATATGATAACTGCGGTCAAAGCCTGTCGGTCCTCGTTTTCATGGTCCATTACAGAACACAATAGAAGCGCTGCATCGACGATCAGCCAAGACTTAGCGTATCTCCAGAGGATTTTCCGCTTGTTCAGTACAATATACTGATGATTCTTTCCACTCACGTATCCCGTAAAGCAATTCGCAATGATGTTTATCAAATAAATTATGTCGACTGTCGTCATAATGACATGCAGCGGTTGCTTCAAGGGAAAAAAGTACATTAAGGTCACACACAGCACAAGAAACAAATGTTGTCTCCCATGTGGACATAGAATTAGCAACTCCGCGTTAGCAAACTTAAGATTTTTTGGCCGAAAGTTAGCCAGGCGTCCCTCACGCCGATGTGTTGACTAAAAATATGGGCTTTAGACCCTTCATTCACTATTGCCATGTCCACAGGAGAGACGCGAACAAATAAATGCGTAGGTATCAACGGGTTGGTATCAAAACGACTGGATCGCAAAACGACATGAACCGCATAAAGACTGGATCGCAAAACGACAACAGCTGCAAAAAGTCTTTCGTATGTATATATTTTGTGAGGACGGGTTAGGTTAGGTTCTAACCTAACCTAACCTAACCTAACCTATATATACATACGAAATATATACATACGAAATATATACATACGAAAGACTTTTTGCAGCTGTTGTCGTTTTGCGATCCAGTCTTTATGCGGTTCATGTCGTTTTGCGATCCAGTCGTTTTGATCTGCCTAAGTAAAGAGGATATACACACACAGGTGATTCGGGAGGCGTGAGAAGGCCAACCCTACCGGATTCAGGTAATTATAGTATTTTTTTTTCAAAGTAGATAGTGATGATAATGTGACCTGCCCGCCGTCATTTCAGCTTGCTAATGCACTGAGCTACGTCAGTGACTTTGGTTGAGACGGTGACAAGAGAGATAGTTTATTTTAATTCAAACGCTCGTGACGTAGGCGGACAGGGCATTTGCAATAAAAAAGTCTAAGGCGCAAGCCACACAGAAGAGACGTGGGACGGGGGCGCGTCGCAGTCCGCGTCGTTTGTTCGCAGCCGCGGCTCCGCCCCGACTCTTCTGTCTGCTTTGGATCGCGACGCTTCTATTCATTATTTAGTATGAAAACTGATTCAAGTGGCGCCGCGACTGCGACGCGCCCCGTTCCGTGAAGAGACGTGTCTTCTGTGTGGCTTGCGTACCCTTTACTTTTTAAATGAGGAAATTTTGGGGTCCACTTACTTAGGATTTATAACGCTATTGATTTTGATGATTAGAAAAATGTCCCTAATTCTCCATACTTTTTTTAGTCAGTTTTGCGACGAGCCATAGTAAGTTGTACAAAAGAAGCCACAAAACTGAGTAAAAAAATAAGAACACTTTTTTCTTTATGAAAATGAACACTCGAAATTTGCATAAATAAAAATCCCAAAACTTCTTCATTTAAAAAAGTTAGGGGTACACCTTTTATCGAAAAGCCCGACAGCGAAAAATCAAAAGCAAGACTAAAAATATTGAATCCAAACTAACTTCTTTTTTCGGATTAGTTTGGCTTATCCAGAATGGCGCCAATGTGTTGTATATAACAATGCACAGGCAGATGATAATTTCCATCCAGAAACGTAACTTGCTGAAAGGGTGTATAGTACACGGGTATTTAGTGAATTGCCGATACTTCTCCTCGTTCAAAGATGCGTATGACCTAGAGACAAAGAGTTTAAGAATTGAATGTAACGTTTTTTTCTTACTGCTACGCTACCATACGTGTATGAGAAATACGTCAGTGCGGCACATACTCGTATGTAAGTGATCATGCAGATCAAAGAAAGTGTCGGACAAATGTAGTTGCCGTGCACGTGGTAGCGAAGGAGCAACTTAAAAACATTGTAGTTCCTTGATATGGATCTATACAAAGTAAGACCTGAATTTACCCTTTAACACGTTGACTGCCCACTATACCTACTTCACCTAAAGTGTTACTCTCACGCTACATACAGAGTAAGTGCTCACAGCATCGCCCTTTTACTGAGGTGCTAGCAAGTATTTGCTTTGGTATCGAAAAATTCGAAATGGTTAAATTCTTTAATTAACTATAGAGTATCCTCTACAAAATAGCATTCACGGTTTGACTCTGATCCCCAAAATAATACCCAGGAAATTAGCTTTTGGTCCCACCCGTGATGCTCATGGCCACACAGAGAAGATTATATGATCCCACCGGTGATGCTCACGGCAGCCAACGTGTTAAGACAGTGGTAATAGGTAGGTAACACGCGGAATACGGCGATTGAAATTCTTCAGTGCTACACCCAGATATTCCTGCATCTTTGAAACCTGAAAATAATCCTTGTCAAACCCTGGTCAGTTTTATACCTGAACATGTAATGAGCTCGTATGTCGCCTGTCCTGACTGTTGTGAAGTCCAGGATACGTTTCCAAAAACGATTGCACTTCATCTCGTAATTACTTGGTTTGATATCTTTTAGGAAACATTCGTGCTGCGTGAAGTATGGATGCTTCGTCTCCTTAGCCTTTAGTGGATCCTGGACAAAGCTTTGAACCGAAGGCATTATTTAAATAAATAGTTTATTTTACACCTATGTATTGACCTGACACAAGTTCCATATCAAAAAAAGCTGCTGTCACTTTTTGGCACGCGACTGGAAGAAGGAAAAACATGCCAGAAACTTCTTGTAGACCTGGTGGTGTCGCAATAATAAAGTGAGATGAAGCGTTGGTAGCATGGACTTAATACCTAACCGGACTGAGTACTAACTTTTATTAGTCAATCAAAAGTGACCCATATTACCAAGCCATACAGTTTAATAATGGCAACTAGAAACAGCGGTCCGAGAGATTACATACAAACTAGAAAAACCAAACTACCTACTAGAGAAAACTAGAGAATTGTGTCCCACTTGCACCATTACTTGACCACCCTAATTAGAACGAGATGCAACTCTCTGGTTTGTTTTTTTTCCGGCCTCACTTTTTTGTCGCAGTACTCAGTCCGGTTAGGTATTAAGTCCGTGGTTGGTAGTAACTATCTCTGTCTGCTCGTTTTCTTTGCTTAGTGCTCATTCCAAGCGTATGTAGTACTTATTACTTCCATGAGCGAGAGTTTGAAACTTTAAACATCATCATTATCATCAATCAATTGACATGCTTATTATTATAAGCAGTCAAAACAGGATTCTCTGCAGATTTTGTATGATAATGCTGAACTGTGACATCACTTATTTATTAGCCAGTTCAATTCACTAGTTATTTATTTCAAAGCTACTAGAAGTTAAATTTAACATTGTATCGAAGTTTAATTTGGTTTTCCAGGGTTAAAACTAAATAGTTTTTATTAGTTTTTTTTTTTAATAATTCTCTTTATTGGTAACTTAATAAAACTTTAACAAAATTAAACGTAAGTAAGTACATTATTTTTTATATCAAGTCTGTAACAAGCTCCATGGTATCGTATTTTTGTCCTGTTTCCAAATGTCAGCGCAATGTTTTGAACAGAAAACAGCGCTTAGTATTACATGCTCTGTCCTATCGATCAGGATTATTTCTCTGAAACAAACAGAACATTATCAAAAATTACATTTTTACCTTGAAACCGCAAAGTAGGTATTATGAAAGTTGTATTTAACTTGAGAAAAGCAAAGTGATAGTTCTAACTGACGGATACTTTTATCTGGGGATTGAAAAATCGGCCTTTAAATAACTTTTTACTGATCTGTTTGATCAGCACGAGCCAACAAGACTCGATCTAGCCATCAAAACGGCTATTCTGCAAGTAGGCCGCAAAGGGTTCTTTTTACATGTCCGTTTTTTTTAAACTACCAGCGCTTTCGGAAGGACCATCATTGCTAAGAAAAATGCGCCGCAAGAAACTTGACAGAAAGTAATCTTTTCAAAAGAAAAGTACAAACATTCATATTTTTCATACATAATATCCTGCTCCGACCGGGAATCGAACCCGGAACCTCAAGCTTCGTAGTCAGGTTCTCTAACCACTGGGATATTCAGCCGTCAAAAGCTAGTCGACTGATATATACCTAGGTGATATATTCTTGGAACCTTGAGCGTTTAGGAAAGTCTATGAAAACAGATCTAAGTCAAAAGGTCAGACCCTTTTATGACTAACACCCCGAAATGTAAATCATCCAATTTTCTTACCCAAGACAGAACTCATATAACACGAAATCAAATATAGGTTTCGTACAGGCGACGTTCTCACATCTTGATAGGGGTCCGTTACGTAAATCCTCTTTCATAAATCGGGGTAGAAAATCGTAATATTCCTGCACTATATCAGATATCGCGTAATAACTTCTACCCTTTGTTTTATTTTCATTTTTTAAAACAGAAGGCATGAGTTTGATTTGGTAGTTTCCATTTTTATCTCCGCTTGTGATGTTTTTCGTATTGAAATGATTTAAGCCTTGGTGAAATGTCACATCATTGTTCCTGGAGTTGTATGAAAAGTCAGAATAAATGCTTTGTATTTCAGCGTCATGTTGCTTAGCTGTATCACAGATAATTTGGTAAACTTTTCTTCTAGTTAGCTCGAAAAGGCTTGGTGGTGATATATTTGCCATTATATTTTGATGTTGCGGTGGGCATTGTATGTCTAGTTCTTGGGTTCCGTTTTGAGTTCTAATCGTCAGTCGACAAACTTGTTGTTTGACCGGTTGAGTTTGTGGTTTTCTGAAAAAATAAAAATACCTCTGTTAAACTTTTATAGTAGGTATGTCTCGATTTGAATTTTCCACATGTTCCTGAAGATTCTGCAGTCACTGCAGAATTTGTACGATACTTTCAGTAAGTATTCAAATAATACCAGAAGATACTTTCATCACTACCTAATGTGTAATTTCGTTTCAAGTTTTTGTGTTCTCCGCTAATGTGCGTTCTCCAAACAAACGTCATACTAATTAGGTGTTTGTTGCTTTAGTTATTGTTCTGAGGTGTTTGTAAAAGAAATAAAGAAATGTTACGAGAACGATATGGCTTTTGTAAACACGTCCATGTCTGACGAAATGGGGAACGTACCTAAAAGAAAGAAAATATAAGCAGTTGGCACTGCTCCTACTAAAAATGCTAAAAGTGTGTTTTAAATTTTTTTTTCTTTGTCAAAATATTATTCAATAACAAGTACTAATGGAAGTCGAAAAATTTATTACTGGTTCGGCAAAAGGTTCTATAGGTATCGGACTTCGTAAATATTGAAATACATAATGTAATGTTTGCCTTTTTGCTTTGAATCTATTAATTATTTTGGATTGTTATAAAACAAACCTAAATTAACCTATAGAGATTTACAGAATTAGCACTTCAAAGTTCCTGAAAAATTTGCGGTTTCAGAGAAATAAAGAGCATTTTGGCAAACATTACATTATAACTAAAAATATTATGGATTGCAAATGGCATCCCTCTGGTCCCTATACCCCAAAACATGCAATGCAAGTGCTACAATTCTAATTTTAAATTATTAAAATTTGTGTAGAAATACACATGTATTTCAGTTGTATGGAATTGGCTAAGTAAAGTTTTTTGAAGAGGTGCTAATTATATATTTTTTCGACAGTGGTAGACTTCAACACTAAGAAACTGCAGGTGTTTTATTTTTATCTCCTTTTATTTATTGGAAATATTTTTTTAAGTGTTCGAGATGACATTTGTGAGATTTTACGGCTGACAAGCGGTTCGTGCTCAGTACTAAGAAGAAATAGAAAAAAAAAAACGAAGTCAACTGTCGCTTCTGTCAATGTCAAATGAAATATAACCGTTTGCGTTTTGTTTGCTTTGCGTTGTCCAAGAAGCAGTTCCAAAATAGTGATCGAAAGTATTCAATCGTGATCCAATTAATGTGCTTAGGTCGTGGAGAAATGCGGTAAAATTGAAAGTCCGGATTTTATGCGGAGGTCGATAAAAATAGTCCAAAAATCACATTGAGCACACCAAAACGCATAGCAAACGAAACGCAAACGATTTGACATTGACAGAACTGACAGTTGACTTCGTTTTTTTTTCTATTTCTTCTTAGTACTGAGCACGAACCGCTTGTCAGCCGTAAAATCTCACAAATGTCATCTCGAACACTTAAAAAAATATTTCCAGTTAACAACAGGAGATAAAAATAAAACAGCTGCAGTTTCTCGATCTCCAGAACGCCGACTGTCGAAAAAAAATATTATTAGCACCTCTTCAAAAAACTTTACTTAGCCAATTGTGGCACTTATAACTTACTAGCTTTTGCCCGCGACTTCGTACGCGAAGACAATAACGTAAGAGTTGTTTGCATGAAATTTGGCACACTGGTAGTATATTACGTGGATTAACACATAGGATAATGCCAGGAAAATGTAAAGTTCCCGCGGAATTTGAATAAGTGAATTCTAAAGCCGGTAAGCCGCGGTGGCCAAGTGGGTTGACCTATGGTCTCTTAAGCAAAGGGTCATGGGTTTGAGCCCGGGCTTGGACCTCTTGAGTTATTCCGAATTCGTGTGCTAAATTACGTTTGAAGTTTACCATGAGTTTTACAGTGAAGGAAAACATCGCGAGAAAAGCTGCGAACACACACCTGAGAAGAAATTCAATGGTATACACCCGCGCTGTACAAATCGCACTGGGCTCAAGTGGGAACTAAGGCCCAAGTGTTCTCGTTCTGGGAGGAGGCCTGATTGAAACAACAACATTCTTTCCCGGGAAAGTGTACCTACAGCATACCGCGGGATAGAAATAACTGTCAAAACATTTTGAAAATCAGAGACAGTGTAGCTTTTTATTAGTGAAATAATTTTAAAAATCAGCCCCCACGTTCTATTCACTTATTTCTATCCCGTGGGAATTTTGGATTTTCCCGTAGAAAGTAGCCTATGCCAATCAGGGATATTGGTAGCTTTCAAATTGTAAAATATTTTTAAAAATCAGCCCCAAAGTTGAATTTACTTATTTCTATCCCGCGGGAAATTTGCATTTTCCCGGAAAAAGTACTTTATGTCAATGAGGGATACTGTAGCCTACTATTGGTGAAAGAATGTTCAAAATCAGCCCCGAAGTTGAATTCAGTTTTTTCTATCCCGCGGGAATTTTGCATTTTCCCTAAGAAAAAGTAGTCTATGTCAATTGGGGATAGTCATATTAAATCATATGAAATAATTTTTAAAATTAGTGCCGAAGATGAATTTACTTATTTCTATCCCGTGGGAATTTTGCTTTTTCCCGGAGAAAAGTACCCTATGTCAAACAGGGATACTGTAACTTACTATTAGTGAAAGAATTTTTAATATCAGCCCCAAAGTTGAATTCAAATTTTTCTATCCCGTGTCCCGTGGGAATTTTGTATTTTCCCGAAGAAAATGTAGCCTATGTCAATTAGGGATAGTCATATCATATTATATGAAAGAATTTTTAAAATCAGTGCCAAAGCTGAATTTACTTATTTCTAACCCGTGGGAAATTTGCATTTTCCCGGAAAAAAGTACCCTGTGTCAATCAAGGATACTGTAGCTACTGTTACTGTTACTGGTACTATTGGTGAAAGGATTTTTAAAATCAGCCCTAAATTGCCTAATTTTTCTATCCTGTGGGAATTTTGAGTTTTCCCAAATAAAAAGTAGCCTGTGTCAATCGGAGATAGTCATAATCACATAGTGTGTAAGACTTTTTAAAATAGCCCCGAAATTGAGTTAATTTATTTCTATCCCGTGGGAATTTTGCATTTTCCCGGATAAGAAGTATCCTTTGTCAATCAAGGATAGTGTAGGTTTCTAATTCTGAATGAATTTTTAAAATCGGCTCAATAGTTTCAGACATTCCGCTACAAACAAATAAACAAAGAAAGTTGAGATATTTCCCTATCCCGTGAGAATTTCGAAAAATTCTTCCTTAGTGCACCTCTACACAATACTCAAGGTACATGTGTGCCAAATTTCAAGTCTCTAGCCCCAGTGGTTTAGGCTGTGCGTTGTCTGTCTGTCTGTCAGCCAGCCAGCCAGCCAGCCAGCCAGCCAGCCAGCCAGCCAGCCAGCCAGCCAGCCAGCCAGCCAGTTTGTAAGATAACATTTGTGATATAGGACTCTGGTCCACTACTCCTCAATCTGCCTCAAATTAATGGAACTTGTTTATACTTAGATAAGCTTTGTTTAAAACTTACCCGATACCAAAGCTCCTGGTCTGCTGGTTCCTGAACATGTGGTACCACAGCGAGAACGGTATGGCTTTCAGGTTGTTACGCCAGAAGCGGAACTCGCAGTGGTGGTAATTGTACACGGGCCGCTGGGGCAGCCATTGCAGGTTGTTATCTGAAAATTATAAAAAAAAACATTGAAGACGACTGTGTCGCCGTCTTAAACAGTAACACAAAACGTCTTAAACGTCGTAAACAGTAAAATAAAAATAAATAAAAAATAAATATTAGGGGACAATCTTACACAAATCGACCTAGTCCCAAACTAAGCAAAGCTTGTACTATGGGTACTAGACGACGATAAACATACTTATATAGATAAATAAATAATTAAATACATAGAAAACATCCATAACTCAGGAACAAATATTCGTGCTCATCACACAAATAAATGCCCTTACCGGGATTTGAACCCAGGACCTCTTGCTTCGTAGGCAGGGTCACTACCAACTAGGCTAAAGCGGTCGACAGTGGCAGAGAAAGTGGTGGAAAAAACAACATTCGAACAGCTGTGAGACACTGTAGCTACCGTAAGGGTTACTTTCCCCCTAAAGGTTGCTTGGTTTTATTATTGCGTTGAAAATATGGAACACTAGCTGATGCCCGCGGCTTCGCCCCAGCTGAAATAGATTAAACCCTGTTTTCCCGTGGTGGGAATGAGTCTCTCTCCAGCTCTTCAACTATGTCCATACACAAAATCACGCCACTTCATCGCACAGTTTCCACATTCATAATATTAGTACCTATGGATTATCATTGAATGGATTTAGCTAACCGTCCATTTTTATTGTTTTTTATTAGGGCCCTCTAGGGTGTTGCTTCCCTATGGATCAAATTTACTCTCCATTTGGTCAAAGTACCTGAATCTCGCGGTGGGTTAATAAAAAACAAACTATTTACTTCGTACTTTTCTTCTGCACAACTACGTGCGTATCTCTCAAAACACAACGACCTCTTCGCTTTCTATCAGGCGTGATTGTGGTCAAACGCAAGCATACTAATATTATAATCTAGACTAAGTAATGTTACAAAGAAGAAAGATTTGTATTTTTGTATGTAACGAATAAACTTAAAAACTACTAGACCGATTTCAAAAATGATTTTGCAGTTAGAAAGCTACATTATCTATCACTGAGTGACATAGGCTACTTTTTACCACGGGAAAATACCTTTTCCTACTCCTGTACTTTTATCTGTTTTTTACATGGTCGCGAACAAATATATAAGAACATAGATAATATGACTTCAGAAAGTCTATACTTAATCTATTCGCCATAACAGCACTTGTGTCGTAATGTCGTTATTACGGTACACCTAGCTGCCACATAATATTAAATGTAGGGTACAATCAACACTAAAACCCAGTTTAGACCTGCTGAGTTGAGTAGAGTAGGGTACAGTCGGGTACAGTAGGGTAAAATAGGGTACAGTAGGATACAGTCGGGTACAGTAGGGTAAAATAGGGTACAGTAGGGTACAGTCGGGTACAGTAGGGTAAAATACGGTACAGTAGGGTACAGTCGGGTACAGTAGGGTAAAATAGGGTACAGTAGGGTACAGTCGGGTACAGTAGGGTAAAATAGGGTACAGTAGGGTACAGTCGGGTACAGTAGGGTAAAATAGGGTACAGTAGGGTACAGTCGGGTACAGTAGGGTAAAATAGGGTACAGTAGGGTACAGTCGGGTACAGTAGGGTAAAATAGGGTACAGTAGGGTACAGTCGGGTACAGTAGGGTAAAATAGGGTACAGTAGGGTACAGTCGGGTACAGTAGGGTAAACTAGGGTACAGTAGGGTACAGTCGGGTACAGTAGGGTAAAATAGGGTACAGTAGGGTACAGTCGGGTACAGTAGGGTAAAATAGGGTCCAGTAGGGTACAGTCGGGTACAGTAGGGTAAAATAGGGTACAGTAGGGTACAGTCGGCTACAGTAGGGTACAGTCGGGTACAGTAGGGTACAGTCGGGTACAGTAGGGTAAATAGGGTATAGTAGGGTACAGTCGGGTACAGTAGAGTAAAATAGGGTACATTAGGGTACAGTCAGGTACAGTAGGGTAAAATAGGGTACAGTCGGGTACAGTAGGGTAAAATAGGGTACAGTAGAGTACAGTCGGGTACAGTAGGGTAAAATAGGGTACATTTGGGTACAGTAGGGTAAAATAAGGTACAGTAGAGTACAGTCGGGTACAGAAGGGTAAAATAGGGTACAGTAGGGTACAGTCGGGTACAGAAGGGTAAAATAAGGTACAGTCGGGTACAGAAGGGTAAAATAGGGTACAGTAGGGTACAGTCGGGTACAGTAGGGTAAAATAAGGTACAGTAGGGTACAGTCGGGTACAGTAGGGTAAAATAGAGTACAGTTGGGTACAGTCGGGTACAGTAGGGTACAGTTGGGTACAGTAGGGTAAAATAGGGTACAGTAGGGTACAGTCGGGCACAGTAGCGTACAGTCGGGTACAGTAGGGTAAAAAAGGGTACAGTCGGGTATAGTAGGGTAAAATAGGGTACAGTAGGGTACAGTCGGGTACAGTTGGGTAAAATAGGGTACAGTAGGGTAAAATAGGGTATAGTTGGGTACAGTCGGGTACAGTAGGGTATAATAGGGTACAGTAGGGTACAGTCAGGTACAGTAGGGTAAAATAGGGTACAGTTGGGTACAGTCGGGTACATTAGGGTAAAATAGGGTACAGTAGGGTATAGTTGGGTACAGTTGGGTAAAATAGGGTATTTTACCCTACTGTACCCGACTGTACCCTACTTTACCCGACTGTACCCTATTTTACCCTACTGTACCCGACTGTACCCTACTGTACCCTATTTTACTTTACTGTACCCAACTGTACCCGGCTGTACCCAACTGTACCCTACTGTACCCTATTTCATCCGACTGTACCCTACTGTACCCGACTGTACCCCATTTTACCCTACTGTACCCTACTGTACCCTATTTTACCGTACTGTACCCGACTGTACCCTATTTCACCAGACTGTACCCTACTGTACCCGACTGTACCCCATTTTACCCTACTGTACCCGACTGTACCCTATTTTACCCTACTGTACCCGACTGTACCCTACTGTACCCTATTTCACCAGACTGTACCCTACTGTACTCGACTGTACCCCATTTTACCCTACAGTAGGGTACAGTACAGTACAGTCGAGTCGTAGAAAAAATATTGTATGCAACGGTGTATAATTTGGTCTTAACGGCTCGTGCCGTCTTCCATTGCGATACTCGCATTCGCTCGTATCGCAACTCACGTCACTCGCCTTTTAAGACCTCACTTATACAGCCGTTGCATAAAATACTATTTCCTACGGGAAAATTAAATTATCGCGGGCGAAGCTGCGGACGGAAGGTCAAGCAATACCAGTTAAGAAAAGAATAAAAAATAAATCCATATTACTTTTAGTATTACATATTTTCGAAAAAAATGTCTATTATCGCGTAAGTAGATTTTTTCTTATTTTTTCCAGAATTGTTGTGTGGCTATTCGTATGGTACAGACCTAGCTATGGTGCACGGTGGGTAACAGAGAATTTCTCAAAAAAAACAATAGTTAATAACGCCTGAATTAATCAGTTAAGAACCAAACACGTCTGCGTCCAGTAGAACATATATCTGAACCACTTATCAATCAAGTTCCACAACATGAAATCGACCACTAATCCGATCGGATCAAATCGATTCGTTACACAGCGATGCACAATCTAAACCGATGGGATTAGACAACCTCCCATTTCCATATTAATCGATTCCCAGTTTACAGGAACACGAAAACAGGTCAGGCCAAGCAAATCAATGAGGAAACCCTAAACGTTGATTTATAGCTGACAGTTAGCTATCTGAAGCGCTAAATGCCACACGACACCCTCGCCTGGCTGGAAAACAAGTGATTTTCGAGCTTATCTAAAAGGTATAAGATTCATAGATGAGGTCAAAGTTTGTTGATTCGAGCGAGCCGTCTTCGTTAAGTTTACGAGCGATGGTAAAAGCTGGTAACGGGGCCGTGTAAACTTGACTACTGTTAACCGCTGGATGTAAAATTGTACAAATATATTTTGGATTTATAGCAAAAATACGGTATAGAAAGTAAACATAGTGATTGTGAGTGCTGCGATTTGTTTATTTTTTACTTGGGTGGTATTCCAATAAATAATCTAATAATCTACTACTAATCTAATAATTATCTACTAAGTTACTTCAACTAAGTATAGCCAATGTCAACCCAGTCGATGATAACGTTGACGGCTGGTTTGACATTGGCTATAGTTACAGCAAAGATGATACAATATATTATATTTACTTTAAGTACTATTATAAGTTTTAGTAAGTTGATACAACTCACTTTTAGAGCGGTTTTGCTCTACGTCATATTTGGATCCATGAAAATACGGTCCGTGGTAGTCGTAGAACTATTTGTATGAAAGTTTACGCACACGACTTGAGAGAAATCGGATGATAGAAATCGGATCTAGTACGTAAATTACTACCTACACAGATAGTTCTACGACTATTGATTCGGATGTAGTGCTTAAATTACAATACAAATACGGATTCGGATCGGCCGTAGTGCTAAACCGCTCTTAATACATTAAACTTAGAATTAGTAATGGCATGTTTTATAAATGTCGATGCGTTAACAGCCAGTGTTGTTATGCGATGGAACTGGGTTGGATTCCCAGACCAAGCTATACTTTCTTGTTTTTTTTTCAATGTGTTCCAGATTCGGTACAATTAAGAAAAAAAATCTAGCAGAAAAACCGTAAATTTCTGATTTTCATAGTGAACTAGACGATCATTAAGGCACTTAGTAGGTAATATTAATCTTTTTACAATAACTTGCAAGGTTCGTCGTTCAATGGTTCCTTTCTACTCCCGTGTATTTTTGTTGACAAAATAAAAAAAGTACGGGCTTGGCACAGTGATAGTAAAAAAAAAAATCAAAATCAAGAAACATACATACTTACAACTCGAATTTCACTACAGACAGTTTTGAACAATTAATAATCTCCAAAGCTCTTATTAAGCTGTGTGTTAAATAGCCCATAAACAAACACTCGTGAAACGCATGCATTTATTTTGTTCCACCAAAACAACGCTAACAACAACATAGACTAAGTAATCAAGACTAGATACCACAAACCGATAAATACCGGAGCGACCTCAGCTCCGCAAGCCTCAACGGCAACTCGCTCAGTTCATTCTCGTCTAATATCAGGAACTTCAAACTCCTCACGTCGCCTATCTCATCGGGGATGTTCCTCAATCGATTCCCACTAACATCGAGGCACTTTAGCGCTCGCAACTTGGATATCTCTCTAGGCAACTGCGTTATATCGTTACCGCTTAAGTAAAGGCTCTCTAGATGCTCCAACCTGCCGATGTCGCTTGGGATACGGGATATTAGATTTTCCTTTAGATAAATATCGGTGATTTCTGATTCCTCGCCACGAAGAAGCTGAAGAGGAAACTCAGTAAAGCCACGGTAATTCCAATGCAGCACTACCGTCGGTAAAATGCTGTCGCAGTAATCCATTTTCAGTCTTCGAAATTCATTATCCACTAGTTGTTTTTAGATACATTATCCACTTTAAAGTTTTTGAGTTTGTTTGCTTGCCGTTTCGAAAACAAATTAGAGTTGAACGAAAATAAACGTTTCAGGCTAGTTGTCTTTTATCCCGCCGGCTGAATACTGCATGTTCCCGCGCGAGTGAAGCGTATTTTTAAATCTACAGCAAGGTCTTTGCTGCGGGAATTATTATAAAGTCCGACGGCGATATTTAGGTCTAATTGTGATCCAATTATTGCGACATTCCAAGTAAAATGTTTGGTTTAAAGTATTGTGAAAGTGGAATGGGGTCAAGACTTTTGTCAGTTGAATATATTTTTGGATAACGACATCCATAGATAATATAGGATTTGAAAAATAAGGCATAATAGAAGTCTAATTCACTCGTCCAAGTAGTCCCGATCGGCAAATTTATGTCATTTCCTGGTTTTAAAGTCTTTTTGTTCCCACCGTACAGTCAACCAAATTTGATTTCTGGGCTGCCATATAGAATTTCATCATAGTAAATAGACTAGGAATCAAATTGGTTGACTATACATACCTGAATATAGTCGATCTATTTTCTATTTCAAACCATCACAGTATTGTTGTTTGTATGATAAGGGGTTAACTTATTTTACCCTTTACTGGGTAATGGCAAGATATTTGCCGTCATACAAAAATCAATACAGATTCAAATTGGCAACATTGGCGGTCCAAAATCGAATGTCTTGACATGGTTGTCAAATCGTTAAAGGGTTAAGGTTGATTGTCAGCTTTTGAGTTTATTATGCGTATATTAGCTGTTGCCCGCGACTTCGTCCGCGACAGATAGGGGTATAAAAAATAGCCTACGACCTATACTCAGACCTACCGAATATGGAGAAAAATGTTTCATAAAAATCGGTCCAGCCGTTTCGGAGGAGTTCGATAACAAACACCGTGACACGAGATTTTTATATATTAGAAGATTAAACAGCTAAGACTCGAGAACAAACATTTGTATTTTTCATACATTTACTCCGGCCGAGGATGGAACCAGAGGTCTCAAGGTTCGTCGTCAGATTCTCTATCCATTGGGCTAACTGGTCGTCATCACACATAAAAAATTTAGGCAACCACAATGCAATCGGGTTGTTATAACGCATCGTTGACATTCGAGTCGCTGTTGTTGTTCTGAGCCTTCAATTTTGCTATACTCGAATACTCTTTCATATGGCATGATGGACCGTACCTACACATTTTATGTTCGCGTCTCGTCTGTAGAAATGGGTTAAGGGTCTATAGCAAATATTTTTCAGTCAAGTCTACATCGGCGTATGGGACGCCTGAAGTTTGCTAACTCGGAGTCGCTAATCTCATGTCCACAGGGGAGACAACTTTTGCTTCTTACGCTGTTTATGACTGATACATTTGAGTGTCACGAATTAAGCCATGGTGGCCTAGTGGTTTAACCTATGGCCTCTCAAGTAGAAGGTCGTGGGTTCAAATCCCGGCGGGATTTATGTGCGAAATTAACGTTAAATTAATTATTTCGGAAAACGTCGTGAAGAAGAACCTGCATACACCTGCGAAAAAATGCCATGGTGTGTGTAAAGTTCCCAATCCGCACGGGGCCCGCGTGGGAACTACGGCCCAACCCCTCTCATTCTGAGAGGAGGCCTGTGCCCTGCAGTGGGCAGTGGGTTCCAGCTAATCCATTAGTAACTCCTGTACATATTCAACCAGAATGATATTTTTTATTTGCTTATGCAATTCTTCGCTCTATTCCTAATAAATTAGGAGGAGTAATTGCTTTAGTTATATCAATTTTAATTTTAATTATTTTACCTTTCACTTTTAATAAAAAAATTCAAGGAATCCAATGATGATGATGATGAATAAAGCTCAGCGGAGGTCTGCTGCTCGACATTCAATTGTGGTTTTCCTCACTTCTTTTTATCTTCGCCCTCATCTGTACAGTTTGAAACGTCGGTTATTACGTAAAGATGTCGAGTGGTTGGCGCGCGTCCAGCGCCCACGTGCACGTCGGCCGAGGTCGGAGACGCGCACGTAAACAAACACGCGTCACCGATTAAGTCGATTAAAATTTGGCAATACTGTCGCAGGTGGTTTGTTTTTAGGTTAGATGAGCCGACTGTCTGTCTGTATGATTCTAAAGTATTCTCCATTATTTTCACTTCTGTGGACAAGCAAAAGTTAGGAGTCACAGCCAATATTTTTTAGTCAAGTCTACATCAAATCATCAATTTTCAGCCCGTTTAAATAAATCTAAGCTAGCTGACTCGGGGTCGCTAATTTCATGTCCACGGGAGATACAACTTTAGTTTTTTACTCTGTGTATGACCCTTATACCGGATGACTCACTGAGATGGGTCATTACCGGTAACTCTGAGATTGTAAATAAGACATAGAAAGGTCTATTTTAAGTCATCAATAATTAATTAGTGACAAGAAAAACTGCATTCATAGATTTAAAAAGAATCATACTCAGTTCGGGAAACCCGCGGTTTACATATTTATTGTGTTTTTTTTTTCTTGAATGCGAATCTAGGAAAAATAAATTAAAGTCACCGTTTTTTGTTTGTAATGAGAACAGTAGGAAAGCTATTTAATTTTTATTTGTACGGTGTGTGCTTCTCAAAACTTACAAATCTGAAAATCCTCTGCGCGAAACCTACTCGAAATTGGCCGATTCTTTCTATGCGATATTGATTTATGAAAATTGTTCGTGATGCACGTATCTTACATAAATTAAAATCTTTAGGAAATCTTTATTTCATCATCATCATCATCATCATTATAAGCCGGAAATGTACACTGTTGACCGAAGGCTTCCCCCTTATAACGCCACAATTTTATTAACGACAACCGCCACCTGGATCATTGGATTGGTTGTTGCGACTCCCGCGATGTCGTCAGTTCACCTACTAGTGGGAGGTCTGCCAACGCCTCGCTTTTCTGTTCGTGGTCGCGTTTCGAGAACCTTTCTCCCCCAACGATTGTCTGTCCTTCGAGCGATGTAGTATTGCCACTTAGACTTACATATTCTTCGAGCTAAGTCGGTGACTTTAGTTTGTTGGCGGATTTTCATACTCCGAATCCTATCTCGCAAAGAATATTTTAGCATAGCTCTCTACATAGCTCGTTGCATGACTTTGAGTCTCTCCAACGGTTTAGGACCAAAACTTAAATTATTTATTTCATACTAAATACAAACTGAAATATAGATGCACAGAAAAAACCCACAGAAAAAAGACCAATGCTGGGAATCGAACCCAGGTCCTCAGCATTCCGTGCTGCGTGCTAAACCCCTACACCACCACTGGTCTAGAGATCAGACACGAATCTTTCCTATACATCATACATTTCAGTCTGCTAAATTATTACCTTATGCAGTGACAAGCGCACATCTATGTTACACCCTCTATCGAGAGATTTCAACACTCCTTCGGAACTAACCGCTCACCTGGACAAGAGATGGCGCTACTGTGCAACTTTAAACAAGTTAGCTATGCTATGAAGTATCTTTTTGTATTTATTTTTTCAACTTCATTTTTTTATTACTTTTACGGTCATCTCGTGAAATCATATATTTCATACTAAATACAAACTGAAATATAGATGCACAGAAAAAACCCCCAGAAAAAAGACCAATGCTGGGAATCGAACCCAGGTCCTCAGCATTCCGTGCTGCGTGCTAAACCCCTACACCACCACTGGTCTAGAGATCAGACACGAATCTTTCCTATACATCATACATTTTCTGGGGGTTTTTTCTGTGCATCTATATTTCAGTTTGTATTTAGTATGAAATATATGATTTCACGGGATGACCGTAAAAGTAATAAAAAAATGAAGTTGAAAAAATAAATACAAAAAGATACTTCATAGCATAGCTAACTTGTTTAAATTATTTCTTGAGAATGAAGATTTCAGAAATGAAAGTAGTTTTAAAGAACACAAGAAATCTTTATTATGAATGTACTTACGAAACATCGAAGTACTGTTTTTAAATATTTAGGAAAATATTGAACTTACAAAAGGTATGTAACAGCATAAAAAGGACTTATAAGCTAAACATTTTGTTCTTTATTAGGATGTTTTCCTAGGCTCAAGTAAATTTATAGGTAATTTAGCTATCTAAAAGCAGGTATAGGTTGCATATTATAAATTGTAGTATCTCGTGATACATCAAAAGGTAGAAAAATTTAATCGTCAAAATTTTAGGAAATCTTTTAAATAGGTAAATTTAAATGTATCCTACTTGTCATTGTGTTCAATCTATTGGGTACTTAAATATAAGTTTAAGGTAAAATGGATTACATTAATATTTATGGGGCCCCCATTTACCCTGAGTTTTATGTAAATAGTTTTTTCAATTAGTAATTGCTAAAAATTTTTAGATAAACTAATATGTACTTAGGTATAAAATTTGCACACAATTAGGTAAGTTTCCAATTCACTGAAAATATCAAAACCATGTATGGGCTGATTTGATAATCATCTCAAAAATAATCTAGTAGTAATACAATGCACCCAATTATTTGTAAAAAACAATACTTGTCAGAATATTTCGACGTTTTCACTTTGTTGTCAGTTATAACTAAAAGAAGCTAAAACTAAAGTTTTCTAATTGTATGTTATACTTACTATTGTTTGAATTACAAATAATATTTTTGAATCTCGTTTTAATATTTATTTCTAAATTTCAACCAAGACGAGTAGGCACATAATTTAGAAAATAATAAATCCTTTATGTACCTACGTAAGTGCATTTGGTGAGCCCAGAACACGAAATATATTTAGGACCTGGGCTCGGTTCTTTGCTTTATTTTCAAGTAATTTTAGGTACGTCTTTTGATAGAAATTTAAAAACTCTTCTACTTCTCTTCTGTACTTGTTAAAGTCTTTTTAACCTAGTTGTCACACATTCGCTTTCGAAAAGTGCAGGGCGGGGAAGAATACGTGCAGAGACTAAACTAAACACAGGAAGTGTTTTATAAACAACATACTTAGTCAAATAATCAGAGGTAGTACTTATTTTGGTAAAGTTTAACTATGTATTACACTTATCATATTTATTCATTACACAGTACAGTTTCTCAGACTTTCAAGTACGCATTTTCTAAAGATATGTTAAATTCTTTATATATGTTTAATTCTTTATTATTATGATACACAATACTTTTATTAATATTTAGACCTATTTTATCACACACTGACATCCTTGCTTTCTGTATCTAAGTTACAAGTAGGAGTCATTGAATAAATTAAATTAAAAATGTAAACTAGAGAGATCTTAAAAATAAATGTGTATGTATGTATATATATACATAATTCTATAGCGGAGGACCTTAAAATATTTCACCATACTTTGTCCTTTGGTATTACATATTACTTTAACTAAGTAAATCTGAAGTTTATTTTTTTTAATCACAAAATAATATAATACTGTAAGAGTATCTTTATAGTAAGTAATACTGTTTGAATTTGGTAAAGACTTGACTTAAATTAATTAAAGAATCTCAAAATATTGATGACGTCCTTTTAAATAAAACCGAGTACACAGCACAGAATATCTAAGGATCGAATAATGTAGTATAATTCATACCAAATATTCCTAATAGTAAATTAAATTTCGATTGTCCCATGTTTAATAATACCTACGTTTCAGCAACCAGCGACAACAATAATTACAACAGTGGAGGAAATAATTCGCGCTAATAAGGAAGTGATTTAATGCAGAATCAAATTACTTAAGATCCACGTATGTCTCCGCTCCCATAGTAATATGACGTGGATTTTAACTAAGTTTGCGGCTGGCCGATTCTGAACGTATCCGCTCCGATTCCATGGTAGTGTACCCTAAATCCTTTACTGGCGCGGGTTATGCAACAAAACAAGTAAGACTAAAAGCCGGTCTACATACGGTCCGGATAACAAGCGGTTTGGCGTTGATGAGAGTCATATCTAACAAGTAGGTTTCAGTAAGAACTCGTATTTCACAACGGTGGTTGCATAGGAAACGTCACTAATGCGTCACGAGTCATCAGGCATTGTGGTAGTTAGGTCTGAACTTCGAAGACTTAAAGACCTTATAGCACCTTAATCCTAAAAATTGTCAAGAGTTATCGAGCAATGTGGTAGTCAGGTTTTCTTTGAAGACTTGAAGGCCTTTTAGCGTCTTAAACCCTAACCCTTTTAAAAAATTATGGGACAACAAGACATAATAGCGCCTTATGAATCTTATGATCCTAATATTTGTCACAAGTAATAGGGCAGTGTGGTAGTCAGGAACTTCAAAGACTTGAAGAACTAATAGCGCCTTATGAAGGAGACAGGTAGACATACAATTAAGTTGGCGTACTTGTGGCTAGTCGAGCTTTTATGCTCGTGTATGTTTGCGAAGTGAGGTAACATACTAGTGGAAAAACCCCGCCAAGCCACAACCAGGCCAACTATCGAAGTAGCCCTTTTCTCTTGTCACAATTTATTGGGCCTTGGGGTAGGTTGTAAACTTTGAAGATTCGAAGACCTAATAGCGCCTTATAATCCTAACTCTTCGGCCTTTGCCATCGCCCTCGTCGTCACTGTCGACTGATGGTTGTCTGTGGCCCAGCATGAGAGCTTGCACGTCAGGGTTCAGAGGCAGTGCGGGGAAGGAAGAGCGCCGCACCATTGGTACCGGACGAGCTCCTGTGATGAACAAGGATGGCATTAGATTTGTCGGCTTCGTCAAAAAAATGTGGTGTTAGAGTAAAAATTCACTCCATCCGCTTTAGCAGGATTGTGTCTTACATAGGAAGCCAACATTCTATGAATACAACTAAATAGTGTGGACTGAATTGGTAGTGAATTTTCACCCTAATTGTGAAGGAAGCACTATATCTGCAAAGCGCGAAAAGCACTGATCGTATACGGGAATTGCAGAATTTGCTAAGGCACAGCAAATTGGTCTACAAAGCTTACGGAGGGATTATCTGCTTATAAGCTACCCCATTTATTAACTACATTTGCTTCACTTGTTTGTAACACTCACTAACCACTAACTTATGACCGAATAGAGTTCGTATACCTACGTAGAAAACTAATAACTAAATGAGTCTAGTTCGGGAGGAAAAGATAGAAAACTAAACCTCGATTTTTATTAAAGTTTTGACACATAAAAAGTATCAAAACAACGGCTTAACGGCTGACAGTTTATCTCAACGGGCAGATATCACAACAACCATGTAAGGTAAACGTCCCTGTGTTTGACATTGACCCAATACATGGCACATTCAATCTTATGTCATAGTAAGAGAGATGACAGATGGGCGTCATCTACTGGGTGTTGAGGTGTCGAGCCTTGGTACGTTTACCTTATAATGTTTTTATTTTTCCTACAATATCATTTGCAATACGGTCCTAACAAAAATTATGACTAATTATAATCTTCTTAAGTCTATCTCTATATGGAAAACCTTTATCGTTAACTAATTCTCGTAGAACTAAGTGTGGGAATGCACCCACCACACGAGCTGTGAAAATACCTAGGAAAATACTTCTGCAGGTGTCCACACATAACTTCATTAAGGAATAATCTTAATTGAATTTAAACGCGTACGCGATTCTCATGAAGCTATGCATTATGTTATGTAATTTGCTAAGTCGGGGAACGTAGAATGCAGCGGGTAGTCTAGTATTAATTTTAATTACCTAGGCATCTTTTGTTCTCACCAAGGTTCTCATCCTATACGCTAAAATTAAATAAGGGTGCGTATAATTTGGCCTATATGATCTATAAGGACAAGCAATATGTCACTGGGTAGTAAAAGTTTTAAAACTTTTACTACGGCAGGTAGTCCCAAATTTTTGTGTGAAAAAGTTATCGCTGTATAACTTTTTCACACAAAAAATTTTTTGTTGTTTGAGTTGAAACTATTATGTAGTTTTTTTCGATACTATGTTCCTGTATCGCCTTACATATTATAAAGGTTTTGTAACTGTCGATGATTTTGTGTCATAATTTTATTTTTTATGCGTTTTCATATTATGTTTTTTATCTTGCCATACCTTTATTTTACACAGCGATTCGAGATTTCCCGCGATACAAAAAGTTGTAGAATATGAAAATAATTTCCAATGATATATGGCTTGTCGTTATTGATCCCTGCGCCAGAGTCCATACAAGTCTGCCCATCCTCCTTTTAGGGCTTTTTTTTCAAATAACAAATTAAGCTACAGCCAAGCTTTTTACAAGCTTTGATTGACTTACTTAAATTGTTTTGTTAGTGGGTAAATTTTGTAGGTTAAATCTGACCTACTTCCAGGTGGTCGGATTGGTTTAAAATTTGGTATGCATTTACGAGGTATTTTAAACATTATTATGAAATCAATTTAAACCTAATCTTGCATTGCTCCAACGCGCACCGCGCAGACACTTTCATTCGCGCGCTCACACGTAGACGCACACACGCACGCACTCACATGCACGCACACACACACATGCACGCATACACACACACACACACACACACACACACACACACACACACACACACACACACACACACTCACACACTCACTCACTCACACATACACACATCCTTATGAAATATGGTTAAAATCTATTTCATATTCTTAATTTAATTTGTAACGCATATTGTTTTCTGCTGTAACTCAGTAGTTGCGGACATCTGAGGGCAGGAGACCTGGTGACCTGACACACAGGATCTCCCTAGTTCGGGCACCAGTCTCCCCCACTCAAGTCTCCCAATTACAACTTTATTGTAATATTAAGTTCCAACATTGTACTTGGTGGTGGAGAAATCAAATAAATTTCTTATTTCTTATTATTATTTCTTATTTTAAAAATAATCGAAAGTACCTCTGTCTGTCTGTCTGTTACTACTTCACGCTTTTAACGCTGAACCTATATACATAGATGAAATTTGGTACCGTGATAGTTTCGGCCGCAGGAATAGGATAGATTTTATCTTGAAACATTGCATAGTTCCCGCGGAATAGCGATAAACGAATTCTTCTCTTTTTCTATCGACGCGGAGTCGGATTCAACTGATCGGAAAAACCTTTATCTCAACGCAATAAGAGCGAAAAAGATGCCGATCGGCTCGGCTACGTGGGCCGAATGGAGCCGAGCTGATCGACGTCTTTTTTGCTCTTATTGAGTTGACATAAAGGTTTTTCGCTCGGCTGAAGCCTATTTCGCGACCATAAATTTGGGGAGATGAGGGACTGGGATGGCCATGTCTGCCGCACGCATCTAGAGAGGTGAGTGCGGGTTACCACTCAATGGGTGCCCCATGATGGTTATCGGCGCCGCGGCAGGCCAAGGCGACGATGGCGGGATGACCTAGATACGTTCTCGAGCGACTGGTCAAACAACTCAAGTGCAGACAAGGCGAGTTGGAAGTCCAGGGGAAAGGTCTTTGCCCAGCAGTGGGACACTGAAACAGGCTATAAAAAAATTTGGGGAGACCCTTAGACGGAGTTGTGAATGTATGTTACTCTAGGATATAAACTATATGTGTGCCAAATTTCAATAGAAACTTTCGCGTTTATAATATAAGTAAGATAAGGATTAAAATGCAAATTTCTAACTTCACAAAGCAATTAGGTATCTACTTGTTGCTATACATTCAATTAACATAATAGGACCTCACAACTCGAAATCGATTGCTCAATCTAGAAGCACAATATTGCTGTTAAATTTAGCGAACTCATGCAGATTCCTTTGATTAGTCATTTGGAATATAATCACAGGGTCAGTCGATCGTGAATGGCAAATTTGCGGTTTTTTTGTTTTCTATGCTCGATGTCTATACTAATAAAATTGTAAGAAATATTGCCACGTTTGCCATGCAATTTCAAATCGTTACGTCGGTAGGTACTATTGTGCAACTGAGACGCTTACCTTCGGACCCCTTTATTCATCCAAAAATATTTCAAAATTTTGCGTAAAATATGTACCTATTTATGCTGTACCTATCTAGTATAGGTATGAAGAGATTTTTTTACATGATTTTGGATCTTTACTCGTTGAATTTGTGATTTAATTTTAACAAAATATAAGCGTTGAATTTGTGATTTAATTTTAGCAAAGTATGAAGGGTTTCATTTGAACAATTGAGTCAATGCATTATATCGTCCATTGAGTCAACGCATTATATCGTCCATTGAGTCAACGCATTATATCGTCCATTGAGTCAACGCATTATATCGTCCATTGAGTCAACGCATTATATCGTCCATTGAGTCAACGCATTATATCGTCCATTGAGTCAACGCATTATATCGTCCATTGAGTCAACGCATTATATCGTCCATTGTAAAAAGCCGTGGTGGCCTAGTGGTTTGACCTAAGGCCTCTCAAGAAGAGGGTCGCGAGTCCCGGCTCGCACCTCTGAGTTTTCGGATTTTATGTGCGAAATTACATTTGAAATTTACCATGAGCTTTACGGTGAAAGCTAGAAAACCTGCAAACAGCTGCGAAGAAATTCAATTTGTGATGGTCCCAATCCGCAATTCCGCAATGGGCCATTCTGAGAGGAGGCCTGTGTCCTGCAGTTGGACTTACATATCGCCCTTTTCCCCGCTAGCTGTCGTATGTTATAAGATATCACATGCTAGTACGACAGTTAGCGGAGAAGCGGACGATTTTGTCAAAGTTACTGATATAACTCTGAGAGTTGCCAGACTTTAGTGGCATTGGGCAGGGCCGACCGACGGCCGATGGGGCAGTAACGTTGTAGAGTGGCGACCGGGAACTCTACGACGACGAAAACGAAGACGTGGCGTGGGAAGGCTCCCAACAAGATGGAATGACGATCTAGTAAAGATCGCAAGAACCACTTGGATAAGGGCAGCGCAGGACCGATCGTTGTGGTACTCTTTGGTGGAGGCCTTTGACAGCAGTGGACGTCTTTTAGCGGATATGATGATGATTATCTAGCTAGTCGACCGGATGGCCTAGTGGTTAGAGTACCTGACTACGAAGCTTGAGGTCCCGGGTTCGATTCCCGGTAGGCAGATATTTATGTGAAAAATACGATTGTTTGTGCTCGAGTCTTGGATGTTTAATATCTATTTAAGTATGTATGTTTATCCGTTACCTTGTACCCATAACACAAGCTTTGCTTACTTTAGGGCTAGATCAATTGGTGTGAATTGTCCCGTGATATTTATTTATATATTTATTATATTGTCCAGCGTTAATTGAGCAAGAAACTTTATTTTTGTATCACATGAGAAAATCATCTGTATGCAACTATGCAACACATTAATTATAAATATCTATTTAACAAGAAAAATACATTTAAAATTAGATAAAAATTTAGAAAGGCGCAGGATAAATATTACGAAGAAGATTAAAATGACGTTAAGTTGAGTAGTTGCAATATTCTACCCATTTAATCAAATGAAACAAACGAATTGGAAATCTATCTTTTCTCTTTAAGTCAATTCAATACGAAGTTAAGATAAACGTCCCTGCGCTCGACACTGACCCAAAACATGGCAGCTTCAATCTTATGTCATAGTAAGAGAGGTGACAGATAGGTGTCATCTACTGTGCGTTGAGGTGTCGAGCATTGGTACGTTTACCTTACCTTTTCTTCCTCATATCCCTCACCTGGCCTCACTTGTTCTTATCTACCGAAAAAACTACAAAAATACGTCTAAAATTAAATTAAACTATTTTAAAAGCAGTTATTAATTTCATATCAACAATGGATTTTTCAGGGGAGTGCAGATACAATACCAGGATACAATAAAAGCAAAAAGATCAATACGTTATGTCATCAACGTATATCGCCGTCGGCTTCACTCGATATGAAAACTTAATTAACTGAATGCCGTTCAGCGAAATCATTGTTGACATTTAAAAATTTAAAACATACCTGAAAATCTTTTTCAGTCGTCAGACAGACCTTGTTTCGAAACATAGTGAATTAAACAGTGAAAGAAGAGATAGATTAGACAGTTTGAACAATATACATCAACATTCTCTTTGAACATTCAATCAAACATGCTGAAGCGCTGTTTAGATTAGATTTAGCCAATCCAATTGTTTATTAAACAACTCTAAGTGCTTTTTAAATCTTATTTCCCCATGTTTATATTTCAATTAGTGCAGGTTTTTTTGTTTCTAATTAAGTGCTTAAAAACAAACGGTTCAATAGTTTTTAAACTAGAAATGAAAGCACAGCGTTTGCACTATGTTTTCTGTGTTAACGTGGTCATAAACAATGATCTAGTGTTATAGAGGGTGCCAACAAATTAGGTAGGTATACCTACCAATATTTCTATGACTTAATCTACTCATTCATTAAAACAAGTCGCTTTTATTCTAACAACTTTTTAAAATTTGAAAAAAAAATCTCGATTTTCCATTATTAAAGCAGTAATGGATATTTTTTATGAAAAGTTTGCGTTCTTTTTTTAAATTTTGAAAAGTTGTCTGAGTGAAAGTGACTTGTTTTGATGAGTAAGTTACGCCCTGGAAATATTGGTACCGAATTTAAACTTTTTAGTTAAGTCATCAATTATCAGAATCACCAAAATTACCAATAAATAATTTTATTGATTACTGTACATTTTCATTTTCAAGAAAAGCGCTTCAGCGTACTTGCATTATTGTGTGTAAACAATGAAGATCGAGTTAAAAATATCCGTCTTAAAATAGATGAAAACATACCAAAGAGCTTAGCAACGGATTGCCTCTTCACAAGCCTAGGTTCTGTGGATTCTGTAGGCGTTGAACTATCAGGCTGGGTCTTCCTGTCTGACAAATAGGAGTTAGTGGAGTCCCCTCGGGTGTAAGGACGGCTTTGACGTCGACTAGTCTTTTCTTCATCATTGCTCGGTACAGATTCAGCAATCTGAAACAACTGCAGTCCAAATCTGCTTGACTGTCGCCTAAAATGCTTTTTATTAGCAAACTCGGCCAACGATTGTCTTCTCTCCCCGCTAGGATTCAACTTTCTCCTCTCTTTTTCTTCTTCTTTCACTTTGAGCACGTCCATAATAGCGTTTATAGCCAAAGCTACAAGGAACACCATAATTCCAATGACTGCGATTGTATGATTGCTTCCGTCAGATTCCTTCAACATTGTTTTGTTTATTTTAACATTGATTATTGGTTTTTCAGTAAACACGTCCAAGATACTGCACGCGTTGTAGAAGAATAACGGGATGAATTTTGTTATTGTATTGATAGTCACCTGTTTCTCGATAATCGGTACGTCTGGCGGGTTTATTATTTCAGGTAACTGAGCAACCACAGTTTCGATTACCTCTTCGACAGGGTCAGCTTCTTTTGTGAACCACATGTTGACACAATACAAGCAGTACAGGATCACGAACGGGATAAATATCAAGATCTTCCGATCGTTCATGTTTACATAGCAGACGCACTGGTTTGTTTTGTCTGAGAGCGTACGTGTGCTCCTGTCCGCGCACTGTATGATAATCTGGAGAAACTTGCACAGCTTTCATGTAATTCACGTCTTTCTGTTGTTTTTTTGGTTGATTTAGGAGTTTCTGTGATGCGTCGTGCCGTGTTTTGTGAGTCGACTGGTTACTACCCTCTGCGCATGTGCGAGTCTGGCCAGGGTTGACCTCGCTAGTAGTAGCTCCTGTCGGTACACAACACACACGTCGATACCACACAAACAGGGGATACCTTTGTTTTGAAATTACTTGCTTATCATTTTATGAGAGCATCATTCGACCGCGTGTGTGGTACACCAAAGTGAATATTTCACTAAGTTATATTTCCGTGGCCCAAATTGAAGTGGTCTACTGATAAGTTATTATTTCACTGTTTATCTCCTTATTGATCGCAGTTTGCATCACTCTGATAAAGGTTGTCGTAGTTAATTTAATTTAACTACGTTTGATAAAGATTAGAGGCACTCGTGATATTAAACTTGGTACTGGTGTACAAAATTAATATATTATACCACTTTACGGCTCAGAGTGTTATTTGCTTGCCACTATACATACTTAATTTAATTTTACGTGTGGGTACCTACTTAGCAGTATAATTGACACTGCCTTTTTTAAACCTCTTAACATTTTAATGAAGAAATTTAATGTAATTATTTTATAAAGGTATTTAATAGATATTACGTTACTAAATTAGCTGGAGGTGACCCAAAATTAATAAATATGAAATTAAATTAATTTCTACTCGAACATCAGCGCCATCTAGGTATGCGTATCTACAAGTATTTAAAAGTTACGCTGCATTGTAGCAACTAGCAACCACAACGCTTACTCGTAAAAATGCTCCATTTTTAGATCGCTTTACGATTATGATTATTCGTAGTTCGTAGTGTTTCGAAGCTTACGGTTACGAACCGACAATTGCTTAATTTTACAACCGTCTGCTTAGCCCACCGTACTAACAGATAAATGGGCCACGAATAAGAGGAATTTAAAATGACTAGCCTTTACCCCCGGATTCACTTGCATAAAGCATTAGATCTAGCAGTCGATTAGACTAAATTCCTATGGGAATTCCCATAAATTACACTAGTCTTCATGTACCTATATTGTATGTTCCCACGCCCTAGCAAAAATTCTTGTCCCTAGACTTGCGATTAATACTTTGAGATTTTACACGGATCCCATGCAAATATTAGGATATAAAGTACCCTAAGAGTTATTCCACAGCCCCAGCTATGTACAGTTAAGTGTAAAAATATGTACTTAATGAAAGATTCAAAAATAAGTACCATAGACTCTTATCACATAGACGCAATAAGGCCGTAGTAACATATTTTTGAGTGGTTCGAATGCTACTTATTTTTGCACTTGACCCTACATACCAAATTTCATCCCAATATTTTTTGTCGTTTTAATAACATTCCGTCCATTCATGAGTCTATTACGCGGAGAAAGTCATAGGCAAAAGCTACCTATCTAAAATACTGGTAACTATCATCTAGGCTTTATAACGGACACAAAAGAAAATAATCTTCAGTACCTACTGCTACTATTGTTTATTTTATAAAATTTCCAATACTTACATTATTTATCAAGATCGCTCCCAACATCTGGTCTGCTTTTATTAAAAGATTAAACTATAGCTTTTGCTATTTGCGGCAGATGTGGATAACCTATCTAATAAGTATTCCGCTCTAATTATATTTCCAATAACGGGAAGCAAAGGTTACGCCAACAATTACGTTTCTATGTTATGTGTGTCCTTTTCCAACTAGGTTAGTGTGATAAAGACACAATGAGAGAAAAACGAGAAGTGGATTTGTGGCGCTTTGGGGATTGGGGAATCGATCGTAATTCGTAAGAATTGGTCTAGTAGAGAAAATTATATTTTTAATCCTACTAATATAAATGAGAAAGTTTGTAAAAATATTTGGATGTTTCAATGTCTGTTAGTCAAACACGCAATAATGGTTGAACAGGCTTAAATGAAACTTGACGTACATAAAGTAGACAAAAATCTAGATTGAGATATAAGATACTCAATATCCCGGAAATGAGTTCCCGAGTGATAACATTTTAACTTTAAAGAAGACCAAACAACTGCAGCGATTCCGTCTAATTGACAGGCCCAAGGTAAATGATATTTTTATTAATACCTATCGATATCCAGACTTATGTTTAGTCATAGTACGTCTTAGACAGACTTGTATAGACCAAAATCTTGTATAAATCCGAGTTAAGTAGCTTTTAACCCAGGGTTAACTAGTGTCATAATGTAGGTATTGAACTGTCAACCCTAACCCAGAGTTAACGATTTCGTTTTTTAGCCCTAGGTCGTGCAATCAGCCCTTATTGAATAGAATGATTTTTGATGTCAATGATTTTAAACAAAAAATGCAAATGGGTACGATAGCGTTTCAACTGCTATCATATTAGTATCCTGTCATATAAAGAAATAAGCCACGGTAGGTACGGTGTGCTTGCGAGACAATTTCAATTTACTTATTAAAATTTAAAACTAACTGTTGCTCATTTCTTCAATAGGTACATGTTGCAGAAAACTTAAAAGCAGTTTAAACGGTATAAGTTTTCTGACGCTGCCCCGAAATATAATATTAATTCTAATACATAACTAAAACGCCTGCAAAAAATAAATAGCAAAAGTCAGGGATGTTGTGTAAGCATTTTTAGAGACGTATTCATTATAGGCGTTATTAATTTCACTCTTAATCAGCAGCATCAAAAGTAGCTGGCCACTTTTGTACTTTGTTGTAATAACACAATTGTTAATAAAGTATGACGTTTTGCACCTAACTGAAACTGAAAATGCGCCTGTAAGGCCTCAAGGAACTTCACAGGTAAAACTGTCAGTACATTTTAGCTAGACTTTAGCGGAACCGCCGATGTTTTTTAATTTAAAAGGTTATATTTCGATATTGCATTCCAGTTCCAGCCAGTTACAATCCAGAAAGATTTCCATTTCGCGCTTCGCCGCATTTGGCTGCGTATTAAAATATGCAGAGGGCGTTGAATTCTGTGCTTTCGAAACTGCTGACGGTGCATTTTTAGCTCGGATTTGTGGTGAGGAAATAAGGTATTTTTTAGAATGTTAGGACTTTAGCTGAGCACTTTAGCGTTTGAGTTAAAGGTTGGTTAAGTGATTTTAACTTATAAAGGCACGGCTACGACTTTGCCTAGGCACCGGCGGCGCGGTGGGCTATTATCTGTTCATTGTGCTGTCGGAACTTTTACTACACAGACTTTAATTGGCAATACACGCAATGTATTACAAAATCGTTTCCCTTGTTGCCGGTCGCATATAATGGTGTGTGTTAAGTTTCCAATCCGCACTGGGCCCGCGTGAGAGCTACGGGCTGCTGGAATGATTTCTCCCCTCCTATCCTAGGACTGACGCAGGTGGGTGTCATCTACTGGGCGTTGAGGTGTCGAGCATTGATTCATTTACCTTAAACGTTCTCATAATCTATATATTATTTAAATAATTATGTCGTCTTATGTAGGTATTAGTGTGTAGTATATGTATAAAAGGTTTATAGCGGTTCGAGTGTTACCGACGGTGCTGGCTGAAAATTAGCGCTGGGGTGGGGTGCCATAAACGCCTTAGCATTATGCCAGTGTCCGATTTACAACCGCAATGACACACTATCTTTATCCTTCGTGTTGTCATTTGTAGTAATATTGATGTGTTTTGTGTTGTTGTCACTTGGCTTGCCTTTATTTAATTTCCAACTTTAACACCATACAAAAAAAAAAAGCTATTACAAAATCTGCAAACGTGGGTAACAGTATTCTAATTTAGACGGCCGGATAGCCTTGTTGTTAGAGAACCTGACTACGAAGCTTGAGGTCCCGGGTTCGATTCCCGGTCGGGGCAGATATTTGTGTGAAAAAATACGAATGTTTGTGCTCGAGTCTTGGATGTTTAATATGTGTTTAAGTATGTATTTATCTATAAAGTATGTTTATCCGTTGTCTAGTACCCATAGTACAAGCTTTGCTTAGTTTGGGACTAGGTCAATTGGTGTGAATTGTCCCGTGATATTTATTTATTTATTTATTTAAATTAGCTTTATTTGCAGGTCGTTAAAGTTAAAAAAAAAAAAAAAATATCACGGGACAATTCACACCAATTGACCTAGTCCCAAAGTAAGCTAGGCAAAGCTTGTGTTATGGGTACTAGGCAACGGATAAACATACTTATATAGATAGATACATACTTAAATACATATTAAACACCCAAGACCCGAGAACAAACATTCGTATTTTTCATACAAATATCTGCCCCGACACGGGAATCGAACCCGGGACCTCAAGCTTCATAGTCAGGGTCTCTAACCACTAGGCCATCTGGTCGTCTAAATATGAAATGAATGGAGTTAAATATGAAATGAAGGCAAACCATCTGTCAGTGGTAAACTTTATGTAATTTTACTGTATTTTCTTTCTTTCTTTTAGATGATGACTTACAATCAAACAATTCTATTTGACAATTTGTAAACTTTGAACATAAAACTACCGCGAGACTCATTCATTGAATAGTGAAAAAATACGGATAACTCACGTGTATGATCGAGTTTAGCTCGACATGTTTCGGGCTAATCTGTAGCCACATGAAGAAGGCCCGAAGCATGTCGAGCTAAGCCCCGTTACGTGACGTGAGTTATCCGTATTTTTTCACTAAATTTGTGAACTTAATAAGCAAATTTTGTAATAATCACATACCTATTTTAAAAACTATCATCATGCACAGAATTCCAGTGATAACCGGTAGCGTTCCACCTGTTCTACTAATATTTTTTTACACATTACGAAATCATATCTGGTGCATCGCCGTGACTGAAAGTTTCATACCTACGTATAAATATCAAATATCACGGGACAATTCACACCAAGTAGGCAACGGATAAACATACTTATATAGATAGATACATACTTAAATACAGTAATATTAAACACCCAAGACCCGATAACAAACATTCGTATTTTTCATACAAATATCTGCCCCGACACGGGAATCGATTCCGGGACCTCAAGCTTCATAGTCAGGTTCTCTAACCACTAGGCCATCTGGTCGTCTAACGTATTAAATTAAATAATTCAATATTCAATAGATTTTAATTGTTTTTCGATCAGGAATGTAACAAAAAAAAACAATTTTGCTTGCGACTTTGTCCGCGCATAATTCCAAGGCGACATCCATAAATACACGCACCATAATTGGTATCAGTTAGTAAATATTATAAATCGCGTGCAAAGAAATTCAATGGTGTGTGTGAAATTCCCAACCCGAGAGGAGGCCTGCGATCTGCAGTCAGACTATGTTGGCTGGAAAGATGATGATGTTTTTCTAGCATGCAAAGTTTCCAGAAAGTACTAGAAAGGTTTGATTTTAATGTTCTACGACATGCGGGTTATTAAATATTCAACCTTTATATTGCATTCATCCATAAGTACCTACTTGTCTTATTTAGTATTTAAACAACATTCTAACCTGAAAAGGCATCATTTTTAGCTAAAACAGCTACTTTCTCGTAAATAAAGCTACCAGAACCAGAAGAAGAACCAGAGGTCATCTTCGGAGTACCGCAACCGTTCACTGTGCTACCAAATGTGTTTCGATTCATCAATATGAACCTCCGCAGAGTAAAGCCTGATTAAAAAAAAACCAGCCAAGTGCGAGTACCATTATCTATAAAAACGGCAAAAACCACGTTTGTTGTATGGGAGCCCCCCTTATATATTTCTTTTATTTTATTTTAATTATTTATTTTTAAAGTGAATAGGTATATATTAACTAAATATTCTGTGAATATTTCAAGCGTCTACCTGTTGCCGTTATCAATATCGAGCAAAAACGAGCAAAAAAATCACGTTTGTTGTATGGGAGCCCCCTTAAATATTTATTTTATTATGTATTTTAGTATCTGCTGTTATAGCGGCAACCAAAATACATCATCTGTGAAAATTTCAACTGTCTCGCTATCACGGTTCGTGAGATACAGCCTGGTGACAGACGGACAGCGAAGCCTCAGTAATGTGTCCCGTTTTTACCCTTTGGATACGGAACCCTAATAAATGATCTGGTAATGGTCGCAGGGACGACTTGGTTACGGCAGCGGTAACCTGTGAATGTGTGAAATGAATACTTACACTGTATCTTCAGTACACTGTCTATCGGAGTTACAGTGTATTGGATTCACAGGGCCACAAGATCGATCGTTGTGGAAATGAACTCTTTGGGTGAGGCTTTTGTCCAGCACTGGACGTTTTTTGGCTGTATGATCATGATGATGCAAGCATTATGATTAGCTGCCTGGCTGCCTACAAGCGAAAGAGAGAGTCTTCCCCTTACAACCTCATAAAGTATCCTTTTCAGAGTGGATTGAATATCCAGTCTGTGTTGTAAATTTCCACAAAAAACACTTTGAAGCGTTCAGTTTTTTATCAGATGTAGGCACGAGTCAGTGAATGCCGGTTGGAAGTCAATTGGAAGCATTCATTGCTATCAAAGGGAACTTATTGAATTACGAATATTATCGGAAAGCGTGCCCTCATAAACCGGATCGTGATTAAGGCTGCAGACAAATATGTTAAAGTATCGCAGATACTGAGTTAAAGATATAGTAGAACTCATAAATGTAAATTCAAGACCTAAATTAATATTATCTGATGGTTTTTGCTCGCGAAGTTGTCCGCGCAGAGAAAAAAATTATGGACAAGTACCTCTACCATGAGTAACACTAGTTTACAGTGACCGTACTCGCTAGCGACGGCGTAAATGATTTGTATGGAGAATTGTATACAGCGCCTCTAGCGGTCACTTACGGAAGTACAATTCTCCATACAAATCATTTACGCCGTCGCTAGCGAGTACGGTCACTGTAAACTAGTGTAACTCATCGTAGAGGTACCGGTCTCTAGTTATTGCCTGGGCAAAAATCTCTTTTCACTGCACCTCTAAGTATGATCCTAAAAGGTAATATCTATCAAGTACCTATCAAGTCTCCATAGCAAGTACAGCTTTAGTCAAGTAGATAAGGTTCATTTGAATCGAATATAAATATATCCCGTTTACCTATTCTTTATCCCGTGGGATTTTTCCCATAAGAACCTTCTACAAAGTTTAGAAATCTAAAAAAAAGATGAATAGAATCGGTAAATTCGTCTAGAGTTTCACGCTAATTGTAGACCGTATCACATTTTGGCAATTAATTTTCATAGATGTTAGACAAATGAATAAATAAATAATTATGAGACAATGATATGATTATGATAGTAATTGTGATCTATTTTTCATTAAACACGACAGAACGAAAAGAGAAGCTAATGCATTTGGGGTAAAAGGTTGCGTTTGTTTGTGTGTATGTCATTAATACATTTTTCTCGAAGACTATTGAACAGATTCAATGGTATAATTTAGGAGGAGAAATTTCTCAAAAACAACTATACCGATATGAAAACGGTGTTTTGCATTGCACTTTTTTTAAATGCCTATCTAATTTTGTTATTACCTACTTTTTTTTATTCTTTCATTATTACGAGCTCCTTTAAATTTCCACTTCGTATACATAATATCTTCTATTTTTTCTAATAATAATAATAATAATAATATTAGGGGACAATCTCACACAAATCGACCTAGTCCCAAACTAAGCAAAGCTTGTACAATGGGTACTAAACGACGATAGACATACATATATAGATAAATAAATACTTAAATACATAGAAAACATCCATAACTCAGGAACAAATATTCGTGCTCATCACACAAATAAATGCCCTTACCGGGATTTGAACCCAGGACCTCTTGCTTCGTAGGCAGGGTCACTACCAACTAGGCTAAAGCGGTCGTTCTTTGTTTACTTTCAATATTACAAGTGATTTTTGACCCACTAAGTATCTATTTTGTGCCGTGGTGGCCTAGTGGAAGCCGTGGTGGCCTAGTGGAAGCCGTGGTGGCCTAGTGGTTTGACCTATGGCCTCTCAAGCAGAGGGCCGTGGGTTCAAATCCCGGCTCGCACCTCTGAGTTTTTCGGAATTTATGTGCGAAATTATATTTGTAATTTACCATGAGCTTTACGGTGAAGGAAAACATCGTAAGGAAATCTGCATACACCTGCGAAGAAATTCAATGGTGTGTGTGAAGTTCCTAATCCGCACTGGACCAGCGTGGGAACTACGTCCCAAGCCCTCTCATTCGGAGAGGAGGCTTGTGCCCTGCAGTGGGACGTATATATAGGCTGGGATGATGATGACCATTTTTGTGAAGTGAGGGAACGCAGCAAGCATTCGGGGGACGCTTCACGTGTGGACGAATAAATTTAATTTCGATATTTTTTAAAAGGCAAATATAGGTAAATTAAATAGTTTTATTTTTTAATTTCTCTCCACGATTTTCCGCTCAATCTCTTTCCGAACAGGAAAGAAATCCCGTACAATTTCTGCACAGTCATGGAAAACGCTGATGACTTTCGGTACATAGCTTTATTCTGAATAGGCAATTTGTGGGTTCAACTCGTAAAGGTAGGGAGGTTTTTAGAAAGCGTTTTCAAACGAAAATGCCTAATGAACCTGAAGGGCTTTGTGATGAGATAGGCTTATAGCTGACAAAGTACGTTCACTGCGCGAACTCATGAATATTGGATTTTAGCCCGTAATACCTCACCTTAAGAACCTAAGAGATTTAACGGAGATGAATGAATTGAATCAATTTGTTAATTCTACATGCTCTTTTGATATTTTGATGTTTACTTTTTGCTCTAAATTTTGATAAAAATGCATATATTTCATAAAATTGTTTTTGTTTTACAGGAGAAAGATAAGGATTTTAGAATAACTTGGTTTCATTTGTTTTTAATACAAAATTCTATTATACAAAATTCAAGTCAACCAATGGAAGTGGGTTAGATTCAAATTCCAATAATTTGTCTCTTTATTAAGCAATTTATTGAATCAGGCGTTACTTCTCGGAGGTCTATACCTATCAATGAACTGAAACAATTAGGTACTTTGCTCACCCGCGACCTTCGCTTTGAGATCGCTGGTGAGCAAAGTAATTGTTTCAGTTCCTTTATTAAGCCTTTATAGGGCAACGATCTCAAAAAAGGCCACCGTGTAACATCACCTTTTTAAATTTTTTACTCGTACAGAATTTTTAGACCTAATGTTTGGCGATGAGGCTTGAATTGAGGATTTTTTCAGTCTTGTCCGTTAAAAGGTTAATAGGGTAAATTCAATAACAGCTTCTAAACAAGTTTTTGTAATTTTTTTATTGCAAGATCTATTGATGAATTTACTTTTTTTACTGTACTTGCAATGCTATCCAACTTACAATAAGTGCATATACCGAAATTTAAGTCAATCCGATCACTACTTAAATTTGAGTTCCCAGATTCTCCTAAAATGACCCAAACAAACAAAAAACAAATAGAGCCTCGTAAAAAGCTTGTAAAAATGTAACTCACATCAAAATCAAACTCTTTAGGGTTGCTGGCTTTAAGGGACTCGGTGATCGCCTACAATCAGATGACCTGCTTACACGTTTACCTCTCTATATCAATAAAAAAGATAGTGGAATTTTTCTGTAAGAAATAGACAGCGTTTTTATTAAATTAAATGTTTAAAATTTTACGAGTCAGTGCGTTGTTTTGGAGTAGTTTAAATACTTAAGAATTTGCGAAACCATTGCATACTTATGTAAGTTAGAAATACACAAACTACTTATTAAATATTACTGACAAGTCTACAGCGTGGTAGACTTTTGTAATAAGAATCTAAAGAAGTTTTTCTCGTAACCTGACTACCTATTTCGTTACATACATTGAAACAGGAATTTATGTGGCAGCTAAAGTACCACGTACTGTCTACAGTCTAGTAAATTTCTGAATTTACTACGTAACTTTCGCGCTGTATATACCAAAATAAAGAGAAGATAGGACAAGTTTGTATATGTTACACTCATTGTTTTATATTGTTATCAAAAAAGGTATTTTAACGGTTATTTATTTCGATGGCAATAAATTCCAAAATCTTTTGCTTGGGTTTAAAAGTACGACAAGATACTTCATACCGATCTTGAACAGCTACTTTTTTTTCAGAATTAGTTAGTTTGGCTTTTACCCATTAATCAGAAGCTATTGTTTTTGATGACTAAAAAAATTACCCTAATTTTCCATACAATTTTTTAGAGTCGCTCTTATGACACGCCACATAAACTGTACGAAAAAAGTCACCAACCTGGCCCAAAAATAAGGATATTCTGTATGAAAATTAAAAGTAATAATAAGAAGAAAACCCCAATAATTATTCGTTAAACCCATTACTTGTACTATTAATTACAACTTTACTGTAATTTATACTTGTACTATGTATTTAATTATTCTGTGCCAGAACTTACGGTACTGTGCTTCTAAATGTATACCTAAAGTATACCTAGTATAGTAAAGATATTCATAGGTATAGCTTGTCTAGTTTAAAATGACGCGCCCCACCACCGCACTCACGCACAGGATTCGAAACTCAATTCAAGCTACAATAGACTCTATTGTAGCTCAAATTGAGCTCCAAATCCCGTGCGCAAACGCGGTGGTGGGGCGCGTCATTTCAAACAAGACAAGCTCTACCTAAACTAGTTATTATAAATCCCTTTGAACGTTTCTTGAGTCTTCATTTCATAAAATATTGATTCATGTCAATCAATTCAATCACAATTTCTCTGATATCCCGGAAACTGTTTTGAATAGCCAATCGGGTGGGATTGCCCGTTTTTCCCGTTTTGGGCGGAACGCGACTTTAATGAAGTTATGAGCGTGGATTGACTCCGATGATATTACGCTTTGCTCGATTTTCCTGTTATTGAATCCACAGCCAATTTCAGTTAGTGGATTTCGAAAGCTGAATGCATTTTTTTGGTAAGTCACGTAAAATAAATAAGTATCTATGTTAAAAAGGATTCGAGAAGCTGCTGGACTCAAGTCAAGTTAGGAAAAACAACTTCTTTAGTGCCACGTACTGCCAATAAAAATTAATTGATTGGGGTCGCTAAGTTGGAACTAGACTTAGCACCCTCACTCAATACGGTAGTAAAGTAAGCCGATAGGTAGATATGGGTTTAATTCTGGATTTGCGCATTCAAAAACTATTTCGTTTTTAAAGTTCGTAAGTCCTAGAGAGTACTTTATAAATTATAAATAAATTATGAGAATGAAATGTCTAATTACTACGTGGAGTACAAATTTTTTAACGAAATAAGGACTCTAAATATATTCGTATAATTTTCAAAATCACATAGATGTGAATTCTTAGCTCTGTTTGTAGTGCTGTGTCTGTTATAAAAGATCGGAACTTAGAAGGTTAAATTAATCACAGATTGAACGTTCCTAACCTGGCAGTTTATATACCATTTTTTTTATAACTTGCCGTGTTAGTGTGTCTTGCAAGTCGCATTTCACCCAGTTCTAGCGATCGGATTGAAATTTTTGGGGTTGAAATCGCTCGCGTCCGTAAATAGCTGCTATAATACCTGCTTCTGTCATAGTTTTAAGTATTAACCAATTTAAAAAGGCATTGACATCAATTTTAACCGAGAAGTGCTTTTATTCAATTAATGATATCTTTAATGAATATGTTTAGTGTATCTAGGCGTTAAATATAATCTATTTTGACATATTTTATCATCTTTATTATTGTTTTATTTTTAATGGGCATTATTGTTTTAACTTTTTTTATATTTATATGGACTGTATTACTTCTATTCTGTATGAATTATTTATGACAGAGTTACCTTAATAGCCTAAGTAGGTTTTTTTTTTTTTGTACCTTCGACACGCCTCGAGGCCCTTATACAACTAATACCATACATTCCAGTTCTCGCTTTTATTCCTCTCGCACTTTCATTCAACATACTTTTTCTTTCTAACATCCATCATCTATTATTACCATTTACGGGTGGGACTCCCGCCTGACTAGCTAACTAAAGTATTCTCTTATAACTTTTGGGAAAATAATTTACCCAAGGGATCTTTTAATTGTAAATTAAACAAAAAGAAAATTTTTCAAATACTACATAGCTTTACTTATTTCTAGTATACAGTATTTGGACCCGGTGTATTATACATCTCATAGGAACTTATTTCTAACTTACCATCTAACAATATTTTCCTTACTATCAAAATGCTACTTATCTTAATTTGTACATCTGACTATAGGTAACCTATGCTTAATACCATAAGCATAGTACTATGCTGATGATACTATGCATATGCTTCATCATATACCATAAGCATAGTATCATTTCCGTGTTTTGTTTCTTGCAATTACCTTTACCGCAATATCTTCACAATACCGCAGGAACCTGTCCCTATGCTTGCTTGACATAAGTTCCCTTATAACACTACCTTCAAGTTTTATGCCGAGTTCGATCTCTAACTGTATCCTAACATTGCTGAAGACTGGGCACTCCAACAATATATGTGGCACCGATTCACTGAGGTGGGATCACATATACACGACGGGTTATCCTTACATTTGAATCTATTCAAATATTCAGAAAACCCGCCGTGTCCCGTCATGATTTGTGTCCTGATGTTTGTTATTTCGAGCAGCCTAAGCAGGTTATCCTCGAGACCCTTAATACCCATGACCCCTGACGACCCTTCGTGACCCCTGGGTGGTGCTAAATGAGCGATACAACTCCGGTGGTAGGCTTCGGCCTTGGCTGGTCACCATTATATAGGTTGAGCCAGGTCGCCAAGCGATTCTCGTCGTGTTTCGGCCTGTTGCCTATAGATGCCATTCTGTTGTGCAGCGCGCGCGTACCGGTTACAGTGCCCCGTATTTGTTGTACGGTTTGCATTGCACTGCTTGGGGACGCGCGCAACACCGCGCTCAACTGCCGTCTTCCTGCTTATTCCCCTAAATTAAAGTCTAGGGTAAATGAGCCTATGCTCTATATTTCCTAGTAAATGGCAAGCGTGCTAGCCATTGTAGGCCTCATCTTCGCTTTCCATCAGGCGTGATTGTGGTCAAACGCAAGCCTAAGTTGTATAAAAAAATTAACTAAAATTTGGTATTGTGATGTGTATAGTTTGGGTAACAACGCACGTCCACTCAACAAAAAGTACCTACCTAGATACAGTTAGCAAAAAGCTTTTATGAAAAAAAACGTATTACTTACCTATTAACTAAAACTTTGTCGATAAATTTTCCTCATTTCATTTGATTATTAAAGGTAACATTCCACAGCCATATTTTCTCATACCCAGGGGTGGCATGAGCAGGCAATCTGCAGTTAATTTGTCTATAATCCGCTAGATGGCAGTAGACGGGATGTTGGGTATCGCAGACTTAATTACGAGATTGGAACTAATCCCTTGCGTCAGGCACTTAGGGGTGATCAAACTCTAACGTTATTTGTGGTGACGCCGTCTATATTAACTAATAAGGGCCATGTTTTGCAAGTTTCAGTTCATCATCATCATCATCATCATTATTTTACCGTAGGACGTTTACTGCTGGACATACACCTCATTGATATCCAATCATTACGGTTGAAAGCTGCTTGCATCCACCCAAAACCTGCGGCCTTTACCAGACCGTCCGTCCACCTTGTTGGTGTACCTACAGTTTAGTGTAGCGATGGGCGTTAAATGAACGGACTAGTAAACTGAACGGTCCATGTAGAATCAACTTTTGGATGGTGCACCGACCGAGCGTCGACTAGTTGAATTCTTAGACGACTAAACTAAGAGATCACAAACGTTCACGGAACGTGAACGCGATGTCCACACAAAATCATAGTCGGTTAATACAGTTGATTCATTCTACCAAACAAATTTGAACTATGTTCCGTATGATATAGAGTTCATAATTTGAATAAGAGTTGTACTGTAGACTGTAGACTACTGCAGTCACAGACTGGTGATTTGTAGAAATCGACGTGCCGTTTAGTTGAACATCGACGTAACGCAGACATCACGTCGACTAGTCGACGAATTCAACTAGTCTATGGACTAGTCGATGAACGTAAATAAGCAGTCTAGTTGCGTTAACGATACGATCGAGGACGAAATGTCGCTAGTTAAGGGGTTCCAAATATCATCTATCGGAACCCAAGCCAACCTCACCGCCCGTGGTACTCCTTACCCTACAACAGAGGAGGCTCGGGCGCTCCACTCACCAACCCGCACTAGACCAGCGTGGTGGTTACGGTCAGCGTTGCCAGACGTCCCGATTTTGGCAGGGTCCCGATTTTTGGCCAAAAGTTCCGCTAAAAGTTCCGCGCAGGATAGGCTCAGTCCCACTTTTCTGGGATTGCTCGATTGTGCTACGATGTATGGGTAACATAACATATTTTACCGGTCTGTTTGGCGAAATGATGATAATGATGTATTTTTCTGTGGCTTGTTTGGGTATCCAATGTCATATAAATAAAAGTAATTTGGAATTGAAACAAAAGGATGAAAATTTAAAAACCCTTAAATTAATACGTTTTATAATGTGTCCCGCTTTCTACGAAAGAATCCCGCTTTTTTACTAAAGAAGTTTTAGAATTGGTTGAGGCCTATGTTCAGCAGTGGACGTCTTTCGGCTGAAACGATGATGATGATGATGAAGTTTAAGAATCCCGTTTTGCCCGAAAAATAATCTGGCAACGCTGGTTTGGTGCAAACAAATTATTTCTCAAGTATTAAAAATACTTCATAAAAGGTATTAAAAGCAACTCTAAACTTAGTACCTAAATAATTATGTACAACGAAAGCGAGCGAGTAACTACTTAACACCGACATGATTGTGAGTGCTATAGTTTACGCCTTCCGTATGAATTTATTAATGAGTTCGCGTGATACGGGGACGTAATGTTACGTTACTAACGCAGCGTTTACTCACGCCTTATAAATTATCTTTAGTGTATTTATATACTTACTAGCTAGCCTGCGACACCGTCTGCAAAGAATTCTAAGTCTAATTTATTGAATCAGGCATTACTTTGCGTAGGTCCATATAAATGAACTGAAACAATTACTTTGCTCACCCGCGACCAACCTTAAAACTTAAGGTCGCGGGTGAGCAAAGTAATTGTTTCAGTACAATAATTAATTCTATATCTGTTAACAAAACACGTACCGTAAGGTCGGCGTGCTTTGACTCAATGGAGGTTAATGCTGGCTTATATATAAAAAACACATAATAATATGGAAGGGTCTAACAAAAATCATTAAAACGTAGACATTCAGCTAAACCCAACCATATGGCAATGTGCTATAATTTCAATACGATAATAAAACCTGAGGCCTTATTGTCTAACGCATTCGGAAACACAGTCGTTTTTACCACTCTTTCTGTAGCACGGTAATAAGACGTCGGTAGAAAGAGACAGAGAATACTATCGCGAGCGCCCTCTGCTCTGCGCCAACGTAACCCAACTTTACAGTATCTAAAAGGTTTGCTCCATCCACAGCCTTACCCGCCCGTTCAATTTTCTGACTTGCACCAACCCCCAAAGTGAAATTATTAACTCAATTATACATAATAGCATTTCCGTAATGGCTTGAACTTATTTATTCATTCGCCGGGCGTCATGATGTGGGATTGTACAAAAAAGTTTTTCACTTGTTTCTGTTCGCAGAGTTCAGTCCATGGCGTTAAGTATTTTATTAAGGATAAGAAAATTGTTTCAAGGTAAAACAGTAGCCAAAATATATTTCCGTTTTTACACAAAAGTTGGTGAAAAGTAGCGAAATCTGAGAAACGGCCAATCCTGAGAGGTCGATAGGAGAAAAAGAGTAATTTTGGTTAATATTTGGCCCGAGTGGAATTTTATATGAGTTAGACTTACTGTTACTAAGTCAAATTGAACAAAACAGAAAGAAAGTGAGTAAGTAATTGGAATTACGACTCTGACAATATTTTTAATGGCACAAGTCAAATACAAATACAATACTCATATTCTTTATATCCATCCCATCCACATACACAAGCTTAATTTTTGTTAGATTTCGCTACTTTTTATTGACAAATTCCCTAATTTATAAAAAAATTACGCAAACTTTTATGACAAATGATGTTAATCTAGAAATTGGCACATCAAATCTTGCATGCAAATTACATCAACTTCTGATGTTACAATTACAATTGACATAAAATTTGGTACGGATATGTAAATAGTGTGACTTACCATGCAAGATTCAACAAAAAGTAGGTACAGTACCTAAGTAAAAAAGCTAGTAGGTATCAAAAATTGTTTTTTTTTTTGAACTTATTTACTCACTTTTATTTTTCATTTGATATTTTTATTGAACTTTATTCAGATGTTTGCTTTTTTATGTTTTTACATAAAGTTACAATTTGTAATAATAATCTAATCTAATTATCTTGTTGCTCAACAACACAAATGCAAGACAGTACGTCCGGTATAAATTATGCATTATTAAAAATCGTAACTGTCTCGAGAACATATTGGGAAATTTCTTGTATCCTATCGTTTGGATTCATGTGTAGGTAGGGTACCAGTGAATGAACACTTAAGGAAATTTTCGACTTTGAAAATTAATTTTAGGCAGTTGGGCACAGTTTATTTAAAATATTACTTTTTGTATAGCACAACCAACCACTCTAGTTGGCTAACATCATCATTATTCAACAGTATTACTGCACAGTTTGAAGAGATACCTATCACTATTTAAGTGAAAAAATGGAAAATCACCAGTGAATGAACGCAAAATTCTAGTGAATGAACAAATTAAACCAGTGAATGAAAAAATTTGAATATGATGTTTTGTTATAATATAAATATACAAAAGCGAAGTTACAACTACATTCAATACACCTATTTGGTCGATTCCATATTCTAAAACAATTAAAATACAAAAATAAGAGTATTGTTCTTTCACTAGATCTTGGAAACTAGTAAATGAACTAGCTATAAGTGACATAGTTCATTCACTGGAAAACTTGAACCAGTTAATGAACCTATATTTTACGTTTGTTCCAATACTGGCCTTTCGGTAGATAATATATTTGGATCAATGTCACTGAAAACGAAATTTTAATATGACTACTAGAAGGAAAGATATTGCACAAATAGAAAATCCTGCAGTCCCAGTGAATGAACACCCCCGTTCATTCACTGGATTTAGGCGATTTTGGATTCCAGTAAAAAAACACTGGATTCTACTGGATTAAAAGGTATTGTTTGTAAATAAATTACATTAAACTATATATGAATAGCACTAACAGGTCTTTAAAGCTTAAAAAAACCATACCCAATGAATGACAGATGGCGGGGACAAATGCAGTAACACATCAGAAGTATAGTATAGCTTTCGTTCTTCCTTAATACTGCTCCATAGAAAAAATGTACAGTCAACAGCATAAATAAGTGGTAATTTCTGTACCTTGTCGTTTTCAATCGTTTGACAATTTTGTATGACATTTCAAACATGACGTTAAAGTGACAAGGTACATAAATGATCACTTATTTATGCTGTTGACTATACAACATACGTACGTCCACTTTACATCGTCGCCATTTCAAAACTGTTGCTTAGGAGTCGAAGCAAATTTACCAGAACCTGACAAATAAAGGTGCTTGTCGAAAAAAAAATACGAGGCGTGGTAGAAATGTACCAAATTCTTATTATTTCAAAAATTATCGTTTTGTTCATTCACTGGTACTGTTCATTCACTGGTACGCTTACCCTATATGGTTAAGTATGCGTCCCGGATCCCGGATTGACGAGGTCCCGGGTTCGATTTCCGGCTCCAGCCTTTCTTTCCTAGTTTTTTTAATGTGTTCTAGTTACGACCTAATTCAGAAAATCTTAACGGCAACCCGTAAAAATAAAAACGAAAAGGAAAAATAACGAGCTTGTTAGTGATCTTAAATTAATTCACAAACAAATTACAAGGCATTGACCAAAGTTCAATTGTTCTTCAAAATATATCGTCAAAGGTACCCAAGAATTTTATATTAACAATTAACAACGAACTCTAGATGAACTCTGAAAACGTTATGAAGGTCAATGACATGTTGGTACCAATTACAGCCAGAATTCAAAGGCGTACTAACAAAGCTTTTACACAAAGGGGACTATTTGAGGTCAATTCATAATTAACGACGGTATTGATAACCGAAGGTATTTTGTGTTTTGATTTGAAAGAATCAATAGTGATTAAAATGTCAAGGTTCCCGCCAATAGTCCAGTTATGTCAAAGGTTATGTCTTTGAACACAAAAATCAGGGAACTAAATTATAGGTGAAAAACTTAACTAAGTGACCTGTTGTATAATGTATAGATAGTACAATACGTTTACTTTTAGTTTACCACTGACAGAGGCTTGCCTTCATTTCATTTCTAACTTTAACACCATACAAATAAAGTAGCTATTACAAAATCTGAAAACGTGGGTAACAGTATTCTAAAATTGGCTTTATTTGTAGGTCGTTAAAGTTGAATATGAAATGAAGGCAAACCATCTGTCAGTGGTAAAATTTATGTAATTTAACTGAAGTAACGTGTCCGAGTAAACAAATAGATGTTCCAAATTTTAAAAATAACTTAAGGTCCATAACAATTTTGTGCACTACTACAACATACAACAGTTCCTTTACTTAAGTTTTTCACCTATTCCTACCTATCCTGTGCAATACGAGGAATAATAATAATATACGCAATAGTTCAACAATAAATCAAAATTTAACCACCCACTTCGTTGTCGTTACTAATCGGATTTAAAATCAAAATCAAAACGTTTATACTGCAAGTAGGCCGCAAAGGGCTTTTTTACATGTCACTTTTTTAAAACTACCAGCGCTTTCGTAAGAACCATCATTACCAAGAAGAATGCGGCGTTCTTGGCAGAAATTGATTGACTTGAAATTATGGTATACTTACCAATTCAATGGCGTGTGTGTGAAGTTCCCGATCCGCACTACGGCTCAATCTGAGAGAACGCATGTGCCCTGCAGTGGGACTTATATAGACCGATTGACGATTAAAAAACTTTGTTCTAGATGCTATTGGTGCTTAATGCTCATGTTTTCTGTCTACTGCTGCGTGCAGTTCACTCTGATGCTGTCCAGTCGGTACCTGGAGATCCCTATCCGAATGACCATTAAAAACAAGCAAGCGCTCTCGGAAGATCTTCCACTGCCAGCAATTACCTTTTGTACTGAAAAACCTTCCACCGACGTGTGGTATGAAAAGTTTTTGGACAACATGTAAGTGCCTATTTACTTAAATAAATCTCATGCAATGCTGGTAATTTTATTACGTTCAATACATCAATCTTTCCTACCCTAGTTACTAATATTATAAACTAGGTAGCTGATGCTCGCGGCTTGCGCCTCCGCTTGAATAGATTAAAACGTGTTTTCCTGTTGGAATGAGATATTTTCCCGTAGTAAAAAGTAGCCTATGTCACCAATGATATTTTAAGTGTAGATACGTTATATGCTCACATGGTGATTTACTTACATTTTATTACATTGACAGACGGTATATAAGAGAGATGGCTTCATTAAGACGATATGAAGAAAAAAGACAAAGATAGTTTATCACTTACGCGCAAGTGTAAGCAAACGTCACAATCCGACTGATTCCAATGGTCACAATTAGGACCATTTCGCGGCACACGTTTTGGTGCGTTGGTGGCGTATCTACCTCTTTTTTGTATATAATATCATTGTATGTCACACTCCAAGCCCTTCGAATAAGTCCATACAAAAAAAATCACGGCAATCCGTCGCTCCGTTTTGACGTGAAAGAAGGACAAACAAACAAATACACTTTCACATTTGTATGGATGATAAAGCTTATGAAGATGTTTGGATGTTGTCAGTTAATCACGACGTAATAACGCTTGAATGTTGGCGTACAGATAGACAAAGATCTGGTTTAAAACAAAGGATACGTAAAATCCCGGTAATGCGTATCCCTGGGATAATATTTTTATTTTAAATCAGTATAGCACGCACTCACACAAGCACGCATGCACTCAGGCATGCACGCAAGCACGCACACACACACGTATACATTCTCACAAAACACAAACATATATAGTATGTTCCAGTTAAAATGACGAAAATGCACTGGGATTTTACAACTTCTTTTGTTGCTGAATATAAAAGGAAAAGATAACAATGAGACGTAATAAAACTGACCAAAGTATGCCCTACCGACCGATACACCTGCATAATTGTTTTACAACCCCACTTGAAGATAAGATAACAATTAAAAAATAGATGTTGGTTTTAAGTACTTTTCGTCATTTTAACTGGAACATACTATACAATATTAGTAGGAAAACAACCTACTGTGAGTCTTGTGCGTTCCTGTGGGTAATATTTTTCATTTAAACAAATATAACAAACACACATACACGCACGTACGCACACACGCATGCATACATTCTCACAAACTTGCGCATCTATTATACATACATATTAGTAGGAAAACTCTTCTTCTGATGCTTGTGTGTTCCAGAACGTTGCCGCTTGGCTATACGCGGGATTCAGTTCTGGATGCCATGCGATATGCTATCGATGACATGTCTCTCCGTTTTCAAATGTACCCAAAAGAAATGAACACGACACTACTGACCATGGTAGATCATGTTTTGCAGTTTAATCACATCAAGGTATTTTTTTTTCTAAATATCAAACGCTTTAACCTTCGAAATTGAATCAGTAACGATTTGACTGTACTCGTATGTGTATGAATTTTAACCTTTATTATACAAAAATATACTATTAATATAAATACACGAGAAAAAGAGCAGAAAATTAATTGTACATAAAAATCCAAACTAAAACTAATGGCCGAGGGGGGTAAAAGGTTCTCGAATGGCGTTCACTGACTAGGAGCCATTGTAGGTAGGCCTCCAATAAGATGGAATGACGACCTGGTTAAGCTTCGAGAATAAATAAATAAAATAATAAATCTTCATTAAATTTTACATTTAAGTACAATTAGGTACTTAACTTATTCTTTGGATGCGAATTGCGCAGGAGCGGTCTGTTTGGCGAACCTTGGGGAGAACTAAGTTCACAAATGGACTCTGAAATGATGATGATGGTGATGACCGCAAAACCAGAATACAATCAAATTTTAATGGTAAGATTAAACTGACCAAGTGATAACTGGGCTATTCCCAGCTATCCGCGCTACAGGTAAGAAAGGAAAATAATCGTAATAGTTCGTACTGAATGAATACGCAGCATCTCGCACCCGTGGCAATAAGTACGCGTACTACTGGGATTTTTTCCCAGTCATTCACACTGTGGACTAGTAAGACAACAAAAGTTTATTTTTGCAGCCTCGTGACTTCATGTCCCAAGTGTCAGTTCCATGCGACGTGCTTCTGAGCCGCTGCCAGTTGCGAGGTGAAGTGTTGCCATGTGGGGATATCTTTACTCGTGTAAGGGGCCAGTGTTGCCGCTTCATCGATAAGTAAGTCGAGGCTTGAAGAACTCTTCGAAACCCACTATCAATTAATTATATTGCAATTTTTAATTTATTTTATTTATTTAAAATTAATAAGACAACAAAAGGTCCAAGAGTTAAGTTATTATTGTTTTAAGCTTTCGGGATTTTCGCTCATAGTTATTTTTAACTCCTGACACAAAAAGAGGGATAGTTTAACCGCTATGTGTGTGTGTGTGTGTGTGTCTGTCTGTCTGCGTGTCTATCTGTGGCATTATACTAATAGCTTAACCGGGTGAACAGATTCAGACGCGGTTTTTTTTTATTTCAAAGAAGGTTTCTTGGTGCTGGTTCTTAGACATGTTTCATCAAAATCGATTCAACTGTTTCAAAGTTTTGAGCTCTTTTGTTAGCTGCGGAAGAGATCTTAGACGCATAATGGGCATTTACTTTATTTTCAAACATATATGTGTGACCTAATTTGGTTGGGGTTTTTAAAATTTTCAATTTATAGTTATTTATTACAATCGGGGCTTAAGCGCGATAATATTATATATTGCCAAAATTACCTTGACGTTTTGAACACTTTAGAGCGGTCACAAGTATATGAGTAGACTATATTTTTTTTTAATAATATTTCCCGGGTGTAATAAACAACAACTATTTTGAATATTGTTGAGTGGCGAATTTCAACATCAATGTCATGGAGCAAGGTGTTAGGTATTTTTTATGACCACCCTGGAAGTCTTGCTTTTATATAACTACTTACAATAGTTAATAATTTTCTATGAAACATTATTAATAAGAGTTGAATGAAACATGAAATAAAAAATAACGATATATAATTCTATAGAATAAACAAATCATGAAATAATTATTCTACAATTTAATAATCGGCGATTTAAAAAAACATGATTTAACCGTTCGATGGCATGAACTATGAACTAATTATCGATGAAAAGATTGTCTACAATTACAATTCAAGGGTAAACCATTTTAAATATATGTTCGTACTTTTTAATTTGGCAAATTACATAATTCCTTCGGAATAGCGATAAACGCGTTATCAGATGGTTACAACTAGTGGAACCATAGAGTTCTTCGATGCTATCTCTTTCTTTTTTAGTGCTGAAGATTTTCGAAGCTCGGGCGATGTATTTGGAAACAATCTCAAAGTAGTATCAACCCTGGATTATGGTTTTGCTTACTTCATGGTACACAATGCTAATTCAGAGCCAACGATAGACCAGTCCTATTTCTTCGTGGCAAATGGATACTATTTGGTGTTTCTTATAGAGCCATCCCAAATATTAAAGTCCAAAGAAGTGCATAGAGCTGAGAAAAAGTAAGTTATGTGAAGAAATGCCACAGAACTAACACGAGGAATAGAAATGTCACACGAGATATTTGGCTAGACAGCCATAATTATGTTCATTTCTATAGCGGGGTTAGGCTCGTGAAACTCATTTTTCCCAAAATGTGCACTTTCTCTAAAGGTGGAATTCTGTAGAAGAATTTTATTATGTTCGCGGAAAGTGCACTATATCATACATAATGTACACTTCCCAATGGGTACACTTTCTCAGATTGAGCATTTTCTCAGATGGCACTGTTTCCCAGAAAGTACACATTTCCAAAAAGCTGTGCTTGTACGAAATATAATATTATATTAAAGATGACATTTGTATCCCTCTTAACCTTATCAACGCCAACGAGGGATATATATGCGTCACAAAATACAACGTCAAAGTGATCTTCACGCAATGACATAAGGTTCAAAGTAGCTTTACGTTTCTCATAGGCTTGGCGTTGAAAAAGTTAATAATAGTTCTGTGATAAAAATCTACCTAAATATACATATAAAAATGAATCCTTATTTTCCTTGGTCACAACTTGAGAATGACTACCAATATCATTCATCTTTTTTAGGGTTCCGTAGTCAACTAGGAACACTTATAGTTTCGCCATGTCTGTCCGTCTGTCTGTCTGTCCATCCGCGGCTAAGCTCAGAGACTGTTAGTACTAGAAAGCTGTATTTTTTTTATGAAAGTTTCTAATAAAATATACTATTTACAAGGTTCTTACAAAACAAAAATCCTACAGGACAAGAAATCAACGGGATTAACGGGATATTATATTGGATTCAAATAAACGTTATCTCTGTAACTCTAGGTGTAGCTGTTATATAAACTAATTTTATTGGTACTTGGCAGATATCATCATCATTTGGATTTGGATCATAGAGGTGTAGTGAGAAGGATTTTTGGAATTTCCCGCGAAATATTTATTTATTTAATAGACACACCAACAAAGTACAGAGCAATTACATTAACCAATTAAAATTTATAAGTAACACGCCTAGCCCGTACCTCAATGACAGGCATGCATCAACATTCACTATGAGAAAAAATAGATAAACATCACATCACAATAACAATAAGTACGCCACTAAAACTAAAAAAAAAAAAAAAAAAACAAAATTTACAAAGAGATAAGTTAAACGTCGCCGTGCTCGACACCGGTCGACGATATGGTTGGCACTTTCAATCTTATGTCATAGTAAGAGAGGTGATAGATGGGTGTCATCCACAAGGCGTTGAGGTATCGAGCATTAGGTAGAACGCTCACCCAAAACAAACTATGAAATTCCGTCACCTGACGCTTTGATTGGTAGTAGCATTTTACGCCTCCAACTAGTAATGCTATCGGAATAGACATCAAGGTTGTATTTTTTCTGATATTCATTGTAACGTGTTTGGATCCTGCGCATGGTAGAAAATTTACCTAAATTTGACTTCATCAATTTAGGCTTAAAGGTAGTGACTCGTGACGGTCAAGCATTGGTTCTCGGGACAACAAAACTTAGGCTTTTCAGGATACCACTTTCATGGATATCACCATTGACTACTTTATGAAGCAGAGCAAGATCCAGGTATTCCCTTCTTAGCTGAAGAGAACGCATCCCGAAATACTCCAGCCTGCCAACATAACTTGTGCGCTTACCAATGCCTTTAGTGTTATCTCTAAAAGCCATGTACCGCGTAAAAGAGCGCTGTATCTTTTCTAGGCGATCAATATGGACCTGGTATGAAGAATTCCACACTTGACTGCAGTACTCAAGGCGTGAACGTACGAAAGTATTGTAAAGCGTTTCAAGTGTCTTAGTGTGCTTGAAGTTCTTAGCTACCCTCTTGACGAATCCTAACATTTTAAAACAGCCCCTGACTACACCATCTATATGATCAATAAAGCTTAGTTTACTGTCGAGAATTACTCCCAGATCCCTAATAGTGCAAACTTCATCCAGCTAAACACCTTCAATTTCATAACTACTGTTGATTATGTTTTTATTACGAGTGAACTTAATATGTTGGCATTTAGATACATTAAGGACCATACCATTAGACGCACACCACCCACTGATACTATCCAAGTCTATCTGAAGCAGTTCCACATCACTAATACTCTTAACTTCTTTATAAAGTTTTAAATCGTCAGCATATAATAAGACTTCAATAACTTACTTACTACTAACTAACTTAAGACTTCTTCTTCTTTTCGTGATTCTTAATGACGTCACCAATGTCATTAACAAATAAAACGAAGAGTAGCGGGCCCAGGTGCGATCCTTGTGGGACCCCTGATGTAGTTGGATAATATGCCGACATAAACCCATCCTTTACAACCCTTTGCCTCCTGTCAGTGAGGTATGATCTAAGCTAAGCCAACATTTCACCAGAAACATTGAAATCACGAAGGAGCTTGTTCAACAGTATGTTATGGTCAACTTTATCAAATGCACTGGTGAAATCCATGTAAATGGCATCAACCTGCACTCTACAATCAACCGAGACCGCCAAATCATTGACGTAGTTAATTAAGTAAGATGTTGTGGACTTACGTGGCATAAACCCGTGTTGCAATGGTGAGACTTGTTCTTTTACGAGCCAAGCTAGTCTAGGGTAAATCAGACACTCAAATAGATAAGGTAGAGATTGGAATGGGGTTGTTAACAAAAAAATAATTAAACTCAGGCTACAAATGAAACCCCGCTCGGACGTTTCCCGGACGCTCTCTAAACTAGGACAAATCCAGGAAAACCCGGACGTATGGTAGCCCTACTTAGAATTAAATAAATAGTGAGTTGAGTTGGCAAACAGTGACGTCAAAGCTTGCTATTGCCAAATAAAATATATCGTGTTTTGATAGCTCGTTTTACTAGCGTATAATGCAAAGTATGTAAATCAATTGGAAGTGTCATCATCATCATCATCATCATTTCAGCCGTAGGACGTCCACTGTTGGACACAGGCCTCCCTCATTGACGCCCAATCATTACCGTTGGAAGCAACTTGCATCCACCCTGAACCTGCGGCCTTCACCAAATGGTTGGTAGTGTGGACTTCCCAATTTATAAATACTTTTTTGTGTCTAGCCTACCAAGACACTTTGGCCCTATCTAGGAAACTAGAGTCAAAACAATTATTAAAAAGAAACGGATTTCCTTTTCAGAGAAGATTGTGTTCATCCCGAAGAGCTTAGACTGCGATATTTTGAAGAATATGATACCTTCAATTGCGCTGCCGAACTGGCTATTAATATGAGTTTGGCCCTATGCGATTGTGTGGCCACATACTACCCTGTACCAGATGAAATAACGTGCAACTTCACGAAATTTAATTGTATACAAAAATATACCGGTAAGTTCCGTAATGAAACCTTTAAATTGGCCTGTTTCACGACCGGAGCGTCAAACTAGATTACCTACGAAGCTTGATGCTTGTTTTAACCTATTCTAAATAGATGATACAATCATAAAAAATAGATTTTATATTGACACCATTTTGGCCGTCAAATTTTTATAAGTCCTCGGACCCTTGTAATCGACTAACTTTTGAGCCCGTTATCTTGGTAATTTTGCAAAAAGAAAACTTTAGGTACTTTGCAAAATTATTGTCCCCTAATATATATATATATTATAGCTTTGTTAGACCCTTCTATATGTGTTTTCCATAGGGGCCAAAGTATCCGGACCTTACGGTATTTTAAAAGCTTTTTATAAACTTGCAATGTATGTATGTATGTAAGTAATTTGACCCACTTCCGTGGTCGGATCAACTTGAAATTTGGTATACTTATGTAGGTTGGATGACAATGCAAGTGCAGTCAACAAAAAGTACAGTCAGCGAAAAAGCTTGCATTGAAAATGAAATTTTTAACAAAAACTTGTTTATTTTTCAGTTATCAACAAGAGGATTTTCCCTTACCCATCTGCAAGCATTGAAAATTACATACTAGATGCAGCCAAACGAAAGGGCATAAAAATGTGGGATCAGTGTTTCGAACGTTGCGAGTATACGACTTACAATTTCAACTTTAGACCAAGAGACCTGTTTCCTTTTCAAGATATTTCAGGATTTGTGTAAGCTCTGGTAACCATTGGTGCACTTACTATGTACAGTCAAGGAATTTAATTCCCTATCCTTTTCGTAAAAATGTCGTGTAATATTCACAATGTATTAAGGCACACGGCGGCCACGACGTACACAATACGCGTTCTTGAATCTACATAAGCACGACGACGTCTGTACACGCGTACGCCTACATACATCGCGCGCGCACCCGACTGGATTCCGGCGGTTCCGGCAATCTGCGCCTTGAGGGGTGGGGTAACTCGAATCGGTGCGGGGCGGAGCGTGGCCATTCTGTACGTTACTACTATTATATATTCTGTGATTAAAGTCGAAATGTAAATTTTTTGGAACACGTAAAACAACATTGTTGCTAGCTCTTATGGTGACAGTTTGCCATACGATATTCAAACTTAGGTGGGTAGGAAATTCAATTCCTTGACTGTACATGCAACTCGGGCACGAGTCCTACTCGCACTTGACTGGTTTTTTATTTTGACATAAATTATTTTAAAAGTGACGCTCTAAGCTCTTTGATGTTTTTGGTATATGATGATGATGACAGTTTCAATGAGTTGTTGTTATTTCAGAAACGACATGGATCCTAAAAATGAGTACGTGATACATTTCAGTTACCAATCACAGTTCTATACGGTAAAAGAATTTGTCCTCGTAAGTGATTGGATAAACTTATTGAGTACGTACATTAGTTTAGCGTATTTTTACTTTAGTAATTGCATAATTCTCAAAAATAGAAAATCGTTGTTTACGATATGAGAGCGGAAAGTAGGTATTAATCTCCAGCGAGTATCGAATTGGGAATTGCATACTGCAGAGACCAGTAAGTAAGGCATCCTGGACGTGTAGAAGTTTGATGGCCGAACCGCTAGGTGAGGCCAGCAATGATACGAGGCCAGGTTGGTTTCCCCAACATTATCCTACTCAGTAGCGTTCAAGGCACTGCGAAGTTCTCGAAATATATGAGTATGACCTGTTATACTTATGCATAGTGAAAAAATACGGATAACCCATTTCTATGATATAGTTTAGCTCGACATGTTTCGGGCTAATTTGTAGGCCTTCATCACGGAGCATACGCCACGGCGGCTGCTGCCAAACGCGCAACAAGTTTGTCCCGAAACATGTCGAGCTTCGCACTTCGCACCTTTTTTCACTGCAAAAAAAACTGCTGCTTTCAAAGTGCTAGGTGAAGGTCAGTAAAACGCTTTATGCGTTCAAGGCACTAAATGTGTTATCTGGTGTTAAATTTTCCTATCATTAACTGGAAATAAATAGGTACAATGTAATAATGACTTTGTTTGCGTCGTTTCTCTATATTAAACATGTCATGGCTTTAATAGAACAGGATTTAGATTCGCGTCTTTTTATAAACCTTTAGATAAAAGGTCACGGCATTTAACCTAACGAGAATTCGGGGTTTAAGTCACTATCATTAGTCAACGTAATTTGAAACTTAGCGTGATTAGGTATTAAAATAAATTAAGTACATTAAAAATCTTACAGTTAAAAATCCTAAAAAAGCCGTGGTGACCTAGCGGTTTGACCTATGGCCTCTCAAGCAGAGGGTCGTGGGCATTTGATTCCCGGCTAGCACCTCTGAGTTTTTCGGAATTTAGGTGTAAAATTACATTTTTGACATTGACCATGAGCTTTACGATGACAGAAAACATCGTGAAGAAATCAGTATGCTTAGTATAAGTTTTTACTTCACGAAATACTTCTCGATCGCGTTTACGTAAAAAAATCAATTCAATGGAAACATGGACGCGCGCGCGCGGAGACGCTGTCCATGTTTCCATAGTAATAGATTTTTTACGAAAACGCGATCGAGAAGTATTTTGGTGAAGTAAAACTTATACTAAGCGTACAGTACGCTTAGTATAAGTTTTCCTTCACTTCAATACTTCTCGATCGCGTTTACGTAAAAAAATCAATTGCTAGGGAAACATGGACAGCGACTCCGCGCGCGCGCGCCCATGTTTCCATAGAATTGAAATTTTTACGTAAACGCGATCGTAAAGTATTATGGTGAAATAAAACTTATACTAAGCACTCTGCACACACCTGAGAAGAGATTCTATGGTATGTGCGAAGTTCCCGATCCGCACTGGGGCCGCATGGAACCATGGTTCTGAGAATATTGTGCCATGCAGTGGGACGTAAATAGGCAGGGATGATGACGATAATGATGATGATGACAATTTTGATACGTCCATAATTTACGTCACACATTAAGTGGGGATTGGGTCAAGCGATCTGTGACACAGGAATAAAATAATTGCGATTTTTATAGTAACTAACAAGGGGGGGAGGATCCAAATTGGTGTGACGTACTTTATAGATGGCCAATGATAATGATAATGATGATGATGAATTTTAAAGTGTCTTAAATAAGCTGGTGATAATTACTTGTTTTCTGTATTTAACAGGTAACATTGGAGGAGTATGTGGCCTCTTCCTTGGCTGCAGCATGATAACTCTAGCCGAAATTATCTTTTACTTGTGGAAAAGTATTATTACGAGCAGCGAAACCCAGACGGTGCAACGTCTACACTAAAAATACCAGACCAGACTTAATAAAATGACCTTTATTTACCATAAATTTATAAATTATAATTTATAATGACGCAGTGTTCTTAGTTTCTATGTGTGCAGGTTATATAGCGCGTTATAAAATGGCTAAGAGCGCGCGCAGACAAAGAGCGGTCTGGAGTTCTGAGTTCTGCGTTTTGACCGCTCGAGAGTTCCAACGCACGCAAGAAGCGGTCAAATTCTTGAGTTCCATGTTTTTGTATGTGTAACATGTCGCTAGAAAGTTCATCTTTCGAAGAAGAAGCAATGATTTTGTGGAGCCTAGAAACTTCTAAAAAACCGGTTGTCTGTAAAGTCGGTTTACGGACGATAGTTTAACGTGACAACGTCATAGCAAAACATTTAATAAAAATTACCCGAGCGCTAAGATTGTATTACGTAATATTGCACTACTGGCCTTCGCCGCTCTATTGCAACTGGCCTAAGCAGCTCTATTGCAACTGGCCCTCGGCACTCTGTTAGTACATGTACGTACATGTACTTACACGTAACGTTACATTGCGTCATCCTTTTTCGTGTATGCAGCCGGCGTTCATCGATTTTTTAGACGTTGTCACGTCAAAAGTAGAAAATATTGGGTGCACCTAATTAACATAACACGAGAAGAATCCTTTGACGCGGCCATTTCAAGCCAAGTTTCTGCTTTTTTGTCACGATTTTTGTAGTGTCATGACAGTCATGACTTAAATCATATAATAATCTCCTTTTCCTAACCGATTTGATCAGTTTTTCTGTATTTGCAACTTCAGACATCACGGTACTCGCGGTGAACGCGGCGTTCTCTATCTCGGCGGCAAAAGAACTCTTAGAACGCGGCGTTCCGCTTTGAACGCCGCGGTCTGACCGCGTGCTGTGTGCGTTATCGTAAGGGACTTAGTACATTCGAAAGAACTCAGAACTCCAAACGTGGATTTCAGAACTCCAGACCGCTCTTTGCCTGCGCGCGCTCTTAAGGTTGAATTCTTTCTTCAGGTCTTATACTAAGAATACTATAAATTTCGAATTTCGAAGTTCGTATCATGATGTTCTGTTCACGCTAATACCTAGTATTAGGTAAACAGATGAGTGAAAGGGTAGTAAGTAAACTCGGTGTGTATATTTTTTTGTATAATTCTTAAAAATCTATTCTGAGATTCCAAATATCTTGCTTCTCACATAATTATTGTATTAAGGCAATGTTTTTAAAAGTAAAAATACGTCTATTGCTTACAAAAAAAAAAAAAAATAAACAAAAACATAAAACATGCTCCGAACGCAGCGGCAGCACTCACACATGCTTTGTCTTTTATGCTACCGTTATGAAAGGCATAAATGGTTGTCATTTTCTTCAACGTCACGTGAGTTCAGAGACTACAACTTATTTACCCTACATTTTTTTCGTGCTAATAATACATTTACATTGTATTTATTTAATGCTTAAAATCCACAAAATATGTCATAAATTAAAAATAAATATATTCTTTAAGTACTTGCATTTCATTTTTCATTCATCTTCTCGTAATCTGTACCTACATGAGTATAAATAAATAAGGTTTTGTTAAAAAAAGGTTTTAAACAAGCTTTCATTCTGTAAGTAGGTACCTACGTACATATAATATGTCATTGTCATTGTATCTAAGTATAAATATTATCCGTACGTACCTTTCTAGTCAATTCGATCAGTAGAACTTAGATTATTTATACACTAGATAGAGCTTCGGCGGCATGAAAACGTCCCGAAAAATATAAGCCAACTTGGCTTATATGTCATTTGCCTCCCTTCAGTTTGAATGACGTAACGCATCGTAATATGAAGCTGTCAAAAGAAATTTGTGGACGTTTTGTATCGCAATGTTTGCTACTGACACTCTATCTAGAAGTAATTCAAGCAAGCACTTGAAATGAAATGACGACTTGTAAGATTTGAATTCCACATATGTACAAAAAAATTGTGAGTTAGTTAAAAGCTTGTAAAAATAGCCTAAACCGCTGGAGCAAAAGACTTGGAGGTAGACATAATCCTCGACGAACTGCAGCTGTATTAATATTTGGTCGAAATAATCAATCCATGAAAAATGCCTATTTAGGTGGCCTAGTGGTTAGACCTACGCACGGCCTCTCACGCACGGTCTCTCTACGGTTTGATCCCGGGCTTGCCTCTGAGTTTTTCGGAATTAAAGTGCAAAATTACAATTGAAGTTTAATATGAGCTTGACGGTGGAGTAAACACCGTGATGCAACCCGCACACACCTGAGAAGAAATTCAATGGTGAGTGTGAAGTTACCAACCGTAGTGAGCCCGCGTGAGAACTATGGCCCAAGCCCTCTCATACTCGTAAATACGGTGACATGTGTGTGTAAATGTTATTGAAGTGTTACTAACCTATATCTCACACGACGAAAAAAAAACAAAAGAGCACTAATCTTATTCATTACTAATTAACCGACTTGGCTAGGGTTGACCCTGTTCAGATCTCCAGAATCAACTGACTTGACCTGACCATTGACCAAATATCTGAAATCTAAAAGATCTGAAATTGAAAAGCGGACGCCATTTTTTTCATTTGCGGCTGGATATTAAACGTTTGTATTATCCCCCTAATGGTTTCAATAAAACGGGATTAGCAAGGGAAAAAATGTCATAGCCATCGTGAAATATGTGTTTAATATTTCGCACACTTCATGAATTATTCCCTTAATAACCTCTTCCACAGTGTTCATAAATTGTCCCCGAGAGGGTTTTTTACAAAGAAATATGGAAAAATAATGTTGGTAAATAAGGAAGGGGAAATCATAAATTATTTATCTACGTGAGAATGTCTTGTGGTGTTGATAAAGTCAAAGTCAAAATTCTTTATTCACTTTAGGCATCAATTGATGCTCCTATGAACGTCGAAGAATCTACCACCGGTTCGGAAAAACCCTGTTGAGAAGAAACTGGCAAGAAACTCAACAAGGTATATTTTTAGGGTTCCGTACCTCAAAAGGAAAAAACGGAACCCTTATAGGATCACTTTGTTGTCCGTCCGTCCGTGTGTCCGTCCGCTTGTCTGTCAAGACCCTTTTACTCAAGAACGCGTGAAGGTATCAAGCTGAAATTTATATCAAATACTCAAGTCTACTGTCCCTTGGAGCTGTGAAAAAATCAAACATCTAAGCCAACGCAATTAAAAGATACAGCCGTTTATGACGCAAATTTCCGCATATTTTCGAAACTCGCAAGGGAATCAAAACCTACAGGGTACCTACTTCCCGTGAACTCAGAATCTTGAAATTTGGTACGAAGCTAGGTCTTATAGCACAGATAAAGGAAAAATTGCGAAAAGCATAAATTTTTTTGTCTGTCTGTCTATATCAGTAACCAACGCACATTTTCGACACTCGCAAGAGAATCAAAACCTACAGGGTACTTCCCGTGAACTCAGAATCTTGAAATTTGGTACAAAGCAAGGCCTTATAGCAAAGATAAAGGAAAAATTGCGAAAAGCATAAATTTTCTTGTCTGTCTGTCTATATCAGTAACCAATCTACAATGATCCCACACTGCGCACATTTTGCTTAGGAGCAGGGGTCTGCTAAGACTGGATGTTCATAGATACATATAAATTTGTATGGAACCCTCGGTGCGCGAGTCCGACTCGCACTTGGCCGGTTTTTATTCAACCAGATCTACAATGTTATTAAATTACATACATCTAAAGTATTTAATAAGTAGTTAATACTTTAACGATCCATTTCTACACTTTCTGATAAGGTCCTGACGGTTTATGTAGGGTTGCCATTTCTTTTGCGACCAGGACAAAAAGCGACAAATCTCCGGACTTTGGAGCTGAAAACCCGGACACGTCAAAAGTTTTTTTTGTAATTTTCTGTTCCGCACTTTTCTTCTCTGTCTCGGTGGGGCCGCGAGTAGTAGCTTTCACAGCGGCGCGGCACGCGAGACCAAAAACTAGAAAAATTCAAACACGGACTACTAATGGATCCCGGACGTTCTCAGGACGTTCTCTAATCTAGGACAAATCTAGCAGACCTATTTATATGATATAAATATACAGTTTGTCCCGTTAGTGGCAAGCCAAATCTAGGCCGAAGGGCTAAACGGGGAAACGCCGCTGCAGAGAATGAATAGCAAGATGTCAAAACAGGCACAAGCCCATGGCCATGGGCCACAAAACATGACGATTTAAAGGGCCTTATTTCCCCTCACATCACAGGTGAGGCGTGTGAAATGTTTCGATGATGATGATAAATTTGTCACTCGCTAAGCAACCGTTGTTTGAATCTTACTAATATAATAATAGATTTATAGATAGGTATTTGTTATTCTTATACGCCAAAACAGAATGACGAATTCTGATGAAATTTAGGACACAGATAGTTTATAACCAGAATTAACATATAGGCTACTTTTTATCCCGAAAAATTTCATCGCGGGATAGTGATAGAACCCTTCGCAGAAGGAGTCGCAGGCAACAGCTAGTCTCATCTCATAGGGCGATATTTTTTGAACAACGATGGTGGTTCACCAGACAATCACCAGATTGATAATGTTATTGATACTTACTTAAATACCAAAAGCGACGACACGAGTTCCCAATTACCCATAATAACACTCTGCAGTACAAATTGATGACAGCGACCAACATCGATTAGCGCTCGTTGGGCTGGAGACCGACGAACTAGTGTTGTTTTATAGTATCGATAGTATTCAAAGCTTGGTACGAGATACTTGACAGAGTGCAATACTGAAAAACATATCACGGGACACTTGCCACCAATTGACCTAGCCCCAAAGTAAGCAAAGCTTGGGTGAGTAGGCAAGTAGGCAAGAGATAAAACATACTTAAACAAATAGATAAATATGACGGGGGAGGGCTACGTTCGCTCATGTCAATGGATTTTTAAAATAATAACTTCCTAAGGTTGATTAAGCGTGTATTAAACGATTCCAATTACATACACTGAGAAAACACTACTAGGTAATCGGATGTTAATGGATTGCAAAACGAAACGTGGTGAATTCGATACTTGGCTGACTGCACTACCGCTCTAGACCAACACGTAACGAAAAGTGAGCCATTCCGTCCCGTTCCTAACCTGTGAACGTTGTCAAGTCTACCATCAATTAAAGTAAGAGCTGTCAGCAAAATATCGAATACACCCAAGCCTAAGGCTTGACGTTTCAAAAGAAAATAAACGTTTACTTCCGTGACTCGAACAATCTGTTAACAATCCTAATGTCAAACTAGTTCTACATTCTGTCGCGTGTGGCGCCACTAGCGCTGTCACTGCGACAAATACTTAAAAATAGATTAAATGCCTAAAGATGACGCGAGCATTTGCTCGATGTGAGGTAGGGCAGGGTAATTGTGTAACTTTTTTGACACTCAGCATCGGATTTAAATGACAGCTCTGACAGCTGGCTGTTTCCGATACAAATTGTCAGCCCATACAAAAATTGTCAAAATGAACGCGATGGCGATTGCAAAGGAGTTAGACAATTAGCCTGCAGTATGTATCTACCTACAGCGAGCGGAGCAACTGCTTCTGAAGTTTTAGAACTCGCTCGATGCGAATATACATGTGGGAAACGGAACGTATGCGTGAGTGAGAGAGATGGATGTATGACGAGTATGAGCGAGACGGAATATGTTCGATAACAATATGGCGGAAATTATTGTATTGTGCGGTTTTGACCAGGCAACGACTAATCTTTGATAAATCTATTAAACTTATTTCTGGCGTTTCACTCTGGGCAACCATCCCCACATATATATCGAGCAAAATGCTCACGTCAGTCGCCACCTTAAGACTCAAGAACAAACATTCGTATTTTAATACATCTTATTTGTCCCGACCGCAGATCGAACATTTTTTGATCGAAATTTTTATTTGTCCGAACAACATTTGCTGGGTCAGTTAATAATATAGTAATTGATACTAACGATGGACTTATCGATAGTGTGGCTTCTAATAGACGAATACTATCGATAGTGTGCTAGCACTAAGTGAAACACATCATCCGAATTTAGTCGGTAATCGAATTAGCTGCAACGTATCCGAGTGTAATTCGTGGAAGCGCGTTGGGTTATCCTGACAGTGTTAATGCAGGCTCTATTGAAAGTACAGCCTGTATAAACGGAAATACAATATCTGTTAAAACCTCATAGCATTTAAAACGGGACCTACCTCTAGCTTGTCTTTGAATTAGGTACATTCTTTCAGCTACTTCGTGAGAGGTGAGGTACATACATACTGTACAGAACACGCTAAATTAGTGACAAAATTTGTAACGTTCCATATATACTCATCATCAGCATCATTTTCTTGTGGTATAAATAGTATTCTATCTAAGAATTCTAGGTTGACTCTTCTGGTGTGGCGGGTCTCCATGGATGGTGGTGCTCACTAACCATTGAGCAACCTACTTGCTCATTTACGACATCATGTCATGGAAAATCCTATGCCTTAGATACGTCCTGGCTAGGCACATAACTTGACTCAAAATGAAAAAGCTTGTATGTTCTAACGTGGGCTCTATGCAGATTAGGATCTTTATACACGTCTTTGAATCTCTGCAAGCGGGTTTCTTTACGATATGTTTTTTCTTTAGTTCATGGTACATAGGAATCTCCTGTTCTAAGTGTTTTGTGGAAAATTGAATACTTGCTCACACTAGAAGCCATTAGAACAGAGTGGTCAGTGTTCAAACATAATATGTTTATGAGTGCATTGTCAAGCGAATTAGTAGACTAGGAACATATTTTTCTATATCATACCCTTTGGGTAATTATTACGCTGTTCCTAAGGCTAGATTATGCTCAGTAACATCTGATGAGAAGAACGCACACGGAAGAGACGTGGGACGGGGATCCGTCGCAGTCGCGGCGCCCCTTGACTCAGTTTCATACTAAATGTATAGAAGCGTCGCGACCCAAAGCAGACAGAAGAGACGGGGCGGAGACGCGGCCTGCGAACAAACGTCGCGGTCTGTGTCGCGCCCCCGTCCCACGTCTCTTCTGTGTGGCTTGCGCCATATAGTACTATGAAATTCGCAATTCGAAGTTCGTATCGTGCCGTTCCGTTCGCGCTAAAAGTAATAATCAGAAGAGTGAAAAAGACGGTACGATACGAACTTCGAATTTCGAATTTCAAAGTAGCCCCCAGATTTTTTGGACGCAGAAATTTAACAAAAAATAGAATTTAAAGACAATCATTGTGAAATAAGTTTACCTATCACTATTACTTCTTAAACCACAACTTATATTTTTACGAACCTAAAAGTAAGAAGATTTATACACGAATAATAATAACGAATGTGATCAATCGCGCTTGTGTGGAATCCATATTGTGCAGAATCGCTAATAGGAAGAAAGACGATAGTGTAAAAGCAATGACTATTAAGAATCACGAATGTGATCAATTACAGCTGTGTTGAATCTATATTGTGCAGAATTGCGAATAGGAAGAAAAAAATAATGGTATAAACATCGAATAATTCATGTATACAGTAGAATTAAAAAAAAACCAGTCGTTTAAAAACAACTCCGGTCTGACACTCATTTACACTAATAACTGACTGAAGAAAATGGACATAATATTTTCTCGCTTCCTAATAATGACGTTACATTCTAAAAGGAAATGTACGTACAGGGCGAATTTGGAGATGTAATCAGGATCAATCCTAACCAAATCAATTAATTATAGGCTAGCGATTCGTAGCAGTAATTGGTGTGTCTCGTGAGATGTGGGTTAGTTACTCTCTAGTAATGTTCATTAAAGTACAAACATATGAACATTAAAAGTAACACGAACATTGATTAAAGTAAAATTACTAGAACTTTCAAAAGGTAGGCTGCTACGGGCTTTTGACAGAAAGTAATTTAATCTTACAATAAAATAAAGTAAATAACACAAAAAAAATCCAGGCTAATATTATAAATGTCAAGGTTAGTAAGTTTTATTGATTTAAAGGAAATTTCCTTACAAATGAATCAGGACTGGGATGCTATGTTAGTTAAGCTTAGTAGCATTCGAGCTTCTTACTTACGTATTACGCAAGTCAGAGTCCAAATTGAAATGTGCAAAGTTTTTGAGTATTGTGTTGGTTTGATCCCGGTACGTTACCAGCATCGACCTGAATATATAGAAACGTCAGAAACGAGCCAATAATGAGCTGTAGGTACTCAGGCGGGAGGAGATAAATCATCACATAAAAGCCCTCCGCGCCTTGACTGGCTTTGTTTAAAGGAAATGGCAGCTATTCCGCGTTGCCTTTTGTAACGATGTGGTGTTTGATGCACATTTGGAGCAAAGTGTTTCGTCGATTATGTGTATTTCATAATTGAATTTATTATTTCATAAATCGAGTCGATTTTACCTATTTGTTAGTAAAACTAAGTCGTGGAAACCTGGTGGTTTGGCCCTTAGGTCTTAGGTTAGAGGCCTTAGCCTCTAAAGCTTTACTGTGAATATACTCTGTTGTTGCGGAGTTCTTGATGGTGCTTACTTACTATCAAGCTCGTTTGGCATCCAATTTCATAAAAAAAAACATAAAGTAACACAATAAAAACTAGGCTTTACTAGAAAAACATCATTTTCTCAAACATGCTTTGAAATGTATGCGTTAATGTCACGAAATGAAGCCATGAACTTTGTTGTTTATGGCTCCCTACATTACTTCTTGGCCTAAGCCATAAAAGTAAGTATGAAAAACCATTATTGTCCGCTGCTGTAACTTTTTAAATTTGCTTACTAACATTAAACTGACAAAGGAAAAATTACATACAGCCAACTTACGACGTTAAAAAAAATCTATCTTCTTTTATTTCTATAAAACGGCCTAAACTACTGGTGATGGATGGATGGATGTATGGATGTATGTATGGATGTATGGATGGATGTATGGATGTATGGATGGATGGATGGATGTATGGATGTACGGATGGATGTATGGATGTATGGATGGATGTATGGATGGATGGATGTATGGATGGATGGATGTATGGATGCATGGATGGATGTATGGATGTATGGATGGATGTATGGATAGATGGATGTATGGATGGATGTATAGATGTATGGATGGATGTATGGATGGATGGAAGGATGGATGAATGGATGGATGGATGGATGTATGGATGGATGGATGGATGTATAGATGGATGGATGTATGTATGGATGGATGTATGGATGGGTGGATGTATGGATGTATGGATAGGTGGATGGATGGATGGATGTATGGATGGATGTATGGATGGATGTATGGGTGGATGTATGGATGGATGTATGGATGGATGTATGGGTGGATGTATGGGTGGATGTATGGATGGATGTATGGATGGATGTATGGATGGATGGATGGATGGACGGATGGATGGATGGTTGGATGGATGGATGGATGATGATGATGATGATGATGATGATGATGATGATGATGATGATGATGACGATGATGCATGTTTGAGAAAAGCTCTATACAATCCTCGGCCGGAAGAGGGATTGCTGGACTCGTTTTATCCGGCCTCGTCTACGACTCGGCCGTATACCCCAAATCTCGTCCATCAATCCCTTACTTCACGGCCTCTGCAGTAATGTACTATTATCCTCTATTGTTGTATTTTATTATCAAGTAAAATATTAAATCTCCGTCTTTTGTCTCCATATTAAATAGTTAGGAATTGTTTATTTTATTTTTAGAGATTAATGTGATATACCAAATACGAAAAGAATGTTGAAGCGAAAGTTTTATCCTGTTGATGTTTTTTAATGTAATCTTTTAATTTAATTATGATTTCAAAATTATTTATTTTATTGTTAATTTTACTGTATTTTTGTTATGAAGATCTCTGGTAGAGGACCAATCTTGATATCCTTAGTACCTATTGAATTTTTGTGTAAGTTATTAGGTATTATCTTATTTATTTACGTTAGACGACCTCAATATAAATTCTTGTAGCCTGATATCTATGTAAATCATGATGTAATATTATATTTAATGAATAAATAAACTAATTTAAACCGCCTAAGTCAATTGGTGAAAAAGAAAAAAAGAAGTATAAGTTTCGATTAATACTTTGGAGAAATTATCTTACTGAGCTCACATTGTTCGTCTTCAACAGTCCTAATGAGACTGAGTGACCACGTGTACCACTTGACAGAATCACGTGCCCCCAACGTACCCGGAGATGAACATGACAACTCAAACGTGTCTGGTCAATAATGTCATATAAGGTGGACAAGTTAAATAGGTATTCGTAATGAATATTCATTTGTAATTATCTAAGCCGTGGCAGCCTGGCGGTTTGACCTATACGAGTTCGAACCCGACTCGCACCTCTGTGTCTCTCGGAAGAAGATGTGAGTGGATGAAGGGGTTATGTACGTTTTTTTGATTTTCGGTTTTATGCCATAAATGAAGGGGCTAAGTCATAAATTATGACTTAGCAAAAATGTACATAATCCCTTCATTCACTCACGTCTTCTTTATGGCGCAAGCCTCACAGAAGACGTGGGACGGGGGCGCGTTGAAGTCGCGGCGCCCCTTGTTTCAGTTTTCATACTAAATGTAGGGGAGAGTGGCATGAAAGGACCATGTATTGAAAGGGACAATTCAAAATAAAAGTCCATTTATGAAAGTGAAAATAATTTATTGAATCAGGCGTTACTTTGCGGAGGTCCATAATATTTAACTGAAACAATTACTTTGCTCACCCGCGACCTTAAATTGTAATAAATAAACCTTAAATTGTAATTGTATTTCATTTCAGTAGTTTAAGGTCAAGGGTGAGCAAAGTAATTGTTTCAGTTCATTAAAGGGAATATACACATTTTTTAAAGATGCGAAAATAAACAACACTAAGAATTGATTGCAATTATTGTATTTCATTGTCCCTCTCATTCTGAGAGGAGGCCTGTGCCCTGCAGTGGGACGTATATAATTTGGGATGATGATGATGATTGTATTTAATTTCAATAGTTTAAATAATAAACGCTGCCTATATAGGAAGCTTCCTAAATTTGAATTGACCCTTTCAATGTGTGTCCCTTTCATACCACCTCTCCCCTAAAGAAGCGTCGTGATCCAAAGAAGGAAGAGACGGGGCGGAGACGCGGCCTGCGAACAAGCGACGCGGACTGCGACGCGCCCCCGTCCCACGTCCCACGTCACATGTGGTTTGCGCCTACGCCTACGTGCGAAATATTACATTTGAAATTTATCATGAGCTTTGATACATCTACATGAACGGGTATGTATTACAATACCGAAGTACGAAAGACCGAATGTATTAAAACATCGAATGGGTCAAAAGACCGACACGATTTTTTTCTGAAACCGTAAACTTCTCGGAATTTATTAAAACGACATCATACAAAACCCATTAGGTTAGGTTAGGTTTGTTTTATAACAATCTTAAAAAGTTAACGGTTTCAGAAAAAAATCGGGTCGGTCTTTTGACCCATTCGATGTTTTAATACATTCGGTCTTTCGTACTTCGGTATTGCAATACATACCCACATGAACTTGCTTGATGGATGGTGTTTGTGAAGTTCCCAATCGAACTCATGGTAAATATCAAATGTAATTTGCACATAAATTGCAAAAAATCTGAAGTTCGAGCTCGGGCTCGAATGCTCGATCTTCTGCTAGAGAGGTCAAACCAATAGTTAGGCTACTTGTATACCTACAATGCGGGATTTTAATAAAATAGGTATTCACCTATCTAAATAGGCTTACGTCACTATTTTTACTTTTGCATGGCTACAGTCACGAGGGACCCTGATGAACAGCTCTCCCGGTTCAAGGTCGGAGATTATAATAAACATACTTTTAAATTATCTCATTTGGATTCGCTTTCGGCGCCATTACCATAATTTGGTGTTTTAGTATCAATTAATTAATGTGACGGTTACGTAATGGCAATTCAACGAAAGTTATTATTAGCATTTGGTTGCTCTTTTCTGGTAAAGATGTCATTGAAGTTGAAGCCATAAATCTTTGGGATAGTTCAATGCAGTACAGTCGTTGGCATAAACATCTATACCTACAGCTCGATAAATGTAAACGCCGACCTTAAAATTAGCGACATAGAGGTGTACTTATAGATATTTTTGATGTCTTAGTCACGTACATGTATGGGGGAATGTCACAATAGAGAGATCTCTCTCCAGGTAGGTGTTATGCCTGGGGACCGAAGACCGACGGAAGAAAGTTGGAATTTGTATTCATGCACCTGAGTTGAGAAACTTCGATGAACGCTGTAGGATGTAGTAGTTAGTTCCCGGTCGATTTTTATACATCGTTAATGAAATCCACGATGTAATTTTTGGGAATTCTCATGGGATTTATTGTGAAATCCCGGAATTTCAATTAAACTCCTAGACTTAGCATGCAAAGTCGCGAGTAAAGGCTAGTATAAAGCTGAGTTTAGACCTGCAAGAAAAATCGTGCAAGTTGCATTACGTTGCGCGGCCGTAAAGCAAACGAGTTTGCAGTGGTCAATCGAGCGCCGCAACGTAATGCAACTTGCACGATTTTTCTTGCTGGTCTAAACTCGGCTTACTGTTAAATGTCAGCTTTAATATATGCAGTTGCTATTATCGCTGTACTCGTATAATAAGGATGCAGAATTAATACTTACATCATCTTATATGAATGAACGGTCACAATGCTTTGACGGTATTTTATTTTAAACAAAGATCTGATTTGAATATAAATTGTACAAAAAGTTAAGATGTCTGTTGTCGCTAACCTGTCAATATAATTATTCAAACGAGATGGCTTCCCGTATATAGCTTGTGAGGTTCCGCAGATAGTTTTACTAGGCTACTTAAATATTTATTTATTCTCAAAAAGGTCCATAGTTTTAGTTCACACTGATTTTGCCCAGCTATTATGTTTATAGGCGAATACTGCCACTAACTACTACTACTAATAATCTAGGTAGTGTAAGGGGGCCTAAATGAGGGGTGTAGCTGAAAAAACTAACTTTAACTATTTAAATGAAAACTTGCACATTCTATAATATATGTATTATAATACCGAAGTACGAAAGACCGAATGTATTAAAACATCGAATGGGTCAAAAGACCGACACGATTTTTTTCTGAAACCGTTAACTTTTTAAGATTGTTATAAAACAAACCTAACCTAACCTAATGGGTTCTGTATGATGCCGTTTTAATAAATTCTGAAAAGTTTACGGTTTCAGAAAAAAATCGTGTCGGTCTTTTGACCCATTCGATGTTTTAATACATTCGGTCTTTCGTACTTCGGTATTGTAAAACATACCCCTATAATATGGATTTATTACAAGTTCAACTATGCAAAGAACATTTCATTAGCACAGCCTTAGATTATTTATACACTAGATAGAGTGTTAGTAGCAAACACTGGCATACAAAACGTCCAAAAACCCATTTGACAGCTTCATATTAATATCACTTTACGTCATTCAGACTGAAGGGGGACAACTGACATATAAGCCAACTGTTGGCTTATATTTTTCGGGACGTTTTCATGCCGCCTAAGCTCTATCTAGTGTATAAATAATCTTAGAGCATAGCCTATCAAAGAACGGCTCCCTAGACCGTAAGCTGTCCGCTGCTCGTTTCTTTTTTTTTTTTTTTCCTGTTTCGTCCGTTCGGACAGGCTAAGGTCTGGGACCATATCGCCTCGTCATCAGTTGTTGAGAGTTGTGTTCATCGTTATTTTAACGTTTATTTTACTTAAACGTCACAAAACTTCTTTAGTATGTTTTTTCTACATTTTCATGTCCAATTAAACTTCTTCAGTAAGTATTCTTCCAATGTTGTCACTTCCAATTAAACTTCTTTAGTATTTGATTTCTATGTTGTCTCATCCGGTAAAACTTCTTCAGTTATTGTCAAATCTAGTGTTTATATATCAAATCCAGGAAATATAAAATAATATTTGTGTACTAAGTACATAAACTGCTCGTTTCTTTACTGAAATTCTAAATACAAAAATTCAAATTTACGAAACAGCAACACGGTCTCGGTGGCCAGTGTGTACAGTAGGTATAGTCGGAGTAAAAAAAAGGTTCGTCACTTTTCGACCTTAATTCGTTGACATAGAGTCGAAAAGCGACGAACATTTTCTTACCCCGACTATACCTATCTTACATTTGAAATTCACCATGAGCTTAACGGAGAAGGAAAACAACGCGAGGAAACCTGCATCTACCTGCGAGGAAATTCAATGGTGTGTGTGAAGTTCCCAATCAGCACTGAGCCCGCGTGGAAACTACGGCCCAAGGCGTTTCATTCTGAGAGGAGGCCGGTGCCCTGCAGTGGGACGTATATAGGCTGGGATGATGATGATGATGAAATGCTTTTTACCACTTTATGTATAAGCATGAATTTCACTACTGTATTTGTTCAATCAAAGCAAAGAACCCTATCCGTTTAGACAAAAAAAGGCAATGGTATCATATTCGCGGATTGGCTAGTCGTGCATAAATTTAACAAATGTCGGTTGAGGTAATATCCCCATTGAACTTATACAAAGATTATTTTATGAGAAGCGACAGCCTGTGTTAGCACAGGTATTAGTAATAAGGGGATCCCATAGTTTCCCATAATTTAATAAGTTATAATGTATCGTTCTTCATTATCAACGTTAGTCATACAGTGATTTATTTCTGAAACATTATTTTTATCAGGATTTTTCTAAATGTAATCTTAGGTTTGTTTTATGTTTTATCTTCAGAAGTGGGCTGTCAGCAAGGTGATCCTCTCGGGCCGGCAATCTTCAGTTTGGCTATTAACCCTGTTATTCAAAATTTAAAATCAAAATTCAATGTCTGGTATCTAGACGACGGAACCCTAGGTGGTGATCTGGACACCTTACTGTCTGACCTTTCAACCATCAAATCCAAATTCCAAGCAATTGGCTTAGAAATAAATTTTAGCAAGTGCGAACTTTTTGTGCATAATCCTGCCTTAAATTTAATAGATTTAAAAACAAAATTTGATGCACTGACGCCCGACATTAAGATAGTAGACAGATATTCTCTTAGCCTCCTTGGGTCTCCTATATTCGAAGAATCCTTCCCGAATTATATTTTAGAATCTATATCTAAATTCAAAAGGTATGAAATTCGTTTGCTTGAAATTAGTCCTCATTTCGCATTGACAATTTTAAAATTTTGTCTTTTCGTTCCAAAATTTACTTATGTACTTCGCTGCTGTCCTTTCACTAAATTCAAAATTTCACTGACACAAATGGATGACTTGATCAAAGCAAACCTGGAATCAATTTTGAACATTCAGCTAAGCGAAGAATCCTGGACTCAAGCATCCCTTCCTATTCGCTTTGGTGGGATAGGGATTCGCAAAATTTCTTCTATTTCTGCACCAGCTTTTTTGTCCTCCGCTCATAGCTCGGCAGATCTCATAGGTAAAATTCTGAGGGCTTTCCCTTTAAACTATGAGACTGCGGGTTTGACAGAGGCTAAAAACGCTTGGTCTATTGCCTGTCCGGGAAAGGATTTGCCAGAAAATTTTAAATTTCAAAGGTCCTGGGACGACATTCAGTCAAATTTGACATATGAATCCCTTCTGAGCCACAGCACGGGCTCTGATCGTGCCAGACTGTTGGCTGCAGGTACGAAGGAAGCTGGCTACTGGTTGCACGCCTTTCCATCAGCCAACACTGGTACTTTTCTAGAGCCCGACACTCTTAGAATTTCTATCTGCCTGCGCCTCGGAGTAGCAGTTTGCGCACCACATAAATGCCCCTGCGGCTTTGATGTCGACGCGCTGGGACACCACGGCCTTTCATGCCAGAAGAGTGCGGGCCGCTTCTCTAGACACTCTGCTCTCAATGACATTATCCGTCGCTCTCTTGCCACCGTCAATGTGCCTGCGTTACTGGAGCCATCGGGCATCGCCAGAGATGATGGCAAGAGACCAGACGGAATGTCACTGATTCCGTGGAAATTGGGTCGTGTGCTAGTGTGGGACGCTACTTGCGTAGACACACTAGCTCCTTCCCACGTCCGCGGAACAGCAAATCAAGCTGGTGCAGCAGCAGAGGCGGCGGAGAAACTCAAGGCAAATAAATACAAAGGTCTCGGCTCTGAATACTACTTTCTACCATTCGGGGTTGAGACCTTAGGTCCGTGGGGCCCCAGCGCAAAAATACTCTATAAAGAACTTTCGAAAAGGCTCTGTGATACCACAGGGGACCGAAGAGCTGGCAGCTTCCTCGCTCAACGTATCAGCATTGCTGTACTGCGAGGTAATGCTGCCAGTATCTTTGGGTCCATGCCGCGGGGGGAACCATTTATGAATTTTATTTAGTTTTTATTTTAGTTAGTTTTGCTTTATTTTTAATTATACTGTTAATTTATTTAAATTTAATTTGTAATTAGTATTTAGTTTTACTGCACCTTAAGCATAATAATTCATGTGTTTTAAATTATGTACATCTTAGGTTAAGTTTGTTTTATAACAATTCAAAAAAAATACCGCTTCAGAAATAAATCACTTTATGACTAACGTTGATTATGATTACGAAGAGTGATACATTATGACTTGATAAATTATGAGAAACCATAGAGACCCAATACTAAGTCATGTTTATCTACTGTTATTGACTTCACGTGATTTAAGATTTTATAAAAATGAAAATTTATTTCGGGTGCGTCGGACGACAGTCGAACCCGCATCCCCTGGTTAAACGCTAGAAGGGTGCTCTACTACACTAGGTCGCCCTACTAACTCGCCCGAAAATTTTTGATCACTAAACTATTTTTGCAAGCAGCGTATAGGTATGGCAATACTGGCGTGTGGTGCCATCTACCGCAACAATCATAAGTCACGTGATTTTTTATGGAAAAAGGAGAGAGAGAATACAATAATACAATGAATATACACCGTTCTTGAGTAAAACAATGCAAAAGTAAATAAAACACGATCGAATAAAATCGTGTCTACGGAATTTACAAATCGTTGCTTGAATTATCCTTAGATTTTTAGTTGCTATTCACATTTTGAATGAATGAATGATATAGCATGTTTTGCATTTTGTAAATATTTTCGAATAAGCCAAATTGTCGAGAATTAAAAAGAGCCAAAAACATCAACACATTGCAAAGTCTATCCATTCAATTAAGGCTTACTCCAGTGTAGGTATGATAATCGCGAAACTGATTCGTCGCATCTGCGCTCACTTTATCTTCTTCAGAGCAAAGTAAGAAACGAGATTTTTAATTTAATCTCTTAGAGATGATACTTTGGTATATAAGGAGAAATATATTATTTGTTGTTCAGACTGTTCTTGAACGACCTACCTAGCAAAATGGTAAGTAACGGAGCAAAAATATTAAAATTATTTAATTTCAATAGTCTTAAAACAAATCCTGATTATATATTAATTTTGCTAAACTTATTTTTACTTAATTGCAAAAAAATAAGGCTCTATAATCTCTTAAAAGCGGGATGTAAAGGTAACGCCACCAGAGTTGAGGCCACGCAAACAACCACATCTCATGTAATGACAGGGGGATTTTGACGTTGTGTTGACGTTTAACGACAACACAACGTCAAAATCCCGCTGTCATTACAAGAGATGTGGTTGTGTGCGTGGCCTCAACTCTGGTGGCGTTACCTATACCTACAGTCAAGTGTAAAATTAGGGGTGCATACAACTTGCTCGTAAATAGGTCCCATAGCTATTATCTACGTTACTAATTTCAAGTCAAATTTAAGAAGTGATATTTTGAACTATTAAGTACCCACAAAAAGTGCATTGTTCTTTATGCGGTTTTCCTAGTGATTACTTTGCAAATAAATTTAATGAAGCTACCACTACTTTTGTGCTTTTGCTCGTTACAATAAGAGTTCGTTTACTTATTTTAATAGTCAGCCAGTGGAAAAGAAATAGCAGTAATTATTTCATCACTTATAACAGTTATAACGTAACAAGTGAAAAATAAGGTTTTTGTACTTCAAAATATTTTGTAATACGATCTTTTAGACTGATTGTAATTTTTGTTGACTGTACTTGAATTGTAATTAAGTTAAATATTTACACCAAATTTTAAGTCAATCCGATCACTAGAATTGGGTGAAACTCTTGCAAGATTTGACGTTAATATAACAAGTTAAATAACATTGCAACTACTTAGCTTAAAAAAAAATATAAAAATTGCTTTAAAATTACTTAAAAAGAAACTGTTCTGAATTATGCCGAAAAGTACCTAAAGTACTTACAAGAAATGTCTTTCAAATGGGTTGTTAATTTTTCTAAGTCGTTGTTAATCTAGGTACGGTCGAGGACTTTAATTGCTGGGCCTCTTGCCACTGTTTGTATTTTAGCCGTGTAATGCAAATCAGCTTTAGCCGCTTATACTCGTATATGCTGATTTGGATTACACGGCTAAAATACGAACAGTGGCAAGTGGCATATCAATTAAAATCGTTGACTTTACTCGTACTAGGTATTAAGCGAAAACTCTCGCTCGTATCACGGAATGTTGAGTGTAAAAATATGGGTGCGCACAACTTGCTCATAAATATGTCCCATAGCTCTTATGTCGTCGAATTAAGGTATAGGTATATAACGATGGGAGGATTAAATCGATACTTATTTTTACACTTGACCGTACCTACCAACATTACCACTAAATTACTTTACGTTAATAAACGTTAGTTGTTGTTGTTCAATTACCAACCCCAGCTTTACTTTTTTGTTATGCTAGCGTCGGTATGGTTAAAAACAAGTTACTAAATTAGGTCGTTCTTTCAGAAATTCCTAGTTGCATTCGCCCTCGCCGTGGCCGTCGCTAGCGCCGACGTTTCCCACATAGTCCCATCCGGGGAGGCTGGTGCGTCGGTCCTCCGGTCCGATGTCGACGTCAAGCCTGATGGCTTCAATTACGCCTATGAAACTAGCAACGGAATTGCTGCCAGCGCTCACGGTGACATCAAGGACTTCAACTCGGTAAGGTGGAACAAAGTACCGTCGTCTGTTTTTCTGGATAAGTACAATGAGGGTTTTCTGACAGGTGGAATATAGCAAGATGGCGTTAGTATCGTAAGGTCTATTTGACCTTACACCCATACAACAAATGTCAAAGTTGTCAAACGGACCTGACGACACTAGCGCCAAATAGCCTCTCATAGAAAATCCTCTACAATTTAGATCTATTCAAGACACTATACTTCATTTAATTTAGCATTGAAAAGAACAACAACATTATATTGCGTCTGGTCAACTATTTCTTACCTAGCAAATAGTACATCACAATAGTCTGGGAGCCGCCGCAAAATAAAATTGTTTTAATGCCACATTATTTGCGTGTTGTCAATTGTTACTCTAGTACAAATTGTAAAGAGATTACAGTTCACGAGCCGCAATATAATGTTGTTGTGCTTTTCAATGCTAAATTAAATGAAGTATAGTAAATAGTTACTAAACTGTGATACCCGAAAAAAGTGAATCCTATTTTCACTAGCCCTAAAATCAAAAGCCGAATTTTAATTAGGGCTAGTGAAAATTTTATCCCACGTTGGTAGGTGTAACGGAATTAGCACTAACGTTATTAGGTCAAGTGGGGGAAACCCCTACTGAACCAGTGAGTTGCATCTTCGCTTACCTACCATTAGATCAATCCTTACCTCCATTCTAAAGTCGCGAATCTGCTGTTATCTAATTTAGATGCACAATCTCTCAATTTTTTTTATCTGTATCATTTACCTTACAAACTTATTTACAGTACCAATTTATTGATAAGTGTTTATGATAAAAATAATCTAAAACAATGGTCTATTTCAAAATTCTCCCCTAAAAATGTGATTTTTGCAGAGTTTTGCATGGAGGTGACGAATTGTAAGACCAATTTACCGACATAAAAAAAATGCAGCAGTTTGTAATGTGTAGTTTTACGAGTACCTTATGCAAGCTCATTGTTTTATCTTCCATCAGGACCACGCATCTCAATCCGTGTCTGGAGAGTTCAGATTCACCAGCCCTGAAGGAACCCCCTTCGTAGTGAACTACGTCGCCGACGAAAATGGTTTCCAACCTAAGGTGAGCTTATTATTTACTAAGACTTTTTAAAGCGAAAAAAGTTATTAGATATCTTTTGGCTGTTGAACCAGCATCTGGATCATACACAGCATATATGAAACAATATCTGTCTCTCCTGTGGGCATAGAATTAGTGATTCTAAGGGCCTGTCGTTTGATAAATAGTTAAACAAACTAATAGTTAAAATGTACGGCAAAAATAACAATAGTTAACGCATTTCAAAGGAAAGTTGACTATTAGTTTAACTATTGATCAAACAACGGGCCTTAAGTCAGCAAACTTAAAATTTAAATATGGGCCGAAAAATAGCTAGCTAGGCGTCCCAAGCGCCGATGTAGAATTGATTAAATGGTGAGTGCCGCGTAACCTACAAAAGTAGCTTAAAGATTTCACGGACGTAGGTATGTACTGTACTGTATCAACTGTATGCAAAAATATTTAATTTTAACGCTCTCCTATAATATTTACCTGTAGTCAGATACGCAGCTAATGAGCCATTGTTGGTTACGCGGCATTGCAGTATCATTGTACTACTTTGTCTACTGTGTTGTTGGAATTTGTCTTACTTTTTTCTTTTTCCAGGGTGACCACCTCCCAGTAGCACCTGAAATACCCGCAGCGATCGTGCGTTCTCTGGAATATATCGCCGCCCATCCCCAGGCTGATCAGAAGTACGTCGCCCCGGCCCAACCCGCCCAAGCGTACAAACCCGTCCAGTCCGCCTTCTCCAAACCCAGCCGCAAATTCTAAATAGACTCTGACAAACGATTTCGCACTGCCATTTAGATATTAGATAATATACATGTTTTAATTGAATTATTTCGTTTTCTTTCTAATGAACTTCTGGTCTTACCATCGCTATATATACTGGAGATAACACGTAAATAAGCTAAAAGTAAGAGTACAAACATAGACATAGACATAGGTAGGTAGGTACATATTGATGCTGTTACCAAAGGGACATAAAACAATCGATGGTATCGATTGCAATACCACTATCAATAACATCTGCCTTAAAGATCGGCCTATCGTGAAACACGGCCATATTTACTAAAAGAAAATAAAATTATAAAGCACAATCTAAACTATCGATATAGGTAACGCCACCAGAATTGAGGCCACGCACACAACCACATCTCATGTAATGACAGCGAAATTTTGACGTTGTGTTGACGTTCAACGACAACACAACGTCAAAATCCCGCTGTCATTATAAGAGATGTGGTTGTGTGCGTAGCCTCAACTCTGGTGGCGTTACCTATACTATGGATAGTATTGACCCATGGCGATACTATCGATAGACTATCGATACTATTGGTTTGCTTTAAGTATCGACAGTCTATCGATATTGGACTTTCGATAGGCAACACTATTTTACAAACATGCCGTTATCTAAATTTATAAGTTTCTGTGACGGGCTACTTGGAGTGAGATCCGTTTGACAACTTTGAAATTAGCAGCACTTTTCCAATTGGGTTCTAACTAAATGCACTGATCGCAGCATAAGTGTAACGTCAAACGAAACACACAATACTAGAACCATCTTTTTTTATGGTATAGGGGGCAAACGAGCAAACGGATCGGCTGATGGTAAACGATTACCGTCGCCCATGGACACCTGCGACACCAGAAAAGTCACAAGTGCGTTGCCAGCCTTTTAGGCAGGAGTACGCTCTTTTTTTAAAAGCTTGAAGGTCATATCGGTCCGGGAATACCGCAGCAAATACTTCATTCCAGAGTTTTGCTGTGCGAGGCAGGAAATTTCTAGAAAAACGCACAGTAGAAGACTGCCAACCATCCAGATGGTGAGGATGAAAGTGATGTCGCGTAAGGCGGTGGCGGAAGGATGCGGCAGGGATCAACCCGAATAACTCCTCGGAGCACTCTCCGTTGTACATGCGATAGAAGATGCACAGTGAAGCTACATCTCTACGCAGCGCCAAGGAGTCAAGTCGATCAGAAATTCGTTGGCAGCCGACTATCCGAGTAGCGATATTCCTCTTATCTAAAAATCCTCATTGCAGATCTTTGGACGGTAAGGGCCGATACAGACGGACTGCATTCTGACTGCAAAGTTACTGCCAAATGCCGACTGCCCATGCATTTTCCATTGCAGTTGGCAAAACTGCATGCTAACTGTGACTGAAATGTATGAGCAGTCGGCAGTTGCAGTTGGAATGGAGTCCGTCTGTACTGTATCGGCCCTAAAACCAGCCAGAGGGAGCTCCCTTATGTGGTTTTGTCTCACACCCACACCTTCATCATCATTATCACCATATTGATCTTTCCTAAGGGTCTCCCACACCTATTGACCTGGAATCTTTATGTCAACACAATAAGAGCGAAAAAGACGTTGATCGGCTCGACTACGCGGGCCGAGTTGACCCGAACCGAAGGACGTCTCTTTCGCGCTTATTGCGTTAACATAATGCTATTTCCGATCGGCTGAAGGTGCTGAAGCTGATTCCGCATAGATGGATATGGGGAGACCCTATACTAACTGTCAAGGAATGGAATCCGCTTCCATTTTTCCATTCTTAGACGACCAGATGGCCTAGTGGTTAGAGAACCTGACTACGAAGCTTGAGGTCCCGGGTTAGATTCCCGTGTCGGGGCAGATATTTGTATGAAAAATACGAATGTTTGTTCTCGGATCTTAAGTGTTTAATATGTATTTAAGTATGTATCTATCTATATAAGTATGTTTATCCGTTGCCTAGTACCCTTAACACAAGCTTTACTTAGCTTACTTTGGGACTAGGTCAATTGGTGTGAATTGTCCCGTGATATTTATTTATTTATTTATATATTTATTATTTCTATTTCCAGATAGATATAACCTAAGCACATGAATAAAAAACGAACAGAATAAACGCTTCATACAACGCCGCGCACGCATTACACTACTACACGCACAACATATGTGTGCGTGACCTGTCACAGACAGGACGGGGGGGGGGGGGGGGGGGGCGTGCACCGGCGCCCGCTCGGAGACAAACCGGTTTGAACTAGCTCAGTGAGTAGACAAAGTTCAGGTGTGCCGCCAGCGACGACGCGACCATTTAGCGTTTAGCTACATAGTTCGGGTGTTCGGTTGTTTTAAAGATGCCTACCTGTTGTAGTGTTTGTAGATATACAGATATTAGATACTTAAGTACTTGTTTGAATAAAATATTTTGATTTTTAATTTTTTTTTACTGAGTGACAACCCTAAGATAATAGGTAAGAATTTCGAGCTCTGTTCGGTAGCTTTTATTCTGTTCGTTTATTATTCATGTGACCTAAGGCTCTACAAAGCTAGAGTGAATAGGCGGGTATGTCCCATTAGTCCTTTAAAACTGTAAAATCGTGAAGTAACAGAGTTCAAAATCGTAGCAACTATATTAGTTCTATTTTAGTTAGTTTTAGTTATGTTAATTTTATTCTTAGTCCCTGTTTTTATACCTTATTTTATTGTTAAATAAAATTGTATTAATTGTTCTATAGAACAAATGGGAAGTTCCCGAATAGGCTGGCCTCATTTGCACTTTCCATCTGGTAAGATAAGGGCCAATCACAGGTCAGTTTTGTGTAGAAATAGTTATAATTTAGTGTTATTCTAGATATCTGGGCATTTACTCCAGCGTTTCAACCGTGTTAATTAACTGGTTAGATTTTTAAGAAATCGCAGAAGATTTTAATACAGTTTTCAGTTACCTATATGGTAGAATTAGTAGACGTACAGGACCTCGAAGAACTGAAAGCCTCATCAAAATATACAGCCATTTCTTACAAGTTAGAGCAGATAAATCAGGCGATTGAAACGGTCGAATAAATGCCCATCTAGCTATCGACATACCAAATTTCATCCAAGTATATCCAGACGTTTTAGCGTGAAAGAGTGACAAACCGTTTAGGTTCACTTCGTCCACATTCCCACTTTGTCAACATTCCCATCTCTTCCACATTCCCATTTCGTCCACGTTCCCATTCACATTCCATTTATACCGAACGGGAGTACTGTGAAATAAAATTCAGCCCTTACGCACTAGCAAACAACCATGTAGGTCACTAATAGAAATATGAAACAATAAAATTTGTATTTCATTTTGTTTTATTTGAATTTTTTTATTCTTCTTCTGATTTTATTTAACGCGTGTTAGTTAAACTAGGAATGCGAAGGAATGGGAATTTTGACTCAGTGGGAGGGAATGTGGACGAAGTGGAAAAAGGACGAAATGGGAATGTTGAAAAAATAGGAAGTGGACGATTTGACGATCTAGGAAGTTGACAACATGGGAATGTGGACCACGTGAACCTACACGTGACAAACATCCACATACATACAACATTCGCATTTTTAATATTAGGTGGATTTGAAAGTTTGCAGCTTTTTTTGTTTGGTTGATTGTTTCTATGTTTGTGGATTGATCACGCGTTTACGGCTGCACAGATTTGGATGAGATTTTGCATTACTATGTCGCAGTAAACAAAAATATTGGCATAATCTACCTATATAAATAAAAATGAATCACCGAAATGTATGTACGCGCACAACTTCCGATCGACTGCACCAAATTGGATAATTCCTTTTTTTGGGTTTCTAATTATTAAGATAAAGTTTGTATGAAAAAAAAATTGCGGGGCGAAGCAGCGAGCATCAGCTAGTCTGACAGTGATAAAGTTCTAAAAAGATACTTTCGTGCTGAAGCACGAAAAACAGAACAGAGAACAGTGAACTGAACATGAACGCGGAAATATCTTTCGACTGTCATAGGTCGTCGTTGGTTATATAGCAACCGAAATTTGGTAGGTACCTACTGTAGTAGTTTGTATGTAAGTATGTAAAGCCTTTATTAATATTATACATAAATAAAGAATGAAAAAAAACACTATTGACAATAATTGTTGGGACACATGTACAAAAGTAAACTTATCCCTTTAAGGGATCTCTACCAGTCGACCTTTGAGTGGCTGAGAGGAGCATTTAGTAGTTCCGTGTAGGTTGCGAATATACTTCTGTCCCATTCAGAAATGAGTTGAAGTTTTTTTTACTGCGGATTAGTTCTTTCAAGGGTGTGTGAAGTTCCCAATCCGCACTGGGCCCGCGTGGGAAATACGGCCCAATTCCTTTCATTCTGACAGGAGGCCTGTGCCTTGCAGTGGGACGTATATAGGCTGGGATGATGATGATGATTAGTTCTTTGTAATAATAATAATAATAAATCCACGAACTTGCAAAATCTACGGAACGAGCTTCCCGCTGGGGTCTTCCCATCGAGTTACGACCTGGGTGCCTTTTCTCTAAAAGGCCTCGCCTCTGCGAGTGTACAATTTTCTGCAGGGCCGACAATGCACTTGCATCGCGTAAAGCGCTGCGGGTGTCTATGGACAGTGGTGATCATTTAACATCAGGTGACCCACTAGTTCATTTGTCTGGTCTCTCTAACATAAAAAAATATCTATTTATTCAGTTTCAGATAACTCGGATCCATTATTCGTTAGTTATAATGGTTAATAAAAATTCCGTGAGGACAAAGTCACGGGTAAAAAGTAGTATTTAACTGATTCAATTATCATAAGAAATAATCATCATACATTATTATTGTAAATGTGAAAGGTTACGAGTGTGTGCTTTTTTGTTACGTACTTTTTTACGCTGAAACAGCTAAACGGATTTGGATGAAATTTGCCACGTAGATAGACGGATATTCCCACAGAATCGGGGATTCGTTAGTTACCAAAATGTAAACTGCTAAATTTAGACATGAGAAATTGCATGTACTGCCTTTTCGGCGAATTATTTTTCGCAAACTGATTCATTTGGCAAATGTTTCATTTCCCAAATGTTAATTTTTTCTGAAACTGTAAACTATTCGGGATATATTTCAGGACTATCCTGTAGGTTAGGTTAGGTTTGTTTTATAACAATCCTGAAAAGTTTACAGTTTCAGAAAAAATAAACATTTGGGAAATGAAACATTTGCCAAATGAATAATTTTGCGAAAAGTTTTTCGCCGAAACATTAGTAAACCGAGAAATTGCATAGGTCTTTTTAATGCATCGTAAATAGACGTAATTCTTGGGAATCAGTACAGGAATTAAGTAGAATCTCGAAATTGCAATGTAACTACCGTATTTAATGGTTTTCGGGTGCAAAGCCACGGGCAAAGTCTTGTGATATTATAAAATGAAGATGCTAATACTTAACACTCTTTATAAACGCAATAAATCTGTCAAAAATGACCTCGAATAAGATTCAAGATCCAGTTCGTCAATTTACAAACACCAATACACCAACCATACGGCTACGGCCCAGCAAGAAAAAGCTTAGGCGAGTTTTATTTATTACTAGCTTTTGCCCGCGACTCCGTCCGCGTGGAATTAGTAATTTGGGCAGCTTTATGGCTCTCCTTAGTTCCTCGATATAAAAAAATACCCCCGCAACCCCCCCCCCACACCCGCGTTCACATTCACCACCGTACTCCTAGCGTGATGATAGCCTATAGCCTTCCTCGATAAATGGGCTATCTAACAATGAAAGTATCATATCTTTCTTAATTGTCAACCGATTCAAATGAAACAAACACTGAATGTTAATCCAAAAAAATACCAACATATCAGTGAAAACCGCATCCTTCTAGGTTAAGCCGTTTCTGAGATTAGCGCGCACAAACGCACAGACAAACAGACAACAAATCTAAAAATCATTGTTTTGGGTTCTATTGCGCTAATAAATAGCCCTAGTGACAGTTTTTCTCAAATATCTTCAATGTACAGACACCGACTTGTTACAGATTTATTATATGTATAGATATAGATGAAAATGATAGGAAATTATACTACACTTATCTAGGCTTTACTTTACTAAAGTATGTATCAATGAACTTTTAAAAGAAACTTTTAATAAACCTTTTTACCTTGCTTCTCAGCCATCCATCACAAGTGCATTTTATGTCTAATTATCATTTTTCGACGGAGCAACGGATAACCCACATTTTTGTACATATAACTCACTCACTAACGTTTCTACAAATGGATACCAAAACTAGTGCGAAATGTTACATTTTTCGTGAAAGATTTATATGTATTTTATAATGGAATCCCAGTTAGTTTCTGATGGCTTTTATTACAGCTTACCGGTCAGAGAGCGACCTGCTAGATGGGCACTCCAAAAGGAGATCTTTAATTTAGCGCGCTAAAAGGTGCTTGAACTATTAAGCCAACCTAAGATTTCGGATGCTAAGGAAGAGTAATGGAATCAAACAGTTTTTTTTGCCATAACAGAGGTAATCAAACTATTTCTGTTTAATTTTTGCAAATTAATCGACGACAAATAAATGTGATTTTTTGGCGCATAAATATGTACCCATTCCGGGTCTTCGTCGATACCGTCGTTTCTGCAAGTCTTCGTTAAATCTACCTTAAAAGAAACGGCAAGAATCTTGCAGTCAAGTGTGGTCTGATTGAAGAACCTACCTACCTGGGATAATGCAGATGGAGTTACCAAAGAATTGTGGTATACTGTATGAAACGGTGTCTTAGCATCCGATTCCTCCACTTTCGTGCCTCAGAATTACATTTACGAACATTCGGCACGTCGGTTGGTGTGAGCGCGCTTATTGGCTGACTGCATAAATTTTGATAATGTCACCAAATTATAATTTATGATAATAGCGCAGGTTACCTTAGGCTTTTAAAGCTAGATACAAAGGTTCATGGCTGACAATAAAGGGTTACTTATGAAGCTATTGCGGGTTCAGTAGATTTTAAAAACTTACAGATTAATGTATACATTAAAAAAAAATATTTATTTCCAATTAAGTGGATTTAATTTAAAAACTCACAATAATATCTCATATACACTAACAATGTATAAAAATTAAAACTAACTATATTACAAATACAAAAAAAAATACAAAATCATTTATTGCCACAAAATACAAAGAGAGCACAGATAAACAAAGCTTCCTGGCAAAAGGAACCGGCTCAGCAATAGCGCTGGTTTTCAGCCGGGCCCTTCCGACTCTGAGCGAATAAACTATTCTTGGGATAGTAGTTGACACAAATTATGATTTATAAATTAAAACAGAGAACATTTAATAATTTTTTTAGAATTTATAACTTATATTTAATATTCAAAAAAAAATACAATAAACAAAATAAAATAAAATAAAACAAACTAAAACTACATTAAATTTAAAAATGGCCCCTGCGGCATGGTACCTACCGAAGACGCTGGCAGCATTTCCTCGCTGGATCGTAAGACTGATGCGTTGAGCGAGGAAGCTGCCAGCTCCTCGGTCTCCTGTGATATCATAAAAAAACATACAGACGAATTGAGAACCTCCTCTTTTTTTTGAAGTCGGTTAAAAAATACAATTACTCAATACAATTCAGCTCAGCACCTTACAATACAAATATTTTGAATTGGATGTCTGGATTACATTAAAAAGTATCGGCTGGTTGGTTGACGAGGCATTCTATATGGAGGAGAGCGGAAGGAAGAAGACGTGTTCTCTTTGACTTGTATTGTTGGAGAAATATATCTATACAGGGTTATTTTTAATTCACTGACATCCTCTTAACCCTGAATTCCTATCACTCAAACAAATGTTTTTTGGTTTACGACTTTTTAAAATGAAACACTTTTTTTCCCATACAAATACACAGAGTATCGTAAAAATAAGAGGAAATCTCAAATTTTCAAAACGTTATTACACCAAAAATATTAAGTTATGACAAAAGCCGTAAAACAAAAAACATTTGTTTAAGTGGCAGGAGTTTAGGGTTAAAAGGATGCTAGTGAATTACAAATAACCCTGTATTTGTACACGTTCACGGACACAAGACCTCATCCAATAATTTGTGCTGTGGCACAGATTTTTACCATACAAATTGATATTACGTCTGGGGACGGATAGTCACATTGTTCAGTTTTGGAACTAAATGTTGCGGCAGTAAACGGCCACAGACGATGACCTTGTATAGACATTGTCCTCCTACAGACGTAGTGCCACAACGCGAGGTCTATCTTTGTATTTGTGACGGAGACAAACTTGTGTGCACCATTATGAGTGCTTGCTGTGGCACTGGCGGGTTTGTGTTACATCCAAAAACGGCACAGAGTCATAAACTTCCTATAAATATTATGACAAATATTCGGCTGTGGACGGAGCGCCACTTTTAATGAAAATTATATTCCCGTAGACGTAGTGCCATATAACGAGGGTTTTAGTTTACGTCTCTCGACGTACTGTCCGTGAACGTGTTAAGTCACACCTATGACAAGCTCAAACCCAAACACAAAGATATCAATTGAAACGTTGTCCGTCTGTCATACATATAAGGCTCTATATTTTGAACCGTAATTGGTATAGACCTGAAACTTTCAAAGAATATGTAGATATTCTTTCATAGCAATTACGGTTCACGGCGGCAATAGAGCAACTACCGGCCATAGCCAGTATAACTGGAAAGTCCACTTCACCGACAAAGTCTCTTCGAAGACACACAACATGATGATGATGATGTCCTCCATGTCGTGTCCGAAAAAAGCGAACCTTTAAGCTCATTTGTTACTTGTGTACGCGAACATGGCTTGGAACAAGCCAAACTTTGTTAGAAGGTTGATAGTAATGATAGTAAATAAATAAAATGCATTTATTTCAGACCAACTATTGTCCATGTTTTGTTAGTAAAAACTTATAATATAACTAAGGTTAATTTACGGTTGGTAATACAACAAATTTTAATTAAAAAAAATCGAAATTGGAAATTAAGGGAGGTCTCCAAACAAACAAAAGGTAATTTGTTTGGCGAAGTGGCCCTTCCTTTGTGCGCAATACGATACGCGTTTGGTCGTTTTTTGGAAACCTACGTCTACGCACTCGCATCATAATAATATCAACACCCGCAATTATTGTTTTAGTCACTTTAGCTACAATGCATAATATATTAAAACAAAGTCAAGTTAGTTACACCATTTATAATAACTCAAGGAAGGCTGAAGCGATTTCAATGATTTTTGGTTTGTTGGATTCGTCTCCCCTCGGAATAGCAGAAGAACTATTAAAATATTGAAAAACAAAGGAATTTAAAATTTTACAGCTTTTAAGCGCTGGAAAAACGTAGTAGCCAAGTTAATAGAAATTTGTATAACTTGGTTGCAAAGGTTATGGAAATTTGTTTGACTTGATTGCCAAGGTTATGGAAATTTGTTTAACTTGATTGCCAAGGATACGTAAATTTGTTTAACTTGGTTACCAAGGTTACAGAAATTTGTTTAACTTGGTTGCAAAGGTTATGGAAATTTGTTGGGCTTGATTGCCAAGGTTATGGAAATCGGTTCATTTTGTAAGTCACCGGTCGATTGTTATCATAAATGTAGAAAGATTTTTTAATTTTGGCGGTTGTAAATGAAATGTGAATTGACTGTTTAGGCGGTAAGAGGTTCGCCGGGACAGCTTAGTTACTTACAAATATTATAAATGCGAAAGTGTATCTGTCTGTTATCTCTTCACGCTTAAGCCATTGAACCGATTTATACCGAACCAAATATGGTATAGATATAGTTTTAGACTCTGGAAAGGACATAGAATAGTTTGCAATAATTGCATAGTTCCCACCCGTTAACGGGGCCGTGGGCAACGGTTAGTTTGGATATAAAATTCCCAATCACAGTGATTTCGGTTGAATAACTGTCTTAGATATCACCCAGTTTTTAGTTAAGGTAAACGTCCCTGTGATCGACACTGACCCAATACATGGCACCTTCAATCTTATATCATAGTAAGAGAGGTGACAGATGGGTGCCATCTATTGGGAGTTGAGGTGTCGAGCATTGGTACGTTTACCTTACTCATCGGTCGATATTATACGTATCAAATACGGACGAGTAGCTTCAGCGTTTCACATACACTAACTCTATACAGACATATTAAATCATTAATCCTTCCTTTAGCTTTGTACAATGGAGGGAAAGTAATCCAAAAAACAATAGTCAATTATTTTTGAATACACGTTTTTGTCCACGGTACTTTTTATTGCATTGTCATTGGGTATACACACAGTATAGTGGAAATAAATATTACGTAATTACAGGTAAAGTTACTAAAAATCGCTTTAAACGCCCAGTAAATGACACCCATCTGTCACCTCTCTTACTATGACATAAGATTGAAGGTGCCAGTGTCGAGCACAGGGACGTTTACCTTATATATATTTTTTTACATAAAACTGATTCACGATTGACCACTATTTCACCTGATGAAAAGTGCATACGAGGCCAAGGGTATATCTCACTGGTTAAAAGCGTTGAAAAGCCCCAGGTTGAATTCATCTGGAAATACTTAGCAGTTCGCTTGCTACTCAACGACCAAAAAAAAGGTTAAACAATTTTGATAATAAGGCACATTTAACCCCCACTCACGGTGATCAAGTTTATTAACAAGCAAGATATACAAAACATAACAAAAATAAAACGTTAATTGTGAAGCGAACATAAAGACAAAATTAGGAAATATGGCGCTGGAAGTCTAGGGAAGCGACTCTGAAATTCGAAAATCGAAGTTCGTATTACGTGAGCGCGTAATGTGCGTGCGCGCAATGCGATATTTGATTTTTGAACTTCGTAGTACAACTTATATTACAAGCGGAACTCCCTTTCTAGTTAATATAACTGAAGCGAGAGTTCCGCTTGTAATATTATTAGTTGTACTTTGTTATGCAACAGGCCCCAGGGTTCAATCCCCGTCTCAGCATTTTTTTTATGTGTTATACTTAGTTACAGTATTATAAAATAAACAACAAAATTAATCAATTGTGCTATTTACCTAAATAACTACATAGTAGTTAGGTACCAAGGGGTGTAAATTGGGCCACACTCAGTGTTATGTTGCGGTAAACCGCAACTGTGTGTTTTAGTGGGACCTGTTCATGTTTCTTAATAATTTGCAACTATTATTAATAAACAAAATGATTTTATAAATTTTCAAGAAGTTTTGTAAGTCGGAAGTAGGAGCGACTAGCAGCCGACCAATTATTTCATCTACGTAGTACATAGATGTGTGTACCCTATCAATGTCGCCATCGGTATATCTAGATATAAAGTACTACTATAAGATATGGACGCGATACTATACTAACCCACGGTTCCTTGTTGTCAAATACTGGTTCGTACCCGAAGAAGAAAAATTTAATTCGGAAAATTTTATGTTATTTCTGCTCAGAATCACGAGCTTTTTCGATCCTACTAGGAAAACAAAAGTGTCCCAAGTTTTTTTTCTGTTTCGTTACCATTTTTCATAGGCTTTATAATGACCGTAACTAAATGGAAGAATCGAAAATTATATGGAAGTTTTGGGACACTTTTTTCTCCTAGTGGGATCGAAAAGCTCGAGATTCTGAGCAGAAATCACATAAAATTTTCCGAATTAAAAAAAATCAATAGATGCAACAAAACAAAAATATCCCACCTATTTGTCGAGCCTGATGATGATTCAAACCCTTAAGGCGCTTGCTTACATGACGATTGGAATGAATAGGTCGTATATCATTGTCCTTCACTCCGGTTCGATGATTACACATCGTATTTTAACCGTATCCAAAAATATGTCCGTATCCCAGAAGGATCACGCCCGAAAATAAATAATGTCATCTTATTAACAAGAACCACGTCGCAATCTCTGCTCTTCAATCCTTAAAAGGTTAATTTATTACGTTTAACCAACAAAAAATGCGTTCACCTTGCCACCAAACAAATCATATGATGATCAGCAATCTGGACCGTTGCAAAATAATTTAAATGTCGATACTGCGACCAGAGATGAGTATAAAACCAGCCTGGCCTTTATCATAATCGCAGTTGCAGTTCGTCGGTTAACTTTGACACACTTAAAATGGTGAGTGAGACTTACATGTGTTATTTCACACGACCTCTCGTCTCGAACCATCTCATCAAAACCACAGACCAATTTATAATGGTCTACTTGAGTAAGTTGGCGGTTTTCTGTGGGTTTTACGTGTGGTCGAAATTGATGTAAAAAAATGTGGAGATTGAATCGTCTGCCACATAAAGCGTTTTTGCTTATCATGATTGACTGAGGTTGTTAAACCCTGTGATTCAATATCTGTGAGAACAATCTCACTTTTATTTTAATTATATTATTATTATTGTGGTTTCTAGAAAATTATGAGGTCGATGGTCCTGAGCTTTGATCCACGGGTATAACAGTTATGGCGTAGTCTATATTTACTTTTGTTAGTAAAAATCTTGATTGCACAGTCTTTATTTTGCTGTAACTGCTGTATTAGAATAGGGTTGCCATAAGTGTGGGGACTCAGACCGGGACATTTAAAGAAAAACTAGTAAAGGTAGAAAAAAAGGAACTTTTATCACAGCAATAGGTAACTTTAAAGGTTTAGTCCTTGTCTATACACAAAACAACTTTTAACACAGCCATTCAATGCCAGCGACCCGCCAGTCGGGTTTTCTGTTTGTTGGCGCTTTTCGCTGTATTGGTGAAAATGCACATTATCGGCTACGAGCGCAGCGTGCAGCGTGCGCTGCCGCTAGCGCCGCGCCACTATATTACTGTTTACCAAGCCCAGCCCTCTATTAAATAACTATGATTTTTAAACCGGGACAATCTGCTTATCGGCCGGGACGCCGGGACACCATGCTTCAAACCGGGACATGTCCCGGCGTACCGGGACGTATGGCAACCCTATATTAGAAGCAGGTTTTTTTACAAACTTAGTTTACGAGTTTTGTACAAATGACTATGTCATATCATTATTCCCTACTATATCTTTCCGCCCACACCACATTAACCGCCGGCAGTCTACTACAATTCGGTAAAACTTTGAAATCATCTTGCATAACCAATATCTTAGGATTGATAAAACTTAGGGATCTTCAAGAAATGCATTTATACTTTTCTCAAAGGACCAGGGTCGCATCCGTAACTGTAGATACCTTTTAGGTGATACGCCTCCGCATTTTCACCTGTTTCTTGAAAGAAAATCTTGTTGTTCCGAAAGTTTTTACTTAAAGCGAGAAAAGAACTCGTGCCCGTAATTATATCACGACTGTTATACTAACGTGTAGTGATACTGACTTATCCATTAAAATTCCAGAAAGCCTTCATCATCCTCGCTCTGGTCGCCGTGGCCGCGGCTGACGTATCCCACCTCAGAAGTAACCCTGCCTCTGGCGCCGAAAAAGATGCCGAAACTCTTTCCCAGTCAGCTGACGTCGGTCCCGAAGGCTACCAGCAAGGCTTCCAAACCAGCAACGGCATCCAGCACCAAGAGAGTGGACAGTTGAAAAACGCAGGACGCGTAAGTCAAATTTTTAGTAGCAGTATACTCGATACCTTGAACATTAGCCGATAGGTGGTAAATAAAGGCTGTTTTCCACTACTCGACGACACGTTGCGCTCATTTGAAGTGAACATAAGCCAAAATAATTACCGTTGGGTTAACAGGCATTGGATAATTCCGCATATCTGATTAATTTACCCAATTTCCTATTCTTAGTCCAAATACGTTAAAATAAACAAATATGAAGTTAAAAATATCCCCTGTAAAACTACATGTGGTGCAGATACGCGGTATTTACGTATGGTAGATGAGCGGATTTGCACTATCTCCGACGATATTAATTTCACTTATTCTCCATATCAGTACAGATATACCAGTACGTCCATTAGGCTACTACCCTACCCTTCGGCGATCTTTCTACTTGCGTACTGTTTTTAATTTTTCTACAAAAATTGACGAGAGGAGCAGCTGAAATTCAGAAACACGAAAATTTTAGTCGTTAGGATAGGTTTACATCGTCAAATTATAATATCGGTTTGCTTATTAAAGGTAAATTCGCTGCCCAGTCAAAAGTACTCAGTGGTACTTTAGTAACTTTATAATTTAGTAAAGTAGAGTAGGTATCTTAATATAGTTTCAAAGATACACAGGTTCAATTACTAATGGCATTGCATTTAGGTAGGTAGTTATGTAGATAGACTGAATGGATAGTTATCATGATTGAGACTTAAAATATGTTATAGGCACCTTCATTGTCCTATTGGTCACTCTATACATGGAAGGGCTGTATTACTTTACATATTTTGTAAAATATTTGCATTTGTTATAGCATTATCGACCGATGAAGTCATTATGCGAACAGCATAATACCAAACTGAATTCTAACATAAGCAATGGAGATAAGGTTGTTATTGAATTAGATGAAAAGGCCAACCGCTTAATCCATATTCCGATGAGGAGCCACATGATGCACGAAATGCCACTAACAACAAATAAATTACCGTAAAGGTTATCATTTGATATTTCAATAGGCGAAGGAGATCCGAATAAGAATCAATGCTATTTCATCTTAAGGTCAGGTGTCATAATAGTGAATCAAATCAGTTTAACGATCATTAAAATATAAGGTTAATAATATTTAATGATGTGTCAGTCACCTCTAAAACGGAAGGTCTTTTAGAAGAAGTGGAAGGCGTAATAAAAAGGAGGTTAATTAGACAATTAGTGAAGAAGATTGATGATGTCTTACTGATTAATTTTAACATTGTAAATCATGTTTACTAATTTAACGATATTGATTATGTAGATGCGAATCTCTCTGGCCAATAAAACTAATTATAAATGAGATTATTTATTGAGGGTAATAACCCATTTTTGATACAAAATACAGTATTAATTAATGTATTTATTAATGATATTTCTATTGTCACCATTTCCTTTACTTGGGATCGGTATTTTGGGCAGGGTTGCCAATTCCCCAAACTGCGGGGAAAGTGAAGCTGATTGGGGAATGTGTGGGGAGAGCTTTTACGAAAATGTAGTGCACTCGTGATTTCAAATAAGAAACCCCGAAATTACCTTATTTAAAAAAAAACTGTTAAGGGTACACTTTTTTAATGCCCATTTACATTCCTATACCTCTTAATAATAGTTCCTCAGTTTACATATTATATTGACATGTCGTCACGGATAGTGCAAATCCGCTTGACTGGCATTGGATAGTTCCGCGTATGTGACAAATTTAGTCAATAGTGCAGATACACGGTATTTAAGTATGGTAGTAGCAGATTTGCACCATTCCCGACTATGTCATGTTTTCAATTTAGAAATGCAAAAATAAAGTACCCCTAAAATGCGTTTTTTTTTTAACAGGAAGACGAAGCTTTGACCGTGCAAGGAAGCAACCAATATACCGCTCCCGATGGCACCCCCGTCAGGCTAGAGTTCACCGCTGACGAGAACGGATACCACCCAGTGGTAAGAAACTCTTAAACTTAATCTCGTAAGGCCCAGCGTACCAGTGGCGAAGGGTACTAACAACCCGATTCCCCCGGGTAGACTAAATTTTCGAGGTAACCAAACGCTTCTCTTTTATTACTGCACTGGTACTGCTTTTCAAGAAGAGGATAAATGGGTAGGTATGTTTTTTCACTGTAGCGTACCATTCAGTAGGTACAGTCGAAAAACTGAATTACGTACCAGGGTGGAACCTTCGAGCTCCTAATGTCGTGTTGACATTTCATACATTTGCCAAAGAAATCGTAGCGAAATTAAATACGAAAAGGTTCCATTCTGGTACGTTATTCAGTTTCCTCGACTGTAATTAGAAAAAGTCAACTTTTCTTGATTGACAATAAGATTCAAATTATGATAGTCCAAATTAGAGGTGGGCTTTACGAGGGTAAACTAAATAAACTGCACAAGGGTCCGGTTATGTTACGTCCGACTGGATGCTAACCCCACATTACTTATTCTGTGGCACAGAGGTTACCTGTGTCCATTGTCTAACGTGCGGACACTTGCTATCGCGTTCACTATTTCTTTCTGTCAAATGGTACAAGACGGTGATAGAAAGAGATGGTAAAAGGTATGCTAAGCGTCCGTGCCTTAGACAAAAAGGCATCTGGTCAGAGAATGAATAATAGTATAAGTAACGTGGCAGCATCCAACAGTGAAAACGCTCGCTACGCCGGCTGGTCGCATGTATTTGGGGATTGGCCATAAGCGTGTCTATTTCGGTCGTGTATAAAAAAAGTAAGGACAGGTGGAAGACCAAGAAGGACGTTCGTATATGGAGCAAATAAAAGAAAAAATAAATGTTTCATTATATAAAGAAGTGAATTAAAGAGAGGAATGTAGAATAAGCTGGAAATTACTCCACCGACAAGAGCCTAGCTCTTAAATATATGATGACGATGATAAAAAAATGTTGCACTGAGAAAAGATTCCTCACAATGTTAGCTGATGGTAAATTTCAAATGTGATTTCGCATAATTCCGAGTAACTCAGAGATACGAGCCTGAGCTTGACCCCGCGAACATTTGAGAGGTCGTATGTCAAACCACTACGACTACGATACTACGGTTTTTTTTTCAAAAAGACATTCAATGGTGTTAGAGAAATTTCTAATCCGCACTGGGTGGGATCTACGGCCCAAGCCCTCTCATTCTGAAAGGAGGCCTGTGCCTAGCAGTGGGACGTTTATACGCTTTGATAAACAGGCTACCTATAAATTAGATATGATGCAGTATTTCGCACAAAACTATACCTATGGCTTAACCTAAATTAACGTCTCATGTTAATTTAGTCTCAATTTTGTTTTTTTTTTCAGGGTGACCACCTCCCCACCCCTCCCCCCACCCAGGCTATCCCTCCGGCAATCGCCCGTGCTCTGGAGTACATCGCCGCGCACCCCCCACCACCAGAAAGCCAAGTCCGCGCCCAAGCCGCGCAACCGCAAAGGAGATTCTAAGTCAACCCTAAACATGTCTAAACTTACCAAGTCAAACGAAATATATTAGTTCTGTTGATGTCATTTGTTTTTATTTTAACTAGCAGCTAAACCAATATTCATAAATATTTTTGTAGTGGTAGAGCCATGTTGTAGTGGTAGAGTTATGTTGTAGCTAGCCGCTGCATCACGAATGGGCCGGCTCGTCCGGGGCAGTACCACCCTCTCACAGAACACCGGCGTGAAGCAGCAGTACTCCCTGCTGCGTTTCGTACGGTCAGTGAGAGCGCCGGGGGCCCAATACCTCTCCCCCTCCCCTATTCCCTCTCCTTTTTCCTTAGGGCTGACAACGCACTGGCATCGCGTAAAACGCTGCGGGTGTCTATGGACAGTGGTGAATTGGTGATCATTTAACATCAGGTCACCCACTAGTTCGTTTGTCTGGCCTCTATAACATAAAAAAAAATAACTTGGAACTTTGTATGGATGAATGTGTGGATGTTTGTCAGAAAGCCAAGACCGCATCCAAGCCGCGCAGCCGCAAAGGAAATTTTAAGTCTCGAAGACTACCAAGTCAAACGAAATATAGTTCTGTTAATTTTATTTTAATACAGCTAAATTAATTTTAATAAATAAACGTGGAAGTTTGTATGGATGATGTGTGGATGTTTGTTACTCTTTCACGCTAAAACGATTTCAAGGATTCTGATGAAATTGGCACTTCATAACCTAAATTAATAGAATAGGTACTTTTTATCCCGGAAAATTGCATAGTTCGCTAGATAAACTACTTAATTCTTTGCAGACCGAGTAACGTAGCATAATGGTGGAAAAGCACCATGAACTTCGTCTTGCTTAGCATAGAAGCTATACAATGAGATGCTAATAACAAAAGCTCATTAGGAAATAGTGGATTGTTCAACAATTGATTGATTGTTCAGGAACTAAAACAAGCCACAACACGACGAGACGATATGTTTAGCCACCCGAGCGAGAGCGAGGGTGGCTATAGTTCGAGTTGTCGTTGTGGTTGTTTAGTCTCGCGTTAAACAAAACGACGACGACGACGACGTTTTATAAAAAATTAGAATATTACTTTTTTACAACGTACGCTAAATACGAGCAATGGACGTCTGTTAAAAATTCAAATAGCAATAAAATTTGATACGTGGTTTTTTTTTATAAAATGACGCTTTAAATGCTTGCATATTAAGCCAACAGATTCAAACTTTAAATATATTTTAAAACTAATTGGACTATGCATAATTTATTACTCATCACTCATCCTTAACCACTTAGGTTAATATTCGTAATTATTCATCGTGTTTCACGAAATTAAATCTTTTTTTGTAATATTTTTGCACAGTTGTTATTTTGAGATTATTTCCATGCCCTAACGCGTGCGGAGTGCGCTTCTGTCTGTGGAAGGCTTTAAAATTGTCTAGTCACTGAAAAAGGCGATAATCCTCCATTCACCAAAACTGGTAGTCTATGGGTTTCCAAAGTAAATTAAAAAATCCCTAGAGATTAAAAAGGAGTTTCAGTCCCGATATGCAGAGTCTAAAGTAACATTTTAAGAGCATGAGAAGTGAAAAAAATCATGCGCCTTCTTATTTTCAATGGAGTTTAAAAAAAACCGTTACGCCGTCTCTTCCCAATTCTTAAAACTAACACTTTCTTCGCGCAATTCAACTCGTCATAACAATTTCACCTTGTTATTCAAAGATTATATTTGGTGTAAAGTGTTGGAAGCACGCGATACTGCAATCATGGGCCAGGGAACCGTGAACTACTGTTTATTTGTTTTGACACATGATTGATATGCAATTTAAAAATGACATTATGAAGGGGAACTGTTTGCAACTATGCAGCACTAGGCCAAAATCGAATGGGCAAATAAAATTCTATACCCTGACAGGGTGTCATGTACCTACCATCTAATAATGTATTTGAACATGAATCTGAATGAATAAATGAATATGAGTATGAATATGAAACTTAGAAGAAACTGTACACCTTTATTTTAATACTATCTTTTGCCAGTGACTTTTTCGTGTAAAATTAATTAGCTATTTTAAGTACCCTCTGGACGTCGGCAAGAGGCCTGACGGAATGTCGCTGGTGCCTTGGAGCATGGGTCGGCCGCTAGTTTGGGATGCTACTTGTGTCGATACCCTGGCACCGTCCCATGTTCCAAGCACCAACGTCACCGCTGGCGCTGCGGCATCCTCGGCTGAAAGCCTCAAACGCCGCAAATATGCTGCCCTAGGAACCAGCTACATGTTTGCGGCGTTTGGCGTTGAAACCATGGGGCCATGGGGGCAAAGTGCGCGTCGGCTATACAATGATTTGTCGACGCGCCTAATAGAGGCCTCGGGCGACCAGAGGGCTGGCCACTATTTCGCACAGCGAATTAGTATCGCTATACAGCGAGGAAACACGGCCAGCCTTCTGGGCACCTTGCCCATTGACGGCGATTTAGGCCAAATTTTCTATTTATAGTTTAAGTTTTATTATGTTTGTTGTTGTTTTTTAACCTGTTATATGTTAATCCAATTGGGTAGGTGCAACTTCGAGAAAGAGGTCAATCGACGAATTAGACTCGGCTGGGCAGCGTTCGGGAAGCTCCGCACTATCTTGTCATCCGATATACCGCAGTGTCTCACGTCAAAAGTCTTTGACCAGTGTGTGTTGCCAGTGATGACTTATGGCACTGAGACGTGGCCGCTAACGATGGGTCTTATAAGGAAGCTCAAGGTCACTCAGAGGGCGATGGAGAGGGCTATGCTTGGAGTTTCTCTGCGGGATCGCATTAGAAATGATGAAATCCGCGCAAGAACTAAAGTCACGGACATAGCTCGAAGAATCGCTAGACTTAAGTGGCAGTGGGCAGGGCACATCGCCCGTAGAACTGACGGCCGATGGGGCCGAAAGGTTCTCGAGTGGCGTCCACGGACCGGAAGACGCAGTGTAGGTAGGCCTCCAACAAGATGGAGCTACGACCTGGTGAAGGTAGCGGGAACGCATTGGATGCGGATGGCGCAGGGCCGATCTGTTTGGCGAGCCTTGGGGGAGGCCTATGTTCAGCAGTGGACGTCTTTCGGCTGAAATGATGATGATGATATGTAAAAATAAAGTACCCTCTTGTTTGTTAAATAAGATCTCTAGTATTTATAGTTGCGGAAATAAAGGCCGTGACCGGGCTGGCATCTTTCAGTTTTTCGGAATTTATATGCGAAATTGCATTTGATATTTTAGACGACCAGATGGCCTAGTGGTTAGAGACCCTGACTATGAAGCTTGAGGTCCCGGGTTCGATTCCCGTGTCGGGGCAGATATTTGTATGAAAAATACGAATGTTTGTTCTCGGGTCTTGGGTGTTTAATATGTATTTAAGTATGTATCTATCTATATAAGTATGTTTATCCGTTGCCTAGTACCCATAACACAAGCTTTGCTAAGCTTACTTTGGGACTAGGTCAATTGGTGTGAATTGTCCTGTGATATTTATTTATTTATTTATTTATATTTACGATGAGCTTTACGGTAAAGGAAAACATAGTGAAGAAACCTGTGCACAACTGCAAAAAAAAATTAACGGCGTGTGTGAAAATCCTAGTGCGCACTGGGCTTGCGTGGGAATTTCAACCTCAAGCCCTTTCATTCTGAGAGGACGCCTGACACTGCAGTGGGACGTAAATAGGCCGAGAAAATGATGCAATGAGCTCTAAAATTGAAATATTAATAAATTCGATTTTTGCCTAAATTTTATAAAACGCCCTCTTAGTGCACCTCGAAAAAACACGTCTGCCAAGTTTCAAGTCTCTAGTTCCAGTGGTTTAGTCAGCCAGTCATATATTCATGTCACTCTCTTATACATATTACTTATTTTGGTATTATTTATTTTGGTGTTATACAGTAATGCTGTAATCTTTATTGATGAATAAATAAATATTTTATTATATATAGAATACCAAAATTATCCTTTACGGCCAACCTAACCCAACCTTAGGTTATTTAAGAACATAAATCTAAGTAATAAGACAGTTTTGTCTCTTTATAGTACATTAGGCATCAAGGGCCTTAAGTAGGGGATTATCAAAGAGAGTCTATTAGAAGCCCGACGCCGAAGGCGGAGGGCTTTTAATGACTCGAGTTTGTAATCCCTTACTGCCCGTGTACACACAATGATTTTCATTACAATGCGAGGAAAATAAATCCAAAAATTAAATTATTTTGTCTCTGAACACGTAAATTAAATTAAATAATGGCTCCCGCCAATACAGATTGCCACTTTTTTCAAGTAATCTACCATAGATAATGTAAACTGTGTTTAGTTTAGAATTCGTATGGTCATACGGCCAGATTCTGCCAATATGTAAAAAAAATACTTACTAAAATTATTGCAAAACTATTTTTTTTTTTTTTTTTATGTTAGGTAGGCCATACAAACGAACTAGTGGGTCACCTGATGTTAAATGAACACCACTGTCCATAGACATCCGCAGCGCTTTACACGATGCCAGTGCGTTGTCGGCCCTAAAGGAGAGGGAATAGGGGAAGGGGGAGAGGGAAGGGGTGAGGTATTGGGCCCCCGGCACTCTCACTGACCGTACGAAACGCAAGCAGGATTACTGCTGCTTCACGCCGATGTTCTGTGAGAGGGTGGTACTGCCCCGGACGAGCCGGCCCATTCGTGATGCAGCGGCTAGCTACAACATGGCTCTACCACTACAAAAACTCTCTCCTATTCACTCCTATTCCTATTAACTCTCTACTATTTGATATAAACTTACAATATAAAAATAACGAAGTTTCATGAAGCGCAGACAAGTTTTTTGTGGTAAAATTGGGTTATAGCTAAGTTTTAAAGATATAAATAAAACTCCTTAGTCTGAAATGACATACCTACTAACTTGTTTGCAAATTTTAAAACTAAAGTTAGAACTTTACTCCCTTAAGAACAATTTAGGCCATTGTCATTTAGTATACAGGCATGAAATAACACCATTGACCAGTAAGTGTTTTGAAAATCATTAGTGTATCACGGGCAGTAAGGGATTACAAATATTACAATTTAGATAAGTCTTTAGTCTGGGAATTGGGCCGTCGGTTGCGGGACAGGGGCGGCGACCCCCGCTCCGGGTCATACCTGGTTCAACAGATTGCGCTGACCATACAGCGGGGCAATGCTGCCGGTATTATGGGCACTTTTGAGCCGGGTATGGCGCGGGGTGGTGGTACTTAGTTTTAGTGTTTTTTTTTTTTTGACTTTGTTATATTTTTGATTATTTGTTGTTATTGTTAGTTTAGTATTTTTTGCTGTAATCTAATTATTTATTGACCTGAAATTAATGTATAATTGTAACATAATTTTGTATTTAGTTAAATAATAAACAGTAATTATTACGTTAAAATTAAATTATTAAGTCATTTAGATTTCTATGTAAGTACCTACCCAACCTTATTTAAGCGGGAAAAATCCTACCTTTTTCCTTTTAGGTGTATATTTTACGTTCCTACATTGTTTCGATGTCGGAAATTTAGTCACGCAAAGTATTATTTCTTTCAATGGTAGCCTCTTATTAATAGGCGTACTTTTTCTTTTGAATTAATGTTTTTATTACTGTTTGTTTAATTGTTTCCGTAATTGTTATTAAGTCAGCATTTGAATCATGGACTAAAAGATAGAGCTGAATTACTTACAAAGATTTTTTTTACGGTTTGGGTGAAGAACTATCTTTCAATTGTCAACATTTCTTGACCCCTAGAAGAAAGATAGGAGTTTTGCATCACTATGGCATAGTAGGGTCTCATAAATTATAAATATACTAACTTTTACTTGCGTTTTCACTCTTAAAACTCCAGGATTTTACTGAATTCCCATGGGAATAGTAAATTGTACACCAAGGCACAAAATAAATAGGTACAGAAATCAATCTACATACAAAGTGCGCTCGAGCAACGCACACATAGACACTGATCACAGACACGATATCTCGGATCAGTTCGAGCGCGATTGCCATCCGCTTGAGACGCGCGTGGAATTTTTTGAGTGTACAGTAGCACTAGACGGAAGTTTTTTTACGATTTGAGCCATCAGTGGCAGATCCAGTGGCACACAACGGAATAAATGAATAACGGGGTCTTAGACTGAAACGAACCACCATAATACCTTAACCTTGACCTATTATAAGACAGTAACGTCGATTAAGTCTTTGTGAACACATAACTCTGCTACAAGCTCCAACTCAAAATGGCTGTATTACGAGAACAAAGGCATGTTGATGGTCCGGGCAGGGCGCGCAAATATTGTCCCAGCCAACAGCTTCATTAGCAATGAGTGTTGTAATTAATTTCAATCTGAATAATGAATTCAGCGCTTTATACATCAAAGTTAATAAGGGATGGGTGCGCATGGTTGAGTGATTGCGAGGTTTTTAGTAAAAAAGTACTTTTTTGGCACTTCAATTGATAATTTGTATGAAAACCCAAACATGTGATTCAAAGGCCACATCAGGATGAAAATTTGCCAAAATAAAAGGTGAACTTTCGAACGTTAATGCTGGAAAATATAATCATCATCCCATCTTATATACGTCCCAATGCAGGGCACAGGCCTCCTCTCAGAATGAGAGGGCTTGAGCCGTAGTTCCCACGCAGGCCAGTGCGGATTGGGAACTTCACACACACCATTGAATTTCTTTGCAGGTGCATGCAGGTTTCCTAACGATGTTTTCCTTCACCGTAAAGCTCATGGTAAATTACAAATGTAATTTCGCACATAAATTCCGATAAACTCAGAGGTGCGAGTCAGGATTTGAACCCACGACCCTCTGCTTGAGAGGCCATAGGTCAAACCACTAGGCCACCACGGACCATATAATGCATTATCCCAATTGTTTGAATGAGTCTTATGTCCATACATTGAGTTTGTCTTTTAATTTTAACACATCCTAAATTTTACCGCAATATTTTTAACAATTGGCTACTTTCCTAACTAGTCAGTCTTTTAGATTATCAAAAAATATTGGACACGTATTTTTTATTTTGTCAATCAAACAAAAAATTACGAAGATATGGCGCGTTGAAGTTTCGCGTGACGTCACTTGTTCCTACACTTTGTTTGAGCGTTTTAGGAACAAGTGACGTCACGCCTCGTCACGCGGAACTTCAACGCGCCATATCTTCGTCATTTTTTGTTTAATTGTCAAAAGAAAAATTACGTGTGTAATATTTTTGATAATGTTAAATACGGACTAATAAGAATTATTATTTTTTTACCTAGGAAACATCCCTATTGAGTTAATGCATTATATTATTCAGCATTTACTGAGCTTAAAACATTAATTAAATATTGTATCACGTTTATAAGTTCATCTTGTATAAGTTACTCCAGAGGTCCAGTCCAGCTGCAGTGAAACCGTCCAATTTTGCCCACTTTCAAAAAACCTTTTTTTGTGTAATAAATAGGGTTTGATCTTGGTTTGATCATTTTTGTTATGAGCAAATACAGTCTATCTAATCATAAAATGGTTTCGGAATAAAGAATAGGGATCATGTTTAAAAAATTACGAGCAATTTGAAATTATTTATTGAATCTGGCGTTACTTGCGGAAGTCCATATTAATGAACTGAAACAATCACTTTGCTCACCCGCGACCTTCCTTTTTTTTAAGGTCGCGGGTGAGTAAAGTAATTGTTTCAGTTCATTCAATTTTAAATTTTTATGGCGGTCAAAATTACCTTCACTTTCGTCCATATTTGCTCAAGCCCATTATTTGCCAAATAGCTTTAAGAGCATTCATGTAAGAGGATCACGCTCGCACACACACACACACACACACACACACACACACACACACACACACACACGCACGCACGCACGCACGCACGCACGCACGCACGCACGCGCAAAAATTATCATTTTAAACGATTAGAACCGCTGAAACGAGAAATTTTATGACAGCTCTTTTTTCTAGTGAAGTTCGAAAATGAAAGTTTGTCAATTACTTTAATTACAATAAATATCAAACTGTACCAATTGCCCCCATGTCTCCCTATTTTGACGTCACTACCCTGAGATACCGAGGTCTAATTATCACGTTTCCTAACAACATTAGTAGTCTCAAGAAATTGGCAGTGCGATGTTTAGACTTGAATTAGGAATACATTAAAACGAACGTACGAAAACGGTATCTTAATTCGGTTTCGAGTCCCGGTTTTCTCGGCAACATATATTGCCGCGTCACGATTGCAATTTCACAGTTGTCGTGTCGTGTATCTGCATCCTAATACGATATACACCTGGGATCTTCAACGGTGATTTATACGACCAGAGCTAAAGTTCACGTCATGCTTCGACTTCTTTGGAAACGCGGAACAACATTGCGATTTTATAATTACACTACCTTATACTTGTGTGGACGAACATAAGCTGATGATGATGGTGATACTTGTGACAAATAAAATTTATGGTCAACTGTGCCGATTTCTATCCCACAGAAAATTTCAAAAATCTCTGTTTATTGCACATCTGTGATCCTAAAGGAATGGTTGCAGAGACGGACCAATTTTTTTTTCTTATCTTGTTTGATTTTCCAAAAATCCTACTATTACTTTTTTTACTGTTATAAGCACCTATTTGCATGCCAAAATTAAAAGTCTGTAATAATTATAGTTATATTTTATACTAATTGTAAGCTGTGGTGGCCTAGTGGTTTGAACTAGTATGGCCTCTTAACCAGAGGGACGTGGGTTGGAGCCCGGTCTAACCCCTCTGAATTTTTCGGAATTTACGAGTATGTGCGAAATTATACTTGAAATTTACCATGAGCTTTACGGTGAAGGAAGACGTTGTGAGGAAACCTGCCACACGCCTGAGAAGAAATTCAATGTTTGTGAAGTTTCCAATCCGCACTGGGCCTGCGTGGGAAATACGACCCAAACCCTCTCATTCTGAGAGGAGGCCTTTAACGTGCCCTGCAGTGCAACTTCTGTAGGCTGGGATGATGATGAGATGACACATCTATCCATCCATCCATTCATACAAAACTTTCACGTTTCTAATATTAGTAAGATTCAGATGGTTGAATATAACAAATACGAAAGTTTATGAGTAGTGTGCGCTCGTGTGTATGTTTGTACGTTAATAGGACTGGTTCGGTTTGGATGGAGACGCTATAAAGTGCCACAGTAAGGTAAACTGTTCCTGTGCGCGACACTGACCCCATAACATGGCACCTTCAATCCTATGTCATAGTAACAGAGGTGTCAGATGGGTGTCATCTACTGGGTGTTGAGGTGTCGAGCATTGGTACCGTATGCAAGTAAAATTGATGCTGTTTGAACCGGGTTTTACACTAGAGATGCAGGTTAAATTTATCCCGCTAAATAATGTCGAGGTGTGTCCCAAATACACGCGAGTTTCATTAGTGCTTGTCGATAATGTCAATACCGATACGGGTTCCTTGCCTAAGGTAACTAGTTCGGTAAATCATTGACTTGGTTCGAGATTGTATCGTGGAAAGGTTTGATTATTTTGAAGACTGTTTTGTTATGTCATTGGTATTTGTTTTCAACTAGCTTTTACCTTCGGGCTGGCAAGCGCAGCGTGGGGTGTCCACCACCGTGATGGGATGATTTGAAAAAGCAGTAGGATCACGATGGATGCAAGTCGCTTTTAACTGTAATAAGAATAAGAATAATTTTATTAACCAATGAAGATACACAGTTCACGAAATTACTTATTACACGTTGTTACTTAAGTGATAGCATATTATTTGTATGTAACATTACAGTGACCTTCGTACTAGACTCTGGGTCTGCATCGCGAGTGTTATGATGATTGGGTATCAATGAGGGAGGCATATGTCCGGCACGCACGCAAGGTAATATTCACGATCTTTCGCATTTATAATATTAGTCGGATAAAGTAGAATTAGTAGGAGCAAAACCCATACTCCTCCGCCTGTCATGTTTTGTCATTTATGACCCTTTTCCTCTTTAGCGGCATGCGACGAAATGCTTACAATCACATGTCATGACGACATAGGAATGACTTATTGCAATAGTAATATTATGTAAGTAATAGCTAGAATAGCTACCTATATTAAAACTTGTTCTTTGATCCCCAAATGTCTGTACGGATTTACCTACTTAATCTGACTGGGTTTGAATTGTGTGGACGACTTAAAGGTGTTACTTAACTTTTTTCATGCGTTGCTAAATTAAGGGTTAAGTATGGAAATTCTTCGGATAATATTGATTACTTTAATTCTGCTACGGATCTCCTTGTAGCGCCATCTAGCTATTAATAGTTATTATTTTAATTTGTCATTCTTTGTCATCGCACCATCGAAGTTTCTAAACTCGATTGCATGAATACAACTTCTAACTTTCTTCCTTCGGTCTTTGGTCCCCATGGAGAGAGATCTCTCGTTTGCGATCTCCACCCACAATACCCACATCCTCATTTCTGATGGAATATCTCATTTTTCGTTGGATGCGGTTGGTGCAGGACCGATCTGTTTGGCGAGCCTTGGGAGAGGCCTAAGTTCAGCAGTGGACGTCTTTCGGCTGAAATGATGATGATGATCTCATTTTAAGGGTTCTGTTAACCCTTATAGTTTCGTCATGCCCGTCCGTCTGTCTATGTATAATGTTCATCCGACCGCGGCTTACTTAGACACATTTGCACGGGTATATATTTATTTTAACGACGGGGACAAAGTGATAAAACAAAATTTTGAAAAAATATATAAATATTGTACCTCCTCTAGATACACGTAAAATGGGCTTTTTTATCACGTCAGCAGCTTTAGGGTGAGGCCACACGAGCGTAATTTTGTGAGTCGTGAGCGGCAGAATTTCGGTCCGCGCCATACAATATGGGCGCCATCACGTGACACTCACGTGACACAATGTATGGCGCAACCGAAATTCTGCCGCTCACAACTCACAAAATTACGTCGCTCGTGTGACCTCACCCTTAATAAGCAGCATTTACCATCCTAAAAAATGTACTGAACAAGACCAATACCTCAAAACTACATTAATCATATTTAACCTTGTGCTAACGTCATTTAACGGTACTAAAACTTGCTCATACCTAAGTAAATGACACAAGCTTCGAATGCTTTTGTTTCATCGATTTTCATTTGATATTTTAAGTCACGCGATCGGGCAATAAGTTACCCTTATACCGCTGGAGTTGATTCCTCGCTGGAGAATAATTAGAAACGGCGTCGTAATTGTCTTAATACACTTGAGTAAGCAATTTAAATCGAGTTACGTACGATTGTGGTTTTTAAATAGTCGTTTTCTTTAACAAAGAGTTGGGAAGCGAAGCACGCTCGTTGCGTGACGCAAGAGGAAAAGTGAAAGTGATGGCTTTAAAACATTTTTTCATCACTTAAGCTCTGAAAGTAGGTTGCATTTAACTTGAAATCCGTGTTGTAAATTCGATTTACATCTTTAGGGATGTAAGTAAATTTAAAAATCGAATGGTGCTTCTTTGTATTCACGAACTGGTAAACAAGGAGATTGTAATGCGTAATACTTATTACCTCCAAACCTCCATGCTAGCATAATGCTGCTGGTGGGAGGCCCTTGTCCAGCAGAGGACGTCTTTGGGCTGATTATCTTCTATACTCTACGGGTAGAAAGTAATGTCTGCCAGGAAGTAATCTCGAGCTGCCAGGAAGTAAGTATGAAATTCCATTACATATCAAGTGTTTAAATTTGGAACCCGTGCTCTACTCTCGAACTGTCCAGGAAGTAAGTATGAAATTCCATTACATATCAAGTGTTCAAATTTGGAACCCGTGCTCTACGTCTGTGAAAAACTGAAACTATTAAAAAAGTTCACACTTAAGAGGATGTATGCAAATATTGCAAATGTGAGTTCTCTGATTAAATAACTGGAACATTTTTCACTAATTTATGTTGTTGTAATTACAATTTTCATGTTTCAAATGTTTCAAAATTAAGAAAATTCTTATTAAAATTATGACGTTTGTAATTTAAAGTTGGCAGATATCTTAGTGTTGCCGGACAATTTTATTGTTGGTGAATCGATTAATCGTCGATTATAATTGCGGCGCACAAATAATCTAAATATCTATTATCCAATCGATGTAGCGATTTAATCGATTATATATTCGATACTAAGATTCATACAATTATATCGATTATAATCGATTAAATCGATTACAATCGATTATATCGATTGTTAATATTTTACAATTTAATCGATTAAATCGATTATGTAGATATAATCGATTTAATCGATTATACATATCGTGTACTTGACCGATTATAATCGATATAATTGTATGAATCTTAGTATCATATCGATACAATCGATTTAATCGATACATCGATTGGATAATCGATATCTAGATTATTTAGGGGGAAAATAATCGATTAATTGATAATCGATTATCCGGCAACACTAAGAAATCTAAACATTGCCGCCCGGTACCTTTAAAAAAACAATCATACCATAGACAGACATAGGTCTAGCGAGTGAGTAGCTAATGGCGGGTCGTAGATTTTCTTTATTTTTTCAATGTGTACTTTTATTTTATTTTTATCAACTTGTTTCATTTTTGAGAAAAGCACTATACAAGCTTCGCCTAGTAATCGCCATCCTGGCCTCGTATCATTGCTGGCCTCACCTAGCGGTTCGGCCATCAAACTTCTACTCGTCCAGGATGGCTTACTTACTGGTCTCTGCAGTAATGTACTATTTCTGTATTGTCCTCGTATTACTGGCATGAAAATAATAGCGGTACCGCAAAGCTTACTGTTAGGAAATATTTAGTGCTACTTTAGCCTGTGGTGTACAAAAAATCAAAAAAAGTTCTTCCGCTGCTTTTCCCCCGCCAGTATAAACTGACACTCCCTCTTAAGCTTCAGCCGTTATTTTGAGGACGGGAATGGAGTTTAAGCCGTGTTATCAAGGTTCAAGTTACGTTGGTCGAGGTAAGGGTGACGTTTTAGCGAGTATGTTACCATTTATGACAGAAACTGAGTCGTTTGGCTCACGGCATGCTCGGATCCTACGTTTATGATATTTTTACGGTCACCATATCGAAGATTTGTGTTGCATTTCAATAATCCGTTGTTATTTTGAGAATAGCGCTATTCTTCGGGTTTTATGGTTAGTTAAGTGGAACTGTGCATGCAATCCAACTTATTTATTTACTTTTCTAAATTATCTATTATTTTCTTTTTAATTATTTCGGTAAAAAAATACACTGTGAAATAATAAAAGCTTATATTTGTCGAAGGGTGGGTTAGTTCAGCTCGATCGCAGTCGTCACTCTGATAGCTCATTTACACTCGCGTACGAGTGGCGAGACGAACTGCGAGCCGAGCAACGAGACGGGAGTGTGAATAGACGCTCGCGGCTCGCCTCGCGCCTCGTCTCGTGATTCGCAACGCTCGCGTCCGGAGCGAGACGCCGAGCCGAGACACGAGACGAAGTACGAGGCGAGGTACGAGGCGAGAGTGTAAATGAGGTATCAGCGGTTCGCCATATTCATTTCGACACTATAGTCCAAAAAATCAAAACACTTGAAGTTCAACACACAACACTTTATTCACAATGTAAAGAAATTAACTAATAATACTCAGGGATGATTTAGATAATTAACGATTGAAGAATTATTTCTACGGAACGCAGTGAGGTTGACTGCGTTGATGGTTGACACGTCCTCTCTTTTTAACTCTCCAAAACAAGAATGACACAACTAACTGTCATCGCAGTCAAACACACTCAAGCAAAGACAATATCTTTTTCTTTTTAAACGAGACAAGGCTTGGGCATTCCGCAAACTGCCAGTGTCCTGTACATCGGTCTGCGACATAGTATTAATAGAAAAAATTACTAAGCTTTAAGAAATTTAAATGGAATCAAAGACCTCGTACACGAAGTACCGTTGGTTATTATGTTAATAGTTAGATTTATGTCTTAACCCAGACCCCGCGGTTTACGCTTTAGGTCACACTAAGTGAAAGTGTAGGTTAAGTAATTGTGTGACTTTTAGCATGACCCAGGCGGCAAAAACACATTCTAAAATTATGAACGTTCTCAATGTCCTAACTCATCGTTACATAACAAATTACTATTTAGAATTAATTAGAGTTCTGTAAAAAAAACTGTGGTAGTCTAGTGGTATTACTTATGGCCTCTTAAGCAGAGGGCCGTGGGTTCAAGCCCAGGCTCACACTTTTGAGTTTATCGGAATGTATGTGCGAAATTACGAGTACATTTGAGATTTACGATGAGCTTTACGGCGAAGGAAAACATCGTGAGGAATCCTGCCACCTGCGAAGTAATTCAATGTTGTGTGTGAAGTTCCCAATCCGCACTGGTCCATTGTGGGTTCTACTGCCAAGACCTCTCATTCTGAGAGGAACCCTGTGCTTTGCAGTGGAACATAATTAGGCTGGGATAGTGATGACGACAGATCCGTACTTAAAAGTAAACACAAATTATTCCTTTAGGATCACTTCGTTGTTTATTTTGTTTTTCAAGTTTTGACCTACGTAAGTCAATCAATTTCTATAGACATATAAGGTAAACGTACCAATGCTTGACACCTCAACGCCCAGTAGATGACACCTATCTGTCACCTCTCTTACAATAACATAAGATTGAAGGTGCCATGTATTGGGTCAGAGTCGAGCACATGGAGCGTTTACCTTAAGTTGCTTTCCTTTGACTTGAGGTAGAGTCATGAAATTCGACAAGAAGTGCCTTACAACACACTAATATTATAATCCCAAAAGTTTGCATAGATAGATGTATGGATGTTACTGACCCTTTCACGCTAAAATAGTTTGACGGGTTCTAATGAAATTTGCTACACAGATAGTGTATGACCTGGATCAACAAATAGGGTACTTTTATCTCGAACAATTGCATAGTTTCCGCTGGATAGTGATTAACGAATTCTCGCACTCGGAGTCGCGGGAAACAGCTAGCATTTAAATTTTGGCATTAAACAATCTTATGAAGGCTTCACCGTGATTCATAACTTTAATATGGTTTCAGTATTATCTCGGTATTATTTAAAAATTGTCCAATTATGTGTAAAATCGTGATGAATATGTTTTAACTGAATTCATTTTACGTGTGAACAACTTTTACTCTTGTACATTTAAAAGCTAATGCCCTCGGCTTCGTACTGGTTGTAGATCTCCGTATCCCGTAGGGATTTTACAAAAACAGTACTAATAAAGGAAATCCCTGCACAAAATTTCTTCTTCTGTCTTTTCTCTTGTCTTGGTTTGAAGGATGGACGACAACAACAAATAAGGAAAGGTGCGAGACGAGAAGAGATAAGGAACACACAGAGTAAATGGCGGATATGGAAGGAGGCCCTTGCTTACCAGTGACTGCTTCTCCAAGCTAGTAATGATAATGAATGAGTGAATGAATCCATTCGACCGATTTCGGTCACGGCGACTGCTTCAACTTCTACCTAATCGTTACGGCGCTGATGCGCCTTAAGATGGCTTACGTAGGAAATATTGGCGGTGAATCTTCGCGCGTACTTAGGGAACGGTAAGGACACCCGCCTTATTAGCCGTAGGAGATGGCTGCTGATGGTCGAGCTTGTAATTCATCTCGTTTGGCAATAGGTCAATTCTCCGCCGGGTTTCGAAGTCCCTAATATGGAATGACAACTTCTGTGAAAGGTGAAATTAACTTTATCATCACGATGGCCTGGCATCTGGCATCCGGACTTTGACGGCCCCCGCAATCGACATTGTAGACTGAAATTTAATATCACTAAATATCCTTGCTTTATCAAAATTATTAAACGACCATCCAGACGATTAAGGGCAGAAAGTTTTTGGAAATTTAATTAAAACTCTGACAGCAACGTGAACATGATTCTGTTCCGACGGCTCTAAGGAAGTTTTCTTATAAATCACTTCACATAATGAGTGTCCAGTTTAAACTCTTAATTTACTTTAAAGTGAGTTTTGGATAAAGGGTATTTATGGTTTTTACGGGATTTGAAATAGCCTTAAGCTTCTAAAATATCATACGTAGGTATGTATTTTGTTTTTACTCTGATAGTCAAGCAGCGCTAAAGGCATTAAACAAGCCGACAGTTAACTCCTCTTTGGTAAGGGAGTGTAGAGATGCACTTAATAGACTAGGGGAGAGTACGAGGGTTACGGTGGCCTGGGTCCCAGGACATCAGGGAGTGATAGGTAACGAGAAGGCTGACGAGCTAGCAAGGGAGGGAGCGGATACGGGATTCATAGGTCCTGAACCGGTACTTCCAATATCTGCAGAAGTCACCAAGGGGGTAATAGATAGAATGAAGGAACAGAACAGGAAGCAAACAGTGAGTGGAAACAAGCTGTAGGGTGCAGACAATCGAAGATGATGCTGGACGGTATCAACCACAGAAGAACTAGCTATCTCCTAAATCTAGGTAAGAGTAGCTTAAGAACTATAACTGGTATAATTACTGGCCATAATGTTTTAAATAGACACTTAAGCGTAATAGGTATAAAAAGTGATCCCTCTTGTCCACATTGTGGGAAGGAGGAAACGAGTGAGCACGTCCTAGCCGAGTGCGTCATGTACGCGGCAGCGCGGCGTGATGTATTCGAGAGTGATGAGCTGAGGGAGGAGGAGCTAAAGGATGTCAGTCTCAAAGATGCCCTTTTGTTCAGCAGGAGAACGAGAAGATTCGAGGAGAGATGCTGTGTGGGAGCGCTGCTGGGACAGTAACCGTTGGCTCCAACCACCGGGAACAGGGCTGAATGATTGTACAAAACGATCGACAGCCCACCTGACTCAGCGAGACGTCCCCATACATCATCATCATCATCATGTATTTTGTTACACTCCGCGACGCCCGGCTATCCTTTTAATATAACAAAAGAGAAAGTTTGTGAAGATATTTGTACGTGGAAATTCAGACGACCAGATGGCCTAGTAGTTAGAGACCCTGACTATGAAGCTTGAGGTCCCGGGTTCGATTCCCGTGTCGGGGCAGATATTTGTATGAAAAATACGAATGTTTGTTCTCGGGTTTTGGGTGTTTAATATGTATTTAAGTATGTATCTATCTATATAAGTATGTTTATCCGTTGCCTAGTACCCATAACACAAGCTTTGCTAAGCTTACTTTGGGACTAGGTCAATTGGTGTGAATTGTCCCGTGATATTTATTTAAATGTTTGGATATTTGGGTGTTGTAACAACTTACTAGTTTTAATTGAAGATTTGTTTGTCTACTACTTACTTTTAAAAGATTCTGTGAAAGTCAATAGGTATCAGCGTAATTTTAGTTTGAAATTATAACATTACTCAAGTTCACAATATCGCTTATTGTGCTCATAAAATAACTTAAATTCGTTATTTAGACCAAAACTACTGCAAAGTTACAATAAATCTCACCTATTAACGTCATAGAAGTCGAACTGTGGTGATATATTATTACTCAGCCAGCTATTAATTAGTCCAAGTTCGTAACAAGCATAATGGTAACAAAATTTCCCTACAAAATTAATGAACGATCCACCTTGTTGCTGGTAGTCAAACGAAGGTCACTAAACCCGATATCCATTACGAAGTGCTTAGAACACGACGATAGGTATAGTCAGGGTAGAATGCGGGGGAGCGAGCTAGGTTCACGAAAAACTGGGGTCAGTCCCATCAGCGTCTTGCTGTTGCTTAGGAATGGGGTCAGGGACATCCCATTGTTAAAAGGGAACACTATATAGGGGAGTCTGTAAAGCCTGTTTAGATTGGCAACGTGCGCGTTTTTGACTTGTGTTTGTTTGCTCAAACTTTTGTTTAAACACCGATTTTGTAAAGATATATCTAAGGCGGATTTTTATACTGTTCGAGTGGAAATTCTCCAAAAAAAAGTCGAATAGCTTGCAGGCTTTAGTTTTTGTCTAACACCAGACAAATCTTTGACATGTTCTATACATGCCTTAATAGACAGTGTTCTATGAACTGACCATGTTCAATGGTCACCTATGTTTTGTTAACTCGGTAAATGGTTTTACCACAAAGAAATTTAAACACCTCTTATGAAGGGACATTTTGAGTTGCTAAAGATTTTTCTGTACCTCGTTAAGTAATGTTTTTGTTACCAATTTTATTTCGAAGGTGACTGTACTCATACGTGATACTTCGACAATGTCGCAACCTACCGAAAATTCTATTTTTGCCTACATAACTAACTTTTCTAAACCATTACAGGTAATGGATGTCCTACCGACTAATTTATGAGGTAAAACTTCCTAAAGTTCGTTTCCGTACGAAAAGTATCCAACCAACTAGATTTTCCCTGGTATTTTGGCAATCCAATTTAAATCTTATGTCCCTTCTAATAAAAGTCACCCATTACGTAGAACTTGAAGTTTTGACTTGCGCATTGCAATTTTTGTTTACGCCTGCGCTTTGGGCTTAGCGTCGAACAAATGACAGTTTTGACAACAAACTCTCAATGAACGTTTCTCTTCCTGATTATTTTATCTAAAATCTGTCTCTGAATCATTTCATTCTCGTTCAGTGATTTAATATTATTTAAAATCTTATGTGTTTCTATTTCGTACACGAAACGCTTGGAAATCGCGCGGGTTGTGAGTGAGTTTTAGGTTATTTTCTCACTTGGCTTTGTGTTGTTATTTTTCTTTTCTTTGTGGATATTGTAACGTAAATACTTGAGTGTATTAATTGTATGAAAAAGTGTGTTTATGTGGATAATATATGTGTGTTGGAAGGCAACGAGCATAATCTTGAGGTGTCCAAGCTCTGAGGCAAGTAAATTTTATTAGTGTGTGGGAAATTAGCCCTGTCTTCCTCAATTTAGAAGAAGAATCAAAGAAAGATAATATGTACCGAGGTGTTTTAGAATTTATGGGATACTAGCGACCCGCTCCGGCTTCGCACGGGTGCAACTATATTATGCATGTATTATCAAAGACGTGAGTGGATGAAGGGGGTATGTACATTTTTGCTAAGTCATAATTTATGATTTATGACTTAGCACTTTAATTTATGGCATAAAAAAAATAAAAAATAAATATTAGGGGACAATCTTACACAAATCGACCTAGTCCTATACTAAGCAAAGCTTGTACTATGGGTACTAGACGACGATAAACATACTTATATAGATAAATAAATACTTAAATACATAGAAAACATCCATAACTCAGGAACAAATATTCGTGCTCATCACACAAATGAATGCCCTTACCGGGATTTGAACCCAGGACCTCTTGCTTCGTAGGCAGGGTCACTACCAACTAGGCTAAAGCGGTCGTTACCGAAAATCGAAAAAACGTACATACGCCCTTCATCCACTCACGTCTTCTACATAATATAAACCTTCCTCTTGAATCACTCTATCTATTAAAAAAAACCGCATCAAAATCCGTTGCGTAGTTTTAAAGTTCTAAGCATACATAGGGACAGACAGCGGGAAGCGACTTTGTTTTATACTATATAGTGACTAGCTTTTACCCGTGGCTTCGCTCGCATGAATCTTTCGATCTAGCGGTTGAATTTGAATTCCGTGATTTTACTATATTTTTATAGAAATAAAGAAACATTCTGGTCCTATTTACGTTGCATTAGAACAAACACCATTGTCTCTAGACTTAACGGTTTAGATTTTGGGATTTTAAATACTAAATCCCAATCCGTGGGAATAATACGACAAAAAATAGCCTATAGATGTCAGGCGTGGCTCACTTCTCGATTATTTTTTTTTTGCTACAAGTACCTAGAGTAGATGCTGAGGGCCACACTAATGAGGCCTATTCAGTGGTTGCCTTGCACTGCCACGGATTCATCATCATCATCATCATTTCAGCCGAAAGACGTCCACTGCTGAACATAGGCCTCCCCCAAGGCTCGCCAAACAGATCAACCCTGTGCCATCCGCATCCAATGCGTTCCCGCTGCCTTCACCAGGTCGTCGCTCCATCTTGTTGGAGGCCTGCCTACACCGCGTCTTCCGGTCCGCGGACGCCACTTGAGAACCTTTCGGCCTCATCGGCCGTCAGTTCTACGGGCGATGTGCCCTGCCCACGGATTGCTAGCTTTTATTTTATTTATGTCGCTAACGAAAAGATTAAGTTTTAGTTTGTCTAAAATGCAATGTGCCAAAGTTGCGAATTAGACAAAATAGCTAATTGTGTCATATCATAACATAATTTAATACGCTACGTATTTAAGCTACAGTAGACGGACAACTACATAGTCTAAACCAAAATTAAACTGACATAACCTAAGTTAACTATAGTGGCCTAGTGGTTTGACCTTTGGTCTCTCAAGCAGAGGGTCGTAAATTCGAGTCCGGGCTCGTTACCCTGAGCTTTTCGCAATTTATGTACGAAATTACATTTGTAATTTGCCATGAGCTTAACGGTGAAGGAAAACATCGTGAGGAAACCTGCATACACCTGAGAAGAAATTCAATGGTGTGTGTGAAGTTCCCAATCCGCACTGGGTCCGCGTGGGAACTACGGCCCAAGCCCTCATATTCTGAGAAGAGGCCTGTGCCCTGCTGTGGGACGTATATAGGCTGGGATGATGATGATGATGAAGATGAACCTAAGTTATCTGATTCGCTATTTGTTTAGTTCGCGTTTTATGCAAAACGCTACTACGGAATACTGCATTTTAAGCATATTTAGGTACCTATACTATTTAAAGTAATATCCAATATTACTTTATTCCATGAAGGAAGATTGTTTTTTTGGAGTCTTTTTATCGCTAAATAGGACATGATTCGACGGTTGAAAGGCAAAACGCATCAAGCGACATTTTTTGAACTCTACATAAAACCCGGCTCAAACGACGGAGAAAAAATCGCTGATTTCAAATATGTATATAACTCATTTTGACAAAAAATGTCGCTTCATGCGTTTTGCCTTTTAACCGTCGATTATGATGTATTCGTAAGTATGAAATCATTAATCTGTTGCAGATTTTATTAACCGTATTACTATTTTTTGTTTAATTTTTCCCTGCCACAAATATACCGTGATGGGCTTACTTCCAACACCCACATTCTTTAGCCATTTGTGATAAAGCTCTGTAATAAATGAACGTCACACACAATACATTTATTTTTATCTCGCTCCCACCGTAGAGAGTGCGAAGGAGAAAGACTCGTTTAATTTAATTGTGACCAATCCGTACAGTATTCGCTGTGCTTTTAATACCGCTATACCTATACTTCATTTAATTTAGAATTGAAAACCACAACATCATTATATTGCGGCTCGTCAACTATTTCTTACCTAGCAAATAGTACAGTACAATAGTCTGGGAGCCGCAAAATAAAATTGTTTTAATGTCACTTTATTTGCGTGTCGTCAATTGTTACTCTAGTACAAATTGTAAAGAGATTACAGTTCACGAGCCGCAATATAATGTTGTTGTGGTTTATAATTCTAAATTAAATGGAGTATACTCCCCCAGATTACTCTTAAGCTCTTCTTTGCTCAAAGCTATATTACAAATTATAATAAACCCATAGAAAGAAACATATAATAAAACATAATAACTGACAAAATATAGAGATGATGTGAACCACATCTTCTTCCAACATTCCCTGAACAACACCACGGAGGGACATTGTCTGCTGAAAGATTGCTGATGGTGGAAATATGCCCTTAGACTTTTTGTATTTGACTTTTGGAAGCAAACAAAAATATTTTCTAAACATGCTTAATCCTATAACATTTCACTATAATGAATACAACTAAAGATTTTTCCTGGCACGAACGATACAATGTTAGTGACGTGACTTCCTTCTGATACTCAGTTAATCGATACCTTGTAAGTGGCATTATATCCATGTTATTATTGTACCAAACACTAACCACACGTTGAATATGAAGATTGTAGAATATGTGGTGAGGAAGACGAAACGATGGAACACATTATATGTGTGAATGTGATTCCCTCGCCAGATTAAGAATAAGACTCTCTGGCGACGGATACCCCGCACCAGGAGACTTTAAGGCACTACCGCTACGTCAAATCATCCAATTTATGGACGAGGTGATAAAAGCAATGGAGTAAATGCGGAGGAGGAGTAATTGCAAGGACTCCTAATACTAAGATAAGATAAGATGAACCACACGTCGTACGTGCCAGGAAATCTCTAGGTATAATAATGAACTATCTATTACCCTTAACACACATTCATATATTGCAATTTACGAGCAAACCAATGCCGTCAATATTTATAACCAAGCATAAATGTAGAGCCAAAGCATTTGCGTATTCATTTATCGAACATATAGCAGCTGTTGGTTGGCCGCGACCTGCATTGCAATCGTTTACGTGACCGCAGCATTAGGGATGCACCCTTGTTCGATTACCATGGGTCGAAATCCCACTAGTTTTTAGATAGAGAGACGAAAAAGCAAAAGCTGAAAGGCCATCATGTCAGCATATATATTTCCTTTATTCAGCAAACATGAAATTAAATTACAGAGTCAGGTATACAGCAAAAATAGTCAAATAATCCGCCCCGGATCGCACCAGGCGCGAAGGTGCCCAACACACTAGCGGCATTGCCCCGCTGAACCGCGATGGACAACCTTTGCACCAGAATCGACCCAGAACGATTGTTGAGACCTCTCTCACGAAGAGGGCGCCCCACTTCTTTCCATTCCACCATGTCAGTGGAAAAGCCTTGTAAGTAAAGCAAAGAAAGCCGAAGGCATAGAGCACGATCGGTTGTTGTCCCAACGACTGGCGTACTCGAGTTAAAACAATGATGCATACACAACAATCATGCCTCCTTCGCAGAAAAAGGTTAGCAGAGACCGCTCATTCACTTCTGCTGCTGACTGTACAACCGAATTGAGAGCCTCCTATTTTTCGATGTCGGTTAAAGTTAGTGCGAAGCTAAGATCTTTGTTATGGGGAGACTGAGAGTCTGCCTAGGTGGCTGTACATACACCTACATACTCCCACCACTCTCACGTATACACTCACACACTCGTTCTATCTGTTTCGGTCTAACAAAACCCCCCTTTCTTATTGTAGTTAAATTATTGCCTTTGTTATATTATGTAACCTCTACCTAGATTTTTTATGTTTATAAGTTTATTTCTTATTTTTAAAAAATTTAAGTTTTTGTACCCCGGATCCTGGTTGCCACGTGATAGGCATTGCCTAGTACGGGGCCAACGGTAAAGATATTTCTAAAATATACCTTTTACTAAACTATTTTTATTTATTTATTTTATTTTTTAATCGTTGGGATAAGAAATGATGGTGCTAGGCGATTTTGGGCTTTGTAAAGTAAGTGTTTTGTAAGCGTCTTGTGGATCACCGATGTTATAACCAATACAGTGAAAATGTCATTTAATTTGGCTAAAATAAATTCTGCCAAACAATTGCGGCAATCGCTGTCCTTTAATTGGCCAGCTGAAAGTGAATCATAACACTAGAGTTGGGAAAGTAGATACTAGTATCGATATCGATGGTTAATATTTATTCGTCGCATACCATACTGAACATTCACTTATTTTTAGTGAAAATAAATCAAGAAGTGTATGATGTGGAGACGTAGCAATCTTAAGCTCAGTTTACATAAGCGAGAAAAATCATGCGAATTGCATTAGATTGCGGCGTTCGATTCACCACTTCAAACTAGTTCGCTTTAAAATCAATGTCAATTGAAATTGCGAACAATGTAAATAAACCATTTAATGAAATATCCATATTCTAGCACTTGTTTATTATTGTTTTAATGGTTTAGGATAGTGTTGTGGTAAGTATTGATTAAATAACACATGGATTTAGCAGTATTTGATGAGGGAAAATAGAAATTAAAACATTTTAAATACAAGGTTTGTTTACATTGTTTGCAATTTCAATTGACTGACAGTTTAAGCTCCAAACGCACAGATAGTGGAGGCGTGGCTGTGCGGTGGCAAACGGTTGTAATATTCTAACTTGTATGAACGGTTGTGCGGTACCGTACCGTGAACTCGTTCACACAAGTTAGAATATTACAACCGTCACCGCCACCGCATCGCCACGCCTCCGCTGTCTGTGCGTTTGGAGCTTTACATTGCAAAAAAAAATTGCATGAAGTATACTAGTATAAATCTTCCCAGGCGAATTTTTCGCTTCGAGCCATTACATTAAATTTGAACCTTAATAACGACCGCTTTAGCCTAGTTGGTAGTGACCCTGCCTACGAAGCAAGAGGTCCTGGGTTCAAATCCCGGTAAGGGCATTTATTTGTGTGATGAGCACTAATATTTGTTCCTGAGTTATGGATGTTTTCTATGTATTTAAGTATTTATTTATCTATATAAGTATGTTTATCGTCGTCTAGTACCCATAAGTACAAGCTTTGCTTAGTTTGGGACTAGGTCGATTTGTGTAAGATTGTCCCCTAATATTTTTTTTTTTTTTTTTTTTTTTTAATACTATGACAATACCGTTTGTTTTGAAAGATAAGGGCTCGAAGCGAAAAATTCACCTGGGAAGATTTCTACTATAAGAGGGTGAATGAAACTGAGGCTAATTAATAATATAGTCTCTCAGATAGTCTTAATTTATTTGTAAGGACATAAATGTTTTTTTTTAGTATCAACCATAGAATCTTGATAACAAATGAAAAGTTTCCATAAAATCTATCTTATTTTTTGCGAATCGGAGTCGAAAATGGAATGTACAAACTTTTTGGGGAATGCCTGTTTGCGGGGTAAAACTAGATTCAATTAAAATTTTAGCTGATTATTTTTGATACATTAATTATCACTTATACTATAAAAGCCATGGTAGCGTAGTGGTTTAACCGATGGCCTCTCAAGCACAAGGTCATGGGTTTGAGCCAGGGCTCACACCTCTAAGTTCTTCAGAATTTATGTACCTGCGAAATTACTTTTGAAGTTTACCATGAACTTTACGGTGACACAGCTGCGAATAAAATCGATATTGTGTGTGTGAAGTTTCCAATCCGCATTGAGCCCGCGTGGGAACTTCGGCCCAAGCCCTCTCATTCTAAGAGGCCTGTGGCCTGCAGTGGGGCTTATATAGGCTGGAATGATGATGATGTTGATGACTTATACTTCGTCTAAAATTACTATCGCCGAAAACACAGTCGTGGAATAAAGACCGCGCATCTCTAAATCTCACCAATATTAGAGCATTGTTGGCGATTGCGAGCATTGAACTGGACTAATTAGTGCAAATATGACTAGCTGGCGACCAGCGACAACAATGGAGTCCCGGAGTAATTCCGAAAATTGTTTCGGACTTACGAGTTCTCAGGCTAGTTTCATTGCTGATTGTATCGAATTTTCTAGTGGCATTAAGGCTCCGTGGGAGGTAGTGGCGTAGCAGAGCATTTCTATTTAAAGTAACTTTATTTTTATTTAAGTTTAAAAGTAGAATAGGGATGACGACTGGGTTAAAAATATGTCATTCTATTTAGTCCGTCAGTTAGATTATGGGAAAATATGGGACACGTATTTTTTGGTTTATCAAATTATTAAAAATCTACAAAGATATAGATCATCAAACTTCCGGAGTGGGGGCTTGTGACGTCTCCCTTAGGTAAAAATTGTACCATATGGTGACGTCACTCGAAACTTCTAAGCACTGTATCCTCGTCATTTTTTGTTTGTTAAACAAAAGAAAAAATACGTGTACAATATTTTTTAATAATCTAACTGACGGACTAAACAGTTTTTTTTAGTCGTCTAGCCTATTAACCCTTTAGTGGGTAACGGCAAGATATTTGCCGTCATACCACTCAGACATTTTATTTTTTTTCTCAATGAACGTGTTGTTAGTTAATATAAATTTTGGTTCGCATAAGAGAATATAATCGTACTAATCTACAAATAAAAAGAAAGCCGTTTAAAGTTATTCCATCCCTTGTTAAATGATGATTCTTAGGCCTAAACTTAGATTTTTAACTATTGCCTACATTTGAACAAAAATGTTTGTAAATAAAATTTTCTTTGCTGGATTTATCCGATAGTCACAATTCTCTAGTTTCAGAGACAAGTTTGGCGATATGAAGTCAAATCCGAACGAAAAAAAAACTGTTATTTGATAATTTAAAAAAATTAAGATGGCAAAATATTTGCCACTATCCGTTAAGTGTCTCGTGTTTAGTAAAGGAAAGGGTAGGTTAGACTACTATTGTTATTGATTTTATTATGGAGCAATGCTTAATTCAATACTTCAAATTATTACATGCTAGCAACCTATCCACAGTTTTGCTGGGATTACAATACCTACTTGGAAATAATAATACCTACATATTAAAAATATTATAAACTAGCCTTCCGTCCGCAGCTTCGCCCGCGATAAATTAATTTTCCCGTAGGAAAAGGTATTTTCCCGCGGTAAAAAGTAGTCTATGTCACTCAGTGATAATGTAGCTCTCTAACGGCAAAAGAATTTTTGAAATCGGTCCAGTAGTTTCGGAGCCTATTCAATGCAAACAAACAAACAAACAATCAAATCTTTGCTAGATATTTATAGATAGAATAAATAAATCTTTGAGGGCAATCAGAATAAGGTCGAATGTTTTTGAGTCTATCGCGAACTGACAGACAGACATCAGTTTTAAGTTAAGTTAAATAAAGATTTTAATTATTTCTTATCATTCTATTGGTTTTTAATTTATTCATTTTAGATACTTCATGACACCCGCAGTTCCCCCAGCAAACTGACATGACGGTCTTGTCACTTACTGCCCTTGGCTGATAGCGGCAATCATATTGCCGTCTTATATTTCGGAAACCCCGAAATAATATATATATTTCTCTTTCTTAAAAATCATAAAAAAAATAATCCATGCTGTGCGTATCGTTAAAGTTCTCGATTCATTGCTATAAAAAAATAATGGTCAAAGGGTTAACATCCATCGCAAGCTTTTTTGTTTCTTTTTTTTGTTTTTCAAATTGCACTAGTTTGATTAAAAAGTGAATGAAGTGCATAGACAAGATACTAAAAGACTAGGATCTAAATAAGTAGAAATAAGTTTTTATTAATTTCAGTTTTCAACCGACGAAAAAAAAAACGAAGGAGGTACTCAAGTCGACGCGCATATATATATATATATACAGGGTTATTGGTAATTCGACGTATTCCCGTTAAGGGGTTATGGGGGAGGTCATTTGCAATCATTTTTGTCCCATAATGCTTCATGCAAAAATTAACCATTTCTGAGATAATTAAAATTTAAGTTTTTTGAAAAAAAAGTCGGAAACGCATCTTCAAAAATTTATTTAAAAAAAAGTTGGCCATTTAAGTAAACTTTTTTTATTTTTTTATGTACAAGATAAAATAGCTATTTTTATGCAATATTAAAAGTATAATTATCTGTACACGTTTAAGAACGCAAGACCAAAAAGTAAAAAAAATATGATTTTTTTATAAGGTTGTTCAAAATGAATGGCACAATAACAGAAAATTTTACTACTACATTTGGCGTGCAGATTGTACGGAAAACATGCACGTATTTCTAGCTTTCTATCAAGCTACTAAAACTATCATTTTTGTAAATGGTTGCCAGAAAAAAATAATCACAAAGGACGTAGGAAGAAATTCACGACCGAACATTTCTCAAAATCAACTCATCAATGAAAAATTTATTAAAAAAAAAGTTGGCCATTTATGTCATTTTTTTTTATTTGGTTGTGTACAAGATAAAATAGCTGTTCTTATGCAATATTGAAAGTGCAACTATCTGTACACGTTTATGAATGCGAGACCAAAAAGTAAAAAAATATATGATTTTTATCAGGCTGTTCAACATTAATGGCACAAAAACACAAAAAATTTAAATTTGTTGTTTCAAATTATGAGAAATAAAGAACTTATTTGAAAATAGAACTTCTTACTTTGATAATCTTATAAAAAAATAATTAACTGTGTTTATTTTTCGTAATTATTATGATCCCAGACATAGTAATCTGCTTAGTAAATAAAATGTTGTGCATTAACTAAACGAATTTGCCGCCGATTTTCAAAAATACACAATGTTTTTTTAATAAGATTATCAAAGTAAGGAGTTCCATTTTCAAATTGCTTCTTTATTTCTTATAATTTGAAATGGAAGTTCTTACAAATTTCGTAGTCAGCAACTGCAACAAATAAGGAACATTTATGATGGGTATCAAATGTAAATAAAATAAAAATATCGTCGGATTTCAAACTTAATTGTTTTTTGTTTCAATTTGGTATTTTACATTAGTTATTGTTGTTAGTTGTATTTATAACAGTTATTATTGATAGATTCAGTGTGAGTTAATTTAAAAAATGTTCGGACGTGATTTTCTTCCTACGTCCTTTGTGCTAATTATTTTCTGTCAAGCATTAACAAAAATCATATTATTACTTAATAGCTTTTTAGAAAGCTAGAAATACGAACACTTTTTACGTATAATCTGCACGCCAAATGCATACGTAAAATTTTCTGTTTTTGTGCCATTAATGTTGAACAGCCTGATAAAAATCATATTTTTTTTTACTTTTTGGTCTCGCATTCATAAACGTGTACAGATAGTAGCACTTTAAATATTGCATAAGAACAGCTATTTTATCTTGTACACAACCAAATAAAAAAAAATGACATAAATGGCCAACTTTTTTTTTAATAAATTTTTCATTGATGAGTTGATTTTGAGAAATGTTCGGTCGTGATTTTCTTCCTACGTCCTTTGTGATTATTTTTTTCTGGCAACCATTTACAAAAATGATAGTTTTAGTAGCTTGATAGAAAGCTAGAAATACGTGCATGTTTTCCGTACAATCTGCACGCCAAATGTAGTAATAAAATTTTCTGTTATTGTGCCATTCATTTTGAACAACCTTATAAAAAAGTCATATTTTTTTTACTTTTTGGTCTTGCGTTCTTAAACGTGTACAGATAATTATACTTTTAATATTGCATAAAAACAGCTATTTTATCTTGTACATAAAAAAATAAAAAAAGTTTACTTAAATGGCCAACTTTTTTTTAAATAAATTTTTGGAGATACGTTTCCGACTTTTTTTTCAAAAAACTTAAATTTCAATTATCTCAGAAATGGTTCATTTTTGCATAAGGCATTATGGGACAAAAATGATTGCAAATGACCTCCCCCATAACCCCTTAACGGGAATACGTCGAATTACCAATAACCCTGTATATATATATTTTATGTATGACCACGCATAACTTTTTACCGAGTACTTAGCCCGTTTTTGATAATTCTTTTTTTATTGGAAAGGGTATATCCCGAAGTTGGTCCCGTATAAATTTGAAAAAAAAAATAGAGGAAATCCCCGTCATTATCGTTGACACGTAAATGCAAATTCACTTTGGCAGTTGTCACTTGCGAATACACACCGTAACTGCTGCTAACACCGTCGGTAGTGAGAAGCTGGTAGGTAAATAGCGGCTGTCAAACGAGAGTACCTATCGTATTCCTTACATGAAACTGTTATGTATTAATCTAATCTGTGACGACGGACGGATTGTGCAACATTCCCAAGGGACATGAGTCCCTGCAACGTGCCGAAGCCCTATATTGTTAAAAAATTGTTACAACATCGTTTATATTCTTCACTGTGCCTCAAACTTGACGTTTAAAGGCAAGATTGCGTGAATAATGTAGGAGAATCCTTACATTTTCCAGCCGCAAGAACACCCAACAAACTGGGGGTTTAGCGATGCCCCGAAAGAGTTGTTTGCCCAAAACATTCCGCTTCTTGTCCAATAAATAATATGTGCCGGGGATCTTCAAAGGGTTTTTGCATGCAGGTCGGGCGGCCTCGATGTTTTGCCCGCCATTAATTACGAATTATGAATTCTGCTCACAGAGTCGGGGAGCTTGTGAATTTGAAAGCCTTAGGCGAATAATTGGAGAAAAAAGGTGTGGAGGCTAGTGGGGTTTTTCCCTTGATCGTACGTGGAAGCAAAAGATAGCTTAACACAATCGCTGCCGTCTGTTAAACCCAAGATTTCTCCAGGTGCTGCAAACGCATAGGTGAGTTGAAATGACTGTAAAATATGGCCCCTGGTGCATGGTCATGAAAAGGCCTATAAGTGCTGCCGGCAGTGAATGCATAAAAAAAAAGAAATAAATGATGTAGCGAATGAGATGTATGCAAGGAACGTAATCAGAATATGCCTGCAGCGATTTGTATTTTCACTGTTCAAAAGCGCCCAAGGGTCAAACAGGTGTGATACCAGTTTTTTCCCGCAATTTTGTCTGCATAAGGTAAATTTATTGTTATCCCGCTGGAAATTGTGTAATTAATGTCACTATCCTTATTTATTCCTTTCTTTTTTCTTTTATTTAAAGGTAAGTATATTATTCGTCAAAGATGATCAAAATTGGTACAGCGTTTTTATTGTGAAGAGGTAAGAGAATAACACAGTATGGGATGGATTTATTTAAGTAATCTCTACACAATATGAAAGTATGTATTTACCCGTAAACCTCCGTGTTGGTATCCTCTAGACTCGAATCTAGTCGATGTATTGAAGGTCCGTATTATAAACAGGAAAAAACCAAAATAGCTTGCTGATTTAACATCTCAAATAGAAGTTTCAGAAATCCTGTGCGAAATTACATTTGAAATTTACCGCGAGCTTTATCGTTTTTTTTACGGTAAAGAACAAGCTTTTGAAGCTTTTGTATTACGCAATGCAACAAACAATCAAACGATTTGATTCGTGACTTACCGAGGAACGACCCAGTAAAAAAGATGTCAATATTTTTTTATGGGTAGCAAATGGGCAAGTAGGCCACCTGACAGTAAGTGAGCACCACCACTCATGGACACCTGTATTGCAAAAGGGATGCTGAGGCGTTGCTTGCCTAGAGGGCTAAGATATCTTACCTCCACGCCGGAACAAAGCAGCACAAACACTGCTGCATGGCGGCAGGATTAGCGAGTAAGGCAGTACCCGCTATAACTATAACATTTTCTGTGACATGGCTCCACAGGGTCACGCTCACGCACGATTCAGTTAGTTCGACAGTACCGTCGCTACGAAAAACTTGCAGAATTATTTACAGGAAATTTTACTCCAATAAAATAACATAAGTAATAATGATGTGTTCTCCCAAATTGTTATTGCAGCAAACACGTACTGTGCCCATCGTGGCCGTATCGGCACGTAAGTGCCTTACATCCGCTCGGGTTTTTCTGTTTTTTTTTGTACTGAAACTCACATTTTTCGGCACTTATTGCGATGTAGGTGGAACTGGAAACGTCTATGGTTAGACCTCTGGTAATGTTAGTAAGAAAAAGCTGTGGTAGCCTAGTGTTTTGAACTATAGGCTTTCAACCGTGTCGTGATTTTGAATTCGGGCACTCGCCTTTAGAGCTTTTCTGAAATGCGTGAAATTTCAGGTGAAATATACTAAGTATGAGCTACTTCATGGCTAACTTGTTTAAAGTTGCACAGTAGCGCCATCTCTTGTCCAGGTGAGCGGTTAGTTCCGAAGGAGTGTTGAAATCTCTCGATAGAGGGTGTAACATAGATGTGCGCTTGTCACTGCATAAGGTGATGATTTAGCAGACTGAAATGTATGATGTATAGGAAAGATTCGTGTCTAATCTCTAGACCAGTGGTGGTGTAGGGGTTTAGCACGCAGCACGGAATGCTGAGGACCTGGGTTCGATTCCCAGCATTGGTCTTTTTTCTGGGGTTTTTACTGTGCATCTATATTTCAGTTTGTATTTAGTATGAAATATATGATTTCACGGGATGACCGTAAAAGTAATAAAAAATGAAATTGGAAAAAATAAATACAAAAAGATACTTCATGGCTAACTAAGTATGAGCTTTTGGTGAAGGAAAACATCTTAAGAAAACCAGCGTACACCTGCAAAGCAATTCAATAATGTGTGTGAAGTTCTCAATCGGCCTCGGGCCTGCGTGCAGTCTACAGCCTAAGCTGTAGCGCAAGCAGTGGGACGGGTGAAGGCCGGAAATGATGAAATTTAGTGCCGTTTGGAGGATGAATACTGAGGAATGAGAAGAGGTATCGCACTAGTTAATTACAGAATTTTTTTGTTCTCTCATTTACCTAGTCATGAAACTGCTGAGGAAGGAGAACAATGATTTCAGTAAAATTTTAAAACTATCAAAAATTCTTTGATGAAACAGAGAATGCAAAGGGACAAAAAGTTCAGTCAAATAATCATCCTTGTCCATTGATATATAATATGGTGACATTTATGTTGTGACTTGGTGTGATTAGTGGTATTGTGCCGCGACATAAAATACATGGTACCATTTTAAGCCTGAGTTTTGTAGTGGTAGAGCCATGTTGTAGCTAGCCGCTGCATCACGGATGGGCCGGCTCGTCCGGTGTAGTACCACCCTCTCACAGAACACCGCCGTGAAGCAGCAGTACTACCTGCTGCGTTTCGTACGGTCAGTGAGAGCGCCAGGGGCCCAATACCTCTCCCCCTCCCCTATTCCCTCTCTTTTTTCCTTAGGGCTGACAACGCACTGGCATCGCGTAAAGCGCTGCGGGTGTCTATGGACAGTGGTGATTATTTAACATCAGGTGACCCACTAGTTCGTTTGTCTGGCCTCTCTAACATAAAAAAAAGCCTTTACAAAAATTTACATGCATTTCTGTTCAGGTTAAATGGAACACCTACAATATTAGCATATTTATTCCTGTGGTTATGCACCCGTGGAGGAACAAAAAATAGGAAGTTCCTAATGCTATATAGTTGAATCCTCTCAAAAGGTCTTATATCATTTATAGCATTCAAATTACGCGTCCGCCAAGTTTGCGTCCGGGGGTTTAGATTGTGCGTTGTCTGTCAGTCATTCAGCGAGTAACGGTAGGTACTGTTTTATACGTATAGATTCAGTGAATAGACGTACGCTGGGATGTCCTAAGTTCAAGTCGCTTCTAGTATTTTCATCAGCCATGTACCAAATGGAAGGCGAAGAGGCATTATTTATGGCGCATATGGAAATGTGCCCTGCGGAATGGGACCGTAATGTTTGATCGTTTTCGAGATAATACCAGCAACGCAACGTTACGGATGGCCATTTCTCTCTTTATTTGCTTTTCATTTGCATAACTGATCATTTTTGGGAGTTTTGTCACGTTGTATTGTCTATTCGGGTGTGTTTTTATGATTGCGGCATAAGTAATTAAAAACGTAAGAGTTTTTCATGATTCACGGTTAATTCGGATTTCCAAAGGGCCGGGCTTGTGTTCCTACATAACCTTTAGTCAGAACGTGTTGATTTTAACGTGTTTCATTCGTGATACGTTACAATATTAAACTTATTGAATTGCTGATAACTCATTGCAATTGCCGTGTCAAAAGGTAGGTATAATAATTCAAATAAACTGATCAAGTGTGATCAAGTGTTGCCATACATGATTGTAAGTTTCGTTGTGACCTACACTTGCCGTTGTCATAGTCCGTATTTTCAGTGTGTATTTTTCTGTGTTTAGTTTTAAAATGAGCCTTGTTAAGCAGCGTTGCCGCAACATTATGCTGAGTGGGGCTCAAGTTATTTGATGTTTTTAATTCGTATATTTTCCTTCCAAATGTTTCTTTTTTTTCCTATGTATCGAATAGTTGTCTCTTTTTTATCTCTCTTTTCAAAGATAAAGTTTAATATGAAATTATGTTATTTCATAATATGTGTACTTACGTATCTTTGATAAGATATAGACGAAAGTTTTTTTTGTTATTTTTTTTTGATAATCAAAAACTTAAAAACGTTCCAAATTTTAAATTTTCGTTCTAAATTTTAATAATAAGAGTTACTCCGCAAGTTAAATGTTGACCGCCATCGAGTTAGATATTTCTTCGCTTTTATGACAATACAGGATGTAAATAAAATTAAAATATAAAATAATAATAAAGTTTCTGGAAAACCCGTTGTATATTACAACCCCCACATACTTGAATAAATCAATGGATACAAAACACTCCAATTACTCAATCCCCCTTATAAATTATTTAGCTTAATGTTTACTCGCCATGGCAGCTCTAACTTTTTCTGAATTAGTAATGCCCCCGAATGAAACAACTCGTGTATCAGAAAACCACAACACACTGAGTTCGTAGTTACGTAAATAATGGCTAAATTAAACAATGAGTGTTTCAAGTTGGACTTGTCATGAAATTTTTTTACAATGTGAAGGACATTGACAAAAAGTGGAGGTGGTTGTGGAGATAATAGTTTTAGTTAACTGAAGAAGCAGACGATGTCAACGAAGTCGGCATGTCTTAAACACCATATAAATTACCTAATTACAGAAGCACCCAAATAAAATAATCAAACTGGATCATAACTGACTAAGATGTTCTAGTAATTAGCGATTGATGAATAAAATTTTCAGTAAGGATTTTTTGACAAACAAAGTGTTGCCAGATGGTGCCATTGAGTAAAGATCAGTTTGACATTACAATCTTACTTTATGGCTCATTACTTATAAACCAATCTCAAAATGACACTAATATCAATTAGCCTACATGTTGCTAATATCCTAGCGATAATCCACTAGTCAAAAACCCTCATTACCGTGTAACGGAGGTCACTGTGATGGTTTTAAAATTGATATAAAATCGATGCGTTCCAAACGAGGTGAATTTTTGATATGAAGACGAGAACGACTGGGGGAAGCAAACGCGATTAAAAATTAGTGAACTCGACGCCAAACTACATTTTAAAGTTGTCCCGGCAGGTCAAAATCACCCCGTTTTACAGCAGCATTAGCCTTTACTTCAATGGTATTAGTGTCATGTAATGTCGAACCAAGTATCCGCTTTCAAAGGTGATCAGCAGCATTGGATTTCAATCTCAACGTCAGATAATAGCGATCGCCTTTTGTCTCCGGCCTGTATAGCGGCTAGTGTATTGAGTGCCGCATATTGCTCTGAAGTGCACCATATAAGACTTTAGGCTATAGATGCATTCAATATACCGGGCTCACACCTGAACTGGTAAACAATTCTAAGGCTTTGAAACTGTATTTAGCACTTGAAATTGGGGCTCTAAATTGGGGTTTTGGTGCCTACAGAATTTGTAATAGTTCTGCTTACGGTTTCTTGTTACAGTCGTTATAGTTTTAGTTTTGGAACTTTCGGATTAGTTTCCCACGGGTTAGAGTTTGAATGACAAAACATGTTCCGTTTTGAGTGGTAGCTAAAAACTATTTATATGATTTAGTAAACCAAGTAAAGTAGATAATCTTAAATAAATTATTGAATCAGGCGTTACTTTGCGGAGGTTCATATCAATGAACCGAGACCATAACATACAAACAATATCGCCTAGTTCAAACTCAGCAGACGTGCCCAAAATACCAAAACCGAAAATCAAATCAGAAGTTTAAATTAAAATTTTCGTCCAGTTCTAGTAAACAAGTCGAATGGCTAAAGTTCTCTAAGAGCCTTAATGCAATCATCGCGCTGCAGCGAAATAGCCCAGCAAAATTAAACTATAAACAAAGTCTTGAGTAATTGGGCTTAACCAGTTTTCAGCTAAAAGCATTAGCATTTTATTTGCGGAGTTGATTTCGGGTAATAACTTCTAGGGCACTTTGTGGTAGTTGAAGAGGATTTACGTGTTGGCGATGGAAATAGGTTCACTATAGATATCTACTTAATTAATTAATGCACTAAATCCGACGGTTTTGGTCGCAGAGTGGCGAGGAAACGATATACTGTAACGTAGTAGGTACATTAAAGTGGTCTAGCCGATGCAGTATTTCATGTGGTGGTCAAAATCTGCGTATTTTTATAAAATTAAAGCTCAAATTAAAGTTGCGACGAGTGACAAGATTGATTAAAGTTTCGAACAGATGACAAAAATTTTAAAGTTTCGGCTAGTTGACGTTGTTAATTAAAGTTAAGACCAGTTGAAAAGATTACTTAGAGCTTTAATATTCTACTACTTTACTCGTAATTCAAATTACACAACACACAACACAATTTTTCAATATTCTTGAATGTTATTTTCGAATGATGTATTTAATAAAACAAATCAATACCTACCCAATTAAAAAAGGCACCACACTCCCTGCTATAATTTTATCAATATCACTAACGTATAATAAATTTCACTCGATCTATATCAGTAGAAATGCACCAAAAACGTGTCAATAACATGCTAATTTTGGGAAATAAGCAAAACCACACACAGTAAAAACAAAACCAATAACCGGCCACACAATATTTCACGTACTTAATGACACCGTTGTACCAAATTAAATATAAAAGTATAATCAAAATTTTTCGTAATGCGCAACGGTTGTGCGGGACCCGCGAGTAATCAGCGAAACTCAATAATGGAATTTGTGAAATGTATTTAGACCAGGAACGCTGCATCGGTGAGATTCGAATCCAATATGAATATAAATTGAAATTAAGTTGCCCGAAAGAGTACTATTAAAATTTCATAAATTCAGTGCGCTGGCGTCAAATATTCAGGTCTTCTGATGGAGTGATGTTGCAAATAGCTCTTGAACTTTATTATGGCGCGTGTATATAGGGTGAAAAAATAAGTCGGGCCCTGGAGGGGAACTACCTTAAATCCTTTAGTTAGCTCATAAAGTTAATGTTAGATTTTACGATCATTTTTATTTTTAAGATCAAATGTTTATTAGAGAAATTTTATCATGTTTCAGTCCATTGTTTATTCAGGGTCGTGTGTTTGTTTTTTTTTTTCATTTTAGTTGATTTAAGTTCCGGGCGAGGCAAGCGAGTTTTAGAAAATCTTTGAATGCAGTTTTGTTTCTTTTTAAAAATAAAGGAATGTCTCCTTTAAGTAAAATGAGCCAACTTAAGGATTTCCACACTGTTTATCTTATAAGCTACAGTATACAGTAAACCAAGTAAGTGCTTTACCATTTTCTATGACGGTTACTACATCAGAAGAAAAACCATAAGGTTGATTGTTACAATGACTTGTAAGTGAAAGTAGCCTTTGATAATTTAAGCCGTGCAACTGACATTGAACCTTAGGGCGGTGAAGGAATTTCTTGATGGACTATAGGACTAAATTATGTAATTACATACGTTTAAGCAAAATGTCAAATGTTTTCTGAATTGATAATAAGATTCAAAATCTAAGAATCAAAATTTTGACGTGGGTCTTTAGTTAAAATACTTATTATCCCAAGGGAACGCATTACCGGAATATCATTGTAAGTCCTATGTCTCAGTCCAAATTTTTGTCTAAATATCGCCAAGTTTCAACTATCGTCTTAGTATAATGTTAAAATTTAGCATGCCTATGACGCAGATCATAACTACACTGACGAGCAAAAATAAAGGATCGGTTACAAAAATGACGATAACTACAAAACCCGCTGTGATAGCTTCTTTGAGTAAAATGAGTTTAGTAAAGGGTTTTTTTCCCAATTGAACTTTTTCTTGTCTATACTCATAAAACAGTACCGTGACTGACTGACTGACTGACTGACAGACAACGCACAGCCTAAACTACTGGAGCTAGAGACTTGAAATTTGGCACACATGTACCTTGAGTATTGTAGAGGTGCACTAAGGAAGGATTTTTCGAAATTCCCACGGGATAGGGAAATATCTAAACTTTCTTTGTTTATTTGTTTGTAGCGGAATCTCTGAAACTGTTAGCCGATTTTAAAAATTCTTTCAGAATTAGAAAGCTACATTATCCTTTATTGACAAAGGTTACTTTTTATCCGGGAAAATGCAAAATTCCCACGGGATAGAAATAAATAAATTCAATGTCGGGACTGATTTTAAAAATTCTTACATATTATGTGATATGACTATCCCCAATTGACAGAAGCTACTTTTTTTTTCTTGGAAAATGCAAAATTCCCACGGGATAGAAAAATCATAATTCAACTTTGGGGCTGATTTTAAAAATTCTTTCACCAATAGTAAGCTACAGTATCTTTGACTGATACAAGGTACATATTTCCCGGGAAAATGCAAAATTCCCACGGGATAGAAATAAATTAATTTAATTTCGGGGCTGATTTTAACAATTCTTACATATTATGTGATATGACTATCCCCGATTGACAAAGGCTACTTTTTATTCAGGAAAATACAAAATTTCCACGGGATAGAAAAATCTGAATTCAAACTTTGGGGCTGATTTTAAAAATTCTTTCTCAATAGTAAGCTACAGTATACTTGATTTACACAGGGTATATTTTTTCCCGGGAAAATGCAGTATTCCCACGGGATAGAAATAAGTAAATTCAACTTTGGCACTGATTTTAAAAATTCTTTAATATGATATGATACGACTATCCCCAATGGACATAGGCTACTTTTTCTTCGGGAAAATACAAAATTCCCACGGGATAGAAAAATTTGAATTCAACTTTGGGGCTGATTTTAAAAATACTTTCACTAATAGTAAGCTACAGTATCCTTATTTGACACAGGGTAAATTTTTCTCGGGAAAATGCAAAATTTCCACGGGATAGAAATTAGTAAAAAAGAATTCACTTATTCAAATTCCGCGGGAACTTTGCATTTTCCTGGCACTATCCTATGTGTTAATCCACGTAATAAACTATCTGTGTGCCAAATTTCCTGCAAACAACTAACGTTATTGTCTTCGCGTACGAAGTCGCGGGCAAAAGCTAGTATATTATAAAACAGTACCGTGACTGACTGACTGACTGAATGACTGACTGACTGACTGACTGACTGACTGACTGACTGACAGACAACGCACAGCCTAAACTACTGGTGCTAGAGACTTGAAATTTGGCATACATGAACCTTGAGTATTGTAGAGGTGCACTAAGGAAGGATTTTTCGAAATTTCCACGGGATAGGGATATATCTAGACTTTCTTTGTTTTTTTGTTTGTAGCGGAATCTCTGAAACTATTGAGCCGATTTTAAAATTTTTTCACCATTAGAAAGCTACATTATCCTTCATTCATATAAGTTACTTTTTATCCGGGAAAATGCGAAATTCCCACGGGATAGAAATAAATTAATTCAATTTCGAGGCTGATTTTTAAAATTCTTACATATTATGTGATATGAGTATCCCTGATTGGCATAGGCTACTTTTTTTTCGGGAAAATACAAAATTCCCACGGGATAGAAAAAACTGAACTCAACTTCGGAGCTGATTTTAAAAATTCTTTCACCAATAGAAAGCAACACTATCCTTGATTGGTATAAACTACTCTTCTTTGGGAAAATGCAAAATTCCCACGGGATAGAAATAAGTGAATTCAACTTCGGGGTTGATTTTAAAATTTTCTTGCACCAATAGTAAGTTGCAGTATCTATGATTGATATAGGGTACTTTTTTACGGGAAAATAAAAAGTTCCCGCGGGATAGAAATCAGTGAATTCAAGTTTGGAGCTGATTTAAAAAATTCTTTCACCAATAGTAAGCTACAGTATCCCTGATTTACATTGGGTACTCTTTTCGGGAAAATAAAAAATCCCGCGGGATACTTCAACTTCGACACTAATTTTAAAAATTCTTTCATATGATAATGATATGACTATTCCCGATTGACACAGGCTACTTTTTCATCGGGAAAATGTAAAATTCCACGGGATAGAAAAAACTGAAATCAACTTCAGGGCTGAGTTTAAAAATTCTTTCACCAACAGAAATCTACACTATTCCTGATTGGTATAGACTATTCTTCTTTGGGAAAATGAAGAGTAAGTCAAACCAAATTAGGGGCTGATTTAAAATATTCTTTCACTTATAGTAAGCTACAGTATCCCTAATTGACATAGGCGACTTTTCTACGGGACAATGCAAAATTCCCACGGGATAGAAATAAGTGAGTTAGACTTAGGGCCTGATTAAAAAAAATCACCAATAAAAAGTTACACTTGCTCTGATTTTCAAAATTGGTCAAAACATGGTCAAAACAGATATTTCTACCCCTTGGGAACTTTACTTTGCACTTTCTTAGGATAAAATAAGCCTGTTTCAATCAGGCACAGGCCTCCTCCCAGAACGAGAGGACTTGGGCAGTAGTAGTTCCCATGCGGGCCCAGTGCTTTTTGAGAACTTCACACACACCATTGAAATTCTTCACAGGTGTGTGCAGCTTTCCTCGCGATGTTTTCCTTCACTGTGAAGCTCATGGTAAACTTCAAACGTAATTTAGCACATCAATTAGGAAAAACTAAGAGGTGCAAGCTCGGGCACAAACCCACGACCCTGAATTATAATTCACTTATTCCTATTCCGCCGGAACTTCGCATTTTCCTGGCATTATCCTATTAAACTACATGTGTGCCAAATTTCATCCAAATAACTAACGTTATTGTCTTCGCGTACGAAGTCGCGGGCAAAAGCTAGTTAAGACTAAAACTCTTTACTAAACTCAATTTACTCGAAGAAGCTATCACAGCGGGTTTTGTAGTTATCGTCATTTTTGTACCCGACCATTTATTTTTGCTCGTCAGTGTATATCATAACTAGTTAAATAGTCAACTGTATTCATCATAATCATTCATCATTTCAGCTGTAGGACATCCAATCCTGGACATAGGCCTACCTCGTTGATAGGTACCCAATTACTACGGTCAGAAGCTGCTTTCATCCACCTTGAACCGGTGGCCTTTACCAAATCGTCCGTCCACCTCGTTAGTGCACGTCTCACGCGACGTTTGCCAGTCCGTGGTCTCCATTCGTGAACTTTTCGCCCCCAACGGCCATCTGTGTTCTCAACTGTATTATCGTAATAAAATAATTCATTTCGTTTCATTTCCAAATCTTTTCAGTCGTTATTGCGTGACTTACTAACAAACATCCAAATATCCGAACATCCAAACATCTAGACAAACAATCATTTATAATATTAGTAGGGTTCTCGGGAATCATTCTGTTCGAATCCCGACACAACAATATTCACGAACAGTCATATAAAAAGAGGGTTTTACTCTACATATCCAATTTCGTGTTTCAGTCCATTGTTTACGTATCGCCTTTACCACAACACCGTATAAAACAACAGAGCATGAAGTATACTGAAAATGACACGCATCACAATACCTTTAGAAGAGAAGTGGCCTAATTATAATGGATAACAATATGGTGATTTGAAATTTGATACTTTTGTGATAACGTTCTTTTTTGAATGGCGGAATATTTTGGGGTAATTGATTTACTCGTGTAAACATCAGCTTGTCGTGTTATTGAATGTAAATAATGCTTAAAGCCTGGAATGCAATAACGAGATGTGGAGATGTGTGAAGCGTAGAAAGAAGCTAGGTGAAGACAAGACCTTAAGTAATTTCTTGAATCAGGCGTTAAATTGTTATTCAGTTAATCGCATTTTGTACATATTTACCGCAGAGTATTCTGCCGTAAAAACTTCCAGACACAAGAACATTTAGACCACAGTAAATTCTGCCTTGGAAACATTCTGACTTAAAGAACATATCGCCCAAAGCATATTCTGCCCCTAAAATATTCAGACCTACTTATTATATTCTTGGCTACTTTTCACATACAAATCATCTTATATTTGGCTAATCAACTTATCTTCTACATTCAATTTGCTGATAAAAACTAGGTGGGGGTGTGTTTTTGTCAAATATCTTGAAAACGGTGCATCCTACCCCCTCTCATTCACCTCACCCCCCCCGTCGCACCCCGCACCCCGCCCATTAAATTTTGCTTTATAATTTTATTGTGATAGGCGCTGGTGCTATTTAACCTTCAAACGGCCGTACTTCAAATATTGTAGGCGTACTCGACGCCTTATGGAGCCAGCGGGTTTTGACGGGTTAATCACATTTTTTGGAAAAAAATAAAATTTTAGTTAAAAATTTGCTGTTTTTTGATTTTTTCCTTTGTATACACGTAATTACCTGTGTGGATGCCAGATTTGAACTTCCTAGGATATCTGGAAGTGGGTTAGGTTTTGATCTACCCATCAGTCAGTGAGTGGAATAATAGCGATATTTAAACATTTGTATCTCAAGAACCGTTTAAGCTATATTTATGAAATTTGGGATTCTGTGTAATCTTATTGGTATCAATAAATAAACCAAATTTGGTGTGTTTGCGTTAAATAGATTTTGAGTTATGAAGGTGTCAAAAGTGGCTCCAAGTGGTTCGTGTAAATATACACACGGCGCTGCTTAGCCAGTTCCTTTTGCTTGAATTTGGCTTGACACGCTACCGCGTGTCTAGACTTATATATATTAACAGAATCTCAGAAATGGCTCCAACGATTTCAATGAAATTTGGTATGTGGGGGTTTTCGGGGATGAAAAATTGATCTAGCTTGGTCTTATCTTTGGGAAAACGCGTGGTATCGAGTTTCAGCCCGAGCGGAGCTCGGTCGCCCAGGTACTACATTACTGAAGAGACCAGTGGCAATTAGGGTTAATGATGTAATGGCGACTTTACGTATCATTTTTGTGAAAGTAAATTATTTAAAAGTTTTCTGTTACAATATTAATTAATAAGTAAGGGTAATTTCGTATCACCTAATTAGTCATTTTGTACCTACGGCTAACTATGATAAATAAATAAATATCACAGGACAATTCACACCAATTGAACTAGTCCAAAGTAAAAAAAAAGTAATAAGTCAAAGTAGTAAAGTAAATAAGTGATTTAACGTCATATAACTTTTTGGTCTCCAACCAATTGGTCATGAAACTGCGAATTCTCCAAAAACTCCTCACTGTATTTGTATTTCCTAGGCCAAAATTAATTAAACATTACTACATTTTCTGTTGGTATTACAAAGGCGGTCGTTTTTTAATTAATCAGTAATTGTAATTCGTCTGATTACAATAAATAAAATATTTGGATAAAGTAATTGCTTGGTTTTCGACAACTAGCCTTGAGCCGCGGCTTTATCCGCGTAAACCATTAGATCGAAGACCAGACATTCGATTCGACCAGTAGTCGAATTGAAACTCGGGTTCTTTACTAAATTCCCATGGGAATCCCCAAAAAATACATCCTGAATTACTATTTCTTTCTGTCAAACGATATAAGATGGTGACAGAAATAGACGGTGAAAGCGGTGGCAAGCGCCCGCGCGTTGGACAAGACAATACGGCATTTGGTCTTTATTTCTGTTGTATGGCGAACACGTTACGTTTACGTTAAAACGGCTGAACGGATTAGGATGAAATTAGGTATGTAGATAGGTAGATGGATTAACGGTGTAACACCTATGTTCGCCAGACTCAAGTGGCAGTGGGACGAGCAATGGCTCGTAGAACTGATGGCCGATGGGGCCAAAAGGTTCTCGAATGGCGGCGCAATGTAGGTAGGCCTTCAACGAGACGGAGCGACGACCTTTAAGATCGCGGGAACGCGTTGGATGGGTAATAATGCGGATGGCGCAGCGCAGGACCGGTCTATTTTGCGAGCCTTGGGGGAGGCCTATGATCAGCAATAGACGTCTTTCGGCTGAAATGATGATGAAAATGATGATGATAGTGATGACCTCTGTCACATGAAATTTTACATGGTTGTTCTTTATAAAAAAGGCCACAATGTAATCTTTGGTAATCGCCATGGGAATTCAGTAAAATCCCACAATTTCAATTCAACTGTCAGAGTTATTTGTTCCAAAAGGTTCATGTGAGCAAAACTGCGAGTCAAACTAGTAACATGTTTAAAAGTACAACTTAAAATATATCGACTGTACAAACCATTTCAAATCACGCACCTTCATCGGCACCCAATCAACTTGGTCCCAAATTTCTCCAGTAAAATATTCCTTTACAAAATTACCTCTTATTTGTTGGATTGAGTAGGTAGGTAGGTAATAGAAATGCCATTTTATTTATACGATGAAACGGAAACCGACTAGAGATTGGACTTCCTTCCCTCTAAATCACAATAAATTAAGCTAAACGAAGTTTCGGTTTATTTCCCAACGAGAAGTCGAGTCGCGTCTCAAAAAGGTCTTTCCGTATTCTTTTCGTATCTTATACGAAGTCTAGCTTGAGTTTTATTTTTATCCAGTTGTGCTGCTTAAAGTTATAAATTATGGGCTTATGGAGTAAACTATCCAGAGATTGAACATTTTATGAAAAACATTGTCAAGTTCTAACTGTCTTTCATTTGCGTTTGATAAGCTACACAACTTGACTATAAAATAACCACAGCACCATTTAATCAAACGCTAATGATAGACAGTTAGCATTTAACAATGTTTTTCTTAAAGTGGTCAATCACTGGCGCATGGGCAATAAATAACTTGGTAGTTTACGCTATCTTTTTTTTACTAACTATTCGCCCGCTACTTCGTCTGCAAAGAATTCGCTTTTCGCTATCCCGCAGGATCTGTGTAATTTTCCGGGATAAAAGGCATCATAAAATATATAAACAGGACGTAAACTATCTGTGTGCCAAATTTCATCATAATCCGTCAAACAGTTTTAGCGTGAAAGAGTAACAAACATCCATACATCCATACAAACTTTCGCGTTGATAATATTACTCGTAGTAAGATAAAATAGATAATTATTAGTAAGAAGTAAGATTAAATTATTTTGTCGCACACTACGCTGATTCTTCTCAGAATAGTGATGCTAGTCTGTTGAGGATTGTCGGTGAACCTTCAGAATTTCTCGGGGAAAATAGTGTGGTGGTGGTTACCCTTTGCCTTCCACACCGCAGTGCTAGTCTGGAGTTCTGAACCGGGAATCAAACCAGGGATCTCAAGCTTTGTGATCAGATTCTCTTACCACTCGGCCATTTAGTCATCCATCACACCAATTCCTTCTATCCATGCATCCTGTGATAAACTCTTCAATGGAAAACGCCTTACAATACAATACAATACAAATAGTTCAATACAGAAAAACAAGTACATGAAAAAGTATATAATGTAAGCAATGGGCGGCTTTATTTCTGTTTTAACGTTGTTTTTGAAAATAATTAATGAAAACCATCCTAACTTAACTTTGATGAAATGTTGGTTAAACGTTAGATGGTTAAATGGCTGGATCGTTGGTTAAATGGGTATCAAACGACTGCAGACATTTTGGCCCTGTTGGCCTTCACTCCATCATCAACATCATTTCAGCCGAAAGACGTCCACTAACGAACACAGTCCGCCCTCAAGGCTCGCCAAACAGACTGGTCCTGCGTCATCCGCATCCACCGCAACCCCCAACCTTAACCAGGTCGTCGCTCCCAGCCTGGTGGTCCCAGTTTGGACCTGGGTATATTCTAAAACAGCGGCCAATAATACCTGAGGACGGGTAGCAGCTTTCTCGACATTTATGATGTAACTTAGGTACTGCGACTTGGCTTGGCTTTCACTCCATGAATCCTTTCAATATCGCCGCAGCTATATGGGTCCATGATTGAAAAACCGTGCTAAAATAGTATGCAGCAGCATCTATTTAGCTACCTCTCAGTCTAATGGAATCTTTTCAGCTCCTCCAGACAGCACTTTAGTCTAATGAAGTGTCATAATTAATTTTCACGCCCCTACTACCAGGTAATGCTCTATTTTAACAAATTATCGGATGTTTTAACTACGTCGTTATTGATTTAGAAGACACTTTCGGGACTCTGACTTAACCTCGTAAGTTCTCGTGAACTTTATAAAGTACTTACGCATCGTTATGTGGAATTACAAATTATTCTTTGAAATGAGAGCTTTAAGTTTATAATAATTCAGTACTGCTTCTAGAAACTGGGTATTCTAGGTTCGGTCTGTAGCTCTATGTCTCTTAAAAAAAGTCAGGCGTTAAGTGGCTAAGATTTTGTTTTACATATTATGAGAGCTCCCTCTCAAACGAGTAAGTGGGTCATCTGGTGGGAAATAATCACCACCGCCCATAAATATCAACAACTCAAAGAGTCACCAATCTGTTGCCGAGATCTGTCGTTATGATGGCCCTTTTTTACTAGCTTTTGGTTTTTCTCCGAAGCTATTGTGCCAATATATCATCCCATAACTAATAATTTTCGAGACTTAATCATGAACAATTTATTGCTTGTTTGACCACCATTGCAGCGGCGTGGTTACGAATAGTCAGTTGACGAGTATCATCGTCTCGCGTGACCATGGCCAGCCGCTGCAATGTGGTGGAAACGTCAAAGTAATTTTAGCAATAAACAGTGCAAAGATAAAGCTTCGTCTGCGATCAACAGATAGCGTTGTCCAAGCGAAGGTTGTGCTCTAAAAAGTTACCGTATCCTTTTTTCAGGCCAAACTTTAAGATTGTAAACATTTCTCATGCAAGTACCTATGTCTAAATGTCTCAGTATTTTAGTAACTATCATCAAAATATGATAAATATTTGCCTGGATGTAGGCATTATTGTCCCTGGAATTTCTTATCTGTCCTAACAAGGCGCTTATATGTTGTACCTTAATTGTGTTCGAATCAGTGAACTGTTCCCACTTAGAGTTGGAACTTTGTAGAGCGCGGCCTGTTAGACATGATCCACGATCCACCTACATAATGACAGCGGGCAAACTTGTTCTTGTGAAATAATTAGGTACCTATTGTAACAAGGGTATACCGAAACAAGAACATGCCATGTTGAAGGATAGGATCGTGAAACACGCTTTCCCGAAAAGAGCTCTTTCCTCAAAATGTACAGTTACCATTTGATTTCTGATCCATCTTAGAACGTTTTCACAGTCAGCGTCATAATGATTTTCCTTGTCATGCGATATACTTTACCAAATACAAACTGAAACATGGATGCACAGGAAAACCCCCAGAAAAAAGACCAGCGCTGGGAATCGAACCCAGATCCTTAGTATTCCATGCCGCGTGCTAAACCCCTACACCATCACTGGTCAGAAGTTTAGACACAAATTTTCCTATGCATCGCACATTTCAACTTGCTAAATCACATTAAGCAGTGATACAGCTCCATCTATGTTAAGTTCTCATCGAGAAACGTCAACACTCCTTCGGAACTAACCGCTCATCTGGACCAAGAGATGTCACTACTAAGCCATACTTTAACAAGTTTGGTATGAAGTATCTTTTTGTATTTTTATTTTTCAAGTTCATTTTTTTAGTTTTACGGTCATCCCGTGAAATCCGTACATTTTAGTAAATACAATCAAATTGTCAAGCAATGCGTGTCACTTTAACATTTTCTGTGAAAAGGTTGCACAGTGAGTCACGAACTCACAATTCAGTTGGTTCAACCTGTACACTCCTAAAACAAACACTAGCTTAATTATGTACTTAGAGTTGTCTAAATTGTGCATTTTTCCAATGGGTTCATTTTTGTAAAAAGTACACATTCCCGAAATTTACAATTTTTTTTAGGGTTCCGTACCCAAAGGGTAAAAACGGGACCCTATTACTGAGACTTCGCTGTCCGTTCGTCTGTCCGTCTGCCATAAGGCTGTATCTCAGGAATCGTGATAGCTAGACAGTTGAAATTTTCACAGATGGTGTATTTCAGTTGCCGGTTGAATCAGTTTTCATTTTTAACCGACTTCAAAAAAGGAGGAGGTTCTATGTTCCACTGTTTATATATATATATATTTTTTTTCTATTTATGTTCATCGATATCTCCGCTAATTGTAGGCCGATTTTCAAAATTCTTTTTTTGTTTAAAAGAGCATACTTCCGAGGTGGTCCCATTGGCACCAAGTCAAGATCTGATGATGGAATCTTGGGTAAATCGACGGAAACCCTCAAATTTTATAGGCACAACTATGACGATTTTAGAATTTTTAGCATCTAGTCAAGCATTTTCATTCAGAAAATGTCATTTGGTAAACTGGATCTGATGAAGAAGATCACAGATGGCTAACGGAACTCCTCAACGGGTCAAATCTTGCAAGTTGAATTTAACCCACTTCCCGGTTTCTGAATTGAAATTTTGCATGCTTGTGTAAATTAGATGACAATGCAATATTATTGCAACATGGAGCTGGTCTGACGATGGAGCTGGATGGTGGCCATAGGAACTCTGTAATAAAACGACGCAACCCCGTCGAGTTTGGGCTTGTTTCATTCGTCTTGACGAGCGCTTTGATCTCAGATGGTAACCAGGGTCTGATGATGGAGCTGGAAGATGGCCAAAGGCACTCCAAAGTAAAACGACACAATCCCGTCGAGTTTGGGCTCGTTTTATTCGTCTTGACAAGCACTTTGATCCCAGATGGTAACCAGGGTCTGATGATGGAGCAGGAAGATGGCCAAAGGCACTCTACAATAAAATGACACAAACCCCGTCGAGTTTGGGCTCGTTTGATTCGTCTTGACAAGCACTTTGATCCCAGATGGTAACCAGGGTCTGATGATGGAGCTGGAAGATGGCCAAAGGCACTCCACAATAAAACGACACAACCCCGTCGAGTTTGGGCTCGTTTGATTCGTCTTGACGAGCACTTTTATCCCAGATGGTAACCAGGGTCTGGTGATGGAGCTGGATGATGGCCAATGGCACTCCACAATAAAACGACACAATCCCATCGAGTGGGGGCTCGTTTGATTCGTCTTGACGAGCACTTTGATCCCAGATGGTAACCAGGGTCTGATGATGGAGCTGGAAGATGGCCAAAGGCACTCCACAATAAAACGACACAACCCCGTCGAGTTTGGGCTCGTTTGATTCGTCTTGACGAGTACTTTGATCCTAGATGGTAACCAGGGTCTGAACATGGAACTGGAAAGTGACCATAAGAACTCCGTAATAAAACGACGTAACCCTATCAAATTTGGTCTCGTTGGATTTGTCTGTATGAGTACTTTGGTAACCAGGGGCAAAAAGTACAGTGAGCAAAAAAAAACTTGTATCAAAAATAGATTTTGTAACAAACTTATTTCGAGGTCAAACTGATGATTTTATCCTACGTATCTAACAAATACGTATGTACAAATACAACTAAAAAGCAAAAAATAAAATAATTTTTAATTAAAAAATAAAACCGACTTCAAAAACACCCAAAAACTAAATCGCAAAAAATTAAATAAAAATTGAACCGACTACAAACAAAAAGCATAGAAATATCTTTCTTCTAACGGTGAAGCCACACGAGCGTAATTTTGTGAGTCGTGAGCGGCAGAATTTCGGTTCGCGCCATACAATATGCGGGCCATCCCGTGACACTCACATGACACAATGTATGGCGCAACCGAAATTCTGCCGCTCACAACTCACAAAATTACGCTCGTGTGGCCTCACCCTAATCTGTTTGAAGTCGGTGACTCAGCACGAGCCAGCAGGAGTGGACCTAGCCATCGACCTTACGTACGTACTATCTATTGGGTTTCTTTCTACCACTCCTGCTGGCTCGAGCTGAGGCACCGACTTCAAACAGATTAGGGTGAGGCCACACGAGCGTAATTTTGTGAGTTGTGAGCGGCAGAATTTCGGTTGCGCCATACATTGTGTCATGTGAGTGTCACGGGATGGCCCGCATATTGTATGGCGCGAACCGAAATTCTGCCGCTCACGACTCACAAAATTACGCTCGTGTGGCTTCACCGTTAGAAGAAAGATATTTCTATGCTTTTTGTTTGTAGTCGGTTCAATTTTTATTTTATTTTTTGCGTTTTAGTTTTTGGGTGTTTTAAATAATAAAAGTGTCGCGATCCAAAACAGACAGAAATAGACGGGGCGGAGACGCGGCCCCGTCCCACGTCGCTTCTGTGTGACTTACACCTAAAGATTGCTTTTTGATAGAAATAAAGAAGAATAATACTGTCGGTTATAAGTATGTAATGAAAAAGTTAAGTTAAGTTTAAGTGGCAAATCACTAACGTGAAGAATTAGATACCCCATATGCTACCACTCTATTGCTTAATTCCTCTGTTTTTGATGAAGGGAAACATCGTCCTAAACACTGTAATACAATGATGTATGTGAAGTTCTAAAAATATTTAGAAAAAAATCTTTATTTAAAAAATGCCACTGCTGGTTAAGTAGGTATGCTATCGCTGCATTAATTTATTATTCACTAAGCGCCTTCTTCTTTCATATATAAATTGCGACGTTAAATATTATGCCGCTCAAAATACGTTAGGCGCTCAAATATATTTTATAACACCTACCGTTTTACACCGCCCATTACCGACTAACAAGGGTCAGCGGAGGTAGACTCAGTTAAAATATATAAAAATCACTCAAAAACCTTCCCTTTGATACTAAAAAATGAGGGTTCCGTTCGTTTTTTTTTTCAAAGGATACGTGAAAGTTAAATAGCCGCGCAAACAGCTCGATAAATCTGACACAAACTCTTTGATCAGGTTTGGTCACGCCAAAATGACGTGCAGCCTTTTGATCATAAGTACATGATCACCTGCAATACTTAGTATCATTTCTTTTTTTAAAACAGTAACCCTAGAATGAATAAAAACGCGGTTACTTCCACTAAGGGCCCATAAAATATCTAAACGAGCGTCGAGATAAGAATACTATGATAACAACCACCCCCGTCGAATAAAAATGTTCGAATGTTTAAATTTTCGATCGTTTTTACTACTGCCTTCGTGAATTTTACGCCCTGACAGCGTTTAAAGGCTGTACTAATATCGTTTTGACAGGTATTCATAATACTGTTATTATGGATAACTCCCCACAACCATATAAGTGATTACAATAGAATTACCTATCTAATGTGTGTAGATAATAGATAATGTGTTTAGACGACCAGATGCCCTAGTGGTTAGAGAACCTGACTATGAAGCTTGAGGTCCCGGGTTCGATTCCCGTGTCGGAGCAGGTATTTGTATGAAAAATACGAATGTTTGTTCTCGGGTCTTGGGTGTTTAATATGTATTTAAGTATGTATCTATCTATATAAGTATGTTTATCCGTTGTCTAGTACCCTACCCATAACACAAGCAAGCTTACTTTGGGACTAGGTCAATTGGTTTGAATTGTCCCGTAATATTTATTTATTTTATTTATTAATTAAGGGCATAATCAAAACAAAATCACGATTGCTTCCTTTGTTTACCTAACGAAAGTTAGTCATACAAAATATATGGGTAACTTTCGTTACACAAAGGAATCAGTTAAGTTTTGTTTTAATATAATTCAAAACGTCCCACACACACACGCACACACATTGGATACGTACTTAGTTCCATTGTAATCACTTATACATGTAATGTAATCACGAGTCCATAAAGGTGTTTTCCATAACAGTATTATGAACGTGTGTAATGTGGCTTTGTGTCAGTGAAGGTGTTAAAGTCTTTAATTTAAATAATTGTGCTGTGTCTAAACGCCTACAGTTCTTAAAATAAAGTCTTGAGTATCCAGTTTTTTCACAGAAAAACAGATCGACTGTTCGCCCCTAGAATCCCTCATATATATAGCTAATTTCATAGAAATCGTTAAGCCGTTTCCGAGATCGCTGAAATAAAATAAACACTGGAAATGCTCGTTCAAAGAAAAAAAAGGTATTAGATAATATCATGGTTGCAAAAAGCCTTTGTAGGCGTGGTAGCATAATAGTGGTTTGACTTATAGTTTTGCAAAATGAGCTGAAAGTAGTAGATTCAAGCCCGGGCTCTGAGTTATTTGAAATTTATGTGCTAAATTGCCTACAGTGCCTTAAATATTAATATTAATAATAGCTTTTTGGTAAAGGAAAACATTGCGGTGAAGCTGCACAAATCCGCGAAACAAACCAATGGTATTTGAAATTCATTCCTAGTATTGGTCTAAGAGCCGTTGAAGATCGACCTTCACCGATCTGTTAACTCGATGAGACATATTTTTTATCAAATATAATTCATAAACAAATACGCCTATGATAACTTGCCTATCGAAAAGTGTTCATAGCTATTTTTTTTTAGTTTTATTTTTGAGTGCCTTTAGCCATCTTCCAGTTCCATCATCAGACTCTGGTTACCATCTGGGATCAAAGTACTTGTCAAGATGAATCAAACGAGTCCAAACTCGATGGGGTTGTGTCGTTTTATTGTGGAGTGCCTTTGGCCATACTGAATTAATGAAATTGCGAATTACCCCATCGAGTTTGGACTAGTTTGATTTGTCTTGACGAGTACTTTGATCCCAGATGGTAACCAGGGTCTGATGATGGAGCTGGAAGATGGCTAAAGGCACTCCACAAAAAAAAACAAAAAAAAAATAACATTTTTCGATAGGCAAGTTATCATAGGCATATTTGTTTATAAATTATATTTGATAAAAAAATATGTCTCATCGAGTTAACAGATCGGTGAAGGTCGATCTTCCACGTCTCCTCTACTATAATAGCTTGCAAGATTGTCACATTCGCTTGGTCACCAAAATACCGAAACTACCCTGAACTCTTTTCTACGTCTCTATTGTTCGAGTAACGGACGCGGTCACTTTTATATTTATCCAATCCCAATTCAGCACTTATCAGTGATTCTCTGTGTGAATTCCGCCTAATGCCATTTAGCCACGGATAATTTTCCCGAAATAGTGCCTCGGACGTCAATGCCGGCATTAAGTCAATAATTGACGCTTGTCGTCGCACTAGGGGTGTTCACAAGAGACGACTAAGACGAGGAGGCACGACACGATCATCGCATTATGGTGTTAATTTTCCAATTAGATAGATAGTAAGTACTCGGGTTGTTTTCAAAAAATTGTAGAGTCGAGGAAACTGTGTTGCGTACCAGGGTGGAATATTTTTGTTGCAAATGTCATACTTTGTTTTAATGTATCCTCAATTTGCTCACTGATAAAAAATAATTAAATCAAAGCCTTGTACGGTCAAGTGCAAAAATAAGTATCGATTTAATCCTCCCATCGTTACATAGGTACCTCTACCTTAATTCGACGATATATGAGCTATGGGACATATTTATGAGCAAGTTGTGTGCACCCATATTTTAACACTTCACTGTACGTTGATAAAACGTTAAAATATGTTAACGCTATTTTTGTGTAAAATTTAAAATATGTTATCGTTATTTTTGGGTTCAAATTAATTTAAACAATCCTCTTGATATTTCACTAGATCTTCTTTATTTTCTTAATGGTTTTCCTGACAACTGTAATGTTCAAATACATTTCCATAATATTTTCTAGAAGCATTGCGGAATTAAAGTGTGTGTGAAAATCTGTTCGTGTTATCAGTAATCCCAGTATTTCTCAACGAATGCCATATAACGCGAACAAGTAGAGGTTTATAGGCTCATATCACAAGTGCGTTTTACGATCCTGCTGCTAATTTGAAACTATGAAATTGCTTAGTAGCAGGAAATTTCGCAATAATGCGAGAGTTTCTAAATAATGTGATAATTACAAAATACCATGTACGATTTGACGCTTTTATTTAGTTAATGAGATTTGGCAAAGTGGTTTGTCATTTCATTTTTTATCGTATTTTGTTACTAAGCTATGATACTCCTAAAAAAAGTTAGAAATAGCTTCTGTATCATTGTGCTTATTTAGCATCATTGAACGAACAGCATCCTGAGAGGAGGCCTGTTTCCTGGAAGTGGGATATAATTATATAGGTTGAAATGATGAACAGCATTAAAATTGTTCAGATAAAATCACTTGAGTTTTTCATTTCTCCCAGTGTTTTCCCGGCTGTTACAGCAAATGCATAATACTCCAGGGTGCAGTCTAGTTTATTCTGTAAGTAGGCCCTAAAGAGCACTTTTACATGCCTATTTTTTGTACTACCAGCACTTTCGGAAATACCATTATTGCCAAGAAGAATGCGCCGCAAGAAATATGACAGTATTTTTTTCAAACAAGACAAGACAGAGTAAAATTAACAATAAGTAAAAAACAAAAATTACATGGGTATCGAAACGTATTTCATCATTATTATACTTAACTACTTAGTTGTTACAGGGATGTTTGTAATAAATTTACTTCATCCTTCTTTGTCATAGTGCAAGCAGCTATTTAAGTATGTGTAATTGTATGTGTAATGAATAATGTTATTTGTATAAAATCAAAATCTATAAGTTTCAAATACATATGTTCAAAATATATAAAATCGAAAAATATAATAGGTAGTTAAAATAAATAACAATCAGAATTCATAAAGTACGTTTTTCATAATGGTCGAAATACATACAATTAAAATGACTTCACAATGTATATGTTCAGAATATAAACAATTACAATGTATAATATTTGAAAGAAATAACAATTAAAAATCCCTAAAGAACGTTTTTCATAATGGTCGAAATCCATACGGTCAAAATGCATACAATCAAGATGTCTACAATACGATTGCTTTAAACAATAAGAATTTAGTCAAATGAATTGTTAAGGAAACAAGGGTAACCCTTACCATTACACTACTATTAACCATTAAAGTATCTACATAAATTGAAATGAAACAAATATTGCTTACTTTCGGCGAGCGAGCGAAGCGAGCGAGCAAGACGGTTCGGGGCGGAAGCGACTCGGAATGGTTAGGTTTAAAGGCCTTTGGTGTTAGTTATTTTATTGAATCAGGCGTTACTTTGCGGAGGTCCATATTAATGAACTAAAACAATTACTTTGCTCACCCGCGACTGTCGCGGGTGAGCAAAGTAATTGTTTTAGTTCGTTAGTTATTTTTTTGATTACCATGTAGAAAATCTAATTTCTTTGATAAAATTTGGTATATCATTGACATTTACATTTCATAATGTTAAAAACAATGGAAATAATCATTTAATGTGCTGTTACAATAAAAATACCTAACATCAAAGGCTAAAGCGGGAGCTACGCTACGCTTCGCTCCCGCCTTAGCCTTCTGAACCTAACCTATCCGAGTCGCTTCTGCCCTAAAAGGTCTTGCTCGCTCGCTTCGCTCGCTCGCTGCCAGCGAGATACCGGTTAGAGTATACGAAAGGGAGTTTTTATAATTTTAATCATCCGGGTATAGTGTATTAATCTTGGATTATGTATTTCAGCCATTATGGAAAACGTACTTGATTGATATTTTACTTAACTATAATATTATGTTATAATTTTATGTATTTTGAAGATATACATTTTTTTTTTTTTTTTTTTTATGTTAGATAGGCCAGACAAACTAACTAGTGGGTCACCTGATGTTAAATGAACACCACTGTCCATAGACACCCGCAGCGCTTTACACGATGCCAGTGCGTTGTCGGCCCTAAAGGAGAGGGAATAGGGGAAGGGGGAGAGGGAGGGGGAGAGGGAAGGGGTGAGGTATTGGGCCCCCGGCACTCTCACTGACCGTACGAAACGCAAGCAGGATTACTGCTGCTTCACGCCGGTGTTCTGTGAGAGGGTGGCACTGCCCCGGACGAGCCGGCCCATTCGTGATTCAGCGGCTAGCTACAACATGGCTCTACCACTACAAAACAAAACAAAACATTGAAAACATATGCATTTTGTGCAATGACTAGGAACCATTATGCATTGTAACTATTATATATTTTGACCACTATGCATTTCAAGCTTATGCGTTTAGAACTTATGTCAAATAACTTTATATATTTTGATACATTATATTTTATGATTTTCGGCATTTCAACTGTATGGATTTCAACCGATATGTATTTTAAATTTATACATTATAATACGTACCCCTCGATAGTCCTAATTCCTCCTTTTGAAGTGTGTTATGACGATTGTGGCATACTTAAGCAGCTCATCACTCATGATAAGGTTATTCAACTCCGGTTCCACTATGGTGATAATGGGTTTTTAAAAATAAAAGTTTTAAATTCGGGAAAAATTACGAACGCATCAATCATTACTTTTATTGCCGTCAGTTGAAAGATATCCACAGCTGGACATGGACCTTCCCCAAATAATGCCAAAGAAGAGAATAAGAGGTCCTGTGCCGCCACTTCCTGCAACCTTCACCAGGTCTTAAGTCCGCTACGTACCGCGTACGTGATAGGTCAGTAATAGGGTCCCGTTGGCACCCTTTGGATTCGGAACTCTAAAAACATGTACGGACGCACACTCATGCTCAAAAACTTTCCCATTGATAATAGGTATAAGTAGGATTATAATTTTCTTATTTATTTAAAGCTTAGCTTTATACACATGCATGGCACATAATATTTTCATTTGACATGGTGTCGTGCGTCGTCGTTGATATTAAAACACTCTGTGGCCGGCGCTCGCATCCATAATGAAGCAATTACTCGATAGCCTCATGACTGTGCCTTTGAAGGCGACCTGCAATGATCCTATTGTATCGTTTATCTGAACGTAATATCAGTCATTACTAACGTTGAAAAATTAAGTAGCCAGGTAATCCAAATGCGAATCCGAAAATTGTTGATTTGTTTTTGTACACTCCTTACTTCCTTATGCCACATATACTTACTAATTTTAAAAATGCGAAAGTAGCTCCGTCTGTTTATCTTTTACCACTTCACCTTTCAATCGTTGAGCCGATTTAGGTAAAATTTGGTATAGAAATAGTCTGAGACCCTAAAAAGGACGTAGGACAGTTTTTATCCCAGAAAATTGCATAGTTTCCGCGGAATGGCGATAAACGATATTTTCGCAGAAGGAATCGCTGGGAAAATCTAGATAATCATAAAAGTATTGATCATCATCATTATCCCTGTCTATATTCGTCCAACTTCTGGGCGCAGGCCTCCTGTCAGAATGAGAGGGCTTGGGTCGTAGGTCCCACGCGGGCGCAGTGCGGATTGACAAATTCACACACACCATTGCATTTCCTCATGATGCGTTGTCCTTCACTGTAAAATTGGTTATTTTGCTCACTCATGGCAAAATTTCAAATTTAATTTCGCACATAAATTCCGAAAAACTCAGAGGTACAAGCCCGGGCTTCTTGTCCTCGGGCTTATTAGCTTTCTTTTTCTTTTAATCATACTGTATTAATTCTACTGCATTGAAAATTCTGAAAAAGTATTTTTTTAATACAATTGCGTTTTGGAATTAACTTATCTACTGGTGCCAAAACTGCCCTATTGTCAAAATGTCGCCAGCAAAAATAAACTCTTTCGTCTTTCCTTTGTCTTCAGGAATCACTGCGATGTCTTTTGCCCTTTACGTAAAAGGTCGTAAATTGAATTTGTACCGTGGTAACAGTAGTTTTATTCATGGAAAACGTTCGCTGCACTTGCTACCTCATCTGCATGCAGCACAAGGTTTATTTGCTTGCAGTAATTGCTACGTACAGCTAGTGCCTTTTAAATTCCATTATCGTTACAGCTTACATGCCCCTTTTAAATTATTACCGCTTTAATTTTGAGTACAGTTATTCATTCATCAAAAGAACGTTTACTTTGTTTTATTATTTTTTAAATTACATTTAACGTTCGGAGAGGTTAGCTTGCAGGTTAGGTTGTAGGACACAGCCTTGTCTCAGAATGAGAGAGGTTGCGCCGTAGTTCTCACGTGGGCCCAGTGCGGATTGGGAACTTCACACACAGCATTGAATTTCTTAGCAAGTGTATGCAAGTTTCCTCACAGTGTTTTCCTTCACCCTAAAGCTCAAGATAAGTTTCAAATGTAATCTCGCACAAAAAATTCGAAAAACTCAGAGGTGCGAGCCGGGATTTGAACCCACGACACTCTGCTTGAGAGGCCATAGGTCAAACCACCACGGCTTTGTTTAATAATCAGCATAATATCAGTCAAAAGACGTCCACTGCTATTAAGTTATTCTGTAAAAATCAAATTTTCAATAAAATTATCTTATCTTCATCATCATCACAGCCTATGCTCGTTTACTGCTGGATTTAGGCCTCTGATATAGACCGCACTGACCACGATCCTCGGCCACTCTCATCCAGCTCTTGCCAGCCGCCTTGCGAAGGTAATCGCTCCACCGAGTCTGAGGACGTCCTACGCTACGTTTGCCGATCCGTGGTCTCCACTCAAGAACTCTTCTACCCTAACGGTTATCGTTTCTTCGGGTTATATGGCCGGCCCATTGCCACTTCATTTGGTTCTCTGTCGGATCAGTTCATTACGAATTCGATCTTTCAGATAAACTCTGAGCATAGCCCTTTCCATAGCACGTTGAGTAACTTTAAAGTCGACCAGCCCTACCGTGAGTGTTCATATTTCGGCACCATTATGTCATGACGTGTAGGACGCACTGCTTGAAGACTTACGTCTTTAGAGCGCGCGCAGACAGAGAGCGGTCTGGAGTTCAAATTTCTGCGTTCAGAATTCTGCGTTTTGACCGCTCGCGAGTTCCAACGCAGAATCTTACGTTCCATGTTTTTGTATGTGCAACATGTCGCTAGAAAGTTCATCTTTCGAAGAAGAAGCATAGATATTGTGGAGCCTAGAAACTTCTAAAAAAGTAGAAAATATTGGGTGCATCTAATTAACACAACACGAGAAGAATCCCTTGACGCGGCCATTTCAAGCCAAGTTTCTGCTTAATTGTTTCGATTTTTATAGTGTGCATGACTTAAATCATATAATAATCTCCTTTTTCTAACCAATTTGATCAGTTTTTCTGTATTTATAACTTCAGACATCGAGGTGAACGCGGCGTCCTCTGTCTCGGCGGCAAAAGAACTCTTAGAACGCGGCGTTCCGCTTTGACCGCCGCGGTCTGACCGCCTGCTGTGTGCGTTATCGTAAGGGACTCAGTACATTCGAAATAACGCAGAACTCCGAACGCGGAACTCAGAACTCCAGACCGCTATCTGTCTGCGCGCGCTCTTAGAGCGCGCGCAGACAGAGAGCGGTCTGGAGTTCCGAGTTCCGCGTTCAGAGTTCTGTGTATTGACCGCTTTAGACTCTGTGGATCTTATCTCACTGCTGGACAAAGTCCCTCCCCCGCAAAGAGTTCCACAACGATCGGTTCTACGCTGACCGCATCCAAGTGGTTCCTGCAACCTTTACCAGATCGTCGGTCCATCTTGTTGGGGACCTTCCTACACATTTCACTAACTCTATACGAATGGTTTAACTTTAACATTGAAGTATACTTGTTCTGCGAACCACAGCTGTATTCCGATACCGGAATTTCATACAGGTTATGTTTAATAAACATCTTCGGAAACCTGAGCCGAGATCTGCGCTACCAAAGTTTTGTGCATCAAAAGTTTGCGGATGTTTCAAATAACTTATATAGGTACTTAGTTGGGTCATTATTAGACTCCGGAGTTTTGTCACAATAACATCATAATATTACTGTTAGGGGCGTTAATGGAATGGTGTTAATTAATACGGAAACCTAGTCTATCTATTGGTGATCAACGGAGTAAAGTTTAATAATCTGCCATTCACGTTATAAATTACCTATTAAGTCAACTGATCAATTACTTTCAAAAAGTCATATTTACCAAAACATTAATTAGAGACATTATTTCATTTTAATTCAGCTTAACTGAATAAATTACTATAATATAAGCGATTAAAGATTTGCGTTCTGTGCAGAACGCATTAAGTGTGGCAAATCCTTTAAGAGATAGTGTCTTGACACATCGTCACAATCAAAGCAAACACTTTGTAGGTACCTTAATTAGGTCGTATAGGTTAAAGCTGCTAAATCAGTATTGGTTATTGGAATAAATCCCATTTTTTCTCGTCCTATGGGAATCTCTTATAATCCTGAAATTAGTTTTTTATTGTTACGATAACTTACATTTACGGCACATTTGAAAAGTCCAGTAATCATTGGAAGTTATGGAGATAAGGTCACTCTGAATTGAACATATAAATCCCGTTTATTCCCTATCCCCCCTACTTCCCTATTGTTATTATTTCGTGTTTATTTAATTAAGCATTTTAGATTTTTGACTTGTTGTATTTTTAATGTACTGCATGCGATTGAATATTTCTTAGGTTAAGTAAGTTGTAATGCCTACTACTATCCTGCTGGACGTCTTCGATTGTGCTGTAAGTCCACAGGATCATTATTTCATAAATAAATAAATAAATAATCCCGTGAGAATTTCAACAAATCTGTCCTTATGCCTTGCCTACATCATAATGGAAACCTCTATGCCAAATTTCCAAATTTCAGCTTTCTAGAGCCAAAGTTTTGGGCTGATCGTTGATGTATCAGTTAGTCAATGAGTGGAATGAGTAAGTGAATCAGTCATTTAAATACTCTAGACTTTTCTTTTTACATGTATAGATTAGGATCTTATTAATTCAAAGGCTGGAAAGCTTAACTTACGTAGGTATATATAGTTCTGCGTCTTGTGGTTTCAACTTCAAATTTTGTCATTTTTATATAAAAAATCTGTTACGAAACTGTCTCATTCTTTATCGATTTAAAAAACCATTAATCATCGAAAGATAAACCTGTTCGCGGCAAACACGCTGCAGTTCGAAACTTCGCCGGTAGCCGCTGCTAACGCCAGCAGCCCAGAACTCTAGTTTAATAAGTTCTAGATTCAACAACAAGGCACATAAATTCCTTTCCTAACGGGAGGTAACTTCATTTAATTTGTTGCCAACGTTTGTTAAATTGATAGCAGCGAGGTGCCTTCGGATGTATATTGTTTATACGGTATAAGTGTTTGTAATAAGCCGTGGTAGACCTATTTAGGTATAGTGGTTTCACCTATGACTTAAGCATAGGGTCGTGGGTTCGAGACTGGGCTCGCATCTTTGAGCTTCTCGGAATTTGTATGCAAAATTACATATTTTAAATTTACCATGAGCTTTTTGGTGAACGAAAACATCGTGAGGAAACCTGCACACACCTGAGAAGGAATTCCACTGGGCCCATGTGGGAACTACGGCTCAAGCCTTCTCATTCTGAGAGGAACCCTATGCCCGTGGAACATATACATATCCACTCAAAGGTTGACTGGTAGAGATCCCTTAAAGGGATAAGTTCGCCTTTGTACATGCATTTCAACGGTTGTCAATAATGTATTTCTTTTTTCCTTATTTTTGTACAATAAAGAGTTTACATATATACATACATACATACATATAGGCTGGGATGATGATGATGATGATAACGAGTAGTCTGAAAGCTTTTAAATAAAACTACCATGACACACAGATAGACTTTTAGTCATTATTCGAGCGTTTTGACTGCCTCATGCACTGTCGTGGTTTAGTAGATTGTTCAACAAGGGAGGAAAATAACCAATATCACACGAGGTTACTTGACATCCGAGCACAGCGAGAGTGGCAATATTTCGAGGGTGATATTGGTGTATTTCCCGAGTTAAACACTCTGCTTTTTATTTCGACTACAAGGAAAGTAAGAAAATATAAGTATAAATAAATAAAATTTCTAAACCGGTCAATATGATCGTTGTAAAATATTTCAATTGAGTTTATTGTTTAGCAATAATTAATTTAACAAAATTTAATATATTCAATATTAATCAATGAAAACAGTAGACAAAGTAGGTATTTTAGTAAATTTATTTGTAAAATAAGTAAACAACCAATTTGAACCAAGGAGTTAAGCTGTATAGAGATAGGCTGTGTGGACATATAACATTGTCGTTTACCGTGTTTTTTTTTTCTTAACATTTTTTAACTTTTCTGGTTTAAGTCACTAAATAAGAAATTAATGTTAAATTAATAATTTAATTTAATAATATTTCACTGGCATTATAAAATTTGTAATATGATTAATTAAGAAAAGAAAACTCAATACTTAATTATTCCATGTATATGCCGTAATGCTTGGCTGAATGCGTATGTGTTCCATTGACAGCCAATGCCTTTATTTTTTTTAATTTATTTCTACCCTAGGGAAGAAAATAATAGTTATCCTCCCGTATGTCAGATATGATTTGCCTCACTTTCCGAGTATGAGAGATGAAAACATTTTTTACGAATTGGCTGTAGATTGTGATGGTGTTTTCAGTTAATTAATAGAAATTCTGTACTTCTACGTGATAAACTTCACACACTTTCACTGTCCCACCCCTTTCTAAGTCTAGACACACTGTGTGGTTTGAGCTGCGGTATCAGGCGGCTTACTTTTTCTTGCCTTTTCTTCATAAATAGCGTTTCTATCTCAAAATAGTGCAAAATGAACTCGTGCTACCGGAAACTAATTAGATGAGATGAAAATCGATATCTTCCGCTTTTATCAATCTTCGCCGGCTCCGCTATAAATACATAGCTCAAGGCTGTAATATCTATCTATCTCTCTCTTTTTAACTTTTAACCGTAGTTTTTTCATAAAAAGTGTACGATAGGCGCGTGTTCTGGTTTTTAAGTGAGTGATTTATAATAAACTTTTAAATTAGGAAAGATACTTAGCTTTTACCCGCGGTTTCGCTCGTGTGATCCATTAAAGTAGCGGCGTCGAGTGATAGCCCCTTTTTTGCCAATTTTATAGATAATGGTACGGAACCCTTCGTGCGCGAGCCCGACTCGCTCTTGGCCGGTTTTCATAATTATCATTCATTACCTAGTCATGAAGTGATTTATTTCGGAAACAGTATTTTCTTCTGAATTGTTATTAAAGTAACCTAACTTAACCTACTGCATTCTATAAGGATAGTATTTTAAAATATCTTGAAGAAAATACTCTTTCAGAAATAGGTAAATCACTTTATGACTAATGACAATTATGGAAAATTATACATTGTGGCTTATTAAAATATGGGAAACCAAGGTGTGCTGTCTAGTGCACTTGGAATCACGATAATTTTCACCATATCTTTCTATTTCGGAATAGGATAAGGATGAGGAAGAAAGAGATGGTGAGTGATTTAACGAGCGCCCGTGTGTTAGACAATACGACCTCTGTACCTCTACCATGAGTTACACTAGTTTACAGTGACCGTACTCGCTAGCGACGGCGTAAATGATTTGTATGGAGAATTGTACTTCCGTAAGTGACCGCTAGTGGCGCTGTACGCTTAGTATAAGTTTTACTTTACCAAAATACTTCTCGATCGCGTTTACGTAAAAAATTCAATTACTAGGGAAACATGGACAGCGTCTCCGCGCGCGCGCTTCCATGTTTCCATAGAATTGAAATTTTTACGTAAACGCAATCGAGAAGTATTTTATTAGCGAATCTTCAAACTATCTTTATCCTAACGAAATGAGAATGCCATCTTCGAATACGATTGTAAACGATTTTCCACGTCGACGGGAATCGCGGACCTTTCAGTGTGCCATGAAATATTGGAAGATGAATACGATAAGAGACATCTTTGAATTGTAGCCGTTTCGTCAGAATTGATGTCGCGAAGTATCCATTACGCAAACGAGATGGAATTTATTCTATTTTCGCTCTTATTTGTGGTGTGTAACAGGTTATGAATATGATAGAATTTTCAGAAATGGTGCAATTTATTGCTAGTTAATGTTTTTTATTTCTACTACTCGAAAGAAAGAATGAGATGAGCAAGTTTGTGAAGATATTTGGATGTTTGTTAGTCAATCACGCATTAATATCACCATCATCATCATCCCAGCCTATATACATCCCACTGCAGGGCATAGGCCTCCTCTCAGAATGAGAGGGCTTGGGCCGTAGTTCCCACGCGGGCCCAGTGCGGATTTTGAACTTCACACACACCATTGAATTTCTTCGCAGGTGTATACAGGTTTCCTCACGATGTTTTCCTATACTGTAAAGCTCATGGTAAATTTCAAATGTATTTTCGCACATAAATTACGAAAAACTCAGAGGTGCGAGCCGGGATTTGAACCCACGACCCTCTGCTTGAGAGGCGATAGGTCAAACCACTAGGCCACCACGGATTTTTTATGTATAGATACTTTTTATCCCAGTAAATTGCATAGTTCCCGCGGGACAGCGATAAACGAATTTTTCAAGGACGAAGTCACAGGCAACAGCTAGTACAGCATAATCGTAACAATAGAGTAGATACTGAATTTCTCAATTGACTATCTCAACTGGCAGAACTGATGGCCGATGAGGCCAAATGGTTCTCGAATGGTATCCACGGACTGGAAGACGCAGTTAGACCACCAACAAGATAGAGCGACAACGTGGTTAAGGCCCTACTAAGCATTTGACGCATTTATTGCGTTCATTTAATCTTGAGTTGTATCATTACTAGCAAAGCTATAGTCCTGAAATTCATGTGTAAGATATTTGAGGATTCACTCAAATGACAAGTGTTTATCGAAACACGATTACTTGTAGTTCGCTCGATAGAAAAAAAGCCAAAGTCGTCTCTAAAAAATAAAATAAATTCGTAGTACGATATAAATACAGCACGGCAGGTAATGACTTTTTGAATGCCAAGATGCTTTCTAGGACGTAGTGTTGCTACATTTTTAAAAAGTGTATTTGTTTTAGTAATACGATAAAAGTACCTAAATACACGCGCAGTCTAAGAGCCCGTTCCCACTATGTCGTTGTCGGATTCCGATTTTAATCGGGCGTTCCAGTGGCAGAACATTTTATATGAAGCTGTTCGCACTTGTCGGAATAAAATGTTCTGCCACTGGAACGCCCGATTAAAATCGGAATCCGACAACGACATAGTGGGAACGGGCTCTAACCAACCTATCTTGAGGCTATCGTGCTTCCCCCTGTCCGATAGCTAGTGGCGTCAGTTCTCCTTCGGCCATCGGACGGGGAGCTCGTGTCTCGTGTTACGCACGGCTTTGTTTCTAGCTGCTGTCACGCACACATAGACGAGTGCATAGAGTACCTAAAATCGATTAGCGCCAAAAGCTCGGTAGGGCCTTAAGGTTGCGGAAACACATTGAATGCGGACGGCGCGGGACCGTTCTGTTTGGAGAGCATTGGGGGAGGCCTACGTTCAGCAGTGGACGTCTTTCGGCTAAAATGATGACGATGATAAACCGGCTCAATCAGATTTAGCATCCCACAAACATATTATTGACTTACGATTTTCTCGCACTGCAGCTGGCAACAAACCCTAATTTCCCTTTGTTCGTAGGTCAAACGTAAAGATGCCAAGCACACGCGTCGAAGGTGCAAACGACGGGGCGTGAGACAATATGGACCTTGATTTAAAGGGTCGATAACCCTTCGCACACAATAAGGTAACCCCTTCAGATTAAGACGTAGGAGTAGAGTCACCTCATTGTTGTGGTTTAAATGGTTAATATGTTTTGGGGTTTTGTTTTTACGAGTGTAGATAAGGCATAAATTATACAGCCAATGATAGTTCTATGTTTAATGTAATGTAAATGTGTGATAATGCTTATTTTTTACTTTGTATGAGAAGTTTTTAAGCATAATAGGAATGCGTTGGACCACGATCAGGTAAATTTTTGAAACAACCTGTACGCCGTTTCGGTGGATAAAATAAATGCTCCACCGAATTGATAATAACTAAGTATCAAAAATTCACCCAACTACAGATAGCAAGTGAAGATGGTCCAAGACGGTCAGATGTATCGTACAAGTCACACAGACGCAGGCAGGGAATTTCACTTCTCAAAAGTCTGAATAAAAAGGAGTGTCTGAAGTAAAGTGAAAAAAGTCTAAATCTTAATTACTCGTATGTTCTGCTGCCACCGTTGCTCAAAAATATTCAACAAAATAAGAATTTACGCTAAAATATGAATATCGTATCTGGATTAAAAAGATTACATTGAAACTATCAAAATTACCACATTTAATAAATAATCGATTCAAAAATCGACGCAAGTTTTAAAAAAAACAGTACTTAATCCTACAAACCCAAGGTTTAAACATGATCAAAGCAAGTAAATTATTTACATTATCCTAGATATTATTTATTATTTGATATACACAGCAATTAAAACGGTCGTTCCTATATCAAGGAAAACATAAAATATATTTGTTAGAAAACGAATAATTGTAATAACTGCTGACAAATTGCCTCGTCATTTATCGTTTTCACCCGTTATTATTAATTTCCTTGCAATTATTTCTATAGTCTCACATAATTTAATTATTTATTCACCGAACCTATAAATTGGTAGAGGTGGAAACTTTGGGAACACCTCCATAAAATTTCATAACCAACTGGAATATAATGCGATTGCCTTGTGAATAATTTATCTGTATTATTCATTACTCTGGAACCCTTTCGTGCGCTTATTCGGCGAACTTCTTCCAAAACTTTTATTGTTTACACCGCTCTTTGAAAACTCGAGGCAATTGTTTCTTTTGTCCCTTTCGTCCCTGTTACGTACACATCTCCCCTCTTTGTTTGTCGTGTGATTGCTTGCCCAAAGGCTCTTCCTTCCGGTCGTTTATTGGATTGATTTCGGATTCTCATATTTTCTTTCTGTTTAGAAAATTGGTCACGTTATTTATCTTCTGTGTTTCTTACGTGTCTCTTTGTAAAGTGGCGCATGTATTAGTATTTTCTTTGGGAGGCAACTTTTTCTAGATATAGGTCAAGGTTAGTTTTCTGGCTCATTTTCTTTGCGGAGACTTGGCGCTCTTGAATTATTACGCGGCTGAACGGAACAGGCAAAAACAATAGAGAGTTGGCAGGGTAAGAATATAAAATACTTACCTATTTATTTTGGCCCACAAAGTCTTTTTAAGCTCAGGATTATCAGACATTTTTTGATTAAAATGTTAATATTTTTGTGATATCTAAAGTTAGAATAACAAGTTACCAACAAATAGGGAATAAGTTGGTCATGAAAAGTGTAATATGAAGCATATATTTGATATCTAAATTAACGTCACTAATATAATTTTAAAGATATAATTAAAAGAGGAAATATATAAAATTGAACTTATGTGTACTTATAATATAATCATGGTGACAAATTCTAACAATCGAGTTGGTTTCAGATAAAAATTGTCCAATTGAATCTGTTTATTTTTTGTCTCTGTGTTGCGTTGTTTTATTAATGTCAAGCCTATAGCGTCATTAGTGTCAATAAGCGGCCTTGTGTTTGTTTCTATCTTAAACTAGCTTTTACCCCACGGCTTCGCTCACGTGGACCACTCAGCTCTGGCATTTGATTGTAATTTCGGGATTTCACGAGATCCTCATAGGAATACCCGAAAATAACATCGTGCCTAGCACCAGTACCAAATTTAGGTCTCTAAAGTTAACGGTTTAGACTTCGGGATTTTATTTCGGTACCGTGGAGATTTCAAGAAAAAACGTATTTAGCCTGTGTTATTCCTAAAATACAGTTATCTACACATCAAATTTCATCTAACTATATCGTATGTTCATGCATGAAGGAGTAACAAAACACATGTACACGCATACACTCGCAAATTTTCGCATAGTATTAGCAGGATTAGTAGGGTTTAATCTTAGTAACATATTTCGTCTGCATAGTAAGTAATAAGAGTACCTAGGTCAATTAACCAAAATCGTTATTTCCTGGGCCCAATTGCATAATAAAGTACAACTAATATTACAAGCGGAACTCTCGCTTCAGTTATATTAACTAGAAAGGGAGTTCCGCTTGTAATATAAGTTGTACTTTGTTATGCAATTGGGCCCTGGTAGCAAATTTTCCATTCGCATTTTTTTCTAACTGCTTTTTTTTCTCACTACATTTTTTTACAGAAGCTTATTTTCACAGTAGCGTTTTCTCCCATTTTGGATTGACACAGAAACAGTGTCGACGTAGCGCCGCGCGGAGCTCCTTCTTCATGCTTTTGGCCCTTCGGGCCGATGCAAACTTAACATAACCTAAACCTACCTATGTTTCTGCGTCGATTAAAGTTGGGAAAAAACGCGATTGTGAAAATAAGTTTCAGCAAAAAAACATAGTGAGAAAAAAGCATTTGGGAAAATATGCGAATGGAAATTTAATACTAGGAAATTACGATTTTGGTAAATTGATCTAGGCACTCACTCATCAAGAGGGTACGATGGCTGAGAGACTTTTGAGAAATAGGTATTTTAATGAAATGTCGCTGTCTCGCCCGAACCCCTCCGTGTCAGTACAGCGAGAGCGGGACAACTGCAGCTCAGACCGTTAATAGGCGCGTAAAATTGATCAAAACAGCATTTCGTAATGCCCTGTTTTCTTCTCGAAAACTGGACCAATTAAATTTTTTTTTCAAATATAATTAGAGGATTCTTTTCAGATGTGATGTGTTTTCAGTGTGAAAATGACGTTGAAATTGGGCAATTTTTTCAGTTTTTGAAAGCTCATATTTCTTATGTTAATTGAAATATGGAAAAAAACGAAACCTAGGGGCATAGCTGTGGTAGATACAGATTACACAGTAAAAAAAATTTGGCTCTAAAGCCATTATCCAGGGAGGAAACAGGGGATTACGTTTGTATGGAGAAATGGTGCGCATCGTATCCTCTTAATATTTACACGCTGCCTCATTGCCAATAAGGTATTAGTGACCAGTCGGTGAGGTCAGTGGCAAAGTAGGACAGAGCCTACCTTTCCTCACCTCGGCAGTACTCGGCACGGGTCGCACCAATTGGGTTTCCTCTTTTTGAGCTTCACGGAAGGTTCCCTGTAAATCAGGGTTGATATTGATTATTATTATAGTTAATGTTACTTCTCTTTATTAAAGGCCTGCAGAAGGTATTTTTATCGGATTACAAGGTAAATATATCTAATCGTATTTTCGAGTCGGCCAATTATATTTTTTTTGTGAAACAGAATGCGTAATTGTGTTGTGATGCGAGCAGCTTCCTGACAATTGAAGTGTAAGGTTTCGAGGCACGTAACAGCTATAATAAGCTTCAGCGCTTCAAGGGATCATATTTATTACTTACTTGCTTGCTCCTACTTTCAACATTTTCTTATAATCATCAGTGCAAGTTAACATTTTCTTGAATAATAATGGAATGTTTGTACTTTCACATTATGTTAATTTTGGTTTAAGTTCAAAGGGATCTGTTCCCTTCTAAGCGTGTAAAATGTGTAGCTGAAAAAATTTCGACATAATTATTTATGTACTAGTAAATTAACTTTTAAAATTACATTTGTAATTTACCATGAGCTTTACGGTGAAGGAAAACATCGTGAGGAAACCTGCATACACCTGAGAAGAAATTCAATGGTGTGAAGTTCCCAATCCGCACTGGGTCCGCGTGGAAACTACGGCCCAAGCTCTCTCATTCTGAGAGGCCTGTGCCCTCCAGTGGGACGTATACAGGTTGGGATGATGAACTTTTAGTTAACATAAACATTTATTGAATCAGGCGTTACTTTGCGGAGGTCCATATTAATGATTGTTTCAGTTCATTTAAAGAAAGAAAGAAAGAAAGAAAAATATTTATTCGTGACATAAATTAACAAAGAAAAACGGTAAAAGATCAACATGATGAACTCAGCATGATGTCGGCCGTGAAGCCGACGCTGGTCTTCCGTTGGAACCATTTCACCCACAATTAAAACATAAACTGCTCAGTGAAACCGACAACTAAAAATTAATCACTAAGCAAACCAAAAAAAATAAAAATACAAAAGAAAACTATAAAAAGCATACAAGAAAACAAAACGCACAATGGTGTCTGCATAGACCGAACGCCTTTGCCCTTGCCACTTATTATGTCCAAAACGAAAACATGGACAAATTTAGTTAGGCATGAATGACACAAAAAAAATGGCAATATAATTATTACAAGAATAACATTGTCATGGATTTACTTTGAGATAATCTCCAGATTTATTTCGACATGGTCGCCAATTGATGTTTTCAACCGAAACTGTAATTTTGATTAAAATTTCTCTACATTGTTTATGTTTTTATACTTAACGTATGATTCTTTATTAATGTTTTATTATATTTCGCTGCCTTATTCTTATTATTGTAGCTATGTTTCAATGATACATCCCTTACACTTTTTTTTAAAGAATTAGAAAAAGTAATCACTTATTTGGCACCGTTCGCGCGCCAAATTGTTTTAATCGTGTTCAAAATATTTAACTGTTTTTTTTATTATTTATTTATTTTTCTTAAGTATGTTGAAATTAGAAATAGGTATACAGAGTGTTTTAAAATTAATCCGAAATATTTCACCAGATACTTGGATGAGTTTAGTTGAATTCTCCTGTAAAGTTTTATCATCAAATTTTTTTGATTAAAAATATAGTCACGCTTTTTACACGGTGCCTACTTTTGAACATCGATCAATGTATTCAATCAAACATTTATCAACTAAAAAGGTACTTAAAGATTAGACATTTACAGGCTTAATCATTCAAATTGACCCAAGTATCTGCTGAAACATTGCGGATTGATTTTAAAACGGCGCACCTTGGTTTTCCATATTTAATAAGTAATAATGTATCATTCGTCATAAGTCATAATCAACGTTAGTCATAAAGTGTTTTAAATATTTACCTGACGAAAGTTGTTGTGTATGTGTTTGGCTTTTTTTTAATTTGTAATTTTCCTTATACATTTTTTTTGTTTTTTAAATAAATTGTTTTAAATATTTCTGAAACAGTATTTTTCAGGATTTTTTTAAAGACCATCTTATTATATTAAAGAAGGCAGTAGGTTAGGTTGGGTTTGTTTTATAACAATTCCCAAAAAAAAACCATTCCTGAAATAAGTTTCTCTCAATCAGTCATAACTAACGTCAATAATTATGAAGAATGATTATGACTCTGACTGAATGACATTATGGCTCATTAAATTATGTGAAACCAGCCCCTTTTAAAACACATAGGTACATATAAACCCTATAGGGAGGGTCATCACAAATTGCGTCAAATGAAGTTGCTCATATCAATTGTGACCAAGCTTCACGTTAAGTTGGTTCGATCATCAAACATAAGTAGGGCGTGCAAAACCGGTTTTCCGGTTTTGCTGAAAACCGGAAACCGGGCAAAATTTACCGATTTTTCAAAACCGGTTTTGAAAGACAAAACCGGTTTTACTTCCGGTTTTTCCATTTTGATTGACGTAGGTAGGGGAAAGGCGTACAAAATGACATACTAGTTATAAAATCAGTCAGCAAATCTTTATTTATTAGAAATATTTAACACTTAGGGTACCTGTGTATTCTTTGGTTCATTACCTAGTTAAAATTATAGAGATCAATCAACTTAAAACAAAAACAATAGAATTCCAAACAAAAAAGAAAAAGTTTAACAAAATCCGTTTTGTCCGCCCTAGGCGGGTAAAATGACACACGTGGTGTGGACAAAATGACATACCAAAATTGTACCGAAATCTGTCGGTTACCTACTTGCAGAGTTCACACGTAAAACGCTTGGTCTTTTTCGGAACATCTGCACATGATGCATGAGCCCATTTTTTACAGCTCAAACACATCAGCCAGACCTCTTTTGGCCTAGACCTGGAGTAGAGGTCGTTACAATAAATGCAAGGACAGTCTTCATCATCATCACCGGCTCCAGCTTGTAAGAAAGATAAATCATTTTCACTGTCAGAACTAATATTTAAAGCTTTTGTACTTTATTTTGTTAACTTTGTACGTTATTTTGTTCTAGTGCATGTCTTCTAAGAGTCGATTGTGGGACGTTAAACACTTTTGAAGCCAATAGCCAGCCCATTTCATTACTCTTCACAGCTTCAATAGCCTTCTTCATGGAGGTTTTATCCCAACCTTGTCGGACTGTTTTTTTTTTTTGTTTTTTTTTTTTTTTTTCCTGTTTAATCATGCAATCAGCCCTGCGGGCTATAAGCAGATGCGATGGTAATGAATGCTGTATGCGTAAGGAGCTACTCCCAGTGGAGTACAACCCTTTTTGTTTGTGTGGTCAGTTTATCTAACTATCCTGGTCAAAAATGTCTCGCCTCTTTTTCAACCGACGAGTAGTTTCCGGTACTGTTAGCTGTCCCGCTAGTTGATTTGGATACTTTTAAGTCTTCCTTTATATTTATTGCCATAAGAAGCAATTTCTTCCTTGACTGTTAGCATACCGAGAATTTCGTGCAGCTCTGTTGTTTTGAGGAACCATGGTGCATTTGATATCTGCCTCAGTAAATTGTTTTGCACCCTTTGCATTATCATTAAGTTGGAGTTGCTGGCAGTACCCCACAGCTGTATGCCATACGCCCAAATTGGCGTTATCATGGGGTCTGTTTTTCTAGAATAGTTTCCAGGCATGATGTTCGATTATCTGGAAAAAGAAAAAAAGGTGGGTCAAATGGCATAGTATGCTATTTTACCCGAACAAGGTGTATGCCATTTTGTCCACTTCATAACCTCTAACATAAAAAAATCATAATTAAAAATGTAAATAGAGTTTTAAGATTTTAATACGTTCTCGGCGTTGTTTAGTAATATTACAATAAAATAATACTAATAGAAACAAAATAACGTACAAAAGTACTTACTTTTACCACGACACAAAATCCATCTGCGTAAAACTTGTGACTGCCAAAATTATACAATCATCCGCCCGCACCACGCGGCCCACCGGAGGCGACTAGCGTCTTCACAGGTTACGACCTGTTACTAAGCGGCACTCTAGCGGCCATTGCGAGAACTAGCATGTTTGTGGTTTCGGAGAAATGGAAGTGTGCCATTTTACCCGCCTATGCCATTTTGTACGCCTCTCCCCTACATTTTGATTTAAATCAACTTTTTTCTAACGCTCTAAGAAATACCGACCGCTTTAGCCTAGTTGGTAGTGACCCTGCCTACGAAGCAAGAGGTCCTGGGTTCAAATCCCGGTAAGGGCATTTATTTGTGTGATGAGCACGAATATATGTTCCTGAGTTATGGATGTTTTCTATGTATTTAAGTATTTATTTATCTATATAAGTATGTTTATCATCCTCTAGTACCCATAGTACAAGCTTTGCTTAGTTTGGGACTAGGTCGATTTGTGTGAGATTGTCCCCTAATATTTATTTATTTATTTAAATATTTAATTTTGAGTCATCGAAAAATATCCGAAATCCGAACGCAACCTATCTATACTACTTACACTCCTCCCTTCGCCCGCGTCGCGCTCCCGCTCTCCCGCTCCGTGATTTGATTTTGATCTCAGTTAAATAATCTTTAGAATAAATATTATTTTAAGTTCATTTTAAAATTGTTTTTAACCAAACTAAGAGAGTTTAGTTTATTAATGTGGTACAGTAAATGATCTGTTTTTTATTTCGACTGCCATGGACTATAACTACAAATACGAACATATTGATTATTGTTTATTTAAATAACTAAAGGTGCCACATACTTACTTGTGTTGTAATTTGATTTTAATCTCTGTTAATTAATCTTTAGGATAAATATTATTTTAAGTTCATTTTAAAATTGTTTGTTATCCAAACTAAGAGTGTTTATGAATGTGATAAATAAGCAAAGCTTGTACCATGAGTACTAGACAACGGATAATCATACTTAAAAATACATATTAAACACCCAAGACTTGAGAACAAACATTCGTATTATTCACACAAATGTCTGCCCCGACCGGGAATCGAACCCGGGACCTCAAGCTTCGTAGTCAGGTTCTCTAACAACTAGGCTATCCGGTCGTCCAAATCTCTCGTCGTGATCTATCTAATCTAAGGTCTACTTGGTAGGCTAGGCATTAATGGATAATTAAAAACAAGTATTTCATGCAATTTGTTTTATTTGTAGATTTTGTGGGTATATAAACTATCTAAGAATATGATTTTACTGTTCAAATTCTACCATTACTACCATAATAAAAAAATATTTAGGAACATTGCCAAAACCGGGGAAAAAACCGGTTTCCGGTTTTGGGCCCTCAAAACCGCAATTCAAAAACCGGTTTTGACAACTTTCCGGTTTTGCACGCCCTAAACATAAGCAATAAAGAATTCAAAGCAAATTGCCGATAACTTTAATTTGTTACTTGTCGCAGCCATACTTTTAAAAGCGCCAAGCAATTCATTTTTTGCAGCGACGGGCAAGTTTCCCGCCTCTAGTTGCTCGCTGGTCACGTCAGGAGTTTTTATTGGGATTTAATAAGTCTTTTTACGATTCATTTGTGTTTATTCTGTATAGACTTATTAAAAGCCTTTTAATATCGAGGGCATGTGCAGTCCTCTAATTAATAACGTATCATCTATATTTTGCTCTAGTTTAATATAGTGCAAATAATGGTAATAATACGTCACCTCAGCCTGTATGCGACCCACTGCAGGACTCGATTTCCTCTCAGAATGAAAGGGCGGAGGCCGTATTTCCCACTACGATCCAGTTCGAATTTATAATATTAGTAGGACCCTACAATATGTTAACTAACGTTCACTATGGCAAATACAAATTATCTAGTCATATAAAGTTAACACACGTGGTGATGCGTAACCGGTCGGCCTTGGAAATGGATTGGGAATTCCATGGTTGTATGACATAGCGCCAGTTGCATTCTGATGGAAGCGACCTCTAAAGATGACTTACTAGCATTCACTATCATTCATTATCATCCGCGTTGAGGACGTTTTGAACTTTTACTCTAACTCATGGCACCCAATTAAATCGTGATATAATGTTCCACCCTGGTACGCAGTTCAGTTTCCTTGACTGTACTTTTCTGTTTTTATTTTAATAGTTAAAAGGGCTTTTGTTACATATTGACAATATCAGCCCCGTAAAATGAAATGCACAGAATTGATAGGATATTGATACTTCCAAAGAGTTGCTCAAGGATCACAAACATGTTTTGTTTTCAGTTACCTTTGAAATCGACGCTAACATCTCATTTCTTCTTCGTTCTGTCTTTTCCCTTCGCGGTTCCTTTCATTTGCCATAATTTCTCTTGCCATAACTACGTTTGCCTTAAAGTATTATAGAATCGTGGATTTTACAGGATTTTTGAAATTTCATCTTATAGAATACAGGAGGTTAGATTAGATTTGTTTTATAAATAATAAATAAATGAATATCACGGACAATTCACACCAATTGACCTTGTCCCGAAGTAAGCTAAGTAAAGCTTGTGTTATGGGTACTAGGCAACGGATAAACATACTTATATAGATAGATACATACTTGAATACATATTAAACACCCAAGACCCGAGAACAAACATTCGTATTTTTCATACAAATATCTGCCCCGATACGGGAATCGAACCCGGGACCTCAAGCTTCGTAGTCAGGTTCTCTAACCACTAGGCCATCTGGTCGTGGTGGTTATACTTAACAATTCTGAAGAAAGTACTGTTAACTGAAAACGATACATTATAGCAAATGAAATTATGGCAAACGATAGGAAACCCTTTCTTCTTTATAATTTATTTAATCAGGCGTTACTTTGCGGAGGTCCATATTAATGAACTAAAACAATTACTTTGCTCACCCGCGACCTTACAATAGTTACGTTTATGCAGGAAATGTGTGTTCATGCAGTTCCTCCACCTCCACACTGTACGAACACACACAAATCACATAAACCTAACCATCACCACCACCAAGCTACACTGACGCCTTTCGAACTCAACCAGAGCTCATCTTCAGAGTTACCACAACCGTATACTATGCTACCAAATGTTAAACTAACAAACCAAAACAAATGTTTTAACTTGTCACTGTAACTTCTCAAGTACCCACTTTATTTTTCAGATTCTCAAACTACCCCACACAAAATTAACTTTTATTGACATATATTATAAAACTACCTTGAATTTTTGTTTATTTATTTATAAGGCATATTTTATTAATACTAACTGTTCAAATTAGACCCAAGCCGCAGTAAAGGAGAAGATACTAAATTTACCTGGTCATTAATAATAGACCCCATAGTGTTGTACCTAATTATTTCCATGCATTAAAGAGCATCCAGACGCAACCCCTTGCCGCAATAATGTAACACTTCATAAGAATCTGAATCTAACAATGAATGATTAGATTCCAACAAATGTTTTGCAAAATTCGATATATCATCTTGCATAAACGTAACTATTGTAAGGTCGCGGGTGAGCAAAGTAATTGTTTTAGTTTCTTTCTTCTTTCTCAGTTTAATTGGAATCGGGTCTACTTACTTATTTAGGTACTTGGCTTGTCTGTGCACTCGGGATCTACAACTGGATCTCAAATCGATGCTTATTTGTAAACTAGTGGCGCTGTGAATTTAAATTTTACGAGTCTATTCCTTACGTTTTTCCGAACCGGTGGTAGATTTTTCGACGTTCATAGGAGCATCAATTGATGCCTAAATTGAATAAAGAATTTTGACTTTGACTTTTGACTTTGACTTTTCAACTCCGATGCCTCCGCCATTCTGAAAAATTACCAAAAACTGAATTGACCAAAATATTTCACAAAATTATCGCACCTGCTGCTGACAAAATATCACGAGAATCAGAACATCAGAACAAAACCACCGAATAGACGTAAGGATTTTTGCCCAAGCTTCATCAGGATCGCTCGGTCAATAATCATATTAATTGATGTCTCCGAGTGTAGCACTAAACTTCCAAGGCCGCTATTAACCTGGAAATAGAAATTTTCACTAACGTTTATTCTAACAATCAAGTCGAGAGCACAGATGGCTTTATCACTGAAATGGGATCCCCGCCTTTGGCAAATATTAGTTTAGTAATACAGAATGATAGCATTGTTAATAATAATTTGAAAGTAGAACGCGGTGGATGATAAATTCATTATGATTATGACGAATTGTTAGCGTGAATGAAAAACGGAAATAGTTGAATTAGCAACTTTGTATGCTTTTATATCATAAATACTAATTAGTTAGTGTTCATGTGTATTAAAATTTAATATCGACGCGCATCGTACTTATTCGCAGTAAACAACGAAATTTCGGTGGTTGGACTTGTTTTAGTTCAGTAACTATGACAAAGTACTAAGGAGTTCAGCTACTTTTGAGTTTGTCGACGTAATTTTTTGGTATTATGACTTTTAATAACCAAAGCTACCTTAAAGTAGGTAAAAATAAAGGTCAAATTTAGCTTAATTTTAGGCACGTTGCTCAAAATAGGTCTGCCTCCGTATTAAGTTAGTTGGATTGCATCTCAGTATTTGGTTGGATCCAATTCTGATTGAAAAATTTGAAGTTGTAGTGACAACATGTACGATTTATCAAAACCACGGAAATTACGTTTATTGAGTATTTTAATATCCATTTAGGAAACTACTTCAACATCAAATGAAGCAACTTCAAGCAGAAGAAAGTCAATATTGATCGTACATCAAAAGGTAAATCCACAAAGACCACCAAAAGATCCTCAACAAACACGACATAGTAGATACGGTGTTTTTTACAAAGTCTTCGACCTAAGTCAACGGAGCGCTTGTAAAATGTAAATAGGAGGTAATGAACGCTCAAACCGCTGACCTGGAGATAACGTATCTACACGATGCAATGAGCTATGTAATCGGAAGTTACTGACATATGCAACTGCCAGTTGATAAGGGTGACGTTTTAAAAGAGCCTCGTTTTGAATTTGGAACTTTATAATGGTCACTGTAGGCATGAAAAAAACAAGTCTTTTTGCTGATTGCACTTTTGGTTGTCATTGGAGATTAACAGAATTTTTTTTATAGTATAGGGGGCAAACGTGCAGACGGATCGCCTGATGGTAAACACCAGAAGAGTCACAAGAATGCATGCCATGATCAAAATTTTAAGCTAATTGGATCACAGTTGCGACGTAATTATAAGTAAGTAAAAAGATAAAAAAAACCGGCCAAGTGCGAGTCGGACTCGCGCACGAAGGGTTCCGGACAACAGCTAGTTATCTATAAAAATCACGTTTGTTGTATGGGGGCCCCTCTTAAATGTTTTTTTATTTTAATTTAATGATTTATTTTTAAAGTCAATATATGTATAATTAAATATTCTGTGAATATTTCAAGTGTCTACCTGTTGCCGTTATCAATATCGAGCAAAAACGAGCAAAAAAATCATGTTTTTTATATGGGAGCCCCCTTAAATATTTATTTAATTCCATTTTTTAGTATTTGTTGTTATAGCGGCAACCGAAATACATCATCTGTGAAAATTTCAAATCTCTAGCTATCACGGTTCCGAGATACAGCCTGGTGACAGACGGACGGACGGACGGACAGCGGAGCCTCAGTAATAGGGTTTCCGTTTTTACCCTTTGGGTACGGAAACCTTAGGGAAACCCCTTTCTTTTCTTTAGGGAAACCCTTTTTTAGGGAAAAAGGTTCTTATCACGTTGCAATGGCAAATAGGTACTACCGTGGAAAAAAATTTGCAAATATAATAGCTAAATAGTTTAATTGAATTTTCGCTAAATAAACGAAATAAAGGAATAAAAAACTGACTTAAAATACTTGACGGAATCAATACCATCTGATTTACTGCTACCGTAACCATAAATTAGACTCTAAATTTAAATTGCTCTTGATAATACAGTATGTCGTTAGAGAATTATCTACTTTCACGATATAGTGCAATAAATATTAATTATTACTGTGCTTTTGTTAGCGTGCAGGGGTATCCCCTTAACAACAAACACGTCAACCAATCGGCCGTGATATACTTGTCGTATTCGTTTTATCCGTAAATGTTATTAAAAGTTGCCTATATTGAATGTCTTTACTTTGGTATTTTTTATGTTATTTTTATTTAAATTTATCTTCAGTTAAATTAAAATCCAACAAATTAACTAATAAATCTACGGTCTCTTCCGAAAGAATAAAATATAAGAATAAATATTGTATAACTCACAAACAAATCAGTTCAACACATATCAAATAAGTTTCAAAATTGCCGTTAAAAAACACAACATAATGTTAACCTATGCAGTGCATCGTAACAGCAGTGAAAATTATTTATGGCTGTAGTATGAATTATTGTTTATTGTGTGTTGACGTTGACCAAGATAAACGCTCGCCATTGATCGTATATTGGTGTGGTTTATGAACAGCCTAGTTGACGTGACACGTAGTCTCTGTACTCGTATTGTGGTTCAATCTCTCTTTTTCTAACCGATTCTGTTAGATAAGAACACATTGTCAAATTTCAAGCAGTATTCCATGCTGTATTCAGAACAAACACACTGGTCATTTTCTTATGATAAGTTGAAATAAAAGATGCATAAAGGAACCTAAATTAGATGCAGCAATACGTCAGTATTGCTAAAGTCACGTACCACATTGTACGCTCTGTTTCGGAAGCTACTTGGAATGCAGCGTCAACATTTTCGAAGACCGTCCATGATTTTTGCATTTAATAAATCATATTCCAACATTTTAGTGAAAAAGGGCTATAAAGATCTCCAAAAAAAATACGAAAGATATAAGTGAATATTATTAAAAAGAGAACTGTACTGCGTCATTTATACATTGTGCCGCCAGTCTCCGCGAAACACAAAACAAACGAGCATCAATGAGTAGAAACGAAATCGCACCCACGACGCAGCTGTAGCGGGTCGCGATAAGGGAAGTGCCCACTTGATAACGGGCTCAGTGCACACAGCACGGCCAACATGCTACTCTGTGTGATACGCCCATCCGTAATGGCGGTTCAGGATAAACGAAAATGGTGTATTTTTTCACTCATTTGTTTGTAAAAGCTTTTACAATACAATACAATACAATGACTCTCTCTCTTTCTCTGTCTCTTTTTTGTTGGTTTGTTGGCATTGATTTTATTTAGAAAACCTAAAACCAATGATGTGCAATCAGGAATGTAATTCCAATGCTTTACCGACCTACAAAACTGGTAGATATTGTACTGGATATGTTTGTATAATCAGTGTCTGTTGACGCAATATTTTCAAATATGAAAGATGTCATCGTTGAGTAGGCATAATATTTAGTTCTTTTGACTTACACTTTGTTTTTATTAAGTTGAAAGTTAAGAGAACGGAGTGAGTGGTCAGGTATAGCTCTGGGTATACGTTGAGGTCAAGAGGAAAGCCTTGGCCCAGTGGGACACTCACAGGCTATGAAAATAAAATTAAGCTTTCGTGGCTGATGCTAGCCATACTGGCGTGCGGGTAATTGTGCTGGCTTGATAGTTGATAACAGACCGCGGTCTTCGTTGACTCAATGCCCATCGTACAGCGCTGCAACGTAATTGCAAATAAATCGTAGTTGAAGTCTTAATCTGCTTTGATTTTGCGCAAGCAGTTTGTTAAACATTAATGGGCCGTAGCAAGCAACATTGTTATAATAATGATACTACAAAATAAAGTAGCGGAGACTTTTTAACCTTTTCAACGCTCTGTCAAATACAACAGCTCTCACTCATACGCCATGACATCGGAATGTCAAACGCGAAGTTGAACCCTACAGAAAAGCATGTAGGTAGAAATCGCTCTGCACGCCGTGACTGATATATCAGTCGTTGGCGTAGAACCTGCGGTGCTGATATATATAAGTGTCGTTGGCGTCGAAAAGCTTTGAGAGGCATTGCCAAAAATTTTGTAAACAATACATAATTTATATTTTTATAATGCTCTCATAAAAGCGTTTGTTATACTAATGGTACTTACTTAAGTATGTATAAGTGCGATTCAGTGTCTGTACTTCGTATAAACACCTACGTACATTTGTTATTGCTTAATTATAGCTGCTGACTAATTGAAACAATGAGTGTTATTAACTAATAAGTTAGTTATTAAGGCAATAGCGTGCCTGCTTGATCGTCCTTAAGTAATCCGTATCAGTAATACATATGGAGCAAAGCTTCAATTGTGTGGTTTCTTTTCTTAGAACAATAAAGCTTAACGTTTCGTCCCACTTTGTTGTTCGGCATACCAGAACTCTACAGTTAATGCCATTCCACCGTAAGTTTGCTTCAGAATCAGACGAAATGAGATTCAACGTGAGGGAAATGCCAAACGGGAGCAAGGTTGGCTTTTTACTTTGAAAGTATTGATTCCCAGGTTCGCTTGGCAGGCAAAATTTGATACTAATTTGGGTCGCTTACTGCTTTTACCGCTGCTAGTCCTGTTTTGATCTCCGTGCGAGAAAAAGTACTACGTAGTTTATGTTGTTTCACAGTTTGGCTGTTTAATAGATTGTTAAATATTGATTTAGTGATATTGCCGTGGAAGTAGTACGTACACATAGTTATCAGGTTATCTTGAGTTGTAAATTATACATTTGAAATTGATAGTGGAATATTTTTGTGTGCGTGAGTGAAAGTGTCACGTTGAGTTAGATTATAATTTTGCAAATTTAATTTAAATACTTGATCGAGTCAGGCGTTGCTTAGCGGAGGTCCATATCAATAAACTAAAACCGCTCTTTAAACATGAAACTACCGTGAGACTCACTCATAGTGAAAATAAACGGATCACTCACGTCTCAAAACGAGTTTAACTCGACATAGCAGTGCACGTGTGGCAGCCGCCGTGACGTGCGACTCCGAGAGGAAGGGCTACGGATTAGCCCGAAACATGTCGAGTTAAACTCGTTTTGAGACGTGAGTGATCCGTTTATTTTCACTATAAAACCGCTCTTACCACTGTAGTAGCTAATCAGCACGGTAAAAGGTAGTTCATTAACTTGAATTAAGACACCATTGTACGGTTAGCTGCAGAGAAAAGGTATCCCTGTAACGGTGGTATGGTGGTAATACCGGGGGGTACCTTTTCTCTGCAGCTGACCGTACCATCCATCATCCAACCTTTGCTATGCAAGTTGTACTAGACTGCTCATACTATCTTTCTCGCTAAATCCTGTCGCCAAGCTGCAGTGCTTGCGCTGTTGTTTTAATACAGCCTTGACGTGAGTAAGGCAGCAGGTGAATTACATTATACTTATTTGCTTTCTCGTCTCCGTCTGTAATGAAGTTAATTTCATAAAAAAATGGTTTATTGCGGAGATTAACACGTTCACACTCCAGTGACCCATACGTGGGGCACGATAGCTCTTATTCCATTGTAAGAAGGTTCTACTTTATGGCACGGATAGGGAACGTGTTAAGTTACCTCAAAAGAGTTGCCGTAAAGTCGACTTACATTAGTCCTGAATGGTAACTTTGGCTACTGGGATCCGGTCCAAGAACTCGGTCCAAGTTTTATTATTGCATTGAAATTATGGCACTTTGGTTTATGCTGATCACCCACGGTTTTGTATTTTAGTAGACCTTTTTGTATATGTTTTTTATATAGACCAATGTTATTTCGACTTAACACTGGTTAGTAAGACCAAAGAAAGCAATAAGAAAGTGCGTAAAAGTATTGATTGATAATCAATAGTGGTTAAATTTTGGCGATTGAAATTAAAATTGAAATTCTGGAAGGAAATACTCACGATAACACTGATAATTCAGTTCCTATTAACCTATTAGTTCTGTCTGTGGCCATGACCAATGTGGTAATTGCCTGTCACATTTTTTCAAGTGCTCTCTGCCTCAAACACTCCCCGAAAAGCGAATTTATCAAACGCGTTAAGAACGGAAGCTGGGTGGTGCGCATCCCGCGCCAATCGCCACCGACCTATGACCGGCGGACCAGTCCTCAGTCAGTGCCTCTGTCCTACCTCGCTCGTTCCTCTTCCTCAGTCAGTCTGCTCGCTCCGCCACGCACGGACGCACGCCCGCCGCCGCGGCGAAACACGCGAGCTTTCGCAAACCGTACCTGTGGATTTGTCAGTGACATGTGCAATTAATTCTTTATACACACAACACCTGAGTGCTCTCATTCAACTGGATTTGCCCCAAATCGGAACTAATCAAGGTCGGTGTTGCGAATTTTATGCGATGCATTCGGAATGTCACTTGTCCAGTCCTTTGACGTGCAAGGATTGTTTTTTTTTAACGGCAAGATGGTTTACGCGTAAAGACGGGGTCGTTGACTCTGATGAGATGTTGCTTTTTAATTGTTTTGGGTGGTCAATGGTCAGTATTGTGTGGAAGGCCGTTCAGCTGTTTATTTTTCAATTGCTTTTATGATCACTAAGAATAAAAAACTTCTTGCGTAGAAATTGAATTACTTTTCTTGTAATTAACAAGACAATTTAATACGTAATTAGTTATGAGAATGAGGAAAAATAATTGCAGTACCTACTTAATGTAGGTACTGTAGGTGTGTGCGTGGATATGTTGAATATGCATAAAGTTGTTTTTATTCGCATAGTTAAAATTTTATATGTTAATATATTTAAATTAAACTTATTTTTTTTGTGTCATTTAGCGATGTATGAAGCGATTAATATGAAAGCGGTCCCCGTCTTTATTTTTTTTTTGATTCAAATTTGAATTAACGTTAGTAGGTTAGTAATTAGTATTGTTTCAATTGGCAACTCAAATTTGATAGTTAATCTAGTGCAATACAAATCGCTTCTATTAAGTATGTAATCACCACCGTCGTTATGCCAGCTGGAAAACGTTTACTACGGGACAAAGGTCTTCCCCAAAGATCTCTTCACGGGTCGATTTTGAGCAACACAAGTCGATGGCTTCCCGCAATTTCCACTAAATCATTGGTTCATTTCATGGCAGGCTTACCAAAACTTCGCCTTTCGGTCCAGTCAACTCTACTACTGTTCACTGTTAAATTGGCCATCAATTCATCAGTAAAATTGATCAAAATGTTTCGCGGAAAGCCGTGGTAGCCCAGCCACTAGTGGTTTGACCTATATGGCCTCCCTAGGAGAGGGCCTTGGGTTCGGGCCCGGGCTCGCTTTCGGAATTTACGTGCGAAATTACATTCCTAACATGAGTTCTACAGTGAAGGAAAACATAGTGAGGAAACCTCCACACGCTTGCGAAAAAATTCAATGGTACGTGTGAAGTTCTCAAACCGCACTGGGCCTGCGTGGGAACTACGGCCCAAGCCCTCTCATTTTGAGAGGAGGCCTGTGCCCTGCATTGGGACGTATATAGGCTAGAATGATGATGATGATGGATGGTGACGAAAATGTTTCGTAAATAAGATAACATTCTTTGTATTTATCTAATTAAATTGCAAGAAACTAAACCGACAGGGTGGAAACATTTTAGTTGCAAATGTCATATTGACATTCCATCTATATCTGATCTGGCAATGATCATCGTAAAAGTAAACGTGAAAAGGTCTTACCCTAGTACGCCATTCAGTTTTCTCTACTATACATACAGAATGCTTAACATCATTTACTCGCTTCTCGCTGCGTGCTTACAAAATTTTAACCTAGCCTCGAATCTACTTTCATATTTACTTAGAAAACAAATGAATCAACACTTTGCATAACTCCTCTTCTAAGATACCCAAGTACACAGATAAAATGTCCGCGAGCCGTACATTGTTTGATTACCACTCGTTGCGTTGGTACAATCGGAGGTCGCTAAACATTAACATGTCAAGGGGACTGGTAACGGTTGGACCATCAGCTGTGTCGTTTGGCGGATGCACCGGAAAATTGGTAACCATTACTGTTTGGGTCAATTATAAAGAAGGTCGTGGGTACGCGTGAAGTTTCGTAAGGAAGGAATATCAGCACATATAAATAGCAGCATTTATGACTGAGAAGCCGTGGTGGCTTAGTGGGTTGACCTATGGCCTCTCAAGCAAAGGCTCGTGGGGTCAAGCCCGGGCACGCACTGAGTTTTTCGAAATTTATGTGCGTAATTACATCAGAAATGTATCATGAGCTTTATGGTGATGAAAACATAGTTAGAAAACCTGTACACATCTGAGAAGAAATTAAATAATTTATTGAATCAGGCGTTACTTTGCGGAGGTCCAATATTAATGAACTCTGAAGATGAGCTCTGGTTGAGTTCAAAACGCGTCAGGTCGCGGGTGAGCAAAGTAATTGTTTCAGTTCATTAAGAAATTAGGTGAATGGTGCGTGTGATGTTTCCTGTCCGCACTGGGCTCGCGTTGAAACTACTGCCCAAGCCCTCTCATTCTGAGAGGAGGGCTGTGCCGGCAGTGGGATGTATATAGGCTAGGGTGATGATAATAATAAGCTACTTGACAAGAAGCTGAATATTTAAGTATGTATTCATCACGGGTCCTTATCGGGTTGCATAAATTGTTAAAGGTCATAATGTATTGTTATTCATAACTCTTTTTACTTTGAATCCATTAACTGTACATAATTTTTATAAAACAAACCTAAACTATCCTATAGAGTTCTACATGATGGATGATCATTTAAAAAATTCTGAAAAATGAACGGTTACGACGGGAAAAAAAATTATGACTAACAAAAATTTTGACAAACATTTCATTATGACTAAAAATTGTATGCATCCAGATACGCTCCCATTCATCACTAATAGAAGAATCGTCTTATTCTATATCTCTCAACTGCTAAATTTTAGTATCATTTTGTTCCAATCCTAACCTCTTTTGAGTCCAATTCTTGCCAGCACCAATCTCTTACTTATTGTCCCTGTCATGAGCCTATCTTTCCAAGTAATAAGTATATTGCATTTCAACGGCCTTGTCTAGAAGAGACCCAAGCCTGTCAATATTCGATCCCATTTGTCTTATGATCGTTTCATTTTATCTCGTCATCAACGACGATGCCATTATTATTTTAATTTGACGTACCAGACACCAGTCCAGTGATTTAATATAATCAGAATCTTAAATACCTTTATCGTATTTCAGCTTCAATTAAAGAAGGTCTTGACATCATAGCATTCCGTTTTTCACTTGTAATCTTGTACGGAAAAGCCTTTTTCACAAAGCGACTTCGAAACATACCAGCAAAAACTTCAGGATGAAATTTACGTGAAATGAAAAATATTTTGCTTCCCTTCTCTTAGAAAGATAGTAGAAATTTAATAAACTGTTTTACTAGCTTTTATTGTGCCTTTCAAACTAACGTAGTCTAGAAGATACTTTTGTGCTTATAACATTCTCAAACTAAAGTAATAACCTTTATTATAACTTAGTAGGTTCTTCCTGTGCCTGAATGTGGTAATAACGCCAAGAAAAAGCAATTCCAATCGATAGCATAATTTCAAAATTTATAGTGATTATGAGCTATTGCGTTATAATATAAAAACATTTCCCCCAATGAAGCCTTGAAACTGAGTGAATCGTGATTCAATCATTATTTGCTCATCGTAATTGCTATAGATATTATTTCCATCTTATACTAAAACATTACTTGATACCTATGTCTAAATTATTTGCGAATAATCTAGCAATTTAAGAACGTTGATAGCTTTCAACCAAAAAATAAAACGCTGGTCATTACCTGCTTGGTCTGGACTGCAAGAAAATTAAGCTCACGAAAGTTGTGACGAACGAGAAATTGAAACAGGAGTAGTTTAAGCTAAAACCTCTGGAACCCTGAAGAGTTAGGGGTAGGTAATTAGAAAGATGACTTTGCTCGAGGCAAGGCGTCGAACTGTGTCGCGAGCTTAAGAACGGATGCTGTTAAACTACGGATGTAATTTGCCGTGAAATACTGCGTTGGAGTAAAACACGGCTCCAATTTCAGTGAAAAATTTATACGCCTTGACGTGAAAACGACTCGCAACGCAAGCACAGCCTTAAAAGCAAGTCGGCCAAAAATCCTTAATTAAGGCAAGACCGGTTAATGGATATATTTAGATTATTAATAACCTCATTAATACAATCTCAAGGCAGACACAAGCGGATTGTAAAAGCCAACTTCTCAAACGTATTATAATATAAGGTACTTTAAAACACATTCATATTTATGCAAGGCCCTTTATCCACGTCAACTTTGTCGTTAAGAATTCCTACCCTTTCCACGGCAGATGTTACGCCAATTGTAACAATCTTCGTACCGTATGGTTTTACTTTAAAATTGTTGTTAAAAGTTTACCTTACTTGAAGCAATTCATTTGCATTATTAGATTCAAGAACTCCGTGTGTAGATATGGTTTTACAGGAAACATTCTGCATTTTAACTTCAAAGAAAATAATTCCTAGGCACTTGTCATGTTTTTTATATACTTGATTCATCTAATTAATTCCAGTAATATAGTTCTTTTCCTCGATCTCCATAACAGTTTGATTTATTTTTTGTTCAAGGAATGGAAATATTACTAATAATATTACTGGCATAATTTTGTCTGTTGTCAGATTTTTCAAATTCGATTGGATTAACTTACCAAGCGTCGTGGCTTCATGTATTTTTTTGAGACTAAGGATGTAATTAATTATCAAAATCGATGTGGTACCTTTTAAAAATTTTTTTCGCAAGAAAATTCTCAGCAGTTCCTGGTTATGATACTTATGATTATGATAATACTAAAAAATGTTTTTTGTTCTTAGTTTAAATTCATTGTTCATAGCGCAATATGCGTTAAGTAAGTGTATTTTTATTGCTTTTCTATAACTTAAGTATCGTTATCTATTGTTACGAGTTTTTAGCTTGTCTAGGAAGCTTAAAAAATGCTCAGAAATTTCCCTAAAAGCTTTGGTTACGCAACGTCACTTAATGAGTAATTATGCTCAATCTTGGTTCCGTTGTACTTCAACTAGTGTGGGAGCATCGGTCTAAATTGGCCTATTAACTTTTTTCTTTATTCTAAATTCAATAGTTACGAAAGTGCACGGTAAAGTTAAGATACAGTATGATAATTTAAAAAAATGGATGAAGTGCGCGTCAAGCTTTACTAAATTTAAATACATGCTATCTGTTACCCCTTCACGTTTAAATCGTTTAACCGATTAAGATGAAATTTGATATACAGACTGTTTGAGTCCCGGGAAAGGACGTAGAATAGTTTCTATCCCGGAAAATTGCATAGTTTCCGCGGGATAGCGATAAACGAATTCTTCGCAGACGGAGAAGCGGGCAATAACTAGTAGGCAATAAAAGAACAGGAGTTTTTTTAATGTTAAAATTAGTCTAGTTTACTGTTTTTCTACTTAATGCGACCAGTTTATACATCGCGGTCAAAGTTTTCAGTAGAAACGGGTTGTTCGAGAAAATTATGTTTTCGTTGCGCTTTTATGGACTCTGCGCTTTTAAAACTTGTTATACTATTATTATACACGGATAAATAGTTCCAATAGGAATATCTCAAAGAAATTCTTCGAGTATAAAGCATCACAGTAATGAGGGAAAATGTATGGACGGAAAATCAAAGAGAAGGGGCTTGTTAAAAGTCATAGGTAGTTTGAAGTTGACTAGCAGAGACGCAGGCAATTTGCGACATTTGTACCTAATACCTATAGTTGCAGATTTATCTCAAAATTTACAAAGGTTTTCTAATAATGACTATTTTATTTATAGATTAGAGTTAACTATCGAAGTCTAGGTAGATCATTGACATTTATTAAAAAGGTGCAGAGAAAAGGTACCAGCCTAGCGTGGTTGCCGCTGTTACAGAGGGGTACCTTTTCACTGCAGCTGACTGTACTATAGTTTACAGCGAGTTTTATGGATTTTTGCTCTTTCACGCTAAAACTGTTTGACCTTGGGAGGGGAGAGGTGGCATGAAAGCGACACGTATTGTAAGGGATAATTCAAATTTAAAAAGCTTCCTATATAGAAAGCGTTTATTATTTTTCATCATCACACTTGCTCGTCAATGGTGTTATTCCATGCCTGTATACTAAATGACAATGGCCTAAATTGTTCTTAAGGGAGTTATGGATTTACGTACAGTTTTTCTACCCAAGGGAGTTCTAACTTTAGTTTTAAAATTTGCAAACAAGTCATTTCAGACTAAGGAGGTTTCAAGTCAGCCAACGTTTTATTTATTATCTTTAAAATTTAGCTATAACCCAACACAAAACTTATCTACGCTTCATGAAAATTCGTTATTTTTATATTTTAAATTTATATCAAATAGTTTTGCAATAAATTTAGTAAAAATATATTTTTAAACATGTTGGCAGAATCTGGCCGTATGACTTTTCGAATTCTAAACTAAACACAGTTTACATTATCTATGGTAGGTGACTCGAGAAAAGTGACAATCTGTATTGGCGGGTAGCCATTATTTTATTGAATTTAAGTGTTTAGAGACAAAATAATTTTATTTTTGGATTTTTTTCTCGCAATGTGATGAAAATCATTGTGTGTATCACGGGCAGTAAGGTGATTACAAACTCGAGTCATTAAAAGCCCTCCGCCTTCGGCGTCGGGCTTCTAATAGACCCTCGTTAGAAATCCCCTACTTACGGCCCTAGATGCACAATGTACTATAAACTATTGCAAAGAAATACAATAATTGTTATTAATAAATTTTTAATTGTTTATTTTCGCATTTTAAAATATGTGTATAACTCCCTTACATAAATAGACTTTTATTTTGAATGTCCCTTTCAATACGTATCCCTTTTATGCCACCTCTCTCCTACGAAACCTTCATGTAGGAGGCCGGCTCGTGATTGGAAAATTATTTATTAAACATTTTTTTTTCTTAAGTATTTTAAATTAACGCCCTGCGTCGTTATACCTAAATAATAATAATTATCATTATTAGGGATTGCATTAGAATTGATGAAATCCGCGCAAGAACTAAAGTCACCGACGTAGCTCGGAAAATCGCCAGACTCAAGTGGCAGTGGGCAGGGGACATCGCTCGTAGAACTGATGGCCAATGGAGCAAAAAGGTTCTCAAGTGGCGTCCACGGACCGGAAGACGCAGTGGAGGTTGGCCTCCAAAAAGATGGAGCGACGACCTGGTTAAGGTTGCGGGATCGCGTTGGATGCGGATGGCACGGAACCGATTTGTTTGGCGAGAATTGGGGGAGCCTATGTTCAGTAATGGATGTCTTTCGGCTGAAATGATGATGATGATGAATAATAATTATGATGGATATTTCAAAGTTCTACACTAAATCATGACAATGTGTACATTATTTATTATCGCAGTACTTGATAAGAGGTTTCCTGAAAATAGTTTGCCGGACAGTCCTCGATAAGAGTTTACCATTTTGTTCAAATTGACAACTATGGATTCTTTGGTTTTACATTCGATTCACTTTAATAAGACTGCACTTAAAATTAAATACATAATCTTTGACTAAAACAAGTGGCTTTTCCTTTGATCAATTATAACTGAAGATACACATTGCCGAACAAAATCCCCTTGAAAGAATGTCCGAACTATTTATTTGTTTGCGTAACAAATAAAATCATCACCTACACAAAGTAATTACTTTGTGTGAAAAGAATAAGTGACGAAATTTGAACCTAGTCTTTACTTAATTACAGTTGAATTTCGCAACTTCACAGTTAAAAATTTATTTACGTGTGCGTAGAGAAAACTGATCCCAAACACGTAAATACGTGACGAAATTTGAACCTAGTCTTTACTTCATTACAGTCGAATTTCGGTAGCGGCAAAACTCCACAACGCTTGACACTTGACAGCTAAACTCCACAATTTCCACACGTTTGGTCGGATATGAATGTAAGCCTTATCAGAAACGGCATAGTGATTAATTTCACTTGCTACATTGAAGGCGACGTTGTAAGATTGCTTTGACGAGTTTGACGTTGCTTTGGCGGACGAAATGATGTTGTAGAACAAAGAATGCATTCCGACTTTAGGAGAGGACTTTCTTTACAAAAAGTTTTTGTCAATTAATGCAATAAAAAACGGTGAAATTAAGGTTAACGCCAACACTTTACAGAATGAATGGGGACGGCATTTAGATAATTTTAAACCTAATTTTCTTTACTCCAAATGTTTACCGTTTTCGAGATATAAGTATAAAATGATAAACTGACTAACTGACTGTTGTATATAAACGCACAGCCCAAAACGCTGCACCTAGAGACTTGAAATTTTGCAAATGTGTACAATGTGTACAATGTGTGTATACAATGTAGGCATCCAACAAGGAAGGATTTTTGGAAATTCTCACGGGATAAGGAAAATACGGGATTTATATATTCAGTTCAACGGGATTCCTATGTATCTCCGTAATTATGTATATTATAATTACTACTCTTCAAATTGGGCATAAAAGTAGGTAATTATAATAGTGAAAAATATTTTTAGGATTTTTCGAAATTCCCACGGGTTATGGAAAAACGGGATTTATATTATTCAGTTCAACAGGATCGATTATTTGTTTTACTGGTCGTAGAAAGCTGAAATTTGTCATTTAGGTTCCTTGGAGAGTGTAGGGGAGTACTTAAAGTTGTTCGTAATCATGAGAAAATCCAGAAAGTATAATTTTCATGAGTTAAAATCGGGTTTTGTTCCGCGTACCTTGACACAGTGTCGTCTCGTGATCATGGCGCATGCAACTGTGCCGAAATATCGGGCTTCTTCAAAATCAAGGTACCATCGCCCCAGACGTCAGATACCCATTTTCATAACAAATTTGCTTGCAGCCGTTGATTTTTATTGCTATGGATTGTTATGGACAGATGTCTAGCCACTGCACGCAAACTGGGCCTTTAAGTTGGTTATATGGCGCTTGGGGCGATAGTACGCGGAACAAAACCCGATTTTAAATCATGAAATTAGTAAAGACCGCGATAGTCTAAAATATTGTAGTATAATTTTCTCCCTAATATTATGTATTTGAAGTCACCGTGTATATTTTTTTTTGTAATGGTGGGTAGTATTATAATGAAACAAAAAAAAATCAAACAAATTTCATTATTTATGAATAAAATTTGTTTTTAATATAATAACTTTATTAATTTTTATTTTCAATCAGTGTCCTTGAAACAAGGTAAGTTTATTATATAATTGTCGTTTAGATTTTTGTTTCAGGTCTTGGCTTGTCTTTCTAGCTTCGTAATGGAGACGTATGTCAACATATTTCATAATTATGGACTTTATTAACCAGTTGCGATAGTTGTGTTTAACTTCAGTCAATGTCTTTTTATACAATAATTCTTTTAAAATTTGCACGCAAATTATTTCTTTTTCGCACCTACTACCGCCTGAACGTAAATGCCTTCTGAGCACTACCTCCGCCCTGTCACAGATAACAAATACATCTCCGGAGCTATAGCACAATCCTCCTAAGTCTTTCATGTCAATTAATTTATGAAATGATTTTTTTTCTTTGGCTAGCAAGTGGTCTTTACAATCTTCACATTTTAGATGCTTCAGTAAATATCTCACTACGAAACCGGAGATGTATCCTACGATCTGCTTGATCAGCTCGGAATCAAGATGATCGCAATCCAATGAGGCAGAAACTATATTGCAGTTGTTTGTGTATGTTTGAATTTCGGACTCCTCTAATCTTTCTTTAAATGCCCCCATAGACGCAGATTCTTCCAAGTCAATGTCCAAGCGATAGCCAGCCGAAGTGTTATTAATGTTGGCGACTGCGTTTCCGCTTAGAACTGGTATGCTTTCCAGTGGTATGCAATTTCCAGTAAACTTTTCTCCGACTTCAACGTGTGTCAAAATTTTTTTGTATGCAGCTTTGAATTGCACCGCATTGGGATTGTTATTGAAACCACCTTGGCTTCTTATTTGGCCAAAAAACAATTCTAGGTGGTCTTGACTTACTTTATAACCAGTAACACATACACACATACATGACATACGTATACACATCCAGGAAATCAAAACTTCACACAAAAACACATAACGTTCTAGAAATAAAAAAATAGGATGATGGCAACTCCACTACACTTTTGTTCTATGTTCTGTTGTTTATCTGTTTCGTTTTACTGATAAGCTTTCCTGTGCGTGTGACAAAGACAAGGCATATGTCAATGTTGTGGAATTCTGACAACGTTAATCTTTTAATTAGCAATTTAGAAATGGCTTTAAAATTAATTTAAATCAATATTTCTCTCTGATTCTTAGAATTTAATAAAAAAAACAACAGATACTCACCGAAAGTATGATATTCCATTAGATTTGTTCCGTTTTTTCGAGTGATTTTTGCACTTTTTAAAGACGCACGTGGGCATCGTTACGCTTGCATTGACAACAACGTACTGAGAAAAAAGTCGTCCACTTTTATCAAAGTGGAGCTCATTTGGCTCGGACATATTCGGGCGCGCGACTGTGCATCTACAGTTATAATTGATCAAAGGGCTTTTCTATTTATTATAGGTAACGAGAAATGATTTGATTGTTTCTTTGTAAAGGATAAACTCTTATGAGCCGATTTTATAAATTCGTTCACCCATGGAAAGCTTGCACGTTGCACTTAAAAGCGAGAAGTAAAAAAAAGTATGTACATGTTTGCACATGTTCATGTTGCATGTGTGTACATGTTTCTAACAAAATCTGTTTTTTCTCAAAACTATAGTTATGTAGATTGGTTCCAATTTGCAGAACTACGTCCATTTTATCCCGGAAATCCCGAATTGCGATAAAGGAATTTTTTGCAGACAGTGCCGCAGGCAACAGCTAATAATTTATGAAGTCACAATACATATAAAAGAAGCTTGTAGGCACCACTGGCACAGTTTCGAAAATATGCCGACATAGTTATACAAAGTGACACAAATAATAATGTTTTATAAACGATCCCCACAATTGTCTTAATAAGAATAATAAAGAACAATGACAAATTGCCATGGTTTTGATACAAATGCCAGGTTTATTTTTTATTATTGCTTAAATTAATATAACTTTAAATGAAACATACACGAATGATGAATCCAATTACGCTTATAATCTGTAATATTTTATCACTACGATAAAACTCGTTGATAAAAAAATATTTTACAAATATGTATAATTTTATTGTTACGGTATTGAAAACTGTGTAATATAGAACTAATCGTCTAATATAGAACTAATAGCCATTATAACAAACGGCAAATAAGTTCAGTAATGTTGAATAGAAATTCAGGAACAGATATTGATGATGTATGAGGTAAATAAACAAAACTTCGCTTAGTAATGATGAAGATGATTACAAGAGTAGGTATTTTTAATCTTCACATATAAATATAATCTCCGAAACGGCTTGACCGATTTTTATCAATTTTTTTTCTATATTTGGTAGGTCCGAGAATAGGTCGTAGGCTATTTCTTATACCCCTTCTTTGCAGACGGAGTCGCGGGCAACAGCTAGTATTTTTTATATATTTGTTTGTTTTTTTAACTTCATTAACTTCTTAATGTTAGTTTAGTTTTTTAATTAAGCAGGGTACAGCTGATGTTAAAGAGAGCGTAGTATTCGCGAATAAACATCAGAGTTTGGCGAAATTAGTGTTGTAACTAGAACTATGTACCTTTTTGAGAATAAATAAATAAATAAACTTCATCTACCTACTCTAATGGTCTTACCACTTTCCACCACGAATTGTCAATTTTTTACGAACTACACTTATTAGACTATGTTCAATGACTGTCTAAGTTTTTGTGGTAATTCGCTTTATGATTAAAGCGAAACTATTTCTACAGGTTAAAAAACAATACGTTAAAAAATTTTGAAAAAACCCACGACGGTAAAAATCTCATCGAAAAAGAAAAAAATCTGATCGAAAAAGAATAAAATAACTCAAAACCCCCGACGTAACCCAATTATTATATAACGAAATATTATAATAGACGTAAAAATACTTTCTAAAAAAGAGTTGATATCTCGAGAAATCGGTTATAGATATACTTAAGTACCTAAACAATGAATATCGATGTTTACAGTTTTTCCCTAACGTGTCTGTTTCTCGATGATGTACTTAGATGTAGCGATAATAATTTTACAATAATACATAACCGAGGAATATCCGTCGGGGGCTGCCATTAAACCAGCTAAAGTTTTTCTAGTGACGTGAATACAATTATTGAAGAATTGTAGATGTTTAACGACGACATAAAATACACTTATGAATATGATTAAATTTTTGTTGAAATTTCATATAGGAAAGGCAGCCCCCGACGGATATTCCTCGGTTACCTGCTCCATTCCGTCGTGGGTAATGAAGAAATTTAATAACCTTTAAAATCCCGATGATTAAGAATGTATAACCCCAAAAATCTATGGATTAAAGTAAACTAATTCTTCACAGACAAAGTCGCGGAGAACAGCTAGGTAAATAAATTTCATTTGGTTACTTGATCGGTGCCAGTGACCAGGATCCAGTGACTGAAATAGACTAATTATAAAAAAAAAATGAAAGTTCACCCAATTTATCCAATTCATTGGGGTCATGCTGTAACAAGCAGAGTAGGGTAAATGCAGCAATTGTTGGCACCATTGTCGTCAAACGTAATCACGATGGGAACCAACACTTCCGATGTACATTAACGTGGGTGTGTTGCGAAAAGGAAATTGCCCTCATATAATGGACGTGATGATTTAATTTACATTTTAATTTTCCTTTTTCCGTATGTGAAAGTGGTCGGTCATTGGTGTCAAAGTATTATGGTGTCAAATGTTTTATTTGATTGTGTTGGATCTTCATTATCTTTTTTACCTTTTAAAATCTTTAGGAATTCAAAATATGAGGTCGTAATACAACTTTTGAACAAACTGACTAAACCATGTTTTTTATTTACGTAAAACTGATCCGAGATAGATCTATCTCACCTTATGAAGTGTAAGTATAAGTGTTGACAAATTAAGGGAATAAAGGGTCTTTCATTATTTTATTTATTTGTATTTTAAATAATGTATCGACAAGGTACATTTTGGTTGTTAGTTTTTGTTCGATTATTAGAGGTAGTAAATTAGCATAATGGATCCTAATATAAAATTAAATTAACAAAAAGGAAATGCCTAAGAGATAGATGCATTTTTTGTTTCAACTTTAAAAACATTTTTATTGTGTCTATAAACAACATTTAAGAATTAAAACCACAAATGTAACCGCTGCGGAATAAGAATAATGCCAAAGCCATGTCGTAATTGCATTCTTTAACGTCGGGGCTGCATTCAAAACGAGTTTATTACAAGAAGCTCTATTCTCAAGACGTCTCCTTCAAGTTTGAAGTTACATTTCATAAAACCACAAGTTAAAAGGAGACACAGACTGGCAAGTAATTAACAAAACAACATTTTCACGGATTAAGAAACGCTTTTAGTCAAAGTAAATAGAAGCTCTAGGTTTTGTTCAATAATATTTTGAATGGTAACAAAATAATGTTGACCCACTTTGGACAATAGAAAAGGATTGTTAAGAAATTATAATGTCAGATTAAACACATCATAGAGCTGGCCTGTTAGGTAAATCTCAGGCGCTAGTTCCTTATTAATGTCTTCAAAAAATATATTTAGTAAGGTAGACAAAACCGAGATTGTGGAAATAAACTCGCAGTATTGTTATCTAAGTAATGTAGCATCTAGTAACGAGGACTCTGGTTGTAAGCCGATAAAATTTGTCGTAAAATGTTGAAAGGATTGTTGTGCGCCCATTTAAACGGAATCGTTCTGGCTGTATTGATTTTTTAAGTTTTAAAAACCTTTAAAACGATAATGACGTCCTTGTTAGTTAGAAAAATATTACCGCAGTGCTTGATAAAGCAAACATGTGTGTTTTTTCTGTCTTTTTGTAGTACCGTAAGGAAAAAAATGTGGTTTAGCGATCATTAAAATTCTGTGGCGATAGACACCAGTAACGGTTCAACGGATGACAATGCAAAGGTTGAATTGCAACATGTTTTGGTGTTTCAATCACTTGGCCCTTCTGTTCCGCCTGTTTGCGCTAACCCGGGATGTTTCGGTAAAGATTGAATTGACAGCATTACACAAAGCATTTTCGAAGCCATTTTGCACAATTCAAACACCAGTAAACGTGTATTTAAACAATTTTGAACCAGTTTTTACGGTAATCAGTGGCTTTGATGGACAATTTTGTTTAACCTATTATCAATGAAATAAATGTTATGGCACTGTCGAGAAATAGTCAAACGATAAGTTGATTTATGACTCATAAAGGCAAATAGAGACAGTAAAAGTCATTAATTACCTAACTTATCTATTAGTTGTAGTAAAACATGTCGCGTGTAAATATTAAACTATGCAAGTTATTGCGCAATCTGTGTCATGTCATCAAACCTTAAGGCGCGTGTGTTTGAATGTGTATGTAGATGACATAATAATTGCATTCAAATTTACAAAAACAAACAACAAGATTTAAATGTCATGTATGTTACAATGGTGACATTATCTTGACTAATAGTGGTGCCACTGACGGACGAACGAAAACAAAATGGCGAACCTGCAAAGAATTAAAAAAAGATGAATTGAGGAACGGACGCTAAGCCTCTCCCTGCACATCAATGCATGTTACAAGGTCCAGAGATTATAATCGAGATATTAGTCCTCCGGTAAGAAAATGAGTACTTTGCCAAGACTCGCGTAGAACAGGTTTCGATGGCCGTTACCACGGTCTGCCGCATCGACGCGTTCCATTCGCGTATAGGTGCTTGTCGGTAAGAAATTCTCACAGGTGATTCATCGAAGGGCGTCGCTTAGTACAGGGGAGATGTAGTCAATGCGGATTGCGGTGTCACCGGAGGCCATTCCTCGGTCAAGTGTACATGTTAACCGCATAATACTGTCTGTGCTGTTAACGATTTTGCCGCAGGCGAATTGAAGCCTAGCTCCGATGTTGGTAACGGTCAATCTGATAAACGTGAGAAATTTAGTTTTTAACGGCTTTCGTAATTAGACTATTGTTTGAAGGCGTGTGATTAGCGCGAATTGTGTGATTAGGAATGTCTCAGAGCTAATAGAGGTTGCGTCTGTTATAGAATTTGAATTCGTGGCTAACAGATGGTTCACAGCTCAGTAAAATTGGCAAAAATATGCTGCGTAATTTGAGATTATTGTAGCTACAATTACTTAGGTTTAAATTTTATTTAACTTGTAAGTCATGAAATTGGTTTTGACTGTAAGGGCTGCAAAATATTGCAGCTTCGCTCCCGTGGAATAATAAAAAAGCTTTTTAACTCGTAAGAGTTTCGAGAAATCTCTTCTAGTGCATCTTTATGAATGTCTACTAAATTCGAAGTCTTAGCTTCAATGATTTAGGTTTTACCTTGTCTGTCAGTCAGACTAGTTACTCTTTAATAGGTAGGTACATGAGTTTTTTCAATTACGTTTTTGTTTGATATTTTGTTGTTTACAAGTAAGTAGAGGTAACGGCTCGTTACACACACAAGTTGGAATGTCCAAGTGGAATTTAAATTTATCGAATGTTGCACTCGACCGGGCAAGACAACATAAGCCTACTGGTTGCTATGCCGTTCTTAATACTTTACGACTAAAACTGACGTTTACACGAAACTGTACCAATAGGAGTGTAATGATTTAGGAAATTGAAGTAATTTTTGGTTGTTTACTGAAACCAACGCGCAATTTAGAAGACTCGGTAGATTTGATAACTCGTAGACGGTTTTTTTTTACGATAGTTTATTATTTTGCTTTTTATAGCTGTTGCTCGCAACAACGTCTGCATCCCGCGTTAGGACTTTCCCAGGATAAAAAGTTGCTTATGTTAAAAAATTCATAAGAGGAATTCATAAAATAGGTTCAGTTGTTCTAGAGATTACCTTCCCAGAACTTTAACTGTTTAACTAGATATTAGATAGTATTATCTCAACGTGCGTACTGTAATTTTTGCTCATAATGCCCAATAGATGAATCCGCATAGTTGCTACAAGTTGAATACATTTTTATTAATAAATATCATGCATGACACAATAGACATTCATTGATCTAGTTCTAAACTAGGTAAAGCTTATAATAATGGTTACCAGGCAGTTGAAACAGTTTCTTTGCGGAGATGCAGATCAATAAATTACAACCTTTTATCTGCTTTGCTTTGCTGTGATATCGGAATAGCAACATTAAATGCTTCTAGTTTGCGCGTGCATATCTAACACCCCATGCATACTCGAGAGCAAATATTCATATTGTTCATAGATAATTATCTGCCCCGACCGGGGATCAAACCCGGGACTTTAAGTTGCTCTTATCATGAACTGAAACAATTACTTTGCTCACCTGCGACCTTCAAGTAAGGCAAAGTATTGGTTTTGGTTCATCATTATGAACTTCCGCAAAGTAACGCCTGATTCAATCATTATAATCATCATTTCAGCCGAAAGACGTCCAATGCTGAACATAAGCCTCCCCTAAGGCTCGCCAAACAGATCGGTCTTGCGCCATCTGCATCCAACGCGTTCCCGCAAACCAGGTCGTCGCTGTATCTTGTTGGAGGTGTACCTACACTGTGTCTTTCGGTGCGTGGACCCCACTCGAGAACCTTTCGGCCCCATCGGCCGTCAATTCTACAAGCAATGCACCCTGCCTACTTCCAATTGAGTCTGGAGATTCTTCGAGCTATGTCCGTGCCTGATTCAATAAGCTTCTCTCATAGTTAGGTTCTCAAACCACATTAGCTATAGTAATAACTTTAGAAGTTGTGGGATGTTTTTAGGTTTCTTTTTCGGTCAATGTCCCTTGCGTGGTATCCGAGACCTAGTTAGTGTGTTACGTTATAATTGTATCATAGCAATATACTTAATTGTAATGAATGACATCATTATTTGTGCTCCACAATCGTCCTAGACAATTGTTTCAATCATAACAGCCAGTGTTGTGAGTTATCATGGGAAGACGAAGATCTGTTATGATAATAAAACTACTTTATATAGAAGACATTGATAAATGTCGGTGATAAATCATTAATTGTTACTTGAATTGAATATGAATAGCAATTTTAAATTACTTGTAATTTTGTTTGTTTGCTTTGGTTGCTGAATTGCTGAACCCGAATTATTTGATACCAAATCTATTAGATTTTTTTTATTCAAGCAATCGCTCAAATAGTGTTTTGGACTTTTCAACTCAAAATTTACAACTTTTATTCCTTATTTCATCACTCTATGTTGAGATCCTGTTAGGTATCTCATGTAACAGAGTTTTATGTCCATTCGATAGTCCTTAAAGTACCTCATTGTTACATAAAATGATAACTACTTCAAAGTGTATTTTGAATAAGATTTTTAACGCTTAAGGGGGTACCGAGTTTATCGCGCTAATCGATTTTGGGTGGGCGATTTCGGGCGTGGGGCCGCTTGGAGGAGACACGATGGGCACGATGGCTCAAGATAGGTTGGTTGGACTGCGCGTGTTTTTAGGTATTTTCATCATATTACTAAAACAAATACATATTTTAAAAATGTAGCAAAACTACGCCCTAGAAAACATCTTGTTTTATTAACACTCAAAAAGACATGACCTTCCGTGCAGTATTAGCGTCGTACTACGAGTTTAATTTATTTTTTACAGACGACTTTGGATTTTTTTTTATCGAGCGATCTACAAGTAATCGTGTTTCGAAAAAAACTGGTCGCTAGAGTAAGTCTTCAAATATCTTACATATGAATTTCAGGACTATAGCATTGCTATTAATGATAGCACGAGTTTAAATGAATGCAATAAATGCGCCAAAAACACGGTACCCCCTTAGGTAGGCACTTAGCGCCGGGTACATTAAAGCACACGCAAAACTGATTTGCGTGATGTAGAATTACATATTTGATTTTAAGGTTAGAATTCTAAGCTGACATGTGAAATATGCGTGCCTACAAATATATTTATTCGCGAAATCATTGTACGCATTGTCGAGCCGGCTGGTTATCGTGCAAGTAATGTGTTTTGAACAATAACGTTCTTATCGAATCGTTGTATTATACGTTTTCGTTTACAGTACTCGCAAATGCATTTGGATGCGAGATTGGACTCGGCTCGTATTGATTTTGAATATTTTCATTTTACACTTTTGCAACATTCTTTCTAAGTAACATGTATGAGAGATTGAAACTTTGTGGTTTTGCGGCAGAAGCATTTTCACTTGCATGCGTTACATAATGTAATATGTTTTTTATTTTATTGCCGAACCACAGAGAATCTAGCAAGTATTTAGTATGTATTATTATAATGGTTTATAGTACAACTGACATTAAATGGTGCTGTGCTTATGATTATGACACTCTGATAAGTAAGTACAAGTCGTGGTAGCTCATGAGAAACTTGGAATTAAATAAAAAGATTCTCGTTAGGTAACCTTAGAGAAGCAAAGCTTAGGGAAGCTTAGAGAAGGTTAGTGAGAAAGCTTGAACTAGATATATTTTCTGATGTAACTTCGTAGTTAATATATACAAGTACTGCCATACTTGACAACACTGACGTTAAGTGAAAAATTTAGACAATCTGGTAGGGATTGGGTTACAACACCTTAAAAGCCCAGTGATTTGATGTATTGTTTTTTAAACAGAGGATCGTGGGTTTGAGCCAGAGCGTGGATATCTGATGACAGAGCTTTCTGAATTTATTGTTGTGCGAAACTTAGTTTATAATTTCATTAGTGATGTTGCCTAGCTGTGCAACGAATGCGACTGCAAAGTGGAAGACGTGGTGTAGAAAGGCCCCCAATAAGATGAATCGATGAAGTGGTACAGGTCGGAGGAACTACTTCGATGCGGGCAGAGCAGATGCCTCTCGAGAAGAGAGAGAGGTTTGTCCAGAAATGGACGTTTTTTGGCTGAATGATGTGCAACGTATAAAAAGTTGAAAGAAAGTATAGATACATACATCAAAATTGATTGCTATCTTCAACGTTTACGAATACTGTAAACGCTTCAATAAATCATACATTCCAAGTTCACACGGTTTATTCCGCATTGTTTTCCTCTACTGTTGTTGAGGGAATTATAATAGGAGTCCCGGCCATTGCTATCATATATCAAATATACCATATCCCTGTCCAAGTCAAATACTCTAAAGCAATTAATTTCCTCTGGGATCCCGAAACATCATATACTTAAGAACAATGGACATAGTTGCGAGAGGCGAATTAATAGTCCCATGTGATGCCGACGTGTTTTGCTAACATTTGTCATACTCGTTGTTAAATTAAACAACTGTTAGCTTTTGGGAATATTCTGAACAGATGTTAGTTTAGTACACTTTAGAAGGTTTAGTACTATGGCTTAGTTTGGAATCGGTCTGTTCTTATCTTAGAGGACATTTTCATTAGCCAAACCAGAGAGCAAGAGAAGCGTGAGCTATGTATGTCCTCGGATACACCTCGTTGCTAGTTTGCACAGCTTTGCGATACATTGTCATCACTGCTGTCACGTTAAGTATTAAGGAATCGAGTTGTTACAGCCACCGCTACTGGTTCTTAGTTAGTTCATGATTTTAAATACATAAATGATAATGAAAAATTTATTTATCAAGAGGTAGTGATGGACTACATCTTTAAGAGCGTTTATACCTGCTGAGCTGGCAACATTGCATTTTTATTAGTTTTTCTCGATTATTCCATAAAAATTAAAAAAAAATTAAAAATATATATATAAAACACACGTGCAAGACAGCTCCGTTAGTGCAACACATTTTTTCTAATACATATTTTTTCTTTTACCTACGTTTGTTCCTACACTTCTATGTAAATGAACATACAATCGATTATCATAATTCTAAAGACCCAAATATCGCATATTATTATGAACATCAACAGTCCATTATGTTTTACTGTAGGTATTTCAAAAATTCTAAAAATGGTTGTGTAGGTTATTTTGTATATTGATTCATTTCATTTCTCAATTTTGTTTCATGTTGTGTAGGTACGTAGCTATATAAAAACAGACAGACAAGGTACACAAGAAAATAGCTTTTCGATTCTTGACCATGACCGTCGAAGTTCTATTTAGATAGTTTAATTAGATAATGTATTGTATTGTCTTTGTCATCATCTGTCATAATATATTCAAAACACCCTTATTCAGTCGATTCTACTGGTTTTTACTAGCTTATCACTGGTATCGTTTAATAGCACAATGGCCTTAATTCCCGCTCATAACTTTCCTCTAAATTAAGACCGTTAAATTTTCAATTTACTTATGAATGTATTTTTCTTTTTTATTACAGGTATGTCACGGTAATTACTACGCACATTTCACGCGACCAAATGACGTAAGTAACATTTACGCAATTAATCAAACGGTCTTCACAGTTTTCACCTAATATGAGCAAATTTAATTAAATATAATTAAAAAATTACGTTAGCTAAAGAAAGTTAATCATCATTGAATTTTTATATTTCTTATCAATCATACTTTAATATTATAAATGCGAAAGTTTGCGAGCTTGCGTGTGTGAGTGTTGCGTGGTGCGAGTGCATCCATGTATGTTAGTATGTGTATCTGTTACCGGTTAATAAAAGCCGCGCTATGACTTTTAGGAATCTACATTAAGCGACATTTGCGAAAATTTCCAAAAATTAAATTTGAATCAAAAATAATGCTACGAAACTGGTACTTATTGGAATACTAATTTTGATCACAACCGAATCTTAGAACCTTTAATGAATTTAAAGCCATTAAATTAATGATTATTGCACCGACTTGCGTACGCGGCCTTCATTCAACAGAGACCAAAACAATTTCAATTAGGCACGCGTTCATTTAGGGATTTTAAAGGAAACCCTGCCCTTGATGCTGGTGATAAAATTTAACAACACAATTACGTTAACAGACGTCAGTCCCGCTGAAGTAGCCAGGGAGGAGCAGCAGTTTGCGTTCCGGGACCAATTACTGACGTCGCTCTGTCCCCACCACAGGGCCCCGGCGTCCTCTGAAATATTGACCCTAAAAGGCCATTAGTGCCCCGTTTTAGCCGCCGATAAGCCATCTCGGATCATTTAAGGATATGGCGCCAGGATTGAGGTCGGGGGCGGAGCAAATTGTGGATTTGCCAGACTGCAACCTTTGAGCTTTTCGCCTATATTTAGGGAATATTTAAAGGAAAATAAATGAATACGCTAAGTTTATGAGTTGCTTCTTTGATTGGCTCATTTCTGACTAGTTTTAAACTATGACCGCTTCGCTAAATATATGCGTATTTGTGTTACGTTGTAATTATTTTGTAAACATCGAACATAGCGATTAGTAAAAGCATTAGTTACACTCACTTCTTCAATGCTCGAGAAAGCGAAAATATTTGTTTTAAACCAAACCGGAGTTGGAATGACTCTAAACTGCGTAAGTAATTTAGCTAACTTTGTGTTTGAGAATGATGAGTTAAATTGTGTTTTGTAACCGAATAAATCGGTGGTTATTCGGTTTCTAAATGAAACTAGTTGTGGTGACAAAAACGTAACAGGCAAATTAAAATGAAATAAGTACTTTGTTGTTCTTTGAATATAACATTTTGTATTATTTAGAAGGCAAAAAGTTTGTGTATGACAAAATCGTGTAACGAAACTACCTTGTTGATAAAAGATAATTTTGTATGACGATAAGCGATGACATAATCTTTTTTAATTACATGTTAGATACAGAGTTATTAAATTAATCAAGTTGTTATCTTATCGTTTAATTCTTGTGGCTTATGAGTATTATTTATCCAGCTGCCACGAATCATAATTTTCTCGAATTTAATATTAAAAATCTCAAGGTTGAGAAACCTAATGAGTAAGTGCAAAAAAACCTTTTCTGTATTTATTCTGTTAACTGTTTTGGTAGTTATACGAACTATATAGAGGTTTAATTTCGAGTTTGACACATTTATTTAACGTGATATTGCAAAATAGAATGATTTAACAAGACCTCGTAAACTGTATTTCTGAATCATGAAAACAATAAGTTTAAAAACTGACATATCTCCCACTTCGTACATATTTATACCTACACTGTAAAAGACAGATGCTTCTGCTGATGTTTTATGATCATCATAGAACTAACCGTTACCTTTGATTGATGATTATGGTTGTAGACATGAGCTAACAGTGTTTCAATGACTGGCGAAGCTTCTTTCCCCATCATTCCAATTTAGGAAACCATACAAAAGCGTATTACTTTCTTCACTTATTTGTTAATTTCTAAGAGTATTATGTTATTTTTTAACTTTACATTTATGACTATCGAAATTGTCTAACCAATCGTCGAAACTTTCATCTGTCATTTACTTTCGAATTTTCGTGATTGGTTCATAAAGTTCAAAAGTCATACCGAACTATGTAACAATGGTTCACGTCACTTCCCAGTAGAGAAGTTGTTATTATTCATTGTTTAGATTTTGTCTTGTCGCGTCATCTCTATTGTAACGGTGTGTGTTGTCGAAGATTGCGTTCAGAAATAATGAATCATTTTTTTATTATTACGACACGCTTATTCAATTTGAGATTCGTTATTTCATTGTGATCATCAATGACTCACTTTGCAGTAATGAGTTGCAGTTTAAGTTTTAATTCGATTCGCCATACCGGTAGTCTCTCCGGTTAACCTTGATTTGTTACCTCATGTTGGAAAGTGTCTTTAAATATCATTAAAAAACCATTTTGTCTGGGTACATACCTACTAGCAAATTAAAACGGTAGTCCTCAACAACCGACACAACACTAACAAATAACAAAGTGCTTCTTGAATCAATGCTTTCCTAGCAAAACTAATGTGTTGTCATTTGCTTTAATTTTCTTAACGATTGTCGATTATGACATCTCATTTGTGTCTCTATTCATTGCCTTGTCTGCAGTCAAAACTTAAAATATTAGAATTTTCAACATAATATTTAATAAATTGTTATATTTTTAATAACATCCGAAGCTTAGTATACAATTTAGTTAAGTTTAAGATTAATAAGTTTTACCGTCTCGATCTCTAGGAACTTCAACATCAGAAATGTCTTGGCAAAAATAGGCATAATTTTCGTACATAAATAACATCAAAAAAAAATTGATTGAATAACGATCCATCTATTTGGAGACTTTCGATTTAAAGATTCGACTGTCAATGACAGTCTCCCTGACGTCGGTCATTCACAGGCACAATGTACATTTTTTGCCTCTCAGACGCCTACAATTGATAAATGGACACGGAGTGCTCATTCTTTCCGCCCTTTATGTACGCTGGAGATCCACATTCTTTGTTAAGATCGAGTGTCGATTTATAGATAATGGTGTTTACTGGCCCTTTTTCACTAAGGCTTTTTTCGGAGGCCTTTGTTGTATGCCGAATCGAGAGGGAATTATTGAAAGGAAAATTTTATTGCTATGCGCATGAAGCAAAACGTGTTCAGTCGTTTGTGTAAATATGTTACACGCTCGGTTGTTTATAAGTCATTTTTCGGGGTAGGGCAGAGCTGACATGTTTACAGATAAGTGTCATTTATCCTTGTTTACATTTAGAATGTCATCAGCGAATAAAATGGATCAAATTCTTCGCATATTATTTGTTGAGGTAAGAAATGTTGCATTAATAACTATAAAATTGAAAATTTAAAAACCCCCAACGCCATTATGTCACTCGTATGTTTGAACGTTAAGTCAATACCCATTATGCGTCTAAGATCCCTTCCGCAGCTAACAAAAGAGCTGATAACTTTGAAACGGCTGAACCATTTTGATGAAACATATCTAATAACCATCGCCAAGAAACCTGCTTTCTATTAAAAAAAACCGCATCCAAATCGGTTCACCCATTTAAGAGCTATGATGCCACAGACAGACACACAGACAGACAGACAGACACACACACATAGCGGTCAAACTTATTACATCCCTCGTTTTGTGTCGGGGGTTAAAAATGGTAACATATCAGTGCTCAAACTGTGCGAAATTATCCATAAACTATGTGAATAAAAAGAATAGTGAAGTACCGTTATGGCCTCTACAGAATTATGTAGAATCTGGCCATCTTTGACCGAGAAGTGTGGACCGTTAGTCGTCTGGCCATTCATTTTGTATTGTTCTTCCCGTATTAGATTAAAGCCTGTTAGACGTCATGTTAACTAAGTGTCATATGACAGGCCATCACCGGTATTGATGTTGAGTTTAACGACGGTAACTTAAGTCCGGAAGCATAACGAAGATGATATGACAGGCTTGACGCTCACATTTTCAAACAAAGAAAATTGAACTGTTCTATCTTCAAATATATTTGCAGATAAAATCAAGGGCGTCTCTATTTTCAATGCCGAAAAGGCTAAAACTGAAATCGAGCAACGTGTTTTTTAAGCTTTTGAGATTTGATCTAACTCTCAAATCACCATGAACTTTTAGTTAAAAGAGAACTATCATCACTTTAAATCTGCGAGGCGATTGATCTATGTTTGACCTCAATCCGCATATGGACTGCAAAAAGTCTATGGCCGAGTTCATTTTAATGATAGGCGCTTACTATCAGAGTAGTAGCGTACAATTTTGAAGAGAATAATAAAAATCACACAAAATATCCCTCACTCTCCGTTAAACTCGATCCTCTTGCTCTCCGCAGAGACGTTAGCTCCCTTTGCGTGTTCTATAAGATCTACAACGGGGAATGCTCTGAGGAACTCTTTGACCTCATTCCAGCTGCGGGGTTCCATTACAGATCCTCCCGTCGTAAGCGTTCATTTCATCGACATCATGTTGATGAATGGCAGTCTTCGACGGTGCGTTTTAAGCGGTCTTTTTTGCCACGAACTTGCAAAATCTGGAACGAGCTTCCCGCTGGGGTCTTCCCATCGAGTTACGACCTGGGTGCCTTTAAGAGGCGAGTGTACAATTTTCTGCAGGGCCGACAACGCACTGGTATCGCGTAAAGCGCTGCGAGTGTCTATGGACAGTGGTGTTCATTTAACATCAGGTGACCCACTAGTTCGTTTTTCTGGCTTCATTCACATAAAAAAAAAAAAAAAAAAAAAAATATACCAACCTAGAAACAGTTAATTAATAAACCAACATATGTTTCCTTACACGCTCTGTCAGGCATAAATTCTAGCTACAACAAGTAGGCATTGTTTACACGAAAACCGGCCAACTTCGTATTTGGAATAACAATACGAGTGTGTTTGGTTCTCTCGTTATATCGTTTCGGTCATAAGCCGGTATAAATATTGCAAGAGTGGAACGTATAAATTTTATAAGGTCGATGAACCAATGTAAGAAGAAGATGAAGTATATTTGGTAGATCGATAAAACTTGGTATCTGATGATACACGGTTTCGACCAAATTTATAAAATTTGAAATAGTCTGTAAATGACTTTAATCGTTAAATGAAACAATCAAGTCAATAAACAATCAAGTTCAAATCCTTATTGTTATAAATCATTTGATTAATCACTGCCATCAAATTATCGTGACCAGGACTTAGTGAGACCTTCAGTGACTAAGATCCTGGCACTGTTTTGACCTACAACACCAGCCATTCACTTACCTTATGTGACATCTGTTACTAGGTAAAAAACGTAAGAGGCCCTTAATGCTCCCAATGTCAACTTCTCTCAACAGATACGGTATTACATGCAAGAGTAGAGTCATGTGGGGTAACTGTACGCAGTGGGTAAGTGTACGCAAACCCATGCATTTCAATCCGAAATGAATGGGATTGCGTACACTTACCCACTGCGTACAGTTACCCCACATGACTCTAAGTAAGTTTGATAGCCGTCGGCAGCTGTTTCCTTTGTTTAAAGTCAGGTACTGTGTGCGCTACTATTATTTCCCCTTTTAACCCCTTTGGTCTTTGACAGCAATTCTCAGCGGATCTTTCTCGATATCGACTTGAGAACCGTGACGTCGCTATCCTTAATTTATACGGAAGGTCACTGATACCGGCTGCCTCGCCCTGAAACCAGCTCATTAATAAAGATTTTCCTCTCATAACCTAGAATTACCTGGACCGGTCTCGTTCATTGAGAAATCTATTTGGTTCATTTTGTGTTGATATAAATTAGCTGCAGGCGACGTGACTGGTTAATGTGGCAGGGGGATGTCTTTTTAGGGCGGACAGGATTAATAGCGTAGTTAGTGTAACGTAATGATGAAGCCTTGAGTATGGTTAAAACATATTAAAAATTATTATAATACTTATTGACATGTTAAAGGAAGGTTTAGCGGTGTATTTTTTGTGCTTATTACATCTCAGATATTTCGATGTGGGACATTTATTTTTATGGATGTACATTATTTATCGGAATAAGAGACGTTAATTATTCCACCTAATAAGTAAAAACTTTTTTACCTAATAAGTAAAAAAGATTCAGTAAGCTATATCTGTTACTAATACACGTTAAATGAAATGAGATTACGCAAAAGGATTGTCAGGAAGAGCCTAATTCTCGAAACCTAAAAGGCGAATGAAATACCCAACTTAACATAATCTAGTTGGGAAAGAAACAGATGGGTAATTATTAAAACATCCCTACTCCCACAGTCATTTATAATTATTTTAATTAGATACAGTTTATTACTGATGTGACACAAAAAAATGTTAAACATTACAGCCATAAATAAACTTAAAAAATAATTACCGCCGCTTCACCATCTAGTATGCCGCTGTATCAAAGTTTTACAAACGATTTTCAGCTCTGGCACCGACCAAATACAGTGTAATTTTATTATAACGATGGCACAGCAAATGCGGGCTGATGCCCAGAGGCGTACCGGAACCGCCACAGACGTCCTTAACCTTATGAATGTCAAATTACTGTTTTTCTTTATTTTCCGCTTGTTGTTTTTTTTTAACATTGCCTGGCTTTAAAATGACAGGCGTATTCTGTTTGCTCTCTTTTGTTTTCTTTTTAATAATCGTCATAAAGCTGCTGTTAATATCAGCTTCTGTATACGTATAAATTATCCTATTGATATTTGACACAGTTGAGTGTTGTATTAAGATTTAGATAGGGCTTCTCGAGCGTTTAAGTCTGGTAAGTGTCTATCAATTCCAATCAAACCTACTAATATAATATATGAGAATGTTGGTGAAGATGTTTGAATATTTGGATGTTTGTTAGCCAATCACGCAATAATGGCTTCACGAACTTCAATAAAACTTGGCATACAGATGAACAATAATCTGGATTGAGACGTGGAATACTTAATATTCCGGTAATGCGTTCCCCTGGGATAATATTTTAACTTTAACTAAGAATAAAGGACTCTGTCGAAGAACGTTGAAGAGGTAGGTACGGCTTTCAATATGACAAAGCAACCAACAGATGGCGTTGTCCGAGCGAACGTACCTACTTTAAAAATGTTTCCGTAATTTTTTTTCAGGCCAAACTCTAAGACTACAGTCTTAGACTCGGACAACTTACAGTTCTTAAAGTTTCTCGTGAAGGTATTTCTGAAGAGAACGGGGCAGCGGGTTAAAGCCAGTTAAAAAAAATCTTCTTTTGATGTTAAATATTTGTATATTAAGTATTTTAGATCAGTTGTATTAATGTTCACAGTGTTGGAGTATAAAATGTATTACTCTGAACCCAAAATAGTCATTCCCGACCAACTTCTGTCTTCATACGTTGTCGAAAACCCGTTGCCACAAATTACACTAGGCTGTACCGATACATACAAAATTCAACGGCCTTTGCACGGTCAAGTCATAAGGTGTCAGCACGAGTCATATTCGCCGAAATATCGAACGGTATATCACCCAGCAAAAAGTTATTGTCATATTTGAATAGATACCGGTACGTGGGCACCTAATGAATATAGAATTAGTGCGTTTCTTTTTCACTTCACATGCCAGCGGCCGTATTAGGAAACCTGTTAAATATACGATACCGTTAGAGACCGCGCTTGTGGCAAGGTACAGTGCGTCAGGTGTTTGATTTAGGAATATAAGTTGTTTACCGTTCTTGTGTCGAGGTAGGTTCAAGGGCGTGATAAATTCAAGTTTTAAAGGAGTTATTTATAGTGTTTGTCAACTTGGAAACGTTGACTGGTCGATGTTTAGGTACTTTCCCCGTGACTTTGGTTTTGTGTAATATTCTTCACGCAGTGGCTTCCTAAAATTTTGTCAGGCCATTGATCCTTATTGTACGCGTATTATGTTAACATTTGTTCTTTATAATCTTACTTGCATACTCTGTTACAGACTTGAGTGAAAGTTCAACGAAAAATATCATAGCTTTCGTCGTTTTACTAAAGTCTTAACAATTTAATAAATTCAGATTGTCAGTTTCAAGCGAACCTGCTGTAGAGATTAAGATAGTAAAATGAGACTGTTGGTCGATCTAAAACCTCACACATTATTTATAGTCACTAACAATCTCAATGAACGCTTCCATTCAAGACCTCCGTAACCAATCTGTACGCAATCAAAACTGTTAACGAAATAGAGTCGCTGTGATACTTAACTCTAAATAACCCAATTATCTTGTTAGGATCAATTATGGCTTGTTTTGAAGCAGTGATCTCGATCTCTTTAACTAGAACAAAAATCCATTCACGATGAGACATAGTGCTTGTCTATGTACTTCTTTGTTAATCGATACTTGACTTAATGAAATAAACGATGATTCATTATATAAAGTCCGGTTTAGACCTGCGAGAAAAATGTAAGTTGCATTAAATTTCGGCGCCCGATCGACCATTATAAACTCATTGTCTTTACGACCTGGCGGTGTAATGCAACTTGAATAATTTGAGATTTGAATTTTGACGGAAATGTTTTGGAAGAGTCCGTAGCCTTTTCTTAAGAAGTGTTTGCATTCGTGGAGAGCTAGTGTACGGTTCAAAGACTAAGCACGTTGACAGAGAAGAAATAAAAATTGCTTTTGAATGTTTCATCTCATCTTAAGCGTAATGTGTAGCTAAAATTTGTTTCATCGTGTACTACCTGCTGTTGCTTGTGTTATCTGTGCCGGCTCCCTCTGAGGTAGCATCATTATTATGCTGGCTTTATTGGATTAGCCAGGCCGATGACTTAAGCCTCATTCGGCTTAAAAAATAGCTAGATAGCTACAGAGGTGTAGAAGCTTTGTTACGTTGTATTTAAAATTTAAAGGTATTTGTGGCTGCTAGTACTGTTTGTTGTGAAATTATCTTTAAGGTAAGAATTTTCTTAGTGTGCTCCAAATATATTGTTATGGTTCTGGCTGCAGCAAGAACTCAAAATACCTACCATATCTTACCTTTTTACCAGCTTTTATTTCACTTGATATGTAAAAAAGTAGTGCGTAAATGATTTTTTGAATCTTACAAGTCGAAATTCACCCTCTTTTAGCGATAGGATTGATCAACTTTGTTGCGGATCTTTGTTGCTACTTTGAAGAAAACTCGTATTTCGAATCAAAACGTAAACCAAACTGAACCTTGATGCACACTGAGTAAAGTTCACTTGGCCAGATTATCGATTTTGAGATACGATCTTTTTTTCAAAGTAGTGACGATAGTGTAGTTCAGATGACAACGCAAGTACTTGCAGTAAATAAAAAGTATTATATTATGACGATGGGCTTTCAAGAAAAAGGTTTATAGGTAAATGCTGGCAACAGATCGGTGAATCTAGTGAAGTTATTGGTATTATTGGGCGGTGGTGATCATTTCCTTTCAGATTATCCGCTTGCTCGTTTATCTCCCTCTCATAAAAAATAAAAGTACAGTCAGCAAAAAATTCGTAGATTTTGTGTATCAAACATTCCTCCACAATTCTGCAGCACGAATCGTTTACGTTATAAAATTACGTCTGTCGGTAAATTTAAACATAATAATTCTATACTTTCCTTATCGCTTGGTGAGTCCTTCGCCACTACGGCTCCCATGGGTTCTTAGCGCCGAGCAATTTAGGTTCAACCACCGACCAAGATAGCAATCGTGTTTTGCCTTCTTCATCCGAACGCCATAATGTAAATCCTGTACGTCATTAGCCGTCAAGTTTCTAATGTTAAATTTAAGTTTTTAATGTCACACATTTTTCGCTGAAATGATCCTAGACACAAAATACTTTTAAGGTGTTGCAGTGTTACAGGTTTAGCTTTTTATACACCACATTTTTTATGCTGATTTTGAAGGGACGGGATAGGTACCACCCTTGGACTCCATAATTATGCACAGAGTTCCAGTGCCTACTCATCGCACAGGAGGGTCAGTCCAAACCAGCTGCAGGAGGCACACTCTACCCACTATATATACGGGAGTGCGATGCGTAGGCACTGGAACTCTGTGCATAATTATGGAGTCCAAGGGTGGTACCTATTTATAGTTTGTGAAGTTGTATGTGAAGTTCCCAATCCGTATGGGGCCCGCGTAGGAACTATCGATCAAGTATTCTCATTCTGAGAGGAGGTCTGTGCCCTCTTGGGACGTTTATAAGCCGGAGATGATGATGGATGAGTCATGTTACGTTTCTACTAACTGATACCTAAAGAGAACTATAGTAATCATTCTTCCCATTCGTCAAAGAAGCTCGTTTCTGTAGTCATGTTGTTTTAAAAATAGATAATTGCTTCAACATGGTTAAGAATAGCATACATATGTTATTTGGAATGATAGTAATATTTCGAAAGTCGTTAGTGTGGTAAAAGGGCGTTGGGTTTGTAACTACCCTTAACCTTACATTTTAATTGGGAGCGTACGGTTATTATTGATTATTTGTGAATATTATATACCTACCTAGTTAATTTATACCAATTATCTACGAAAGGCATGAACTAGTTAGTTAATTACTAAGATGAAGCAATCGGAAGATAATTCCTATTTTTTACTGATTCCGTCGATCACCCTCGTTAGATGCGTAGAGTAGAAAATTATAAAATTAAATGTGAAGTAAACTAAGCGACTAAGTATAGGCGAAAAACTTAAATGAAGAATAAATAACACTATACTATCTATCGCTTTTAAAATATTGAAGTTTTTGCTAACGTTCCAGTTGTAAATAAGTATGAAAAAAAATTTAGGTCGTACTTTCGAGTTCAGATCTACGTTGAAATTTATCACTAACTAGCTGTTGCCCGCAACTCCGTCTCCGAAGAATAGGGGTAAAAAAATAATCTACGACCTATTCTTAGACCTACCAAAGATAAAAAAATCATAAAAATCGGTCAAACCGTTAAGGAGTTCGATAACAAACATTGTGAGAATTGTGACACGAGATTTTTATATATTAGAGAAGAGATTGTGTTTTTGTCTACCTCATTACACTACAATTCTGTGGCACTTAACAAACTTTTATTGAAACGAAATATGTTGACTTTATGCAATTCATAAATTCAGTGTTCTTGTAAAACATCATAAATTTTTACCAGATATATCTGCGAATCGCCTAACAATCTGCTAACCCATTATGTGCATTGTGAATAGAGCTAGTCTTTGCTCATGCATTGTTCTAAGTCGGTAGTAGCAATAGCATCTTGACGCTTTCCTAGAGTTAGATAATGTGAGTGGAATCCCACTTTATTGAATAGAGTGTTGTGTAACACTGATTAAAGATGTGTCTCGGCTTTTGCATGTAGATTGAGATTGTTGAGACGTCATTGCTTAGAATTAAAATGATTGTGTTCAAGCCAAATAAATTTTGATAACCAGATAGCCTAGTCTAGTAAATTCGGAAATTGCCCGATCTTTAATTAATATTACTAAAAGTCTAGTAAATTTAACTTTATGTATGTACCTACCTACTAACAATTTTATGGGTCAGCTGGCCTGAAATAAAGGATTTTTTTTTAATTTTTTTAAAACTACTTTGGTTCGATTCCGAGTAGGGGCTGACTCTTCGTGTGACGAATACAGATGTATGTAGGTACCTGAGTCGTGGATGTTATAAAATATTTAATCTATTATAATATATTACGTATTAAAGTATCCATTTAACTGTATAAGCTTGATTGTCTGTTGATACGTGGTACCCAGAGCACAAGCTTTGCTTAGTTTATGATTGTTGTAGATTGGCCCATGATATTTATTTATTACTAGCTTTTGTAAAAGTATTCTATATGTTAAACCAGGTTATAAACTATATGTAGGTATGCCAAATTTCATCAGAATCCGTCAAACTGTTTAGCGTGAAAGACATCCATACAAACATCCATACAAACTTTCAAATTTATAATATTGGTAGGAGGATACGATATTAGTAGGATCTATATTGATAAAATATGGAGAGTATTATTTTGTACCCGCCATTGACTAGTACCTAAAGAATAATGAGCCGATATTTTTACTGGCACATCATCGTAAACTTTCCAGAAATAAATTCTATATAAACAAAAACACATAGAAATAACTATTTGGGATCAGATAAAGGAAACCGCACCCACGCTTTTCTAACCTGTTTTCAGTAGGTAAATATGATTTAGTATTTTTCGTGTTAATTTTTAACAGGCTTTAATAAAAAATAAAGTTTTCGTTTTGTTAACGTTTTGTTAATGTGTGTGTGTGTGTGTTTAATTTTTTTTTTTTTTTTTTTTTTTTTTATGATAGATAGGCCAGACAAACGAACTAGTGGGTCACCTGATGTTAAATGAACACCACTGTCCATAGACACCCGCAGCGCTTTACACGATGCCAGTGCGTTGTCGGCCCTAAAGGAGAGGGAATAGGGGAAGGGGGAGAGGGAAGGGGTGAGGTATTGGGCCCCCGGCACTCTCACTGACCGTACGAAACGCAAGCAGGATTACTGCTGCTTCACGCCGGTGTTCTGTGAGAGGGTGGTACTGCCCCGAACGAGCCGGCCCATTCGTGATGCAGCGGCTAGCTACAACATGGCTCTACCACTACAAAATAACAAATAACAATGTCTGAGTTTCTTGCCGGATTCTTCTCAACAGGGTTTTTCCGAACCGTTGGTAGATTCTTCGACGTTCGACTAAATTGAATAAAGAATTTCGACTTTGACTATAACTACTTATTTGGTCATACAATGTGTTGCATACACCACAGAAACTAATTATTGTGTTCCGAGGCAATACATTTTATAAAGAAGTGGGGCGCCGTCTTCGCGACCGCGAGTGAGGTCTTGACTATCGCTCTGGGTCGTTTCTGGTGAAAAGGTTGTCCATCGCGGTTCAGCGGGGCAATGTGGCTAAGTGCTTTGGGGACCTTTGCTCCTGGTAGCTTGTCTAAGCTAAAATGACGCGGGCCCTTCTACTAAATCGGTCGATTTTTATGTGTGCGTGCAAATATTAATTGGGTAAGGCCGCGGATTTTGACCAATTCGGTCGTTTCAAATTTACCTAGCTTATTATAAATTACTGGTGACACCTAGAGGTTTGAAAACAATTTTAGTATATAAAGCGACAAAAACTGTCAAGATCGCAATTGCAATAATTGATTTAAACTTCTTCATAAAAATTATATAAATATCTTTGTGTATAAAACGTAACGAAAGTCGTCTCATTTTTTCGACACCGAGTTATTAAAACCATTTTTTTCATAATATTTAACTTGTTATGATTTTATGTATGTTTTAAAACAAAATTATATGACATTACAACCATAGTTCAAGCGGTTACGGAATTATTATAATGAAATAATTTATTGTTTTCTTTGTTTCTTTTATCATATATGAATTCCACGTTTACGTTACGAATACTTATGTGACGCTTTATAACGCTAGTTCTAAAACCAATTTGGGTAGAAATTGGTTTTCATATACCAACAACTTATATTTTAATAGGGCAACACCGGTGAGTAACAGATATCTCGCTAGTCTGATGATAAATCGCAGTCGAAGTAACCGCTGCAAAAGTTTTGCCAAAAAACTAAAAAAGTGACTACGTGATTTTAAAAGTAAGTAGTGTTTATTTTTAATCGACTGTTTTTTTATATGATAGAGTAGTGTTTTTTAGGTAGGTGACATGTATTATTGTATTTAAATTGTCTTAATTTCACCATGAAAACAAATGTTTTATAAAAAATACGTTACACTTTCGTTACGATTACGTTACGTTTTTATAAAATGTAACGTATTTTTTATAAAACGTAACAAAAACATGTAGGTAGTAAAGGGAAATGCACACAGGAAAATATTAACGGAAAGGATTTTTTTTTAGATTTTTGTATGAAAAAACACAATTAGGTGGGTATTTTCAATAAGATAAATAAATTTGCAATACAGTGCGTACAGGAGGTACAGAAATCGGACCAAAACAATTGAGGCAGCATAAAAGACAAAGTACGTTGATTTAAAATTAGTTAAAGAACATAAAACTTTCTACAACTACTTGTGCGTAAAATTTATTGAAGTAACGTAGTTTCGAAGTTAATGATGTCTTCTTCTTGCGCTTCTTCTTGCTTATCCTACAAAAATGCAGTTGGCACATGTTTTTTTCTTCCAATTTCCTCGGTCTTCCGTCAAACTTAAAGATCAGAGAGATCAGATACTTAATTCCATCACCGTTCATCAGGTTGCTAAACTTATTAACTGTGCAATACCTATTGCGTTCAGTTCATGTGCACAGTTACGATTATACACTCATCGGAAAAATAATCCACTCACCCAATTTTTTATATTACTGTAAAAATGTGTTTCAATTAATTAAATATACCCTATTAAAAATAGGGTAGGCGGATAATTTTGACACCGAATACGTTTATAATTAATACGTTTATAATTTTTTTGTAGAAAATAATATTCTTACGGTCGTGTCCATTTACCTCTATCGTATTTGTTTATATGTTTATAAAAATATTGAAAATTTTCCAAAAGCTAGACTCTGTCCTAATTACAATTTAAGAAAAACATATAATCTAGATCTAGCTAGGCCTAGATTCATTCACTTTAATAATAGTATCAATAATAATGCCGTTAGAGTTTATAACAATTTAAATAATGACATCAAAATGTGCAATAATTTTAAGGAATTCAACAGAAAACTGAAACATTATTTCTTATCTAGACCTTTTTATTCCATTAATGAATATTTTGCCAATGCACTAGATTGACTTTAATTTAAATAATATGTAACAATAAACTTAACTGTATTGAAATTTATGACATGTCTGTAATGTTTTTGTAATTAGTAAATATCAATTAACAATATATTTGCATGTATACTTGTATACTTATAGCAAATAAAACTATTTGACTTTGACTTTGACTTTGACTTTATTTTCCAATAAAATGTAATAAATAGAATAATACAAAAAATACATTTCATTTTACATCATAATGATAGAATTAATTTAAGTAATTGTAAAAGTACACTGTTTTTTGTTAATAAAAACTGTATTTTTCTTTATTACTTGTCTTTTTATTTTTAGTTTACCCAACCTTTTCGGTTAAGGTTTAGCCTTACACAATTACGACTCTTCATCTGTTTGGGAGCGTCGACTATTCCGTGACCTATGACCATTGGTCAGTGTACTGTGCAACAACAGGATCGACAAATCGCATGAAAAATCCTATGCATAAAAGCGGTGGTAGGGCGCGTCATTTTAAATAAGACAAGCTATACAATCTGGGGTGGTTTATTTGATTAAATGTTTTGTTTTAAATTGTTTTTTGTGCATACCTGACTGTGTGTAATAGCTAAATTATTAAGTCTTTAAATATAAATATTTTTTGGTAGTATTGTGTTTATATAAAGTAAACAACACATTCCTTCCAGAAAATTACTCAGCAGTGCTATGTAAGAGGACGTCTAAATGTTTCGTAGCTCGTATATCGTAAAAGGGACCTGGACTTATTGCATCGTTCAACACTAGCCTTACGCTCTGACTACGAGTACGCGCGCCAACGACGCGGTAAGCGATTTCGTAATACATTGCGTGTCTCTTCAGTTCTTCCCAACGCGGTCAGTTCTTCTGCAGTGCAGTGAACAGTGAAATCGCTCGGCGCGCCGCTGGTCGCGTTCCCTCGTGGTCGCGGCCGGGAGGTTACTGCGACCATGTGCGGTGAAAATGCTTTGTCTACCGGCCAGAGCTATTGCGGTCGTATTATACGTTTCGGGTCATATAGAAGCGGTGTGTTCGACTTTGTGACCGAGTTCTGTTCGTCGGCTAAGTTATTTGTAGTTTTGTCGATAAACTGTCATGTTTACTATTTGCTGAGAGTAGAGGTACGGTAGTATAGGGGAGAGAGAGGGTAAAGGAGTCGCGGTACTTTGATCAAGGATTATTACTTTAATCGACGTAATTATTATACTATGGCATATTAGTATTTTAGATATGGTTATAATGGCTTGCCGTGGCATCATTCCGAGTCATTTGTCGTACCGAGTTTTACCTAATATATTTTTTTTTCTGTTTTTTTTTTATTTTTATTTTTTACTATATATGTGCATGCAAGACTTTATTTAAAATACCTACTATCGTAAAAATAAAAAAAAACTAGCTGCTTACCTAAAATTGAAAAAAAAAAACAAAGTTAAAACATTCGCAGAGGGAATTCTAAAATGAAAATATCGTCATTCCTACATTTTTGTCGAAGTCCTTACTCGTGTGCGATATGGCCATTAGTGATGCCATACGTCTATGCTTATGGATATGTATTACAATACCGAAGTACGAAAGACCGAATGTATTAAAACATCGAATGGGTCAAAAGACCGACACGATTTTTTTCTGAAACCGTTAACTTTTTAAGATTGTTATAAAACAAACCTAACCTAACCTAATGGGTTCTGTATGATGCCGTTTTAATAAATTCTGAAAAGTTTACGGTTTCTGAAAAAAATCGTGTCGGTCTTTTGATCCATTCGATGTTTTAATACATTCGGTCTTTCGTACTTCGGTATTGTAATACATACCCATGCTTATTGCTCAGTTGTTATTTAAAGTTAATAGTTTGAAATTTCATTTATTTAGATTAGACGGTGTAAGAAATATCGTATGAGTTGCGGTACGAGTCAAAATATCTTTATTAACTTCAAGCTATAACCAACTCTCATGAAAGTCGAATAATTTACTATGTACCGGTTAAGAAAAACCCTGTTGAGAAAAATCCAGCAAAACTCAACAAGGTTTTTTTTTCAAAACACGTCTACTATAATGTTATTTAGTTAAATGCATCTAAAGTATTTAACACAACTACATTTTTTAAAACAAAACCACTCAGTTGCTTTTTTGCTTTTGCTGACATTTATTGACAAGTGACTGCAAACAATATCATTATTGTCTTAAGGAATAAATTTAATAAATTGGCAACCATAGCATAGTTGCCAAAAGCAAAAGCTATTTGTGACTAGAGATAGTCAATGCGGACCTTAACTTTTAAGAAACATCGGTGTCCATAATATAATCATTATTCTTATAATACGCCTTGGATATTAGCGTCTTCCAGATGATCGATCACCTTATCAATTCAGCCACGCGACCTGCGATGTAACGAAATAGCACGATATCTCACATCGTCTAAATAAAGCTTAAATGAAAGTTATACCTACTTCTGCTCCTGTAGAGTTGCTTAGGTCAAGGTCGCCCGCCTGTATTGTCTCTGCGTGGTGACATTTGACACCGTTCTCAATGCCTACTGGTTTGAATATTGCAAGGCGTATCGTCCCTCGCGCCTAGTTGTCTTGCACATCACGTAGGTATACCTGTCGAACACAGGTTCGCAAACTAGGTGGAGTTAGTATTTTTACAAATAAAAATAATAGTACTTGTTAACGTAGGTATATTTTGGCTGCTGTTCTGCTTTCTTAGGTCTTACAGTGAAACTCTAATGTAGAACTCAATTTTAACGCGTAATGTAATTTAAAACTTAAATTATTTACTAACTCAAATGGAAGTTAAAGAAGTACATAAGTAGAAGAAATACTTATCTCTATATACCTCTGCCAAACTGTATAGCAGTTTGTTGGCAGAAAGTGTAGATCTCTCTCATTTACTATTTCTTATTCCATTTATTATTATAGAAACCACTGTAGCTACAGATGCTTAATTTTATGTTTTAGTTATTCAAAGTTAAATAAATACATATTTCTGACCTTGATTGTTTTCCAAAATCAAATGCTAGAGGGGTGGAATAGCAGATGGAATGTTGGCGCAGAAGTTTCTGAAATAAGAAGGAAAGTGGTCAATTTTCTTTTTTTCGACGAAGTTATGAGCAAAAGCTGGTTAAAATATAAAAAAAGTACCTAATACCGCAGCGTATACAAACGTTTGATTTCAATGACATTAAAATCGTCATGATAGTAACCAACAGCACTATCGTCGGATAATTAATTATAATCTCTTTTGTTCGTCCAAATATTAAATTTCGTAACATCCCATTGTCGTATTTTAGCGTACATAAAGCTTTAATCGAAACAATTGTCGTCAGTCTTTTGTTTTTGTATCCGAATTGTTAATTTCGAATTTGCTTGCGTATGCGATATTCCGATTGTTTTTTATAATTCTATCGTCATCAAAACCGTTTGGTCTTGCTACCATTTGTCATGTATGTATTTTTATGTTTTAAACACGGCATTCGATTTAGTCGACGTTACTCTAAGTAAGCCTGTTTCAACGTTGTTGCCTATATGGGTATTATCACTCACTTTTGAAATATATGAACGTTTTTTTCAGCGAATATTTAAATTAACAGAGTTATGTAATTTATAATCCGCATCAATCCGTAATGCGAGCTCACCATACACCTAAGCCGAGCTATGGCAAACAAATGTTTTCTCAAGACTGCCATTTTCAATTTACTTTGCGAATCTTTTGTCGCTAAGCGCCATCTATGCGCTGGTCTATATGATATTATATTAGATACCCATTTTTATAGCAAAGAGCAATGTACACCTACTCACTAAAAAGGAGAAATGGCGCTGTTTTCAATAATAGATCACTGTTAAACTTCGGAATTTTTTAAGTGCTATTTATTGTATTTAGTTTTACGATTTTCCCGTTACTGGCTAAAAAAAATACAGAAATCATGAAGTGAACAATTCCGAAGTTCGATAGCGAATTACCTAAGTCTTGAAACTATTTAAATGTCATCCCAGTTTACGATTATTTTCACTTAAGACTAACTTTCGTAATAAAATCCAGACAGCATTTTAGTGGAACCTGCTGGATAGAACTTAAGTATTCAGTCAAAACTCTTTTTTAAGAAACTTAAATGAGAAAACTGGAAATGTTTTTGATTCCTTTTTTGAACCTGCTAATGGCATCTCTAACGCGCACGCCAGAAACGATGCAGTGCAATCCTTACATCAACTTCACATCCGTAGATAAACTAGGTTTTTACTGAATAAGTAGATACAGACCTACATTCTTTCCATGCCCCCATTCTTTTTTCAATTTGACATTTCAAACTTGTGCAAGTACTAAGTTAGGATCTTTTAACTTTATCCTCGTAAGTCCCAGCGTACATTATAATGTACAAATCAATTTTAAGGATAAATGCCCAAGGTACAAGGTAAATATGTGGAAACAAATTCCAAAATCACAAAACCGGAAATTCTTGGCTGGGCCTGAAGTGCTGTCAGTTATAAAAAGTTCGGTCTTACGAGGTTAAGTCTATGCTTGTGGTATTGTAATTCGTATACGTACCTATACCCGAGTGATGTACAACTTTACTTATCATTAATCAAGCCTTGCCTATTTAATCCTGTACATCCTATGCTCGATTCCGCTACGTAACTAACGTCATCGTGAGTTCTATCTCGCATCGCATGACCTTTGCAAGTTCCGTGTTTCCCTTCGGATGTTGCTTGGCTTGATTCACGCTCTCTTGTTCGTGTGCCTTGGCCTAAAGTTGGCGCTTTGTGTGGCCATACATTTTATCAAACATTTCTGATGTTCTTTTGTTTTTTACGGAAAGGGTAAGCGCACCTTTTAGTAGAAAACAAAAGAAAGAGGGTAGAGCAAGCTCTCCAGCGCGAGCTTTCTTCGATGACATTTAAAAGTAAAGAATTCTTGTCCCTTAATTTTACACCATGAGAGTAACAAGAAGCGGTCAAGCTAGCAATAACCGCCAGGCACAGAAAGATTGCGAAATTATTAGATCAAGATTAATAAGGCGGTTTCAAAGTGTTTAGCCGGATAAACTTATTACGCGAACAAAGAACAATTTTGAACTTCTTGTCTATTCTTTCTTTCAGACTATACGTGCCGAGCTACATTGTATTATTTTTGATGCGCGGAACTTTTTCCTCAACTCCTAAGCAAGCTGTTGTTCTTCCAAGGTTCTGTAAATCAGTCTTACTTCGTGACCCACATTCGGTGAAACTTATAGACGTTAAACACAGGCCTCCGATAGTCACTTGTTTTTGACCTTCGATCCGCTATTTGGTAGCCAGCCAAGTCTTGCACTGGTTTATCTGAAATCTCGGAAAACGATCGGAATATCCTAAAAAATCACGACACTGGCAGTTTTGAAAAGGCGATCAGCATGAATTCTAATTTCGATTGCATCAAACATAAACAATAGTGAAAGTCGAAACGGAAACTTTTTAATTAATTCCATTTTCAAATTGCAAATTTCTGGCCGTATTCGTGACATTAAGCTGGGGACATAATCGCGGAGACGGGTCTAGCGAAAGCATCGCCACTTTCACCGCAACCTGCAACCTTTGACTTGGAAGGGGGAGGCGGGGGGGTTGCCAGTGAATCATTGCTAACGGTCAATGCTATATGTGAATGTGTGAACGCAACCTATTATAATAGAATGGCGCGCTGATGAGAATTGTGTTTAACTCGTCATTAATTATTTTATTGTCAAACGCTACATTTAATTTGAGGTCTTGAAGTATTGTTGCGGTATTTCACATGGTTATAATACAATTTTGCAATAAAGAAGCGGTTTGTTCACGCGGTCTACCGGCATTAATGTACTGTTAACTCATTGCTTGAATGACAAAGCTTTAACAAAAATTAAGCTTTTTAATAGACAAGCCAAGTTCGACAGTTGACACAAATCATCGTGAGTAGGCACTATTAATTTTCGTAGTCAACCTTGACACAGTTGTTGTGGTATATCCCTTATGGTACGCCATGAAAAAAAAATTATCCTTGGTGGTGTTGGAATGTTATTGCAATCAGCCTTCAAGAAAAGTGTCTATCTCTATCGAAAAAATCAGTAACGTATCAAAAATATTTTTATACTAAATACAAACTGAAACATGGATACACTGAAAAAACCCAGAAAAAGAGACCAGCGCTGGGAATCGAACCCAGGTCCTCAGCATTCCGTGCTGCGTGCTAACATATGAGTCCTTGATACTTGAAATAAAGTATTTTCACGTACTCATAGTGAGTCTCACGGTAGTCTTATGATCAAAATTTTCACGTACTAGTCAATATGAAAATCAGCCTTTTTTTTTAATTCTGACGTGGTAACTGACACAAAAATGGTAAAGCACTAACTTGGTCGACTATACAATAAAAAGGTTTTACATACATACTAACTGACGACGTCCCTTTAGACTAGTTTCAAGTAGTTCCCGAAGTATTTCAAAGTCGCATACGGGAGCAGAAGTCGTCGAACTCATATTAATTATGTAACGAGTCTAATGAGGCCGCACTACGGGCTCAAAGCTATGATTGGAGTGGTCTGGGCTGACACGATTGCTGGATACCGTACCGTTACCCCGTAATTATTCTGTCCGGGGAGCGTCCATGTATCTTTGAAGTCCCTGAGGTTTATCAATCACTAAAAATAAAAAGAGGTCCATGAAATTTCAAATTATTAATCATCATCATCATATAAGTTAAAAGACGTCCACTGCTGGCCAAAGGTCTCCCCCAAGGAGTGACAAAATGATCTCAACAACAATCAACAAATACCTCTTTAACAACTTTCAACCAACAAAACAACAACTTCAACACTCTCTGACAAGCAGCGGAGTAACAAACAACGCTTGCCAACCGAGGCTCTGAGCAAATCACGCAACTGGCACGTCCAAGCGCCCACATAACACATAAACGCTCTTACTGCACAGCAATTTGTACCACCTCCGGTTTAAAAAAAGGGGGCTGTGTAGCGACAGCTAGCGCCATCTAGTCATCACAAAGGGAAACTGCTTCATCCTGCATCGAAGTTTTTTAACTTACGAGTCTACAATTTCCAACTGTCTTTCTTGAAACTTCGGTCCCAGGAATAAAATCTGCTTGGACAGAGATCTCTCTATTGTGGGCCATCCCACGAATGCATTATTATAACAGACAAAGTCGTTTCAATTCCAATCTTCACGCGATCGCATTGAGTCTAGAATAAAGTAGCAAGTTTGTTTCATCATCATCCCAGCCTATATTCGTCCCACTGCAGAGCACAAGTCTCCTGTCAGAATGAAAGGGCTTGGGCCGTAGTTCCCACGCAGGCCTAGTGCGGATTGGGAACTTCACATACACTAATAAATTCTTTGCAGGTGTGTGCAGGTTTCTTCATGATGTTTTTCTTCACCGTAAAGCTCATGGTAATTTTTAAATTTATATATACCCACATAAATTCCGAAAAACTCAGAGGTGCGAGCCCGGACTCGAACCCGCGACGCTCTGCTTGAGAGACCATAGGCACCCATAGGTCAAACCATTAGGACACCACGGCTACTACTCGGTTGTAACCACTCTATATTATGTCATTTTGCGAAGAATAGGTATTTTACCTCGCCTAATTCCGATCACTGAACATAAGCTACTTTTTACACCGGGAAAGAGCTAAGTTCCAGACGCAGACAACGTTGCAGACCTTAGCTAGCTAGTTGATCCTAAGCCTTTTTTGTTCGCTTAACTAAAATCCGAAGTCAATGAAACCATACTCTACCAACCCCAAATTCTATGATACTTAGTTACGCAATGTAGGTAAGAATAAGCCTTGTGCGACCTAAGCTAAACATGTCAACAATAGGGCTTCGCTATATAATGTCAGCAGAAACATTATATATATAAAAAAATGGCTATGTTTGAGGCGTTATTTTCGCATTAATACGCAATTAATGACAGCAGTAATTAGAGACAGCATGCATTTATTGCATGCATTACCATATTTGCAAGTCAGGTTTCCAAGTTCTATGTGCAAAACTGTGATGTTGCGTATCGACATGGTTTGGTGCTGGTTATTAAAATGATTCCGCTTTTTGTTCAATCGTGGCAACGATAACAATTGAAATCTTTTTCATCATCATCATCATTTCAGCCGTAAGATGTCCACAGCTGGATTTAGGCCTCCCTCATTGACGCCCAATCATAACGGTTGGAAGAGACTTGCATCCACCCTAAAACTGCGGCCTTCACCATATTGTCCGTCCATCTCGTTGGTGGATCCCACGCTACACTTGCCAATCAGTATTGAAATCTTTTTCAGTTCTAGGAAATTTTATTCGACTTTCAATTTTTATTTCCTAGTTGTATAGGTTAGTTGTAAATAACTATACAATAAATATTTGATCAGATTATTTTTTTGCATTAAAACGTGCGTTTTATTTTTATTTTATTACCAAGTTTAAAATTGTTGAGGAACTAATTGTAGTCTTGAATGTAGTTTTACAGAAAAGTTTGACATTTTCAGATGCTATTACTACATAGTTTATCCATTCTCATGCACTGAGTAGGTACGCCATTTCTAATGTGTTTTCACTCAACGAATAACCAATGATCTACTCTTACAACTGTTTAACAGGAATTCAATTAACAACTTCGAGTGCTCACATTAGTTCACTGATAATATTGAAATACAGATGTTACCAGCAAACAAAAACAATTATCATGACAATAACAACAACCAAAACACGCGACAAAGGGAAACGTTTTGCGTTCGTTTAAACAAAAAGTGTATTTTTCGAAAGTGGCACGAGACGGCTAAAATAAAGACTAATGTCGTGTTGCAAAAACCGGTAAATTATTCCATCACCAACTTGTTGTCGAGTGTTTTACATAATAGACATATTTTAAAGCGGAATATAATAATTACAGTTTTTATTCAGATAAGAAGATCTTGCCGGAACTTGCCTACGTTTAAGTTGCCGCCATGTTTCTAAAAAAGTTTCCTAAAACGCTGGTAGTACAAAAATAGACATGTAGGTAATGTTTTGATTCCGACTTTAATTCTAAAGAAACAACTCAACTGTTAGAATCTCAAACCTGCAAAGACTTGAGAGTTCGAACTGGTTAATTCATAGTCGAACACAACCACAGTGTACATAATTGGCCATTTTATGGTAGTTGTATTGAGTAATTACGAAGTTGGGTGCTGGGAGGGCTGGCCCTTTTTTAAAGGATATTTTTTTAACATACCATATTTTTATGAAAAGGCACAACAACATTATTTCTATTCACTAGTACGAAGATTGAAGAAGTCTAATTCCGTTTGAACACAGTCGATAGTATCTTTGGTATCGAAGGGACTTTTTTGTCAAAGACTTCACGTAGAAGCTGATTCGTGAGCTCTCTTTGAGAACTTTTCATTGATAAGGATTTATATTTAAAGAAATGAGATTTCGCTGTCGATACCGTTTCTTTCGGCGAAGTTTTCCTTTTGATTCTAGCAAATTGTGTTGATTTCTTTGAAACATTTGAAAAGTTGGATCTCTTTTTAAATGTCATCCATTATTAGAAACTTACTTCTAAATTTTTAAATATTCAATCGCTCTCCTAAATGAAAATATTATTGTTTATTTGATTTTAGTTGTAATGAAATTCGTAAGAGGACGATCGTAATATAATATATACGGATATACATATATATTGTGTATATATATATATTGTATATATATATATATTGTGTATATCCGTATATATTAATGTATATGTAGTTTTTATGTATTAGTCTATTGTATTCATTATATATTATATAAGTGTGTACTTGTGTGTATTCTTTGTATGTATGGGTATTGTTTATGTTTTGTTAGTTTGGGTTTATTTTTGATTTCGGCTCTTTTTTTTTTTACTCTGCATTGTATGCCTACTCTTGTCTCTGATGTCCTGTCAATCGTTCTAAGGTTAACTGGAAGAGATCCCTTTAAAGGATAAGTTCGCCTTTGTACATTTGTCTCTCTTGTTAACTGGAAAAAGTTTTACATACATACATACAATTGGGCTGTTTGCGGACTGTATTCCACGTAAAACATTATTTTGAAAAAGCCATATTCTGGTCTGATACTTCAGACTGTAGTGTTTTTTTTTCAGTACCTACTACGTGAAATGATTCATGGTGGTTTTTACCAAGTACAGAACGGAGAAGTTGTGTGCATTTATGGTACAATATTAGTTAAGAGTGGGAATACCGTAGGTTTAAATCATAATAAAAATCGATTTTTGCATAGCACTCCTTTTAAACACCTATTATCATCATTCATCATTCAGCCGAAAGACGTCCACTGCTTAACATAGGCCTCCCCCAAGGCTCGCCAAACAGATCGGCCCTTCGCCATCCGCATCCAATGCGTTCCCGCTAAATCCACCAGGTCGTCGTTCCATTTTGTTGGAGGCCTACCTACACAGCGTTTTCCGGTCCGCGGACGCCACTCGAGAACCTTTCGGGCCCATCGGCCGTCAGTTCTACGGGCGATGTGCCCTGCCCACTGCCACTTAAGTCTGGCGATTCTTCGAGCTATGTCCGTGACTTTAGTTCCTGCGCGGATCTCATCATTTCTAATGCGACCCCGCAGAAAAACTCCAAGCATAGCCCTCTCCATCGCCCTCTGAGTGACTTTGAGCTTTCTTATAAGGCCCATCGTTAGCAGCCACGTCTCAGTGCCATAAGTCATCACTGACAACACACACTGGTCAAAGACTTTTGACTTGAGACACTGCGGTAAACAGGATGACAAGATATTGCGGAGCTTCCCGAACGCTGCTCAGTCGAGTCTAATTCGTCGATTGATTGATTGGATTAAAGACCTGTATTAGTTTTTTCACTTCTCATGCTCTTAAAATGTTACTTTAGTCTCTGCATATCGGGACTAAAGCTCTTTTTTGATCTCTAGGGATTAAAGTAAATTTTTTTTAATTTTCTTTGGAAACCCCTAAACTGCCAATCACGGTGTTTATGAATGGAGGAAAATCGCCATTTTCAGTGACTGGGTATAGACAATTTTAAAGCTTTCCACAAACCGAAGCGCGCTGCGGACGCTCCGCAGCGCTCCGTAACGCCTTGCGCTTCGGTCTGTGGAAGCCTTTAGGGCGAGAAAATAACCTCAAAATGACAACTGTATAAAATATATTTAAAAAATAATAATTTCGTGAAACACGATGAATAATTACGAATATTAATCTATTTAATTATATTAAAGATGAATTCATTTTATTCTGCATGTAAAGAAAGATTTCCTTTAGCTTAGGTGTTTTTAATTTGTTTTTTTTTTTTAAAAGCGCTGTCGGCAAAGCAGTTCCCTGCTCTGTCGATAAAATAGCAATCCGCACTGTCGGCAAAGCAGTGCTGGAGTGTACGGGAGATAGAGCAGTTACGTTTGAAAGATAATATGGCGTGACTTCAAAATGATGCGATGTCAGTTGCATTTAATAGTAAATAGAAAGTATAATTAATAATAAGATATAATTTATCAAAGAATTGGCATATAGAAAATAAACTTAAAATGTCGTTTCTTTATTCACAGATAAGATAAGTGCTTCAGTTAACAATATATTTTGTGTGTGAACTTAGTTAGTTCAATTAGTTTAATTTATTTGCCGATTCTAATGAATGAACAATTATCATTCTTATATATGCATAGTCCAATTATTTTTAACATAGTTATTAAGTTTGAATCTCTTTGCTAATTATGCAAGCATTTAAAGCGTCATTTTATATAAAAATATAAAAGAAAAGAAAAGACCGCGGAATTTTTTTTTGCTATTTGAATTTTGAACAGATGTCCATTGCTCGTATTGAGCATACATTGTAAAAAAGTAATTTTGTACGTCGTTTTTTTCCTCGCATTCAAAGTGAAAAGTAGAGTGTTTAAAGCAAGACTAAACTACCATAATGACAACTCGAATTATAGCCACCCTCGCTCTCGCTCGGGTGGCTAAATATCTCGTGTCATTATGGCTTGTTTTAGTCCCTTGTTAAACAATCTACTATTAACCCTTTTTGTGGTAGTGATTTTTTTCTAATAAAAATTGCATATTTTGACGAGTTGAAATCTGTCGAAATTTCACCATGTCCATCAATATAATTGAGAAGGTACAACAAAGAGGAACAATAGCGCAACGAACATCGTTGATCAAATAAGCGGTGCTGCAGGCAACTGATATCGGTTCTATTGTATCGTGTACTTGTAATTTGATTGCAGCCGGCCAGACCGCGGCTGACAAATGTGATAGAGGCGTCTTGTCATAGATAAGATAACGGTTTCATTATCATCATCATCCCAGCCCATACACGTCCCACTGCAGGGCACAGGCCTCCTCTTAGAACGAGAGGGCCCGGGCCGCAGTTCCCACGCTGGTCAAGTGCGGATTGGGAACTTCACACACACCATTTCGCATGTGTATGCAGGTTTCCTCACAATGATTTCCTTGACCGTAAAGCTCATGATAAATTTCAAATGTAATTTCGCCGAAGCCGGGATTTGAACCCACTACCCTCTGTTTGAGAGTCCATAGGTCAAACCGCTAGGCCACCACGGCAGATAAAGTTTTAAAAATATAAAAAAAATTGTTTTAAGCTTTCGTTATTATTACACCCCAGACTTATCACAACTTATTGCTAAATTTTACCTCGACGGTCCAACCATATTGCGACTGCCATGGTCACGAGTATTCTACCACGGTCTAAGTAATTTTAGCAATGAATTATCGCAATAATTCACGGACAAGTGAAATATTAAACAAGTACGAAAAAATTCCTTTTTTTTCATAAATTTATTATAATGAAATATACCTATTATGTTTTCGAAATCTCAATATGTACAATTCCAAAATCCAGATTTTTTTACGTTTATTTATTTTGTGATATCCTTTATAATAAAACAAAATTGCGTACGTCTGGTATGGAGCAAATCATAAAACGAATAAATAACGCCAGACATGTACTTAAGTAGTACAATGCATTTATCACTGTTGGTTTTTCCATATTTGTTGCATATTCAGACTAAGTAAATAATTTATTCACATTCATATATTCATTAATTTCTTAAAGTAGGGCTAAAGTTGGAGTTCATTTGCATGTGAGTAACGAAAGCAGTAGGTTTTTAATCGACTTCAATAAATGAGGAGGTTTTCCACCAGGTTTTTATGAGTCCCCACTAAGCATAATGAAATGAAATGAAATATTTTATTGATGCAGAAACAGTAACATAAATACATTGTCAGCGGGCCCCAAACTAGGCATTACCTGTATCTTGGGCGCCCTGAAGAGTTATAAGTGAGAGTAAAGTGGTATATATTTATATCCTACCATTTTCATTTTCAATTCAACAGTCAATTTTGGCCTGCTGCACCATTTGCTGTGACACGTTTGTGGCCCATACGAAAAAAATCGTGCGTGCAGCTCCTCCGCGCGGAGGAAGTTAAACTTCGTAATGTGGAAATGAAAAAGGCACTTTTACATCAATATGAACCTTATTGCAATAACTTAAAGAACTAAATTTACTTATGCATCTATGTGTTTAAATTACTCACTAGATGGCGCTTTTATCAAGTCTCATACAAATTTGCCAGACAGTATAAGTTCTGCATCGCATTGTCGAAGTTTTAAACATCCGTTAGTATATATACAATGCGAGATTACTTGCTTCGGCAGTACATATACTAATGCTTTCATACCCCCTCCATGGTAGCGTTAAACGTTTAACGCGATCTTGTTGGAAGTCGCATTAGAAGTTTCACTTCAAAAAAAGATTGAATATGGCTGCTCTAACCTATTTCTATATCTACTGTCCGAGACCCCCACAGTAGCCGCGCCGCCGGTCATTCGATCTCCGGTCAGTGGATACCCGCTTTCGTTGTGTACACAGCCTTATGACGTGGACGCCTACCGGTTGTGTTTTCGTTAGCCGTCCATGAAAGGACCAGATGTATCAATCTGAGAAAGTGATATGAGTAATTCATTGGATGGAATGAATGGATGGATGGTAAATGAACTGATGAATAAGATTGTGATTATTATACGTTTGGAATCTATTTCATCATAAGATAGGTATTTTTAGGATTTAATAGAGTATTTTGTTCCGTATCAATGCGAATAATACTAAGTTTTATAATAATAATCACAATAATCAGATATGTACTTGTACATGTAACTTATAGTATTTTCTATTTGAGATTTTTAGCTATAGAGGAGCAGAACTTCCTGGCAAAGGTTAGCATACCTGCTAGGAAGTTCCAATCAATGTCGTCATGTAGACCTAGGTTTAAGTAAAAATTTTCATCATCATCATCATTTCAGTCGACTGCTACACATAGGCCTCTTCCAAGGCTCGCCAAACAGACTGACTTTAATGCGTGGATAAAATATTGTGTTAGCGGCATTTATTCTCATAGGAATGTAATAATATGCGCGAGCTGCTTCATCAGATTTGAGAATGTACCATCGACAAAAAGGTCGCCTTGACACCTTAAGTGGCTAGACATCTATCTATACATATTATAATAAATCTGTAACAAGTCGGTGTCTGTACATTGAAGATATTTGAGAAAAACTGTCACTAGGGCTATTTACTAGCGCAATAGAACCCAAAACAATGTTTTTTAGAATTATTGTCTGTTTATCTGTTTGTCTGTTTGTCTGTGCGTTTGTGCGCGCTAATCTCAGAAACGGCTTAACCTAGAAGGATGTGGTTTTCACTGATATGTTGGTATTTTCTTGGATTAACATTTAGTGTTTGTTTCATTTGAATTTGTTCACAAATAAGAAAGATACGTCTATTTTAAGAATTTATAGAACAGTTTTTAGAAGTAGTGACTTGGGAGTAGGTACGGTGGTGAATGTGAACGCGGGTGTGCGGGGGGGGGGGGGGGTTCGGTGGGGGGTCGGTGAGGGGGGAGGGGGGGTTGCGGGGGGGGGGGTACGGGTAATTTTTTTTATATCGAGGAACTAAGGAGAGCCATAATTGATGAAAAAGCAAATTGATAAAAAAATAAGCTACCCAAATTACTAATTCCACGCGGACGGAGTCGCGGGCAAAAGCTAGTCCATAATAAATAAATAAATAAATAAATAAATACCCATCCATACCAATGAACTTCAACGGCAGCAAGCAAATTTGTTTTGAAACTGGGCAGGCCTCGCTTTTGTCAACTGTACGTCTATCTTATTTGCCAGTCCACCAATCAAATCGGCAGTTTCGTGTTCCGCACGGAGTTTTATACCATTATCGTAAAAGTTAACGATTTATTCGGTCCAAGTTTTATTATTGCATTTAAATTATGGCACACTGCCATATGGGTGGTTTTAGCGAAACCCATGTTTTTTAGACTCTTTAAAGTGGTTTGCTAAAGTCATCTTCTATTGGATCAAAGTATCCCAAGCTTTCTCTTATGGCTCTTCGTTACTGGAGGTCTATCGTTAGCTCTTCAAAGCTGGCTATTCCTGTCAATTCGCTGATGTTACGAAGCCAGGACTAATTTCTTACTGATTACCCCAAGGTTAAGGTACTTACATAGACGACCAGATGGCTAAGTGATTGGAGAATCTGACTACGAAGCTGAGTTCCCGGGTTCGATTCCCGTGTCGGGACAGATATTTGTATGAAAAATACGAATATTTGCTCTCGGGTCTTGGGTGTTTGATAATGTTCAGTATTTAAGTATGTATCTGTCTTAGGGTGTTTCACTTTTGTAGGTGAAAAAAATTTTTGTGATATTTTTTCTGACTTTGCTCAGATTCCGGTTCTAGCTTATGTTAATAGAATATTTTCCAAATTTCAAGTGGATTGGACCATGTTTAGAGGTTGCACAGAATGAACAGCTCTAAATAAGAATCGAAAACAAGAAGTAATTACTTTTATTTAAAGGTAGCACAATATGGTAGCCACACATCGTTTTTAAGTGAAATAAAATTAAATTAAGCATAAAATAGAACATTAACTACTCAATAAATAATTTACTACTTAGACTACACAAGTTACAACCTCATCTTTAGTTCGCTTGACCACGCATTTTCTGTTGCATGCTTGTTTCTGCTATTCGTCTCTGATCGAATCATTAAATAAAGAATAGTTACTCTGTCTTCTAGAATCTTACAGGATGCGATTGATGGCAACAATTTACAGTTTCAATGTTAGAGTAAAGGTTAATGATGCTTAAATTTTTTGAGCCATTTCGCTTCTTTTGGTCACCCGAGTTCGATGAATAGTAGACGGCGATATAGAAACATCTGAGACATCGTGACCAAGGCTTTTAACAACTGTAATAACCGAAGTACTAGCTTGCCGAGTGGAGAGTTGTTCGCGGTCCTATGCAGCTATGAGTGTCCAATCGAGAGATTTTAGTTTACTTATAAATAGGACGTGACATTTTTGCTAGTGGTACAGAGAATAGAATTATTTTCATCGTCTTCATGACTTGATGACTACTTAATGAAGAGCATTCTTAGTCCAAGGTCACTGTCATGTTGATTTCTTTAATCGATTTTAATGCTACATTTTATAAGCATCCACTTTGTCTTGTCTCTTACGCTTTCGGATAATTTCTAAGGAAAACGTTAACAAATTATAGTAAGTGTTCCTTATAAAGTTATTAAACGTTAGCTCAAACGGTTACTGTCTTGATATATATATTAGCCTTCTTCCACACTTCTTGCAGTTTAATACTTATCTACTTAGTGGCGTCCGAAAGAGTTTTTTTTTCTTTGTGATGGTGTAAAATAAACCAACAGCACTTGTTCCTTGGAAGGAAGTCCAGCTCCTAACAAAATATCACAAGGAAACTTATTATTTACGTTAAAATATGCTTCAACCTTTTAAACGACACACTTAAATCACTTATAACCCTCCACTTCAGATAAAAAACTTGAAAATTTTGCTATCCTGTAATACACCGATATCCATTACTTGACATACAAGTCATCAAACTGTGCAACCTTTAGATGATAATCGATTTTACTGATTTTTGGCGTATGAACTTTACATATGAGTGGAAACAAGAATTCGAGCAAAGTCAAAGAAAAATCAAAAATTTTGAAAAATGAAACACCCTAATCTGTCTATATAAGACAAGTAATGTTTATCCGTTGCCTAGTACCCATAACACAACCTTTGCTTAGCTTACTTTTTGGGACTAGGTCAATTGGTGTGAATTGTCCCGTGGTATTTATTTATTTACAGTATTTTTATACAATCTTATCTCAATCGAAGTGGCAGTTTATTTAATTAAAAACTATATATTTTTTAAATAATTTCTGCTAATTATCCTTCATTCTCTGAGGAGATGAATCCTCTCTCGAATTAGTAATGAAACTCTCACCTTTCACACCGAAATAATTCTATAGCATAATTGATTTCATATTTCTATAAATTTGGACAGTTACCCTTCCACCGACAGAGTAATCGTCCTAATCGTAAAATTTCCAATGTTTCTCGTGGAAATTCGTCTGTTATTAATTTCCCCTTGCCTACCTCCAGTAGAAATCTAATTAACTTTCAATCTGAGGTATTTCCACTGGAGTTTGTTTTGAGAAGTAGAGTCTGTATGCGTAATTGGAATTCGAAACGTATTGACTTATGTTTGTATGCTGGAAGCTACAATTAGGCAAAACGTTAATTAATCAGCAATAAGAGAATGATATCAACCTATAACTGTATTTTAGAGTACGGCCGCCATAATAAATATCTGAACGTTCAAGCTGGTCAGAAATATTTGAACACGGGCGTATTGTCAATAGCGTACGTGCGTTTTCAGATATTTTTGAGCACCTTGACGGGTCCGATATTTAAGATGACTGAATCTAACGAACTTGACTCAAACAAGCCTGAATTGGCTACTTTCCTAACTAGTCAGTCTTTTAGATTATCAAAAAATGTTGGACACGTATTTTTTATTTTGTCAATTAACCAAAAAATTACGAAGATATGGCGCGTTGAAGTTTCGCGTGACGTCACTTGTTCCTACACTTTGTATGAGCGTTTTAGGAACAAGTGACGTCACGCGGAACTTCATCGCGCCATATCTTCGTCATTTTTTGTTTAATTGTCAAATGAAAAATTACGTGTCTAATATTTTTTGATAATGTAAAATACGGACTAATAAGAATTATTATTTTTGTACCTAGGAAACATCCCTATTATGCATAATTTATCGAATCAGGCGTTACTTTGCGGAGGCTTTGTTTTGCGGATTAATATGGATTAATGAACTGAAACAATCACCTACTTTGCTCACCCGCGTCCTTCTTTTCCTTTTTCTTCTTTTGCAGGTCGCGGGTGAACAAAGTAAATTGTCTTAGTTCATTGAATTATGCATAATTACTTAAGTGAATTCTCGTTTTATCATTATTATTACTTAGCCTATAAAGGTCTAAAGCCTCAAAAGCCTAGACTTAGGCCTCTAAAGGTCGCGGCTGCGCAAAGTAATTGTTTCAGTTCAGTTCCTATACTTGTGTCTCCTACTTCTGGGCAAAAGCCTGCCCTCTTGACCTCCACATCTCCCTATCCCGAGTTACATATAATTTGGCCACTCCCTCAGTTCCGCGTCCAGGTCGTCTCACCATCCCCGCTTCAGCCTGCCTTACCGTTGTTGCCTGTCGAGCAGTACATCGTCGAGTGATACAGTGTCGTGTCGAGTAGTCGAGCGGCCCAGTCCCACGTACACATGGCAGTCGCTTTTCCAACAACAGCGATTTGAGTTGTGGAGCGCAATGTGATGTTCTGGGTTCGATCAATCCTTTTACCCCTAGTATGCTGCGCTCCATAGCTTGTTGGCATACCTTGAGCTTGGATTTCTGGTTCTCAGTCAAAGACCATAATTTGCGCGCCGTGAATCAAGAGAGGCAATACTTTTTTTAATGAATGTTTTTTTTTTGTTTCAGGTAGTAATTTCATCCATCACCTTTCAACGCAATAAAGAAGGTATGATTTTAAGAGCTATTCAAATTAAATCGCTCTGAGCTGAAAATAAAGAGCTTGAGGCACTTCAATGAACTCAGCATCAAATTAATAATGTAATGTTTACTAACAATGAAACCGTGGTAGTCAAATGGTTTGACCCATGCCCTCTCAAGCAGAAGGTCGTGGATTCGAGTCTTGGTTCGTACCTCTGAGTTTTTGGAATTTATGGGCGACATCACAATTGTAATTTTAACATGAGCTTTACAGAGAAGAGAAACAATGGTGTGTGTGAAGATCCCAATCTACACTGAGCTCATTCTGAGAGGAGGCCTGTGCCCTGCAGTGGGACATACATAGGCTGGGACGATGATGATGTTATTTATTTAAAACTTTCGCGATTCTTATACCCGGGTCTTACAATCAAGTGCGGGTATTTTGAAAAATTCGCGCGGCAAAATGAACAAAATAGCCTACACCTCAGTCTACTCGTGACCACGACCACTGCAATGTGGTCAGAACGTCGACGTAATTTTAGCAACAAATGGTCCAGATATAAGTCCCAGATGTAATAATAACTATGATGATGATGATGATATTGTTTTCTATGCAACTCAACAAGACATTAAAGAAAGTGTTGTAATCAAACTATCGACCATCCGATCTTTGCTTTTAGCAGCTCTAGATTTATTTTAAAACTAGATAGGACTGTCAGTGAAAGGCGTTATGTAAGTATTTGTATTACAGCTATAGTGACCGCGCGAGAGTCGGATGTGGAGATGTGCTTTTACGCATCGTTTCTTACGTCATTAGAGCCATAGCACACGCTGACTTTTTACAGTGATACAGTAGCGAAAGCCTTGGTAGCCCAATGGTTTGACCTAACGCCTTTTAAGCAGAGGGTCATGGGTCGTGGATACCTCTAACTTTTTCGGAAATTACGTGCGAATTTACATTAGAAATTGACCATGAGCTTTACGGTAGGAAAACATAGCGAACATACTCGTAGTGTGAAATTCCCAGTCCGCACTGGGCCTGTGGGATGATGATGATAATGATATTGATAGTAGCAAAACAGTATCGAAAAAATCGCTAGCCTTGGGCGTCACACGTTACACTAAGCCGCAATAGATACAGATCTTACTATTTAAGGACCTTAGAGGTGCGGTTCATGTGATACCACGTTTTTGACGACCCGAAATGAACGACAATAATGAACGACACGACGTGGCATGGGAAGGTCCTCAACAAGATGGACCAACGATCTGGTAAAGGTCGCAGGAAACACTTAAATACGGCCAGCGTAGGATCGATTATTTATTTATTTATTTATCGTATGGCTTACAAATTACGCTTAAATTATAACTTTTAATTTCGATTCGATATTATGGATATTATGGATCGATTATTATGGAACTCTTTGGGAGAAGCCTCTGCGGACATCGTTCAGCTGACATGATGATGATGATGGCACTAACATGAAGGTTTAAATTATCACGTCATATATTATTATCATTAATTACGGGTCAACAAATACAGCACGCTTATTGTCTAACGCTTCTGACGCTTGCCTTCGCAATCACTATCTCTTTCTGTCAAACGGTATAAGATGGTGACAGAAAGAGATGGTGAAAGCGAAGGCAAGCATCAGAAGCGTTAGACAATACGGCCTCAGGTCGTTATTTAACCGAACCCGATTTTAGGACACAGAACCACAATAATGTACTAAGACGCAAATCGGTTGGCAATCGGTTGCACAGTGATTCACGCGTCCAATGAAACTGTTCTCCCAAACATGCGATCAAACATAATACATACTAATATTTACTTAAAGTCCTAATTGTTGGTCGCGCGATTATACGATGCGACTACGTACGATAAAATGGCATAGCTGCATTACGCGAACGATAGCCAATTAGGACAACGCCTACTGCACCATTATGTTTTTAAGTAGGTATGGTGATTATCTTTCAAATTCCCTACATTTCACCTCATTTCTTTATCCCTCTCTTCTCATTAGGGTGTTTTCTACCAGATATGTGCAATGCTATGTTCCTATGGATGCATTTGATATCCACCAATCATATTCATTGGACCACGTAGCACTGGTGAAGACGGGTTCAACTAAGCTATTATGAAAAGATGCTTGCTCTGGATACGTGCTGTGGCTGCGTGCTCTAAGCTGGATCTTCCTTGAACGGGTATAAGCCTTAGAATTAGTGGAAACAATCACATAGTTTCGTAGCGTAGCTTTCATGTCCTCAGAGTAGAGCTAATGGAAAGGCCTTCATTATTGCGTTTACATTGATGTATATTTCAATTGTATCGCAAGTTTATCGTCCCTGTTACTCTCGTATTTACGAGTATTATCTGCTCATGTAACCCTCATACATAATATTACCACGCTACTATGCTGGTATGTCACACTAAGTTGATGTGTATACTGTACAGATTATGGTTACAGATTATGTCTTCCTGACTCTATTATCGAAATCATTAGTAAAATACTACCTATTAGCTTGGTTTACTGCTCGTTAGTTTGTCGTTTGTTTATTTATTTTTTAAGTGACCTGCGTTGTAAGTATATTTCAACTTTATTTAATATCAGCAACATCAATACACCGGATAACATTTTGTACGGTGTGTTTTTTCCTTACATCTTTTCGGTTTTAATGAGAATTCTTTTATATCGCTGCTTGTACTGCGGTTATTTTTTTCCTGTTTACTTTTGATCTTTTCATTTATGCTTCACTTTGAATGCTAAAATCTTATTGCATTTCGGCTTTGGTGTTCTTTAGCTTCTTGACATTTCCACGTATATGGACTAGTCATTTGCTTCTTTAGGCTGGTAACACTTATGCCTCCTCCTCCTTTTACTTATACTATGGGAGAAAATCCTGACTGCTATGGTGTGACAAACCGTTTGTCACATATAAGTGTCAACCAATGAACTATTCTTAAGTAACTAACTAAGCAGTGACATCTATTTAAAAATAAGAACATTAATTATTCACGTGTCGTGATTGTAACATAATTATTTAGTTTCGAAATTGGGCTTTTGACACTTACCCCCTGTTCCATCCATTGATCAAATTTATTTGACGGATAAATGTGATGCCGTCTCTATTTGTTTTATTCGAATAGACGCAGACGGCATCACATTTATCCGTCAGTTAAAATTAATCAATGGGTGGTGAAACAGCCCCTTAGCCTCCTATTTATATTGAAATATGTTTGGGGACAAAATAATTGACCAAGGCAGTGAAATACAGTCCATCCCGTTCTGCAATACATTAGTGTTTTGTCACTTTATCATCTACTGAAATAAGCGTTTCTGAGTTATGAAGCAAAACTGCAAGCCGTGTAATAACCGGAGGTAATGAAACTTGCGGCCCGAGGCTTCAATTCCGAGGTACCCTGTGGTTAGTAGGATTAGATGGTTCTCGGTGGCATCTCAGACCACTACTTATCCACTGGCGTTTGAAATTACCATAGAATCCAGTCCCGGTTTACTTAGCTCTTCTACGCCTACCAATGGCTTACGACGTGAGAGTGCGGTTAAACACAACCCCGTATTTTTCGACCCTGAATGTACGACCTGATGATTAAAGCTAAGTTGTAAGCTTGTATTGAAAATGTTTACCTATTCTTGTTTTTTTTTGTCTTATTAGGTGTGGTCGGCCGGGTACTTGTTTTACCATTTTTAATGACAGTTCCTACATCAGAGTGAAAGCAATAGGGCTGGCTGTCGCATTGACTTGTGAGTGAAAATAGCTTTTGATGTTTTGAGCCATGCAACTGTCATTGAACCTTAGGGTGGTGAAGGGATTTCTTGGTCGACTATACCACTATAAGTACTTTATTTTGATCGTCCTACAAGCCTGTTTTGCAATGCCAGCACGCTTTATAAAGGTGCAGGCTGAAAACCAGCGCGGCGAAGAGTAATCCTCACCGCAGATGCTGAGCCTGAGCCTTTACCCACATAATTTTGTGTATTTTTTTCTTTTTTATGGGCAATAAATGTTTTTTTCATTTTTTTTTATATTTTTTAACCTCATGTAATCGCTATCATCGTCTTTATTATCAGTCGAAAGACATCCACTGCTGGACAGCCTCCCCAAAGAGTTCCACAATGATCGTTCCTACGCTGCTCGGATCAAAATGCTTCCTGCATGCTTTACCAGAACGTCGGTCCATCTTGTTGGGGTCTCACGCCACGTCTATGTCTGTGTATTTGGCTAATTGCCATAAGAGTTTTAATTATCACATCATGCATTATTGTCGTGAATTCACGCTCGACAAGTATAGGTTGTATTTTAACCGCACCCTGAAGGCGGGCAAAGACGACATTGGTCATGGGTATTCTGGATTACATGAATTTTAATACAATTACAGCACAGTATGCGATTGATCGGAATCTACACGTCTTTGCTCTGCTTCGCTTCAATAGAAGCACACCCTAAGTTTGCACCTGCTTAGTTAATAAAATTGTAGATAAATATTCGGCACAGAAAGAAATGGCAGAGCTCCTTTGCCTTGACTGTTAGGTTGTTCCAGTGCGAGACCGGAATTGACCAAAAATTATTGTTACACAACATTGTAGCTTCGAATAAGCAGTATATTTTTGATGTTATTACGTTTGAATTTACATATCGCTCGTGTCTTTTTTTAGAAACTGGTCGCAATAGAGTCAATGACCTTTGTGTTATATCGATTTGAGCCAATATGTTCAATGTCACGTTTTTTTAAACTAAAAGTTGTACTCGTACAGTTAAAACTATTTAATTTTTATACCGGGGCCTTTGCTTTAGGATGTATTTAGGCTTAGATGATGATGATGACGAGACATTATTTCGAAAATATCTAAATACCATAACTGATGTTATTAATTCTAAAGACAGCCTCTACGCTCAAAGATATTATATCAACAATTAACATAACATCCTATTTACTTACCTTGTTATTTTTTAACTATTCATAAAGCAGTTACTAAAATATAAGTGACCATATTCCATTAGAAGCGCCTTCGAATGTACCTTTCTAAAATTCCGTAAAATCTTAGAGTCGTTTTAGTAGAGTCACCACGCTACATCCGCGAGCCTAGTGGGGGGAGGGGAGGAAAGGTCATCCGGTTGCCTCACGATGTCACAGACTAGTTCCAGTCATTTCACCGAATAATGTTACAGTCCATTTGACAGCTCTTTCATCATCATCATCACAACCTATAAACGTCCCACTGCAAGGCACAGGCCGTTTAGAATGAGAGGGGTGGGGCCGTAGTTCCCACGCGGGCCCAGTGCGGATTGGGAACTTCACAAACACCATTGAATTCATTCTCAAGTGCGCAGGTTTCCTCGCGACCTTTTTCTTCACCCTAAAGCTCGTGGTAAATTTCAAATGTAATTTCGCACATAAATTCTGAAAAACTTAGAGGTGCGAGCGGGGATTTGAACCCAGAACCCTCTGCTTGAGAGGCCATAGTTCAAACCTCTAGGCCACCACAACGCTTTATTATCTACTAATTCGTGAGAGGAATAAGCGGAGATGGGCAGGGCACATTGCCAGGATGAATCACGATCGTTGGGCGAGACGAACACTCGAGTGGAGACCTCGTGAAAACACTCGCAGTAGAGGAAGACCACCAATGAGGTGGAAGGACGACATCTGCCGACAGGCGGGTGGAGGATGGATGCATATGGCTGTCGATCGCCAGGCGTGGAGAAATGGAGAGGAAGCCTATGTCCGAAGACGGACGAACTAAGGGCTGCTATGGATGGATGGATGGAATTCGTGAACATTTTAAAAAATCTAAAAGACTAAGTGCTTGGCTAACGTTAAATTTAGTTAAGTAACTTTTACAACTTCGTCAATAATAACAGGTTTTATACTTGCCTGCGGTGAATTCACAAAAGGTATTTAAGTACTGATAAAAAGCCGTGGTAGCCTACTGGTTTAATTAACCTATGGCCTCTCAAGCATAGGGTCGTGGGGTCGTGGGCCCCAGCCAATTGGGCTCAAACCTCGTGAGTTTTTCGAAATTAATGTTGAAAATTACATTTGAAATTTACCATGAGTTTTATGTTGAAGGAAAATATAGTGGGGACACGGCACACCTGGAAAGAAATTCAATGGTGTGTGTGAGGTTCCCGATACGCATTCATTATGGCTTTCAGAATGAGAAAGCTCGGGCCGTAATTCCCACGCCTATGCCCTGCAGTGGGACGTATATAGGCTGGGATGATGATGATTGAATAAGGCGTTATTTTGTAGAGGTTCGTATATTAGGGATGTTGACACCACCAATCAACTGACGTACTTTTTACGAGCTGTCAAAACACAATTCTCCCTGTAGACGACGCATGTACTAAGTTTATAAAAAGGTCCCATACCTACACGCAACTGGCCGCCAATAAAAGTAGTAAACAAGCAGCGCGGAAAGGAAACAAAAGAATATCAGAGTCCTGTCATAGCCCTCGTCCGCGCTGCGTGTTGATTTTACGTTATTTTTAAATATTTGTTTTATTTTCACTATTACGCACCCCAAAGATCAGTTTACAGTCTACACTCCCATACAATTTGAATGGCAATAGCAAATTATGACGTCACTTGTTCGCCAACTGTATCAACTATTTATTTGTTTTAAAGCAACAGAAAATCAAATTTTGCAGTTAATCGAAAATTAATCTTGTTTTCAGGGCTAAAATAAAGCGATTTTTTACTAGAGTCAAGTCTGCGAATTATTTTTTAATGTCGTCAACATCCCTATTGAACTAAAACTTTTTTCCTTTCTCCTCCACCAAGACAGTTTCGTCTTTACGACAAAATATGTGTTTTAATGCAGGAATCATTTTCTCCGCTTCGACATTTTAACACGTTTATGTCGCACATACCAATTACCACAGTTACAACACAAAATGCTAATGCGTATCGAACTTTTTACGAGTTAATTTACAAAAGCATAACGTGCACAACCGTTCCTAAACAAACGGGTGACGTGCACTATTCCATCGCGAATGTTTTAGAGGTATTTCGAAATTGTACTGTTAATTATTAGCTGTACCATTGGTATGTTGTCCCGATCATCGTGAACCTATGAACTTAATGTTCTGTGACCTTTAATCTCTTAGATGCAATAGATAATTTTAAATTTGAAAAGGATATGCAATATGGCCGTCGTGAGTTACAAATTTCATGCCATTCTGTGGTCAGGCGCTTGTGTAATTCTATTATTTGGATGCAAAAGTAAGTTACGTTCTTGTCATGAGCGAAGAAGACGCGTTGGTGATTTGAAGACTAAAGAGGAACAATAAAATCTTGTAATACTCTCTCAATTAAAAAGTAAATATTATACCGATATTGAGAAGATATCCTGTCGTCAAGTAAGATAAGTAAGTTTTTGTTAAAAATATACGTTTTGATACAAATTTTTACTTTTTGTTTACCGTACTTGTTATATGAACTAAATGATTCGTACCAAGTTTCAAGTCGATGCCATAAACTGTCGGGACTAACCTGACGGGCCACCCGAATTATTCTACCAAATTATTGTCACCGGAAACCTACCGGGAAAAAAGTTCCCATTCTGCACTGGGCCCGCGTAGGAACTACGGCCCAAGCCCTCTCACTCTGAGAGGAGGCCTGGTCCCTGCAGTGGGACGTATATAGGCTGTGTTGATGATGATTGTCACCGGACTTATGTAAGTATGCCAAATTTCAACTTAATTAGATACAAACAAACTTTCTTGCGAACATTGCAAGTTAAAATAAAAGCTTGTAAAAATAAGTTTTAGTAGTGGTAGAGCCATGTTGTAGCTAGCCGCTGCATCACGAATGGGCCGGCTCGTCCGGGGCAGTACCACCCTCTCACAGAAAACCGGCGTGAAGCAGCAGTAATCCTGCTTGCGTTTCGTACGGTCAGTGAGAGTGCCGGGGCCCAATACCTCACCCCTTCCCTCTCCCCCTCCCTCACCCCCTTCCCCTATTCCCTCTCCTTAAGGGCCGACAACACACTGGCATCGCGTAAAGCGCTGCAGGTGTCTATGGACAGTGGTGATCATTTAACATCAGGTGACCCACTAGTTCGTTTGTCTGGCCTTTCTAACATAAAAAAAAAAAAACATAAAAGTGCAGTTCGGTAATACCTTACTTCAATTTGTTGTGAAATTAAACACGATGTTTTTATATGAAACAAAACGTCTATTCTTTTTTTTAGTAGCGATTACTTAGAAAACAGTTTTTAATTAAAATCAGTGTCGCCCTACACATGGTTTAATCTATGAGCCTAAAACCTCTTTGATAAGTCAGTTTCTTTAACAACTTTGACGTGCGAGCTGTCCAATTCCCCGCCAAAGCGATGACACTTGACGAAACTAATTCACTTCAACAAAATGTAGGATGAACATGCATTCAGTATTTAAAAAAAATTTAAACATTTTTTTTTAATTAAACAGGGATTTAATTGCTTGAGACCTCATCTATTAAATTCCATTTTAGGAAAAACCTCCTCTTTTAAATCGTGATCATCGTGATCTGTTTTAACCATTGCTGTTTGTGTGTGTGTGTTGCTGCTGTGTTGCTGTATTGCCAGACTCAAGTGACAGTGACAGTGGGCCGGGCAGACAGAGCATATTCAGCAGTGGACGTCTTTCGGCTGAAATGATGATGATAATGATTGCTGTAATGATTTAGAATCCTATTACAAATAGGTTGTATCTTCTCGCATCTAAAGAAAATCGATTGACAACAGCGATCTCGTGTTACCTTGAAGATTTGACATCTTACAAAACTACAACAATGGGTCTAAATATTATTGTGCTTTGGTCACGCAGTTAACCGTGGTCGAATCTTCTGATGTTAATCGATGAGTCAACGCCTTGCAAATTGAATTATCTACGACTCATATTACTTGAACTCGTTTTGCAATATCATAATCATAGTCCGAGAGCTGATGGATATTTTTGAGTAGGTATTTGAGGCACGCTGAAAACTTGTCTAATGCTTCTCCTATAATACCCAAGCACAGAACCACAGACCTGGCTGACAGGCGGCGGGTAAATCAACCCTCATATTTTTACTGTTACAATTTTTTTGAAGAAAATTTAAATGAGGCATTTTGAAATTTGTATAGGTACTTTAAAATTTGACATTTAAAGAGTGAGAAAATAAATAAGCCAGATCATTTAGTCAGGACACGGGACTTAAACTTTCCCAGATTTTTTTTTTTTTTCTTATAGCCTGTTTCAGTGTCCCACCCAGGCCTCTCCCCTGGACTTCCAACTCGCCCTGTATGCACTTGTGTTTGACCAGTCGCTCGAGAACGTGTCTAGGTCATCCCGCCATCTTCGCCTTGGCCTGCCGCGGCGCCGGCAACCGTCCGGGGGCACCCATTGAGTGGTAACCCGCGCCCACCTCTCTGGATGCATGCGGCAGACATGGCCAGACCAGTCCCATGGCTAGGCTGAAATTGGACTGGGCTGGCCCAGATGCTTGCAAAACAATTTTCCAATAAATAAAAAAAAATGTTTTCTAGGTACACTGAAATTTTAGGTGAATATTATTTATAATTAATTAATGAATAGTTCAAATAAATCCAAACTGGGCCCGCGTGGGAACTATGGCCCAAGGCAAGCCCTATCATTCGATGACACGTATAGGTAGGTTGTAGCTATAGTAGGCCTGTGGTGATGAGTGCAACAAAAACTGATTCTAGTTCAAAACATGCCGATGAATTTAATATGTGTCTGCGGCAGAAACATCTGAATCCAGGCTCGGCTAACCCCTGACCTCTAATTCTGGGTCGAGCGCTCGGCGCACCGGTCACCCAGTAGTCAAGTACCGTAAGGTGAGTTTGCAACGACCCCATTTCGATGGAACATTATGATAACCGTAGCAACTGTATCGATCTAGTCTTGGGAACGACTTTTTTTTCTGTAAGTAATAAAGGCTTGCGATTTAACTTAACCAATTTGGAGCACTCGAAAGTTACCTGTTTGTAGTTTATCTTACTAATATAATAAACTTGAAAATTTGTACTCTTTCACGCTAAAACGGTTTGACCCTGAGGTTTGATTCCGATGAAAATGAAATGAAAGTTGGTGCACATTAATATATGTAATTTATAACTTGAATTAACGTGATTATACAATACTATCTATCCAGGAAAATTAGGATAGCCATAAACGAATTCTTCGCAGACGGAGTCGCGGGCAACAGCTAGTAGGTATTAATAATTCTGAGCGTGTTGTACCTAGACTATTTAGTAGCTAAGTAGAAAATCTAAAGATGATCTAATAGAAAAATAATGCAATGGGATTCGACTATCCTTTTACTGAAACTTGAGCGGTTAATACTCATCATCAACTCAGCCAGTCCCACAACTGGGCATGTGAACGCTTGGGTTGTAGTTCCCACACAGGCACAGTGCGGATTAGGAACTTGACGCGCATCATTTTGTGTAGGTTTCCTCGCGATGTTTCCCTCATGGTAAATTTCAAATGTTATTTCGCACATAGATTGCGGAAATCTCGGAAGTGCAAACCCGAGCTCGAACCCACGGTCTCCTGCTTGAGAGGCCATATGATAGGTCAAACCACTAGGCCACCAAAGCTTTCCACCACACAACATATGTAATTTTATGACTGCAGAGCAGCAAAGCAAGATATTATACTTAATTCATTGATGCGAACTTCCACGAAGTAAATTTAAAGCAATCAAGTAGATTTCATTAGTCATTTCATCGCTGTTTAACGTATTGCACCACGAATCATTATAAACACGTTTTGAATTACCATTATATTATGCCTAGTGATCTTTTAATTCGATATTGATTCGCGCAGTTCACTAGAAACACAACCTCGTTCCACTGGCATTGAATAACACACTCGTTTGGTTTATTTTAAACGACGCACTGTGATTTGCTTAAGACATCCGACTATTAAACGGACCGTTTAACGATGATTCTGTGCTTTACCATCTCGTGTGCTATTGAATGATAGGTGAAAGTGGTGAAAGGCACAAACAATTAAAACGATAGTCTAGTACTTATGTTGTTTGAAGTTCTACGCGTTATTTTTGTAACCATTACGATTGTAGATTACATGATAACGCTGTTGACTGGAACCTTCTAGAAATTTGCGGTAATGATCGGTTGCTAAGCACAGTACATATAATGGAAAATAAAAATGCTATGATGTCTATTACCGTTCAACATCATTACATCAACGTCGGTAAATTTTTGTTATTGTGTTGAGCACACGTTTTTTTTTTGTATAGGTATATTATAAATTTTAGTAAATTACCGTCTTTACCAATGAAATTAAACCCTTTTTGATCCACGATTTCTGCAATGCAAAAGTCAGCAGTAACTGCAGTTGACCTTAGCATTTGAGTTTTTGTTTAGGTCTTCATTGGTCTAGACGGGGACAATGTTAAATTTGAAAGGACAACTTTTTTAACATTTAAACTGTTTAAAGTGTCAAACTGTCACTAACTAGTTTAAAGATATTTTCGTCAAGCAAAATTTATGTAGTGTTTTACAAGTTTTAACGCGTGCAATACACGTTAGTAAATTTTGAAGTAACTTAATTATAGCGCGTAACTTGCAAAGCAATGAAACTTATATATGTATGTGTATTGTAAATAGTACTTGTGATATTTACAAAGTGTAATGAGTCACCAAAGTGAAATTGTGGTTTTTTTACCAGAACTTCTGGGTCTTGACTAGTTTAAATGTCTTCGAAATCTAACTAGGCAATAAAATGAAACCCAGATGGCATCAATTTAAATAACTGACGATGCCCATCAATTCCCAGAACCATCTCACTAACTTAAAATGGCAGACTACAAATTCACAATTAATTAACTCTTACGTTTAACTTGACGTTGACGAGTTTAAGTATCGTACGTTGAAGCGAATCAACGAAATGGGCTGGAAAATTTAATTAAACACCATTTTAAAGACATTTACTTACCCCTTTGGAACACGTTTACGCCGCATTACGTTGGGAATAAAAGCCTTCTAAGGTTCATGCATTGTTGGTTCTCGTTGGATATTTTTGCGTTATTGTTTGTTTATGAGCGATCTGTGGGCTGAAATGGGTTTGGATGGCTTTGAACATTTATATAAATGAACAATTTGATGTCTAAATGTACCTACTTATACGGGTTGTTTTAAAATTGATCTAGAATATTTCACCAAATATACGTATTAGTTTGACTGAACACTCTCTTAGAGGTTATGTACGCCTCTTTAGGTTATTTTTCTTAGTAATTACCCCTTTGACGCCGTACACTTTGGATATCGTCCAATGTATAGCAACATTTTCAACCACAATATTAAAATCCTGACGAATATATTTTACAGGGTCGTTTAGTTCAGTCTAACTTCTCAAATCATCTGCAGAAATTCTTACCCTACTATCCATACTAATATTATATTATAAATGCGAAAGTGTGTCTGTCTGTTACCTCTTCACGATCAAACCGTTGCACTGATTTAGATGAAATTTCGTATGGAGATAGTTTGAGATCTTAGGAAGGAAATAGGATTGATTTTTCCGAAAAAAGTCATAGTTCCCGCGGGATAGCAATAAAGGAATTCTTCGCAGACGTAGTCGCGAGCAACGCTAGTATTCTATTAGTATTTCAAAAATTAACTAATCTGTTTTTTTTTCTGTTTGTGTGTCAGACAGAGAGAGATATTTTTTTTAACTATTTACGCAACATAAAAAAAGTAGCGCGAAAGTCGTCGGGATATAATGCATTCGAAAAAATGCTGCCGGTAACGTCCTAGGCGTTTAAATTTCACAATATTACTTCATTTTCCTCTTTTAGAGGATAATGAAAACCACATAATACGTGTTATCAACCATCGTTCAATAGTTTTATCGCCAGTTTTAGGCATGGAACTTATACCGCTATCCGCACAGTTTAATAATACACTCCGGCGCACATGGCCGTTAAACTTACGTAATTATTCTATTTATGTAGGTACGTATAAAATGCAAAGGTGTGCACCGGACGCGCGAGACAAGACAAAGCAAATTCACGTTGTGAATCGTAAGTATAGAAAAACATTAAATGGTAAAACTTGTTTTTTTTTTCTTGACGAGATTTACCTTCGGATGTTTTAGCACCTGTTTCGTAAATAGGTACGATACTGGACGTAAAAAATGTGTGTGCACTTATACTTACGTGTTTTTTGTTGAAGCTTTGTCTTAAGAGTATGTACCAAAGGGATCTGGTAAAATAATTGTTTTAGTTATCTGTCTTCTGTCTGTACCTTTACCTATATAAAAGGTAACCGTTACTGACTGATCTATCAACGCACAGCTTAAACCACTGAACGGATTGTGCTGAAATTTAGCACACGGATAACTATTATGTTATGACGTAGGCATCCCCTTTTTTCGAAATTCCCACGGGAGAGGGAAAAAATGGGATTTATATTTTCGCTTCAAAGTGGCCCTATCTCCCCAACTATAATCAATCATTATAGATTTTCAAATTTATAATGCAAGTAGGTGATTATACTCGTAACAGTAAAAAAACTGATTTCAGGGTTTTCAGAAAATCTCACGGGACGGGGACGAAATGGGATTTATATATTCGATTCAATGGGGCCGTATCTCAGTAGCCATTCCTTTATGATAATTATTGATGCAGTAAAAAGGGATTTTTGGAATTTCCCACGGGATAGTAATCGGGAGTAGACCATAAATTTTATTTGTGCGGGGACGAAGTCGCGGGAAAAAGCTATTGTGGAACGCAAGTCCTACAGATTTTTATTCAATTACCTTACGTATCTCCAATTTTTACGATCTTTCTCCTGGCGTGTTAGTATGGGTCAATCTTGGAAGAAGAATTTAACCAACTTGGAGAGGTCAGATTGAATGGTCGGATTGACTTGACATTTGGTGTCCTTGTGTATGTAGGTTGGAGGACAACTGTGCAGTCAACAAAAAGTACAATTAGCGAATAATTTTGAATGAGTGAATAGAAGAGTAGTTAATTAATTCGTTAAAGTTGGCATAGTGGTAAATAAACCAACTGCGCGTCGATAAAGAAATATGGTAATTTCCATGAAATCTGACGACCGGTCCTTGAAGTATTACAAGATTTACGATTAAAACCATAAAACCTTATAAGAAATACAACATTGAAGTATATTTAATTTTATATTCACGGCTATTGACATTGCACTTATTGGCTGTCAATTATCTATACTAGTCTATACAATTTATTTTATTTATTATTTACTAATCTCATCATCATAATATCAGCCAAAAGACGTCCATCTTGTGGTGGGCCTTCCCACGACATTTTCCGGTTCCCGGTTGCCACTCTTGAACCTTACCGACCCATCGGCGGTCAGTACACCAATGTGTACTGAATATAATTGTGAAGATAACTTTATGTAGTAATTTGTTTGCAGAGTGGTTATCTCTTGAATAGATTCTATAAATTCTTTCACCGTTAGAAAGGAAAAGTAGAAGATTCTAGTGCGACGCTGACGAAGTTGTAGACAACAGCAAGTAAATTACTAATCGTTTGTATAATGTTTAAAATAGTATTATTTACTTGTTTATCTTGTTTATTCATTTATTTATCTCGGGAATTCCGGTTATAGTTTTAACGATTTCGATGTGCTATGTGGGATTTTTGGAGGCGAACAATAGATTAGCTTGGAATTATCCCTGAAAAAAACGCGTGTTTTCGACTTTTAGCCTAAAATTTGCTATGTGGGGATTTTTGGAGGCGAAAATTTATCTAGCTTGATCGTATCTCTGGGAAAACCCGTGTTTTTGAGTTTGGCTTAGGTACTTACTACTTCTAAAATTAGTGATAGCGGAGAGGTTTTATTTTCATCTCTGCGTATTTTTTGAAGGCGAGCTGGATTACCAAATTGCAATGGCGTCAGATTACAATACAACTCGCTTTTTCCCTCAAGAATATTAAGGAAAACATTTCTATTTACGTAAAACAATTTAGGAAATAATAATGTTAGCGGAAGGTCAAGATTAGAATGCAAATTGAAGAGCCGTGAAATCGGTCGAGAAATTGACCGCCATTGAGCAAAGGTCAAACGCCTCCTTCCATATCTATAGCGGCCGCATAGGTATTCGAATTTTAAATTACAAACCAGCTAGGTGAAGTATATTTTTTCTACGTCGTAGTGCTAGAGAAAATAAGCCACATCGTTTGTCCTAATATAATGTTTGTCCTAACACTTTTTTTCTCGGAAACCGTGAATTTTTCAGGAACTTTTTTGTGATTTTCCTCTAGAACTCTATTGGTTAGGTTAGGTTAGGTTTGTTTCATAAAAATCCAGAACAATTAATAGATTTTAAATAAAAAGAGTTAGGACAAACGATCATTAGGACAAAAATTACATTAGGACAAATAATCATTAGGGATTTAGATATAGAGCCCAATTATTTATTAAGCTGGGGTCCACACTTCTCAATTTAGTTCGAAAATAAAATACTATTGCTTACCTTATATATTTTTTCCATGTACCTGCTACTTGTTTTTGTGTATTGTTTTATTTGTGGTGTAGATACAATAAAGAGTATTATTTTGTATTTTTTCCGTTGACACAGTCAATAAGTTTTAATAAAGTAGACAATTTAATTATAATATGTAAGCTTTTGAAATTTTATATGAAATAATTATTCATGTAATTGTAATTTACTTGTCTATCGCAATTGTGCTTGTCATTTAATAATTGATTTAAGTTATCCAATAAATAAATCATAAACAATGACTCTCGTACCTACTCCAAAAGTGGCCAAGTTGCTGTGAAGTAAATTTAGATAATGGATGGTTAATTTTCGTCTCACTACGGAAATTGTTCATACAAACTTTAACTACCATCGCGCGTGTTAACGTGTCGTCTTTTTGAATTTCACCCGAATATTTTTTTACTGTTTCAATTAATAATTGATAAATGATATAATTAAAATTGCATACCTACATTGAAGTTTTTTTTTTAACAATCCCTATCAAGGCAATGGTTTGAAGTCGAAATTGGCTTTTTTTATATAAAAGGGGGCAAACGAGCAGACGGGCCACCTGATGGAACACGAGAGGAATTACAGGTGCGTTGCCGACCCTTTTAGGAATTGGTAGGCTCGTTTTTTAAAGATCCCTAAGTTGTAACGCTCCGGGAATGTTGCCGCAGTAAGCTGATTCCAGATCTTCGTCGTGCGAGGAAAGAAGTATCGCTTAAAACGCACGGTACTAGACTGCCAATCATCAAGATGGTGAGGATGGAAAGATAGACGGTTCCTCGAAGTGCGGTAGAGGAATTTAGCCGCAGGCAGCAATTCGAACAGTTCGTCAGAACACTCCCCATGATAAATACGGTATGATATATTATGCAGAGAGTCGCCACAACCCTCCGCAAAGCCTAAGGATCGAGTTGGCCAGAGAGTGCCTGATTATCGACAAATCGAGCAGCTCTACGTTGGATGCGGTCAAATGGAAGAATTTGGTACTTGGGTGCCCCAGCCCAGAGATTAAACTTGAAGCTTGAAGTTGAAATCGAAAAATATGCCCTCGCGTGATGTCGGACTTAAGCACTTTATAGTAACCATGTTCTATTTTTTATTCCAGGCAATTATTTTGTATAAAATTACATGCGAATCTAGAAAATCTTATTTCCACCTCCACTTTATTTCCCATTTGCGACTTCATCAGTGTAGGTTTTAATTATAGTAATAATAAACCCATACTCGACGATGACGAAGACGACCGGATGGCCTAATAGTTAGAGAACCTGACTACGAAGCTTGATGTCCCGGGTTCGATTTCCGGTCGGGGCAGATATTTGTGTGACAAATACGAATGTTTGTGCTCGGGTCATGGATGTTTAATATGTATTTAAGTATGTATTTATCTATATTAGTATTTTTATCCGTTGTTTAACCTACGAAATATTTTTCAATTACTCACATAATATGGAATGAGAATATCATGGAGCTATATACATCACTAAAACTTTCATCTATATCTGTGCAGGCAGCCATTTACAAGTGATAGAGCTAAAAATAAACAAACCAACAATCTTAGAAACCTTCACATCGATGGCCCAGACGAATAAACGTGTAATGGTAAAACGACAACTTTACAGGAAAAATAAAATCAACTTTAACAAAGATAACTGACAGTTCTGGCAGCCGTTATAATAATATATATGCTTATAATATATCATTAGATAGATATCAAAATTACCTACAAAACTGCGTAAATATTTGACCCTTATTTTTAACCATTTTCCCGTAAATAATGAAAAACCTCTTTATTTTTTATTCGAATCATAAATCTTCAGGTCATTTTGTGTTATGGCTCATTGCACCGTTATTCGTGTTAAAAAGTGTAATTGCTTTAAGCGCAATGTACATTAACGTATATTTTTTATTTGATTTGATTTTGCAATCGGCGTTTGTAATTTTGTTCGTGTTAATTTAATAAAATGATTTTTATTCTTGACTCAAACGTTAATAAGTAGTATGTGAAAGCTAGTATGACTAAAATTTGGCTGACAAGATGGAAGGCGATCAAAGGTGTAATGCTAGTTTACACGAATCTTGCTAACAAAGTTTAATACGAATAAACGTGCAAAGTAGTATTACTAAAATTGAAATAAAAAAAAGTTAATGTAGAAAACCATTGCACGTTTATTCGTGTATAGTAACAAAATTGTTAAAACGGCAACACTCTCTTGGAATCTTATTCGTGTTAATTTATATGGAAAATTACCAACGAATAAAAATTAAATACATATTTTTCATAAACGGTAAATCGGATTGGCTTAAAAAAAATTCACAACGTGCCTTAGGGTATATAAAAGCATAAGAAGCAAAAAAAATTTTTTTGTGTAAGGGCCTTTGCACGTTTATTCATTTGGGCCATCGACATTTATACGTAAAACGGAATTTATAGTTAAATCTTGTAACGTTTGCGTATATTTTCACCCGACTGTCAAAGAAGGGTTGTGTTTTTCGAGCGTATATATTTATGAATGTATGTATCATTCTTTTGCACGCCCTGCAGCCTAAACGGCTCAATGGATTTTAAAGTGTGAGGTATCATATTAGATTCGTCTCAGTTCCGAGAGTGACATAGGGTTTATATTTTCCTGGAATTCCCATGGGAGCGGGAATCATAGGCGGGTTTTTTTCATCTAGTATCGAAATTAAAGTTATATAACTACTACTGTATTAAGTTAGTTTACACAAATACATCACCCCGAAACAGATACTGGGCAACACGGCGTAAAATATAAAAACACTCAAAAGAAGAATTAAAAGCAAAATTTTGAGTTTTGAACTAAGCTTTAAAGAAAAAGAACTAGATCGCGTTATTTTTATTAATAAAAAATAAAAAAAATAACGTTTATTCGAAGTATAAAGCCCAGAGTGCTTCAGGCAGCTATTAAACAACTTCCGTGATTTATCGCCACTCAGACACGAAACCGTGTCAATGGAGCCACTGTCGCTTTATTGATGAAATTTCAATAAGAACGAACGCTATCATGTAAGACCGAAGTAACCCAATAGCCAATAATGGAGATAGTGTGAGTTCGCTTACTCCTCACAGAATACTGTTATCTCAAACGTATGAAACTTCCGTTTGAATTTTGCAGCGCTAGCGCGGAATCGCTGGAAAATCCTCCAAGTGGATTCCAGTCTGATTGTGTCTCATGAAATAAAAGAATACGACATAAGTGCCGCACTCGCGAAAGTTCGCCCGCTACCGTCTTTGACCGTCATGAAACTTCCCCGTTGCAAGGATCGGAATTAAATTAATAACCGGAAACGCGTTCCCTTATTCGCGGAGCTCGAAAATCATTCCTTGAATCGACAAGGCCACTTTGTCTGCGCGAAATCCCCAAAAAAAATCTCTACCGTAGTGATTGCTTTTCAATTTAGAATTGAGCGTAAGGAGAAATGAGGAAGGGAAGATTGATATTTGGGATTTTTCCCGCGCCGTCCCTCGACGAGGCCGCACAAGTGAGTGATCGCCCCAGTCTGTCCCCGGCTAATGATATCCAAAGCTTATCGGCTCGCCTGTCGCGCGTCATTTTTACGGATTCGCCGGGATTTATGTAAATTTGTTTTGTCAGCGACCCGCTTTGTTAGACTCGAGGAGAATCTGCCTGGATATCGGAAATATTGATATTCTTCTGTCGGTTTTTCGAGTGCTTCGCACTGATAGACTTTTGGCCGGCCTATATTTCACGTGAATCCATTTAATTTGTAAAGTTTGTTTGCTAGTAGAAATGGAAAATAACGCTGTACGATGAACTTTTTAAACGGCTGGCCGAATAGTTATTGACGAATAAACGATAGATGTATTGGAATATTCAATGAACATCGGATGGAACATTTCGTGAAATACGTGCATAGTTACTAGTTAAACTGTTACAAAGCGTTATTAATATTCAACAGAGCACGGTTACGGGTGCGAGTCGCCGAGTTGCTTCATTGGTGCCTCCTTACTGACAAATTTGAATAGCATGCGGGTTTAGTGCAATGTTCATATGTGTACATTAGTATAATGCCATTCACATTCCAAATTGTCGTCTTATCACAACAATAGTATATCTCAAAGTACTCAAAGTGATTGGTTCTAATAGCGTCGACATTGAATAAGGCTTTGTGTTCCGCTGCGTGCTTACAGCAAAGGCGGTGTATGCGACTATTATGTCATATAACCAAAGCACAACGGCGTGTGAATTTAATTGTTTGGCTGACTACTGAATGATGTGGCGTTTTATTGATGTTATAAGCATTGTTTGATTGTCTGGCGAACCATTTATACGTTGGAGTAAGTTTCTAGAGCGATCCAGTTCACAAAACCCGGCAACACCGAATTTCAATCAGGTTAAAATTGATGATCATGTATCACTAATTGGCATACAACGTATGTATAAGCCTCTTGAAAGATGAGTAGGGATCAATCAAGATATGTTGTCTCTCGAAGCCGTCACCGCAATCCCCTGGTAGCATTATATCAATGGGGATCCTTGCAGCAAGTGGCATGAGGAGTTTAGCATCGATTTTGTGTGATTGATGTGTGCGCTGGGCTGGTTGTAATCCGAGTCTATCCGATCAATCGACCTGTTGTTGTGCATCCGATACAACTGATTGCAGTACGATTTGGTATTGATGCGCTAAGGAATACGAGATCTGAGCTGTTGAATCGATTAATATTATAGCTCTGCTTGACGATAAACAACTTTTAAAAGTAGATAATTTGCACTTCAAACATAACAGTGTTTGATTGAAACAAACACGTAGAATCAGCGACAGTATTCGAATCACGAGAAAAATCTAATTTGCCTTAAAATGCACTTGATTAGTGCTTTGTCACCGAAACTCTATACGTGTACGAAATTTTAAGACAGTTAAACCATTGGGAGTCAAGTGGGTATCAATCGACTTGCATGATTTGTTCACATTGTTAGTTGAAAGTGAAAAATTATTACATGTTTTTTTTCTCACTGACACTTTCAAAATTTTACTTCGAATACTTCTCTTATGACGAGACTGATAAACAATCACGCACTGAAAATTCCCACCTGGAGTTTAGTTTCAAGTGGGAAAAATATATCCAAACTATGCTAACATCAAGAATCCTTAATAACAGTGACACCCAACACGTTGCTCTGATTAGCTTCAGTCATTGACAATAATCCAAAAAACGCCGGTCATTTTAAAAATCGCACCTTGTTTCGTATAGAAGACATTTCCTTATTATTGACAATATTTTTATTTTTTCACTAGCAGCTCATTTAGCTGATACGTGTATATCACAGCACTTGTGTTTCGAGTCTTTTCATATAAATGTCCAGTCTATTATTAAAACAGTTCACTGAAGGCGCACTTGTCACAAGCTCGGGGAGTTCATATCACAAGTTCCCAACACGGTTGGATAAGAAGTGTTTTCCAGGGTTGCTCACAGCTAGTTCCTTGGTCAGTTTCATACATAAAATGCCCTCTCAAACGTGTATTCCCACTGATTTTAAATAGGTCCTTAATGTTTTGGACATTGTAACGCTAGTGCAGAATCTTGTAAGTCTCAATGAGATCCCCTCGTTTCCTACGTTCTTTCAACGTTGATAGATTTAGCTTTGAAAGGCTATGCTCTAATAACATCCACCGTCTACCGACTGACAACTTTTCCGACTCGTAAATGAATTCTTAATTGTCGTTGTCAGATGCACTTACCAATTTATCTGTCCCTTAATGATTTCTTTCCGTGTATTAAAAGTGTAATGACAATGTCCTTGTCCTTGATGACATATGTCATTAACTCAGATTCAATGCAACTACTTATGCTAACGCAGCAACTAATTGTGAAGCTGAATTGATTTGTTAGATACGCCGTACGTTGATTCCTTGCACTTGGCTATGGCTATAGGCACGGTGTTACAATTGAAACTCAGACCTCGTATTATCAAGCGTAGTGAAGAGATAAACGTGTTCTGTTCACGGTTGGTTAGTATTCAATCGCTTTTAGGGTCCCTCAAGAAACTATTAATCACGGTCATTCAAAATCAAAATCTCTGGAAGTGGTTTAAAATAATCACCAAATTGACTCAGTCGTTGGCGTTGGTGATAGTTGGGTCTGTGTGACATAATGTTGATATAGATATATTTTTGCCAAGCTGCTTTGTATTATTTTTATCATCATCGCTTCGGAACAAAATGCGCAAAACGCAAAATTTAATCAAAGGCAAAATCTACAATACGCAAAATGTACACAATACATATCGTGAAACACGTGGAACGTACTAAAAGGAAAAAGTACATTTTGCAAAATGTACTATTCGGAAAATAAATAAATAAATAATAATAATAAGAATAAGATATATTTATTTTCTCCACAACCAAGATACAAAGTAAAAGTAAAAATCAGACAAATACAACGTACCTAGTACAAATTAACTGAACTTGAGTGGGGGAGGCTGGTGCCTGAACTAGGTAGAACCTGTGTTTCAGGTCACCAGGTCTCCAACTCTCTGTCGTCCACTGTTGCCTTACTTACTTAAATACAATAATAACAATTAACAAGATTAAACAAAACTTATAGTGCGTATGAGAGTATGAGCGCATGCAGTGAGTGTGTGTGTGTGTGTGTGTGTGTGTGTGTGTGTGTGTGTGTGTGTGTGTTTGTGTAAGTGAGTGAGAGTGTGAATCTGTGTAAGTGAGTAAGCGCGTCAGTGAGCGCGTGTGAGTGAGTAAGAGTGTTTGACCTAAAATTCATGTAAAAACTTCAATATAAATTTACGAGACTGGGCGAAGTAAAACTTCAGTAGCATCATAGCCCTACCCTGTAGCCATTTAGATATTATAGATATATTATTTTTATAGATATTTTTCCCGATTTGTACATTTTCAGAATTTACTTTTTGCTCCGATGCGATTGAGGTGACAAAGCTAGAAATAAATATATTTGTTACAGGAAGGATCGTGCGTGATTACCTTCAACGAGTTCATGATATTTTGATGTATTTGGATGCATTCACGGGTAGACATAACAAATATGTCTAAAGTTGTTAACCCTGAATAATTAAAAACTGTTAGAGCTAGAATTGTCGAAAAGGTATATAAACAAAAATACGAAACATGTTATATTATGGGCAATTTTGTTTCTGTCCCTTCCGAATTTGAACAGATATTTTACAGTGAATGCCGATTGTAGCTTAAAATTTAAGAAACTCTGGTAGTATTTTTAGCTTGATCTAAACAAAATTTGAAAACCTAGTGCTCCTTTAGGGCAGTCAGGTAAATAAAACGTCTGCGAAATTAGTGTCTAACAAATAAGGGAGAGATAGATATCTAATCAAGACGATACGAAACACGTCTTGCTTACTGAAATTTCAAAAATATACGGAACGATTATGCTGTTTTAGCCGCCTCAAACTTAACTGGCTTTTTATCTTAATGGATTTCTGATTCAGAACTAATGTCTGAATGAAAATTGAGCGCATTGTGTCTGAGCGTTACAAAACGATGGTTTATTATCCAATAGCTAATGTTGTGTTTTCCTTTTGCAGGTAATCCCACTACTTTTACGAGACTTTTACACAAGGTATTAACTTTCCATGGCGTACTTATGATGAGTCAGTCGAAGAAATTGAAACGAGTACACTGTAGATTCTTTTTACAATAAGTTAAGTAATTGAATGCCTGCGTTGCCATGTTATCATAAACTTTTTATTTTTATTTTCAAAAGTTTATCCGATACACACTACAATGTTAAGTTTAACTTCAAAGTTAAACAGCAAATCATAAATTGAATTAGAAATGCCTTTGACAAAACTTGTGTGGTAGTTAAGTTTTTGATTCAATTAAAACTATTTCGTTTCAAAGTTCTAAACACGTAGCGGTTTGCATCAGTTTCACGTTTTAATTGGATATTGCCAATGAAAACTAATAATTTATATTGTCCTATTATTACTCTCTAATGAGTGGTCAAGCTGGGAAAAAAATCTCGATTTAATGTGAAGCTCAATTTAGAGTACGATATAAGTATAATGGAACTGTGAGGCTGAAACCAAGTTTAACAAGTTTTTTTTTTATTTCATACCGTTATTATTATTGATTTGATATTCTCAGTAATATTTTACTTCGTAACGCTTTCTGTATGCGCTGCTCGGCATCTTAAAGACTCAACCAAGTCATTGATCCTTTTCTAAGCTAATCCATGCTATTTAGTCAAAGTTCATGCTCCATTAGTTCTATGAGCAATATGCGCAGTCCATTGCCACTTAATTTCTAATAGGTCTGTCAGTGAATTAAGTCCTGCAACGGATGTCTTCATTCCTAATTACATTATGGAGATTTGGCTAAAACGGCGATCGTTTTCAAAATGAACACCATTTCTTAAATTATTCGTACCCCTAATAAATATTAGTCCGTTATTTTAGGAAGTACCCTAAATCATTATTAAACAATTCCTTTACAATCAGATGATATTTTTGAATTATAATGACTTCAAGTGCTTTTTAACTGTTTATTTAATCTGAAGGCACAGCCGTAGAATTACTTAAGTGATGAATGCTAATGTAATTGTGGCAATCTGTTATCTTTCTTTCCTAACTATGATCTTTCCTTCTCGAAACATAGAGTTGATTTTCGTGTCTAAGCGTATTTAATGGGTTGTACACTACTTGAAAGTCGTCTATTATCCAAGTTTGCTTGGTAATTTGAACTTGTGAATCTTGTTGCTCTGTAATTTTAGCCATTTCATCTTAGTTGATGGATTTCATAAACTATTTATTAGGACACCGTTTTACTGCTTTACGACCGCTGGACTTTTACTTATTTGCATTTTACTTTCATACGAAATTGAGTAATTTTAAAAACGCCTTTGAGTTTATCATCTGTAAAATTTATAACACTTCTAATAAATAAATAGTTTTCGGCTTCTCCTGCAATTAGTACAAATGTATTAGCATATGTAAGATTTTTCTTCGAACTACCTATCCAGACGTTTTTGACTATGACGGCCTTTGTCGTGAGTCGTGTAGCCTTTTTATTTTTATAGTACGGCGTCTTAAGTTCATCTAGTTATTAAGAATTCATTCATCTGTTTCTACTCTACAACTGGATAGCCTATTGGTTAGAAAACCTTACTGCGAAGTAAGAGACCCCTGGTTGATCCCCTGTTGGGGCAGATATATGTATGAATATGTTTATAAGTACGTATCTATCTATATAAGTATTACGAATTGACTAGTATCCATACTATAAGTGGATCTTAGTTTGGGACTAGGTACGTTGGTATCTTCTCATGGCATTTATTTTATTCGCTGTCCAAAACTGAAGCCGCCTCAAAAATCACTCTCGCCCCACCCAAACCGCGCCAAACACGACTTGACCTAAAAATTCAAAGACTTAGGGTAAACCGAAGCGAAACATTCGCAAGTAAACGCTCTGGATATTTACAAAGGGCGAATTTACTAACAAGCCTTAGAAACCAATTTTACCGTGACCGCCTCATGACAAGGCGGAATGAGTGCGTGGTTAAATGAAAGAGGTAGGTATTATGGTGCCATTTTTAGTGTCATTGGAATGTATATGGGTATTAATTTGTCGATTGTAATAATTCACAACGTGTGTCCGAATGTTTTTGAATAATTTATATAATAATGGGAACATCGAGCTTCCTGGAATGTTACAAAATAAATCTAACTTAATATTATACCTTTTCTAGGTAACCGCTGTAAAAAAAGATTTGAAATGATTTCAGATTCCGCTCTCAATGAAAAACCATGTTAGCACAAAATACAATTGAAGTCTTTTAAATAAAAATAGGTGATTCAGTATTGTTAACAGAATACTTCTTTATTACCATTTTTAATTTTAATTCGTTCATATAGTATCAATTTGACTAGATGATGCATTGTAATGAAAATCATAGTCATAAAAAAATGTTTTAAAAATAGGATATTTAAAACTATCACGTGATGCAATGCGTTGCGCGGGATGTTTTGAAATCCACGAAAATATGGTCAATAATATTATCACGACAATATTGATAGTAATCTGCACCATATTGACGATACTGAATCACGTATAAAAATGTCTGCATAGATTAAAAAAGAATATTCAGTGTGTATTAAGGACACAATAATACATGTTGCTCACATAGAAAATGTTAAGCATTTATAGGTAAGTCAATGCAATATTCAAAATCTATTCCTGGCTCAATCGACAGTCCAAATGGGTGATTCAATGGCATGTCTGAGTGAATTCGTTTGTATTCCATTTTATTTGACCATTTAAGTACATTCGGCTTTAAATGCGTAGCTTTAAATAATTTAGCCGTTACTAATACTATTTTTAGAACGCTGTGGCCTACTGTGGACAAATGGCATGCCTAATAAATAGTAATTTGACATAAATATTCACGAGAACCCTTAGTGTTGCCTGATATTATTAATCCTGATGTATGTTTTGGCTGGTTGGAGGCTACTGCTAAAAGGTAAAGTTTAATTTATCTTTTAGGAAAGTTACCTCATTGCTTGTGTTGGGGATTTGACTGTACCTATTAATAGTTAAATCTAATAATTAAGTGTACACTTAGCTAAATATCTATTTTCACTCACCATACTAAGACTCAAACACACATGCACACACACGCATATGCACACACACACACACACACACACTCACACACATACATACACACAAACACTTGTATGCATGCACACACATTCGCACGCTTGCATGCACTCACACGTACGCGCGCAGGGCGCGCTACACGCCATACCGCTGGAATAAACTTAGGTTAAGTTAGTATTATTATACTTGAATAAACTACTATTTTTAGATTAGTGGTATATTACATGTACTTTTTTTGGAAGAGCGAGACCTCCCAACACAGGTACTTATATACCTACTGGGAAGCCTCAACCTTTGCCTCGTTTTGTAACCACTGTTTTTGGAAAAATAAATTATTGTTGTTTATTGTTTGTTTATTAATACCTACTATTACATTTGCGGTTAAAGAAAAACACCGACCAATGTAAATCAAAATAATGGTACGTGTCTGAAAGCCGCGCCTAAGTAACTTCCTTTCTCAGGGCAACAAGGAGGTTGTTATTGAGAGTTCTCTGCCCGCTCTGAGATTCCGGTCACGTGATATTGTAGTTTCTTTCTCGCCTTATGTTGCCTCTGTGGTTTCACGCCTAGCCGATTTGGGATTCCATACGGGAATCGATCTCAATTTATCATTTTCTGCTCGTTTAAATTGTATTGAGTGTGTAAGCTTTCAGTCGTTCGGAGGCGTGGGATATGTTTGCCCTCTGCTTCTTCTTCTTCATTTTGGCTATTATTAATCTCATCTTTATTTGGGGTCGGCCGTCTTAATACCAATACGCCACTTAGCGCATCGGATGTCACTTCTTTATCAACGTTTGTTGCTCACATATCTTTGTTTATGGTGTTTATTCAAGCCAAGTAAGAAACGTTTACCCAATTACCTTAAATCAATTACTGCGCAAAATTAATGTTCCGTCATTCTTACTTCGCCACGTACTTCGCCAGCGCTATCGTTGATACGTAGTGATTCTATTCTCTTTGGCAGTTGTCATTTGTACTTTGTGACCTCTACCACACTATTAGGAGTGAGCCGGCTTGTAGGTGAATATAACGGCTGTCAAATGCATGTATCGAATCTGTTACGTAGTAACTATTATGTAACTGACAGAGGTTATATTGACTGATGCGTTCTATTAAACGGTTTGTGATGTGAGTCGGAAGATATGGTGTATGCAAACGCGGTCAGTTTTAGCAATTATTTATGACAAAAAGAATTTATCACTTTTGCACACACTTTATTGTAGCAAAAGGGATAAAATCTAGCATTGAACTACAACCAGTTACCTTGCTGCTTCTCAGTAGTTTGTTAAGTGCCAATAATAAAGGGCGTATTGTCAAACGAGCAGACGCTTGCGATCTCATTCACTTTATCTTTCTATCCTTATTTAATGCAGTTTGACAAAAAAAAATGCTAAAGGCGATTGTGATTCCGACAGCAGGCTTTACACAATATAACCTCTGGTAGCAGTTCATTGACATTATGGACCTTCGCAAATTAGCGCCTAAAACATAGTATGTCAACGCCCTTGACTTATTGATTATTTTAAAAATGGACAAACAGACAGGTAACAAGGGTTTCGTCATGTAAAAACTGAAAGGACTGAACTGTTAATTGACGTTCGATAATGCGTGTCGATTTCTCATCCAATTAAAACGGTACTGGTCCGTAAAAAGTTAGATAAGCCGAGTAATTCAACTAGTTTACGGAACATTGATACCATGATCCATTAGTAACATATTGCTAATACAAATAGTCCGTCTATCTTCTGTAATTGCCATATTGGATGGTAATTGTGCGACCATCACACGCTTCGTAGTTGATTCCAGCTTATCCAGTGCCGCTAATATCGGAAACGTAATAATATGTAACGCAATAAACTTTGTAGGACATGACTGCGGATACCGGAGGCGTTTGGCTGGCTACCAATTGTGCACAGATGGGGAAACGGCTGTGTTACTCGGCAACTGGTTCTTGTAAAAGTTGTACATTGATGATACAATCGAATCATCAGTTATTTATCTATCTTTCTATAATTTTATTATAAGTGCTGTATCTTTGTTTTACTTTTGAGGGGTAGGAAGATTCTCGTAGATATGTATTTGGTTTGTTGTTATAATTATTAATAAATGTGGGCAAGATTCGTTGTTTTGCTTAATAATCGTTACACTACTCTGAGCGTCTCGGTCATCTTCATCTCACTTTCAGTTAATTTTCACTTTTATCGTTCCACATCAGTTTCGTATAATATTAGCTTTCCCTTACTTAGAAATGTTTGTATTAATAAATGACTAGCTATACATCATTCTATCACAGCGGATTTTTTTTATTGATTCAGGCATTACTTTGTAGAGGTCCCAAGGTGAAGTTCCCAATCCGCGCTGGGCCCACGTGGAAACTACGCCCCAAGCTTTTTCATTCGGAGAGAAGGCCTTACACATGCAGTGGGAGGAATATAGGCTGGGATTGATGATGGTGAAATTAAATTTATTATAAACATTAAAAGAGTAGATTTGTTATTAGTGTTCCGACAGTGAAGCGGAAAAAAGGCGACGATTGTTGTCTCTAGCCTCATGGCACGTCGAGGAAAAGAAAAAGCGTATGCTTTTCACAACGGGACCAAGAAGGACATAAAGCGCGTATTTATGTTTTGTCGCTGCGTTCGCAGCATGTTTTTCGGTTGCTTTGTGAGCATAGACGTATTTTTACTTACAAAAAAATTGAGAACTTTAAAAATTGCTGTAAACTAACATTTAGAACGTTGAATTTTTGGCGAAGCTGTGTTCTCGTCTGTGCCAATACCTAGCCAGCGGGCGGTCACATGTACCATAATAATGCCATTTGTTAAGGAATACTACATTTGGAATAATCGATACGAGAAAAATAGGTCAGCGGATTTGTGTTACGTCCGACCAAAAATTACTATGTAGGCCTTTTGATTTACGCACCTCTTTCCGAGGGGAAACTAATATCATATTGCGATATTAAGGCAGAATATTTGATGTATTACGCTTCGGTGGCCTTTGATTCTTTTGGTTTTGCCTCTGACTTTGTGTACTTACGGGTAACTTATTTAGTTATTAGATTTTATTTGGATGGCATTGTTTACTTTTTACTTAACACGATTCTGCCTCCTGCAGGTTAGTCACACTATGACACTGATAAGTATTAAATGAGTTCGTACAACAATTAAAAATAATTAGGCAAATTGAAGGGAAAAGTTTTATTTTAGGTTGTAAAACGTACTTTTTAGGAGCTGTCAAAACATGATTATTACCTAAATTTTGTATGGAAATAACAAATCGTCTTTTACAAAATTATGTGGCAAAAGGCTCACTCAGGCTGCGCATGGCAAGGACTAGTTATGACGTCACTCCTATGCAAACTCAATTGACAAACTGTTTATTTGACTTATAGCAGCTAAAAACTTTGCAGTCATTATTGAAACTTACATTTTTTACTAGGTATTTTTGTTTTATGGTGTCATGTATGGTGGTGATATTTATATTTCTTGAATAACACAAGTATTATTATGATGAAGTTTCGAACGGACTATTCTGAACTCTGTCTTTGAGCGGCACAACTGATTGACTGACTGTCATAAAAGATTTCAAAACCTCTTGATTAATTAAACAGTTACAGGCAACCTGTACCCATTACCGATACAACACGGAACACATTCGACAAGCTCATAAATATCTTCAGACAAATGACACGTTTATCGTCACACAAATCAGGGTAATTCGAACCGAGTCACACAAATCAAAGTAAATCAAAGCGTGTCACTGTATACACGTCGAGATATCATAAAGTGAACCGCCCGCCGAGGTCGGTTGATGCTAAATCATACTGTTCAGCTGGTCGCGAAATGTTTGTATTGTAAATATTGTAATGGACTTAGCAATGTTTAGTTGCTGATAAATGACTAGTGTTTTGTTTCTTTATGATCATTTAAGCCCAGGTGATCTGGAATTAATTAACAGTTTCGACTCTGAACATTTAAATCTTTTTCTTATTAACATTATAAATGAAAAAGTTTGTGGAGATGTTTGGATGTTGTGTACAATCACGCAAGATCAGCGGAACGGATTTACATGAAACTTCGCGTACAGATCTGGATTGAGACATGATGCTTAATATCCCGGTAATGCGTTCCCGAAGTATAATATCGTCTGTAATCAGTAGATGATGTTCTCCGAGCGATCGTTGTGCTTTACAGAGGTTACAGTAACCTTTTTCAGGCTAAACTCTTAAGATGGTAAATGACTCTCGTGAATGTACAGTCAAAAAAACTGAATCACGTACCAGGGTAAACCTTTTTCATTGCAAAAGTCATGTTGACATTTCATACAGCTGCCAAAGAAATTATCGTGAAATTGATTGTGAAAAAATTCCACCCTGGTACAATACGTTTACTTTTGGTTTACCACTGACAGATGGCTTGCCTTCATTTCATTTCCAACTTTAACTCCATACAAATAAAGTAACTATTACAAAATCTGCAAACGTGGGTAACAGTATTCTAAAATTGGCTTTATTTGTAGGTCGTTAAAGTTGAATATGAAATTAAGGCAAACCATCTGTTAGTGGTAAACTTTATGTAATTTTACTGTACGCGATTCAGTTTCCTTGACTGTACGTACCCACTTACTTCTAACGCGGCCGACGCCGTCAGTTAAAGCTAGTGTATCAAGGTTACCTATCAAAATTTAGAAATATTTTTTCCGAATATTTAAAATCCCGAATGCTTCATTTATCCGAATGCATTTTCTTCTGAAACTGTAAATATTTCAGGATTTTTATAAAACAACCCTAACCTAACCTAAAGGGTTCTACACGATGGTCCTGAAATAAATCCTGAAATATTTACAGTTTCAGCAAAAAATGCTTTCGGACAAATGAAATTTTCGGGATTCTAAACCTTCGGAAATATAATTTTCTAAACATCGATAGGTTCCCGTGTATCAAAGATTAAAAAGCGTTCTTGAATATTCAACTGTGAAGAAGTACGATACATTAGGTAATAAACTTCATTCGATAAAAAAATGGAAATAGTTACATCATGGACTATTTTTTAAAGATTCTAGCACATTCTAGCGAAAATTATAAGTTTCAAAAAATTGAGAACCTCCTCCATTTTTTCAAGTCGATTAAAAATGGTTGATGACGCTTAAAAAAACATTAAAAGTGACCTTGTTCTTAAGCAATTGCCTTTAAATTCCAAGCTATTGTCATTCTAATTAGGTTTATAATCTGAAAATGATTAAATTACATGAATTTATGATTAATTAAATGCGAACAAAAGTTGCCTTCGAATCCGAAGAGATTTGCTAGAATAGCCGACAACAGGAAATAATTGCCGGTGTCGTGGAAGTTAAGCCGGGATTAACTGAAACGTTTTAAATCACCAAATCTATACAAATTTGAGAACTCCAGAGACGGAGGTTGACGGTGAGCTATGGCTTTTAGACGCGGCTTTGCTAATATAGCTATGTCAGATAGGTCAAATTGTATACGACATGGACCAAGTAATTAATAAAAGGGCATTATGAGTAATGGCAAGCTAGACCGGGCCAAGTGCTTAATTATTATCTAAACTTCATTATTTATCACATTTTCTAGTCACTATGAATAATGCTACGTGATTACTGGACAAGTTGATAATAAAGATGCATTGGATGGGGTTCGGGGACGGGGAGGAAATCAAACGCTAACGCTAACCCTAACGCAATCCCTATAACAAAAAAAAAAGCAAATTTTAGAAATATGTCCGGTCATGTAAGGAACCTACCTATGAGGCTAAGTTAGGTTAGGTTAGAGTTGCGTCAAGGGGCGAAGCATCTAAAGAATGCGGAATAGGAGCTCCGCAAAGCGTATATAATGGAACGTATATAGGATGATACGTGATAAGATATTTTTACTTAAATTTTAATTAAACCGAATACTTGCCAACTCAGCTGAACTCCAATCTACTTACAAAAATTATAAACAACTAACTATTTTGTAAAATCCACTTTAAGTTTATGCTCGTACACTAAACATCCTTTTATTTTGTTCCCGTTTCCTGTTACTATGCTATTTATCATGATGGCCTGCGTACGTTTTGTTTCGTACATTATGTTTACTGTCAGTTATATGACCGCTTTGAGGCTGATGATTACCTACGACAACCATGCTAACAGAAGGTTACGACTAGTGCACTTAACTGTGTGAACGCTGAAATTATGGTTGGCGGAGGTTAGTGGTGAAGTAGAAGATGGCACACTTAAGATGCATTGTTAGCTTTTGTTGACGTTTATACACCGTGTTATTTTTGATTTCTTTTAACTTAAAGGGAGGAAACATTCAACTGGTCAAACGAAGTTAATTTATGTGAGGCACTAGGTGTCTTCACTGTTATTTTTAAAAAGATAGTCGTGGATTAAGTTTTATTAATTATGCGCGATATTTTATAATTATGTATGAATAACTAAGCTAAGTAAGTCGTGCTATCGAAGTAAAACAGTGTCATATTTGACACTAACTTTTTGTAACTCAAAAGGGAAAGAAAAACAAAATCGATCGAAGTTAACGAATAGCAAAGACGACACGGTGTATATGGACAGTTTACATAGATGTAGTGACGGAAAATTTCGTGAAATTCTAGAGAAACAGTCAAGACAATCTCTCATTTAAATGGATACATTCTGGAAGCAGTAGTTAAACTGTTAAAATTTTCAAATCCAACATCCAGATTCTATGTTGGAAAATATTGCATTACTTATTACCAGTAGGTAATTTATTTCTGATTCACGTAGTTTAACTCAAAATCTCTAGAATTTTTAACCATTTCAGAAAAAAGGTCCTCGTTATCTCAATCTTTTTTCATTGTATTTTCCCCAACAGACCGGCAGGCTTATTGTCGAACGCTTCTGACGCTTGCATTCGCAATCACTATTTCTTTCTGTCAAACGGTAGAAAATGATGGCAGAAAGAGATGGTGAAAGCGAAGGCTAGCGTCAGAAGCGTTAGACAATACGGCCTCTGATATGTTTTCACAAAGACATTAATGCAGTTTTTATTTATAAGAAGGTTGAAATTCTCGTAGCGCTCTGCTCCTAATTAAAAACTTATTACAAATACCTGATAAAACTCAACAATTCAATGTATCATTGTTTTGGCTTGAACAAATGATAACGCAGCAGTTTTTTCAACATAATGACTGTGCTGCTCATAGCTGTGACGTCGGACGGTTAGGTTCTTAATGACCGGGCGTTAAAGGCACTTGGTGTTTACGACATTACTTGTATTGCCATCGTCGTAGTTTTGTGCCTATAATTAATATTAACAATAAAAAGGCAGGCTAATTGCTGGTTATGCATTTGATTAAGTGTACGAGTTGCATCCTTGTTGGGATTGACATCCTGAGAACTAGAAATTAGTTCTGTTTATAGAAGTCTAATCAAAAGCTGTTGCAAATTGTAGCTAACTCACGTTTTTCTCTCCACTTAAAAGCTTAACATAGTCAATTTCATAAATCTGTCAATTTCTGTCAATTATTATCTAACATTCCTACTCATATTAAGTATTTAGAAATTAAAAAGTTTGTGAGTGTGTCAGTTTGCAACTCTTTCACGCTAAAACTAATCGGACGGTTTATAACTTGAATTAACATATTGGTTTTTTTTTTAATTTAAGATCAACTAATTCTATTCGGGAACTAAAATTGGTCAAAAATGGATCTTTTATAGGTAGTTGATAATTTCTCACTATTGAGTTCTCGTTTTCCATCTACCACTCCTACCTGACCTTAGTGAATGGTTAGAAAATGTTTAACCTGTCTTTCAAAAAGCTCCATCTATGCCCAATAACCGGAACTAAAATGTAAGTCAAACCTATTATTACGGAACAATTTGTACTCCCATTAACGACATCACATACGATCCTAGGCGAATCTTCTCATTAGCGCGCCGAAGATTCGAAAGTAATTACGCCACACAACAGATGGCGCTGGCGGATAATTAACAATGATTCACGCGAGTGCGCTCCCACGCCTCGATATTGTAATGATTGTTAAGTAACCGGCATTCTCCGCGCCTGAGTTGTTAGGGTGGGTACATACCGCCTTTATATGCACCTGTCACAGAGAAAAAATTATCACTGATTTTTATGCGATTCCTAGCTGATCCAGCAAACGTTGTTTTGCTAATTACCTAGGGGTGTAAAAAGTAGCCTGCGACTTATTCTCAGACCTACCAAATATGGGCAAAAAATTTCAAAAAAATCGGTCAAGCCGTATCGGTTGAGTTCGATATCAAACACCGTGACACGAGATCTAATCTAATATATAAAAATCTCGTGTCACGGTGTTTGTTATTAGATTAGAAGACTAAAAGATTTGTTTTATGATTGGGAGGGGCTCTGAATCGTTTCAACCGCCGTATCTCGTGTGTTACGAGAATCTTAGGACTCCAAATCTTAAATTTTAGTTCCATGAACTCAAACAAATTGCGATTCTGCGACTACACACCACACAGCACGTGGTGGTGCTCATTGGGATTTTGACATGATAGGCATTTATTCGATTTATTTTTATCGCATAGTAACACACGGGATACCTACGGCGGTTGGAACACTTGAGCTCACCCAATTAACTATAAAAAGTACAGTTGGCTGCATACAAGAATTGTGAACAAACGGTGATTATGTAACTAGAGTCACCGACATAGCTCGAAGAATCGCCAGACTCAAGTGACAGTGGGCAGGGCATATCGCTCGAAGAACTAATGGCCAATGGGGCCAAAAACATCTGGAATGGCATCAATGGACCGGAAGACGCATTGTAGTTACCTAGGCCTCCAAAAAAATGGAGCGACGACCGGGTTAAGGTTGCCGGAACGCGTTGCCGTTGGATGCGGATGGCGCAGGACCGGTCTGTTTGGCGAACCTTGCGGGAGGCCTAGTTCAGCAGTGGACGTCTTTCGGCTGAAATGAAAAATGAGTGATTATGTTAATCCAGGTTATAAACTGTGTTTTAGCGTGAAAGCGTGAAAGAGTAACAAACATCCACCCATAAAAACTTTCGCGTTTATCTTCTTCAAATAGGATATGAAATCTCATCGTCGTCGTCATCGTTATCGAACTCCTCCGAAACGGTTTGACCGATTTTCATGTTTTTTTTTGGTGTTTTTTTTGAAGATCTGATAATAAGTCGTAGGCTATTTTATACCCCTATTCCTCGTAGAAGGAAGGAAGGAGTAGCGAGCAACAACTAGGTAATATTATATTAGTAAGGTTTTGGTACTTATTTTGTGCACCTACCTTTACAACATATGCGCTCAAAAGCCGATGGTGCATGGTTACGTATTTGTCGCGTATGCTTGCGTTTTCCGCAACCTGTGAACATAGCCAGCATTATTCTTATGCCTCACAAATGCGCTCTGTAACGTCTTATAATCATATCAATAGAGTCGAATGTGGATTAAACGTAATGCCCGTAAAAACCTTAATAATTGTTACGTCGCTTTTTCAAATACTGAAGCAATTCCACTCACGGTAATGGTTCTATTTAACCCGAAGTCGAACGAGTTGGTTGAATCGTTGCATCGACTTGTAGGTATTTAACAATCGTCAGTTATGTAGACAAAAATCACCGTATAACTTGAAAAATATGTTTGCCTGACGAAACCACAAGCCTCAAGTATCGTTGGGAATAGAAGAAATATTTCTCGAAGTCATTTTTGGAACACCTATTATTTTTACTTTGCTTCTCCGTGACCCACCGTGCACCAGACGCACATCTAGTGGCCCTAGTGCACGAAACGAGGTTGGTACGGTAAAATAGCGAGGAAGCAAGGTAAAAAAATATAGTTCGTTGATAAGGACCTTTGCAAAGTAACGCCTCAAGTTGTGGTAGTTTAGTAGTTTGACCTATGGACCTATGGCCTCTCAAGCAGAGGGTCGTGGGTTCGATGCCAGGCTCTCACCGTATTTCGGAATTTATGTGCGAAATTACATTTCAAATTTACCATGACCTTTACGGTGAAGGAAAACATCGCGACGAGACCTCACACACCTGCGAAGCAATTCTATGTTGAGTGGCAAATTCCCAATTCGCACTGGGATCCGTGTAGGAGCTACTTCCCAAGCTTTTTTATCCTGGGAGAAGGCCTGTGTCCTTCAGTGGGACGTACGAGTACCTATAGGCGGGGATAATGATAATGAAGGTAAAGCCTTAATCAATTAATCATTTTTAGAAGCACTTTACCTGTCATTTTGCGTTAGCACAAGGGATTCTCTTTCGTTCGCCAAGTACTTGACCTGGCCTTGTAATACGAAATTCGATTTTCGAACTTTCGTCACTACTTTGCAAAAAGCTCGTATTTCAAAATCGATAATCTGGCTAATTGAACTTTACTGAGTGTGCAATAAAGTTCAGTTTGGTTTACATATTGATTTGAGATACGAGATTTTTTCAAAGTAGTGACGCTTTGTATCGTGCCGTTCCGTTCACGCTAATAGCATTAAAGACAAGAGAGTAAGGGGCGGCACGATACGAAATTTGAATTTCGAGCTTCGTAGTAGCCCCCCTGAGGCTTTAGTAATACTTTGGTCCGCGATGCTAAAATACATACATACTGTTTTTTTTAAGTGATCAACGATCGTTCAGCAAAAACAAATTAATCATGATTGCGTTACTGACGTTTCGCAGTATTCATTCGATCTTTTTTTATGAAAATGCGTCACTGACTACGAAATCATTTTTTCTTGTCTTCCTAGTATTTTATGTTTTTAGTTGGTTAACAATCAATACGCGATTGTAATAATTGTACAATCTTTATCCTTACTCTTACCAATATCATAAAATGCTAAAGTGACTTTATCTGTCCGTTAGCACTTTACGCTTTCACCGATTTAGTTCAAATTTGGTATGGAGATAGTTTGAGACCCTAGAATAAAATAAATAAATAAATATCACGGGACAATTCACACCAATTGACCTAGTCCCAAAGTAAGCTAAGCAAAGCTTGTGTTATGGGTACTAACTAACGGATAAACATACTTATATCTTAAAAAAACTTGCTCTTAACGGAAACCAATACAACATCACAGTATATTGGCAGTACAAATCAACTAAGCTTGAGGGTAAAACAGCATTTTCATACTTTCTAACACTGGCAACCGGTGGATTCAAGTGACGAAATGTTTTTAATTGTGGCGTTCCGTGGGAAAAACCTTTGTTCGACAATGTACGTCTTCCGGCTGATGATGATGATTACGAACGTCTTTTTCGGCTATTACCAGTTTTCACACATTTTTATTTGCACTGGGAACTACTGGGCTTTTACACTCAATTGTTCGCACTGCAGACATGACACTAGAAGCCAGTAGTCCGTACTCATTTCTATGAGTCCAAATTAAGTTAGGTACTAGGGATGTCCAGTAGTTTGCACAGCAGACGAGATACTATAAGTCAGTAGTCCGTAAGTTACGAGGGATGCGATCAGTGTGAAATATTGGGTTTATTCCCTTCCCTCCTTGTTCACAGTGAGAACAACTGTAAAAAACCGGTTTTCTGTAAAGTCTGTTTACGGACGATAGTTTAACGTGACAACGTCATAACAAAACATTCAATAAAAATTACCCGAGCGCTAGTACTAAGATTGTATTACGTAAATTGCAACTGGCCTTCGCCGCTCTATTGCAACTGGCCTACGCCGCTCTATTGCAACTGGCCGTCGCCGCTCTGTAAGTACATGTAACGTTACGTAACGTTACATTGCGTCATCCTTTTTCGTGTTTGCATCCGGCGGCCGGCGTTCATCGATTTATTAGACGTTGTCAGTCAAAAAAACGATTAGTTCGCAGTGCAAACAAAAGAGTGTGGACAACTGGAAACGGTCCATCTATTTGTTTAAAAACATCAAGTTACAAACTATTCCTAGTGGCTACTACAACAAGAAACACGTCGTAATTGACCGAATAAACGAAAACGCCACGCGCTTAGTTATTGTCCAAGATTTTAGTGGGTCAAGGGTCGGACGCCTTGTGCCAAGTCCATTAAATCCGATTCATTATGCAGCCTTTCATAATGTGTGATGTCCTCTTTTATTCGTTTAACGTATGTAACTTTAATGTGAAGATAAAAGGAAAGTTTGTCTTTAAAGTACAAGTATGATGAAGTTTTTATTGAGATTGGAAAATGGATTCAATATTATCACCCCAGCCTACAAGTGTCCTACTTCAGGGCTCAGGTCTCAACAAACCGGGAGCGCGGGGCGCCGACGGAGCGTGCCCCGCGCGGTCAATAACACTGAACCAAATACGGTGTGCCGCGCTACCGGTGTGTGTCACCGTATATTTGATTCAGTGTTATAGAGCGCGCTGTGTTCGCTCTGTCGGCGCCCCGTGCTCCCGGTTTGTGTTGGCCTTTAATGAGAGGGCTTGGGCCGAAGTTGGCACGAGGGCCCAGTCCAAAACTTGGAACTTTACACACACTATTAAGTTTCTTCGAAAGTGTGTGCATGGCCAAAAACTACAAGGTGCTCTGCTTGAGATACCATGGCTCAAACAACTAAGACTACGACTAATAATTTGAAAAGGTTTGGATTGCTTGTAGGACAGAATGGTACAGATGTTTAGTTAGGAAAATCTCAATTGAGTCACTATATTATGTTTACATAAGGGATACTTAATTTTGACTACATAAATTAATAAATTGCATTAAGCAATATCGTAACTGTATAGTATAAATCGTAATCGTAACTGCAAAAAGTATTTTGGTGCAGCAACATACCTAGTGGTTAAATTCATACCTACTTTCAATTATAATTTCGTTAAAAAACAATTTAGTAGTTTAAGTGAAACTACTCAGTTTCAAGTAATCTATAACTTCGAGTAACCCGAACTTAACTGACAGACTTGCTGGCTCCAAAGCAATATTAAGGGAGACTAAGTCAAGCTTAATGCTTGCCCGACCTCAAACACCGAAGTTGTGACTTTTGGAACTCATAAGTGTCAGAAGTTAATGCGGTGCACTCCACCCTGTGCCCACGACCCCAAAAAGCGTCAGTTTTGTCCACAAATTAGACAGTTGCAGCACTCTTGGTGGCAATAAGGTGCTGATTTGTAGTGCTAAGTTAGACAGTATGGTATTAAAGATGCTGTCTCACACCTTATTAGATACGAACTTAATGAAATATAATGGAAAAGTCTCGAAAGTTTGCAGCTCTTTGTAAAGAACTCCAATGTGGTCTAATCACAATTCATACAATAAGTACGATGCTTATATGATAATGGGCTTTGACAGGTATTGTTTTTGTTCACATAAGGTAACGTTATAGATAGGAGTATAGTCTTATAATTTGTTGTAATGACCTATTTCTACGAGTATGGAAACATTTGAGGAAATCAGAAGGCAGCAGCGGGCGTTCCACAGTTGAAAATGAGAAGACGAAGAAGGAATACATACATAAGCAAAAAGTATATAAAATAACTAAAAAATATAAATAAGTCAAAGAATTTTAAACATGAAACTACCGTGAGACTCACTCATAGTGAAAATAAACGGATCACTCACGTCTCAACGAGTGAGTGCACGTGTGGCAGCCGCCGTGACGTGCGACTCCGAGAGGAAGGGCTACGGATTAGCCCGAAACATGTCGAGTTAAACTCGTTTTGAGACGTGAGTGATCCGTTTATTTTCACTATAAGTCAAAGAATTTTCGATAGTTTTACTACTTTCGGAAGACTTCAAATGCGTTATTTAGATTTATCTCAAGTGGGCTTAAATAACACTAGCTACATAGTATGTAGCAGCAGAAATGGAAGCAAATTGCTAAGAAGGCTGTCCTCGAAAAAGTCTGCGACCCACCGAACATCTCTCCTTGCACATCGTCTGCGCAACCACGACCACTCTGACAAGAGTGTCCGACTAAGAAGAGTAAGAAGACATAGTATGTGGTTTACTTAACTGGAGTCTAAAGAATACCTAAATTGTGGCGACGCATCAGCACTATTGTGTACCTATAATCACTGGCATCGCACCAAAATAAGATGACTTAAAGTAAAGGCCAATGAAAGAAAGTTATACAACGTATTATTCATCGTTCACACGGCACCGCAGCGAAGTATCTGTGTCAAAAGCGATATATTTAAAGCCTGTTCAATATTTATAACAACATTAATCCGCTGGAGAACATTTGAAGCGTTTTGTCGTGTGCCGACTGTCATTTCATTAAATGATAATAATATAAACCCAAATAAAATTGGAAAAGGCGGTCTATTTTGGATATTCATGGATAGAATAGGCGATTCTGTGAGACCATGCCATATGTGTGTGAAATGACATTGATGAAGGTATACGAGATAGTCCGCTTGGTTGCTGTGGAATTGTAAAAAAACCCTTGTCGATCAAACTGTACGCGAATGCAAGTACAATCGGTATCAGCGGGATGGACGCGAGAGCATTGCTCCATTGTATCGCTGTTGTAACACATCCCGTTGTAGGAGTTTATTCGTTTTAATCTACCCATTTGTAGCAAGTTTTTGGGGCGTTTCAACTGTAAATAATAAATATCACGGGACAATTCACACCAATTCACCTAGGTCCCAAAGTAAGCTGAGCAAAGCTTGTGTTATGGTTACTAGGCAACGGATAAAAATACTTACATAAATTCATACATAAATACATATTTAAACATCCATGACCCGAGAACAAACATTCGTATTTTTCATACAAAATTATCTGCCCCGACACGGGTATCGAACCCGGAAACTCAAGCTTCGTAGTCAGGTTCTCTAACCACTAGGCCATCTGGTCGTAGGTATTTTAAATTGTTTTAAAAGATGAGACTAAGTGGCTTCGTGCCTTTTTAATTCGGCTTTGAGTTTGCGTTGTAAATACATGATACAACGTGTCTCTACCTTCTGAATAAAGACGAATAGGACGTGTTGATAAGGGTATTTCTAAGGGCTCCCAAACAATTCACTATGGTCACTTGAACCTTGCGCTTACCGCACGAAATCGCATCGCAGCAATTCGCATCGTTAGTTCCTGCGATGCGGCGTCGCATTGCATCGCATCGCAGTATTGTGTGGGAGCCCTAAGCTATGTACAGTACAAAGCCTCGCTCCAAACGCCATCGCATTAACGGAGATATGACTGATTTAAGATTTAATACTTTGGAACAATCTGTACAATACGTTTACTTTTAGTTTACCACTGACAGATGGCTTGCCTTCATTTAATTTCCAACTTTAACACCATACAAATAAAGTAGCTATTACAAAATCTGCAAACGTGGGTAACAGTATTCTAAAGTTGGCTTTATTTGTAGGTCGTTAAAGTTGAATATGAAATGAAGGCAAACCATCTGTCAGTGGTAAACTTTATGTAATTTTACTGTATGCAGGTAGACAGACATGGTAATTAAAGAGTATTTCAACTTGATCAAACTCTGAACCGCAAAACTCATTGCGAACAACTGATGCAGTATGTTCCTATATATTGCTGATTTGTTTGTGGGTAAGTAGGTATTAATTTTTTTATTTTTGTTTTTTTGATCATGTAATCATATAATTTTACGAAAGTAGAACATTCCTGAGAGACTCTACTAAAGATTTCGGTCTTTGCCCAGAGAGTAGAGACACGTTGTATTTAATTCAGAAGTATTATTTAAAACCTTATAAACTTTAATAACTAGTCAAAACCATTGACTTAAAGAGCTCACCCGTATATTAGCAATCTTACTAATATTATAAACCCGAAAGTTTGTATGGATGTATGGATGGATATGTAGATGTTTATTACTATTTCACGCTGGAACGGTTTGACGGATTCTGATGAAATTTGACACATAGGTAGTGTACATTGATTAACATAAAGGATACTTTTATCCCGGAAAATTGCAAAGTTCCCGCGGGATAGCGATAAATAGATTCTTTGCAGATGTACCTAGGTACGTAACAGGATAAAAAAACATCGTTCTAATCTAACAACACGAAGCTCGGAATCCCACTGCATATCTACGATTTAGGTCATTCACCTCCAGCTGCAACATATTGCCGATCACTGGATCTCGAATGACAAGTATCACAAAGGTTGAGTACACTAAACTTGAGAGGTGTTACACCCAAAGGCATACCTATCTCACGTTTCTCGTACCGGTACGCCTATTGTCTAACGAGTGCGGGCGCTTGCTATCGAATTCACTATTTCTTTTTGACAAACGGTATAACATGGTGACAGAAAAAGATGATGAATGCTAGTGCCCGCGTATTAGACGATAAGCGTACGGGTTGCTTAGCGAAAATAATCACTCCAAGCCACTGTTGGTTACAAACTGTATGCGAGCCATAAATTTAGCCACCTGCAATCCCACATAGTTTTGTATTTACGCAACCCCTTCGGCTTATTATTAAATTTGTGTAACCTGAGGGTGAAATTAATTTCAACGCAAACCCGAATTGAATTAATGAACTGACATTACTGTGAGCTAACTAACAGAGTTCGCATTTAATTACTTTCACTGAGGTCGTGCTTATTAAACATTTGAGTTTCATATTGAAGTTCAGAATTCTAGTACAATTTGTAAGTTCTTCGTTCGTTCAATTTGAATAATTAAATGTGATGTAAAGTACCTACTCAGATTTGGAGTTCGCCGTAAAATAATTAATGAGTGCGCTGTGCCTATTATGTTTTATTTTAACTTAACTAATCGTTTATTAATTTAGTCGGCTTTGATGCAGTGCGATTGATTATAAATTATTTTAACTTTTCGAATAATCAAACAAAGCATCGCAAAATAAATCAGGAATATTTCATTCAGTGGTTAAAGAAGTCCAAATGATCATTCAATAAAATATTTTTCATTCGAAATTATTACGTCATTATCATGTTTGAGACATTACAGTTTAAACATCGGCTGAAATTATTGGTCAATCTCATTCAAAATTCATAAAAAAACCGGCCTCACATATCGAGGGGATCCTATTAGTCAAGGGAAAAAATATATATGCACCAAAAATTCACGAAAAATCAATCTCGCTCTACCTATTTTATTTAAGTTCATAAAGTACCTACAGCCGTTGACTAGGTACTTAACAAATCACAAAGTTTTATTTTTTTCCCTAAGACCGACTCACTCTTGACCGGTTTTTATTATTAATTGTTGACAAGTATACAATATTATTTATCTCAATGATCATTCCGAGATTGAGGTTTGTATGTTTAAGTTATAAAGGATCAACGACAGAAAAAATAATAGGTAAGTTTCGTGCATGAGGACATACGTACATATAATTTAATTTATTATTACTTATTTGTTACTGTAGCGGTAATGGAAATACACATGTATAAATTTTAGCTGTTTATCTATTATGATTAAAGATGGACGGACGATTTGGTGAAGGCCGCAGGCTCAAGTTGGATGCAAGTCGCTTCCAACCGTAATGATTGGGTATTAATGAGGGAGGCCTATGTCCAGCAGTGGACGTCTTGCGGCTGAAATGATGATGATGGTGTGATGATCTATTATGATTCTTAAAATACGTTCATCTGTCACCGATAGGCAGACATACAGACGGTCAGCGCAGTGACAGTAATAGGGTCCCATTTGTTACCATTCGGGCACAGAACCCTAAAAAAAATACCGGGGCATTCAGTTTGACTTACACAAATACCTGCCTAAATATTTGAAGTTCATTTTGTGATGTCATGGAAATATTTTAACAGAAATTTAAGGGTAGAAATTAAGAGTCACATGCATAGCTTAACGAACTGAAATAGTGATTTAATTATTCTCACCGTAACCCAAGCGATGATTCTCTAATTAAATCGATGGTAGAGCCTTCAAACTATTTCGGTACGCTCATGGCAAACTAATAACGTCTGAAACTGCAAAGCCTCTTTCACCTTAATTGGTGCGAGGGAGCCACCTGCGATTTTCATGGAAATCACAGTGGCGAATAAAAGACAGTAATATAAGTCGTTTGACGAAATTGACAGAAGGCTATTTTTTAGACTCTTTTGTAGGCTGTATGAATGGAGATAAATATAAAATGTGAGCAGTAAGTAGATGGCATTTAAAAGTAGTTTATTTCATATTTCATTCACGAGCTGAGACGAGTTTCAATACTCTTTTGATTGATAAGCGTTTTATGTTATCGTGTTAGTGTCGTTTGCTGTATTGTGAAAATAATTAAAATACTATAGGTAGTGAAAATATACGGATCTCTCACGTCTTAAAACGAGTTTAACTCGACATGTTATACTGTTACCTATGTAGGTAGGTATTTTATGTTGTTTGTACGGATTAGCCCGAAACATGTTGAGTTTAACTCGTTTTAAGTCGTGAGTGATCCGTATATTTTCACTATGAGTGAGCCTCACGGTCGTTTCATGTTTGAATTAAAATATTAATTTAAAAGAGTCCGTCAATACTTAGGGTGATGCTATGATAGGCGTCATCTAACCCTAATGTATTATATGCACAGCTTAGCACTGGAACTAAATATTTAAAATAATCATATTCTAAGATGGTAAAAGTGCACTAAAAACAAAACAAACATACAGGGACGACGCCTTGGGCACAGGCTAATAAACATAAGTTAAATGACAGTTGGCTCTCGTGAACTAGACATTATTATCTTTTAATTCCCGTATTTATCATATTTTTTATTTTGTATTAGAGGTATAATTGCTTTATTTTTTTATTTACACTGCGTACTTTTCTAGCTTTCGTAATTGAATTACTGCTTCAGGAAGTTGTACTGTACCACTAGCAAATCACTTCGAAATTAAATGCCTACACAGGCTTTGTACTAAACCTTTAAATAACTAAAGGTTGTATTGCTTCCTGGGATTCATTCGCTTTAATGGCATTGAAATTCGGCTCTAAATTGATTAGGATATCTTAAAATAAACTTTAGTTTAATTACAGTACGCTTTGCTTTTCCCTTTAAATTTTACTTGGTTACATTTATTTGTGTTTTTAAGTTTCCGTGCCTCAAAAGGAAAAAGAGACTTATTAGAGTCACTTTGTCTCCTTGTCGAGGTATTAAGTCGAAATTCACGTAATCAAAAAATACAACTTTTTTCGTTAAAAAAACCGTTGTAGGTAAGCAATATCTGTGATGGTACTTACGTTGACAATGAATTATGTAATTTGACGAGAAAAGTAGCTCATAACAAGAGTAAATAAAGGAAAAAGTCCAAAAATTAGTGAAATAAGGTGAGTTGGGGTAAGATGGTGGTAAGATGAAAAGCAGTGTAAGGTGAAAAACACTTGGGTGCTACGAGTAGTTTTTCATCTTACACTGCTTTTCATCTTACCCCCCCCCCCCCCACACACTATACTTGATTTTTGTTTTTCGTAGTGTTAACGAAAGGGAGTGGACTGTATAGGAAAAATGGGGATAGAGGTCGAAAAGAAACGAAAGGTGCTTAGGGCCGTTAGGAAGCAAAATATTGCGTCTCTCTACGATAAGGTATACACGAAAAACTATAACGTAGTAGCAGTGACTGCTGAAAGCTCACCTGAGGGCTCCTCGTCTGCGGTGATGCAGAACCTTAGGGCGTCGGTAACAGGCACCGTTGGCTCGTAGTTATCAGCTCCTCCGGAATCACTGCTAACTCTTACCTCGGGTGTCGCACTTAGCCTTTCAGGTTTATTCGCAGGGCGGCGCACAAGGAGTCTTCAGCAGTGGCACTGACTTTATGAAACTATTTTCAGGAAAAGATTTGCAAAATTCGTTGCTGACGGTCAGCGTAACGGTTACTCCGTTTTGAAATTAAGGACCGCACATAAAAAAAGGTACAATATAACTGTCAATAGAAAAATTCGTAATGAGTGATAATAATCGCTCCCGCTCCGATCAGCTGTTTTTATAAAACGGACGAAGTGGAGGGGAGAGGATGCGCAGATGACGGTAGAACGGAAAAATCCAGTGTGGCCGCTACAAAGAAAGTTAGTAGCTAGAAAATAATTGATGTCGACGAAGGAAATCTATGGCAACACTGAACATTTCCGCCCACCAAAATATCTGGTATTTTAACCAAGTAAAATAAAACAATAAGTAAATCAAAGGGCAGAAACAATAGTTTCGACGATCAATAGACGAAAAGTAGCAGCGAACTGAGGCTACCGTAAAAAAATGGGGAAAAAAAAAAAAAAAAACGTAATTAGTTAGGCAGGGGACAGATTTTGACTACTGGCCGTTTATAGACGCCAGAGGCCGTACGCACGGTCACGACGCGACAGATGCCGTCGGCGCCGGGATGAACGTCTACGATGCGACCCAACGGCCACTTCATTGGACTGCTCTGTTCGTTAAGGAGGAGAACTAAGGCGCCCTTTTCCGGATCAACTTGTCTATCGTGCCATTTCATTCGCTGCTGAAGCGTGTGCATGTATTCCCGAGACCATTTTGACCAGAAATCTTGGTGCATTTTCTGAAGCAATTTCCAGCGGTGAAGGATGCTAACATTCACGTCGGCCAGATTTTCTTCCGGGACAATCGACAGGGGTTCAGTAGTTAGAAAGTGCCCAGGAGTCAGTACTGCCAAGTCATTGGGATCGGCGCTGAGCGGAGAGAGAGGTCGTGAATTTAGTAACGCTTCTACCTGCGTCAAGACGGTGTAGAATTCTTCGTAGGTCAGTCGCTGCTGTCCTACGACACGCGATAAGTGAGTCTTAAAAGCCTTTATTCCCGATTCGGCCAAACCCGAAAAGTGCGGGCTACCCGGTGGGTTAAATTCGAACCTAATATCACTCGCGTGCGCAGCGTCCTTCACCAAGCGATTTAAAATATTGCTAGCGCCAACGAAATTTTTACCTTGGTCGGACACTAGTCGGCGGCAATGTCCGCGGCGCGCTATAAAACGCCTGAGTGCGGCAAGGAACGCTTCCGCGGAAAGTTCCGTCGCTAGCTCGACATGAACAGCTTTAGTGGCGGTACACACGAAAACGCAAATGTACGCTTTATACGTTTTGTTTCCCCGCCCACGACCGAGAGATACACCGAAAGGACCGCCATAGTCGACGGCGGCGCTTGAAAACGGTTTTAATTGATTGATTCTATAAGAAGGAAGATCCCCCATGAAAGGCGCGGGCGCATTTAAAGGGCGGACGCGAAAACATTTCAAACATTTTGAAACGACAGTTCGGATAGCTCGCTTCGGCGAGAGTATCCAATATTTCTGAGCTAATAAGTTCTGTAGCGTTTGTACACCCGGATGCATAAGTCTTTTGTGATACTCTTCAATTAAAAGTACGGTTAGGCGATCGTCTCGAGGTAGAAGTAGCGGATGCCTTACATCGAAATCGAGAGAGGCTCGAGACAGGCGACCGCCCACCCTCAAGAGACCCACGTCATCCAAGAATGGCGATAATTTTTTAAAAGTTTTTTGTAAGGAATTATATTTATTATTTCGCAGAAACTCGATTTCCGACGAAAAATGCTTGGTTTGAACGAATTTTACCAACGCCAGGAGGGCTTGCGCGACCTCTTCCGGGCTTAACGGGCCGGTAACGCAGTTATTTTGAGACGCACGGTTTTTTAAATTATTAACATAACGGAGGCAGTAAGCCAGTACATGTTCCAACGTTCTTAGCGACGAAAATTTATTCAGTAACGTTTGAAGAAGGTTCTCACTAGGATGTGCTGCTAAAGTGACCAATTTCTGTTCGACGAGAAATACGTCTGCATCGACTGAGAAGACAGACCGGGGCCAAACTTCGACGGGTTGCGGGAGCCACGAGGGTCCATTCCACCAGATGGTTCGGTTCACAAGATCATTAGGCATCAAACCGCGCGACCCGCAGTCGGCAGGATTGTCTGCGGAGTCCTCAGCCAACTGCTCGAAGGTGCGAAGCGCCTGGAACGGAGCCGATGAGACACCATACGTTACGGTGAGCAACCGATAGTCACCGATCGGTTCGCTAGGGGACGGCCGCCAAAGAATGCGCTGGTATTCTGCATCTTCCGGGAGCACCAATATTTGCCTATACATCTGTTTGACATCTGCAGTAAACACAATAGCGTGCCAACGAAAACGAAGGAGCAAATGGAAGATGTTCTTTTGCAGTTTTGGTCCGGCCAACAATTGGTCATTTAGTGAAGCACCCCGGGCGTCCTTGGCGCTAGCATCAAACACCACACGGAGAGGGGTATTAGTCGACGAAAACCTCAGAATCCCATGGTGAGGGATATAAAAGAAAGGACCGGCATCGTTTGCCGGAGGGTCACACTTTTCCAGATGGCGACATGTCTCGTAATCCTTCATGAAGGCATTATAATTTCTAGAAAGCTCAGGATTAACCTGAAGCTTATTTTCCAATAACAGGAAACGCTTGAGCACCATGGCGCGAGAGCCGTGAAAAATCGGTTTATTTAAAATATCGGTGAAGGGTAGTGGAACAATATACCTACCCTCCTTTGTACGACGGTAAGTCGTGAGGAAGTGTTGTTCACACAATTCGTCGTTTTTCGATAAAAGAGCTTTGGTGGGAGTGTTGACGTCCTCCAGTTCCCAAAATTTCCTAATGGAGTCGTCCAACGACAAATTCTGTGTAATTTTGGTAGTGACGTGACAGCTACCACGACGAGAGCGAGAGATGTCCAAAGCGCAGCCACCCATCACGATCCAACCGAAAATAGTATTAATGATAGTTGGCTGACCCGGGTCACCCTGGATTAGCCCTGGACGCAACGATGATGCGAAGACATCTACGCTTAGCAGCATGTCTATCGGGCCCGGCTTATGCCAACAAGGGTCCGCGAAAACCAGGTCCCTGTTCGTTGACCACGACGAAAATTCAATATACTCGGTGGGCATATCCGAGCATATAGTCGGCAAAACATATGCCTCCAACGAAAAGCTAGTGTCATACTCACCAGTACTGGGTGTGATAAGACACGATAGGGTGCCACTCGGCTCCGCCACCGCCTGACCTATACCGCTCACAGTGTGTTTTGATTGAATTATTTTCAAACCCAATCTATTGGCACACTGCTGCGATATGAAGTTACAAGCGCTAGCGCAGTCCAGTAGCGCCCGCACCGGAACCCGCCGACCGATTCTATCGGTAATTAGAACGACGGCAGTTGAAAACAAAGTGGGCCCAGCCCCAAGGCCAGCCACCATGGCAACAGCCCCTTCGGTCCCCTCAGTCGATTTATTCCCAATATTCGGTTGTTCCGGTTTATTAAAATGTAGCAAACTATGATGTGAGCAGCGGCAATACTCACAACGCTGCTTTGAATGACAACGCCTTAACGAATGTGCGCTCGACAAACACAAAATGCAGAGTCTATTTTGTTTGGCTAGTGTAAAACGTTCACTTGGGGTACATTTCAAAAACGTTGGACAGACTAAAATGTTATGCGGCCCCTTGCATACTACGCACGAAACAGTAGCGGCGATGAAAGCTGATTTATGTTTGGGGCCCGTTCTATTCCCTACTGGCGCTGGTATATTCGCCGGCGACGCGATTAATCCCACTACGTTGCCTAATGCACGACGCCTTTTTTCGATAAACTGACCCAGAACGTCGAAATCCGGAACCTCGTCGGAATTATGTTCTAATTCGAATTGTTCCTTAGTTACCTTATCCAACTTAGACCATAACAAATGCACCAGCATAAAATTTCTGTCCGGTAATTTATACGTATTTAAAATCATTAAATTTTCTGTGAACGTTCGTATAACCCTATCTAAATCCCGAGGACCTCGGACCGGTTCACAGTTCACGAGTTTTTCGAAGTAAACGGTCGCAATTTGCCGCGTCTTGTTATACTGCCTACACAATGCACTATACGCAGTAATGTAACTCTCGTTCGTGAGCGGGTAATTCTTAATCAAATCATACGCCTCGTTCTTTACTATCGTTAACAAATAATGCAGCTTCTCTACGTCAGCCAAATCCGTGCGCTTATGTATCAATGATTCGTAGAGTTGCCGAAACGACACCCAGCTCTCCAGCTTCCCATCGAATTCTTTTATATTAATTTTCGGGAGTCTGGCGGCGTTAGACGGCGGCGCCTCTGGAGTGGGTTTCACTTCGGCCATCTGCAATTTAGCCCAACGCGCTTTTGTGGATCGTAAATTTGTCTCAAATATTTGAGTTATCCGAAACTCTTCGCGATGCAAACTCGGAGGCATAGACCCTAAAACTTTACGCATCGCGCTATGAAACTCATCCGAAAGCACCGTAAAATCGTTATTGTTATATGATATCAACTCACCATCAGTAGTAGCGGCTAATAGTTCGAGGCGCATTAACGCGTAATCACGCGCAACGCGGGCCGGGTCGGCCTGTTCCGATTCCATGCCACACTGACTCATGGGCATTTTTTACCACACACACGGGTCACACAACACACTAATTACTGCAATATATTTATTTCCGACTTTTATCACTCCGCAACAGCAACTAACGAAAATGGCGTCGACACGAAACTAATTACGGGTAGTCAGACAACAACTTCCTACCGCTTCGAAAAAACGCCGAGTGTTGCCAGTTTAAAACTTAAATACTACCACTCTCAACGAAATAACCGAGTATTGCTACTGTAAAAGTCTTTAAGTTTAACTATCGGAACTAACCGCGACGGTTACCGATGCGTAAGAAAATAAATGTTAAATTTTTAAACTAACACAAAAAAAACGAGAAACTAAAAAAAAACAACGGCCGAGTATAACAAAACCGACTTTCACGAAAAATCCGTCCTTGAGGTCTAGATGTAGTGCCTCTGTGTGCAAGTGATTTTTAAAACCGGCTGTCTTACCCCCAAACCGAAACACAACAGCTCGATTACTGCTATTTCACGGCAGGTTACGGGTAAGATGGTGGTAGCAATCCGGGCGGACTTTGCACTTAGTCCTACCACCGGCATGCGATAACGAAATTGACGAAAATGGTAGGTGGTGTTAAAATAGTCAACCGCTCCCGACGAAAGAAACAAATGAGAGTTGTAATATTAACACCGGACCTAACCATAACGACGAAAAAGAGGGACAGTGTATAAGAATAAAGCTAGCAACCACTCTCGACGAAAAAAATATAAATGTGAGGGTTGCAAGTTTAACTTATAACCTGCCTAAACGACAACGAAAAAATTTAAAAAAAAACAGGAAGGTATATTAAACTTTAAACTAGCAACTGCTCTCGACGACAAAGGAATACAATGAGAGTTGCAAGCTTAAATATCCGCCCTCACGACGACAAAACTAAAATAACGATAATGTGCAACGAACCTTTCAGATCTTTTACTAAAATTATTGACGGCAATATTTTGCTTACCCGAAAAACGGTTAAGGAATTTATAATGACGATCGAAAACGAACTTTTGAAAAAGTGATTAATAAAACGACGACAAAAAAAGGTCACTTATCAAAACATTCGGTTCGAAGACCAAAAAATGTTAACGAAATGGACTGTATAGGAAAAATGGGGATAGAGGTCGAAAAGAAACGAAAGGTGCTTAGGGCCGTTAGGAAGCAAAATATTGCGTCTCTCTACGATAAGGTATACACGAAAAACTATAACGTAGTAGCAGTGACTGCTGAAAGCTCACCTGAGGGCTCCTCGTCTGCGGTGATGCAGAACCTTAGGGCGTCGGTAACAGGCACCGTTGGCTCGTAGTTATCAGCTCCTCCGGAATCACTGCTAACTCTTACCTCGGGTGTCGCACTTAGCCTTTCAGGTTTATTCGCAGGGCGGTGCACAAGGAGTCTTCAGCAGTGGCACTGACTTTATGAAACTATTTTCAGGAAAAGATTTGCAAAATTCGTTGCTGACGGTCAGCGTAACGGTTACTCCGTTTTGAAATTAAGGACCGCACATAAAAAAAGGTACAATATAACTGTCAATAGAAAAATTCGTAATGAGTGATAATAATCGCTCCCGCTCCGATCAGCTGTTTTTATAAAACGGACGAAGTGGAGGGGAGAGGATGCGCAGATGACGGTAGAACGGAAAAATCCAGTGTGGCCGCTACAAAGAAAGTTAGTAGCTAGAAAATAATTGATGTCGACGAAGGAAATCTATGGCAACACTGAACAGTAGAAATACTATACAATACAATACAATGCAAATATTCTTTATTGATCACCAAAAACAGTACAGTGACATTACAAAAATAAAAATTCAGGTAGACAATAGGCGGTACTATCAATCAAGAACAATTTTAATTTTGCTAGTTTTTATATTTGCGCGGAAACGAACAGAGCAAGTGTGACTCGCAATTGGCCGATTTTTTTTTGATAAGCTTAAAATTAATTTATTATTCAAAATCATTATCCCATAAAAATAAAGTCCAACTGCAAATGATTTTGGGTCTAATTATGTTATTATATTAATTAACATTTCCGTGTTTAGCAATTGAACTATTATTCCCATAACTGGTTGCATCAATAACTTTATAATTGTTATTAAACATTTTATGTAATAAATCCAGCATGTTAAGCCTGAAAAGTTTGTTCAAAATTTGAAAACACGAAAGTACATCTTGTTTGTAACAACGCCGGCGAGTTTTAAAAGTTACCGCCCGAATATAACTGAAGTTGTTGTTACCCTCGCGGATTAATAATATAACTTTACTTAACACCTTTTTGACGGAGCCCAAGTATTGTCGGTTAACTTTAACTTGCTTGGCGGAACGGAATGGCGGAATTATATCTCCAGAACGGACCTAATTGTACATTAAACTGGGGTGTGGGTATTAAAAGGGGATAACGAATCGTTACGTCTTTATTATCTTTCACACGTTGGGCCGACGTTTGCTAAATTTAGTGCCAGTGTGGCTGTGAGCTAAGAGAAAATGGCTTGTATTTAACGGATAAAAAAATAAAACCTAACATGTTAAAATACATTTTATTGAACAAAGTCAAATTCAAAATACATATCTTATACATAACAAACTTTTACGAAAGTCGAAGAATCTTCCACCGGTTTGGAACATTATTGTTGAGCAGAATCCGCTAAGAAGCTCAACAAAGTTTTTTAAATAAATAATAAATTTCTTTTTTTTTTTCAATGAGTTCTACAATGTTAGTTCCCTAGTTTTAAATGCGCTATTTAAAACTAGGGATCGCCAATATTCATTAATATTATAGTACGCCTTAGATTTACAGAAACAACTACCATAATTAAAACTTCATTTTATTTTAAAATGATCCCAAATCATTATCATCACATCATCATCGCAGCCTATATACCTCCCACTCCAAAATTCAGGCCTTATCTCAAAATGGGCATGGGCCGTAGTTCCCATGCGGGGCCAGTGCGAATTGGGTACTTCACACAAACTATTGAATTATTTCTCAGGTGTGTCCAGGTTTTCTCACGATGTTTTCCTTCACTGTAAGGCTCATGGTAAAGAATCATTTCGCACCTCCCAAACAACTACTTTAAATCAAAACTGTAAATTTTATGATTGAGCTTCATTCAGTTTTTGCACGACTTCGGCAAAGCCAAAAGGAAGTGTAATGATTTTAACAGTCTATGGTATGTTTGTATTTATGGATATTCCACCACAGAGTCGAGACTACTCATCCGATTTTAATTAATAAGGTTTCAATCGATTCGTTACTACGCTCCGGATAACATAGGATACATTTTTATATATAAAAAATATTTATTGAATCAGGCTTTGATCAATTATAACTGAAGATACACTTTGCCGAACAAAATCCCCTTCAAAGAATGTCCGAACTTTTTTATTTGGTTGCGTAACAAATAAAATCATCACCTACACAGAAATTTGAACCTAGTCTTTACTTCATTACAGTCGAATTTCGGTAGCGGCAAAACTCCACTTGACAGCTAAACTTGACAATTTCACGCAACGTTCTGAGAAAAAAGAAGGCCACTTTTATCAAAGTGGCGCTCATTTGGCTCGGACATTTTCGGGCGCGCGACTGTGGATCTACAGTTATAATAATTGATCAAAGGAATCAGGCGTTACTTTGCGGAGGTCCATATTAATGTACTGAAACAATTTTTTTTTTTTTTTTTTTATACAATATAGGCTTGCGTTTGGCCACAATCACGCCTGATGGAAAGCGAAGATGAGGCCTACGATGGAGCACGCTTGCCTAGTAAATGCTCATTCACCCTAGACTTGAAAAATAACTTTGCTCATCCACAAAGCAAAAGGTCGCGGGTCGCGGATGAGCAAAGTATCAGTTCATTAAAAAAATATAGTTTGATTATCTTATTTGCGTTGTACCTAACTGTCATCCAATCAGATAAAGTCACAGCTAACATAGTACAGAGTTACCAAAAATGTGATTAGCACATCTCCACTATATCTCCCGGACGAGAGGCGCAGTTCCGTAACTAGATTGCAACGTTCACCGGGCACTGGAAATTCGGAGTTGCAGGAATTCTAGAGGCTATTCGTTAGGTAACTGTTTATGCACGATCTGGTCTTCAGTAAGCTGTGTGTTGGTAAAGGCAACGATTTGTACAGCTATGCTCGTAGAACTGAAGTTTTGGTAGTTTAAAACAATCACAATCATAATAATATTAAGATGACCAGATAGCCTAATTGTTAAAGAAACCTGACTTCGAAGCTTGAGGTCCTGGATTTGATTCCCAGTTGGGACTGATATTTTGTTTGAAAAATAGGAATGATTGTCCTCGAGTGTTGGGTGTTTAATATATATAAAATATATAATATAAATATTAGGGGACAATCTTACACAAATCGATCTAGTCCCAAACTAAGCAAAGCTTGTACTATGGTTACTAGACGACGATAAACATACTAATATAGATAAATACATACTTAAATACATAGAAAACATCCATAACTCAGGAACAAATATTCGTGCACATCACACAAATAAATGCCCTTACCGGGATTTGAACCCAGGACCTCTTGCTTCGTAGGCAGGGTCACTACCAACTAGGCTAAAGCGGTCGTAAACATAAGTACCTATGATTATCCGTTGCTTAATACCCATACCCACAAGCTATGCGTAATTTGACACTAGGTAAATTGGTGTCGAGTGTCCCGTGATATTTATATAGGTAATCTCGAAAGTTTAATACCAAATATTTTCATCGTTTCACCCAAAGTTTCACCACTTAGGCACTTACTTATTTGTATCACGCAATGTGTCAAATTAGAGTCAAAAAGTTTCACGATTGTAGGTCCGCCACTACTCCGACATGGCTATCTGATGTCTATCTAGCACGTGGGAATGCTCCCAACAAGATAAAATGCGCCATCGACACTTTGCAATCTTGAATTGCAACCGTCCGCTCATAAACTTGGCGTCATCTATAAAATAGGTATGAGTCTGTGTAGCGGTGGGAGCTGACCTGAAAAGGTGCCACAGTGTCAATTTTCTTATGATACTTTCAGAAAATATGTCTGCCGCAATGCTTTGTGTAAATATACATTACTGAACCGATGAAAAAAGTTACTCATAAAAAGTTACACTATTCCATATTAACAGGTCCACACCAATTGACCTAGTCCCTAACTAAGCAAAGCTTGTACTATGTAGCACTTCGAGTAGACAATGAATAAAATACTTATTATAGATAAATCCATACTTAAAAATCCAAGATACGAGCATAAATATTTGTATTTTTTACACAAATATCTGCCCCGAACGTATCTAACCCGGGTCCTCAAGCTTCCAAGTCAGGTTCTCTAACTTTTAGGCCAACCGGTCGCCAAACATGGGCTATGTCTTGGGAAGTCATAAAGTTGCGCAAACGCAGACGAAGTTGCGGGTAACAGCTAGTAGTAAAACGGTATTCTGTGATGGCGTCACGAACAATATTTTTAAGATATCGATACTTTTCATCTCACTAGTCTACGCTGTTCATCTAGTACCTTAGGTGCGAAGTGAACCGGACGTCATCTCCGAATCAAACAACCTCGTGAAGTGTCGCACCGTTACCTGTTTAGCATAGTGCCGGTTCTGTTTGTTTCGAAATGGTGATCGATAGATCCAATGTTGCTTTAACGATGAGGGTTTGTGGCGGAAGTATAAGAGCGATTGTGTTACAGTGAAATGTGTGCTTACAATGGCTGTATACAGGACAATTCTGGGGACGTGTTCAGGATCAAACCTAACCAAATCAGGCTAGCGTTTCGAAGCAGTAAATAGTGACATAAGTGTTCTTTTGTTTTTATTACCAACACTTGAGAATGTTTGTTAGAAAATAAAATTACAATGTTTTTCGTTAATACGGTGGTAGGCGACCTGTATGCATTACTGAATTGTCTTATCCTTAACTTAATATCGGAAACACCTCAACAGACAATTAACCATACAATTGTATGAGTAATCTCCGGGAACATTTTCCATTCAGTCGTTTTGTATGCTTAACTACCGGTTAACATGTTTCAACTTTTTTCACTCCCCTGACAACTTAATATTAGCAAGTTGATAAGTATACTTAGTTGACACATTCATTTGAACCGACCAGGGCGAAGTAATCACTTTACGTTGCATTTAAAATAGTTGTTTTCCGTCTCAAGAAGCACGGATCGGATAGACGTAAGATTTAGTGAAATGGTGCAACGTCCTCTTACTTTCATCCGTGTTAGCACTTTCTTTTCCATTAGATAGTCTTCGTAAATTAAATAAGTGAAACAGTGTTTGCGTTGAGAGATATATCTACATACGACCAATTAAGTGAATTGCCATTTCTAAGGATAATTTTTTTAGTTGAAAAAATCGGTAACGCTGCTTGTTACATAGATTTATAGAGGGAAATGATCTTTGATATTACGTATATAAGCCAAACAAATGACATTAACTCTTATTGTACACAGTGTTTTGACACTTTTCTTCTTTAATTTTACTTGTTCCTACTAGAGCTAGTTAACTCCTCAATAGTTATTGGATTTCACATAGACATGTTATTCTTATCTAGCTTGTGTCGGGAACCACGAGGAAAATCAAAACAGGCTTGATTGTTATCCTGTGGGAATTACAAAAAATAATTTCATGCAACTTCATCTATGTATGTATATCACATCTACAAAATCTATATCATCGATCTATTTCTAGCTTCAAACATTTGCCTGTCAATCAGTCAGTCACCGTACTCTTTTTTACGCACTTACATATTTCGTTTTATTTTCACAATTACTAATACATGTCGGAAACTCGATACATTTATTAAAACAGCTTGTTAAATAATAGTCAGCAACAGACTTCAATAGGCCTTGAACGAAGAGTGCTTGCGAGTTTATCAACAATGAGTAACATCTGTTCCATTTATTTGCATGTTCAGCCAACAAATCAAAATGTGGCAAAACATAGTTTATTCAGGTGTCTCAACCTACCAATTTTACAATTTTTCAACATATCAGTATGTCAAGACGCTTACAAAAGAAATGTATTGAATTGGTGTGGCGTTATACCGCTGTTTGTTGCCGAGCGTTACGCGAGCGACTATCCCTTTCGAATCACGCTACGATAATAACGCTTTTTTCATAAACGCTAATTTTCTGAAATGGAAACAAATTTCAAAAACCCCGGAGAAGCGAGTTATCAGCCCTTAAAAACATGAGTTTACAAGTCATTAAGTATAATTATAGTTTTTTACTTTCCTTATCAATGAGACTGCACCAAGTTTACGATAACGTTGAACGTTGATTTTTTTGTACAAGGAAAAGTTCAAGTTTACTTATTGGCATAACTAAACGTATGTGGCGTAAAAGCCATGGTAGCCTAGTGGTTTGACCTATGGCCTCTCAAGCAGAGGGCCCTGGGTTCAAACCCGGGCTCGCAATTTATTCGAAACAACAAAAGTTTTTCGAAATTTACGTGTGAAATTGCATTTAAAATTTTCCTTAAGCGTTATGGTGAAGAAAAATATCGTGAGGGAACCTGCACACGCCTGCGAAGAAATTCAATGGTGTGTATGAAGTTCCCAATACACACTGTGCCCGCGTGGGGACTACGGCCCATGACTTTTCATTCTAAGTGGAGGCCTGTGCCCTGCTGCACTGCAGCTGCTGTTGGTCGTATACAGGGTGAGATGATGATAATAACCACTAAACGTGCCGAAAACCATCTGAATACATGTGTTTGAAGGTCTTGAAACAACAACAACAAAGTCTTGATATTACAATACCTACGCCTAAGTTGGATCATATTTTATCTAATTCACCGTATTAATCCTGTTCTCTCTTGTATTCCAGGTAATTACGAATGGACCAGAATTACTAGTTCGAGCTGTCTGACGTAGGCAGGTAGTTATTAATCCAGTCGAAACACGGCAGCCGCAGTCCTTAATCCTTCATTAAGCGAATCTTATTAAGGTAACTTCAGCTTTTGGTTAAGGGTAAACTAACGTTAAGTTACTGAGGTGATTTAATTAGAGCTCCGTTTCGTAGTTGTGCATTTTGGTATTACAATGCGTGGGCAGGTGTATTACACCTGGTTACGGCGAAGGGCGGGGCAAAATGTCGATGTGTGGATTTTAGCCAATGGGTGGTTCTGCTTGTCTCTGCTCTGGTGTACTTCAATAGAACACATCCATGTAGTTAATTTACTCATATATTTGTGAATTAAGTTAATTTTTCATATACAAAATAGGCTTGAGTTTGATCATAATCATGCCTGATGGATATTAGCGAAGATGAGACCTACGATGGAGCACGCTTGCCTAGTATATGTTCATTCACCCTAGACTTGATTTAGGGGAATAAGTAGAAAGAGGGCAGTTGAGCGAGGTGTTGCGCGCGCCCCAAGCAGTGCGAACCGTACCGCAACAGCGTAACAAATACGGGACACTGTATCGTTACGTGTGCACTGCACAACTGCTCAAGCTATAATATGGTGGTGACCAGCCACGGCCGAAGCCTACCACAGGAATTGTATCGCTCTTTTAGCACCACCCAGGGGTTACGTACACGTACTCGTAAACCTACGGACGCGAACGATTTCGACCCCCAAATTGCTGAAAGTATAGTGTTATCTAATTTATTGTTATCTGTTAATTGTCACTCTATTTATTATTATCTTAAAGCTAGGTTAAGTACAACTAAAAGACATTAAAAATTAAACGTTGCCGCTATATAGTTACTATTTACATTTGCACGTGACACATGTCATTCACTTCAGTTCTTCATATTGCTAGGGTTGAAACAGACGGATTTTTGCACTAAAGTTTAACAAACTTTATCTCGTAAACGATAAAGAATATTAACATAAAGCTCTTAGGGAGAACAATTCCCCGTTTTTGCAAAAACTCTTCATTCCATTCCACGCGGTATTATATTACGCTCGTTGTGTGCACGTACCTTCTTGAGTAAGATCGACGAGGGCGCAGGGCGCATGAGCGGAGATGAAGACTACTTCTATCACACTACTACCGTAGCCGAATTCGGCGGAGGATTATAATTGTAATTTTAAATTATTGTAGTTTGTCTTATTGTAGTCGGGGTCACCGATGATTGATCGATGTTGAGGACTATATTGTAAGTGGCCCTTACATAAACCGAAGGCTATCGACCACATTGGCTTACTGTTATAACAACTAATAAATTGTTTTAAACATTAACATTTCATCTGGTTATTAATAATTTTCTTATTACCTATGTTGCCAACATAAAAAAACATGAAAAACTTAAATTAAGTAACTTGGTTCTTTAGATTGAGTGCAATGTTCTACCGACTAATACAAATTTTATAATTAAAGTCTTCATAATTTGATTTGCACGCCAGCACAACTTTTCATATCTTGCGGTGAGACATTATTTCGCAAATATTTATTTCCAAGCAATTATAAATGTGTGCAAACAGATACTTCTAACAAACAGAGTGTTCAGACCAATCAGGTATTCACAACAAACTCATTTACACAAGTAACTGTTGCTAAACTGTATACAGAATACAGCAAACACTAATTTTGGTAGAGCAAATATGTTTAGTCTGGTGTAAATCTTCGGGACTGTAGCTTCGGGCTACGATTTGCACGCATTGTTGGCGCAAACTAGGGTGGTGTTACACCTGCACGGTGAAGGCTACGTCTGACAAGCTACTGAATGCAATACATGCGTTATTCCTAGATTGATGATCCAAGCACAGGCAAGGAGTTAATTTTCTTAAACATCCCTAGCATTTATAGGCTCAAAATGTTAAATTAGGGCAGTGTAATATCTGTTTGAGAATATTATGCTACTATGTAGGTTACTTGTATATCCATGTTTCCTAAGTTAATGATTAAAGCAGCGGACTTTCATAAATATCCTGTTTTTTTTTTTTTTTTCGAAACTTCCAACGTAGTTGAAGCCTAGTTTAACAATATATACTAGTTTTCACATCCATACCAGTTCTCACTTATATGATTCTCGCACTTCCATTCTTCATACTATTCTTTCTTTCATTCATCATCTTTTACGCTTTGAGGTCGGGATAGACCATCGATATTGTTCTATTATCTAACCTGTCCTTTATTTATTTCTTTATTGGGGTTTGTACACATACACAGTCGATATCATTTATTTCAGCAGCAATTGGTACTACAGGACACTAAAATACAATCCAATCACTTAATTTGCCCTGATTAATAATATTAAACTTATGGATGTTGCACATATACAATGATTTAATAAAAATCCTTAGCATTTATGGGTTTAAAATGTTAAATTAGAGCGGTGTAATTCCTATACAATATGTCTAAGGTCGGCTTGCGCGGACCTGGGTTAGCAACTTAACTCTGAGTTAACTGCTAACCCAAGGTTAACAAGTGACAAAATGTATGGAACTATCATTCTTAACCCAGGGTTACCGGTTTAATTTTTTAACCCTGAAATGTGCAAGTGGCGCTAAGAATATTTCGCCTGACATGCTACTGTCTAGGTTATGGGGAACGTGCACATTGACGCCATCAATTTGAAGGTTTTACCCAGATAAGTTCCTTTTACTGTCCGCATGGTGTCTCTTCTGTAGCATTAGTGCTGCCGCCTATAGTTTCTGCACGTTCCCTATAATCCATGCTTCCTAAGTTAATGATCAAAGCTTAGGCACTCAGCGATTTTTCATAAACATCCCTAGCGTTTACTTACATGCTATTGATTGAGTAACATGCTATGCACACTTCCTAGCTAGCGAGCTTTATAGTAGAGATGCAGTAGCACTTAATACATTCTATGTAATATATCGACGCAAGCAGGTGTCAAATATATTGAGCAAAGTTTCAGCCTTTCGGTTGTGTCGATGCAGCAGATAGTATACTGCTTGGTAAGATCAGGTGTGGCGTTACCCCTACACTTCTTGCTAGCTTGGCAATTGCCTAATACATGCGCGATATTCAAGCCTCTTGACAGTGGACTAAAAATAATGGTCGCTGACGCATGTCTGTATTGTTTGTGTCGAACCTGCTCCTGTTTTTGTTTATTTGACACAAAATTAGCTCGATCAAAGGTTGCAACCTTTTGGAAAAGTATTTTCATACAAAATAGTAGTTATAGAGTGTTTCCTATTGACATAGACTTACGAAATTTGCTAAAAAGAACTTAAAACATCTTAACGACATAATCAAAGAGAAAAATTACTTGGGACCCATGGTACGCGAGTTCAACTCGCACATGGCCAGTATTTTGTACTTAATTCAACACAAATAAATGTTGTAACCAACATCCTACTCTCTCATTATCCTTGTAAACTCCGCGAATAATCTTGTTCCCACCTTATATCGACTCCCGAAGTAACAACTCGTTATTCCCCCCCAAAACTTGTAGCTTTTATTCCGTCGATGAAAGTTCGGGATCCGAGGACTTACCTATTTATAGTTTAACCCCTTTATAGGGAATAGTTTGGATTGTTGCTACCGGTCCTCCGACCAGAGGATCAAAGGGGGCCCCTTTTATATGGGATTGGTTTCGGCACAAAGAAAACATGGCCCACGTAGGCTCTCGCGTTTCATTATTTATGAACTTCGACAAAATTATGAGTTATATGGCTTAGAATAAAATTATAAGTTGGTGGATTATGTTATGAAATGATTTTTTACCTTTGTGACAGTGAAATTTTAGAGATTTGACTCGTTTGAAAATCCGTTAACTGATCCGTGTCCTTAAAGAAATATGTGTTTAAAAAACCGGCCAAGTGCTAGTCGGACTCGCGCACGAAGGGTTCCTATAAAAATCACGTTTGTTGTATGGGAGCCCCCTTAAATATTTTTTTTTATTTTAATTTAATGATTTATTTTTAAAGTCAATATATAATTAAATATTCTGTGAATATTTCAAGTGTCTACCTGTTGCCGTTATCAATATCGAGCAAAAACGAGCAAAAAAATCATGTTTGTTGTATGGGAGCCCCTTAAATATTTATGTAATTCGATTTTTAAGTATTTGTTGTTATAGCGGCAACCGTAATACATCAACTGTGAAAATTTCAACTCTCTGGCTATCACGGTTCCCGAGATACAGCCTGGTGACAGACGGACGGACAGCGGAGTCTCAGTAATAGGTTTTCCGTTTTTACCCCTTGGGTACGGAACCCTAAACAGTTAGAAAGTTGGAAAGTCGTAATAGCGAATTGGTTTGACCTCAGGCCTCTCAATATGAGGGTTTTGGATTCGGATCCGGGCTCGCGCCTGTGAGTTTTTCGCAGTTTATATGCGAAATTACATATAAAATTTACCATGCGTGACAGAAAAGATCGTGAGTGATAAATTTGCCCCAGGAATTCCAAACATGTCGTGGAATGTTATGATGTACCCATATTAACATTATGTCCGTTCATAAAGTGTAACCCAACATCCAAAATTCAACGTTGCTTTTCACACATCACCCGGAAATTCGTTTCACAACTTTCAGTCATGCTTCCTTCGAGTATCTAAATTTTAGTACGGCGCTTAAAACTTTGCTTCCCGTGCATCGATGAAGTTGAATTTGCTAACTTGTTTGAATATATGGAGGGTTTGTTTTGGTGGTTCTCGTCACGGTGGTCGTAATCGTAAAACCGACCAACAATATGCGTGTTGGTGCTGCCAAGTATAGGGCGGTTACAGTCTAGCGTTTTATACACGCGCATAAGCTCATTTTTGGAAGCGCGTACGAGTGTACAGGTGCGGTCTTCTTTTCTTCGAATGTTTACTCGGACATAAGCTCGTACAAGCAACAAGCGCAAGAGAGAACATGACCTTCCAGACTAGTTTTTATAGGCGCGTATACAGGGTGTTTCAAAAATCCCGTACGATCCGAAAACCATTGACAGTACTCAAGAAACTGAACGACTTTCCCCAAGAAACAGGGGTCGAACGAAATACAAAAAAATGGGCTGTCCATACAAAACATCCGATCAGCTGACAGAGTTAGTATGAAGAGACCAAAATTTTATTTCATATTCCGACATATGTTCCTTGGGGAAAGTTGTTCAGTTTCATGAGTATTGTCACTGGGTTTCGGATCGTACGGGATTTTTGAAACACCCTGTATGCCAAAACGACCGTTATACGCGCGGAAAAAAATCGCTAGTTTGAAACCGCCCACATTTCACGTTTCGAGCGAACACGTAGGAATGAGCGCATACACGGGATCTCGAGTTAATGTAGCGCGCGTGTAAGCGCGTATGCCAAAACCGATCGTTTAGAAAAACGCTTGTCTGAAACCGCCCGTACGGTTGTACGTTTTGTACCTAATTTTATTTCGCGGTCGAGCGATAGGTTTACGGGTACGGGCTGTAACTCTGCTGTGCTGTTTCGTTGATTAGATTTCCCGTTCGTTAGCGCGTTTAGTGCTCAGAAGTGTCTGTTTGCCAGCTCCAGCTTTTATTGTAGGTGTGGATTGTTCCGTTTTATTAAAAAAATGTAGCTGTTATTAATCCGAGAGCATAAGATTACGGTGTGACACTTCAATGTTACGAGGTTCGCGGAAATGGCAGCTATGTTGAAGTTTTCAAAGCCTAAGTTAATGACATCGCAGCTTCAATGGGTTTTGTATCAGGCCGTAGTAAGGCTAATATGTGGACTGCAGCACGGGATAACCCGACCAGATGCTAAAAACTTCGAGCTAGACTTAGGGTGCAAGTACCTGTAAGTAGGTACCTAAACAGTTCCCAGACTGACCATATTATCAAAGAATTCACGGCTCATTTGGAGTTGTTGTCGAACAGATAAGAGACCCTGAAAAGAAGTAAAGCTTTGAAGGATAAGCGATTCAGACCATGTGTAGCTAGACTAACAAATTTAACCAGAGGGTTAATCAAATCCCTTAATCCATTCATCATCATCATCATCATCAGCCTATGTTCGTCCACTGCTGGACATAGGCCTCTCCCATGGCACGCCACTGAGCACGATCCTCAGCCACTCTCATCCAGCTCTTGCCAGCCGCCTTGCGAAGATCATCGCTCCACCGAGTCTGAGGACGTCCCACGCTACGTTTGCCGATCCGTGGTCTCCACTCAAGAACTCGTCTACCCCAACGGTTATCGGTTCTTCGTGTTATATGGCCTGCCCATTGCCACTTCAGCGTGCTAATGCGGTGGGCTATGTCGATAACTTGGGTTCTCTGTCGGATAACTTCGTTACGAATTCGATATTTTAGAGAAACTCCGAGCATAGCCCTTTCCATAGCACGTTGAGCAACTTTAAATTTGTGGACCAGCCCTACAGTGAGTGTCCATGTTTCGGCACCGTATGTCATGACGGGTAGGACGCACTGATTGAAGACTTTCGTCTTTAGACTCTGTGGAATTAATAATCTATTGGTTAAACCAAATTAAATTTGTTAGAATTCTCTAAACAGTAGTGACTGAAAGTTTATTTTATACTAAACATACTGTCAACTATAGTTGACACCTGTTGGTAAAGGGTTAAGATTGATCATCTTTTTTCCAATCAACGAAATGTTGAGAATGCGTAAAATTGTGTAATTTAAAATACACGAGCAAACTTTGCGACCAAAAAAGTCATAAAATCAAAATAAGTTACTTCCATTCGGACCGTGACAAAGTTATTAAGTATGTCATCTCATCACACATTTATAATTCATCATTTCATTACAAACTCACTGAACAAAAGCGATCTCGCAGACGTAAATGTCCCGTTTAACAAGTGGGTACACAAACTAATTTCGAACAAAGTTTTCAAATTTTCACCGTAAAGTCTGGGTCGAGCTATTGTGTGCGTTAGGTGCAAGCTCTTGTAGATATTCTGTTCGTTCGCGAAACTTTGATACATGGCCAGGCTATAAAACGCAGAGCTCCGCTGGCAATGTTGCCAGATCAGATTCACCGGAAAACTGCAGATATTGTGGAAGCATACTGATTTTTACTCGGGGTGATAAATAAGTTCCTTTTTTCCTATTCGCTCTGATACGTTTAGCGAAAGTTGAGATAATTATTCCAAATTGTTTCTGTACCTACTTTCTTTATGTGTAATAGTGTTTTTGATTTGTTCGCACTTAGGTCTTGTCTAGAACTAGCCTTTATTTAAAAATCTTGTAGTATTAATACCAAAGATTTGATAAACATGCCTACATAGATAAATACACACGTAATACGTATTAAAATCCAAGACCCGACAGCAAACATTCGTATTTTTCATACATAAATTATGCCCCGTTCCGGGATCAATCCAACAAATTCAAGCGATTTCTCAAGACAAACATCATGTACCAAAGTATTTTAAGGCAGTAATTGCATAATAATTCCATTATTTGTTTTAACGCAATCTGTGTCGCGTTGCCACTACCCAAACGGCGAGGGCACGGCGTTAAAAGAACACAGGATTTAATGTAAATTTATTTGGCACCATTATGTTTTTAAGCTTTCTGCTAAACTGTGGATTTATCTTTAGGACTGGCAACACTATGCTACCCGTAGGTCCGCCCGTACGTATTCCGCGGAAGCGAACAGCTGTAAATATAAAGATTAAAAATACGGGTGAAGCGTTAACTTTCAAGAGCTATCTGTGTTTCGTGCCAACGGTATTAACTATAGGCATAGGGAAAAAGATAAAAGATACTTCAGAAACTTAAGAGAGGGAAGGGGCAGACATGACAAAGTTTTGAGGAAACAAATGTATGTATCGTATGCTATGTTCGTATGAGTTGGCTAATAATAGCATACCTCATTATCATCATAATTTCAGCCGAAAGACATCCACTGCTGAACTTCCTCCCCCAAGGGCCACCAAACAGATCGGCCCTGCGCCATCCACATCCAACGCGTTCCTACAACCTTACCCAGGTCTTAGCTCTATCTTGTTGGAGACCTACCTACAGTAATGGGGTGTAGCTAAAAAAGAACTAACTTATGGCGTAGCTGAAAATAACTGCCTAACTTTAACTATTTAAATGAAAACTTGCATTTCAAGACTTGTTTTTATTGACATTCAAATATACAAACAATATTTCAGCCTAACCAAGAATGGCTGCCCAGACCGTCTGCTGTCCGCTGTTCGTTTCTTGATTCGAATTCTAGAAGCCACAAATTCAAATTTACGAAACAGCAGCACGGTCCCGTTGGCCAGTGTCTACACTGCGTCTTCCGGTCCGTGGACGCCACTCGGGAACTTTTTGCCCCATCGGCCATCGGTTCTACGAGTGATGTGGATGTGCCTTGCCCACTTCCACTTCAGTCTGGCGATTCTTCGAGCTATGCCTTTAATACCTCCTGTGCCAGTAATTTTACCAGCTGTCTTAGTGTCTATGTCGGAACACAACAGGCGCAAGCACTAGCTGCTGTTTAATATAGTAAATAGTAGTGATCCGGACGGACCTCGCAAACCCTTGTAGTGATATTAGGATCTTTTCTACTACCCGCCAGTCTGTGCTTCAAACTATTTATTCAAAATGTCGATATTCCTATTTACGCTAAGCACTCGTATAGAACCCCGAAAATGAAAATATACGGTTTTACGGTCACCGTAGTCGCCATTAATTTCACCCTGGATAAACATAGGCGATACTGAAAAATACTCCAGTATTTTTGCCAATTTATGCGTTCAGTACGACCTTTATCGTCTACGAAACAAAATTGTGTACAGATTTTATTATTGGTACCTGAATAGCCTTTACTGAATTTTACTGAAAACATTCTAAAAAGTCATTTTATTTTAACGATTAAATGTTTTTATTTTGAAATGTATACAGTGGCGTAATATTTTTTACTGCCACAAAATCTATGATAAAATTATCTCATGACATCGTTAGGCAATGTTATCATCGAAAAATACTTTTAGATTACGATCAGTGTTTTATTGAAATTGAATACGTAAAGTAATGGGTTTGTCAAAATGAAAAATCACGGTTTGGTTCGACACATCATTTCTACAGTATTAAATACATACAATCACGCATCCTTCCCAGCAAAATAGTAGGCAGAGACTTTGTCCTGCTACGATCCTGAAATACATCTTTCGCTTCCACAACACTCATAGTCTTTTCATATATCCTCGGCGGTTTCGGGTATTCTTGACCTTGCATGCCGTGTTATGTACGTTTTAATAATAATAACCCATGTAACAATTGCACAACTGTTTTGTCCGCTCATTTAACCATATTCATTTCTGGCAGGTAACTGGGCACAACAGTATTATGCCACGATGTCACAGAGCGAGAGAATTCCGTTATCCGTGTAAACGGAAACTGTGCCGTACGTTGGCTAGCCTGTTTTATTACTAGTTTTTGTTGTGTCTTTTTTGATCCGCGTAGAACTGCATTCGTACTGTTTGACAATGAAGTTAGTTGGGGGTTTTACGGCCTGGATGTTGATGGTTTTTGTGGAATGGGCTTTGTAGTAAACGACGAGTTTATATCAGCTCGTCAAGTAACAAGAACTGTCATTTTTTACATGGATAAAAGTGGAGTTTCAAAATTAACACAAAACTTGATGTATAATTGCTCAAGTATATTGCGTGGATAAGATAAAAAGACTTATGTTTACACAGGTATTGGCTGAAATTAGCAGAATGTTGCAAGTGTTTTAGTCGAATCTTTAATAGTATTAAAGTTAGTAACATTTTCTCTATCAAAAAAAGTTAATCGCTTGAAAGGGTTAAGCTCTTCAGTAAAATTTAAATCACGATGAAAATAACCGGACATGGTTGACTTTGGCCTAAAATGCTACGCCTCCTTGTGCCTCTGAATCTAGACCGCGAAGTTTTTCAGCCATCTGTGGAATAGCCACTTATAGTTTACATGGTTAGTATAAAATATATTGCCAAAATGTTGCGGTGGATCCCGCCTAAGGTTTATTTAGGATTAAATAAATGAAAACTAAGGAGGAAAATAAGGTATCATATAACAATGCTCCAGGTCTGGGGCCTGTTGCATAACAAAGTACAACTAATATTACAAGCGGAACTCTCGCTTCAGTTATATTAACTAGAAAGGGAGTTCCGCTTGTAATATAAGTTGTACTTTGTTATGTAACAGGCCCCTGGTAAGGAATAAAATATTTACACACAAAACAACCCACAAAACACGCCGCTATACAGACCAATAAGATTTTCTTTCGTCCAATTATACCCGTACATATGTTATGTTTTGCGCTAAATAGTATATACTAGGTGGGAAGAAGAACTTGCTTCGTTGTAGGATGGTTGTTTCATTAACCGTGATAGTTCTGCGTCTAATCATTTCCGTTCAATCAGAGCCTTTCATAGCTAATCGGCTTAATGCTCCTTTCATTTCCCGGCGACTCTCTGATTGGGCGTCACTTCAACGGGTAAATGTCTAATATTTTTAGGATTCCTTACATCGAAAGAAACAAAACGGAACGTTTATAGGGTCACAACGTTTTATGTCTGTCTATTAATATTTACCTGTTGCAAGTATGTGATAACAGTTTTTATGATTCACGGTTAGCTGCATTCGATATATTAGTTACAGGAACCATGATTATCTTTAACGAGTTCCCGATATTTCGACGGAGTTGCGAATCATTATTATGAGTAGACGGAAAAAAAACAAAGGTAATCACGGTCAACCTCCCGGGGGGCTACTCCGAAATTCGAAAATCGAAGTTCGTTTCGCATCGTCTTGCTCGCTCTTGTATTAAATACTATTAGCGTGAGAGGAATGGCACGATACGAAGTTCGAATTTTGCACTTCGTAGTATAAGGCCCGTTACTAATATATCTAACGCAAGTAATTTAAAAACCTAAATAAGGTGCTTCCCATTTGCTTAGAATGAAGTACCTACGTTAAAAAGAAGCCTTCACTTTAAAGAACAAGTACAAAAAGTCCAATCTCATCAAATTTGTATTCCACATAAAAATCACATGAAAAAATTGCGACTGTACATTTTCAATTTGAGAATTGACCAGACATATATCGATGTTTTTTGGATTGAGTTTTTCCAACTATACAGTTATTTGCAATCTGACTTATTGTGCTATGTGTAGTGGATGGTGCTTTTAGGGTTTATAAAGTTTTATCTTTTATTGATACAAGAACCTCAATACATGAGTCCAACTCGCACTTTGATGGTATTTTCAAGAAAAATTCACTTTCTGAACGCGTGGCATTTAAGCTTTGAGTGCTTAATAAAGTATAAGTAAATTTAAAACAACTTTGGTAAGTTCCATATCTTCGCTCTGAAATTTTTAATGTTGTTTTCATATGTAAATCGTAGGTCACCAGGATTACAATTATTACGTGTTCACTTTATACTCGTACTCGTATTATGTGATATATTTATTTGTTCATGAAAAGTCCATACAGTCTTAGATTTGAAAAACATCCATACGATTTACTCAACAAATAATTTACCAAAATCGTGTAATATAAGTATATCTTTTTATGTGCCAATTAAAATTCAAAACTTACTAGCTAATGAATTTGGCATAGTACCGTAAACCTAGGTGACTTTGAACTGCGGGGCTACTCTAAAAAGTATTTTGCCGACCAATTTACGCAATTTTGCTAGCATTTGCTTTGCCTTGTCTTTTTGTCTTCATGTCATCATTTACCTCATTATGGACAATGTCGATTTCATAGCGATTTTGAAATTATCAAAGTTAAAATTTGACCAACGGTTCACGGTAATAGTTATTTTGTTAATTGCTGTAATAATTGCGCTAATAATTAGCCTCTGCCTTCCATTCATTCTTCTCTAGCTTACCTCTAATTCCTTGAATACTAGCTCCAGTTCTACCAACATAGTAATTTCAGCAGGAATACCACCATTAATAATGTTGTCATATATTTTCCAAGTTGGCAAGTTATCTCCACATACCTCGAGTGCTAGTTAGCGAATAACTGAAATGCCTCAACGTAACTGCAGAATTGCAGTGAGCATTATGTAAGTTCTGTGAGAAGCTCGTTGGTTTCGTAGATCCGTTGTTAAGTGAGCACTATTGTGTGAGTAAGAAAAGAAAAATGATGTGAAATCAAAAAGGACATTTATGAAGTCTCGTCTAAAACATTAACAAATCTATTTAAGTTTGCGTTTCCTCGATAATTCCGGATATTATGTGAAAACAAATTATTTTATCTTTTTTTCGCAAAAATTTATTGCTTGCTTATTTTTTACTTTCGTTACGTTAAGGTTAGTCTTTAGAGATCCTTTTTAAGGTTTAAGTTCGCCTTTGTCAAAGAAGATTAACCTTCCATCAACCATTGTACTTTTAGTTTTTGCTTGCAATAAAGAGTTTAAAATATTAAAAAAAAGAAAATTTATTCACAAACTTAAAACAAAAAAAAATGAAAACAGAATGAGATACAAAAAACGAATACAACTTTGTGAATAGGTGAGGACTCAGCAAAGTTGCTGGTTTTCAGTCCTCAGTTCAGTTTATGTACATACGAGTAAATAATCATTCTCTTTGTAAGTACATATTTAAATTACTTACACCATTTAATATTACAGCAAAGTTTGTGTAACAATATTATAAGTCGTCAATCTAAATAAATGTCCTCCAAAGAGTTTGCCGCTCATTTCCAGCGATTTCTTTCTATTTTATTTTGCAAACAAACCCCGAGCGTAAACGAAGATTAAATATTTCTTTTGAATAGTCGTATTTAAATTAAGTGTAAGTACCACAAAATGAGTTCATGTTTTATTTAGTTCGTAACTAAGTACTAAATTGAAAGAAATTAGTGCTTAAAGAGTTAAGTTATTTATTGTTCGATCATAATTAGAAGAACTTTTATCTCCTTTCTTTTCGTTCCGTCGTCAAAAACGTTCGAAACAAAAGATAAATTTCTTTTTACGTCTTATTTTTACAGTGCTACATGTTAAATATCGAATGATAAGATAACATATATACCATTTATGTGTGATCACTGATCACTTCAGAGCGCTATAAATTGTGTTTAGACCCCTATTATTGACTCGATGCGGGATCCCCGACTTTCATTACACCATGATGGATAAACAAAGTTTCACCACAGACATTTCACTTTTATATATCAGCCAATGTACGTGAGTAGCTATCGTAATCGCAATTCCCAGTGGATCCTCCCGCACCATTAACCATGAAAGAAGCGATTGGCTGGAAGAGATTAACTTCCATCGCGGCATCCTGGCGACGCTTTTGCACGCGTGCAACGTTAACTCGGCAATGAAGACCGCATTTTTTGCAAAAAAGTAAAAATTGAATTGTACGAACCGGCTGCTGGTAACGGTCTGGTGTGGGGAGGTTTTTAATTTATTGCATTGCGCTTGAAGATTTGTTGTTCTTTTTGCTTAAGAGATTATAAATAAAGTTGGTTTATACCTACTGGGAACTGTAATATGAATTGATAACTCACATATTCATGCAATTTGTAGAACGAAAACGAGCTTGTCTTTTATAGGTAGGTACTGTAAGGATACTGGCACGCGGAAGCTTTATGGTAATATTTTGAATTTTAAATTAGGAAGATCAGCCGAATGTCAGTACCGAAACATAAAACGAATCTGTACATTCGTAATGCGAGAGCCCAAGAATAAAGTTGAACTAAAGTTATATTTGCATTTTGAATCATAGTAGTCATAGCGAGAACAGCTACATCCCAGGGCCCACGCGAAGGTCCTAACAGTACCTATAGGCTGAATTGCTCCAATTATTTGTTCCCAGACAAATTATTATTGCCAATACAAAACCACTGAAAAGTTCAGGGTCGTAATGAAACTTGGATCGACGGGAAAGCGGGGGTTGCACGCCATTAAATACCGTAAAGCCGACCCGGCGAAAGATTAACTTGTTTTCTATGTCAATTTATTTGTGAGAACTACAAACACGTGTTGAGAATTAATGCTGTTCGGTTTTTGGGGTCCGATTTATTATTGTCTATTGTTTTATGGATTCAGTTTGTGGTAAAAAAATAATGTATGTAACGTTTCTTATGGATTTTTTTTTTATTTTAGCGTTATAGTTTGCAAAGTTCTAGCAGAATAAATCGTACAAGAAATCATGCGGTGTTGAATAAAACAGTCGAATATTTTCAAAGTAATTTGTGTCTTACTGCTGGAATACCTCAAAATTTTCATCTTTATCACTGTTATAAGACCAGCACTTAATTCATAATTATAATAGACCTCAACAAGTTCGTTAACATAGATACTTACCGATTAATCCGTCAAAACATTATCTTAATGTACTTTGTTGTTGAAATAATTTCTTTGTGCAAATTCAAACCATTCAAATTACAACTTATATTCATTGATCCTTTACTCTTCCGGCTTCCAGTTCTATCCCTTAATCCCTGGTCAAGCGTCACTCGTCACTCGCGTCAGTCGAGGCAGCCGGCTGCGTCAGCTGCTCGACTCGGTTTTATTCGGAATTCTTGGGTTTCAAACGTTTTAGTCTCGCTGACGGGTTATTCCTTCCGCCAATCATCGACTGACAGTGTTCGAAGTATTGGAGCTTAGCAAGCATGGCGGAATACTAGCCGGTATTTTTAGAACTAAACTGAACGTCTGCGGGGCATATTTTATGATCTTTTCACCCGACTGTCGAAAGAGGGTTATGTTTTTTTGTGAGATAAAAAGTAATACTTTGTTTCTATTTATCACTAAGCTCGTTATAAATGTGAAGTGCTAGTAGGTTCTGTTATTTCTAAAATTAAACTAATTAAATATACTATCAATACTATCATAATATAAGAGGCGTAAGGTAAATGAAATGGCATTTGGCTGATTTCAATAGTTACTTATTAATTAAAGTTTTATTCACAAGATCAATAGAAGCAAGTAAAATCATAATTCGGACGACATTAAAACAATTGTCATTTTTAACAAAGTAATGTAAAAAGTGACGATTTATCTTAAGAGGGTACGATGGCTGAGAGACTTTTGAGAAATAGGTATTTTAATGAAATGTCGCTGTCTCGCCCGAACCCCTCCGTGTCAGTACAGCGAGAGCGGGACAACTGCAGCTCAGACCGTTAATAGGCGCGTAAAATTTATCAAAACAACATTTCGTAATCCCCTGTTTTCTTCTCGAAAACTGGACCAATAAAATTATTTTTTTCAAATATAATTAGAGGATAGATTTAGCTATGCCCCTATGTTTTCCTTTTTTTGTTTATATGAGGGATTCTTTTCTGATGAGTGTCTGAAAATGACGTTGAAATTGGGCAATTTTTTCAGTTTTTGAAAGCTCATATTTCTTATGTTAATTGAAATATGGAAAAAAACGAAACCTAGGGGCATAGCTGTGGTAGATACAGATTATACAGTAAAAAAAAATTGGCTCTTAAGCCATTATCCAGGGAGGAAACAGGGGATTACGTTTGTATGGAGAAATGGTGCGCATCGTATCCTCTTAATATTAATTTTATTGGCTGTTTTAATTTTATTCACTCTGGAACTACAGAACTTTTTTTTTATAACGTCCCAGCTAACAAAGTAGTGATAAAAGACAATTTATTAACGCTAAACAGACTACAGAACTACAGAACTGATTTTAAAAATTATCGCAAACGATAAGGACGGTTTTGTAGCCAGAGAAAGCACAATTTTCCCACGTGACGCAGGCAAAGTGGCGAGCAACTGCTAGTATGTAATCAGTATATTGATTTAGAATAGGCTGAAAGTATCAGTTTATAAATAATTCACCTGAGTTAGATACCTGAATAGAAAATTGCTACCGCCTCCAAACCACACGGGACATGGTATCCGTTGTGGTCCGTATCGCTCGGTTTGTAAAATAATCAATGGTGCAGATTAAAAATAAATCTTTTCTCGGGGGAGATTTATAAATTATAATAGCACCCAGAGAAAAATAATGGTGCTGTTATTCATGTGCGAGTGTCGGCAACATAGAATGAAACCATGGCTGTAGCAGAAATATGGGCTTCGAAGAATATTACTTATGGCTAAGCTTGGTGTCAACTCCATAAATTTTCCTTCCCCTGTCGTAGCCACTGTCCCTTCTTGACTTCGTAAAGTTAATAAAATATTGTTTTAACGATCTCATGGAATTATTTATTACTAGCTTTTGCCCGCGACTCCGTCCGCGTGGAATTAGTAATTTGGGCAGCTTATTTTTTAATCCAATTTGCTTTTTCATCAATTATGGCTCTCCTTAATTCCTCGATATAAAAAATTGCCCCCCCCCCCGAACCCCCCTCCGCACACCCGTGTTCACATTCGCCACCGTACTCCCAAGTCAAGCGTGCCTATAGAAGTTTTACTTCAAAAACCCCTGATTTTTAAACATTCTTCCGCTCCGCTCCGCTGCGTGATGATATAGAGCCTATGTCCTTTCTCAGCCTCTAGACTATCTGTGTACCAAATTTCATTTAAATCGGTTCAGTAGTTTTAGCGTGAAAGCGAGACAGACAAACAGACAGAATATAAATAAATAGTTAGGATGTCTTTTGTAAAGTTTACATGCATTTCGGTTATGCTGAGGTAGATTAATACGCATGCCACTTATGGATGTAGTTAATGCGAATCCATGCTTGCTGGTCGTGCAGGAGACGTTTTATGATTAGTCTATTGCAGTTTTATACAGAGAAAATTGAACTGAGTTTTATTCAAAAGTTAAATGTCTACTTGAAAGCTATTTAACAATTGCAATTTGTTTTTTGAATAAGAGTAATTTCTAAACTTATGCTAAGACTCACAAGTTGCCTTCTACTTTGATGGCTTTTTAGTGGAATTAGGAGTTGTTATTACGGGTTTCAAACCTTTTATGAGAAAAAAACAGCGACACGTAAAATATCTCTCTCGACGAACTAGTAATGCTATTCAACAAAGGATTGCAGCCTTTCGGGCATCGTGCCACGGCGGCCATTTTTAGATTTAATTTAATTTAAAACAATCAGTTTTTATTTAGTATATTAAATACTAATTTAGTTCCTTCGTTTGGCCAATTTTAAAAATCTCTACGTTTGTAAAAAATCGTGCGGATTTGTAACTTATTTTAATTTACTTGTTTCAGGTACATGTGACATTTTTGCCCTCAAGAATTATCAAATTTTGGCTGATCTCTATTTAAAATTTGTCCATCCACAAGGTCGAATCCTGAAATCAAAACTGGTAAGCGGTACCTATTTGTGACAACAGCTTCACAAAATGACGCACCGTAGCACTAAAGCTTTGTCGAGATTTACGGACTCAACGCAACTTTGAAGGACTCGCTGCGGTTCTTTCCAGATTCTTACCTCACACTTTTCTTTGATGATCCTTCGAGATATTTTTAGGCTTACTCTATTGATTTAAGCGGGGCGTTGGGAACCCGTCGCGCGACAGAGGAACGCGTACCTCATTGTAATAAGGCATTCTATTCAGTGTTTTAGATATGCAAACGATCTCAAACATTTAGGTAGGTAGTAGGCTTAAATCTATAAGTTGTTAGCAGCCAGTATGTAATTTTCAAAATATTTAAACAAAAAAATTTAGCTTAGAAGTTAAATTTTAATAGAAATTTCTACAGACTAATAAGGTGAAGTCAAAAGGGTTGGCAAATGAGAAGGATCTTGATTCCACGATATGTGTCGAACATTTATGAATACTACTACCATTTATGTTACAAATAAATAAATGTAAAACTTTCTAAGTTTCTTACTTAGTTGGTTTTTTATTTGTTTGTTTGTAGTTTGATCGCACGTAAATGCCTGCACGGATTTGGATGAAGCATAATATAGCCCAAAGATTGACCTGAGATACTATTATCCCGAAAAATGGCACAGTTCCCGTCGCAGATCGATAAACATGTCCTAAGTCTGCCTTACAATCGCTGTTTACGACGTAGTCTCAAGATATGTCGTATTTAATAGTTTATTCATTATCTTAATTGACGTTTCTGTGTGCGGGTTACTTCTTACCTATTTTTTTGCTGACGGCGAATCTCTGAATTTGCGGCTAAACAGTACAATTAAATATGTAATTAACTGTACTAAGACGCTAATTTATTAGTGTAGCCATTTACCTACTGTCTAGACTAGACCATCCTAGCTCGCGGTATCGCTTATAGGTGCGAGAGGCAACATTTTAATCTCGAAGCGATTCTGCGAGTGGGGCTGTGGATGCAGCTAGTATAATTGCTCCTGCTTATATATTCGTCCCTGCAGGTGAGACAGAAGTTTTGCTTTGTTTGATTGCTTCATTGTTCTTTGTTGTAGGCGGAATGAAGTTCGCTGGGTCAGCTAGTATATAGTACTTTCTACAAAATTATATTTTTACAAAACAAACTTGGAGCAATCACTAGTATATGGAAAAGCATCGATAGTTGAGTTTATTGTAAAAGGAACTCCCTACCTGAAGTTAAATTTTGCCCCCTAAATTGCTATGTCTGCAGATGAAAGATACTACGAGCATGTCTCTATAAAAGCTTGTTCATATTTTCCAGAGACAGTTTTAATGCAGCATGTGCAAAGGCACCTGAATCAAAGAGAATTTCTTAAACCTCTTTTTGTATTTGTTTTTTCTTTGTCACGAATAAATGTTTTTCTTTCTTTCTTTCTTTCTTTCTTTCTTTCTTTCTTAAACGGCACACAGTTTTGTGAACTGAGTGAATCTTAATACCTCTTCAAATATTCTTACCGTTCCTTAATAGGACATCTTCTGATGTGATATGGCTTACTTGCGTTTCAATGGTATGAAAGTTACCGTGTGCATTTTAATTTCAATTAGAGAGGCTTTTTAAAAATTCTGTATCTTTTGATACCTTTATTAAATCAATGCCTAATTATTATTTTTTTTCAAGTATTTTTAAACTTTGGCTACTAAAGTAAATTTATTATAAAATTAATGAATGTACGGTCTAGGAATTTAAATGCTAGATCACTTGCCACTGTTCGTATTTTAGCCGTGTAATGCAAATCGGGTTTAGCCGCTTATACTCGTATATGCTGATTTGGATTATACGGCTAAAATACGAACAGTGGCAAGTGGCCATCAATTAAAATCTTTGACTGTACGAGTATGTATGTATATTTACATCTTTCGAGTTTTTAAGTCAAAAATATTTCGTATTTTCGTAAGATACAGCTACGAGTCCTTTTTTACAAGCTTTTATTTAACTGGCAACGTTCATATGTACGTAATTTTGTAGTTTCAAAATTTGCAAACCAATTTTCAGCCACTCCCTAGAATCCGATTGAGCTGAAATTTGGCATACTAATGTAAATTCGGTGATGTGGTAGTGAAATTTTCGTGGTCCGTTCAGGATCGTCCTGGACGGAACTCTTGAACGATTAATGGCATCCACTTGAACATGGTATGGATTAGTAGTTTGGACGACAGGTATCCTATTATCTCGCCTCATTCGTTTTTCGTTTAATTCTTATTTCATCTCATTCTGTTTTCGTCTTCGTCTTGTTCGCTATCCGTCATTATCTTTTTTGGTCAAATTCTGCAACATGTGTATCTCTTAATACGACTTATTCGTTTTTAATCACGGTCTTCCCTGGACTCATTCGTCTTTCTTCTCTTTCGTTTTTTGACTCATTTTCATTTACTTATTCGCCAAATGCTGTTAAATAGATGTTCGTAAGTAAATGAGACAAAAAACGGAAGGGAAGAACGACGAATGAGTCTACGGAAGACCGTGACGAAAAACGAATAAGACTTATTAAGATGGAGACAAGTTATAGAATTTGACCAAATAAGATAATGTCGAATAGCGAACAAGACGAATAAAGAATGAGTGACGAATACAGAATGAAACGAAGATAATGTCGGATAGCGAACAAGACGAATAAAGAATGAGTGACGAATACAGAATGAGACGAAAATAATGTCGGATAGCGAACAAGACGAATTAAGAATGAGTGACGAATACAGAATGAGACTAAGATAATGTCGGATAGCGAACAAGACGAATAAAGAATGAGTGACGAATACAGAATGAGACGAAGATAATGTCGGATAGCGAACAAGACGAATAAAGAATGAGTGACGAATACAGAATGAGACGATATAAGAATTAAACGAAAAACGAATGAGGCGAGATAATAGGATACCAATAAAAGTACAGTCAGCAAAAGAGCTTTTTTTTAATAAAAACATTTATTCAAACATTTATTCAAACATTTATCTGTATTTAAACTACAAATATATTTTTCTTCTATGTAAAATAAAGTCCAATTGTCGAACGTATGTTTGTAAACGCATCACTTCAAAACAGCTGCACTTATTCAGATAACAAAGTAAGTAATTCATTTTTGTTGTGTTTGTACCTATCAGTAAGTACAAGCACAGAAATATATCGAAAGTACAAGGTTTGTATGAAAGAAAATGATTAAGAGATTGTACGGAAATGTGAAATCAGAAAGGTATTATTTTTTCATTAGCACACCCATGCATACCACGTGCAGTTGCATAAAGGAAAGATTACTGTAGCAACAACCCATTAAATGCGTTTCGGATGAATGAACGGAAAATCGCGCAAATTGCATTACATAGCAGCATCTGATTGACCACTTCAAACTCGTTCGCTCTGCGGCCGCGTATTGTAATGCAACTTGCACGATTTTTCATACAGATTCAAACTTGGGATTAGGGAAAATATATTTTACACTAAAACAATACAGTTGAATGCAAATGGAGGGTTAACGCTTCTAAAACCGTCTTGACATGAGCCGTAACCTAACTCGAATCGATCGGGTTTAAAATAAACTTGCTGGAAGACCGAGTTCACTACCAATACGGAACGGATTGACTGCAGTCTTCAATCATCACGTAAATTAAGTTTATATTGGAAATAGCTCATGACTATTATTACTACGCTGTTATATAAAAAAAAATATATCTGTTTATTTCATAACAATTATACAATTATGACATACCTAGCCAATCTTTGTTTTTAAAGATTCTAATTGCTAGGCTATGAGTTGCCCTTAATAGATAAATTCTTAATTATGTTTTTAATGTTCTTAGGATCAATTGTAGTCCTGGGAAAATTATTTAGTATTTGAGGAAGGTAGTAGGACCAGATCCTTTTGCCATAAATATTTTGACATTTTGGAACGATGAAGTGATTACTATTATCTAGGCTTCGGAGTATTTTTGATCTGTCATATCTAACTAATTCTCCCAGTCTATCCTTATATTCTAAAGCTATGGCTAATTTGACTTTATCAAACACATTCATAATTCTGCAGTGCTGAAACGATTTATCATAATTATTTCTATACATAAGTTTAATTTTAAGTGGTACAATGGTTTTCAGTATTCTTACTTGTATATTATATATTTTCTGTTAGTAAGTTTTCCTTCTGTCCTGCTATAACCAGAGATGCCATAATTAACAATAGAATCTGCCATTGCCGTGTATAGAAGTCTCAAAGTATTAAATGGCATTTTATGTTTATATATAATATATTTACCTCGACGTTTGACCACATTGCAGTGGCCGTGGTCACTGGTCACGAGTTGACTGAAGTGTAGGATGTCACGTTCGTTTAGCCGTGCGAGTCTTTAACTACCTGCATTTATAAGTCCCGTGTATAGTAATAGTCATCTAATGTTTAAGGTAGTTGCCCTCCATGTGGCGTTTTTTTTTTCCATCCTGTATAGTTAAACTTGTTTCATATACAGGTTGATTCAGGAAACGTGATCGGAATCAATTCTACACAACCCGGTAAGTGAATACAAAAACAAAAATGTGAATGTTTCACACAATAGCCACAGTATATTTTTGTTATATTTTTTTAATGAAAATTGCCGGAGTGTCACGAAGCCACATCTCACACGGCGAGAGACTAAAAAAATAAAAGAACACTTATCTCACTAATTACTGCTGCAAAACGCTAGCCTATAATTAACTAAGTTGGTTAGGGTTGATCCAGATACCTTATTATATTATTTAAAGCACTTGGAATTACAATTGTTTTCAATTCTTCTTTCTGTCGTATGGATGAAAGTATTTTATATGAAATCAAATATGTTAAGAAATAGCAAGTGGGTTGACTAAAAAATTTCAGTCCAAAATGATTTTTTTTTTTGTTTAAAACATTTCATCCCTTCTGTTAATAGACAAATGACATGCTTACCAATCAAAAGTATGAAGCCTATAGAATATGCAAACGTTAGGTTGACTATTTTTTTCCGTCATAACTTTTGGGTAGGCAGGTATTATAATAGGTTTCATACTTTTGATTGATACGTCATTTGTATATAAATCGAAAGGGTGAAATGTTTTAAAAAAATAATTAATCACATTCTGACTGAATTTTTTTAGCCAACCCACTTGCAATATATTTATTAACATATTATTTAATTTAATTTTAAAAATAATTCATCCATTAACCAGATCGGTGTAGGTCGTTGTATAGGTTCTCAGATCCTAGGATATATAAGGTGCTAATAAATAGACTAGGTACCAATATTTCCAGGGCGTAAACAAGTCACTTTCACTCAGACAGCTTTTCAAAATTAAAAAAAAAAACACAAACTTGTCATAAATATCCATCCAAAGGGATTACTGCTTTAGTAATGCAAAACGGTTTTTTTTTTCAAATTTTAGTAAGTTGTTAGAATAAAAGTGACTTGTTTCGATGAGTATTAAATTAAGCCATAGAAATATTGGTATATTCCTAATTTGTTAGCACCCTGTATAGTATAAGATGACGGTATAAAGAAAATAATGGCGAATGGTATCGGAGCGTCCACATGTTAGACAATACGGTCTCTGGTCTTGTCTTTAGAATCGTCCTGTATTCTGAAACAAGATTAAAATAAATAGTCAGAACTCGCTTACCTTGCTAAACCAGTTACTTAGGTACTGCGTTTTTCAGTCTTTTTTTACAAAACTTACTTATATTAAGCGAGTTTTAACCGGCTAGGCCAGGTGCTATTTTTTATACATTTGTAAAAAAAAATCTGTTCCTGTGGATCCATTTATTTTAAACGGAGATGCGGGTGTTTTAAAAATAAACGTTATTCAGTCATCGCAGCTTGCAGTAGCTTTTTTAATTTATTTTATTTTAGTTACAATAGCAATAGCACAAATTGCGCCTGTATTTCTTCAAACCTTCGAATTTGATTACAGCCGACGTGACGGCTTATTATGGCAACGTCACACCGCCCCCGCTCTTGTCGACTTTCATTAGACAAATGTTATTGGCTCCTCACTCTCCTCGGGTGTAATGGTCCAGGCAAAGTTCCCGTGTAACGACTCCAGGGACAGAAGTTTACTCGGTTAACACCGTGGACCGTAGGCTTTGTTTATTAGATAGAATTAGTTGTTTTTGGGGAAATACGTGTTATGGTCGGGAAGACTTATAAATATTCGTGAGCCTATTTTTTAACACTCCTCCTATATTAGTTTTATTTGTAAATAATGTAAACATATCTTACAACTGACTTCCAATAGTCCCTTTGACTTCAAATTTGGTAAGTACCTACATATAGGTACATAGAAATGAAATGAAAAAGTTTATACCACACACAAAACACATAAAATTGTAAAATATATAAAATAAAATAAAAATAAAACATTAATTTATGTGTGAAAAAGGTCCTGCCTCAGCATAAATGCGGATTCCTGAGGTGGAGCCAGCGCTGGTCTTCTGGCGAGACCATTTTTTGTCAGTCACAGAAACCCTGTCATGTAACACGGCCCTACGCGGTATGCTGCACAGAGAGCCCCGATAGCGATAATCAAATACCTACCGACAACAGTAACAGTGTATCGTCGGTGCGAATGACAAAATCGCTATGTAATTTTGACTAACTTTACAGGAGACCAAAAAAACTGTTTATCTAATAGTATATACAACTTTTGTCACATCTGACTTTTTTAAATAATACAGTAGTAAGATTTACATGATTTTCACGAAAAAATAAACAATTTTTCCTCGTAGATTTTTATGATATTAACAAAAAACCAGAATTTAGCTACATAGCGACTTTGATTTGGCTTGACTTTGATTTGACTTGGATTTGGTTATAAAATGTTTAAATTTGGTAATGTGAGTCGACTTTTACTATTATAAATATTGAAAATATGAATAACATGAATCTTTATTGTTATCTGCTCACAAGTTAGTTTATTAGTTAAACCTAATCAATAATAAATCAAGCAAGTGTAATAAAGAAGAAAACTGTACTACATTTTCGATTACACTAATTGATTTGCATAAACTTTATGAAATCATGCCGTTTAAGTTATACTAGTATTGTACTGATTTTTCATTACTCTTGCCTCTAATAATTTTATTGCCTAGTCAAAGATTAGTTGAAATCACTTAATAATTTGTACGTTTACACTGTCGTAGAAATTATGATAATCTTTGTGCATATAGACCTTTAAAGATTGCAGAGGATTTCGCTAAATCAATTTTTGGACCGCTATTATATAATGGTAGTGCTTCATTATGTTCACGCTGTTCAGGTTGCCTTTGCAGTAAAAGAGTGAATATGTCAGCATGTTTGTATTTGACATCGCCATCTTTGTACCACAGGCTTCTTATGTCGGTCACTGTAGGGTCACCGGACCGTTAACCAGGCCTAATACTTATAAAATTGCACGGCACTTCTTCGTAATTTTTAAAGAATGAATTATTTAAATAATTCACAACATACAGTTTCGTCGGCCTTGCCTTGCCTGTCTCATGCGAGTTAAATAGTCAGTAAGTGCACATATTGGTGGCCTGAACTGGTTTTCTAATGTTGAATGAACACTGTCGACTTCCATCACGGTGTGACCTTTCTCCAATATCAGTTGTTCAATTTCGATACCTAAAGAAGTTGACGCATTAGTCAAAGCACTACTCAAAACTTTGTTTCTGTTCTGGTAAGAGCAGCCGTCAGATGTAAGGTATACTTTTTTTTAAGTACAGCAGTGCTCTTTTAAAAACTGTATAATACAGCTTGTTATGATGGTACTGGCTGTCACACCGCATTCTCCCTCATGCCATACCTACAAATAAATAAACGTTATTATAATTTTTGACATAAAAAGTGTAGTTATGTACTGCCGGCTTTTGCTTATAACATTGCTCATAGACAAGGAACTTTGGTCTTTCTGGGTTTAAAAACAGAAATCATTCTTTCCTCCAACTTTTCTATTAATAATTTACGTGTCACAGAATTTAAAATATTCTCCTTGCACCAAAGTGTGTACACTTTTGTGCATATGGGTCTTACTGTGAAAGGTGTCCTCAATATAATTATGTCCTTACTATCTCCTCTACAATAATGACTAGGTACAACAGGTACTTGTTCAAGCCATAGCTCCACAGATACGTTTAACGACGTTTAAACGTGCTACAAATTTGCACTAAGCCATTTATATGCGATTTTTTAGCGTCCCACGATGGTAGATTCCAAAAATATTGAAAAATGTCACTTCGGATTTCATCACTTATAGCCCTGCAAATAAAACTCCTATAAGACTTTTGCTCCGCTCCATGAGTACAAGTCTACTACTTAGTACTTTTAAGTACTTTTCTGTCATAGCACGATTTTTCTTAACAACATATTTACTAAATATTTTAAATGTAGATGGATCCCGCTGTCTTTTGTTACCCTTATAAGTCTTTCCAATAAGTCGCAAATGTTGATTTTCCCTTATTTTTGATGGAAATGCGGAAGGGTCTACAATAGCATGTTTTGCTGGGCCAGTGGCAATTTTTTCAAATGGTAAATTAATAGTTATACCACTTTCATTATTCAACAAAAAGGTTATATATTGTCCTCAGCAGTTCTGTCATCTGACAAATTTTCGACAGAACAACTAGCCTGTTCGATACGGCCCGTGGGGTTCAATAATAGTTCCAGATAATTGATATTTCTGACACATGGTCAACGTTTATATCCCTATTGTCATTATCCAGAAACATTGAAGTGAGCGTAGGATTATTTAGAGAATTTTGCTCAAACCAGGCAGCGGGTAGGTATACTCAAATTTATTTCGTTAGTAACATTTTCGCATAATAATATATCAGTCAGATTATCGTCATTAGAATTGCCAATTAAATCCCTTGAAGCATTTCTCGGTGATGTTTCATGCACTTGAACGGAGCGGACAGGATTTGACAAAATATCCATACTGTAGTAATCAGAAAATAGCATAGTTAGGTCATAAACGTATTCAATATTAAATGATACGTGCAATTTTACTAGGCAAAAACAAGTAATCTAATAGAACCTGGTAGCACTTACTTGATAAAATGTGAAATTAAAGCACTTATTAACATTAATTTCTTAAAATTAGTCTCACTGTCTGGTAATTCAATCAAGAAATAATCGCCATGTGCAACATGCTATTGTAATAAACTATTGATTTTGATGGAGAACCTCACGCATAATATCGCTATGTGCTAAAAACCACAAAGCGATTTATTTCCATCCAAACTTTGTTCCGCGTGCACATAGCGGAATTTGTTATTTTCAAAACCAATAAAGATATCAAAAAACGGTTTTGTGGGTTAACGTAGGACATTAAAAGAAATGAAATTATCAAATAATCGTAAAATCGAAAAAAAACACATAGCGATTTTTGTATTCGCACCGACGGTATTATAAGGTTTAAATGCTCTGAAAAACTTATTATTGCTACTTAATATTGGTAGCTTTATATCTCGTAGGCACTAAGGACCTCCCTTTTAATAACATCATGAAATAAAATTATGTTGAGAATGGTAGAAATCTTGCCACTGATTTATATAAAATTAAATTTGAATCCTCGTAAGTACATACAAAACAAAATCAAACACAGGACATTGTCCTTTTTTAAAGTCTTTTTTTTTTATGTAAGAAAGGCCAGACAAACGAACTAGTGGATCACCTGATGTTAAATGATCACCACTGTCCATAGACACCGGCACCGCTTTACGCGATGCCTGTGCGTTGTCGGCCCTTAAGGAGAGGGAATAGGGGAAGGGGGAGAGGGAGGGGGAGAGGGAAGGGGTGAGGTATTGGGCCCCCGGCACTCTCACTGACCGTACGAAACGCAAGCAGGATTACTGCTGCTTCACGCTGGTTTTCTGTGAGAGGGTGGTACTGCCCCGGACAAGCCGGCCCATTCGTGATGCAGCGGCTAGCTACAACATGGCTCTACCACTACTAAAGTCTGTCTGTTAGTAATTACTTGAAATAATTTTCAATTAGTAAAGACATAAAAGTTAGCTAGGACCATTAAATAGTTCTTCGTTTCTTCAACTTTTTCCCCACTAAACTATAAATAACGTCACTCGTAATGGTTCAACTTGCACGCTCAAAGAAAACACAACTTTGCTTAAAGAAATAAAAAGTTACCGAAGTTGGACAAGCTCGTAGCATTTATAGCTTTTAAATTTTTGCTAGCATTTTGCATCCGTCAATAACCTACTATATTACCAGGGTACGCACAATTGTCGTAAAATTCCCATTTATTGCATAGTACCAAATACGCAGTGGCACGTTTGGCAACTCTCGGTTTCATTGACGTGACTGTTACTATGGGTACATTCTGTTTTTGTTTTAGGAGTTGGGCCATTCTACTTTTCGTTGACCAGTAATTTTTTGTACTGTGCTCTTCAAATATTTTTTTTACAAAAACGGTAAAGTGCTCAGTTTAAATAATTTAAGATTTAAATAGGCACATAATTAAGCTTACATTTAAAATTATCACTACGTATAAAAAGTAATCATTATTATCTATAAAGTAGGTAACGCAGTGGACATGCATGTCCCCGCCTTTTGTATGGAAATTGATGTATTTTCCGCTGAGTTACCAATTTTTTTCCACAAAATTTATTTGAATTTAAAGTTTTATTGCTTTAAAACATTAAATTTAGGTGTTTCAGTTTGTATATAAGTTATTTACACTTAAAAAAATCACCAGGTATGCCTTATATTTCACAAAAGATTAATGATTACTTAAAAGTAGAATGGCCCAGTTACGATATTTTTGAAAGATCTGTTGCCATTTAAGTTAGGCCGTCTACCCCAAACTCGTCCAGCAATCCCTTACTTCACGGCCTCTGCAGTAATGTACTATTTTGGCTTAGATTATTTATACACTAGATAGAGCTTCGCCGGCATGAAAACGTCCCGAAAAATATAAGCCAACTGTTGGCTTATATGTCTTTTGCCTCCCTTCAGTTTGAATGACGTAACGCGATCGTAATATGAAGCTGTCAAATAGATTTTTGGACGTTTTGTATCGCAATGTTTGCTACTGACACTCTATCTAGTGTATAAATAATCTAAGTATTTTGGTTAGATAGCAGTAACCAAAAAATATATAAGTACTAGCGATGCGGCTTCTTTTTCGTGTAGTGCCGGTTTCTGCAGTGATAATCGTATTCAAAAATATTGCTGTTGCACCGAGGTAGCTTGCATTGCATAAATAGCCTTCAACTTGCCATGTACGGCCAAGATTACGTTCAAAGATCCCACTTGAGTATTTTATGTCGTAAGCTTATGCAATATCGTGTCTTGCTCATCTTCTAAAGGAAATTCTGAGAATTTACTGTCTGGCCAGCGAGTGTAAGCGATATCTTTGCATTTTCCTTGGGGCGTTAGCATCTTGGCACCGTCGTTTTGACGTGCGCCTTATAATTTGATATAGTTGGTACACCAATAGTTTATAACGTGAATTAACATATAGGACACTTTTTATCCCGGAAAATGCCAGTTTTCGCGGTATAGCGATAGTCGAATTCTTTGCAGACGACCTTGCGGGCAATTAGTATAAATAAATAAATATTAGGGGTCAATCTTACACAAATGGACCCAGTCCCAAACTAAGCAAAGCTTGTACTATGGGTCTAGACGACAATAAACATACTTATATAGATAAATAAATACTTAAATACATAGAAAACATCCATAACTCAGGAACAAATATTCGTGCTCATTACACAAATAAATGCCCTTACCAGGATACGAACCCAGGACCTCTTGCTTCGTAGGCAGGGTCACTACCAACTAGGCTAAAGCGGTCGTTAAATTAATTATACTTTGCTTGATAGCCTAGAAATCTATATTGCGCTCTTCTATTCAAATATCTTACTAATAATTATAAATTAGAAGTTTGCAGACATGTTTGGAAGTTTGTTAGACAATCGGGCAAAAAAGTTTAAACGATTTAAATTAAATTTGACGTGCAACGATCAGGGGCTAAATTCAGGAACGGCCTAACACGGTTTGCGAGCGATAAATCGACCGGGATGAACTGCTATTCAGGAACGCCAAAAATCACTGGTTTGCGAGAGATTTGGGCTGAAATTGGGATGAGCCTTATTTTTTCCTTCTAGGAAAATAAGGCTCATCCCATGCTCATCCTTCCTGAACTGCTATACAATTATATATCTATATATATAAAAGAAGAAACTGACTGACTGACTGACTGACATATCAACGCACAGCCCAAACCACTGGGCCTAGAGATTCCAAATTTGGCATGTAGGTTCCTTATAAGGTCTAGGGGTGCACTAAGGAAAGATTTTTCAAAATTCACTCCCTAAGGGGGTGAAAAGGGGGTCCAAAGTTTGTATGGGGAAACAAGATTAGTTCGACTATTTTATTCGAAACTTCACAGAAGTACTCCTAATGGTAAATGAGTAAACACGTGTTTCAGGTTTTTTGAGAATTCAACCCCTAGAAGGGTGGAAAGGGGTAACAAAGTCTGAAAATCAACATGGGTGTTGTTTCTATGGTTTATCGGGTCGCTGGTTATGAAAACAACAACGGTTTAAAATCCGACGTGGCGGATGTAAAATACCATCTCCCTAGATGGGGTGCGATGGGGTTGAAATGTCTAAATAATCTAAATGACTGTTGATGTATCAACGCACAGCCCAAACCACTGGATCTAGAGACTTGAAATTTTGCACATAGATACCTTATACAATGTAGGCATCCACTAAGGAAGGAATTTTGGGAATCCCCACGGGAACGGAAAAAAAAGGGATGTATAAATTCGATTCCGAGTGACCCTATCTCAGTAACTATAATAACTAGACTCTTCAAATTTGATACACAAGTAGGTATTGCATTAATTAAAACATTAATTTCAGGATTTTCGGAAATTCCCACGGGATAAGGAAAACACGGGATTTTTCGTTTTACTGGTCGTAGAAAGCTGAAATTCGGCATGTAGGTTGCTTGGGGAGTGTAGAGAAGGATTAAGAGAGGACTTTACAAAATTCCCACGGGAACGGGAAAAAACGGGATTTTTCGTTTTGGTGATCGTAGAAAGCTGAAATTCGGCATGTAGGTTGCTTGGAGAGTGTAGCGTAGCATTGAGAGAGGACTTTCCAAAATTCCTACAGGAACGGGAAAAAGCGGGATTATTCGTTTTACTGGTTGCAGAAAGCTGAAATTCGGCATGTTGGTTGTTTGGGGAGTGTAGAGGAGCTTTGAGAGAGGACTTTCCAAAATTCCCACGGGAACGGGAAAAACAGAATTTTTCGTTTTACTGGTCATAGAGAGCTGAAATTCGGCAGTTAGGTTGCTTAGGGAGTGTAGAGGAGCATTGAGAGAGGATTTTCCAAAAATCCCACGGGAACGAGAAAAAACGAGATTTTTCGTTTTACTGGTTGTAGAAAGCTGAATTCGGCATGTAGGTTGCTTGGGGAGTGTAGAGGAGCATTGTGGACTTTCCAAAATTCCCACAGGAACGGGAAAAAACGGGATTTTTCGTTTTACTGGTCGTAGAAAGCTGAAATTCGGCATGTAGGTTGCTTGGAGAGTGTACAGGAGGATTAAGAGAGGACTTTCCAAAATTCCCACGGGAACGGAAAAAACAGAATTTTTCGTTTTACTGGTCATAGAAAGCTGAAATTCGGCATGTAGGTTGCTTAGGGAGTGTAGAGGAGCATCGAGAGAGGATTTACCAAAATTCTTACGGAAACGGGAAAAAACGGGATTTTTCGTTTTACTGGTTGTGAAAGCTGAATTCGGCATGTACTTAGGTTGCTTGGGGAGTGTAGAGTAGCATTGTGAGAGGACTTTCCAAAATTCCCACAGGAACGGGAAAAAACGGGATTTTTCGTTTTACTGGTCGTAGAAAGCTATTTTTCAAAATTCATAAGTTCACACTAAAATTAGGCCGCAAAGGGCTCTTTAACCGAGTTCAGAAAAGGAGGAGATTATGCATTCCACTTTATGTATTTTTTTATGTAGGTATGTTCGCCGATTTCTTGGTCAATTGTGGACCGATTATAAAAAATATTTTTTTATTCGAAAGAAGACAATATACTCCTGAGATGGTTCCATTGTCACCAAATCAGGATCTGATGACGGGATCTTAGGGAAATAGAGGGCAACCCTCAAATTTTGTAGGCACGCATTACGTTTTTCATATATTTTCTCAAGCTATTTAAGTGTTTGCGTCTGGTAGAGATCATCTCATGTAGATGAGCTGATGATGGAAGGTAAAACTCCTTAACGGTTAGAGTTGAGGATATTTTTTCAAATATTATAGGTACGTATAGACCGACAGTTGTATTCTTTCAGGTTATCCGGGTGAGCTGATGATGGAAGGTTAAACTCCTTAACGGTTAGGAGTTATAGGAAGTTTCTTTAAATATCTTATGCACGTATAGATCTTTAGTTGTATTCTTTCTGGTTATTTAGATGAGCTGATGATGGAAGGTATAACTCCTTAACGGTTAGGTCACACAACACCTTAACAAAATACTATAATATGTATAATATCAATGCTAAGTAGGTACACAGCGCTTCCAGTTACTCAAGTTTTCGTAGAAGGTAAGAAAACATTGAATTATACCTAATGCAGGAAAGAGGAAATTAATAATACGTTTTATATTATTAACAAACCTGGTTATTTTAGTACCCGCTTTCGAATAGTGAAAAACATTGTATATAAAGAAATACTGTAAAGGACCGTATCTACCTGAAGTTTAGTCGGGCTTGCTGCTCGCTTACTTGCACGCTTTCTTGCAAGCTTGCTTGCTTGCGTGCATGCATGCTTGCTTGCATGCTTGCATGCTTGCTTGCTTGCCTGTATGCTGTATGTAAATAGCCTTCAACTTGCCATGTACGGCCAAGATTACGTTCAAAGATCCCACTTGAGTATTTTATGTCGTAAGCTTATGCAATATCGTGTCTTGCTCATCTTCTAAAGGAAATTCTGAGAATTTACTGTCTGGCCAGCGAGTGTAAGCGATATCTTTGCATTTTCCTTGGGGCGTTAGCATCTTGGCACCGTCGTTTTGACGTGCGCCTTATAATTTGATATAGTTGGTACACCAATAGTTTATAACGTGAATTAACATATAGGACACTTTTTATCCCGGAAAATGCCAGTTTTCGCGGTATAGCGATAGTCGAATTCTTTGCAGACGACCTTGCGGGCAATTAGTATAAATAAATAAATATTAGGGGTCAATCTTACACAAATGGACCCAGTCCCAAACTAAGCAAAGCTTGTACTATGGGTCTAGACGACAATAAACATACTTATATAGATAAATAAATACTTAAATACATAGAAAACATCCATAACTCAGGAACAAATATTCGTGCTCATTACACAAATAAATGCCCTTACCAGGATACGAACCCAGGACCTCTTGCTTCGTAGGCAGGGTCACTACCAACTAGGCTAAAGCGGTCGTTAAATTAATTATACTTTGCTTGATAGCCTAGAAATCTATATTGCGCTCTTCTATTCAAATATCTTACTAATAATTATAAATTAGAAGTTTGCAGACATGTTTGGAAGTTTGTTAGACAATCGGGCAAAAAAGTTTAAACGATTTAAATTAAATTTGACGTGCAACGATCAGGGGCTAAATTCAGGAACGGCCTAACACGGTTTGCGAGCGATAAATCGACCGGGATGAACTGCTATTCAGGAACGCCAAAAATCACTGGTTTGCGAGAGATTTGGGCTGAAATTGGGATGAGCCTTATTTTTTCCTTCTAGGAAAATAAGGCTCATCCCATGCTCATCCTTCCTGAACTGCTATACAATTATATATCTATATATATAAAAGAAGAAACTGACTGACTGACTGACTGACATATCAACGCACAGCCCAAACCACTGGGCCTAGAGATTCCAAATTTGGCATGTAGGTTCCTTATAAGGTCTAGGGGTGCACTAAGGAAAGATTTTTCAAAATTCACTCCCTAAGGGGGTGAAAAGGGGGTCCAAAGTTTGTATGGGGAAACAAGATTAGTTCGACTATTTTATTCGAAACTTCACAGAAGTACTCCTAATGGTAAATGAGTAAACACGTGTTTCAGGTTTTTTGAGAATTCAACCCCTAGAAGGGTGGAAAGGGGTAACAAAGTCTGAAAATCAACATGGGTGTTGTTTCTATGGTTTATCGGGTCGCTGGTTATGAAAACAACAACGGTTTAAAATCCGACGTGGCGGATGTAAAATACCATCTCCCTAGATGGGGTGCGATGGGGTTGAAATGTCTAAATAATCTAAATGACTGTTGATGTATCAACGCACAGCCCAAACCACTGGATCTAGAGACTTGAAATTTTGCACATAGATACCTTATACAATGTAGGCATCCACTAAGGAAGGAATTTTGGGAATCCCCACGGGAACGGAAAAAAAAGGGATGTATAAATTCGATTCCGAGTGACCCTATCTCAGTAACTATAATAACTAGACTCTTCAAATTTGATACACAAGTAGGTATTGCATTAATTAAAACATTAATTTCAGGATTTTCGGAAATTCCCACGGGATAAGGAAAACACGGGATTTTTCGTTTTACTGGTCGTAGAAAGCTGAAATTCGGCATGTAGGTTGCTTGGGGAGTGTAGAGAAGGATTAAGAGAGGACTTTACAAAATTCCCACGGGAACGGGAAAAAACGGGATTTTTCGTTTTGGTGATCGTAGAAAGCTGAAATTCGGCATGTAGGTTGCTTGGAGAGTGTAGCGTAGCATTGAGAGAGGACTTTCCAAAATTCCTACAGGAACGGGAAAAAGCGGGATTATTCGTTTTACTGGTTGCAGAAAGCTGAAATTCGGCATGTTGGTTGTTTGGGGAGTGTAGAGGAGCTTTGAGAGAGGACTTTCCAAAATTCCCACGGGAACGGGAAAAACAGAATTTTTCGTTTTACTGGTCATAGAGAGCTGAAATTCGGCAGTTAGGTTGCTTAGGGAGTGTAGAGGAGCATTGAGAGAGGATTTTCCAAAAATCCCACGGGAACGAGAAAAAACGAGATTTTTCGTTTTACTGGTTGTAGAAAGCTGAATTCGGCATGTAGGTTGCTTGGGGAGTGTAGAGGAGCATTGTGGACTTTCCAAAATTCCCACAGGAACGGGAAAAAACGGGATTTTTCGTTTTACTGGTCGTAGAAAGCTGAAATTCGGCATGTAGGTTGCTTGGAGAGTGTACAGGAGGATTAAGAGAGGACTTTCCAAAATTCCCACGGGAACGGAAAAAACAGAATTTTTCGTTTTACTGGTCATAGAAAGCTGAAATTCGGCATGTAGGTTGCTTAGGGAGTGTAGAGGAGCATCGAGAGAGGATTTACCAAAATTCTTACGGAAACGGGAAAAAACGGGATTTTTCGTTTTACTGGTTGTGAAAGCTGAATTCGGCATGTACTTAGGTTGCTTGGGGAGTGTAGAGTAGCATTGTGAGAGGACTTTCCAAAATTCCCACAGGAACGGGAAAAAACGGGATTTTTCGTTTTACTGGTCGTAGAAAGCTATTTTTCAAAATTCATAAGTTCACACTAAAATTAGGCCGCAAAGGGCTCTTTAACCGAGTTCAGAAAAGGAGGAGATTATGCATTCCACTTTATGTATTTTTTTATGTAGGTATGTTCGCCGATTTCTTGGTCAATTGTGGACCGATTATAAAAAATATTTTTTTATTCGAAAGAAGACAATATACTCCTGAGATGGTTCCATTGTCACCAAATCAGGATCTGATGACGGGATCTTAGGGAAATAGAGGGCAACCCTCAAATTTTGTAGGCACGCATTACGTTTTTCATATATTTTCTCAAGCTATTTAAGTGTTTGCGTCTGGTAGAGATCATCTCATGTAGATGAGCTGATGATGGAAGGTAAAACTCCTTAACGGTTAGAGTTGAGGATATTTTTTCAAATATTATAGGTACGTATAGACCGACAGTTGTATTCTTTCAGGTTATCCGGGTGAGCTGATGATGGAAGGTTAAACTCCTTAACGGTTAGGAGTTATAGGAAGTTTCTTTAAATATCTTATGCACGTATAGATCTTTAGTTGTATTCTTTCTGGTTATTTAGATGAGCTGATGATGGAAGGTATAACTCCTTAACGGTTAGGTCACACAACACCTTAACAAAATACTATAATATGTATAATATCAATGCTAAGTAGGTACACAGCGCTTCCAGTTACTCAAGTTTTCGTAGAAGGTAAGAAAACATTGAATTATACCTAATGCAGGAAAGAGGAAATTAATAATACGTTTTATATTATTAACAAACCTGGTTATTTTAGTACCCGCTTTCGAATAGTGAAAAACATTGTATATAAAGAAATACTGTAAAGGACCGTATCTACCTGAAGTTTAGTCGGGCTTGCTGCTCGCTTACTTGCACGCTTTCTTGCAAGCTTGCTTGCTTGCGTGCATGCATGCTTGCTTGCATGCTTGCATGCTTGCTTGCTTGCCTGTATGCTGTATGTAAATAGCCTTCAACTTGCCATGTACGGCCAAGATTACGTTCAAAGATCCCACTTGAGTATTTTATGTCGTAAGCTTATGCAATATCGTGTCTTGCTCATCTTCTAAAGGAAATTCTGAGAATTTACTGTCTGGCCAGCGAGTGTAAGCGATATCTTTGCATTTTCCTTGGGGCGTTAGCATCTTGGCACCGTCTTTTTGACGTGCGCCTTATAATTTGATATAGTTGGTACACCAATAGTTTATAACGTGAATTAACATATAGGACACTTTTTATCCCGGAAAATGCCAGTTTTCGCGGTATAGCGATAGTCGAATTCTTTGCAGACGACCTTGCGGGCAATTAGTATAAATAAATAAATATTAGGGGTCAATCTTACACAAATGGACCCAGTCCCAAACTAAGCAAAGCTTGTACTATGGGTCTAGACGACAATAAACATACTTATATAGATAAATAAATACTTAAATACATAGAAAACATCCATAACTCAGGAACAAATATTCGTGCTCATTACACAAATAAATGCCCTTACCAGGATACGAACCCAGGACCTCTTGCTTCGTAGGCAGGGTCACTACCAACTAGGCTAAAGCGGTCGTTAAATTAATTATACTTTGCTTGATAGCCTAGAAATCTATATTGCGCTCTTCTATTCAAATATCTTACTAATAATTATAAATTAGAAGTTTGCAGACATGTTTGGAAGTTTGTTAGACAATCGGGCAAAAAAGTTTAAACGATTTAAATTAAATTTGACGTGCAACGATCAGGGGCTAAATTCAGGAACGGCCTAACACGGTTTGCGAGCGATAAATCGACCGGGATGAACTGCTATTCAGGAACGCCAAAAATCACTGGTTTGCGAGAGATTTGGGCTGAAATTGGGATGAGCCTTATTTTTTCCTTCTAGGAAAATAAGGCTCATCCCATGCTCATCCTTCCTGAACTGCTATACAATTATATATCTATATATATAAAAGAAGAAACTGACTGACTGACTGACTGACTGACTGACTGACATATCAACGCACAGCCCAAACCACTGGGCTTAGAGATTCCAAATTTGGCATGTAGGTTCCTTATAAGGTCTAGGGGTGCACTAAGAAAGGATTTTTCAAAATTCACTCCTTAAGGGGGTGAAAAGGGGGTCCAAAGTTTGTATGGGGAAACAAGATTAGTTCGACTATTTTATTCGAAACTTCACAGAAGTACTCCTAATGGGAAATGAGTAAACACGTGTTTCAGGTTTTTTGAGAATTCAACCCCTAAAAGGGGGGAAAGGGGTAACAAAGTCTGAAAATCAACATGGGTGTTGTTTCTATGGTTTATCGGGTCGCAGGTTATGAAAACAACAACGGTTTTAAAATCCGACGTGGCGGACGTAAAATACCATCTCCCTGGATGGGGTGCGATGGAGTTGAAATGTCTAAAAAAACTAAATGACTGTTGATATATCAACGCACAGCCCAAACAACTGGATCTAGAGACTTGAAATTTTGCACATAGATACCTTATACAATGTAGGCATCCACTAAGGAAGGATTTTTGGGAAAACCCACGGGGACGGGAAAAAACGGGATTTATATATTCGATTCCGAGTGACCCTATCTCAGTAACTATAATAACTAGACTCTTCAAACTTGATACACAATGTTAGTTAAAACATTAATTACAGGATTTTTCAAAATTCCCACGGGATAAGGAAAAAACGGGATTTTTCGTTTTACTGGTCGTAGAAAGCTGAAATTTGGTATCTAGGTTGCTTGGAGAGTGTAGAGGATTGAGAGAGGACTTTCCGAAATTCCCACGGGAACGGGAAAAAACGGGATTTTTCGTTTTACTGGTCGTAGAAAGCTGAAATTCGGCATCTAGGTTGCTTGGAAAGTGTAGAGGATTGAGAGAGGACTTTCCGAAATTCCCACGGGAACGGGAATAAACGGGATTTATCGTTTTACTGGTCGTACAAAGCTGAAATTCGGCATGTTGGTTGCTTGGGGAGTGTAGAGGAGCATTGAGAGAGAACTTTCCAAAATTCCCACGGGAACGGGAAAAACGGGATTTTTCGTTTTACTGGTCATAGAAAGCTGAAATTTGGCAAGTGGGTTCCTTGGAGAGTGTAGGGGAGCATTAAGAAAGCATTTCCCGAAATTCTTACGGGAACGGGAAAAAACGGGATTTTGCGTTTTACTGGTTGTAGAAAGCTAAAATTTCAAAATTCATAAGTTTATACTGTAAGTAGGCCGCAAAGGGCTCTTTAACCGACTTAAAAAAAGGAGGTTATGCATTCCACCTTATCTATTTTTTTATGTAGGTATGTTCACCGATTTCTCGGTCAATTGTGGATCGATTATAAAAATTATTTTTTTATTCGAAAGAATACAATATACTCCTGAGATGGTCCCATTGTCACCAAATCAGGATCTGATGACGGGATCTCAAGGAAATCGAGGGCAACCCTCAAATTTTGTAGGCACGCATTACGTTTTTCATATATTTTCTCAAGCTATTTAAGTGTTTGCGTCTGGTAGACATCATCTCATGTTGATGAGCTGATGATGGAAGGTAAAGCTCCTTAACGGTTAGGAGTTATAGGAAGTTTCTTTAAATATCATATGCACGTATAGATCTTTAGTTGTATTCTTTCTGGTTATTCAGATGAGCTGATGATGGAAGGTATAACTCCTTAGCGGTTAGGTCACACAACACCTTTACAAAATACTATAATATGTATAATATCAATGCTAAGTAGGCACACAGCGCTTCCAGTTACTCAAGTTTCCGTAGAAGGTAAGAAAACATTGAATTATACCCAATGCAGGACAGGGGAAAGTAATAATAGGTTTTATATTATTAACAAGCCTGGTTATTTTAGTGCCCGCTTCCGAATTAGTGAAAAACATTCTATATAAAGAAATACTGTAAAGGACCGTATCTACCTGAAGTTTTGTCGGGCTTGCTTGCACGCTTGCTTGCACGCTTGCTTGCTTGCGTGCATGCTTGCTTGCTTGATATCTTAGTTCTTTGGAATACTCATGGTACACGCGAGCGAGGCCGCGGGCAAAAGCTAGTATAATTATATACAAGAATAGCACGTTTAAAGGTATTAGATAAAAAGTGTACCTTTTACTTTTTTTTATACAATCACGCCTCATGGAAAGCGAAGATGAGCCCAACGATGGAGCACGCTTGCCAAGTAAATGCTCATTCAACATAGACTTACTTTTAATTTAGGGGAAATTTAGGGACTTTAATTTTTTTTTAATGACGAAATGTTTAAGTTTGCTTGTCACTATTTTTTGAGTTAGTTTTGTGACTTTTTTCATGCAGTTTATATGAGTCGTCATAAAACTGACACAAAAATTTGAATGGAAAATTAGGGACTTCTTTTTTCATCAAAATCAATAGCACTCTTGATTTTGAGAAAGAAAACCCTAAAAATTCATCATTAACAAAAAGTGAAGGGTAGGTACACTTTTTATTGAAAATCCCCACTTACAAAATTATATCTGTAGAAGTGGAAAAGCCGAGCAATCTCGCATCTCATCACTGCTCACAGCTCACCTGGTTGGTCCGGCTGTGAACTGCGCCGGTCGACGACTCTCACGAGGTCGTGACCAGCCTTTCGTCTCATTGTATATTAATACGGGGGCAGATTGCGCTTCTATTCAATAGGCTTGCGATTGCTGTAGGGGTATAGGTTAGGGAGGAATGGGACGTTAATATCGTACTAGCTGTGTAATAAATTATTAAATTGTCTCGACATTCTTGCGCGGATTTCATCAGTTCTAATTGTGATCCCGCAGAGAAACTCTGAGTATAGTAACCTTGAGTTTTGTTATGAGACCCATCGTCGCTCGCGTCTCGGCCTCCAACAAGATGGAGTGACATCCTCAGGCTTTATTGTCTAATGCGTAGGTGCTTGCCATCGCTTTAACCTAAGCTTTAACCATCTCTTTCTGTCACCGTCCTATACCGTTTGAGAGAAAGAAATAATGAATGCAAAACCAAGCGTTCATGCGTTGGACAATACGGCGTCTGACTAAGACGCTGTCAACACTAACATCGGCGCACACTGTCTATTTGTATCGGAGTAAACGAGATGCCGCTATTACTGGGCAGCCGGGTATATTGAAATTTATCGGGCAAATATTTAATTAAAAAAAAACTGTGGATTATTTGTGAAATATGACTCGTTAGCGGTTTAGGTATGAATATGTTGACTTCATGTTTTTAATTGCAGACTCATACGCCAAAAAAATAAAGACATAGAACCGTTTAATGATGATTTTAAGACCTATCTTTGCAATTATTTTCTATCGAGCCGATTTCGTCCAATTATGTATCGAGTCCGTCCACGGTCTTTGAAATATGATGAATATTAACATATAATTTTTTTGATGTGCTAGAACAAGCAGTTTTTCTTAAAAAACTGTTTAAATGACATCAATTTCAACAAAATTAGGTGTTGTCAGCCTCTTAAGGTGCCGGGAACGGGTTGCGCATGACGCAGGACCCATCTGTTTGGAGAACCTTTGGGGGAGGCCTATGTTCCGCATTGAACGTCTTTCGGCTGAAATAATGATGTATCACAGTCATAATAATGTCGTTAGTAAAATGTATAACTGGATTTGGGAACGTACAAATTATTGATCATAGCTAGTTAGTATATTATAATTGTCATCGTAGCAATAAGGGTTCGGGAACTAATTTTAATTGCCATAGAAGGCACACAATTATTGAGCAGTTATTTACTTTTTTTTTTTTTTTCTTTAATTTATTTATAAATTTAATTACAACTTAAGTAGCATTACATATATATTCTCGCCAAACTGTTACGTTTGAGGGCGAGACGCGCTCAGTTTCTATACATATAATTAACCTATTAAACTCATCCTATAAAGAAACTATTTAACAGCTTCAGAAAAGAAACAAATAAATAAGTAGGTAGGTATAGGTACTTAACTATGAAAATTCGAGAAGACATTCTTTTAGTTTGGTCTTTAGCGTTGGTTTACTTAATCTAGGACTTTGTCGTAGCAACGTAATCTGGTTGAATATTTTTGGTACTACGTACCAAACTCTTTGCTAAATTAAGTCATAGCGAAGGAGCATTAATAATAATATGACTATGATACCTTTGCAAAAGTAACGCCTGAACGAATCAATTAATTAAGACTTTGTCGAAGACCATAAATGGTTGCTTGTTTATTGTTTTCATTAATTGCAATTTATAGGTCTCCAATAAAGGGCGGCGTTGATTTTAACATTCAGATCAAAAGTGGCCGAATATAATATTATGTGGTCAAAATTCAATAGCTTCCCACAAAGCGGTCTCAATTATTAAATTTACCTTAATAACGTTAAACGTCGCACAATCACGCTAATGGATTTACGATGACGTTTTAATTGGAACTTGCCAGTCTGTCCCCAAAATGACTAGAACGATAATTTAATTCACGACGTCAAGGGACGACCGTTCAAAGTTACGGTATTAGCCCCATTACGTGCTGAATGGGGTTGAATACCGGATATCTTCTCTAAACTACATCCGAGCAAAGTTATCTTTACACCCTGCTAAATACGAAAGTGACGCTAACTCTGCGAAAAGTAACGCAACGCGTGCACCCTTTGATGGCAAACTTAAGTTTGTTTTCCATGACCGGTATGTTTAACAAGATGGTGGAGCTGCAGTTATCGTTTCAGTATATATTCATTTGCAAAGTCTTTCGCCCATTGACGACGCACTGAGCTCGATTTATTACGGATTTTACTGCCGCAGTCTCGCGTGGCAGCGTAAAAACAAAGTGTTAGTACCGCGCACGAAGACTTTTGCTCTTTTTTTTCGGGAATTGCAAATTTGGATTAAGATGCCAGCTTTATTGTGAAATAGTAGTATTACAGACGTTTGCGTTACGCCGAACAAGACGGGGAACGACGAAAATGTGCCTCTGTATGGTCTTTATTTCCAGCTATCGCTTTTGACGCAGAAAGTTTACTCATATTTTTGAATCAAACTACACAAGCCAACGTTTATGGAAAAAGCTTTTTCGGTGATAATATAAGATGATTATAAATCGCAATGAAATCGTTTTATAGCTGTGTTGAGAAGAAAATGGTAGGTACTAGATTAGATTCACACGTGCTGTTACTGATTTTTTGACGATAAAATAACCTTTTTTATTTGATAACGCTTCAAATTAATCGTGCCGAATAATCATGTTATAAATATAACGTATACTTTTGTATTAAATTAAATTTAGAATCAGATGAAATAAAAAGTAAGTAGAGACGAAATTCTACCAATTGAGGGTTAAATTAAAATGTTGAACGAAGGCCCTCGAACGCTCCAGTGGTTGCCCGCAACTTTCGTGATGTTGTCAATCCACCTAGTAGGAGGCTTGCTAATGCCACGTCTTCTAGTGTTGTTGCATAGCGATAGTTTCGCTATCGATAGTCGACCTTGAGAAACAGTCGATAGCGCGATAGTTCTATCGACAACATCGACATGCTGCGATACTATCGATAGCGAAAATTAAGCGATACTATATACTGGGGTCCTAGTGAAAAAGGGGTTAATTCTGGAGAAGTTCAACAGCTAATTTCGACTTAACCCCCTTTACACATAAAGTAGAAAATAGCTGTTTAATTTCTGTTGACTTAACCCTTTTTTCACTAGATCCCCAGTATATATCACGTCAAAAAAGTCGATACTATCTATAATCTATCGATGCCTTTCGTTGGTATTGATAGTTTGCAATAGTATTACTTATTTTCATCAATCGACACTATCGATACTATTGATTTTTAGCAATTGTATTACTTATTTTCATCAATCGATACTATCGTCAAGGGTCGATAGTTTCGATAGGACTATCGATAGTATGAGTGATTTTCAAGGCCACGATACTACCGATAGACTATCGATATCGCAACAACACTAGTTTGTGGTCGCCATTCGAGAACCCTTCTCCCCTAATTGTTATGTGTTCCTCGTAGGATTGGAAATGGTCAAGATAATTATGCTCATAATTATTAATCCGATAATTATAGTACACTTCTGGCAACTATCCGGTAACTGGTAACTATCCGGTTATTATCCGACAACATAACGTGTAATTAAAAGTACTATTAGCATTGTAATAAAAGGTATATATCTCGTGTTCGGATATAGATGCGACGCCAAACAAATGAGACACAGTATTACCCGGTTTCAGATACACACTACAGACTTTACGCTTATATCACACGCAGGTATATACGTAATTATCACGATAATTATCCCGTGCAACCCTGGCCTTATACTAAGAAGGTCAAAATTCGAACTTAGCGCCGTCCCACTTACGCTAATAATATGTAATATGAGAATACGGGCAATACGATATGAACTTCGATTTTCGAATTTTTCAGCAGTTGCCCTGGTTTTTTAGGTGATTATGACCTGCCCATTGCCACTTCAACTTACTTACATAATCTTTGAGCTATCTAGGCTAAATTCTAGATTCTATCGCGCAGAGAAACTATATTTTGAATAATATTCATAAGTTCATAACCGTTTCCATTATTACATTATATTTCGTAACGGTACCATGGCAATAACAATCTATTTCAATTTGAATGCTATTATCGTTACCTTAGCCTTAACCAAGCGTTAAATGAGCCACAAAATTCAAGTTCAAGGTTCTTTGTAACTATACAATACTAACTACAGTACAGTCTTTGTCATTTTCAAGCCAGTACAATTATCAAAAAATCTGATTAGTGGAACTTGTGTTATACTTAGTCAGCTGCAGCGAAAAGTTACACCTTACCCCCATAACGGTGGTAATCGCACCAAATGGTACCTTTTCTCTGTGGTTGACCGTTTAAACCTGTTAATCTTTATCCTTTTTGGATTAGGAATCTTCAATTTCTTTTTATTACATTTTATATAATACAAAATACTCTTACATCGCTACGTTAGCAGCGTTGGACTGTTATAGTATAACAGACTTCTTATAAAGCCCTTAACTTTTTAAGGTTACGTACACAAAGGGAAACGGAACCCTATTAATGTGTCGCTAGACTGTCCGTCTGGCTGCCTGTCGGTCCGACTCTAAGTGAGTCTCTTTGTCAATAGATAGTATTACAGAGCTATTATGGGTGAATCAACCTTTTCATGCCACAGGTGTGCTCATTATCATTTCAGCCGAAAAACGTCCACTGCCGAACATAGGCCCCCCCTAAGGCTCGCCAAACAGATCGGTCCACAGATTTCTATGGAACAAATTTTATCTCTTGGACAACCTAAGCATTTTTCTATGAAACAGTATCAAGATGCCACTTGAACAATCAACTGGGGACTTAGTAAACAACACAAAAAAGTTGATTCACCCATCTCAAGAACCTTAATAGACAGCTGACATGTATACGCAATATGCATTTCTATTGCCGCTACAACGCCTACAATAAAATTTAGGGAGTTCCAACTAATCGCATACTGCGTACATTTTGTTTAGAAGCAAGGCTCTGCTAACACTGGATATTTATAGATACCGCAGCTTTAAGCGTATATTTTGACATACCTACAAACGTACGGAACCCTCGGTGTGCGAGTCCTATTCACACTTGACCGGTATTTGGACGCTACTTAAGGGCTCTTATCAAAAATGTCATAATTAAGTCAGTAAAAAAATCTAACAATACACCCTAACTTCTTCAGTAACAGCAATGTAAACAGCTTACTCGTACACGTGTGTCAATAAACTAGGTCAATACAGCCTATTACCGCTCTGCATGTAAAGAAGTTTGCGTTCGTCACAGCGCATTGCAGCGAGACACTTTCGCAGATAAAACGTTGGTTAAAAATTTTGCGGGATTCACACCTGACAACGAAGTGTTAGAAATTTAGGGTTCCTGATGATTTGAATGTCCATTGCTCGAAGTCAAAGTCAAAGTAAAAATTTCTTTATCAATCTACCACCGAATCACAAAAACCCTGCAGAGAAGAGCCCAGTGCGGATTGGGAACTTCACACAAATCGTTGAATTGCTTTGCAATCTCTCTTTGAATGTTCAGGGTTCTTCGTGATTTATCTTCACCGTAATGCTCGCGATTGGTTTCATATTTAATATAGGTAATGTTGCACACGAAAAGCTTTGATATGGGAGCCCGGGTCTGAACCTAATTTAAGTTTCTCTTGAAATTGTCGTCATCGATATACTACGTCTTGAAAGCCGAGATAGGTACTTCAAAGAGTTCTTGGACAGCGACCTCTATATTTACATATTGCCGTCATTTGATAAAAAGGCATAACTGAAAACCTGCTCCAAACAGAAAAGGCATAAGTGCTCACTTGTGCTTTTGTTTTTGGATCAAGTTTACAGTTGCGCCTTTTAACCTTGTGGCGGCAGTATCCATATTTTTGTATATATGTGCGCCAATTTTCATTTAAATCCGTTCAGCCGTTATTGCGTAATTTTGTAACAAAGTTTCTGAACATCAACACATCCAAACATCTTCACAAACTAGGATTAGACGTTTAATGCTTCGCACCAGCTAGCTGTTACCTTATGTTTCCGCGTAGCGATGCTTTTTCGCTACTGGAGCGTGTAAATCGAACACAGCAGATCCTCCATGGGAAGTGGCGTATATTCGGCACGTGACAGGACGACGTAGCGCCGTAAACTTTTCCTGATGGCAACGATGGCTTTAGGAAATTGATCGATCGGCTTAAACGTGCCGGCTTAAGCGTCTACATTCGTCCTCATTTTCCCTGAATTTGAATAAACTGGCAATGTTAAAACATTCGGGGAATTACGTCGAAATGGAAAATTCGTTTGTTTTCCGATCTTATTCTATTACGTATTGGGCGATCGTTGGTCAATCTGACCATGTGCCTTTAACACACTTTTAACCCGTAACTATCTAATTCATACTAAATACAAACTAAAACATGGATACACAGAAAAAGAGACCAGCGCTGGGATCGAACCCAGGTCCTCAGCATTCCGTGCTGCGTGCTAAACGACGCCACCACTGGTCAGGAGTTTAGACACAAATTTTTCCTATATATCGACATTTTCAGCTTGTTTTTATAGTCACTTAAGCAGCGACACTAATAACTATCTCTTACCGGTGCCTCATATCGTTTAGTGCGGCACGAGAACGGATATAAACAGTAGACATGCATACATACAATCACGCTTCCCTCTCAGCAAAGGTGTAGGCAGAGACTATTTATTTCCACCGGCTACGATCCTACATCTTTCACACACAAACTAACAATATACAAAAATGCATATAACCGCCTGAACCGAAGCGATTTGCGTGAGTGAAACGACACGAAAATTCGTCAGTCGCGATTACTTACTCGTTTGCATGAGACATCATGAAAAAAAATTATGAACACGATTCTAGAATTATTGTTATTGTCAATACAGAACAGTGTACCTCTTAGGTGGGACTTAGTATAGGACTTTTCTAATTAAATAAAAAACAAAAATAAACGGAATTTTCAGATACCCAATAACCATAAAGATTCCACGTTACAAATATAACAACAACAATATTTTTTACTACCTTTACCTTTGTATAGTCGACCAAGTAAGTGCTTTACCATTTTTTATGACAGTTCCTACATCGAAGAAAATTAATAAGGCTACATTTACTGGTAAATGAAAATAGCCTTTGATGTTTTAACCTCTCGTATGCTTTGATGCAGATCTGCACCAGATTTAAGGCTATCTTTTTGTATTTTTTTTTAATCTGTATTATTGGATTTATATGAAACAGTTGAGACTAGAATGCACGATTTTTTTCACTTTCTGCATACGAGGGGTTAAGCCGTACAACTGACATTGAACTTTAGGGTGGTAAAGGAATTCCTTGGTCGACTATAATTTATTGTTTTGTTGTTTTTTTTCTGTATTGCGTCTGATGTACAAGAAGGAATAAATAAATAAATAAATAAATAAATATCACGGGACAATTCACACCAATTGACCCAGTCCCAAAGTAAGCTCAGCAAAGCTTGTGTTATGGGTACTAGGCAACGGATAAACATACTTATATAGATAGATACATACTTAAATACATATTAAACACCCAAGACCCGAGAACAAACATTAGTATTTTTCATACAAATATCTGCCCCGACACGGGAATCGAACCCGGGACCTCAAGCTTCGTAGTCAGGTTCTCTAACCACTAGGCCATCTGGTCGTCTTTAGGAATTTACATTACATTACATTATTTTTATATCATATGCAATTTTTATTAATTTAAATGGCAAGTCGTATTTGACCCAATTCTAGTGATTTGATTGACTTGAAATTTGTTATGGATATGTTGTTTGGATGACAATACAAATACAGTGAGCAAAAAAGCTTACATAACTTTTTTAGCTTTTGAAAGTAGCTGGGCAGCGGCGTTATCTTTTAAAACATTTTATTTTTGTCGCGTCAGATTCACCACTGCACTAAGTTATCTGGCCAAGGATTATTTCGTATTCTGGACCAACGAGATTCAACATCTGGCCGCCTCTTAGTAAAACAAACTGCGCCCCAGTTGGTGTCAATCTCGTTTTTTCGCCTCCGCCTCATCAGTTTCTTGGCAACGCCGCCGATATCCGGCTTTGTCCAAATATCTTGGCTAAGTAAACCCGAGATAAATTTTTGTTCCATAAAGTTAGGTTTACATGATGCTTAGTACTTGTCATGTCAGTGATTAGGGACTTGCCTGCAGAGTAACATATGACAAGTAGCCGTCTACACACTAATGTGTTAGAGAATGGTATTAATTAGTAGTTACGAGATCTGAAAAAAAAACAAAGTAAACAAAACCTTTCGGCAGCTTTGAGTAACCAAACTTCACTTGACATGCATGTTTACACCACTCGATAAGTGACAAGTGACGAGAGATTTTTAGAAGGGGGTGGGCGCTTGTTGCTTATTAAACAGGATCGGCTTCTTATCAGTTGCACTAATACAATAAGCACTTGAAGGTAGGTACTATAAATTTACACATTTGACAAGTGTGACTAGTACTAAACTCAACCTACTAAGCTCGTGACGTGTAAACCCGGCATAAGGGTGCACTTCCATTCAAGCGTGCTGAATCGACTTATCACACAGTTGAAATTTACATCACATTGTTGGGTAGGTACGTTGCAAGGAAAAGACGCGAATTTAAACTGATGTGATTAGTTGAATTCTGCAAGTCTGTTTCGCTCCGGATCTATAAGAGCGCTCGCAAACAAAATACAAGCACTGTTACCATGACGTTACGTTGTCATTAAAATGTAAATAATGAAAACCGAATCCACTAATGTAATTAACGTTTTAGTGCTAAATTACCATAAGCTACTAAGCTACTAAATTGTCTTTATCCGTCACTTTAACATTTTCTTTTGAAAAGGGTTTGTATTTTTTGTGGATAAGGAGGACTTCCACGGACCAGAGTTCACTATATAACTCAGAGTTAACCGCTAACCCAGGGTTAAGTGGCGTCAGGATTTTTAGAATCGTCATTCATAGCCTATCTAATGTTGACGATTTCATTTTTTACCTTAGATCTTAAGGGGATAAGTGTTCAAGACAATTGTTGGAAATTTTTATACATAAGCACACTTTTATACCTACTGCTTTAGTAAAAGGACGTTAAAAATTTGTATTTCCTGTTTATTGGAAATCTGTAATTTAAGAGAGTTAACAGCTGTCGAGCTAACGATTAAAATGTTTACATTTTAAGTCGACGAATACAATTTTGTATGTAGTTGTTACACTTGTAATAAACACGGTCAGAAATTGAATAAAAATCTTAAATTGTGTACATATTAAAGGAATTGAAGACAGTAAATTAAAAAGCTTAGTGTTTTTGTTAATTTGAATAAAAAAACTAAAGAGTCATAAATATTGGTCTCAGTCATGATTTAAATTAATGTTTTTTTTATTCTTAACAGGAAAAAAGAGATTGCACTGAGAAAGAGGATGGAATGTGAATTTAATTTCTAAAGTTCCCAAGTGACATCATTATCATAATCGTTGTATTTTTACGCTGCAACATCGCCGCATTTTAAAATATTATAACGTAATCCTTTTTAAACTACCAAGTTTACGCGTGACTCGGTGTATAAAAAGTCTGCAGGAATGAGCGTTTCTTATTCAAATGCAATCCCGCGAAATGTCGCGAGACGTGTTAGAAAAATCCTCTTTGCGGATTCAATAGGTACGTTCCAGTTTTCAATTTCAAATTACACGGCACCAGTTCGAGTATACGTAAATCGTCGATCCGAAACGAAATCGAATTTTTAATAGAACACTATCGGCTCGCCCAATAAATCTTTTGCCGAATCCTCGGTGACTGGATCCGGGTGTTGCGAGCGACATCTGCCGTCGACTGGAACAGCTCCAAGACCAACGAATCAGTACACGATACGTCGAATCGTATAAATTATGTATAAGCGCGGTTCCTTGAGCTCGCGCTAGTACGTTCGGAAAACGAAACGAATGCGATTTTGTAGCTCCGATGTATGTAGTGAATATCGAAAGCCAGATACAAATTTAAATTCCCTATCCCCAATTATCTGTATTTTTGATATCGTGAACAAAATGGACATACCTAATATCAAAAATATTCCAGACGTAGTCCGCTGCCTGGATCATTTCCGACCCGTACATGTCCCACTGCTGGGCGCAGACTTTCTCTCAAACCTCTCATTTTAAGAGGAGATTTGACCTAGCAGCTTGGGTTGTCGTTACCTAGATATCAACAAAAACTACCTACTTACTTCTTATCACATTTGAACTCAAATCGAAAAAATCCAAAGCACTTTTCAAAGCAGGAAAACTGCAAACGTACCAGTATAAAAATTAGCCAGCAAGAAACTACGTGGTTTATAGTTGAACGTCAGTACGTGTGGGTAGTTATTGTTGGATATTTCTCTAAGCACACTGGTATGCCGTTAAATTTCATTCTTATTTGTGTTTTCTGTTTTCACAGTCGCAAGAATATAAATCCAAACATGTGCTTTTCCCACAGTTAATAGACTGATGGCTGGCGAAGCACACTCGGTTTAAAAAAGACAGCGTACTCCGCTCGGCGTCTCGTCGTGATTTATCTATCGATAGGCAAAATTTATTACCAACAGTTTATTTACTTAGGTATTTCTAATACAAAGGATATTAAAGAAAATCTGCCTAAAATGAAGAGAGGATATTAGATTGCGTAGGAAATCACGAGAGAAGATTATATTGGCTTCCAAATTGGGGAATGGCAGGGAAAATCTGTTTCCGTGTTTGTGTGAATAATTGACGATTCCATGAATCATCTGTTGCGTGGAGAATAAAACAAAGTTACCTTTAGCTGAGAGTAATCATTTATGTGAGACGAGGGAAGTAGGTACAGAATTAGACTTTCACTTAACTGAAGGAAGTTTTGTTTTGTTTCTATACCTACCGTTGCTCGAGTGTAACTTCTAAAGGATCGTATACATAGATGGATAAATATTGTTAGTGGCCAGTTGGTTAAACTTGCCCTCTGTACAAAATACCATAATCAGATACAGTCTTGTGGTGTTGAGGTTATTAGGGCTCAAAATTATGACGAGAGTTAATCGAGGATTTCAAATTAATATTATGTCGGAAGGGAATCTGCACACGTACTAATTTATTAAATGATGCTTATAATATACCACCTCATGAAAAAATCCCATGTAGGGTGTTATTGTAGTCCAGAATGTTATTTGGTATTATTAATTAGAAAAAGTACCAGTCAATGCAGCGAAAATGTACCAAGAGGTGAGCCTTTTCCCGGGCAGTGGGACACCATAACAGGTTAAACAAAAGTATTCACCTTTTTATTTATTTATATTTTTTTTATTGGGAGAAACAGATATAGACAATATACTAGAGTAAATTAAAACAATGCCTACATCATAAACCAGTTCCCACTAGGAGTTATTGGTAGACGTGGCAATGCAACAAGATATTAGTAAACTAAAATTTAGTTAATTATGTTACTAAACATGTCACTGCTCACTAAGCGATCACTCAAACAACGTTTTTTTCCGCGACTTCATTTGTTCGTAACTTAAATTAATAAACCAAAGTACAAGGAGCCCAGGAACCAGAGGAATAAATTTGGGAACGTCCCCAATTGCAAAGCGTCCAGTCTGAAGACGGAAGTGCTCGCTCGGCGACGCCGTCTTGATTTATTGGGCCCGCCGCGACGGATATGAACCGCCGCCGTTGAAATCTCGAAGGATGTGGCCAAGGGAAGAGATAGAAGTGGCTGAAAAAGTTCGAGTCTGAACGCAAAGTTTGGTGTTTTTGTAAGGTTTTATTTTCTTGTTATGTTTGTGTGTGTACGTAAGGTCCTTCGTATAAAATATTCTACCTAACGACTTTAGCCTCTAAGCGACTACCACTATAAAAAATCATACAATGGCCTGTGTCCTGCAGTGGGACGCATATAGACTGGGATGATGATGATGACGATGAAAGGTAATGCGGTACTTGATTAGAGACTGGATTTTTAAACCAAAAAATTATAAAATGCACATTGTTTGGAAAGTTTCATGCAGTAATGACTCATGAATACTTAAACATTTAAATTCTCTGAGAAAACTAAGCACGGGGTCGATGCGCACAGACTTAATAAAATCATCGTACTTACATCAGGTTTATTAGAAGATGATCATATAATTATGTAAATAAGTATCTCGTGCAAAATGGGAAAGCTGTAACAAACCACATACTTTGCTTTAGACTTGATGCTTAGTTGCGTTTAAATTTACACAACATGTAGGTAAACAACCTTTAGCGCAACGGCAAAGGTCGGTAAATAACCTCTGACTATCCTATTTATAAAGATTTACAACGACAGTTGTCTTTAGCTTATCTTTTCTCTACATTTTTGCCACTTTTCGTGTCGTGGAGGTATACGCGTAGCTATACAGAACACATCTACGATCATGCCAAAATTTTCTAATGATCTTGCAATCTCCTACTACCAAAACAAAGTCACACGTTTGCGAAAGACTCAAACAATTGAACATTTCCTATGACTGAAGTTTCCATTGGCTGCCATTACGTAGGGAATACGTTGCGCGTATTACTATCTCCGCAGTGCACTATATATTAATATATGCAGTGGGGCGTGTGTAAGGCTGGGATAACGATGATGAATCTTGATTATTGCGTTGCGATCAGAGTTTTCTTGATGAATATTATTCAATGCATGATTTGAATGCATGGTTTTTTGATTTGCTCAGAGGGCGATGGAGAGGGCCGGCTATGCTTGGAGTTTCTCTGCGGGATCGCATTAGAAATGATGAAATCCGCGCAAGAACTAAAGTCACGGACATGGCTCGAAGAATCGGTAGACTTAAGTTGCAGTGGGCAGGGCACATTGCCCGTAGAACTGACGGCCGATGGGGCCGAAAGGTTCTCGAGTGGCGTCTGCGGACCGGAAGACGCAGTGTAGGTAGGCCTCCAACAAGATGGAGCGACGACCTGGTGAAGGTAGCGGAAACGCATTGGATGCGGATGGCGCAGGGCCGATCTGTTTGGTGAGCCTTGGGGGAGGCCTATGTTCAGCAGTGGACGTCTTCTGAAATGAAAAATCTACATACAAACATTACAAGTTAAAAAAAAAATTGCAAAAAATAACGATATCGCCAACGCTTGCAACTTGAATTTCATTTTGAGGCGTTACAACGAGAAATATCTCATAAAAATTGAAAGAAAGCTCTGCTTATGAGAAAGTTATGTAGATTTTTCAAATGTGTAGCAAAAGCACAGCACATTTATTTTAATGAAAAAGCTCGAGGTGCCTTCATCATTTCCGAGAAAATTGTTTGAAATATCTATACTTTAATGTAATAACTTTGTTTGTATCGTACGGGTTAATCTCTGCATCTGCACACCGATTTAATTTTTTTTCACTAATCGTTAACTACTTTATTTTAGGTTAACAAAGGATAGGTATTTTCCATCTCTGAAAATTTCAAAATTCAAAGAAATTAGAATCAATATACCCTCTACCCCACTTTAACTCAATTGTTGTGTAACCGAAATAAACAAACAATCAACGAAAAGCAATAAAAAGTAATAGGTATTGCAAATTTCATAATCTTAGTAATTTTATTATAAATTCCACGAACGCCGTTATATTCGCACATTCTCATTAATTTCCTATGTGCTTTTATATATCTTAGTTGCAAACAAATTTCCTTACGCCGTCTCGTGCATTAACTGGAACGGTTCGAAGCAAAACGAATGGCATAGCATTTTATTTCATTTCTAAAAATGAAACGTAGCGGACGTGCGAATCATACTGACCTAAATATTACGAATGGACTATGTGGGAAAGAACAAAAATCCACTAGAAACCTTATTAAGGAAGTAGTGCCATGAAATTGTTTTCATTTTCCAAAAGAATTGGCTTTGATAAGTTGATTTGGATTCGGTTGCTGAGTTATGGCAAAATAAACAATGAATTGCCACTTGGATTATGGATGCAATAGGTTTAAAGATTATATATGAAATTATGAAACGCTTGCAGCAGTTGTGAAAGGTAGGGCTCGTTTGTAGAAGAACTGACTACAGCTGGAGTAGAATATTGTCGAACGATGATCGTAGATACATAACAAAACGGAGTGTTGCAAAAAAGCCTTTTGTGGACTACTAGGGCTGATTAAAGTAAGTGGTGGTCGGTGGCGGCTGCAAAAAGCCAATTATTATTTAATGTGGCGTCCATTGAAGGTGAATGATGATTATGTTAAATGATAGTGACTAAATGTTATTGATTAAGATAAAGAGAAAACAATAAGTAGTATTAATAAATTCTGAAGATTCCTAAATTTGCTCCTAATAATTGTTTATTCGAAGCACATTTTCCAATTAATTAAATGTAAAACATTTCGCTTGCGCCGCCGGCTGCCACTGAACAGTAAATGAGTAAGGCGGAATGCCAAAAAAATGCCGCTGCGAGCCTCTTTGATTTATTGTAAATTACTTGGATATTTTGCTTGGCTACTATATAATTTGAATTATCTTCATTGACAACAGAAATGTCTAGAATTATGAATTCAATGATATTTTGAAATTACTGTTGTTCTGATAATAATATGTATGCAGATGGGAGTTCAAACTATTTTTTTATTTCCAAAACACTCACTTACATATCTACTGTATAAATAGTTTAGTAAACAATTTAAATCGTATGATTTACCTGTATGCAGTACCAAGGATCAATAAATAGTAAATATCATGCATTTGGAACTAATAAACTTATAAAGCAGTCACTCGAAAAATAGGTAATAAATTGTTACAGTCTCCCAAACCTCATCGGAATCTGTGCAAGATTAGGTATCCATATACGTCCAAAATCCTTGCGCTCTTTAAAGTTCAACAACTAGAGCTACAAACCATGCGTTCACTTGACTAACTACATTAATACGATTCTATTTTTAAAGCTAAATTGATATGCCGTGAATACGCTCGGTGGGTAAAAAAAGGTCAAAGTGCTTAAATTTGATTTGACAAATTACTTCTGCGCCTACGCGTACCTTTTTCAGATCCATCCAATAGGCTAGTCTGAGCCATCAATCCCTAAGTAGCTAACTTTTGCATGAATTAATATCTTATAGCAAAAGCTATTACGTTAAACATAGAAGTTGATTTTTATTTCTAAAGCTGATTAGTCACAACTTTAATTTACTTTATTGATTTTGATTGAAAAGTTCAAATATTATTTATTTTTTATTAGCAGTGCGGCTGCTCACCGAATCTAAGATTATTTAAAAGCGAAAAAGTTTTTCGGGTGCGCCGGTGGGATTCGAACCCACGTCTCCTGGGTATGCGCCCCAACACGTCGTAGCTTCTAATAGTTGCGATGGATGGTACCACACGCCACTGTTGGCGTATGTAAGCGATTAAGAATTTCGGGGGAGTGGGTTGGATGTGACGTGGTTCAATTGGTAGAACTCCCGTGTTGGGGCGCATACTCAGGAAACGTGGGTTCGAATCCCACCAGCGCACCCGAAAAACTTTTTCGCTTTTAAATAATCTTAGATTCGGTGAGCAGCCGCACTGCTAATAAAAAATAAATAATATTTGAATAAATAGATGTAGTCCATCATTTCTTACGCATTTCCAATGTAATTTGGAACGTAGGAGTCGTAGCTTCTAATAGTTGCGATGGATGTTACCACACGCCACTGTTGGCGTATGTAAGCGATTAAGAATTTCGGTGGAGTCGGTTGGATGCGACGTGGTTCATTTGGTAGAACACCCGTGTTGGGGCGCATACCCAGGAGACGTGGGTTCGAATCCCACCGGCGCACCTGAAAAACTTTTTCGCTTTTAAATAATCTTGAAAAGTTCAACCTCGATATTTTCAATTTAATGTCTCAAAACCCTTGAAACTAATTTAATTAAACGTATGTAGCTACGAACCATCTCAATTTAATAACCATTGTATTATAAAACATTATGACATGTCCAAATAATAATTAATAATAATAATAAATAGTAATAATAATTGTAATGTGAGTTATATTTATTGTAAAAATTTTCATACCAGATACTGGCGAAATATGTGAGCCGTTGTATATGATTGTTAATAATAATAATAATAATAGTTTATTTTCCTTAAACAAAAGTGCTTAGCATACAACAAGGTTGAGACCTCCTATTAAGTTATAAACTTGTGTCAGGAGGCCTCGCTCTTCTAAAAACTACATACATTTAAAACAGTTTTACTAAAACTAAACTATTTTACTTAATCTAAACATATTATTTATGTGTGCGCGCGTGAGTGTGTGTGAGTATGTGTGTGTGTGTGTGTGTGTGTGTGTGTGTGTGTGTGTGTGTGTGTGTGTGTGTGTGTGTGTGTGTGTGTGTGTGTGTATGCGAGTGTCTGTGTGTGTGAGTGAGCGATTGTACTATGTGAGTGGCTGCGTAAGAGGTCCGATTTCACAAAACAACCAAGTACATAAATAAAACTTGTACATAAAGATTGCTCTTATCAGAGAGTACCCCAAAACAAAAATCCGAATTCATACTAATATTAAATATGTGTCTGTCTGTCATTCTGTCCGACTCGTCCTACTGTCTGTCTGTCAGTTACCTTCACACACTTAAACAGCTGAAGCGATTAAGATGAAACTCAGCACGGAGACAGCCTGAGTCCCGAGAAAAGACACAGGACATTATAAACCAGAAAGATTGCAAAGTACCGTTAGGATAGCAATAAAAGAGCCCTTCGCAGTCAAAATCACGGGCAAGAGTCAGTATACAATATACTACGAGATCTCACTCTGCTGGTAGTAAGAGGTTTTCAGTTTTAAGGTAGTCAAGTTTAGAAAGCCAGTCAGTCAAGACCGCTTTACAGTCAAACAGTTTCAGCGGATAAAAATTGAGACTCTTATTCAACTTATTATACAGGTGAGACGAGAGAGCATCATATTGTCTTTTAGCAAAAGTGGATTTATAGCCGGGTATAGGTGCTACAGATTTTATTCTTCTGTATGTGCTATATGACGGGTCAAAAACCAAACCCTTATGAAGTTTCGTCACAACAGATACTATGTAAAGTTTACGCATGCTAAGGAGATTACAGTGGGTATAAAGTTCAGTTGTTGGATATCTATAAGGCTTAAAATACATTATTTTCAATAAGCATCTTTGTGCCCTTTCCACTTCCAAAAATTTAGTTTTATTTGCCCCGCCCCAAACTGGAATACAATATGTCATGATGGATTGCGCAAGAGCTATATAGATCTTATTTAAGAGGGAGGGGGAGGCGATATGTCTAAGTGCTTTAAAGATCCAAATTAATTTGCGTATACGATTATTGATAAAGTCAAGATGCGGGTACCAAGAGAGACGTTGGTCAAACAATACACCCAGGTATTTGGTGGAGCTCACTCTTTCAAGTTGTGTGCAATTGCAGGCAACAGCGAAGTTACAGGTGTGGAGTTTAAGCTTAAAATTGCCCGAGGGTTGACCACTAGAGTTTTTAGAAAAACATATGAAGTTGGACTTGGCAGTATTAAGGGTAAGTAAGTTGGAGATAAGCCATGTGTTGATACTACACAGTCCCCTTTCAGCAGCACCCAACACTAAATCCCAGCTTTCGCCACTAAAGAGAGCCACAGTGTCGTCAGCGTATAGGAAGATGTGCCCCTCAAGGGAACAGACATTGGCAAGATCATTGATGTAGATCAGAAAGAGAGTCGGACCGAGAATGCTCCCTTGCGGTACACCAAAAGAGACCTCCGATTCATCACTGAAATAGCTACCAATCCTAACTCTCTGACTACGATTATTTAGGTAGTCGTAAAAGAGCTCAAGAGGCTTTCCTCTGATCCCTAAGCGCTCCAACTTGAGAAGAAGCAGCGGAATCGAAACTGTATCAAACGCTTTTTTTAAATCGAGGAAAACTGCTACACATTTATCACCTTTATCCACTTCCTTATTGATAATTTGAGATAGGCCAAGTACCGCATCCTCTGTTGACAAGCCATGCCTGAAGCCAAATTGTGATTTCGAAAGTAAGTTAAATTTATGAAGGTAATTATTTAGCCTTTTATTAATTAATTTTTCTACTATTTTGGAAACTGCCGAAAGTAATGAAATTGGTCTATAGCTATTTGGTTCCGTTTTGACTCCACTCTTAAAAATAGGTATAACAATGGACTTCTTTAATGCAGCTGGGAATACACCTTGCGCAAAACACAGGTTTGTCAGGTGACTAATGACTGGGGCAATAGCAACAGCACAAAGTTTTAAAAATTTAGTGGGTATATAATCATAGCCTGGTGCACTGTCTGACTTAAGGGACATTAAGACACTAGTTACTTCGTCGGGATCACAGTCAAAAAGAAAGAACGAGCAACCCGCTGCATTATATAAGTCGGGGTGATGAGACTGGTTAGGAGACTGGTTATTAGGTATTTGAGAAGCCAGGTTTTTACCTACGTTCGTGAAAAAGTCATTTACATAGTTAATAGATTCAGTGGGAGTAGCTTTGCACTTGAGCAAGTTCAAATCATTGGAAATAGGGGCTTTATAATTTGTTAATTTTTTAATTGAGGACCATAAGGCTTTAGAATTACTGGCACTTTTTTCCAGGATTTGCTTCTCATAATTACGCTTTAATTTATTAATTAAGTTATTAGTGAAATTGCGATATCTTTTAAAAGTAGTTCGCAAAATATCATTATCAGGGTCAGCTCGCAGTCTTAGTTGCATCTTGTTTCTATTTTGAATACATCTTAGCAAACCAGGGGTTATCCAAGGTTTGATAGTTCTACGACTTCTTGGGATTAATTTTAATGTTTTGCTGTTATTTATGGAGTCCCTCAGAATAAGTAACAGTTGATCTAAAATAAAGTTGGGATCTGTAGAGGTTAATAGACTTTCAAAATTTATTTCCAAAACTAAAGCTGCTGCCTGTTTATAGTTTATAGTTTCAATTGATTTTAGGGTTGTAGTGTTCACGTGATTAAATAATAACAAGGCCGTGGTATTGTGATCTGTTATGGATGTATTAAGGATAGCTGTATATATTTTTGTGGATTTGTTTTTTATATTAAGCATAATATGATCAAGGCAATTGCCCATCCTAGTAGGTTTTAAGAGACCAGGAATTATGCCATGTACACTAAGCATGTTTAAATATCTTTCTCTGTTCGACCTATCAATTAGCTGCTCACAAGTGCGGGGTATTAAATTAATATTGATGTCCCCTGATATTATAATAGATTTACTAGAGTTTAAAGTTGTTGAGTTATCTTCTTTACCATATTTCAAGCGAAATAAAGTTATTTGTATTTGTAGTTACGATGCCACAGACAAACACAGAGATACATAAATACCATTGTCAAACATAAACTCGTAACACCCCATTATTTGGCTTCAAGAGTTAAAACAACTGGACGTGTGAATTTCAGGAACGACAAGTTCAAACTTCTCGCGCCAGTTGGGTTCTTGTACGGTACCTACATGCGAAAACAGAATTAGTCTCAAATTGTAAACAAATGCAAAACGTGAACGTCGTTTTGGGAATGATCGTCTAGTTCGAACCCTACAGCGCAGCAGTAAGGTATCTTGTACACGGGCTAAAACTAAAATCGTCTAAAATCCGCTGTGCACCAACCAGCCTAACGGGGGCGCGTAACGAGCAAAGCACCCTTGAGACGGTCCGAGCTAAACGCGAATGCAGTTAGGGAACGTAACGAGTTGTGTGGAAGAGTCTTTATGAGATCGTACGAGGATAGAGGTGAAATAAGCTGCAGATTGGCATTAAGCCGATCTGATGGACTTTGTAGAATACTATACTTTGTTTTTATTGGCGTTAGAAATAAGGTAAACAATCTTGACGAGTCTTTTTATCGAAAAACGCTTTTAACAAAAATAGTAACTGTTACTTATGAAACTAAAAGAGTGTAAATGACCATATTTCCTTTAAAATTGTTACATATTAGGTGACTTATTTTTCAAAAGCGTATTTCAATAAAAAAAACACGTCAAGATCGCTTACCTACTTTCTAAAGCTAAAAAAAAACGAAGTATAATAAGCTTACAAACATTTGAATCAAGTCGGCTATCATTTGATAATCATTTCAAGCGGATCTGATGGACTTTGTAGAATACTATACTTTGTTTTAATTAGCGTTAGAAATAAGGTAAAAAATAGTAACTGTTACTTATGAAACTAAAAGAGTGTAAATGACCATATTTCCTTTAAAATTGTTACATATTAGGTGCCTTATTTTTCAAAAGCGTATTTCAATTAAAAAACACGCCAAGATCGCTTAACTTCTTTCTAAAGCTAAAAAAAAACGAAGTATAATAAGCTTACAAACATACGAATCAAGTCGGCTATCATTTGATAATATGTAATGTTTTATCTTCAATTAGCAAATAACGATATATATTTTTTTAAATCACACATGATTAAGTTTGATTTTCGTTTTAACAATTTCATAAAGTTGATCATTATCATCAATTTTGTTATATTCATATCCAAATCATCCTAATATTTGTGAACCATTAACGTCGTTTACCACATTTACCTCCCATTAAACGAACAATCATCAGCAACTGACATAAACTTCCTTTTGTCCGCAGATCGCCGAACGGAGTTGACACAAAGGTAATTCACAAAAAACACATCAGCCCTAATAGATTGGAACGAGACAAGAGAAAATGCCATTAAACATTTTCAATAAAGGGCAGTTCATGTCAACTTTTTTTTCGGACCTTAATCGGCCCTCGTGAGTGACGGCCGATCGACCACGAATTCAATCAATTGACCTGAACGATGCGGGGGACTGAAATGGGACGGGATCTCCATCATTTCAGTTCAAGGTATTTTTTTCTTTAGAGTATAAAAAGCCACCTTTTGAAGTGCCTGAAGTAAACCGTCAACATTGATTTTTAACTTAAGACGGGTTCAATTAAAACTTTCCGAATTTATATTCACGTTAAGTGACTAAAGGTAAGTGAATTCCAAAATTTCAAACCCCAAGCCCATAAAGTAGGGTCGTTAGTTGTTGTGAATTAATATTTCCTTTTACTAACACATTTAACGAAAATTCAGTTTATTTAGCTTCTAGTAGAGTCAGTGATATTCGTTTCATTTGATGCCGCGGGAGTACTTCTTATAACAACGAGTATAACAAATACGAGTATAACGAAGTTATTTTATTTCTAATGACATAACATAAGTAATAAATAACACTACATTGTTTCATCTACTGACATAGTTCATAGGCATAAACTGTGGTCACTAACAATCTATGGATTTTACATTATAAATAATGGAAATTCATTTTCTGAATAGTAAAGTTATAACTGAAATAAATATTTTGCAATCCATATATTTCATTTAAAAACGGTGTTATAGAACTTACTTCAATATCTACGAGTACAAGTTATGAAGTATTTCGAATACTAATATCAATAAGTACGAAATACTTTCAATTTTTCTCATCTCTAAGGGTACGGACCCTGAAATCATTTGGTACATTATTACCGATCGCATTGTGCCTAATGGTGACCCCTTCGATGAAATTCAGAGATAAATTTAATGGAACTATCCAATAATGTGAGTTGGGATTTTCGATAACCAATATAACTGTTATTAGAAATGGCATTTCCACATTCTCTTGCTAACATTTTTAGTTGGTGCTTTGGAAGGTTACGTAATGTTGCGCCAAAAACTATCCTGCCTATTTGTTAGTTCTAAAACTATTAATTTTAAACTTTTGCTACTTTTAAAGGACTTATTATGCTTGAGTTATGATCGGGTTGTGCTTCAGTGCAGGTGTTCTTTTTTACAGCTTCAAGATTCGTTTGCTATGTATTATTTAAAGGTATAATAACTTTATGATAATATTTTGATTCCGCGGACCATTAATTGTTATTCCCATTAATTTTAACTGTCAATGTCAATCGTATGGTTGGAGCGTTGACAACAGTATCCCAAAACACCAAAATTTCGTATTGTAGCTTAATTTTTGTCTAAAAGATTTTTAATAATAATTTTTACACGTTAGCAGACAGATTAGAAGACAGATGTCATGCTAACCATAGAAGCATTATCGCCTGCATATCTGCATTAATACCTAGTACATTTTTAAAATGCACACAATATGTGCCATGGAAGTTTTTATGGAAATCTATTTTTGACCTGCCTCTGGTCCTAATATTACTATTGAATCGCAAATAACGGTCGACGACACCGCAGGATGTAGTCTCTTATCCTATTGATACCACAAGTGACTTTATTACGTTTAAATTTTATTTATGGTGCCGATTCTGACATTGGTCGATTCTTATTTTGATCAATTTCGATTATTTATATATTTTAAAACAAAAATTATTCTATAATACCAGTCTTCCGTTCTGAACCTTTGAACTGAACAAAAATGATCACTGAATTTGATGTCTGAATTACTTTTCTCTGTGAAAAATCAATTATTATTATTCAAGTTTTATAACTTTCTATTTTGCTTAAAAGGTGGCCACATTGACATCTTTTACAATAGTTTACATGCTATCATGAGCATGGCGTTAGGTATGTTACCAATTTTTAATATCGTAACCAATCTTGCATCTGTTAACTCAATTAATGCGCTGGAGTAATTTAAAATAAAGAACGCAATCAAAATGAAATCAGAATCAATTCATTCAACGGTTCTTCGCCTATTAACTCATGATATCCGTCATTAAGTTGATCGACGTACGGCTATGAAACTGCATCAATATATCCCAATCGAGCATGTTTGAGGTCTTAAAATGCCGACCATATTACCCTGGTCTCTTGCTGTTCTATTCGTTACGCTTGCATTCTAAAGTTGAACGTTGGTGCATCAATGGGTCTTGATAAGCTGGTTATGTTTATCACGCGTCAGATACACCGCTACCGCTTTGGAGGCTAATCGTGTCCGTCAACGGTCGCTCGGATGGACCGTTTGTGGCTGGTTTGATCTACTGCGCTAATTCTCGCATTCCACTTACTAAACAACCCTACTTTTGCAGGAAATTTTCAACCGCAGCTTTGAGGTTCCCCGGTTTATTATTGAAGTAAGCGTGTGCAAATATTTTTAATTCAGTAACTTTTGGCCCTTGTTAAAATCACATATCAATGAATTTCTTACAGAGCTTTTATTTCCAAAAAATCGTTTTTTTTATTTGGCGCTATTTTGTAACAAGGTGTATTAGGTACTCAAACTTTATTTATTGTCTTTACATGGCCATTATACATTTTATTTAAACCCCTGGATGTGTCTTTGGTGATGCCCATCTCGTCAAATTTATGTATACGCCGACCTTAATTATTATTAGCATAAAAATATATAGATGTTTTTGATGCCTTGGTAACGTACATACATCAAATGACCTTGATAGAACTTACCGTCTTGTTTTGATTTCAAACGTCCACTGCTGACCACAATAATATGGTCCTCTGCTCAGATATCGAAAAGATAGTATGACCAACACAAATACTGCAACACAGGTGGATGCAACCATAACCAAGTATATAATATGGATACGCCAACTTCTCATTAGGCAGCAAAAAGTTTATAGTACAATTTTTTTCCTGTCATTGAAATAATTAGGTAGGTATATGAATTTTTCAGTTGACTGACAGCCACTTAAGAGTCCAATAGACGGATCATCACACAAAACCTTGACATTATTAAGTCAATCTCAAAATTACAAGCACTTAATCCGTTCTAATTTGATATCAAAACTTAATTGGCTCACGATGTCTTAAAAGCAATCCTTACTTTTTTATTTGCCAGACATCCGAAGGTTGAAACAATCATCTTCCGTAACCACATCCTCATGTACCGTGACCTTGACAGTTGAAGAGCGACCACTGAAACGATGCCCTTAGAGCACTTTAAGTAGGGTTGACTCATAGCTCAAGGTATTCCGGTCAAGTTATAACAGATGGTCTGCGTTCTGCGTGCGTGCTGCACGACTGCTGTTGTACACGCTTCGCTCGAATCTGAAGTTTCTTAGACTCTACGATGACGTCAGTCATTCGTTACGTAAAGTAGCGCTATCGAGTGATGGCACTTTTGATGTTTGCTCACTCAAGAAGTTCCCTAAATATTGACAGCAAGTATATAGGAACAAATGTCAAACTTCATTGTTGCTGCCTTGCTGATACCGGAATAGTGATGTAAAGATGAATGTAGAATGTAGTAGGTACTTCTCGAACTTGACCGAAATTTTTACGATAGTAAAATGGGAGTGTTTCACAACATTTTTGTGAGCTGCCAAAAGTGCCATCACTCGATGCCGCTACTTTCGACATTGTTTTTCCACATATTAAATAATAGTTAAGTACTTAGGTACTAGTATCAGGGGGGACAATCTTACACAAATCGACCTAGTCCCAAACTAAGCAAAGCTTGTACAATGGGTACTAGACGACGATAAACATACCTATATAGATAAATAAATACTTAAATACATAGAAAGCATCCATAACTCAGAAACAAATATTCGTGCTCATCGCACAAATAAATGCCCTTACCGGGATTCAAACCCAGGACCTCTTGCTTCGTAGGCAGGGTCACTACCAACTAGGCTAAAGCGGTCGTTACAACAAATCAGCCGCAGCTGCAACAAATTCGCTAAAAAGGGATAAAATATATACTGTACTTATTATTTTTTATTTCCTTTAACTAGGTATATATGAACATTCAAAACCGATCTAATGAAGTTAATTTCTCTAAGACATTGATTTAACTTATTCTCTATAATGTCATTGACTTTATCTATAGGTAAATAGATTTGTTGCGTTCGGTTTGATCTGCATGATTCCTTTTTGCCAGCGATTTCTGAACTGGGAAGAAACGAAAATGCAAGCACATTAAACAAAAGCTAGAAACCTGAAACCAGTTTCGGACAAGACAGTAATCCGTTAAGCCAAAGCCAGTGAAAATTTATGAACTTGCTATGGCTTTACTAGTCCAGTTTATATATGCCGTTACAAAATGAAAACACAGGCAAGCTATTGTTTGGTTCTAAGAACTAACAATAAGAGAAAATATAAATGTGATGTGAAATAGTTCTCCTGTGACAGGTTTTTATAGGTGATAATTTAAATAAAAGATCTGTTCAGTTGTATGTAGTGGTAATGTGTCCATATAAACAAAGTGACGTTCCAAATTAGATACTTATATGATTAAGAGCCGATTTTTCAATCCCCAGATAAAAGTATCTGTCAGTTAAAACTATCGCTTTCCTTTTCTTAAGTCATAGGATAAAAAAAGGACAGTTTACATTTATCTGACAGATACTGTTAACTGAAAATTGAAAAACCAGTCCTTAAGAGGGTTTCTACCTGCTGAGCTGGCAACGTTGCATTTTTGTTAGTTTTTCTCGATTATTCCATAAAAACTGAATGAAAATTAAAAATGTTTTGTATACAAATTGTTCTAATATATAAGTTAATGTGTCTACTGCTATAATAATTCGTGATAAGACTTTTATTTTCTTTAAAAACCGTTAGGTAATTATTTTGTTCGTTTGTAAAGAAAATAAAAGTCTATCACGAATTATTATTGCATAGACACATTAACTTATATATTAGAACAATTTGTATACAAAACATTTTTAATTTTCATTCAATTTTTTTGGAATAATCGAGAAAAACTAACAAAAATGCAACGTTGCCAGCTCAGCAGCTAAAAATCCTCTTAAGCTCTATATCAATTCTGTGCACTACTGACATACAACAGTACGCTAACGCGCGGGCGCTTGCAATCGCTTACACCATGTCTTTCTGTCACCATCTTATACAGTTTGTCAGAAAGAAATGGTGAATGTGATAGCAAGCGCCCGCGCGTTAGACGATCCGTCCTCGGGTCCTTTACTTAAGTTTTTCACCTATATCCGTTTCGAGGTATCTCAATTTCTGCAATTAAATTAACCCATTATTACCTAGTTCGTGCGACATTTCTAACTCTCTTATTTTTAGTTTTATGGTTTGTAAATTATAAACCCTTTTTGCTGTATATCCATGTCACTTACGAGCAAAGGGCGACGCCTCAGCATCGCGTGTAAAGAGGTCATTGATAAAATATTCAATTCCAGTGATCATTCGCCGCGTCAGAAGCACCTGGAAAGTACCTACGACATTGAGTGAATTTGTAAGAAATAACGCATGCATTGAATTACTTGCTTTCGTGACAGTATCTTTAAAACTGAATTCAACCACTTAGTTTTGTTTCGAATGTAATTCAGTAGTGGTCAATTGGTCATTGATAAGCTATCAGAAGTCTGGCTATCTCTCAGAATGAGAGGGCTTAGGTGGTAGTTCCTTCGCGGGCCCGGTACGAATTGGGAACTTAACACAACCCACTGAATTTCTTGGCCGGTGTGCAGGTGCAATTTTCAGAGAAAAACTCAGGTGCAAGGCTGGGCTCGAACTCACGACACAGGTCTAACCACTAGGTTACCACAACTACAATACGTTTACTACTTTTAGTTTACCACTGACAGATGGCTTGCCTTCATTTCATTTCCAACTTTAACACCATACAAATAAAGTAGCTATTACAAATCTGCAAACGTGGGTAACAGTATTCTAAAATTGGCTTTATTTGTAGGTCGTTAAAGTTGAATATGAAATGAAGGCAAACCATCTGTCAGTGGTAAACTCTATGTAATTTTACTGTACCTACATCTTTCTTTCTAATATATAAAATGCTCGTGTCACAGAGTTTTTTTATGAAAATATTTGTCTATATTTGTTAGGGCTGAGAATAATTCTATAGGTACCCCTAGTCTACACAGCCGTGAGTTGCGGGCACAGCTAGTAATGATATAGAGTTATGTCTCAATTGGCAAGGCCTGAAAAAGGGATAAACTTACTCGTAATATCTTGCATAAAGCGGTCATTGATAAAATATTCAATTTACAGTGATCACACGACGGCGAATAGAGCCAGGAAGGTACGGCTCGGAATGAATAGGTTCCCGGCGTAAGAATTTATACGTAGCGCTTAATACTTCACACTGCACTGTGCCCGTCCTCGCCTAAGGGCTTTTATACACTTACAAGTGTGTGCTTTTTTCACCTGCGATAAAAATACGGGGAAAAATGTCATATTATTTTCGTGTAGATTATAGGGTACACAGAAAAGCCGTGGTGGCCTAGAGGTTTGACCAATTGCCTCGAAAGCAGAGGGTCGTGGGATTGAACCTGGGTTTTTTCGGAATTTATGTGCAAAATTACTATTCAACAACTACATTCTGAGGAAATCTGCACACATCATCATCATCATCATCATCATCATCATCATCATCATCATCAGCCTACGTTCGTCCACTGCTGGACATTGGCCTCTCCCATGGCACGCCATTGAGCACGATCCTCGGCCACTCTCATCCAGCTCTTGCCAGCCGCCTTGCGAAGATCATTGCTCCACCGAGTGCGAGGACGTCCCACGCTACGTTTGCCGATCCGTGGTCTCCACTCAAGAACAGAATCTGCACACACCTAAGAAGAAATTCAATGGCGTGCGTGAAGTTCCCATTCGCACACACAAGTTAGAATATTACAACCGTCACCGCCACTGCACCGCCGCGCCTCTGCTGTCTGTGAGTTTGGAGCTTTAATGTCCATTTATGAACCCAATGATACCTAATTCCTTAAATAATTCAGCTATTGATGAAGTAGACCAAACGCAATACATGCAACAATGTATATTACTATGATGATAATCATGATAACCAGGAAAAAGAGGAACGTATGAATTCTCGTATTCTATCCAGGAAGGAGAAATTCGTAAAAGGTCAAATAAAATAATTTCATGTTTCATTTTGATATCGGAAAAATGTTTTTTCAAGACTTTGTGTAATTTCTTATAAGTAAATGTCATATCTTTACTGTTATCGCTTTTTTTGTATGCGGCATGGTATAGGATATGATGGTTCTTAAATTTCTAAACAATCTGCTACATACCTACAATTATTATTATTATTATTTTAAGTCCTTTTATACATGAAACACAGGATTTTATTTTATCCTAGTTCAGGGTGTGTATTATTTACATTTTTTACTGTTGTTTATCCTTTTAGTTATATTTGTCAAATACGATGTAAAAGTTAATAAAGATTTATTTATTTATTTATTTATTTTTATAGTACTAATGGCCCTGTAGGCTGTAGAATTCGCGAGTCTGTCTTTACGTTTTCAACAAAATTGACAAAAAAACCATATTATATGGTTTTGTTGTTGTTGATAATTATCAAACCAGCTCACAAAATTTCATGAAAATGCCCTTAAGCATTTTCTAAACAAAAGTGTACCCTTTTCTGATAAAAAAAATCACACAAAAACTGACAAAAAATTTGGGGCATTTTTTATCAATGCCCAAAACTTCCTCGTTTGAAAAAAAAAACAGTAAGGGTACTCTTATGTCCTTTTTTCGTACCTGTAAGAAGAGGGTGAAGCCATTACATATTTTTAACCTACACTTTTTTTGCCTCTTTACTTTCGCACCTCAGTTACTCCAAAACCGCGTTTACATGGAAACTCCGAAGCAAAAACAATGCCATTACGAATTCACATGCGCGCACCCTAACTCTAGTGAAGCGGTGCTCAATTAAACGTTGCGCGAGACGAGACGGCGCAGCGCCGGCAATTCGTTGCGGCCAAGTTGTGGTCTCATTAAACGGTCGGATTCTCCCGCGTCATTGATGACGAGAAACGTTGTACAGTACACCCCTGGAATAAGGCCGTGCCGAAAACGGAACTCAAATTGTTGTGTACCCCTGGAGCGGGGGGCGTTTGAACGAACATGTCGACGTTTGAGAATCGAAAATGTTGAGCGCAACTGTCCTTGTGGTGCTATGTATTTTCCAAGTGGATTGAGAGAGGGGATGGATTTAATTGCGTTGAAGTTGGAACGTTCTAGATGTTCTTTTATTTTCTCAACAAAACGCTAACTATTCCGTCTATTTAGTTTTGGTCACAGTTTTAAACTGGATTGGTATAAGAAAACTTTGAATAAAATTAAAGTATTGATAATTTTATGAGGGAAGTACTGAGTTGATATTGACTAAGGATGCTTATTCAATCATCTTTAGTCGTACAATTGAAAAAATTAAATATACTTAAAAATTAAATTATAATTAAAGCGTAACAGAAACTTTTGTTACTCGTACATTTTACGAATTTCCTCGTTATTTAATGCAGGAGTACATAAGCGAACATATTAATACAAAACTCCACTCTTTAAGCATTATTCAAATGCTTGTCAGTAATATAAAATTAATTATGCGCCTTAATTGCCAGTATAATACTTCTGAAATGTACTTAAGGGTTCAAATTTATAATTAATTTAATAATTATAATCATTTTCCTAAGTGCCACGAAAATTAGGGCCTTTAAATCCCGACCACTACCACGCGCGACAAGGGGCGCGGCAAGCGTTTTCTCTGTTCATTGCTTGTGCTGCGAGGAAACCACTTTGCGGCGAGCGTCTCGGCCGCGCAATGAACAGAGAAAACGCTCGCGCGCCGCTCGCACGTACTCGTGGCTAGGCCGTTAGAGTTTTTAATAACGATTAAGTGGTTTCCCAAGATATAAATCTACTTTGATACTCTGCTCAAACAAGTTAATTTTCTTGCTCACTGAGTGTATATTTCCTACAATTTTGAACGAAGTGCGCTGTTATACATTTCGCTAGCTGACTTTTAATGGTCAGGTTTTTATTTTTATTTTAGGAAGCGAAGTTGCTGGTTGTTATGATAAAATACACTTGTATAGATATAGTGCAAAATGATTTTTGAGATCGTAGGTTCCAATAGTTCCAAACCCGGTCTAGCACCTCTGAGTTTTTCGGAATTTATGTGTGATATTTCACGCTGTTCGCTGCACACCAGTGAAGGCATTCAATGGTGTATGTGACTTTTCCAATTCGCACTGAACCCGCTTTGGAACTGTGGTCCAAGCCTTCTCATTCCGAGAAGAGGCCTGTGCCCTGCAATGGGACGTGTATATGCCAAGATGATGACGACACACTTAGCCAGTTTTTATTCAAACATCCATTTTCCGTTCGTAAACGGTAAGGACCCAATTATAACTAACACAGACTGAAGGTGAACTCCGCAGTCAACATTTCTATCAAATTAAACTCAAGTTTCAAAAGATACGGGAATCATGAGCAATGGGGGAGAAATTAAAATGGCTTTTGAGAACGCGCTTTTAAGTTGCTCGGCTTTGAGGTGTGCTTTGTATTCATATCTTGTATTTGCCAGTATGTACAGATATGATTTAATTAGCTACGTTGTTGAATTGGTCTGGTTCGAGTTTATAATTAGTGGCTTGTATTAGATCAAGCTAGTACTCGACTAGATGCCGTATTGTCTAAGGCGCAAGCCACACAGAAGAGACGTGGGACGGGGGCGCGTCGCAGTCCACGTCGTTTGTTCGCAGGCCGCGTCTCCGCCCCGTCTCTTCTGTCTGCTTTGGATCTCGACGCTTCTATACATTTAGTATGAAAATTGATTCAAGGGGCGCCGCGACTGCGACGCGCCCCCGTCCCACGTCTCTTCTGTGGGGCTTGCGCCTAACGCGTGGGCGGTCGCTATCGCATTTACTATCTCGTTCTATCCTCAACCTATACAGAAAGAAGTGATATACTATAGAAAGAAGCGGTGAAAACAATTGTGATTCCGAGTGCGGTAGACAATAAGGTCTCAGGATCCGTAGTGATAAAACCAGGATAAAAAAATCGAATTCGCAATCCATGTTTGTAGATATTGAAAATAATATTTGAAAAGGCTTTGACTTTTAAGTTTGACTTCGTCTGCAAGAGTTCGTCTATCGCTATGCGAGAGCTATTTACGCAAGTTTCCGGGATAAAAGTATCCTATACTTATATGTTAATCCAGGTTATAAACTATCTGTGTGCCAAATTTCACCCGAATCCGTCAAACTGTTTTAGCGTGAAAGTGTAACAGACATCCATACATCCATACAAACTTTCGCGTTTATAATATTAGTAAGATTAACTCGAGTGACGCTTCGTTGCAGACTGAGCCGGGTATAAAATATACAAAGGGTTTTTAGGGCTATGCTCGAAGTTTCTCGGGATCAAATTAGAAATGATGCAATCCGCGCAAGAACTAAAGTCACCGACATAGCTCGAAAAATCGCCAGACTCAAGTGGCAGTGGACAGGGCACATCGCTCGTAGAACTGATGGCCGATGGCGCAAAAAGGTTCTCGAGTGGCGTCCATGGACCGGAAGACGCATTGCAGGTAGGCCTCCAACAATATGGAGCGACGACCTGGTTAAGGTTGCGGGATCGCGTTGGATGTGGATGGCACGGGACCGATCTGTTTGGCGAGCCTTGGGGGAGGCCTATGTTCAGCAATGGACGTCTTTCGCCTGAAATGATGAAAACGATGAGGGTTTTTTAGCCATATAGTCGCCTCGCGCTTTTAGCCTGTGTGACATTTCTAGTCTTCCTATTATTAGTTCAGTGGAAGTTTCGAATTTTGCCTATTTGGAAACTAGTTCAGAATAGAACGGCCATTACAATAGTTAGCTTGTTTGACGTTTCCCAAAATACGAACATCAATCAGTTAAAAGACTCCGAGTCTTCCATTCTCTCGTCTATTTCCGTACCGATTGGTTTTGAACATGATGGCTGCGCTCTCGTTTGTAAATCCGTGGCAATATGTGGCTTTTTGTGATGTGGTTTGGCTTCTCAAGTAAAGTATCGTGGTTTTGGGGATGGGCTCGCATGTGTAAAGTTCCCGAGTACTGGGCCTACGTGGGAACGACGGCCCAAGCTCACTCATTTTGATAGGAGGCCTGTGCCCTGTAGTGGGACGTATATAGGCTAGGATGATGATGATGTGCGTTTGCTTCCTAGATATACTATTCCATTCCTAAAGGAAAAAAACGGAACTGTTCATTGTTTTTATACTCACAGGTAAATTAAAACCTTGAAGAGTAATTCTAATTGACCATGATCAGAAGGAAAAAATCTAATCATACTTATTTTTGATCCGTTAGTTTTATGTTATAACTATATCATATAGTTACAGTTGTAAAAAAACTGCAATAGTTTTTTTGCATCTGACAACACAACTATTCAAGATTATTTTTCAATAAAAATAAATGCAAAAATAATTAATTCCGAATCTTTGATCAATTATAACTGTAGATCCACAGTCGCGCGCCCGAAAATGTCCGAGCCAAATGAGCGCCACTTTGATAAAAGTGGCCTTCTTTTTTCTCAGAACGTTGCGTGAAACTATCAAGTTTAGCTGTCAAGTGGAGTTTTCCCGCTACCGAAATTCGACTGTAATGAAATAAAGACTAGGTTCAAATTTCTGTGTAGGTGATGATTTTATTTTTTACGCAACCAAATAAAAAAGTTCGGACATTCTTTGAAGGGGATTTTGTTCGGCAATGTGTATCTTCAGTTATAATTGATCAAAGTTCCGAATATCACGACTCAAAATCATAGTGGGGGTATACGTTTTCCAAAAAATAAAAAATAAACTAAATTTCTCGAAAACGGTGAGACTTTTATTAAGGTCATTTTTTGATATTTGGTAGATGAACTGCCCACCTATCTCCCATTGAAGTTTGTCGTACTACTTACGGGCCACCCTGTATATAAGGTACCTACCAGTCGCTAATTAATCTTGATCTGAATTCCACGAAACGTTTCAATTTGTATTGAAACTCAACGTCCTTTGATGGTATGATTGGACTAAGGAGTAAGGACGGGTAGGTACTACATATTTGTTAGCTTAAATCCACATAGCTCATATGAACGGAGTTGCCTTTAGCTTATCTTTGCGCTAATGTTTATCGTGGGTGGCGAGGTACACTCATACAGCTTAAGCGTAATTCATTTCAAAATAAATTGTTTGAAACCATGATCTAATTACGGGAACCATTTGATGGTAACCCGGAAAACCTGATAAATTTTCAATCAACTGCAAAATTAGATTTTTAGTAGCTTTGAAATAAATAAATAAATGGTATTTAAATAGTAAAGTTCATTGAGTTGGCTACAAGGTGACGTCACACTTCAGTATTACTGTATAAAATCTATGGAGGAATCAAGTTTTGAAAGTTCATAAAAAGGATGTCTATTATCAGTCAATCGAGAATTTTATTAGTCTATTGGATTTGCTGTCATTAGGTACAAATGGAAAATCGTCCACTTGTAACTATTCGTCACATTAGAAATACATCCACAACGAACATAGTTCAACCAGAATAATGTTGAAATTGAATTATGTCCTATTGTAAAATTGACAAATATGATAAGGTCCAAAAATAAATGTCCATTAGTATTTACGTTCACTGGGAAAGATTACCAATAGTAAATAAGTCCCATCTGAAATATGTGCCTCGTTGGTATAATCAAGAAAAAGGGTTGGTAGAAAGTACCTATATCAGGACAATAATTTATATTTTGGTCTTAATTCATATTATACTACATTCACTTGGTGCGTATTTAATTTTGATCACTATTTTTATAATGGACAAAATTCCATTTGTACTTAATTAATTGTCAACGAAAATAAATTTGGTTGATAATATTTTTGAGAACAATTGCGTTTTGACTAAATTCACTTTGGATCGGTACTATTACTTTTGACCCAAATTCAAAATGGCCATTTCACGTGGATGATTTTCCATTTGTACCTAATGACAGTAAATCGTCTATTGGTTACCTACATAAATTCTTACAAACTTATGTCAAATCAAAACTAAACCGTTACAGAAATGTAGGTAAACACAGCTGAACATTCCCCATAATTAATGTGGGCATTGCTTGTCATGTTTCGAGCAAAGGTGAAAGCGGGCGTACCATCTCCGGTCATAACAACTTCGTGTTTAAATCTCAGGTCGACAGCTGAAAATATCTGTACATTTTTTGTACTTACCTACTAAAAGGAAAGCAACATTTTATTTAGATGTAACGATTTGTATACGATTACGGAAAAAATTAAAGTTAAAATTTACCTATAAAAATATAATTGTGTAAAGTTCTCAATCTAAACTGGACAGTCATAGGAACTATAGGCTTATCTTATCAGGAGATAGGGGAGTATTGGACAGTCGGGAAGTTCGGGCACTTTGTAAGTCGAGACGTGGGTAAGATACTTAATTTTGTATACTTTAGTAGTCTGACTTAGTAACTGGCAACATAGCCCAGGCAAATATCTTCTGACAAAAGAGGCAAATCGCTTCAGGCGTGCAAAAGTCAAAAATTTGATGTGATTGGTAATTAAATTATGATACCTGCGACAAAACTTAAATGTCTTTATGTCTATCTTTTTGTGTCGTGCGTGTACTACCAAAATATAAATTTATTGTTTTAAATATAACAAAAAACACAATTTAATTTAATGGTAAAATGAAGGGCAGAGGAGCCACTGGGGACTAAATTTGATCGGAAGTTTGGTCATGTCCAATCCTATATCAAGTGTCCCGTTGAAAGACATTAAAACTAAATAGCCAGACCCAAAGATATGGATCAAGCTCAGCAGCTCCAAATACACATGTGATAAGGGCTATAACGAATCTTAGAATTTTTTTTATTACTAGTTATAGTAAGAATAGGTACTTACTAAATTTTAAGTACTTACTACATCTTTACTATTACTTAGGGCGTTTGTGCACTACAAGACAAAAAAAAAAAAAAAAAAAAAAAGAAAAAAGAAAGAAGAGAAGAAGAAAGGGGAAAAGTGTCCGATTTTTTTACGGTGCGATATGGAAAACTCTTTATTGTACACACATGAAAATCACCAACACCACCAAGGGTGTTGGTTGGTTGTGGGTAAATCGGACACTTTTGTAGACTTTTCCCCATTCCGGACCGGAATTTTCCGGTCCGGTCTTGTAGTGCACAAACGCCCTTACTATTAATTCGTAATAAATACCATTAGCGTGAGCGGAACGGCATGAAACGGGGTTTCGAGTTTCGCGCTTCGTAGTATAGGGCCTGGTTGTCGCACTGACTTGTGTGTGAGTGAAAATAGCTTTTGATGTTTTGAGCCTTGCAACTGTCATTGAACCTTGGATGGTGAAGGGATTTCTTGGTTGACTATACCGCTATACGTTTTTTTTTTTATCGTCCTACCCGCCTGTTTTGTTTTGCAATGTCAGCACGCTATAAGGGCGCAGGCTGAAAACCAGCGCGGTGATGAGTAATCCTCACCGCACATGCTGAGCCTGAGCCTTTTGCCACAATTTTACGTATTTTTTCTTTTTCTTCTTTTTTTATGGGCAATAAATGGTTTTTTATTTTATTTTATTTATTTTATTTTATTTTTCTTTGAGTAGGTACTTAATAGTTGATTGATTATTTATTGATTATTTATTATGAAGTTTATTGTAAGTTTTTATAGTTATATTATTTAATATTGAAGTACCTACTATAAACCGGGAGACTTTGAACTGCGGGGTGACTTTAAAAAAGTAGTAGTAGTAGTTCTCCATTCGAGAACTTTTCGGCCCCAACGGCGATCAGTTCTGTGTGCTGTATGGCTTACCCATTGCTATTTCAACGAACTAAAACATTTGGCTATGTCGGTGACTCTGGCGACCTGTTTGACCCCCCCAGAATTTCGATAACATTTCTTCTCAGTGTACCTTTATGATACCGGTAAACTGGGGTTACTTTAGGAAATTTTGGGGCTACTTTGATAGATTTAAAATGGTTATAAAAACGCAAATATTCATAGCTCGATTGAGCAAATGACGTAAAAAGTTAGGTGATTTATCAGGGTAGTTATTTCACTGCCACAGATGGTCTAAAAAATGGGTATGTATTACAATACCGAAGTACGAAAGACCGAATGTATTAAAACATCGAATGATTCAAAAGACCGCCACGACTTTTTTCTGAAACCATTAACTTTATAAAACAAACCTAACCTAACCTAATGGGTTCTGTATAACGCCGTTTTAATAAATTCTGAGAAGTTTCCGGTTTCAGAAAAAAATCGTGTCGGTCTTTTGACCCATTCGATGTTTTAATACATTCGGTCTTTCGTACTTCGGTATTGTAATACATACCCAAAAAAATAAGGACACGGCGTAAAAAACTGTTTTCTATAGTAGCCCCGCATTTCAAAGTAACCACAGTAAACCCCAGTTTACGGTAGGTACTCAAGGTATATGAGATATCTGCCAAATTTCAAGTGCCTAGCTAGAGTGATTTAGCCTGAACGCTGTCTGTCAGTGAGGCACGTACAGACTTGTGTACAAAAATGAACGTAGGTAGACAATGTTTCTCAGAAGCAGTAGAAGTTTTAGGAACATTCAAATTGCTCATAATTATTGTGCAAAATTTATGGCGAGGGTTTTGCCAGTGTTAAACTCCAATCCCCATTTTAAATTAAAACACGTGTCAACATACGTCTCGTCCCAAACTCATAAAACCTGACCGCAACGTGCTTAATGCATTCCTGATGAAGTAGGTGCCAGCTACTGTTCTTGACACGACTTAAATTACTTCCAGCCTTTTTATTCCACCCCGGGAATCTAGGTGAGCTCAACAACAATTTGCGAGATTATGTTTTGTATTTTTAAAAAGCTGCGTCGGGTGTTTAGTTACCAGTATTTTATTTTAACACCCTTATTTATATTACCATCACTTGTCTTGTTACTAACAATCCAAACAAACCTTGCAAGTCAACTTTTACTAAATTCCGATAGGTAATAGAAAAAGATAGAAAAAAAATGACAAAAAAATATTATGAAAAGGAATCTCCGCAGGCAAGGTATGAAGATACTGGCAGCGTCGCCCCCCCCCCCCCCCTCGACTATCCTCTTTGTCAATTTTATTCCGATTGCTTTAATATTTCGTAACATCGTCGTGGTAATACATTAAATAAATTTCTTCAGCAAAAAAGTGCTTTAATTTTTTTTATTACTTTATTTAAAGAGAATAATTGTCAAAATTTAAAAAAAAAATAAGACAGATAAATAATAAGTAACGCTAATGGGTTTCGGAACGTTCCATCCGATTCCCAAAACACCCGTTCCCAAAACATCCGTTCCCGTCACCATTTTTTCCCAAATAATCCGTTTCCCGATATAAATGTTTCCCAACACACACGTTTGGCCTGATATCCGTATCCCAAAAAGACCTTATCCCGAAATAACCGTTCCCGTCACTACCTTTTCCTAAATAATCCGTTTCCCAAAATGTGCTTCTCCCAAAAGATACGTTTGTCTTGATATCCATTTCCCAAAACATATGTTCCCGTCACTACCTCTCCTAAATAATCCGGTTCCCGATAAATATTTTACCCAAAAGTCATGCTGATGCCTGATGCCGACTATATTGTTAAAATGAACTTGAATAAAATTCTAAGGTCGTAAGTCGTTAATACGTAGGTGTGTATTTGGGAAACTTCTTTACAACGGTGTTTTGACATGCTGATGCGATGAGAAACGGGTCTTTTGGAAATACGGGTGCCATGTCATGAGAGACGGATCTTTTAGCATACGGATGCTATGAGAACCGGGTGATTTGACATACTGATGCGATGAGAAATGGGTCTTTTGTGAATAGTACGGGTGTCATGAGAGACGGATCTTTTGGCATACGGATGCTATGAGAACCGGGTGTTTTGACACTGTGATGCGATGAGAAACGGGTATTTTGGCTACGTTTATTTTAAGAAACTTTTATTTTGGAACGGATGTTATGGGAACGGGTGTTTTGAGAAACGAGTGTAACGTTCCGAAACCACCCAATGCACTTGCAAATCCGTGCACAAACAATAGAAATTTCCATAACCAATGCGTGGGTAACCTCATTCATACCAATTATTGCTTTTACAATCAATCGCTTGTCGGTATTCAATCAATTTCAATTGTAATCATACATCGCTAAATACAGAATGTAATTAAGAGGCTATCCCATAACGCAACGTATTTACTCGCTCCGTCGATTTCAACGTTGCTTGTGAAATTGTTGAAATACCTTTTCGTTCTGATAAAAGTTAGCGTGCGTTCCACATGGTTGATAACTTTATGACCTCAAGGATAATCAAATAATCGTCATTATCACAGTCTATACCTATACGTCTCACAGCCGAGTACAGGCCTCCACTCATAATGAGGTTTTGGCCGTAGTTTCCACGCGGGCTCATTGCGGATTAGGAACTTCACACACACAATTGAATTTCTTCACAGGTTTATATAGTTTTCTTCCTTACATTAAACAGACTAAAATCCGTGTCGTATAGATTGACTTCTACGGTATATTTTTCTTACCACAAGCTCATCATCCTGCTTACCTACATCAGCCTGTATACGTATCACTGCCGATCACAGGCCTCCTCTCAGAATGAGAAGGTTTGGGCCGTAGTTCCCACGCGGGCTCAGTGCAGATTGAGAACTTCACGCACACCATTGAATTTGTTCGCAACTGTGTAGCTTTAACCTTCAAGCTCCTGGTAAATTGTACAAAAATTCTTAAAAATTTAGAGGCGGCGAGCCGAGGTTCGAACCCAAGAGCTTCTTAAGGGCATTAGGCTACGAAGAATGAAACTGGCTTTTAAAAAAATGCAGATAGAAACGTCAGCTGCTTTTGATTGATTAATTGCATTCAGTAATTACGCAGTAATCTTTTTCTCACACGAGGAACTTAAACAGCTTCCCACGTGCTGTTTATTAAGCCATTCATTAATTCTTTTAGAGCATTCGTAATTGTGATTTTAATATGTAGGTAGGTATTTCTTTTTATGTTTATATAATCGTAGATAGATGCTATCTTTGAGTATTATTTCACAATGGTCATATACGGGGTGTGTCAAATCTTAAGGTTATGATACCATTTTTAAAGCACAATGTTCTCTCGGACAACGCCATCTTTTGATTGCAGACGAAGTTAACGCGTCATTTTGAAAGCCGAGATACTAGCTAGCTCAACGTTCTTAGATAGCGCCCTCTATTCTTGTTTAAAATTAAAATACCTATTACCATAGGGGAGCGCATTATTGCATCCTTTGAATCCAGATGTTTGCCCATCTATATGCCAAGTTTCATTCAATTTCGTTCAGCCGACATGTGCAAGTTCAGCGTTCATGGTCGTCTAACAAACATCTAAACATCTTCACGAACTCTGATTTGTAACATTAGTAGGATTTACCTACGGGCTTAATTAGAATATTTAATGACTAGCTTTGCAATGTTTCAAGTTTCGTTGAGCCGCTGTTGCGTGATCGTCTTAACAAACATCCAAACAACTTCACGAACTCTCTCATTTATAACATTAGTAGGATTTACCTACTATTAAAATTATTTTATCGTAATAATGACTAGCTTTGCAATGTTTTGCCAAGAACAATTTTAATTATAAATACTTGGGTCGATGTCACAACGCATAATTCTCCAGAGTCTTCAGCTATTCAGATTATTTTGCGGTGAGTGTACAAACCAGTTAAACTTGGAGCCGCAGCTGCGGTTTCTAATAGAAAATCCATTTTTTTCTAGTTATAGTGTCATTATAAGAAAATGGTTGAAACTTGGAAACGTATAAAAATAAATAAATAAAATAAATAAATAATTAGGGGACAATCATACACAAATCGACCTAATCCCGAACTAAGCAAAGCTTGTACTATGGGTACTAGACGACGATAAACATACTTATATAGATAAATAAATACTTAAATACATAGAAAACATCCATAACTCAGGGACAAATATTCGTGCTCATCACACAAATAAATGCCCTTACCGGGATTTGAACCCAGGACCTCTTGCTTCGTAGGCAGGGTCACTACGAACTAGGCAAAAGCGGTCGTTAAATAGCGGTATAGTCAAGAGCATACCTATATAGAAAACTGTTCAAATCACATGAATGTTAACCCGTGGGACGTCCCGCGCGCCACAGTGGCGCGTAACTAACTATTCATGATGTGCTAATTTTTCATCACTAGTTTCAATCGCCTTTTATCATAGGTTACTTACACAAAATGACGACTTTTTAAATTATAACTGAGAAAATAACATTTGAAAGAAGTAAAAAAAATAAAGTGTTTTGTTACAAAAATACAGCTCAAATTATATATGTTTTGTTTTCTTAACCGAATTTGAAATACGGGTAGGTACTTATAAAAAAATATTGTATGATAAAAGAAAGAAAAAAAAAACAGATCCGCAGCGCAAGCTTCATTATCCGCAACAAGCTTCGTCATGGCAACAGATTGGGATCCACAACAGGGTTCGTCACCTAAAAAAAATATAAAATCTGCTACAAGCTTCGTCATAAAACCTTAACATTACTTACGTCCTCCAGGCTGATTCAACCCTGGGCCAACACGAGTACGAGTATTAAGTTAATTTAGCAAAATACCGGAATTTTAAGTCAAATGCCGTTCCAATTCTTCATGAGAGCGAAGTCACGGGTAAAGGTAAACTGTTAATAAAACAGATACAGCAGCGGCAACCGAGGTAGATGTTTGCGCGCGCGCAATAGCCATGACCTATGCACAGAAGCACGACGCCGCCCGCAAAGACGTGCAATGCAATTTGACATCATTAGGCGCCCGCCGGCTCGCATGCGGTTAACTCGCGTTTATATTTGATACCAAGTGACAAACAACTTTTTTGTTTTATTACCTACAGGCTTTTTACAGTTTCTGTAAATTGTGTTTAGGGTTCCGTACCCAAAGGGTAAAAACGGGACCCTATTACTGAGGCTCCGGTGACCGTCCGTCGAATCCGTCCGTCCGTCCGTCTGTCACCAGGCTGCATCTCATGAACCGTGATAACTAGACAGTTGAAATTTTCACAGATGATGTATTTCGGTTGCCGCTATAACAACAAATAATATAAACCAGAATAAAATAAATATTTATGAGGGCTCCTATACAACAAACGTGATTTTAATACTCGTTATTGATAACGACTTCAGGTAGACACTTGAAATATTCTCAGAGCATTTAATCTTATATTGACTTTAAAAATAAATCATAAAAAAAAAAAATTAAGGGGGGCTCCCATACAACAAACGTGATTTTTATAGATAATTGTACGGAACCCTTCGTGCGCGAGTCCGACTCGCACTTGGCCAGTTTTTTTGCTCGTTTTTGCTCGATATTGATAACGGCAACAGGTAGACGCTTGAAATATTGACAGAATATTTAGTTATATATTCACTTTAAAAATAAATAATTAAATTAAAAATAAAACAAATATTTAAGGGGCCTCCCATATAAAAAACGTGATTTTTTTGCCGTTTTTATAGATACGGAACCCCTCGTGCGCGAGTCCGACCCGCACTTTGCCAGTTTTTTTTTAAATTTAATCCGAAACCCTTTTTTCGCATACAACTGACCCGTGATTGACCCCTATGCCCATATTACACCGGATGTAAAATGCAGATGAGGCCAAACGTGTATCTCACCGGTTCAGTAACAAACAGCCTATTCACTTTAGCCTTGAAAAGTCCTAGGTTGTATCTTTATCTGGAAATCTTCTTCTGTATTATTATATAAAAGGCAACCGTTACTAACTTATCTATCAACGCACAGATCAAACCACTGAACGGATTGTGCTGAAAGTTGGCACTCAGATATCATACGAGTAGCTATTATGACGTAGGCATCCGCTAAGAAGGGATTTTTCTAAATTCCCACGGAATAGGGAATAAATGGGATTGATATTTTTGCTTCAAAGTGGCCATATATCTCTGCATCTATAATTGTTACAGACTTTAAATTTGTCATGCTAGTAAAACAGTGATTATAACAGTAATAAAAAAACTGGCCAAGTGCGAGTCGGACTCGCGCACGAAAGGTTCCGTACAATTATCTATAAAAATCATGTAAAATAGGGTGCCCAGAAATGAGAGATAGGGTGGTTTTTGGGAGCTTATAATTCGAAGCCGATTGCTCGGGAATAGATAGACAGACATACTCTCAAACCTTAATTTATATACATAACTATATACTAGCGCCACCACAAAATGTGTGCAAAATTAGAACTACTAAGGTGATTGGTTGTCAACCGGCATCGATTGTTAGTTAATTAGCAAGCCATCTAGTTCGGCAAATACATTGTAGATGGCGCTGTAATAAACAAATCATGTTTGTTGTATGGGAGCCCCCTTAAATATTTATTTTATTCCATTTTTTAGTATTTGTTGTTATAGCGGCAACCAAAATACATCATCTGTGAAAATTTCAACTCTCTAGCTATCACGGTTCCCGAGATACAGCCTGGTGACAGACGGACGGACGGACGGACGGACTGCGGAGCCTCAGTAATAGGGTTTCCGTTTTTACCCTTTGGGTACGGAACCCTAAAAACGAATTTCAGGATTTTCGGAAAATCCTACGTGATAAGGACGAATCGGGATTTATTACAGGGTAATTTTGCACAAATTTTTCAGTGTCGTTAAAATAACATATTTCAGTATTTTTCGTTATAATATTAATCACTTATTTTTTTTGTTTTTCATAGTAACTCGACCAATTATTGGATGAATTACTATGAACAACCCAAATTTCAAAAATAAAAAAAAAATCCTGAAGTGATAATCGTGATCTATCAATGATACTGAATCACGTATCAAAATTTGTGCACTGATTAAAAAATTACCCCGTACATTCAATTCAAAAGGACCGTATCTCATTAACCATTTCTTTAGGATCACAGAGAGGAGCGTAGAGGTGCAGTGAAAAAGGATTTTTGGAATTTCCCGCGGGGATCGGGAGTATTTTATTTGTGCGCGGACGAAGTCGCGGGAAAAACTAGTACAGAATATGGGAGCGAATTCCGTTCCTTAGCAGTTCCGAACCGCGATCTCAGCAGCGGATTAAGTTAGTTTAACTGAAATGTTTTACAAGATTTTTTAAATTGCGGTTGGCAAACATGTTTTCTTACATTACCTAGTTGATGTTATAAGAGTACTACGTCAAATACGTGACTATATTTTGAAACCCTTATAATGTTTTTACTACTACATAAAACAGGTACTTTACTTAAGTTTGGCATCTATATACTCAGTGTGTGCTTGGTACGTTTTAAGTTTATATCAAAGAATATTCGTACCATCGATAGATTATTTCTGAAGCACACTCCGTCCTCATTCCAGACAGGCTTTTTGCTCGCGCTGAATATCAAATCGCTTATGAATGTTTTAGATCTACCGTTCGATGGTACTTTCTTGCTTAGGTACTCGCATTACAATATTTTATCGGTGTTTTTTTATCAATACACCAAAAGGGCGCTTAAGGTGACGGATTGTGTATACCTACACAATCCGTCTAACGTTAGTTAAAATCACAGAACTAATAATAAGAGGGAAAGTAATATCACGCAACTCGCAAGTTAAAAATGCAAGTAAGATGGTGGTCGCGATCTGGATAGACCATGCACCTGTCCTAACATTCGCTAATAGTTCAGTCAAAATTCAAAATTCTCAAACTTGGCCTACATACCTACCACTTGAAGGCTCGGTCTCCTCTCAAAATAACAGGACTTGAGCCGTAGATCCTACGCAAGCCCACTGCAGATTGGATACTCCACATACCCCTTTGAATGTCTTCGCTGGCGTGTGCAGGTTCCCTCACGAAATTATCTTTCGCCGTAAAGCTTATGGTAAATTTCAAATAGTATGTATACATACGTATCTAGAACTCTTTATCGTACTTAAAACACAGTCATAAAATAACAGATAACAAGAGAAACATATTTGTTGCATATGAAGGCAAAGAAGAAGGAGAAGCTCTTGGGCCCACGAAGAGGTAACGCGATATTCACCTCGACATAAATGTCTAACTATAAATAGTTAGAAAATATACTGACAAGTTTATGACTATTTAATGACAAGGAGAGAATAACAGTGTTTAACTAACATTCTACCTATAAATACAAAAAAAACAACCGATTTAGATAGCCACTCAGCTGCTTTTTAGAATTTGTTGACATTTTGTCCATTAAGAAAAGTTAACATATTATTATGCATTGACGTATGTACTAAATTAAGAGGTTAAAAAGAATTTTCCAGCACTGTAAAATTTTTGAAAAATCTTTGAAGAATTCCTTTCGAGCGACTGTGTGACAAATTCAATTTTGCAGCCTTTCATGTTTCGGATTTGACTTAAAACCTTGATATGCTCAAACATCACCCATGCGCTAAACCCCTGGGAGGCGTTCACTTAAATTTATTACACAAGCCCTTTCAGATACTACGATTTGCCGTTCAATGTTATTTACGTGATATCTGAAACCGTGGAGATTCGTATCATATATTTATTACCATGTATCTCGGTTTTTGGCTCTATCTCTCCCGAGAGATTAAATTTTTTAGAAAAAATTCTACGATAACTCTAAAGCAAAATGCGTTTTCATATTTTTAAGTATGTTCAAAGTTAGCTTTTTGTACAATATGATTTACTAACAAGGTACGAGATTCGATAATATTTCGTGTCCTTTTTCATAGTTGAACTAGCTTTGTCCGCGACTTCCTACACATGAATGAATTGAATGAGCCTAATGCATTTTTTTAGTTGTCATAAACCATCGTCACATCACAATAATTATTCACAGTTTGGGGCATATCGGTTGGATGGATTCAAAGTCTATACTGCCCTGCAGGCAGACTCTAAAAAGCAGTAATAGGGTTTTTACATTTGTTGAATATTAAACTATTACAAGCACAGCGTAAGGATCATAATGGTCTAATCGCTTTTTTACTCCTACTGCGTTTTAGGGCCTGCAGGGCAGTGTATAACGCACATAGGTAGACTTTTGTGTTTTACATTCATCGATAATTTAAACGTTTCATTCTATTTGTTTCAGATTTCAAAAGTTCGCGCTCCAGTACCCGAGGAATCTATTTATTTGTCTGCGTAACATGTATGTATCAATACCAATAAACCGGAATTACTAGGCATAAAGTATAGCAATCAATGCACCGCCTGGAGCGTGACAACCAAGGTCACAATCATCAGGTCGGCCAACTATTAATAGTAATTTCACTGAACATTTCTGTTTTTCTTGTAGCGTTGTTTGTGTTTATGCTTTCGTTCGTGATTCAAATTTGTATTGAGTTACTTTTTGAAAACTTGGGCCATTTTTAAGTTACGAGTTTAGACTATTTTCCATTTGTACCGTTTAGATGTAGAGAAAGAAATTACACCCATTGTGAAAACTCTTGTTTTATTACTAATATTAACTAATATTACAAATATGAAAGTTATTGAGGATATAATATGGCTCAACACCCACGTGTTCGTTGTTCTTTAGAGCATATACTGTTCAACAGATTTTGATGAAATTTGGCTCATAGATACTTAATAATTTGGTTTAGAACAAGATTTCTATAACTTGTAAAATTGCATAATTCCTAGAGGTAGGTAAGCAATAAACAAACTGTTTATAGACAAACTCTTGATTACTGTTAGCTTTGTAGGGCAAACAGAAAGTGAACAACAAAAACAAGACAAGTTTTGAATCGAAATTATATTTGCGTTTCATAATAACAAACGCGGTAGGCAGTAAATAATGCGGATATTTCACCGTACGCCATTTCTATAATGAGATGGGCAGCGATAAAAAGGAATTCAAAAAGCACGAAAGACTTTGCGGACTCCAAAATAGCTCGTAAAACTCGCCCATTTGGCCTACAAATTGTAATGTGCCCGACTGAAAAATAGCTCCGGCAGCCTGCCCCGATAATGTTCGGAGCGGAACCATTCATCAGTGTGCGGTGAGGGCCCCACGACCGGTTGTGGAGGCTTCTATAGACCCTGTGTCTAATGATCAGCAATCACTAGTGCGTGAGCTTGGACTGTGTCTCAGAATTGTGATCCGGAATTTCAACTCATATTGAAGTGACATTTTTTTCAAGCTTGTATAAGTAGTTTTCAATCGACAGTCATAGGTATAGGGTAATTGCACATTGCCGATTTTACTTTCGACTCCCATATGCGAAAAAAAATACAGGCAGGTAGATTGAATGATACGGAGCTTAACTAACATAGTTTCTCAAAATGTTTCTATTAATTTATATGAAAAACTGCTTTTTTATTACCAAAAATCTATGGTTTATAGTAACAATAAATACAAGCATACATAGACTGCTAAAATCATTATACCTACTTCCTTTTGGCTTTGCCGTAGTCCTGTCATCATCATCATTTCAGCCGAAAGACGTCCACTGCTGAACATAGGCCTCCCCCAAGGCTCGCCAAACAGATCGGCCCTGCACCATCCGCATCCAATGTGTAAAAAAGAAATGCAAATGCGTAGTCCTGTAAAAAGAAAGATTCTAAAGAAATTAATTGGAACATTTTGGGAAACTGTGTCAGTTAAGCTCAGTATCATTCAATCTACCTGCCTGTATTTTTTTTGCAAACTGGAGTCGAAAACGAAATTGGCAATTTTTTTGAGAAATGCTCAATTCCTAATAACTCAACTTTAAAAGATTGGCAGGCAAAATGTTCGTTCATACCTATAAAAGAGTTACGTGACTGACTGATTGACTGATCTTCGATTTTTAAACCGTTTAGGTTCATTTCGTGCACATTCCCACTTCGTCAGCAATCCCATTTCGTCCATAATCAATTCCCAATTCGTCCACATTCCCATTTCGTAACAAAATAATAACGAAATTTGTAGTGTATCTGAATAGTATTGACCCGCACCGTGCTTAGCAACTATTTTTCTTAACATCTATCTAATACCTTTAAACGAGCAATTCTTGTATATATATATATAATCAGGATCTCGGAAACGGCTCCAACGATTTCGATGAAATTTGGTATGTGGGGGTTTTCGGGGATGAAAAACTGATCTAGCTATGTTTCATTTTCAGAAAATCGCTTTTACTCGTATTTTCCGGCTATTTTTGTTTGCATTAGAATATAAAGCTAAATTTCGCCGACTTCGAGCAGATCATAATGGCACATTAGAAATCGGGTGGTCGCGGATCCAGCCGACCTCGGTTCGATACCACGTTTTTTTTCAAGATTTTTAGTTTTTTTTTTTTAAGTTTATTTTTCATTAGAAAACGTCAAGTTTCTTCTTTTGTGAGAAAAAGTTACTTTTTTATGAGAAAAAGTTACTTTTTTGTCAGAAAAAGTATTATAGGGAACGTGCAGTAACTATTATAGGCGGCAGCACTAATGCGACAGAAGAGACACTATGCGGACAGTAAAACAAACTTATCAAGGTAAAACATTCAAATTGATGGCACCCTTATGACTTATGGCACCAGTTGGCAGCACCGTCTATGTGCACGTTCCCTATTGGGAGCACAGAACAGGAAAAGCCGGTTGTCTGTAAAGTCGGTTTACGGACGATAGTTTAACATGACTCACCCCCCCCCACCCCCTCCGGTGTTTTTGTCAAATATCTTGAAAACGGTGCATCCTACGGCAAAATCAATGAAATTTTCATCCCCCTTTAATACCCCCGCGCTCCTTCCCCCGCATCCCCTCCCCCCTCTCACCCCCCCCACCCCTCCGGTGTTTTGATCTCGGAAACGGCTCCAACGATTTCGATGAAATTTGGTATTTGGGGGTTTTCGGGGATGAAATATTGATCTAGCTTGGTCTTATCTCTGGGAAAACGCTTGGTACCGAGTTTCTGCCCGAGCAGAGCTCGGTCGCCCAGGTACTGAATACCTAAAGCACAAAATAAAATCTTCCCTGAGAATTAAGCTGAGTGATAGCGAAAACCGCATTAAAATCGGCTAGGAATGTTGACTAAGTGGGAATGTGGACGAAATCGGAATTTTAACTAAGTGGGAATGTGGACGAAGTGGGAAAAGGACGAAATGGGAATGTGGACGAAATGGGAATGTGGACGAAATGGGAAAGTGGACGAAATGGGAAAGTGGACGAAATGGGAATGTGGACGAAGTGGGAATGTGGACGAAATGAACCTCAACGCGCATAAACATTTACTTTTTTCCGGTTTCATTGCAACGAGAAAAACGAACTTCCAGAATTTATACTCATGTTGTGAGAATGTGAACTAAGAGGCGTAAAAGAAAAGCATTAGATTTCACATTTGTGTAAAATACATTTGCGTACTTCATTTCACTAAATGTGTAATGTTTATTAAAATAGCAGAAACGTAGGCATGTATTCAGTAGCTGAACTCGCGTGACCGAGATACTACACAACCTCCCTAAGGCCCCGTCCCGGCGCCATTACCTTCCTGGCAGGAATTTGACGAAAAATCGCCGACAATATGTCAGAGGGCCGACTTGCTGGAATGTCACGGGTTCATTATTGCCACACGCTTTGTTATATTTTCCTGGCTTTTAAAAAGCCGTGATGAAAATTAATTGTACGCTAACAGATACAAATTATGGACGTATTTTGTAGCGTTTTGTCACCCCATTAATAAAATTATAGTTGCTTTTGTTTGCATACGGCTCATGAAAATTTAATAGGTTGTGGTATTCATTTTTTTAAGTGAGTCACTTAGATCGTTATCTCTATATTTACACTGGCTATATTTGTTTCAGATTTTAACCTAATTGAAGATCATGGACGAAAATACGTCGCATGGACGCATCAGATATGAAACAAAGAACTAAAAGAAAAGTCACTAAATTCTGGTGCCGTCTAAGAAGTTTATAGACGAACTAGCACCAAAGTCATGTGAAGGAAACAATCAAATTTCATGCCAACTTCATATCTATCAAGCATATCTTGAAGCGTTATAGTTAAAGGGATACATATCTGATTCTTTTTATGCTAGTCACCGTTTGTGATTATAATTTAGATAGTAAAAAGTTGCTCAAGTTCTAAGAAAAGTTTAGTCTTAAAATTTTAAAGAAATTTTAATAGTGAAATGAATTAAGAGTTTCAGTCAGTTAAAATATTTGCCAGAAAAACTTAAAAATGAAGTTCTTCAGCATGTTTTTCCTGAGAAGGCGAACGCTTATATTGAAAGCTGTGCTCATTCTGACAGCGCTATGGTTTATGGTTGCCTTGCTGACTACTAATGGAGGCACTAGAAATTCTATAGGTGCACCAGCAATAGAATACGAAGATCCGGAAGCAAAGCCGCTGAAAATGGCTAAGCCGACATCGGTAAAACGGAAAAGTGAATCCTATGGCAACAATCTGTCTGATGGTAAGGATTTTTTGTTACTAAATGTGCATGTGGGTGGAGGATGGTTCGATTATTAACGAAAATTGAAGGGTACACGGAAAGACCATGTCTAGTCATTTTTTTGAAAAAACGAGATAGATATTTGAAAGTAATATTTTTTTTCACTTTTAAAGAAATGGTTACCAAAATATTTGTTCGCGATGACTGACTTTCAAACCGCTATACCTCAGAAGTTGCTTGGGTGACTAGACATATTATTTCTGTGTACCCTTCAATTGTAAATAGTTCACTTAGTTCAATGTACGGTTTTTGCTTTTTTTGTTTAAACTATGTTTACAAAAATCAATTGTTGGTTGGAATTGTATTGTATTTAATAACGAATGCAATGTAGGTACATTCTGTATTTTCTTTGAGAAAACATATTATTTCTGTTTTTTTTTAACACGAACATGAATTAAGATCTCAAATTTTATATGTTTAGACACGTTAGAATATTGGGATTCTATTTACTCAAATGGAAATGTGTAGATATGATACGCTACATACTTACTGTTTTCTTTCCATGAGTTTTTCCTCGAGGAATCGAGGAGGATGATTTTATCTTTCTTAGATCCACACATTGAAATGCTTATAAAGAGAAGTCTATAAATTGCATGAATTCCAATCGTAGTTTTACTTTGAACGTAGCATTCTACTGACACTCATTATTGTGTTTTAACTTATTCGAAAATTTCCTCCGCATGTTTTTTGTTTATGTTATCGCTTTGTACCTTGACGTTTTGCATGATTTCTTATCACAGCAAGGACGAAGGTCGATTGGCTTGGTCGCATCGTTGGGATTGAAGGTAATTCAGGTAATTCATCGTTTAATGTATTTTTTAATAATTTTTAAGTAAGTGGTGACGGTTTAGAAGTTTTACGTGGTCTGGTGTTGGTTTAAAATAGTGATAAGGTCATGTTGCAATCAGTAATAATGAATATGATTCAGTTTTAAATAGTTTGAGAGTAAATAGATATACCCTGTCGTAATAATGCTAGATGTTTTCAATGCTGAATACAAAAAAACTGCCAAAAATATGGACAACTCTAGTAGGGTGTTATGCCAGTAAATCTGACTTGGTATGGACTACTTTAATAGAATGATTATTTATTTATAACATGATACATGTCATTTGTCATTCCGGGAATATTAGGTAGAAATAAATATAAGCATAATATTTTCTGCGGTTGTTTACCTTTAGTTTTAATAAAATGGGGTTGTATTAGAGTTTTCATGTATTTATTTATATGATGCTTTTCAATCAGGATTATTTAAATATTTTTAAAAGTACTTTCAAATAAGTAAAGACCTGATCTATCAATTTATGTTTGGGTTCGTGATACCGCATACATTTTTTTCTTCAAAAATTCCAGTTCTTTTTTACTTAATTCTCCTTCTCCAATAGTAATTTTTGGTATTTTCGCAGTGAAATGCTGTGTGTATTTTAAAATGAAACATTCGATAATCATGCAAGTTCTCACGCTGTACCTGATTTTGTTGCTAATAACTCATATCCTGTAGGGCTAGGAGTACTTGCCGCTCCTGGTTCGGACAACGCCCCCGGCGAACTCGGCAAACCTGTCGTACTGCCCAAGAATATCACCGAGGAGACAAAAGCGGCGGTCGCCGAGGGTTGGAAAAAGAACGCGTTCAACCAGTACGTCAGTGATCTCATATCGATAAGAAGGAAGCTGCCTGATCCAAGAGATGAGTGGTGAGTTCAACGACTTGACAATTTAAAATACTTAACGCAAAAAACTTAACCAATTGCAGGGCCTTTCACCACTAAACGTGTGTCGGTAAGAAAAACGATTTCTAAAAAATTGTACACAATTAAAGGATTTAAACTTAATTGATTCCTTTGTCACTACATAGTATAAAACAAAGTCTCTTCCCGCTGTCTGTCTGTCCCTTATTGTATATCTTTAAAATTACGCAACGGATTTTGATGTGGTTTTTTTAATAGATAGAGTGATTCTAGAGGAAGGTTTATATGTATAATACATCCATAATTGCACCCGTGCGAAGCCGGGGCGGGTCGCTTAGTTCTCTAATAAATAAATAAATATGATTTTGTTTTCATTAAAGCCCTTAATTATGTAATTTGTTTTTAAAATACAGAGTTTTGAAAATAAAATGCTTCCACTAAAGGATGGTACTGCAGTTTACTTTGCGCTTGACTAGGTAGGGGGTAAGTGGGGGAGGGGGTTCTGCCGTCCTCCAGATATTATGATGTACATCAAATAAATAAGAATCATTTATTTTCTTAGGTTCAGCTTAGTAAGGGTGGAAACTTGTAGATATGTGTTCGGTCATTTGCGAATGCTAGCTCCTACGTACTCGTATATATTTTGCAGGAGACAAGCTGATTTTACACAATCAGGCTGTGATTTGAAAAGACATATTTTTACACGGCATTTGCTTACATTCATTAAAAGGAGGTGATAACGGCAATTCAATTCATCAGACTGATTCTTCTCCCCCCCCCCCTCAATCATATTGTTAATTAAACGTAATACATTAAAGTTAATTTTATAAGTCACTTTTTTTAATTAGGTGCAAGCAGCCAGGACGTTATCTAGAAGATCTCCCGCAAACGTCAGTCGTTATTTGCTTCCACAACGAAGCCTGGTCAGTGTTGCTGAGAACCGTACATTCCGTGTTGGACAAATCGCCCGCACATTTGATCAAAGAGATTATTCTCGTTGACGACTTCTCTGACATGCGTAAGTGTAGTTATAAAGATCCATTATCATATTAATAAATAGTGATGGTAGAAGATTGTACGACGACATAATATGGCTAGAGATACCAGACGATTGTGTGATATCCCTCAGATTTTGATCGAGGTTTTGACAAGTATTTTCGTTCACATTTATACAGGAAAATAAAACTTTACAGTCATATTTTTTTTTTACCTTGGTGTTTGGGTTGTATTGCTATGCGGTCACCGTGTATTGGCCACGCGAGGGTAAAGATCAAAAAGTTGAACCATTTTAAGCATGGCTAACCATACAACATGATTCACTAGAAAAAAGATTCGATGTAACACGATAATTACCCCTAGAAAATCTATGAATAAAGTTCATCGCACAACGAACTATATCCCATTAATTTTAACTGCTGCTATTAAATGTCCTACTTTATTCACTCCACCCATGACTGAGACTTCAAGGAATGTAAAGTCCTGACTTACTTGTAGTTTAAAAATGTCAGACAGAATTATGGGAAAACTCCAGATGCAACGATAAAATATGCCTTCCACTATAATATTCTAGTAGTAATTTAAGATATTTTTCCTATTTAGCACACTTAATGCAACAATTAGACGACTACATGTCTTCGCTGCCCAAGGTCAGGATAGTCCGCGCCACACGACGCGAAGGCCTAATCAGGGCCAGACTGCTCGGGGCAAGATACGTGACTGCGCCGGTTCTGACTTATCTCGACAGCCATTGCGAGTGTACCGAAGGTATAACAGTAGAGATAGATAGAACAATTTGAAAATATAGTTAATCAATGTGAAACATAATCTCAAAATATTTTTTCTAGGGTGGCTTGAACCTCTTCTCGACAGAATAGCACGAAACAAGACGACAGTGGTTTGTCCAGTTATAGATGTTATCGATGATAATACTCTCGAATACCATTACCGAGACTCATCCTCTGTTAATGTCGGTGGATTTGACTGGAACCTCCAGTTTAATTGGCACCCTGTACCAGCCAGAGAACGTGCCAGGCATCAGCATACGGCAGAGCCTGTCTGGTCACCAACCATGGCAGGAGGACTCTTTGCTATTGACAAAGATTTTTTCGAAAGATTAGGCACATATGACAGTGGCTTTGACATCTGGGGAGGAGAGAATTTAGAACTGTCTTTCAAATCTTGGATGTGCGGCGGAACATTAGAAATTGTCCCGTGCTCGCATGTTGGACACATATTTAGGAAAAGATCTCCATATAAGTGGCGGACAGGAGTGAATGTATTAAAGAAAAATTCTGTACGGCTAGCAGAGGTAAATTTTTAAAAGTGCTCTTTTCTCTACACTCATTAAAAATGTGTAGGGATAAATCGTGTTTTAATACATGTTTGATCCCTAAAAATTTTTGAGTATTTTAAGACTTTGATATTGCAAAAAGAGTAAATGCATTACATTTTATTTACCTAGGTATGGCTGGATGACTACGCAAAGTACTACTATCAGCGGGTCGGCAACGACAAAGGGGACTTCGGTGACATTAGCAGCAGAGTAGCATTAAGGGAGAAATTAGGGTGCAAATCTTTCGAGTGGTATCTTAAAAACATTTATCCTGAACTGTTTATTCCCGGAGAATCCGTGGCCCATGGAGAGGTGAGTTTTAAGGAAACATTATGCTGTATTTTATTGATATCTTTTCACCATGTATATTTTTTATCAGAATAAAGGTGTGCAAATAGTCTACGCTGGACTCAAAAAAACTGCCAATGATATGATGATGATGATAATAATCGTCATTAATTGAAATTTTGTATAATTTGCCCATTTACTATTATGATACATGATAATATAATATTTTATTGGTGTTTATAATGATGCCAATGAAACAAATTTACCAACAAACCCACATGCTTTTGAGTGCAATTTTCAATGGACGTGTCTTGAAAATTATTATCTACACAGATTCGAAACGTGGCCTTCCAAAAGACATGTTTGGACTCGCCGACGCGCAAGTCTGACCACCATAAACCCGTCGGCCTATACCCGTGTCACCGGCAGGGAGGAAATCAGGTCTTCTGTCGTTTACAATACGACCTTATGCGGCAGTACCACTTTTTAGGAAGTTTTGTTTGTTTGTTTCCATTCGTTCGTTCTATTTTGCACTCTTTAAGCACCCTGATAAGCACGCCGTCTTAAAAGCACTTGTGATTGCATGGATTAATGTTGTTTGGTTTTACAAAAAACATTGTTAGATTCGCAATGAAGCTTTCATTGGAAGATTCTGCCTCGATGGAGCTGTAAAGGATCCTGACGTTGAAGAACCACTTTATATCCATTCTTGCCACCATATGGGTGGCAGTCAGGTACCTGCCTGAAACACGGTTTATAATTTCATGGGGTGTGTCAGTCAATGGGTTTGAATGACTCAACTTATTCGTATATGAGGAATAAGTCTTATTTTATAAGCTACTTTGTGTTCAACAAGTTTCCATTTTCATTATTACGCGATTCGGCATCATCACTTGACCTTTGTTTTCATGGAGTTGTTATTTGCTCAGTAAATTTTGTATTATCGTAATCAAGTAATGATGTTAGTCCGTCACGCTTTCTTTCGGCACGCCTTTTTAACTAATGGATGGCACTAGATCGCGAACCGCGGAACGGATATGTGCATCGACTCTGCGGCGGGCCCCGAAGATATGAAGAAAGCGGTCAACGTGTGGCCTTGCCACGGGGAGTATGGCAATCAGGTTTGTCTTAGGCGGCCATCTTATTTTAACTAAGATTTCGCTTTCGCTTTCCTGTAGTTGGTGTTGGTGATCATCAAATTAACGGTAAGTTTGGTGATAAGAGTAGTGGGTGATGTAGATGTATTTTGAATTGCACTAACGCATATGTCTCACTAAGTAGCTGGCACTTGACTGCAGCGTATTGTATGCTTCACTAATGCTTGATAAATCACATTTTGTTTGAACCAAATAATGACTTATTTCAAAACCCTTTCCATAAGAAACTGTAAACGGCTGGAATTGTTTCAAAGGTGAATTAATGTTTGAGATAAGCAATAGTAGAAAGAGCTTATCTTTTAATGGGATCCTTGAGGGTTAACAAATGGACAAAATAAATTCTAAATGGTAATTATATTATTCAGATTATAAGAACCAACACTACTCCTACAACTTTGGTACTGCCGCTAGGTTATTTATTATAGTGTAATAATTATACTTCCTCTTCACTCTTCAATCTAACTCATTCTGTGTTAAACATATTCAACAATCAACATTTTTTCTCACTTGTCATATTATTATAATTCTTGAATATGTTTGGTATGATTATTATTTAATCCTTTATAACTGTATCTTTTGTTTTTTTTTTCGTCTGACCATTGTCTTCCATGTATGTAGTTCAAATTTGTGTGGTCAACCTAAATTAACTTCGGGTTGGGTTTTTGTTAGCTGTATATAATATTTATGACAAGTAGCTTAAATTCCATTCTCCTGTGTACTCATAATACCTAATTTAGTCCCCTTTCCGTTTTGATTTACAATGTATCACTAATATTTTTTGTTGTTTTCTTAATCATGTTTGAGTTTGAGTTCATTTCTAACATTATGGAGGGTGCTGTGATTTCAATATTTCTATCGTAACGTTTACAGTATTGGATGTACTCGAAGAGCGGTGAGATCAGGCGAGATGAAACGTGTCTTGATTTCTCTGGGCATGACGTCGTGCTGTATCCTTGCCACGGGGCTAAGGGCAACCAGCTCTGGCTCTATGATCCTAACGTGAGTTTTACATTCATATTATTTTTAAACTTGTTATCTGAAGGATACTTTCACATTACATTGAGTTTCATATCTTCTGAGTATATAGTTTGATACTGGAATTATTGATACTGTAAATACCATACTTTAGTCTAAGGAAGCATCAAAGATCTATCAAAGCGCCAACGACACTGATTACAATTATTTAAGTACTGGAAAGAATAATCTAACAGCTGTTAATTAATTTTCAGACAAAATTACTGAAGCACGGTTCGAGCGAAAAATGTATGGCGATTAGTAGGAACAAGGACAAGATCACCATGGAGACGTGCAATGAGGAGGAAACGCGTCAAATGTGGAGCATGGAGAACTTCCACGCTGAGAGACTGAATCCAGAACTTATAGCTGAGTAGCCGGAGGCCTATGACGAAGTGTTGTTCATATAAACAACAGTGACATTTTAAAATTGGACGCAGATATGTGTCTTAGTGTTAATATAATAAAATAATCACTTGTTGTCGGATGCATCGTGTGCTTCAAGTCGGAATAAATGACAGTTTTGAATGATAGACTGAAAAAAAAGTGAAATAAAATCACTGATGAAAGCTGGTTTTGATGACAATTATGATCTTGCTAGTGAAATTTTCACAAGTGAATGATTGCAAAATAGTGTTCAAATAACGGGAGATGATGTTGTAACTAAATAACACCTATTCACTAAAATACTACCTTTAGATTAAATCCTGTTATTTATTTTAGTGAAAAGATGGTTAACTATAGTAATAAAATGTATGTCCAACTTAGTTCCATGTTCGTTAGTGCTAACGAGGTGTGAAGCTGAATTTTTAAAATTAAAAGATGTATTTTTAAAGTAGTATCGCGATGATTGGCCTAACATTAGGTTCCTTGATTTTGTGCCAGTAAACGTTCAATGATTTTTGCAGAAGTCATTGGATCTAGGTATAATTAAAATAAAGCCCAGGTCAGTAGCTTCTGTCATATTTCGGGTACGGTAATCTCATTTTTGTATTTCCTTGTTACTTTTTTGATTGTTAATCGGATTGGATTTATAATTATTATCGGCGGTAATGAGATTGTTATTTTATTTTTATCATTTTGTTATTGTATCAAAACGTATTTTATGAAAATTTAGTATTTTTAAAGTTTTTAGCTAAGAAGGGTCAAAAGTTTCAACATAATCTGTACATATCTTAATACACATGATCTTTATAAATAGTTTAATAAAAATGTATGTAACTTCTTATATTAATGTAATTATTACGATGAGGATTATTAGCTTTTGTAAATTCTAAATTGTGATTTACTTTAAATTATATAGAAATCCTGTGCTAGACATTAATTAGCGAAATACAAATTTTACTGAATTTTAACTTTACTAAAAGGTTTCAGCTTTTAGTTTATTGTTTCTTAGGTTAGGCATAAGTTTTGTATTTTAAGTTCTTTTGGAGCGAATTTATTTTTGTTGTACCGTAGTTAACTATGGAGAAATCGTTACTAAAATTGACTGAATACTACGTAGAATAATCCAACCCTTTCTAGACGCTATTTGCCTAAAAATACTTAAAATAAATAATTAAGGTTGTAAGCTACATCTCAATTTACATCATCACGTACATATCCATCTTAAGGAACTGTTTTATATAAAAAAAAACTGTTTGTTCTTTACATACAGACTGATTTAAAAATATCTTTTTACAGCATTGTGGTTCTAATTATATGCTACCGTTTCTCATATAGGAAATTACGCAGTCTGTATATTAAAAAAAACTATAAACAGTATTCCAAGCTATTCTGTTAAAATTTTTGTTTTATCGTCCTTTCCTAACATTGTCTTGAATCTCATTAAATAGAAAGTTTCCATTATTTTAAGATAATTAACATTCCTTCTATCATGTGATTCAATAAGATGTTAGAGCGTACAAATTTAACTGCCACTAATAAATTTGGCGATTAAATTAATATAACCGACCCAACCGTGAAACCCCAACGCATAGGCCAACGAATATAACCGCGTAATCTATTTTATCTGTATTAAGACTGTTTTTTTTTCTTTAAATTAGCTATTAAAAAAAGAATATTAGCTACAGGCCCCTCAGTAATCCTGTCGCTAGATTTGCAAATATTTCACAAAAAAAAACGTATCTGATTTTAAACAAGACCCTTTTTTAAATTTCGGTACTCTTCTCCAATTAAAAAAATAAATAAATCTCTCCGTATTTGTCTCCATTAAAAACAAATCCAATATCTCCAATTTTTTTGAAAAAGGATACAAAGAATGTATTTAAAGTTTCAGAACGTAAATGACCATTACCTAACGGTGAGAACTATCTAAGCAAAACTGGATACAGTCTCATGCACAAGACTTGACGAGAAGCCTCATTGTAATTTCTGCAACAGTCACACCCCTTTTTTCATAAACACTTGAAAAACAAAAACAAAATGTATTTTTTTTAAATAGGCCACAAACTCTACGGTTAAAGGGGTGGTCGTTAGAAAGGCCGATAGCATTAATCGCTTGTTTTTTTTATAAAACTCCATTTAACTAACAAATAAAAGAAAAAACCCAATGTTACATATCATAGTCTACTCAACTTCGGACCGTTGACTTTCATGTTTCAGCATCGTTGTATAATGACAGGTGACGTGATTAATGTCATTAATTTTGGACGGCGACAATTAGATGACAGTGCTGATGTCGCATTTTACTAAGTCATTAGGGATTGACAGGAACGCCTGTCAGCTTAATTTGACATAAATAGTAACTTTCGCATGTAATTAGGGGATGAAATGTTATCTGTTTTTTTGTTGACTTTGGGGAAATTATGTTAGAGCATAGAGCAATAAAATTTTAACTGACGTGATAATATCGCATGCAAGTTAATTGTCACATTTTATATACGTCAGCATATTGCATTAACTTTGATTAATTTTGACAACATGTAATACACTATAGTTGAATTGTTTCGTAGATCCAGCTGTTTTATTACAAATTAAGATATTATGCGATGATGAACTTTAAGGAATACATTTTCTTGCCGGACCTTTTAACACTTAAATTAATTTTTAAAACGATTCGTTCGTTTATTAATAAAGATATTTACTGTTAAAAACTTATCCAATTTTTCAAGAACACCTAACTCAAAGTGTGTAAGAAAATGAAAAAATAAACCCATTTATAAAACCATACATTGAATACGTTATTGATCCACTTTAACTGCCAAAAGGTCTTCCTTCATCATCGGTGATTAATCATTGTGCATTGTTTACTTACAGCATTTACTTTATTTTGTTATTCTTTTATTAAAAATTAAATTAGAGACATTCCATGCCCAAGCATTCTTAATGAATATATACATAGGTAAGTTAAGATACATTTCAAATTAAAATAATCCTTCACGGGTTATCGTGACGCAATACAATTGCATGGTGTTATGCAGAGAAACGTTATTAATAATCGATAAAATATAACCTTATCTTTGAAAAATATGACTGTGGTCAAGAAAATGATAAGAATATGGTGAAATTTGTCCAACATTTTGTTACTGTTTTAATTTCTTATTAAAGTTTACCTATGTTTTCATTGTAACAAAAATTGTCGCTAAAAGTCGCACTATACTTGGTAAAAAACATAAAAAATAACGACTATAAATTCACAGATAGTGCTACTTTTGGCTGTCATTTTCAGTAAACACAACAATTGTATCTTAGTTTGTTTTTATGACAGTGACACGTTACTTATTAGCAACTGGAAGACTTCTGAAACATTTGTATGGTTTATAAAACTTAGTCTTTCATTTATTCTGCGTAACATCAATCAACAAAAAAGCAAGAGATTTCAATATGAGATTGCATTCCGTGATCTTATTGTAAATACGTTTCCAGCTGACGTATTTTTGAATACTATTAATTAAAATTTATTAATACGTATGTTGGAAACATTAGAGGTTAGTTCGTGTTAGGAAGTTATAAATGTGCCTTATATCTTTTACTTAGGTTATTAATATAATTGAATGTTGAAATTTCTGTATATAATGCGATGTCTCCAATGTATTAAACATAGTATCATAGAATTATGTTAGATGGCGATACTATAGTGTTTGTAAAATAAAGCATTATGTTGGATTTGTACATGTTTTTTTTTTATTTCAATGGTCTAGTTAGCTATTACACACATTTGTACCTTGTCACTTTATAGCCACATTCTAATGCTATACAAGATTTTACAAAATGCACACGCCTCCATTCAGACTGAGAGGGCTTCAACTCTTGTACCCACGCGTAGTACTAACAGCGTGGATTGAGATTATGTTAATGTATAAAGAAAAATGTAATCCGTTAAGTTTTGACGCTGACTGTATTTGAAAGGTTTGTAAAATCATCATCATCATCATCATCCCAGCCTTTATACGTCCCACTGCATGACACAGGCCTCCTCTCAGAATAAATGAGGGCTTGGGTCGTAGTTCCCGTGCGGGCCCAGTGCGGATTGGAAAATACGAGCTCAGATCTACAGTTCAACTTAATTTTTGGTACGAACTATTATGGCAACCTCTGATTCCCCATTCATAATAAAGAAATTAGTTAAATTTTTTTTTAGAGTGAGCTTTAACTTTGTCACGCCAAGGAATTTAGGACAGAAGTGTCTACTAGGAATAAAAAATAAGTTTAGTTAAGGTGGTGAAACTTTTTCTGTTACACGGTTTAGGGTGACGTGACGGCATAAAGAGATTGCACCCTCGCGTTAGACAGTACAACCTCTGGTTTCAGTTTGATATTTACGTTTTACCACTAAGTTTAAAACTTCATGCCGTAAAAAATATTCACAATATTCACGCTTTGGAAATACCTAACTCAATCGTTATTATTATTTATTACTAGCTGTTGCCCGCGACTCCGTCCGCGAAGAATAGGGGTAGGTATAAAAAATAGCCTACGACTTATTCTCAGACCTACCGAATACAGACAAAAAGTTTCATAAAGATCGGTCAAGCCGTTTCGGAGGAGTTTGATAACAAACACAGTGACACGAGATTTTTATGTATAGACTAGCTGTTGCCCGCGACTCCATCTGCAAAGATAAAAAATAACCTACGACCTATTCTCAAACCTACCGAATACAGATAAAAAAGTTTCTGAGGAGTTCGATAACAAACACGAGACTTTTATATATTAGAAGACTATGTATAGTCGAATAAAATATCTTTAGTTAATTGTAAAACATCAAGTGAAATTTTGATATCGAAGATACATAGGAATTGTCATAAAAACTGGTAGGAAAAACACTTGCTTGGTCGACTGTTATAACCCTTTAAAAATAACAAAAGACGTACCTAAGCGAAAAACCTCTTGACACAATAGAGCGTAATAATAAAGCGTAATGTGCACAAGCCAGGAAGCTAGGTGATCAATATGGCCTCTCTCGTCGCTGGCTTCGTAAGAGCTCGTATATCATGAGTAAGGACCCTTATTGTCTCAACTACAATGCTCGCCTAGTTTCCTACAGAAATTCTCATAGCAAAGTTGGAGATTGCGTCAGCTGGCGTTGGATACGATCAGGTGCATTGCGTGTGCAGTAAGTAGGTATTTTTCTTTTAAGTTGGTAAGTAACTTAGCATAAACAGGTAATGTTAAATGATTTTATAAGTAAAGATACTTCATATTATTATTATTATTCTTTCATGCTAAAGTGCTTTGACGAATTGGAAAGAAATATAGGGGATAATTATTATAGGATAAATATGCCAGATACTCGTACAAAAACTTATCTACTTGTTTTTCCGCACTATAAGTATATTAATTCAGTTATTTGCGTTTCACGTCCGTCTTTACATTGAGTGACTTTAAACTCAAATTCAACAGGAACTTTTGAAATCGTATAATTAATAGGAATCAGGAAACTATAATACCTGTGTAATTCCCGTTCCTAAAGGAATTCCGGAAAAATATATATCCTATGAGCTATGAGTAAATTACTCTCGTAACTGACACGAATCTAATGGCTGCAGGGCTTCCCAAAGAATGATACTTACAAGGTACATACCCACAGACGTACATAAATTAATTCATCCCAAGATACAGGCTCAGTCTAGTTTGGGATCTACAGTATAATGAATGCTTCTAATCTCCTGGCGCTATAATAAACATTTCATTTCAATGAACTAATACAATTACTTTGCTCACCCGCGACCTTACGATAGCTACTTTTATGCAAAAAAACTGTTCACACAGTTCTTCTACCTCCACACTGTACACAAATAAATCACACAAACCCAACTATCAACAACACCAAACTACTCTGACGCGTTTCGAACTCAATCAGAGCTCATCCTCAACACATGCCACTCTGTTAATAACATTAACATCGTTCCATGTTTCTATCGAAGTTTATATTGCTGTAGGTATAGTATACACTATCAAAGTCTTTAACGTACTCGTATAAATCGCCTGTAAACCCCAACCTGACCTGACTTCCAAACCAATAAGAGTACAAAGCAACTTTTTTCACCCCGCAGCTTTGGTGCACTACAATCTACTATTTTTGTATCCACAGCGACCTGCGGGATTAAAACGTGCTCCTTTTGACGGTCTTTGATCTCGATTAAAAGAGGGCTTAAGTAATGAAATACACGACAAGCATCAAGGTAAAGCACGATGCTCAACAATACTCTGCATTATCTGAAGCAGAGCTGTCTAGTGTGCATTTTCTTTGCAATATACGGGATGGACAAAACTTCAAAACGGAAAAAAATATAAACCTTTGCCTGGCAGAGGGACACTTTATATACCTATTATTGGAAAAACGTCCCAATTTACATAATAGAGTGACTTCACCCGCGTTAAAAAATACCTTCACCAAGAGTATTTCCAATCTTTGAATTTGGCCTTAAAAAGGGTACAGTAACATTTTTAGAGCACAACGTTCGCTCTAGCAACGCCATAATTATGAAGGATCCACGGAATGAAAATAATATATTTTTTCACCTTTAAAGAAATGGTTACCATAGTAATTGTTCGTGATGACTAACTTTCAAACCGCTATGGTTTAGGTGACTAGACAGTCATGTTCATGTTCTTCCCGTGGACCCTTCATAATATTGATTGCCAAAACTAAGCCAACGCGTCATCCAAGCGTCATCTCATCATCTCAACTTTCCTGGACAGAAAATGTTCAGCGAAGGGCTTAGAAGAATAAAACAGAATCCCGTTTCATCTGAAATTCGAAGCTGTATTTCAAAATTAGCCAAACTTATTTCAAACGTACTTGTTACAACTTTGTTTCGTCAACTGACGCAGCTGTTTCGATATATCATCCTTTTAGGCAAATGAAAATAATCCTCTAAGGTGTATTTTTCATTGCGTAAACAGCGCGTTTACGATTTCATAAAAAGGTTTGTTTCGTGAAACACATTTGTGTTATTAAAAATGGTGATTATTGTTTTTTAATGTGTTCTAAACAACGGATTAACTAACAAGGATAATGTTGACATGAACATTTTTTAAATGAAGCTTAAAGCAAACCGATGGCCCCTACGTAAATCATCGAAACTCAAAATTGCCGTTTTTTTTTTATTCGTGCAATCTACTTCTTTTAAGCCATATTTTACACCCCTGAAAGGAAAAAAGAAAATTCTTATATTTAAGCAGATATTTGAGTCGTAAAACACCGAAAACATATAACAGTTCCGTAGTAGATCATCGAAAGTCTACATTCGATTGTTTACGTGGGAATTATTGTCGTGTAAACAAGACGAAACTAACAGCTTCAATAGTATACGTCGCACAAGCCCATGAGGCGGTCAATTGGCAACAAGCGACCAATCAGCTAATAACTGTCACAATTTTATTATGATTTTTATTTTTAAAACACGTAATAATGAGGTACAACAGATTTAATGCGTTGAAATCTAAAAAAATCTTGGTTTGATAACAAAAGACAGTGCAGCCAAGCGAGAAACCGATAATGAAAAACCTAAAGTTTGAACATTTTTAGTGATTATATTTTAAAAACATTGTGTATTTTACGTTGTTAACACGTTCACTACGGCATCGGGTCGAATGTATCCGATGTAGAACTTTCCTCCGGTGCGGGGATGAAATTACTGTTCTGAACGCTGGAGCGGGATAGATATCTCTGTATTTTGAGTAAGTAAAAAAGGGACAGTGAGTGTCTTGTCAATGTTTATTCAAATATAGGCAATTTACGCAAAAAACACTCATCGGATATTTTCGACCCCATGTCGACCAGTGCGAAAGTATTTTCATCTGGTGCGTTTACCGGGTCTTAAAGATCCGATGCCCGGTGACCCGATAGCCGCACTAGATAATAATAATAATAATAATTATGAAAGCGTGAAAGCTGAGAAGGACAAAGCCAGCAAGTACCTTGACCTAGCTCACGAGATAACCGCCATGTGGGATGTTGATTCGACGATCATTGTCCCGATAGTCGTTTCTGCGAACGGTCTGATAGCGAAGAGTCTCGACCAACACCTCAAGAGACTCTCGCTAGATGGCTGGATCAAGGGTCAGATACAGAAGGCGGTACTCCTGGACACTGCGCGGATAGTCAGGAGGTTCCTCTCTCTGTCGCCCTAACCACCGATAGCTTAGGCCCCGCCTCGCTGCCGGTGGCACCCTAGGTTAGGTTTTTATAATGATTTTACGTTTTGTATGTATAGTTTTATATTTTACTTTTTGTATAATTATTGTAAAAATGTAACCTAAGAGAAAAATATAAATAAAGAGAATAATAATAATAATAATAATAATAATAATGTTTTATTATAGCACCAGGAGATTACAATCATTCATACTGTGGATCCCAAACTAGGCTGTGCCTGTATCTTGGGACCCGAAGTTGATATATTGACTTGACAATAACAATGTTTACTGTTCCAATGCGCAATAAACGAAATTCTTAATACATACTTAACATAAAAGCAAACATTTAAACAGATAACAGCCTATTTCAGCTAGTGCAGTCTAAGTGTGTAGGCGGATTGATTTATCGATCATGAAGCGGTCGAGGATAATATTGTTTATGTGTGAAAAAGATAAGAACAAACCAGTAGGTAACCATAAAAAAGAAAAAGGAGGATTTACCTGTCAGAATAAATCATAATTGGTAGGCAAAATATTACTACAAACAATATTTACACTAGTCCATCAACTGGCAAAATGTTATTATGTATTACATAAGTTCAACGTGACGTCACAAATAACATTAAAATTAACTAAAAACATTTAGTGCTGATCATACATGCTACATTTTGTATCTTTTTATAATATAAAAACTAATTACTTTCGATATCGACATTTCATTTCTACCCGCAACACTAAGGAAATATCGATATTGTAAACAGTCAGTGCAGACATGGGGTCTAAAAGATCCGACAGATTGTTCTTTGTTTTCCCATCAAATCATACAGTGAATCTACCTGCGTTTTGAAGATAGACTAGGTTGACTATGTAAGAATATGTTGTTTTAAATATATATGCATGAATCATCATAACTACGTAGATAATCACAATTAAATAAGAGCATACCCAACGGGTCTCTTTGACCCGGTAACGCAATAAAATATAGTTATGCATCGGATCTAAAAGACCCCATGTCGTACCCAAATAAAGTCATTGAAATTATTTGCCGTAGTGAACGTGTTAATAGGAATATTTTGCAGTTAAGGTCAAGTTATTAATTATGAACATTTAATAGTATTACCGACTTAAATAAGCGAAACTGTCAGTTTCAATATTGTACTTTGGAATTTACTATTGACTTGGTATCGAAACTGCCAGTTTCAATATTGTACGTTGGAATTTACTATTGACTTGGTATCGAAACTACCAGTTTCAATATTTTACGTTGGAGTTTGCCGTCAACTTTGCATCGAAACTGGCAGATTCGATACATGTAATTCTCTTTATCACGACGTATGCCAACGAAACTCAAATTTCCAGAAAACTAATATAATTTTCCTGAAAATAAAAATGGCGCAAGGTAAATGCTTACTTTATTAGTTATTATGGATATAAAAAGTCAATGTATTATTATATTTTCGGAATTATACCATAAACCAACTTCAAAACGCTATACTGAAAAGTGCAGAAATTGACTTTCGATGATTTACGTAGGGGCTATCGAAACATAAGAAGTCAATTAAATTTATTACTTTATGTTTTCAATTTTGAGTAGACCGTCCGTCCCATGTTTTTTTTATAGTTTCTCTATTTGTCTTAGGGTTGTATGTACCATCGCCCCAGACGTCAGATACCCATTTTCAAAACAAATTTGCTTGCAGCCGTTGATGTTTATTGCTATGGATTGTTATGGACAGATGTCTAGCCACTGCACGCAAACTGGGCCTTTAAGGTGGTTATCTGGCGCTTGGGGCGATAGTACATGCATTATTTTTCATAAAATAAAATAAGGAGAGTGTTGTTTTAATAAAATAAAATAACATACATAGAACAATCATCCATATCATTTAGTTAAGGGTGATTCTTCAAGGTTGTGATTTTTGTTTTATTCCTCTGTCGTATTTTTTTTTTACTTAGTTGACAGAAAAAATCATGCTCATGAAAATAGATTTGTTCAGTAACATAAAAGTAATACGACAGAGGAATAAAACAAAAATCACGACCTTGAAGAATCACCCTTAAGCGATAATAAAGTCACATACATAAGTAACATGACGTTACTGTTAGTATTAGATATTTGCGATATTTTTATAATACTTAACGCTTAATTGAGTGACACGGATTTTCTTTTATTTTTTCCAGAATTACTATAAATTTGGCTTGTCACCGTGTACTAGGTTCTCGTTGAGTTTTGGGGCATACTATAAAGGGCCTATTGGAAAAACTGTGGCAATTAAGCTCGAGTTAGTGTAAGGGTTCAGCTCGCGTCCATGATTGACGAAGACCTGGGTTTAGCATTTAATTTCTGGTTTTTTCAATGTGTTTTTGATACCTACCTAACTACCTACTTAGGGCTACTAGGGCTCTTCAAGGCTAGAGTGAATAGGCTGTTACTGAACCAGTGAGATACACCTTTTTCCTTATCAAGGTAAATTACGGGTCAGTTTTATGTAAAAAAAAAAAACAGTTTTACAAAAGAAAAATATAGAAAGAAAGCCGTGGTTGAGAATCTGTTCAGAAACAAAGGTCAAAAGGTCACAATGAACTCAAACAATCTCCATTTTCTCAGTGCTAAGTCTGGAAACTTTTCAATCGACGGCCACTGATTTCACTCATTCAATTTGCCTTGACAGGAATGAAAAATGTGAATTAACTTCAACGGTCCGTGATCGGTTACTTAGGATCTGATCAGATTATGAAGACTGACGTTGCGATTTTTTCTTTGTGTTATTCAAACTTTTAAACTTTCTTTGGTACGATTTTTATCGATAAATTGATAGATTGATTGATAGGCATAGGTTTCATCTGGGAAATAGTAAATAATTGTAATTCGATGTATTTTTTAGCTAGCAAAAGAAACAAAGTGTAATAAAATTGTGTAGGTAGGTATTAACTCGTATATTATGCTCCCCCCTGGTTTTAATCCCATCACATCAAATCTTAAACAAATGTAGAAATTAGTGGATATCAATGACAGCCAATACGTAACGCCTGCATCAACGAATTTTAATGAACCTAATAGAAAAGTCATTTCCTTCCAGTAAATAGGCTAGACGACTAAAAAAAACTGTTTAGTCTGTCAGTTAGATTATTAAAAAATATTGTACACGTATTTTTTCCTTTGTTTGACAAACAAAAAATGAGGAGGATACAGTGCTTAGAAGTTTCGAGTGACGTCACTATATGGTACAATTTTAACCTAAGGGTGACGTCACAAGCCCCCACTCCGGAAGTTTGATGATCTATATCTTTGTCGTTTTTTAATAATTTGATAAACCAAAAAATACGTGTCCCATATTTTCCCATAATCTAAATGACGGACTAATTAGAATGGCCAATTTTTAACCCAGTCGTCATCCCTATGTCCAGTCAAAAACCTATCGTTTCGAATCAAAAGACTTACACAGGAAATAAATCAGAAGTCGCTGCTTAGCGATGTCGAATCGCCGAATTCATGTAATGCAATTGAAGTAGAGCAAAACGGATTTCCCCGCTGGTCCGACAATATTACCGACAAGAATTTCGGGACAAGAATTTTCAGATTAAATCTCACGGCGGGATGACTGTTTCACTATAGTTTGATTGCATTACTGTACAGTAAAAAAGTTAAAACCATTCAATTGAAAACGGATTGTGAGTTAATCAACTAGAAATTCTAAACTATCCAACTAGGAACTTTACGGTCTTTGTTTTTATTCTTTAAATAGTGTTTCGATTCAAAATTTTCGGATTAGATCTGGCAGTTGAATTGAAATTCCGGGATTTTAGGTACTTAATTTATATGGTAATTCCGAAAAAAAATATGGTTTTCATTTACGTTGTTTGTTTGACAAATACCCGTGCAAAATTTAATTTCTCTGGACTTAGAGGTTAAGATTTTGGGATCGGGACATGGATCCCATGAGAATATCGGAATAAAAAGTAGTCTTTGTGTTATTTCAGACGTTCAGCAATCTATATACCTAATTTCACCCAAATCTGTCCAGGACGTTTAGCGGGAAAGAGCACACGCAGACGCAGATGCAGGTCGGGTCGGGGTATAAAAGCACGCATCACGGAATGATGACTGATGAGATGACCAACCATATATTTTTTTTATTTTTCAATGAGTTCTATCTAGTTTTGCTATAATTTAGTTGAAATTCTACACTTTTGTTTTACACAAATACACTTGCAAATAGCCGTTTTAAAATAGATAAAACGACTCCTAAATATGAAAAATGCCTCAGTAGGTATATTATGCAAGAAATAGTCATCTCAAATGTTTCTTTAGAATTTCAGAAGGAATTAGTAAACGAACAACTGTAGCATTTTTTGTCTGCTTCCATTAATTTGTTTAAAACCACGGATCACTTAGGACATAAAAGTTCACTTCATTAATCATTAGCGACCAAAATAGGTTCGAAACAACTAATTAATCAACAAATAAGTCACAAGGTAATCTCATATTCGTCGTCGCGTCGCGAACTGAATCTGTAATCGCCCCCTAAAACTTGTCTCGCCGGTAATTCTGGTTCAATCCTCAAACTTTCGGGTTTACGAGTATTTTGGTGGCGTTCCAATAGTCATTGAATACAGAAAACTTTTTCATTTACGCTCTCGGACGCTGACTGAATAATATATGGCCGGAACGTAGCGCCTTTGAAATCCTTTTATAGGGCGCCTTTAAGGATTTTTTAAGCTTTCCTTAAGAATTAATGACGTCTCACTTTGTGGTTTTTGCGTTTAAAATAGAAACGGTTACAATCCAGCGGCTATTGTTTCTTTGTTTAAATTAAAATACGTTCCAAGATTTTATTGAGGTCGATTTTTGAGTTATTTTACTTTTTGTTTCTATATTTAAACAAAACTCGTTTGGTTTTTTTTTATATTAATTTCCAATGTAATCTCGACCGTAAAGTAAAAAAATACATGTGTTTAATAATTCTGAAAGTAGAATACATTGAAAAGTACAGCTTGCAAGTTGTTGCCCGCGACTCTATGCAATATTCCCGGATAAAACTATCCAATGTCATTTTCTTTCCTGGGAAATAGTGCACATTTCATCTTAATCGGTCCAGCGGTTTAAGCGTGAAGACAGAACAGACAGACACACTTTCGCAATTGTAATATTAGTAAGTGCTGATGATCGAATCCAGTACTTTATTAATCCGCGATAGATACATTTTATAATACTTAAGGCAAGATGTTCCCAAAGCTTTCTCAAAACATAAGTTTTTGCAAATGATTACCTACACAAAGAAACAAAATTCAATTACCTACTCCTCCTAAAACCTAAGGTGATTTTTCAGAGTGAAGCCATTATTTAAACGAGCTGTTTAAATTTTTCAAACATTTAAGTCAGAACCTAGCTGTAGGAAGCGGTATTTTAGTCGCTCAGCCAATGAATAACACATGAGCTGCGTACCTTTATTTGACCTACGTGGATCCGAGTGAATTTTAAAACGAACCGTAGCCGCCCGTCGGAAGCTTTTATTAGTTGATTGCTTATGTATTGGGTTAAAAAGGGCTGGCGTGAAACTGTGAAGCAATCGACGGGTAATTAATTCATAAAGTTCCATGTTGCCTTTTTTGTTTTCGTTTAAAGTTCAAGTTTGAAGTCTAATTGTCATTATCACCATCATCCCAGCCTTTATACATCCCACTGCAGGGCACAGGCCTCCTCTCAGAATAAGAGAGCTTAAGTTGTGAAGACAATTTTTCGATACACAGTGATTCGTTTGCGAAATATTCAACTTTAAAGTGATTTTTATTGTTATAAAAACTTTTTAACAAAAAAATAAACCGCGGAAAAAACTGAAAAGCAAAAAATAATACCTTTTTTGTTTGACCTTAATCTAGGTACCAGTTTGAAGTCGGTGCTTCAGCACGAGGCAGGAGGAGTGGACCTATAATCGTCTACCTGATTGGCTTCTATCACTCCTCCTGGCTCGTGCTGAGGCACCGACTTCAAACTGGTACCTAGATTAAGGTCAAACAAAAAAGGTATTATTTTTTGCTTTTCAGTTTTTTCGGCGGTTTAATTTTTTGTTAGAAAGTTTTTATTTTATACTTTTTTCCATCCTTGGGGTAATTTTTTTTTCAAATTTATAATACCAACTTCAAGGTATACCTACCCTATCTATCCAATAAAAAAGAATTATGAAAATCAGACTACTCTGTAAAAAGTCAGTCAATCATCCCCTGTTTTCCTACCCTTAGGGTAGGAATATTATTTCCAAATTTAAATGGGACCACCCTTGGGGTATACGCTTTCCAATAAAAAAAGAATCATCAAAATCCGACTACTCTGTAATAAGTTATGCGTGGTCATATAGTACAATCAGTAACTGAACAATCAATCATCCCCTGTTTTTCTACCCTCAGGGTAAGAATATTGTTTCCAAATTTAAATGGGACCACCCTAGGGGTATACGCTTTCCAATAAAAAAAGAATCATCAAAATCGGACTACTCTGTAAAAAGTTATGCGTTATCATACATAAAAAAAAAAAAAAATACACGTCGAATTGAGAACCTTCTCCTTTTGTTTTCGTCGGTTGAAAATGGAGCGTCCCCCCTTATAAAAATTAAAAAAAATCAGGGTGGGAGGAAATATCTCAAATTAACAAGGAAAACTATAACGTCTAAATTTGCTTGAGAATATTAGTAGTTTAAGAGTAAATAGCAGCCTGACCTCGAAAATACATTATATCTATTTGGAAATTTCCGTAAATACAAAATCCTTAGAATAATATTACTTGTTGAATACAGATAGTACACGTCACAATGGCTGCGGAACCCTATCCTGGGCGTGTCCGAAACGCTCTTGGCCGGTTTTTTAAGATAAGGAACCCAAAAAAGGTAAAAGGGTGGTATTAAAACATGTCTCGTTAAAGTCGTACTACGTGCGTTTAACATGACTGCCTAGAATTTTATAGACAAAGAGGGCCGGTGTAAAAAGCCATTTCCCTGAGGAGATAACCCGCCACGGGGGTTGATATTAAACTTGTACCGAAAAGTGGGGTATGTACAGTCAGCTGTATAAAAGGATAAGCGGTGTATAGTGCTCTAAATGATCCACACACTTTTATTATCTTGGCAGTAGAGCCATAGATGATTTTGAGCTGTCTGCTTATTAATTTATATTGCTGATTGTATTCACTTGCAGTAAGAGTTTTACCATTTTTCGTGACAGTTCCTACGTCAGAATAAAAACAATAATTATCACACTGACTTGTACGTGACAATGGTCTCTGATGTTTTTAATTGTGCAGGCGACATTGAACTTTAAGGTGGTAAACAATGATATTTTAAGTGTAGATACGTTATAATGCTCACATAATGCCCAAAAAAATGCTCCGCACGCGGCGGCAGGCACACACGCATACACGTTTTATTTTACTTACATTTTATTACATTGACAGACGGTATAAGAAAGATGGCTTCATTAAGACGACACGAAGAAAAAAGACAAAGATAGTTTATCACTTACGCGCAAGTGTAAGCAAACGTCACAGGAGTTCCGACTGATTACAATGGTCACAATGAGGACCATTTCGCGGCACACGTTTTGGTGCGTTGGTGGCGTATCTACCTCTTTTTTGTTATATAAAAATTTTTGTGGTAAACGAATTTCTTGGTCGACTACACCTGGTACTGTTTTGAGATACCGTAAAATCGGATTTTGCCCAATGCCCGAGGCCCAATGGGCCGAAAATACACTTCATAAAAACCAAAATATTGAAGGTTTTTATAAAACATAAAGCATCTAAAATCAACCGTATTGTGCAATAGTTTTAATGCAATAACGAAATTGCTATCGTATACAGTATTTCTTCCTATCCGATAGTATAATTATGGTCACAGAACGAGAAAATGAATCCAAAAGCAAGCGCCCGCGCGTTATACAATACGTCATTTGGACCGAATTAATCCCAATAGCCAAAGTTACTTTTCAGGGCCAAAGTAACTCTGCCTTCCCGTCGACATAGTAAATGTTTTTAAATTGAATATAAACGACTGATGTTAATAATTTTTTAGTGCAATTGTGAATCGGAAAAGGCATACCTTCAAAACAACGAAATTCGATTTCAGAATTTTCAGACTGCTTAGGTACTTTATTTAATACGAATATTTTTAACTAGGTAGTTAGTTAGCTGTTTCCAGCGACTACGTCCCGCGAAAACTATGCAATTTTCAGGGATAAAAGTATCCTATTATGTTCATCATCATCATGGTCATCCTCTGTCGGACATAGGCCTCTTCCATGGTACGCAACTGAGCACGATCCTCGGCCAGCAGCAGCTCTTGCCAGCCGCCTTGCGGAGATCATCGCTCCACCGACTCTGAGGAGGTCCTGCTACGCTACGTTTGCCGATTCGTGGTCTCCACTCAAGAACTCGTCTACCCCAAAGGTTATCGGTTCTTCGAGTATATCCTATACGTTAATCCAGTTTATAATGATTACAGTATATTATAATTTATTTATTAACGAAAGCACAATACTTAATACTTATGTACGTGGGGGTTTTCAGAAAAAAATGTACCCGTTTTGCCTTAATTATCCTTAATTTTCCATACAAAATTTATAAGTCAGTTTTGTGACGGTCCATAGGTACATCATGTATTGTTAGGTAACTGCGTCACAAAACTGACAGTTAAAAGTGGGTTATTTTTTTAATGCTTAAGTCGATAGGTAGTCCTTGTGATTCTAAGTAGAAATAACCCAAAATTTGTTAGGTTTTTTAAAAAAGTACAGGGTACACTTTTTTCTGAAAATGCTTTTTTTTGAACGACCGCTTTAGCCTAGTTGGTAGTGACCCTGCCTACGAAGCAAGAGGTCCTGGGTTCGAATCCCGGTAAGGGCATTTATTTGTGTGATGAGCACGAATATTTGTTCCTGAGTTATGGATGTTTTCTATGTATTTAAGTATTTATTTATCTATATAAGTATGTTTATCGTCGTCTGGTACCCATAGTACAAGCTTTGCTTAGTTTGGGACTAGGTCGATTTGTGTAAGATTGTACCCTAATATTTTTTTTTTTTTTTTTTAATGCCCACGTACAACTATCCAAGACGAGTTTATAAGCTATTAGTCCGAGAGCTGGCACCAATTTTTGGGTACCTAGGTATTTGAGGCCAGCTGAAAACTTGTTACATACCTCTCCTATCCCCAACACGGAACCAAAGACCTGGCTGACGGGTAGCGGGGCTAAATCTACCCTCATTTTTTTTTAATTGGCAGACCGATTGTCCATCCAAAATTATCTGTATTTTAATTGAATTGTTTATTTTTAATTATAAATAATCTTTTCAAATTTCAGCGTACCTAACCTCGAAAACAGTTTTTTTTTTAATTTTTGCAAAATTGTTTTGCAAGCATCTGGCAAAGTTTAAGTCCTGACTAAATGATCTGGCTTATTTATTTTCTCACTATTTAAATGTCAAATTTTAAAGTATAAAAATTTGGAAATGCCTCAATGACATTTTCTCAAAAAAAATGTATTTGTAACAGTATGAGGGTTGATTTAGCCCCCGCCCCGCCACCTGTCAGCCAGGTCTGTGGTTCTGTGCTTGGGTTATCATAGGGGAAACATTAGACAAGGTTTCAGCTTGCCTCAAATACCTACTCAAAAATGTCTATCAGCTCTCGGGCTATATCTATGTGCCAAATGACATCAAAATCCGTCAAACCGTTTCAGCGTGAAAGAGTTAAAAAGATCCATACAAACTTTCACGTTTAAAACATTAATAAGATTTTTTTTTAAATGTATACTCTGCTATTTCTTGTTCAGCATACACAGTGTGACAAGAAACACGAAAACTCACTTAATATTAACACCCAAAGCCGTTCTAATTCGACGAAACAAGCGTTTCGTACACCTCTGCACACTCAAACAAAGGTAGAAAGCCATAAAGTGAGCCGGTGTAAAAAAACATTTCCCCTGAGAGATTGGCCTCCTGGGCCGGTATTAAGGACACAGGAAGGGTTAACGTGGCCCTTTGAATATCGGAGCGACGGACGATTTTTATCTTTTACGTGTCTGCTTACGGTGAAGTGGCTGTAATTTCTCAAATTGACCCGGCGGTGAGATATTGAACTGTGGCTGCTGTGAATGTTGATAAGATGGAAGTTATTGATGTTGTTTTTTTCTTTGGCCCACCATTTCATACGGATATCCCAAAACTCGACGATTAACCGGTACCAGGCGAGAGGCCAAGTTATCAGTTCTGGAAAAAAAAATCAAAATCCATGTCAGTTAAGTTAATACTAAAATGATATACACATATTAAGTATGTGTTTATCGTCGCTTAAGTTCTAACACCACCTATGTCAAAAATAGTCACTTTCAAGACAGTGAAAAAACTGAATAATCTTGAACATAATAAAATTATATTATACTTAGCATAATCATCATCATCATCCCAGCCTATATACGTCCCACTGCAGGGCACAAGCCTCCTCTCAGAATGAGAGGGGTTGGGCCGTAGTTCCCACCCGGGCCCAGTGCGGATCAGGAACTTCACACACACCATTGAATTTCTTCGCAGGTGTATGCAGGTTTAATCACGATGTTTCCTTCACCGTAAAGCTCATGGTAAATTTCAAATGTAATTTCGCACATAAATTTCGAAAAACTCAGAGGTGCAAGCCGGGGGCTTAGCATAGTCGTAGCATCAAAATGTCAAAACAACCAAAAAATTACTTACGTGGTGTTGGAACTTAAGCGACGATATGTAAAACTCTTTATTTTACACAAAAACATGAAATTATCAGTTTTTAACAAGAAAAACAGATGTACAAAGGCGAACTTATCCCTTAAAGGAATCTCTTCCAGTTTACCTTAGAACGAGTACATGATAAATACAAAGATAATGGGTACAGTAAACTAATAAAAATCAACATCAATAGACTAGATAAAAATCTACAATAATAATACTAGCTGTTGCCTGTGACTCCGTCTGCGAAGAATAGGGGTATAAAAAAAGCCTAATACCTATTCTAAAACCAACCAAACATGGAAAAAAATGATAAAAATCGGTCAAGCCGTTTTGGAGTTTTTTTTATTTATTATTTATATGAATTGTATTTAAATTGTAATAATTCTTAAAACGATGTAAATTTATAATACTCATAATAATTCGTATGCCCGTTCGGGTACGACATAGCTGAACATGACTTACTAAAAAAAAACCTGCGCAGTGTATTATACCTATGTTCGACGAATAAATATATTGATTGTTTGATTGATTGGAGGAGTTCGATGACAAACACCGTGACACGAGATTTCATATTTATACACGAAACAGAGAACACAGTTTCTATAGTATGTAAAATGAGTTTGATGATGGTTTAGCTCTATTGCGTTCAACCAAAACGACATTTACTAAAGCGATGTAGCAACTCAAAACTCGGCATCTGTCGGCTTCCGAAACACCAAGATTCACCAGCAAAATTCATCTAAAATCCGAAAGCAAAATAGGGAACGGACGTTCGAGACTCCTGTGAGGCATTAGCTGATAATTTACGAAGGTTCAAACGGGATAAGCAGATTGCCGCTAATCAATTTCGCTGGTTTACTGCTTCAGGGATGTCTAAATTTATGTCCGGACAAGTTGATATTGTCGGGCCCGGCCCTTGCTTTTATCACGGGCGGGATACATAAGTCGAAAACTCCATACAATACATACCGTAACCCCATCTAACCAAAACCGACCTTATTCAACCAGCTACAGGGTAAAATTTTAAGCACTCCTGCATAAATTTTTAAGGTAGTTTCACAATCGGCACGCCCGTTGACTAGGCTGGTTTTTATGATGCTTCGTGATTCGGCTGAGGAATGAGAGTTTAGTAGGAATGAGCTAGGAACCATTCGCGAGTTATGACGTTCTTAAAGAACGGAGCGTAGGGCGTGTAACGTAGCGTGTGTGTTACATTGCTGAATGATTGCAGCGAACTACATTGTACTGTAACACTATATAACTATTATGCTGTGCTATACTACAGCATGAAAAGTATGAGAAAGGTGGTTATGATACCTACCTCAGGATCTGAACATAACGCAGTCGTCATCATTAACGTTTGAGCTGTCTAGGTGTTTGAAAATTTCAGAACATTACCGTATTATCGATAGTGATGTTTAGTAATGGTTACTATTATATAGGGGTCAGTGACGGGATCAAGCTAACAGCTATTATTATAATGTAAAAGAGCAAAACATTTTACCAATATTTTTTCACGTAATAGTACCTACTTAGTGTGTTTTGGTTGTCACCCGACGAAATTCTGATCTGGAAATAATGACGCATGAACGTTAGTTTTAAAGTAAAACATACTTAACTTTAATTATTTAAAGCTTGTAATATTATAGCCATTATCTTGTTCTATCTTTATATAAAATTAGTTTTAAGCCTATAAAGTGAGACCAGCCATTGCAACAAACATTTAAGTTAAAGAGGCCCTTTTTACTCACCTGGTACTTCTAAATTAGCCGTCTTAGTCTAGCTGCAGCTGGTATGCAGGTGTTCAAATTACATACTAAAACTACGTACCCCAGGTTTTGTCCTTCAGAAAATAAGTTACGTCAGGCGGCTCTGGGATATTGGACCATTAAGTCTCTAATAATAAACTATACTAACACTAAGACGCTTAGCTATCTTGGCATCATTACGTTTATATCGAAACGACATATGCGAACAATGTGGCATTTACGAGTCACCAGTTGCTAGAGGCACATAAAATTGATGATGTTAAGCTAAACCTATTTTTAGTCCTTGTACTTTACCGATAGCGTTCAGTTCATAATTCCGCTTAAATATTGTAGGGTAGAAAAACGAACAAATCTGTTAATTTTTTCACAAGTAATGATATAATATGTAAAATAATAATTGGCATTGATCACTTTTTTGCAATGTGGTCTAATTCCAAAACCATTTCGAGGAATAGGTTTATTAAATCATTTTATAACATTGTTGCAAAAAATATTAAATGATCGTGTGTATTTTTGCAAAATAATGTTTGACCTTTGTTTGACCTTTCTGTGGGCATTAACTTTGAAACAGTAGTGTAGAATTGGGGGTTCTGGACCAGTTTTATTTGCGGTTGTAAAAATGTTTGTGGTAAATGAAATGTATGGGCATAGTATGGAAGCGGATGTAAGATAACGTTTTACCAACAGCAAAAAGAATACCATAAGCGTAAAATAATATATTTTAGGTATTGAAGTGGCTTGGGAGTCGGCGGCGACGGCGCCTCGGGCGGCGGTGTTGGGTGTTATAGTTGGTGGTGGTGGTGGTGGTGGTGTGTGTATAAGAGTTGACGGCGACTACGTCCGCGCCGATGGCGTATTGTTGTTGTTGAGTTTAACAGTTGGTGGGCGATGACGGCGGGCCGGGCGGGCCGCCAGCGGGTCGGGGTCGGGCCGGTAGGTGATGTCGATGGCTGCTGCGGCGGCGGTAGGTAATATATTGCTGGGTGAATGCAGTTATGGGAATGGATATTGTGTGAGGTTTGTATGGGGATATGATTTTATTAACTGTAAAATATAACTTTGTTTTGCCGCGCGCGTTATCAGCGCATCAAGTTCGATAGATGGCAGCACCTGCTTATGTTCTGGCTCACTTTTATTTGCAGTTGGTAAAATGTTTTGTGGTTATTGAAATGTATGGGAATAGTATGGGAGCGGATGTGTGATAACGTTTTACCAACGGCAAAAAGCGCAAAACTTTGTAAAATTTCGGGCCGGTAGGTGATGTCGATGGCTGCTGCGGCGGCGGTGGCGGTAGCCCGAGTTGAAGGGAAATAGGTCGCTACTAAGTACTTCAGTAGCGTTGATTAATGTTTATTGTGTGGTGGAGCTCAAGATAGTATGGTTAGTATGAAGAGTTGGTGTGCGCGAAGTAGTGTGATTGGTCGAATGAGCTCTGACGTCACGCTCAACTAGCCGCGAAGCAGTGTGATTGGTTGAATGGGCTCTGACGTCACGCTCAACTAGCGTTGTGGTTGGCAGCGAGGCGCTCGGTGTTGCATCATTTTGTAGGGAGGGTTCAACTTATAGCGGTGCTGGGTGAATGCAGTTATGGGAATGGATATTGTGTGAGGTTTGTATGGGGATATGATTTTATTAACTGTAAAATATAACTTTGTTTTGCCGCGCGCGTTATCAGCGCATTCAATACTAAGTCAGTCAAGTAGAAAAAGCCGGCGGACAAAAGAGATGCCATCAGTATTATATGTAGAGAGTTGCTGCGCCGACTTCTACGATTGGTGAGCTACAGTTCTTTAAGACTTCTCGAGGTATTAACACCTATTTCAGCACACTCTATTTCAATAAAAAATAAGTTAAAATGTTTGCTTGTGAATATTGCAACACGGTTTTCACGAGGGAGGACAATCTGAAGCGTCACTTGGGCTATTGTAAGATGGTGGGTCAACAGAAGTTTAAGGTTAAATGCCCTAGCTGCAACAAAATGTTTTCGCGATCAGATACCCTCGCACGCCATACATGCGCACGTAAGCGCAGTTGTGAGGGTGATGGTGGACCGTCTAGCAAGAAAGTGAGGTGCGATGTATGCGAGGTAGACGTGAAATCACTGCTTCAGAAGCATTTTGTAATTACGCTTATTGGTTTTGTAACGTCACGAAGCGTTGCGATTGGCTACTCTTTTTTGAGCTAGAACCTTCCCTCGTAGATTCGCTAATAAATATTATTTTTAAGAATCTATATCTACCTGATGATGTACCGTGTAATATATGCTTCAATGACTTATATCAATAAAAACATGTATGATTTTATATGAATTGTTTTATTTCCTATAGCAGCAGCAATAGTAATAGTGTTAGGATAAAAGGAAAAAAGAAACCAAAGTATAAACATATTTTTATAAATAACTTCCCGAGATAATAATTTATAATGTAATAAAAAATATGCAGATAAGCGCTAATTTGACCCGGTTCCCACAATGAACTTTTTTTCCCCACAATGTGCGATAACCGCTTCATTGTTAAAATGATTTATGATTTTTATAGGTTCTATAAATAGATGGAAAAAGAAAACAAAATATTCATACAATTTCACTTTTATTAATCCAAGATTTTTCATTCAAACCGAGCCATTTAACATAGACTTTGTTACCCTTACGTTTTAACACCTTTTCAATTAGATACACATCCGGATGTTTAACACTTTGTAATTCTTGTTCGTAGAAAGATCCGAGGATGGGTTCTCCTTTTGAGTCTTCAAGCAAATAGGTGATTGGATTTGTTATTTGCACGCGAGTTATTTTAAATACTTCAACTCCCCAATTTCCGGTGTAGCCCTTATCAAACAGTGACTTGTACTTGCTGATTCTGACGTTATCTCCAACCTTGAACTTTGCTCGGGGTTTAATTTTAATGTTGTTGTAAACTCTATGTAAGAGTTCAGTGGCATTTAATTTATTAACAGAGGCAGGTGTCACACCTATAGTGGAATGTTTTTTACTATTGTAGCGTTGCACAATCTCCTCGAATGGTTTGAGCCATTTGTATGAACCGTTCATGCTGAATTCCTGCCATAACCAATGTTTGAGGGTTCTTATAAGCCGTTCCACAATCGAAGCCTTCATAACGCTAAAGGTAGAGTAGTGATTAATGTTACGCTGCTTCATGAGCGCACCAAATTTAGTATTAAAAAACTCTTTACCATCATCGGATTGAATATTCTTTGGGATTCGACCCTCACTTAGGATTTTCTCCATTGCCTTTGTTACATCATCAGCTGTTTTCGTTTTCAAGGGGCGACTCCAAGCATATTTTGAAAATGTATCTATACAAATTAAGATATATTTATAGCCACTGTTATCTCGACTATGTTTTTGCATGTCAATCAAATCAATTTGCCAAGTGTCGTCCAAACCTCTCTGTATGAAACGCCTACGAGGAAAGTTTTTTCTTGCATACTTATGTAACTCTTTAACCACTTGTAATTTACTCATGACGGTTTCTTTATGTTAGTAATAGTAGTAGGAGCGATACGTTTAGGTGCTTTTCCCCCACTCCTAGCAGCAGCAGCAACAGGAGCAGCAGCAGCAGCAGCAGCAACAGCACTGGTTGGAGTAGTGATTCGCTCAATCAACTTTTCAATCTTGACACGTAACTCAGTAATGTTCTTAGAGTTTGTCTTGATTTTACCCAGACATTGGACGATCGATTCCTCAAGTTGAGCCTTATTTATTGCATCACCTTTTGCAACACCTCTAGCCAATGACGTTAACCGCTTATTTTGACAGTTTATTGACTTTTTATCTGACTTGCTACCACCACCAATGGGGGAATAATCCCTTTTCCCTGAACCACCATTCTCCAAGTACTGTCCAAACTTGTTCACTGGCATCATGCTTCTGATTAGCTAGGTGAGACGACAGGGGGTTTTATACAGCTGCTACTCATAAGAGCTTCAGCTGCTGCTACTCATAATAGGCTGGTTTGAATAGGCTATAAGCACTAACAGCACTACAGCTGTCTCTAACAGGCTATTAGCACTAACAGCACTACAGCTGTCTCTAACAGGCTATTAGCACTAACAGCACTACAGCTGTCTCTAACAGGCTATTAGCACTAACAGCACTACAGCTGTCTCTAACAGGCTATTAGCACTAACAGCACTACAGCTGTCTCTAACAGGCTATTAGCACTAACAGCACTACAGCTGTCTCTAACAGGCTACTCTATTATTATACCAGCCTCTTTGAGTTCTTCTATGATGGAATTGATTTCATTCGTATGGTTGGTGTTGCCAGCACTTTGCGATGCAATAAGTAACCGTAATCGATTTACAAGTTCGTTTGGATTATCCCAATAAATATAATCTGTGTTGGGGTAGAAACGCTTCATAGTTATCTCTCGTTTATTTTCAGCACCTTTCATAGTAGGGTTACCGCCTAAGCAACCACCCTTTATTATTTTATTTTCCAATAAGTACTTCTTGATATATGTATGATATTTCATATTGTTGTGAGCTTGAACTTGTCCCTTCTCTTTGAAACCGCGTCGGTATGCATGAGTCATGGTTAAAATTTTCAAGTAGTTGTCAACATCCTCGGTGGTGACGAGACTTTTGAATGGCTCCTTTTTAAAAATAAGCTCCATCAACCCTGTTGTTAAAGGAAATTCAACATCCTTCACACTGAGTTGATTCTCAAAAAAGTTTATAGGACTGTCTCCTATGTAGAGACCGTTGTTTGTGACGTTTACACCGAATGGAATCTTTTTTTTGTCATGTACATGGTGGAAGTAATCCTCTATTACGGGTGGTGGCTGCTGCTGCTGCTGCTGCAGTGGGTTATTCACATCCTCGTCTGAACCAACAGCCGATTTCATTGTTGCGGAGCTATCATTACTACTATAATCATCATCATCATCATCATCATCATCATCATCAGCAGCAGCACCATCGTCAGCATAAGTATCACTAAACCGTTTGAAACTATTTTCAAACTGAGCTGATTTCCTCTCTCGCTTAAACTTTTTGAAACTGTTTTCAAACTGAGCTGATTTCCTCTCTCGCTTAACTCCTGACGTCGGTTTCTTCAAAACATTTTTTAGACTAATACCATCAGGAACTTCAGATTTTATTTCGGCAATAGCATTATTCGCTAAGACGTTCAGAGGCTTGGTGATTGGTTGAAAGGTGGTTTCGAGTGTTGACGATAGCGATGCCTTATCGGCGCGCAGAGCTTTTACTTTATTCTTCACAGACTCCACGGACTTTATTAGTTTACGTTTTAGATTCTTATCGCCCAACATCCGTTCACTAGTGGACGTCATTGCTGAATGAAGCTATATGATACAGCATTTAGATTAAATATTCTCATCATAATTATTATTGATGAAGGTGTCGAAGCCTTTTCGATAGCGTCCTTTGTTTATATCTCTCTCCTTATCAATCACTAGGAAGGTATATCTGCCCTCCCAACATTTTTTACATATCTCTTGAAAGTCTTCCCAAGACATATCCGTATTAACATGATCATCGTAAGCATGTTTTAAATTCAACTCATCCTGTTTGAATAACACTATCAAGTTTGCATTATCTCTCACCAACTGTTTAGGTATTTTACTGTATGTCTGACAGAGATAGAAACAGTCCAAGTCCCGATGACGTCCCATGGCGAAATATCGACGTATTGCATCTTGATCCTCTAAGGCTACGTCATCAAACACAACAACGCTACCCTCCTCCGCTTCTTCGGGTGGTACAACTTCGCTCTTATCACTGAAGGTATAGAACGATAAATCATCTACACGCTTTAAAATCTCATTTAAGAACATGTACTTTGGTTGGTTGAGTGACTTTGAGTAGAGGTAAACATTGAAAAACTTGACACCGTTCGGATCAAGTAGTAGAGTGAGTAGAACATTAGTCTTTCCACAGTTGGAGGGTCCGCAGATTAAACATCTTATACTGTTAGGCAGTAGGGCGCTATGTTTCAAGGTCTTTTGATTGGTGACATCACTCAATAGACTGTTCCAATCGTTTACTGTAAGAGACGTGTTTTGTTTTTTAAGTTTCATTTTAGTGTGATAGATTGTGTAGCGAAGACGTGTTTTTATACTAACTGTTACAAAAATGTTTGACAAAGTGACAGCGGATGATTTGAAAAATATACCAAAGGAATTTCTTTTATATTATTGCGAGCATGATTTATATCATTGGGAAATGATACTACCCGATACATTGACAAATGACCCTGACATCAATAGACATTTTGTTTGTCATGACCATCCGCCCAACGTGGAGAGTAGATGTGATTTCTTGTTTGAAGATGATCGCAATGGGGGAGAATATGTATTGTATGGATATAATCGGGATGAGATACCATACCTGATTAAACGGAAAAATTGTGTGTACTGTCAGGATGAAGAACATAAGATGCATTTAACGGGACAGGAGCAGACCTTACACCCGCAAAGTGCGGAGGAACCTGCTGACACCCGAGAAACCGAGAAAACATGTGGAGAGATTGAGATGCAAGAGATCTGCGATGAACGTGTAGAGTGTGATTGCGATTGTGGTTTGAAATACTGGGGTTCAAAGTTGTCATGCAACAGTCCATGTGATACTTAAGATGATAACACACGTCAATCGCGTCAGTGTTAAACGTAAATCTAAACGTAAAGCAGGTGCTGGATTTGTAAATAACCTAATTAATAACTTACCATATGAACTACACATTCCCGGATACAACTACTGCGGCCCCGGCACAAGACTGCGTGAACGCTTAGCACGTGGCGATAAGGGCATTAACCCGTTGGACGAATCCTGCAAATTTCACGACATTGCCTATTCACGAGGCAACTCTTTGGACGCGCGTCATCAAGCTGACCTACAATTAGCGCGAGCTGCTGATAAGCGTTGGCGTGAGTCATCAGATTTTGGTGAACGGTTAGCCGCTTTAGCTGTTAGCAAAGCGATGAAGTATAAAGTGAAACGTGGTATGGGAATACCTCTCAATAAAGTAATAAAAAATTGTAAAGGAGTCGTTAAAAAACATATAAGTCAAAGCGCACGAAATGGAGCTGGTAAACCATCCTCTAAACTATTGTTGAAGGTCGCCGTCAAGGCCGCAAAGCGCTTCGTTAAGCATAAACACATCACCAAGAAACCGCGAGTGATTCCACTGCCTAAGAAGGGTGGTTTTTTACCTCTCATTCCGCTATTATCAGCGTTGGCAGCTACGGGCACGCTTGCTGGCGGTGTTACAACAGCAGCTAAAAACATCTATGATATGGTGAAAAGGAACCAAGGCGAGAAAGTTGTAGGCAAAGGATTGTACTTGCGTCCCTACAAGACCGGCATGGGGCTATACCTAACACCCTATGTAAAAAAAAACTAAGTTTACCACAACGCCCACTCACCGATCGTGACATCATCAGCTTTGTGAAACGCGAAAAAATACCACACTTTCGCGGTGTTTTCATGAGAGACACGCTATGCAACTTTAAACCCTATTACTATGAGTGCGGTGTTATCAATTTGGATCGGCAAGAGGGTGAAGGCACCCACTGGGTTGCTTACGTGAAAAAAGGCAATCTATGTATATATTTTGACAGCTATGGCGACCTGAGGCCACCTCGTGAATTTGTACAGTACATGCAATCCAACAAAGATAATGTCAATATAGAGTATAATTATAACCGTCTACAGAAGCCGGATGCAGTCAATTGCGGTCATTTATGTATTGAGTTTTTGTGTAATATTGCTAAACATCAGCTGTTTACTTATAAATAAATGAATGTTATTATGAAAAAATGTTTCATTCACCCACCAACTAGCGTCATGACCTCATCATCATCCTTTACAATATCCTTGAACGGTAACCAATCTCATTTGAGCACAGATTTCAATCCGAGTTTGGAACTGGGAGAAAATGAGCAGTATGAGTGTGCTCTGGTCTATTTTAAGACTTTCAACTCTATACCCAATGTGGATAAGAGTAATAATCTATTCCATTACGGCAGTGAAGTGATTGAAATTCCTGAGGGTGCATACGAACTCAACGATATCATTCACTATTTGGACGGTAAAATGTTGGAATCGGCAGCAAAGAATAAGAAGAATGGGGGAGAGAGCAATGACCTTATCGATATGGAGGCAAATACTAACACGGCTAAATGTATGATATTCTCGCCCAAATTGGATGTACACTTTGAGAAGCAGCAAAGCATTGGTTCCCTACTAGGTTTCTCGCCTAAAGTGCTTAAAGCGGGTCAGGTGCATTGGTCAGACCGATCGATAGACATACTGATAACAAATACTATAAGAATAGAGTGCAGCATTGTGGAAGGGTCATTCATTAACAATCAGCCTTGTCACGTGATTCATGAGTTCTCACCCTCCGTTCCGCCTGGTTATCAAATAATTGAGTGTCCTTCGAACGTCATATACCTACCGCTTAAAAAAACCGACAATATTCAAAACATTGAGGTGCGTATAGTTAATGAGCACGGGAGCTTGGTAAATTTTAGAGGTGAAAACATATCATTACGACTCCACATCAGACGGATGAAATGATTGTGTATAAAAATGCGGGTGATAATAAGATTTCTACTAGTCTTGATCGAGACCTTGGTGTGCAAAGTACTAAGTTGTTTACATCATTACTTACACCACCGCCACCTACAACCACCACCACCCAAACAACCCAACAAGGACGGCGATACCACCACCACCACCGAGGACCTTTAGCCGCCACCGCCGTCGCCAGCATTAGTGGGAGCGGTTTAAGACCGTCAACGCAAAAGTTAAACGGAGATAATATCGATTTCCTGCAAACGCTCGGATTCAAAATATGTCCACATCAATTCTAGATATTGGTGAGAAGGTCACCTTTGACGATAGCATCGAGAGTGTTGAGTACCACTCTTACAACCCCTTCAATGATTCATATAAAAACAATGACGTCATCAATATCTGCATTAACCGCCAAGATTTGATGGTTTTACCGAGTCAGAGTCAACTTTTAGTTGAGGGAACTGTCAATAAGGATTGCACCTTTATAAATAACGCTATCGCATACCTATTTCAAGATATACGTTATGAGTTGAACGGTGTAGAGATTGATAGGTCAAAGAACTGCGGTATCACTAGCACGATGAAGGGTCTCGTTTCGTATACGAAAGGAAGCGATAATGCGTTGGAGAATGCTGGATGGAATGTCGGTACAATAAAGGAGATAACCGATGGTGATTTCAGTTTTACCATACCACTTTCACATTTACTAGGGTTCGCTGAGGACTACAAGAAAATTATTATGAATGCTAAACATGAATTGATTTTGAATCGCGCCAACACTAACATCAATTGCGCAACCATTACCGCCACACCCGCTGGTAAACACGTCGATGTTAAAATTACTCGTATCGTATGGCGGATGCCCGTCATAAAAGTGTCTGATAAGGAAAAACTACGTTTGATGACGCATATTGAGAGCGGCATTCCCATTCCTATCGCTTTCCGAACATGGGACCTGTATGAATACCCATTGTTACCAACAGCGCAAAAGCACGTGTGGACCATTAAAACGGCTACACAGCTGGAAAAACCTCGCTTTGTTATCATCGGATTCCAGATTGCGCGCAAGAATGTAGAGGCGGAAAACATGAGCGAATTTGATCATTGCAATCTCACTGATTGTAGGGTGTATCTAAACTCTCAGTACTACCCGTACACCTCATTTGCGGCGGACTTTAAAAAGAGCTCCTTTCCACTGTTGTATGATGCGTACGCCAGCTTCCAGCAAGCATACTATGGAGACGCTAACAACCCACAGTTGAATCCCGTGCACTACAAAACTAAGGCACCTCTGGTTGTTATCAACACGTCGCGACAGTGCGATAGCTATGGCACGGGGCCGATTGACATTAAAGTTGAGATGGAGTTTAAGGAAAACGTGTCCGCCGCTACCACTGCATATTGTCTAATAATAAATGACTCACTGTTTGAATATAGCGCTCTCAACGGGACTGTACGAAAAGTAATTCAATAATAAAATACTATGTGTCAGCATTAAACTTGTTTTATTTAACAATCATCGCTTATTCTATAATGACCCCACGCTAAAGTATTAATCTTATCGCTAAGTACATATCTCTTATCATCCCTACCGCAAAGCGTCTTTTTTCTTTTAATTTGCGTGTATACATCATGCTTATTACTAATAAAATTATACATATTATCATAAAAAGTAACACTTAAATCTAGACATTGTTGATAATTATCAAAATTTAGCTTTCTCACTGCAGCTGCGTTAATTCCTTTATTTTTTTTAATACAAGTTTTTTCTATATTATCATCACCATCAAGTATGTAAGCATACATTTTCGATCTTAGAGCTACAAATTCTAACACAATTCTACCATTATTTTCATCTTTCATAATACCAACAACTTTTTTATTCATTTGCGGTATGTTATATACGTTATCTGTGGAAAAATCGGATGTATCAAACTTTGTTAACAAATCAGGTTTTATGTCTTCGTAAAAGTTATTGGTTTTTACCTCATATACGAACGAGTCCGTATCTGTATATAGAAGACACGCATTTTCACCATATTTCGGTTTCATATAATCGTAATGAAATTGATACATTACAGTCTTGCTTAATTCTAACACACAAAAACCGACATAAATTGGTTTATCGTAGATAACTTTAGTTTTATTTAACTGCACAGCAGCTAAATTTTCTGAAAATATAGTAACGCTATGAAAATTGGGTTGAGCGATATATCGCTCAAGGCCATATTTACATTTTGTTTTTGTTCCTTGGCTCTCCCATCTCTTACAAAGTTTAACGTCGACCCTCTTGTCAACGTTCTCCATCGTCTTGCCGAACACCGCATTATTCATTAGTTTATAAAAGTCCTTTTGGAAAGGACTTTTCGCGATCGTCCTTTGTGTGGTGTTCAGCTCGATATAGGATTTAAGCCAAGGGCTCTGGTTAAACGTTAAGACTCTATGTATTTTCTTTAATTCGAGCCCTGCATTTAACGCCTGTTGTAAATTGGTGTAATGTATTATATAGTTTTGTTTGTTGTGTAACGTTAGTAGAAGCTTTTTAATTGTACCATCAGGTGTGGTTCTACTTTCTGCGCAAAATGGATAGTTGTTGTGAGAGTCATGTAAGTGGGTGGGATAATTGATATCCACCTCTAAAATGTACCCATCGCTAGAATCTGATCTCTGCGATAATACATCTAAATTTCTTATCTCATCTTCATTTAACCACCTAAAGTTATTTATAGGCAGATATCGCTGCATAGCGTCCCCATAAAGATTATTAACGTCTAAATATATTATAAATGTGCTATCTACATTCGGATTAAAATTCTTCATAAACTGATTATTCGCTTTAGAATACCTTTTAGAGGCTTGACTTATACCGCCTCTAATACCCGCCTTTATAAATTGAACCATCTCATAGTCGGTGAAAAGTTCCAATTCAACTCCCGTATGCTTCAACATGGCATCCCAGCTGAGGCCGGGAGCCGTTATATATTGACACGGGTCCAATTCATAAGTATTTAAACATATTTCCCGAAAATTTTCAAACACTTCTGCCAAGAGTATTACATCGGTCTTGAGATATAAGTCACAATACTCGCCTAACGTATCTATCTTAAAAGAGTCCCACACCTCCTGAGCATGTTGATAATCATTATCGGAAATGTGTGAGTCACATAATGCGCTATAAAAAGAATCTTTATTGGGGAGATGAGCTTCATCAAGCTTCTCCCAACAATCAACGTACTCATACGGATACACCCCTTTTCGAGTTAAAAGCTTCATTTGCTTTTCACAATCATCAGCGGTGGCGTGAGGTAAGGGAAGAAAATTTGGTAATATCTTAAACTGCTCCTTTGTAAGATTTTTGACTAATTTATCTAAGCTACTTGACATAAACCTATACGAATCGATGAATCTTAAAGTAACCTTCCCGACATTTTTGTTGAAGGAAATGTATTTTTCTTTGTTGTGTGGGATGCAGTGTATTTCGCCTTCAGATTTGCTCAGTTCCTTAATGAACAAGTGTCCATCATAACCGCTTAAATTGTGGAAAATAACCGGTATAAATTTAGGAAGTTTATAGTTTAGATTGCACGAGTTATGCGCTCTACCTCTAACTGCGCCCGTCAGATGGCAATGATCAATCACATAAACCTCGTTTTCTTTAAACGGCTTCTTACAGATGTGACACGGTACGCTATTATCGAAAACCTTATTAACACTAATGCCTGCAGATGGTAGTACTGTAGCTAATATCTCGCTTATAGCCTTAGCGTCTTGATAAAGACTTTCCACAAATTTTTCCACACAGTCCTCCCCACGATATGACGTGAACTTTGATAGCTTACTATCATAATCACAATGAATGTAATATGCGAAGCTGCATGGTATGTGTTTGTGTGTGTTATGGGTAGTTGCTTCAGAGCGAGTTTTATTTACAGGGCTCAAAATTGATTCGAAATCAGCATAAATTGCAAATGGTACTTTCATTTTGTGGGAGAAATTGCTAAACTTTAAATACTTATTATCCTGAGTAGGTAATTGAATGAATTTGTTACCGCACCCAAGCCTTCTATGCAGTTTGAGCTTATCATTATCACCAAAATATTGTAAACATCCGTCACAAAAATAAATCTTCCCACGATGTTTACTTAATTGAATTCTAATTAACCTGCTTACATCTTTAATCCAACAATAATGACCCTTATTATTCATGCCTTCAAAAAATAATAAATTTACATGGCGGGTTGTATTGTTTTCACTATTGCCTTTACGTTTCGAAACGTATAAAGGAACTATTTGTTGTGTCTTTTTAGTACAATCGAGACCATAAACGTTAATAGTAAGGTTATTTAATTTCTCAAATTTTCTTACGTCCACTATTGATGATGGGAACTCGATACCTTTAACATCAAGCACGTTTTCATAGTGGGGGTATGACGTCACCCGGTCAACATGTTTGTCCGCAGGATATAATGCACTAGTCACAGCCCACGCTAAACATGCGTTATCAGTGTTTTTCACGTTAACGCATGCCTTCTTAGCCTGTACCCACTTCGGTAAGGGTACGTATGATGAAGCAGTGAACATCGGACACTTGTTAATATTAACATCGAGGAACTCGATTCGCTCGAGCGCCCACCCGCTGTCTCGTTCTAGAAAGTCTTCACTCTTCTTAAGAATAGCTGATGTGACGTTTTTGAAATACTCCGAAAAATTAAAATCTCCATCACACAGGTACACATTTTTAGTGTTGAAAGACTTTAGATCGCGCGTCACTTCACCTTCACTAGTAATTTTAAAATAGGTGCAGAATAATTCTATATTCACTTTTATACTACTATGTATTTCCACTTCCGTTTTCAAAATATTCTCCACACGTTTCCCAATTTTTAATAAATATTGTTGTGGGTCTATTATTTTTGATGTCCCATTAACACGATAAGTAATGAGCCGGCACTTGAACGCTGAATTTATAACGTAAACACTATAATCACAGTCTTTATCCTGAGTACATAATAATTTATGTCTTTTCGTTTTTGAATGAGCTATCAATCGGTTTGCCGGAATATCTTCGCTGCAGTAGTTACAGCGGTAAGACATGATGACTACTAATCATTAAATTGATAATATTCCTCTTTTATACAATTAAACTTAAAAAAAAAACAGGAAATCGAAATGGGGCGAGGACATTGTTGCGGTTTTAAGCCGCACGTGGGAATAAAAACATATTTCTAGATAAGCATATTAATTTATTTTAATGATTTTACAATTATTTAAATTTCATTATGATAACAGAAAGGTATTACATAAAAAATCAAAGGCGTAACACTTTATTTCGCTATCTACAACATCATCTTCTTTACACACATTCTCAATAATCTGGCGACCCTCATGCAAGTTTTTAGGTTGCCGCATCTTCAGATACTTCATGAAAAAGTTGATTCTATTCTCGAAGGTCACCTTTCTCTTTTTCAAATATTTAATTCTCGAATTGATGCACTCCATAACACGTTCAATATTACTCCATTCCAAACAATTTATAATCAAAGGATCTTCATAGTCAGAGAGAAGTATAAGCATACTTTGCATGGTAGGTTCCGGAGCCGTATGCACATGCAAACGATTGCAGGCGATTGTTAGCAGCATTACGTCTGATGGGTTGTGAAAAAAGTTTCTTATAAGCTCTGCTTTCTCCACAAACATTGTACTCCATTCTTCACAGGTGAGCTCATGTCTCCCATCAAAATTTATGTATGGATGCAATGTTATGTTTAATTCATCATTAAATTGCAGCTTCAGATAAACATAAATATTTTTAATTCGAATCGGGTAAACATACCCCTCAAGGTTATACACGTTCTTGCTCAACTCGAAACGCCAATCGATCGATGGTTTGTATGAAGCAATGCTTAAATTATCCATTTTCTTTATTTATTTATTGCGCCTTATTGAACACGTTTCACTTTAAAGCCGGTTGAAAAACAACTGCAACTGAAGTACTTAGTAGCGACCTATTTCCCTTCAACTCGGGCTACAATTACCTGCCGCCGCCGCCGCAGCAGCCATCGACATCACCTACCGGCCCGACCCCGACCCGCTGGCGGCCCGCCCGGCCCGCCGTCATCGCCCACCAACTGTTAAACTCAACAACAACAATACGCCATCGGCGCGGACGTAGTCGCCGTCAACTCTTATACACACACCACCACCACCACCACCACCAACTATAACACCCAACACCGCCGCCCGAGGCGCCGTCGCCGCCGACTCCCAAGCCACTTCAATACCTAAAATATATTATTTTACGCTTATGGTATTCTTTTTGCTGTTGGTAAAACGTTATCTTACATCCGCTTCCATACTATGCCCATACATTTCATTTACCACAAACATTTTTACAACCGCAAATAAAACTGGTCCAGAACCCCCAATTCTACACTACTTGAAACTCTTTGCAACAAGAAAAAAAAAGCCGTCCGTCTAGTTTCTCTATAGTTATTATCTGTCACTTCGACGTAGTTATCATCTGTCAGTTTAAGGATACTATTTTGAAAAACATTCTTCGCGTTTTTCATATTTTAATAATGGATTTATACAGGAAGTGTTTCATTCCTACTTGTGGAAATGATTCTCTCAATAGCCCAAACAAATTAATTGTTCGCATTAGAGAAGATTTACAAGAGAAGTGGTGCCGCAAAGTTAATTCAAAGTTTACAAGATGTATTTATTGTTGCGAGGATCATTTTAATGTAAGTATGGATTAAATCCGCCAAAGAACTTTCAAGGGAACACTTCTGACCATTTTATTTTATACGTACAAAAAATACTATAGCCGTAAATCGTTTTTTTTACCTATTCTCTTGGAAGAATCGGCAACTTTAGTGTTATTGTTATTGTAATGTAAAGTGACATTGTCAGATGACAACTAACCATCGATTATGACACATTTTTTTTGTCATTATGTCTGTGGTTTATACACAGATTCAGCCGCGGCATGTAATTTACGAGAAGTCGTATCTCAAATTTTTAATAAATTATAAAAAAACATTGGAGGGATGAATTGCTGAAATATTCAAATTAGTTTCTTAAAATGCTCTATATTTTCGATAAAAAAAAATAAAAAGAGGGGGTTAGAAAAAATGAACAATCCCAATTGCAGATTTTACTCAAGGCATACTTTATAATGCATGTTTCATTCATGAATACGAAAAAAAGAATTTTTTTTTTTCAATTCACAATAAAATCAATTTCATATGCTAGTTGTTGATTTTTACGGGAGAAAAGAGAAATAATTCACCTGTAAATTATGTTATCTGATCGGCTTCATTTCCAATTTAGTCTAATGAATTTTCATTAGTCCCATGATTAGTTTTTCCCATTGTATCTGATTCTTAATCATTATCCATTGATGGTAAATCTATCTATGTATAATGAATCACCGAAATGTTTGTACGCGCATAACTTCCGATTGACAGCACCAAATTGCATTATTCTTTTTTTGTTCCGTTTGTTATTGTCAGGAGAAGGTTCTTATGAAAGAAAATAAAAATAAAACCTACGCTTTAAAAAACAACTAAAAAATAAAAAATAAATTTTAATAAATTTCAATTCACTATTCTTATAGTGCAGTAAAAAATCTTAATAAGCAATTATTATATTGTTATATCCAAATCAAAATTTGTTAACAATACTAAATATTGATAAAATAAATAATAATAGTTTAAAATATTTTATTGTAAAGAAAACGTGGGGTGAATGTTGTCAATTGTCAAGGATTATCATTTTGATAACATCTTAAAAAGCACCCCACGCTTTTTTTACAATAAAACATTTTAAACTATTATTATTTATTTTATCAATATTTAGTATTGTTAACAAATTTTGATCTGGATATAACAATATAATAATTGCTTACTAAGATTTTTTACTGCACTATAAGAATAGTGAATTGAAATTTATTATTTTTTTTTTTGTTTTTTTTTAAAGCGTGTTTTTTAGTTTTTTTAAACTAATATTTATTTTCTATTTTTTAGTTTCGTTTTTTTCACAGTGAGAGTTTTCATGTGCTAAGAAGAGACACAAAACGGTTTTTTTGCTCGTCTTAAATAGAATCGGTCCATCTTATACTTGGTCTTTAGTGCGCGCGCACTGCTCTAAACTACTAAACGTAAACCTCTTTCTTTCTAACTTTACCCCCTCACCTACAATCCCCCAATCCCCTAATCCCAACCCCCCAACATCCCCCACCCCATTTCCCCAAACTCCTCCCAAACCCCTAACCCCAACCCCCACTCCCTTACCCTCAACCCCCTAAACCCCCCTTACCTCCCTCCCCATTTTTCAAACGCCTTCAACCAACCCTCCTAACCCCGGACCCCCACCCCATTTCCCCAAACTTCCCCCTTACCCCTAACCACAACCCCCCTTTACCCCCCAACCCCAACCCCCTAAAACCCCAACCCCACTTACCCCCTCCCCATTTCCTACAACCCCCCAACCCCCTAAACCCCCTTCCCCCTATTCCCCCCCCCCACCCCGCCACCTACGCCCCTTCCAGCTCCATCATCAAACCCTTGTTACCATCTAGGCCTCTTACCCCCTCCCCATTTCCCACAACCCCCCAAAATCCCTTACCCCTGAACCCCCAAACACCCCCACCCTATTTCCTCCAAACCCCCCACCCCCTAACTCCAACCGCCACACCCTTACCCCCAACCCTCTAAACCCCCCGACCCCCAACCCCCTTACTTCCACCCCATTCCCCCCTACCTCGCCACCCCCCCCCCCTTCCAGCTCCATCATCAGACCCTTGTTACCATCTAGAACCAAAGTACTCGTCCAAAACGAATCAAACGAGCCCAAACTCGATGGGGTCGTTTCGTTTTATTGTGGAGTGCCTTTGGCCATCTTCCAGCTCCATCATCAGACCCTGGTTACCATCTGGGATCAAAGTGCTCGTCAAGACGAATCAAACGAGCCCCAACTCGACGGGGTTGTGTCGTTTTATTGTGGAGTGCCTTTGGCCATCTTCCAGCTCCATCATCAGACTCTGGTTACCATCTGGGATCAAAGTGCTCGTCAAGACAAATTAAATGAGCCCAAACTCGACGGGATTGTGTTGTTTTATTACAGAGTTTCTATGGTCACCATCCAGCCCCATCATCAGATCAGCTCCATGTTACCATAATATTGCATTGTCATCCAATTTACACATACGTGCAAAATTTCAGCTCAATCGGAAACCGGGATGTGGGTCAAAATCGCGCCCTAAGGAGTCGGTTACAAACATACAAACAAACATACTAACATACAAACACACATACAAACAAACATGCAGGTGAAGCTAATACAAAGCGTGTAAAAATACAACAGGGGCGAAGCCGCGGGCATCACACACATCATCATGTTCGTCATATCAAAGGTTTCAGATATTTTAAAAGTCAAAACACAAATGGTCGTCTAACATACTTGTAGTTCTTAGTAGCTAATGCATAGCAACTTTAGTGCAGTCATGCTTCTACTGGTGAGTCTAGCTTTACAAATATTTGCTTGATGCAAAGACCCACGGCCGATGGAGCAGCAAGGTTCTTGAATGGCGACCCCAAACCGGGAGACGTGGTGTAGGACATAATAACGAGATGGACCGACGATCTGGTAAAGGAATCGCTTGGATGCCGGCAGCGTAGGGCCGATCGTTCTGGAACTCTTTGAGGGAAGCCTTTGTTCAACAATGGTTATTTGTGATACGAGGTTGGTAAGTAAGGTTTTACAAATGAGTTGACGAGTGATAAACCCGAGCCGCAAGGGCCAACCGTGTATCATACGACGTTTTTCAATACATTTTTGAGAAAATAGGCAATTAATAACTCAAAATTGAAAAATAAAAACAACGCATTCCTAAGTTTTTTTTTAATTAGGTTAACCAAAATTATCAGGCAAAGGTTCGACGCGTTCAGCCACTGCGATTTTTTCGAACAAATAAAAAGTGGAAGTCATTTAAATCTGAGGTAATTAAATTACAGATTATAATAATTACAATCAATTTTGCAAATTCATTACTTAGTTTTGTAATACATTTTTCTACGTAGGTATAAGTCGATATTATTTTATTTTTGTCATTTAAAACTCTTTGCTTGTTAACTTTTAAAAACGAGAATTAAAAAAAACTGTAAAAAATCGCACTAGTGCGGTAAAATGAACTTACGAGCCATCCTTTGAAAGTGAATTTTTCGAGCAAATGTATTGAAATAGTAGATTGATAACCAAGGGTGGAAAGTGAACCATTTTACCTGAGATATTTCTGGCGCTCGAACGAAGTGAGAGCGCCAATAGTTCGAGGGTGAAATGGGTAATTTCACCCGAGTTAAAAATTCTTCTTTTCATTTCTACTGTGAGGAAAGTAAAATACTACACGTACATTTTATATAACAGGTATATTATAATCAGTTAAAATTTAAAGTAAAATTAGAACAATTTGAAAAAGACAAATTAAATGTTTTATAGAATTATAATGTATTATGAATATGATATAAATTAATAATTACTTAGTTACTTAGATATAAATAAATTAAATTTACCCATATCCAACCTCCAACATTTTCGCACTGGCCACTTGCCGCGGCCGACTAGACTGGGGGCTACCACGAAATGCCTTAATCGAACTTCGTATCGGACCGTCCCGCTCACTCTCGTATTTAATCCTATTAGCGTGTGCTGGACGGTACGAAACGGAGTTCGAATTTTGCACTTCGTGGTAGGTAGGGCCTGTAATCTAGTTGGTCTGCATCTAGATGGTCATGCCGAAACGTGAAAAAAAGTGTTGCTATCATGGCATTACCATCAACAATTCGACCTAGCTTAAGAGTTGTTCGGCACAGTGCAAAATACCAGGCGACAAGGTTATTCAATAAATTACCCACTGAGTTAAAAACTATAACTAGTTGTCATAAATTTAAACATACATTGAAGCATTTTTTGTTAAAAAAGTGTTATTAACAGTGTAGACGAGTACATAGCTTAGGTAAATTTGTATTGGACTTTGATGTGTTTAAAGATGTATTTTTAAGTTATTAATCTGTTTGTTTTTATTTGTACTTGTGATTTTAACTATTATTGACATTTTTTTTGTACTATTGACATAATAATTATTAAGTATATACTGTAATTAATTTCATACACAATGTAAATTGTTTTTGATTAAATAAACTGAAACTGAAACATTATGGCGGGCATTATCTTCAACTCCGTGGCTATTCGTTAAAAAAAATTACTTTCCACCCTATAGATGAATACGCAATTTTCCACCCGGCTATCTTCCCATGAAAATTAAACTTTCCAAACAGGAGAGATGAAAACGTCTTTTGGCTAATAAGACGACTAAGTCAAGTTGTCAAGTAGCATCTGAATCGCAGTTCAGTTCTAAGTTAACAAAATTGAAAACATTTTCTTATTTCAGTGATAAAACCTAAGCTGCAAACTTGAGTGTGTGTATGTATTAAGATTGAGCTTTTACTCTGAGTTAATGCGCTCAGCTAATGCAAACTCTGACCTGGGGATCGGCCAGTGCTTATACTTTCCGCTCTGGAAGCTTCTTCCAGTTTCGAGGCTTTGCTAACTTGTCCGCCATTTTTATTTACAAAAGGTACGGTTTCGACTCCGTTGAGGCAGAAATTTACATTTCAGATCAGATGTAGGTAAATTGTGATTTTTAGGGTTCCTTTCATCAGGTTGTATCTCATGAACCGTGATAGCTAGGCAGTTGAAATTTTCACAGATGATGTATTTCGAATAATATTGATAACGGCAATAGATAGACGCTTGAAATATTCACAGAATATTCAAAGTTCAATGTTCAAAGTTCTTTATTGTTTGTGAGAATTAGGTTACATTGTTGATACAAATAACAATTTTATATAAAGAAACACCAATTCTCTACCTTTTCAGGTGTACAAACAAACACAAAACATTATAAAAAAGACTATTCATTAAAAACATCAAGTAAAATGATTAATAAATAAATAAATCGAATTAAATAACATAATCAAATTAAACTAAATAAATTAAATTAAATCCAATTATACTACATTAAATTAAATTAACAAAGTGATGATGATGCAGTGAAATCAAATCAAACTAAATTAAATTAATTAATTAAATAATAATCATCAAAAAAAAAAGACTTTAAATAGCCACGCTACAGATTAAAAAATTCATTAATACTATAAAAATATTTTTGTGCAAGCCATTCACGAACCTGTGATTTGAATATATTTAAGTTCATGTCCTTAAAAATATCAGGTAATTTGTTATAAATTAAAATACACATCACATACGAGTTTTTAGAAGAAAGAGCCACTTTCACAGAGAGTTTGTACAAAGCATATCTACAGGGTTATTTGTAATTCTCTAGCATCCTTTTAACACTAAACTCCTACCACTTAAACAAATGTTTTTTGTTTTACGGCTTTTGTCATAACTTAATATTTTTGGTGTAATAACGTTTTGAAAATTTCAGATTTCCTCTTATTTTTACGTTACTCTGTTTATTTGTATGGGAAAAAAAGTGCTTCATTTTAAAAAGTCGTAAAACAAAAAACATTTGTTTGAGTGATAGGAATTCAGGGTTAAGAGGATGTCAGTGAATTAAAAATAACCCTGTACACTGTAATCTAGTTTCACGAGAACACATTGAACTAAACTCCACAAATAGATATTTGTACTTGTGAACAAAAACACAGACTTCTAAAATGTACATACTGGGGAAAGTGAGAATATTATACTTTACAAAATATGTTCGACATGACCCTCTCAGGTCAATAGCAAACATAGCTCATAGCATAAGCATACATAACATAGCATAGCTTTGTTATATTGAAATATAAATAATTAAATATTTAAGAAAAGAAAGAAAGAAAAAAAGAAAAAATATTTATTCGTGACATAATCTTAAGAGGCTGACAACACCTAATTTTGTTGAAATTGATGTCATTTAAACAGTTTTTTAAGAAAAACTGTTTGTTCTAGCACATCAAAAAAATTATATGTTAATATTCATCATATTTCAAAGACCGTGGACGGACTCGATACATAATTGGACGAAATCGGCTCGATAGAAAATAATTGCAAAGATAGGTCTTATAATCATCATTAAACGGTTCTATGTCTTTATTTTTTTGGCGTATGCGTCTGCAATTAAAAACATGAAGTGAACATATTCATACCTAAACCGCTAACGAGTCATATTTCACAAATAATCCACAGTTTTTTTTTAATTCAATATTTGCCCGATAAATTTCAATATACCCGGCTGCCCAGTAATAGCGGCATCTCCCTTACTCCGATACAAACAGACAGCGTGCGCCGACGTTGGTGTTGACAGCGCCTTAAATTAACAGGTGAAAAAACGGTAATAGTATTTTTCCTTCTCCTGTACTTTTATCTGTTTTTTACATGGTCGCGAACAAATATATAAGAACATAGATAATATGACTTCAGAAAGTCTATACTAACCCCCTGTTTCACCATCCATTGATCAAATTTATTTGACGGATAAATGTGATGCCGTCTCTGTTTGTTTTGTTCGAATAGACGGAGACGGCATCACAATTATCCGTCAGTTAAAATCAATCAATGGGTGGTGAAACAGCCCCTTAATCTATTCGCCATAACAGCACTTGTGTCGTAATGTCGTTATTAATATTAAATGTAGGGTACACTCAACACTAAAGCCCAGTTTAGACCTGCTGAGTTGAGTAGGGTACAGTCGGGTACAGTAGGGTAAAATAGGGTACAGTAGGGTACAGTAGGGTAAAATAGGGTACAGTCGGGTACAGTAGGGTAAGTAGGGTAAAATAGGGTACAGTCGGGTACAGTAGAGTAAAATAGGGTACAGTAGGGTACAGTCGGGTACAGTCGGGTACAGTAGGGTAAAATAGGGTAAAATAGGGTACAGTCGGGTACAGTAGGGTACAGTAGGGTAAAATAGGGTACAGTAGGGTACAGTAGGGTAAAATAGGGTACAGTCGGGTATAGTAGGGTAAAATAGGGTACAGTAGGGTAAGTAGGGTAAAATAGGGTACAGTCGGGTACAGTAGAGTAAAATAGGGTACAGTAGGGTACAGTCGGGTACAGTCGGGTACAGTAGGGTAAAATAGGGTAAAATAGGGTACAGTCGGGTACAGTAGGGTACAGTAGGGTAAAATAGGGTACAGTAGGGTAGTCGGGGACAGTCGGGTAAAAAAGGGCCTTGCGCACGGTTTTTTGCAAGAATCGAATGTTCTGCATAAAGTGAGCACACCGCGGTATGGTCGGCGGTGTATTACCCCCGTCATCCAAAGTCGAGTTAGACGCAAAAAGAGAGCCCAGAAGATCGGCTTTCTCTTTCGCAGAGTGGGCCAGGGAACCACCATTAGCGCTCAGAGGTGGAAAGGTCGGCTGGCAGAAATTTCCAAGGACAGCTTTGGCGAGAGACCAGAACGCTCGAGTACCCGAGGGAAGACGCAGTAGCTTCTCGCCAATTCTGCCTATGAATGCTGACTTCGCTTTAGCAATGCTTCCCTTAAACGACCTAGAGGCTGCATTTAGCTTCTTTTTGTACGCGCAAGTGTTGGGATCCTGAGACGCTACCGCATTAGCCCATGTCCGGTAACATTCCTGCTTCTGACGGGAGGCTAGTTTACAGTAACGGCCAAACCAAGGTTGGGATCTACCAGATCTACAGTCGGGTACAGTAGGGTAAAATAGGGTACAGTAGAGTACAGTCGGGTACAGTAGGGTAAAATAGGGTACAGTAGGGTACTGTCGGGTGCAGTAGGGTAAAATAGGGTACAATAGAGTACAGTCGGGTACAGTAGGGTACAGTCGGGTACAGTTGGGTACAGTAGGGTAAAATAGGGTACAGTAGGGTACAGTCGGGTACAGTAGGGTAAAATAGGGTGCGGTTGGCTGCAGTCGGGTACAGTAGGGTAAAATAGGGTACAGTAGGGTACAGTCGGGTACAGTAGGGTACAGTCGGGTACAGTAGGGTAAAATAGGGTACAGTCGGTTACAGTAGGGTAAAATAGGGTACAGTAGAGTACAGTCGAGTACAGTAGGGTAAAATAGGGTACAGAAGGGTACAGTCGGGTACAGTAGGGTAAAATGCCCTATTTTACCCTACTGTACCCAACTGTATCCTACTGTACCCTATTTTACCCGACTATACCCTACTGTACCCTATTTTACCCTACTGTATCCGACTGTACCCTACTGTACCCGACTGTACCCCATTTTACCCTACTGTACCCGACTGTACCCTATTTTATCCTACTGTACCCGACTGTACCCTACTGTACCCTATTTCACCCGACTGTACCCTACTGTACCCGACTGTACCCCATTTTACCCTACTGTACCCGACTGTACCCTACTGTGCCCTATTTTACCCTACTGTACCCGACTGTACCCTACTGTGCCCTATGTTACACTACTGTACCCTATTTTACCCCTCCTGTACCCGACTGTACCCTACAGTACAGTACAGAAGAGTCGAGTCGTAGAAAAAATATTGTATGCAACGGTGTATAATTTGGTCTTAACGGCTCGTGCCGTCTTTCATTGCGATACTCGCATTCGCTCGTATCGCAACTCACGACACTCGCCTTTTAAGAACCTCACTTATACAGCCGTTGCATAAAATACTATTATACAATCGTTGCATAATGAAGGCTCTTAAAGTTGAGTACCGTGTTTAGGCCACGAGGCTTGCCGAGTGGCCTAAGTAAGGTACGAGATTTTTAGAGCTAATTATGTAACTATTGTATACAATACTTTTTTTACGAGTCATCATCATCATCATCATCGAGGTACATACATAACCTTTTGTAAAGTACATTGGGTTAAGTTTGAAAATAGTACCTTCCACTTTTATGAATTAAAACAAATAAAACAACCCATATAAGACAGTCGGTCCGAGTTGTTTCGAGTCGGTTAGAGTCGGTTCGAGTCGGTTCGAATCGGTTCGAATCGGATCGGGTCGATTCGAGTCGATTCGAGTCAATTAAAGTCGGTTCGAGTTGATTCGAGTCGGTTACAGCCGGTTCGAATCGATTTGAGTCGAGTCGATTAAAGTCGGTTCGAGTCGGTTCGAATAGGTTCGAGTCGATTTGAGTCGATTAAAGTCGGTTCGAATCGGTCCGAGTCGGTTCGAGTCGGTTCGAATCGGTTCGAGTCGATTCGAGTCGATTCGAGACGGTTCTAGTCGGTTAGAGTCGGTTCGAGTAGGTTCGAATCGGTTCGAGTCGATTCAAGTCAATTCGAGTCGATTAAAGTCAGTTCGAACCGATAAAAGTCGGTTCGAGTTGATTCGAATCGGCTCGAGTCGGTTCGATTAAAGTCGTTCAAGTCGGTTCGAGTCGATTCGAGTCTGTTCCATTCCAATCGGTTCGAGTCGTTTCGAGTCTATTATTATTTATTTAACACCATCGATTTCGCGTCAAATAACAAACAAAACTTTTAAATTTTCGTAGCACAAAAAAGAACTAATGAGACGTCGTTATAAGACTGTTTCCGATTGGCCAATTACTTCACTTACTAACCAATCACGTAACAGAAGAAAAAAGTTAGTGTGTTCAAATGGAAGCAAATTTGCCAGATATTTCCAACTTTACATTGGGTGCGTTCCACTAAGCGCTCACGACGCTCAATCGAAGTACTAAGTTCTAATTTTGAAATTATTATAGTCGTCCATAGCGTTGTATCATAAACATTATAGTTGGCAACGTTGCATTTTTGTTAGTTTTTCTCGATTATTCCATAAAAATTGAATGAAAATTAAAAATGTTTTGAATACAAATTGTTCTAATATATAAGTTAATGTGTCTACTGCAATAATAAATCGTGATAAGACTTTTATTTTCTTTAAAAACGAACAAATTATTACCTAACGGTTTTTAAAGAAAATAAAAGTCTTATCACGATTTATTATTGCAGTAGACACATTAACTTATATATTAGAACAATTTGTATTCAAAACATTTTTAATTTTCATTAAATTTTTATGGAATAATCGAGAAAAACTATCAAAAATGCAACGTTGCCAGCTCAGCAGGTATAAACCCTCTTAAAATCAACGAGTAGAAAAAAGATATAACATTATCACGAAATGGTCCCAACTCAGCATGATGCCGGCTATGCAGCTGACGCTGGTCTACCGTTGGAACCATTTCCCCCACAATTCAAACGTTAACTGATCAGTGAAACCGACAACTAAAATTTTATCACTAAGCAATCCAAAAAAAAAAGAAAATACATAAAAACACAAAAGGCAACTATAATAAGCATACAAAAAAAAAACGAAAAAAAAAATAAGGGGGGCTCCATACAACAAACGTGATTTTTTTGCCGCTTTTATAGATAAGCCATTCCATAACCCTTCGTGCGCGAGTCTGACTCGCACTTGGCCGGTTTTCTTAAAGATAATACCCATAAATAAACTCATAATGGCCATTTTTTGTGTGACTGTCAACGGGAGACTGTCGCATCATCGCATGTCAGGCCGCCGTGTATCACGGCGGGAGTGACGCTGTTCTGAGAAACATGGGGCCACCTGGTTGGATAAAACTGAAGGACACACTGCTCGTAATGTATAGTGAACATCCGGTTTAACTTTAATTACTGAGCCAATACAAGGATGATATAGACTGGATTGGCAGTCGCCATAGTACAGATCGGCCGCGGTTTCTGTAGTTCGATTTTTAAATCTAGATGGCGCTGAAATATAGCCAGAGGCGTTGAAGGCAAAACAATAAGACTACAGATGTTTCATATTACTACAAATGTATTATTTTTCAAAAATATTGCTTAATATATTTGCAGTGATATGAAACATCTGTAGTCTTATTGTTTTGCCTTCAAATCCTCTGGCTATATTTCAGCGCCATCTAGATTTAATAATCGAACTACAAAACCGCGGCTGATTCGTACTATGGCGACTGCCAATCCAGTCTACAGGGTTATTTGTAATTCACTGACATCCTCTTAACCCTGAGTTCCTATCACTCAAACAAATGTTTTTTGTTCTACGACTTTTTAAAATGAAGCACTTTTTTTCCCATACAAATACACAGAGTATCGTAAAAATAAGAGGTAATCTCAAATTTTCAAAACGTTATCACACCAAAAATATTAAGTTATGACAAAAGCCGTAAAACAAGAAACATTTGTTTAAGTGGTAGGAGTTTAGGGTTAAAAGGATGCTAGTGAATTACAAATAACCCTGTATATCATCCTTGCCGCCAATAGAAACTTAAGACACACAGGAAGAAAAAGAAGAAGGTGATTGATTACCACCCGCAAATGTTTAATAGGTAAACCATTATCTCAACCTCCATTTATAAACGCTTGTAAAGTTCCTCTTAACTTACTTATTTCATCATCATCATTTCTGCCGAAAGCAGAAAGTCCACCGATGAACATAGGCGTCCCCCAAGGCTCGCCAAACAGATCGGTCCCGTGCCATCCGCATCCAACGCAATCCCGCAACCTTTACCAGGTCGTCGCTCCATCTTGTTGGAGGCCTACTAACACTGCGTCTTCTGATCCGTGGACGCCACTCGAGAATCTTTTTACTTGCTTTTACTTTTTTTGCAGGGCAAAAAATAAGATAATTTTAAAAGGAAAATAGAGTAGGTAGTTTTACTCGAACAATTGAAACTTAAGTGTTTTAAACACAAGTTGTCTTAATGTATTTGTGATTTTCGCATTTACGTCACTCGTAGAAAAACATATTTTTTCTTACATGCACTTATTAGGTTTCTAAATTTTCGTAAATAAATGGGAAAAAGAATACCATAAGCTGCAGGTGGCCATGCAGAGTGTGTATGTATGTATGTAGCTACCTCAATATTTTTTTCATACAAGTAAAATTTTATCGCAGGGAAAGTATTTTCCGAAAGGTATAATTTCGTCCTGATGTGACCTTATCTGATTAAATTATCTGCCTTGTGTAGGCGAAATATACTGCTAAATATAGTATTTTGAGTGTTTTGTAGAACAATAATAAAGTAAGTATCTTATCTGATTAGCAACTTAACTAAGGGATCTTTAAAAACGAGCCTACCAATTCCTAGAAGGGTCAGCAACGCATCTGTGATTCCCCTCGTGTTGTGGGTGTCCATGGGCGACGGTGATCGCTCTCCATCAGGTGACCCGTCTGCTCGTTTGCCCCCTCTTAAACAAAAAAAAAACTTTTACTCAAAGCATCGAGGTTTAGTCCGTTCAGCTGTTGCTGACACTATACACCAAATTAAAAACCATTCAATACCATAAAATGATACCTACATTATTTTCGTTGAGTGTCATACATTAAGGCAGTATGTCCCCGACGTTTAGGTAGCTGTCTGTCGAGAGATTTAATATTATACAAGCAGACAACAGGTAACGTGGTTTTAATGGGCTTGCGGAAAAAAGGTTCAGATAAAAGGGCTTGACTTCAAGTCAAGGGTTCAAAGATAAATTTCCTTTGCATTGGTAATGGACGAAATCTTTACCCTTTTAAGCACTTTTTTGACCTATGATATCGTATGGCTCTTAAAGGTTAATGAAAATCTATGTACGTATTATTAAGTAGAAGATTAAGGCTTAGCTTTTGTACGTAAAAGAAAATAAATTATGTAAGTCTTCTGTATTCATACCTAAATGACCGGATAGCTTAATGTTAGTGATTTTAGTGAACACAAGCTTGCAAGCTGTCAGTTGCGTCGAGTAGCCGTGCGACCAGGGCGGTAGCGCACAGTGCGCGTTTGACAGTAGCCGTGACGTGTGACTACAGTTTAGCCCGAAGCATGTCGAGTTAAACTCGTTCTAATAAGACGTAAGTGATCGGTTTATTTTCACTACGAGTGAGTCTCACGGTAGTTTCATGTTTAAAGTTAGTGATCTTGATTATAAAGCTAGAGGTTTCGGGTTCGAATTATCGTCAGCCATTTGTTTGACGAATACTAATGTTTGTATTAGAATAATAGACATTATTGTGTATTTATCTCCACTTTTATGTATATCTTTTATGTACGCTTATTTTGGCGACTGGATAGTCTAGCATGCTGTGTGATGTCAGGTTTAGAATAACATCTTTCCATTTCTCCCGTGAATGTCAGAAGAAGCGACCAAGGAAATAGGTTAAGCTTGTATTGTAGGCGAAAGGCTAGCAACCTGTCACTGTAGTACCACTTTTATCTAACTGTACACCTAAAATTGCTAAAAGAAGCCCCGACCTGTATGTTCTAGTGGTGAAAGAACCTGACTACCAAGTTTGAAGTCTTCGGTTCGATTCCCGTTCGGGACAGATATTTGTATGAAAAATACGAATGATTGTGTTCGAGTCCCAGATGTATGCATACTTACGCATTTAAAATACGTTTATCCGGTTACTTTAGCTTTGCTTAGTCTGGGAATAAATAGGTCAATTGGTGTGAATTGTTTCACAATATTTAAGTACTATTGAAATTTATATAGTATTAACTGTACCTCCTTTTTTAAGCAATATAGCTTCGCTGTTACTGTGTTTCATAATATCAGACCCCTGTTACAATAAACATGCAACAATATTATTGTCTCTATGCCAAAATCTTTTCAACGACTAATTATTAGCTCCTTGGATAAGATCTCCGATCGCCATTTCTGCTAAGATTGGTCGGGCGATCTTAGAAGAAAAAAAGACGATTGGATACGATAATACCTAGGTACTTTAGAGTGAGATAAAAATAATATGTTTTCATCTTAGTCGCTTCGCTACACTGTTGACATAGTTGGTAGTGATCATTAGTTGAGACTGAGAGTTAGTATCTCAATCTGAACTTTCTTGAAGACTTTCTTAGGAAAATATTGTGGTGGTTTCTTAGGATTTCGTCGTTTTTTATGATACCTACGGGAAAAGTTATGTTCGCCCTATTCTAAAACCAGGCACAGAACAGACATGATGCTCACTCTAACTTATAACCGTTTGGCCGTGATCACTACAGTCAGCAACAGAAGTGGATGAGCGGTTGGGGGCTCAAAATGATACACACACACACACACCTCACACACTCCTTATTAACATGGCAGTAGAGTCGTATGTAATTCATTGTAAGCACCGTAACCGTTCATCCACTTCGTCTACTACAATTAACAAACTTAAAGTTCGGAGACCTCTAATTGAATTTTATCTTTTGTCCAAAGCTAGTGTATCAAAGAAAACAGACGTACGACTAGCGAATACGCGTCGCTATTTGCAATTTTCGGAAATCCAAGTTGTCTTTCGGGACACTGGGAGATAGTATCTGATAGCGAAACTGTCTCGTTAAAAACTGTTAGTAATGACAGACTAACCGATGCTCTCTCTTGTCTGCTGAATGGAGAGAGTCTCAGTAGTTGTAGGTACTTCCACTAGTTAGGGAGGCATACATATATGGAGGGATCGAATTCCCGCGCCATTGACAGCCACTGTTGTCAAGCGACCTTATCCAAAGTTATCGGTCAATCTAGAATAGAACTGATAAACAACATGGCATCTTTTAGTCAGCTTTCGAGAGCATTTGAACATTGGTTATTTATCTGAGATTTGCGAAGTTTTTATAGTGGTTTTGCTTCAAGTTTGACAAACTTCCGTTGGAATTAAGGTTGTTACAGCGTTTTAGTAAAAATTCCAAACTTTATTTCGCCAAATAATAATTATGCGGGAGGTTAGGTGACTTTTCTTTCAACTGTCTCTTTTGTTTGCGTGTATTTATACTAAAACAACACTCCTCAAGATTGTAGGTATCTTACATCTTATTTAGCACGTTGCCTCGACAAGACACGTTTCACGTCCCAAATTTCCCGAGTCATAAAACGCGAGCACAAAAGCAACCACTGAAAGATGTATCACCCATCTTATCATCGACGGGCAAGTTTATGCGCGTAGAAGCTCTTGCGTGGTACACGATGGAAGAAGGAGCGGAGGTAGCTGACGCATCATTTTTAACCCCCGACACAAAAAGAGGGGTGTTATAAGTTTGACCGCTATGTGTGTGGCATTATAGCTCTTAAACGGGTGCACCGATTTGGATGCGATTTTTTTAATAGAAAGCAGGTTTCTTGGCAATATAGATAATTATGTTAGATATGTTTCATCAAAATCGGTTCAGCCGTTTCAAAGTTATCAGCTTTTTTGTTAACTGCGGAAGGGATCTTAGACGCATAACGGGGTTTGACTTAAAGTTCAAACAAACGAGTGACATAATTGCGTTGGGGGTTTTTAAAATTTTTAATTTATAGTTATTTTTAATACAGTGAGGCTTCATCGTGACGTTTTATAGTCTCAGATCCCTTCAAAATGTCGACCTGCACCGATCAAGTAACTATCACGGGACACTTGACACTAATTGACCTAGTCTTTAAGCAACGAATCATCCATCCATCCATCCCAGTCTATATACGTCCCACTGCATGGCACAGGCCTCCTCTCAGAATGAGAGGGCTTGGGCAAACCTGTGAACACCTGCGAAGCAACGAATAAACATACTAAAATATATCTAGAAACATACTATACGAAACGTTAATCAAAGTAACGTTGATGAGTTAAAGACACCAAACTTAATTGGTCAGTCGCATAGAGTGGTGAAGATATTTTTGACGCCTTGGTAATGTATGTACATATTACGTTTACGACCTTGACTGTACTTTGAACGACTGTATGGGTCGACAGCGTTAAAGGTACGACAGTTCTCAACAACTTAGGCGCCATCTTTGTTATTTTTTATATGAAAAAGAAAAGATAAGTCTCCAATATCTGTACAATACGATTTGTAATTTTTGCGAATGTGCGTTTTGCTTTTTGCATGTTCCGCCTGTTTTACCTTACGCATTGTGCACTATAAGCGTATTGAACATTTTACCGCTTGTTACATTTTGCATGTAGTATATTTTGCTCTAACTTTGCCCAGGACATTTACCCAATTGTACGTTAAACATCGAATATAGTCGGAACTCGCCCACAGCTCCGGTCTTGTGTCAACACAAGATGCGGTCTTGTATACTCCAGTACAGGCGGTATCCGAGGCATTGTTTCCTAAAGTAGATCGTACTTGGCACGATAAGACGCTCCAGGGACCGTGATAACGTTCGATGCCGAATTGTCGCTGAGAAATTGGTGTAAAAACATAATCAGTCTTTGTGTGGAGCACGGAAAGTGTTGTCTAAGAGTTATCTGATGAAATTTGTGTAAAACTGAGAAGATAGTAGTGATGAAAAAAAATAGCTTGCCAAAGTAAGTTAAAAGGAATAAATAATTTAGCCCACTAACGAAAATCTGTTTACCTATTGCCAATAAAAACCACAAATTGTTAGTGACAGTATATTTGCTAACGGACTATGTTCTGTATTATAATAATTATGCTCACTTAAGGCGCAAGCCATACAGAAGAGACGTGGGACAGGGGTGCGTCGCAGTCGCATCGCCCCTTGTATCAGTTTTCATACTAAATACTATACATTGTATAGAAGCTTCGCGATGCAAAGCAGACAGAAGAGACGGGGCGGAGACGTGGACTGCGAACAAACGACGGGGACTGCGACGCGCCCCCGGCCCACGTCTCTTCTGTGTGGCTTTGGCTTGCGCCTAAGTCATCGAATAACAGACAGGGACACGAACAAGCTATCAAAATGTCCAATAGGATTCAGGCAAACTTGATTTTTTAATTTTGGGTTGGTTAATAACCTATTGCCCCATGTTTTATTCAATGACGTAGGTAAACTTGCAACTGAACCGTACAATATTTAGTTTGGATCCCTAAGCATGTTTTACGATGACAGTAACTCATTCCCTTAAATCCACATAATACATATGACTGTCGTGATAAAAGTTATTTCACTATAAAATTTCTAAGACGACCAACTCCTACTTTGTAAAAACATCGCAGACAGTTTTCTACGGATAAGAATAAATTTGATAGCAGAGTGGCATTGCGTCGGATGTAAGTTGTACAGACAGGTATATTTCCCTGCGCTGGTTTATGCCGACACCAAGCCTGTCTGCTATCCACGACTCCTGTTTGTATTTTTCACCGAGTATTTTCTCGAATACAGATTGCTTGTAAAGTGAGATGGCGCGAAGATTTACGGCGTTACGTAATACGCGATTATTGTGATGTTTTCTGTTGTTAACTATAAATAAATGTAGTAGGTAATGGAGACGTTTTAGTGAATTTAAACATGAAACTACCGAGAGACTCACTCATAGTGACAAAATACGGGTAACTCACGATGATCGAGTTTAGCTGGACATGTTTCCGGCTAATCCATAGCCCTTTTTTTAGAGCAACACGCCACGGCGGATGCCATACGCGCACTACTCGTACCGCGCTGCTCGCGCGGCTGCTCCACGGAACTGACTCCGGCGCAGGCCTACCCACGTTTCTATCGTCATTTTTACTATTGTCATTAAATGTAGGGTATCGCACAACACTAACAACATCACTCGCTGTGAAGGCACGTTCACACCCACCGTTGGTAGTACCACTATCCAACACTGTCTTCCAACTCGGGGATACCAACCAACCATTATCTCGGTTGAATAAACTTGATCATAGACGTTAGTTATCTGTTTTAGTGAGATTTTTAATAGAGTATTAAGATCTAGAAAGTATCGATAGCTTTGCACTCTGTCAACAACTCAATAAAAAACTCAATAAGTGTAGTTAGTAATTAAAACGTTTTAAAGAAAAAACATTAATTATTAAAAAAAAACAAAAAACCCGACTGCGCAAAAAATAAACTAAAAACAAGCTTAATAAAAATGGACTCAAAAGATGGAAACAAGAATTAAGGATAACAAAACATGAAACAAAACATTTTATGAAACGTTTTTGAGTAAACTAAGAAGAGTAAGCCATGCGCAATGACACTGAAAAAGAAATGCAGCTGAAGGCACCAAGCCCATATAATACTAAAAACGATGCCCACTGTGGATTTCACGTCATGACGAATAAAATACTATATAGCAAGTTTAGGATAAGAAATTGGATTCCAAAACGCAGTCGGAGGCATTTAGAATCCAGTTACACAGTTGATCATCATAATGCCTCCGACTGCGTTTTGAAATCCAATTTCCCCCAAACCCCATAACCCCCTAACTCCCCAACACCTCCAACCCCCAGACCCCTCAACACCCCCTAACCACCCTCAACCCCTCATACCCCCAAGCCCATATAATACTAAAAACGATGCCCACTGTGGATTTCACGTCATGACGAATAAAATACTATATAGCAAGTTTAGGATAAGAAATTGGATTCCAAAACGCAGTCGGTGGCATTTAGAATCCAGTTACACAGTTGATCATCATAATGCCTCCGACTGCGTTTTGAAATCCAATTTCCCCCAAACCCCATAACCCCCTTACTCCCCAACACCTCCAACCCCCAGACCCCTCTACACCCCCTAACCACCCTCAACCCCTCATACCCCCAAGCCCCCACCCCAACCCCCTAACTCCTCCCCCAACACCCAAACCCACCCAACACCCCCCCAACACCCTAACCCACCCAACCCTTCAACCCCCTCCCCTAAACCCCCTCTCCCAACCCCCCCTCACCCCCTAACACCCCTCTTCCCAACCCCTCATTCCAGCTCCATCATCAGACCCTGGTTACTATCTGGGATCAAACTGCTCGTCGCGACGAATCAAACGAGCCCAAACTCGACGGGGTCGTGTCGTTTTATTGTGGAGTGCCTTTGGCCATCTTCCAGCTCCATCATCAGACCCTGATTACCATCTGGGATCAAAGTACTAGTCAAGACGAATCAAACGAGCCCAAACTCGATGGGGTTGTGTCGTTTTATTGTGGAGTGCTTTTAGCCATCTTCCAGCTCCATTATCAGACCCTGATTACTATCTGGCCCCTTTACCCACCCCGCCTATAAAAACCCCCCTTATCGAGTTGGTTTTGGTTTTGCCTTCTGGCAAACACAAAACAATCAGCAAAACCCAAAACAACAGCAAAACCTAACTAAAAACGGTCATGTGCGAACCGTCGAAAATTACCAACTTAAGAAAAAAAAATTGGTAGTTTTCGCCAAGTTCCCACGAGACTATGATAGCTAGGAGTTGATGTGAGGTGCCGTTAGGCGGCGCAAACGACCTCCTTTTCAACCCACTAGCGACCAAATCTCGGACCGTTATAAGACAGCCGCAATTAATTTTCGAAGTTCTCGACAAACTTACGAAATTAATAATAATAAGTTAATTGCGCCTGTTGAAAAAAAATAGCAATCAACAATCGCCGAATAACTTCCGAATGGTAAGTTCGAAAATTATTCGGCAAACAGGGTATGATTAAGCTAACTTTTCCTAATATCCCAATGCAATAAACCAATTATATTTTTTTTACTTATTATAGGTAGGTACTTAGTACCCATAAATTACGTAAATAGTCTAATTCTCTAAAGCAATTTTCATCGTGGGCTCGATTTAATGAGATTATGATTATGATGATAATGATGATGATGATGATTATGATGATACAGTGAAAAAATAATAAGTCAGAATAAGGGTTACCGACTTACTTAGGTACGTGTATGAGTACCACAACTCGAATTCAATAGGAAGTTTAAAATTCCGTTTTTCCTGTATAATTCCCGTTCCCACGGGAATTCCCGAAAAATATGTACCTATGTCACTCGCGCAACTGAGACGAATCTAATGACACCTCACACTTCAAAATCCATCGAGCCGTTTAGGCTGCAGGGCGTGCCAAAGAATGACACATACATACATACATACATAAATACATACGCCCTGAAAACATAACCCTCCCTCCGGCAGTCGGGTAAAAAAGTGAATATAAATAGTATATTGAATTAAATAGTATCGAAGTTATACAAAGGAATCCTGTCGATACGAGTAGTATAGATATTTACTAGCTTAGCTTTAGCTTTTGTTGTCAAGCCCTAACTTGAGGACTTTTATCGATTTCATTCAACTTCTTTTTAAGTTTTCTACTATTTACTAGGTTCTTAGGGGCAAAAAAATTAGAAAATGGCTTGGAAATTGGAAAATTTACGACACCACCGACACATTGCACCATCTGCACGCGTGCGAAGCCGGGAGGGTAGGGCTAGTTTAATATAAATAAACCAAAAGTAAAAGTATAAATAAAGTATAAAGTCACACTGTCGCACTGGGCTCGGGAGGGAACTACGGGCCCAATCCCTCTAGTTCTAAGAAGAGGCCTGTTCCTTACAGTGGGACGTATTTTAGGTTGGGATGATGAAGCCAAAGCCATCTCTGCGTAACATTTTACTTACTTTCATTATTGCAGGTACTTTTCCTCCTTGGCTCATTTTTTCAACCTGTATTTGTAACAAAAAACTTACCAGAAAACGTAAGCGCCGTACGCCCCACAGCGTTATCCTACAAAATACTCCATGTTATACTACGGGGTAGTTCAGGAAGTGATATTCAGTCGCACATATCAGTTCCATGGCTCACTGCGTCTATTCGTTTTTCATTCTGAATGGGCGCTGTCTAGTGGAAATAAGTCGTGTTCGACCAACTTCTGCGCCGTGTTTTGTTTTGCTTTTATGATTATTCGATGCCTTTTGTCGATGACTGTGTTGTTTTTGTTTTGTTCGGAGTGATTAGTTTGAATGTTGGGTTGAGACTCTGTATCTACATAATATCTATTTTCCTGCATCTACGGCAGCTCTCCGCTTTGGACAATTTTGCCAACTGAAGGACGAGGTTACAAGGCAAAGCGAGATGGAAATACATGGTGTTTACTTGATTATAAAGCCCGCTGGACATGTTGAGCCAGCCAACGTCGGCAATATGAGGGACGGTGTTAGAATGAGACGGAAATGTGTGGTGCTCACTCTGATGTGTAACTACGTCCCTTATGTTAGCTGACGTTTTCCGAACATGCAGAGCAGGATTAACGTATAACAACTCTCAGTTGGTAAAGATGTTTTCTAACGTGAAGCGCTTGGTCTGATACAATTTAGGATGTTCATACTTAGTTGAAATGAAATCAAAAACTCAATGTAAGGGCACCTAAAATTAAATAAGACTAATAAAAACAAATTGAGTTAGTGCATTATATCGTCCAGCATTAACTGAGTAAGAAACACAGACTTAGAATATAGGTAATAGAATAATATAATATATTATAATACTTATATTATATTCTAAGTCTGTGGTAAAAAACACTAATTTTGTATCACATTTAGGTTTACCCTGTATACCGAACGCCATCGAAATCGTTAAGGCCCTTTTCAAGTTCCCCAAATTAAATAAATAGACATAGTTTAGTTGCAAGGTATTTGAATTAGATCAGTATTTATTTTTGTTGTCAGGTCACACGATGCCGGTTACTAATCATAAATATTACTTGAAGTAAAAATAATAACGACTTTAGTAGTAGTCGTTTAAACGATGATATTTCAGAAAAAAAATTAAGCTGTTTATTTCACGAAAAGAACATTTTACCTACATGACATGCAAAACGATTCCTTAACTAAGGTTTTTGCGTTAAGCATAGATAAATATTTCTCTAAGCAGATGTTACGCAAACTTATACCTAAATAAAAACTAATCTAATAGATAAATTGGTAAGTAAATACGGCAATTTATTTTCGATATGTTGTCTAGTTATTAAAGCGAAAATTTCTGTCTATATTTAAACAGCTAAAATTATCAAAGTAGGGAATCCTGTTCCTCCGTTTGTTCAGCCAACATTCCCAATCCAACTTTTACTTGAACATGACTTTAAAATTTATATTTGCACCAAGATTTCTGAACGGAGACACGCTAAGTTCAGTCCACATGCAGTGGAGTTGGGCACAAGTTAGGGACTGCCAGGAACTTTGTCACAGATTGTTTTTCGCCAACTTGGTGATTTTCTATCTCTATCGACGTGTTTAATTCGAAATTCAACAAGTTTAGAACACGGTCGTTTTTAACGGTTCTTGTTTATAAATTTATCCAGTTTATAATCTATTGAAAAACCTAGAAGGAAAATATTCTAACAAAAATTAGGTCATTAAAAACTTGGCTCAATCAGTAGTGGGCTTGAAGTCAGTATTTTTATCTTTGGCACCGATCTTTTTACTTGTCTGTTAGACACAATAGTCATAACTTTTGTCGACTTAAACTATTTTCTATGGATGTTCAGAAGTAAGACGTCTTATTGAATCTGCATAATGGTTCTTTGTTTGTTGCACGCCAAATAAAAATGAACTTTTTTCATTCTAAGTCTTAGTTAGACAATAACAAGTAGGATGGTAATTTTGAAATGAAAGTTGGTCATTTGATGAAGTATATTGTTCACTGTCTGTCTGTCTTTTACCTCTTCACGCTCAAACCTCCGAACCACTTTAGATGAAATTTGTTATGGAGATAGTGTGAGACTCCGGAAAGGGCATAAGATAGTTTTTATTCCGGAACAAATCATAGCTTCGCGGGTTAATGATAAGAATATTCTTCGCAGACGGAGTCACGGGCATCAGTTAATTTCATAGAATACCTTATATAATAATTACAAAATAAAGAAGTGCAAAAGCGTCTCGTTGACATCACTGGAGACCAAAGAGCTGGCAGCTAATCTCTTTCAATGAATCGCCATCGCCATTCGACGAGGGAATGCTGCTAGCCTTTTGGGTACGATGCCACGGGGGCCTTTTTTAGACTTGGTACGTACGTAGTTTTTAAGTTAGATTATTTACTTTATAGTTATGCATTGTTATTTTTCTTAATAGATATTTGTATTCTTAGTTTCAATAAATATAATCACACAGAAAAGAAGGGGTTCATCCTTTAATACGATTGAAAATGAAGTTGGCAGTCGTCACTGTACTCCGCCAAAAGGAAGTGGCAATATTATTTATTTTATCGTTTTTTCCGCAATTCATGTGTCATTTTGATCTGTCCCGAGTACACTTTGCTCATCCCCCTCCCCCTATTATATACATCGATATCTCCATTCATAAGGAAAAAACTGACATATTATCCAATCAGATAATATTCACTACATTCAACACTTCGATCGAAATGTCATTTTAAGCGACATATCTATTTGTAAAAATGACAGATTATATATTTTTTTTTGATTTCTCCCGAAATGCAGAAAATCTTCGCATGGCTGGAAAACAGATATGACAGCCGGTACAGTCAACAGCAGAAGTGGATAAGCAGTTGTGGAATTCAGAACTATCTAAAGAGGACTTTATTTCTAAAGTAAATAAGAGGGTGTGCAGGCAATTAAGAGCTCCACAACTGTGAATTTCATCAACTTTTGCCGCTGACTGTACTGCCAAACATTGTTTCCACCGCCTGGGCGACAGGAAATTAAAACACGAACAAGACGAAAAATTCCCGACGGAAAAACGTATCGAATTCACATTCCAATCATTTTGGAGATTTGGTTTTAAGGCGTGAGAGTTACGGTATTTGCTTGAATTTTTATTCGAGATTTGGACACAGTATACAGTAATATTATTTCCACTTTGACATTCGGCAATTCTCGACATACAGCAAGAGAGATCGGAAGTTCAAAATTGTTTAAAATCATATGTAATAAAGCAAAAGCACTTCATTTAAGTAATAAAATTAAGTCATCTGATGACAAAATTAAAGCAGTTTGGAAAATAATAAACACTGAAACCGGCCGATGTAAAAACGCGCAGTCCTCAATATCATTAAATATTAATAACGTATTAACAACAGACGCGGTTAAAGTAGCTAACGAATTTAACACATATTTTTCGAAAATCCCCACCGAAACTACTAAATGTCTAGCTTCTTCTTCAAAAATAGCAGAATCCCTCTTAAAACAAAATGTTTCTTTTCCAAACATAAGTAATTTTAAATTTACGCATGTTTCTCCCTTTGACATAATGAAGACTTTTAAATTGATAAAAGTAAAGAAAACGGAAGACTTGTGGGGCGTTTCAGTTAAGGTTCTACAATCCGTTTTAGATGTCGTTGCTCCAACTTTGGCTTTTATATTTAATAATTGCATAGATGAAGGCGTATTTCCCGATTTAATGAAATATAGTAAAGTAGTGCCCATATTTAAATCAGGTGATAGGGATAATCCTTCTGATTATCGCCCAGTATCCATCCTATCAGCGTTTAGCAAAATATTCGAAAAAATAATGCTAACGCAAATAATGTCACATTTCAATTCACATAAAATCATGCATCCACAGCAGTTCGGATTCACGAAAGGTAGATCTACTACAGATGCGGGCTATAGTTTAGTTAAATTCATATTACAAGCTTGGGAGGAATCACATGATGCTATAGGTGTATTCTGCGACCTTTCGAAAGCTTTTGATTGTGTGGATCATGACACTTTAATTCGTAAATTAAATTTCTATGGTATTCGTGACCTCGCTTTAGAACTCATCAAATCTTACCTCACACAGAGAAAACAAAAGGTAGCGGTTAATGGAACGGTATCGGAGGGATCTGTGGTCGAAATGGGAGTGCCTCAAGGATCTATTCTAGCGCCATTCTTGTATTTGGTTTACGTAAATGACCTAATTTATACCGTGAGTCAGAAATCAGGGATAGTTATGTTTGCTGACGACACCTCTTTACTGTTCAAAGTTAGTAGAAAAGACACCGATTTCACTGAACCCAATGAAACTCTGTCCATGATATCCGCATGGTTTGCTGCCAATAACTTGTTACTAAACCCTAAGAAAACAAAATGTATTAAATTTTCATTGTTAAATCCGCCTCATTCAAATTCGGTCTCAAATATTAAACTTAACGGTCAAAGTATTGAATTTGTAAAATCTACGGTATTCTTAGGAATAACACTGGACTCTAAATTGCAGTGGGGATCGCACACCACAGCAATTGCGAATAGGTTGAGCTCTGCTGCGTTTGCAGTCAGAAAGATACGGCAGCTAACCGATGTGGCGACGGCACGGTTGGTGTATTTTTCCTACTTCAATAGCATCATTTCATACGGCCTTATTTTATGGGGATCTGCTGCAGACTTGGAATCAATTTTTATTTTGCAAAAGAGGGCTATCAGAGCGATATATAACTTAAGGACACGCGATTCTTTAAGATCTTTTTTTAAAGAAATAGGTATCCTAACCCTGCCGTCGTTGTATATATTTGAAATAATAATGTATGTAAGAAAAAACATATGTGATTTTCCCACTAACGTCGATAAGCCAAAGGTTACTAGAAACACAGGGAAGCTTAAAGTTCCATCTTACAGACTGGCTAAAACTAAAAAGTCGTTTCTGGGAAGATGCATACGTTTTTATAATAAAATTCCGAAAACAATAACCGAACAAACTGATACAAAATTCAAATCCATTGTGAAGAAGACATTAATATCTAAGGCGTACTATAAAATTAATGACTATATCATGGACAGGGATGTTTGGAAATAATTCCGATCCGCATTGGCGATCTCTAGTCTCAAATAGCGTATCTACTGTGTTAAAAAATTTAATTGTATTAAATACTTTAGATGTATGTCATTTAATAACAATGTAGATCTGATTGAAAAAAATATACCTTGTTGAGTTTCTTGCCGGTTTCTTCTCAACAGGGTTTTTTCCGAACCGGTGGTAGATTTTTCGACGTTCATAGGAGCATCAATTTGATGCCTAAATTGAATAAAGAATTTTGACTTTTGACTTTAGGCTGATGTTTTGTTATTAATTACATTAAATAGGTTTGGATATTTTATGTGATTAAATTCCAGGATTTTTACGATTAAAACTGAGACGTCTCGAGTGTCAAAGTGGAAATAATCTTACTGTGCCTACCTACGAGTAAAGTATACTACGAGAATTCAAATTCAAATTCTAATAATTTATTTTCAAGTAACAAGACTCATTATATCTCTCAAATTGACTAATAAGAGTATTTCATCTAGCGAAGTTTTTTCCATAACAAGATAAAATTGATTACTTGCGTTGTGTACCTCATTCATTCGAGACAGACAGACAAACAGTAAACAATGAACTTCAACAAACAACAAAATTTCATCTCAAAATTACTGATTACAATTTTGAATTTTGATTACACTTGAAGACATGGAAAAATAAAATGTCGTGCGAAAAATTATACCTACATAAGTTCAGTATTGTCACACTATTGTCACGCAGTCTTTCTCAACCATAGATTTGTACAAATATTTGCAGTAAAAGTTTTATTAGGGTTCCACGGACTAATAGAAGGAAGTGTTGGGGATCCGTCTTTGAAAAAGGATAGGAAACGCTGCGCTGGCGTTCACGATTGCATTCCCCATTTCTTTCTACTCTCATCCTATACCGTGTGACAAAAAGAAATGGTCAAAACGATTGAAATTGCGAGTGCATTAGACAATAAGGCCTCAGACGCATTGTACACAACAGTATGGTATTAACGGGCTAATTTCCGCAACTCGACGTCTTCTACGCGCCTATTTTGCGTAACTGGCTGTAAGCACTATTCATGCCAGCCCAACTCCTTAAGGAAGCCTAGCAGACCCTTCACGTTGCCGACGACTTCCTGGAGCGACCTCGGTGTCCCACTAGCGCACTCCAGCAGGATGTGTGAGGCCGTTTCTTCTGCCTCCATGCACGCTCTGCATAGGGGGCTGTCTGTAACACCTAAATTGTGTAAGTGTTTGTTAAGCAAGGCATGTCCAGTCAGAGCCCCGACCAGTAGTCGGAGCTGTGTTCTTCCATAACCGTAAAGTTTGCGGGATAATCCGGGGTTGATCTTCGGAAGAGCTTCTCTGGTCTGCCTGCAGGTTACTAGGTTTGACCAATATTCTTGGTGCATTACCTTGGTGTTGTGGCGCAACTGGCCGCGCAACCATCCGAAAGGCAGGGGCAGAATGGGTTCAGGTCCATAGACCCTCATCTCCGATCCCTCCCTCGCCAGTCGATCGGCCGAATCGTTGCTTCGCGATCCACTGTGAGTACACAACAGTACTCATAACATAAACACACAATTTTAATAGTATATCAGAAGTTATACCTATATCCAGTTACATACTCAGGTAAAGAACGCAGTATACTTACATGTATTTTTCTGATCAAAACATTTCACAGTTCAACGCGACCGTTCGCTTCAGCTTCTTAAAAGTGTAATCGTGTACGAAACAAAAAGGTCATATGATCCCAGAATTTGCAAGGCCTTAAGTCGTTCTAGATTTTAAGGTCGCGGTAGTGCTTAAATTCTCTGTGTGCAATGGGGAGGGCTGAAACAATAACGAGGGAAATCTTGGATGTAGATTGTCGCTCTTTGGAGATTTATTTATAATGTACGATTTACTAAAGATTTCAATGCAGAAAACTCATAGTACAATCAATTATTTCAACTTATTGAGTTTGACCACGAATCCCTCGACTAACTGTAGACAAGGAATAAGGACAGAGTTTTCGTAATAACAACGGAATAAGGAATTTTCTATTAAAGGTATTAGGCAAAGGGTAACTTAAATAGATAGATACTTAAATTTAAAGCTCGAGAACAAACTTTCGTATTTTTGATGGATACCTACTGCAGCGACCAGGGATCGAACCCGGGAGCCTCAAGTTTTGTAGAAGTTCTTTAACCACTAGGAAACCCGGTCGTCCGACCAGGCTGGACTGATAATCAGATAAAAGTCGTTGGTGGTAGACAAATGCAGAAATTATAGTTACTTTAAACATTATTTGAGGGGCAGACTCGTGGTCACACCAGGCTGTTACACCACTATAGAGATTTATCCATTCGCTTTCGTCGGAAATTCGTCAGAAATCATTTTTGTTCCGCAAAAGTAGGTAGGTTAGGTTCGTTAGGCAACTATAGATGCTCGAAGGGCAATTGGGCTAGAAATAGGAGCCCTGCTGCAGGGCTCCGTCGAATAGCAATGGTGTGACAACCTGGTGTGACGACGAATCTGGCATCATTATTTGAGGGTTGAAGTCACAGGCGTAAATCTACTCAAAATCCACATCTATCAGAACTTCGTTTCCCCAATTACCGGATACATTGTGGTGAGTGTGCGCAGGAATTACATCGACAGTGGAAAGGTAAACTCGCTAAAGCGCTTTATTGAATATTTCGGTTTCTATTTCTGTTTCATGATTTAATTCTTCCACAACTCTAATTGTGTTCTAGCAAATAAACATCTCTGATTCTGATTCCATCTCCATTTTTATCAACGGATATCCAGGCGGGAGGAGTGTCTTCGCATTTATGTGGTTAGTATTCCATTGGCCTTCACAAAGCGGTTCGCTTCCTTCTGCTAACTGCTAGGGAATGGAATTCGCTGGAATCGTCTGTATTTCCAGATATGTTCCTTAGGGTTCTTCCCTTGTTCGTCGTAGACAACCAAGTTTGATAACTGGTATTTTACTAGAAAAATAATTCTTCCTAGCTATTTTATTTGGTTTTCTACGATAAAGACACTTTTAAAAAATAAAAATAAATTAACAGTTTTTTTACGAGGAAAAAATAATCACGTTTGATAACCGAGTTAGCTAGGAAGAATTATTTTTCCTAGTAGAATACCATTTATCAATGTTGGTTATCTACGAGGAACAAGGGGGGCTCTTTAAGGCTAGAGTGAATAGGCTGTTATTGAACCGATGAGATACATCTTCATCAGGTGAGATAGGGGTCAATCACGGGTCAGTTATATGTAAAAAAAAACCCACTTCATCTAACCACATTTTAAAATACACCACGACGCAGTTGGGTGTAAACAGCTCTGCCATCAAAAGTTCAGTGGCACTCTATCGATACTGTGCAGAACGCGAATCCCCATGCACCCGTAAATACGTCGTGTGCTTATTCGTAAATGGCTTTTGCGGTGTAAATGGTTCCTGCAAATGCAGTGGAAATTATAGCGGTTCGCGGGACAAGTTTTTGGAGAATATCGAAATTGGATGTCTAGATGTCTTGTTTTATTTTCAAAATTAGCCTTGACTTACGGCTTAAGTTAAGTAATTCATCATGATCATGTTGGCCTATTATTGATCTAATCTTAGGCCTCTTCCCTTTTCCTCCACTATTGGCGATCCTGTGCCCTTCTCATCCAGTCCTGGCCTCCGTGTCGTGAAATGTCGTCCACCCAGCGCTGCGGTGGTCTGCCGAGCCCCCTAGTGTCCGCTCTGGGGCTCCACTCAAAGACCCGCCTTGTCTAGCGACTCTCGTCCATTCTCGCAATGTGTCCTGCCCATGCCCACTTTTTCTAGGTAATTAATTTAAGTAAAAAGTAAAGGCAAAATAGGCCTCGGCTCCGAATAAAACTTTTTACCATTCGGGATTGAGACCTTACCGGGGGGCCCAGCGCCGAAATTCTTTTTAGAGAACTCGTAAAATGACTGACTGATACCACAGGGGCCGAAAATATGGCAGCTTCTTTGTACAACGCATAAGCATTGTTAGGTATACAGCGAGAAAATGCTGCCAACATCTTTTGATCCATTATGCCACGGGTAACCATTTGTATTTTTTTTTCTAATTTTAGCTAAGTTATTTAGTTACAATTCTTTTATTTTTTTAATTTAATATAAGTTTTTACGTAATGAAATTAACGCCTATGTCTGTTTGTGTTTTTAAGATTAGAAGTAGGAATTAATTATAAATCAATTGCAATAAATGTACCTATTATATGTAAATACGCGTAAAACTTCAGAACAGATGCACCTATTTTGTCTAGTTGTTTTGTTGTGTTAGTAAGTTTTGAGAGAAGGTTTGTACAATACAAAATGTTGTTTTTTATTAAGTACGTACACCCATGGAAAGCCGGAACGAGCAGCTGATTAGTTTTTAAACAAATATATAGGTTTAATAATTACAATGTCCATTTTAAAGAAATTATAATCTGAATTCTGCCATCTCGATTTTGATTTAAGTCTAAAAACGTTGTTATCGTCTATTTTTGCCGGAAACCCTTCCCGGACCTAACATTTACTCGATTAAATATTTTACCCTTTTCACTTGATTTTTTCGATGTAAATTAACATTCGAGGTTTGAAGTTAGCCTCGATCGCGAAGGGATTACAAAACGTCTGATTTTTAATCCCTAGTGGAACGTCAGGGTATTGAATTAAAATTATAACTCACTAGCATTTACTCGTGACTTCGCTTGCGTAAAACATAAGCATAGCTCGAATAGGTCAACGCAAAAACAAATACGTAAATAGAACAAGATTCAATAGAGTTGTAATAGTGTATCGTGCTGTTTCGGCGAAAATTATTTCGCAAAATGATTCATTTGGCTACTGTTTATTTTTTCTGAAACTATAAACTATTCAGGATATATTTCAGGACTATCCTGTACCTAGATTAGGTTTGTTTTAAAACAATCCTGAAAAGTTTACAGTTTCAGAAAAAAAAAACAGTTGCCAAATGAAACATTTGCCAAATGAATCATTTTGCGAAATAATAGTAAACCTTGTAATAGTGTACCCTAAGGTTATGATTATCTAAAGCCGATAAATATTATCTCCATTAACATTTGAAATTTTTTAGGTTGCATTTCTGTCACAGTTTTTCCAAAGTGACATTCCTGAAACAGTTTTATGACAACTAAAATAAGTAAAGTTATTTTTACTTATGGTTTTTTTTAAATATTTTATTTAAATTAAACTACCATAATTATTTATGATGAAATCAAAAATGGCAAGAAGTGGATTAGGAACCATCCCGAACTCACTTATGGTGAAAATGTCTGTGAAATATTGTATGCAAACAATAATTATTTATAAATACGTTACCTCAAAAAAAGTCATAAAAATGTTATGAAAACTATAGCTTGAGTGTAAATCACGATCCCATAGAAATATCGAAATTAATTCCTAAGATTACCAAATTCATGTAGACGTTTTAGCGCGAATGATTAACACGTAAAAGCACACACACACACACACACACATACACTCGCAAACTTTCAAAATTATAATTATATTATACTAGCTGTTGCCCGCGACTCCGTCTGCGAAGAATTCGTTTATCGCTATCACGCGGGAACTATGCAATTTTCCGGGATAAAAACTATCCTTTGTTATTTTTAAGGTCTCAAACTATCTCCATACCAAATTTCATGTAAATCCGTTCTGCCGTTTAGACGTGAAGAAGTAACAAACATACACACTCACAAACTTTCGCCTTTATAATATGAGTGTGATATATTATCATCATAATCATCCCAGCCTATATACGTCCCACCGCAGGGCACAGGTCTCCTCTCAGAATGTGAGGGCTTAGGCCGTAGTTCCCACGCGGGTCCAATGTGAATTGGGAACTTCACACACACCATTGAATTTCTTCGCAGGTTACGCAGGTTTCCTCACGATGTTTCCTTCACCGTAAAGCTCATGGTAAATTTCGAATGTAATTTCGCACATAAATTCCGAAACCTCAGAGGTGCGAGCCGTGATTTGAACCCACCCACGACCCTCTGCTAATAATAGTATAAACTATATAGTAGGTTTATTATTCCTTTTTTAATATTTTTTTTATCTTGACTTCTTGGTGCTTACATGGTCACACAAGATCCTAATAAAGTCACACGACTTTGAAATACCGTTCAATGAACGCTAGGCTTTGTTTAAATTAACTTGACTAGCTTTGAGCGGATGAGCCGCCCATTTAATTAGACCTCTAATTTACCTCAGCTCATCCCCTTTGCGATCAATACTTGCTTCACCGAACAGCGGTGCAATGGGCAAAAGGGGGTCGAGATACGCTGGCCGTCATCATATTGACTGACACTACACTCTATATTTGCATACAAAAGAGGATTTGAGGCCGTTTTCGTGAACATTGTGGGAGTTAACTGGTGTTATTTTAGGCATTAAAACAACCCAGGAGTTGATGTGAATGCCCAAGTGACAGGTCAAGGTTCATTTTGTTTTATAATTAAATGTGGCAGGTAAATAATTATGAAAGGCATTACAACGTCTGTATAAATTTGTCTTCCAGGGTATTCATAGACCGTTTATTTTTATGAAATATAGGGTGGTGAACGAGCAAGTGATCATCACCACTTACGAATACCTATAACGACAGAGGATTGCAGTGTGATGCTAGCCTAGTACTCAAAGATAGAACACCTCATGCGCCGGGTATTGCGTTGGCTGTGTTACTAACCACGTCGGGACACAGCAGCGCAGGCATTGCTGCTTGGCGGCAGGATTAACGAGTCACGGTGGTAGTGATCAGGAAAAACATTGCTGAAAGTCTGCAAATTGTATTGGTAGATCACACATCGACTGCATAAGTAGCTCATTCTCCTGCTATATGCGTTATTGCTGTAATCAGAAAAATAGAGGAACACTGTAATACAACTTTACTTTATTATTTATTTACCCGCGATTTTGTTTGCGAAGAATTCGTTTATCGGTATCTCGCCGGGACCATGCAATTTTCTGGGATAAAAGTATCCTGTATGTTTATTCAGGTTATAAACTGTCTGTGTATTGAATTTATTCAGAATCCGAAGAACTGTTTTAGTGCGAAAGAGGAAAAAAAAAACATACATACATCCGGACAAATTTTCGCGTTTTGTAATAAATACTAGCTGTTGCCCGCAACTCAGTATACGAAGAAAAGGGGTATAAAAAATAGCCTACGACCTTTTCTCAGACCTACCGAATATAGAGAAAAAAGTTTGATAAAAATCAGTCAAGCCGTTTCAGAGGAGTTCGATAAACAAACACCGTGACGCGAGATTTTTATACATTAGAATTAGATTAGTAAAGAGTACATTCCAAAATAATAAAAATAACAGTCTCATTCAGTCAACCTACGACAGCTCGAAATACATTGCTGACTTCAGAAGTTCCGTTTTAATACGCGCTACTTATTGATTAAGAAATTAACACTGAATTTTCAGTGGTGGTGTCGTCTATACGTTTATTAGGTAAATAGGGATTTCAAGTACCTAAGTACTTACAAAGTAAAAACAGAAAGTGCTTAAAATTGTCTTACATAGCGTCACATGTAACATTGAACACTTAGAATAGTCATCCACGCAGCCCAGCAATGTATCGCACCTTTAGAATTAGAGCGACACAATTCGAATTATTCTAGTTTCAAAAATAAACCTGATTTTCTTTTGACACTAAGTTTATTTCTGAAATGAGAATAATTTGGATTGTGCCAGTCTAATTCTAAAGGTGCGGTATGTTTCTCAGTTAATTTTGTCGCACGTCAAAAGAATGCACGAAGAACATTCCCTGCAGCAAAATCAGTATGAAACGAACCATCGTTGACGTTTTGCAACATCTTAAACGGTTCATCTTTATATGACAACATGAATTTGTGCTGCCAGTGTTTATATTGTTCCATAAAATAAGTCGAGAGCCGATACAACAATTTGTCATGGAGCGAACGACAGCTGTATTTGCTTCTGTGTTTTGAGTTGCATTGTTCGAAAGTTGGACGTTTTCTACTGGTTGTTGAAGTAGCTCTGGGTTGTCGATATTTACGTAATAACTTTGCTGGATGGAAGCAGTTGTGATGTCTGTGAATTAGTAATGGAAAACCAAACACTGCTGCTTACTTACCCCATTACACTGCATTTATATCATTCAAAGGGTTTATGTTCCCTTTAAAGGCCGGCAACAGATTGGTGACTCTCTTTGAGTTGTTGATATTTATGGACGGTGGTGATCATTTTCCATCAGATGACCCGCTTGCTCGTTTACCTCCCTCTCATAGTAAAAAAAGATTCACACCCTATATCATAAATTTATTAAACAATCAATGTAATATATTTTGCAAGAATACTTAACAATTAAATAAATAAAATAAATATCACGGGACAATTCACACCATTTTCCCTAGTCCCAAAGTAAGCTAGGCAAAGCTTGTGTTATGGGTACAAGACAACGGATAAACATACGTATATAGACAGATACATACTTAAATACATAATAAACACCCAAGACCCGAGAACAAACATTCGTATTTTTCATACAAATATCTGCCCCGACACGGGAATCGAACCCGAGACCTCAAGCTTCATAGTCAGATTCTCTAACCACTAGGCCATCTGGTCGTCTAAAATAAATACATAGTTGCGTAAAGTAGATTTATTATTTAATAAATTCCTGTGTTAAAGAAAGACAGTTTATTTTTTCGCTATTATCCATTGTCTAGTTTTCATTTCATTACATAACATTACTGCGGTTCCAATCCCTGATGGAGCGACTAAAAATTTGATCCAATTTTTTCACTACGAAAACAATTTCGTATCTCATATCATATCAAAAGAATCGCTTAGTCATATTAACACAAGCAATTTTCCCGAGAATTCTACCAAGTCGAAAATCTTTCTAGCCTCGCTACGTCTCGGTCAATCTCAGCTTAACCACACAACCTAGGCAATACATCACTCGTGACGTAGGAGCGGATAATCCACTACCGATCTATTGATACGGCCATTAATCATCCTCGCCGAAAGAAATCTCAAGCACTTAGACATTTTCAGAGGGCAGTATGGGCACCTGCTACCGCACCTGGGCAGTTATTACGTAATTTTGTTTGAGGACTTAAAAGTTATAGGATTAGATACTGTTTATTTTTTGATTGAGAAGAATTTTGAACAGTATTACCAAGGAACTTTCTATGAAATGTGAATATTTAAGTTATAATTAAAAAGAAAAAAATACAATAAAAATAAAGTTGGAAGAAAATAATTTTAGTTAATTACCTAAAAGCAGTTTTTGGTGAAGACAAGTTTTGACAGTAGTTTTGTGTTTTTGTTTTTGTTTTGTTTACAATTCGGAATGGAAAATATTTCCGAGTGATGTGTAAAGTAGAAATAAAAATAAAATACAATCAAAACAAAGCTACGGCCATCCACACTTCACTTCTAGCTGCTCGCAAACAAACATGAGGCGTCCTCACTTTAAAAATAAAAAATTCTAGTCCCAGGACAATTCGTCGTAAATTCGCGCAAGAACGATAGGGGTTTTTGTGACGTGTCCAGAAAAGTAGCGGGAAATAGCTCATTTGAAATACAGCAGGCCACGACTAAGCAAGGAAGTGACGTGTGTCTAGATTGAGCAGTGTGCCTAGTGCAGCGGTATGCTTTCGATTTTGACTCTATTGCAGATATTACTAAAAGAAGTTTTGTTTTGTGTAACTGTGCGGTTGATATTTTCTACAAAAATGTAGTTGTGTTGCTTTAACGACAAGAATTAAAAGAAAATACTCTTTTAAATACAAGCATACAAATGATATTAAAAATAATTAAATGTTAAAAAGAAATTTAATTCTGATAAGAAAATAGACAATGTACTAATTAAATCTTTGCGTTTTTATCACAGTCTCAATTTTTCTTTATTTCTCTTAACGTCAAAAAGTAACACGCTAATATTAAACCTCCAAATTCGATGGGGTCGTATTGTTTTATTACAGAGTTCCTATGGCTACATTCCAGCTCCATCGTCAGATCAGCTCCATGTCATAATAATATTGCATTGTCATCCGATTTACATATGCATGCAAAATTTCAGTTCAATCGAAAATCGAGAATTGGGTCAAATTTAACTTGCAAGATTTGATGATGTACATACAACGGGACAGGTGAAGGTAAATAAAAGCTTGTAAAAAGTTTTCAATTTAAAACAAAAAATCTAAATGCAATCAGTCAAATGTGGGCAATTTCCGAAGGTATAAGAAACAGAAGACGATCGCCGACTGCTGTGGACCCGAACCTATCAGCTGGATCTAAAAACGACGGGATTGACAGAGCTTATGTTATCTAAAGCGGCAGGATAAGTTTTCTTTTAGGCGTTTTCGTTGTTATGCTCCTATGCGCAATGTTGACCACTGAGCCATGGTTCTTTTGCATTACCTACTGCAACGCATACAAACAATCCTCTGCTACTAATATTATATTCTTCTAATATATAAAAATCTCGTGTCACGGTGTTTGTTATCGAACTCCTCTGAAACGGCTCGGCCGATTTTTATGAAACTTTTTTCTCTGTATTCGGCAGGTCTGAAAATAGGTCGTAGGCTATTTTTTTATATTTACCCCCCTATTCTTTGCGGACGGAGTCGCAGGCAACAGCTAGTCTAATATATAAAAAACTCGTGTCACGGTGATTGTTATCGAACTCCTCCGAAACGGCTTGACAGATTTTTATGAAACGTTTTTTCTGTATTCAGTACGTCTGAGAATAGGTCGTAGGCTATTTTTTATACCCCTATTATTCGCGGACGGAGTCGCGAGCAACAGCTAGTAAGTGTATAAGTTTAGGAAGATGTTTGGATATTTGAATGTTTGTTACTCAATCACGCAATAATAACGGCTCAACGGATTTACATGAAATTTGGTATGAAGATAGTTTGTGACTTTAGAAATAATATAAGATAGTTTTATCCTAGAAAATTACATAGTTACAGCTACTAGAAAATATTTACTTTAAAATTTTAGCTTAATATTTTGTTTGTTTTTTGTATCTTGATTGTTTGTTCATCATTGTATGTATCATAAATATGAGCTTTATCATTTTACCCGACAAAAGGAAGAGTTGTGATTGTGGCAGTCTTTGTATGTTATGTGTGTTTCATCGTTACGCGTGGACGACTCGTTTGATGTTAGCAAATGAGATGTCAATCGATTTATTATTACGATTGGAGTGACATAGGCTATAGTTTATGTGAAAAAAAATGTGTCCAAAAACCAAGTATGAATTTTTTTTTCAGTGTTGTGTTGTGTGTGTGTTGAGACCATAGTAAAACGGGAGGCGTGCCCACCAACAACAAAAACACTCCTAACCTATCAATATTTAAACCACGATGAGTTTATAAATAGTGCCATGGAACGAACCGATTTCTAGAGCCACAATAAACATTACACTGCATGGTGGGCGACGTGCGAGTGGACTTTGAGGGTTTATTTATTTTTAATCGTCGGTTTTTGAAACACTTGCCTGTTTTGAAAAATATACTCACCTGGTTGAGTTTCTTGCCTACTTCTCTTAACAAAGGTTTGAAAGTTATATTACAGCGCTATTTTCAGTAATAATTATGCATTTCCGAGTAATTGCGTTTTTCTTCTCAATATTGTCAACAGGTGTTATACTTTCAAAGTTAAGTTATGTTACTAGTAAGGCCCGGAATTTTGCGTGCGTCTGATGACAGATCGTAGGGAGAGAGCACCGCTTTTTATCGATGTTATCGACAAATCGATAGGTTTTTTTTTTACTTATATTTTTATTAATAAAACCTTTTAACTTTCCGATGATAAGTACATTTTTCAGCGGTCAATGATGAAAAAAGTTCGAAACATCGAAAAGCTTAATTCGTTTATATTGCTTTATTGAAATCACTATAATAACGAATACCTTTATGTTTTATAACTTGAGAAAAGATCCCTCTGAGACCACTTAACTTTAGGTAGCTTGTTTGCCTACCCTTTGATAAAATAAAAGAGTAAATATTATTTTGTATTCCTTCAGTTCTTACCATAGCCAATATAAATTATTTTGTAATAATATTCCAAGCAAAAATATATTTAAAATTATAAGTATTTATTAAAGTTACAACTTAATTAACAGTTTGTCGATTTGTCGATAAAATCGATAAAAAGCGGTGCTCTCTCCCTACGATCTGTCATCAACCGCACGCAAAATTCCAAGCCTTAGTTATTAGCGATCTGAGCATAAATATAAAACGATACATTTGGAAGTGTCAGTTACTGACCGAACTGAAAGAAGTCTCATTTCAAAAAAAATCATCCCCACTTTATACAGTCAAATTTCCAAACCAGGTATTGCTAAAGTTGCTAACTGAAATCGCGTAACCATTTGTCTGTTAGCATGGTTACACAGCGCTTCATGTAACTGTCATGTATGCTTCCGCAGACGTCCTGTGAAACAAGCGAAGCGGCTATATCGCCGAGAGAATAGTATCAATAGGAGCAATAATTTCTAAGATATTAGCGATCTGGGCATAAAATATAAAACGTTACATTTGGTTTTTGGAAGTGACATCATCAAACCGTCATCCGTCATCGTGAAATCATCCCCACTTGAAACAGTCAAATTTACAATCTAGGGCCCTATTTACCAACGTGACAACTGTCAGTGACACATGTCGAGAAACTATTCTACCACTAGCGGCTTCTTGGCACTAAATGTGTTAATGACTATTATGTTGTGAAACGAGAATATTTTTTGTACTCGACGTATTTGTAGATTTGTTGGTAAATCTTGACATGAGATTAAAGCTGTGTCAGTATTACGTTACAATTGTAGTATTTTGTGGTCAACACACGCGTATATTTTAATATAATTTGCATGTAATAATGTGTTTTAAAAGGTGCAAAAATTGTCACGTTGCTGAAATAGGGCCCAGGTATTGCTGAAGTTGCTAACTGTAACCGCGTAACCATTTGTCTTTTAGCATGGTTACACGGCACTTCATGTAACTGTCATGTATGCCTCCGCAGACGTCCCGTGAAACAAGCGAAGCGGTAATATCGCCGAGGGCGCGTTCTAACGACCGGTCGTTAGTTTCTGCGTCGTTACACTGCATGGCGGGCGCCGTGCGTGTGGACTTTGAGGGTTTATTTATTTTTAATCGTCGGTTTACGAAAAACTGGTACTGTAAGATTATTTTCACTTTGACACTTCGCAATTCTCGACATACTTCTTGAGAGATCGGAAGTGCAGTACTTAAGGCTGACGTTTTTGTGATTAAATAGGTTTGAATATTTCATGAGATTAAATTCTAGGATTTTATTATAAGTACTCTATGAGAAAACACGATTAAAACTGACGTCGATGTTTTGTAAAATTTTTTCAGAGGTTAAAACTTTTTTTTACAATACACGAAATTGGCATTTCATGCATGAATTGTTTTATATTTTTCGCTTACATGCTCTTTATTTATACAAAACCTAAATTAAAAAGTTCCGACCTCATTTAGAGAAGGGATCCGCTCAGCTCCGTTTCAAAAAGGTTTCTGTCAAATTCATTAAGCCCAGGAAGAGGTGTTAAAAATATAATATCTGAAAAGATAAAGGCCCCCTACTCGTCATTAAATCCCGGTACCGTCACAGTTTACTAAGGTCAGCTGCATCACTAATATTAATACTAATTCTTTATTTTCAAACCTGTGCAGAGGCCGTATTTTCTAACGCGCGAGCACCCGCAATCGCATTCGACATCTCTTTCTATACTCACCCTATACAGTATGATAGAAAGAAATGGTGAAAAAGATTGTGATTCCAAGTGCGGTAGACAATAAGGCTTAAAATATTATAAAAATAAAAGAAATAAAAACGAAAATGTGTTCCGCTAGGAAGAGGCAAAGGTCTCAGGAACATAGTAAATTCTTTTAGGGCCACCACAAACCGAAGCGTTTTCGTTGCCGACGCGCGCGCGCCCCGCGCTTCGGTCTGTGGTAGCCTTGAATGTTTGAATGTTTAGTTTTTAGGGTTCCGTAGTCAGGTAGTTTTTTGTTAGAATGATAAGTTTCTCTTTTTTTATAATAATTATATAATTTGTGTGTTTTGTGTGGCCTTCCGTGATGTTGCTGTACTGTGGCCCGGCGGAAGACCAGTGCTGGTTTTTAACTAGCGACATGCTGAGCCGGGTCCCTTTTTGTAGCAGCACTAATATGTACCTACATTCCTATGTCTATGTCTATGTTTGTACTCTTATTTTTGCCTGTGTATGTGTTATTGTTGTTATAAAATAAATGTTTTTCTTTCTTTCTTTCTTTCTTTCAAAAAAATAATATAACAACATAAAATCTAAGAATTAAAATCTAAAACTCTTAAGTCAGATAATACCACAGGAAAATAATGTTGGGGCTGGGAATCGAGCCTAGTTTCTCATCACTCTGTGACGTCTACCTCCGGAGTAGGTACAGTCAACGTCATAAATAAGTGATCACCTTTATACCTTGTCGTTTTCAGTCGTTACATAATTTAGTAAGGCTTTTCAAACATGACGTAAAAGCGACAACGTACAAAAGTGATCATTTATTTATTACGTTGATCCTACTCGCAGGTACACCATAAGGCAGGCAATCCCACAATTGTAACTAATACCGGATATATTCCAAGTAGGTTTGCTCCAATCAGAGCTCAACTTGATTGACTTGTCGTCTGTCGACAGTAACTCACTTAGCGTCCAAAATCCAAGGTTTGTTTATTAGGAGCACTCTTCAAAATCCTAAATCTAAAATAAATAACCGAAAATCCATACGCTTGAATGACCATCATCATCATCATCATAATTATTTATTGTTTGTGATTTTTGTTTATTTGTGTGAAATTGTCTACATTTTTTTTAATTGCGTGTCTACTTGTCTTCTTTCTCTTAAATAGGTAGGTATATGATGTAGCTGTTCTTGATACCTAGTGTTGAGCATCACTGCGAGTGACGGCGAACGGGTTAAAAATGCAAAGGCTCTTTGCTTGGATAAACAGGTCTTTTGTGCCCGGCCGCTGCGGGAAGGCTAGCAGACTCCGCTGCGGCTTGGTTGGTAAAGGTTCGCTGAAATACCTGTCTAGATAAAATTCACTCACCTAGTTTTGTGCTACACATTTAAATCGCTTGTTCCCTAAATATCAGAATTGCAATATACTAGATTGCCGACTTGCCCTATTTCTAAAATACCAAATTTCTAAAATACCAGACTTTCCTGTCGCCGTGTTTTTCTCTATATCGGATTGCCAAAAAAGCTTGTTTTTAATACACCATGTTCCATTCAAAACCGAATTCCCATAATACCAGATAGTGAAATCACCAGGCTCATCAGGCAGGTCGTGGTCGTCGTGGGGAGGCCAGGGGGTCGTGTTTTACGAACCTGGTGATTTCACTATCTGGTATTATGGGAAGGGTGCCCCTTTTCTCCCATAATCTTTTTTATCCGAATTTTGAAAGTCATAAATTGATGTCCATAATATTCTTGCTCATAAATTTCGATGGTCATAATTTTTGTAAAGCATATCGCTTAATAGTTCTAACTGCAATGAGCCATAATCCCATTGATCATAACTTTAAAAAGTCATAATATTGATATCAATAATATTTAAGGGAATATCGTTGATTATTCAGAAACGTTATAGGGCATATATCTTAAAGTAATAATTGTTTTTAGTCATAATTTTTCATTACCTAAAATGCACTAACCATCTACATTGAATTCTATAACATCCAAAGGAACATTGATAATTATTCAGAAACATTGTAAGACATATCGCTGGCAGCGAGCGAGTGAAGCGAGCGAGCAAGACTTTCAGGGCAGAAGCGACTCGGACAGGTTAGGTTCAGACGGCTAAGGCGGGAGCGAAGCGTAAGCGTAGCTCCCGCCTTAGCCTTCGATGTTAGGTATTTTTTTTATGACAGCACAGAAAAGGATTATTACCTTTAATATTATGAAATGTCATACAACCATGACATTGAATGTTATTACAAAGTAATATTGTGCCTTAAAATAATTATGACCTGCGAAAAAAGACCTTGCAATAATTATTATGAGTGACTTTAGTACCTTTAATATTATGAAGTGTGATGCTTCTTGACACTGAATGATATGAGTTTACTTATTAGTCCTTACAATAATTATGACATAAGAAAATCGTAGCTCCAATTTATGTTGTTTAATATTATGACTTCCGATAATATGACAAAGAAAAATTATGACAGAAAACGTTATGGTCTTGAAAATTCGGAACAAAAATTTTATGGGAGTCATTATAGACCCATTATGGGAATTCGGTTTTGAATGGAACATGGTGTATTGAAAACAAGCTTTTTTGGTAATCCAATACAGAGAAAAACACGGTGACAGGAAAGTCAATTTGGTATTTTAGAAATAGGGTAAGTCGGCAATCTAGTATATTGCAATTCTGATATTTAGGGAACAAGCGATTTAAATGTGTAGCACAAAACTAGGTGAGTGAATTTTATCTAGACAGGTATTTCAGCGAACCTTTACCAACCAAGCCGCAGCGGAGTCTGCTAGCCTCCGCTGATAGCCTCCGCTCCTGAATTCTGATATTTAGGGAACGAGCGATTTAAATGGTCTATGTTACTGCCATGAAGACTTAAGTTTCGAATGTGTCGTTTGTCATAATTTTCATTCATCTTTATTGTTATTAGTTTCACCTCCGACGTGCACTACAGTCAATCAATTTGAGTCGCCACTATAGAACCATGTCATAATGAATCAATTTGTTCATCTTCTACGACAGTGATTATTGCGTAAGTATGTCCTGATAACATCTTGATCTTTGCGAACATATGTCAACGATAATTAACAGGAAAAGAGTTTGCTTATGCATTAATAACTTGAGTCTGTCCGTCTGTAAAAACTTATTTTTCTTCTCATGTCACGGAGCAAAAACGTTTATAAACTCATTACGTTTATTGCATGACAATGGTGTGATCGGAAAGTTGATAATCCTTTGACCCGCACTGACTTTGTAATTATGTAGTAGTTAATGCGACAAGGTTCTATAGTGGCTTAAGAATCAAATTGGTTGACTGCACACATTTTACAGGTTGATACAGGCCTCCTCTAAGATTAAGACGGCTTGGGCTGTAGATACACACACATCACCAGTAAGAGTAATTTCACACATAAATTCCGAAGAGATTAGAGGTATAAGTCCTGGTTCAAGCCCACAACCCCCTGCTTGAGCACTAGGCTACTAAGGACTTTTTTTTTAAATGAAACCTAACCTACTGAATTTAAATTGATAACAAGGGTAATACTACGAGTGCAGCACCTATATCACATTTTGTAAAACAAATCATCATGCATATTACCAAAATTGCTAATAATAATGGCATCTTACAAAGAAGCATGAAAAATAAAACAAGTACATTTTCAATATCCCACAACAACAATGTATTTCACAAGCAAAATTATTACATTGTTACCTGAAATTTCATCTAATAACATCTGATTTTCCGATGGGGATGCAGCCGGAATCCAATTTGTTGGCGACGGACTCCGGTTTTGTCTCAGGCTCGAGCTCCGGGAATCGGGTCGAGAAATTTCACTTTATAAATTTCATCGGAGACAGCTACGGGATAGGGAAAAGTAAGGAATGTTTTTCTCGCCGTGTTTTCATAGGATGCTTGAATGAATAGAGTCTGTAAAACGCTTACAAGCGTTATCTTTGCATAATGCAAAACTTATTCTATAAACTTTATGACATTGTATGACAGAGTGGTAAGATTAGTTGGCATTGTATGATAAACAAAAACAAATATATTATAAATATAATCAAAACGCAACGCGGGCTAAAGCGACTACTGATTCGATCGGTTTCTTTTTTTCATCGCGCTGCGATTCGTTAAGTAGGTGACAGACGGGCGAGTAAGTTCGTGTACTTACGGCTCGACGACTTTACTCGCCTGTGTGTCAGTCTAAGTACGCGTACTTTAAAATTGCCGAGTAAGTTTGTCGAAGATCCAACATGTTTGAATTTTGCTCGTAGCTCGCCTGTCTGTCACTACCGCAAGTCGCGAGCCGCCATTTTGTTTGTGCAGTTTAGAGTGTTTTGAGCAAGCTTTAACGTGTGTCACTGACGCCGAGCCGAGTAAGTTCGTGACTTTTGAATTTACGATTTTATAGCTCGTACGTCTGTCACTGACGCCGAGCAGAGTAAATTCGCGACTTTTAAATTCACGATTTTATAGCTCGTACGTCTGTCGCCCACTTAAGCCAACGCAATCAAAAGATACAGCCGTTTATGACGCAAATTTCCGCATATTTTCGAAACTCGCAAGGGAATCAAAACCTAAAGGGTACTTCCCGTGAACTCAGAATCTTGAAATTTGGTACGAAGCAAGGTCTTATAGCACAGATAAAGGAAAAATTGCGAAAAGCATAAATTTTTTGTCTGTCTGTCTATATCAGTAAACAACGCACATTTTCGACACTCGCAAGGGAATCAAAACCTACAGGGTACTTCCCGTGAACTCAGAACCTTGAAATTTGGTACGAAGCAAGGTCTTACAGCACAGATAAAGGAAAAATTGCGAAAAGCATAATTTTTTTTGTCTGTCTGTCTATATCAGTAACCAATCTACAATGATCCCACACTGCGCACATTTTGCTTAGGAGCAGGGGTCTGCTAAGACTGGATGTTCATAGATACATATAAATTTGTACGGAACCCTCGGTGCGCGGGTCCGACTCGCACTTGGCCGGTTTTTTTTTACAAATGCGTCGCCTAAATTCGTCTTTTCTACCGTGAGATGATATCACAAAATAAAGTAACTAAATTAGGATATAAGTCATTGAAATAATATTTAAAGAGAGTAATCATATTGGGAGTAATTTAATTTTTTTAATAAAATCATTCAACATAATTTTTTTGTTATAATTATGTTTCTACGTTTATACAATATTTACAAAACACAACATCCTGCTAAATACCGTAAAGTTGAGGTATTTTGACCCAATAGTGGGTAACTTTGGCCCATATGAAACCCAAATATTATAGAATAGGGGTGAATAAAAAAAAAAGATACATACAGTCGAACATAGAACCTCCTCCTTTTTTGAAGTCGGTTAAAAACACAAAAACTTGGGCGGAGTCAATGCAGTAATAAAATCTGTCCCGAATTAATCTCAATGGCCAAAGTTTCCCTTCAGGGCTAAAGTAACTCGACTTTACGGTATTAAAACAAGCCAGCCGAAAAACGTTAACGTTTATAAAAAAATATACCTACAGTCTCACTTATCACGAAAGCGTTGTTTACGTTGACGACATTTTTTTAAATTTAAGCGGTGGCATCTCCGCAGTTTTCTTTACTTAATGGTTGACGACATAATTACAATACAGAATTCGCCGTATTAAATTCTTTGACCAAATTAATTTACGTTATTTCAGCTTTGAGATATCGGCAGTTTGAGCGATCGCTATCTTATTATTTGAAATTTCAAATACAATCCATCCAATTAGTAGCGTGTTTATCTCTTTTCATGTTTATTTTGCTACTCTTTAAAGGTTATTTATATAAAATCTCAAGATTATTTTTGAGTAATAAAGAATTTATTCCTACATTATATTATTTAAAATTTGTTTAATACATCGTGAGTACGAAAAATACGTCAGAGTCATCATAAAACAGATTTCTGAACCCCTAAGGATAAAAAAGGAGCCTATCTGGTGGCATAAAATTTTTAGTCATAATGTAATGTTTGTCATAATTTTAGTTAGTCATAATTTTTTTCCCGTCGAAACCGTAAATTTTTCAGAAATTTTTGAATGGTCATCCTGTAGATCTCTATAGGTTATGTAAGGTTGGTTTTATATCAATTGTGTACAATTAATGGATTCAGAGTAAAATGAGTTAATGAATAAGAACGCATTATGCCGAACGATACGAATACGATTATGGCCTTCAACATCATGCAACCAAAAATCATGGGCCCAAAAAAAAGTTATATGAACCTGCAGGCTAATTGTCTAACTCCATCACGTTCATTTTGACAGTTCCTTTATGGGCTGACAATAAAATTGGTATCGGAAACAGCCAGTTGTCATAGCCATACAAAAACTCTCATTTCGATCCGATGCCAAGTGTCAATAAGTTACACAATTACCCTGCTGGGGTCTAATCGGTAATTTGAACTTAACGACCAGATGGCCTAGTGGTTAGAGAACCTGACTACGAAGCTTGAGGTCCCGGGTTCGATTCCCGTGTCGGGGCAGATATTCGTATAAAAAAATACGAATGTTTGTTCTCGGGTTTGGGTGTTTAATATGTATTTAAGTATATGTCTATCTATATAAGTATGTTTATCCGTTGCCTAGTACTCATAACACAAGCTTTGCTTAGCTTACTTTGGGACTAGGTCAATTGGTGTGAATTGTCCCGTGATATTTATTTATTTATTTAATGTAACTTTTTTTTAACAAAAAATAATCTATTTGTTGCATGTTTAACATGACCATTTATTTATTTTGTCAGACCGGGACACATCTGCGGAAATATATAATAAAAAAAAGTTTTTAGTATTTTACAAGTATTTTATTATAGAAGATAGAATAACACAGAATAATCAAAACTCTAAACACAAAATAGTTAAGTTGGCATGACTTACGTATAGGGCTTGCACTATCCGGTAACTTTTTATTATCCGGATATTTCGGATATTTCAAATCTCTGTATCCGGATATCCGGTTTTTCAGATAATTTGAATAATTTTCCAAATATTAAAAAAAACGCTAATAATAATTTATAAATTATTTAATCAACTTAACGATGAGTGTTTTTAATCAATTTAACCAAAATTGTCTGATAAGGACTTAAAAATGATTATTTGTCACTTTAATGTGTGAAGTTAATTAAAAAAATATGTATATAATGATCATCATCATCATCATCAGCCTATGTTCGTCCATTGCTGGACACAGGCCTCTCCCATGGCACGCCACTGAGCACGATCCTCGGCCACCCTCATCCAGCTCTTGCCAGCCGCCTTGCGAAGATCATCGCTCCACCGAGTTTGAGGACGTCCTACGCTACGTTTGCCGAACCGTGGTCTTCACTCAAAAACTCGTCTACCCCAACGGTTATCAGTTCTTCGGGTTATATGGCTGGCCCAATGCCACTTCAGCGTGGTAATGCGGTGGGCTATGTCGACAACATGAGCCTCGAACTGAGAATGCGTATAGTACGTTGCTATATATTCTCAGTGCTGTTATACGGAGTCGAATCATGGACCCTTACGCAGAACACCATGAAGAAGTTGGAGGCCTTCGAAATGTGGATTTACCGCCGCATTCTGGCGTGACAGAGTAACCAACGTGGCAGTATTGCAAAGAATGAGCAAGCACCTTGAGCTTTTGAAGACCATCAAGCAAAGAAAGTTGTGTTACTTTGGCCATGTGTTGAGAAACGCCAAGTACGGAGTTCTCCAGCTTATTATCCAGGGGAAGATTGCCGGAAAAAGGAAGCGTGGGCAGGAGAAGACACTCGTGGCTGAAGAATTTGCGTGATTGGTTCAACTGCAGTACCACTTCCTTGTTTAGAGCAGCGGCCTCCAAGATCAGAATCGCCATGATGTTGTCCAACCTCCGATAGGAGAGGAATGAGAAGAAAAAGATGTCGACAACTTTGGTTCTCTGTCGGATCACTTCGTAACGAATTCGATCTTTCAGAGAAACTCCGAGCATATCCCTTTCCATAGCACGTTGAGCAACTTTAAATTTGTGGACTAGCCCTAAAGTGAGTGTCCATGTTTCGGCACCGTATGTCATGACGGGTAGGACGCACTGATTGAAGACTTTCGTCTTTAGACTCTGTGGAATTGGCGATGTGAAGACTTGACGCAGTTTCCCATACGCTGCCCATCCCAGCTGTATTCTTCTGTTGGCCTCTTTCTCGAAGTTGTTTTTACCTAACTGCATAGTTTGCCCTAGGTAAACATACTTTTTAACCACCTAGAGAATATTGCCTTGAACTGAAATTGGTTCCGGGTTGGTTGGTTCCGGATATCAAGGTTATGTTCATTGAACATAACCTTGTTCATTGAACATAACCTTGGGTTTTATCCAGGTTCATCCGAAGACCTACGCGTTGAGAAGAATCAGCTAGGCCATTCAACATAATAATATGTTGCAAATCTTGCAGCGTTCCCGCCACGATGACGATAGTATCATCTGCAAATCGCATGTGTGAGAGGTACTCGCCATTTATGTTAATGCCGCGCCCCTTCCAGTCCAGCGTCTTGAACATATCCTCCAATGCATTTGTGAACAATTTTGGGGGATATAACGTTCCCTTGTCTCACACCACGATGCAAGGGGATAGGTTCAGACTGCCGGTTCTGGACTTGAACGGCCATAGTAGCGGCGTTGTAAAGACCTCTCAACACATGGATGTATCGCCAATCGACTTGGCATCGCGGCAAAGATTCCAGAACAGACCAGATTTCGATCGAGTCAAAAGCCTTTTCATAGTCCACAAACGCTAAGCAGAGGGGCCGATTATACTCTTCGGTCTTCTGTATAATCTGCCGCGCTGTATGGATGAGGTCTAATGGTGCCGTATCCCGATCGAAACCCGGCCTGTTCACGGCTGGAACTCGTCGAGCCTTCGCGCAAGACGGTTCGTGATGAATTTTGAAAAAAGCTTATAGACGTGGCTTAAGAGTGAAATCGGTCGGTACTTCTTCAAAAGAGTTTTATCACCCTTTTTGAAAAACAACACGACAACACTCTTACTCCACGCCTCTGGAGTTCTCTCATCAAAAAGAACAGTATTAAAAATGTTCTGGAGCTCCTTTATTATAGGCTTACCACCAGATTTCAGGAGCTCAGTCGTAAACCGTCTTCTCAAGGGGCTTTTCAATGTAAATGTGTAGTTTCTTAAAATATTAACCAGAATGAGATCCTTATTAGTTTGCATACAAATCAAATATTTAATCGACAACAAATGTATGAATCGAAAACAATAAAAATACGTTAGGTACTTAAAAGCTATTATAAACCTTGTTCTTCACAGTTATGAGATTTTCCTAACATGCAATCATTGACTCTAAATTTAACACATTTACCGAAAATTCATCACCACCACTAAGTCAAACAGTATAGTAAGAATGAACTTTAGTATTGTTGTATGTAAACCCACCTAATACAGATAAAAAAATGTTTGAATATGAATACTCCACACCACACGTGTGCATTATTAACTGATATTCGAATTATCCAAATAATCCGGATAATGAAGTGCCTCCTATCTGGATTTGAAAATGTCCGGATATCCGGATAATATGGATATCCGGTTATCCGGATTGCAAGCCCTACTTACGTACTAACTAAGCCCCCAGTAGTGGCGTGACTTCTAAGTCGTATTTTTGTATTTGTCGGCTGAACAAATGTTTTTTAAAATATCGGGTCTTGTTTTTAGATACGTGTGTAACTCAGTACATGATTTATTTATAGCTTTCAGTACTGTGACACTTAACTGTGATAAAATATCACTGGTCCATATTTTGTTCATAATAAATAAATTTTAAACTATCGTTGGGTCTGCTTGCAAAACCGGCACCGGGACAGACTGCCTGAAACCGGGACTGTCCCGCCCAAATCGGGACGTATGGTCACGTTATGCATGTTCTAAAAAAACTTGATAAATCAAGGGATGTTTACAAAAACAACATAAGGGACTAGACTGATGGTTGACACTTGTAGTCAGGTATATTGTTTCTATACAAGTGTCAACCAGTCTAGTCAGTTATGTAGTTTTTGTAAACATCCCTTCAATTGTATTTGTGGTTTTGTAATATAGTCAAGAGTCAATTACTTTTCAGTTTTCAGTAAACAGAACTTAGTCCAAACAGTCCGCATCTGTTATAACAGTTGAATTTGAATTCACCGCAGTCTGAAAACCAATTATTGTTGAAAACAGTGAACACCCTTTTGTGACTCTGTAGTAGTTTAGCAATTTGCAAGTCGCAAAAGCGAGTCCGTGGATTGTTGTAAAATGTAGATAGAATTCTACTCCAGTATGATTAGACCACTTTGTTTTGTTGTTTTAAATTGGAATACTTGCTTAAGCATGCATTGCGATGAAGCAGTACCCAGTATGATTCTAGAGTAGCGACCGCGAACTAAAACACGTGACATCCAACGCGATCCCGCAACCTTAACAAGGTCGTCGCTCCATCTTGTTGGAGGCCTACCTAAACTGCGTCTTGCGGTCCGTGGACACCACTCGAGAACCTTTTTGCCCCATCGGCGCACTTGAGTCTGGCGATTCTTCAAGTTGGTAACTTTAGTTCTTGCGCGGATTTCATCATCTGAATTGAATTAAAATTAAAATAATTGAGATGAAAGCAACTCGTTGTGGAGTACCTAGATGCAAGTGATAGGTATAGGGCGTACGAATTTACAACATTTTAAATTTTAAACTTGAATCAAAGTTTTCCTGTAAATTACTTTACACAATAATATCTGTCGATGAACTTAATGTCGCATTTGTAAAATAAAAACCGTTTTATTATGAATTCCAAGAATTTTAAAGTCAACCTAGTTTCTACAAAGTTATTTGAAACTTAGCCAAATTGCTTACTAAGAGGTTTCATACGTTAATGTAACGTTAGATGCCAAATTTGCCTACAGCTAGCCAATTAGAACCTAACAAATATTCAAAAAAAATAAAGCTTGTTTTATAACTATGTTGTATGTTATATACTTTTGATAATAAAATATTCTACAATAATAAAATTTAAGGGCAGCGACAGCAGCAGAGACGGCCGAAATTGCTAAGTTAGAAAAATACAGGTCTCGGCGCCGAATACAGTTTTGTACCTTTTGGCGTCGAGACCCTTGGTCTGTGGGGCCCTGGTGCTCTGAGTTTCTTCAAAGACTTGTCAAAGAGACTCAGAGATACCACAAGAGACCGAAGAGCTGGCAGCTTCTTCGCTCAACGCATCAGTCTTATGATCCAGCGAGGAAATGCTGCCGGCGTTTTCGGTACCATACTGCAAGGGCCATTTTTAAATTTAATGTAATTAAAATTAATTAAATTTCATTCCTAAAGATTGTTAGTGTATATCAGATATTATTGTGAGTTTTTACAATGTCTTACTGAATAAATTGAAATTCTCACGGGAATTTCATAAACTCGCATCATTTTCAAGAATTGATGTCTAAAAACTTAGCGCTTGAAATTTCTGGATTTTATATACGTGCATGTCTATCCCTTGGATTAAATAGTAAATTATGTGTCATTCCCAACATCCAGCCAAATTGCCAAAGTTCATTCAAATCCACTAAACCATTTGAGTGTAAAACAACACCACAAACTTTCGCTGTTAGTTTATTTGGACAAATCATTGTACTCTGTAAAAGAGTATGATATTATCATTATTTAATTTTGACATCTGAATTTGTATGTATTTTTATTCTTTTTGTTTTTATTGTTATTATTTATTGATTATTTGGTCTTATGACATCTTCACATTATGTGAATTAATATTATTCATTTAATATTTTTATGTTGTAGTTTTTAAATTTCTTTGACATTCACACATTATGTGATTTAATATTTTATTGACATTTTTGTTTTATCTCACTTTTATTGTTTTTAATATTATTATATTTGTGACATTTTAAATTAATATATTATCCATTTATGTTTTTCAAATTCTGTTGACGATCTTTTTGTGAATTCTTTATATTTGTGACATTTCGAATGCTGGATATAATTGTAATTTTCAATCAGAAATAAATGAATCTATCTATCTATCTATCTTTGTTTTACTAGCTACATCGAACTTAATTGGGATAGGAGGGTTATAAAGTACTTTACACTTAACGACCTATTCTCGTACTAACCAAACATAAGTACAAAAAAATATATAAAAATCAGTCGAGCCGTTTCACAGGAGCGCGACCATTAATACTGTGAAACGAGATTTTCACATGTTAGAGAAGAATTATCGACACTAGATTCGTCGTCACATTAATTCCACTTTAATTAATGCGCATCTAAAACCTAATTCCCAACTTGTAGCCACACTATTAGTTCAGTTTGAACCGAGAATTTAGTCGTTCATGTACCCGAACTCAAGGCCGAGCTACACATAGATATAGACGTCTTACCGAAGAGGGCATTACCGACTAATCCAGGGATAAGTTGAAGTGTGACGCTGAATATTAAACTGGGTTTACGTAGGTCACCCTAGATTAAATGATCCCGAAAGTTTCGCTACGGGAACTGTAATTATAGGGGTAATTTTGTGGGAAGAATGTTGTAAATATTGTCGTTTAGGAGAGAATGGGTGAATTTATGCAGATACACTCGCTAGGTACAACAATGTGTATAAATTTGGAAGACAAATAAAACCAAGTTAAGATCTTATATGATTGTGCAATGTGTGTTAGGAATTATGTGTTGTGCTACGCTTTAAAACTGTATTAAACCTCCAAAAACGCGCAAACATGCTTAGTAAAATATCTCTTAAGCACTGAGAACTCCAATTACCTCTAAAAGAACGGCAACCAACTTTGTCATACTTGAAGACATACAGCGCCTCCATAGTTTGTAGGAAATAATTTCCTAGAGGAAAGCTTGCTTCCTGAAACTTATTTCGGAGCTTTTGTGGCGAACAATGGTGCGCCTGATTCGTTGAAAAGCTCCGGGTGAAGTGAAGAGAGGTTTTGTTGTAAACTGCTACAGGAGATTACGCGAAGGTGAGAGGCGGAAAAAATATTTCTTTGAGAGATTTCATAAGTGGGTTGAGGAAACGTCCGCTCTTAAATCACTTCGGCGAATAAGTATTTATTTTAACCCTTATAGGGTCGTGGAACTTTATTGTTGGACCTTTATTGAATCAATTCGACATTGAACGAATGAATGATTGAAACTGAATGAAGGTTTTATGTATCAACTAGCTTTTACTCATTGCTCGCGTGAACGATTAGCATCCAATTAAGTTAAAATTTCGTAATTAATGTATTCTTTTTCTTTCTTTTACTATTCATGTTGCACGAACCTTTGTTTACCATAAATTCATTTGTCATGTCTTCACTAGCCTTACCAACCTTTGCCATACAATTTATAAGAACGCGCTGTTTTCAGGATTTTTTAATTCAGTTTTATAGAATACGGTAGGTTAGGTTAGTTTAAGAACAATTTGTGATGAAATTACTGTTTCCGAAATATATAACTTTATGACAAATGAAAATTATGGAAAACGACCCATTACGGCATTTGAAATTCGGGTAAACAATGGAGATCCTGTGCGAACCCCTGTGCAAAATTCTGTACTTTGGTGTTTAGATTTCGGGAAATTCCGATACCATGGGAATATCGGGATAAAAAGTATGCCTATGTTTTATTCCAAAGATCCAGTTATCAGCATACCATATTTCACGCAAAACCGTTCAGGACTTCTAGCGTGAACGCGTAACTCGTATACACTCGTACTCGTACACGTAACATACGCGCTCTCACATACTTTCGTATTTATAAGATTACTAGCGACCCGCCTCGGCTTCGCACGGGTGCAATGCTGTGTTTCTCTACTATATTATGCACGTATTATAAACCTTTCTCTTGAATCACTCTATCTATTAAAATAAACCGCATCAAAATCCGTTGCGTAGTTTTAAAGATCTAAGCATACATACGGACAGACAGACAGCGGGAAGCGACTTTGTTGATAAACATAGTTTTATACAATGTAGTGATTAGGACGAGGGTGTTTCGTACACTCCAAAGGTTTTAATGGTCTCAAAATACGTTAACACTTTATGCCATGGACTGGTGAATTTCAGATGCATTAATTTCATAATATTTGCTAAAACCTAGGGAAAATTAAGAACGTGGGAGGTTTTTATTCATAAGTAATTGAAGCAAGCCGACAAATAACTTTATATAGCACTCTAACAAATGTTCAATTATTTTTTATGATAATGAAAGAATTATGAATGAGATTACCCCATTACTTTACGCAGTTCGAAATTAACGTGACATACAATGACAATAAATGTTTCATACAATCATCAGTAGGTACATTTGCCCACTGAAATGAGCATTTATCTATGCACACATCCTCTAAATTTCAACATTTTAATGACTGTTATTATGATGACAAAGTCATCCCATTGCCTGAAGTGTATTTTCAATATAAAATAAGATAAGATAGATAATTTATAAGATAATTTATTCAATAATTTGTAGTACAAGTTAACAATAAATACAATTTCTTACAAAAAAGCTATGAAACACTTGTGCCTGCACTAGGGTTACTAGAGAACTCTGTGTCGCAGGCTAAGCGAGGTAGCATAAATTAAAAATAATTATCTAAGCTTAGTAGTACAAATAGGTATTATGCAAGTATGTAGACATATAATAATGTGAAATCCAAAAACACTTAAAAATAATAACAAATTATTCGAAAAACTAATTTCAATAGTTATTATAGGTATATCAATTTTATTGAGACTGGGTCAAAACCGACGCAAATGCGATGCGTTACTAGTAGCCACTCAGTTGCTCGCGTGAAAAAAAACCGGCCATGAATTGCTCTCGCCTTGCGTTGCAAACAGCGACGCAGTGTCGAATTACGTTTAAGGTCTCTGCCCACTACACCGTACCATACCATGACCGTACTATGAACGTATCAGGCACGGAAAGTACCTCGATACGGTCTACTATGCCCACTAGAACGTGTTATCAGCGTTTCATAACCGTGCATAACGGGTTTAGTGACCGTAGCATCCGCGTATCATCCGCATGTCATATCAGTTTAGTGACAGTAGTATCCGCGTATCACCCCTATAGCATCCGCGATTCATTCGCGTGTCATATTCGCCGTTCTCGTTCCATCGGTTGCAGTAAGTTCACCTGTGTTTAAGCGTGAGACTGACGCTTACTACATTTTTTTGTTAGATAATTATTTAAATAATAATAGGAATGTGACAGAAAATCATCACGACGTTTTTACTTTGTAGTTATAGTTTAATTAACTAGCTTTTAATTCAGTTTAAGTTTTCTAATTGCATTTTATAATATTGTTTTATACGACCGACATGTTGGAGTGGGACTGGGCCGGACATATGTGACTGTGTCTAGTAAAAGGGACAACTTTCGGGATATGGAGTTATTGATAGTTCCTAAAACTAGATAAAATTACCTATCCGAAAAAAAAACAACCAAATCTATAAACAAGTTATTAAAACAAGTTAGGTATGAAGTATCTTTTTTCTGTATTTATTTTTCAACTTCATTTTTATTACTTTTACGGTTATCCCGTGAAAACCATATATTTCAAACTAAATACAAACTGAAATATAGATGCACAGAAAAAACCCCAGAAAAAAGACCAATGCTGGGAATCGAACCCAGGTCCTCAGCGTTCTGTGCTGCGTGCTTACCCCTACACCATCACTGGTCTAGTGGTCAGCGACGAATTTTTCCCATACATCGTACATTCCAGTCTGTTATAATCACCTTATGCAGTGATAAAGCGCGCATCTATGTTATGCCCTCTACCGAGAGACTTTAAATGAGGACCTGGGTTCGATTCCCAGCATTGGTCTTTTTTCTGGGGTTTTTTCTGTGCATCTATATTTCAGTTTGTATTTAGTTTGAAACTACCATTATTTCTTTATAATTTTTTGAATCTGAAACTGTCGAAATGTACAAGTTGAGAAAATCGCATTTGAAGTTTATGGTCGTGAAAAATATACATCTACTGCGAAGTTACGGAGCGATTGATATCAAGCTAATCTGCTAACATTCAAGATTCAGAATACGTGCCTCGTCATGTCTTTGTAGCATGTATAGTTTAAAAGATTTTGAGGGAAGAACATGCAAAAAAGGGAAAATAGGATTTTCAAAGTTATTGATGAATTATAAGAAAATATGACTTGGACAACTAATTAATCATCATGGTTAGTTTGTAAAGGTATAGGAAAAGGAATTAAATAAAATTAAACAACATACTTTTAATATTTTTTTATTTTAATATGAAAATTAACAATTAGGTTAGATTGATCCTTAATACTAATAAATCAACTTTAATTAGGTTTTTTTATAATAATGTCACACAATCACAACAATAGGAACCATTTTAGATAAGAATCCACAAAATTTATCAATGCTTTGGTCTATTTTTCGATAAATAAGTTTAGTACTTTAATGATTATTTTTTTCTATGGGCAAATAAAAAGGGTACAACTTTCGTGGTTTACTAAAGTTTAGTGTCACAAGTAATAAAATTGCTTTTTAATATGGGTTTTATACAAAAATGTATATATTTTCCACACTGAATCATACTATTATTATTTATTGACTTCTTATATACGTATATAATGCAACTGTTTTCTATTTTATTACGACTGCACTTGTACATTCTAAGGCAGGGTACAACTTTGGCACTAAACTTTCAGATTGAATAAATGCGACGAAATTATGAAATAAAGCCATATAAATATTAAAAACAAATTGCTTATTGGACTCGGTCTAATTAATAAAATTTACTTTTATTTGGGCGTTTTCAGAAAAAGTTCTAAAAATGACTTTTCTTAGATTTGGCTGATATTTCGTTTTTCTACTCAGAATCAGGAGCGCTTTCGATTGTAATAGGAGAAAAAAAAGTGTCCCAAGTTTTTCTCATTCCATTACGCAACCGTTTTCATACACATTTCTATGGCGGTAGCGTAATGGAAAACAAAAAAGTTGTATGAAAAACCTGGGACACTCTTTGTCTCCTATTACAATCGAAAATGCTCCTGATTCTGAGTGGGAAAACGAAATTTCAGCCAAATCTATTTACAACCTTTTCTGAAAACGCCCTTTAGTTATATAAAACTAACTAGTACAAACACTTAAAGTGTTCGGACTTCGGAGTATAGGGCAGCGTTAGCAACTTGAAGTGGACTGACTATCGTACCAGGGGCGTAATTCGGCGCAAAATTATCGTACATGGATCGAAATTATCGTATTTTTTAGGATAATGTCTATTATAGATAAATAAATCATATAAATTATAATATTGATATGCATGCAAGTACTCTATAGTTTATCTTTTTTAAACCACCGCTGTCAAATCAACAGAACACTGAAACCCAAATGTTTTACACGTGGTACAGACCTGAACTGATTCCCTTTCCACTTTAAGTTCAATAAACGCGCCAAGCTTAAAATTCACTCAGACAAAATTACACTGTTCTCATGCAAGTTGGGTATGAAACACGCCAAAATTTTGTATTTATAAAGAAGAAATGGATATGAATGGGTTTTTGCATCATGATAGAAATTATCGTACAATCTGCGTACGATAATAATATGCTATCGTACATCGTACGTAGGCACAAAATTATCGTATGTGTACGATAATTATCGTACGGTTCCGAACGCTGGTATAGGGTCACCTGTGATAGCGCCGTCCCTTTCTAACATATCTAGTATGTGTGACAGGGATGGAGCGATACGGCTTACGGATCGGATCACATCGGAGTAGACCCTCTGAGCCGCTAAAGCAGAAAACACTTTTGAGTTTTACCGCCTGTAAAGTAGCCTCCGAAAGTTGTACCCTCAGCACTAAACTTTACGAGCTTCTAAATGTACTTAATAAACGTTTTGGACGGGTAATTATTTTATGTACATGTTTTTTAGGTTGTAATAATTGATTTTATAGAAGAATAAAAAAATCGGTATATTTCAACCACTTCACAAAATTGCGAATATCTCGCAAACTAGAATCAGGAAAGTTGTACCTTTTACTAGACACAGTCACATATTGTCTGCCAAATGCATCCTTTGTCCAGCTGCGGGAGGCTATAAAAAAAGTTAGAATAGTAAAATTTAGTATTGTTTTATGAAAGTCACCAAATAAAGCACCAAACAGACGAGTTGAAAATTACTACTGAAAACCAGAAATTCCAAATGTTAATCGATAAAAAATATTTGTAGATGTCATTGTTGATTTTATCGATACCGAAACACAGCGATTTAATAATCAGATACTGCGACATGTCATGTCTGTAACTGAACAGAACTGTCACATCCAATTTTTCCTGCGTTAATCTCGGAACACTGTACCGCTAAGCCAACAAGTCAAGAGGAAGACACAGTTTGTATGATAAATGACTGCGTCGTTAGTACGGCACTGCGAATGGCACAAGTGACGGCATTATTTGAGCTAAATGCCGCCATCATTCTTCTTGGGCCAAGTGACGTCATTAGCTACGCTGGTTTTTAAGTGATAGGGTTAAATTAAGAGGTTTTGTGTGCGGTGAGAAGGTGCTTCGGGATGAGAATTAAATTATAATCAAAGGAATCTTGTTTTAGTAATAATCCTTACTAAATATTGTAAATGCGAAAGTAACTCTGTCTGTTTGTCTGTTACCTCTTCATTGCACGCACCGCTGAACCAAATTAAATTTGGTATGGAAATATTTTGAGATCCTGGGAAGAACATAATTAGGATAGACTAGCTGTTGCCCGCGGATCCGTCTGTGAAGTATTCGTTTCTCGCCATCCCGCGGGAATTATACAACTTTCCGGGATATAAAGTATCCTATATGTTAATCCAGGTTATAAATTGTCTGTGTGACGAATATAATCAGAATCCGTTAAACCATTTAGCGTGAAAGAGTAAAAAACATCCACACATCCATCCATCCATCTATATATGTATATGTAATATTAGTGGGATTAGTAGGATTTCATCCCAGAAACCAGCATAGTTCCCGCCGGATAGCCATACACAAATTCTTCGCAGACAGAGTCGCGGGCAACAGCTAGTAACAAATAAATAGGGTCTCTATTTTTTCACTTGATTTAACAAGTCTTAATGTATCATTCTTCATAATCAACGTTAGTCATAAACTGTTTTAGAAATAAATCAACTTATGACTGACGTTGGTTATGAAGAATGATACATTATGACTTATTAAATTATGGGAAAACAAGGTGTGCCAAATAAATATCATGGGACGATATGGATGATGCTTGATGACCCAATAAACTAACGTACTTTTTATGAGCTGTCAAAATACGATCCTCCCATAGATTTTGTATGACACTTGATAATTGTGACGTCACTCAATCGACTATTGATTATTGATTTTAAAGCAGCAAGAAATCTAATTTTCCAGTTAGTTGAAAATTAATCTGGTTTTTAGCGCTAAAATAAAGTGTTTTTTTTTTGTTATTAAAGTCGCGTCTGTTGTTTCGCGTAAAAAAAAACTTTGCATTTGCATTTATAATGTTCAGACTATTTAATTTTTTTCAAGTTTATGACGTATTTTTGGGCCGTTCTTAAAACAAGACAACGAAAAAGACGTTCTGGTTTTGATGGAAATAAAAACTTAAATAAGCACGTTTTCCCTTATTATAAACCGAAAACTTACTTCTTAACGATTTCGTATAGTAACTTAAAAATATCGTAAGGAAGTTCTAATAGAGCCTCTTACTTTTCGACGCTTGGAAAATGCTAGCAGAAATGCAAGTCGAGAAATTACTCTTCTAATTCTTACCAATTCCAGTGCCGGCCAAGAAACTTGGTCCACTTTTTATTTTCAATTAAGGAGCGCTAATGGAAAGAACTACGAAACCCACAATGGAGATCGTTAGGTTCCGGCAATGAAAGTTTTTGAAACGCGACCAAATTTCCATTTGATTCCATTAAATGTTAGGTTCGTAATAAATTATATTTTAACTTTTTAGCGGGTAAAAGTTGAAAAAGGTCCGGGTGTTCATAAGAAACGGATAAAATAACTTCAATGTTTATTAAAAAGTCATGAGTTGTTTTTATTTTTACGCTCTGTTACTGTGAAGCTTCTATTAAAGTAAATAAAATTGTTTGGTAACTATAAGGGTATTACTATACCAATCTATCGATCATCCGGTCGATAAACGATTGATCGACAGCCGATCGATGCTACTGTTCGATGTCGATCGATTAATTAGTGTATTGATTAATACGATTAATTAGACGGACGGATAGCCTTGTTGTTAGAGAACCTGACTACCGTAAAACGGGGTGAAAAGTAATCGCGGGGTGATTCGTAATATTCTCGCGATTTTTTTTGCATGGCTACAAAAAACACCATGATCACTAAAGCCAATTACTTTAGTTTTTAGTATTAAGTTCAATGTTTGTTTATTTTGCTTGCAACACTCGATAGTCGTGAAGTTAGTTAGAAGTATTAAATATTTTAGTACAATGAGAGACGTCACCAAGGTAAGAATTAACAGTTCCAAAAACTTTGTTATAATAGTGATTTTAGTGATAATTACAGTGCAGTGGCGTTTTTATCTAGTTACCCGGTGTCTGCAGTGTCTAAATAATAAAACGTTTGACCGAGTATATTCATAATCAGGTGTATTTTGTACAAAAGTAGTTTCATAACCGTTTCGATTAAAAACTGAGGTGAATAGACACGGATACGGGGTGACTAGATACGCTATATGGGGTGATTAGGCACGCTGTTTGGGGTGAGAAGACACGACAGTGGGGGTGAAAAATAACGAAGGGAGGGGTTAATAGAAATGAAATGAGTTTTTTTACATGTATACTTATAAAAATATTTTATTTTATTATTCCCTTGACAAGGTCCTATCACCCGCATAATTTTTTTTCACAATTGTGACAACCCTGACTGAATTCTCCATTCACCCTATATGTCGTGTCTACTGACCCCGTTTTACGGATTTGTAGAAATCTTGTGTTTTTTAAATTTTCGCTATACCAAGAGCAATAAGGCTTATTTTTCTGATTCAAACTCGGAGAGCTTGTTAAGACTCACAAAAGAAAAACAATCTTATGTCCTTTAATATTTAAATTCATTCTTATAATTAGCAATAATAGTCTACATCGTAATTAAGTCTCGGGTGATTTCTTTGTTTTGCGCAATGTTTACCTCTACAACAGAGGGGGCCTTAGACATTGCATGACACTCAGTCTTACTTTACTTGTTTTTGTGGAGTTATACTTCGTTTTTTTTAGCATTAGAAAGAAGTTAAGCGATCTTGACGTGTCTTTTTATTGAAAAACACTTTTGAAAAATAAGTCATAGCTAATTATTATGTAACATTATGAAAGGAAATATTGTCATTTACACTCTTTTGGTTTCATAAGTCATAGTTACTATTTTTAGGGTTCCGTACCCAAAGGGTAAAAACGGAAACCCTATTACTGAGGCTCCGCTGTCCGTCCGTCCGTCCGTCTGTCACCAGGCTGTATCTCGGGAACCGTGATAGCTAGAGAGTTGAAATTTTCACAGATGATGTATTTCAGTTGCCGCTATAACAACAAATACTAAAAATGGAGTTAAATAAATATTTAAGGGGGCTCCCATACAACAAACATGATTTTTTTGCTAGTTTTTGCTTAATATTGATAACGGCAACAGGTAGACACTTGAAATATTCACAGAATATTTAATTATTATATTGACTTTAAAAATAAATCATTAAGTTTTTTTAAAACTTTTTCAATAATGACTCGTCAAGATTGTTTACCTTATATCTAATGCTAGAAAAACGAAGTAAAGTTTAAGTTAGTTATAATGATGATGTTTGACAAGAAATGTAAAGCTTTGTCTCATCATCTTTCTGTCCTGTATACGCTCCAATGCTGACAGGCAGAACAGAACAAGAGCTCTTGCCAGAGGTCCTCCAGTACAAAAGGGCTTGCCCTGTAATTCCCACACGAGTTTGCAAATTAGGAAATTGATCGTGTCCAATCAAAATCGAAAAAATATTTCTATATGTAGGCCGTTAAGAACTTTTTTACATGTTTTTTTTTTGAGTCTACCAGTGCTTTCCAAGAAAAATGCGCTAATTATTATTAGATAATTTCAGATTACCTTACTTATCAAATAGGTAACTTAAGTTCTTATCAGATTAGTTCAAGTTTGACCTTAAAAATTCAAATTTTTCTGCGTAGAAAGCAACTTTCTCAGTCTGTTTAAAAAATCTTAACAAGAAACAATTAAGCATGCAAATTTGCTTATTCCCAGTTCCCAGCGGATGCCAGTGATTGTATATTTCCGAAGAAAATTTACTCCCTGCCTATACCAGTCTTAATTAAACGGCACTGTGTAAACCTTACCCTTTGGAAAAACCTTCATTACACTCATTACTAACATAAAACTAAAATACACTCGGAAAACTCCTTTGCTGAAGGAAACAAAACTGTAATTTCCAGACAAAAAAGGTCCTTTTGGATTTACTTTACAAGAGCATCATTAAGGTAAATTGAGGTTAAAGAGGTCAAATATTAAAACCTAAATTCACGACTAATTCTTATTTTTATTTTGTCAGGGAGACGGCGCGCGATTGTGAAGCTTTGTTAAGCATTTTATTTTATTTCACTAGATCAGCAAATTTAAGTAGGTTATGGGACGAATATAATCAGATATCCATGTTTGGCCATCGTCGGTCTATTTAAGATACGCCAAATATAAAATTCTGCAGTCGGAGGCTCGAAGAAAACCAGGAGAATGAATTAAAACTAATTTAATTAAAATTAAAACTATTTAATAAATTAAAACTATTTCTACGTCTTAAATCCTAAATGACGATAGTTCGATGTGAGAAACTAAAGTGATTTTGTCAACAATAATCTTAACTAGGTAAGCGAGGCTAGGCGAGTCTCGTCCCGTTGATGCGTTGCCTCACGTAGTGGCAGCTGACGTAGGCTAATTTTTAATGTCAAGCTGCTATATGTTAATTCGGCGACTCTCCTCGTAGTGCGCAGCGTAGTTACGTAACACCTCCACCCGAAGATCAGCAACTATTTTCCAACGCTTAGTGAAAATAATGCTGGAAGTTCCTTCCGAAGTTGACCCTCTCGGATATTCTGGGGTTTCTCATGACTCGTGTATCTTCCGCAGTATCTTTAGACATATCTACTCTTCATTAAGTGATCGGCCTAGCAAATAGATAGTGAGTACGCAGTATGATGTGGTCCGAAGTTGAAGATTTGTATCCTTCCTATATGCCTAGATATTATTATTATTACTATTATTTATTCTCAAAAAGGTACATAGTTCTAGTTACATCACTAATTTTGCCAAACTATAATGTTTATTGGCGAATACTACGCTCACTTTAACATCAGCTGTACCCTGCTTAATTAAAAAAAAACTATTTTTATTATAGGTACATACATTATAATACATACGACCCCGAGCCATGAACCATGCACACATGAGCCCCGGACCGCATGCCATACAATTCTTGTTTCATACTTATACTATCATGCCTATTTTCATTCTACAACTACACTAATCTAACCAGGCAATCCATATCAATTTTAGTTTTGCGAATCAAATTTTTCTAGCAAAAGCTTTTTAAATTTATTCTTAAACATTTGCAGACTATTACATTCACTTTTCGGAAAAATATTATTGAACAATCTTGGAGTGACATACATTCTCGTTCTTTTACCATAATAATTGTTAGCTTTAGGTTCAACATACATGTGACGCGACGTGTCTCTCAGGTTACATACATACGTTCTGCGAGTTTTGTGCTCAGTTTCCTGATATTGGTCTATTGCTATCAAATACTTAACCTGCTCATGCACTGGCAAAACATTTAATTTTTTAAATAGCCTTTTATAATCTCCATTACATGTTTCTCTCGACTTTTTATCTACTAAAACCTTTAATAACCTAGTATGAATACTTAACAATTTGTCTAGATAGGTTTCAAAAGTGCGGCAGTGCGGCCAAATGCCATTAATCCATATCCAATGATTGAACCTGCCAGTGCGTGGTATAACATAATCAACACTTTTTTACTAACCGTCCGTTTTAAACTAATAATTTTGTATAAAATCGATCTCAACTTGTTACAAAGAATATCTATATGCAATTTCCAGTTCATGCTGGTATCTATTGTTAGGCCCAAATATTTATATTTATCTACCAACTGTACACATTTACAACTACATATTGGTTTTTACTTTATAAAGTGAATGAATTAGCATACACTTAGTTTTATCAATATTCAAAATAATTCCGTTATCGTGAGACCATTTCAATATATTTTCAAAATCACTTTGCAAACATTTTTCAATAATTTTAATTTTTTTATCAGCATACACTAAACACGTGTCATCAGCATACATATTAGGTGGAGCAGTTTTGTACAACGTTGCTCACGCTGTTGACATGCATGATGTACCCGACCGGCCCGTACACCGAGCCGGTCGGCACACCATGCAATACGTTCGCCTCGCTGCCACTCACACCGTTTATGGTGGAAACCAAAGTACGCCCACTTAAATAGCTACGAAACCATTCATTCATTGGGCCACGAACACCACACTCTTGCATAGCTAAAAGTAGTTGTTCGTGATCCAATGTATCGAATGCCTTCTTAAAATCTATTAAAATAATCCCAACATATTTTTTGTTATTTAAATGCTGATATATTTCGTCTGTAAATCGTGCCAAGGCAGTAGACGTACTCCTCCCCCATTGATGGCATACTTCGGGCATTCAGCCTCCATGTACACGAATGCGGTCTTATGAGTTGCTATAATAATATAAGGGAATGAAGGGATAAGGATTTGGTTTGTCTTATCAAAAACTATTGAAAGCCTATAAAAGTCAAAAGTGTCTGCTGAAACTATAGGAAACTGAAAAATACTAACTACATAATCTAACTGGGCTCAATTATATTATCATTCTCTCTTAAATCTAAATTCGTAGTTCTATCTATTCCACATAAATAGATTACCTAATCGAATCGTCTAAATGACTAAATTAATTTATTTTTTACTGGGGGCCTGGCGCGATGAGGTTCCCAATACCCGAATTTCCAGGAAGGAAAATTTTGGGAATATCAATAGACTAAGGATAAGGGAAGGAAGCAACACAAGATTGATTCAAGTGTACTTACTAAGTTTCATCTCTGCTCCCCTTTTAGAATCGATTTCTGGATTCACCTTCGGTACTGCAGCTTTCAGGTTCCGGATACTCGGCAACGGTGCTTGACAGCAACCCGGGTGGCTTCAGGAACTCAAAATCTTGATTTTGAAGGTTTCGGTGCCCGTTCGCGCCGTGAGTATCCTATCGACTGCGCCAAATATAAAACTCTGCAGTCGGAGGCTCGAAGAAAACCAGGAGAATGAATTAAATTAAATTTAATTAAAATTAAAACTATTTCTACATCTTAAATCCTAAATTACGATAGTTCGATGTGAGGAACTAAAGTGATTTTGTTAACAATAATTTTAACGGGTATGTATTACAATACCGAAGTACGAAAGACCGAATGTATTAAAACATCGAATGGGTCAAAAGACCGACACGATTTTTTTCTGAACCCGAAAACTTCTCAGAATTTATTAAAACGGCATCATACAGAACCCATTAGGTTAAGTTAGGTTTGTTTTATAACAATCTTATAAAATTAACGGTTTCAGAAAAAAATCGTGTCGGTCTTTTGACCCATTCGATGTTTTAATACATTCGGTCTTTCGTACTTCGGTATTGTAATACATACCCAATTTTAACTAGGTAAGCGCGAGTCACGTCCCGTTGATGCGTTGCCTCACGTGGTAGTAGGCGTCGCCTCACGTAGTGGCAGCTGGCGTAGGCTAATTTTTAATGTCAGGCTGCTATTTGTTAATTCGGCGACTCTCCTCGTAGTGCGCAGCGTAGTTTCGTAACACGCCCATACAATTGTATGGTTAAATTTCTTGGCACAAAACAACAACAGCAGGGAAAACATTCATACAAAGTTTAAATTCCGTCGTCGTTGAAGTGTCCAAATTTTTGAACTCCACCGATATTTTATTAATGGTCACGTATGCCGAATGTAATTGCACCACCTGCTAAATACGTTTCGCTTTTCTTTCTGTTTTAAAAAGTTACCTGGAAGAGACCACTCTGTAGCGCTAAGGCCGTACTATTGCTCTAAACTGTTGCCGGATAGCCTTGTTGTTAGAGAACTTGACTACGAAGCTTGAGGTCCTGGGTTCGATTCCCGGTCGGGGCAGATATTTGTGTGAAAAATATGAATGTTTGTGCTCGAGTCTTGGATGTTTAATATGTATTTAAGTATGTATTTATCTTATAAGTACGTTTATCCGTTGCCTAGTACCCATAGTACAAGCTTTACTTAGTTTGGGCCTAGGTCAAATGGTGTGAATTGTCCCGTGATATTTATTTTATTTTTATTTTTGTCGTAAATGTTCGTCGTAATATACTCACGAGTGAAATGACTGGTGTTTTTCAGACCTTTGTGTATGACTGTAAGCAAAATGTAGTAAGTAAAATGTAGCAAGCAAAACAAGTTTTCGTATCACCTTTCCCAGAACTTTATGTAAACCAACGTGTGTGTGAACGTAACGCACTCACTATTGTCTAAACACCTTTTGTATGTTCCAGCGATAAGTTCTTGCTGTGAATTTTCTTTTTAGTTTACTTTCAGCATTACACGAACATTGACCGTTCATGATGTTAAAAAAAGTGTTGAAACTGTTTCTCGTAATTGTTCTTGTTTGGATAGTTTTGCTTCTGACATTATTGCGAGGATTCAAAAATGGGACGCTGGACTTTTTGGATGATAAAAAAATTCGTAATAACGGACTGTTTCAAAGAACGCGATATGGTACCAGTAATGCAACGATTTCGGGATTTGATGGTGAGATTTGATTACATGACTTAATTTTTCCATCTGCCTTTTTAACTAATATCCAGGCGTATTTATGTGGTTAGTTAGTACTTCAATAGCCCGCACGAAGCGTTTCGCTTCATTTTTCCTATTTGATACGAACTGTCAAAGAATGGAATCGTTTGCATTAGATAGAGATATAATCTAGGACTCTTCAAAGCAAGAGTGAATACAATTTTGTCTTGATCTGCACTTTTCATCAAGTGAGATAGAAGTTAATCTCGGGCTCCAAGAAGATGGAGCTACGTCCTGGTTTTTTGTATACAATATAGGCTTGCGTTTGATCACAGTCACGCCTGATGGAAAGCGAAGATGAGGCCTACGATGGAGCACGCTTGCGTAGTAAATGCTTATTCACCCTAAACTTGAAACCGGTCAGATTGTAGTGTTCAGGGAACACAGTCGCAGGTAGGGAATTCTACTCCTTAGCTGTATGGTTGATAAAGGAAGAGTGAAAGCGCTTTGTGCGGATTTTGGGAATACTGACAACGTAAGGGTGGAGACCCCGCCTACTTCTGGTCGATGTGTGGAAAAAAGGAATAGGTGGAATGGCGGAGGACCGGTCAGCTGGGATGCAACGATGATGATGACGAGGCTGCAATGATGATTATTTCTCTGATGCAGCGTGTTGTGACAGCTTGTATAAAATGTCGTGAAACCGGTTTTAATCGATTGTTCGTTTTTCTGTTTGTAGCATGGACCATGATGGATTTGCACCCTCCCACTTTATCATTCCAAGACAAACTTTCCGTTGTCAGCGCCTCAAATCCGCCAGGTATTTTTTTTTTTTTTTAATACTTTTTCTCCTTTCTTTTTTAATGTACTTAATCCGCGATCCGCTTTACTGATTACTTATTAAACCCTTTTCATCGAGAATAATGAACCATATTGTTTTATGAAATTTATATGAAACCTGTCTTTACGAGGTGGAAAGCTTCATTTCTATACTGGGTGGGAGTGCAATTTATATTCTTAATTAAACTTTGCCACACGTACCAGGTACCTTGTCGTTTTTTTTTGTCACAAGAACTATGTAATTTTGCGAGCGACATTAAGTATGTATACAGTTAGTGTAATCATTTTGATCAGGGATACCAATAAATATGGTTGGCAGAATTTGTCAATTAACCTTCTAGTTTGTTTAGTAGTAAATTATTCAACGAATTATACTCGTACTATCAAATTATCCGTTGTGCAACCAACAGATTTGATAGAACACAACACAACAATTTTCTTTCAAGAGGTCGAACATTTGGCGCCTGTAGGCTGTCTTGTCGTTGCTAGTAGGATAAGAAATCTATCCATAAACATAAATAATTTTTTAAATACCTATGGTACCTATATGTGTTCTTTCTCTGGTTGATTGGGACGACGCTGTGTAATACCCTTAAAGCCCTTCCTCCGTAATAAATAGTTTTTTTTAATACTTGCATTCAAGTAGATGCCATTAACAGTTCAAGAGTTCCGTCCTGCGAAGACGATCCTGACCAGACTACCAGAATTTTACCAGGCTCACAGGAAGTGGTCGAAATATGGCTTGCTAAATTTTTAAAAACCGCAATTTTCCAACTTACCTACATCATTACAATACATGTTATTGTTTACTTATGCCAATATTTTTCAGGTAACAATGGTACACCAGTAGTTGTAAACTATCACTTAAAGGGCAGTGTTCGTGCACTTGTGTCAAAGGGATGGGAGAATCATGCCTTCAATGAATTTGTAAGCGACGTGATCCCTCTTAACCGCACTTTGCCTGATGTACGAGATCACAGGTAAGACAATGAAACACGTGACAACATTTAATATAATTTTGCTAATTGGAAAAATACCAACCATGTTTTGCCATACTAATATAGTAGTGCTGCATAAGAAAGGTGACAAAAGTGACATCAGCAATTACCGCCCAATAAGCCTAGTTTCCCATCTCTACAAGGCATTTATCAAAATTATTGAACGTCGCATTGCCGGGCAACTGGATAACAACCAGCCAGTAGAGCAGGCCGGCTTCCGCCCCGGGTTTTCTACTACGGATCACCTCCACACCCTGAATCAAATAATAGAGAAAGTAAACGAGTTCAATAGTCCTCTGTATCTTGCGTTTGTAGATTACTCGAAAGCATTCGACAGCTTAACTCACTCTGCAATTGTCACATCCCTACGTAACCAAGGTATAGAGCCTATATACATCAATCTCCTTCAATCCATCTATAACAATAGCACAGCAGATATTAAGCTTCAAACTTCAGGCCAGTCCTTTCTTATAGAAAAAGGCGTTAAACAGGGCGACCCGCTGTCTCCCAAATTATTCACCAGTGCCCTCGAAGATCTTTTTAAAGGCTTAGCAGTCTTATGAGAGAACAGAGGCATAGTGGTTGGTGACAGAAGATTTACTAATCTCCGGTTCGCTGACGACATTGTTATTTTTTCCCAAACAGCCCAAGACCTCGAATTAATGCTGCAAGATCTTAGCACGGCAAGCCTTAAGATTGGACTAGCGATGAATAGGTCAAAAACCCAACTTATGACCAATAGCACGAAACCTAGGGTGATGGTAGATGGGCAAGTAATACATTATGTTGACGAGTATATCTATTTGGGCCAGATAGTTTCTTTCAGTAATAGGCAAGACAAGGAAGTCGAAAGACGCATCGAAAACACCTGGAAGAGCTACTGGTCCATGAAAGAGCTTATGAAGGGAAACCTTCCGTTAACACTTAAGCGAAAACTCGTCGACATGTGTATCCTGCCCGTCCTAACCTACGGTGCCCAAACATGGTCTCTGACCGAAAGTCAAAAGTCCAAGCTTAAGGTTTGCCAAAGAGCAATAGAGCGCAGCATATTAGGTGTGAAAAGGCTAGATAAAATCCGGAACACCACGCTGCGCTCAAAAACACGCATAACTGACGTTGGGAAAAAGACTGCTAAGCTAAAGTGGGACTGGGCCGGACATGTTTGTCGCATGCACCCACGAAGATGGGCTCACACAGTCACTTGGTGGGTGCCGGAGGACGGCCAGCGACGACGAGGCAGACCAAGAAGGAGATGGCGGGACGATTTGGACGTGTACGCAAAGGACTGGCCTGACATTGCACCGGACCGGGAGTTGTGGAGGTCAAGAGGGGAGGCCTTTGCCCAGCAGTGGGACACCATAACAGGCTAAAAAAAAAGAAAAAAAAAAAAAAAAACTGAAGGATGAAATATTTTTAAAATACAAAAACGTGTATTTTACTGTTTCAGATGTAGGAATATTACCTCTACATATTCAAAGAACTTACCATCGGCATCAGTGATAATCTGTTTCTACAACGAGGCATGGTCTACACTGTTGAGGACTATACATTCTGTTATCAATAGATCAAGTGCAGATCTTTTACAGGAAATAATTTTAATTGATGATTTTTCAACTATGCGTAAGTAACTTTTAATGGCTTAAAATTTCCCGCTTTTTTTAATTTAATACCTTGCGAATGGGTCAATAGCTTAGCGGGTTATGGGTCCTTTTCCGCTAATTTTGATGAATTTTTAATCAAAGAAACCATTTTTTGCCTTGGTACTCTGTTACCACTCGTGCAAAAAGGTCCATTGATAATGGACTTTCAAAAAGTAACGATTGAATAAATCAAGTCCTTTTAATTTTTAGATATCAGGGGCCTGTTGCATAACAAAGTAAAACTAATATTACAAGCGGAACTCTCGCTTCAGTTATATTAATTAGAAAGGGAGTTCCGCTTGTAATATAAGTTGTACTTTGTTATGCAACAGGCCCCAGGATGTCAAGTAGACCTTAACCTTTTTAACTACAAATTTTTCAAAGTCGAAAATTCACGATTGTGCAATTTCGGGTTTCGATCGAAGGATCGTAAAATTTACTAAAGCCAAAAAAAAAAACAACAAAACACAAAAAAAAACTAATCAAAACTATTCTTGTGATGTAAAAACGTGTTCAATTTCGAATATTAAATAGACGTGGTAAGTACTTGGTACCTGCTACTTACCGCGAGTGGTTTGACGACTGGCCTTTCAAACAGAGGGTCATGGGTGAAAACTCGGACTCGTACTTTTTCAGAGTTGAAATTCACCACGAGCTTTACGGTGAAGTAAAACGTTTTTAGGAAACCTGCACAATCTACGAGGTAATACAATGTTTGTATGAAGTTCCCAATCCGCATTGGGCCTGCGTGGGAACTACAGCCCAAGCCTTCTTATTCTGAGACGTATTTAGGCCGAGATTGGTATAATAAAACCACGACCAGATGGCCTAGTGGTTAGAGACCCCGACTATGAAGCTTGAGGTCCCGGGTTCGATTCCCGTGTCGGGGCAGATATTTGTATGAATAATACGTATGTTTGTTCTCGAGTCTTGGGAGTATAATATGTATTTAAGTATGTATCTATCTATATAAGTATGTTTATCCGTTGCCTAGTACCCATAACACAAGCTTTGCTAAGCTTACTTTGGGATTAGGTCAATTGGTGTGAATTGTCCCGTGATATTTATTTATTATTTATTTATAAAATGTAGTGATTTAATGGACTTCCTAAAATACATTGACAACTTCAGCAAACGAATTAGAATGTCCAATTTAAGTTTGAGTCAGGTCGTAAATAACATTAGCAATGCAAATTGAACATCGTCTTACAACAAAACAATCTCAAACTAATGAAATAATTTCTCGCGTTTCGCACGAACTTATGGTCAACTTGGAACAAAGTGACTAACAAAGTATAACGTTTAGGATCTATTTTTTTACAAAGTCCCCAATACTTTTAATTATTTTTTCGGTTAGCCGATGATAAATTACTAGCTTTTACCCGCGGCTTTTACGCGTACCTAAACCATTATATCTAGTAGTTGAATTGAAACTTCGGTATTTTACTAAATTGACATGACTTGGGAATCCTCAATAATTATATCGTCGTCTTCATTTACGTTGACTGACAAATACCCACGCAAAAAGGCATATCTCCAGACTTACCACAATAAGCAATAAGCAATTCAACATATACTCAAAAGAAAAATGATTCCAAAAATATCTATATAAATATATCTTAGGATTAATTAATTACTTACCTAGATTAATATTATTCGCATGTATTTTGTTTTAATGACTTGCTTATGTGACTGATGTTAATTGGCCAAATAAACGAATCTTTAATTTTGATACATCAAAGCAAGTGGAACGTAAACAAATAACACCACAGCAAAATAAGAATACCACATAAGCGTCTATGTTTGCTACAGGTACGAATAATACTATACACGTAAATACAAGGCAATGCTGCACAGCAATGTTCGATCGAAGCAAATGCAGCCGAACTACATTGCAGTGAGCGAAGTGCAGAGATATTTCCGACGCTGCTATCTTTGTGTCCCGAAACCGTACTATTGACCGGATATCATTTTCCAGCGCACCTGAAGTCACGTCTGCAGTTGTACGTGCATGCACTCCCCAAAGTGCGGTTGATACGGACCAGGCGTCGCGAGGGGCTGATCAGGGCAAGACTACTGGGAGCGAAGGAAGCTGTTAGTCCTGTAGTCGTGTTCCTTGATAGCCATTGCGAATGTGCTGAAGGTATCTACGGTTTTAGTTTCAGTTTAAGATATAACATATATAAGATTCTTAGGGTTCTGTAATTTAAAAGGACATAAAAGAACCCTTATAGGTTAACTTTGTTGTCCATCTGTCCGTCTGTCAAGACTGTTTTTCTCAGGAATGCATGGAGATATCAAGCTGAAATTAATATCAACTTAAGTCTGTTATAAAGAAATCGAAACTATGGGATCATAATAATTTAAATTATTTTCATTGAAATGTAAATGTTTTAATTTTTTCAGGTTGGTTAGAACCTTTACTGGACCGTATCAGCTCCAACCCTAGGGCCGTAGTCAGTCCTATTGTTGACCATATCTCCGATTCTACTTTTGAGTATGTTGCTCAAGACATAAATGACATACAAATCGGTGGTTTCACCTGGAACTTGCAATTTAAATGGATTGGCCCTCATAGAAAAGGTGCTAGAAAATTTAAAAATATTTTTTATATCGTGACACCTACAATATCAGGAGGGTTGTTTGCAATAGGCAAGAAATTCTTTGAAGAAATAGGGTACTATGATGATGGTTTTGAAATTTGGGGTGGGGATAACCTAGAGATTTCTTTTAAAGTATGGATGTGTGGAGGTTCATTGGAAATAGTACCTTGCTCACATATTGGACATGTGTTTCGAAGGCGTTTTCCTTACATGGTTCAGAAAGAAAAAGTTCAGAAAAACTTGGTGAGATTAGCGGAGGTAAGCACATTTTTTTATCAGATCGTAGAACGTCTTTATTAATCAAACTGTTGAACACATTTGCATTTTAATTGTATGGTATGGTAGCAGTCGTAGTATTAGTACAGCCATGTTCTTCTATCATGCAGTCAATAGCAAACTGAGCTACTAATTGAAACTCAAGAACAGTTCAATTACAAAGTTTGAAGAAGTTAACGAAAATAGATCCATTGTTAGTGCCACAATATGTAAGGAGTGAATTTAAAATAATATACTGATGACCAAGTACATAGGTAACATCTTTTGTATGTACCTACTTATAAGTGTTTCGAAATCACAATAATTGTTTAACTGGACATTTATTCATTAAACAGGTGTGGATGGACGACTATGCAAAATATTTCTATGAGCGGATCAACTTTAGAAAAGGTGAATTTGGTGACATTAGCTCGAGAAAAGAGCTGAGAAAGAAGTTGCATTGCAAACCGTTTCGATGGTATTTGAAAAATATTTATCCCGAGATGCAAATACCTGACGACCAAGTTGCTGGAGGACAAGTAAGTTGTTCAAAGAATATTTTTTAAACACTAGAACCTTATTTATTATGTTCTGATAAAAAAATACTTATATTATTATAAGTATTTTTTTTTCAGATAATTAGTTTGGGTCAAAATGGACGCTGCCTAGATGCACCAAATCGAATGAAGATGGGTCCAGACGATGTTAAAGTTGCAAAATGTCATTATCAAGGTGGCAATCAGGTACATAAGTTTTTAGCTGTGAATTTTGAATTTAGTAAGGTCTTCTTTCTTCTCTCATAATTATTTATCTATTTATGACTATCTACTTAATAAAATGTTGCCAAAGAAAGCGATATATTAATGTACTAGACAGTGGGGACGATAGATATTCAAGAGTTTTTTATACCATGGTATAGTGTCTTGAATTTTATTTGGCCTTACATTTATTTTTTATGTTGCAGTATTGGTTATATTCAAAAGATGGGGAGATACGAAGAGATGACATGTGTCTAGATCATCTTTTTAACACCGTCACAATGTTTCCTTGTAAGAGATCGGCATCACAAATTTGGCTGTACGACCCTATGGTATGTATTTGGCTATGGATACAATAGCCATATGCGTAAGCGCAACTCAAAGCGGTCGCCTTGTGACCAAATTGGCCGGGAGTTTCACCATTATCATGTGATGGTGTCCAAAGCGCACTATCATAATTGCACTCATCATTACGTTTGATCAGTGGTCAGTACAGTGTCAGGTACATCATTGAACAGTGTAGATGGTGGTAGAAAGAGATAATGAATCGGAGTAGCAAGGTTTTAGTTCATTGATATTATTGCCTGATTGGCTCAATATGACAATGAGGTCTGAATTTAATTACTAAAAATTTGCAGAAATGGGAAACGAATCAGAAATAAGACGTTGTTGTTTTAAATCGTGTACAATAATTTTTTTACGAAATTATTCATTTTAGTTATAAAATCACCTTTCAGAACATAAAACACTGAATAATATTTTTAACTCTTATTTCAGACGCAAAACATAAGGCATATGAAAAATCAGGAGTGTTTAGCAACAAGAAAGTACATTGATGCAATGAGATTAGTACTGGAAACATGTTCGTCCAGAGCAGATCAAAAATGGATGCTTCAAGATTATACAGTCGAGAGATTGACACCTGAATTGCGGAGTTATGCGAAAAGAAATATGCGCTTATGATACTTTTAAAGATACTTTAGTCAGGCTGACGTTAAACTCCATTATAATATTCAATATCTACCTTTTATTCATACGACGTTTTCATATTTCAGTAGTCGCGATAAAACGGATTAACTTATTTTATTATACCGGATTACAGGATTACTTAAATTAGTACAACTGTTTAAGCATGAAAGAGTAAACTATACCTAAATAAAAAGAAAAGTCCTAAGACAGACTGAATTATTACTGACTCATCAACGCCCGCCCATTCCCAATCCTTTGGTCCTAGTAGGCCAAAATTCTGCAATAGAGGTTGTAGTTTTGATGTAAGCATGGAATAAGGATGAATTTGTGGAAATTTTTACGGGATATCGCTCATTATAATATAATTATGTTCGATTCAGAGTGACATGACCCTATCTCCGTAACTATGATTAACTGATACCGATGGTGATGATTGATATTGCCGTTGCCGGATTTTTAAATAGAAGAAGAAGCTTTACCACAAATTGAAATTTTGCACGAACAAAGTCATGAGCAAAAGCTGGTGAACGTAAATTCAAGTACCTTTCAAATTTATGATATTACTTAATAGAATCAGTTAAATAAATATGTGTATTTAAGTTAACTAGTGTGCGGATATATAAATATTTGCGAGCAATTCTAGACGTAGTGAAGGATAACTTTTAATAGACCTTAAGAAAGCATTTAAAGAATTTTAATAATTTTTTAATTCAACAAAATATACGTATTTACAGATACTTAAATAAACTAAAGGTATTTATGTACAATTTAGAATAACTTAATTATTAAAATATTAATATTAAATGAAATGAATTTATTTTATATCTCATCTCAAAGTGTACATATAAAAAATTAATGCCTATAGTGCAGATTTAAGTATTTCACAAAGCCAAGAGAGAAGCAACACTAAAGCAGAGGTCAAAAGCAAAAACATAGACGTAAAACACTTTTTGCTCCACGAGTATTCCATTAAACAACCTTTTACACGTGGGTCCCCAACCGCAGAAAGGGATGAAATGATCCCATGGACATTATTGTGGTCTGAAGTAAAAAGCACATACATTTGCACAAAGACCTTGCTGTAAATAGAACAAAACTGTCCTCAGAACTTTTGCCTCGGCTCGAATACAAAATTTAAAGTAATAAAGTCACATCAAAGAGCCACTTCGGCTTGAACGTTGTGGAATTACAAATGAATTTTGATCGTATTCGATATTAATTTCTCGGTTGTGTGTTTCAAGAATGTTCAAAAGTCAAAATTAAAATTACAAATGTATAGAATTGGTAAACTCCATCGAAATTGCACGATACAATAACAATACAAATATTCTTTATTGATCACCAAAAGCATTACAGTGACACTACAAAAATAAAAATTCAGGTAGAAAATTAGGCGATCTTTTTAATTATGTTTGACAAATGTTTATTATTTAAGGTATGACTGCAATTCTTAATTAAAATTTATAATAACAAAACAGATAGATACAGGCACCAAATACAAATCAAACTAAATTTATCATCTGCAGAAATATACACTAGCTTTCGCCCGTGACTTCTTCCGCGTAGAATTCAAATTTATGGTAAAGCTTCTTTATCACTTTCAATGAACAAAGCAAACCAGCAAAACCAACCATCCCGTGGGAATTTCAACAAATTCGTTCTTATTCCTTATCTTAATCATAAAGACAACCTCGATGCAATACCCTTAATAATATTTTTTTATAATAGTATTCTAGGAGTTAGTGAGTCAGTCAGGACTTTTCTTCGGTAATGCATAGATTAATTTGAAAACACTCTGTATAATAATAATAATTATGCCAGAATTGTGGCAGCCATAGAATAATACGCTTTACTGGCGTATACCATTGTTAAAAATAAATTTAAAAACCGGCCAAGTGCGAGTAAGACTCGCGCACCTAGGGTTCCATACAAATTTTTGGGTATGTCAAAATATACACCGTAAACAGCCGTAACTATAATTATCCAGTGTTAGCAGAACCCTGCTTCTAAGTAAAATGTACGCATTGTGAGATCATTTTATATTGTTTAGTCGATACCCCCTTAATATCTAATATAATTATATATTTATTTTTTGTGGTTGTACCGGCTACAGTAATACATATTCGGTAAAAAATTTCAAGAGTCTAGTTAACGCCATTATTAAGCTCGATTTTAAATCGTTAAAAAAACACGTTTCTTGTATTAAGATTACGACCCCCTTTGATTTTTAACTTTTATTTAACTTTAGTAGTTGTTGTTATAGCGGCAATCGAAATACATCAACTGTGAAAATTTCAACGGTCTAACTATTAGGGTTCATGAGATTCAGCCTGGTGACAGACGGACAGACAGACAGACAGACAGACAGCGGAGTCTTAGTAATAGGGTCCCGTTTTACCCTTTGGGTACGGAATCCTAAAAACGTCCAAGATCAGAGATTGTAATTATATTTTTAAACAACAAAATTAAGTGGCCTTGCCGGCTATTGTAATTTAAATTTAAAAGGTAAGATTAACAAGAGTCTCATTTGTAACACCACAAGTCTGACTCGGGATTCCACTTTACTGTATAATCGCTTCCTTAAATGACAAATATGCTAATTAAGGGACGTCACTTGAATTAAAAAGTTTAGAGCAAAATTAGGTTTTTCGCAAAATTTAAGCGGACGGTAAAAATGATGTTATTAAGATAAAATAATTTAGGGAAATTACATTAGGAGGTTGTTTAAGATGTTAAAAAATTCTGCTGGAAAAAATCTTTCTAAAAACATTTAAATTGGGTGTACAGATACATTATTTATATCATGTTAATTTAATATATTATATTTAGTTCTCCAGGTTTAAAGGTAAACCAAAAATATACGACTATTGTCAAGAGGGCGCTATTATTCTTATTTGTATGGCAATAGTTAAGTATAGTCGGAACAATGACATCTTGACTTGTCTAAACTGTCAGTCAATTGAAATTGCAAACAATGTAAACAAACCTTGTATTTAAAATGTCTTTAATTTCCATTTTCCCTCTTCTGCTAAATCCGTGTGTTATTTAATCAATACTTACCACAACACTATCCTAAACTATTAATACAATAAACAAGTGCTAGAATATGTATATTTCATTAAATGGTTTATTTACATTGTTCGCAATTTCAATTGACAGCGATTTTACAATGTTTACCTACCTGTTAGCTCTGATATTATTTGGAAAGGTTTTGTAGCGAAATAGTTTCATTCCCCAAGCGTTTTTTTCCAGTAGTTTATTTTAAACATTATTTACAATGATCCGTTGTTGACTGTAGTTTAGATTTAGATTTGTAAATCGTTTTGGGCATTTTTGTTATTGTTCAAAGAAACCGCCACAGTAACACTGACAATCATTAAAATTATTGCCAGTGTAAGAAATTAGTTCCAATGAAATTCCGCAACATGGCGAATAGTCATATATTTCTGGTCAGGCTTTATATAAATTACATTGAAACTTAACTCATATTAGGTTCTTTTTGCAGTAATCGGTATCTACATCATTATCCAAGTGTATTATGTTGAACAACTAATCTAAACCACATTACATAAAAAAAATATGATTTTTTATGTTTTTTTTTTATGTTAGATTGGCCAGACAAACGAACTAGTGGGTCACCTGATGTTAAATGATCACCACTGTCCATAGACACCCGCAGCGCTTTACGCGATGCCAGTGCGTTGTCAGCCCTAAGGAAAAAGGAGAGGGAATAGGGGAGGGGGAGAGGTATTGGGCCCCCGGCGCTCTCACTGACCGTACGAAACGCAGCAGGGAGTACTGCTGCTTCACGGCGGTGTTCTGTGAGAGGGTGGTACTGCCCCGGACGAGCCGGCCCATTCGTGATGCAGCGGCTAGCTACAACAATGATCATATTTATGGCGTTGTGGAGAGTTATTTAAAGAGTCATGCTACCTATTGCTTGCTGAAAAATCATGCTGTGGTCTTATTTGTTACTATTTGGCAGCCTTTTGTTATCTGTTCGTTAGTGTTTAAATAAGAAGCATTTTGGATTAATGGTTGCTTGTAAAACTCAATGTGCATTTTTATTGTTTGCGAATGTGTTGAATTTGTGCCAATTTATTTATTTCTTTCATCTTTCTTTCCCATTTAAACTAACACTCTTGTAAAATACTAATCGTCCCAGCTTAGCTTTACGACCCACTGCAGGGCACAGGTTTCTAATCAGAATGAGAGGGCTTCAGCTGTAGTTGTCACACAGGCTCAGTGCGTATTGGGAACTTCACACACAAGATTGAATTTCTTCGCTGGTGTGTGAATGTTTTCATTCAAGCTCATGGTAAATTTTGCACATAAATTCCGAAAACTGGGGTGAAATTTGGGCTCGAATCCACTACCATCTGCTCAAAAGGCCATAGATCAAACCTATTAGACTACCACAACTTCATAACGAACTAATATTTGAAACAAAATGGTAAGAATCAGTATTCGCCAGACATCTGAATATTTTAAGACCTCAGCCTCGAACGCGGGCAGTACCGTGCTTCTCGTCTGATAAGCTTAAGTGACTAAATAAGGGTAAGAGTATAATGTCAAGGATGTGTGACTAAATAAATGGCAACATTAAGTGTGATCCCGCTTAATGTACTCGAGTTCTAAAGTTAGCTAAATACAGTCTTTATTGGTGCAAAATCAGTTAGAACGAGTGGGTGTTTGGTAAGTCTCTAATTTATTAGAACTTTTATTCATCGTCATCATCACTGCTAGGGACAGGCCTCCTCTGAGAATGAGAGGGCTTGAGCCGTAGTTTTCACATTTAACTTTTTTTTAAGAGGTATTTTTGTAACAATCTTAAAAAATCAACAGTAAAAAAATGGCAACGTCTGATTATAAAACCTATGCCAATGATGATCTGCAAATTGACCAGAAAATTATTTTTGGAGGCCAGGGGTGTACCTACCTCCCGGGCAAATAGGGGAACCGCAGCTGGTGGGTCATTATCATCATCATTCCAGCCTGTATACATTCCACTGCAGGGACAGGGGTTGCGAATTTTTTTATATCGAGGAACTAAGGAGAGCCATAATTGATGAAAGAGTTGCAAGAGCGCTGGCGCGCAGTTTTCGGTTTTCTTCCCGTTCGAACCAACCATGAGAAAAAAACCACGGAATGGTTTGAAACATATTGAGCTTACCTCTACTAATTAAATTATGGCAGTGTTTCAAGAATTTTTTGATTTTACGATCAGATGTTGTGACAGTAAGTTGTCAATCTTTCGATAATGAATACCTTGTAAAAAGAGATACTTCTATAATAATATTGTTTCGAGTTTATGTACTTGATGTCATGATCAGGACGCTTCATGGTACGCTGAAGCTCATTATAAATGTTTTGAACGTATGTTTCACAATAAAACAGAAAATTGGAATACTTCGAAACTTTTCATTGTGAACGCACCCGCATTTGCTTTGTTAATAAAAATGGCATAGACAGTCGGTGAAGCGATAACAAAATAACTGTGCTTGAATTTAAACCGTTACATCAAACAATTTTTGTTTGAACCAATTAATTTATAAACATGAGGACATATTGTTTTATACAAATGGAATTAAAAATGTAATGTCCTCTAATAAATAAATGGACTAGACTGGTTTCAAGGCCCCTTACTTCATAAATGAGACAGCCGATAAGTGAACTTGATAATTTAAAATACATTGCCAAATTAAATTTTGTGTTAACCCAGCTTTGTTCAAGACAGCAATTAGAGTCAAAGTTAAAATTTCTTTATTCGATTAGGTTATGAAAAGAACTTACGATTGTCGAAGAATCTACCGCCGCTATAAATTTTTAAAACATATTTGATTAGGTACTTAAATTCAACATGTTCAACATACCTATTTTTTAACACTTTAGGTACGCTATTTGAAGCTAACATCCTTGTCCATATCACGTTTATGAAATGGGGGCAGATTATAATACAATCTAATGTACCTATAAAAATCTCGTGTCACGGTGTTCGATATCGAACTCTTCCGAAACGGCATCACAGATTTTTATGGAACTTTTTTCTCCATATTCGATAGGTCTAGGACGTAGGCTATTTTTATATCCCTATTCTTCACGGACGGAGTCGCGGGCAACAGCTGGTTATTATTATATAATTAAGTATTACAGCGGAATATTTTGTTCCTTTCTATCTTGCCCCGCTCCTGTCTTTATAGATAAAATATTACAGAATGAGTAGATACTTTTTCACGTATTTTCTCAGTGAAATTGCAGCGTCACGTCACGTCTTGTCGGGTCAAGTCTCAATGTAAACTGACCCTTATGTCATGTGATTGTTCAATTCTGAACGCCTCAGCTCCACTACATCACAGTGAAAACGTATCCTAAGTGTAAAAAAGGTAATATCTAAATTCATCCCACCTCGATCTATTTGGATCGCATCCCACGCCTAAGATTCTCGACTGGACGAGCAACTGTTTTGCATAATGGCCGTTCAGAAGATAAATGGAAAATTTAACATTCCCGCAACATATTGAAAGGATGGGATGAAGAAAAATTGCTCCGACATCGCGCCCTGAAAACTGACGCGTACGACACAGTGTAGCAATTTGTTTTCAGGCGTGGGAAAACTAACCAGTTATTTTAGCTAATGTTACTAATGTTATAAATTAAGTAAATGCGAAAGTTTTCAGCGTGCCCTGTGACACATATAGGCCTGTTCCAGCTGCTTCTACTCTTTTCTGTCTCAAGCTTTCCTCATCCAAGTAACGTCTCCAACTTTCTTGATGTCATCTATCCATCGCTTTTTACCTGTCTGCCTTTTTCCTTTTACCATCGCGTGGTTGCCATTCTGTTATTAGTTTGTCCATTTTATTCTACTGTCTCTTGTCATGCGTCCATTTTTTTAGTATTGATTAGTTTTCAGCAATAAAGGCTTAATAAAAATGCGAAAGTTTTGAGTTTGGGCGTGCGTGCGTGTGTGCGCGCGTGTGTGCGCGCGCGCGCGTGTGTGTGTGTGTGTGTGTGTGTGTGTGTGTGTGTCTTTGTCACTAATTCAGGCTAAAACGGTGAAACAGATATGGATAAAATTTTCTAGCTGGACGCCTGGAGTAACACTTAGGCTACTTTTTATCCCGATTTTCCTCCAGAATTCCAAAGAAGTAACCGCTAAGTGCTAATTCTATACATGATTTTTTTTATGAGTGTTTTGTACACTTCACACGGACATAAGGTGAAGACGACGATGTTAAAATTGGGAATTTCCAAAGATATTTAGTAAAAATGGCAATTTTATTGATGACATCTTCATAATCATTTCGGCGGAAAGACGTCCACTGGTTCGCCAAACTGACCGGTCGCCTTCCGCATCTAACACGTGCCTCTAACCTTAACCAGGTCGTCTCTTAATAGCGTTGGTAGGACGCTTGGTGCGAATAGCCAGGATATTAGGTATAGGTTTGAATACCACCCGTCGCGACGAAAACTTTTTTTTTTAATATATCTTTAATGCAAGCCCATGCACTCAACAAAAAGAAAAGTCAGCAAAAATAAAATTTTAACAAAAACTTATTTCTAAAACTAAAGTACAAAATTCTTCTTCAGGTCTCCAACAGGTAACCTGTGATACTGAACTAACAATGAGTCGCACTGTTTGTTTTTATACTCTAGACTCGATCCCAATTTACGTTGACGTGGGACGACGAACTTCAGCCTTTGAAGGATTACATCGTTCCCGCTTTCGAAGTGCTTTGTTAGTGAAACTTTTGTAGAGAATTCATGGCAGACAAAATAGTTCCGGAAAGTAAAAATACACAAAGTGTTTTAAAATCCTAGTGCTACAGTAGGGCTATATTGGCCATGCTATTTGGCTCATGAACCGCGATAGCTAGGATTAATCAAAACATATTTTCTATTTTTCTGGTTAATCTTACTAATATAATAAAAGCGGAAGTTTGTATGGATGTGGATGTTTGTTACTCTTTCACTCTAAAACGGTTCGACAGATTCTGATGAAGTGATGATATTTGGCACACATATAATTTATAACCTGGATTAACATATAGGATACTTTCTATCCCGAAAAACTGAATAGCTCCCACGGGTTAGCGATAAATGAATTCTTCGCAGACGGAGGACGGAGGCAAGAGCTAGTATTGTATATTTATGTGTGTGTTCGTGTAGTGTTTGTTACTTTTTTACGCTGGACAAATTTGGATTAAATTCGGTATGTAGATATTTAGAACCTCTGGAATAACACATAAAATTATAAAAAATTTATCCCAATACTCTAACGTGATTCATGTTAAGATTCCAACACCATAACCGTTAAGTCTTTAGATATGAAACACATGGTTTTTTTTCATACAACGTAAATGACGATGTAAGTTTTTGGGATTGGGAATTAACAACGCCATGCCTGGACAAAGCGTAAAGCTACTTTGAATCTTATGTAATTGCGTGAAGATCACTTTGAAGTTATCCTTTGTGACGTATATATATCTGTCGTTGGCGTCGAAAACGTTGATACCAGAATTTACGCGAGGAATACACGATTAAAGGCTAGATTATAATAAAATTGTTGTTAAGGAATACTATTTGTTCCCGTTAGATTGTGATACACAGTTTTATTAGACGAAAATTTAAATGAAAAGCCGAAACATAAACCGCTAAGTCATAAATACCCGCTCGAGCATGAGTTCATAATCATCAGAGGGGTAATTAATTTTGAGTCAATGTTTGCGAAAGCCTTTCGGGAGCTTAAGCAAAGATTAATCGCTGATGAGTAAAACTTTAACCGTTGATACTCTCTTTAAGTACCGCTTTAGAAAATATTTAAGTCCTTAGAGTCTTTTATTGAAGCAACGCCGCATTGTGCTTTGAGTTTGAAAAATGTTTCATGATTTATTGACTTAAATTTTTAATAGGATAAGTACTAAGACAAACCAAAAACAGAAACAGGGTTAAATGACAAATTAAAACGTAGTATGACTCTATAATTACTAAAAAAAAATTGAGTGCCACTTTTCAGTGATAGGTACTACAAGACTGCCCTTCTGTTAAAATAGTCTATGCGAAGTTAAGTTGACTGATCATCATCATCATTATCCCAGTTTATAGATACAGCCTGGTGACAGACAGACAGACAGATAGTAGAGTCTTAGTAATAGGGGCCCATTTTTACCCAAAATAGCGCAATACCAATAAAGTTTTAGTGGAAAAAAAATTAAATACTCTTTTTGCTGACAGTACTTGATTATTACATAGTCATCGGATCATGCCAATCATATGTGTAAAAAATTAAATGATTTAAATTCGCAACTAAAAAGTTTCTAATTAGCCCACAAACTTAGAAGGCGCATGAAATTGGATTCCGATTTTCAAATTCAATCTCGACTCAGATATATCCCTACAAATGCGGAACTGTATAAATGTGAAGCGAAAGAAACATAAATAATGCATAACCAACACAAAATTCTGGTAATTTAATCAAATCCGTTGCAATTGAGATAGGAGCCGAAAGCGAAAAAGTTTGTTAGCTAACAAAATATTCAATCAAAGTTTCTCTTACCTGAATAAAACTCGGTTGAGCATACATGGATGTGGATTGTGGCTTTATAATAAAACATGGACGTGGTAAAGTCTAGTTCCGAACTCACCATCATCATCATCATCTTTTCAGCCGAAAGACATCCACTGCTGAACATAAGCCAAGGCTTGCCAAACAGATCGGTCCTTCGCCATACGCATCTAACGCGAGTAGCGTGTATAGCTTGACAGGATCATGCGCGACCCTCCGTGGAACCCTGTCGCAGTCAGCGTTTGCCGCACTTATTAAAAACAATCTTGAGACGACCAGATGGCCTAGTGGTTAGAGAACCTGACTATGAAGCTTGAGGTCCCGAGTTGAGATGTCGGGGCAGATATTTGTATGAAAAATACGAATGTTTGTTCTCGGGTCTTGGGTGTTTAATATGTATTTAAGTATGTATCTATCTATATAGGTATGTTTATCCGACCCATAACACAAGCTTGCCTATAGTCCGACAAGCTCGTGCGCGGCGCTCGGCGGAACCCTGTCGCAGGGAGCTTCTGCTGACCTTAACAACAGACTCTTTATTACACATTCTACCTTAGTACGTTTGAAAGTCGAATCCAGCAAATTATGCCCTATTAAGTGTCACTTTTTTTGTATTGTTCTGAAAGTTTAGAGACTGGCGAAGTTTTTAAAATTACTTCTGGTCTTTGAATTCTGAAATTTTTAGGTTTTTTATTTTTACAAAATCAAACTTCGATTTGCTCAAAGGTAAAACTTTCACTTTCGGTCAATTTTATTGTAACTTGCGTCAAGGTTGGGAAGCTGATTAGTTTATGTGTGAAAGTACAGTTTGTGAGGATAATGTCACAAAAAAAAACACTCAGAAAAAACGTAACCAAAAAAAGTTACATGATGTTAAACTGCTCGGCCCGAAAATTCTTGAAAAAATCTTTAAAAATTAATTACTCGAAAACTACAAAAAATCGGCCAACATACATGGGGTATATTCGGATAGCCCCGGATGTGAGGCATCTAAATTTTTTTTTGGACGTCAGTGTTTGGACCGCCCTGTATAGAACAAAATAACATTTTCATCTCTCCTGTTTGGAAAGTTAAATTTTCATGGGTAGATAGCCGGGTGGAAAATTGCATTTTCATCTCAAGGGTGGAAAGTAAATTTTTTTTAATTTTTACGATTAGCCTCGGAGTCGAAGATAATTCAGTTACGTCAGTGACACTTTTTTTCACGTTTCGGCATGGCCATCTAGATGCACGTCGTGACCATGGAGCTTATATACAACACTGGAGGTTGTACGCCGAACATCCGTTTGAAACAAGAAATTTGATCTAACTTTTAAATTCGCTTACTTACATTAAACTGACAAAGGAAAAATTACATACAGCCAACCAATGCCGACGGATGGATGGATGGATTTTACTTTCCTCACAGTCGAAATGAAAAGTAGAGTGTCTAACTCGGGTGAAATTACCCATTTCCCCTCGAACTATTGGCGCTCTCACTTTGTTCGAGCGCCAGAAATATCTCGGGTTCAATGGGTCACTTTCCACCCTTGGTTATCAATCTACTAAAGAGTAGGTGTCTTAGATTTTTAATCCTTTTCTAGTTGTTTGACCTATATAGCCTCTTAAGAAAAAGGTCGTTGGTGCGAGCCCGGCCTCGCACCTCTTATTTTTTAGGGTTCCGTACCCAAAGAGCTCCGCTGTCCATCCGTCCGTCCGTCACCAGGCTGTATCTCGGGAACCGTGATAGCTAGAGAGTTGAAATTTTCACAGATGATGTATTTTGGTTGCCGCTATAACAACAAATACTAAAAAAATGGAATTAAATAAATATTTAAGGGGGCTCCCATACAACAAACATGATTTGTTTATTACAGCGCCATCTACAATGTATTTGCCGAACTAGATGGCTTGCTAATTAACTAACAATCGATGCCGGTTGACAACCAATCACCTCAGTAGTTCTAATTTTGCACACATTTTTTGGTGGCGCTAGTATATAGTTATGTATATAAATTAAGGTTTGAGAGTATGTCTGTCTATTCCCGAGCAATCGGCTTCGAATTATAAGCTCCTAAAAACCACCCTATCTCTCATTTCTGGGCACCCTATTTTACATGATTTTTATAGATAATTGTACGGAACCCTTCGTGCGCGAGTCCGACTCGCACTTGGCCGGTTTTTGAAAATTTACGTACGAAATTAATTTTAAAATTTACCATGGTGAAGGAAAACATTGTGAGGAAATCTGGACGCACTTGTAAATAAATTCAACGGTGTGTTTGATGTTCCCAATTCGCACTGGGCCCGCGTGCAAACTACTCTAATCTCACTACTACTCACTCACTACTACCTACTCTACTCTACTCTCACTACTACTCTACTCTACTCTCATCCTGAGAGGTCTGTTCCGGACGTAATACAGGTAGGGATGACGATATAAACAAAACACAAATAAAAATTGAAGTTAATTTTATTTTATCCTATTTTTTTATTCACGTACTAAAACCTAGCTAATCTGGTAGTTGAATTAAAATTCTGAGGTTTTACTAAATTCCCAAAAATTAAATACTATTAAATTGTGGTCTTCATCTACGAAACACGATTAACAGCCATGCAAAATTTCATAAGTCTAGACTAGGGCCGCTTGCACGATTAAGGGTTAAAAAATTAAATGTTTAACCTTTCGTATGCCGGAATTTAAAAAAAAAAAAAGTCGTGCATTCTAGCCTCAACAGTTTCATATAAATCCAATGATACAGATTTAAAAAAAAATACAAAAAGAAAGCCTTAAATTGGGTACGGATCCGGTACAAGGCATACGAAGGGTTAATTCTGGGTTAAGGATAACAGTTCCATACATTTTAACAGTACTTGAGTCAGAGTTAGCTCGTAACCCGGGGTTATATCGTTAAATCTGGTCTGTGCAAGTCCGGATTAATTAGCGGTTAATATTTTGGAACTTTGGATCCCGTAGGAATATTGAGATAAAAGATTATGTGTTATTCCAAACGTGCTGCTGTACATTTTATTGAAATCTGTCCTGCCGTTGTAGAAATTGCGCTTATATAAAGTCTTGTGAGTTACTCTTAATATGTTTTGATTACCTTAAAACTGATAATAAGAATAATAATAATAATAAATGTATTTATTTAGGCATTTTGATATAGTTAAAATCCTGAAATTCTATCAATGTGTCAGCTTTTTTTCCAAGCGGCTTTATAATTTCGTAGCTCTTTAGCAGTTTGATAACATTCACACGCAGATAAAAATATAATAAAAGCTTCAAACAAAAATATAAAAAATGTTATTTCATTACTTTAACCTTAATATTCACTGATGACAGTGATAACGAAGTTTACTTTTAGAGAGGTCAATGCTTATATCGCATGTTTCTTAGAAATACGTACAAAGAAAGTCAGAAAGGGTTTAAAAAGACAGTAACAAAAAATTCTTGGTAACAAATTTTGGCCAAAATGAACCAATATTTTCCTAAAATGTCTTTTATCTGCGTCTGTTTCTTTTTCTCCACAATTTCCCTTTCAAACGGCTTTAAAATGTTATTTTTGAATTTTCTGCCCTGCTACTTCATTTGCCTCCTGTTCTGTAATTACTTTCATCTAAGTGGCGTTGGTAGAAATTGTACGAATAAATTGAAGAAGTATTTTTTTTACACAATATTACAAATTTTTAAATACTCATTAAGAAGGCTACGAATAATGAAGAAGTAGGTAACATAAATATCATGTATTAGCTTAAGCTGGCGGCGGCTTCACTCTTGTGGAAGAACAAAATACAAGCTGGTACCCAATCCTGCAGAACTTTCGAAAATACCCTACATGTCTGCCAAATTTCAAAGGTCTATGAATCAGTGGTTAAAGGCTGTAAGTTGTCTGTCAGTAAGTTAGCTGTACTCTCTTATTGATTATATTATCGTTAGCTAGTTATATGCCGCAAGTTCGTCTACATTCCTGATTTTGTTCTTCACACGTAATCATTTGAGTGATATGCGTCAAAATGTCAGGAATTCATTACAGGTCGTCGCGATAAAATGCGACGCGCGTAAAGTCCGTTGAAAACTATGCCTAACTTTGTGTAGAAAAAAATGAAGCGTTAATTTGGCTTCAATCCGTAAAAGATTTTTTAGGATCGGTTGAGTTATTGGTTCTTTATTATGTTAGTATCGAATAAACTATAGATAACTTTTTTTTTGTAACGTTTTGTTGTTTTGGAACGTGACCAATTGGTTTTTGATCTACGTATTACTAAATCTATTCATGAGCAAATGTACAAATTTATTATTACTGTGACTACAACTCGTATTGAAAAAAAACTAAGATTTTTCTTGTGAACTTGTTAAAACAAGTCCAAAGGGATATTTAGTAATACCTGTCCAAGGACCGATTTTAGAAATATTTCGGCATTTCAAGCAACATTTTGTGAAGAGATACGGTTATATTTTGGCTTAATAAGCAAAGTTTGCGCTCACTTAAAAGCAATGGTCTAATTCGCAGTTTAAAGCACCGTGTCTTCTCCCGTAGGACCTTATTTCTACACCATTAACGCCTAAAATGTCATTCTATGTCATTATTTAGAAGAAGCTACTGGGATATTATTTTAAAAATTCAAGACGCTTTATTTGCAAAAATATTTGTCGCCTAAGAAAAGGTGTACTCAACGTCAGACTGTAAAATTAGATTATAAGGGTTCCTGCATGTTTTTTAATTATCTTTGTTATTTTTCTTTTCTTCATTACATCAAAGCTGCATTTTAAACTGTAAGTATTTCATGTTCGTTAGTTTATGACTAACTTTTGCACGCGACTTCATCCGCGCAGAAGTATAATTTCGCACGTTTATATCGATACTGACACTATACGAAATTATTCTCATTTCAAAAATTAACTTCGTGTTAAAAGAAAATCAGGTTTATTTTTGAAAAGAAAATGGTTTCGTATAGTGTCGGTATCGTTATAAACGTGCGATTTGTGGTGAAGCTTCTTCCTCTCTTTCACGGAATAAAGTAAGACCACAGACGTGTTATCTTTCTAATCCCGTGAGACTTTTCAAAATTTCTGACTGCAATTTACTGTTATAATTACCTACCTGCGAGTCAAGTTTTAAGTCTCTTATAATTATGATTACGGAGAAGTGAATACATTATCTTGCGACAATTTCGAATAATCCCTTAATTTTTACACATAAAGGAATATGTTTGCTAAATAAAAAGTCGCTATATCAGGTTTTTAGCTAGTACAAAACCATATTCTTTTCCTTACCCTATTATACTTATTACACCTTTATAGGAAGATATATGTATACTACGAAAAAATCGTGTATTGTGTACATAACGACCGCTTTAGCCTAGTTGGTAGTGACCCTGCCTACGAAGCAAGAGGTCCTGGGTTCAAATCCCGGTAAGGGCATTTATTTGTGTGATGAGCACGAATATTTGTTCCTGAGTTATGGATGTTTTCTATGTATTTAAGTATTTATTTATCTATATAAGTATGTTTATCGTCGTCTAGTACCCATAGAACAAGCTTTGCTTAGTTTGGGACTAGGTCGATTTGTGTAAGATTGTCCCCTAATATTTATTTATTTATTTATTTATTATTTATAAAACCACTTCATTTTGAGTAGGTAACTTGTAAGTTAAGGTTAAGACATTAAAAAGTCAGCGTCGACCCACTCATTATCAGAATATATTTTTTTATTCTGGTAGCTTTCAACACCTACTGACTGACCTAGAAATGAATTTTCCGAGAAATAATGACTGACGCGAAAACGCGTGTCGCCGGCCGTACGTCAGCCGGAATGCATCGTTTTTCACCCAAAGCCCGGAGCGATAGGTCATTGACACGTTTAATTTATCATGTAACAACTGGTGCTCGATGGTTGGTTGTTTTCTAGTGATTTTTTCAATGACAGGTTATTATATCGTGTTCTTTTTTACTTTCTTCAATTTTAACTCACTCGTTACTAACAAAAATATTTAAGTTTGATAGCTTGATTTAATGAGCTGTTACAAAACTTGTGTCTTTGTTAGTATAAAGTATGTTTCGCTTAACTTTATGTCTGTGGACATCTGTTATTTGCTTTTTATCTAGTACTTAAGTCTCCTTTCATTATATTGATGTTGATGTTCTAAATAAATAATTAAAATAAATAAATTTAAAGGTAACATCCAACAAGTCAAATAAAGTTAATTTTTAATCGACTTCTATGAAAGAAAAGCAGTCTTGCAAAGTAGAAATAGGTAATGTAAGCTTTTATTTTCGTTCAGTAGTCTGTCCTCAAAATAACATTTGATATTTTAATGGTAGTCACTGTATTTAAATAACTAACAATATCGTATTTTTGCTTTAGAAAGCTTATCTCAGTGTACTTAATTTAACTAAAGATGAAGAAGGTAAACATTGTCAGTGTAAAAATAAGATTTTCTTCGTTCATTTCACTTAGAACTCTGGCGTGTGTAAACAAAATATTATCGAAGCTTATGAAGAACAGTCTTTTCGGTAAACTTTGTAAATCACTTTGATCTTTTCGACTTTGAAAATAAGTAAATCGTTTGAAATTTTTAGATTAGGCACAACTGCCAGTGAAATGTAATAATTAGGTTGTGTATCAATTAGAGATGGGCAATATGGGAATGAGTGATAAATTGAACTAGTTTAACAAGTTTGGTTTGAAAGTATCTTTTTGTATTTTTACTTTTTTCAACTCCATTTTTTTTTTACTTTTACGGTCATCCCGTGAAATCCATATTATTTTATACTAAATACAAACAGAAACATAGATGCACAGAAAAAACCCCAGAAAAAAGACCAATGCTGGGAATCGATTTGTTTCTAAACTCCTGACCAGTGGTGGTGTAGGGGTTTAGCACGTGGCACGGAATGCCAAGGTCCTGGGTTCGATTCCCAGCATTGGTCTTTTTACTGGGGTTTTATTGTGTGCATCTATGTTTCAGTTTGTATTTAGTATGAAATATATGAACTAGTTTAGTTGATTTTACTCTTTCGTTCAATTGAAATTCATTTAGCTCAGTAGGTACATGCTTTCATTCGCTTATTCATTCATCAATTTGATAGAAGCAACATACATTGTCAGACCTAGGTAAATCAGAGGCCATATTATTGTCTATATTGTTTGTTGTGTGTGTAGTGATTTCTTATTTTAAGTGACGTTTAATTTTATAATCTTGCTGAAAATTCCTTGGTTTTAGTATAATTCATATTAAATAAAACATTACTTAAAAAAATCCGGCCAAGTGTGAGTCGGACTATCTATAAATCTATAAAAACGGCAAAAAAATCACGTTTGTTGTATGGGAGCCCCTTTTAAATATTTGTTTTATTATAATTTACTTATTTATTTTTAAAGTGAATATATAACTAAATATTCAGTGAATATTTCAAGCGTCTACCTGTTGCCGTTATTAATATCGAGCAACAACGAGCACAAAATCACGTTTGTATGGGAGCCCCATAAATATATTTTATTATTTTTTTAATATTTTTTGTTATAGACAAATAACCGAAATACATCATGTGTGAAAATTTCAACTGTCTAGCGATTACGGTTTATGAGATGCCTGGTGACAAACGGGCAGACAGACAGACGGACAGATGGACGGCGAAGTCTCAGTAACCTTTTTTATTTTGCGCAGTGATTTGACCTTTGTATCTGCCTGCTACAATTTTATTGAGATCCTTATCAAAGTTAAAACCCCAATTACGAAAATGTACATGAAATTTAGAATACAAAAAATAAACAAGAACATTTATCACGAGTTTGTTATTTAGAATAAAAAACCTTTTTCGCCTTCACCAAAATTTATGATCGGTGTCCTTTAAAAAATACGAAAAGCCTCAGGTGGCTAAATATTTAGATAAATACGGTAGGTAGCGGCCGCCATAATTAATTTCAAGTATTATAATTAATAACGTAGCCTCGAACCGGGGTTTTGGTTATAAAATGAGATAAAAACATTTTAATAGGAAATTACTTTCAAGCAACAAATTTAATGACGTAAATTATGTCATTATTTTAACAATAAACACCTAGTGTAACTATAGGTAGATATAACATGTTTTTCGTTTTTATTTTGTATGATAAAATTATTACCAACTACCTACTTTGAGATGATCGCACTTCATCCTACTTTTTATTAATTGTAATAAAAAGTTGAACGACCAAAAAACGATTAGAGAAAATGACTACGAAGTGAGAGGTCCCGGGTTCGATCTCCGATGGGGGTCATCATCATCGACATCATCAGTCAGGACGTCCACTGCTGAACATAGGCCTCCCTCATTGACGCCCAATCGTTATGGTTGGAAACGACTTGCATCCACCCTAAACCTGCGGCCTTCACCAAATCGTCCGTCCATCTCACTGGTGGACGTCCCACGATGCGCTTGCCAGTCCGTGGTCTCCATTCCAGAACTTTTGGTGCCGAACGGCCATCACTGTGTGCGGTATCGATATATTATGTAAAAATACTAAATTTTGTTTACGAGTGTTTGATATTTAGTATTTATATTTATGTAAGTGTTTTTCAGGATCTTTTATTGTGGTTGACAAACGTAAGCAACAAATAATAAAGAGGGTACAATTTTGAAATTAGAACTATTCTAAAAGTAAAGTCCTCTCTCTGCGAAAGAGTGCCCATAAGGTTGACTCCATTTCCGCGCTGGATTGTGATGAAACGTTGGGCGAGAAATTCACCAGCTCTATAGTTAACGGCAAAATTTCAAATGTAATTTCGCACATAAATTCCGAAAAACTCTGAGGTACGAGCCTGGGCTCGAATCCACGAACCTTAGTATGAACCTTAGTGTTTCGTACTCAGTTACTGCTGGGCATTTAATGCGCTAACTCATTTATTTATTAAGGGCAACACATAGCCTAGCAATTAGAATCTTTAAAAGATTAGCTAGGTATATCATAATTGTATAATAAAATTGTTATTAATTAAACAGATATAATTTTTAATTTTTTTTTTATATTTGTTTTAAATTAGTCTTATAAAATTTGTGGCGCCCATACATTGAGTTCTTGAAATCACTTTACGGTGAAGGATAACAAATTCAAAGGTGTGTGTGAAGTTCCCAATCAGCACTGGGCCCGCGTGGGAGCTACGGTCTAAGCCCTCTCATTCTGAGAGGACGTATATAACATACTGTTTTAAGAAGCAGAAAGCTAATAGCCCTGCCAGGTTTATCATGAGCTACGGGCCATTTTCTGATCCGTCCCGGCGTACGTCATTTGTCATGATGAAGCAAGGCTTTCGCTGGGGCACCAGTCATGTCAGTTTGCTCGTGGTTTTAGAGATTTTCTCCAGCGTTATGATATGAGAGATTTGGAGGATGAATCGTTTAACTAAAGTTTACTGTCACATCAGGGAGTTGCATGTTACAGAATTATTTTAGAGCAAAAAAAAACACGTAAGATTGTCTATTATGTTATGATTTAGTTTAGGTACAATGTTGGTAGAATTTCTCGTTTGCGTGAGTGTTATTTTATCTTTGAAGGTCCTTGAGGAAAAGCTCTGGTTGTTTTGATATTAGGTATAGAAAGTTAATGTCTTGCGAAGGATATCATTGACTAAGGGCCTAAGCACACGGCGTTTTTTGAACGCGCCGTCGACAGCGTCAGTTTACAGCGCGTTTTTCATTCCATTAGAGCAGCTAGCATAAGGCGTTTTTTAAAAAACGCGTCGTCGTCAATCGTTTGTATCCATGAAAACGCGCGTCGACGGCGCGTTAAAAATACGCCGTGTGCTTAGGCCCTAATGGCTGTTATCCTAGTAGGAGTAAGGTAAGACGTTTGTATTTAATAGAGTGTTTAGTCACCCAAAATGTTTCAATTTAATTTCTTTCAAGTTAATTATACTAAAAGATAGCGGAGTTAATTCAAATCATCACATAAATTACAATCATTATGTTCTTAAATGAAATTATTGAAAGTGCGCTTCTACGGCTATGCCGTTGCTATGTGTAGATGTAGGTAGAAGAACGGAGATGTATAGAATCAAGCAATGGCGTCAGCTGGACCTCAAGTTACACTAATTGCATTACAAAGGGATAAGGAGGAGATCTCAATGGATTCCAATTAACGTAATTGGTCAGATTCTGTATTTCTAGGCTCCAATTTTTTGAAAGCCCTTGGAAACGTAACAAAATACATAAATTAAAAAAAAACGTAATTTTCGGTGAAAGTTAATTAGGCCAACTTTTTGATCGTGTAATCTACAGATAGATTTTCTAATCTTCTTTTAACGACCGCTTAGCCTAGTTGGTAGTGACCCTGCCTACGAAGCAAGAGGTCCTGGGTTCAAATCCCGGTAAGGGCATTTATTTGTGTGATGAGCACGAATATTTGTTCCTGAGTTATGGATGTTTTCTATGTATTTAAGTATTTATTTATCTATATAAGTATGTTTATCGTCGTCTAGTACCCATAGTACAAGCTTTGCTTAGTTTGGGACTAGATCGATTTGTGTAAGATTGTCCCCTAATATTTATTTATTTATTTATATATAAAAATCTCGTGTCATGGTGTTCAATATCGAACTCCTCCGAAACGGCTTGACCAATTTTTATGAAACTTTTTTGTCCGTATTCGGCATGTCTGAGAATAGGTCTTAGGCTATTTTTTATACCCCTATTCTTCGCAGACGGATTCGCAGGCAACAGCTTGTAATCCTATAAAATCGATAATTTTTAGAAAATGGCTCCCTTTAAATAACCAAAATAATAGGTTCTACTATTTTATTTTCGAACTTTATGTAGTTTGGTAACTGGTAACTTACCCGTGACTTAAATTGTGAATGTGTCGAACATTACCTAGGTACTTAGTTCTATGTTATCATACCTACCACTTGAAGCTATAGTTGGTTCTATATTAAATCAACTTACGAAAGTTTCTCAAGTCGCGCTTTAGCAACCAGTTATTAACAAGTTTTTCTCATAATTACTCGCTTTCACCTAGTTAATCAAAGTTGCTACCTTTTAGCAGTCCTTTCAGAGTATAAGTAGAGATAAGTAATCAGGATGTCACGAGCTAAGTTAAATGGAAAAGTTTCCGAGTCCTGCTTAATGCATGCCCTAAGGGCTAAATCCTGACCTTAGTAAATGTCACCTTTCAGAAGTTGGCCTCGTAAAAAGTTATCTCGAACTTTGTAATTTGGTCCATGAAATTATTAGTAGGTGGGACCGTTGGTGTAATGTGGAAGGAGTAAATGAGTTGAGGGTTCTATTACCGGATTTGTATAAAATCAAGTGAGTTCTAATTTGAGTTGTTACAAAACGAAGTATACTATAACCAAGGATGATATAGACTGGATTGGCAGTCGCCATAGTACATAGCACATAGTAGTTTTTGTAGTTCGATTATTAAATCTAGATGGCGCTGAAATATAGCCAGAGGCTTTGAAGGCAAAACAATAAGACTAAAGATGTTTCATATTACTACAAATGTATTATATTTCAAAAATATTGCATAATAATATATTTGCAGTGATATGAAATATCTGTAGTTTTATTGTTTTGCCTTCAAAGCCTCTGGCTATATTTCAGCGCCATGTAGATTTAATAATCGAACTACAATTACTGCGGCCGATCCGTACTATGGCGACTGCCAATCCAGTCTATTATCATCCTTGCTATAACTTATCATCATTATATAATGTGAATTTCCGAATAATCAAATTTGGTTTTCGTTGGCACTATTAGGTGTACTTTACGAATCACTCTCTAGAGATAGATCTCTCAATTAAAATAAGATTAGTTCTCCACTAAGAATCGTCATAACCAAAATATGAAAGTACCATTAAAAAAGAATACAAATTAAAATGTGAAAAATTAAACACAATCCAAATCATAATTACAAGAAGTTTTGTTCACTGTTTCATAAAATTACGTTTAACTGTTACTACCTTTTGGTAACTAGACAGTAAAACTATGCTAATAATGTTTTGTAAATTATATAAAGTAGATTAAAAAAAAGATTTATTCGGCAGAAAGAATAATGATCCTTGAAAGTTGTCTTGTATAAAAAAAAACGTAATTTACTAAAATTAAATTCTCACGGCTGTTTGTTTGTTCAAAAGAACATTTCTGCAGTTAACTGCAACTTTTTATCATGAGAGGAGCAAACGAGCCTTCGGATCATCTGTTGGAAAATGATCACCACTGCCCATAAATATCAACAACTCAAAGAGAGTCACTGATCTGTTGCTGGCTTTTAAAAAGGAGAGGGAACAGGGGACGGGGAGACATATTGGGCCCCCGGCGCTCTCATTTATTGTATGAAACGCAGCAAGAGTACTGCTGTTTTACGCCGGTGTTCTGTGAGAGGTGGTACTACCCCGGACGAGCTGGCCCATTCGTGATGCAGTGGCTAGTACAACATGACTCTATCACTACACAAATTGCGTGCCCCCACAAAGAAAACCGCACTAGTAGCAAAAAGCTTGCTGGGCATGGCTCTGCGCATTTATAATAAGATACCGAAGGACATTATAATTATACAACTAGATTTATAACTATAAATTAGAAATTTTAAAAACCCCCAACGCAATTATGTCATACGTATATTTGAACATAAAGTAAATGCCCATTATTAATTACTAAATGTTATTACTCTGTTACACAATATTTGTACGAAGCGGTTAAATAGTTTATAAGTCTAAATTTAAGCTAAATAATTATAATATATTATATTTACTCCATTATTATTATATCTTGACATTCACTAATTGATATGGATTGCTTTAATTATAATTTTAATCTTGTTTTTTATTCAATTGGGATGATAAAATTAGGATAAATAGATAAAATTAGGATAGATAAATATTTGTACACCTGCATTTGTGGGTAAGACATAGCGACCGAAATGTAAAATACCACCATGCACTGTTGTACCTACCTATTGTTCTAGCAAATAAAGTTACTGATTACTGATTACAAAACTGAGCTACACTTGGAATTGGAAAACTTAAAATACAAAGATGTTCATTATACCAGTCTCGAAATAAGGCCGTGAGGGCGTGTGTCCCTAATCTAAATCATTTGCATCTTCCGTGCCGCGCCCCGATTCGAATTTACTGCCGTAATAAATACGAACAACGCAGTGCACAAATTTGCATTAAGAAATAGCTGTATGATAGCTAAGTTTCTTCCTTTAAAATAGCTTTACTACACGATATTACAAACACAAATTTAAGTTCCTAATATAATTGTTTTTCACGCACCTAGGAGGGCGCGGGTTACCACTCAATGGATGCGTCAGGATGGTTATCTATGACGCGGGAGACCAAGACGAAGATAGTGGGATGAGCTAGACACGTTTTCGAGTGACTGGCTAGAGATAAGGGTAGACAGAGCGAGTCGGAAGTCCAGGGGAGAGACCTTTGCTTTGGCTCGTAAAAAGAAACCGATTGTCTGTAAAGTCGGTTTACGGACGATAGTTTAACGTGACAACGTCATAACAAAACATTCAAAAACAAAAATGAAACCAGGCGGTCACCCATCCAAGTACTGACCGCGCCCGACGTTGCTTAACCTCGGTGATCGGAGGAGAACCGGTGTTTTGTCAAGTATCTTGAAAACGGTGCATCCCACGACAAAGTCAATGAAATTTTCATTCCCCCTTTAAGATCCTGCACCCTCCCCTCAACACCCCCCTCCCCGAACCCCCCCCCCCCAATAAAAATTACCCGAGCGCTAGTACTAAGATTGTACATCCTGGCGCGCGCTGCTCTCTTGTACATCCTGGCCTTCACTGCTCTGTACGGGACATGTACGTTACATTGCGTCATCTTTTTTCGTGCATTCAGCCGGCGTTCATCGATTTATTAGACGTTGTCACGTCAAAATTAAAACTGAGATTTTGAATAATAAACGTGTAAGAACTTTGACAATAATTCCTAAAATAATCTCCTGTGTAATATAATTTTATGCAAACTCGTGGCACATTTAAATAGTAATTGCGTAACACAAACACGAACTTTATCGTTTTCGCTAGACTTCGCGATCTTTGTGAATGTTGCTCTTAATTCAGCTCTAAATTTTAAAGCATTACTAAAGTACATGGTACGCGAAATATCATGTTAGTTGCTTTCCATTACTGTTGTCAATCGACCATAATAAATCTATAGCTTAGCGGTCCCGCATTGAAATGCACGGTATTTCTTGTGTCGTGTAACTAAAGCTTTAGGGTATAACAGCAATACAATTGTAAATTTAAAACGTCTGAAGTTTTCCCTGCGGTACAAGTCAACGTTTTGCACAAAGGTTTATTCTGAATCTTTTCGCAGTAATCTGACTGTTTGTTATTTTAAATATTTGGGGTTCCTCATAAAAAGAGTGCCCTCATAGAGCTGTTTATTTAGAACCGGAATAAATAAAAAAAACAGTAGATTTTTTTATAGAATCACTGTGTGTCCAGCCAATATTAAAAAGTGCTGCACTGCTGCAATGCGTTATTTCGCACCCCAATTATTTTTGCCGATACAGCTAAGAAACCGATTTTCTAACACACTAATATGTAGCTACTTACGTGATATTATAATTCACGGCTTAAAGTACACAAATATAAAAAAAATAATAAGTACAAGAAACGTGTTTTTTCTTTCGGCAAGACAGTACGGGACCATTCGTGTGCTAGGAAGACTCTTTTGGTTGGTTTTTATTTACGTTGGAAGATATTATTTTCTCGGAAAAAAAGTCGTATTGATTCTTCACTATAAAAGTACGATAATAATAAAGAGTGCTAAAAAGATAAAAGAGGAAATGGAAAATTCCTTAAAATTGTTTTTTTCGTAAAATCTTATTAGTCTTCATCATCATCATTCAATCCTATATACGTCCCACTGCACGGCACAGGCCTCTTCTCAGAATAAGAGGGCTTGGGCCGTAATTCCCACGCGGGCCTTTGCGGATTGGGAACTTCACACACACCATTGAGTTTCCTCGCAGGTGTACGCAGGTTTCTTCACGATGTTTTCCTTCACCGTAAAGCTCATGGTAAATGTCAGTTTTGATTTCGCACATAAATTCCGAAAAACTCAGAGGTGCGAGCCGGTTTGAACCCGCGACCCTCTGCTTGAGAGGCCATAGGTCAAACCGCTAGGCCACCACGGCTTATTGTTTGTTCGGGGTTTTTGTCTTAATTTCAATTGTTATTCGCTAAAACGTATTCTCACACATCCGTTTTCAAATCAAGTTTAAACACGTAAATTTCGCTTTGATAAAAAACAGTAATGAAATACGTGCCTTGTTTCACAGGTATATTATATAACAACATAACGTACAAAATAATAACATTTTACGTTTATTAAGCCTGCGTGGGGTCTTGTTGTGGGTATTCCGATTCAGTGGGAAGCCCAATTATAAGAGGAGTTTTGTTTGTATTTATCTTGAAGATTCGTTGGAGAGAGCCAAGTATTTTGAAGATTTTTTGTAGACTTACGTTGGCGTTATCAGGTATAAACAGAAAAGCTTTATCATGACTGGATGCATGAGTTCCCAGGTTCGACCGTCGATCGGGGCAGAAAATATTTGTGAAGCATGCGGTTATTTTGCTCTCCAGTTTGTTTGATTAGTTTAGGACTAGATTGATTAGTGTAAACTATCGTATACTACTTACTTATTTTTTATTTATTCTGACCAGTCGCAGCCCATTTATGTTTAGCGCGTCATCAAAAAAGACACGCCTCACTATTTTTGACGTGACAACGTTAAATAAATCGATGAACGCCGGCTGCACGCACGAAAAAGGATGACGCAATGTCCCGTACATAGCAGTGAACGCCAGGATGTACAAGAGAGCAGCGCGCGCCAGGATGTACAATCTTAGTACTAGCGCTCGGGTAATTTTTAATGGGAGGGTGCAAACGGGGTGCAGGGGGGGGTGAGGGGGGATTAAAGGGGGATGAAAATTTCATTGATTTTGCCGTAGGATGTACCGTTTTCAAGATATTTGACAAAACACAACCGGACATCCAACCGGTCTTTACAGACAACCGGTCTTTGACTGAGAGGATGGCGGGGTGCGGAGGGAGAGTTCGACTAGAGCGTCAGTCGCGAACGGTTAGCCGTTCGATGTATTTATTTGATTTCATCATCATCATCCAAGCCTATATACATACGCCCCACTACATGTAATGTTCCTATTTTCAGGCAAGATTTAATTATTTTTTTTAAATGTCTAAAAAAGTAGTCTATGTCGCTTCTTAGATCTCTGTACGAAAAAATCACGTCTACTCCTTGCTCCGATCAGTCGCGATGAAAATATAAACACAAATAAATCACTATCGCAATTATAAAACTAATTAACAAAATATGAAAGCAGCAGCCAGAGGTCCGAAGAAAACCAGGAGAATGACTTAAATAAAATAAATAAATAAATAAATATCACGGGACAATTCACACCAATTGACCTAGTCCCAAAGTAACCTTAGCAAAGCTTGTGTTATGGGTACTAGGCAACGGATAAACATACTTATATAGATAGATACATACTTAAATACATATTAAACACCCAAGACCCGAGAACAAACATTCGTATTTTTCATACAAATATCTGCCCCGACACGGGAATCGAACCCGGGACCTCAAGCTTCATAGTCAGAGTCTCTAACCACTAGGCCATCTGGTCGTCAAACGCCTGGACTTAAAACTACTTTAATTCAAATTAATAACTATTTCTACATCTTAAATCCTAAGTGACAATAGCTTGATGTGAGAAACTAGAGTGATACAGTTTACAATTGTCTTAACTAGGTAAATGTTACATCACTAGCTTGGTAAGACATCACTAGTTTTGTATACTCTGTCGCAGTCACGCCATCTGGCGTTGCGCTTTCTCTTTTTGGTTTTACCACCGACCTAAGGCAGCCATTGTGAATTTGTCAGTCTCTGTATTTAAGATTTAAATAATATAAGAACAGTACCAAGAGAAGTCTTTTATAAATAAAAGACTTCTAAATAATATAAAGATACAACATGGTGTCAGAAGTGCGTGACATTGAAGGCAAGTCATAATTTCGTCTCGTCCGTCAGAAAAAGTCAAGTCAAGAAAATGCTTAACGATCCGAATCCGGCATCTTCGTCACCGTCATCGTCAAATCACCAATCATTCAACACGTCATTGCCTAAACTACACATTTCATCGGACTCCAACAACAATAACTGTGAAGAATGGAAAAAATGGTGGCAGCAGATGGAACTTTATTTATTGGCCACGGGTCTGGACAAGGCCGAAGAAAGAAGGAAGATTGCTATTTTATTGCATTCCATGGGGACAAAAGGCCTGGAAATATTCAACACATTCAATTTGAATATTAATACAAGCAACTTTGAAGCAGTCAAGAAGAAATTTGACAATTATTTCGAACCGAAGAAAAATATGACCATGTGCAGGTATGCATTTTTCACCAGGAAGCAATCAAAATCAGAAAGCATCCAAGAATTCTTAACTGATTTGGAAAACAAAAGTAATAATTGTGAATTCGGAGGCCTCAAAGAATCTCTAATTAGAGATATTTTCATCGCAAACATGCATGTGGATTTGTCACATATTCGTCAACGTTTACTTCAAGAGTCAGCATTAACATATGAGAAGATGAAAGAAATAGCCACAACTGTCGTCATAGCACAACAAGATGCAGATAAAATCGTACAGGAAAATGCCGTCACAGAACATGTAATGCAACTGAAGAGTCGATGGTCCAGTCACAACCATAGTCAAGGTGGAAACCGTCAGTCAAGGTCAACAAGTCAGCGAAGATCAAGTCAGTCAAGAGCGTTGAGTCAAGCAGCTTTCAAACAGTCATCGTCAAGAGCATCGAGTCAAGTCACAAATGGCCAGTCGTCGAATCGACCAGCGCAGCAACAGGGTCAGCGGTCTACATGCACCAGATGTGGGCAGATTCATCGCTACAAGTGTCCAGCAGCACACGCCGTATGCAGGTCATGTAACAAAATTGGTCACTATTCTAAACTTTGTTTCAGAAACAAAAATGTTATGCATTTAGAATCAATAAATCCCGATGATGAGAGCGCTGAATGCTCTGAGAGATTTTTTGTAGGTACTGTTCTGAGTGAAAAGATAATTACTGAGTCAAAAAGTCCCGATGATGAGAGCGCTGAATGCTCTGAGAGACTTTTTATAGGGTCTGTCAATGGTTCTGTCAACAATAGTGTCAACAACAAATTTAAAGAGTCATGGAATATAGATATTGAAATTGAAAGTCACTTAATAAATTGTATTTTAGACTCAGGCGCAGATGTCAACATGATGTCACTGTCAACATACACATTATTAAATGCATCAAATAATCATAAATTACAACGCAGCAATGTCAAAGTATCAGGTTTTGGGGGAAAAGACATTCCAGTCGTAGGTCAGTGTGAATTTAACTGTAAATTGGGTCATAAGAAAACTGAGAGGATTCTTTTTATTATAACAGATATTAACTGTAATACAGTGTTAGGATTACCTACTTGTCAAAAATTAAATATTCTCAAACGTGTCTTTACATTGTCAACTTGTGAAAATACGCTAATGCAATACCGTGATGTTTTCCAAGGTCTGGGATGCCTGCCTCCTGTCTGTCATCTAAAAGTAAAACCGGATGCTGTTCCGTGCGTCGATCCGCCGAGGAAGGTCCCGTTCGCACTACTTCAGGACCTGCGTGAAGAGCTGGATCGCATGGAAAAATTAAAGGTCATTGAAAAAGTCACAAAGCCGACAGCCTGGGTGAATTCTGTTGTGGTGACTAAAAAGTCAACAGGTCAGTTAAGAGTATGTCTTGATCCGAGAAACTTAAATAATAACATAATGAGGGAACATTATCCATTGAAAAACATTGATGAGATTAGGTCTCAGTTAAAAGGCTCTGCCTACTACTCTCACCTAGACGCATTCTCTGGATTCTGGTCTCTTAAATTAGATGAAGAGAGTTCTGAACTTTGTAGTTTTCAAACTCCCTTTGGCAGATATAAATATTTGAGATTACCTTTTGGAATCAATGCCGCAACAGAAATATTCTATAGAGTCATAACTGAATTATTTGGTGACATCGAAGGAGTACTAATTTTTGTGGATGATTTTTTGGTCTATGGCGAAACTCCTGAAATTCATAACGAACGTCTGAAAAAAGTCTTAGATAGGGCCAGGCAGGTCAATTTAAAATTAAACAAGTCAAAATGTAAATTCCTAGTCAAAGAAGTAGATTTCTTAGGGTACATTTTTAGTCAAGATGGTGTCAAAGTCAATACTGAAAGAGTAGAAGCCATTAATAAAATGCCAAGTCCTAAAAATATCAAAGAATTACAAAGGTTCTTAGGCATGGTCAATTACTTAGGTCCGTTCATAAAAAACCTGTCTGAAAAAACTCAATTATTGAGAGATTTGCTAAAGAAGGATGTACCATGGCAGTGGGATGAAAATTACCAAAAATGTTATGATGAATTAAAGCAGGCAATTTCTACCACACCTGTTTTAACGCATTATGACACAAACACACCACTTGTGTTGTCAGTCGATTCATCAAAATCAGCTGTTGGTGCAGTGATACTGCAAAACAACAAGCCAGTTGCATATAGCTCAAAAACTCTTACCAAGACTCAAGAAAACTATGCACAAATTGAGAAGGAGCTATTTGCTATTCAATTTGGTTGTGTCAAATTCAATCAATATGTCTATGGTCACAAAGTCACGGTTCAAACCGATCACAAGCCATTGGTATATCTCTTCAAAAAACCATTGCATGAAGTACCTACAAGACTTCAGCGAATGATGTTAAGTCTGCAGAAGTATGATCTCGAAGTAATACATGTACCAGGTAAAGAAATGTATATTTCTGACACATTGTCTAGGGCTGCCATGAAAGATCATTTTATACCGGATAATGAGTCTGACATAGTCTGTCATGTCAATATGATGTATGCTAACCTAGCTGTCAGTCAGGAATATGCCACAAAAATATGTCAAGCAACAATGAATGATGAAAGTCTTCAAATGCTAAAAAAATATTATTATAATGGATGGCCAAATAGCAAAGACAAGATTCACTCATTGTTAAAACCATACTGGAATTTTCAAAGTGAAATACATGTAATCAATAATTTATTATTCAAAGGATCAAGATTAATAATTCCAAAGTCACTACATAGGGAAATGTTGGACAAAATACATGCAGGTCACCAAGGTATATGTAAATGTCTAAAATTAGCAAGAGAGTCTCTTTATTGGCCAAATATGTCTGTAGATATAAAAAATTTAATAGAGCAATGTCAAGTTTGTGCCAAATTTAGACCTCACAATCAAAATGAGCCACTCAAGAAATATAACATCACTGACTATCCATGGCAACAAGTAGGCATAGATTTAATGCATTTTGACAATGCCACTTATTTAGTTGTGATTGACTATTACTCCAAATACATAGAAATTGCATTGTTAAACAAGGACAGCACAGCAAAAAGTGTAATAATGTCATTAAAGTCCATATTTGCACGGCATGGAATACCAATGACATTAGTGTCAGATGGTGGTCCACCGTTTCAGTCAATAGAATTTAAAGACTTTTGTCATGAATGGGATATAGAGCATGTCACTACAACCCCATATCATAGTCAGTCAAATGGACAGTCTGAAAGTGGAGTGAAAATTGTCAAGTCTATGTTAAAAAAATGTAAAGAGATAGGTTCAGATCCATACATAGCATTGTTACAATATCGGAACACTCCAAAAGATGGATTATCTTCACCAGCTCAATTGCTTATGTCCAGAAATCTTAGGGATAACATACCTATATCATGTCATAAATTGAAACCTAAAATTGTAAAGTTCAGTACATATGAACAGGCACATAATGAAAGTGCCAGAAGACAGTCCAAGTATTACAATAGAAATGTAAAACCTTTGTCTTTATTACAACCTGGTGATCAAGTGTACTATAAGAAAAAACCCATTAGTAACTGGGACAGTGCTACAGTTGTAAAAAGATTGTCAGGTAATAGGTCTTATGTAATACATGATAAGGATAATGTAACATACACTAGAAATAGAATTCACCTTAGGCATAAATATAGTACCATAATAGGTGATAGTGATAGCGTGCGATCCAGCTCATCAACAGGGGAAAAAGATGTCAGACGGGAGACAGGGATCCCGGAGGCTGGAGCACCAAAGACCACTAGGTCGGGACGAGTGATCAAACCCGTCAAGCGTTTAATTGAGTGCATATAAGTAGAATTGTTTAAAGATTTGTTTAATAATTTAAGAAGGGGGATGTTACATCACTAGCTTGGTAAGACATCACTAGTTTTGTATACTCTGTCGCAGTCACGCCATCTGGCGTTGCGCTTTCTCTTTTTGGTTTTACCACCGACCTAAGGCAGCCATTGTGAATTTGTCAGTCTCTGTATTTAAGATTTAAATAATATAAGAACAGTACCAAGAGAAGTCTTTTATTTATAATATAAAGATACAACAGTAAACAGGAGTCACGTCCCGTTGATGCGTTGTCTCACGTAGTGGTAGGCGCCGCCTCACGTAGTAGCAGCTGGCGTAGGCTAATTTTTAATGTCAGGCTGCTATATGTTGGTTCGGCGACTCTCCTCGTAGTGCGCAGCGTAGTTACGTAACACCTCCACCCGTAGATCAGCAACTATTTTCCAACGCTTAGTGAAAATGTTACTGGAAGTTCCTTCTGAAGATGACCCTCTCGGATACTCTGGGGTTTCTCATGACTCGTGTATCTTCCGTCCGTAGTATCTTCAGACATACTTTTCATTAAGTGATATCTTCGGCCTAGCAAATAGATAGTATGCAGTTTGATATGGTCCGAAGTTGAAGATTTGTATCCTTCCTGTAGAGATATTAATGACATACTTCGGGCATTCAGCCTCCATGTACACGAATGCGGTCTTATGAGTTACTATATAAGGGAATGAAGGGATAAGGATTTGGTTTGTCTTATCAAGAACTATTGAAAGCCTATAAAAGTCAAAAGCGTCTGCTGAAACTATAGGAAACTGAAAAATACTAACTACTTAACTTGTCCATCTGGATCTTGAAATTGGAATCTCTTAATATCTGGAATACCTTTTCAAGGTTAGTCATATATTCCTTAAGGGATGTGCTGAAAACTATTATATCGTCCAAATAGGTAACGCAAATTTCGTTTTGGAGACCTTTCAGAATGTTATCCATAACGCGCTGAAAGGTAGAGGGTGAATTTTTCAACCCCATGGGCATTCGTAGAAACTCGAAATGTCCATGTTCGACGTTAAACGCTATCTTAGGAATATCTTGGGGGTCCATTTCAACCTAGTAAATTCCACTAGCAAGGTCTAGTGTGGTGAAATATAGTTTAACTCCACAAGGGCTAATAAAAGACTAGTTAGCGCCAGTATCTATTAAAAATTTTAGAGGAGGGTTGGAAATTTGGATATAAGGTGACTTCCGGCCTAACCGAAAAGAAATTATCACCATCGTTAGTACTAGTTTGACCTTGTCTAGTCAGCTGAACGTCCGTAGTCGGTTCCGCGTATTGTGCGGGGTCATCATACTCGACAAGATTCACAAAGTCAGCATGGCTGGCGCACTCTGATTCATTGTAGTAATAATCGTGACATGAATCGGGGGCATAAGGTGTACATTCATTCAAATGCATTTCTTGTGATTTAAAATAATTTTGATTCGGATTAGGCATCACCTTAGGGGTAAATGGTTGAACACCGCTCATGGGCTTGGGGATAGAACCAAATTGCAGAGGGTTTTTACAGGGTGGTAAACGGAAAACGTTACTGAAATATACTAACTTACTACATAATCTGCCTATCTCTATAATAAAAACAGGGCTTAATAATATCATACTTCCTTAAATTGAAATTCGTAGTTCTATCTATTTATCTATTCTACATAAATAGATCACCTAATCGAATCGTCTAAATTTCTAAATTAACTTATTCTTTACTGGGGGCCTGGCGCGATGCAGGTTCCCAATACCCGAATTTCTATAGATTAAGGATAAGGGAAGGAAGCAACACAAGATCGATTCAAGTGTACTTACTAAGTTTCATCTCTGGTCTCCTTCTAGAATCGATTTCTGGATTCACCTCTTGAACTGCAGCTTGTAGATTCTGGATACTCGGCAGCGGTGCTTGACAGCGACCCGGGTGGCTCAAACTCAAAATCTTGATTGTGAAAGCAGCAGCAAGAGGTCCGAAGAAAACCAGGAGAATGACTTAAAACTACTTTAATTAAAATTAATAACTATTTCTACATCTTAAATCCTAAGTGACAATAGCTCGATGTGAGAAACTAGAGTGATACAGTTTACAATTGTCATAACTAGGTAAACAGGAGTCACGTCCCGTTGATGCGTTGTCTCACGTAGTGGTAGGCGCCGCCTCACGTAGTAGCAGCTGGCGTAGGCTAATTTTTAATGTCAAGCTGCTATATGTTGGTTCGGCGACTCTCCTCGTAGTGCGCAGCGTAGTTACGTAACAAACATAAAATACGTGAACCGACTATATCACAAGAAATTATAAAAATCAAGTAGAGTTTCTTTCCAGCTGACCATGCTAGTTTCTCCTGATTAGTCGATTTATGACTACAACTTGTGTTATGGAGGAGCGGGGCTTCCTGATACAAGTATATTGCTTACTTAATAGGAAGCTCCAACCCTTAATTTTTGTAACAATGTTATTTTTTAGTGAAATAAATATTTTTCATTTTTTCATTTTTTTCATCGTAGTATGCGTATGCACTCATAGGTAATTAAGGGTGAGGCCACACAAGCGTAATTTTGTGAGTTGTGAGCGGCAGAATTTCAGTTGCGCCATACATTGTGTCACGTGATGGCCCGCATATTGTATGGCGCGAACTGAAATTCTGCCGCTCACGACTCACAAAATTACGCTCGTGTGGCCTCACCCTAATAGTGCATAGACAGAACCACTACACTGCTAGAAGGTTGCACATTTGTACTGTGAGCGATTAGGAAGAAGAGTGGGGCGCGTCTTCGTGGATTGCGCCCACTATAAATACTAAGCTTCATTGCCCGTTGGCAAACCTTGGCCAGGAGTTTTAACAAGTTTTATTGTTTTGGTAACCACCAATAACGGGGTCTTATTATTGATGCTCACATAATAAGACGGAAGTTGTGGCATAAGAAGGGGGCCTTCCTACGCCACGATTACGAAAAGTTCCAGAAGTCTCTTGGATGCGAGCAGTTGTGCATGGAACATTTTGAAAAGGAAACCAGTTGTCCAATAGTGGCCGTCTTTTGGCTGAAATGATGATAATGATGACATATACAAGAAAAAAAATATCTGATAAAAGTAAGTTCCAAGAAAAAATAGTGGCACTCACAATAAGTGTAGCTTTATCGGATCTATGAAATAATAGATGGACTCTCAAACGTAAGCCGCCCTCCGATCAATCTCGAGAATGTGCGATAATTTCCTTTTTCCTCAATAAGATACATTTTTCGCACGTAATGCTACGTGGTGCTTAATAAATCCTGTGGCTAAATGTTATATTTGACGATGGGTTTTATCTCAAACGTGGTTGGGAAAGGGCATTGTAATTTTGATTCTTTTGGTTGGGTTCTTCCTTATTCTAAGAATACTCGAAATTTTTCTTGTGTTACACTGTTACAGGATACTTTTAACGGTTCCGTAGTTCGAAGTTCAAGAAAAGATTAGGGAGAGACTTTTAGCGCTATGAAGCTGAATTTTCCACAAGTATTTTGATTTCGCAGAATAGAATTGGCAAAACTTTTTTTATTTAACGCACAGAAAGGCATGTATCATAGTGAACGTGTAAAAGCAATGTGGTTTTAATTGAGATAATTTTAATTTTTTAAACCAATAATTGACAGAATTTACTTGGATTTTTGCACACTTATGTCAAATATGCGTAATACTCAAATAACCTCGGGACGTCTGAAACTGCGAAATTGTTAATTTAAATAGAAACAATCTCATTTCGGAACGTCCTGCTGTGAAGCAAATAAAGTCTTTTGGTTTAGCTACGAAAACTTGGAAGTGAAGAAAAGAAATAAACGTTACGTTACAATTATAAAGTATAAACAATACATTCCATCTATTTATATGCTCTTAACCATTTGATAAATCTATCACTTCACTTATTCCTGATTGCTAAGATTTGGAAGAAATTTTGGTAAAGCGTGCTTCAGAAAAGAAAAACTACGTCGCTTCTTTTTATCGGGTTCTGTAATTTTTTTGCGCTCATAAACTTCAGTATAATGTAGCGTCAAACGAGTACACTATTATATTGTTATGTAAACGCTTAATAGCTTAAAAAATCTGCTTTGACATTTAATTTTGTTTTTGTAACTTTTTATGGATACCTACGAGGAATACTTAGTCTAGTTTTGGTAACTTTGATTAGTTTTCTTTAGTTCTGCGTTAAAAATCTGCATGTTCATGTTTGAACTGATCCTCTTTTAATACTTGTTAACATCTCTACAATATCGTAAATTTCTGATTTGAAAAAGGAATCAAAGCTCCAATGAAAATGATACCAAACTTTATAAGAAATTCTAGAATGCTCGTGTCACTTATTTAGAAACGAGGACAAATCAAACACTTTCACCTTGGAGAACAACACTACGTCTTAAAATCGTTTCTTATTTCTTAAATATATCTATTATGCTAAGGTCAAGGTGTTAGGAATCGCTCAGTTGCTGCACGATCCGGTGGAAAATAATGTGATTTCACTCACGTAGCATCCCGGACTGACCGAAATAGTTCAGTGACAGTGATGAATATTTCAGCTTAACCTTTAGTACATTTTGAATAATGATTTGATAGGTAGGTTTGTATTAAACTGTTTTGTTGTTTTCCTAAGCCGGCAGTGGATTTAAGTTAAATACTTTTGGGCAACAGTTTTTAATGATTCACCTTTAATTAATTTATTGAATCAGGCGTTACTTTGTGGAGGTCCATATCATTGAATTGAAACAATTACTTTGCTCACCCGCGACCTTATGATAGTTACGTTTATACAAGATATGTGTGCTCACGCAGTTCTTTCTCCTCCACACTGTAGGAACACAAACTCAACTATCACCACAAACAAACTACACTGACGCGTTTCGAACTAATCATAAGGTCGCGGGTGAGCAAAGTTCACTCACCTTTAATTACTTTTTATATATTTGTTACGGGATGCAGTCGATGCAGACTGTAATTACACTTAATGAGTTCCCGGTATTTTGACGCAGTTACATACATCTAATAATTGAAAATGGTGTTTAAAATAAAAATTCATCTCCTGATCAATATTTATCATTTATTGTTTAACCCTAGTTTATATCCACAGCTTTGCTCCGTGGAAAAATCCTTATTTAATATTATAAATACGAAAGTGTGTCTGTCTGCCTGTCTGTCTATCTGTTACCTTTTTACGCTTAAAACCGCTGAACCGGTTTAGATGAAATTTTGTATGGAGATTGTTTGAGACCTTGGGAAGGACATGGGATAGTTCTTATCCCGGGAAATTACATAGTTCCCGCGGGAAAGCGATAAACGATTTCTTTGCAGACGGAGTCGTGGACAACACCTAGTAAGAAATAAAACTAGTGCTTAAGCCCGTAGGGATTTCGCAAGATTGCAAAGTCAAAGTCAAAATCGTTTATTGTAGCACATTACAAGCATAAGCTGGAACATAATAGACTAGGTATACACGTGACTCCTTGCAAGGTCACGGAAATACTCTTGGGTACTCAACATGTTTTTCTTTAGTGATTTAATTACTAAAGTAATAAACACGGGTCACTCGTGTATGTATTAGTCGTGAAATGCCCGACATGTTTCGAACCAATCTGTGGTTCTTTTTTAAGGTTGGATCGAACGTAAATCCAACCCAGAACCCGTGACCTGTATTTCTTATTTTTTACCTATATCTGTATCTTACGGTAGTTTTAATTCAATGGTTTACTAGTGCGTTGTATGACAGTCAGTGCATCACTCACGCTGCTGAGTTTTATAATACCTATAGGTAAGATACATATATCTCCTTCTCATTGAAATGTTTAGTTGATTTCACAGGATAAAGAAACTTGTGCTAGTGGCACAAATGTTTGAGTATCGTATCAGGAGCAATAGGTAATGTAAAAAAACTGAGCTCGTACTTAATTATTTTACAAACTTTTATAATAAAAAAACAACCAGGTAATACTGTATTAAAAATGAAATCGTGAAGCCTGAGCAGATGAATTAAAAACATTTAAGTAGTTTATTATTTTCTAATTTCATTCTTCACGATATCATAACATGTCATAATGTTGTTTGAGAAAACTTGAATACTAACTGCTGTCTACTGGTATCTTCAGTTTATTAATTTTCTGAAAACTAGGGTAGGTATCTATAGAATGAGATCGTTATCAAATCTTCGTAGAATTTTCTATTGTAAGTAGATACTTGTCGATTTGTACCTACTAGTATAATAATATCATAAATACGCTAAAATGGAACGTATTAAGTTTAATATAGGTATGTATAATTATGCTTAATGTCCAACAATTTATAAATAAATTGCTAAATATTGGCAGTGTCAATAATTATTCATTTATTCGTCTTTTACGTACAACGACATGAAAGAAATACATCAAATTGATTTCTACTTGTATATATATACATATATATACGTATATATATATATATACTAATGAATACGCCAAAATGCACCATATTATTTTTATTTTACTCTTTTCTAAGATGATATGCTAATCTGATATTTAATGTTCAACAATTTAACAATTTATAAATAAATTGTTAGATATTGGTAGTATAAATAATTATTTACTTATTTACAGACAGCATTCTCGGATTATTCAAACAAATTTAAATCACCCCTCGTATTATGATAATTATATAAATTGTCGAAACCACTGCGCTCGAGAGCGCGTATTCATTTGTGGCTTTGATAGCAAGTAATCATTCACCATGCTCATGCTTTATTCGCTATTCTGGCCGAAATATCTGATTTATACCGAAGTCAGGCGACCGATATTTGAAACCGAAATTACTACTAGAAAGTTGTAAAAATCTGTCTCTACAGCTTAATTAAAAAAAAACTTATTGATGATATTATTAATATTAGAGCTATGGTTCTAGATACTTTACAATTCAACACAATTTTTATCGCTTTCGAACGTTATTTTCGAGTGATGAGATTTCAAAAATCAGCCACCTGCCTCTAAAAGGCGTTTTTGGCAATGATAGTAAGTTTCAGATTGATTTAAGTAGCAACGTATAACATGAAAATTCTCATTATTATCATCATCCCAGCCTAAATACGTCACAGGGCACAGGCCTCGTCACCATTTTTTTTCTGCTTGGGGATTATTCAATCAGATTTCTTTAAGGTTCGAATCACGTGCAATTATTACTATTTCATCGTCTGTCATCGGCACCAAAGTTTTGCTCTCTGATGATGACTGTTGAAAGCCTGCGTTTAAGCCAGCCTCTCCATTGGCAGAGTAATAGGTACCTATACATCACACGCTCTGCATTGCATGTAGATACATGGATAATGCGGTTGAACGCGCGCGATGTAATCGCTCTGATTACATCGCCGATTAAACCGCCCGTGCCCAGGTTCGGGGTTATATTGAACACGTTTTAATAAGTACATTTTATACGAATCACATAAATGCTATTGCAACGGTCAAAGTTTCATGTTAAATTGACACAGAATCACGTATGTTTGTGAGTAGTTTGTATTGTAGATAACAAATAAAATGCAGTTTGTATTGAAATGGATTAACATGAAAAATATTTATTGCTCTCCAGGGATGAGCTGTGATAAATGTGTTGAAATCACGCGCTTATGTCTGCTTTTAAACTTGTATAAGTTATAGGCTGTAATAGGAACAGCTAAATCATCAAGCTTCGAACCTTTTTAGCGATGGAAACCTATGAACTAAATTAACTAAAACAATTACTTTGCTCACTCGCGACCCACGCAAAGCACGCGATCCCGGGTGAGCAAAGTAATTGTTTTCAATGATATGGCCCTCCGCAAAGTAACGCCTGATTTAATAAATTCGATGGAAACCTTTTTGCAAACGAAATATTTAGGGGGACCCTATAGTCAAAAATTTTGTTATTGTCAACAATTGTACTCTGTCACCTTAACCTTTAGTATCTATTGATTTTGATTAATAGTCAGTACTTGTTTTAAAAGGATTCATGTAAAGTAAGGTGTGATAAGTGAACCTAGGGGAAATTTAAAAAAAAAAAAACAGTTTTTTAGAAATGTGGGATGTAGCTGTATGATTACTACTTCGTCTAATCAATATGATGCAAATTTTATTATTTACTTATCAACTGTTTTACTATTTCAATTTATTTAATTTTATTTTAGTTTAATTTAGGTGGTTACAATGGCCCCTATGTCATGAACGAGATAGGCAAATGACTATGAGGATTCGAAATACATGACTGGCTTGAAGTATACCGTGTAAAACCAGGCTTCATTATTGGCTACGAAATTGAGGACATTTGTAAAAAGGGCCTAATTAGCCCTTCCCCGCAACTACACTGACTAGCAAGAATAGTAAATCGCTTTCTTTACAAAGTTGTGTAACGGTGACCATGTATCTTTGCATTTCAGTATTATTTATTAACCCCCGACACAAAATAAGTTTAATAAGTGTTAATAAGTTTGACCGCTATGTGTGTGTGTCTGTCTGTGGCATCATCACTCTTAAACGAGTGGACCGATTTAGATGCGGTTTTTTTATTAGAAAGCAGGTTTCTTGGCAATGGTTCTTAGACATGATTCATCAAAATCGGTTCAGCCGTTTCAAAGTTATCAGCTCTATTGTTATCTTAGATGCATAATGGGTATCTAAGTACTTTATGTTCAAACATACGTGTGACATAAATGCGTTGGGGGTTTTAAAAATTTTTAATTTATAGTTATACCGTTATGAGTTATGATCCTCTACATTACTAAAACATAACAAAACATCGGTAGGTGCGTATTATTAGTTAATTATTCCTCGATCGACTTAGTCATCTTCAGTCTATTTATTAATAAAATATGACTAATATTATTCACAATATTCACCCAGACAACCTTTTCAATGAAACCCTGAAACCATAATTCCCCTGTGTGACAGAGTACCAAGAAGCATACAAGTGCTCACGGATTCACGTCACGGCCCAGTGTAGTAGCAGGGAAACAATTTTGTATGCGTCAGTACTGACAAGGTTGTATATCTCAAGCAGGATTCACACCGTTGTGTGATCGTTGTTGATGCAAACATTTATTTTCTATGAAACTAGTACCAAATAGTTTCTTGTGGTGTAAGCGCAAAATGCTACCATTTTAATCAAGTGATACCTTTTAGATTATTGCATTATAAATAAAAATAAATAAATAAATAAATAAATATCACGGGACAATAAACACCAATTGACCTAGTCCCAAACTAAGCAAAGCTTGTACTATGGGTACTAGACAACGGATAAACATACTTATATAGATAAATACATACTTAAATACATATTAAACATCCAAGACTCGAGCACAAACATTCGTATTTTTCACACAAATATCTGCCCCGACCGGGAATCGAACCCGGGACCTCAAGCTTCGTAGTCAGGTTCTCTAACAACTAGGCTATCCGGCCGTCTAAATTAAATTAAGTCGTTATTCAGCGTAATATAATACACATAACATGTTAACAAACGTACAGTCGAGGGCATAAACATCTGTAAGTACGGCTCGGAGTCGGATATATGTAAATAACTACCTTACAATTGACAACCTTTCATTTTTTTAACACCTGAAAATTACTGCAGGAATCGAAAGAGTTTCGCCTCCTGAACACGGAAAAATATTTATTATAATTTATTTCTCCATATTAAAAAAAAATACAACAAATTTAAAAACATATATGTACTTACAAATACATCCACAGAATAGATATGTTTCCTTTACCCTTTTCACTAGAAAAAAGAGCTGTCATAATTTTAAATTAGATAACAACCTTAACGTCAAATTTACGTCATCACTTTTTTTTAATAGAGACTAGACAAAAGTAATGGATCTATTCTATCGTTGCGCTCTTTTAGAAGAAGCACATCTTTAAAAAATTGTAACAAATTAATTAATAATCCTGGTGAAAATTTAAAACTATCAGCGTCTTTCTCTTTCCAAACAGAATACACAGAACGAATCAAATTATAGTCTTAGAAATATGAAATGTTGTCAATTAGTGGTAATGAGGTGTACAGATATTTTTGACTTTTGGGTAACGTGTACATGTTTATGACTTAACTTCTTAGCTCAAATGTTTTTTTATTTAAGATTAATGATGTAAGTATCACATTGTTTTTTTATTGAGATAAACAGTTTAAATAATTTATTGAAACAGGCGTTACTTTGCGAAGGTCCATATTAATGAACTGAAACAATTACTTTGCTCACTCGCGATCAAAGCGCGGTCGCAGGTGAGCAAAGTAATTGTTTCAGTTCCATGTATTTAAGTGATAATACAAAACATATAAATTTTAGTAGATATTTTCCAAAAATGTCTATTAACGCTTATACGGTTCTTTAGGGTGACGCTTCTCTTCTCTTTGCGAATGTGAGTTTTGTGAATGATACACATCGGTGTAAATGATGTCACAACTTGGCTCATATAAATGCTTTATGCCCTTCGTCATATTGTTTTTCCCAATGGATTCGTCGTGTTAATATTTTTACACATACGCGAATTGACTTACGTAAAAGCGACGGCTGCACGTCAACTTGTACCTACATAATAAAAGCGTTACGAGCCTCATGACAGTAACGTGGAGCTAAGTAACGCCGAATGCTTTTATTTTTTTATAAGTTCATACATACATAATGCTGTAAGTTCGTACTGGGTTTTAAGTATGTGTGTAATATCATGATATACACTGCACACTAGCATTTTTTTTTACTTACTGTATACCTACTATGTATGTATGTCCAGCGGATGTCCGCGGATATGTCCGGCTTTATACTCCTCTAATAGGTCCCATATCTCAACGATTCTCGTGAAACTTTGTGAGCAGATTCGATAATGTTATGGATTTTATTTTATGAATTCAGTTTTAATTTTTTGCAAAACGGGTTAAGTATGTCATAACATTAGTTCAGCCATTTCGAAAAACTCTCGAGGTCTTTTTTTCATAAATCTTCTGAGTGTTTTTCTTTGTAGGTATTGTGTAATTTAACGTATATCGAAATTCGTTACGTCGATTTTCATGTAATTGAAAATTATTCCACGAATTTCAATTTCGTAAATGTGTAAATATTCCCTTTATGGTGTAAACAAGGGAAAATAATACATATTCTGCAACGCGATGAAGCCACGAGCGCAACTTAGTACAGTTATAACAGGAAAGTTAGTACAGTTATTAAATTTATGTATTCCATTCGTAGATACATATATATTTGTCAGTTGAATATAAAGATTTTGAGTGCAGGATGATGCAGAATATCAAATTTTATGAGCACTAAGAGGACGTGACTGCAATTTAAAAATATAGAAAATGTTCATGCAAAGTGTTTGAAGAGTCTACTAACAAACAAAATACTGTTTCATGTCCAGATCATATTGTAGCTTTTATAATCTACCTAAGACATAAATATTAATAAGTGATTGTCCATAAAGGTCATACACAGCATAAGAAACAAAACTATACTTGACAAGCTCGTGCGCGGCGCTCGGCGGAACCCTGTCGCAGGGAGCCTCTGCTGTCCTTAACGAGATTTTTTTTAATAAGTGCGGCAAATGCTGACTGCGACAGGGTTCTTCAGCTTGTCGGACTATAGTCGCTCATGTGGACATAAAATAAGTGACTTCAAATCAGCAAACTTAAGATTAAGTTAAATGGGCCGAAAGCTGGTCAGGCGTCCCATACGCCAATGTAAACTTGACTATTAAATAATAACTAAGAAAAAATATTGCCATGTCCACGTGAGACGTGAACAAAAAAGTTTGTATGACTCATAAAGTTTATTTGATTTTACAATTCTACTAAACATAGATTTATACAGTAATCATTTTGTCTTACTAGGTAAAGACTAGAGAATAAACGTCCTTAAGTTATTTATTGTGTCAGGCGTTACCTACTTTGCGGAGGTCCATATAAATTAACTGAAACAAAATTACTTTGCTCACCCACCTTGCTTGATTGCGAGCCTTTTTTGCCTGTCTTTGTATTGTCTTTGTTTGTCTTGTCTGGTCTGTCTTAAGGTCGCGGGTGAGCAAAGTAATCGTTTCAGTTCATACTTAAATTACCTAAACTTACTTTAATAACCAAGGGACCCCATATATCTCTGTTAAAAGGAGATATAGATAATGATTATATTTTTTCCATAACCATGTACCTAATTGATTTTTTTCATGCATAATTTTATTGTTTCTTAAACAAACATTAACGTGAGACCTGTTGAATTAACCGTCAAAGCGATGAGACATGACGAAACTATTTAACTTCAACAAATGTAGGTAGGGACCGGAAGACGCAGTATAGGTAGGCCTCCAACAAGATGGAGCGACGATGGTTAAGGTTGCGGGATCGCGTTAGATGCGGATGGCACGGGACCGACCTGTTTGGCGAGCCCTGGGGGAGGCCTATGTTCAGCAGTGGACGTCTTTCGGTTGACTGATGAATGTAGGGTGACAAATATATTCCGTGGATGGAAGAAGATTTAACAGTAGGTACTTAACGTTTTTTTCACTAAACCGAGACCTCATTGCTCTATTAAATTCCATCTTACATAGGGATTTATATTTTTCAACTCCTAATCACCGATTAGAAATCACCTTGTAAGTTTGTATAAGAATTAACGCCTTCAAACTGTCACAGGGTAGCTAAAATATTATTATTATGTTGGTACGTATTTCCGCACATGGACCCATGAGGAACCGGGCATTTGAAAGGCATTCATTGGGCTGAAGCCAACAAAAGGCCTTTAGTACCATTTATAATATACGAGTAAATGGGATTGGGGGGACTATGGAGTATTGTCGCCTAATACGCATGAGCATGTGCTAGCGGACAGTCCTCCAGAGTTCTGTTGTCAGGTATTGCCAGGTAGGAAGATATTTTTATTATTATTTAGCAAGGAGAAGCGTGCCACTGATGGGCTAAAATAGCGATGGATTGAATACCACAAGACGGATGGCATGGCGTGTTTGGTTCAGAAGGCAATGGCTGTCTGGACACCGCTCAAAATTGAAACAAATAAAGAAAATGGTAGCTATGATCCAGTATCATGGACTCCCGGAGCCGTATTGTCTAACGCTTCTGACGCTTGCCTTCGCTTTCACCATCTCTTTCTGTCATAATTTTATACCGCTTCACAGAAAGAAATAGTAATTACAAAGGCAAGCGTCAGAAGCGTTAGGCAATAAGCCTGCTGTGGTAGCCTAGTTGTTTGATCAATGGCCTCTCAAATAGAGAGTCATGAGTTCGAGTCCGTCCTCGCACCTCTGAGTTTTTCGAAATTACATTTGAAATTACATTTGAAATTATCCAAGAGCCTTACGGTGAAAGAAAACATCATGAGAAGACCTGGAGATACCTGCGAAGCAATTCAATAGTGTGTGCGAAGTTCACGATTCGCACTGGGCCCGCGCGGGAACTACGGCCCAAGTCCTCCCATTCTGAGAAAAGGCCTCTGTAATGCAATGGGATGATGATGATGAATTCAGTAGATAATATATATAAAACGCTGCATCTAAATTCGACGTCATTTCTAAAATTTTTATTTCTTCTCACACTCTTACCCGTTCCCAAATACTCTATGCACGGAAACAGTTGTTTGCCCGACGTGAAGGGCCTACAATCGAATAGATAAGGCGGTAAAATTTTCTGCAAACTTGGCTTGAACTCGTCGGAACTTTGCGAGGACAAATTCGAGCGCCTTCGACTTGCCGTATACAGGCGTGCTCAAACTTTACAGCACCGTTTCATTGAAACACTAGCCTTTACGCGCCACTTCGCCCACCTAAACCATTAGATCCGGTAGTTGAATTGAAATTCCAAATTAATACATTATTTCAATGGGAATTCTCAAAAATTACATTGATGTCTTCATTTAACAAAGTAAAGTGTTTCTACAACTAGGCGGTTATAATTTCTGGATTTGTACATGTGTAAATCCGAATCCCGTGGGAATAAGTGTACCTATAACAGTGGGTTTCCACCCTAAGGTGCGCATAGCTTCAATAGCAATCATCATGTCTAGTTGTCAAACGGTATTAAGATGACGGAAAAAAAGTTGGATAATGCGATTTTGATTACGAGTGTGTCAGGAAAATGGCCTCAGGTATTTTTATTTCATCACTGAGTATTCTCGTTCTGTGGGATACTATGAAGCATAAAGATTAAATAAGGTATTTCATAAATCAACGGCATCAATTTTTTTTTCTTTTATTGTCTTCTGTCTTTGTGCTTATCTGTGCATATCTTCGTGCATATTATTATCCGTGGAAACCTTTAATTGGCTTTATTGTTACTTATTTCGTAATTAATCTGTAGTAGTAATTTTAAACTGTTGGTTTACCAAATATTTGGTAAGGGATGGAGTCTGTGTTACTTTTAATAAAAAGTCTATATCCCTTAACAAATAAATTTAATTTAATTAACAGTGAATTATTAAAAATTATGCCATTATTTTTGTCTTATAATTTATAATACGATATACTTTATTTTTTTCTGATTTTTGTCGAGGCTTTGAACACTCCAGGTGATCATGTCAGCCTCATGGGAGCTTACACAATTCCCTATTCAAGGGACATATCAATAAAATGGTAAATGCCGACTGCTTTGTCTGACAACGGCTCAGATAGCCAACAATTCACCTGGCCATTGTGCATGGAACCCAAATCCCCAAGAACTCTTCTCCTCAAGTCTGAATTCCCGACACACTCCAACAACACATGGATCAAGTCATCACACTTCTGACAATCATCACATAGAGTAGTGATGATTTAATTTTCATCATATATAGAAACTTATTTGTAGGGCTTTGTAGGGTTTTGTTGGCTGAGTCAAACCAAGGCGTCCACCGGGGGCTATCATGGATAGTTCTGTACCAGATCCCTACACCCCTAGATATACCCAGCTCACCAAAATGGTATTCCCATTTCTGTAGGCTCCTTCTTTTAATTCTGGGAACCAATTAGAAAGGGGTTCAGAATCCGTTACAGAACCATCCACTACAGCCGCCTTGGCAGGGTATGTATTACAATACCGAAGTACGAAAGACCGAATGTATTAAAACATCGAATGGGTCAAAAGATCGATACGATTTTTTTCGAAACCGTAAACTTCTCAGAATTTATTAAAACGGCATCATACAGATAACATTAGGTTAGGTTAGGTTTGTTTTATAACAATCTTAAAAAGTTAACGGTTTCAGAAAAAAATAGTGTCGGTCTTTTGACCCAAACGATGTTTTAATACATTCGGTCTTTCGTACTTCTGTATTGTAATACATGGGGATGTATTACAATACAGAAGTACGAAAGACCGAATGTATTAAAACATCGAATGGGTCAAAAGACCGATACGATTTTTTTCGAAACCGTAAACTTCTCAGAATTTATTAAAACGGCATCATACAGATACCATTAGGTTAGGTTAGGTTTGTTTTATAACAATCTTAAAAAGTTAACGGTTTCAGAAAAAAATAGTGTCGGTCTTTTGACCCATTCGATGTTTTAATACATTCGGTCTTTCGTACTTCGGTACCCCCTTGGGGTATGTATTACAATACCGAAGTACGAAAGACCGAATGTATTAAAACATCGAATGGGTCAAAATACCGATACGATTTTTTTTGAAACCGTAAACTTCTCAGAATTTATTAAAACGGCATCATACAGATACCATTAGGTTTGGTTTGTTTTATAACAATCTTAAAAAGTTCGTCTTCAACTTCATTCCCAGCCAACCACACATGGGAAGGAATCCACTGTAATTGGACGACCCTGCCTCTAGAATTCATCTCGTGCATCACCTGAAGAGCTTCATAGGCAACAGGCATCCCTCTTTGTCCAGACACACACCGACTAAGGTGCTGGAGTGCGCTCTTTGAGTCCGATAATATTACAACTGCTAAATTATCAGCTAGGTTATTTGCGTAAGTTAAAGCTTCTTTAATAGCAACGAGTTCAGTTCGCATAACACACACGTCATTATGCAGCTTCCACATGAGATAATCTCCAGTCTGAGGATCAAACAAGGCCGCTCCAGCACCCTGTACAGACTTAGAACCATCCGTAAATATTTGGTATGAATTGTGATATTGCTCACTAAGCATATTTAATGTATAATTTTTTAATGCTTCGTTCAGTAGGTGCCTCTTGGGGACATCAATGTGATCAATATTGTCAATTATACATGCCTTGATGTCAACAGATGATACCCAAGTATCCAAAGAATACATTTCTAGTTTGTCACTGCGATACACAGCTAAATCTTTCCATTCGTCATAAATTTCCGCCAACAGCGGGAAATTTTTAGCAGTAAATTGATTACGTCTGGCCAAAATGCTGTGTATCGCAGCGACAATAGGGCAATTAGATTTTGAACTAATTCTTAATAAAAATCTACAACTTAACCAATAGCGGCGCACGACCAGAGGCGGAATGGAGAGTTCACTTTCCATTGCTATAACAGGAGTACTGCGTATGAAACCACCACACACTCTTAAAGCTCTATTTTGTAATACATCTAATTTCTTCATGTGAGAGATAGCACAGCTTCCATAAATGAAGGTGCCATAGTCCAAGCGACTTCTCACAAGCGAGATATAAAGACGTCGAAGGTGTTTAGGATGAACTCCCCACGACCGTCCTGCTAAAACTTTTAAAATATTTAAATGTTTGTAATTCTTTTCACAAATCTCGTTTATATGGACACCCCACCTTAAGGGAGAATCAAGCCATAAGCCTAAATACTTAGTTCTATGAACAACCTTCAGTGGCTTGCCATTCACAATTATGTTCACATTGATATCTTTTCTTGATCTTGTAAAGACACAAACATTAGATTTAGTGTCAGACAAATATAGACCAACATTTTCAAGAAATCCAATAATTAATAAATAATAAAATAATAAATAATATTAGAGGACAATCTCACACAAATCGACCTAGTCCCAAACTAAGCAAAGCTTGTACTATGGGTACTAGACGACGATTTACATACTTATATAGATAAATAAATACTTAAATACTTAGAAAACATCCATAAATCAGGAACAAATATTCGTGCTCATCACACAAATAAATGCCCTTACCGGGATTTGAACCCAGGACCTCTTGCTTCGTAGGCAGGGTCACTACCAACTAGGCTAAAGCGGTCGTTAAAATAAGTAATAAGTACTTAAGTCAATAGCTGACTGTAGAAAATTAATTGTTTTAAAAATCCCCCCCCTTTCTACTGTTTTGTACAAAACAAAATCATCAGCATATTGTGAAACACAAACATCAGTAATACTATTACCTATCTCCATGGTTATACATACTTAAAGAGGCCCAAATCGACACTTACAAATTTATAATATATTTTTGTGCACGTCAACAATGTGGGAAATGAACCGTACTCGTAAGATGGTAAGAGTGAGACATGATTTTAGAGTGGGACGGAGGATGTTCGATTGAAGGAAATATACTTTTGATGGATATATTATTATGCCACTAAAGCAAGATAAGATATGATGTGTCGAAAAAAGTTTAAAATCTAAAAAAAATACGACTTAATTGGTTTACTTTTAGCAACTCCTCATGTTTTTATAACAGTTTGAGAAACAGCACCCTAAAGTGCGACCAAGGTGCCGCCCATTCTATTTTTCAGATGTCGTTGATGAAATTTGCACAATGTAATCAAATTTGGTGCGAACAAAAACACGTTGTTATTTTGTTTTTGCATAAAATATGGTTCGTTTACGTTTCCATTGAATATTTGGACAAATTGTCTGTTGATTTCGTTGAAAATCTTTTGTTTATTAAATATTATGTTAAGTCTACAGGTGCGTCAAACAATTTAGGTTTAAAAAATATTATTTCAATTGGGCTATTAAAACTAAGTTTATTAACTGCTTTATTTTTTATGCAAGCCTATATTCTGACTGCTTAAAGTTTACTGGTTGTTTGTATTACATAAAATCAATAGTTTTTACTAATATTATAAAATATTACAAAAACTATGCTATTTACAAATGTCTTTTAATGTGCTTTTGTTACTTTCTTTAAGTTAGTAGTAAAGTGTTGCTCGCTTTTTATTACTCAATAAACATTTACGATGATCCTGTAAACATTTTATTTTATATGATTTTCGTGGTCGTATAAAATGTTATTTAATTTTACTAGTAGGGTTACTTCGTAATAGTATACGAAGACCTTGAAGAACGAAGACCTTTGGTAGAGGTATTAAGGGCTATAGTCGACTGTTCAAGAGTTTCTTTACCAGTTTTATACATACACTAGCTTTTGCCCGCGGCTTCGCTCGCGTGTACCATGAGTATTCCAAAGAACCAAGATATCAAGCAAGCAAGCATACAGGCAAGCAAGCAAGCAGGTCCACAATTGACCAAGAAATCGGTGAACATACCTACATAAAAAAATACATAAGGTGGAATGCATAACCTCCTCCTTTTTTAGAAGTCGGTTAAAGAGCCCTTTGCGGCCTATTTACAGTATAAACTTACAATACTTATACTTACTACTTATTTTAGCTTTTTACGACCAGTAAAACGCAAAATCCCGTTTTTTCCCGTTCCCGTAAGAATTTCGGGAAATGTTTTCTTAATGCTCCCCTACCCAAGGAACTCACCTGCCAAATTTCAGCTTTCTATGACCAGTAAAACGAAAGATCCCGTTTTTCCCGTTCCCGTGGGAATTTTGGAAAGTCCTCTCTCAGTGCTACTCTACACTCCCCAAACAACCTACATGCAGAATTTCAGCTTTCTACGGCCAGTAAAACATAAAGTCCCGTTTTTTCCCGTTCCAGTGGGAATTTTGGAAATCCCTCTCTTAATCCTCCTCAACACTCCCCAAGGAACCCACTTGCCAAATTTTAGCTTTCTATGACCAGTAAAACGAAAAATCCCGTTTTTCCCTTTCCCGTGGGAACTTTGAAAAGTCCTCCCTCAATGCTCCTCTACACTCCCCAAAAAACCTACATGCCGAGTTTCAGCTTTCTACGACCAGTAAAACAAAAAGTCCCGTTTTTTCCCGTTCCCGTGGGAATTTTGGAAAGCCCTCTCTCAATCCTCCTCTACACTCCCTAAGCAACCTACTTGCCGAATTTTAGCTTTCTACAACCAGTAAAACGAAAAATCCCGTTTTTTCCCGTACCCGTGGGAATTTTGGAAAACCCTCTCTTAATTCTCCTCTACACTCTCCATGCAACCTACATGCCAAATTTCAGTTTTCTATGACCAGTAAAACGAAAAGTCCCGTTTTTTCCCGTTCCCGTGGGAATTTTGTAAAGTCCTCTCTCAATGCTCCTCTACACTCCCGCAACCTACATGCCGAATTTCAACTTTCTACGACCAGTTAAACGAAAAATCCCGTTTTTCCCGTTCCCGTGGGAATTTTGGAAAGTCCTCTCTTAATGCTCCTCTAAACTCCCCGAGCAACCTACATGCCGAATTTCAACTTTCTACGACCAGTAAGACGAAATATCCCTTTTTTTCCCGTTCCCGTGGGAATTTTGAAAAGTCCTCTCTCAATGCTCCTCTACACTCCCCAAGCAACCTACATGCCGAATTTCAACTTTCTACGACCAGTAGAACGAAAAATCCCGTTTTTTCCCGTTCCCGTGGGAATTTTGGAAAGTCTTCTCTCAAGGCTCCTCTACACTCCCCAAGCAACCTACATGCCGAATTTCAGCTTTCTACGACCAGAAAACGAAAAATCTCGTTTTTTCCTTATCCCGTGGGAATTTCCGAAAATCCTTGAAACAGTTTTTCACTATTATAATTACCTACTTCTATGCCAAATTTGAAGAGTCTAGTAATTATGGTTCATAGGATTCCGTTGAACTGAATATATAAATCCGGTTTTTTTCTTATCCCGTGGGAATTTTGAAAAATCCTGATTGTAATATTTTAACTAATGTAATACCTATTTGTATATCAAATTTGAAGAGTCTAGTTATTATAGTTACTGAGATAGGGTCACTCGGAATCGAATATATAAATCCCGTTTTTTCCCGTTCCCGTGGGAATTTTGGAAATTCCTCTCTCAATGCTCCTCTACACTCCCCAAGCAACCTTCATGCCGAATTTCAGCTTTCTACGACCAGTAAAACGAAATATCCCGTTATTTCTTTATCCCGTGGGAATTTCCAAAAATCCTTAAAACTGTTTTTTACTATTACAATTACCTACTTCTATGCCAAATTTGAAGAGTCTAGTAATTATAGTTCATAGGATTCCGTTGAACTGAATATATAAATCCCGTTTATTCCTTATCCCGTGAGAATTTTGAAAAATCCTGAAATCGATGTTTTCATTATTGTAATACCTACTTGTGTATCAAATTTGAAGAGTCTAGTTATTATAGTTACTGAGATACGGTCACTCGGAATCGAATCTATAAATCCCGTTTTTTCCCGTTCCCGTGGGAATTCCCGAAAATCCTTCCTTAGTGGATGCCTACATTGTATAAGGAAACTATGTGCAAAATTTCAAGTCTCTAGGCCCAGTGATTTGGGCTGTGCGTTGATATATCAACAGTCAGTCAGTCAGTCAGTCAGTCAGTTTAGAATTTTATATATATAGATGAGTAACGCATTGCCTTCATATTGAGAAGTACGCTTATAGAATAAAATTATTACAACTCTTCGGGTCACCAAAAAAGATGAGTTCATATTCTGTCGTAAAGTTTCATACAGAATGCGATGCAAAAATTATACCTTTTGGGATTTCGAAGTAGAGATAGCAAAAATTAAACTCCTATAATTTCATAACTAATATTTCTCGGGACTTAATCACGAACTAATTTATTGCTCACATTACTTCGACAAACAAGTACAAACAGTCTCTAAGCTACGGCTACGTGGACGGACAAAGACACAGACAAACTACTAATGGACGGCCATGACGAACTTAAAGGGTTCAATCACGAACTCATTATTGCTTGTATTTTTACCTGGGCGTTTCGACCATATTGCAATGGGCGTTGACTCGTAACCACGGCCGCTGCAATGTGGTCGAAACACCTAGGTAAAATTACGACCAAAAATTAGTTTGTGATGAAATCACGTGTCAGTGTTTGTTATCGAACTCCTCCGAACTTGACCGATTATTATGATTTTTTTGTCTACATTTGGTACGTCTGAGAATAGATCCTAGGCTAATTTTTATACCTCTATTCTTCGCAGACAGAGACGCGGGCTACAGCTAGGTAGTATTAGTATAATACCTTGCTGCGCATGGCGCGATACTTCGACACGTTTCTAACGTTTTCAGCACCTAAACGCGCTTAAATATTGTCTAGTATCAAAACCTTTCATTTATTGAATTAGGTGTTACTTTGCGGAGGTCCATATTAATGAACTGAAACAATTACTTTGCTCACCCGCGACTTTATGATAGCTACGTTTATGCAAGAAATGTGTGTTCATGCAGCTCCTCCACCTGCACACTGTATACAACACACAAAAATCACACAAACCCAACTATCACCACCACCAAACTACACTGACGCGTATCGAACTCAACCAGAGCTTATCCTCAGAGTGTATCGCAACTGTTCACTAGGGGCTAAATTCAGTTTAGTTCAGGCACAGAATATATAATAGTACTAACGTACAGAATGGACACGCTCCACCCCGCACCGATTCGAGTTACCCCACCCCTCAAGGCGCAGATTGCCGGACCCCGCCGGAATCCAGAAGAGTGCGCGCGCGATGTATGTAGGCGTACGCGTGTACAGACGTCGTCGTGCTTATGTAGATTCAAGAACGCGTATTTGTACGTCGTGTCCGCCGCGTGGTTCAGGTTTGGTAGCGGCAATGCAATCGTTTGGGTTGGGTTTGGTTTGAACTGCTATTCAGGAACGCCAAAAATCACTGTTTTGCGAGAGGTTTGGGCTGAGTTTGGGATGAGCCTTATTTATTTGTTTATTCATTTATTTATTTATCTATTTATTTATTTACAAAGTGAATTATCAGGAAAATAAGGCTCATCACAAGCTTAAAAAATTCCTATCATCTCCCAAACGATTGAATTACGGCTCGCAAACCGTGTTGGGCCGTTCCTGAATTTAGCCCCTGATGTGAGACTCATATCACAACAGTCAACTTAAATTTTAATCCTGCTGTTTGGTGACACTACAGCACAGGGCACATTTGTCACGTCACAGTTATCACGTCAGTGTGTCACGTGGCCGATAGGGTAATAGCAAGCGCTCACCAGAATTTTAAGCGAAACGTGATACAAGGCGAAATGAAAGAAAGGAAAAACAGTTTCAGTTTTCATGATGATACGTTTTTGACGGAGCCTTTTACGAGTTCGTCGAGGATAGTTCGTGGTTTTTTTATGACATCAATCCCACTCCAACAAGTGTTACAACCGTTATCAGTTTCTGTCGCATATATTAAAAACCGGCCAAGTGCGGGTCGGACTCGTACATGAAGGGTTCCGTACCTCCGTATAATGTTTTGAACTCAAGTCAGTAAAAAAACTAGTGCGTGGAGTCCCTCCGCGCAGAACAAGTGAAACTTCATAATACAAGTTACATAACTCGTCGCTAGATGGCGTTGCTCCTCGTGCGCACGTTATTTTCAATAATTTTTCTTGATTTTTCGTAATTCTCAAAGATATTCAATACTTTTTTTTACTAAATACGTTTAAAATACTTTATTCTACGATCTACCATTAAAATAGTTTTGATTTTTACAAGTTTTCATACTAAACCACGCTATTATTCTGGATCGCACTGACGAAGTTTTTAACATCCGTTAGTATATAATACAATGCGAACGTCTTGTAAACTTTAAATTGCGTTGCGTTGCGTTGCGTTGCGTATTTAACGCAACGCTTGTTGGAAGTCGCATTAGAAGTTTCACTTCAAAAATGTTAGAAATTTAAGCACTAAAATCGCAAACTTAATAGGTTTCAAGTGTCTAGCTTATTACGGTTAGAGATAAGAGCCCTGTGACAGACGGACAGACAAACAGTCAGACAGCGGAGTATTATTATAATAGGGTCCCGTTGGTACCCTTTGGGTACGAAACCCTAAAACACGAGGTACAGTTAGCATTAAATTTGAAATTAGTCGTGCATGGTCGGGACAGGCCGTAAATATACTTATCCTTGAGACACAACGTTCAGCCGAGGAAAGTGAACGGCATACCAGAGTGGAACGATGATTAATTTGGTAGTTATATGGATGCCAAAGTGACATTTGCAGCGAAAAGGTTCCACCCTGCTACGCGATTCAGTCAATACATAAAATACCATTCAACTTTGTGCTCTACAATAAAAAAATGGAACGAAATAGTACGGTTTGCACAAGAATTAATGAGTGGTCTTACCGAGATTAATAAACAGGCTACAGAAAATATTGTCTTTTTGTTTTAAAAAAAACTTTATTTTTCGTCTTCAGTTGGTAGCAAGTTTTAAACATATTTCCTGCACATGGTGAGAAGGGACCGATGAGGGTATGTAACAAGTAGGTTTTTTTAATTTTTAGGTTTTCCAACATAGTAATATATAAGTAAACTGCCACTAACAAAACACGGAACCTGTTTTCAGAAAAAAATGGTTTTTATTTCTTATTTGTTTACTAACTGTTACCCGCGACTCCGTCTGCGGAGAATAGGTGTATAAAAAATATCCTACAACCTATTTTCAGACCTACTGAGTATGGACAAAAAATTCATAAAAAAATCGGTCAAGCCGTCTCGGAGGAGTTAGATGACAAACACCGTGACACGAGATTTTTATATTTTTGGTTTATCAAACTTCGTTTATAATTTAACTTTTTGTGGACTAAAAATCGTTCAGGACCCAAAACCCAAAACCCAAACTCTTTGGTTAAAAGCGTGGAAATCTCTATCATTAGCAACGAACGCACGTTAATTTTCGAGTTTAATTAAAAATAATTCCCTGCTACGTTAATTAATGTTTGGGACTTGGCAAGAAGTATCCTTTTAAGCCTCACTAGCGGTTCGCTTAAAACGCATTAGCATCTTTTTATTGCAATAAACGTAGACTTTTCTCGTGTACAGTAAACCAATTTGATTCCTAGGCCACAAACCACTAAGGCACAGACACAGACATTATTGCGTGATGTAAGTATATCATGAACAGAGGTCGGAATTTTCACGGAAAAACAAAAAACTACTTTTAGAACAATTCTTTATCGATATCGAGTATTATTAGGAATTTTAAAAAAGTCATGCCGATTTATATTTTTTATTTTATAGGTAAAAATTCACGACAGTTAATTTAAAATATGCAAAAGTCGTGGTACCGCCTTATTGAACATAATCACTTCAGAATTTAGTATACATATATGGTTTTCTCAAACATGCTTTGAAATGTATGCGTTAATGTCACGAAATGAAGCCATGAAGTTTGTTGTTTATGGCTCCCTACATTACTTCTTGGCCTAGGCCATAAAAGTAAGTATGAAAAACCATTATTGTCCGCTGCTGTAACTTTTTAAATTTGCTTACTAACATCAAACTGACACAAGAAAAATTACATACAGCCAACTTACGACATTAAAAAAAATCTATCTTCTTTTATTTCTATAAAACCGCCTAAACTACTGGTGATGGATGGATGGATGGATGTATGGATGGATGTATGGATGTATGGATGGATGTATGGATGTATGGATGGATGTATATACAGTTGTGGCCATATAATTAAGAACGATTATTTATTGAGATGATTTTTTCAAAGTAACAAGTATAACTAATTGCCCGTATTTTTTTTATTTCTCTCGGTATTGCAAAACTTTTCCGTACTACGGGTACATTCATTTATGCAACATTGTTGGCTAAAAAATTAATAGAGTAACTTTATACATTCGATCTGAACCTAGTATTAGTACTTACTGGCTGGTCACGTAATTAAGAACGCTGAATAGTTTATTATTTTTTCAAATTTAAATAGAGAACACTGTGTGGCTCTGTGGTTGTAGATTATTATTCGTATAATTTTGGCGCCATTTCGTGCTGTTAAAGTCTTAAAAGTGATTACTTCGTATAAAAACAATGGGGAAAAATAATAGTTGTGATAAATCTACAAGAGAAGTAATAATAAAACTTCGCGAGAAGAATTGGTCGTATAAAAAGATAGCCGACCATCTGCAATGTTCAAAAACAATGGTTTTCCATGCCGTAAAGCATTTTTCCATGTATCAAACTACTTCAAACGTTCCGCGTGGACCTAGACAGAGAAAGTCATCTCGTCGAGATGATCGAAATATCGTTCGTTTGGCAAAACAAAATCCTTTTAAAGGGTCTAATGAGTTGAGAAAAGAATATTTTGGCGAAAACAACCCTTCAGCAATCTCTGCACGCACTATTCGAAGGCGTTTGGTAGAAAATAAGTTGAACGGAAGGATAGCAAGAAAGGTGCCTATGTTGAAACGATGTCATAGGCAAGCCCGACTTGCATTTGCAAGAAGGTATGAAAACTGGACAGTCAGACAGTGGAAAAACGTTCTTTTTTCTGACGAGACAAAAATAAATAGGGTATGTTCTGATGGAAAACGATATGTACGACGCCCTCCGAATAAAGCATTCGACCCAAAGTACACAAAAGTGACATTAAAGCATGGCGGGGGAAATGTGAAAATTTGGGGGTGCTTTTCTGGACATGGCGTTGGACCTGTTAGGCTGATAGAAGGAAACATGGATCAATTCCAATACAAAAATATACTGCAAGAAACAATGTTACCATATGCCGAAGACGTTCTTCCGGTTATTTGGACATTCCAGCACGACAATGATCCAAAGCATACTGCACGCACCGTTAAGGAATTCCTCACATCACAATCAGTTTCAGTCTTAGATTGGCCAGCCAACAGCCCAGATCTTAACCCAATAGATCATCTTTGGTGCGAAGTCAAGAAAAAGGTTTCAAATCGACAGTGTGGCAATTTGAGAGAGCTGTACGACGTTTTCTTAGAAGAATGGAACTCTATTTCTCTTGCGAAATGTCAAAAATTGATAGATTCAATGCCTCGCCGGTGTAAAGCCATAATTAAAAGCCGTGGACATGCTACTAACTATTAATTTTAGTTCAAATGTATTAAATTGCTTTTTTTTCTATACCAACTTCACATTAATATGATTTATTTAATCTAAGTTTCATATAAAACAACTCTCGAGCAGTTTAATAAATCGTTCTTAATTATTTGTCCAGCTTCATTACTTTTTGAATTTATTAGTATAGAGAACAAATAAAATTTGTAAAAAAAAATGTTAGCAATTATACACTATTATTATTAATCCTGTTTGCTCTATCCATGTGGCTATTTTATAACATAACTTGTTACTTCTAAGAAGGAACACAACTAGACATATGACATGATTTAGATAAAAAAAAATCGGAAACTTCAAATCGTTCTTAATTGTATGACCACCACTGTATGTATGGATGGATGGATGGATGTATGGATGGATGGATGTATGGATGTATGGATGGATGTATGGATGGATGTATAGATGTATGTATGGATGGATGGATGTATAGATGTATGGATGTATGGATGGATGTATAGATGTATGGATGTATGGATGGATGGATGGATGGATGGATGGATGTATGGGTGGATGGATGGATGGATGGATGGATGAATGTATAGATGTATGGATGTATGGATGGATGGATGGATGGATGGATGGATGTATGGATGGATGTATGGATGGATGGATGGATGGATGGATGGATGGATGGATGTATGGATGTATGGATGGCTGTATGGATGGATGTATGGGTGGATGTATGGATGGATGTATGGATGGATGTATGGGTGGATGTATAGATGGATGTATGGATGGATGTATGGATGGATGGATGGATGGATGTATGGATGGATGGATGGATGGATGGATGAATGTATGGATGGATGGATGTATGGATGTATGGATGGATGTTTGGGTGGATGTATGGATGGAAGTATGGATGGATGTATGGGTGGATGTATGGATGGATGTATGGATGGATGTTGTAACGGCGTAAAAAAAAAGAAAAAAAAATAAATAAAATAGATGGTGATTGGCTGGTTTGTGATGTTAAATTAAAAGCAAGACTATGTGTTTACGCCGTAACAGTTAGTTACATATGAATTAGAATAAACCGGAATGGTCTCGGAAGAGCAACGGGCTTCTGTGTCAAGGACCGTGTATGCTTAAGGCTAAAGGACTAGGACTCCTCACCAATAATACCACCATTTGGCATGCACACAATGTATGTATTACAGAAAACGCGACATGGCGGTTACGGCCGCGGTGGAACAGTGGTCTCTTACGCTAGGGCCTAATGAAAGTAGTTGGGTGCACCCGATCTAACGGACACGGACGCGAGGGCTCGCTGCCCTTAAATCGACGCGCACTTTACTGGCCAGTAATTATAAAATGTTCAGTACTCACAAGTCCCGAGCTTCGACAAACGTGAAATCCGGTGAGCAGGTAAACTCACGAACGAAGAGACGAGGGCGGCGTGCGGAGTCGCGCGCAAGCGACGACAAGCTAGCGAGCGGGCCGTATGGTCAAGTCAGCGTCATACGCGACGAAGGGAAGAAGGCGGGCGGCGCGCGCGCATCGCTCGCTCGTCATACGCGCGTCACGCGCGCGTCACACGCGCCTCGCTGTCGCCGGGGATGGCGAGTTCTTCGCGGCACGGAAGTTCCCACGCCGGGGGACGGCGCGTCACCTTGGCTTCGTGCCGCGCGCCAATATGGCACGCGGGACACTCCTTGCGGAGGCCTACGGCGGCGCGCGCGTCACAGACGCGTCTCGCGCGTCTTCTGATGGCCACTCATGGCAGTTATGTGAGTCACGCCGGAACCGACCCGTAGCCCTGGCATCGTCGCAGCCAATCCAAGCAACACTGGGGAAACGCCTCTAAGGCCACTACCGCATCACTTCACAACACTCAGCGATTTACATAGTTTATATTATTTACTAGCGGCGAGCAAACGGTAGGTACCAGATACACCGACAGTCTCGGCTGTCAAAGTCGGCTCATAAGGAGACGTGCGCTCCGCGCGGGTTCCGGGTCGTGACTGACTGTCATGACGTCACTAGGGCGGTACTAAAACTTTCAGTATTGATCGTCAATCGATCGACTTAAATCTTAATCGATATGAACAATGCAAGCTAATTTAACTATTTTACATCAAGTAGATTCGCAAAGTGTTTTCAAGTAAATACCTGCTATTAAGGTCATGCAGAAGGCACTAACCTAATAATAATCTTTAATCTACGGAATTCTCGACCGGCGGTCGTCTGGACCTAGCTGTCAGGTGCGTCCCTACGGATTTCTTAACTGCCGCCAAAATAATAACTTTTCTTATTTTTCTCAAAATTCGCTGAACTAATACGTTAATCGTCTAGATCTTATTTTTCTGATTCTAAATATATATAACACTGCATCATTCTGTCCAGCGGTTTGGGCACAAAGTCGCATGAACTGCGGGCCAAAATGTTGCATTTGTTATCCCTGTTTAAAACTCAGATATTATGTATTCCTGTTTAAAAAACTACTTTCGTTACTAACTAAGGTATGAGGGATGCGAATCAGATATGTATTTGCTGCGGAAAATGTTCGTTAGCGAGAATGGCAGCTTTGTTACAGTTAACCTCAAAACGCCTAGTTAATTCGTACTTTTAGGGCTTGGTAGTGCATTTAGCACTACAATACCCCCTTTGCGAATAAAAGGTTAAGCGTAGGTTAACCGAGACAGCCGCGGCAGCCGAGAAAAAAAAATCTCAAAGTTGTATTTATGCTCTACAATTTTACTAAAACATGCTGTATAATCGACGCTGTTGCTAACGCTAGAGGTGTTACCTTGGCATCATACTGTCGGCTGATAGCCTATCAGTATACCTACAATGAGGGCCTACGGTAAACGCACCTACAAACCTACCAGTCGCCTTATATGGCGTGCTCTACCATGCATTTACTTAACTGTACACGCTTAAGTTAGATGCCGGCCGGCTATGCTAAAGTACCTATAACTTTTCCTAAACATATTCTAACTTCTTGCCTTATTACATGCTTAACAGTGTCCATGTACACGTTTTGCTATAATACTCTACTTTCGTAGGCTACGCTACAATACTAATGTTAGGCGTTAAGCTGCATGCGACCTATTGTTAAGTTTAGTTTTAAGAAAATTATGGCCCTCTTAAGGCATTACCTTACTCGCTATTTTTTTAAACTCTACATGTAACATAAAGGTAGCTTGACAGACTGCAGTTCTGCCTAGCTTCTACGCCTGTAGGCCTCATAAGTATGAAGGTCTCTACTGCGGAAATCGTGCAGGTGACTTTGCGCCTTCCTGTATAACGATGAATTAAGTAATGGATCTGGCTCCATACTTTCATCAGTAAAAAAACTTAATTTCAATTGTTTTGAAATTAATACAAACCCTAGACAGGTGAAAATAGCATTTCCGGGGCCCTAGGAACATGCTGTTACAAAATCTTTTGATTTTGTAAAAAAAAATCAAACTTGACATTTTTGTCAATGTACTAGAAAACTTATTTTCAATTGTTTTGAAATAAGTACTAGCACTAAAAAGTCCAAAATTGCATTACTCGGATGCTGGGGGCCTGTAGTTATGCCCACCATTTTGTTTTTTGGAATAAGCAAAAAAATGAGAAAAAAAAATTTTGCTAAGAAAATTTCCAACTTAGTAAATATTCACACTAGCTTGTTACACACCTGTTGGCACTTTTATTATGGTTTTTGCATGATATTTCCCTATACTCCCTGTAGCTATTTCTTCCAGCTCATAGACAACATCGGATAGTCTTTTGAGGACTCTACATTTGACGAATCTCGGTGCTAGCTTGGCTGAGAAGAATTTGGCCGCGTTAGACTGTACAAAGTTGCGACGCCAGACTGTGTCGTTAACATTAAGTCTTAGCTGTTGTCGGCGCAAGTTGTACCTATTTGCGTTCTGCTTATATGCCTTGGTTAACGCGGACTCTACCCGTTGGAATATATCTGCAAGTTCTTGTAAGGATTTAGCTCTATCTTTCCTGTCTGTGAGTTGAATATCGTCTAAGGAATGTGGTGCATTGCCTCTAATGTTATGCAAAGACCCATCCGTCACGATTTCACGACCTTTGGCCAAAAAATAGGGTGTGTAACCTGTTGCTATGTTTATGGTGGTGTTTAATGAAAGTTGGATTTTAGGGAAGAATTTCAAAACGCTTACCAAGTAAAGTGAGTTGGTCCAAACTATTTATGTCACTAACAGCCAGCAGGTGAGCATAAGCCGGTGAGATGTTGTGCTTTATAATCTCTATAAGGCTACTATCCTCTAAGGGTTTAGTGAGCCTAGAGTTCATTGTCCTCATCTCCAAAATATACAGGCTGAGCAGCTGACCTGCGGATTGCTTGTGATCTCTGATTCCCTTTTCCAACACAAAGTCACTATCAACTGGTGAGAAAAATGTTTTAAATCTACTTGTCAAATCTCTTAAAGTGACGACGTCATCGCGTATCTGCCTGTAATAGTCGAGCGCTTTACCGCCCAGCAGGTCCGAAAAGCATTTGATGACTTTGCTTTCGGGAATTTCCCTGCTGCGCATAAAGTCGTCGATCCGCAAAAAGAAATCCACAATATCTGAGTCGCCTGTAAACTTCAAATTCCATGACCTTAAATTTTCCTCCCGTAGTACATGTACAAGTCGCTCACTAGAAGTAGTTTTTGATGCGTTTCTTTAAATAACGTCTGGTGTATGTTCTCACCCGTGTGAGGAATTGGGTTGTCGGGATGGTGAGACATGGTGGTACTTGTTTTTGGGTGGGGTGGGTCTGGTGTGTGAAACTTATTTCCTCGCGGACCGGTATTAATGTTTCTATAAGAAGGCGTATATGGCGCGCTTGACGTCGTGGAGCTGGTACCGTGTTTTGCTCTGTCAACTAACTCGTCATTGGACATGTTTACTGCTAAACAGTAGGAATAAAATAGACCTCACTATATAATACTATAGTGGTAAATAAAGTGTACTAACTTAGGTGAGATTATCTGGAAAGTGGTGGCCAGTAATAATAATTATTAAGAAGCTAAGTTAATAGCAACGCCGCACTGCAGTTGCTGAAAAAGAATGATAAGTGTCAACACTATACTACATCTATAGTGGACATAAATAATAAAATATAATGAATAATTAGCACACCATCTTTCCACTCTCTCCTGTTAGTGTAGTAAAATTAAAACATAAGAATGCTTTAAAATTAAGTGGTGATTATTATTGGTAAAGAGTACAGAATCCCTTATATTTATTTATCAATTACCTCGGGCGCCATTGTAACGGCGTAAAAAAAAAGAAAAAAAAATAAATAAAATAGATGGTGATTGGCTGGTTTGTGATGTTAAATTAAAAGCAAGACTATGTGTTTACGCCGTAACAGTTAGTTACATATGAATTAGAATAAACCGGAATGGTCTCGGAAGAGCAACGGGCTTCTGTGTCAAGGACCGTGTATGCTTAAGGCTAAAGGACTAGGACTCCTCACCAATAATACCACCATTTGGCATGCACACAATGTATGTATTACAGAAAACGCGACATGGCGGTTACGGCCGCGGTGGAACAGTGGTCTCTTACGCTAGGGCCTAATGAAAGTAGTTGGGTGCACCCGATCTAACGGACACGGACGCGAGGGCTCGCTGCCCTTAAATCGACGCGCACTTTACTGGCCAGTAATTATAAAATGTTCAGTACTCACAAGTCCCGAGCTTCGACAAACGTGAAATCCGGTGAGCAGGTAAACTCACGAACGAAGAGACGAGGGCGGCGTGCGGAGTCGCGCGCAAGCGACGACAAGCTAGCGAGCGGGCCGTATGGTCAAGTCAGCGTCATACGCGACGAAGGGAAGAAGGCGGGCGGCGCGCGCGCATCGCTCGCTCGTCATACGCGCGTCACGCGCGCGTCACACGCGCCTCGCTGTCGCCGGGGATGGCGAGTTCTTCGCGGCACGGAAGTTCCCACGCCGGGGGACGGCGCGTCACCTTGGCTTCGTGCCGCGCGCCAATATGGCACGCGGGACACTCCTTGCGGAGGCCTACGGCGGCGCGCGCGTCACAGACGCGTCTCGCGCGTCTTCTGATGGCCACTCATGGCAGTTATGTGAGTCACGCCGGAACCGACCCGTAGCCCTGGCATCGTCGCAGCCAATCCAAGCAACACTGGGGAAACGCCTCTAAGGCCACTACCGCATCACTTCACAACACTCAGCGATTTACATAGTTTATATTATTTACTAGCGGCGAGCAAACGGTAGGTACCAGATACACCGACAGTCTCGGCTGTCAAAGTCGGCTCATAAGGAGACGTGCGCTCCGCGCGGGTTCCGGGTCGTGACTGACTGTCATGACGTCACTAGGGCGGTACTAAAACTTTCAGTATTGATCGTCAATCGATCGACTTAAATCTTAATCGATATGAACAATGCAAGCTAATTTAACTATTTTACATCAAGTAGATTCGCAAAGTGTTTTCAAGTAAATACCTGCTATTAAGGTCATGCAGAAGGCACTAACCTAATAATAATCTTTAATCTACGGAATTCTCGACCGGCGGTCGTCTGGACCTAGCTGTCAGGTGCGTCCCTACGGATTTCTTAACTGCCGCCAAAATAATAACTTTTCTTATTTTTCTCAAAATTCGCTGAACTAATACGTTAATCGTCTAGATCTTATTTTTCTGATTCTAAATATATATAACACTGCATCATTCTGTCCAGCGGTTTGGGCACAAAGTCGCATGAACTGCGGGCCAAAATGTTGCATTTGTTATCCCTGTTTAAAACTCAGATATTATGTATTCCTGTTTAAAAAACTACTTTCGTTACTAACTAAGGTATGAGGGATGCGAATCAGATATGTATTTGCTGCGGAAAATGTTCGTTAGCGAGAATGGCAGCTTTGTTACAGTTAACCTCAAAACGCCTAGTTAATTCGTACTTTTAGGGCTTGGTAGTGCATTTAGCACTACAATACCCCCTTTGCGAATAAAAGGTTAAGCGTAGGTTAACCGAGACAGCCGCGGCAGCCGAGAAAAAAAAATCTCAAAGTTGTATTTATGCTCTACAATTTTACTAAAACATGCTGTATAATCGACGCTGTTGCTAACGCTAGAGGTGTTACCTTGGCATCATACTGTCGGCTGATAGCCTATCAGTATACCTACAATGAGGGCCTACGGTAAACGCACCTACAAACCTACCAGTCGCCTTATATGGCGTGCTCTACCATGCATTTACTTAACTGTACACGCTTAAGTTAGATGCCGGCCGGCTATGCTAAAGTACCTATAACTTTTCCTAAACATATTCTAACTTCTTGCCTTATTACATGCTTAACAGTGTCCATGTACACGTTTTGCTATAATACTCTACTTTCGTAGGCTACGCTACAATACTAATGTTAGGCGTTAAGCTGCATGCGACCTATTGTTAAGTTTAGTTTTAAGAAAATTATGGCCCTCTTAAGGCATTACCTTACTCGCTATTTTTTTAAACTCTACATGTAACATAAAGGTAGCTTGACAGACTGCAGTTCTGCCTAGCTTCTACGCCTGTAGGCCTCATAAGTATGAAGGTCTCTACTGCGGAAATCGTGCAGGTGACTTTGCGCCTTCCTGTATAACGATGAATTAAGTAATGGATCTGGCTCCATACTTTCATCAGTAAAAAAACTTAATTTCAATTGTTTTGAAATTAATACAAACCCTAGACAGGTGAAAATAGCATTTCCGGGGCCCTAGGAACATGCTGTTACAAAATCTTTTGATTTTGTAAAAAAAAATCAAACTTGACATTTTTGTCAATGTACTAGAAAACTTATTTTCAATTGTTTTGAAATAAGTACTAGCACTAAAAAGTCCAAAATTGCATTACTCGGATGCTGGGGGCCTGTAGTTATGCCCACCATTTTGTTTTTTGGAATAAGCAAAAAAATGAGAAAAAAAAATTTTGCTAAGAAAATTTCCAACTTAGTAAATATTCACACTAGCTTGTTACACACCTGTTGGCACTTTTATTATGTCTTTTGCATGATATTTCCCTATACTCCCTGTAGCTATTTCTTCCAGCTCATAGACAACATCGGATAGTCTTTTGAGGACTCTACATTTGACGAATCTCGGTGCTAGCTTGGCTGAGAAGAATTTGGCCGCGTTAGACTGTACAAAGTTGCGACGCCAGACTGTGTCGTTAACATTAAGTCTTAGCTGTTGTCGGCGCAAGTTGTACCTATTTGCGTTCTGCTTATATGCCTTGGTTAACGCGGACTCTACCCGTTGGAATATATCTGCAAGTTCTTGTAAGGATTTAGCTCTATCTTTCCTGTCTGTGAGTTGAATATCGTCTAAGGAATGTGGTGCATTGCCTCTAATGTTATGCAAAGACCCATCCGTCACGATTTCACGACCTTTGGCCAAAAAATAGGGTGTGTAACCTGTTGCTATGTTTATGGTGGTGTTTAATGAAAGTTGGATTTTAGGGAAGAATTTCAAAACGCTTACCAAGTAAAGTGAGTTGGTCCAAACTATTTATGTCACTAACAGCCAGCAGGTGAGCATAAGCCGGTGAGATGTTGTGCTTTATAATCTCTATAAGGCTACTATCCTCTAAGGGTTTAGTGAGCCTAGAGTTCATTGTCCTCATCTCCAAAATATACAGGCTGAGCAGCTGACCTGCGGATTGCTTGTGATCTCTGATTCCCTTTTCCAACACAAAGTCACTATCAACTGGTGAGAAAAATGTTTTAAATCTACTTGTCAAATCTCTTAAAGTGACGACGTCATCGCGTATCTGCCTGTAATAGTCGAGCGCTTTACCGCCCAGCAGGTCCGAAAAGCATTTGATGACTTTGCTTTCGGGAATTTCCCTGCTGCGCATAAAGTCGTCGATCCGCAAAAAGAAATCCACAATATCTGAGTCGCCTGTAAACTTCAAATTCCATGACCTTAAATTTTCCTCCCGTAGTACATGTACAAGTCGCTCACTAGAAGTAGCCTGATGCGTTTCTTTAAATAACGTCTGGTGTATGTTCTCACCCGTGTGAGGAATTGGGTTGTCGGGATGGTGAGACATGGTGGTACTTGTTTTTGGGTGGGGTGGGTCTGGTGTGTGAAACTTATTTCCTCGCGGACCGGTATTAATGTTTCTATAAGAAGGCGTATATGGCGCGCTTGACGTCGTGGAGCTGGTACCGTGTTTTGCTCTGTCAACTAACTCGTCATTGGACATGTTTACTGCTAAACAGTAGGAATAAAATAGACCTCACTATATAATACTATAGTGGTAAATAAAGTGTACTAACTTAGGTGAGATTATCTGGAAAGTGGTGGCCAGTAATAATAATTATTAAGAAGCTAAGTTAATAGCAACGCCGCACTGCAGTTGCTGAAAAAGAATGATAAGTGTCAACACTATACTACATCTATAGTGGACATAAATAATAAAATATAATGAATAATTAGCACACCATCTTTCCACTCTCTCCTGTTAGTGTAGTAAAATTAAAACATAAGAATGCTTTAAAATTAAGTGGTGATTATTATTGGTAAAGAGTACAGAATCCCTTATATTTATTTATCAATTACCTCGGGCGCCATTGTAACGGCGTAAAAAAAAAGAAAAAAAAATAAATAAAATAGATGGTGATTGGCTGGTTTGTGATGTTAAATTAAAAGCAAGACTATGTGTTTACGCCGTAACAGTTAGTTACATATGAATTAGAATAAACCGGAATGGTCTCGGAAGAGCAACGGGCTTCTGTGTCAAGGACCGTGTATGCTTAAGGCTAAAGGACTAGGACTCCTCACCAATAATACCACCATTTGGCATGCACACAATGTATGTATTACAGAAAACGCGACATGGCGGTTACGGCCGCGGTGGAACAGTGGTCTCTTACGCTAGGGCCTAATGAAAGTAGTTGGGTGCACCCGATCTAACGGACACGGACGCGAGGGCTCGCTGCCCTTAAATCGACGCGCACTTTACTGGCCAGTAATTATAAAATGTTCAGTACTCACAAGTCCCGAGCTTCGACAAACGTGAAATCCGGTGAGCAGGTAAACTCACGAACGAAGAGACGAGGGCGGCGTGCGGAGTCGCGCGCAAGCGACGACAAGCTAGCGAGCGGGCCGTATGGTCAAGTCAGCGTCATACGCGACGAAGGGAAGAAGGCGGGCGGCGCGCGCGCATCGCTCGCTCGTCATACGCGCGTCACGCGCGCGTCACACGCGCCTCGCTGTCGCCGGGGATGGCGAGTTCTTCGCGGCACGGAAGTTCCCACGCCGGGGGACGGCGCGTCACCTTGGCTTCGTGCCGCGCGCCAATATGGCACGCGGGACACTCCTTGCGGAGGCCTACGGCGGCGCGCGCGTCACAGACGCGTCTCGCGCGTCTTCTGATGGCCACTCATGGCAGTTATGTGAGTCACGCCGGAACCGACCCGTAGCCCTGGCATCGTCGCAGCCAATCCAAGCAACACTGGGGAAACGCCTCTAAGGCCACTACCGCATCACTTCACAACACTCAGCGATTTACATAGTTTATATTATTTACTAGCGGCGAGCAAACGGTAGGTACCAGATACACCGACAGTCTCGGCTGTCAAAGTCGGCTCATAAGGAGACGTGCGCTCCGCGCGGGTTCCGGGTCGTGACTGACTGTCATGACGTCACTAGGGCGGTACTAAAACTTTCAGTATTGATCGTCAATCGATCGACTTAAATCTTAATCGATATGAACAATGCAAGCTAATTTAACTATTTTACATCAAGTAGATTCGCAAAGTGTTTTCAAGTAAATACCTGCTATTAAGGTCATGCAGAAGGCACTAACCTAATAATAATCTTTAATCTACGGAATTCTCGACCGGCGGTCGTCTGGACCTAGCTGTCAGGTGCGTCCCTACGGATTTCTTAACTGCCGCCAAAATAATAACTTTTCTTATTTTTCTCAAAATTCGCTGAACTAATACGTTAATCGTCTAGATCTTATTTTTCTGATTCTAAATATATATAACACTGCATCATTCTGTCCAGCGGTTTGGGCACAAAGTCGCATGAACTGCGGGCCAAAATGTTGCATTTGTTATCCCTGTTTAAAACTCAGATATTATGTATTCCTGTTTAAAAAACTACTTTCGTTACTAACTAAGGTATGAGGGATGCGAATCAGATATGTATTTGCTGCGGAAAATGTTCGTTAGCGAGAATGGCAGCTTTGTTACAGTTAACCTCAAAACGCCTAGTTAATTCGTACTTTTAGGGCTTGGTAGTGCATTTAGCACTACAATGTATGGATGGATGGATGGATGGATGGATGTATGGATGGATGTATGGATGGATGTATGGATGGATGTATGGATGGATGTATGGGTGGATGTATGAATGGACGTATGGATGGATGTATGGATGGATGTATGGATGGATGGATGGATGAATGGATGGATGGATGGATGGATGGATGATGATGATGATGATGATGATGATGATGATGATGGTGATGCATGTTTGAGAAAAGCTCTATACAATCCTCGGCCGGAAGAGGGATTGCTGGACTCGTTTTATCCGGCCTCGTCTACGACTCGGCCGTATACCCCAAATCTCGTCCATCAATCCCTGACTTCACGGCCTCTGCAGTAATGTACTATTTCTCAAACATGCTTTGAAATGTATGCGTTAATGTCACGAAATGAAGCCATGAAGTTTGTTGTTTATGGCTCCCTACATTACTTCTTGGCCTAGGCCATAAAAGTAAGTATGAAAAACCATTATTGTCCGCTGCTGTAACTTTTTAAATTTGCTCACTAACACTAAACTGACAAAGGAAAAATTACATACAGCCAAATATATTTTTTTTAATTCATATTTAATGTATGTGTATGTGTTTGAGCACGCGGGCGCGTTTGTGTGTGTGTGTGTGTTGGTTTTACAATCGTTTTACACGCTTGAAATAAAACGTTTAAATTAGTCTGATATCTAATATATAAAATCTAGTGTCACGGTGTTTGTTATTGAACTTCTCCGAAACGGCTTGACCGATTTTTATGAAACTTTTTTCTTCATATTCGTTAGGTCTAAAAATAAGTCGTAGGCTATTTTGATACCCCTAGTCTCGTTGACGGAGTCGCGGGCAAGCTCGTAATTTATGAAAATCACACTTATTTCGAATTCAGCCACAAATTCAAAAAGACACGTAAAAACAAAATTTCACGTGACGAATTTCACTCTATGTTACTCTATGACATAATTTAATTTATCTTTTTGTCCGGACCAAAGTACCCGAGTTTTCGGGCGCAACCATGTTTTCATGCGTATTTATACTGAATTGCATAAAGCTCCATGTTTTGTTAACCTTTTCTAAAATAACATTGTACTTAGATCGGTTTGAAAAAAAAAACAGACTGCTAAAAAATATTTTCTTATGGTAACATGTTTAAAATTCATTTATTTACGTTACACGTCCAGTTTTGGGTCACCGACTTAATTATGAGTGCCTCAACTCAAATTCAATAGGAAAATTTAAAATCATTTCAGTAGGTAGGTACGAAAAGTATTGGAAATCTAAAAAAAAGAAATGATGAAATCCGGGCAAGAACTAAAGATAAAGATATTTTATTTATTTAAACATGAGTATCACATAAAGCATTAAGTCCTTCATGCTTTGCCTTTCGGCATACAAAGCTTAAATAATGCTATCGACATAGCTCAAGGAATCTCCAGGCTCAAGTGGCAGTGGGCTGGGCACATCGGTTGCAGAAGTGTTGGCCGGTAGGGCCAAAAGGTCCTCGATTGGCGTTCACGGACCGAAAGACCCAGTGTAGGTAGGCCTCCAACAAGATGGAGCGCCGACCTGGATACGGTTATGGGAACGCGTTGGATGCGGATGGCGTAGAACCGGTATGTTTGACGGACCTAATGTTCAGCAGTGGACGTTTTTCAGCTGAAATGATGATGCCAATGACGATTTATTTATTTATTAATCAATAAAAAAATACTACATTACAGTATAAAACCAATGCGCTGTAAAATCTACATTAAAAAACCACACACACACCCACAAGAAAGCTTAATATAACTATTTAGGGATTTTTGAAAGCAGTCTTCGTCGCTTCCCTGTAACGACGGAACACCACACCCTCCGGCCAGAAGTCGGAGCGCAGGAATATTTGCTGGTGCTTGGCAGGCACTTGGAGTCTAACAGAGCTGAAATTATAAGCCCTTTGAGACTCGTGTGGGCTGATGAACAGCTGTAACCGACCCCGTGCCGCCTTGCGGACGTGCTCGAATATCTTCTCCGTCGTCGTCTTCTCCAAGCGAGACAGGTAGATATCCACTAACGGTTCTGCAGCTTGGTTACAGGTTGACGCTGCAGGAATAGTCCCATGGCGAAATAAACGCAAATTTGTAACCGGCTAGCCGGTCGGAGAAATAAGAGACTATGTAGTAAGTAAATAAAATATAATACAATATAAAATATGTATGTACAAATTGTTCCAGTCAGCACTGCTCTTTAATAAAATAATAAAAAAACACTGGCCTAGGTTTTCTGGACAGGTGGGAAGGCAGGGCAGGGTATTCGAGTAGCCTCGGAGCGTCCAATAGGGGGTTCAGGCTTCACCGGCGGTCTGCTCCGAGGCAGTAGAGCAGAAAGTTCGTAGGTAGAAGCGGAAAAGGAAGGGCTGGAAGAAATACCCTGCTTTACTGCTTGCTTGAAGCACCCATCCAAGTCTCGTTTTAGTGCCTAGGTCAGTGAAAGAAAAGTAAACGAGACTTGGATTAGGTTTCACAATTTATGTATAAGAAAATACAGAGAAAGAACTTAACAAATAATATTTACAGTACCTGCAATAGCGGCAGCCCTTTAAAATACAAGCAACTCGGTAAATTAGTATTATTACCGAGTATAAATTATAATTATATTGTGAGGAAATCAAATTTCGGCATAAGCCTTGCCAAATTGTAGATCCAATGACGTGAAAAAAAAAACAAAAGAAAATCAATAGTTCAGAATTTAGAATTTTGTTTTTCTGTAAGCGGCCAGTTGCGCACCACGAAGGTTTGCCGTGTTACAGTACCCCGCGCGCCCAGGAGAATTTTCCAAACACGGAAGAGGGAGGAAAATTCAGTAAAAGTAAAAAAAAATAAATGAAGAAGAAATAATAACACTAAATTTACAAAATTTACAACTTGAAGTCTTTAATATGCCACCTTCCGATAGCACGACCATTATGGTCAGCCAATTCGTACACTAGAGGCGACAATTTCTTCAATACTGTACACTTTACAAACTTAGGTGCCAATTTGGCGCTAAAATATTTACCAGCGTCACTAAGCTGATAATTGCGACGCCAAACAACATCGCCCTCATTGAACTCAGCTTGCTTACGCCTCAAATTATAATATTTACAGTTTTTTACATGTGCATTCCAAATTGCAGCTTGCACTTTGTCAAAAATAGGTGACAAATGGCCTAAATTTTCCGCATAAATATCGCGGGGTGCGAATATTAAATCGTCGTAATCGACGTCAGTAGAGTCAGCGGCGCCGTACAGCGACCCGCACGGAACGAGCTCGCGCCCAAACACCAGCAACGCAGGGCTGAAGCCCGTTACTTCGTTGACACTCGAGTTCATGGCAAACTGAATTTCAGAAATATGTACATCCCAATTTCTGTGATCATTTTCTACAAATGAACTAATCGCAGATATTAAAGTACGGTTATAACGTTCGACAGAATTAATTTGTGGAGAATATTTAGCTGTGAAATGGACGTGAGGAATTTTATATTTAGAGAAAAGTTCCTGCAATTCATGACTTATCAGCTGGCTACCATTATCCATAATAAGAGTTTGAGGAATACCATACACGAGGAATACGTATTCTTCTAAGATTTTGTAAATAATCTTAGTCGTGGCCTTTTTGATTGGAAATATTAGACAATACTTCGAAAAGCAGCAATTCACAACCAAAATAAATCGATTTTGAGTTCGAGTCATAGGTAATGGACCAACCAAATCAATAGATAAACACTGAAAAGGTCTACAGCACTCCTTTGGTTTTCCCATTAACCCTAGAGTTTGATGATTTTGATACTTGTATGCTAAACAAGTCTCGCAATTAGAAATATATTTACAAACGTCTCTATACATGCCAGGCCAGCTATAGCGCAGGGATAGCCTTTTGTAAGTTTTAAAGATACCGAAGTGACCGGCAGTTGGCTGAGCATGATTTTCTTGAATAATATCATTCCTCATTTCCTTTGGAATAACAAGCTTCCAATCATATTCAGAAGTTAGAATAGAGCTAGTTCGCTTAAATTTGTACAAATTATTATTTACAATTTTAAAGTCGGGAAATGAGGAAGGAGTATCCTGGCAGCCTTTATACATTTTGTTAAACCACTCGTCATTGGACTGAACATAGACTATATCAACTGGCACTGCGCGCGATAAAACATCAGGTACAACATGTTCCTTACCCCTTTTGTGCCTGATCTCAAAATTAAATGCGGATAAACGAACGCTCCAACGAGCGAGCCTGCCAGTCGGGTTATCTAAGTTTAAGAACCATTTTAAAGCCGAATGGTCTGTGTATACAATAAATTTTTGTCCATTATCTAAATAACAACGCCAGTGCTCTAAAGAAACTATAACGCTGAATAGTTCGCGTTCAGTGATAGAGTAATTTTGCTGTTGCTTCGACAAAGATCGACTAAAATATGCAATAGGTCTATCTATGCCATTTTCTTCCTGAGTTAGCATAGCGCCGATCCCATAATTGGAAGCATCGGCGTGTACCGAGAAAGTCTTAGTAAAATCAGGACACGTTAATACTGGACTAGATACTAAAGCTTGCTTAATGTTCTGAAATGCAACGTCAGCCTGTTCGTTCCACTTAAAAGGTGGCGCTTTTTTACCGGTAGATGTAAGCAAGTTAAGAGGCGCAGCCAATGTACTAAAGTTGGGTACAAAACGTCTGTACCAGCTAGCAGTACCCAAGAATTTCTTTAGTTCGCGCCTAGAAGTAGGTGTTGGAATATCAAGTATGGCCCGAACTTTCTCGGGGTCAGTACGTAAACCCTTGTGATCGACGATATAACCGAGGTATTTAAGTTCGCGTCTAAAGAAACAAGACTTCTCGAAATTTATTGTTAATCTGGCGTATTTGAGTTTCTCTAATACGCGAGTTAGTAAAGAAAGATGGTCCTCAAACGTATTCGAAATGATAATAATATCGTCCAAATACCAGAAAACGCGATTTTCAAACTCAGGTGTGAATAACATGTCCATTAAACGTTGTTGCGTAGCGGGAGCGTTAGTTAGGCCAAAAGGTGTGACCTTAAATCTGTACATGCCACGGCCCGGGACATAGAACGCAGTCTTGTCTCTGTCCTGTTCACAAAGAGGTAACTCCCAGAAGGCTTTCGCGATGTCTATACTGGACAAATATTTAGCGTCTCGCAAGTTATCAAGAATTTCATTAATGAATGGTAGTTTATAAGCGTCTTTTTTAGTAACTGAGTTGAGTTTTCTACTGTCCAAACAAAACCGCCAACTACCGTCTTTTTTAGGCGTTACAAGAACTGGACTCAACCAGGGACTCTCACACGGCTCTATAATATCTAAAGCTAGCATTTTATCTACTTCTTCCACCAGCACTTTTTGCTTCTCCGGTGAAAGACGGTAGCACCGCTGCCTAATAGGCTCGTGATCACCAGTATCGATGCGGTGCGAGACCAAGTGTGTTCTACCGAGCGGAAGAGACTCAGTAGAAGCTTCCCGAAACTGAGATATAATTTTATTAGCCTGAGCCTGTTGAGTATCAGGTAATTCATCAAAAGGAAGAACCTGTTTAGTTGTATGGTTAATAGTTAAAGATGTACAGTTCGAGGGCCGTTTGAGCTCTACTTTCTTTAAACAATTTGGCAGCAAATTAAATTTCTTCCAAAAATCGATACCCAGTATGAAATGAGACGAGATGTCAGGAATAACATGTGCGTTTATGATGAAAGATTTGTCATTAAACTGCACAGGTAACTCTATAAAGCCAATAGAATGAGCAGGCTGTCCATTTGCAGCTCGCACAGAGATTTTGTGTGACAAGTTTAACACAAATCCCTGACTAAGTAAATTTACATGCGAGTTATTACCCAGAATAGTAATAGAACTGCCACTGTCAAGTAAACCACAAAGAGTCAAATTATTTACATTAATATTTACAAAAGGTCTTTCGCCGTCAATTTGGTCATCAAAGAGGATCAAAGAAGTTTTATAAGATAACATAAAAAGTCGGACTACGGAGAGCCAGTCCTCCCACTCTTTACGCGAATATTTACAATCTTTATTTACAATAGTTCCTTGATCCTCAGTTACTCGTTTTTTGGAAGAGATTTAGTTTTATTATTTACATGTTTGTTGCAAGTAGGACACTCAGAACTACGAAAACCGTCTAATCCACATTTAAAACAAACGATCTTACGCGGTTCTGTACACATGCGCAGTGAATGACCATTTATTCTACAGCGCACGCAAAATTGTTTGTTAGTATTAACGATATTTACATGATGATTATTTACAGGTTTATATACAAAGTCCTCAGTCAAGGTAGAAGGACTGCTAGTAGGAGGTTCCTTAAAATTTCTAGAACGGTATAGACAAGCCTCGTACTTTTTACAAACCGTCTTCAAACCCTCTATGGATTGGACGTCAGACTGAGCTATCATAACATCGTATTGAGGACGGATATTCCTCAACAAAATTTTAAGTTTCTCAGCTTCAGGCATAACATAAGATAGTTTCGCAAATAATCCGGACATAATGGCGAAATAAACTACAATCGACTCGTCTCTACCTTGAGTACGGTCCTCGATTTCGCGAAGTAGTTTGTAGTCATAGTCAAATATATCAAAATCGACAAACAATTTAGTTTTTAAGCTCTCCCATTTATGAAAACTATCTTTATACGCTCGATACCAATGTAGAGCCTTGTCAGTGAAGATCTCGAACGAATGAGCTAGTAAATTGTCTTTGGATAAATTTCTAGACACAGCAAACTCTTCTAGTTTTTGAATAAAAGCACGTGGACAACCGACTCCCGCATATGTGAACTTACGAATTTCACTGATCACTCCGCGCTCACAGTGCACAATAATTTTAGTGTCCGCGCTTGTACCAGAGTTTGCTGTGGCGTAAGACGTTGAAGATTCGCTTGAAATGCTGTTTTTACAGTCAAAACGAATTTTTAAGGCACTAAATCTCGAAACAAGGTCCTTATACGTAGTACGGTATTCCTCATTATCAGATACATCAATACGCTGAAGGCGTAAATAAATATGAGTCAGAAAAGACTGTATTTTCTGTACAAGCTTAGCGTCAAGTGTACTTTCATAAAGAATAATTTTATCCTCAACAAAGGAAAGAGATTTTTCAGTGCCGCTACAATCGTCGGCAACTGAAAAAGTTGAGGTTAACTCCTCAGCACTAAATTTCTCCAACAAGTCAACGAGCTGCCGCCGTAGTTCCGCGACCGTGTTGAGCGGCTTGGCTTGCCTGATGCTCACTTCATACGCGAGCTCATTTTTATTTAACAAATTTACATACACAGCTTTGAAATCCATTTCAAAATCCAGTTGTATATACAAAATTTATAGATATATACCTATTTACACGAAAATAAAACGAACAATCGATGCGCAAGCAAGCATAAGCTCCTAACGATAAACACATAAAACAGTTATATACACAGAAACAAAACACTTAACAAATTAGGCTATGTACAAATATGTATGTATGTATTTACAATTGCTATGTACATAACCTAATCCAAGTCAAAGCTAAGACTCACGTACTGACTGAAACAACCCTTGGGCGCCACTGTAACCGGCTAGCCGGTCGGAGAAATAAGAGACTATGTAGTAAGTAAATAAAATATAATACAATATAAAATATGTATGTACAAATTGTTCCAGTCAGCACTGCTCTTTAATAAAATAATAAAAAAACACTGGCCTAGGTTTTCTGGACAGGTGGGAAGGCAGGGCAGGGTATTCGAGTAGCCTCGGAGCGTCCAATAGGGGGTTCAGGCTTCACCGGCGGTCTGCTCCGAGGCAGTAGAGCAGAAAGTTCGTAGGTAGAAGCGGAAAAGGAAGGGCTGGAAGAAATACCCTGCTTTACTGCTTGCTTGAAGCACCCATCCAAGTCTCGTTTTAGTGCCTAGGTCAGTGAAAGAAAACTAAACGAGACTTGGATTAGGTTTCACAATTTATGTATAAGAAAATACAGAGAAAGAACTTAACAAATAATATTTACAGTACCTGCAATAGCGGCAGCCCTTTAAAATACAAGCAACTCGGTAAATTAGTATTATTACCGAGTATAAATTATAATTATATTGTGAGGAAATCAAATTTCGGCATAAGCCTTGCCAAATTGTAGATCCAATGACGTGAAAAAAAAAACAAAAGAAAATCAATAGTTCAGAATTTAGAATTTTGTTTTTCTGTAAGCGGCCAGTTGCGCACCACGAAGGTTTGCCGTGTTACAAATTATACGCTTAAGCACTTGACAATGTTTTTCTTAATCAACCACGGTGGATGGGCAATATGTGGGTAGTTTACTCTAGTATGAGCCAATTGTCAAAACTGATAAGGCACTTCCTTGGCACTGCACGTGGCTTACATTAACATGAAATTCACGGTATATCTATACAATGCGCATGTGTGTTCCATTCATTTTCGCACATGTTGCTGGGAGACACGAAACTTAGTTAATTTGAGCGTTGGGAGTAATAAATTTAATAATGTTGGATGAGATTTTTAATCAGTTCTTAGTAGTTGTTTGCGGGTTATTAAATGAACAAAAACATTTGAAGACTTTGTAATTCATCATTACTTATCTCAAAGAAAAAAGAAACTTCAACATTTCGGTGACGAGACTGTGAAAATAATCTTCGAAGCACTTTACGCCAAAATAATAAAAATACATGAACCAACATAAGAAGCGATAAAAATGCATTACAGTAACGTGTCTTTTTTATGTCGACGTGAATGTTTAATAGTATTTTGCTGGCTCGCTTGGCATTCAGGTGACCTATTTGTGGAATAGAGTTTAAGTTAACAAGATTTAAGTGCAATGTTACCACTTTCTTTATTTTACGGTTTCATACCTAAAAACTAGCAACCTGTGATTAAGACTCTGTTGTCGTTCCGTCTGTCTGTCCGTCACAGGGCATTTATATTATTTTGATCCATAATAGTTAAATATTTGATTTAATTACAGCTGTTGCCGCTATACTGTTATATGTAAAAAAATTAAAACGGGTCCCAATTCAAGATTATTGTTTATTTTGACATTTTTACTAGAAGGTAATAAATAATAATGACAATTATTGTAAAGAAGCACGGATCCTCTCGTTAGTGAGTCTGACTCACTCTTGGCTAGTTTTTAATTAAAATTAAGGGTAATTTTTTTATTTCGTGTCTGAATGAGATTGATAACGTGGTTAAGACTTATACTTCAACCTTGTCTTTAATTTTAGCGACAGCAACCATAAGAAAGGGACGGAAACGATAAACAACTATTACAAACGAGCAGCGCTGAACGACCTGGAGGAGGTCGCTTGCTGCATGTGTGATTTTTTAAAGCCGCATTCACATTAATCTGTCGTGTTGTGTTGTGATGCAACAGAATCTCCACTTTTCTTCAGGTCAGATAGATTACGGGTCAATTTTATGAATAAAAAAGTGGTTATGCAGGTTGCCGAAAAATATGGATCAAATTTCGTACGACTTTGTAAGAAAAATATGTGTTTGCTTGGCAGTATATTTACCAATTTTATACACTGCCAGTAACATGCATATTCTGAGCTCAGAACAATGGTCTAGGTGTAAATGCAGGCACTATCTAGGAAATATATTTCTACTCCGTAGACATGATTGTGAGAACTAATTGAACTTTGGTGTGGCTTTAGCATTATAATACAGGAGCGTGGGTAACATAGTGCTCAAGTTTAAATGTAAATTTACTTCGAATTGTGTTTTGAACTTGGATTAAGTAGTTTGAAGTTTAATACATTCATTTACATAATATAATAAAATTTGGAGGTACGAAGTTTATTTCTTAATCGAGTCTTTCACTGATCGCTGATTCCTGGAAAATCCATTTAGAGAGTGTTCGTAAATGAGGGATGTTAATGAACTACTTCTATTGAATTACCTCTTTCACTCTCTAGTTCAAATCAGATTCATTCAATGCAGTATATCTTTTCATTGCCTTACTAATTTGCAATAACTATGAGCCAATTACTGACCAACACAGATTTTAAAGAAAATAAAGTATTAGTCTGTTTCTTTTTAATAGTCGTTACACAGACACGTTTTGTTAAAATTTAACATGTTTTTGTATACCTTTTGCACACGCAAATTTCTAACTAAACTAAACTTACTTACGGTATCTTTCTATTTCAGTGGACAAAAGATACACATTTATCTTGTCATTTTAGTGACTAATTTTTCGCATTTCTACTCCTATAACTTAACACGAGCTTACGTGGCTAGAGTTAACCATGTAATTCCGAGTTAACTGAAACCCGAATTAAGTATTGTCAAAATGTAGAGAATATCAAGGGTAACCCAGGTTTAACAATTTAATTTTGTAACTCTGAACACGCGAGTGGCCCTACGCAGCGTATGTATGCTACGGCGTAGAGGTCGTAGCATTACCTACGAGACAAAAGCGTAGCAGATAAGACTGCTACACTTTTCACAAGCTTATATTTACCTTTTACCTGTCCCGTTTTCTGTGTGTCATCAAATCTTGCAAGTTAAATGTGACCCACTTCTCGATTTCCGATTGCGCTGAAATTATACTACTTTAATAGATATTTATGGTTGTAGTACACGACGTTCTCACTCCAAAGTAATGGGGTTCTAAACCCAAGCAAAATCCTTTTATGTTTAATTATTTTCCGTACTTTTTTTTTAGCAACATCTATAGACATATAGATATCATCATTATAGGTATTTTTTAGCGAATATGTAAATCCCATTTTCTGAAAAACCTGTTTTTTTTTTCTGTAATCATAATCTATATGTAATCTATATCTATACTAATATTATAAAGAGGAAAGATTTGATTGTTTGTTTGTTTGCATTGAATAGGCTCCGAAACTACTGGACCGATTTCAAAAATTCTTTTGCCGTTAGTTAGCTACATTATCACTGAGTGACATACTAGGCTACTTTATACCGCGTGAAAATACCTTTTCCTACGGAAAAATTAATTTATCGCGGGCAAAGCTGCGGAAGGAAGGCTAGTTCTTATATATATTTAGTTACATGTAGTTACATATATGCCAGATTTGAAGAGTCTAGTAATCATAATTATGATGGAGATGGGGTCACTCTGAATCGAACATATAGGTAAATCCCGTTTATGCTCTATCCCGTGGGAATTTCAATAAATCCGTTCTTCTTTCTTGTCTGAATCATAAAGAAAACCTCTATGCAAACTTTCAGCCTTCTAGGGCCATGATTATGGGCTGGGTGTTGAGTCAGTCAGTCAGTCAATCAGTCAGGACTTTTCTCCGCGACGTTACAGTAGATTATTGGAGATAGGCCTCCAGGTGCATAGCGCTGTAAAAGATCATCATCATCATCATAACCTTAGCCTATATACGTCCCACTGGCAGGGCACAGGCCTCCTCTCGGAATGAGAGGGCTTGGGCCGTAGTTCCCATGCGGGTCCAGTGCGGATTGGGAACTTCACACACACCATTGAATTTCTTCGCAGGTGTATGCAGGTTTCCTCACAATGTTTTCTTTCACCGTAAAGCTCATGGTAAATTTCAAATTATTTTTATGTTTTTGTATGGAATACCAACTCTTCAGGGCACCCAAGATACAGACACTGCCTAGTTTGGGGCCCGCTGACCCTGTATTTGTGTTACTGTTTCTGCATCAATAAAAACTTTCATTTAATTTAAATGTATTGATTACAGATTTCAGGATAATCCGATGTTTCGATCCATTAAAAAATAAATCGAAAATACGACTCCATTAAAAAAACGCTTTATTTTAGCCCTGAAAACTAGATTAATTTTCGATTAACTGCATTATTAGATTTTTTGTTGCTTTATAACAAATAAATAGTCAGTTGATTGATTTGGCGAACAAGTGACGTCATAAGTTGCTAGTGCCATTCAAATTCAATGGGAGATTTGTGTTTTGACAGCTCATAAAAAGTACAATAAAGTACAATACAATAAAGAATACAATGACTCTTTATTCGACACCACAAATAATACAATACAGAAAAACAAGTACATGAAAAAATAAATAAGGTAAGCAATGGGCGGCCTTATCGCTTTGAAGAGATCTCTTCCAGGCAACCTTAAAAAAAAAACAGACATTTTATTAAAACAAACAAAAACATCCAAAAATAAACATCATAAAACATACATAGATAAGTACGCCAGTTGATTGGTGGTGTCAACATCCCTATTAAATAAAATCTTGTAGCAAAACTTCTGTATTTCCGATACAATAAACTTAACCCTTCAGCGCCAAATACAACACAGTTAGTAATTAATCTTTGCTTGTATCCTATCAGGACGAAGGACAGAGCATCCGTTAGACGCGACCCATATTCGTCTTACGTCAGGTGCTGACTTAGAATAATGGCGTATCACATTATCGTGTTGAATTTTGTACGGCGGCGTTGTATAGGTATTGGGGGTTTATCTAAAATTACTGTCGTATTTCTGCCGAACCGAAATTTCTTTAATATAAAGATAAAGATAAAGATAAAGATAAATTTATTGAAAAAATTGATTTTTACAGAATAACTTAATAGGTACAAAGTTTCCTTATACTAAACCTAAGTAAGCAACTCATGGGCCCGAACTAGGAAATCCTGTGTTTCGGGCTGTAAGAGCTAAAATATAAGTTTTAAATAAATAAACAATCAATCAGTGAAAAACACAATCAAAAACTTCTCTCAAAATACAATACAAATATAAATAACCAAAATAGTAACCTAAAAATTAAAATCTAACAAAAATAAAGGTAGCAAACACAATCTACCTATTACAACTAATAATAATTTTTCTGTATCTTCGTACGACATATTTTGCAGTGTCTCTAGGAGACTTTTTTTGCATTTATTAACATTTAGGGGATAAATATGCGAAACTGAATTTAATCTATTATAGAGCAGTGGTCCTAAGAAAACAAAAAACCTGTGCGTGAAAGCAAATTTGGGTCTTATTTTTTGAGAGCAAACTATGTCCTTTCGCCTTTTATCCGTTAGTACCGTGTTATAGGGTAGTGCTGCGTGCTGCTTAAGAACTATACTGAATATAAATAATTGTCGAACTGTTAACACATTACACGACTTATAAAGCAGATTAGTAGGAAAAAGGAAAGGGCGGAAAGTGGACACCTTAAGAATAGCTCTTTGCGCTCTCTCAATGGCTAGAAAAAATGTTTTACCCGCCCCACCCCATGTTGTTATACAATAGGTTAGGACTGACTGACATAGCGAGAAATAAACTTGCCTAATTAATTTAGGATCCGCTATATGTCGCAACTTTTTAAATACAAATATCAACTTACGAGTTCTAGCACATAACGCTTCTATGTGATGTTTGAACGAAAGATTTTCATCTATTATAATGCCCAAGTATTTTATTCGGTCGGTAATTTTAATAGCGGAACACACACATTGGCCATCTGTGGGAAAGTTACAATAATGGGCATATAATGTAGAATCAATTTGCGTAGGCGTACATTTCCGCATTGAAAACTTAATATAGTTAGTTTTATCGGCATTAAGAGTTAGTAAATTGAGCTGAAGCCATTTATTAACCATATTGAACCCGTGTTGCGCATGCTTATAAACTTCAGCATCAGAGTCAGCCGCAAAAAGTAGGGCCGTATCATCTGCATATGTTATGATTGTTCCATGCTTCAGTTTTAAGTTACAGAGGTCATTTATAAAAATTAAAAATAGGGTTGGTCCTAAAATGCTTCCTTGGGGAACACCAAAAGATGTGTTTTCCTGGTCATTGCTGAAAACATTTCCTATCTTAACACATTGAGTTCGGTGTTCCAAGTAACTTTCGAAAAGTTTCAGCTGAGTTCCTCGAATACCTATAGTTTCAAGTTTTATATGTGAACATGTAAATGAAACCTAATCTATAAATTATTTTTTTGATACAATTTTTTTTGACGTGACAACATCTAATAAATCGATGAACGCCGGCTGCACGCACGAAAAAGAATGACTCAGTGTAACGTACATAACGCATTGTCCGGTTACGCGTCCCGTTACGCTCGAGCCGTTGAACGATCGGAGCGAGAGCGCGGCACGAGAGAACGAAAGGCACAATCCGAAAAAGTATGCAGTCATTTCATCAATGTTTTGTTATGACGTTGTCACGTTAAACTATCGTCCGTAAACCGACTTTACAGACAACCGGTTTTCTTTTCTGTACTTTTTGTTCAATATTGCTCTTCGTTCACCGTCATATTTATGTTAATTAACCGCACCTCTTTTATTTTAAAAGTTAATTTAAGCTTAATTCTCTACAATAATGGTCACCCCACTAAAGCTAATTTATTGGTTATAAATTAGCTTACCTAATAATAATAAATACTTAATTAAATTTTACTAAAGATGACACCTCTTTTACGATATTTTTTTTCTTTTATCATGAAGAAAGTAAGTTGTCACATTTTAATAATTATAATGTTAAGAACGTATCTTAATTTAATTGTAGAGTGACCATGCACCTGTAAAATAATTTAATACTTTTTGCTTTCAACATTTATGCATTTATGTATATGTCTGCATGTAAATACATGCAGACATATGTTTTGCACAGACTCAGCTGTGATGCACATGCGTGTGTGTGTGCGTGCGTGCGTGCGTGTGTGGTAGCACATAATCAAGGTAAAAATTTAATACTTTTTTATATATACTGTAAAGTCGGGTTACTTTGGCTCTCAAGGGTGGCTTTACAGTGTATGGTACAGTACAACCGTTAGAAGTGGTAATAGTGGTGAAGTAGTGGTATATGGGTTTGTGAGAATCAAACTAAACAGTGAATAAGTTATATAAAGCTGATACAAAAATGCGGGATAAACAAGAAAAAACTAGGTTGCCATTTTATTAAATACAATGACTGCAACAAAAATATGTACAAGTTTATAAACGCTTGGTAAAAGTTAAGTATCTAAACATTCGTGTAACAAATATGTCATTTTTGTGTTAAGCTCGGTGTAGTAGATAGTTTCAAAATGTTTGGAGCTGTCAAAATAGACTTATTTTTTTAGCAAATAACTAGTGGTCCTTATTTTTAGCCGATATTTTCCTTTGAGAAAAGAAGACAAAATATAAAAAAATATTATAATAGATTATTAATAGGAGGTCTTACAAAACGTTTTTTAACAGGAGACCAAGATTTTACAAAAAAATAAAAATCTCGTGTCACGGTGTTTGTTATCGAACTCCTCCGAAACGGCTTGACCAATTTTTATCAATTTTTTTTATCTGTATTTGGTAGGTCTGAGAATTAGGTCGTATGCTATTTTTATATCCCTATTATTCTTCGCAGACGCAGTCGCGTGCAACAGCTAGTAATCTATAGAAATAAGTATACAGCCTTTGTTCCAGAATGCCATTGTTATTTTAAAAATTGTCCCAGTTTAAATCAGCTCTATCTCTGATATAGTAACGTATTTTTCTTTGTCTCTCATAAATAAAGTGGAGCGTTGTTTTATACCCTCTCAAGTGTCTCGGTAAAGAACAACACAATAAAAGAAGAAAGAAGTAACATTCTATATTTTCTTCAAAATAGTTTTTTCTAGGGTAGAGCGCCATAGAATTTGAATTACAAAGCATTATTTATTTATCAAGTACATTGCGAATATTTAAAAAAATATAACAGTTTCGTTAGCCATCTTGTAACATGATACTGACGTTAACGATGTTGTTATGCCTTGTTAAGCATTGGACTAAAATCACACATTGAAAAAAAAATTAAAAAGCGTTTACTTCAATAGTTTTCACAAAAAAAGTTACAACATTATATAAATGATAATTATTTTTCGACGTAGGTAACCCAAAAGAGATTACACTTGCCCAATAAATATTATTTTAATTTAAAGACGGTTTAATTTTTTTATTCTAACTTTGTCTATTCTTACATATTTTTTTCTTATCTTGACTTCAAACATGGCTCTGCCCATTGTAGGATAGTTTACTAATGTCAAGTTTTTATAAATTATTTATTTACTTAAAAACAAAAGAAGTACAAAAATACTTATCACTAAATACCTCTGCCAAACTGCATAGCAGTTTGTTGGCAGGAAGTTTAGAACTCTCATCCCCTACGGATCCAAGGATACCAACGGTACCCTATTACTGAAACTCCGCCGTCCGTCGGTCTGTCTGTCTGTTCGTCACTCTGTCACAGGGCTCCATCTCCTGAACCGTAATAGCTAACACTATAGACAGACAGTTTTAAACATGTTGGCCGTATTACAATAACAGAATCCCCCCACTTCCCGTGTCGAGAGTTAGTAGCCATTGGCCAGAAAATTATTAACTGATGGCCCAAGGCGCAGTCCAAGCACCCTTCTTTTCCCCGGACGGATGGATGGATCCAGAAGGGACCCGCAGCTCTTGGGCATGCGAGGAACTTACCTACCTGACACACACCTCGACTTTTGTAGTTAGAAAAAACACTGACAAGTACATGACTATTTGATCTGACACGCAGAGAAAAATAGTGTTTAACTAATTTTCTACCTTTAAATACAAAAACAACTGATTTATATAGTTTACGTTCCATTTACCTCTTCTCGTTCTCGCACATTTAACGAAAATGTGCGAGAATTTGAAAATGAAACAATATTTATTTTCAATCGAGAAAACTTGAAATTTTGACGTAAAAACCAAATTTAATCTTTACTACATTGAAGATGCTGGGACTTAAGAGATTAAAAATGTGGCAAAAAATTTTTTTCGTGATTACCTAGTAGGTAATTGATATTTGTAGAAACAGCGGACTTGAGAATTGTCCTTACATTTCGTTGTTGGTAAGTTTCTCTTTGTAATCTCTTAGCGAAATCTTATTACGACGACATAAAGACTTCGTTTTACAGAAACTAAATAAATATTTTACTGTGTGTATTTAATGATCATTTTACTGTAAAAATAGGTGAAATTCTAACCATGTCGAAATGTTTATTTTATTTTCAAAAATAATTGTAAAAAAAGAAAAAGGTTAGCAGCTGCTAGCAGCAGTAGGACAACCAATTAAAGGCTCATTAAAAAAAAAGATCTTTTGAAGTGACCATTTTGTTTAATAAATGATACCTAATTACAGAAATAGTCAAATTTTTTACCAGATTTCTACTAACTTGAAATTATGTAGATGATGATTTATACTTTGGTACTATTAGAAATAATACAGAAAAAACGCCATCAAGTCATTCGTAACTATAACGTAGGTTAAATTTTGAAAATCAGCGCGCCTAAGAAACGAAGCGACTTAACGGTATTAAAGATAACTATGCCAATTACACAACAGCAGTTTTCAAAGGCCATTAATTTCAAAATGGAGCCAGCATTTCGACAGTTTACTTTTTAGGGTTCCGGAGCCTGTTGGTATAAATATAAATGGTATAAATTTAAAAAAAAATCAGGATGAAGGTACCTAATAATATATCTAATTAACAAGAAAAACTATAACGGCTAAGTTTGCTTGAGAATAATTATTACTAGTGTATGAGTAAAGCCTGTCCTATAAACTATTGCTTGTTTAATACAGACAGTATAATTAAATTAATAAAATATGCAAGGATTTTTTGTAACGGCTGTGGAACCCTATCCTGTGTCCGACACGCTCTTGGCCGTTTTTTTATTATCCCAATATTCCAGCGGGATCGAAATTTACACGGCTAAAATAACTTTATTTCAACTTTTTCTTCGTAAATGCAACGTAAATGAAATCCACTTGGCTGATCACGTCGTGGGTAGTATACTATGGTAAGAGCTTATATTAACCATAACGTGAATTATATCGTAGACACTAATATAATAATATTTTATATGTTTAAATTCTTTATGCTATTTTCTTACTATCTGTTATGTTCTTAATATGTAATTGTACCGTATCAATGAATATTTTGGTGATTTGTATGGTAATTTAGTGAAATTCCAGAATTTTGAACTGCCGTATGCTTACGCGATCGAAGCCGCGGTAAATGCCAATATGGAATATTCTCGAACAGGAAAGTATTCGTTACCAATCGAAAAGTTGCGGGACTCACGAATCTCACGATATGAAGCAAAAAGATCTCGTGCGGGCTCGTTTACGAAGCAAACAACTCATCAGTAACGCAAACAAGAAGCCTTCCGGAACGCGTATTTGATTTATGCAACCGAAATTTTCAGCAGGTAATGGATTATCTATTTGCTTTGATCTTTGTGATTATATACCTATAAACTGGTGTTTTTGACAACACATCACCGCTAGGGCCTGTTAGAATAAAAGCAGAAAAAATATTTCAAAAAAAGGTATACACTGTGGTCGACGAGTAACCCGGCAGATTTAAAAATAGATTTCATAGGTTATTTTAAGCCAAAAACTCAAGCTCAATTCTAAAAAGTATTTTATACATGATAACGACATAGGTTCAAATTTAAAATACGTTGCCAGTTTGTCCTAAGGCCTTGTTATCTTGAAGTTCGAATCTATTATTGTTTTTTGTTTGACAAAAAAAAGGAAACTTAAAATTGCCGACTAGAGCTCAGGTTCGTATTACGTTTTTTTACTTCCGAGGGGCCCAGAAACAGTATTAGTAACAGAAAACGTTAGTGCATTTGCTATACTCACGGTGTACAATAAAACATTATTTTACTTACCACTAATTTGCAGTTGTTTTATGAGGCACTGACATTCGTAACACTCATCAGCCAGCAGTCCCTCCTTCAAGTCATAAAATAAAAATTCGTATTTTGATTTCAGATTTACTTAATTTGATCGAAGTAACTAAAACACATTGTCATACGTTAACACGTTATTATCGAAAAAAAATCTGCGTGTGCGATTTGATAAACCTTAAAGTCGAAATCGTAAATCATGTCAAAATTATGCGACGTCGACTTTTTCGTTAGAATTATAATCATTCGATTTATTTATTGGATTAATAATACTCAAAATGGCGAGCCATTAAACGTGAAATAGGGCCACGTCAACGTTGAGACATTGACGTTTACCCTAATCCTGGCTCGGATTTATATCTCCTGATAAAATAACGAACACTTAAATTAATATTTGCACAAATGCAGAGCGTCAGAAGTTGAATTGGGACAATCTAAGCCAGGAAGTACTTAACCAGAAGATATTTATTATCTTCTTGATTGCCTATCTATGATGGTCAATTTGGCGTTTGTCATAGAAATTGGGCTCTTTTTCTTTCAGTCTTTCGTTTGGAATGTGTCCCAGTTTTGTATTAGTTTTTTTTTCTGTTTAATGGCAAAATATCATCTGTGTAACATCAATATATATTCTCCCTTTGTCCGTTTACTGTGTACCTTTGTAATAATTAATAATTCACCAAAGAGATCGGTTCTGACCCATCCGCATCCAAGGTATTCGCGTAACTTTAACCAGGTCGTCGCTCCATCTTGTTGGAGGTCTACCTACACTGTGTCTTTCGGTCCGTGGAATTCAGCGAACCTTGGGGGAGGCCTACGTTCAGCAGTGGACGTCTTTCAACTGAAATGATGATGATGATGAAATAATAATTATACTAATGACTGTAACCCACAGACAACTTTAGGTATGGTACGGTCACGAGCTTTAATTTGGGACCCAATTATGGTTGACAGTCCTGTCAATATTGTATAGGAATTCCAAGGATATTTATTCGAAATGGGTCCCAAATTAAAGCACGCAACCGTACAATATTTTTTTTATGTTTTCGAAATAGTTTCGTCTTCCTAGTATCTGCTCTGATTAATATTGGTTACTTTACAACTACAAATACAAGTCTCATACCTCTTTTTACAAGCTTTTATTTTAATTAGTACATTACATTACACATTAGTCAAGTTAAGTCCGAATAGCACTGCAGTACATAAATAATGTCTAGCCAGTATCCTATCCTGAGGCCGTATTGTCTAACGCTTGACGCTTGCCTTTGCTTTCACTGTCTCTTTCTGTCATCTTATACCGTTTGACAGAAAGAAATAGCGATTGCGAGGGTAAGCGTCAAAAGCGGTAACGGTAAATGATTTAAATTCATGGATCATTCATCGTTTTTAATGACGGAAAATATTATGGCGGATGAAACGCTTCGCGGGGCTATATGTAAATTCATCTTTATTTTCATTAGCATAGTCTAAAGTGCTTTTGATGAAAGCATTAGGACGGGCTCTACTACTAATATAATAGTGATAAAATGAATCCTGCAGGCTTATTGTCTAAGGGCGTGGACACATGTCTACGGTACGACACCGGCCACCGTGTAACGGCGCGGTGCCGCCACCGTGAGACGGCACGGCGTCGTGCCTTGTACGGTGCCGTGCTCGGTGCCATGCACGGTGCCGTGTACGGTGCCGTGCCGCAGCACGGTGCCGTATGCGGTGCACCGCACCGGCGCACTGCTGTTATATACTTTCGTTTCTGTTTCTTCTTTATCCGTTGTCTTAGCAGCAAGAGCAGGAGAATACGTCTTTCGCGATCCATATTAAGACAAAAAGTGTATTTTTGAAACGATGGTTGCTGCAAACACGTGCGAACTAAGCAACAGCAAAACAAAAACTACCGAGCAGTGCGCCGTGCACCAGTGCGGTGCACCGCACACGGCACCGTGTCGCGGCACGGCACCGTACATGGCACCGTGCACAGCACCGTACAAGGCACGACGCCGTGCCATCTCACGGTGGTGGCACCGCGCCGTTACACGGTGGCCGGTGTCGTACCGTAGACATGTGTCCACGCCCTTAGACAATAAGCCTGCAGGATTCATTTAATCACTATTATATTAGTAGTAGAGCCCGTCCTTATGCTTTCATCAAAAGCACTTTAGACTATGCTAATGAAAATAAAGATAAATTTACATATAGCCCCGCGAAGCGTTTCATCCGCCATAATATTTTCCGTCATTAAAAACGATGAATGATCCATGAATTTAAATCATTTACCGTTAACCAGGGTGACTTGAAAAGTAATGTCATGACGAAACTACTTAACTCATTTTTATTACCGTTTACTACTCTGATAATAAAATTATAACTATAAATTAAAAAAAATGAAAAGCCACCAACGCAATTAGGTCACACAATATACCTATTTGAAAATAAAGTAAATTCCCATTATGCATCTTACATAGATCCCATCCGTAGCTAATAAAAAAACTGATAACATTAAAACGGCTGAACCAATTTAGATGAAACATGTATATATAAGAAAATAGAATACACACTTAAAAACATATTAAGCACCCAAAACTCGAGAACAAATATCCTTATTTTTCATACAATTATCTGCCCCAACGCGTTTATGAACCCGGGACCTCAAGCTATGTAGTCTCAGTAGTCTTTAGTAGTTTGTAGGTTCTCTAACCACTAGCCCATTTGGTCGAACAATGAATAATAATAATAAAAAAATAAAATTTGTTTTTTTTTTGTAATTAGTACGAGTGTGAACTAAGGACTCTGGTATATCGATATCATAATTCCTTGGCTGAAGAGCAACGGATAAGAGAGTTTTAATTTCATCATTAGAGTTTTGAGAGTGATAAAAAAAACGTACATAACAATGTGGTAACCAAAGAAGTAGACCGTGAAATATTTCGGAAGAAATCTTTTTGTGTTTTCCTGAAACAGCGCCATCTACATTTCTACGTTAGAATTTTTGTGAAACTCTGCCCGAAAGCTCGCTTACCGTTCTACTGGTTCAAGGAAAAATTTCTGCCTTTGCTTGGTTCGCGATGCCAATAACTTTGTGTAGATGTCTGTACAACTAATTCTAAATTCCTAATATCAATTAAAGGAAATAATTATTTGAGTTGATAGATCGCTCGCATTTCTTATAGAGCCGTAACGCCGTAAAGTAAAAGAGATCAAACTGTATCCTACAAAACCAGTCGGTCATACTCGATTACTTTTTACATATGAATTTTCGTAAAAAGAAGAAAGAAAGCATCATAAATAGAATTTTATTTATTTAATGGAATACACATTTTTTTGTTCGCGTTCGCGTTCGGGTCTATAGTCAATATTTTATAATCAAGGCTACACCAACCGGCGCCTGACCAACTTTCGGCCTATTGTCAGGGTTCCGTACCCAAAGGGTAAAACGGGACCCTATTACTGAGACTTCGATGTCCGTCCGTCCGTCTGTCCGTCAGTCACCAGGCTGTATCTCCGTTATAGCTAGACCGTTGAAATTTTCACAGATGATGTATTTCGGTTGCCGCTGTAACAACAAATACTAAAAAACAGAATAAAATAAATATTTCAGGGGGCTCCCATACAACAAACGTGATTTTTTTTTGCACGTTTTGCTCGATATTGATAATGACAACAGGTAGAAGCTTGAAATATTCACAGAATATTTAGTTATATATTCACTTTAAAAAAAAATTAATTAAAATAAAACCAATATTTAAGGGGTGCTCCCATACAACAAACGTTTTTTGTTTGCCGTTTTTATAGATAATGGTACGGAACCTTTTACTGTCCATCTTGGAATAACATTTTATTTGTAAGAGGCTTACTACTGAAAATCGTAACCTTGTAATTCTCAAGCTTGAGCTATCTAACGATAAGACTACGTTGATGAAATACATTGTACCTAAATGTAAGTGAAGCATCACAAGCTAACTCTGTTCCAATGTCAAGCATTAAACAAAGAAGCTGTTGAATGAGTTTTCCATTAAAGATACGGCTCGCACGACCATTTACCATTCATTCATGAATCACCTTTATCCATTGAAAGGCGACCTTACTTCGCCTCGCGGTGTCATATTGATGTCAAAGCCTGACATGCGCACTGGCCGAGCATGCGCTTTACCATCCCACAGTTTATCTGTTATGTAGTTTCAGGTAGCAAAAATCTTTCTAGGTTTTATAATAAGCTGTTTCTAGTTACTAGTTAGCCTTTTTGTAATTTGTTAACGCAACGTAGTCCGTTAGTCCCGGTTAAAACAAAATACTATCGCACGTGTGCAAGCATCAAGTTCACATAAACAATTGAACAATATTAAAAAGAACTAACATATCAGTGTTTTTAATTTAGTTTATTGTCTCTTATGACTATTTCAATGAAGTGTTAAAGAGTGTTGAATACGTGCCTGTAGGCGCGTCAAAGAAGCCACATCAACAGGTAGGTTTTGTGTTTGCTTGTAGTTATCTGATAACTGACTGTAGATATATAGTATAGTTTATGGGTGGGCGTTACACCAGACGGCGTCGTTGGCGTGGGAGGAACATCTGGCTGCCAGACTCGACGTGGGCAATGCAACTTTCTTTTAAAAATATTACTTTTAAATGTCATTTTGTAATTCAGAATATTAAAAATGCGAATGTTTGCATGTTTGACTGATACTTAAAATGAGTCATTGTCAAAAAAAAATATTTAAGCGCTTAATAAAAACAAAATCACGAAAGCTTCCTTTGTGTAACGAAAGTTATTCATACAAACAATATGGGTAACTTTCGTTACACAAAGGAACAATAAATAATATGATAAGATAATACGGAGATAATTGGAGACGCTAAGAACGACATAGGATAGTTTAAATCCCAGAAAATTGTATAGTTCCCGACGACACGCGTCAAACGAAATCTTTGCAGACGACGTCCCGGGCTGTTGATTAATTATATTTTGCATTTGCACACTTCAGCGGTCACAAAGAAGAAGTGGCATTCAAGAAAAGCAATCGCAGCAACAAGATCTTTAGGTTCGCGACAACCCCAATGTGAGACAATGACAAAAATAATCCAGTTATGCTTTTTGTTCTTAACAATAACAATGGTATTTTCTGTGTAATTGAAAAGTAAGGTTATTATTAACAATGCCTTTGTATTATAGTGAACTTATGGGTAACATATTCAATGTACGTACATAAAATCAATATTGTAAGGGATGACGCGATCGGTTTACGGGTCGGTAGGTACACGTGCCCCATTTACTAGCCGGTATTTACTAGCTGCATGCCGCTTGGGATTGCACGCATCCGGTGATAATGTGATTTATATTTTATGATACGATGTACGAGATGCTGGAGAGTCCTTTTTTATAAAAATTGTACCCAATCTTAATTGGGTCCTTAGACCAAAACTTAATTGATTCCTTTGTGTAACGAAAGTCACCCATATAGTATGTATGATTAACTTTCGTTACACAAAGGAAGCGATCATGATTTTGTTTTCATTAAGCCCTTCACTAAGTACATTTTTAAAACGACCCTGGTACGAAAAAATAAGGTCGAAAAAATTTTAAACTGCATAAAATATAGTATAAAGCACCGACACTAATACAATTGAATTTATCTTTTAAATAAAACATAATTATTATAGAATTAACTGAATGAAATCAACTGTACCTTAGATTTTATAATATTTGGCAGCTTGAAATTTTTGAATAAGTACCTACTGATTTTTTGAATTGATCAGACAACCTCCACAAAACGATTTTGTGTACCTGATTCGTTGTTTTTTGTACTGGGTAAGAGATTTTGTTTAATGTAGGTAATTTGCATGCCTACTATTATTTCTGATGTAATGTCAATCGTTCTAAAGTTAACTGGAAAAGATCTCTTCAAGGGATAAGTTTGCCTTTGTACATCTGTTTCTCTTGTTAACTGTTAATTTAATGATTTGGGTGCAATAAAGAGTTTTACATACATACAATAAAATTAATCTAATTAATAGAACTTACAAATTGAATATCGAAAGTAAAATTAACAGTAAGTACTCATTTAAGTATTGGAATAACTTGAACCACAGATTATTTTCAGTAAATTTGATTGTTGACTGTACTAATTAAATTCGTTTCATTACAGCTAGCAGCTTCAAACGCACTTCTCAGAAGCTTTGAATGAGACACTTATCTTCACTGCATCTTTCTATTATTCCTTGCATATCTACGGGCACAGTTTGTGTTTCATTTAACAATAAAAACAAGCAATAGTTCCGTACACTTTGTTGTTTGTTTAGACTTAAAACAGTGATCCGCGACAAACATTTTAGTAGAATTCCGTAAATCTCTTTAATTGCAAACACTTTAAGGAAATGAAAGCCGTCACTTTATGTGCTCGCCCCCGACCATAAACAAAGTGAGACGTTCAGTATGTTGCATGGTACAAGTCAAAACGTTTTCTTTCGAAATGGTATATCCTAGACAACTATAAATTAGGCAAGTTTTTATATACCTAAAGTTGACTTTTTTTCGAGAATGATCCTTCTGTACGTTAGTACTATTACTTATTCTGTGCTAAAGGACGCAGGAACCACTTGGATGTGGGCAGCGCAGGACCAATTGTTATGCAACTCTTTGGGGGAGGCCTTTGTACATGTCCAACAGTAGGCTCTTTCGACTGATGTGATTATGATGATGACCATTACTATTTCTAATGGAAGAAACATGATTCAAAAGCTTCGGAAGCCGTATTTTGCGGTATGTTAACTTTCCTCTTGTAACTTGGACGGCAAGGTATTATGACCCGAGTCTCCATTTCCTTCTGCCAGTCGAAATTCAAGCGTCGCAGCGAGCAGTCGTTTCCGAACTTTGCTGTGAAATAAAAAAAAAACAAAATGGATCTCACAATAACCAGACACTTCAGCTTAGACGATGTTGGTATATTTTTTATTATAATTCTGTGTTATATTATTGTGGTAAAAGGCATGTTGGTAAAAAATCATTGTTCAAAAATTTTAATTAGATTTATTCAAAACATAACTAAATTTTGTCATAACGAAAAAAAACACAAAAATGTTTTGTTCTGTGTTCACTGTTTTTGTGTCACCGATAATTGTTATGAAAAAATCTTTTCATCAAAGCGAAATTCTGTGCAAGAATTTTGAGACATCAATTTTTTTCCAAGCGTCAATATTTATTAAGATAATTTTAACATAATCGGTTTAAGTGCTACTTACGGCCATGTTTCTTGTCTTTTTTCCTTGTTCGCGACTTTGCTATACAGGAAATTATGGCAAGAGGAAAAAACTTTCATCTCATCCATCTGAAGCTTTCCATCTTACAAGACTTAATTACGCATCGGAAATGACCTTCATCTCTTTGTCGAAGTTTTTTCATAAAGTCCTTTGAGTTTCCCAGTATTGAGTAGCTAATTTTAATTTTATACATTGCCTTTTTAGTTTGATTGACACAAGTAAATACTAAGGTAGGTAAGGTAATATTGATTTACAGATTGGTGTTTTTAAAGTGCTTTTTTCTTTAAAGTTTCTTATAAAAATATAATTTAACTAGCGATTTCCCGCGCTCTGTGTGTAAATAATTCTTTTAGAGCTATTCCGTCGTAATTTTTCAATTTTCCAGGATAAAAGTATTCTATACTTATTCTATATGTTAATCCAGGTTATTAACTACCTGTGTGCTAAATTTTATTAGAATCCATCAAACAGTTTTAGCGTGAAAAAGTAACATACATCCATACGTCCGTACAACTTTTCGTGTTTATAATACTAGTTACATTATTAACGTAAGATTTATTTACTGGCGTTGATGATTGCATTATCAGAGAAGCTTCACAATAAATTGCAAGTCAATCTGACTACTACAAGTGAGTCAAAATTAATTTGTAAGATTTGAGGCAATCAAAGAAACCAATTTACACTAAATGTTAATATGAATAAAAAAGCAAAGGGGAGACAAGAAATGTGTTTCTTATCGAATTGGTTTTTGATAATTTGTTTTATATGTTTCTCGGTTAATTTGACATATTTTTGATTGGGTATATCTAATACCTTTAAACGAGCAATTCTTGTATATATGTATATATATATATATATATATATATATATAATCAGGATCTCGGAAACGGCTCCAACGATTTCGATGAAATTTGGTATGTGGGGGTTTTCGGGGATGAAAAACTGATCTAGCTATGTTTCATTTTCAGAAAATCGCTTTTACTCGTGTTTTCCGGCTATTTTTGTTTGCATTAGAATATAAAGCTAAATTTCGTCGACTTCGAGCAGATCATAATGGCACATTAGAAATGGGGTGGTCGCGGATCCAGCCGACCTCGGTTCGATACCACGTTTTTTTTCAAGATTTTTAGTTTTTTTTTTTAAGTTTATTTTTTATGAGAAAACGTCAAGTTTCTTCTTTTGTGAGAAAAAGTTACTTTTTTGTGAGAAAAAGTTACTTTTTTGTTAGAAAAAGTATTATAGGGAACGTGCAGTAACTATAGGCGGCAGCACTAATGCGACAGAAGAGACACTATGCGGACAGTAAAACAAACTTATCTTATTAAACATTCAAATTGATGGCACCCTTATGGCACCAGTTGGCAGCACCGTCTATGTGCACGTTCCCTATTGGGAGCACAGAACAGGAAAAGCCGGTTGTCTGTAAAGTCGGTTTACGGACGATAGTTTAACGTAACTCACCCCCCCCCTCCGGTGTTTTTGTCAAATATCTTGAAAACGGTGCATCCTACGGCAAAATCAATGAAATTTTCATCCCCCCTTTAATACCCCCGCGCTCTCTCCCCCGCATCCCCTCCCCCCCTCTCACCCCCCCCCCCCCACCCCCCACCCCTCCGGTGTATATAATCAGGATCTCGGAAACGGTTCCAACGATTTCGATGAAATTTGGTATTTGGGGGTTTTCGGGGATGAAAAATTGATCTAGCTTGGTCTTATCTCTGAGAAAACGCTTGGTACCGAGTTTCTGCCCGAGCAGAGCTCGGTCGCCCAGGTACTAAACTACTATTACATTTATGAGCTTCTAATATCACAGTATATGATTTGATATCCAAGCTTCCAATATCCTATCATATGATTTGATATCCGAGCTTTAATGATGCCTGCAACTGCGTCGAAATCAGATCTGATTAAAGGTAATTTTGGTTTCTGTCTCGTTGAACATATGTCTAATATCGCCTGATAAAATATGTCTCATTAGATAAAAAAGGACAAAGGAAAAACAGACTATTTTGTCAAAAAAAGTGGAAAAAGTACCACTAGTAAAAAATAAAATGCTTAATCGCATAATGTAGTTACATCGTCAATTACGCCAATTTTAAATTATTAAAATGTCATTCCAAAACAAACCGTCACAATTGAGGATGTCTATTTTTTTGCAATGTATAGAAAATCGAAAACCATTTCGAAATAAATGCTTTTTAAATCGTTTTCTGTAGTTATTTCATTTTAATATTATGTAATGAATTTATTATATAACAAATAAGCAATGACCTTCATTTGACATTGGTGTAAATTGCGTGACCGGTCCAAGTCGTACTTTATTCTGTGTGGTTAGAATTCTTCACAATTTACGCGTGGATTATACTACGGAGTTTGATTTGGACCCGCTGTCTGACATCTAGCACTTTGTCAGTGCCAGTAAAGTGACACAGTGTATAGTGTACCACTACGCAAAAAATAATTAAAGGGGTTGCCTTATCGTACGCATTTAGATAGATTTAGAAATTTGGCATTGTGGGAGCCCTCAATTATAATCTGACGTCATCAACTAAAATAGTTTCAATAATTAATTTTGAAAAAAAGTAGAGAACTAAATGACAAAATATTGAAATTAGTTTCTTATAATTGACTTTTCTATACAAAAAAAATATAAAAACCACTGGTAATTTTTTTTAGACATTCCCAATTGCAATACACGCACACCAACGCTTTAATTATTTGTAATATTTTTTGGTAAAGTGAAAAGCGGTTGTTCCTGTTTCTAGCCATAAGAGCGATATTGTCAGAACCCCCTTTAGAAAGTAAAAAATTGGTTCTCAATTCAGTTGATTTAAAATCTTTTATTAACTTGTATTGTATGTTGAGGTAAAATCTTGAGGTGAAACTTCACCCACTTCTACTGGTCGGATTGACTTAAATTTAATACGCATATGTAGAATAGACGACAATGCAAGTATAATCAACAAAAAATAGAGTCAGAAAAAAATATTTAATTTAAAATGAGATTTGTAACAACAACGAGTTTGAGATGGTGTAGTTCCCATTTTATCCAATTCAAATATAAAGGTAAATAATTACTACACTTAACCTCGTTAGTCCGAGCGTACTTTATTAATAAACCAATTTTAAGAATAAATAAATGTCAAATGCAATAAATAAATAAATAAATAAATAAATATCACGGGACAATTCACTCCAATTGACCTAATCCCAAACTAAGCAAAGCTTGTACTATGGGTACTAGACAACGGACAAACATACTTATATAGATAAATACATACTTAAATACATATTAAACATCCAAGACTCTAGCACAAACATTTGTATTTTTCACACAAATATCTGCCCCGACCGGGAATCGAACCGGGGACCTCAAGCCAGGTCTCGTAGTCAGGTTCTCTAACAACTAGGCTATCCGGCCGTCTAAATGCAATGCAGGTCAAATGTACATGAAGTACGAATTTTTAAACTAAAGAAGGACTCTGAATATGTTAGTAAATTTTTAAAAGCATATAAAGATAAATTGGAAAATCTTAGCGCGGTCTACAGTGCTTGTATGTTACAAGTAATCGGAACTTACGAGTAATTTGTAAGTTAATTAGTACAAGTACTTTAAAAACTTTTTTTTGCAGTCGTCAATGCGAAGCGGGGCGTTAGCAGCTATGGAGGCGGAGCCTGACCTCAGCACCTTCGAGAACAAGTCAGGTCTGGCTGAGGACATGAAGTTCCTGGCTTCTATGCCGGAGCTGTGTGACGTCACTTTCCTCGTAGGTGACACCAGGGAGCCTGTATGCGCCGTTAAAGCTGTACTGGCAGCGAGAAGCAGGTATTATCATCTGAGATATTTTTTTTATATGTAAAAATGTATTTTAAATTAACTACTTATTCTGATAATTACTGATACTTTGTGGCAAGTTAATAATAGAAAATAAAACTGTTAGTAAACTAGCTTTATCCTAACGCTTGGCTACTGCTGAAAGATATAAAACTGGTTAGCTCTCTGTTATGTTAGAATTTCAAAAATTCCTGTTTAGTCAACTTTATAATCCTCAAAGAAATTATGTTTTCCGAATGGCTGTGGGTTGTTCGTCAGTCAGTCAAGTTATCAGATCTATTATTTTATGGGTATGAATGAGACAATTTGTTTAGTTTGAGACCAGAGTCTATCTGATAAGGATCAACTTTTTTTTGTTCTATTTGCTTTTAAGTAATATTATTTACATTTATTAAATCCTTGTTTCTAAGTTATACGAGTTTCCTTGATACCAGATGACGTCAAACTATACTTACAACTAAACATAGTAAAGTATAACCAAGACCGTAACTAAAAATAAAAATTCTAAAAGATTTTTTTTTCAGTGTAGTACTTGTGAAATAATCGTCAAATATAATAAATACGAAAATAAATCTCATGTAATAGGTACGCTATATTTTTAATTAATACCTTACTTGATTAACTTTTCATCTCCTTTTTTTAATTTCAAATTTGCTCGTAGACTAATTAGATACAAGTTGTTTTGCACTTTAATTAACGAAACAGGGAAAAGGATTCTTGTAAATAAACTTATCTTTCCAAGGAGAATCTCTAATTAGGTTTACGCATCTTGTAACTTTACTACGACGGTAGAACTATAAAGCTCTCATTACCAGAGTAGGATTTTTTTATGTTTTACGTAAACATTTAAGTCTAAACTACCCGTTGTTGACTAGACATTGTTTAAATTACAAATATCACTCTGAAAATATGATTGATTTTAAATACGATACTTTCGTAATCGTAAAATAATAATAGTCTTACGATCATAATATAATACAGATTTACTACTAAAAATTTTATTGTAAAGACCGAAAGGAACTGCAATGAATCTCAATTTACTGTTAGCTCAGTTTAGTAATGACTGTTAAAATCTAGATAATCTTGCAATAATATTGAGGTAGGAAATTTACTATCTCAAAATTTTGATTTCAAGAGCGCCGTGCATTTGATGGATGGATAAATTCAATAGTGGGTTCATGGAAGGAGTATAGAATGGACGTATTGTAAGGTAGCACGTGCTTGGTGTGATATAAATACATTACAGCTATCAAAGGAAATCCATACTTGAATAGATTTTCATCATCGTACTTACCTTTATTTAATAACTCTAATACCTACGTTACTGCAAAAAAGTTTTGTACTCGGCACCTACTTGTACATGAATAGACATTTTGTAAGAAAATTTTTATCACAGTATAATTTTTTCCATTAATTTAAGCAGTGAACTTTGGCACAGCAATTCAATTTTCGTCAATCAATTACCAGTAACGATAATTTCGTCGATGTTTAAAAGCTTTCAGCTCATGCAAATTAGTCTTTGACGTGAATTGGTAATAAATTTAGATTACACTAATAAGACTTGCAATATCAAGTCAGTGTTAATAAACTGCGTGTTATAGCGTAAAATTCAAATATTTCCATCGGCCAAAAGTTCCCGTGTACCATATTTACAAATCCTTCAAAATCCTTTTACGATGCGACGGTTTGAGGCCTCTTATCCCTGCTACGATTGAAGGATTATCGTGAGATTCTGGATTTCTTTTGGAAATTGGACCGTTATTTTTTATTTTCAGGCATAACTCTCCTAAATTGAAGCAAGGAATTTGATTAAGCTTTTATGAAAAATAACTTCACATTAAACAAAACATGTTCAAAACGTATTATAGCTGAGAGTCAAAACACTCAGTCCCGAAATTTTAAACAACTAAAGAGAAATGTCAAGAATTTGCTCATAAAAGCGACGGATGAGATTCCAGGCATGACTAGCCACGTTGTTTTGTAGTTAACTTGACGTATGTGGCTTACCATCCCACGTTACCTTTTTCCCTTCTACAAAAGGCCGCGGAACATAAAGGACACGTTAATTTACAGTTGCGAGGATTTACTAACGAAATCACTTTTATGTTTTATGTTATTTGTTTGAAGGGTGTTCCAGAAGATGCTTTATCAAGCTCCAAGCCCACAAAGAAAGAAGGAGCCAGCTCCGCGCGAAAATAAACTACGACTCTTTCTGAAGCGATCGTCTGAACCACTTCTTAACCTTCAAAATGCAGCACAACAGGTAAAACTAATAATCAAATAACATTATATACCTGTGCTAGTTTGTGAATGCTACATGTTAAAAAACCCTATTTTGATCAATTCAGTGTTTAAAAGTATAGAAAATATAAAGTTATATATTAATAAGTACTTTATTGGTTTTGCTTGAAGTTAATGACGGTAAGAAATCAATATCCCCTGAGTCCTGTATTAAACCAGATTCCCTCATTTTCCCTGATAGAATATCGTTTATAGACTCTATAACGTGTAACAAGGATAAATCCTTGAGGTTCATAGCAAAAGTTTTGATTGCGACGTATTCAAAGGTATCAGTAGGAAATGGGTTTGGAGAAATAGAATGCGGATAATTCCACATTTAGTTAAGATGATTCTGCTTATCTAATTTAACTTACATTAAAGAGAAGTCAAAGAGACTTGGTTAGGTGTTTCAGAAAAAATATAAGATAAATGCTTTTGTTATTTCCATAACAGAGGTCCGCTTTCGCGCAGCAATTGGCACCAATTCAAGAGGTAAAAACTAAATTAACGGTGTTGTAGGGGTTACAAAATTATCGCTATAAATTTACTCAATGTTCTTGTACAAATTTTTATTACTTTTTCGTACTTAGTTGGGATTGATTCGTCTCTGCAAATTGAATTTTCTATAGAACAATTTTCATTTGTTTCATTATTCTTAGGATGACACAATAATTGATGTTGCATGTCAAATTTGATATTATTCATTTTGTATTTTGGAGGTAAGTATTTGATGAATTTAAATGTTGTGGTTTTCATAATAATAATGCAACTTATGGTGTTTAATTCACGAGTTAAGTTAAGTATAGGGAACTTTTATTTGATTCATTGTGAAGTAAATATTTTAATTTACTTGAACTACATATTTATATTATGATGCGAGGGATCAATAATTGATTTTGCTATCTCTGTACTACTTAAAATTATATTACTTACTTATACAGGTAAGAATCATAATTATTTACATAAGTGTTGTGATTTTTTTCTTTTACAATTTTTAAAGACAGAGAATGTATTTTCTACTGTTATCAGCGAACTTCAATATATTTTCTGTTATTTTCTCCGTACTTTGCATTATCGTGTTGTAAATAAATAATTAGGCATGCAAACGAACTGGGGACTCCATTACTCATTGAATTTATTTATTACCATCTTATCATAATCTATGCGCACAAATCTTCTTTCAGTAATTTTATCTATTTGCGCTTGACTTGTGTTGTAATTTTTTGTACAAAAAGTTCAATTTCTTTGATTTTTTGCTACTTTTGATAAGACTAGATCATGTTACGTGAAAAAGCGTTGTTTTTACAGTTTTTTTTTTACACAGCCATCATCTCAGCAGCATCAAACCCTGATCATCGAAGAGTTTGAGCCCGATGTTTTCCGTCAGCTGATTGAATACATTCATACTGGATGTGTTACGCTGCAGCCGCGGACTCTACTTGGTACGTTTTTGTTGTTTGTATATGCTTGAAAATCAAAATCAGCAACTTTGTTTTGTTATCCTGTTTTTCCAATACATTGTTTTCAATTGGTATATAAAGCTACCTAAGCTAGCTAAGTATGGACCTCCGCAAAGTAACGCCTGATTCAATAAATTATATAAAGCTAACTTGCGTGGGAAATATAGCCAAACCCCTCTGATTCTGAAAGGAGGCCTGTGCTCTGCAGTGGGACGTAAGTATAGTACAGGCTGGGATGATGATGATATAAAGATAATATAATCTAAATAAATATATAAACTGCATTAAAGTCAATAATTTTCTGTGTTATTTTGAATGGTAAATCCTAAATGTAAATATTTGTTTAAGCTTTTTAACATGGCATAAGTGAAAGCTATTTCTTGGAAAATATATTTGAGGTGGTATTATTTTGTATTAACATAATCTAAACATACAAACGTTTCCTAAGAAACGACTACCTATTCAGTAAAATGTAAATATATTTTTGCAACGAATTTGTCAGTAATATATAGATATTACTGACAAAAATCACAAGAAAGTATTGACACAGCGTTCAATTACAGCTCAGCAAATTCTGAAAATCAATTTCGACTTATTTGTTCGCTGTTCCTAAGAGATATCTTATTTCTATTAAATAAACAGCTACAGTTTCGTTCCTTTAAATAGATTTTGAAACGAAGTATTCATTTGCGAACAGAACTGAGTATAATCTGTATAATCAGACTACCTTTGTTCCTAAGTATCTTAACTAATTGAAAATTTATCAAAATTGCGGTGCTTGTTTTATCTTTTTATCTTATTCTATAGATTTTAATAGTGCCTAAAATAATTCAAGTACCTAACGATTTTCTATCAAGGATCAAAAAAGTTGATATACATTTTTCCTGTCTAAATACCAATGCCATTATTAAAATTGGAACCTGAAAATTCGATTACAAACTCTGAAATATTTTTTTTAACAAACCGTCGAAGCGGTCTGAATAACCGCTAAAAATTCCAATAAAGGCCGAACGGTCCGAAATGAATTGTTCACTCGCCTAGAAAGAGTAAAATGGGACCAAAGATTCAATTTCCGATTTAACAGCGAATCGTATTTAATCCGAAAGAATTCATTTCCATTCGGCAAAATTTTGTGTCGCTCGGAGTGAGATGACTTTCTGTGTCTCCTTTGTGTTTTGAGCCGTGGTAAAGCCACGAAAAGGCTACGACTTTAAAATATTGCAGGGATAGACGTTATAAATTTTAGCATAGCGCTTTTAATAAAGTTTTAGTCTATTCTAAGGGTTTAAAAATCTCAACAGAGAAAAATAACCCTCGTAGGACGTTGTTCATCTACAATACAATACAATGACTCTTTACTGTATACCACAAAGAAAACAATACAGAATAACAAGTACATGAAAAATATAAAGTAAGCAATAGGCGGCCTTATCGCTTCGAAACGATCTCCTTATCTGTTTCTCCGTAATTCTTGGAGTTATCGTATTCCATTTATCTTCTTCTTCTAATAATACTATAAAAATTTCGTGTCACGGTGGGTGTTATCGATCTCCTCCGAAACGGTTAGGCCGATTTTTATAAAAGTTTTTTGTCTATGTACTTGGTAGTTCTGAGAAAAGGTCGTGGGCTATGTTATACCCCTTTTCTTCGCAGACGGAGTCGCGGGAAACAGCTAATAGTATTAATATACTCGGGTCTGCAATATCTTGGAGTTGTGATCAAGATTAGTTTCTAAGCTCGTAGGTGTGCATGGTTTCCTCATTTTTATTCGCCGTAAATCACGAAATGTTTTTTTAAGCTTCAACCACGACCCTTACACTAAGCTCCCTCGGCTTTTTAATGTTAAATTAGGTACTAAGTTAATACTTAATAGTAGAAATACTAATATGTTTTGAAGTGTAATTACCGGTTAATTAAAGTCTGCTTCGGGTTCATCAAAGTTCGCAGCATGTTCTCACCGCGTGTTCTATCTATCGCCGTTTTGCTCACTAATTAATTTACGGTTTATTGGCCCAGCATAGCGATACGTATCATTAAGTATGTGATACTTGGAGCATTGAATCAACCGGAGCCGTCAGGCACTCTTACATCTGTACAAAAATAACACCTAAAAATTATGGAGATGAATTTGTACACGAAATAAGTCACGATTCTTAAACTTTGTAAGTCCTCGCGGAATTTATAAAGTACATATCCATCGCAAGAATAACTCACGAATGTACGGTCGTGTGCTTTAATTTTGGACCCATTTCGGAAAAAAATCCTTTGATTTCGTATACAATATGACAGGACTGAAAACCTTAAGTGGGTCCCAAAGTAAAGCTCGTGCTAGTACTATGTGAATTACAAGTTTTTCAATGAAATGAAAGCTTTAAATTTGTAAAAATAATTACCAAAGTCACAAAAATGGATACTCTCGGTCTGAATCACTGCTTCTTAAAAATAATGTCGGCATGTATAATGGCAAAGTGTGGTTGGTTTGTATTTTTGACAGAGACCGTTATTGGCGTCTTTGGCTGGTTTAATGTTCTAAGATGTGATAACAGTGTGGTTCGATGTAGACCATTATTACAATATTATTAGATCGTAGTTGGTAAACCCACGGCATGTATTTATTAGTACATTTATCTCGAACAGCTGTGGTAGCCTAGTAGTTTGACCTATCAAGTGAAGGATTGTGGGTTCAGGTCCGGGCACGCACCTCTGAGTTTTCAGAATTCATGTGCGAAAATATTTTATCACGAGCTCTACGACAAAGGAAACCTATACACACCTGCGAATCGATTCAATGCGGTGTTAAATTCCCAATCCGCACTGGGCCTGCGTGGGAGCTAGAGTAGAGGCCAAGCCCTGTCATTCTGAGAGGAGGCTTGTGACCAGCAATGGGTGTAGGCTGTGGAATTAATGTAAGCATAAAGCAAGCCTATTTCCATGCGCCAAATACGCGTATTGTTTTAAAATTAATAGTCACGTAATTTACGCTGCATTCGGTTTCATACAAAATTGATTTTGTTTTTACACCATGTTGTGCATCTTTTGTTATTTACTAACTTAGGGGGCCATTCTTAAATAACCGGGAGGGAACCGGTGATTTGTGACACAAGAACAAAATAATTGCGATTTTTATATTAATGCTTGTGACAAGCCGTGGCGGCGTAGTGGTTTGACCTAATAGCCTCCCAAGCAGAGAGTTCGAGCCCAGGCCTTTGAGTTTTCCGAAATTTACCAAGTACGGGAAAGGAGTACATCGTGATGAGACCTGGACACACCTGAGTAAAAATGCAATGGTGTGTGTGAAGTCCCAATTCCCACTGGGCCCGCGTGAGAACAGCGGCCCAAGCCCTCTCATTCTGAGAGGAGACTTGTGCCCTGTAGGGCGTAAATAACCTGGGAAGATGCCGTGGTCTAGGGTAGGGGAACTCTTATGATCATGCATGATACAAATAAATAGTATAGTAGAGTAGAGGCGGGAGTCCCACCCGCAAAAGATATAAAAGATGACGAATGCAAGAAAGATACAGGATCTAGAATAAAAGTACGAGAGGTATAAAAGATAGAACTGGAATGAATGTAGAATTAGACTAGTACAGGCCTTGACACCAAGTCGAGGGTAGCTTGCGAGATATAAAAAAAAAAAAAAAAATCTCTTATGATCAAAATTTGGTGTTACATAATTTATGGATAGCTTCTTACATTTTAAAGTACCTAACGAGGCACATCGTTCATGTTCCCTTAATATAACACTTTAGTCTTAACTTTCTACGTTATGGTAAAGCTTTATTTATTAAGATGTTCTCATAACTTTGAAACAAGCATCGTTAATTAAAAAAGTTGTTTCTTCAGAATCGTTTATGAGCTTTAGTAGAATTTATGATTTAAATACTGTTGATTTTTACAAGATATTTTACTAACTCGTAAACTTTGTGAGTTTAACCAACCGTTAAACGTTGAATTGTGCTGGTAGATATTTGTAGACAATAGCGTGCATTTACAGAAATAAACTTTTGTTATAAAGAATTTCGAATATACTAGCAACGTTTCCTACTGTTTCGCTGACCTGGTATACTTTTGCCCAGAGGTAAAATCTTTGTCCCTTTGTTATCCTAAGTCTTATATTATGTAGCATTGTACATTATATACGGTAACACCTGTTTCCTTTTGCGTGACTAGCTCTACGGTCTTTTCTTTTAATATATATGTATTGTAACGTTCTTACAGTAAATTTCATTGTATTCCTTTGTCGATCAACGCAATGTCACTACTTATGACTAACTTCGTTGTGAAAAGGTTTGACAGTGTTCTCGATTCAGTCTGTTTGATAGTACATTCTGTTATCATTTTACATTTGGATTCATTCATTAAAATAATAAATAAATAATAATAAATAAATATCACGGGACAATTCACACCAATTGACCTAGTCCCAAAGTAAGCTTAGCAAAGCTTGTGTTATGGGTACTAGACAACGGATAAACATACTTATATAGATAGATACATACTTAAATACATATTAAACACCCAAGACCCGTGAACAAACATTCGTAATTTTTCTTACAAATACCTGCCCCGACACGGGAACCCGGGACCTCAAGCTTCATAGTCAGGTTCACTAACCACTAGGCCATCTGGTCGTCTGAATTCATTCATTCGTTTCATTTTTTTCTTTATTTACTTTTTTCGATATTAAGATCTATTTTCGATTTAAGTATTTGATATGTTACGAGTTCGAGTACGAGTATTTCAGTAACAGAAATAAGTTATTCTTAGAGAGTCTCACAAAATTTACCCCTTGTTAGTTGTTAGGTTTCCGTAGCCAAAATTACAAAAACTAAACGTTATTAGGTTCGCCATATTTCCGTTTTCCGTGGCTTAAGTAGTCGCATTCGCATTGTTCGTGTGTATGTAATATGTACCCCTAAGTCTAAGTGGTCTTCAAATTTTTCACATCGAATTAACTTGAAATTAGGGAAGGCAAAATGTTCGGATGACAATTCAAGTGCAGTCAGCAAAAATGCTTGTATAAGAAATGTTAAGTATAGTCCTTAGAAAGACACAGAGAATCCGCCACTTTCCATCCTTCTTGAGTTTGAAGTAATCGCACACCTAGATAAAGACCCTAACCCAAAATAATCCCCATTCTAATTTAGACTACATCTACTTTCAAGAGGGTCTAAATTAAATAGTGGATTATTTTGAGTTAGTTGACTCTTGATCTCGGAGTGCGTAATATCTGATGTTCTGACTTTCCAAACCAAAGCGTTAACTAGCTTATTTACTTCAGATACTATAATAGAAGATGCTTAGAAGAGCGCTTAGGAGCTAAAATATTCAAGCCAGAGATCGTTTTCTAAGTTTTGACAGGATAATTAAACAGTTTTTAAAACAAATTAAGACGAAGCGAAGCGAAAGTTCCCATCCTCGCACGTGGGAGGCAATTAAATTCAAGCGCCAAGGCGTGTGATTAACAGTCCAGCAAACAGCAAAGGACGTGACAATATTCCATAAAGCGTAATTTGCTGTTTCGAAACTTGCTGAATTCATTATTGAAGTGGTAATTGTGTTAACGTTAAAACCTTGGTAAGTGGTATCTTATAATTACAATCCAACTTTTAATATTAATCTGATTTGGATTTATTTTACATCCTCAAAACCATTATTTGGTTGGCAAAATGTACGTCGATTTAAACGCCTTATTTTGTACAGAAGATTTGAGTAGATAATTCCTTACGATGCTTCAAAATGTGTTATATTATAAGAGCATGTCTTAGTACACTGTAAATGATTGTTATTGTGTTCTATGTATTTAAGTATTTATATAAGTATGTTTATCGTCGTCTAGTACCCATAGTACAAGCTTTGCTTAGTTTGGGGCTAGGTCGATTTGTGTAAGATTGTCCCCTAATATTTATTTATTTATTTATGCGCTCAGAAGTAATAGGCGTTTTCTCGAACCTTGTCCACTCACACGCTTAGCGTACGAGGGTGAATATTTAGCGTTTTCACGGAGTTTACTTTTCGTCATTACCGTTTCAGCAGATATTTTTAAAATAAATGATGCTCAGGGTTAACTTTTTATGAAAACTAAAGAACAGTACCAGTGGTAAATCTAGTTTGACTAAAGATCGTGCCACTTGCCTTTTTGTTGTAGTTATAATCGTGGGAGGTAATGATATCTAACGGAGCGGTCAAAACGCTTGAATATTAACCTACAGACATAAAATGCGCTAATAAGCCTATATAAGTAGAAGCGTTAATTTAAATCACAAAGCAGTTATTTTGAGTGATCTTCTATCTATATAAGCACCTGGGCAAACGAGCTTTGCTCTGGTTAAAGGCCGGTGCAAACCTGAACTCGAAAACAAGCGTTTTTTCGAGATAAGACCAAGCTACGGATCTTCATGACTGTCGGTTTTGTGCTACCCGATCTGAAGCTTTTGGGTCCTTGGAGACCTCCCCGCAAAGTGGATGGACCAACATTTAACCTTAAGGTCCCGTATATCTCTTTTTAGTCGTAGCAAACTCTAGGGCCTGTCTGGGATGGATTCCAAGATTCTTCCTTCACGTCATTTATCAGGTTATCAGGTTTTTAGTAACGTTACCCAATAACTGTAATTTGTAACTGCCTTTTTTGTAACTGCCTTGTAGGGGTAGCTACCAAATTACCAATTTCACACTCTGGTTGACTCAAATGTCACTCAAAGTTGATGAGGGTTCTATTTGAATATGAATTAGCCGTTTCAGAACGATGAGTGACCCCTGATCCCGGTTATTTTAAAACAGAATTATTTACGGGAAAATATTTGTGTTGATGTTTCTTTAACAGAGGTATGCTCAGATTTAAAATTTAATTTACTTTTTTCTTTTCTCGCTTTGACAACCTTATTATTTTTAATGTATGTAACAAAATTGTGCTTACTAATCAAAGGGCGGGTTTCCGAAATGCGCTGTTAAGAAGAAACAAAGGAAAGTTATCGCTAAATTAATTATTTTCATTACCTGCGTTTTATATCATCCAAATTTTGCAAATCTCGATTTAGTGTTGAACTTAATTGAACAGTGTCAAGCTTAGACCAGATTTAACGTCTAAACCTAGTTATATTTTTCAGCAAGTGACCATAATAATGCCAAATTTGAAGAATTTACGTAAAATTTTCATGTAGTTTTGTTTAAAAAGAACGCAAATTCTAATTTTGTTTAAGCGTATTTTACGTAAATTCAAAACATTTTTCCTTGTTTGTTAAAAATGTTCTGTTTGTAGAGCAGCCGAAACAGAATTCATTATTTTCTTTGTTAAGGATAATGTTAAAGGAAATTAGCTTGAATGTTCAAACAGAATTCTATACGAAGATAAAATAAAAGCTTTGAATCCGTGGAAACATATGACCACTATAGTACTCGTACCTTTTATTATTTCTACTTTAATTTCGTATCAAATAAAACTAGTTTTTTGGCACAAATACAAACTTAATAATACTTTTAATTTCACACAAGAACCATTTCAAACCTGTTACCTATTAATTTTATTATGTGAGAAACAATACTTTATATTCAAATTGTATTAGCACCTATCAAATAAGATGAAGAGCGGGTAATTTGGTGAAGCGCGTATCTGAGTATCATCATAGTACTTATTCGGGATTACGTCTATGCAATAACCATTTATAAACATTTTTTACGTGATTAAATAAATAGCATACTGGTAACTAATCTAAGATGAAAGGTTCTAACTTACTACGTTAACCTTTTATCGAATACGTTTTATTTTGGACGCCTAGGATTGCGTGGGTACTATAGAATCCACCCGAAATGTCAGACCGAAACGTATCTAATTACTTTCTATTAATAGTACATAAAAAAAACAAGTGTTTTTTTTAGAAGGAAGGGCAATTGATTACAAAATTATTCTTTACTATACACACACGTGCACGACAAACCAGTACAGTGAACTATAAAAATAAAAATCAAGGTAGACCATAGGTGATCCTGTCGCTTAATAGCGAATCAGATTCTTTTTAAAAAGACGCGGAATGTAATATTTGTCATACGGTACAATATTATCGCAAGTTTTATTGGGAACAATGCATTTTGCGATGCTATTACAAGATTCTCAAACTTGATAAATATTTATTTATCACTATTATCACAATCGTAATTACATTTAATTAAGGTCATAGATAGGTACGATACGACTTCACCGCCGCGTTTGAAATTTTCTTGAAAAACTTGCAGAAAATTTTTGTTTCATGTAAATTTTAGATATGACATCATGTTCCTTATAAAGGACGTTAATAATTTTACTTACTGTGATACTATGAAAATCAATAAACAGCCTGGAAAGTAGACTGGAGACCCTTGAGAGCCCCTCAACACCCGGCAGCACTCGACTCAAGTTGCTGCGTCTAATAAAACTGAATGATTTATTTACGCCTTACCCCATGTCCTGCTAATAAAACAGAAGTTGGAAAGCTACTTTTGATAACTTTTGTACAAAATTGCTTCTTTGGAGAGTAAATTTCTTATAAATGGTTTTTTCACAAGCTCCCATCTTTAAATTTCGTTAAAGAAAGTCATATTTGTGTTAAGGAGGTGCAGATTTTGACACTCTACAACGTTAGCGTCAAATGTAAATGTATTTACCTACCTACATATGTACGTAAAATTCTATATTGTATATAAAAACATTACAAATGAGTCAGTGTTATAATAGCGATATTTAGACGTTTGTTTCTCAATAACCGTTTAAGTTGTATTTATGTTCGGGGTCCTGGTAACTAGGACCTCATTAACTGATCATCATTTCAGCCGAAAGACGTCCACTGCTGAACATAGGCCTCCCCCAAGGCTCTCCAAACAGATCGGCCCTGTGCCATCCGCATCCAATGCGTTCCCGCTACCTTCACCAGGTCGTCGCTCCATCTTGTTGGAGGCCTACCTACACTGCGTCTTCCGGTCCGCGGACGCCACTCGAGAACCTTTCGGCCCCATCGGCCGTCAGTTCTACGGGCGATGTGCCCTGCCCACTGCCACTTAAGTCTAGCGATTCTTCGAGCTATGTCCGTGACTTTAGTTCTCGCGCGGATTTCATCATTTCTAATGCGATCCCGCAGAGAAACTCCAAGCATAGCCCTCTCCATCGCCCTCTGAGCGACCTTAAGCTTCCTTATAAGACCCATCGTTAGCGGCCACTGACTGACTGACTGGTTAACTGATCATTAACTGTTAATCTAATACCTTTAAACGAGCAATTCTTGTATATATGTATATATATATATATATATATATAATCAGGATCTCGGAAACGGCTCCAACGATTTCGATGAAATTTGGTATGTGGGGGTTTTCGGGGATGAAAAACTGATCTAGCTATGTTTCATTTTCAGAAAATCGCTTTTACTCGTGTTTTCCGGCTATTTTTGTTTGCATTAGAATATAAAGCTAAATTTCGCCGACTTCGAGCAGATCATAATGGCACATTAGAAATCGGGTGGTCGCGGATCCAGCCGACCTCGGTTCGATACCACGTTTTTTTTCAAGATTTTTAGTTTTTTTTTTAAGTTTATTTTTTATGAGAAAACGTCAAGTTTCTTCTTTTGTGAGAAAAAGTTACTTTTTTGTGAGAAAAAGTTATTTTTTTGCGAGAAAAAGATACTTTTTTGTTAGAAAAAGTATTATAGGGAACGTGCAGTAACTATAGGCGGCAGCACTAATGCGACAGAAGAGACACTATGCGGACAGTAAAACAAACTTATCAAGGTAAAACATTCAAATTGATGGCACCCTTATGGCACCAGTTGGCAGCACCGTCTATGTGCACGTTCCCTATTGGGAGCACAGAACAGGAAAAGCCGGTTGTCTGTAAAGTCGGTTTACGGACGATAGTTTAACGTGACTCACCCCCCCCCCCCCCCTCCGGTGTTTTTGTCAAATATCTTGAAAACGGTGCATCCTACGGCAAAATCAATGAAATTTTCATCCCCCCTTTAATACTCCCGCGCTCCCTCCCCCACATCCCCTCCCCCCTCTCAAACCCCCCCCCCCACCCCTCCGGTGTATATAGTCAGGATCTCGGAAACGGTTCCAACGATTTCGATGAAATTTGGTATTTAGGGGTTTTCGGGGATGAAAAATTGATCTATCTTGGTCTTATCTTTGGGAAAACGCTTGGTACCGAGTTTCTGCCCGAGCAGAGCTCGGTCGCCCAGGTACTCTTATTAATATCAATAAAAAACCAGATTCGGAGTGTATGTGTTAAATAGTTTTTGAGTGATGAAGGGGTCAAGTGGCTTTAAATTATCCGCTAGTTGTTTTATCTTTAACTTAGCTTGACACGATACCGCGTGTCTAAATCAAGTCAAACCGGATAACTCACCTTCCTCCATTTCCATATAAATCAACATAATAAATGTCACACAGACCCAACTATCGCAAATGTCACACAAAATGCTAACGCGTTTCAAACTTTTAACAATTTCATCAAAGCTAAAGCAAATACACAATTGTTATGCCTACAGAATTAATGCAACTGTCGTGAGTAGGACGTATCAGTGGAGAAGAAAGCAGTTTTAATTACACAAATTTACCTAATCTTTTTCAGGTGTGATGAATGCAGCCGACTACTACGGCTTGGATGAGCTTCGACGCGCGTGCGCAGGCTTTGTGCAGTGCTGCATCACTGTGGACACTGTCTGCGCGCTGCTCGCGTCTGCTGAGCGGTACATCCAGTACAAGTGCACTAAGTCTTTGGTGCAGAAGGTACGACACTTAATCATCGCTTATAAGAAGTGAAGATCTGTAAATAGGCCGCAAAGGGCTCTTTCACGAGTCTCTTTTTTACACTATCAGCGGTTTCGGAAAGACCATCATTACCAATAATAATGCAATACAAGGAACTTGGCAAAAAGTATTTTTTATATTCAAAAATCATATTACATCTACATTCAGCACGATTTGAACTGCTGGTGCATTGCCAACCTTGCAAGAAACGGTACACTCATTTTGTAAATTTTAGCATAGTGGTAAAACTCCCAGCCGCCCGTTTGTTCCAAATTTCGCACGTAGGTACTGGGCAAGAAAAATCGCTTAAACCACAGAGCCTCTAAACCTAATCATGGACCGGTTCGAATCCAAGCTCGTGTCTTTGAGACTTTCTGAGTTTCAGAATATACACGGTAATTTTTAATCGGTGATCAGGAATCGAAAAATATTCATCCCTAGCCAAAATGCAAAAAATAGATTGCTATTAGACCTCGTCTATTAATTTGGAGTCTCTGTTTAATTATTATGTGGAAAATTTAATTTACAATTGACCACAAACTTTTCGGTGAAGGAAAATACTGGGAAAAAACCAGCACACACCTGTGAATTAGTTCAATGCAAATACTTGGTCAGCGTAGTAACTCTACTATTACCTTTATTCAGTAATCACTAACATGATGCAGATAGGTTTTACAGACAGTTTATAGAGCTATAACATATTTTGTCGCAAAGACATCCAGATATAAAAACTGGTGTTGCGTATCGCATGTAAAAATTGCTTCTTTATGATTAAAGAATATCGTTTATTATTTATTTTAACACAACATACTAATTCAAAATTTCACCAAATAATATTTTTTCATAGGCATTGCAGCAGCTTTCCAAAATTTGTCTCTGAATAGAGTGTTGTCTGCTCCAATGAACGCGTGTCCAAATGATCCAAGTGACTGATATAAAGTAGCTCTTCATGACCATTTTCTATACACGTAAACATATTCAAGCTATTAACGATCATATTACTGTTTACAGACATTACGTATGCATAGCTCGTCTCGCTTAATGCTCATGAATATATGTATGACATCTCGCCCTAGCGTTCATAGTTTGCACTATAAAAGCCAACGACATCAAACTCTACCCTTCCAAGCGTTTAGAAGTTAAATGATCATTATATTATATTGCAGCTCCATAGCTGCCCAGCCAGCCCTCCGTAAAAACGGCCCGGCGATAGTATGATAAAATATTATAAGCCTTTGAAGTAGTACAGAAATTGAATCCTGAAAAGCTGGGTATTAGTACCTTAAGTTTAGTAAAATGATTACTTACCTACTAGTTACTTAAACGATCTCATATTATTATGACATTTTCATAAGTAAATTGTCATTTGCTTAATAATTGTTTTTGTAACTGTATTATCATGTGCACTGCCAATTACTTTATTGGTGGTTGCTAAAAGTCGTGGTATCCAAGTGGTTTGTCCTGTGGCATCTTAAGCAGAAGATCATGGAATCGAACTTGGGCTCACACTCAAAAGATTTTTGGAAAATAAATAGTTATTTGTGTCACAAGGGAGCAAAATGATTTATTTACGGCGAGGGCATTACATTGAATCCAGAGTGAAGCGAAGTGAAGTTAGAATCCTGAGCGTAACGAAGGATTCAAGTGTTAACGCCCAAGACGAAAATAATTTTGCTCCTGAGTGACACATACAATTTTTCACACCGAGTATGAGGAAAATGGATTGTTGTGATAGATAGGGAAAGGTCACCACAGATAAAGTATTCCTGTGCTACTTTTAACATTGTTAAGAAATAATCGAATGGAATCGAATATTACAATGGTATCGGATATCAATATTCATTAAAATATTATTTATTTTATTAGCAGTACGGCTGCTCACCGAATCTAAGATTATTAAAAAAAATTGGATTTTTTTTATTGGTTGGCGTATGTAAGCGATTAATAATTTCAGGGGAGTCGGTTGGATGCGACGTGGTTCAATTGGTAGAACACCCGTTGGGGCGCATACCCAGGAGACGTGGGTTCGAATCCCACCGGCGCACCCGAAAAACTTTTTCGCTTTTATGTTAGATTCGGTGAGCAGCCGTACTGCTAATAAAATAAATAATATTTGAATAAATAGATGTGGTACATCATTTCTTACGCACTTCCAATGTAATTTGGAACGTAGGAGTCGTAGCTTCTAATAGTTGCGACGGATGTTACTACACGCCACTGTTGGCGTATGTAAGCGATTAAGAATTTCGGGGGAGTCGGTTGGATGCGACGTGGTTCAATTGGTAGAACACCCGTTGGGGCGCGCATACCCAGGAGACGTGGGTTCGAATCCCACCAGCGCACCCGAAAAACTTTTTCGCTTTTAATAATATTCATAAAATCACCATAACAATCATCGATAGTTTTCATTTAAGTAAAACGTATAATTTATTGTGATATTTTTAAGCTATTACGAAAAATTCATCAATTTTCATATACCTAACGTTGTTAAAATTAAAACATGAAATACGTTCGTTTCTAATCGATTACGATGAAATAATTACAATCGATTATTTTATTAAGGTCTGTGTTCATTGGCACGTTGCGTAAATGATACATGCCAATGAATAAATTAAAAAAGTAGATTGAACAGAAAAGTAGCATTTTGATCCCTGTCGCCAGGGAGCAAAATCTACTCTTCCGAATGAAAGGTGTGAAAAAGCATTTTATGATACTATATTTCATTTACATTTAAAATTTACGACGAGCTTGTTTGTGAACGAATTCATTATTATGACACCTCGCATGTACAGTCACCAGCATTAATATCTGCCACAACAGAGCGTGCAAAATTATCTGACAAGTCCTTCCGGCCCTAGAAATAGAGTCATATCAGATATTTATGCACGCTTATTGTGTCAGATATTGGTGCTGGTGACTGTACCTACTTGCAAATCAATCCAATGGTGTGTGTGAAGTTCTTGAGCCACATTCGGCCCACTTGTTAACTAAAGCTCAACGCCACTTATTCTAAGAAAATACCATTGCCCAGCAGTGGGAAGTTTAAAAGCAGGTGACTAATACCTACACAGTTGACTATGAATGTTATGAGCAAACAAAACTAGAATTAACGAACTTTATACCAAACCGTTCACAGTAACTCGTTAAATATGTTTCAGGTATTGGAGTTTGTAGATGAGCATGGCAATGAGGTCCTAAACCTTGGGTCCTTTACTCTGCTGCCGCAGCACGTCGTAAGGCTGATCTTAGCTAGAGATGAGCTCAGAGCCGACGAGTTCACTAAATTCCAGGTAATTTATCATATGAATACTTAATATATCAAGAGTAAAAGCGAAATAAATCCGTCGAATAATGAGCCAACAGAACAAATTTACACTTCTTGTCGATAAATATGGATGAATATTCAATATATTCAATGTTACTCAATAATCCTGAGTTTTGAGAACACTTTTTTATTTTCATTACCAACTCGTAACAGATTAATCTTGACGTACAACTTTAATCTTTAAAGTCCTTTTTTGTACTTAATAATATACATGGGAACAAAAAATTTTTAATTTTATTATTTTACTATAATGATAGTCAGGTACTCAATGTACGTACACGTCATTACCATTTGTCCTAAAATTGTATGTGAGTTTAAGTTTAATTCCGCGGTGTCCCTTTAAAATACTCGATGCACCTAGACTTACTTGTATTTACTAAAAGTTGAATTGTAGCCTTTGCTTTGTCCGACTGTATTATTTTTACTTACTCTTTGTCGGGCCCTTACTAAATGCTCCTTTCATCCACTCAAAGGCTGACTGGTAGAGATCCCTTAAAGGGATAAGTTCGCCTTTGTACATGCATTTCAACGGTTGTCAATAATGTATTTCTTTTTTTTTTCCTTATTTTTGTAAAATAAAGAGTTTACATACATACATACCTATGATATAAAAAATCTAAGTAATCATAAAAACCTATTCTCTAGTCATTAATCATAACATTCCAGGCAGCTCTGATGTGGAGTAAGAAATACTGCGACACGAACCCAAATATCAACCTGAAGGAAGTGATCGGGAACTTCTTGGAGTACATCCAATTCCACAAGATTCCGGCAAATGTGTTGATGAGAGAAGTCCATCCATTGGGACTTGTACCGTATTCCATCATCATGAATGCGTTGGCATATCAGGTGCGGTATTGCGATTGACTGTGCTGACGATGTACCGGGTGGCGCATTTTGATCGGTCAGTATGGGCAAGTCTGAAATTATTACATATAGAAAGATCTGTTCTAAGGAACCATGTCATACATTTTATTGGCAAGAAAAACGGAATTTGTAGATTTTAAAAAAATGGTTCGTGAATCGAACCCGGTCGTGTTGAAGAAAAATATTTATTTCCAATCCTGGTAGCCGTCTGTTGGTAACCAAGCGTAGAAAGATAAATTTGGCTCACTTCTCGTGGTTGGATTGACTTCGAATATGTTATACATAATGTAGATTGGATGTATCTTACAAATACAGTTAACAAAAGTACAGTCAGCAATAAAACTTGCATTCAAAATAATATTTTATTTTTCTCCAAAAAAATGTTTTTTTCTTTTTTTTATGTTAGATAGGCCAGACAAACGAACTAGTGGGTCACCTGATGTTAAATGAACACCACTGTCCATAGACACCCGCAGCGCTTTACACGATGCCAGTGCGTTGTCGACCCTAAAGGAGAGGGAATAGGGGAAGGGGGAGAGGGAAGGGGTGAGGTATTGGGCCCCCGGAACTCTCACTGACCGTACGAAACGCAAGCAGGATTACTGCTGCTTCACGCCGGTGTTCTGTGAGAGGGTGGTACTGCCCCGGACGAGCCGGCCCATTCGTAATGCAGCGGCTAGCTACAACATGGCTCTACCACTACTTAAACTTTTTTCTTCAAAAAATTGTTTTTTTCTTCAAAAAAATGTTTTTTCTTGAAAAAAAATTTCTCTTGTCACTGAAGCCGATGACATGGTTCCTAAGAACAGATCTTGCTTTGTCTTATAGTTTCAGACTTACTCATATTATTAACCAAACTAAATGTGCCTGCTGTTACTGTAATGGCAACCAAAAATAACGGAGTGCTTTCCGTTCAATTTTGCATGGCAAATGATCAGTTATTTTTGCTAGTAATTACCACAGCATAAGCCGACCAGTTAAATTTATGTATACTGTATGACTCACTATTGAAGTTTTTGGAAAAGTTTGAAGTTTGAAACGCGTTAGTATTCTGTGTGGTTATGAGAGTTAAGCCTGTGTGGCAATTGTGTTGATTCATGCTAAAGTTGATTAAGCGGGATTCCTGCATGAAAAAACATATGTGTTGTAGAGTCGTAGCTGTCTTAGGTTGTTAGAGAAGTAAAAATTAAAAATAAAATTTGATATCGAACTTCGTAAAGAAATACTAGAATCAATCATTTAATAATGAAATCATGAATCAGAAGTGAAATTGTAGAAGTAGTAATAGCAGCGATGTATTAGAGTGCTGAATACGCTATTGTTGCAGGCAGACCCGGCCAGCATAGATCCAGGAAAGCTGTCTCCGGCGCGAGTGCGGCGCGCGGGCCGCTCTATGTCGGTTCAGTCTTCACTTGACCCCTACGGGTCCAATACTACTCTCTCCTCCACCGGCTCGAGCGACGTCCCCTCTTCGGACTCTCGGCACAACTAACGCGAGGGGAACCTCCCCCGTCCCGCGCCCGAACCCGTCCCTGGCCCTTCCACCGCACCCACCGCTCCTCTTCCACCCACCGACAAACCACCTGAAAAACTCGGACTCTTCTCTTCCATCAAAAGAGCCGCAAGCAAAAAGTTCGGTGACCGCCGCTCTCCAACGCCAAAAACAAGAGAACCACGATCAAAATCTGATTCCATAAAACATGCAGCTCTCACTCGACAAGTCTCAGAGACGGTTGCCGCTTCAGGAGATACAACTTTTGAACGTTGCAGACCTAAGAAACGAGATAGTGAGACAGAATTTCCTGTACGTAAGTCTACTTCTGAAATTTCCGAGAGTTTTCCGTTTGTAAGACGAGCCTTGGCTGAGATTGAAAATGGATTAAATTACTTTAGAAGATCAGTGGCGTCAGATTCTGGAGAAATCAAGCCTCTGGTGCTCCGGACTGAGCCAGTTGTTGTTGTAGCGGCAGCTGAAGATGAAACGCCTGTTTCACCGCCGCCTCCGATGGGTTTGAAAGAGCGTAGAGGCTCCCGAGGTTCCCCATGTGCTAATCTACCACCATTAATGTTGCCTCCAAGTACACCAGAACCATCACCAGGCAGATTATCACCGAATCGTTTGTCTCCGCAGCGACTGAAAGAGCCAGCTTCTGCGCCAATCATCCGTGACCCACCGAGGCGAACCCGAACTCGCTCTGAAATGCCTCCCGACCCTCCTCCTAGGTCTCCCCAAACACCCCGTCCAGCCTCTGTGTCACCTAAGCATACGTTCGCTTTCAAGATAGTGTTGAAAAAAGTGGAAAGTACGCCAAATACTTCATTTGACAGACCTGACCAATGAGAGTACCTCCTCTAAGCGCGGCCGCTGATATGCGGTGGGAGTACTCGAGGTAATGACGCGCTTTTCTCCATAATCTAGAAAGGCTAGCATAGATTAGTTAGCGGCGGACTTAAAAACTGTTAACGCCAAATATGACTTCAATGATTACGCTTTTCAAGAGAGTATCTTCATCTTATGAAACCAGGGGCTGGTCCTCCTTATTGATGTGTGTCAACATTGTGTGGTATCGACTAGAATTTTATAAAACTAACATTAAGATCTACTTAAATATAGACCAAGAAATTTATTTACGCAATGCTTAAATTTATCTAAGTTTTACCAAAACGTTATATAATGAGGATTCCGATATAAAATAATGTCTGTCTATACATGAAATTATTTGATGGGAAATCTGAAATAAAACATATCGATTATTTATTATACTGATAATTTTATCTGACTTCATAATAAATGGCGTTTCTTTCAATTTAAGAATACATTTTCATGATCTCGTACTGGTTTGTTGTATAGTTCTACCTCGTTATTATTTTTATAACAATTATTTTTTTACGATTGTTTGTTGTTGTGATTCTTTGAAATAATATTGTATATGTCTGTAACAATTCGATTCCGAGCTAGTTTACCTCACACTTATGCTCAAATGTATCGCATAAAACTATTTTACTGAATTATCAATAAAATTATTCAAATAATTATGTAAAATATTATGGATTCAACAGCGATGCGTAAAACGCATCCTATTAACTATTATAGTAAGGGTTAAATTGTTACACATTTAACATGCATTTTCACTAACAACTAGGCGAGTACTCTATTAAATGTCTTGTACAAAAGAAACGAACTGAAAATTATATGTTCGACCGGACCCTAACTGCTCTGATACATGCTGTACAAAACTTATTAGTACACCAAAAGCATAAATAAGTAAAGTCTTGGATGATAGAATGTCTTTCGCAGAATGCGGCTGTAACGGCACGGGTAAACGATCCGAGGGTTATTTTGTCACTGCCTGTGACTTTCACAGACCTGAGACCTTATTTTCTAACACACTCGAAATCACCATTGTTCTCACCTTTTCTTTCTCCCGCAAGGTGTAGAATGAGGGTAGAAAAAAATGGTGAATGCGATCGCGCGCGCTTGCGCGTTAGACAAATACGGATTCAGACTTGGAAAAAAAAGCTGGTGGTGGGCAGAAAATACCTCTTCTGTTCAGAAATAATACAATTTAGCACTCTTATTGACAATTATTAATAGATATTATCCAGGGATATTTCATATACTTTGTACATTACGTATGTGGACTAAGACAGAGCGATATGGTTCGACGTGTCCCAAAATAGAAAGGACGTTTTGTGTTGTCGTCTAATGTAACATAATAAAACAAAATGGAGACCCAAACTATACCTTATATAGCGTCAATGTGCCTGTTTGTCTCGTTTCTCCATAATCGATGTCGTTTGGATGTAATCTCAAGTGTTCGGAACACTGTTATTGTACTTTTATACGGTTAATAATTGACGGGTTAATGTTTTTTTGGATGTTATACAATGTCTGACCTGAAAGTATTTTTATAATGTTGTATATAAATAAACGTTTAGCGCGTGATGTTACTCCGATAACATTCTTTACATCAAAAACGATAACAAATGTTATTACGAATTACCTAATTATTTAAGAAAACATGTATTCAATTAAAAGGTTGAACATAGTGTGAAATTAGGCGGGGTCAAACTTTATACGCTTTTAAATGGTTTACTTTATAAATTATTAATTAGCTATTGTTTGCAACTTGGTCTGTGTCCCATTGAAAATTTAAAAGTTTTCACAATGAATCATAGCCGATATTACACGTACATGTCGATTAGTGGTAACATAGATTTCTATTGGTGAAATATTTTCTAAGATTAGTTCAGAAGTTACAAATTTAAACACAGACAAAACTGTTCACCTAAAAGCTTAACCTAATGATAACGTAACCTGTTAGTTTGTCGACAACGATGAAAAAGCTATCAAGATATTAACAGGATATTTTACGAAAGATAAAAAAAGAAGCAAGCTGCGATGCATCACTTTGATCCCCCTGACCTGAGTATAATTATTATTTGGTAGATTAACTATGGCGACTCCTGTAGTCTCTGGCCACACGTGACTTCAAAAAATAAAGACAACTGCAGACCTTTCATAACGGGAGCAAAAAGGACATAGAGCAGATACTTTCAGTGACATATCTTTATTTATAAAATCATTAACTGCCAGTATTTTTCTAACATTGAGTAATTATTTTACTTGTTAAAGAATTTTTACCGGAGTAGCCTAATATTTGGATCCCAACCACAATCGTTGTTGTATTTTGTGGAGTGATAAAATATGTAATATCATGTACTTTTAAAATATCGGATACCTCCGTTTACTAAGGCCGCTATTACGTTGTCAAATCTTTCTATCGATTTGTATTCTTACTAGTAAAAAACAAAATGGTTTGATCGAAAACAGCTGTTAGTTAATTTTACTTCTAGGAGAGTCAGGACTGTATTTTTGAAATATTTTTATGCTCAGTTTAGTCTGATTTCTTGACATCGAATAAAACTTAAATGTCAAACCTTTATAATAAAACATAGACATTGATAAAAATAATTCATCAATAGGTACACAAGTCTGTAATTCATAATTTAAACTTTGAAATTTATAAAAATGTCAATCTTGCATTATAAAAACCATAAGTCTCTCTCTCACTAACTCTTATACTGATTTTTTTCTACGAATATGACATCTTTAGCGGCCGGATACAGTAATAAAGTTGTAACATATCATGTATTTATTTTACATTCTCTGTAAGAATAGCACATTCCGCATGCAAATACAACCAGCTGCTTTGTTTCAGTGTCGATAATTATATTTATTCAGTACTATTTACGCCAATAACAATAAGTTATAAGTAATACTGAAGAAAAAAAAAATTAAATGTTCAAGACAACCTTCCATTTCATTTAATGCGTTTGCTTCTGGCTTAATTTAAGAACAAAGTTACAGCACAGCGTAACACAATAATTACTAATAGTGATATAACTTGGCTGGCTTCACAGGGTGACGCGGTGCGGTGGGGGGTAGCACTTAGACAAAGACTTTTGCTCACTGTTAGTAATTATTGCAAAGCCTTAGTTATTTTGTCATATTACTCATATTATACGTCTCAAAAGCGTTCGCGTCAAAGTATCGAATATAATTAGGTATGTAGTGTGAAAATAGTTTGTTACCAAAACGCCCCACTAGAGGCGGTAAAAATTTTTCCATGGCATTTAAAGAAGAAGAAGTAAAGGTGTCACCAATTCGCATAATTATGTTTCAAATAACTGTAAATTTTTGACTGAGTCGGAGTCTCAAAAACACTATATATGCGTTGCCGGAAGTGAATGCATTAAAATAAGTCAATCTGTGGCCGTATAGGAATGTTTTATATTCAATTACATTGATGTTTGACTGGTTGTTGCATGAAGTTGTTTGATATCGTATATTAATAAAGATTAAGTGGCCAAGGAAATCACGATTCGAAAATGGATGTGTTTTATTTAATAAATTAAATTCCTTTAAACAATGTACTACGACCTTTATCCTTGTCTGATATACTAGGTACTACAACTCGTTGCTTCAATAGCAAAGTCACTAATATGTAAAAAAAAAATTTATTCAGGTGATTCAGGGGAGCGTTCTAAATCTGCTTTGAAAAAAAAACTTGATAAGTTTGTTGCCAGTTTCACAGCAGAGTTTTTTCTGAACCGGTCATTGTTTGACGTGCATAACTGCTTGCTATATTCTAAATTGATTAAAACTTCTTGACATCGAAATCCTTTTTCCTAAAATTGCAGAATCATGCATGACTTTGCCACGGCAGTGACGAACTAGAGGTATAGTAGTAGAAGGTATGGATAATCGCAAAGTAATGCCTGAATCAATCAGTTACTTTAACAATCTTATCCCTTTTTAGGGTTCCGTGCCTCACCACTGGGAAGAACCATTGACGCATATGTAATTTGCAGACTCGCTCTTTCCCTCCCTCGCTGAGCTATCAGATATAGGTAACGCCACCAGAGTTGAGGCCACGCACACAACAACATCTCATGTAATGACAGCGGAATTTTGACGTTGTGTTGAAGTTTAACGACAACACAACGTCAAAATCCCGCTGTCATTACAAGAGATGTGGTTGTGTGCGTGGCCTCAACTCTGGTGGCGTTACCTATACTGAACAATAATATCGCATAAAATATGTATTAACCGCTGCTCAGGGAACAACAAATGCCGAATACTAACCGAAACACACACCTCCTACAGCAATCCTACATATATTAGATATATTAACTGTATTTATAATACAATAGCTACAACTACTTAGCCCCCGTCGCAGAGCTCCCTATCCCGTAAAAATTTCGTAATTCTTATCTCTAGCTCTATCTGTTGCCATACTTTGTAAACTACCATACCGTAACGTTACTAAGCTTTCTGGAAATCCATGTCTCTAGCTCCACTTTCTAGATGGCGTATGCGGTGAATATCTGTTCCAACTGAACAAGTTTCAAGTCACTACCACTCGGCTAACCAACCATCAAGACGTCGTTTTGATCATACAGTATCTTAAGCTATTCTCAACTCAAATCCTAAGTAAACTATGTAGATAGGGATCTGAATACTTGCCATTTATTAATAGCAGCATCGTAATTTGTGTCAGCTTCCATCATGCAGATAAATACCTTCCCCTTTTATTGTAATTTAAGCCATTCGTTATCAATGTAATATGATAATATTACTTTTTCTACTTAAAATAGTCCTGGTCTGTGTTAAATATTTTACGCCAGGTATCCACTCATACTCTTCCTTAATATATTACATATTACCTCTCTTGATACTACATAATATTCTTTCTTCATTTATATCTGTAATATCTTATCCCTTTAACATAAGAACAGATATTATTTCCTGTATTTCCTCCTCCCCTCTTTATTCAAGACGATTTGCGTCACAAAAGTACACCTCAAGCAGCATATTTCTAATAAAATGTGCCTGAATTTCTACAGAGGATTACGAAATATTATTGCCAAAGACTGTTATTACGCCCAAAATTATATTAGCCCTACTTAGAATTTTAATTGTATTCCTTAAAATCTTTCTTCTAACATTAAGGTCATTACAAATATTTCATAATTTATTGAATCAGGCGTTACTTTGCGGAGGTTCAAATCAATGACCTGAAACAATTACTTTGCTCACCCGCGACTTTATGATAGCAACGTTTATGCAACGTTTATGACGTCCCGGGTTCGATTCCCGGTCGGGGCAGATATTTGTGTGAAAAATACGAATGTTGAATGTTGTGTTGTGCTCGAGTCTTGGATGTTTAATATGTATTAAAGTATGTATTTATCTATATGAGTATTTGAATCTGTTGTCTAGTACCCATAGTACAAGCTTTGCTTAGTTAGGGACTAGGTCAATTGGTTTCAATTGTCACACGATTGATTATTATTATATGCACCAGGATACTGATAGCGATTGAAACGCCAAAAGAACTACCCAGTCCATAATTTTGTACGGTTTGTTTGTCAAATATGGCATATTATACTGCATAATGTACATCAGAGGACAATAGAATCAGCAAAAAGCTATATGAGAAAGTCATTATACACATTTCCTGCAGCAAAGGACTTCACACCCATAGCCACCCAGAAATAAGCCGACGTTAAGGGTCGTCTCATTAATTATGCAAGGCACTAGAAATTTTGTATAACACTTCTTTGCCACTACCGACTCGGCTCAAGAGGGTTTGCTACAGAAGTTATAATTACGAAATTGAAATATCAAAGGTTTTATAAAAGGTAATTGTTTGTAAACTGGTACAGTAGTATACAAAGATTATAGGTATCTTAAAATGTGGTAATTTGAATGAAATTTGATATGTATGTAGATAGCTGGAAGTTGGGAATAAAATGTAGGTTTTTATTCCGATACTACGGATCCACCGAAAATCTGAAACCCTAAGTCTAGAACATGAAATTTTGCATGGATGTCCGTCATACAACTTATAATGAATACTAGCTGTTCCCCACGACTCCGTCTGCGAAGAATAGGAGTATAAAAAAATAGCCTACGACCTATTCTCAGACCTACCGAATGCAGAAAAAAAAGTTTCAAAAGAATCGGTCAAGCCGTTTCGGAGGAGTTGATTACAAACACCGTGAACTAAAACAATTACTTTGCTCACCCGCGACCTTACAATAGTTACGTTTATGCAAGAAATGTGTGTTCATGCAGTTCCTCCACCTCCACACTGTACGAACACACACAAATCACATAAACACAACTATCACCACCACCAAGCTACACTGACGCGTTTCGAACTCAACCAGAGCTCATCCTCGGAGGATAACTATTGTAAGGTCGCGGGTGAGCAAAGTAATTGTTTTAGTTCATTAATATGGACCTCCGCAAAGTAACGCCTGATTCAATAAACACCGTGACACTGACACGAGATTTTTATATATTAGAAGAAGATTACGATGTAATTTTTGGGAATTTTCATAGGAAGTCAGTAAAATCTCATACTTCATTTCAATTAAATTGCCAGATCTAAATGGTTTTCATGTGCGAAGCCGTGTATACGGCTTATCTTATGTTAATATTAAGGATCCTTTTTGATATACTTCAACCCGTACCGATGTTTTGTATTTTTACCCCTCCTTCGCAATTTGTCTATTGCTTTTGCCACTTCATCCATAAATTGGATGATTTGACGGTAGCGGTAGAGCCTTGAGGTCTCCTGACACGGGATATTCGTCACCAAAAAGTCTCATTCTTGATGTGTTTCATTGTTTCTTTCTCTTTAACATATATTCTGCAATCTTCTTAGTCTTGTACTCCCATATTTGCTAGTAATATTTGTTCCTGAGTTATGGATGTTTTCTATGTATTTAAGTATTTATTTATCTATATAAGTATGTTTATCGTCGTCTAGTACCTATAGTACTAGCTTTGCTTAGTTTGGGACTAGGTCGATTTGTGTAAGATTGTCCCCTAATATTTATTTATTTATTTATTTATTTTTATTTATGTGTTTACGGCTACTCAAAAGTAAATGTTGCATTTTAAATTAGTTGGTAGCATTTGGAACATAAAACTAGTTTAAATCTTTTCATTCAAATTCACTGGCGAGTTATTACTTTCATTCCAATAACGGAAGCATTTCAGTTTAATGCTACTAACATCTGTGGTTGCCAACCTAGCAGTTTCAATGAGGTTTTGAGATAAATTACCTAGAGCAAACATGCTTGGCGAAACGCCAGAAGGTAAAACGGAGCGATATTTGAATTCGAACAATATTAATTTTAACTTATTATTTGAGTATTTTAAACGATTGTCATGTAGATGGAAATTCTAAATTCAACGAAGCAGGGATTTTAGTAAGAAATATAGCGGTATTTATTAATTCAGGTGGTTTAAAAAGAAAACAACAAAGTAATATGCCTTACAATACAATAAAATTACTTTACAACAAGTACCTACATGAATATAGTAAGTAATAGGCCTCATGAAGTTTTACAATTTTAAATTTGTTTTATTTTTTATATAGGTACCTACATAACTTTTTAATGTACAACACTCTGCTTACATTTGTAGACTTTCAAGATGATAAGTTAAGATCATCTGCAATCAACAGATGACGTTAATAATAATTAATTTACTATCTCCACCACAGTATACAGTTTAATACAGTAACTACCTATTTATAATAATGATCTTACGAGTAGGTATATTAATTTAACTAGGCAGAACCTGAATGTCAGGTCACCCGAACGAACAATGTACTTTCAAAATGTTTCCGCACCTATTTTCAAGGCAAACTTTAAGATTGTAAATGTTTTGTCGTATAATAAAGTAGTTTTAACACGGGTGAAGCCACGGGCTAAATATAGTTTATTATAAAAGTGTCAGCCTCTACCGAAATTTGAACCCGGGACTTCTACCTTCATAATTAGGGTTACTAACCACTTTACATCATCAACCTCGCTCGTATATTGGTGCTAAGGTAAACTCGTATTACAGCATTCATTTCGCTAGTTTAAATTTAATTACCTCTAGATCATTACATCGGCTCTGGCGCATGTAATTATTGGTCTTAATTAAATTTTATACTGTAATTTGCAAGTTCGATGCACTTAATAGCTCTCATTATTATAATTTGAGTTAAGCTTTCGGCAAATTACATCTGAATTATTATAATTCGTAAATTGTAATGCTGGAAAGGTTCTGAATAGACGATAATTCGTATAAAACTAGCTTTTAATATTCAATAACGCGTTTCGGGTTTTAATAGGTTTTTGCGATTTTGTAGCGTCTCAGTGATGTTGGCGGAGGCATCTTGTAGCTTTGCGTCGATAATGCAAGAGGTGCGCGTCATTAAGCTTCGCCTGCGCGCAGCAGCAGCCCCAACACCATTCTGAACGTATTTACGGAGCGCGAGAACGACCTGATAAATGCGCACGCGCATTTTGTCCATAAATAATTAATTACTAATCATGTATTATGTATGTAAACTAAGTCTGAAATAAATCGTCATCGTCGTCGCAGCCTATATACGTCCCACTGCAGGGCACAGGCCTCCACCCAGAATGAGATTTTCTAAGACTAAACCCAATCATCTACTGAAAATTATCGAAAATATCTCGTAGAGCAGATTGGGAACTCGACGTTCTACATTACATTACAGTACACCGTTGCATAAGTGGATACAAGTTACGTCATGGTAAATAATAAATTTAATTCCGCATAAAAGCTCCATCAGTATTTTGCAACAATTTAGTGATTCACTCAGCTGGTAAGTCTATTCTATTACATATCGTCTAGACGCTGCAAGCTAGGAACATTTCTCTCGAGACATACCTTTAAGACTAGCACAAACAAGCGGATTGGAGTGCTAACGGACATCAATTATTACTCAATGAATGAATTACTAGTCAGCGTATACTGATGAGGAGAATCCTTTCCCTATACCGCAAGCGTTGGTGAATAGGCACCGCTATCAGCCACAGTGTAATAATGAAGAGCGCAAATAATTCCGACGCACTACAGTTCGTCCCGCCATTCCCGCCGCGGTTTCGAAGAAGCGGATTCCGGCTAATACCAGTCCGCAAATACTGGCGGATTCATGTACACATTATCAACTCATACCGGCGCCCGTAGACATTTAAATTACGAAAAAAGTAACCATTGGTCTTTGTTAAATTGTTATACTTAAATTTTGCCATAGGTACATACATAGGTAGGTACTAAAACCAAAATCTTCAGATCGTAACTCGCCGTAACGTAAGTCAGAGATATCTATTTATGTTAATTAGGTATACCGCATCGTTTCGCTATTGTCATGATGTTATACAGCCTTGTTTAATTATTACACTGAATACCTAATGACCATGGAAAGTAGTCATACGCAAATTTAAGTCCAGGCGGTAGTCTGGCTATTTTAATAATAATCCCTCTGTTAATAGACCCTCTGACAAACCAAATACCTAGTTTTAGTCATCAAAGAAGTTTCAAACAATAATAATAATAATAATGATGATGATGATGATGATGACTTGTGATCTCTCAGAAGCGTCACAGAGCTCGCCCGGAGTTTGGGTTACGGTCCTTTGCTGTCTTCAAAATACCGCGCCAATTGGAAATATTAATAGTACCATAATAATTATGATAAAAAATTACAATACATCGTTTGAAGTAGCTACTGTGCCAAAAATAGAAAGCAGAGCAAACAAAACTTTCTTCGTGCGCAACTAACGACGAGCTAGAATAAATAGCTAGATTTTGTGCACTATAATTACCTAATTATTTTTATTTTACTTTATTTTGACGATCATGGTATAAATTCTTGTAATTTTGACATCAATGCAAATTTATATTATAATTTTTATCATGAAATAAATAAATCTAATCTAATCTAATCTAATAAAATAAAAATAGATACTAACATTTCTTTAAATACGAGTAAATAGCACAGGGCAAATAAATAAACGGCTTTATTTACTATTTCCCTCTTTAATAATATTTTATGGTCCAGTCTAGAGCGCATTCCTATAGTAAAATCGTCATGGGAAACATTATGAGTAGTAAAACGCTCGTTAAAAGCTGCCAATTTCATTCAGGATCCGATCTTGAGGCCAGATTTATTGTGATACGTGGCAAGGCTGTTAAAGCTAGTGCTTTTGTGGTTTTGATTAGATCGCCGTAAAATTAATATGAGAAAAGGTTTACGACCAAACTGCTCTTTACTAATATTATAAATGCAAAAGTTTGTGAGAATATATGGTGTGCGTAACTATATGCGAGAGTGCGTGAGTGCGTGCGTTGTGCATGCGTGCGTACGTGCATGCATGCGTTTGTCGTGTGTGTGTGCGTATGTGTTGGTATGTAGATAGCTGAATGCTTGGAATAACACATAAGGTCTTTGTTCATCCAACATTCCCACGGAATCTATGGAAAATACCAAAATCTTAACTGCTAAGTCTAGAAACATGTAATTTAGCACAAGTGTTCGTCATACAACATTAATGAAAACCACGACGTTCCGCACATTCTTAATGAATGGCCTGATAACGTTTGTGAGAACCTAGCAAATAACCCACTAAAAAGTAAACAAATAATAAAATTAATGTTGTTAGACAAATAAGTAGGTAGTTTAGAACAGTAAGTGTTGTTTGTGAGACCATAGAATAACACCTTAATTTATTTATCGTATGGGATACGTGTCACTGCAAAACTGTGAAGGAAATAAAATGAAAACTAACAATTAAAACTTAAATTAATAAAATTAATAAAAACACCTTAATATAAGTATGTTACTATCTAGCCATATGATGTTGATGATGCGCTGGAAGCGTGTTAAAATCAGCGACAAATAAATCGTTCGCGATTTTCGCTCGCTGTTTATAATTAACTAGCTTTTGCCCGCGGCTTCGCTCGCATGTATCATGAGTATTCCAAAGAACCAAAATATCAAGCAAGCAAGCATACATGCAAGAAAGAAAGTTGCAAGCATGCAAGCAAGACGCATCATCAGCTCACATGGATAACCTGAAAAAATATCCTCAACTCCTAACCGTTAAGGAGTTTTACCTTCCATCATCAACTCATCAACATGAGATGATGTCTACCAGACGCAAACACTTAAATAGCTTGAGAAAATATATGAAAAACGTAATGTGTGCCTACAAAATTTGAAGGTTTCCCTGATTTCCCTGAGATCCCGTCATCAGATCCTGATTAGGTGACAATGGAACCATCTCAGGAGTATATTATATTCTTTAGAATAAAAAAAGAATTTTTAAAATCGGTCCACAATTGACCAAAAATCGGTGAACATACCTACATAAAAAAAATACATACAGTGGAATGCATACACCTCCTCCTTTTTTTGAAATCGGTTAAATAGCCCTTTGTGGCCTACTTACAGTAGGTATAAACTTTTGAATTTTGAAATTTTACTTTCTACAACCAGTAAAACGCAAAATTCCGTTTTTTTCTCGTTCCCGTAAGAATTTCGGGAAATACTTTATTAATGCTCCCCTACACTCCCCAAGGAACCCACTTGCCAAATTTCAGCTTTCTACGACCAGTAAAACGAAAAATCCCGTTTTTTCCCGTTCCCGTGGGAATTTCAGAAAGTCCTTTCTCAATGCTCTTCTACACTCCCCAAGCAACCTACATGCCGAATTTCAGCTTTCTACGACCGGTAAAACGAAAAATCCCGTTTTTTCCTTATCCCGTGAGAATTTCCGAAAATCCTTAAAACTGTTTTTACTACTATAATTAAAATTACTTGCCAAATTTAAAGAGTCTAGTAATTATCGTTCATAGGATTCCGTTGAACTAAATATATCCCGTTTTTTCTCGTTCCCATCCCATGGGAATTTCGGAAAGTCCTCTCTCAATGCTCCTCTACACTTTCCAAGCAACCTACATGTCGAATTTCAGCTTTCTACGACCAGTAAAACGAAAAATCCGGTTTAATCCTTATCCCGTGGAAATTTCCGAAAATCCTTATAAAATTTTTTTACAATAATAATTAACTACTTCTATGCCAAATTTGAAGAGTCTAGTAATTATAGTTCAAAGGATTCCGTGGAACTGAATATATAAATCCCTTTTTTCCTTATCCCGTGGGAATTTTGAAAAAATCTGAAATTAAACTAATGTAATACCTAATTGTGTATCAAATTTGAAGAGTCTAGTTATTATATAACTGAGATAGGGTCACTCGGAATCGAATATATAAATCCCGTTTTTCCCGTTCCCGTGGGAATTCCCAAAAATCCTTCCTTAGTGGATGCCTACATTGTATAAGGTTTCTAGGTCCAATGGTTTGGGAAAAACCTTAAAAACGACACCCATATTGATATTTAGACATTTCAACCCCATCGCACCCCATCCAGGGAGATGGTATTTTACGTATGCCACATCGGATTTTAAAACCGTTGTTGTTTTCATAACCAGCGACCCGATAAACCATAGAAACAACACACATGTTGATTTTCAGACTTTGTTACCCCTTTCCTCCCTTTTAGGGGTTGAATTCTTAAAAAACCTGAAACACGTGTTTACTCATTTATCATTAGGAGTACTTCTGTGAAGTTTCGAATAAAATGGTCGAACTAATCTTGTTTCCCCATACAAACTTTGAACCCCCTTTTCACCCTCTTAGGGAGTGAATTTTGAAAAATCCTTTCTTAGTGCACCCCTAGACCTTATAAGGAACCTACATGCCAAATTTGGAATCTCTAGGCCCAGTGGTTTGGGCTGTGCGTTGATATGTCAGTCAGTCAGTCAGTCAGTCAGTCAGTCAGTCAGTCAGTTTCTTCTTTTATATATTAAGATATTGTATACTTAATTTTCTTTTTTCTTGAATAAATTAAAAAAAAAACTTTAATACAGGTACATTTTACGTGTCATGAGTCTAGAGAAGTACCTTTAATTAAAACTGATAAAGCAGTTCCTTGGTCAACTTTACCTTTACTGGTGGAATAACATCTTCATTCGTTCAGATTTATCGTAAAACTACATTTTACCTCAAAGCTACTACGTGAGACTCATTCCTGAGCAGATGGGAAAAACATCGCGCCCACGAAATGAGGGCTTTGTACAGCAAAATTAAGTTGCTGTGAAAACACAGTAGTTTAAAAGCAGTACGAAACCGAGATTCACTATTTTTTTATGATCTTTATCCGAAATATTTTTACATTTCGAAAACTCTAAAAAAACTTGTAAAAAAATTGTCTTACAAGCTATAACATAGCGCAATTTTTTTATAATCACGTGTCTTGAGAAAAAGGAAATGAAATAACTGATAAATTTACAAAACTATCATCAAAGTATACGATTGTGACAATGACAATAATAAATTGCTGAATGACGTGGTGACATGTTTTTGATACGCTAAGGACCCGTTGTTTGATCCGTAGTTAACTCAACTAATAGTTTAAAATCGGAACTAATTCTGCCATCCCCGTAGTGTTTTCTAACAGATGACAGCTATTTAACTACTGGTTAGGGTTAACCTACGAATCAAACAACGAGCTTTAAGTGACTTTATAATTGATTACCTTTGACGTTCTTACTAAGATGTGATGTGAGTTTTATCGGCAATTGCAGAATAATAATGTGAACGATAAAACGATGACTTTACCCCAAAAGAAAATAAATTTAATAGAGCGATTGAATTAGTAGTAGTTTCTTTTCTTTCTTTCTTTAGTAGGTACTGTAGATAGGTAGCTAATTACAATGAACATTCAAAGACTCACTTTTACTTATTTGTTTTCTGCATAAATACTACTACCGTTAATATGTATATGTTGTGTATTGTGTAATAATTGATGTGCTCGGTAACCAAATACCGTCTACTTCTATTACGTACTGTTTTTATTATGTATACTTTGTAGTAAAGGACAAATGCAGCTGTTAAATTCCCTCGGAAAAACTTCAAAGGCTCTTCAAACATAAGTGCTTTTTGCTCTTAAATTATGTTAATAGATAGGCGTAAAAAACATCATTAGGAGAACATTAATTAAAAGCGGATGCTTCATTTTCTTTTTCTTAATATAATGAGTCTGTTATTGTAAGACTAGAAAGGGGAATTTGTTATTAAACAGCATTTATTTATAACTACCAATAAATATAATAATAGTAGTATATATAAAAATATATTTAGGTAGTATTATAATAATCCCACAAAAGGACAGATGTTAGCCGAAATAACTTGTTTGTCATATATCATTATTTTATCCATCCCCCAGGCTTTTACTTATTTTTAAAAGCTTTTTATTAACTTGCAATGTACCTATGTAAATATATTATGTATGTAAATATATGTATGTATGGTCAAACCAGTGATCGGATCAACTTGAAATTTGGTTTACTTATGTAGGTCGGATGACAATGCAAGTACAGTTAACCAAAAGTACAGTCAGCGAAAAAGCTTGCATTGAAAATGAAATTTTTAACGAAAACTTATTTAAGGATACATTGCCTAGGCACATTTTTTGGGATCAGTTTTCCCTAACACAAAATATAAAAATTGATTTAACTGCGTAATCTTCATTCACGTTATTCATTCTTAAGGAAAATTCTCATTGAGAAAACTATATACCTATATGTATGTTGTATTATTTTTTCTTGCGCATAACATAAAAAATAGACACAAAGTATTACAAGGAGAAGTGTAATTATTTTATAGTACGAATTTTTTGAGGTGTCCCGATCTTGTTAGCAGTCCATATTTCGAACAAATCCATTGTATTCTATTATGTCCTCAAGTGCACAATCCTCAGTTTAAAGTGAACAGAAATATAAGATGAAATAGCTCATTGAAATAACGACTTTATTATTTACAATAGAGATTTCATTTTCAATGAAACTTTGTTGGTAGATAATATTTTTCAACTTTGAATGCGTCGTAGACATGCAGCCAAAACAACCAAAACAAACAAAGTTTCAATTAAAATGAGCTCTCTACTATAAATAATAAAGTCGTTATTTCAATGAGCTATTTTATCTTATATTTACGTTCATTTTAAACTGAGTATTATATTCACTTGAGGACAATCATCAAGCATCCCTTCCTATTCGCTTTGGTGGGATAGGGAGGGATTCGCAAAATTTCTTCTATTTCTGCACCAGCTTTTTTGTCCTCCGCTCATAGCTCGGCAGATCTCATAGGTAAAATTCTGAGGGCTTTCCCTTTAAACTATGAGACTGCGGGTTTGACAGAGGCTAAAAACGCTTGGTCTATTGCCTGTCCGGGAAAGGATTTGCCAGAAAGTTTTAAATTTCAAAGGTGCTGGGACGACATTCAGTCAAATTTGACATATGAATCCCTTCTGAGCCACAGCACGGGCTCTGATCGTGCCAGACTGTTGGCTGCAGGTACGAAGGAAGCTGGCTACTGGTTGCACTCCTTTCCATCAGCCAACACTGGTACTTTTCTAGAGCCCGACACTCTTAGAATTTCTATCTGCCTGCGCCTCGGAGTAGCAGTTTGCGCACCACATAAATGCCCCTGCGGCTTTGATGTCGACGCGCTGGGACACCACGGCCTTTCATGCCAGAAGAGTGCGGGCCGCTTCTCTAGACACTCTGCTCTCAATGACATTATCCGTCGCTCTCTTGCCACCGTCAATGTGCCTGCGTTACTGGAGCCATCGGGCATCGCCAGAGATGATGGCAAGAGACCAGACGGAATGTCACTGATTCCGTGGAAATTGGGTCGTGTGCTAGTGTGGGACGCTACTTGCGTAGACACACTAGCTCCTTCCCACGTCCGCGGAACAGCAAATCAAGCTGGTGCAGCAGCAGAGGCGGCGGAGAAACTCAAGGCAAATAAATACAAAGGTCTCGGCTCTGAATACTACTTTCTACCATTCGGGGTTGAGACCTTAGGTCCGTGGGGCCCCAGCGCAAAAATACTCTATAAAGAACTTTCGAAAATCCCCTGTGATACCACAGGGGACCGAAGAGCTGGCAGCTTCCTCGCTCAACGTATCAGCATTGCTGTACTGCGAGGTAATGCTGCCAGTATCTTTGGGTCCATGCCGCGGGGGGAACCATTTATGAATTTTATTTAGTTTTTAGTTTAGTTAGTTTTGCTTTATTTTTAATTATACTGTTAATTTATTTAAATTTAATTTGTAATTAGTATTTAGTTTTATTGTATTACTGTTTTTTAATTATAGTAAATATTTTCCCGTGTTCTTGAAGACATAATAGAATACAATGGATTTGTTCGAAAGGTGGGCTCTTAACGAGATCGGGACACCTCAAAAAATTCGTACTATACCTAGAGATTTTCCTGGCACGAACGACGTGTGGTTAGTGTTTGACATACATCGATTCGCTTAGGTATTATTGTTCATATATTTTCATACGTGTCACATTGATATAATGCCGTTTCTAAGATATCAATAAACTAAGTATCAGAAGTAAGTCACTAGCGTTGCATCGGTCGTGCCAGGAAAATCTCTAGGTAGGTATAGTAATTATAATATTAGTATTATATTTAGAAATGACTTAAATGTAAATAGCTACTACAAACAGCAAACGTTTTATCTGATTATTCTGTGGAACGAGGTTTAATAGGGGCTTCAATATTCACAAACAAGCTGAGCTGAACTACTTAAAATCTGATTTGGCTCTTATATTAAAACAGCGAAGTGCAACTACGTAAATTTTGGATGGACATAATAATACTCGCTGAAGGAAAACATCGTGAGGAAACCTGCATACACCTGAGAAGAAATTCAATGGTGTATGTGAAGTTTCCAATCCGCACTGGGCCTGCGTGGGAACTACGGCCCAAGCCCTCTCATTCTGAGAGGAGGCCTGTGCCCTACAGTGGGACGTATATAGGCTGGGATGATGATGATAATAATACCCAATTAGAGTGAGTTTTTTTTTTGTTCGTAAAAGAGACAGATTGTGTGGGTGACTGAACCTTGTGAAAAGTCCGTCGTGATCGTAACTATTGTCTTGCTCGCTGATTCTGCTGTTGATCAGCTGTAATTGTATGTTGTGTCCCGTGTTAGAAGTAGAAGAGAGCTGGAGCATATATTGACATAAGAGGCATTCCATCTTATTCCTCTTGAGTTAGAAGCGTATTGAGGTTTGCTACAGGCGCTACGGAAGTTAATGGAGTGATGGTAACTTCTCAGATCTCTGATCTTTTAATTATATATAATTTAATGTATATACGTCCCATTGTTGGACACATGTCTATTTTCAGAATTAGAGGGCTTGGGCTGAATTTTCCATGTAGCCCACTGCGTATTGATAACTTTACATACACCAGACATGTTTGGTATGGCATGTAGACCGTGATTACCTTTAATGACCTCCAGATATTTATACACAGTTTCATGAATCATGTCAAACCCCCGTAAGAAAATATATCTAATGTCCCGAGAAACCGAGAATCATTTAAAACTGTTCATACACACCATTTAACTGTTTTCCACACAAATTCCGAAAACGGCGAACGTACGATCGTTTCCCTACGAGGCCATATTCCACTCGACCAGCTTTTTACCAATTTTAATGGAAAAAAAACAAATGTATTAAACAAACTCAAACCAGAATTGCACCACAGAAAAAAACCTTCAAAAAGCGAACAAACATGACTCCAATTCTTAATGGGATTCCATATAACACGAAACAAAAGTCATTACACATCGTATTCAGCCTTTTTTACTTGGAAGTTCTATTTACGGAATGAATGACGTACTCAAACGTATTACTTTTTCTGACCGGTCTATTTCTGGACTGTTCAAGTTAAACTTTGCGCGCTGATAAGATTTTTTTGATATTTGGGCGCCATAATTTATTTTTGTGATTCCTTCAATGATAACTGTTACATACAAGTATTCACTTACCATAATTATTATCTAAAAGGGATGCTTGCATAGAACTAATAGTAAGAAGAATATAAATGTCACGTGACCTACAAGCGAGCGAGCTTTTGGTTCGAAAAAATGTCATTCTGCCAAGTTTCTTGCGGCGCATTCTTCTTGGCAATGATGGTCCATACAAAAGCGCTGGTAGTTTAAAAAAGTGACATGTAAAAGCTCTTTGCGGCCTACTTGCAGAATAAACGTTTAGATTTTGATTTGATTTTGAGCGTGAAGGCGCTATGAGTTTGGCTAAAATACCTACCATTATCATATTTTTCCCCGGGTCAGACTGTGCTATAGCGTCACTGGAGTTAATTACTTAAAAATGTGCTACTGCAAATATTATGCTTCTAAAGGATAACATTTCACTGCTGTGTATCGTAAATTAGTAAATTCGATTAAAAAAAATTAAAAACAAAAGATGCAAGCGCATTAATAGCAGGAGAGACGAAAAAGTGGCTGGTGTTGTCGAAGGAAATACAAATATTAGTATTTCTTTTTCTGTTGTTATTAGTTCTGTGGTTGGCTTTTAAATGCGATGTCATCTTCACATTGCGTAGTTAACCTAACCTACCCTAACCTTGCTGTGAGTAAATATAATTTTAAAAACAAACCTATTACCTACCCGTCCTTGAATACCTTGAAAGAAAAGTTATGTAGGAATAAGAGGACCAAATTAAACCTTATGTTGCTTGAAAATAAAAACTTTCTAAAATCAATAGGTATTTATTATTACAGTATTGCATCGGTGAAGTAAGAACTACTCATATTTTAACCCCTTGATTGCCACAAAACAAACGAATTGACGTGCTCTGTACGCCACGGAACAAACCGTCTAGTAGATAAATATAGGGCTTTAATTCCATTGTAGAAGGATTTATTTCGAGTTGAATGTTGGTCATGTACTGATGACGTCGGCGTGTGAGCCTTTTTACTGGCTGCCATGACTGGATAACTGTAGCTGTCAAGAGGTTAAAAGAAACCGGCAAAGTGCCAGTTGGAGTCACCATATAAGGGTTCTGGACAAATATAAAAGCATGCAAAGAATAAATTTGTATTTCATAGTATTTTTAGGTGGAAATGTGCAAAAAATGGATCGAGGAACACCCAAACACGAAAACGAGACGACAAAAAGCTCATCTCCGTCTCAATCCGTGTCTGGGATTCTGAGTTTTTCATGATGAGTCTATAGGGGTAAAAAAGAAAGCAAAGAAGGATTTGTTGGTAATAATATCAAAGTTTAATGAAGCTACAACATAATTATGAATAGTCATCATCATCATTTCGGCCGTAGGACGTCCACAGCTGGACATAAGCCTCTCACATTGATAGCCAATGATTACGGTTGGAAGCGACTTGCATCCACCTTGAATCTGCGGCCTTTACCGAATTGTCTGTCCATCTTGTCATGAGTACCTAGTACTTTATTAAAACTTTAAAACCTAATCATTCAAAAACGAAAGTTGTTGCTCCATATTCTTGTTGGATCTCAGCCAAGATTGAAACTGTTTAAGGGCTTGAGGCGCTATTGCAAGGTCGTTCGATAATTTGTCACTAGGAAGCATAAAGTTATAAAGCTTATAGGTTTATATTGTACGAGCTGCTGCCCGCGACTCCGTCTGCGATGAATTCGTTTATAGCTATCCCGCGGGAACTATGCAATTTTCCGGGATAAAAAGTATCCTATATATTAATCCGGATTATAAACTATCTGTGTGCTAAATTTCATCAGAATCCGTCAAACCGTTTTAGCGTGAAAGAGTAACAAACATCCATCCATCCATCCATACTTACAAACTTTCGCGTTTATAATATTAGTAGGATGTTGTGCTTCTCGATATTAACTTTCTTAACTATTAGTGAGTTTTGTGTAATATATTCTTTCTTCGATATTTGTACAACTTTTACTTTATTATTGTTGTCTATGCTGGAGAAGTGGTTAAAAGCAGAAGCTTGGATATGAGGAGAGCCTCATATTCGCCACTTGTCTCAATGTTAAGCGTCCTCCGTTCAGACGTCAAAAGAACATGATCTAACCAGCGCCGTCGCCATTCATCTAATGGCATTTAGTCCGTGGAAATTTTAGTCTAGCTTTAGCCAGCCAGCCAGCCGAGTCCATCTTCAACCCGGAAATCTCGGGAGCCACATTTTCAACGGGTGCTTTTGAGTGCACTATAGTTTTTCGGATCCGGTCAACTCGTATCACTCCGAGCATGCCTAATATGGTGCATAGCTCTTTACACCTTAATTTCTGTCTTCTAAAACTCAGTAAGTGACCATAATTGTTTAAGCTCTCTAAGTTACGATGGGCAGTATAACATGTCGTCAAGTCTCCGCTTTAGGGCTAGTGGAAGATCGCTCTTCATCGGTTCCTTAAATAGAGGTTCAGGGATTTTGGACTTTAGACTTTTTTATTTTATTTGTAGCTAAAATGGACCATTTTGCTTATACATATTGTGTGCATGTCAACTCCTAATATATTACGCATAAAAATTAAAGAATACAAATGGCATAATAATTAAAAAATACAGTAAGTACACAGAAAGTAGAGACTAAGATAGATATATTTATTATTACCTATTAAGATTGATCTATTTTTATTTTAGACGACCAGATGGCCTAGTGGTTAGAGAACCTGACTACGAAGCTTGAGGTCCCAGGTTCGATTCCCGTGTCGGGGCAGACATTTGTATGAAAAATACGAATGCTCGTTCTCGGGCCTTGGGTGTTTAATATGTATTAAAGTATGTATCTATCTATATAAGTATGTTTATCCGTTGCTTAGTACCCATAACACAAGCTTTGTTTAAGCTTACTTTGGGACTAGGTCAATTGGTGTGAATTGTCCTCTGATATTTATTTATTTTATTTATTTATTTATAACCTTCTGAAAAATACATTATAAACGTTAAAAAAAAATATAAAACCATCGTCATATGTGAACGAATAAAGTAATTGGTAATAATAATCAAATTACAACAATATAAAAATTAACAGATTATTTAAAATTTACGGTTCTTTTTTGTAAAAATAACAAAAGAATACGAAACAAGAATACACCCTCAAATAGTGAATCGTCTGCATTTGTTTCTATGTCAAGGGGCAATGGAACGACATAATCCAGCCGACGAGTGGTTCGCAGCTTAATTAGATCCCTAAAGGTCGTTTGCAAATGCAAACTTTGTTGAAATTAAACCAAATCCGGGCTAACTTAAATGATTGTGGAAATAAATGAGAGTATATTTCTTGGCTAAATAGTTAATTTTGTGAGATAAAATTAAAAGAAAAGAGTGGTAGAGATTATTTTTTAATTGTTAAAGAATCTGCACTTTACAATAAATTTATTTTAAGCGATAAATCAGTAGAAAAATGGTAGGTAATTTTGAGATAATAATTACTCAACTCACACTGATTGCTACTATCATTCTCAATTAATCCCGAGCATTAATAAAAAAGACTTAGATAAATTACATAATTATACTTAATATTAATAAGGCATTCCAAATAATTTATTGAATCAGGCGTTACTATGTATATGATTTACATACACACACATATACTATGTATTTGATTGTTTTTGATGTGTATGTGATTTGTGTGTGTTTGTACAGTGTGGAGGTGGAGGAACTGCATGAACAAGCATTTCTTGCATAAACGTAACTATTGTAAGGTCGCGGGTGAGCAAAGTAATTGTTTTAGTTCATTAAGGCATTCCAGTCGAACGAATACTATATTTGACCAGAAATTAAGAAACATGACGCCAAATGAACCGTCTGTAGAACCTAGTACTCTTTATTAGGCACTGGTCCCACCGCCGGCGAGTGAGATATGAACTATCGACTTTTTTTAGCCCAAGAAACGAACAAAAGATAATCGCTTCCGTGTAAATATAAGAGAGAGATATATATTTACTCAGGCGTTGGGAGAGTGTCCTCGCCGGCAGTGTGAACAGCGAGCGATAAACTATAAATATAGTATGTATCCCTCTCTTTTATTTACACGGAAGCGATTATCTTTTGTTTGTTTCTTGGGCTAGAAAAAATTCGGTAGTTCATATCTCACTCGCCGGCGGTGGGACCAGTGCCTTATACTGTGGTAGAACAGAGGCCGTATTGTCTAACGTTTCTGTCGCTTGCCTTGGCTTTCACCGTCTCTTTCTCTCATCATTTTATACCGTTTGACAGAAATAAAATAAATAGTGATTGCGAATGCAAGCGTCAAAAGCTTTAGACAATACGGCCTCTTGTTGTGGTTTGTTATACGCCTGAAGCAATCCCTTTACATACTGTTAATAACTTCAGAGTGGTTTATGAGAGGCGTAAGAGAAAATAAGCGCGAACGCTTGACAAGCATCGTCACATGTCAAGCATTTATGATCGTCAAGCAATTTAGCTCCCGTAAAATATCCCTTTCTGACCAATATGCATGTGCAAAAGGGATGCAACATTACAACAAACCATTCATAATATTCCGATCTAATTTAAATAGATTCGTATCCGAGTCACTATCCATTCTCCCTGCAATTCAATTTGCCAAATATAAGGCAGGTGAGATAGAAATTGTTTAACGAATCAGAAAAGGGTCGGCGTCAACAGCGTTATTCGGCGCCGAAATTCATCCTTTTTTTATTTATTGCCACATTGGGCAAATAAAACTGAGCTATTTTAGGACAGGTGTTATTCATAGGAAGAACTTATTGTGAAAAATATTAAAATTGACGCGAATATACAGAAGTAGGTAAATACCGGTCAAATGCTAGTCCGTCTAGCACACGAAGGACTGGAAGTTAAATATACGTACAATGGTTTACCTATTTATAATTAAAATCCATCAAAAAAAATGCCGGATAAAAACACGTTATACGAGGACTTCTTTTTATCTCTTCTTTTTTTTGGTTTGGTACCATAATTAAATACGTAGCATTAACAAATACACCCTCTTACATTTTTCAAGTATCTAACCTACCTATCGCGGGTTAAAAGTTATTTTAAATACTTCACAATATCACTATTTCCTCCCAAGCCAAAGCCAAGTCGTGAGATTTAATTTGGGCACACACTTCTTACTTTTTCGGTATTAATGTACGAACATAAATATGAAATTTAAGACGAGCTTTTTAGTGAAGGAAACCTGCACATAAGTACATAGCAGTTTAATGTTATATTAGTTACGTGAGAGGCTACACTCTTGCCCCACGTACCGCTAAATTTAAAACTACTTATGCAAGATTATCTAAAATTGATGCAGGTGTTCAATTTAGCTGAGCGGCCCTGTAACATTTACACTTTGAATATCGATCAATCGACCCACCTGCTGAAATATTCTGGATAATTTTAACAAACTGGGTTCGAGAAGACGAAATTATTTTTCAGACGATTATAATAGCACGCTCGTACAATGTTCAACATACAAACGGTTGGAGCCTAACACGTGTACACAATAAATAATTAAATAGCAGTCGATAACGTGCAATGGATGGTATCATTAGAACTTCATCAACTATGAATTTGAAACCTTGATTTAAGCGTTCTGTTTAGAAGTTGTTTGTTATTTTTATAATGAATTGTACTGACTGGTTTGTAAGGAGCTGAAGTATTTTTGGTTCAGTGCACACGGGAAGATGTTCCGAGTGGAGGAATATAAATAATATTAAAATAAACAAAAAAAAAATGCATCAAATGTCACTTAAAGTAGAGTCGATTAGATAGTTTTTTAGCTGTCTTCTAAAAGCCATCACGTATCAAAAAGCTAATAAAATAAACATTTGGAGCGTTATGAAATTCTCAATATATGGTACGAAATTCCGTTTCTACTTACTGGATCTCCATTAATATGCAAGTGAGTTTCAAATGAGGCTGTTTGACTTTCAATGTGACCACTTAAGTTTTTCTTAAGTCCGTAATTACGTATGCCGTTAGACGGTAAATAACGCTGGAATTGAGCTAAATGAAACGTGGTAGATGTAGATACTCGCCGCAGAAATAAAAATAAGAAGAAGCCTTCTAAATTCCAACTTTTTCAAACAGATACAGTGCTGATCGAGAAGTTGAGTCCCAGTTTTGTATTTTCGAAAATAATTTCAAATATTTGTTTATTTACTTATTGAACGTTTTGTCGGAGTAGTAAACAACATGTCGACATTATCCATTTTGCTTAAAACATGGAGCTCGGCAAAACAATCATAACGCCTGAGTTTATGAACAATATGTTACATAACTAGCATAATTATTACATATGTATTCATCCAGTCTACGGTTTCTAACTAATAGTATTGAAGTCATGACTAATTAGGGTCTGAGTACAAGTTATGTAGCCCAAAGCAGGGTTGACCCCGCCGCATGGAATAATAATGGCAATTGCCACTGGAACGAAACAAACGCATTTACCCTGTCAGTAAAACTCAGTAGTAGGTTCCCGCAAGCGGTCGTTGAACTCTTAACATGGGTAGGGTGTTTAATATAGCAAATTACTTACAGTTCTCATACGAGAGCGCCAACTGGTAGAAGTCAAAGAGTTTTGAGCAAAGAATAGTGGCATGGTTAAAACAGCAACAAACTAAGATAGTTTTTTAATCATTTAGATTATTTATGTATGCACTAAAAATAACAAAAAGGTTTGTAAGAAAGAAAAGAAAAAAAGGAGTTATTCGCGGTAGTTCCTTTTCAAGGAACAATTGCGTTTTTTTGTACTCCATTATGGATAATTCGCAGTAGTCCCAGAATTATATGAGAGTTTCTGCGACAGTTGTGCGCTTTTTTACAACTTTGACATTAGTGCCAAATTTTGGATTGGTTTATAAGGTGAGCCCAACGCAGGCAAGACTGTCACGTCAAACCGACCTCACGATATATACGACGTTATCTACCGATATTCCACCTGTCAGATACCCTCATCGGTAGTCGCTTTGGTTAAACGAATTAGACAAGGCGATAGCCATATCCGGAACTTTTCTATTCTTAAATCAAATTTCTTTGAACTCAACTATCATCGTAGTGATCGCAACTCTGGGAGCTAAACTTTGACAAAACTTGCCAAACGGGCATGAAACAGTGCTTACAGACATGAAAATATTATTAGACTACTGAAAATCTGAGATTTCGATATAGAGTTAAATTGAACACTAATCTGCCAATAATATTCTTATTTTTCTTAGTTGTAAATTCTTCTTAATGTCAGCTTTACAAGTTTTGTTAAAGTTTAGCTCCGATCACCATCACCCATACCATCTACTTACGTCAAGTTGATTAATATCCCAAGCTTGTGACGTTAAGTTCACCGTAGACATGAGTAAAGGCAGATTCTACATCGCTTGCTCCCAGAAGTGCCCTTTCACACGTCTGCGGTGGCAGACATATTGTCTATGCCAGGTCAGATTTACGTAAAGGCTTGTCTTCATCGTCCACTTTAGTACAAGCTCAAGGCTTAATTAGCGTATACATATTTTGGCACATTCGCTCCTGACCAGCCAGCCAGCCAATTTTTTTATCATAGTATGTATTTATTATCTTAGGTACTACTCTAGTTATTCTATAACAGATCACGCATTTCGGAATAATAAGGAACTGGGTTAGATTCCTAGCTCCAGCTTTAATTTTCTGATTTTTCTGCGGGTTCTAGTTTTGGTGTGATTATTTGAAAGATATAAATAAAAATAAAAAAAATATTATTTTAAAGTAACATCTGATATCAATAGTTACCGATCGATTGATAAAAGCGCCATCTAATCGTCTTTGGTCATTTTGTATAAATATGTGGGTCCATGTCGTACTGTAGATTATGTACGTCGAGGAAAGAAAACCTTCGTCAATTATTAAATTGATTCCTTTATGAAGTCATAGACACTTAGTACCTTTTGACAACTGGGAAACATCAAAGCGATATTGTTTCGTTCTTTTTTTTCTCTCTTTTTTTCCGAGGTTTAAGTAACCCTGTGTGACTATGATTCAATGGCCAAATTCATCAAACACTGCTCCTACTGCGTCCAGATTCTCTGGCTGCAAAAGAATGTTTGAAAAAACCTATATATTTGTACCTACTGCATCTTGTGACACCGGACATTGTTTCGTTTGAAATAAAACGTTGTCAGGACTGACAATTTGCCTTCGTGCAAGCAAATTTCAACTTTAAGGTAACGTATGTATTCTTACCCCGACTTTATACGTGGCACTTGGCGACCAAATCCGCAAAATAATTCATCATAACAGTTGGAGAACATTTCTGACTGTCGTTTAGATCCTTTGAGACCATACTTAGGGTGCCTTTCTTTTGCTATGCTACGAGGACGTGAAAGCACAGAATAACTAATAGTACTAGTGTACAGAAGGACCACTCTCGAACAAAAGTCAACTTTAGGTATATAAATTTGCCTACTCTTACGACCGTTAACTGCTTGCACGCGAAATTGAAACTTATCGTGTGATAAGAGCGTTCATATTCCGTTGGGCGCCGCTGAACCGAAACCAAGAGCACAGGGTTCCCACTCGCCGATATTTAGGTAGGTATATAAATCAAGAAAGGTAACAGTGTGTATTAATTAAGTAAAGTACCTTTAAACGCAACAGTATCTTTTATACGGATTATAAGATCGTTCAGAAGTCATTGTTTGTTGCAAATATCACAGAAAAATAATTACGCGCGACGCGGCTAGCGTGCGAACCGAATGCCGAGCGACAACCTACCGCCATACGCCAGCTCGGGAGGCGCGCCGACCGAAGATATCGCGGAGTAGCGTGGACCCCCACCGGTGAAAATTACGCTACGAAACTATATGACCGTTTTCACTAATGCTATGCTATGTAGCCGCTCGAGGAAGATCCAGAGCACCATCCACAGGACGCATCCTGCGCACGCATCTGATCTTTCCATATATCGATACCGGAAATCTCAAATGGCGTAAAGGACAAAAATGCGATAGGGAAAAAAAAGCTGTATACGATGGCATTTAAGACTCATTTTCGCATTTTCGCATTTTTGTCCTTTACGCCATTTGAGATTCCGGTATCGATATGGCTAGACCGTTTAAATGGGTCTTGGCCGGGCGGTACAGGGGCTGGGGCTATGACGACAAAGGGGGCCGGGAGAGGTGCGGGCGGCGAGCGCGCCTCGTGTGCCTGCCGCCCGCACCCTTAACGGTTTAGCTATAAAAAAACATACTAGCTTAGTAGAAACCCGTCTCTGCCAATGCTATGTGTGGACCAATAAATTATATGATTGGTGGCTATCAAACGCATCCATAGCAACGTAGCAAAGTACTTCTCTGGTGAAAAGGCACCATTAGTATAATTGGTAGTTTCACCAACGAAAAATCCAAAAGAACGACGATGTTTTAAGCTTCCTTAAAACTTTGTGAAATTGAAAGTAAAATCTTATTGTGAATACGCTTTTAGAGGAAAAGCTCCACTTTAAATAACTAGAGACTTGCAATACGACTCCAGCTTAGGGCTTCATCACGCTGAAGATTTCAAGAGAGGTCATTTACTATCGTGCTTGCTGCGAGCTCGGCGCATGAGCGTAGCTCCCACAACAATACGATACGACGCCTTGTTGGTAGTATTTTTTAAAAGATATTTTAAGAGTTATTGTTAAAACAAGCTTTTTTGCTTACTAAAATACTCGTCATATAGGAGTTATATGTAATTTTATTACGAAGTTCCTATGTCCACCTTCCAGCTCCATCGTTAGATCAGCTCTATTTTATAATAATAATTGCATTGTCTTCTGATTTACACATGCACAGCTCAATCGGTTGAAAATATCTGCTTTAAAATTGATCTGAAAGATTCTACCCGAACAAAGGTACATTGCAAGTTGAATAAAAGCTTGTAATTGTAAAAAAGAGTATTTTTATAATTCGTTTGTATTTTTAGGGTTACGTGACTAAAGGGTGACAAACGGAACCTTATTAGTGTCGCTACACTGTCCATCCGTCACTGGGCTGTACCTCAAGAACCGTAATAGAAAAACACCTGAAATTTATACATGCATGCATATTAATAATGAAAATAAATCAATTTAAAAATTAAGGGGATCCTTGTAACCAATATAAAATGACCCCATACTGAGTACATTGTGCTTAAAAGCAGGGCTCTGCTAACACAGGATATTTATAGATACGGCCGCTTATTGCGTATATTTTGTCATCCCTACAAATATGAACGGAATACTCGGTGAGCGTTTTTAGGGTTCCGTACCCAAAGGGTAAAAACGGAAACCCTAGTACTGAGGCTCCGCTGTCCGTCCGGCCGTCAGTCCGTCCGTCCGTCCGTCTATCACCAGGCTGTATCTCGGGAACCGTGATAGCGAGAGAGTTGAAATTTTCACAGATGATGTATTTTGGTTGCCGCTATAACAACAAATACTAAAAAATGGAATAAAATAAATATTTAAGGGGGCTCCCATACAACAAACATGATTTTTTTTGCTCGTTTTTGCTTGATACTGATAACGGCAACAGGTAGACACTTGAAATATTCACAGAATATTTAATTATATATTGACTTTAAAAATAAATCATTAAATTAAAATAAAATAAATATTTAAGGGGGGCTCCCATACAACAAACGTGATTTTTATAGATAACTGTACGGAACCCTTCGTACGCGAGTCCGACTCGGACTTGGCCGGTTTTTCTATGTTTGTTGTCTCAGAGCTCTGACATTCATGAATGAATTTTGAATAATATTTTTTGTTTTAGGGGTATACAGTAAATACCCCAGTGCCCGACGGTGCCCCAACAGCCGACACTTTCAATCTTAATTTGTAGCAATAAAGGCGACAAGCAGGATGTAGATTATTGGAATGAAAGTGTCGAACACTAGGGTATTTACCTTACTTTCTGTTTGGTTCCACACAAACTTTCAGGAAAAGAATGCGCCTGAGCTCACTACCCACTTGAAAACATTGCAAGCACATAAATCATCGCCATCATCATCATCAGATGGAAGACTTCACTGTCGAACAAAGATCTCCAGCTTAGGACACGACAACGAACTTTCCACCTGGATCCATCGGTTGTCCAATTCGTCCACCTCATAAAAAGACTGCCGACGTTGCGTTTTCTGGTTTGGGATTACCACTCGAGAACCTTTCTCCCTGTACATACAAACCAGATCGGCTGGCTAAAAACATTTTCAAATCGTCAATGTGAAAAGGTCCTTAGCATTGGCTTCCCTAGTCGCAAGTTGAATGTGTAATGAAGCCGAAGCTTTAGTTCAGTGAATAGAGTACGTTGCTCCGTGATTAGTAATTAGCCTTAGTGTGTAAGATAATATACGTTATTTAAGGACATTGTTGACAAAAATGTCTTTTTTTATGTTAAAGAGAGGCTAGACAAACGAACTAGTGGGTCACCTGATGTTAAATGAACACCACTTTCCATAGACTAGACACTCGCAACGCCTTACGCGATACCAGTGCGTTATCGGCCCTAAAATGTCTTTAGTAAATGCTAAATATTGCCGCAATTTGATAATAACACATACACAACACACACATTATGTTTGAAAATTAAGTAAATGCTCATTATGCGTCTGAGATCCCTTCCGTAGTTAACAATAGAGCTGATTACTTTGAAACGGCTGAACTAATTTTGATGAACCATGTCTAAGAACGATCGTCATGAAACCTGCTTTCAAATAAAAAAACCGCGTCCAAATCGGTTCACTCGTTTAAGAGCTATGACGCCACAGACAGACACAACGGTCGCGGTCAAACTTATTGCAACCCTTTTTTATGTCGGGGGTTAAAACGGAACAACGGGAAATCTGTTCCAATCAGAAAAGGTATAAGTGCGCACTTGTTATTATGTAAACTTGTGATTTTTCTTTTTGGAGTTGTGCCTTTTGATCTAGTGGCGGCGGAATTGGAAGCTTAGTTGGAAGCGTAGTGCATGTTAGCGAATAAGATTAAAACGCTTGGTTTTACTTGGTCCTGGACATTATTATGTTTAGAAACCGATCAAATTCAATTTCGGAACGCACACTAAGTCTCGTAGATACTGGTCACAAAGGTTGCAATCAAACCGACATCAATGGGGGAGGCCGGGAAAAGCCAAACCCGCATTGCACGGTGTCAACAGGAGGAGCACCATCCCGGGGCTGCCTGTGGGCGTTGCGGTGTCTCTTCATGCTCCCGTGGCGTTCACGATGGCAACAAGGGAACCTGTGCGGTTTTTAGTGGGTAGACCCTCGTGGGAGAGCCTCACATACCCTCTGTTTCCCCGATCAGAGATGAATGCATAAGGCGCATTTTCTGCACCATAAAAAAGGCCTCCCAACACTGCATCCTCTGATTCGTGGTCGCCACTTAAGAATTTTTCTTCCCCAACACTTATATATGTGAATATCTTGTCTTCACCTGCACAAAACGAGATCATTCCGCGCATACTGTAGCTTTCCTCTGAATAAATAATTATAAGGTTGGATTATCTCGCCTTGCCGCCTTTCCCTTGTTTCATCTGATTAACTTTGTCGAGGTACATCGCATGAAACTTTTCAATGAATTTGTTATGATCTTTCAAACATTCCAGTGTAAAAATATTTCTGGGTAAATTTAGTATTATGGAAGCATAATACTTAAGCATGAAGCATTATACTTTTAAAACTTTTGTAGGTAGACTAACAACTAATATAGACACTTTGTTTGCTATAGATAAAATGATAATAATATTGCATTAAAAAGACGTAAAAAAAATATGTACCACTTGTCTTCTACTAATACATATATACATATTATATCTGGAAGAGATCCCTTCAAGGGTTAAGTTCGCCTTTGTACATCTGTTTCTCTTTTTAACTGTTAATTTCATGTTTTTGTGTACAATAAAGAGTTTTACATACATATACCACCACTACCATATTTGTACCATTCATATTGCAGCGAGGGGCCGAAGACCGAGTGTTGTGGCGTGCCATGGAAGAGGCCTATGTCCAGCAGTGGACTGCGATAGGCTGATGATGATGATGATGATGATATGGCAGCGATCGTTTTCTCTTAAACGTAACAGGAACTACAATTTTATAAAGTCACCCTGAAACTATTTAACGCAGATCCACCAATAATATCAGATTATATTGTTTGTCGTAAAGTCAAGGCTTGAGAACTTGAGCTCAAGCTATGAGGCTGTTTGTAGGCTGCAAAGAAGAAATAAGTATAAAATGTGTCTGCAATACACTCTTTCAAACTTTCGTGATTTTCACTCATAAATTAGGTATTATTCTAAACGAAAAACACGAATTAAGTTAACCCATGACCACGGCTGCTGCAATATGGCTGAAACGTCAAGGTAAATATTGTTTGCGTGATAAGTCCCGTTTAGTATAATAATTATAAATGTATCTACAACCGCATTACTCACAAATTATTACATACATATACCACCACTACCATATTTGTACCATTCATATTGCAGCGAAGGGCCGAAGACAGAGTGTTGTGGCGCACCATGGAAGAGGCCTATGTCCAGCAGTGGACTGCGATAGGCTGATGATGATAATGATGATGATATTGCAGCGCCCGTTTTCTCTTGAACGTAACAGGAACTACAATTTTAATCAAGAAATAAATAAAATCTATGTAGGTAAATATAAACTTTTCAAGGGTCGCCTTAAAATTAGTTTTGTTTTAATATGCCTCTGTCCATCAGGGGACAATTTTGCCGGTGTCTATTATATTTTGATGTTATTTGGTAAAAAAAACAACGGGTTTTGCACTCCGGGAGTGCCGGCAGAAGTGAAAACTTGAACATTAACGTTGTGCCGTCTTACGACTGAATAACCACTTGAACGTCATCGTGGTTATGTCGATGTGCTGTGATAATTATTTTATTTACTTTATCATTTATCATAATTACCATACCTACCAACTGATACCATGTTTTAAGCTAAATATCGGCGCAAATATTAACATTACGTATTTCAATAGTCACCAAGTGCATGAAAATTATTTTCATATTTTCTGTGCACATCTATTCCCAATAATTTAATCTTTGGTGCAAGGTTTCCAGGCACTGGAGAATATTTACTGCCATTATTAAGATTGCTTCTTTGTACACTTTTATTACACGATACAAAGAAAAGCAACAAAATATGAAAAAGCTTATTGCAAAGTACAAAATTACAAAAACAATCAGGAAACGAACGAAAGCAGTGCAACGATTTTAGCATAAAGTCTATTTCTCTTATAATTACATTATTGTGTTTCTAATTAGGTAATTCTGATTCAATTAAATTTGTTATTAATGTTCAAATTAGCTCAATTAATGACCCTCCTTCGACAGTCGGTTGAAAAGGTCATTAATTTACTACTCTTTATCTACATTTTGATTTTGAGTTAATGTTTTGAACAAAAGGTTTTCTGTCTACCAAAAGTAACAACAAAACAACACAAGTTTGTAGCTACTTGTAACATCTAGCTACAAATGAAACTATATTTATGTTGTACCTAAATCTTGCCTTATTTTAATGGTTTTTTAATGTTTTAAGAAAAAGTTTGCCAGAGGTAAACTTTTTAGTGCAAAAAAGCCACGGGTGTTTTTTTATGTCAACGTAAAAAAACAGCATTCGTGTCAATATTGCATCAGTAATTTTTTCGAGGCTTAAATAATTTATTGAATCAGGCGTTACTTTGCGGAGGTCCATATTAATGGGTCGCGGGTGAGCAAAGTAATTGTTTTAGTTGCTTAAATAATTTTCACTTTCCTTGTTTAGCATCATCATCATCATCATATCCGCCCTTTATAGTCCCAATAGCTGCGTATAGAACTAGAGGCCTTAGGCTGTGTAGTACACACACGTGCCCAGTACAAAATAAGGAACTCGACACACACCATTGAATAATTTTTCGCAGACGTATATGGATTTAACGACCGCTTTAGCCTTGTTGGTAGTGACCCTGCTTACGAAGCAAGAGGTCCTGGGTTCAAATCCCGGTAAAGGCATTTATTTGTGTGATGAGCACGAATATTTGTTCCTGAGTTATGGATGTTTTCTATGTATTTAAGTATTTATTTATCTATGTAAGTATGTTTATGATATCGTCGTCTAGTACAAGCTTTGCTTAGTTTGGGACTAGGTTGATTTGTGTAAGATTGTCCCCTAATATTTATATTTATTATTATTTCCTCACTATTATGTCTTTCAGCGAAAACTTTATGGTAAATTTTAAATGTAATTTCGTACAGGTATACCAAAAAACTCAGAGGTGGAGTTGTTAGTTATATTTATTATTGTGTTATTTTAATTGTAATTTATTTGTAAATAAATACTTAATTAATCACCAATTATGTAGGTCCACATACCAGTGTTGATTTAGACTTATTTAACGACCGCTTTAGCCTAGTTGGTAGTGACCCTGCCTACGAAGCAATAGGTCCTGGGTTCAAATCCCGGTAAGGGCATTTATTTGTGTGATGAGCACGAATATTTGTTCCTGAGTTATGGATGTTTTCTATGTATTTAACTATTTATTTATCTATATAAGTATGTTTATCGTCGTCTAGTACCCATAGTACAAGCTTTGCTTAGTTTGGGACTAGGTCGATTTGTGTTAGATTGTCCCCTAATATTTATTTATTTATTTATTTTGATAGTAAAAAAATTATAAGTGATGTTTTCCCTTGCCCTATGAAGCGACCTAATTCCACTTTATGAGTATCGACAAATCTATTACAGCCTGGAGAGTGGTTTGTAACATCGTTACTCGCGTTCAAAGAAAATATCACTTCTGAATTCACTTAAAACCAGTTAAGGTGTTGGGTTTTATCTAGGAGCTTTGATTTTGAGTTCGAAAGCCTTCGGTACATTTTGTTTTAGTTGGTAGCGATATACAGGGTGAAATTTTGAACGTGATACAAAATTAGTGTTTCTAGCTTAGTCAATGCTGGACAACATAATGCACTTACCCAGTTGTTAGAATTAGTATTGTTAAATTTGAGGTGTCCATATATTTAGTTCATAATTTAACTACCGCAAAGTATGAAAATCCAAAATTTTATCAGACCAGTTTCAACAATTGAGTAAATGCATTATGTTATCCAGCATTAACTAAGCTTGAAACACTAATTTTGTATCACGTTCAAAATTTCACCCTGTAATTTTAAATTTATACGTTTTATTTGCTTTGTTTTTACTTGGTTCACTTCCGAGTGACGTTTATTGCTTAGCTGTATCATTAATGTCGTGGCTATTTGTGATTACACATTAATTTAGTTTTAACTCAAACTTAAATAGGCTAAAATTATAGTTAATTTATTTTCAACGGCTATAGTTTGAGTACAATCCATTAGAACTGTGTTGTCACCATATGTTAGTCTTGAAGAGAGTTTAAATGTGACCAGGGCCTGCTGGAATAATTTGAACAATATATTTTTTGTGACAAGGTTCTTTTTCACTGAATAGTCCCTGATATTATATATAAGAAATATCTGTTTATTTATACAAAAGTGTATAATTTGGCCAAACGAGCTTTGCTCGGACTTAACCTCGTAAATAAGTGTTTTCCCCGTAAGTAATAAGTAGGACCAAGATAAAACTATTTTTCGCCCCTGAAAATCCCCACATAGGAAATTTGTTCGAGCCTCGGATCCCTGAAATAAATAAGTATAAAAAATACCTCGTTCATTTAAAACAAAACAAACAAATACGGTAACAAGTGTTGTTAGAGGTCTGAAGTGTCAAGAGTGAAAAGTAATTAGTCAGTTAGAAAAACAATGAATTTAAGCGGGCATTTTGATCCACTTCTCAACTAATTTCTTTAGCATTTTTTATATCGAGGAAGTTTTTTTTATGTTAGAGAGGCCAGACAAACGAACTAGTGGGTCACCTCGTGTTAAATGATCACTACTGTCCATAGACACCAGCAGTGCTTTACGCGATGCCTGTGTTTTGTCAGCCCTAAAAGAGAGAGGAAAAAGGAAAGGGAATAGAGGAGGGGGAGAGGTATTGTGCCCCCGGCGCTCTCACTGACCGTACGAAACGCAACAGGAGAACTGCTGCTTCACGCCGGTGTTCTGTGAGAGTGGTACTGCCCCGGACGAGCCGGCCCATTCGTGAACGTGAACGTAAAATCAATTTAAGGTGACCTGTACGCTTAGTATAAGTTTTACTTCACCAAAATACTTCTCGATCGCGTTTACGTAAAAAAATCAATAACTATGGAAACATGGACAGCGCCTCCGCGCGCGCGCGTCCATGTTTCCATAGAATTGAAATTTTTACGTAAACGCGATCGAGAAGTATTTTGGTGAAGTAAAACTTATACTAAGCATACAGGTAAATATTGTTGAAAACCATTCTGGCGCGAAGATTTTCAAGCAATTACGTCTAAACTACGAACGTGGTGTCCATAAAGTTGCGAGAGAGAAAAGCTCCGTGACTCTAAGAAGCAGTTTAATTGTCTATGGTGGGTAGTCCTTAAACTGGTTTACAACACTTTTAGTTTACGATGCCGTAAACGAAACGAGCCGAACGTTACTTAAAGTACAGTTAATGTTTAAGGTTTCTTTGGTCATTTTATAAGCTATAAATCATAGCTTTAAGACTACATTAATAATTGTTATGAGTACCACTAATGAACGCATTCAAAATATTTGTGCGGCAATGAGGATCACCACAATGATTTCATTCATACGAAAGGCTACAATAGTAATAATAACTCTAAACTTGACCTTTCACTGCGTTTGAGATGGTTGAAGCATTCAAAATGGGAGTATGTTATTATGGCAGTAACAGAACGCTCTTCGCGGCAATACCCTTGTTTGCCAAGGGACGGGTACGAACCCTTTTGGCGAGAAAAAGATGTAATGAAAAAACCGCCTCAATATTTGCGTTGGATCCAACTGAATGATACCCAAATACTTACATATTCATACGCAGGATGTAGGTTTTCTTTTATAGTACGTTAATGTCAATTTGTTAAAGGAAATCTGAAGTTAAAAACAGTACTCAAGCTGGATGTTTTCGTTTTGGATATATTATGTGGCAAGGACAAAGGCATTCGATCTACGCAGACACCATTGTACGTATTGTTTTCTCGTATGCCTATTATAGTTGTCTTTTTGTATTTTTATATTTTTTTGGATTGCTTAGTGATAATATTTGAGCTGTCGGTTTCACTGAACAGTTAACGTTTGAATTGTGGGTAAAATGGTTCCAACGGAAGACCAGCGTCAGCTGCACGGCCGACATCATGCTGAGTTGGGACCGTTTCGTAACAAAATAATGTTGTATCTGTTACCGTTTTTCTCTTGGTAATTTAAGATTATGTCACGAATAAATATTTTTCTTTATTTCTTTCTTTTCTTTCAATATAATAGACATTCTTCTGATGTAATTCAGAATACAACGATTACTTTTCAATAAAAAGAGTCGCTTTTGAAGCACATGCTAACTCTTACAGTCAACAACAAAAATATGAATTCACCCAAAGTACCAAAAATATGCATCCACGACTCTATTACCGGGGCATAAAGGCGTGTATACATATTGTTGGTACTTTAAGTGTATTCATATTTTTGTTGCTGACTGTACATACCATCTGATGAAATTCAATTGGAATGAATAAATCGCTGAGACGGAATGAGGTCGCATAATGTCCCAGGTGAGAATACGTTTGAACGCGGTTATTGTGTAAAATAAAATTTGGTCACGGTTAAACTGAGTAGCATAATCCCTCGTATCCGCTCGTTTTTAGTGTGCACATGGACGAATCCTAAGACATCACACGAAAGTTTTTCCAAAGAATCTTCACCAACTGTCCACGTAAATGTAATTTTCGCGATGTCCAGCAGGCGACGTAGCGAGACATAGCGAGACATGGCGTGTGAGACAGCACGTAGTGTAAGAACAACTCCATTAGTTTTGTGTGACGCGACATTTGAGAAATAAGAACGAAGTTAATGGAACGCCAACGGTTTTGAAAAGTGCAGTGTTGGTGCCACCAATGCAGTGCTCGAAGTTAATTCATATAAGCAAGGATGATATTATATAGACTGGATTAGCAGTCGCCATAGTACGGATCGGCCGCGGTTTTTGTAGTTCGATTATTAAATCCAGATGGCGCTGAAATGTAGCCAGAGGCTTTGAAGGCAAAACAATAAGACTACAGATATTTCATATCACTGCAAATGTATTATTATGCAATATTTTCGAAAAATAATACATTTGTAGTAAAATGAAACATCTGTAGTCTTATTGTTTTGCCTTCAAAGCCTTTGGCTATATTTCAGCGCCATCTAGATTTAATAATCAAACTACAAAAACCGCGGCCGGTCCGTACTATGGCGACTGCCAATCCAGTCTATATCAGCCTTGATATAAGTAGAGTATCCAAATACTTAACGATAATCTGAGTGAGTGTCGAGTTATAATAATTCTGGAAAAAATAAGAAAAAAAAAACCATGTCACATAGTTAAGCACCTATGGTCTCTCAAGCAGAGGGTCGTGGGTTCGAACCCGGGCTTTCACCTCTGAGTTTTTCGGAATTTATGTGCGAAATTGCATTTGAAATTTACCATGAGCTTTACGGTGACGGGAACATCGAGTGGAAACCTGCATACACCTAACAAAAAATTCAATGGTGTGAGTGAAGTTCCCAATCCGCACTGGGCCCGCGTGGGAACTACTCTGTCCAAGTACTCTCATTCTGAGAGGAGGCCTGTGCCCTGCAGTGGGATGTATAAAGGCTGGGATGATGATGATGATGAAAAAGACTATTATCGCTAAACTAAGGGACATGGATTTTTTCTTATTTTTTCCAGAACTGATACATTAACTTCCACATGTCCATGATTGGTGCCGTCACTTAATTTCAGAATTAGATCCACAAATGATACCTATTACTTTGGGATCTTTGTTCAACTTCATTATAAAGTAATTATCAGTGTACCTAAATTATATTATCAGTGCACCGCGACTTGAACTACCTCAAAAAAAAAAATCACAGTACTTAACTGCCCTTCAATGGCAGAACGCTGTAAGTCAAAAACCCTAGTTTCGAGAAAAACGCGTTTAAAGGTTTTTAACTTTGACGCCAGAAATAACCTATTATTTATTGCCTTAGAAGGTTGCGATTTTTTGTAATTTATGAGTAATTATTTCTGCTATATGGCTAAATAGTCAAGTATCTATTATTTAATACTATTAAAATAATATGTAGGATAAAGTGTTTTGCCGCAAGATATATTATAAAAAAATGCAGAAATCGGTTTGGCAAAACGCTACAAGTTGTAAATTAAAGCGTCATGCCGTGTCTTTTACCATACGGTGTTTTGAAATTTTCTCTTCTCGCTTGGTTCTTTTAAAAAACAATGCAAAACCTGAATAAGGGGACAATCCTGAAGTCCGGTAACTTAGAATTGACCAAACGATCGTTGTAGGTCATACAGGTTTACGCTCCAACTTCGACACACTCCAACGAAGAGGTGGAAACTATATATATGAGGATATCTCCAGAGGTATGCATAGCTCCGGAATTCACTTCAAAGTTGTTATGGGGGGGTCTTTAACGCAAAACTGGGCAAATGGTATGGTGAAAAGCTGCGAATGGGGAAATTTAGAGTAGCGTAGGAATCACCGGGACTACCTGGCCTGCTTCATAGAGAAGGAAGGACTCTATATGATGAACCTTATGTTTTGAAGCAAGTACATGAAGTAGACTTGGATGAGCCCTGACAGTGTAACGAGGAAAGAGATAGACTTTATCACATCGACGAAGAAGCAAATATTCAATGATGTCTTCGTGGCCAGTTTGGTTAAAACTAGGAGCGATCGCCATATGGTACGAGACACATTGAATATTCGGGCCAAGCTTGAAAGATCTTGACTGATGAAGTCTATACTCAGCCTGGCACCAATCCGATTCTAAAATTCCGAAACGCTCCAGCTCAATCATCAAAACTGTTTCGAATACCTAGGAGGCGATGTGGACGATTACAATGACGGGTTTGTGGAAGCTGTTCTTAGGGTTGGGTCTAAGTTCTTTGAGATCCACCGTACAAACTGAACTAAAGAGATCACATACTATTTAGAGTAGACTCTAAAGCCTATGGAAGAGTGACGTGACATAAACTCACAAACATCTGGTGACGCTTGCCTATTCCAGCGGCTCAACATACAGATCTCGAAGTCTCTGAGACGCGATATATTCAATACTAATAGTGTTGAAAAGTCAATAGAGCGCAACAGAAGCTCTAAAGTTTTTGCAAAGAATCTGTCTGTTGGGCAAATCAATTGGCAAAGCTGAAGATGCAAGACCGATGACGGTAGGATCGTGACCTCTATTGTTAGAAGTCGAGGAGTTCTATGGACAGCTATACACATCAGCTTTTTCGCGCAACAAAATAATAAAAACGTCAAAAGCATGGAACAGAAGTATACCTACTTAGTAGTGCCGTTCTTCAAAAAGGGTGATAATATCTTATTGCAAAATTATAGACCCGTTTCACTTCTGAGCCATGTATACGTAAGCTGTTTTCGATAGTCGTCATGAATCGTCTCGCGCGCGGGTTTGACGACCAAGATCAGAGTGTTTAACTCCAACGTCAAGTCAGTCCTACTGTACGGATGCGAGACATGGTTCGTAAGGAAGGACATCACCGATCGGTTGCAGGTGTTTGTTAACAAATTCTTGAGGCGCATCTTGGGAATTTATTGGCCGCGAACTGTCTCAAACGTAAGACTGTGGCAAATGACTAACCAGAAGCCAGTAAGCCGAGAAGTTCTGACAAGGAAGTGGCGATGGATTGGACACACGCTTCGAGGGTCAGATAACCACCTGCCCAAGCAGGGTCTCCGCTGGCAATCTACTGGCACAAGACGGCCAGGACGTCCTCGGACCACGTGGAGGCGATCAGTTGAGAAGGAGGCTGGCTCAATTGGTCTCGGCTGGGAAGAGCTGGAAGAAGCCGCGCAAGATCGAGCCAAATGGAAAACTCTTCTACGAGCCCTATGTCCCTAATGAGATTCTGAAACTTTTACATTGTTCTAGTATATATCATTATAATATATACTTAGCGGCAAAAAATTTGGCTCAGCCTCCATAAAAAATTACCTATATTTCATACATATGAGGGCCATATTATTTGCCGCTGATTATATTGTATTTTTAACCCACAAACATTATTTGTTTGATTGTTGAACGACTAAATACCAAAACTAATTTTAAAACAAGTGTTCCCAACTTGATATTTTTGCAACAAAAATGAATTAAATATTCTATTTCATTTTATAAGTTTTGAAAGTCAAATTTATTTTCTCTATTTCACTCTGTTGCCGCGTTTTGACTTGACGGTGACGCAGGCGACGTAGCCCATAAATCAGGCAAAACGCTGCCATTTAGTACTTACAGCGTTCTGTTGTTACAAGTCGGCATTAACGGTCTTGATATAAAACATTATAATTGCAGTTATGATGTTTTGGCTAGTTTTATGCAGAGTTACCGCGTCTTGCCAGTTTTCTACGGCCTAAACTAAAACATATTTTAAAAAAGTCTTTTGTAGGTATGATAGAAGAACTCATGAGGAATCGTTTGACGCAAGGCAACCCAAAACGCTGTAACTCGAGTTGCAGCGTTTTGCCATTGAAGGGCAGTTAAGGAAAGTTAGTATTTTTAAAATTTTCTATTGACCACCTAAATTAAAATTTTTATTTTTTTTTTTTAATTTTTCCTTTTTTTTAATGGATTATTAAAAATAAAACGTGCGTGTTCACTCGACACAATGAGAAATTAACTTACATATTTTAAATGTCATATTTCTGTGGATTTGATCGTAAGAGTCAAATTGCAGTGGACCAATTAGTACCGCATTGTGTATTCCAACGTTAAGAATTTATCGTTTTATATCTTGGCCCTTAATTAAATTACAGATTTAATTTCGTCTTGAAGGAAAAGTGCCGAATTTTCTTTGTTTCGTTATGCCTACGCGTTGGTGCTCAAATATTAACGATGCAAGCTCTTGGTAAACTTCGGAATATCCCCGTTAGGGTTGCAAAATGATCCGCGTGTATGTTGAAGAGATATAAGTTTTTGTAATTTTTTGTTTTATTATGAGAGGGAGTCAAACGAGCAAGCGGGTCATCTGATGGAAAATGATCACCACCGCCCATAAATATCAAAAACTCAAAAGAGTCACTGATCTGTTGCCGGCCTATTTTCAATACATTTTTTTCTGACTGCGTTTTTAAACTTGCACGCAAGCGTGCAAATATTTACTTGACTTTAAATTTATGAAACATCATCTTCATCACCATCATTTCAGCCGAAAGACGTCCACTGCTGAACATAGGCCTCCCCCAAGGCTCGCCAAACAGATCGGCCCTGCGCCATCCGCATCCAATGCGTTCCCGCTACCTTCACCAGGTTGTCGCTCCATCTTGTTGGAGGCCTACCTACACTGCGTCTTCCGGTCCGCGGACGCCACTCGAGAACCTTTCGGCCCCATCGGCCGTCAGTTCTACGGGTGATGTGCCCTGCCCACTGCCACTTAAGTCTAGCGATTCTTCGAGCTATGTCCGTGACTTTAGTTCTTGCGCGGATTTCATCATTTCTAATGCGATCCCGCAGAGAAACTCCAAGTATAGCCCTCTCCATCGCCCTCTGAGTGACCTTGAGCTTCCTTATAAGACCCATCGTTAGCGGCCACGTCTCAGTGCCATAAGTCATCACTGGCAACACACACTGGTCAAAGACTTTTGACTTGAGACACTGCGGTATATCGGATGACAAGATATTGCGGAGCTTCCCAAACGCTGCCCAGCCGAGTCTAATTCGTCGATTGACCTCTTTCTCGAAGTTGAACCTACCCAATTGGATTGTATGTCCCAGATAGATATAGTCGTCAACAACTTCGAGCAAAGTATCTCCGATTACGACTACGATTACGATTACGGAGTTGATACAACATGGGCGTTCGACATGACCTTCGTCTTGTCCATGTTCACTTTATGACTCTTCCGAGGTCAGCGAGCATCGCACTGAGGTCTTCCAAGGTCTCAGCCATAAGCACCACGTCGTCGGCAAACCGAAGGTGAGTGAAGTATTCGCCATTTACATTGATGCCACGCCCTTCCCAGTTCAGAGTCTTGAACGCATCCTCTAGTGCAGCGGTGAACAGTTTCGGAGAGATAACATCTCCTTGTCTGACTCCCCGCTGCAATAGAATGGGCTTCGACATCTGGTCCTGAAGTCGGACGGACATTGTGGCGTTATTATACAGACACTTCAACACTTCGATGTACCGGTAGTCCACTTGGCACCGTTCACACTGATCACACTGGATGCGTTCTGCGGTCTGCGGTCAGATCAAATTGAACGCAGCCCGCATTGCGCCCGTCACGACCATGCGACCGTCACGGCCAGATCACATATCTATACAAAATATATAGAGACCGACAATGTTGTTCATACATAATGCGGGCTGCGGCGTTCAATTTGCCCTTTCCGCAGACCGCCGAACGCATCCAGTGTGGCAAATCCTTAAGGGATTGAACTGCGTTTAAACTATACACTAGTTGACTCTTGCCTTGGATTTAGTCTTGCCTAGGAAATGAATAAGAACAATGTAACGTGACATGTTTTAATTAGGCATTACTTCTTACAATGACATAGCAAAACTTATTTGTAAGCCTTTTCCATGCAACATTAAGACGTAACACACAATACATACAAAATGGGTATCCTTGGTTTTACTTAGTACTAGCTTTTGCCCGCGACTCCGTCCGCGTGGAATTAGTAATTTGGGCAGCTTATTTTTTTTATCAAATTTGCTTTTTCATCAATTATGGCTCTCCTTAGTTCCTCGATATAAAAAAAATAACCCCCCCCGCACCCCCCGCAACCCGCCCCCCCTCACCGACCCCCCACCGAACCCCCCCCCCGCACACCCGCATTCACATTCACCACCGTACCTACTCCCAAGTCACTACTTCTAAAAACTGTTCTATAAATTCTTAAAATAGACGTATCTTTCTTATTTGTGAACCGATTCCAATGAAACAAACACTAAATATTAATCCAAAAAAATACCAACATATCAGTGAAAACCGCATCCTTCTAGGTTAAGCCGTTTCTGAGATTAGCGCGCCCAAACGCACAGACAAACAGACAAACAGATAAACAGACAAACAGACAATAATTCTAAAAAACATTGTTTTGGGTTCTATTGCGCTAGTAAATAGCCCTAGTGACAGTTTTTCTCAAATATCTTCAATGTACAGACACCGACTTGTTACAGATTTGTTATATGTATAGAAGTAAATCGAATGAGATTGGAGTCAACTTACAGAATTTGGCAGTTTTTCATAAGATATTTAGTTCTTTTTATTATTTCCATAAATATTATTGGTTCGCATTAAGTTGCCAGCCCTGTGCTTCGTTTGCCATGTGCTCATTAAAACGCTATGAATATTGTTTTACGTGGGTAATAGCCGGAAAATACGGCTGGAATTCGCGAGGCAAAAGCGTACAGTACCTATTTAACATTTACATGTAATGGAAAAGTACAGTAACTTGAATAACGATACCTTAGTTCACGCTCATACTAATTACACTGAACTGCATAATTAAGTAGTACTTTTGCACACTAGGACACACAATGCTAATTTGTATGTGCAGTTCATTGTAATTAGTATGAGTTTGAACTAAGGTATCGATAAGATTGTTTAGCTTTGAATTAAAAATAGTACATTGTGCATCAAGGGCCGTAAGTAGGGGATTACTAACGAGAGCCTATTAGAAGCCCGACGCCGGAGGCGGAGGGCTTTTAATGACTCGAGTTTGTAATCCCCTTACTGCCCGTGATACACACAATGATTTTCATCACACTGCTAGGAAAAAAAATCCAAAAATGAAATTATTTTGTCTCTAAACACTTAAATTAAATAAATAATGGCTACCCGCCAATGCCAATACAGATTGTCACTTTTTTCAAGTCATTTACCACAAATAAAGTAAACTGTGTTTAGAATTCAAATGGCCATACGGCCACATTCTGCCAGCATGTTAAAAAAATACTTATTAAAATTATTGCAAAACTATTTGATATAAATTTAAAATATAAAAATAACGAAGTTTCATGAAGCGTAGACAAGTTTTGTGTAGTAAAAATGGGTTATAGCTAAGTTTTAAACATATAAATAAAACGTTGGCTGACTTGAAACCTCCTTAGTCTGTTTGCAAATTTTAAAACTAAAGTTAGAACTCCCTCGGGAAGAAAAACTGTACGTAAATCCATAACTCCCTTAAGAACAAATTAGGCCTTTGACATTTAGTATACAGGCATGGAATAACGCCATTGACGAGCAAGTGTGATGAAAAATATATATCCAACTATAAAAATCTCGTGTCACGGTGTTTGTTACCGAACTCCTCCGAAATGGCTTGACTGATCTTTATGAAAATTTTTTCTCTGTATTCGGTAGGTCTGAGAATAGGTCGTAGGCTATTTTTTATACCCCTAGGTGATATAAGGCAAAACAACGTTTGCAGGGTCAGCTAGTAATCTATATAATCTAATATTTGTAAGCAAATATAAAAGTACTTACTATTTTGAGGGCGTAAAATCCATTTAGGTTTTATCTCTGGAAAAAAGTGTGAGTTCGAGTTATGCTGAACTACTCGAAAGACTCTTAGTAAACTTTCCCGGGTTATCCACTGTTAATTATTCTATCAGCCTAACAAGATTACAGTACTCATTAACAATTCATACCTAGCTTAAATAATTGAGAAAAGTGGGTAATTCCAAATTCAGTTTTTCCTTTGTTCAGACTGTTTTATTAGTGCTTCCATATTTTATTAGTATTGATTATTCGGGCAACTGTAAAAGGATTGTTGTTGTCAGTGAGATTAACAACCTTTAGTGTTTACCTTACCTTGGGTAAATATACATTGTACTCTCAGTTTACCCTAAACGGTAGAGTTGAGGAATTAACTGTTGTATTAGCCGCATGAAACTTATCTACAGGATTTTTGAACACGTATGTTTTCTTTTTTAGGTACGTATTGACCGTTAATCGGTTCATAGTATCCACGTCGAGAAAGTATTCAGTCATAAAGCTATTATTAAAGGAATGGAATGATATCGTGTGTATGGGCAAGTTTAATAACTTGTATCGAATGTTTTAAAACATCGACAAGATTTTTTCTGAAATTGTAAACTTCTCAGAATTTACTAAAAAGGCTTCGTATAAAACTCCTTGGGTTAGGTTAGGTTAGTTATAGGTACTCACAACAATCTTAAAAGTTTACGGTTTCAGAAAAATAAAAAAATTCGTTATTTTAATCATTCGATATTTCTTACATTCGATTACAACTTTGACTATTTAGATACGTGCCTGTGTATATCCTTTCACCACTTTATCGCCTTTCCTGCAATTAAGGCGCACAGTTTTTGTGTTCTCAAAGATTTTAATGAATTATAATACCTACTCACCAGAGACACCTAATTCTTTTCAAACTACAAACTCAGCAATATTTAGCTAAATGGTGACTACGAATCGCAAAATCAGCGACGGGGTTACAGATTTGAAAATAATTTAAATGATTTAACTATAGTTTTAACCATCGTATAACGAGTGACGGTTTCGGTTTAGTTCTACTCAAATTTTAGACGACCAGATGGCCTAGTGGTTAGAGACCCTGACTATGAAGCTTGAGGTCCCGGGTTCGATTCCCGTGTCGGGGCAGATATTTGTATGAAAAATACGAATGTTTGTTCTCGGGTCTTGGGTGTTTAATATGTATTTAAGTATGTGTCTATCTGTGTATGTTTATCCGTTGCCTAGTACCCATAACACAAGCTTTGCTAAGCTTACTTTGGGACTAGGTCAATTGGTGTGAATTGTCCCGTGATATTTATTTATTTTATTTATTTATTTATTTAAATTAACGGATAGCAGGTATTTATAATTAATTACTATTATTTTTTTCTATAGTGACACGAAAATTATTCATAAAAATATATGGTTAATTTTCGTGTCACAATGGAAAAAGTTAATGGTAATTTCAACTACCTGCTAATGCAGCTTTAACAGTGTGCAACTTATTGGTCTTCACCCACATATTTTACAAGCTTTTTGTCCATCAAATATCAAGATTAATAGATTTGGAGAGAAATAATAAAATGTTAAACTGACAAGGTATTCATATAAGGAAATTGACATACAGCAGAAACTTAACGTGATATTTGTTATCGCAATCAGTACCGACAATGCATACACCTAACATGTCATGTGTTTTGTGACTTTTTATTAAGTGCTGATGTTATAATTTTGGGGTTTATTCAGACTAGTTCCATTATTAGTTCCATTGATGGAACTATTTGTACTTTTTTTCCCAGTAGTTACATTCAACGAAAAGGGGTTTCCTCAATGGAACTAGTTGGACTTTTTTTGTAGCCATTTTAACGCTCATAAGCGGTTGCGGTACTTGAAGAAATCTCCGGTTTGACAATCGACAGAAAATGCGGTATTGTATCAGAATTATGACATATTATGCAAGTACTGGTGTCTGGTTAGTGATTTAGTTAAAAATATTTTATAGTAAAAAAAGCAAAGTCAGTAAAGCGCCAATATTTTTTTTGCGTCGTCCGTGTAAATTATACGAATGCCAGGTTAAATTTTGTCGTTGAAACATTAAACCTTCTCGTCCTAATTGCAATAAAGCAGAGGCCTAATGAACGTGTAATAAAAACAAAAGCGGTGATAATTTGTCGACCATAATTCTTCATAAACTCGTGGTGGTGGTGTCCTTCTGCTCTATAATATTTATGACCGTATTCCTTAAAAAAAATTGTGATTGAAATACCTACCACCGTAAATAACTAACCTTGTTTATGTTATCCTTGTTTTGTTTGTTAAGTGGTTCTAATTTTGATAAAACCTTTATTGGATATACATAATGTATCTATTTACTACCAATAAGTGTACATTATAGGTTATTTAATGTTACTTTATCAATTGATAATTACAAAAAGGGTTTCTTTACAGATGTTGTCGGAAACTATGTTGTCCTCCCTAGTTCATACTACCTGGGTAATTAATTAAATTTACAAAGAGACCTTTAACCTTTTCAACGCCAACGACACATTATAGGTGTCACATAGTACAGTGTCAAAGTGATCTTGACACAATGACATAAGATTCAAAGCAGGTTTACGTTTTGTCGAGGCGTGGCGTTGAAAGGGTTAAAATGTTTTCTTTACTTTCCAGACTTTAGTTAGCAATATTTTCGAGAGAAAAATAATAAAACAGATCAAAATATTTAATGTTTTATTGGATCGTGATAGTAAATAGACGTAAGGATGTAAATAATATTTTTACAGTATATTCGATAGATTTACATTACCATATGAGCATTAATTATAAATTTATAAGTAGTGTTTTTATAGATATGTACAATTTCATTAGTAAATATATTTTAGCGATTAGGTATAATCATTGTAAAAGCTACTCTAACACTTTTTTTATTAAAAACAGTGTGACAATTTTGGTGTCGTGAACTTGAAATTATTTACTAAAATATGAATCTCTTCTTCATGCTAACTTACAAATTCATTTTAAAATTAAGCAATCAGCAAACTGTTGACTTAAAATATATGTTTTTCCTTCCAATACTGGGTAGATACTCAAACAGAGTACGTAAGTCTTACAATTCTTGACTACTGATTTACTACGATTGATCCAAACGATCCAAATGACAGATAAGAAAAAAATATTGGCACAAGACAAATTCAAAACTACACAGATGATAGTAAACATCACTGTTGTTATAAAATCTATTTGCTAAAAATCTGCAAAAAACATTAAGTTTGCGAATGAACTTGCTAATAATTAGCTTAGGTTCTTAGCTATTTTTTTACTACTTATGTAGGTGGTTCACGTAGCAAAAATATAAAATCATCGCTACTAAATGTACCTAAAAAGTGATAATTTCATACGATACATATTTAAATGTGTAGCAACGGTAATATACAAAACTTATATATTTTTAAATAAAAGCGTTTAAATACTTTGAAAATTTTATCGAATCGGAAAATTTATACTGTACTTATTGTAAAAAAGAACAATAACATTGGATAACTACATTCTCTCATCATGGGCTTTAGTATACAAACAGTGTTTTCATTTAGGTAAATACTGAAGAAAAAAGTTTAATTTTGTCTTACGAACAAATTACTTTCGCAATATCTAAGTAGGTTTTACATTTGCTGGCAGATAATATACGACTTGAACTAATGCAATATGGATGAAGTCTGTTATAAATGTTTAGTCGTCTGCAGACTGCGGCCATAATACGGAAGGGCAAATATGCCACAGGGATCGCCTTGAATTATTAAGCTAAGTCTGTGCGACACGCAACTATCTAAAATTTATCGAGGGTAAAATCTATAATAGTTAAGTGGAGGGAATAATATAGTCTTAGCCTACATAAGGTTGGTATGTTAGTTTCAAAATATATATCGTTTGGAAATCTTTTCTGGCTTTATTTTTAAGGCTAACATTGACATGTTTTGTCCTGCTGGTCCCTAACACCAGTTTTTATTCACAAATTTTTAAGTTTTTTTACTTAGTTTGTGTTTATACATATCCTTCAATAGTAATTGATTAAAGTTCACTACTAAGCTTTATTATGTCTGTTAAACAATTGTAATTGACATCACAATTTAATTTACGTTTTGATTTGTGTATGAATTTAAAGAGTACAAAAATGTTTTTGTATTAGGAGCCACATCAAAGAAAATATTAATAATTTATATTCATACTTTGCTTTAAGATTCATCATACATTTACAGCATTTCGTCATTTAGTATGTATACTAAACTTTTTTAGCCTTTTCCTGTTTTTAGGCCAAATTGATTATCAACTTTCAAATGGATATCTTAAAAGCTTATGTGTTTCATCTTTACTTAAAAATTAAGTCATAGTCATTCAAAAAACCGACCGTCCGTCGCTCATAATAGTTAAAATTCTATATTATTTATTTGTGGTTACACAGTTTATCCCCTTATTCAAAACAGGTATCAACGTCATAAATAGCAAAATTTTATTTTGTCTATTTCTTGTGAAGACAAATGTCACAGTGTCAGGTAAAGACAAAAATGTCTGATCAATAGGTTAGCTTACGAACAAGAGTTACGTTATGAATAAGGGTAGGGGTGGTATGGATTAGGCGAATTAACCACAATTTCAAATTTTAGTTGATAATTCATTTTTACCTTCCACCTGTTGTGTTTTCCTACAAAATTCAAAAGTATACCTTACACTCTAAAACACAGTCAAGTGCAGATAATACATTTCATTGGACCAAAGTTCAACCTTCAAATCTTCTATACCCCTATTTTACTACAGAGACATAATTTCTATTCATATTTCGTAAATATGAGTTTGCAAGCTTCAGATTAAATTTGTAGATTTCTACATTTTTACAGTGAAATACCAAATAAACTTAAATCAAATCATATGAAAGCTTTTTTATACAGCAATTTAGTACAAACAACTTACGTCGAAATTGCTTATAAATTATTACAAAGATGTTTCGCACATGCAATTAAACTTAGAGTGGCACTGTTAGTTAATTGTAATAATTATATTTATTATAGTAATTATTGTGCATTTCTTATCTAATAGGGTATTTGACATTATCTTACTGCTGAGTGCCAGACTATTTTACTTTTCAATACAATAAGGATGGCCGTAACACAATCTTGTGCATCATCTGCTTCCTTAAGTTTTGTCCACACCTACAAATCATTTTAACATATTGTATCTCCGTTGCAAAGCACTGAAAAGCGGAGCGGTTATCTCAGACGCAAAAATCAGTTATGTTTTAGCGTCTAAATTAATGGTCATCTCCATGAGACCACTCGTCGGTGCTACATGACAGATACGATAAGCGAAAATGATCGAAATGTGGAGAAAGTTTTACAGAGTACAGCATTCAATTTCTTTTTACATCCCGTTACTAACCACAAATACCTACCGAATAAATTATTAAATTTTTGATTTTACCATACATATAAGGCTTATATTCAAATATAAACTATCCTATTACAATGAAAGTGAATTTTAAAGTAGTCTTCCTTATTTTCTATAGTAGACACACACAATGGATAGATAGGTACATAAGTATTCGAATACAAAAAAACAAAGAGGGATAGGGAAAATACCACAAGGTCATAATAAATGGATTGGAAACACTCTCCATACTGTAGACTATGGTCCCAGAACAAGACACGACGGATAAAGTACGTTCAGCTGAGTCTTTATGATGCTGACAGTTATCCCACGATTCCTAAAGACGCACACACCATCACAAAACGAAACACTTTTAAGAGTCATTAGAGGTCCAGTGCAAAGTTACTAAAGTCGTATCTCATGGACTTTGTGCGGGACTCGGCCAGGGAGGCCGAACTTTTTCCAGGACATATTTGAGCTGGAAACTGGTGTGAAAATGCTACAGGTACTCATCTATCTGATCATAGTCTTCGTCTGGGGGCGAGGGGCCAGAGACGGAGAGGATGGGGAGGCCGAAGTGCTTGACAGTCTCGACACTGCCCGTGTCGTCAGACTTGGCCTCCTCGCTGATCGTCTCCTCGCGAGGCGTTTTAGCCTTGCACAGACGTTCTGACGAGTCACTCATCGTTGTTAGGGGGATGTTGTCAGCGGACCTGTAACCGACAAGTATTGAAGAACTCCTTCCTTTACGAATACTTAGTTGGCCACCTTATAAAGTTCTTAATTATGTTTTGATCTTTTTCGTTACTTGAGCGAATTTAATTTAATTTGAATTGCGTCAACATTGTCATTGTCGACTTGACAACTTTTTTGCGTCACACTTTCAGGGAACCACAATAATAAAGCTAGAGTAGCGACGGAAGCGGCCGAAAATAAGAGATTAGCAAAATACTCGGCTCGACATACAATTTTGTTCCTGTTAGTTTCCAGATCCTGGATCAATGAAGTCTTGATGCACTTATCAAATATTTAAAATAAGGGCCTAGTTGACACAATTGGCAGCGAAAAGCCCGGCAGCTTGTCTCTCTCAAAAAATTACCATCGCTATTCAACGAGAAAACGCTGCCAGTCTTTTTGTGTACAAAGCCAAGGCGGCCATTTCTAGATTTAATTTAGTTTTTAGCAACTAGTTTTTATTTTAAAAAATTACATTTTAATTTAGTTTAAATTTTATTTTTTATAAACTATATTATTTTACATTACAAAGGAGGTGGTATAATACTTTTATGAAGTAAGTTGCTGTGAATTTGAGTTCAGAGGACTTCTATGTCTAAATTTAGTTTCAAATTTCACTTTTACATGCCTTTACCAAGTTTCGGGTGTAGTGTAGAGCCCGACAAAACTTCGGGTATTCTAGTAGCCAAACATTATATGTATATATGAGACTGTCAACACTTACCGTTACCATTTTTTGAAATAATTACCGACATCCGACATAAAATGGATTTCACGTCCAATAAGTGGGAATAGCAGCTTTTGTCATGGAAAGGAGAAAAATTTGGCCTGTTGCTGCGACTGTACTGCATTAAATTCAAATTTCTATACTGCAGTGTTAATATCGAATCCGATTTATACTCACCTCGCCTTTCTACAAAGTGTGGACTGCGATCCGTGCCTCCTCAGAAACTCGCCAGCATCAAAGCCAGCGAAGCCGGCAGGCTCGGCGGACACGAAGATCGCCGAGTTGACCCGAGGTCGACTGCAACGCGCCAACAGACGCTCTTCGCACTCCAAGCTTTGGGTGTGGGTGTGCGACCAACGCATGTGCTGGAATCAACGTGGATGATATAACATTCGCTCTGGTAGCTTATATAATGGTCCCTCTTGATAAGATTTAACCTGTGTTAGAAATAATTCGAAAAAAGTTAATATATTTCTAGTAAAATGCATCTAGTAGAAATATGAGCTACAGTTTCATTGTAGTATCTAAATAAAATGAACCTTTATTTTGTTAAAACGATGTTGAACGTATTTTTTATAACAAAACAAATGCTTGTATGTACTGCAATTGCATAAAACAAAGGTAACATTTTCGTACGGATTGATTGTGCAGTGAATGATTTTTTTTAATAACTTAAAATGATATATCAACTGTTAAACAACACATTATTGTTAAAGTCAGTAAAACCTACAATATATTCTTGCAAAGATAACAGTCCATTGCTACGAAAGTCAGAATAATGAAATAACAGATGGATTACAAGTAGCTTTGCTAACCGACAGACGTCAAACTGAAAGTTCTGAAGTTACCCGCATACGCTTTGGCTGAATTTTGAATTGTAAACTTGTAATTGTTTCTCTGATATACCTACAGGTTGTCCTTTGAAGCTTCTGAAAATTTTTAGACACAGAGTTTGTTTTAAGGGAAGGCAATGTTTAGGAATGACACTATGCATATTTTTTATTAACGCATTTATAACACTGAAAAGCTAAATTGTAATTTGGTAAAATAATATTCATTTACTAGATCGAACGGGAGAATCAGCTACAGGCAATACAGTTGAATTATAATTTTTAGAGCTAATCCTCAGATCACAGAAAGGAATATTTTTATGAGTTAATCATAATTTAACTACGTAAAAAACTAATAATAATAATAATGATTTATTTCACAAAAACACTTTTTACATAACAAACAAATTCCAGTCCATGTGTTTAGATCCTTATCATGTCATAAATCGCTTTAAACATAATTTTTGAATTACAGCTGCACAGTAACTCAAATAGGTATTTAATTTTGCTGTCGCAATTTGAATTGCTGTCAATATTTTCCCAAGTTCACTTCTCAAGCATTTGTTGCTTCGCGTGTCGCAGGAGTGTCATCCACATGTCAGGCGTGCCGCGAAGCGCATTGTGACAGCGATATATCGGAACTACTCCAACCATGAAAACGTAAACATTTTACTAAGCTTTGTAGTCCGAGATCGAAGGGATCGAAGGGGTATTTGCAAGTAACTATTGTTTTTGATAATATTAATGTTAGTACTTGTAGTTAAGTTAACACAGTTAGTTAGTTAGTTGTAGTTGTATTAGTTAGTTCTTATTCTCGGTTTCGCGCGTGTAAACCTGGGAGTAGCGTTAATCTATCATCCCGGGATTGTTCCTGACTATCCATAAATGGACAGCCGTGCATAATTTCTGTTTCTTTCTATGTCTCAATCAAGACCAATTTATATTCAAATGCGTCGAGCGAAGCCAAATCTCATCATTACTATGATAGTAATAATTGTGTTACCGAAGAAAAATAACAGCTTTAACTTCATTAAAGAACCAAATCGTTCCATGCAGATGCATTCATTGTTGAAAAATAATCCTTCTGATGACACATCGATTACGATTTTGTAATACAATTTGGAACGCAATAGCCATGACTTATGATAGTTGTGACAGATGGCACTACACGCCACGATTGGCGTATGCAAGTAATCAAAGTTTCAAATGGGTCGGTCGGGTGCACCGTGGTGTATACAGTACGCTCGGCACGTATAGCTCAAGAGATGCGGGATTAAACCTCATCCGGGCCACCCGAAAAACTGTTTTTTTTATTTAATATTTCTACTGTAGGTACCTACCTAACAAATTTTAATGTCATGTCGCAGTATTTACCCTTTAAAAGTTTTTCAATGTGACGTCTATATTTAAAACGTATTATATTGATAAAATGCACTCGCGGCAGGATTTATTTAGGTACGTGACCCGGCAAGGGAGTATGCCTTCATACCATAATAACTTTTAATGTATGTTACAATTCGAGTAGTTAATAAAAAAGGTGCATTATATACGATTGGGATCTTATACTATGATACTCCCAAAGCAAATTCTTAAGTATTAGAGTTCGTTTCTGCGTGACGAAGCGCCTGCGCCCTCAATCTTTGATAGAACTGTCATTGATAAGCACGCGATTCGTGTATTAAGTTTATAAGGAAACAAAAGTTGGCTCTGTTTTGGTGTATTTCCTGAAAATACGAAGATATTGGCATAATAAGCGCTGTCAGGAAAAAGATTCTTGTTTGAAATGTTGCGATTAAAAAAAAGAAATATCAAACTTTTTTTACAAGCCAGAAACACAAGTCACAACCACTAACTTCATTTTGAAGGATTACCCCCTTAAAAAATACAATTCGAAATTTAGATACCATTCAAAATATGTACATAAATTCCTACAAAGTGACATCAATACAGGCTGATTCAGGAGATCTGAGCAGAACCAACTCTACTCTCGAAAACAAAAAGTTTTTAATTATTTTCCAAGTACCTATGTGACCACTACAATTAAAATAATTACCTAACTACTTAACCACTGACATTATCAAAATTAAATGTGGGAATTTAGTTTCTTCATAATATTTAGTACAAAAATAGTTATCATAACAGTTAAAGCAGTTCTATTTTTAGCAATAAGTTTTTGTAGAGTGATCCATAACATTGTGGTGTATTTATTTAGGTACAGCACTTGTTCTGTTTAATTTTAATTAATATGTTAACTGCAATTGACCTGTACTATTTTAATACCTTAATGCATCTCTAGCTAAATTATATTTTGTCTGTTTCTTTGCTATGTCAAAATCTAAGTGGTACGTAAAGACAAATAATGTTCAACCAACCCAAGCAAGCAAGAGTTTATTTAACGTTATGTTCACATGGGTAGTTCCTTCTTTTACTTTCCCATTAAAGCTGTAATAATGTGAGTTAGAATGGTACCATCGCAAGTTAAACAGACCAAGTAACATTACATTTAGCCGACTTAATCTGCTGTAACCGTTAAGTTTTATGATAATCTCCTTTTATTTGCCTTTTGTTGACTTCATTATTAATTTTATTCGTAACAGGCAGAATTAAGTGGGTTTATAAGATACACCGTATTATTTTTAATTTTCTTTAACTTTAAGGCAACATTCAACAAGTCAAATAAAGTTAATTTCTCTAAGACAATAGTGTCCTAATGTTTATTGTTAAAAAGATAACAATAATTAAGTTTAATAAAGTATGCGTGGTACACTACGATATGAAGTTACAGACGAGGACAAAGGAATGTATACAATTGAAAGTTACAAACCCATTGATAATGACCCACGCCAAGAATAAGATGTATGACAGATTAATGTTTCTGTCAACTGTGACAAATATATATATTCAACTAAGATGACACTGTAATGTGTACACTCTGAAGCGAAATGAAGTATTCATCTTTGGTTACAGATATGTGTATACAGATCTCATAATACATTTTGAATTGTTAGAATATTGCAGAAGTACCTACTTCTTTCTCGTTTATTTCGTGCACGACGGCATGGGTGTCACTTCCAAAATAAGTTCGCTACGTGCCTTCATTTTCCCAACCGAATTCAAAAACAAGTAAATTGTCAATCTTGTATTATTTCGACTAAGCCTCATGAAGGGATCTCTTATGTTGTTTATGTTACGGGATTTTCATTAAAAGGCGTACAGTACCTATGCCTAATATGAAATTATATTTTCGTAAGTTGTTCAATTTAAATACCAGAAAAAAGTCAAAGTAACAGCCAAAGTCAAACATGATAAGGTGCAAAAAAATCCTCTACAAAACGCGATGCCTGAAATTCTTCACGTGCGTGTTCAAATAGTGAATACGTGACCCAACTATGTGATTCAGTTGTCGTTCACGCACAGAACAATGAATCAACAGCGAATTTGATAAAAGCTAATAAAAGGTTTTTTGTAACAGTAAATTTACTACCTAGTACCCGTTTTTAGTGGTCCTACAAGGAAACTGTATAGTGTCGGCATGTCCGTACGTACACCGTCCGACCGCAGCCTAGCTTAGAAACTGTTGCTGCTAAAAAACTGTCATTTTGCGTGAGGATGTAGGTATATTATGTAAGCAATTAGTGTTTTATTTCATAGATTATACTCATTTATTTAATCAGATGTTCATTATAATATTTTAATGTAATTAATTATTAATACTGGCAATGATTCGTTATATTTTTGTTGAAATACTTTGTTATCGGTACGGAAACGATTTCCGAACGTACATTATTGGCGCGTAGTTTAGAGGGCGCCATTTATACTGGATCGCCATTGGTCCATCGTTTTTAAGTGGGAGATTTTAAAAATCATGGTCGGTTAGGAAATGGTTTCCGCAGTCATTTTATGATCTCTCGAGGTGTGAACTAGTTCTCTTGTAATAGAAGGTTATAAGTTTAAAATTGGCTATTGGAATAAAAGGATTAAAGTAGGTTGATTGAAGAACTGAGTTTCATTGGACGCCACTTGTGCTGGTTGGAGGTGTGAGGTATAACAATTATTTAAGCAAATACACTAGTAAAATAAAATGTGGAATAAATTATAGATAGTCATGCTCCCTGGCAACCCCTCTTTCAGTTTTGCGATTTATTAAGACATAACAACGCTGATGTACACAATATGTACTGAATTAGTATGTATTTAAAAAATATACCAGTTGCCAGGGTTGCCAGAGAACATGGCGTATTTTTTTTCTCGTTTAAATCCAAAGTGTAGGGTATCGTTGGATACGTCTTTTAAAAAATGTAATAGGTTTGAATAACCATCTTTCGATTAAGGGATCCTTTCGACGATTTATTCAAGGAAATATGTGTTTAAAGCTAGATGTTATTTTTCAAGTAATTATTCAGTGCCGCACACGGAGTGACCAAGCTTTAATGCTAAGCTGTGTATAGCTTTCATGTCGACGCCGTTCACAATTTTATTGAAATCAACCCTTTTGATCCCGGACGCAGAAAGCATTGATATAGATTGCTACAACATAACAAATGAGGATTCCGTTGGATACCTACGTAATTGTCTGTCAACTTTGTTTTTCTTACACTGATTGGGATAAGTCACACGCTTAAGTATCACATAATACAAAATGTGCGCTTTGATTGTTCTAAAAATAGATTATGATTAAGGAATTATTACTGATCATCATCAACCGCACAGCTGAGTGGAATTCTCTGCCTGCGACTGTGTTCCCTGAACACTACAATTTAGCCACATTCAAGTCTACGGTAAATGAGCATTTACTAGGCATGCGTGCTCGATCGTAGGCCACATCTTCGCTTTCCATCAGGCGTGACTGTGGTCCAACGCAAGCCTAAATTGTATAAAAAAAACAGGCGAAATACATCCACTACTGGACGTAGGTCTCCTCCAAAAAACGCCCACAATGACTAGACCTGCTGCACCGCCCGCATCTATCGAGCTACTGCGACCATCACTGCAATGAGGCATGTTTCGGAATGTGTTCACCACTTAAAAACACATTGGCCTTAACCTCTACAAGTTCTTCCACCAATGTACCTTGCCCACTGCCACTTAAATTTGGCAATTATTTGGGTTATGTCGTTTACCGTTGTTCTTCTGGGGAATTCCTTATTCCTATAATTCGATCTCGCAGAAAAAGTCCGAGCGTACACTTCCTTTGTTCATCTCTGAGTTTTTACAAAATAACATACCTATCACCTGCAGACTTATTGGGCAGACTTAAGTTAAAGTTATTCTAGTGCTGTTCAAACCTTACTACTTACACCTGTTTTTTTTTATTTATTTTTCACTTCTCATGCTCTTAAAATGTTACTTTAGTCTCTGCATATCGGGACTAAAGCTCTTTTTTGATCTCAAGGGATTAAAGTAAAATTTTTTTAATTGACTATGGAAACCCCTAAACTGCCAATCACGGTGTTTGTGAATGGAGGATTATCGCCATTTTCAGAAACTGGGTATAGACAATTTTAAAGCTTTCCACAGACCGAAGCGCGCTGCGGACGCACTGTAGCGCCCTGCGCTTCGGTCTGTGGAAGCCTTTAGGGCGTGGAAATAACCTCAAAATGACAACTGTATAAAAAATATTTAAAAAATAATAATTTCGTGAAACACATTGAATAATTACGAATATTAATCTATTTAATTATAAAATATTAAAGATGAATTCATTTTATTTTGCACGTAAAGAAAGATTTCCTTTAGCTTAGGTGTTTTTAATTTGTTTTTTTTTAAAAACGCTGTCGGCAAAGCAGTTCCCTGCTCTGTCGATAAAATAGCAATCCGCACTGTTGGAAAAGCAGTGCTGGAGTGTAGGTACGGTAGATAGAGCGAGCAGTTACGTTTGAATGTTAATATGGCGTGACTTCAAAATAATGCGATGTCAGTTGCATTTAATAGTAAATAGAAAGTATAATTAGATATAATTTAACAAAGAATTGGCATATAGAAAATAAACTTAAAAAGTCGTTTCTTTATTCACGGGTAAGTGTTTCAGTTAACAATATATTTTGTGTGTGAACTTAGATCAATTAGGTCAATTTATTTGCCGATTCTAATGAATGAACAATTATCATTCTTACATGCATAGTCCAATTAGTTTTAACATAGTCTTTAAGTTAGAATCTGTTGGCTAATTATGCAAGCATTTAAAGCGTCACTTTACAAAAAAATATAAAAGAAAAGAAAAGACAGCGGTATTTTTTTTGCTATTTGAATTTTGAACAGATGTCCATTGCTCGTATTGAGCATACGTTGTAAAAAAGTAATTTTGTACGTCGTTTTTTTCCTCGCATTCAAAGTGAAAAGTAGAGTGTTTAACGCGGGACTAAACTACCATAATGACAACTCGAATTATAGCTAAATATCTCGTGTCATTATGGCTTGTTTTAGTCCCTTGTTGAACAATCTACTATTACATAGAAACTTTAGTACTAATATTTGGAACAACATTCAGTATCTAAACCAAAAGATTTGAATGAGTAAAAACCGTGCTTCATTAAATATTCCCCCATAAAGTGCCAGGTTATTCGCTCTTAGCCAAAGAGGTTCCATAAATTAGCCAGAAAATCATTTACTGAGGCAAAGGGATCATTCATTCAATCATTGCAGCGGCCCAAGCACTCAACTGTTCTTCCCCTCAAATGAATCCAAAAAAAAGCAGTTCTTGAGCACAGAAGGAGCTTACGCAATCACGTATTTATAATATCGTGAGCTAGTAATTTAACTGTGGTTTAATATTTGCAAACGTCAAAATCTAATTGTTGTAAGAGGCAGTGTGTTGCCGAGTTCCTTAGTGACGTGCCTCGTTATACAGTCGTAAAGACAAATACGGCCTTTTTATGGCCTACCGCTATGAGTGCAAAACGACATGGGCATTAAAAAAAGCTTGTCTACATTAAGTGCACGAATTCTGATTCGGCCAGCGTTTCATACGAGGTAGCGTGCAATAGAATTATGTGTGTTTAACACGAATGTTGGTAGTGAATAAGCTGGTTTAGAGGTAGTTATATTAATAACATTGTTAACTTTTGACGTAGCTTTATAATTTAGTCCAAGTCAATATGTTTTATTTCATTTCAGCGTAACAATTGTTGCTGCTTTCTTTAAATATTGGACAGTGTTTCTAAGCAAAGCTTGTACTATGGATGCTAGATAACGGGTAAACATACTTATATTATTAAATACTTAAATAAATATTAAAGACCCAAGACTCGAGAACAAACATTCGTATTTTTCACATAAATATCCACCCCGACCAGGAACCGAACCCGGGACCTTAAGCTTCGTAGTCTGGTTCTCTAACCACTGCGCTATCCGGTCGTCAATGACTATAAAATTAAAAATATGTTGCTTATCAAACCTACAAAAACTCTTTCAAATCTTTTTTCAGCGTTGTTACATAAGAATAAATAATTACAGAGTAGAAGGGAATCTCTTTTGACCGCGTCCAAAACGCCGCCATTTATATACCTACCTCCCCCCTCACGTCGTTACACCCCTCTGTCGCCAAGGCGTGTTGCTAGGGTTGCTTACTGTTAAATAATACTTACGTCTAAAGATAATATCGCTAAAATATAAGTTTTTATTTACTTTGAAATCATTATTTTATTCTAGTTTTACAAAATATGAGATTTATAAATCATTAGGTACAGTCAACAGCATAAATAAGTGGTCATTTCTGTACCTTGTCGTTTTCAATCGTTTGTCAATTTTGTATGACATTTCAAACATGACGTTAAAGTGACAAGGTACATAAATGATCACTTATTTATGCTGTTGACTGTACAGTCAAGGATTTTAATTGTTAGGCCACTTGCCACTATTCGTATTTTAGCCGTGTAATGCAAATCGGGTGAAGCCGCTTATACTTACTCGTATTTGCTGATTTGCATTACACGGCTAAAATACGAACAGTGGCAAGTGGCCTAACAATTAAAATCCTTGCCTGTACGTACCTACATATTGTAGGTAGGTACTTCTAAGTAAGAAGTTATTACAAGTGCCATACCAAATGAAGCCTTTTAAGGTGATTTAGCATCGTTTTTGAATTGTTTATACACCCAAATACACCACAATAACTTGACGTCATTGTTATTTTTGTTACCAATAAAATGAACGCGCAAACAATTAACAGCCAAACGCGCGTGCGGCGACGCCGGCCGTGAAACCCTCACTGAGTTCTCGCTTAGCGAGTACTCTAATATCGTGACCTTGAGTCCGGCCGGAGCGGGAGTTTCCCTTCTACTCTCTTATTATTTATTCTTATGGTTGTTAGCAGGTTTTAAATGATACAATAAAAATTTTAAAAGCGAACAAAAATAATTAAAAAATTACATTTATTTTTCCATTTAAAAAATCCTTTTTAAAAACTATTTTGAATACTAGCTCTTGTTAGCTGACTGTACTTTTGTTGACTTTACTTGCATTGTGATCCAAACATACCCGTACTAAGTTTCAAGTCGATGCCATTAACTGTTGAAGAGTTCCGTCCTGCGGAGACAATCCTGGCTGAACCACCAGAATTTCGCTGCTAGATTATTGCATTGTCGTCGATCTTACATAATCACAAAAAAAAAGTTCCATCGCATACTACGAAGTGGTTTGCGTTGCAGACATAACAGTTTGTAAAAATTAAACCAAGTTTTCAACGTGTGAGCCTCCCTAATAATAAGTCAATAATTTCGTATACAATATAAACAAGTATCTATAATTAAAGACAAACATCATAGATTATGATTGGTGTTATATTAGCTGTACACAAATTTAAAATTGCACACGGAATGATTGTAACCAAAGATACACTACTGTACATGGTGTACAGATAATCAAAAGCTTTGGTTCCGTACTTATTTTGAGTGCAAATTACAGTGAAGGTGCCGGGAAGTGAGACTCTCCGTCTGTGATTCGATGCCTCGCGACCGGAAAGTCAGTTCCTTTGATATGGAAGTGCGTAAACATGTAGCAATACGTGAATAAAAACGCAAACACATCGGTGCTTGATGGGCAACGAGTCTGCAATATCAAGTTTAAAACTGATAGAAAAATGCGGCGCTGGAGTTTGGTAGCGCCAAATTCTAAGCGGTTTTAAAAATGATTGCGTATCCTCGTTAAAATTCTGCATGGTCCCCGTGTCCTTGTGTAGGAGCGTGCGTAAAACAGCGTACGTGGTCACGTTGTAAGCGAGTGGCTTACTTGGTGGTCGCAACCGGAACACCGGCATTGGCAGTGGGAGCAAGCCCGCGGTTTGCCGCGGGCGGGGCTGCGCTAGCTGCCTTGGATTTGCTCATCGGGCGCTGCGTGGAGCAATGCAAACTGACACCCGCAGTCGCGGGCGCTCCGCCGCGGATATTGGAAGCATCGATCCAGGAGGCAGCACACGTCCTGCGCACCACACCATTTAAGCAACACGGACAGCCACGGCCGAGGTTCTGTGTGTCCCTACAGAACATTCCAATTTCAAATGCCTTTTCGATATTATTATCTAGCTACTTCTGGATAGCGTTTCTAAAGCGTACACGGGGTAATGTTACGACCCACGAAGTCAGATCAGTTAGAAGCGGGGTCTACAGAGGATTTTAAATTTATAGGCGAAATGAAATTTGGTTTGGCGTTTGGATTTGGAAGACTACTGGTTTCACCTTTAGGATAAACTAAAAATTTATGAAGCGTTGTCGTTAAGTACTTGCTTAGTGCTTTAATGAAGGATCGACTATCCAAAGAAGGCCCGTGCTTAAAATTAAACTTAACACAACTTTTTCCAAACGTTATTTACATTAACAGCGTCAATGATAGATTCAAACGTGTTGCTATGACTAATGAAAATATAGACATAAAAGGTACTCCTAGCAAAGCAGTTGCATTGAGCTAGGTTGAATAAGCTGTGAACGTTGGTCGCATGGTAATTATATAATTGTACCTTTAATGGGAGGTACGTTGAGTCAACAATTAAATGTCACGCCACCAATTATTCATACACGGAGTAATAACTAAATGTAATTCCCAAAATTGGTATAGTTAAGAAGCAGTTAGGTTGATTACGGAGGGTTGTGCGTGAATAAAAAGTTTTGCGCATCTTTTACGAGTAAATACATCGAAAATATACTGAATAGTACTGTTTTAAACATGAAACTACCGTGAGACTCACTCATAGTGAAAATAAACGGATCACTGACGTCTTAAAACGAGTTTAACTTGACATGTTTCGGGCTCATCCGTAGCTCTTCCTCTCGGAGTCGCACGTCGCGGCGGCTGCCAAACGCGCACAATATATGTCGAGTTAAACTCGTTTTAAGACGTGAGTGATCCGTTTATTTTCACTATGAATAGTACTGTTGTTTAATTGCAGCAACACAAGCCAAAATCAGTCCCCGCAATGAGTTTATAAACATGTTTATAATATTGGTTGGTTTAGGTATCGCTCTATTTTATTTCAGAGGGTTTTAAACACTTTACGATGGTACGGAACCCTTTGTGTACTAGACCGATTTTTACTTAACCGGTTTTTAGTAATTGAATTTCATTGGGGAATAAAAGAATCATCTTACAACAAATAAATAAACTATCAAAACTGTCACTAAACAGATATCAGTAGGTACAGCAGCGTATAAGTGGATTGGTAACAACGATTCTTTTACACAAAGATACAAGTTGAGCATCGAGAAATAAAAGAGAGATATAGGCAATTCCTTTACGGATTAGGCTAACAACAACAAAGTGAAGCGAACTCCTCGAATGTGATTATCGGCCCATCAATTTGGTATCCGACGCGTTTCGTCTTTTGATACACTATAGCTCTGTGTTTCTATTGTTGTTTAACTATGTGCTTTCTTGGAAGAAAATTAACCTCTTTTGTTTCTTTTATGTATTTGAATAGTGGGTTATTTTGACCAGACGCGCATTTGAGGATGACAAAGGCAACCTGTCATGCTATTTGTATCTTGATAAGTACTGGTTAAGCAAGCTGGTGGGTGGTTTAAGCTTTTGTCTCGTGTCTGACATTTTTTAATGCGAAAGTTGTCTCCACGTGATTTCTGGAATTTTACTATCAAGTTGCAAAAACAACAATCACATCACCGTACAACGTCGCTCCCAAAGAGAGCAATTAACTGACATTGGCACAAGCCTAGTGGCCGCCATTAAAGAGGAAGAAGAAGATAAGCTTATTGCGTGGCGGTCTCTGAGTTGGTTTACTTTAAATTCACGCTGGTTTACTTAATGATTTTGGAAACATTTTTTTTTACTTCAAATGTAATTTGATCATTTCTTTATTAAAAAGAAACAAAAATTAATCATTTGATTCAGTTCGTAATTGTAATACTATACGTAATAGGCAATGTTATTATTTAAACTTATTACAATATTATTATGATAAACGTCAGGCAGGCTACAGCTAGGGAGACTTCTTTGGACTTAACAATATAGTATTTGTGAAGCCAAGCCTGAAAGATACATACCTAATCCTGTTAAGTGTTAGAAGTGCTTATGTTGCGATGATACTCTGTTCTAAAATTAATGTGGCCGGAGTTAAAATTGAGAATTAATTTAGGTACCTACTTACTTATCACGAAATAATTTTAGTACCTAATCAACTCAGCATAAAAATAGGTATTTGATAGTGTTAGCGTTAACTAAAGTAACGAAAACTTTAATAGGTACCTACCTTAAATAAAACTGCAAATTCTTTTTTTTTGCTGCATGTATAGCCGGACCATTATTTTGTGATTGTAGTCATGAGGGTGATTTTTTACTAAGATTATATAGATTGAAGATTATTGTGGTAACCCTGATATTTCGATTGACCTGGGCCCCGGTTGTTTGTATCATCTACATATAGTTGTAGAATCAATTTAGTGATTCCAATATTTTACACTTTACGATACTTAGAACCGAATAAAAATATCAGTTAGTCCTGTTACCACAGCTTTAACTGTATTGCGTTTAAAATATTTAGTTATAAGTTATAATAAACAAACCTTTGAAATGAGTATAAAACCCTGTAAAAGACAAAAATGAATAAAATTAAAAAAAGCAAATTAGGAAAACTAGCGTGTTTAAAACAGAACCTGCATTCGAATAACAAAGCTTTGAATCGCCTGTGGATTAAAAATTTTAATTAATTAAAAGACAAAGGTTATGTTGTTTCACTTAGTAATTAAAACTTCCTGCGTTAATAACAGTGATGTGTGCGGACTCATAATATATAGGTAGGTAGGTTAGGTATATTATCTCCATTGAGTCTTAGTTCACTACCTACAAAAACTAAAGGGATTTTTATGGTATGGTAGGGAGTACCACTTTAGGTATAACACATATTCGTGACGTCTTAATAAAGCTAATTGCGTCACTGTCCGTGGCCAGTCACATCCAGACGTATTTACCGATGCTATTCTTGGAGTATTCGTTGACAGATATAGCGCTTTGTGTGTGCGTTATCAGAATAAGTAATTTCATACTTACTTAACACAAAGTATTTATTACTTTACTAAATCAATCATAGAATTGTTTGTTTTGCGTCACTTACATACATTAATGTGATGTATAATTTGAATTTATATCTTGTATCAAATAAGATGATGATGACCAAATAAGAAAATTAGTTAAAAAGCAACTTCATGCAGGATGGAATTTTACTTTATAGAAAATTAGTGTCCCTCAATCAGTTAATTAATTTTAGTCAATATAATGTATTAGCTAACTATTGTTATTTAATTAATCGTATTACATTTACAATGTTTATACAAAGAATCATCGCCAAGAAACCTGCTTTTACATAAAAAAAACCGCATCCAAATAGGTTCACCCATTAAAGAACTATGATGCCACAGACAGACACACACAAACACATCGGTCAACACATCCCCCCTCCCCTTCCCTTTCCCTTCCTCTCCTTTTTTTCATATTTTGATAAAATTAAATCACAAACTCAAAACATAGACAACCTAATTGAATAAGATTAATTAAAAAAAATGTTAATCCTTTATATTGTCCAGCAGTAGGTGATCTAGGGACACTAATTCTGTGTCACGTAAAAAATCAGCTTCTAGCGATTAAATTTAATTACAAAGCGAAAAAAATGTTGTGAAAAACTAAGTAGTTTTCTGGTCCACATAAATGGAGATCAAAGGGCTGGCAGTTATCTCTTCCAACGAATTGCCACCGCTATTCAACGAGGGAATGCTTCCAGCCTGTTGGGAACCATGCCACGGTAGTAATTTTTTTAAATATTTAGTTATTATATTATAAATTTAAGTTAAGACAAACATGTTTTCTAATAAAGAAACGTGTAGATAATGTCAATAAGCATTATAATAATCTCATAATAGGTACCTATATAAAAATTTCGTGTCGTGGTATTTGTTATCGAACTCCTCCGAAACGGCTTGACCGATTTTATGAAACTTTTTTCTCTATACTCGGTAGATCTGAAAATAGGTCGTAGGCTATTTTTTATACCTACCCCTATTCTTCACGAACGGAGTCGCTGGCAACAGCTAGTATGTATATAAAAATCTCGTGTCACTGTGTTTGTTATCGAACTCCTCCGAAACGGCTTGATCGATTTTTATAAAACTTTTTCTTTATATTCGATAAGTCTGAGAATAGATCGTAGGCTATTTTTTATAGCTACCCCTATTCTTCGCGGACGGAGTCGCGGGCAACAGCTAGTATATGTATATAGACCTGTGACAGTCGGTCAGACATACAGCGGTGTCTTAGTAATTGGATTCCGTTGGCGCCGTACATACAAAGCCTAAAAATAATTGGCACAGCGCCTTTTGAGATTTCAGCTTGTCTGATTGAATTTCACGCAACCTTAATATTTAATCCGGTACGTAAATTTGTCTTGAACTCAAGGTAAGAATTTAATATAATTACACATTTTGTGTAAATGACTGATGTCATGTCACGGTGTAAACCCTTAAAATTTGCGGTTTGCTTTGTGTATAAAGATATTAAGCGAAAATTGAATACAGATTAGACTAAATAAAAAGTAAACATTTTTATCTTTACAGTCCTACATACTACATACAACTAGAACTCTCTTTAAACATGAAACTACCGACCGTGAGACTCACTCATAGTGAAAATAAACGAATCACTCACATCTTAAAACGAATTTAACTCGACATGTTTTGGGCTAATCCGTTTAGCAGCTGCCGTGACGTGTGACTCCGAGAAGAAGGGCTACGGATTAGCCCGAAACATTTCGAGTTAATCTCGTTTTAAGACGTGAGTGATCTGTTTATTTTTACTAGAAATCTCTTACTTCAATTTTCAAGAAGACGATTATGACGATTTTTTCTATATATTTTGAAGCATAATGAGCATCATCATCATTTCAGCGGAAAGACGTCCACTGCAGAACATAGGCCTGCCCCAAGGCTCGCCAAACAGATCGTTTCCGTGCCATCCGCATCCAACACGATCCCGCAACCTTAACCAGGTCATCGCTCCATATTGTTGGAGGCCTACCTACACTGTTTCTTCCGGTCTGTGGACGCCACTCGGGAACCTTTTTGCCCCATCGGCCATCAGTTCTACGAGCGATGTACCCTGCCCACTGCCACTTGAGTTTGGCGATTCTTCGAGCTATTTCGGTGACCTTAGTTCTTGCGCAGATTACATTTCTAATACGATCCCGCAGAGAAACTCCTAGCATAGCCCTCTCCATTGCCCTCTGAGTGACTTTGAGCTTCCCTATGAGGTCCATTGTTAGTGGCCACGTCTCAGTGCCATTAGTCATCACTGGCAACAAACACTGGTCAAAGACTTTTGACTTGAGACACTGCGGTATACTGGATGACAAGATATTGCGGAGCTTCCCGAACGCTGAGCCGAGTCGGATTCAAGCATAACAATTTTCAATAATATTGTTAAAAGGTGTCGTTTTTCTGCTCATATATTTCTAGTAAATTAAAATTGCAAAACATTGATGTTACTCAAAAGCCGTGATAAAAAACCGTGTAAAGCCTAGTGGTTTGACCTATGGCCGCTCAAGCAGAGGGTCAAGGGTTCGCGCCCGGGTTTGCAACGTTGGGTTTTCGAAATTTATGTGCAAAATTACATTTCAAATTTACCATGAGCTTTATGGTAAAGGAAAACATCGTGAGGAATCCTACACACACCTAAGAAGAAATCGATGGTACGTGTGAAGTTCCTTATCCACACTGGGCTCGCGTAGGAACTACGGTCCAAACCCTCTCATTCAGTGAACGTGCCACGTTTATAGGCTAGGACGATGTTGATACTCAAAGAAACATGATATGCACAATTTCAAAAATATCCTAGTAAGCTCAAATAAGTATAACAAAGCATTTAAATTAGAAATTATGCCCACGAACTCTCGTACCTTAGCAATATCATGAATATTCACAAATCTCTTACGTAGCAGATTAAGTTAGTGGATGAAGTATAAATTTATAAAATAAATTCGGCATGGAGGTTTAATTAACAGAAGCTTAATAAAGGACACGAGAGTTCATAGACAAAGATAAAAATCAGAGTCTAATTACTTAATGATTTGATTCTAACAAAATGTTTTACAAAATTCGATCTGTCTGGATGCTCATTCCTATATACCGAAACAGGCTCTTAGATCTAGCAATAAAACATCTGGAAGCATGGTAAACGGTTGTGTTGCTCTGAGGATGAGCTCTGGTTGTGTTCGAAACGCGTCAGTGTAGTTTGGTGGTGGTGATAGTTGGGTTTGCAATTAACATTGTTGAAAATACATTTTTGGCAATTTGCATTTTTTTCATTCATCATCCATTCCAGCCTATATCCGTCCCACTGTATGGCACAGGCCTCCTCTCAGAACGAGAGGGCTTGGGCCGTAGTTCCCACGCGGGCCCAGTGCAGATTGGGAACTTCACATACACCATTGAATTTCTTCTCATAAGTATGCAGGGCAGGTGGGCCTCTGAGTTTTCGGAATTTATGTGCAAAATTACATTTGTAATTTACTATGAACTTAACGGTGAAGGGAAACATCGTGAAAAAACCTGCATCTTACCCATTAAATGCCTTAAAATAATGTTTTTTTACATACGACAAAGTTAATAGCTGCAATCATACTGGTATAAATTACAGTCATCACACAGTTAACGCTGTCAACGCTAGGTTCAACGAATAACAAGAAAGTTTTAATGATAGCCACATGTTCTTCTAACACGTAGATATTCCTAATGGTCTAAGAGCCGTTGAAGACCGATCTGATAACTCGATGAGACATATTTTTTATCAAATATAATTTATAAACAAATATGCCTATGATAACTTGCCTATCGAAAAGTGTTCATAGCTATTTTTTTTTTGTTTTATTGTGGAGTGCCTTTAGCCATTTTCCAGCTCCATCATCAGACTCTGGTTACCATCTGGGATCAAAGTACTCGTCAAGACGAATCAAACGAGTCCAAACTCGATGGGGTTGTGTCGTTTTATTGTGGAGTGCCTTTGGCCATACTGAATTTATGAAATTACGAATTACTCCATCGAGTTTGGACTCGTTTAATTCGTCTTGACGAGTACTTTGATCCCAGATGGTAACCAGGGTCTGATGATGGAGCTGGAAGATGGCTAAAGGCACTCCACAATAAAACAAAAAAAAATCTATGAACACTTTTCGATAGGCAAGTTATCTATCATAGGCATATTTGTTTATAAATTATATTTAATAAAAAATATGTCTCATCGAGTCATCAGATCGGTGAAGGTCGATCTTCCACGTCTCCTCTACTATAACGATATGATTGATTGTGATAGTTAGTAAAATTCTTGATTGGAACGCCAACTAATATTTACTACCATGGTAATATTAGTACCAAGATAATATTGTTTCTACGATACTGCTAACTAAAGTCAAACCAATCCTAAAGTTCTGACAGTTTTAAAATAGAATTATTCTGCAGGTTCTAAGCTACCCAAAGCCAATAAAGGAAGGATATTAAATCTACTGTACATCCAATAATGGAGCTTTTGTAAATATTTATTGGCAAAAGTTAAATAAGTTTTACGTCAAACAATAAATGGGACTTTTAAGTAAAGGCGCGGCTACAGTCATCATCATCACCATTTCAGCCTTAGGACGTCTACTGCTGGACATAAGCATCCCTCATTGATACCCAATCATTATTTTTACTTTTTTGGTCTTTTTGTGTCCCGTTAATGTTATGTACTTATTTTAGAGCATTAAACCTACCTGCGGATTACAGACTTTACACACACACATAATATTTTTTTATAGTGTGAGCAAGTTTCCTCATCATTATGCCCTTCAGCGATAAGCTCATGTTCAATTTCAAATGTGATTACGCACATAAATCCGAAAAAAATAGAGCCCAGATTGGAACCACATGACCTTGACCAATTGTGGCTTGAGAGGCCACAAGCCAAATCACCAGACTACCATGACTTTACGATACGACTTCACGATAAAAGATAACAACTGAACCATATTAACCAAGATGGCGTCAACTCATTTGCTTTTCATTACGCATTTCAATACAATTCCAGGATGCTCTGTAAACCGAATTTCCAACCGTAAACCGCCTTTGCGAATACTCTGTTGTTATTACGTCGTAAACATAACGTTTAAGCATTTGTATACACAAATAGGATCGCTTCCATTAAATCGAGCAAAAGCCAACCGTTTTACTGTCTTTTTTGAAAAGGTCGTAAATATCACAACGATCAGAGACCGTATTGTATACGCGTGGGCGCTTGCTATCGCATGCACTATTTCTTTCTGTCGAACGCTATTAGATGACGACAGAAAGAGATGGTGCTTTCACCCGAGCGTTGGATACGGCCTCTAGTTTTTGCGCCTACTCTATGTATATTCAGTATTAATTTATTAGGGAAAAACGTGAAATAACTTAAGACATTTTTTTAGCTCTTAGCATATATCTTTCACCCGAGTGTGGTATAGCCACATTATTTTTCTCTAGATGTAAGTGTGGGTGGGGATGTGTTTTCACTAATTTGAATGTAAATGATTTATAAATAAATAGTAAAATGTAAAGTAAATCTATCTAACTGTTAATTACACTTCTGTAATTTTAAAATACAACTGCACATATAATAATTAATACTCTAATCTTATATATGGCTTTGTTAATAAATTATTAAACATTTTACGTGCGATACAAAAATCTTAACAAAATAATATGAGAAATCAAATGAGTAGTGAATATCCTTGTTTAGAAGTCCGTGGTTATAATTTCATGTTACATGAAAGCTCATGTGCGCAAAACCAACATAAATCAATATTAATTGTTGCAGGAGAGTGTAATTATTTTCGATGCTAGGTAGTTTGTATCTGTTTAAATTAACTTTTCTTTCTTTCCGATAAACTATTTAGTACGTAATATAACAAGTTTAGTTTGAAGTATCTTTTTGTATTTTTTATTTATTCAACTTCAATTTTTTACTTTTACGGTCATCCCGTGAAATCCATATATTTCATACTAAATACAAACTGAAACATAGATGCACAGAAAAAAGACCAATGTTGGGAAACGAACCCAGGCCCTCGGCATTCCGTGCCGTGTGCTTACCCCTACACCACCACCGGTCAGGAGTTTACACGCAAATTTTTCCTATGCATCATACATTCCAGCCTGCCAACATCACTTTGTGCAGTGATACAGCGCCATCTATGTTCAGTTCTCATCGAGAAACATCAACACTCCTTTGGAACTAACCGCTCACCCGGACAAAAGATGTCGCTACTAGGCCATACTTTTAACAAGTTTGGTTTGAAGTATCTTTTTGTCTTTTTGTATTTTTTATTTTTTCAACTTTAATTTTTTACTTTTACGGTCATCCCGTGAAATCCATATATTTCATACTAAATACAAACTGAAACATAGATGCACAGAAAAAACCCCAGAAACTGCTATGTGCTGCAATGTCGCGAACGCATTTCTTCTTGGCTCAAAGTAGGTACGTTTACCAGGTTGACTGCAAAGATTTTATTCAGCACTTTACGCTTCTTAAATAAACCAAATTATTTGCAAGTTATTGATATTTTTAAGTAAAAAATAACTTTTTTATTTTAATACGTCATATATAACTCAATTATTGGTTAAGTAAAAACAAAGAAAAATTTAATTAAACTACGATAATGTTGTATTCATAAAGAGGTTATTTCGTTTCATTTTATGGTAATTCTATATAAAATATTTTTTGTTACTTGAAGCAAAATGAGGATTTCTTAAAACTGAACAGATTTAAGATTTAATTAACCGCTACAATCACAGTTTACAAAGTTATTACCGAGTTTTTGAGTTGGTAGGTACAAATCTATTGTCAATTCAAAATACGGCACAAATATTCCGCGTTTGCCCAAATTTCAAAACTAAAAAATATAGCCAAGTCGTGGCACTGAAACACAAATCCGTTTGAAACCACAAACAGCGCCACACAGAAACGTGATGAGAATTTCGTGCGAATTTACTGAAACGTGAACAGTCTGTTTCCATTTCATAGCCAAAATATACCCAACGAACCTCAAAACCTTGGAGATAACGATCAACGTGTGTAAAAATAGTTAAAGCTAAATCATTTCATTATATCATTACACCTTGTCACGCAGGGAGACCATTATTTTACGTGAAAATTAGGCTAAAGTTACAATAGGTCTATGTCAGTGTTATAGGATTTGGATTCACACTATTCTTTTAGCATGCGAGACTTGTTCATTGTTTTTACCTACGATATTATTTTAGTTTGAAAATTGAAATGATTTCCTATTTTCATCAGCATATTGTGTACCTACAGTATACTACTTATGAAGTCTCACTATGTCGCTGCAAATTGTAGAAAAATATCACTGTCCAATCAAAACAGTCAATGCAATGCGGAGCTATGTGACATAAGAAAAGCAACCTCTAAGATCTATTAATCGTGTTTACTTCGGGCAACCCATGCAATGAATTGTATAGAGAATACAATATTATACGTCGCTGGATATGGACGTTACTAACAAATGCCTGGCGTAGAGTATGAAAAAATGCAGTGTAAGCATTTTTCAATTTCGACCTAACTGACTTTATTTGATCATTCTGTTCAAATATCATCGATGGTCGCTTGTAAGTATGTATCTTAATAATAAAAATATCCGTATTTGGAACAACAACAATTAGGTCTATAATAAAATAAAAAAGAATGCCACCTGCAAGTGTTAAACAGTATAATAGCAGAGTCTTATACTTACAATGATTAAGTTCCAAAAACAAAAGCAACAATTCAAAGAAAAAAGAAGATAAGAAGCATGTGTGCGCGTGCGTGCGTCTAGTTGCGTTAACAAAGACTGCGGCACGCTTTAGTATAGGCAGTATTCGTAATACTATCATTTTACTATTGCCACACAGACAAACAAAAAATAAAAGCAAAAAAAATTCAATGACGCAAAAACAACAAAGAAACCACAACCTGTCGTTAAAGACAACGAGCCAATTACCTAGTCACGTATCTGCAAACAATCAATTTGAGCTTCTACTGAATGTTGCACTACTTAATTAAATTACAAGGAAGATAAATGATGGCAGACAGTCGTTAATAGCGATAAATCACTGCAAGACGTGCACGTGAGACTTGCAAGTTTTAATTAATTTTTATGCATGGAAGTAGTTGACAGAGTAAAGGAATTGTAAGAAATCGAGATGATAATTATTTTCCATGATTTTATGTTACCAATTTAAGTGTGTCATTGTTAGTAGAAAAATTGTGTCACAGGTTAGGTAAATAGGTATATTAGCCCAATTTTTTACAATAAAGTCATTATTTCAAGAACTTTTTAAGGTAAGTAAGTATATTTATTCTAACTTAATAATTCCGGTAAATACGTTGAGAGCAGGTCTGAATAAAAAAATAAACATTAATTGCACTTTGTTTTACTTGATCTGGTCTTTAAATAAGGGTTTAACACTTATTTACGGTTAACCAATTAATTTCAAATAGTTACACTCGATTGCGCAATGAGCGAATATAGAACTTTCACAACCTTAAGGGATATATAGCGTTAACACATAAAATAGAAAGCATTCTGTACGGTTAATAGCCAACTTGAGAGTAGAAATCCCTAACAAAGGAATATACGGATCAACAAAAAATACGAGAACAATAAAACTGCGCTAATGGGTTTGTTAACCAACGAGGAAAATGGATTTTCAGGTATGAAAAATGTAACAGTTAAAAAGCGCTTATTTATGTGGAAATTGATTTGTCCATACCATTCGCAATTTTTGAGAAGAATAGTTCTATAGCAACAGTTCTGTAACTGTATAATAATGAATAGTATTATTATTGGATATTTATATTTGGTCCGGGTGAGCGGATAGTATTATCGCTGCAATAAGTGATTAAGCAAGCTGAGATGTGTGATGCATAGAAAAAAATTGTGTCTAAAATCCCCACCAGTGGTGGTGTTGGTGTAGGGGTTGCGAGCAGCACGGAATGCTGAGGATCTGGATTTGATTCCCAGCGCCGGTCTTTTTTCTGGGTTTTTAAGTGCATCCATGTTTCAATGAACTAAAACAATTACTTTGCTCACTCGCGACCTTACAATAGTTACGTTTATGCAAGAAATGTGTGTTCATGCAGTTCCTCCACCTCCACACTGTACGAACACACACAAATCACATAAACACAACTATCACCACCACCAAGCTACACTGACGCGTTTCGAACTCAACCAGAGCTCATCCTCGGAGTTACCACAACCGTATGCTATGCTACCAAATGTTGTTATGTTTCAGTTTGTATTTAGTATGAAATAAATGAATATTAAGTTCCTTAGTTCCAACTTTCTAATAACATTATGATATTATACTAGATAACGGTGACTGACGTCCCAGAGTACTACTTACTTTTAAAAGTTTTCCAATACCAAGAATTAAGAAAAATCAAAACGTTAATATTTATACGTTGTGCATCCACCAGCAATTCATCTTAAGGTGCTCAGCTTAGGATTATATTTGTTATTCAGGAGTTACTATAGCGAAAGCTTTTCAGAGCTTACTCATGTATTTTATTTTAAAATCGCACGATTACATTCCATGAAATTCAATTCATGTAAAGAAAATCCAATGAACCGATCCGAGAAAAGGGAATGATTTTTGGAGTCTTTATGAGTTATAAAAGAAAGTACTCGCTACCTTGACAAGGATCTTATACCGAGATGTCTAAGTTGGAAACGGTTAGCGTTTTTATTAGATTTGATTCTCGGTTTATAACGCAATTACTTAAACGAGATTTTTTTTTCTTAATGGACCTTCTGAAGTTAATGTTGACTCGTATTCTAAAACGTAAAAACGAAAAATAAAATTCCTAAAGAACAGTTCTCATAAAAGTGATTCTTTCAAAAGACTGCTTCTTAAGACATAACAAAATAAAATTAAAATGAATATTACCATGTTTATAAATAATAGGTACATCTTTCACGCAAACAGATCGATCATCATCTAATAAGTTAGTTATTTGATCTAATATAAAAACAAAAGAACTTCTACGACTTATAAAAGAAATTGATTGATACGCAGATAGACCTGTTGTACGAAAACTTTTGCATTATCTCTCTGAAATATTTTCAAAGAATCTTTTCGCTGTTTTATTAGGTTAAACGAGAAGGCATGCATTACCAACTTTTGGAAACTGATAAGATAACTCTTATGTACGTAAATATTGCTATTTTTAGCAGATTGAAGTAGGTACCTAGATGTAATTGTTTATTAAAGTCTTTATAATATACATAGGTAATTGATAATATGGTCTTTTATCAGTTGACAAAGTTGTTTTGACATGCAGTTCCCGCAATTGTTCTGCCGTGCTATTGATATCGGCAGTAAGTCTGAATTTAGATCTTTGGAAAAATCAGACTTAGGATAACGACCGCTTTAGCCTAGTTGGTAGTGACCCTGCCTACGAAGCAAGAGGTCCTGGGTTCGAATCCCGGTAAGGGCATTTATTTGTGTGACGAGCACGAATATTTGTTCCTGAGTTATGGATGTTTTCTATGTATTTAAGTATTTATTTATCTATATAAGTATGTTTATCGTCGTCTAGTACCCATAGTACAAGCTTTGCTTAGTTTGGGACTAGGTCGATTTGTGTAAGATTGTCCCCTAATATTTTTTTTTTTAATATTTATATCAGCAGTAAGTCCGTTTTTAATCTTTGGCAAAATTCGACTTACTGGTAATATCGATAGCACGGCAGTGTTCCAGTCTTGTTAAAGAAATAATTAAACGAAGTGACACAGCTTATCGCAGCTGTTTGTAATAGGCATGTTACTTAGAACAATAATAATTCGCTTTCGTAAATTATGTGCAGGGCACAGGCCTCCTCTCAGAATTAATCAGAATTACAGTGAGACGGATATAGGCTGGGATGATGATAAATTATGTGCGTTATGTATATCTGCACTAGAGTTCTCATATGAGAATATTATTTCATCAAAGAAACTCAAACTGATTTCCCTTCAGGGTAAAATAACGTAAGGTTGCTTTGTAGAACCCTCAGAGATCACTTTACGTTCAATTTGACAGGAGATACGTAATATACAAGCCTTGATACTGACGGTTTTGATAGACAATCAAAATAACAGTGCAATCAGGCACAGCTTAAACAATGTTCTCTAAATTTAGTTTACAAATTGCATAGATATCGACTAGAAGTCTAAAGAAGTTGATGTGTTATTGTCATGTAGTCATGCGCAGAAGGCTGTCAAAGATTGTCAATGATGGCTAAGAGTAACATCAACTTTAGTGAGTAGACCAGCAGCTCCTACAAAAAACCGGCCAAGTGCAAGTCGGACTCGCGCACGAAGAGTTCCGTACCATTATCTATAAAAACGGCAAAAAAACACGTTTTTTGTATGGGAGCCCCCCTCAAATATTTTTTTTTATTTTAATTTAATTATTTATTTTTAAAGTGAATATATAACTAAATATTCTGTGAATATTTCAAGCGTCTACCTGTTGCCGTTATCAATATCGAGCAAAAACCAGTAAAAAAATCACGTTTGTTCTATGGGAGCCCCCTTAAATATTTATTTTATTCTGGTTTTTAGTATTTGTTATTATAGCGACAACCAAAATACATCATGTTTGTGTGAAAATTTCAACTGTCTAGCTATCATGGTTCGCGAGATACAGCCTGGTGACAGACGGACAGACGGACAGACGGACAGTGCGGTCTCAGTAATAGGGTCCCGTTTTTACCCTTTGGGTACGGAAACCTAAAAAACAACGCCTAGAATTTTCATTATTATGTAGTTTTTTTTAGAAAGCGGCATAAAAATATGAACTTCTGATACACAATAGTACTGGCTAATTTATTCGTTTACTAAAATGGTTTTGAGGGTGGATAGGTGTGAGTTCAACTAAAACCGCTTGTCGCTGATATTGTGAGCCTATACGTAACGATATCCGTTTATCGATAGTCATGTCGGTTGCCATCAAAATTCGGTTACGATCAAATTGGCTCCTTCCGTTGAAATTGCAATTTGCGTTCATTTGGTACCACGTATAAGTGACACTGAATTCAAATTGTCGCGAAAAACAGGAGGTTCTTTAAAGCGAGAAAAACATGAGGTAAGCCAACAGTCAATATTAAGAATAGAATATTAAAGATAATGAAATAGAACTCACTACTAAGATTCCGCGAAAATAGCCAATAACATCGTAACAAAGCATATTTGCAAGGAATCGTCAAGTAAAAAGATGGAAATTTATGACTTTAGTATTATGTAATTTAGTAAGTATATAGATATTTATTCCTTAAAATATTAATTATGTACTTATACATTGTTTGAAATCACTTGTTAATAAATAATATGTGCATGATTTAAAAAATTAAAACTCAAACTGAAATAAAATATTTGATTTTAATAGCAGTAAGTTTGTTCAACGAAATGATAGTTGCGATAGATAGCACCACACGCTACTATTATATTTTGATGGGTTGGTAAGAGGCGACCTGGTGCAGTTGATAGAGTAAATATACTCGGCACATATAGCCAAGAGATAAGTACGAGTTTGAATCCCGTCCGTCACACCCGAATACTTTTACGTTTTAACCCTTTCTACGCCACGCCTCGACAAAACGTAAACCTGCTTTGAATCTTATGTCATTGTGTCAAGATAACTTTGACACTGTACTTTGTGACACCTATATGTGTCATTGGCGTTGAAAGGGTTAAATAAATCTTACATTTCTAAAACTGAAATACAATTATAGCTTATCTTGATTAAACTACGAAATAACTTAGAAGCTTGATTAGCGCAACAGTACTTTGCGTACCAATTATCGTAGCGGTATTTGGAGCAATAATTGATTGAAATGCGAATGCTGAATGACAGAATCGTTGAAAACACTCTCAAATGCTGATTGGATAGGACAGTGATTAGTCAAACGTGATACTGTTGCTTTGAAAATTATCTCAATATTAAATTTCATTAATGATTAAATTTAATGTATTAAAGTCAAACATGACTTTGCACTTAGCTTTAGTTTTACAATACAATGACTCTTTATTGTACACAACAAAGATAACAATACAGAAAAACAAGTACATGGAAGAAGTGTATACAAGGTAAGGTAATGCATATTTTGCTCCTAAAATCATCAAAAATGGAGTACTTACAACTTACATGTTAGTCGACTTTATTAACTGCTTTAAATTTCGTAGATGTTCTGAAATTAGAAATTGGGTGGGGGCATGAAGCGCACTGGGTCCCGTGTGTTACCAAAATCGGCTACTAGTGTGTCCGTCTACTAAAAATCCTCCTACTAAGAGTCCTCGCCCTCGCGGTACAGGGGCTGAGGGGTATGACGACAAAGGGGCTGAGACCTCCCGACCCCTTCGTCGTCTACCCCCACGCCTCTGTACCCCGCGAGCGACTGATTTAAACGGTTTAGCTATATAGTGACCACCACCACGCGTGGTGTGGTGTGTGGTCGCAGAATTGCAATTGGTTTTAGTTCATGGACATCAAGTATTCTTAGATTTTCGTAACACACGGGATACGGCGTTTGAAACACTTCGCGATCCCACCCAATTATGAATCGTGTATTTTTTTACGAATTGAACATGCTTTCAGATATATGCTATAGAAAAGTGAAGTTTTTTACGAGTAATTGTTTTTAGAAAGCTTTTAGTAGAATTTACGAGCTATTAATGTTCTTTTTATGACGCACAAGTCAAGTGTTACGGAAAGTTCGTTTGTAAAACCGACATACAGATGTTTAGAGATTATTTAAATAGTTTGAGTATTTGCTTTCAACGGTACTTAGTCATTTTGAAAACGGTTTATCTACTAGAAAACTAAAGTAATGTTACATGAGACCACAGTTCAGTCTATAGAGATTATTAATGTATTGAAAAGGATTATGGAAACAAAACTATTACATACGATTAAATTTTTACTCATACTTATAAATGAAATAAAAATATTTTTATATATTTATACTTATAAATGAAAAAAAAGAGAAATAATATGCCGTTTTTACACAAATCATTATCAAGTTTTTTTTTAGCGAGACTATTAAAAGGTTCATTTTATTTGATTTTATTGTTTGTTTGTTTTCTGGCACTCCTACCTTCAATGTTTTTGTGTTATATATCCATGATGCGTATTTTAATTTACTACGTCTTTTTTTAACTTTGAGGTAACTATAACGATTACTTTGACTTTGACTGTGACCCTTTCGTGTAAAAGCACCAATATCTAATGAAATAAAATTAGTTCATAAGCCGAACGTATGCTGTCTCTAATCGCAAACATCTCAACAAGAAGACACCTATTCCGCCATTTTATGAACGCGATAAACTGTGCAGTAAAGCGGCTTTTATTCGACATTATATTGCACCACAAAGATGCCCGTTCTAATAAAAACAAAACAGCTCCAGACGGCCAAGATTCTTTTAATGTATTTTCTTTGATAACACTGTTTATAGCCAAATCATCTGTCTATGTTATGAGTGACTTGTTTTGGCAGTGTCTCTCGAAATAACCTTTTTATGGTACCTTTATTTATTTCTAAATATGTTAGTGCCTAAACCACGTGTAGATATTCTGCCGCCGAAAGTTTGCTAACTAGTTTTTGCAAACACAACACGCCTTAATTAGTCTACGGATGTTCTGGCTCGAAAGTTGGACGTGAGCTTCACAAAACCTGATAATGAAATAATAAAAAATTGAGTTACGTTCTTATAGGTAGGTATAGCAATGATTAATAGAATAGTATTAGGCACCTATTGTAATAAATTTGCCTTTTGTTCTATCACATCACCACGATGTTTGTATCTCTTTTTTTACTGTTAAAAACTATAAAATATAAGAACAGACCACCAAGTCACAGATTTATTTTTATACTTACAACGGGACGCTAACAATGATCTTATCGGCATTAAGTTAAGTGCTCGTTCACTTTCATGGCAGACGTCTTTAATGGAAAATTTAAGTTCATAATAAACCAAACAAGCATTACACGAATAGACTTCAAATCGGTTTTATGACTTTAAATGTTGTTTTTTTATTATTGTTACTACGAAGTAAAAATAGATAACGTTTAGCAAATAAAACGCTGATTTGTATGATAAAGATAATTAAGAAAAAACTACTCTAAAATAATCATCGAGTATAATAATAACATTTAATAACAAAAACCAAGTTAATGAGAAAACACGGCTGTGTTTCAAGAAAAGAAAGAATTGTTCCTTTGTAGTGACGTGTAGGACTAATTTATGGAGCTAGGGCACAGGCTTACCATGACCTTAGTGCTAGCTGCAATGCGGTAGAGAGAATCACGCTATAGTTTCACTCAGTGCAATCTTGTTGTCTAGTTTTTTAGAGGCAAAATAATATTTTTGTAGATAAATTTTAGTTGAATATCTTTGATAAATAAAAGCATTAAAATAAAAAATATATATGACACTGAGTAAAGGATTTGCCACACTGGATGCGTTCTGCGGTCGTGGTCAGGTCAAATTGAACGCAGCCCGCATTATGTATGAACAACATTGTCGGTCTCTATATATTTTGTATAAAAATATGCAATCAGACCGTGCGGTCCGCACGGATCGCACGCACGCGCGCGCGTGTGGTGGGGGGGTACAGAAAACGATCGCAGCGCACAACATGGCAAAAATTGGAAGTAAATGAGGAGGAAATGTTGTCAACGCTACGCGGCGCCACCGTCGTGCACGTAGCCAAAGCGGGTGGTGGGGGTACAGAAAACGATTGCAGCGCACAACATGGCAAAAATTGGAAGTAAATGGGGAGGAAATGTTGTCAACGCTACGCGGCGCCATCGTCGTGCACGTAGCCAATAACCGGCAAACGTCAAATCTCTATACGGTAGAGCGAGAGATACAAAATATAACACTTTTTCGCTTAGAAATGCGCGTAAATTGTGAATCGGGGTGTCTACGCCTTTCGTAACTTCTTTTGGTGCGCTAAGACCAATATTTTTTTTCCGATTCACGCTATCATCGTTCATCCACGTTTAATTACCTCTCATATTTAATTTCCTAGATTTTCCGAATAACGGTGAAATATACTAGTCACTGACAAAATTGTCCTTTGGTGGACAGAGCCATATAAAAAAAAACTTAACTAGCTAAACAGACACAAAAAAAAACTTTTGTAATTAAGTGTAGTATAAAGCAATATAATCTCTTAGCCGTCAGTACAGATTACTAAACTTGTAACACGGCAAACCTCCGTGCTGCGCAACTGGCCGCTTACACAAGAACAAAATTCTAAATTCTGAACTATTGATTTTTTGTTTTTTTTTCCTGTCATTGGCTCTACAATTTGGCAGGGCTTATGTCGAAATTTGATTTCCTGAATATATAATTATAATTTTATACTCTGTAAAAATACTAATTTACCGAGTTGCTTGTATTATAAAGGGCTGCCGCTATTGCAGGTACTGTAAATATTATTTGTTCCGTTTTTTCTCTCTATTTTCTTGTACATAAATTGTGAAACATAATCCAAGTCTCGTTTAGTTTTCTTTCACTGACCTAGGCACTAAAACGAAGCTTGGATGGGTGCTTCAAGCAAGCAGTAAAGCAGGGTATTTCTTTCAGCCCTTCTTTTTCCACTTCAATCTACCTACGAACCTTCTGCTCTACTGCCTCGGAACAGACAGCCCGGTGAAGCTTAAACCCCCTATTGGACGCTCCGAGGCTACTTGAATACCCTGCCCTGCCTTTCCACCTGTCCAGAAAAAACCTAGGCCAGTGATTTTTTCATTATTTTATTGAAGAGCAGTGCTGACAGGAACAATTTGTGTATACATATTTTATACTGTATTATATTTTTAATTTACTACATAGTCTCTTATTTCTCCGAACTTAACATAGTGACACACAACATATTTTTCTTTTGTAAATTCAACAATTTAAGTAGTTTGTATTTAAGTCCTTAAAAACATTATAATTACAAAATACCAGGTATTTTTTATTGCATTCAATTAATGTGCTTTCCCTAACTATTTACTCGTACATAGTAATTATGGTTCGAATAAACTAATAAGGGCCATATAATTGAAATTAGTCGCCATAAAACTTTAATATTTCATTTAATTTATAGTTTAGAATGTTTAATAACTTTCAGGAGTAATAATTGACTATAATTTACTGAAAACTCATGGCATTGATTATAAAAATGATAAAGATCTCGACTTCAAGTTTGAATCATTTATATGGTTTGGATTTCTGGATTTGAGTGTAAGTGCTGGTTTACACGACGCCAGTAAAGTCGCGCCAGAAGCATGACATTGCGGCGCTAGATCAACCACTTGCAACTCGTTAACCCAACATTCCCTACTATGTAACGCAGGTACGGTTAGTGTACTCTGTATTTGTCGACCGGGAATGAACGACAATAATCCATTAAGTACCTGATAATTCAACTCTTGTTACAATCACACGAGAGTTTGAATTAGCATGTCGTAGGTGTACATTATTGTCATTTATTACAGTCTACAGTTACTGGTCGTACTTTAACCGGTAATACTACTGGCACGATCTTACTAGCACCGTGTAAACCTGTATTTTGTGAAAATTTACAGTGAGAAAGCGACAGTATAATGATTAAGCAGCAACTTAATTAAATATCACTTAACATCAGGGTTGAGCAGAACTATTAGGGTCAATCCACTATTATTTTATTACTTAGCTAGGTTTATAAAGTACTGGCCGACCATGGTATCACAGTGTGGATGAAATAGGAACTTCACAAATGTAGGTAGGTTATAAATATGAGACGATGGATTTAGACGAGACTATAGATTTAGTCAATAATAAAAATAAGAAATCGTATTATAATTTATCTGCTTATCTGAATGCGTTCATTGAATGATGTGTTTTATGTTTGAGCTTGCTTGAAATAATACACAAAATGTTATGTTTTCTGGTGAATCCGCGTCAAAAAAATCAACAGTGGACTTAGTTGGCTGGATACTGAGTTACTTACCAATATACCCCGTTGTCAGGTGGGCAGTTTGGTGGCTACCTAAAATAAGTGATGTGCAATACAAACTATCCAAGTCTCGAGTAGCTATGTATCTGAAATCGTTATATATCAGAAAACTCAATTTAAAAAGAAGTTTTTTCATTGACATTGCACATCCGCTAATGCTAGGTAGCCACCAAACTGCTCGCATGATAACGAGGTATAGGTAAATATGAAATAATATAACCGTCAGACCAAATAAAAAGTAAAGTCGAACTACGAACAGCAAAAGTGAAGCCAGTCAAAACTACGTGTCGCATGCGCTTGGTGAAGTATGGTTGCATAAATCTAACACAATTTGTGTGCACACAGTGTGGTGTAGTTTCACTAGCGCCCCACTTCAACATTCATAATAACATCGGCTTTATTTTTATTTGGTCCGACTTATCACTCAGTCTGCGGTAGCTAGTTATTAGTAATTATGCACCAAATAACGATTTTCAATCCCATAGACTACTGATAGTGGCACAAAGCATTGTAGTACCTTTTAGCATCCAGAAGGACTCAAACTTCAGCTTAACGCATTCGATACCGGCTGTCAGACTCTAAACTTCTTCAGGTGCCACAATCGCGCATGTGCGTTTAAATGAATGCTAATGACAGCGGCACTAGGCAAAAGTCACGAAAATAGCAGTGAATGTGTTAAAGTATGATTGCTCCTTGTAAATCTGTAGACTCGTCTTGGATGGAAGTATAGTTACCGAACACGCTGAAGGCGCGGAGTGAGCGCAATTGCCGCCAGCCGCCGCCGCGGCTAACGCGCTGCTGCCTGGCACCTGACGTACACAGAAAATACATTCACTTATCCATAATAAATCGCTTCACTTTAATATAATTGCACCGAATAACGGTCAACTAATGCATCGATTCACAAATACTTCAGTTGACATTTTATTTTATGCTGCAAACTTTTTGGAAAAGTTATAATACTAACCTAACGTAAGCCATGCGATTAGATTTTTAGATTGTTTTTAAAGTTTACGAGTTAGAAGACAATAAAGTATTGGTAAATAAAGTGCTTGTTAGTCAAATGGCTGGATACCTAGTAAACCGTTATAAATTTCAAGCTAAGTTTTTAAGGTCGCAGATGGTAGTAACATCAAATTGTTAGTGAAAGCTTTATGCATATTCGGACAAGACTTACAACCACAAGCAGAGCGTATAGATAGTTTATTTTTTTTGTCAAATTTTTTTTAAAATATTACACATATCTACCAACCTTAAGTTTTAGGTTTCTGCGAGGGAATACAATACAATTCACGTTAACTGCATTCCAACATTAATTTTAGGCTGAGAGCGGCCATAATTATCTTTACGTGCTTGCAATTATATTAGCAATCACTGCTACCATCAATTTGCACCGTTTAACGCATAGAAATATTGATTTTGTTGCATTTGACAATATTATATACTTAATTCTTTTACCCCGTACTTAAAATTAAAGTGGCAATTGCATGTATTGTACGGATACTATTATATATGTCTTGATATATAAAAGGTATCAGCGAAAATTTACGTCGAGTTAACGCATACAAAAGTAATTGTTTTCACTGTTGCGGATCCGGTCTAATACAAGTACCTACTATAGCACGAATTGTCAAATATTCGATTAAGTGCAGCAACGCAATGTAACTTACATATTTTCTGGCATGTATAGTATAGACGACATTATAAGTAATTGCAGTCATTTTAACTATAGCAATCAATAATGGCATTAGTATAAAAAGTTACTTATTTTTGATGTTGTTAAAAATAATCGTTTATTTGAAAAACATAATGTCTGACAATAATTACCAGGGGTCCCCGCACTAGGCTTCGCTTGTATCGCGGAGAACCAGATAACATTTTATAGCAGAATCTAGTTAACACCATAATAAATAACAGACTTCTGTATTTATCTTAACTTGACATATAGAATGCATTAAAATTGAAACTTGAACTTTATTTTATATCGCGTTGGTAAATCAACATAATATTGATATTAAATAAGTTGGTTGATGATAGAGCTAAAATTATTGACCTCTAAAATTTCGCTTTTAAACTTAATTGCTTAATCAGATAAGAAGTTTAAAATTTAACGGTCTCTGGAAAACGCAGCTTTTAATTTTATCAGAGTTTTTAGATCAACTGTAATTTAAATCCATGCTGACAGTTTAAAGTTTAGGTTAGGTACCTATGATACGTATAGTGGAGGGTACAAAATAACAATACAATGCGAAACGTAACAGAACACAATGATTAATTCTAACAGATTTCTAGTTTAACCTACATAAGCTTACAAAGGCATAAATTATGTAACGTTCAAGGATTCAACTACGCCTAGTCACCTACTTAATTATTTACTTTGGATATTTTTCTTTACTTCGAACTAAAATTAAACTACCTTTGACCTAGAAGGGAATAAGAAATTTATAAGGGTTAGGTTTTAGTATTATTTGTAACACACCATCATGTCCTAAAGCGATGTAGATCTACGAGAAGAACATTGTGACACCTGTCAAAGTGCATTAGTACATAAAAATACTGGTATAACATTTTAGCTCATTTTCAAACAAATTAAATATCAAACACATCTAAATAAATATCTATTTCGCAAATAAGAAGTTCGTTATATTGATTAACACATTTTACATTTTGTGTCTATTTTATTAGGTCAGAGGTCAGAATAGCTATTTTTATCCTTCAAAGCGCTCTATGCTGTGCTTATTTTAACATTAGTACTTCTGTGTGAGTGAACGCATCTATTTACGTGATCTGTGCAATATTAGCTTATTCTTTAGCAAATTAAACAAATAATCTAAATATCAAATCCAAGGATAGTTACCTATCAACAAAAGTCAGTTCTTGCGTTAAAAAGAAATGTTAAACAGTTTAAAACAGCTTTAGATTGAAAAGAAGTAACTTAGAAGAAACTATAACTAAAATGTACCTATTAAATAATTTTTGATTCACACTTCGATCTAACAAATTCAAAAAAGAATAAATCATTAAAATGGACTGCTCCAAGTTTAACGATTCCATTATACAGTTTGTAATTAAAATATTACTACCTGTTCTGTATTTTACTCTTCCTATACTCTTTAGTTACATTACCTAATTTGAACAAGTAATTGACTAAATATTGAAGAACTATGCCACTTTGAGTCATAATATCACTCTAAGAACTAGACTAGTGGAACGTTGTATCACAAAAAAATAATAGACTTAATTTTAACACCCGCGCATCCTATTTAGATCTGAATCTTTCCTTGACATAAATATAAGAGTTTGCTAATCTAATGTAATAAAGCCGGTTTATAATATCGTTGTACCTTTAATTGCTCTTGCTTGTAGTCCGGTTGATACGGCAGCAGCATCCGTATCTTGCCCCAGCGATTGAAGAATAGCGCTATAGCTCCGACCCACACTAGTAACACAAGCACCACGATCCCGATCTCCACGCCTCGTATCTGGTTTAACATAACTTTCATTATTCACCACGTTAATTACATTGAAAATGTTGCTTGAGGTTTAACAAAACAAAACATGAACAATTGCTAGCAACTAGTCAAAGCATACAACTGTATAAAGTGTTATCTTCATTTGAGAATTTCTAGAAATGAAACTCGTATGATTTCTTGATATTTTGATCTATCCTATCAAGAACGCTATCCTCAACAAGTGGTATAAAAGATAACACGGCATTACTAATAGAACTGTCGCGTTATACTCAATTGGAATTTAGAACCCAAATGTTAGCTCCCGACATAATAAGCACTTATCTACAAACAACAGTAGATATAGGTATCTATATTTGTACACTGCGTATCTGCAGAAAAAAAGTAATATTTCCAGTTATATACGTCGTTTAAAAGGACTGTAAGGCCTCAATAAAATAGAAGATAAGGTCCGATAGGTCCCTTAGATCCAAAAAATATTTTAAAGTAACTGCTATCTCCCCTAGGATGCGACATTACAGATCGAAAAAAGCGTAGGTTCAAGTATGTAACGAGGAAGATATGAAAATGTATACGTTTTTTTCGAGGAAAATTACGCAGACCTTAAGGTAGACGACGTTTAAATGTCGAGACCCGTCACTGTCCCTTAATTTCATTACCCATTGGGACTGTGGGAGGCAAACAGGACAAGTATCTCTACATAAACTTGCGGCGTGTACATCCGAAAATCAGAATAGTTCAGTTTGTGACATTTCAGGGATGACAAAAGTGTCTCCATTCTCTGTAATTTACTTTAAAAGAATATGTCATTTGTTTTCAACGAATTTCTTTAAACGTTTTGTTGACAGAGTTTCTGGACTTCCACAAATACAATTTATTCGTAGAATTTTAAATCAAGAAACGTAACTTCAAGCAAACATTATTGCACAAGGCATTATTACACTTGCTAACTAGGATACCGCAGAGAATCAACTTGCAACTAACTTTAAGGCTGTTTAAAAATATAAGGTGGTGCCAAAATATCTTAATGCAGTATTTTAACCTATTTTTAAACGCCACCGTTTCCGAGGTTGTTAACCATTAAAAGTTAAAGCTTAGCTTCTTATATTACAAAGCATCAAGTTCGCACAAGCTGTATCGTTAATGTAAATATCACTCATAGAAATCTTTTGATTTTTCTTGATTTGCATTAATATACGAGTATTTTATGTACTCTTTACTACCTACTACTTTACTTTAGCAAAATTTTCAGTGTGAAAAGTATAAGTTGACGACCCCCTTAAATTATTAACTATATTTAATTTTTGTTATTATAGCGGCCAGAGATATTGGGGCTGTTTCACCACCTTATTGTCAAACTACTGGTTACGTAACCAATGAATAAACTAAGTACTGCACAAATCTGTCAGCCAGTTTTTTTTCAGTTTCACCACTCCGGTCCTGTGCAAACTAAGTACCACTTAACTAATCGTCGGTTTAACAAAAAGTCGGAATAGCAACGTCCCATTTCACGACCACGGGTTCCTGTTCGCATATTTTCGTTCAAAGAGTCGCTCATTATTAAAGCAAAATAAATCGTAAACTATGTAATTTTTAAACACATCTATTTTTTTGCATAAACAAATGTGTAACATTATAATTAATCCAAAAACGGTATTTATTTACGATACTTTGGTTAACAATAACAAAGAAAAATAAAATCACGTAAAACGAATCGAAAAGTGGCGCCAAACCCTTTGACAGATTAATTTTTTTTTAATGGCGATGTACAAGTTTAGGTAGAGCAAACGATTGTGCCACTGAAAAAAAGTCGTAATCAAGAAATATTACGAAATTTTGGATTTATTTTTAAATACTAAAAGCGTACCTATATTTTCTATTCAAATCTTGATATTTAAATTCTCGTTTGCAATTTAGCATGACTTCTTTCTTTAAAAAATAAAAAATACTTTGATTTATTTTTCTGAAACCGGCTGAAGGGCTCTCCAACCATGGCCACAAAAAAATAAACTAACTAATTAAAAAGATATGTGACGGATAAAAATGCTAAATGCCACCTGATCTGATGGTCAAATTAAGAAATAGTTTGTCCGTCACTTAGCGCTAATCAAGACTGGTGAAACAGATATTTTTATTCCATGTGACAAATAAGGTTATGATCAAGCTAATCCGAACTTTAAAAAAAGTGGTGAAACAGCCCCTTAATCGGTGAAAGTTACAAGAATTAGCTATAAAAGTTCAATAGATACCGTTGCTTAACCTCGATGATTGATTAATTACGTACTTTAAATATAAACTATATTTTTTTATGATTTAATTACAAATGTAGGCATAGTTTTCAGATTTTTTCCTTTACTTGTAGTGTAAGACGGTATTATCTTAACGGCCGTATTTTTTTTACGTTAATTTAGAAGTTTGATTTTTTTCTCAGCTTCAACAGGCTGAGTTTTAATTTCTACTCGACACCTCCACGCATTCCCGAGATTAAGGGACTTGACAGACAGGCGGACGGACGGAGGGCCGGACAACAAAGTGATCCTATAAAGGTTCCGTTTTTTCCAAATGAGGTACGGAACTACTTTTTGAGCACCATAACCGCTCAAACAAATCTAATCAAACCTCATTATTGACTTGACTTATTCTTATTTACTCGCCAATTCGATTTCACTCTCAGCATCACAGACTTAGAATATAATAGCAGACTTGACATAACTACGTGTGTGTGCGTACATATTTCCTATTCCTTCACACTACAATGATCAGGAATATTGTCATCCCGTTTTCTCATGTGTCACAACACTGTCCAAGAAACCTTAAAAAAAATGACACATGCTATGTTTTGAACGTCAGTCATTTAAATAAGCTGCCGAAGCTGCAAGCGAATTTTTTAGTAAACTGAGATTTTTTAATGTTTTTCTCATCAAAATCAGAAATGATTTAGATTTAAAGATGGTGAAATGTAGTGCCTACCTTTGTGAAAGTGTTACATATGGAAATATACCAGGATTAACCTTACACAGGTAAGTGTTTGTGTGATAGAGATGTGTGCGTTTTTGCCATTGTTTTTGCGTTGTGATGAGCACGAATATTTGTTCCTAAGTTATGGATGTTTTCTATATATTTAAGTATTTATTTATCTATCTATATAAGTATGTTTATCGTCGTCTAGTACCCATAGTACAAGCTTTGCTTAGTTTGGGAATAGGTCGATTTGTGTAAGATTATCCCCTTATATTTATTTTTTATTTATTTATTTATTTGGACTCGTTATGTCAAGTCTGCTATTATATTCTAAGTCTGTGCTCAGCATACAAATAAGCGACATTACATTCGTAATTTACCATGAGCTTTGCGGTGAAGGAAAACATCGTGAGGAAACCTGTATACACTTGCGAAGAAATCCAATGGTGTGTGTGAAGTTCCTAATCCGCACTGGGCCGCGTGGAAACTACGGCCCAAGCCCTCTCATTCTGAGAGGACGCCTGTGGCCTGCAGTGGAACGTATATAGGCTGGGATGATGATGATGATACAAGTACAGTAAAATTACATTAAGTTTACCACTGACAGATGGTTTGCCTTCATTTCATATTCAACTTTAACGACCTACTAATAAAGCCAATTTTAGAATACTCCCAAGGTTTGCAGATTTTGTAATAGCTACTTTATTTGTATGGTGTTAAAGTTGGAAATGAAATGAAAGCAAGCCATCTGTCAGTGGTAAACTAAAAGTAAACGTATTGTAGTTGCTCATATTTACCGTGGGAAAGGTAGGCGATGGGTCGGGAGGGCCGACGGAGGAACGCGCCGTACCCGCCAGCCCCCCGTCTTGCTGCGGCGAGGTCCTCGGCGGCTCTGTGGACACGAAACAGCCATTAGCCACTTAAGTACTGTATACAGGAGCTTACACGTGTCTAAGTATTAGCTTACAGAAGTAAGTTTTGGTAACTGCGGCGTTTGAAATGATTTTTTGTTACCTTTCTTTACCTGTTTTGTGAGTTTTATACATATATATAAAATTCTAAACTGACTGACTGACTGACTGACTGACTGTTGATATATCAACGCACAGCCCAAACCACTGGACCTAGAGACTTGAAATTTTGCACATAGATTCCTTATACAATGTAGGCATCCACTAAGGAAGGATTTTCGGGAATTCCCACGGGAACGGGAAAAAAACGGGATTTATAGATTCGATTCAGAGTGACCGTATCTCAGTAACTATAATAACTAGACTCTTCAAATTTGATACACAAGTAGGTATTACAATAATAAAAACATCGATTTCAGGATTTTTCAAAATTCTCACGGGATAAGGAATAAACGGGATTTATATATTCAGTTCAATGGAATCCTATGAACTATAATTACTAGACTCTTCAAATTTGGCATAGAAGTAGGTTATTGTAATAGTAAAAAACAGTTTTAAGGATTTTTGGAAATTCCCACGGGATAAAGAAAAAACGGGATATTTCGTTTTACTGGTCGTAGAAAGCTGAAATTCGGCATGAAGGTTGCTTGGGGAGTGTAGAAGAGCATTGAGAGAGGAATTTCCAAAATTCCCACGGGAACGGGAAAAAACGGGATTTATATATTCGATTCCGAGTGACCCTATCTCAGTAACTATAATAACTAGACTCTTCAAATTTGATATACAAATAGGTATTACATTAGTTAAAATATTAAAATCAGGATTTTTCAAAATTCCCACGGGATAAGAAAAAAACCGGATTTATATATTCAGTTCAACGGAATCCTATGAACCATAATTACTAGACTCTTCAAATTTAGCATAGAAGTAGGTAATTATAATAGTGAAAAACTGTTTCAAGGATTTTCGGAAATTCCCACGGGATAAGGAAAAAACGAGATTTTTCGTTTTCTGGTCGTAGAAAGCTGAAATTCGGCATGTAGGTTGCTTGGGGAGTGTAGAGGAGCCTTGAGAGAAGAATTTCCAAAATTCCCACGGGAACGGGAAAAAACGGGATTTTTCGTTCTACTGGTCGTAGAAAGTTAAAATTCGGCATGTAGGTTGCTTGGAGAGTGTAGAGGAGCATTGAGAGAGGACTTTTCAAAATTCCCACGGGAACGGGAAAAAACGGGATTTTTCGTCTTACTGGTCGTAGAAAGTTGAAATTCGGCATGTAGGTTGCTCGGGGAGTTTAGAGGAGCATTAAGAGAGGACTTTTCAAAATTCCCACGGGAACGGGAAAAACGGGATTTTTCGTTTAACTGGTCGTAGAAAGTTGAAATTCGGCATGTAGGTTGCTTGGGAAGTGTAGAGGAGCATTGAGAGAGTACTTTCCAAAATTCCCACGGGAACGGGAAAAAACAGGACTTTTCGTTTTACTGGTCATAGAAAGCTGAAATTTGGCATGTAGGTTGCATGGAGAGTGTAGAGGAGAATTAAGAGAGGGTTTTTCAAATTTCCCACGGGTACGGGAAAAAACGGGATTTTTCGTTTTACTGGTTGTAGAAAGCTAAAATTCGGCATGTAGGTTGCTTAGGGAGTGTAGAGGAAGATTGAGAGAGGGCTTTCCAAAATTCCCACGGGAACGGGAAAAAACGGGACTTTTTGTTTTACTGGTCGTAGAAAGCTGAAACTCGGCATGTAGGTTTTTTGGGGAGTGTAGAGGAGCATTGAGAGAGGACTTTTCAAAGTTCCCACGGGAAAGGGAAAAACGGGATTTTTCGTTTTACTGGTCATAGAAAGCTGAAATTTGGCAAGTGGGTTCCTTGGGGAGTGTTGAGGAGGATTAAGAGAGGGATTTCCAAAATTCCCACTGGAACGGGAAAAAACGGGACTTTATGTTTTACTGGCCGTAGAAAGCTGAAATTCAGCATGTAGGTTGTTTGGGGAGTGTAGAGTAGCATTGAGAGAGGACTTTCCAAAATTCCCACGGGAACGGGAAAAACGGGATCTTTCGTTTTACTGGTCATAGAAAGCTGAAATTTGGCAGGTGAGTTCCTTGGGGAGTGTAAGGGAGCATTAAGAAAACATTTCCCGAAATTCTTACGGGAACGGGAAAAAACGGGATTTTGCGTTTTACTGGTTGTAAAAAGCTAAAATTTCAAAATGCATAAGTTTATACTGTAAATAGGCCGCAAAGGGCTCTTTAACCGACTTCTAAAAAAGGAGGAGGTTATGCATTCCACCTTATGTATTTTTTTATGTAGGTATGTTCACCGATTTCTTGGTCAATTGTGGACCTGCTTGCTTGCTTGCCTGTATGCTTGCTTGCTTGATATCTTGGTTCTTTGGAATACTCATGGTACACGCGAGCGAAGCCGCGGGCAAAAGCTAGTACATATATATATGTTATCTCACGTTAACATCAAGAAATCGACAACATATTGTAATTTTACTGTAAGTAGCTTATAATATATTAACAAAGTTCAAGTAAGTTTGACTGTATCAAATAAGTTTTATTGTATCTTTAATTAAACAATTTTCGCACAAGTGCAAACTGTGACAAATTCTGACAATTTTAAAACGTTTTCTATTGAAAGTATCTCTCGCTTAGCTATTAAAAAAATAACATACCTAATAACTATAAAAATTAAACACACAAACGAACACCATAGAAGTTTCTGGAACAACAAAATTAATGAGTAACTTTTCGTCAAACTTTCCTATGAAAAACAACTCTTTTTTTTTCCTCGTCAGTATTTAATGTTTTGCCGCTTTTGATTTCGGCAAAAAATCTTGTTTCTACATTACCAAAGAAGCGATTCGCTAAAACAAAAATAAATTTATTACGTTGTTATGTTTTTTGGGATCATCATAATCATCATTACCATCATTTTCAGCCAAAAGACGTCTACTCTACTGAACATATGCCTCCCTCAAGGTTCTCCAAACAAACCAGTCCCCTATCCGCAACCAACCAGTTCTCATAACATTAACCAGGTTGTCGCTCCATCTCGTTGAAGGCCTACTATACCTATTTAAACTCGAGAAACTTTTGGCCCCATCGACCATCAGTTCTACGAGCGATGTGCCCTGCTTCCCGAACGCAGCCCAGCCGAGTCGGATTCGTCGTTTTGTGGCTAAGAAAAGAAATTTGTGCTCACGGTGACTAGTACTTCGCATCTGTTTGGTGAATGAAAGTAGGAATCGTTTACCTAAATGTATTGAACTACCAGTCATCCTGTACAAAAAGAAAATCAATGTTCCTTACTCATAGGTACACTCACTTGCAGAGTACCTAATAATAACAACAACCCACAGCCATGCTGTCCTCAAAATCGATACTAATATTATTAATGTGTTTCATACATCGTAGCAAGCATATACGGAAATAAAGTTTATTTAGTTAAGTATGCTTTTAAGCGGCATCAAACAAATAAAGAGGTTTTTGTGTAACTACTTAAAGCAATCATGTAAGTAACCAGACTGCTTGGCTTAGTCCACTTTTGGGTTGACTTTATATCTTTAGGTGTAGAGGATAAAATTGAATCTATACATATAAAACAGTACCGTGACTGACTGACTGACTGACTGACTGAATGACTGACTGACTGACTGACTGACTGACTGACTGACTGACTGACTGACTGACTGACTGACTGACTGACTGACTGACTGACTGACTGACTGACTGACTGACTGACTGACAGACAGCGCACAGCCTAAACTACTGGGGCTAGAGACTTGAAATTTGGCACACATGTAGGTACCTTGAGTATTGTAAAGGTGCACTAAGGAAGGATTTTTCGAAATTCCCACGGGATAGGGAAATATCTCAACTTTCTTTGTTTATTTGTTTGTAGCGGAATCTCTGAAACTATTGAGCCGATTTTAAAAATTCTTTCATAATTAGAAAGCTACGCTATCTTTGATTGACATAGGCTACTTTTTATCCGGGAAAATGCAAAATTCCCACGGGATAGGAATAAATTAACTTAATTGCGGGGCTGATTTTAAAAATTCTTACACAATATGTGATATGACTATCCCTTATTGACAAAGACTACTTTTTATTCGGGAAAATTCAAAATTCCCACGGGATAGAGAAATTTGAAATCAACTTTGGGGCTGATTTTAAAAATTCTTTCACCAATAGTAAGCTACAGTATCCTTGATTGACACAGGGTACTTTTTTCTGGGAAAATGCAAAATTCCCACGGGATAGAAATAAGTAAATTCAACTTTAGCGCTGATTTTTAAAATTCTTTCATATAATATGATATGACTATCCCCAATTGACATAAGCTACATTTTCTTTGGGAAAATACGAAATTCCCATGGGATAGAAAAAATTTAATTCAACTTTGGGGCTGATTTTAAAAATTCTTTCACCAATAGTAAGCTACAGTATCCCTGTTCGACATAGGGTACTTTTCTCCGGGAAAAAGCAAAATTCCCACGGGATAGAAATAAGTAAATTCATCATCGGCACTGATTTTATAATTATTTCATATGATTTAATATGACTATCCCCAATTGACATAGGCTACTTTTTTCGGGAAAATGCAAAATTCCCGCGGGATAGAAAAAACTGAATTCAACTTCGGGGCTGATTTTGAACATTCTTTCACCAATAGTAAGCTACAGTATCTCTCATTAACATAAAGTACTTTTTCCGGGAAAATGCAAAATTCCCGCGGGTTAGAAATAAGTAAATTCAACTTAGGGGCTGATTTTTAAAAATATTTTACAATTTGAAAGCTACAATATCCCTGATTGGCATAGGCTACTTTTTTATGGGAAAATGCAAAATTCCCACGGGATAGAAATAAGTGAATTGAACGTGGGGGCTGATTTTTAAAATTATTTCACTAATAAAAAGCTACACTGTCTCTGATTTTCAAAATGTTTTGACAGTTATTTCTTTCCCGGGATAGAATGTTGTTGTTTCAATCAGGCCTCCTCCCAGAACGAGAGCACTTGGGCTTTAGTTCCCACTTGGGCCCAGTGCGATTTGTACAATGCTGGTGTATTGAATTTCTTCTTAGGTGTGTGCAGCCTTTCTCGCGATGTTTTCCTTCACTGTAAAGCTCATGGTAAACTTCAAACGTAATTTAGCACACGAAATTGGAATAACTCAAGAGGTCCAAGCCCGGGCTCAAACCCATGACCCTTTTGCTTATGAGACCATAGGTCAAACCACTAGGCCACCGCGGATTGCCGGCTTTAGAATTCACTTATTCAATTTCCGTGGGAACTTTTCATTTTCCTGGCATTACCCTATGTGTTAATCCACGTAATAAACTACCTGTGTGCCAAATTTCATGCAAACAACTCTAATATCAACTCTAATATTGTCTTCGCGTACGAAGTCGCGGGCCAAAGCTAGTATCTTATATACACGTATCCAGTAAAAGTAAATAATCGCAGAATATAGGAAGTTGCTCAATATTTTATTTATTTGGGGTAAATAAAAAGACCAATGACCTGTAACAGGCTGGCCGTTGCTAACTAAATTAAAAAAGGTAAAAGTGGTCAAAGGAATGTAAATTACTAGATACATTAAAAAGCAATTAAAGCAATTTAGACAACATATGTGATTTACAACTTGCGTCCAGGGGCCTATTGCATAACAAAGTACAACTTATATTACAAGTGGAACTCCCTTTCCAGTTAATATACATAACTGAAGCGAGAGTTCCGCTTGTAATATTAGTTGTACTTTGTTATGCAACAGGCCCCAGAACGTTTAAAAGGAAAGAAATTCCAATAAGAGTGACGAAAAGTATTAAGGATTTGTTTCTTTGTGCAACTAAAACTGAAACTGTTTTAAGTGATAAGAACCTCTATAGAGTATGTTTTTAGAGATCATGCACCGCTACAGGTTAATCGACACGGTTCAATGGAATAGAAAAATGTAAGAGATTGTACAGAGTCGCTTTTATCACAGAGCATTTCCATGGTGACTTTTTTAGGGAAATCGTCTGTTTTCCCATGAATGGCCACGATTTTAGCATGCACATACAAAAGTGACGTAGGAGTAACAAAATGTGTCATCGCTACTGACTACGATTCTGGTGTTATCATAGACGCTTGTTGGATATTTTTAATAAAAGCCTTAATGTAGCACTTCAAGCGAATCAGTGATCACTGCACTCGAAATAGTTATTAATTAATGATAAACCTAGTTAGTAGTTTATCGATTTTACACTGTATGTCACACTTGTATTATGATTAAAATAGATTGTATCGGTCACCAATATTCCAAAGCTAAATAATTTTATGAAATACTTTATAACCACAGCTCAAGCCTTTTGATTTGGAGATACAGACTCCCTTTGTCCAGTAGAAGAAAGTCTATATAATGTATAGGCTGGAACGACAACATTAATAAATAACTGTAAGAATAGGCTAGACGACTAAAAAAAACTGTTTAGTCCGTCAGATAGATTATTAAAAAATATTGTACACGTATTTTTTCTTTTGTTTGACAAACAAAAAATGACGAGGATACAGTGCTTAGAAGTTTCGAGTGACGTCACTATATGGTACAATTTTTACCTAAAAGTGACGTCACAAGCCCCCACTCCGGAAGTTTGATGATCTATATCTTTGTCGTTTTTTAATAATTTGATAAACCAAAAAATACGTGTCCCATATTTTCCCATAATCTAACTGACGGACTAAATAGAATGACATATTTTTAACCCAGTCGTCATCCCTATTGTAAGCGTTATGCGTTAATCATGACGATGTCGGTGTCAATATAAATTTCGTCGCCAAGTTCTATTTAAAGTGTTGCTAAATACACACAATAATAGGTAATACAATCACACCTGTATTTCCAAAGGGGATAGGCAGAGCATACGAAACTCCGAAACTTCGAAAGGTAGGTAGGTAGTTGGATACAATGCCTAAATTATACAACTAACTAATAGGAAATTTTCGTGTGTTAACAATGTTAATTGGTCGTTGCCCTTTACATTTGATGCCAAATATTAAATAGTGGATTCGGTCATCTTAATTTGTCTGAAGCCACATAATGGAACGAGAAGCAGGTACAAAATTTTCTATTCGTACCTATCTACCTAACAAATCTTGTATTTAAAATGACGATCTACATACGATCTATCTAAAAGTAATATTGCTAAAAAGCTTTTAATCTACGCATTCTCATTTTTGCGCAGTTAATTTCCGTGACTGATTACAATCCGAGATTGAGTCACATTTCTTGGCCAACACCCAAATCGATAACAAAAAGAATTTATTGAGACATCATGTCACACTGACCGACTACTGGGCTAAAAATAATCGCCGCAATCCTGTTTACTGTGGAAGTTATGCATATCAGACCCCGACTGACATAAGGTAAGATCACAGACACTATCCAGATAGACATAAAAAAACTAAACGAACATCTAACTGAGCACTGGCATTTTAAAGTCACGAGCATTTCAAAGGTGATTCAAAGCTTTAAAAATGTGAATCGGCAACGAAATGAGTACCGACGCTTGAACGCGGGAAAAATATTAGGTAGTTTTTCTTCACTTTTTGGGCTCGCACGTCCTTTGTATTTGTATGTCTCTGGAAAAGTAACCATTTCGACAGTATTTTTAGAAATACGAATTAAATACTTTTTATTTGTAATAAATCATTTAAAAGTTGATAAATTTAAATACTGGCATATAGTAACAGCAATTCATTAATAAAAATAACATGTAACAATTACTAAAGTCAATAATAGCGCAGATAAAAGACCACTATAAACTCCAAGTATCCTGAGTTGTTGCCAATTTAAGAAGTCGGTCAAATGAAAACTCTCTACAAGTGTAGGCACATATAGGTGGAACGTCGTTATTCAAGCATAGGTACTCGTTGACATACGAGCTGCAAGGGCATTTAGAAATTACACAATATGATATATTTTGAATTAATCAAATAGCCATGTAACAATTTACTTGATGCAAATTACTTATTAAAATTGTAAATAAAGTCCCATCTTAAAGATTTAGATTAGAATATTGTTTCTTACACCAAGTACCAAGTCACTGTACTGCAAGTTTGAGTTTGTCAACGAATGATAATAAACACTCATTAAAATTATAAATAAATGGCAGAGTTCTTATTTAATTTTTAAACACTGTTTTATGTCTTTAACAAAGTTGTATAGTGTGTTGATATAACCTTACACCTTGAAGTGAGCGTTCATTCTTTTGTTTTTCTCCCTCCTTCCAGACGGTTGTTATTTAGGTTAAGTAAGCTCTTAAACTGTGAGTGTTTCTATTTCTAGCCCCTCTCACCGTTTATTTAATAATTTATTTATCTCTAACTTACATTCCAAGGACGTGTAATTTTAATGTGATATACCTACCTATTAAACGAATGATAATGTTTGTGCTGAAACCCAAGAACAAAATACGGGTATGTATTATTTTTTATTGTAAAAACCTTCAATGTAAGTATAGCCATAAAGAACTACATCATCATTTTAAGAAATTATTTGCAAAAACAACTCATTTTGCATAAATCTACTAATAACAAACTAACCAACTCAAACTGTGGATTAGGTGAAATACAATAAATATGAGACAAAATAAGCAACAAAACTTGACGGAAACAGTGCAGATGTTAGAAAAAGTTTAAAATTACACTTCATAAAGATCTGCACGACCGCAAATTTACAAAGCAGCTGATGTAGAATAACACGCATTACGTCAAAATGTACTTATAGATTTGCATCCGGAAGATCAGATGCGGCAGGCAAATGAACTGGCTGGACTGATGCCAACACGCTGTCCAAATGGAACGGACTCAAGAGAAAAGTGAAACAGGAATACTTTCGCCGATATTGGAGCATTGTATGATGCAAACTATGTCTAAAGTAAGTATATTTGGCGTAAATTTGAATATTATAATGCTTACAGGCGTCAACTGGAAAAGATTCTGTTTAAATTCAAACCCATTTTTATGCGGACCTAAATAATATTATTAGTACAACCTCACTAACCTGGCACTGTTCAAAATCGATTTGGCTTTCTTTCTAAATGTTAAGTCCTTTGGTTCGTTTTCGTACAAAACCAGTGAACGAAAAAAACATGCAAGAATAAATTAACATCTGCCTAGAGAAATATTTCTCTGTTGTAGCTTAGCTTTTTTTATAAATTAGTGTTAGCAATCTTCTAACTAGCGCCATCTGCGAGCGTTGTGGTGCTTCCGGGATGACATCTGTCAAACGAAACGTCACAAAGAACGGCCGCGCCACTAGTTGTCAACCTCTCGAACTAAATAATCCTACCAATCAGCGTCGAGCCCGTCCCGCCTTTTTGGTGTGTTTAAAACTGACAGTTAACGGCGGGGCGCGCCCATTCTAATGATTTTTCTTGTGACGTAAGGTAGTTCTCGCATTCTAAGTGAATCTAGATTGTTTCTTATATATTACTGAAGTTATCCTTATAGATTAAGAAAAAAAACGGTTTGTGATAAATATTTAAAAGGTATGTTAACATCAGAAGTGGGATTGGAATCAAAGTAGATCAAGGACATCGCCCATGCCGCCTCGAAGAATGTCCAAAGTGACTCGGAAAACTAAAAGAGCAAAGCCACAAGCGATATACCGGGACGGCGTCAGCAGAACATATGAAACACTGGATTAAAATCCACGACTGGGATTTCGGTAATTAATGACCTTCAAGCTCGTGTTGACAAGGTAATGTTTCACCATGTTATAATTTATGATTATGTTAAAAACTAATTTCGAATATTATAATAAGCTAATTGAAGACAATTACTAGCTTCCTCGTCTTTCCGTAACCTGAATGCCAAAAGATTCGTCTAAGTTTTGCCTAAGCCTAAAGGCAAATGACTACGACAATCTTTTAAGAAAATGTTCCCTAAGCCTAAAGGGGCATTTTAGAATTGGTATTGGATAATGGAACACACATGTTTAATGTTACAAAGATTGCCTAGACTAAAGGAATCGAATTTGAACTTAAACATGTAGGTACATAGTATTGTGTGGTCACGAAAGGCCGAGCGTTTAAGTACATGTACATTTACAATAATCATGTTTTATCAATCTGTGCCAGGTCAACAGTACCCTGTGAATATCTTGGAGCGCCTGTGGGCATGCGCTATGCAGAATGGCCGTGTTAGCAATCTTCTAACTAGCGCCATCTGCGAGCGTTGTGGTGCTTCCGGGATGACATCTGTCAAACGAAACGTCACAAAGAACGGCCGCGCCACTAGTTGTCAACCTCTCGAACTAAATAATCCTACCAATCAGCGTCGAGCCCGTCCCGCCTTTTTGGTGTGTTTAAAACTGACAGTTAACGGCGGGGCGCGCCCATTCTAATGATTTTTCTTGTGACGTAAGGTAGTTCTCGCATTCTAAGTGAATCTAGATTGTTTCTTATATATTACTGAAGTTATCCTTATAGATTAAGAAAAAAAACGGTTTGTGATAAATATTTAAAAGGTATGTTAACATTAGGAAATTTCTGATCAACAGAAGATTTTTAATCCAAATCGAATAATTACTAATAAAAAATAATGCGAGTACGGTGTACCATATATTATGCGTTTTTAAAATTTTACTTCACCCTGGTGGTAAAAATAAATATCTAAGGTATAGTCGGGGTAAGAAAAGGTTCGTCACTTTTCGACTCTATGTCAACGAGTTAAGGTCGAAAAGTGACGAACCTTTTCTTACCCCGACTATAGTTTACATGACTGATTTTCTATATACCAAGTCAAGCCATCAAGCCATTGTTTTCTGATAATTCAATCCACAATCAATTTAACATAAATGTAGATTGTTTACCATAAGCCAGAGTAAATTTTAGAATTTAATTTTACTGTGCTGTAGCATCAACATCGTGCCATCTTAGCTGCTAGAAATGCTTCCAGTTTATTTCCGTTGTCTGAGTAAAACAGTTTCCCGATTCATGGTTGTTTGTACACAGGTATAAACTTTTCAAGTGTCTGACAAGAATTTGAAGAAACCACTCACATTCTCTTAAAAATCGGCTAAATGTGAGCAGAAGTCGAATGTTTACTCGACTTAGTGTAGTTGTTAGAAACGATTAGTATAAAGTCAAAAAACTTGTAACAGGTGAACATACGTTCTGCTTGCTCCAATTTAAACATTTTCCAGAGGAAATGGGGCTCGTACGTCCGCACGCAACAAGTGCACAATGCTAACATCGGGCACTTAGCTAGTTATTTTGTTTTATCTAAACCCCTGGTGAAACGTAACTGTTTTGGAACTACTTGTTATTAAGTAAAATTTTGAATTGAATTCTTCAAAACTTCCTTTATTAGTGTCGTTCAAAGTTCATTTTTAACATGATTTTTTTTACGCACGGTGTCTTATATAATGCGTCATTATCGGAATTACTATAACTACGTACTTAACAAGCAATGGGTTTTAGTCTAGGATGCGACCAGTGTTGACACCCTGGCTCCGCCATACCTTTAGGGAACCACAAGAAAAGCTAGCACAACGGCAGAAGCAGCCGAAAACAAAATATAAAGAAATAGTAGGGTAGCGGTTCGGTGTATAGTGTTATTTCTGTCAGCTTTGAAACGCTGGGTCGATGAGGTTCTGGCGCACATAAACTCATCGAATAATGCGCCAAGTTTTTTTTTACAATATTGGCTTGCGTTTGACCACAATCACGCCTGACGGAAAGTGAAGATGAGGCCTATGATGGCATAAAGCATGAAGAAACTTGACTTGGCGATATGGCTGGTAGGTGTTTCTCTCAAGGAATTAGTATTTCTATTCAATGAAGAAATGCTGCCAGCCTTTTGGGCACAATGCCACGAAGGCCATTTCTAGGATTGAGAGAACCTTTAGTTAGGTAACGTACTACGTATGCAACACTTCGTAATCAGTGTAAGTACACAAGCTTTGGCATGCTCGGCATCATTGTTAAAATAGACAACATGGGAATTGAGCTGCTACACTACTGGAATCTATCTAACATACCCTCTGTTACGTTAGCGAACCGAATGACATCTTAAACATTCCCGACCGCGCATAATCAGCAAACAGCTTTTGCTATGCATGGAAGTTCTCAAGCAGTTCAGCTACATAACTATGCAGAAACTTGGAAGCTATCTCAATACACGATAGTAATATTACAATGAAAGTTTCTCAAGGTAGATAGCGTAGTTTGGGCTTGCTCAAGAATCTTTAATCCATGTTTGAGAACTTTAACCAATACATGTTTCTTTGCCAGTTTACCTATAGGTTTGAAAGCAGTTTTTTTTTTGTATAGTTTCTGTTGACGTTTGTGTATTTTAAACCTAGGGCTCTTTAAGGCTAGAGTGTATAGACTGTTACTGAACTGGTAAATTACCTTTGGCTTAATCTTCACTTTCCATCTACTGAGATAGAGTCCATCGCTGGTAGGTTATTGTTAAAAAAACGGAAGCAAATTTCTAACATCGCAAACGTGTTAATAAATTCACCTCGTCGTTTGTATCAAAACATCAGCAAAATTATTTTCAACGAAACATTTGTATTTGTGTGTTTGTTCACAAACAGAGAGTGTCCTCAAAATGTTAACGAGTGGCTTGCATGTTGTCTCCACTGGGGGCGTTAGCACGAAACAAAAGCGTCGAGTGGCTCGAGTCCATTCACTCGAATTAGGCTAGGGCGGGACATATGACATGCCATGCGAAAACCACTTCATTATGTTAGTTATAACGTTTCTAGAATTTGTCGACATGCAGAAACAACAGAGCCACGATGACTTTTGTGACACGACTTCAAGAATGTGTACTGTTTACATTGTAATTTTATATAGTCAATTTCTGTATACAGGATAGAAAAATTAATACCAAATAAAGAAGTATACTTTTTTGGATTTTTAACTATCCTGGTCAAGAAGAGAACTAGCGAAATGACCAAAAAAAATCACCCGTGCCTCATGACTCCGTGAAGAGGTACCTAAATGTTTTATTTTTCCTAGTATCATACATATAAGTTTAACTTGACTTGACATCAGAACATTTTGAATTTTTTTTCTTAATTTTTGTAATTATCAAGACACAGTCAAATCTTTTTATACCGTTAATCCTATAATACTCGTAGTTACTTTCCTTCTTTTGGATACTTTTCCTCAAGGGCCCATTATTTTTTTCCAACATTAAAATAGTAAAGTTTTTATATCTAGGGTCTAGATATTATCTAAACCCTAAAAAACTTTACTATTTTAAAAACGGGTATTTACACGGTTTTTTATTAAAATATAACCTCACATCAATAAAATACAAACACCTGGGCGACCAATACATACAAATACACGCGTTTTCCCAGAAATAAGACCAAGGTAGATCGATTGTTCGCCCCCGAAAACCCACAGAAAGCAAATTAATCGAAATCTGCAATAACTAAAAATACAAGAATTGTTCCTTAACCCTTTCAACGCCAACGACACATATAGGTGTCACAAAGCACAATGTCAAAGTGATCTTGACACAATGACATAAGATTCAAAACAGGTTTACGTTTTGTCGAGGCGTGGCGTTGAAAAGGTTAAGAATTGTTCCTTTGGATTACCTAAGATACGCATTGTTTGCCTCATCTTTTGATCCACAATTAACCAACGTCACGTTTGCATCGTTAATCTTCATATCACATCAAAAAAGGTAAAATAAGAAAACTTACGTCTCAAATGCTTGCTATTTTAGCATGTACTGTAAGTATGTAACCCTGTATTCTCACCTATGTTCAGCGCTATACACGGTATTCTTGTTATTAATGAGTTGTAGCTTGTCTGTACGTAAGCCATTAATAATTTTGCACGGCTTGTCATCAATCATAATGAAAGCTTCGTATGCTTTTTTTGTAAACTTACATTATGTCACGTATTGACCTCTTTTACAGAGCGCTGTAGTTTTGAAAACTAATATTCGGATTATCAGTCTCGTGGATTTTTACTTGAAACTCTTTATGCAATACAAATTTTATTTGATGGCGTTTTGTTGTTTTTATTTAACTCTCGTAACTATTTTACCATACAATCCAATTGGGTAGGTTCAACTTCGAGAAAGAGGTCAATCGACGAATTAGACTCGGCTGGGCAGCGTTCGGGAAGCTCCGCAATATCTTGTCATCCGATATACCGCAGTGTCTCAAGTCAAAAGTCTTTGACCAGTGTGTGTTGCCAGTGATGACTTATGGCACTGAGACGTGGCCGCTAACGATGGGTCTTATAAGGAAGCTCAAGGTCACTCAGAGGGCGATGGAGAGGGCTATGCTTGGAGTTTCTCTGCGGGATCGCATTAGAAATGATGAAATCCGCGCAAGAACTAAAGTCACGGACATAGCTCGAAGAATCGCTAGACTTAAGTGGCAGTGGGCAGGGCACATCGCACGTAGAACTGACGGCCGATGGGGCCGAAAGGTTCTCGAGTGGCGTCCGCGGACCGGAAGACGCAGTGTAGGTAGGCCTCCAACAAGATGGAGCGACGACCTGGTGATGGTAGCGGGAACGCATTGGATGCGGATGGCGCAGGGCCGATCTGTTTGGCGAGCCTTGGGGGACGCCTATGTTCAGCAGTGGATGTCTTTCGGCTGAAATGAATGAATGATGAACTATTTTACCATTGGTGCCTATCTATCTATATTCTAATATCACAAAACAGTAAAATTTTAAACCTTACTTTGATTAATTTTCGATCTATCTACATTATTAGTATATTTATAACTACCATATCACGAGCACTCTGTGCTGGCACTCAATTTGATTAACTAATTTGTATTTGGGATGTGAAGATATTCATTTTGGTTAGGATGTACTGAAAAATATCCGTGTTTATTGGAAATAAATTTTTCGATTACCAGGAAACCTAACTTATCTATGTATATTGTAAAATGTTTTATTTTTGTATGGTGTCGTTTGATTAAATTATCATTCGCCGAGGAACCGCTGTATAATTTACATCTAAATAGACGGTTGACTATATACCTACATAATGTTTTTAATTTGTTATCAAACGGTGAGTGCCTTTCATTTGAAAATTGCCTCTGTAGTAAAAAAATAATAACCCAACCGTAAGTATAAACGACAAAAAAAGGTGCCTCTGTGAACCGAGTTGCTAATTTTATACAATGTCCTGAACTGGGTCATTGAACTCGCTTTCCACAATAACAGCTCAATTGGGTTAACAGTCCATTTATGAATAAACGTTTCAATTTCAATATGACAGCGATCTACTAAACTTCCGATAGGACGTATGTACGGTCGACCATCTAAATATCCCTAAGTCACTGTCATCATGTTATTGCAAGGGAAAATCGACCTCGTTGTATCATGACGTGCAAATGAACCGTAGGGGGGTAGACCATATTTTTGGCCGACTGTACATTGCGAACTGATAGTAACATTTGTGACGCATTTCATAGAATCAGTATTTTTACTTTACCAAAGTCTGTTTCAATAAACTTGAATGTAGTAAATAAGTACATACCTTGCTACTCGCGTGGATTTCATAAAGTTGGACAATGTCAACCGGTAGACTCGAGAAAGTAAAATTTTACCATAGAAATCAAACATACAATTCTACAGTAGACAGGATGTACGGTAAGTAGAGGATATCCTGTCGTGGCTAGATAGATTTTCTTGATACACGTCTTGAGTGGATGAAATCCTTTATACTAAGTTGGATTATGCTGCATGATTAATTTGTTTGAAATTTGATTTTGAAGCTTAAAATTGAAAGAAGCTTATAATTTTCTTCAAATGCATTTGAATTTGGGTTAGATCATAACATTTTATCAGATCTCATTCTGTGGTAATGAAATTCTGAAATGAACTAAAACAATTACTTTGCTCACCCGCGATTTTACAATAGTTACGTTTATGCAAGAAATGCGTGTTCATGCAGTTCCTCCACCTCCACACTGTACGAACACACACAAATCACATAAACACAACCATCACCACCACCAAGCTACACTGACGCGTTTCGAACTCAACCAGAGCTCATCTTCAGAGTAACCACAACCGTATGCTATGCTACCAAATGTTAAACTAACAAACCAAAACAAATGTTTTAACTTGTCACTGTAACTTCACAAGTACCCACTTTATTTTTCTTATTCTCAAACTACCCCACAAAAATTAACTTTTATTGACATATTATAAAACTACCTTGAATTTTTTGTTTATTTATTTATAAGGCATATTTTATTAATACTAACTGTTCAAATTAGACCCAAGCCGCAGTAAAGGAGAAGATACTAAATTTACCTGTTCATTAATAATAGACCCCATAGTGTTGTACCTAATTATTTCCATGCATTCCAGGGCATCCAGACGCAACCCCTTGCCGCAATAATGTAACACTTCATAAGAATCTGAATTCTGAATCTAACAATGAATGATTTGATTCCAACAAATGTTTTGCAAAATTCGATCTATCTGGATGCTCATTCCTATATGCCGAAACATGGCTCTTTAAATCTAGTATTAAAACTTCGGCCTGTCTGTCCTACGTATATCCCATTGCAGTCATTACAAGTAAGCTTGTATACCCCCGATCTAGTTCCCTTATCTACCTGTTCTTTGTGGTTACATAGCCTAGAGTACAAGGAGTTGTTAGTCTTAAAGGCAACATTAATATTGTTTGATTTTAAAATGCCATAAATCTTATCAGACAAACCCCCAACGTAAGAGATGCTAGATCTATATTTGTTAGTAGACTGAGAAGGTAACGCAGGTCATTCTGAAACTCTTAAAATTGTGGCCGTGGCACAAAAAACCTGACTTTACACAATTAAAGAGATAAAAAATTGATTATCTTATAATAATTTATTTTTATTACACTACAACCAACTTAATTTTACCAAGCCTTAATTGAAACCTTTCATTTTTTTAACACCTGAAAATTACTACAGGAATCAAAAGAGTTTCGCCTCCTGAACACGGAAAAATATTTATTATAATTTATTTCTCCATATTTAAAAAAATACAACAAATTTAAAAAACATATGTGTACTTACAAATATTGCCACAGAATTTTCCTTTACCCTTTTCACTAGAAAAAAGAGCTGTCATAATTTTAAACTTGATAACAACCTTAACGTCAAATTTACGTCATCACTTCTTTTAAATAGAGACTAGACAAAAGTAATGGATCTATTATATCGTTACGCTCTTTTAGAATAAGCACATCTTTAAAAAATTGTAATAAATAAATTAATTAGTAACCCAAGTGAAAATTAAAAACTATCAGCGTCTTTCTCTTTCCAAACAGAATACAGGGAACGAATCAAATTATAGGCTTAGAAATATGAAATGTTGTCAATATGTATCGAGCCACGACGAGCCACTACTTACTTACATCCAGGCTACACAATGGAACTTTTTCGTACATTCTGTTTGAACTCCGTCCACTTCCCGATTACCACAAGTTCATTCTAAAGCCCATTTCAAACGTGCCAGTTGCATTACATTGTGAAGCCGTAAAGCGAACGAGATTTGAACGCCGCAATGTAATGGAATGTGTATGATTTTTCTTGCAGGTCTTATTTGACATAATGCCCTATGTCACCTGGATGGGGCAGAGTGCGTCCACAATAGGTACGGCACTTGTACGTCACCATCTCAAATGGTCTTGAGCTTCGCGTTTTACTTCGCTCCAAGTCATTCCTATCGCTTTTGCTTCTGCGGCGATCGTCCGCCGCCAGAATTACTTAGGACGGCCACGTTTCCATTTCCCTTGGGGATTCCAGTCTATAGGGCTTGTCTTGGTATGTGATCGAGGTCCCTCCGGAGTGTGTGACCGATCCAGTTCCACTTGCGGCGTTTGATCTACTGATCGATCGGAGTCTCACCGCAGCGTTCGCACAGATCTACGTTGGAGATCTTCTCGGGCCAGTATACGCCGAGAATACGGCGAAAACACGCTTAACGAAAACCTGGATGGAGCCAATTGCGAGATATCCTTAGTGACCTTCCACGTGTTTCATCCGTAGATTGCAGGTCTAAACCTGGGCTTAAAGCTGAGGTCACCATAACTCATATTGCAGTTACAGAGTAGCTAGAAGATAATTTCTTAGATTGCAGTTAATTTATTTCTTCCGTGTTGTTCTTTTATATTTAACATTTCATATCGTTTTGTTGAACATTTTCCATTTAAACAATATTAAATTTCCCAGTTTACTTGTGCCGTTAAAGTTATTCAAGAAATGGAATTCGTTTCTGACACTGACAAAGGCAGAGTAATGAGGTACGTAAACTAATTACTGAATTTTAAAATGAGGTTGTACGAAGTTTTTAAATCAACACGCTTTTACTTGAATTAGTTTTGTTTTTTTGTTACGTTTATTTAAAAGATGCTTAGGTTTTTCACTTGTGAAACATATATCAAGTATATTTCATACGAACTGAAACATGGATGCACAGAAAAAAGACCAGGCGCTGGAACTATCCGCTCACCGGACCAAGAGATGTTAGATAGTTCCGAAGGAGTGTTGACGTTACTCGATGAGAGCATTAACATTGATGTCGCTAGTATCGCTGCAATAAGTGATTAAGCAAGCTGAGATGTGTGATGCATAGGAAAAATTCGTGTCCAAATCCCAACCAGTGGTGGTGTAGGGGTTTAGCATGCAGCACGGAATGCTAAGGACCTGGGTTTGATTCCCAGCGCTGGTCTTTGTTCTAGGTTTTTCTGTGCATCCATGTTTCAGTTTGTATTTATCTATACTAATATTATAAAGCTGAAGAGTTTGTTTGTTTGTTTGAACGCGCTAATCTCAGGAACTACTGCTCCGATTTGAAAAATTCTTTCATTGTTAGATAGCCCATTTATCGAGGATGGCTATAGGCTATGTATCATCACGCTAACACCAATAGGAGCGGAAGAATGTTTGAAAATCGGGGGTTTTTGAAGTGAAACTTCTATAGGCGCTAATCTCAGGAACTACTGCTCCGATTTGAAAAATTCTTTCAGTGTTAGATAGCCCATTAGCCCATCTAGGAAGGCTATAGGCTTAATATCATCACGCTAACACCAATAGGAGCGGAGCGGAGCGGAAAAATGTTTCAAAATTGGGGGTTTTTGAAGTAAAACATCTATTCTATAGGCGCTAATCTCAGGAACTACTGCTCCGATTTGAAAAATTCTTTCAGTGTTAGATAGCCCATTTATCGAGGAAGGCTATAGGCACCACGCTACACAGGGGGGAGGGGGTGCGGGGGCTTCAAAGGGGGGTGAAAATTTATCGATTTTGCCGTAGGATGCATCGTTTTCAAGATATTTGACAAAAACACCAGGGGGGTGGGGGGTTGAGGGGGGGGGGGGGTGCGGGGAGGGGGGGACTTCAAAGGGGGATGAAAATTTCATTGATTTTGCCGTAGGATGCACCATTTTCAAGATATTTGACAAAAACACCGGTGGGTGGGAGTGGGGGGGGGGCCTTGATGGGGGGCCGAGGGTGCGTGCGAGGAGGTATCAAAGGGGGGATGAACATTTCATTTAATTTGCCGTAGGATGCATCGTTTTCAAGATATTTGACAAAAACACCGGGGTTGAGGGGGAGGAGGTGCGGGGGTTTTGAAGTAAAAATTCTATAGGTACGCTTGACTCGGGACGAACGCGGGTGTGCGGGGGGGTACTGTGTGGGGGGGCTACGGGGGGTGCGGAGCGGTGCGGGGGGGGGGGGTGGAGGGTGCGGGTTCTAGGGGTGTGCGGGGGTGTGGGGGGTGCGGGGTTGCTGTGCGGGGGGGGGAGCGGATTGGAGGGTGCAGTGGGGTTGCGGGGGGGCGGGTTTTTTTTTTTATCGAGGAACTAAGGAGAGCCATAATTTGATGAAAAAGCGAATTGGATAAAAAAAATGAGCTGCCCAAATTACTAATTCCACGCGGACGGAGTCGCGGGCAAAAGCTAGTATGAAATATAAGGGTGACCGTAAAAGTAAAACATTTGGAGTTGAAAAATAAAAATACCAAAAGAATCGAAAACCAATCTTGATATATCAAGTAACCTAATGCATAATAAATAATATTACAAATTACGTAATCCATTAGTCTCTTTAGTAAGGTAATCAATTCAAAGCATCATATTAGCGTATGTATTGGATTTTATGTATATACATACGTATTTTGTATTTTACTTATAAAATAGCACAATGGTGCGTATCTTAGATGTCCCGATTTTCCACCATTTCTATAGACATTAACATCATTGTCACATTGTGTCCCTTTCCTTATCTCCATTAGCAACATATATGTGTGTGACATATAATTATGTGTGACCTCACCCATGAAATTTTTCAATCGCACTGTTTACATTATTTTATTGGGTGATTTCAATTTCAAAATATTTTAAATGAACGGGAAGTAAAAATCATATTAACTCGCACTTTTTAAATATACCCGGCAACAATAACGTAGATGTGTCATGAGTTTCACCTTAAATTTGTCAATGAAACAATGGTTGCCAAGATTATTTGTATGACCGCCAAATAATTAAATTATTATATTTACCTTTCTTATTAATACGAGTAGGTACTATAATTATATTTTATTACATTATATTTATATTTATTTCATTTATCTGACGTAAGTCGCGCAGTATGCTGTCCCGCACACCTCGCTGGCTCCGCAGAAAACCAGCGCCGTTGACAACGCAAGTCGTGCCAACGGCATTGCTGAGTGGAGACCATTTCGGCTTCACATCTTTATTTGTTTGTTTTTGTATTTTTTCTCATTTTGTAAATTATTTTTTGTTGTGATGTGTTGTCTGAATAAACGTTTTTTTATTCTATTCTATTCTATTCAACATTAATTTTTCTTTTCATTATTTTTTTATTTTAGCTCTTCCTCGCCTGTTTCCATTGGTACCTTTCATATCATCACTTGGCCTATTATGCGTTCCACTGCAGGGTGCAGGCTTTCTCTCAGATTACTTTTCTTCCCAGGTGTGTGCATGTTTTATTACGATGTTTACGGTTGTTTGTGATATGACAAGATTGCTGCCACCTAGATGTTTGAAATTTTGTATGTATATTTTTCAAACCTTTAACTTACAGGAAACATTAGTGCCATACTGGTACTGGTACAAATCGTTTGAATTACGAATAAAACTTAGAATTTTGAAAAAATATTGTACACATTCGCCACCTCCCACAGGTATGGCATTATCAGACTTCTATTTATAATCATACGGAGAACTGTTAAAAAAAGTTTTAGGGTGGTACAAATCGTTTTGCAAAAAAAAATAAAAATTACTCCTTTGCGGCGGTATGGCGCCCATTTGGAACCGTCAGAAAAGCATGGCATGGTAATTTTCGTGAACTCGACGATTATTAGCTGTGCAAAAATTAGCTTGCTACAAATGGTTGAATTGTTGTTTTTAAATTAACGTGTTCGCGTCGGTATGGCGGGCTGTAAGTCACACCGGAGAAGTATGGCATAACGCTACCGCCTTCTGTTTTTTATCGACTATCGGAAAATACAAGAATTTTTGTGGAACAAATCGTTCGATTTTCGTTGTTTATCCGACACGTTCGATTAACGCCCACGCGATTGGGCCGCCGGTACCAGCGCTATGACCATCATTTTCCTTTTTGTCATTACATAATTAGACCCCTGAAGAACCGCTATACTGGTACAAATGACCTAGTATTTTGTGTCACCATCTCCCGGTCTTATTAGGCTACCACGACTTTCATATATTATGTTTACAAAGTTTGAGGTCATAAATAAGAACTGAACTACTTTTGCATGGGAATAAACTTACCAGCGAATGAAATCGACGACCGGATAGCTTAACGGTAAGAGAACTACGAAACTTGAGGTCCCAGGTTCGATTCCCGGTAGGAGCAGATATTTGTAGGTATGAAAAATACGAATGTTTGTGCTCGAGTATTGGTTATTTAATTTCTATTTAAGTATGAATTTATCTATATAAGTAAGTTTATCCGTTGTCTAGTACCCATAGTACGAGTTATGCTTAGTTTGGGACTAGGTCAATTGGTGGCAATCGTGCCATGATTTAAGTAGGTATTGTTATTTTGTGCTTAACATTTCCTAGTTACGACTGTAAGTACTCACCCAGCGTGCGGAAGACAATAGGTCTGCTCCTGTACTTGTGGCCGCCCCACAACGCAGCGACCGTCACCTGATATTGCGTGTCCGCTTCCAGTCCACTCAGAATGACCGCGTCGGAGTTACCCGCCACCTCCAGAACGACTCTGTAACTAACGTGCCATCAGTCAATTTCGTTGTATTCTATTGGCAAGGGGCGGAAGAAGGAAGAGAGAAGAAGGAAGTACAGATTGAAGAGAAGACTGACAGGTAGTACATATTATACAAGTACTTTTTAATGCTATGTATGTGCAAAGTTTTGAAAACGTTTTCCATTTGAAGGATACACTAGATTCCATTCTACTATTAGATACCAGTTTATAAAAGGACGATTTTACAGAAAAGCTGATGAGAAAGCCGAGTCTTATCTCGCAAAATTGCGTTAGAATTATGCGGGATAAAGTGTAAAATGAGGGTATTTCTCAGCCGCCGATGGCGGCGTCGAGTACCCGACCTGTAAAAGCGCTGACGCACAGTTCTCATTTGGCACACCTTGACAAAAGAACACAGATTATTCCGAAAAATGTTGGGCATAATCTTCTCTAATATATAAAAATCTCGTGTCACGGTGTTTGTTATCGAACTCCTCCGAAACGGCTTGACAGATTTTATGAAATTTTATTCTATACTTGGCAGGTCTGAGAATATTTTTTTATACCCCTATTCTTCGCGGACGGAGTCGCGGGTAACAGCTATTGCTACTAAAATAGCTAAGTGGTTTTCGTATTACCTACATTTGAAACATTATGTTCCACGTACCAAAAATTGGACGTTTTATTTTATTTTGATTATTTATCTTCTATGGTTTTACTGGAAAAAACCTTAAACAGGTCATAGAAACGCCTGATATGAAAATTTTCTTAACTGATATTTTGTTAAAGACATTTTTTACATTTATTAAGTTTATATTATTTTTATAAATAACACGGTTAATTTTTTCCATACTTGTTATAAGAAGACAATAAAATATAAAGCGCGTTTGAAAGTCAGGAAGCGTAACCTACATAAAACACATTTATTAATATCTTGCAAAGAGAAAAAACTCGGCTGATGGTAATCTGATACCACCTTGCCATTTTATCAAAACTGCTGTAATAGTTATTTGTGTTACAAGGGGCCAAAACAATTTTTTGTTCCTCGAGGGCGTTATTTTGAATTCAGAGCGAAGCGATGGATTCTATAGTAGAATCCCGAGCGCAGCAAGGGATTCTAAAGTAGAATCCTGAGCGTAGCAAGGAATTCAACATACGCCGCCCGAGAACAAAATGTTTTGGCCTCGAATGACACACACTATTTTTCATTACTACCTATGAGAAAAAGAAAGAGTTACGTCTCGAGATCGTATGTATAAATTTAGGACTGAAAGTATACATAAAACAAATCATTACAATACAATACAATTATTTTGTATTGGCCACCACAAAGAAAATATTACAGAAAATAAGAACTTTTAAATAAATCAATCATTATGAAAAAATTAAACATTTATATTTATATGGGATACATTTCGACAATTCGTGAATGATATGTTAATGGTTTTATTTGGGACTTATCACAGTCGAACTCATTTTTAATTATTATTTGCACGAACTTTGCGAACACTATGAAAATCTTTGAAAAAAAAAACATTTAAAATGATAGAATAATGCACGTGAGTTTTTTTTTCAGCGCGCATTGCCGTTATCTAACCGGCCAGTCACTTATTCATACATTTTTTAATTCAACCTTCACGCGAGCGCCTCCAACCAACCTAACTACGCTAATCTATCAGCAGGACAAATTCGGACCAATCAGAAGAGAGAAAACTCAAACTCCTATGGGGACAAAATTGAGTTTTGTTCCCGTTATCCTCTAAAGCCAATTGGCGATTTTCGAACAGGTGTGATGAAAAATACTTTTTTTTACATCAAAGTGACCTAAGATTCTTTCTTCGCAAAATTATAGTTTTCTCAAAGAGCCCAGTACCGAAAATGCAGAAATAAAATATGTAAATAAAAATAACGCCATGGATAATGTAGTGCGAAATCGAATATGTCCACTAATGGACGTGGCCCGCAATATATCCAGTTTCTTATGATTGGGGCTAAAAAGCATTGCGAGTAAGTAAACAGATCACAAGAACAACGAAACAAACAATACTTATTTAAAGTTAAGTCGAAAGAGCATAAAATATTCAGTAGAACTATTCAAATAAGGAAAAATAATTTCATACCATTTTCCCGTTTGCATACTTTACTTTTTATTGTTGCAATATTTCCGGCTTTTACGAACAAAAATAAATGCTTTCTTAATTATTTTCAGAATCAAAATCAGAAAAAAGTTTATTGTAGAACATAGGTAGAAATTTTAATGATCTGAAACAATTACTTTGCTTACCCGTGACCTTATGATAGTTCTACATTTATGCAAGAATTGTGTGTTCATGCAGTTCCTCCACCTCCACACTCTACGAACACACACAAATCACACAAACCCATCTATCACCACCACCACACTAGCTGACGCGTTTCGAACTCAACCAGAGCGAACATTTATTTGCAAAATGATAAATCTAAATCTAGAACCTGATTTGATACAGTTATGGGGCATTTTCAGTTAAAGTGCGCAGTTTACTTCTTTGCTAATGAGGAAATTTTGGGATTTTCGTACTCATCACGAGCACTATTCATTCTCATAAATAAAAAAGTGTCCTTGTAATTGAATCAGTTTGTGTTTTTTTACACAGTTTATATAGCTCGTTACGAAACGGACACAAAAAAATTGTACAGGAAATTAATTTTTTTTTCATCAGAATCAATAGCGCTGATTCTGAGGAAGAAAAGCCCAAATTTCTTCATTAAAAAAAAGTGTATTGCGCATTTTAAAATTAAAATGCCCAAGTACCTATAGCAAAACGTCGCGCTAAGCTTCAAAGAGTGATCGGATCGCATATTTACAACATTTGAAAAGCCCACGTCAAGTAAAGCAAACTTGGTCGATCGTAGCGGCAAACCTATCACAACAAGTTAAGTTTTCGTGCAACAAAGCCGCGCGATTTCCGCCGGAAGTTATTGGTAAAACCACATCCGGTGCCCGACCCGCCATTTCCGCCTGTTCCTTTTTTACCGTGGCCTGCTTTCGTTACTTTCTTTTCAAATCTGATTGTCTCGAATTTATGAATTTAGCACCTAAGGGTAAATTTGGACACTGCTGACAATGTTTACAATAGGCGTCCTAAAAACAGCCTATACTTTTTTTTTACTTGCTATTATATTTATTGTTTCTTTATCTATCTAATAATATTATATGCACCGTAAAGCGTCTGCAAATGGTTTTTCTTAATTGTTTTAATGATTGCGGTTTCTTAAGTAGGTGCTTCTGATTATTTTTCAAAAGTTTAACGGGTTTCACTTACCTACTCGTATTTAGAATTCAAACTATCAACAATAGTTAGATTAAGGTGCGACCAAACCGCCGTTTAAAAAACAGCGACGTTACGGAATCGCAGTGACACACCGTAAACGTCAAAACTTTACTATGGAGAGCATGCGGTAAATTCTGACGTTTACGGTGCGTCACTGCGATTCCGTACCTTCACCGTTTTTTAAGCGGCGGTTTGGTCGCACCCTTATGTGCATTTAGTTCGAAGTGAATCTTTAACGAAATCCGAATTATACCTAACTTACTAAATAAATAAAACCTGTGGTGGCCTACTAGTGGCTTGGCTTCTCCAGCAGAAAGGGTCGCGGGTTCGAGCCTAAATTATATTTGAAATTTACCATGACCATGAGCTTTACGAGGAAGAAAAACATCGTAAGCAGACCTGCACACACCTAAGAAGAAATTTAATGGTGTGTGCAAAGTTTAAAATCCACAGTGGGTCCCGTGGGAACTACGGCCCAAGCCCTCTCATTCTGAGAGGAGGCCTGTGCCTTGCAGTGGGACGTATACGAGTATAGGCTGGGATGATGAAGTATATAAAACCCAAATCGTGACCACAAATACATAAACAACGCAAATACAAACTGTGCGGTTAATACGGTTTCAGAGAAACGTCAAAATTGTACGCCATCCTAAAATGAGTTGGGTGTCGGTTTATGGGTAACTTAATTAATTTATAATTTCTATTAGGAAACAATTTCGAAAATGACAATTTCTCTTTAAAATTTTACCTTTTATTTTATATCCAAAATGGAAAAAGTGTCCCGTCCCTCTCTGACATTTTTTCATACAATTTATATGACTCATCACGAAACAGTCATAATAAAACTTGTACTAAAAATTTGGATCGTCTTTGCTGCTCATGATTCTGAGGGAAAAAATAGAAAATAACTTTAAAAAAAAATAGAACTTTTACCCGTGGACCTTCCTATGCACCACCGGTGGCACGTAACTAACAACTGTTCGTGACGACCGCTTTAGCCTAGTTGGTAGTGACCCTGCCTACGAAGCAAGAGGTCCTGGGTTCAAATCCCGGTAAGGGCATTTATTTGTGTGATGAGCTCGAATATTTGTTCCTGAGTTATGGATGTTTCTATGTATTTAAGTATTTATTTATCTATATAAGTATGTCTATCGTCGTCTAGTACCCATAGTACAAGCTTTGCTTAGTTTGGGACTAGGTCGATTTGTGTGAGATTTGTCCCCCCCCTAATACAGGGTGAGGCGTGAATATTGCTACATAATGAAAGTGAAATTTCTGTTTTATAGTTTATAAAATTATATGTATTTAATCGTTAATAGATAAAGTACAACCATAAGATTATTTTCAGTTACTCATTTATTAAATATTATTTGCTTTAAATGGCCTCCATCCTGATTAACGCAGACCCTGCACCGGTCTAGTACGCTACGCATCGTCGCCTGCAAAGTAGCTCGTGAGATGTCTTGAATTTTTGTATGAATGCTTCTTTCAAATCGTTCCTATTGCGGGGTCGAGTTTTGTAGACTTCTTGTTTACAATATCCCCATAAAAAGAAGTCGGGAACAGTAATACTCGGCGACCTTGGAGGCCAACAGTGTGTAGCGTTTCTTGAAATGAGTTTATCTCCAAATTTATCGTGGATCTTTGCCATGACTGGTCTTGCAATGTGACTGGTCACACCATCTTGTTGAAAACATACTGAACTTAATGGTACGCGTTTTTGGCGTAATTTTGAAAAAAAAGTCGTTTAACATTTCCAAATAGCGAGCACCGGTAACTGTCACCGTAGTACCGTTTTCCTCAATGAAGTACGGGCCGACAACTGGCGACAACGCAGGATGACGAAACTGCACACCACACCGTGACACGGTCCGGATGAAGATCCATTTCGTGAATGTTTCCAGAGTTATGCTTAGCCCATATGTGACAATTTTGTTTGTTTACATTATCATTTAAGTCAAAATGAGCTTCACCGGACACAAATAAACAATTTATGAAGTTCGGGTCAGCATCTGCGACTCTCATTAATTTTTCACAAAATTCTCGGCGAATTGGCAAATCTTGTGGTTTTAGGCAACTTCCTAATTCTGGAAGCTCTGGGATTCAGTTGAATTGCTGTAGATACTGCAGCAATTGCGTTGGTCACTCTAGCAGTAGGCTCGCTATGGTAAGTTTTAGGTTGGACCGTGCCATGTTCATTAAACATTTTTATAATCCTTAGAATAGTCCAACGACTTGGTGGTTTCAAAATTGTTACCCCCTTTGAACGCTCTTTGAACTAAAATGATCGATTTCAGCTTGTGGTATAATTGCACTATTTTAATCTTAATTTCTTCACTAATGCGATTCATATTGAAAAAATATTGAGTTCCCGCGTGAAATGATATAACCAAGGAGGGTGTAGAGTCTATGGTAAAAAAAAGAAATTAGGTTTTTTATGGTGTTATATTCATGCCTCACCCTGTATTATATTAATTGTCAATTTTTGTTACAAGTTTCAATCACCTTTTAATATAGGATAAGTTTAGTACTTAAACAAAATAACCCAAAAAATTCGTTTCTCGTGCAACGGTTTAAATGCAAATAAATGGCCTATTACACCTGAGTTGCGTAAGTTTTTTTTTCTATAACCTAACTAATAGTTCTTTGATCGGTGTTCCCATTTGTTTAAATAATGTCTTAATTGTACATAATTAAATTAAATAATTATAATATAAACATAACAATTTCGATATTTCAGTCCCAGCGCACAATGCGATAGCGACACAAATGTTTTCGCAATATGTAATTAAATCGCACAGGGCACCACCTATTTGTAATAAAGGTAACCCCCACGTGTTCCATATAAAAACGTGGTCGTTTGTCAAGGTGTGCTCGAACGGATAGCCAAATGAGAACTACGCTTTTGTGCTTTTAATAACTCTCATTCATGGGAATGACACTTTGTTAAACCATGCTTATTACCATGGGGTAGATTTAATTGAAACACTCGATTAAGTTAAAATTATCAGGATTTATAACAATTAACTGAAACAATTACTTTACTCACCCGCGACTTAATAAGTAATTGTTTCAGTTCATCAATATGGACCTCCGCAAAGTAACGCCTGATTCAATGAATAAAAGGATTAATAACACACTTGCAAGTCGATCAAAAATAGCTAAAATCGGCACGTGCAACGCTTAGGTGTGCAACGATTAGGACCAGTTAAGACAAGCAAAACCTCCAAGTTGCACTACATTGCGGCGATCGATTGACCACATCAAACTTGTTCACTTTACGACCGCGCAATGAACAGGTTGCTCGTTTTTTTTTGCAGGTCTAAACTCTGATTTATATTGAATTGTTTATTGTGGACAATAAGAAACAAGCATCGAATCGGATGGATTAAGGGTAACAAAATGTATATCTTGGTTCCGATCAAGTCGGCATTCGCTACGCTCTTCCGCAAAATGCCTCGAATAACTCCACGATCGCAAACATGAAATGCGTAATTCTATTAGTTCCGTTTGTTTGGTCGATAAACCTGATTTGATAATCATTCTCTAATCTCATTAATATGCTGCTGTCAATTTCCTAATAGATCATTATCTGAAATAATTTAAGCAGGAAAATTTAAAAATTTAAAACCTACCAATATTATTAATGCGAAAGTGTGTTAGTGTGTGTATGTGTGCGAGTGCGTGTGTGTATTTGTTACTTGTAGCTAAACAGATTTCGATGAAATTTGGGATGTGTATAGCTGCATCTTTAGAATAACATATACGCTACTTTTTACGGATCATTATGGTGAATATCTCATATCACAAAATGGCATTATGGAATTAATCAAAGTATCGTACATATAAAAAGACTAGCTGTGGCCTGCGACTCCGTCTGCGAAGAGTAGGGGTTTAAAAAATACCCTACGATCTATTCTCAGATCTAATAAATATAGAGAAAAAAATTTATAAAAATCAGTAAAGCGGTTTCGGAGGAATTCGATAACAAATACCGTGACACGAGATTTTTATATACTTGTTAGAGATATAATGTTAAAACATGCAATACAAGCCGAAATTAACAATAAATATAACTATGGAGATTACCTTGGTCTTAGGCTTAAAAAGCAACAAAATGTAACTACATACATAACTACAATCACGCCTCCTTCCTTCATTCTAATCTCAAACAATTGTATTCACCGCTCTTATAAATTTAATGGCATAGGTATATTATTATTATCACTTGTGATATTTCTAAAAGAGATATACTGAAAATCGTTTACCTAGAAACACCCTCAAAACCTCAGAAATGAGGCTACCAGTCAATTTTAATAAGAGAACTTGTCCCTTTTTCACGCGGTCGCTCGTGGAACTACTGAATATGTAATAGATAGAGGAGCTTACATTTCAATAAATTAAAACTTTAATTCCGGCTGACCTATGCGCGATATTATTAATAGATAAATTTATCTGGCGCAATTCTGTAAATTGAATACGGATTCAAATAACCTAAAGATTTAAGATACTACAGTTACCTTATTCAGAACAGCTTGATATATGTAATTATATCGTTGTCTTTTTCGGTTAAGTACTTTGTATTTTGCCTTTGCCAGATACTAGTAAGCCGTTGTGGCCTAGCGGTTTGACCTATGGCCTCTCAAGCAGAGGGTCGTGGGTTCAAATCCCAGCGACACCTTCGGAATTTTTGATTTTTTTCGGAATTTATGTACGAAATTACATTACACAAGGAAAACATCGTGAGGAAACCTACATAAACCTGCAAAGAAATTCAATGGTGTGTGTGAAGTTCCCAATCCGCACTGGGCCCATGTGGGAACTAAGGCCCAAGCCCTCTCATTCTGAGAGGAGGCCTGTGCTCTGCAGTGGGACGTATATAGGCTGGGATGATGATGAGGTAGAACTACAATTAACTCGTTCTGGGGAATTGAGTGAATGATACTGTATATTGAAATATGTTTATTTTTTTTACAATAACCAGACACAAATCTCACCTGGTGGAAAGTGCAGATGAGGTCAAAAGTGTAACCTACTGGTTCAGTAACAACCTGTTCACTCTAGCTTTCATTAACCCTAGATTAACTTATCAGCACTTACCCAATAAGCCATGTATTATTAGAGCTCGCGCACTAAAAGTTCAGTAGGTATAGGTGAAAACTTAAGAAGATGACCTGTTGTATGTAGTAGTGCACAAAATTGATATGGAGCTCAAGTCATTTTTTCTAATTTGGAACATCAGTTTGTTTATACGGACACGTTACTACTACATTCAATAGGTCATCTTCTTAAGTTTTTCACTTATACATATTATATCAAATCGACCAGACTAAAGGAAATGTTGAAATTTGATATGACAGTATCGGATTAAAAAGGTTTCTCACTTTTAGAATCTATGTCAACGAGTGAAGATCGAAAAGTAACGAACCTTTTCATTCCGCGACTATACATACAGTCATGTGCAATTTAGTGACCAAGATTATAAGCATATTAAATAACTCAATTTTGAATACGGCAATTTTAACGTCTGATTAGAAAATTAGAAGTTTCTTTTTTGCAAATTGTGTCATGTGACATGCCAAATAAAAAACTTGTTGTGGCGGCATTGAGTATAATAATTTTATTACGCACATTAAAAAGTTTTAATATAATGTAAGAAAAAATTAAAAACGAACATTAATGGATTCCGGAAAATGCAAAAAAAATAAGACAAACAATAAGTATGACCGAAATTAATAGCCAAAACTAGTCTAACAACGGAAATGATTAATGAACAACAAAATTGAAAAACGCAGAATAAGGCAAATTTCGCAAACAGTAACAAAACTGCATTAAAACGTCGTTTCGCTGCAGTACTCATTTTACATTGCATGTCAGTGTAAACACGAAACTACAAACTTGCAACATGTCTCGGTAAATAAACATTTTCTTAGCTTTCAATTTTAATGTTTTATCATGATAATAAATGCAAAGTTAAATTGGTTAGATAAAAACTTTTAGAAAAGCAACCGTGGCCAACACGTTTATTTCAAAAGTTTATACCTAAAAGATTTCTATATATGGTAACTACATTATTATGACTAACTATGTATATGACATGTCCACTAGAATCCATGGTTGCTATGAAATCGAGGGGATCCTATCCATAAAAAGGTAGATTTTACTGGGCATGTCCAACTATATTATTATACGTTAATAGTTGTATAATACGACTTTTTGGGGGAGTCCCCGTCTGTGGCCTCGTTTAGGGAGGGTTGAAGAAACTGTGGAAGTAGGTAATCGTATTCTTTTATTTATATTTATTGTTTTTTCATATGTGTGTGTATATTGGCCAGTGTAAAGTAGGTATAAGTATATTTTGTCGTAGTCACTAATTGTTGTTTATTTTGTGTATTTATTTCTAATGTTATATGCCTTTCATCTCTCTGTACATAAATTACTATTCGCCTATCTTTTAAGTTTTTCCTTTCATACCAGGTTAGCCTGAAAGATCCCTTTTAGGGATAAGTTCGCCTTTTTACTCTTTTTGATTTGTTTTTTTTTGTATTATTTTTGTGTTTTATGTACAATAAAGTATTTACATACATACTTTACTTACTACTTTACACTTTTATAGTTTTTTATCATTTTTTATTAATATTAACTTAGGAAGTCATGTCTTGTCTTTCTTAAGCTTTTAACTAAAACACGGAAGATTTGTACTTTGAAAAGTTACGTACTAATGCAAGGACGGAACAAAAAATAGGAAACATCTCATCCAATCCTTTATCTCAAAATACGATGTAGTACACGGACAAGCAATCCCAGGTATCTTGGAGACAAGAGTATGTGAAAACTTTCACTCACTCGTATAGTAGGTACCTACCTTAGGTACTTCATAATTGTTTGGAGATCATTATCATACCAGCTAGCTTTGTAAATTATACCCACTCGGGTACCTTTAATATACAAAGACAACTATGGGAAGAGAGTTTAATAAAGGTTTGCCGTAAACCTCAGTAACTGACACGTACATACAACGCTTCAGATAAACTATAATTAAATGTCTAACTCACATGTACAGCGTTAGTTGATACCGAGTGGTAGTGCTGAATTTCAATTGAAGTATTAATCGATTGCTGAAAATCTAATTAAAAGTTTGAGGCTTCCAATTTTGCTGCTGACTTGTATTAATAGTTTCAGAAACTAAATGAATAGGCAGAGAATTGATTATATTGTTCCTTACTAATTAAGTATGTTGTTAATTTGCTAGTTTACTTTATTCTATTATCCAAAGTTTCCGTTTTTTAAAAAAAAAAAATTCGATTTTCGGAACCTCAAATAGATAAACTAACTGGTCAGGTGCGAGGCAAATATGGGCACAGAAGTTTCCGTATGTATTTTAAAGCGCAACAGTTTCAAAGATAAAGCAAAGATTTGAAAACAATTTATTTTAATATTATACTTAAAGAAAAATTTGTGGGAATTCTATGATCTTTAAACAACATAGATAGCGGGTACGACCGAGCAGGTTTATTTATTAAAATTCGCATTTTAGAAGAATATAAGAAAGCATATAATATAACAATAGACCATTATACGACAAATCATCAAGCGACGAAATTTAAGCTAAGTAACTCTGGACTTTTCTGAGTTTTATTTTCACACGGAAAAATACTTACCCTAACAAACTATTTAAAATCACCAAACATAAATGACCACGTCTACGTACCTACCTATAAGTTTATTCTGTACCCATAGTAACAAGTAGGACGATTGACCTAATTTTCATTTCTTCCCCTTAAATTTTGAAGTTAGGTTACTAAAGTAAAGTAAAATTCACAGGCTAGACTATTATACAGCATGTTTTATAAGTCTGATTTATCTTGTTCCTTGTAGAATATTCGTCGTAATGAACCAATTAAATATTACAATTTCTAAAGCCGACGTAATAATTTAGTGTCTTAATATACATCTTGAACGCCTCAGACTAAAAATAACTGTTTTGGCACAAGAATATATCAAAACATAAACAAACACGTTATCACTTGAAATCTAAAAGATAATTGTGTATTTGGGTAAATACATTAAAGTAGTAACGGCTACGGAACCCTACCACTGAACATGCTAGTAACATTTTGACCAAACACTAACACAAAAAAGTAATAAATGCAAAAACTTATGTAAGCTTTTATGATTATTACAGTAATAAATAACCTAGGGTAAGTCCATGATAGATGCCCCACTTTTTGAAATAGCTTTACGATTCAAAAACTTAACAATTTATAGCATTGCGTCCAATGCGTATGATAACTATGGTCCTTAATCTATTATTTTACTGTACTTGTTGTAATATAAATCGTATGGATTTTGTGTAAATCGTACTTTTTTTGACCCCTTATAGATGGGATAGGTGACTACCGTGGGGGATAGACGACTCGTCGCAAAAATGCGTCAGAGGATAGATGCCCTTTGAAATTAAACAAGTTAAATAAAAGTTATCAGTCTTTTATATTCATTGAAAATTCGCCTAGTTTGATCAGTATGAGCCTCTTCTCATTTTAGAATCCTAGTACTTGGATGTTTTACTGAAACAAATTATAAAAGATTTTATGAGTTGAAATCGGGTTTTGTTCCGCGTACCTTGATTTCAGAGAAGCAATTATAAAAGCTCAATCAATTCCATATAAAATGTGATTTTGCTTCTTTTTGCAAATACAGAAAAAACTTCACTAAATACCAATCAATATGTACCTACATTACATAACTACCTAGCTAGGGTCAATTGTTTTTCGTCATTTTTGGCAAAACGTCGTCTTAGTATTATAGACGGTATTCCATATGTTCAGGCTTCTTCATTGAGTCCTTTTTTTCCCTTATTCATTTCCTCGAAGGCTGCTAGCAAGCTTTCTTCAGACCAGGCGACGTTACGCGGGACTACGCCCTGATTTCTCTCATATTTACAAGGCATTTCGACCCTCTGCAACATAAAAATTCTTTGAAACAAGTTGAGGATAGATGCCCTTAGGGGCATCTATAGCGATCGAAAACGGGGCAACTATACTTTTCGAAGAGGATAGATGCCTTTTTCGATAAAAAATCAAGTAATGATAAAATCACTATAAAATATACTAATGCATGCAGCCTAAACTTCAGTGCAACCAAATGAGTTAGTTAAAAGCGTAAATTATAAGCCAGTCTAAAGTTATTCAAAAACAAATACCTACTTACGAATATAATTTTCACGCTCTGCGAGATCTCGCCGCGGAAGGTTTTGGCACTCATGGACTAAACGCGTTCGCTCTTGCTCATGATAGCAGTGGCCCAGAGGTTTGCAGGGAGGGGGCTTGCTATTATTTAGTGGAATTTTGGTCTCCTAACCTTGCTACTAGTAGAAATTGAAATCGAGACATCTACCTATATCCCACTGGGGCATCTATCCTGGAATTACCCTAAATCATTAACCCATATCTAGGTTAGAATAACCTATTAACTTACCATATTAATGTTGTAGATTGATGATCATTCACCTCCAGCGAGTTCACATTTTGCTTACGGCGTTGAATTCAAACGAATATAATCAGATGATGAGGAAAATAATAAGTAGCAAAACAAATCTACAATTAGGATTGGTTACCTATCAAAATTTAGATTTTTTTTTTCCGAATATGTAAAATCCCGAATGCTTCATTTATTCGAATGCATTTTTTTCTGAAACTGTAAATATTTCAGGATTTTTATAAAACAATCCTAACCTAACCTAAAGGGTGCTACACGATGGTCCTGAAATAAATCCTGAAATATTTACAGTTTCAGAAAAAAATGCTTTCGGACAAATAAAGTTTACGGGATTCTAAACCTTCGGAAATAAAATTTTCTATACATCGATAGGTTCCCGTTTGAGTAATATCTGGTTGGATAGAGCAATTTCACTGTACTCTATGATCAGTTTAGGACACTAAGGGGCTGTTTCACCACTTTTTTTAAAGTTCGGATTAGTTTAATCATAACCTTATTTGTCAGATGGAATAAAAATTTCTGTTCGGACAAACTATTTCTTAATTTGACCAACAGATCAGGTGGCATTTAGCATTATTATCCGTCACATAACTTTTTAATTAGTTAGTTTATTTTTTTTGTGGCCATGGTTGGAGAGCCCTTCAGCCGGTTTCAGAAAAATAAATCAAAGTATTTTTTATTTTTTAAATAAAGAAGTCATGCTAAATTGCAAACGAGAAATTAAATATCAAGATTTGAATAAAAAAATATAGGTACGCTTTTAGTATATAAAAATAAATCCAGAATTTCGTAATATTTTTTAATTACAGACTTTTTCAGTGGCACAATCGTTTGTTCTACCTGAATTTGTACATCGCCATTAAAAAAAAAAGTTATTCTGTCAAATGGTTTGGCGCCACTTTTCGATTCAATTTACGTGATTTTATTTTTCTTTATTATTGTTAACAAAGTATCGTAAATAAATACCGTTTTTGGATTAATTATAATGTTACACATTTGTTTATGCAAAAAAATAGATGTATTTAAAAATTACATAGTTTACGATTTCTTTTGCTTTAATAATGAGCGACTCTTTGAACGAAAGTGTGCGAACAGGAACGCGTGGTCGTGAAATGCGACGTTGCCATTCCGACTTTTTGTTAAACCAACGATTAGTTGAGCGGTACTTAGTTTGCACAGGACCGGAGTGGTGAAACTGAAAAAACACTAGCCAACAGATTTGTTCAGTACTTACTTTATTCATTGGTTACATAACCAGTAGTTTGACCATAAGGTGGTGAAACACCCCCTAAGCGTTCTAAACATTCCTCTATTCCTAAACGTCTCAGGAACGTCCAAAAAGATTGAACGTGGGCGCATTGACGCACACAGAAATGGTGCTGGAGGAACTGCTATTATCTTGGACAGCCAAATCCACGAATGGATCAATTTTGTGCGAAGTGAGAGTTACATTGATGTTATCTGGGATCGATCTGCCTACGACTATCTATGACTTCTTTGGTCATATTGAAAGAACCCTATGTGATGTACAAATCACATCCGTAATAACATACATACGACCGAGACCAGTGGAGAGCGATCGTTCGTAGAATAAATTATCATAGAGGTCACGACCCTCAGCAAGGAGGAAACTGTGGATTGTCAAAATTACCCTGTTTTGTTAAATTTACTGAAAATGTGTGAATCAGCATTAATTAGTTCAGGCAATGCTCATTGTTCATCAAATTGTGAGCCAACGGCATCGCTTTGCGCGAAACAAAAGGTCGCTACAAAGTATTATTCCATGGATTAAGCCAACAGCTGGAGCACGTAATTAGTAGATTTTGTCCCAACAATGTTTTCAGTTGGAAACAATAAACAACCGAAGTTTTGACCAGGCTGTCGCAGTTTCTCACTTATATTGTATTGTATTCTTGTTGTTTTCGTAAGTTTCATATGGCGCAAAAGTTTCCCATATAGGTAGGCAATACCGCTATGTTAAAGAAAAGACCCTTCGTTGGCCATTTTGATTCATAAATTGCTAAAATTTTTCGTTAATTGACATTACTCTTATCTTTGATTGATCTAGGCGTTACTTTGCGGAGGTCTATATCAATGAACTATAAATGTGTTTTTTTTTTACCCACTAAGCACCACCGCTACGTTCACGCGATACATGCATGTCAATTATAATTATGAGTCAAAGTATTATAGTTCAATATTGTTATCACTTTAAACTGTATACCGTACTTATGTGTGTGTCTGCTTTTCATCAGGTGAGATAGGGGTGAAACCCGGGTCAGATTTATGTAAAAAAAATTGAGGGGTCTGTTTTTTAAATAGTCTAATTGGTTAAATCACAATCTACATTGAAAAGTTTCCATTATAATTGCCATAATGCCACAATTCTATTGGTTCGACCGTGCATGAAACAAGAACTGTTACATTAATGAGCTTTTTTAGTAACTTTGCTTTTCAAACAATAAATTGTATACAAAACGGATCATGCAGAGTTAAATAAAATTTAGAATTAGAACATTATATTGCGTCTGGTCAACTATTTCTTACCTAGCAAATAGTACAGTACAATAGTCTGGCAGCCGCAAAATAAAATTGTTTTAATGTCACTTTATTTGCGTGTCGTTAATTGTTACTCTAGTACAAATTGTAAAGAGATTACAGTTCACGAGCCGCAATATAATGTTGTTGTGGTTTATAATTTTAAATTAAATGAAGTATGTCTTTCAATTAAAAAGTTACGTTCTTAATAACGAGTAAAAAGAAGCAGGTTTAAATATCTGTCATTATTTTATAGAAACAGAAAAGGCAAAACGATGAAAAAATAGAAAAGAACACAGATAGAAGTGCAACTACTTGGGCAACGTATCCTTACCTCGCGTCTGAAGGCTTGTACGTGACGTCATACTTCTCCACGAGGTCCGCCGTGGTTGACCACGACACCCGAACCGTGGTGGGGTTCAGGAACGTCACTGTGATGTTTTCTGGCACCCCGGGACCCATTGAACCTGGATGGTGAAGGTCAATTAATTTGGGAACATACAGACAACGGTAACACGGAACATGATAGGTTTTCGATATATATTGGGATGTCGCCACGTAATATATCGGTCATATCATCATATTTGTAAACTGGCATCATGTCAAAAAAACTGAAATATTAGCAAGTATAGTCGCCATTTTAAACATTAGAGCTATCAAGTGCTCTTAGACATTTTAAACACGACCGTATTGTCATCGTATCGCGTAAGTGCGGTACGTACTCGTAATTTATCTTTTGGACTAGACAGCTCCGATTTTTATGATGAAACCTGTATGTGGTTTTGTGGAAAATAAATAACGCAGACTGAGTAAGTATTTAATTTTGCATTGCAAAGCTGGGACTCGGGTTATAAAATATCTTCACATTTTTGAAAAATGCTTTCTGCATGTCGCTGGACGAGCGTTTTATTTCGTTTCACGAAAGGGACGTTGAGAAAAATAGAAAACTGGTTCCGAGTCGACATTCATCATTAAAATGTAAAATGGTTTATTCTTGAATAAGATACAGGTCCATAAAAGAGTTTTAATAACATTAAACACAACATCAACATAATACTTTGGGGAAATATGCAAAGAATAATTCTTTGTGCTTCTGTGAATAAAGTTTTAGACAATTTGAGAAAATTAAATATGCATGTACTGTAAAGCAGGATAGGGCTTCCCAAAGGGATAGTGTGAGGTATATATAGCGCTTAATCACGAAGGTGAATGAACTTATCAACATGGTTAAAGTGTTTGTGTCGTCATAGGTACCTATTGTTGAGTTTAAACAAATAGATTCAGCTTTTATATGTATAGTGGTGTGTTATAGACTAGTAAAATTTAACAGGTCATATTATACCTACAATAAAAAAAAAACCGTGCACATTACTGGAGTATACAGTAAAATTACATAAAGTTTACCACTGACAGATGGTTTGGCTTCATTTCATATTAAACTTTAACGACCTAAAAATAAATCCAATTTTAGAATTAAATACTGTTACCCACGTTTGCAGATTTTGTAATAGCTACTTTATTTGTGTGGTGTTAAGTTGGAAATGAAATGAAGGCAAGCCATCTGTCAGTGGTAAACTAAAAGTAAACGTATTGTACCATACTTAAGAAAAGTACCACACATACTTAATGTACTAACACATAAGGTAAGTAACACACTCCAGTAATAACAAATTGTCATAGTCTGAAGTCCTTTCCCTCGCAGACTATATTATGTATGTATGTATGTAAACTCTTTATTGTACAAAAATAAGGAAAAAAAAAAGAAATAACTATATTACGAAACGATGTTACGTTACATTATTATGTTAGGTTTCTCCAACTGTATGTACGCGTCTCATAAGTTAGATGGACAAGGTGGGCAGTAAGGCAGAAAACTGCATTGCCTGAATAAAAATGGGCTCAGGTTTAGTCGTAATTGGCTATCGTTAGCGCATAGGGCGTTGAGATTTCATCGTGCAATGAAACTTCTCTTAGACTTAGATGCATCTCGTAATCGGCCGACCTTCAATTAGGACTTAAGAAAATATTAACGTGTTTAATCGCATGAACGCACAAAAAATTTCATCAGTGTGTATGTTTTTGTGTTAAGCGGCTTTCCGAAATATTATGCTAAGTGGGGCCCAATTTATACTACTCAATGCCTCCTGTGAATGTAAATCTCTCTCTCTCTCGTACAATTGCATCATTATTAATTACTAGTACGCACCATCAATGATGGCCAATTGAAACGACACCTCAGTCCAGCGTTCCAGGATAAATTCATTCAAATATACCGAAGTGTTAAACAAAACTTTTCAATGAATCCTAAATTCGACCTTGAAGTGTTTGCGTAGCTAAATGTTTTTAAATGCAGCAGTAAATTGTTTAAAATGAAGCTCATCTGTAAAAGGTTAAAACTGGTCAAAACGTTCATTTACATTAGCCATTTCAATTAAAACGTGTGTTACCTTTGTGAAGCAGACGCTTTTAAGTACTTCCATATATTTTTATTTAGTGATCTTGTCTAAAGAGTAACATAGCATGGTACTAAAGTAAATGCCACGACAAGTTAAGTTGTCCATTACATTTACAACATACGTATAGTGCTTGCTGACTCGGAGTCGCGAATTTTATGTCCACAGGAAAGACGACTTTTGTTTCATACGCTGTGTAGGCATGCCCCATTTACTTACTAGGTACCAATAAAATGATAATGACTGACGAAATAATCACCACTTTCACCTACAGAGCTAATTTTTAAACAGAATACATAATATTTTATTGAGCAAACTTCGGTATTTCTAAGAAACTTATAACCATAAGCGCTTTAAATACTTAATTTAAGTTAGCTGTGAAATATTACGACCCTTAACGTCTATGTTAATTAATATCAATTAGAAGCGTAGTTTCCATCGTAGCTCTTCCAGCCCGAAACACAGGATTTCCTAGTTCGGGCTCATGAGTTGCTTACTTAGTATACAATACATATAAATAATACGTACACTGATTCTCTTACTTATACATACTCGTAGCTTGTGGTATCCAGCAACCTAAAGGCCACTGAATCAGGTCCCTAAGTTACATATGCTACAACTTGTACATTACCCTTGACGGAACTATTTGCATAAATTTGAATAATCCGGTAAATTGAGAGTAATCATAACTTTGTACTTGGACCTTGTTATCTTGAGTAAGTTTTCAATCAGGGCTAAAGTTTTAGTGAGATGAATATAAAGCAGACCAGCAAAATTTACTTTATGCTTCAAGTCTAAAATTTTTACTTTACAAGATTTAACTTCGGCTTCGCACGCGCTAACTATAGATCCATCAGTTGACTGGAAATACCGAAATTATACGAAAATTAAAAAAGTCGTGGTAGCCTTAGTGGTTTGATTTATGGCCTCGGAAGCAAAGGGTCGTAGGTTCGAGCCCGGGCTCGCACCTCTGTGAAATGTACGTCCAAAATGACATTTGAAATTTATCATGAGCTTTACGACAAAAGTAAAAACCCCGAGGAAACCTATACACACAAGTCCCAATCTGCACTGGACCCGAGTGTGAACTACGGCCAAAGTTATCATTCTGAGTGAAGGCCTATGGCCTGCAGAGAGACATATTATGTAGGTTGGGATGATAATGATGATTCCCAGAAATTGTATCAGTCTTTTCTTTTCCGTCCGTCTATTTGTCTTAACTCTTGACTTCATTTCTGTCTGTTCTTTTTTTGTTGCATACTCTAAAAAAAGTCATTAATGGTTAAAAAATATTAAACTACTTCTTGCAAAACCAAGGAAGTGTTCATTCCAACCAACGGCCACGTGTAGATTGAGAATTTCCTAACTATAGTGAAAATAAACGGATCACTCACGTCTTAAATCCGTAGCCCTTTTTCTCGGAGTCACACGTCACGGCGGCTGCCAGACGCGCACTGCGTGCTACCGCCCTGGTCGCGTGGCTACTCGACTCAACTGACAGCGACACACAACTACCCCCGTTTTCATCATCACTTTTATTGTCATTGTCAAATATAGGGTAGCACACAACACTAACAACATCACTTTGTAAAGGCTCGCTCACACTCACCGTTGACGCAGTACAAACATTCAACACAATTTTCCAACTCGGGGGTTAATAGATGACATTTTTGCGATTGTGTCTGGAGATGACTTGTTACGGTTTTCTGACTATCGTACTGCGTCAACGGTGAGTCTCAGCGAACCTTTACAAAGTGACGTTCTTAGTGTTGTGAAATCGTTTTGTGATGATGACAACGGGGGTAGTTGTGTGTCGCTGTCAGTTGCGTCGAGTAGCCGCGTGACCAGGGCGGTAGCACGCAGTGCGCGTCTGGCAGCCGCCGTGACGTGTGACTCCGAAAAGAAGGGCTACGGATTAGCCCGAAACAAGTCGAGTTAAGCTCGTTTCTTAAAACGTCTTAACGTCTTAACGTGAGTGATCCGTTTATTTTCACTATGAGTGAGTCTCACGGTAGTTTCATGTTCGTATTACCTACTCGAAAATGCCGCTTTGTGTACGCTACAAGGAAAACATAAAGCTCTCGCCACAGGAAACTAGCGAATTTGATCCATTTCCTGCTAGAATGAACCTTTGCTCAAACCTGTTAGTGCATAGGATTTGATGCACCGAACTAAAGTGAACACAAAATCATTCATGAAGGTTCTAGGCAATTTCCCTTTGGGAGTTGAAAATGTAAAATGACTATATTAGTATTTGCAATACTTTACTTTGTGAATGTGCGTGTGTGTGCATGCGTGCGTGCGTGAGTGCGTGCGTTCGTGCGTGTATGTGTGTGTGTGTGTGTGTGAATTCTACGTGTGTGCGTTTTTATAACAGAGACATTTAGAAGACAATTTTGTTATGTAGATAGGGGGCCATCCATAAAGTACCTACGTCACACTAAATAAATTGGCAGATATTGTTAATTTGTAAATATTAGTAAATATAAATGATAGTAATTAAATTTATCGACAGTGGATTTTTTCTGTCAATCACGCCAACTGCCAATCGACTGACAGTTATGTCAAATGCCATAATGTTACCTACATCAGAAAAGGTAATATGGTCATTAGGTTTTCTTAATTTATTTTCCGCCCAAATTTCTTATATTTTTCTTTCATAAGAACTTTCTCCTGACACTAAAAAACAACAAAAAAAGAATTAGCGAAATCAGTCCTGTCGTTCACGCGTGATGCCGTGACCAAGGTAAACAAGGTAAGGAACTAATGAATCATTTTTATAATAGATTAAAGATTAATGTTGAGAGCTAGCACATTGTATCTTAAACAATGAAAGGGTTCACCAGCTGGGATGACGCGACAGTAGACTGCCATTTTTAAAACAATTATTAGTTCTATTCAGGTTTGAATCATTTTAAATTGCATATAATAGCAACGTTCGTTAAGTAATTGTCTTTAAACAGATGGTTAGCTCCCAACGTTTGCAACGAATAAAAAAATATTTATTTCTTACTAAAACTAGCAGTCTTTAAAGCAAAAACTCTCAAGCATTATTTTTATAGGCAATAGCCCCAATTTCATTCGTACAAATAAAATTGAAACCATATAAAAATACCTTTTAACAATGGTGCATCATTGTTGCTACTGTACCTCAACTCGAATCCACGACATGACATATAAACTATAAAGTATAATAGTTTATTCATCTATCTACCACTATTTAGTTTCACAGATATCAGGGTTTCCTTTAAAGTCGACATTTGAAAATCATTGTATTTATTGAATCAAAAATGGACAAAAAATTGGCACAGAAGTATAGGAGAGCTATAACTATGCCTACTTCGTTTTTTTAGCATTAAAAAGAAGTTTAAGCGATTTTGACGTGTCTTTTTATTGAAAAACGCTTTGAAAAATAAAAAATATATAACAGTAATAACTAATCACACTAATATTATAAAGGCGAAAGTTTGTGAGTGTGTATGTTTGTTACTTCTTCACGTCTAAACGGCTGGAGTGATTTTAATAAAATTTGGTATTGAGCTAGCTGACACCTTGGATTAACATATAGGGTACTTTTTATTCCGGAAAATCGCGTAGTTCCTGCGGGATAGCGATAAACGAATTCTGTGTAGACGGAGTCGTGGGCAATAGCTAGTAATTACTATTTTTAAAAGCGTTTTTGTATAAAAAGACTTCAAGATTGTTTACCCTTTTTCTAATGCTAAAAAAACGAAGTGTAACTTATCTTAAGCCAAAAATCTATATTTTAAGCGGCAATGGTTTAGGTCTAGTTTGGTCCATAATTATGATATATCTTTTCTTGTAGTCTAGAAAATAAATCTGTATACACACCGGCGTTGACGAGACGCAGCAGTATCGAGAGTGCAACGGCGACGGCGGCGGGATGCGCGAGCGGCGCGCGCCGCATTGCGCGCCCACCGCACTGCTCATGCCATGCCGCTTCTGCAAAGAGAGCAATGCAACGTAAAGTTTAGGTCTATAATATTTTAACCATTAACTACAATAAAAGTATTGTGAATCTTATACGTGAGTCTTCCTGTAATTGTTGGAGGAGTCGTTTTGAAAAAATTGTACTCAATTAAAAATTTAATTGAATAAAATAAAACTTAATCGATATAGTCACACAAACTATTACTTGTATGTAACTTTTTTTACATAAAGGACGCGATCATGATTTTGTTTTCATTAAATTAAGCCTTTAATGTATGTAAAGCCTGACCAGTAATATATGACCATGCGCCATGTTGCGGATTTAATTGGAACTAATTTCTGGGTCTCAATTTGAAGCCACTTGCCCTATGGACGCCGAATTTGGATTCTGATTTTGATTACGGTGAATAAAAGTAGGTGCCTGAGTCAAAATAACAAGTTGCCAATCCACATTGCTCAGACTATACTAAAATGTTTACACAAATGAAAATAGTGGCGCCCTCTTGACAATGCTCATATATTTCTGGTCAGGCTTTAAAATTTTATTGATAACGTCTCGGATCTCAATAACATCTGTATTTTTTTGTTTTTGATAGGCACTAGCAAAATTACTAACTGAACTAGGATTTGATACAGTGTGGAAGCCTAGTGGTATTTATAGTAGTGGCCATAATTCGAGAGACAACTTTGACAATTCATTTTGCTCAAATGTTGCCACAGAGAAGGTAGTGCTGTTCGTGTCGATAATAAAAAAAAACATTACGGCTTTGGCTACCTGTGGTATTTATTCATTACTTACGGTGATATGATTAAATTAATTTAACAATTTACATTTCAATGTAAGATATCATTGAAGGAAGTAAAAAAACCCGTCTTATATCAAATCATATAGTCCAGACGACACTGATTATCGATATCGGCCACATCACTATTTAATTTCGTCTAATCCTGGTAACCCTTTAATTGACAAGCTTGTCTCTCGAATTATGGCCATACATGTATGTACTAAGTATACGTAGTACGAGCCTAGTAAAAGCCGTGGTGGCCTAATGGTTTGACGTATGGTCACTCAAGCAGAGGGTCGTGGGTTCAAGCCCGGGCTTGCACCTCTGAGGTTTTTTTTTATATGAAAGGGGGAAAAACGAGCATGCAGATCACTTGATGGGAAGAAATCACCGCCGCCCATGGACACCCGCAGTACTAAGAGTGTCACAGGTGAGTTGCCAGCCCTTTAACCCTTTAACGGGCAAGACCGAAAAGTCGTCAATTCAAGCCTCATCGCCAACCTTTAGTCCTAAAAATTTTGTACAAGAAGAAAATACAAAAAGATGTTATTCAGGAGGTCTTTTTTGACATCGTTAACCTATAAAGGGTTAAGAGATAGATAGGCTCGTTTGGGAATTTACGTGCGATATTAAATTTGAAATTTACCATGAGGTTTACGGTGAAGGAAAACATCGTGAGGAAACCTGCACACACCTGAAAAGAAATTCCCACTGGGCCCGCGTAGGAACTACGGCCCGAGCCCTCTTAATGTGAGAGGAGGCCTGCAGGAGGCCCTGAAGTTGGACACATAGTCGTATATTGGATAGGGTGAAGATGACGAAGTATCAGAGTATAAAAACAACAACAGCCGATATGTGCCATTTTGACCTCTTGCCTCAATAGCGCTCACGGTGCAATTCCGCCAGGAACATGGCGAGTCGATGCCGCAAAAATACATCCAAAGTAAATTGACATCTTTTTTTCAAGTGCGTTTGTTTTTATTGTGGTTAGTTTAATCTTGCATGTTAAGTTCAGTAAAATAGAATAGCTATCATCTTTCTATCTTGGCGCTCGAAATGGTATCTTTCTAACGGTTTTCTTAGATTACCTATTAGCAAGACAAGTGTTTGTCAAGTTGACAATATTGTCTAACACACACCAAATCATAATCGCATTTAGCATTTCTCTCTGCCAAATGGTTTAGGACAAGAATAGAAAGAGATGGTGAATGTGCATAAATACATTAGAATGAATGCAGTTTTATTGATTCACAAACCAGAGAAGTGAGGCATATGCAGGCATGTATCAATGTATCCAACATCACGTGCATACAAAACTAGTAAGTAAAAGTAACAGCAATAAGCGTATCTATGTTTTCGTTAAGTACGAGTATGTGCTTGTTTCATGGCTACTATGTCTTTACAATCTTTTTCTACCTGACCGAACGACATCGGATACCTTATGCAGTAGTACCGTTCATTGTGGAAGCGTTAATTAGGCAGACCTATTGTATTGTTTGATAGCGTACGCCTTCTGTTTAGCACATTTTCTGCTGAGATTTTGTACGAATTTCCACCAGATGCTGGATTTTACTCAGTTTCTCTAACGCGTGTGAGCATTCACTTCACTTGACACCCGCTCAGTGCTTTAAACGCATAGGTACTTGTCTTAGAAGTTCGTACGGTAATACAGTAGCGTTAAATGAATTCATACTAGCGTTCAAGGTAACTACTAGGCAAAGTTTTCAAAATGTAGGTATGAACTCTTATCTGCGTTCAGAGCACTGGGTTGAAAGTAAAACGCATATGTGTTCAAGGCGCTGAAAGCCTGAATTGAATTATAATTATGTAATTGAAACAATAATAATGAACTTAAGCTCCAAACCCACATACAGCGGTGGCGTGACGGTGCAGTGGTGGTGACGGTTGTAATATTTTAACTTGTATGAACGATTGTGCGGTACCGTACTGCGAACTCGTTCATACAAGTTAGAATATTACAACTATCACCGCCACCGCTCCGCCACGCCTCTGCTGCCTGTGCGTTTGGAGCTTTAAACAAAAAAAAATTGAAAAATTGTGTGTCGCTTACATTTAAAATCGCAATAAACATTGATAATTTACGTTTTGCATCTAATTTTCGAAAGAACAAAAAACACAAAAAATTAATCATCCCTAATACCTACATTATTTTATCGACAAAAAATATTTCTGTGGAGATCGGTTGGAAAGACGAATTTCTTATTAGGTCTGCCTGCACTCTAAATATTACATTTTAATGTAGATTATTTTAGTGATTCATATTAACTTACTTATAATTCATTTATACCTATCCTAAATCGGTAGACACATCATGCACATACGGTAAACATTATTTATATAATTACGTAATTAAATTTAGTTACGAACTTGCTGCAGAACAGTTTTTGCAGTACTTAGACTTAGGAAATAAAGCTCAATATAAAGGTACTTAAAAGTAAAACGCTCCGTTTCCTCTTATGACGTTCAAGCCTCATTGAATCTTAACGAACGAGCATCAATTTAATGAGATATAAACATTGCATTTACCCTAGCGTATATTGTCATTACTTCTTCCATAAAACTAACTAATGCGAGAAAATATAATTGGATAAGTACCTGGATTGTTTCAACATTTTTACATGTCACAACGTTATTTTTAAAACTTACAAAAAACATTTTAAAATATAATTACAATTATCACACACGCACGAAAACTTCTTAAAACATGCCCAAAAAACAAAACACGATCGGAGTTTCAAAATAAGGAACGCGCGGCGGTGCGACGTTCGAAATTATTAATGGCCAGATTCAAAAAAGTACCTACCTAATCAACAAGGCGGTTTGCCATGTTTTGAGTTGTTTAAGAGCCCGCGCAGACAGAGCGTTCTGGGGTTCCAAGTTCCGCTTTCAGAGTTCTACGTTCTTTTGAATGTACTGAGTCTCTTACGATAACGCACACAGCAGGCTATTGGAACTCTCGAGAGGTCAAAACACAGAACTCTGAACGCCGAACTCGGAACTTCAGACCGCTCTCTGTCTACGTGCGCTCTACACACACAGTCATAAACAGTTTTTTATTCGCGTCTTTCCTGTGGACATGGCAAAAGTTAAGGGTCTATGGCCAATATTTTTTAGTCAAGTCTACATCAGCATGTGGGGCCTGGCTAACATTCGCCCCTTTTAAATAAACCTTAAGTTTGCTGACTGGGAGTGGCTAATTTTATGTCCACAGGAGAGACAAATTTTGTTTCTTACGGTGTGTATGACCTTAATAAGTCAGATAGAGGAAAAAAATGTGTATACTGGCTGAATGAATATACAGCAAAATGTCATCGAAAATGTCACCCTTCCAACTTGATTTATCGTATTTGATTAAAACTCTCATGTAACATTAACATTAGATTAACTTTAAGTGGCATTAATTATAATAAGCCTCGCACCATGTGGCTTTGAGAAATTATTATTAATTTAAGTCGTTAGAATGAGCATTGCTTTCTAGGAGTTTTAGGTGAAATCCATAAAATGAAAATTACGTCAAAGTATGTACAGTGGTGGTCATACAATTAAGAACGATTTGAAGTTTCCGATTTTTTTTTATCTAAATCATGTCATATGTCTAGTTGTGTTTCTTCTTAGAAGTAACAAGTTATGTTATAAAATAGCCACATGGATAGAGCAAACAGGATTAATAATAATAGTGTATAATTGCTAACTTTTTTTTTACAAATTTTATTTGTTCTCTATACTAATAAATTCAAATAGTAATGAAGCTGGACAAATAATTAAGAACGATTTATTAAACTGCCCGAGAGTTGTTTTATATGAAACTTAGATTAAATAAATCATATTAATGTGAAGTTGGTATGGAAAAAAAAGCAATTTAATACATTTGAACTAAAATTAATAGTTAGTAGCATGTCCACGGCTTCTAATTATGGCTTTACACCGGCGAGGCATTGAATCTATCAATTTTTGACATTTCGCAAGAGAAATAGAGTTCCATTCTTCTAAGAAAACGTCGTACAGCTCTCTCAAATTGCCACACTGTCGATTTGAAACCTTTTTCTTGACTTCGCACCAAAGATGATCTATTGGGTTAAGATCTGGGCTGTTGGCTGGCCAATCTAAGACTGAAACTGATTGTGATGTGAGGAATTCCTTAACGGTGCGTGCAGTATGCTTTGGATCATTGTCGTGCTGGAATGTCCAAATAACCGGAAGCACGTCTTCGGCATATGGTAACATTGTTTCTTGCAGTATATTTTTGTATTGGAATTGATCCATGTTTCCTTCTATCAGCCTAACAGGTCCAACGCCATGTCCAGAAAAGCACCCCCAAATTTTCACATTTCCCCCGCCATGCTTTAATGTCACTTTTGTGTACTTTGGGTCGAATGATTTATTCGGAGGGCGTCGTACATATCGTTTTCCATCAGAACATACCCTATTTATTTTTGTCTCGTCAGAAAAAAGAACGTTTTTCCACTGTCTGACTGTCCAGTTTTCATACCTTCTTGCAAATGCAAGTCGGGCTTGCCTATGACATCGTTTCAACATAGGCACCTTCCTTGCTATCCTTCCGTTCAACTTATTTTCTACCAAACGCCTTCGAATAGTGCGTGCAGAGATTGCTGAAGGGTTGTTTTCGCCAAAATATTCTTTTCTCAACTCATTAGACCCTTTAAAAGGATTTTGTTTTGCCAAACGAACGATATTTCGATCATCTCGACGAGATGACTATCTCTGTCTAGGTCCACGCGGAACGTTTGAAGTAGTTTGATACGCGGAAAAATGCTTTACGGCATGGAAAACCATTGTTTTTGAACATTGCAGATGGTCGGCTATCTTTTTATACGACCAATTCTTCTCGCGAAGTTTTATTATTACTTCTCTTGTAGATTTATCACAACTATTATTTTTCCCCATTGTTTTTATACGAAGTAATCACTTTTAAGACTTTAACAGCACGAAATGGCGCCAAAATTATACGAATATAGTACATTACTGCAGAGGCCGGGACTTAAGGGGTTGCCGGCCGAGTATCTAAGTTGACGGCCGAGTGGTACACGAGGCCGGCATGATACGAGGCCGGCAACCCCTGTTCCGGCCGAGGCTTGTATAGTGCTTTTCTCAAACATGCACCATCACCATCATCATCATCATCATCATCATCATCATCGTCGTCGTCATCATGATGGTGATGGTGGTGATGATGATGATGATGATGATGATGATGGTGGTGGTGATGGTGATGATGGTGACGATGATGATGGTGATGATGATGATGATTATGATGGTGGTGATGGTGGTAATGATGATGGTGATGAATGATGATGATGATGATGATGAATGATGATGATGATGATGATGATGATGATGATGATGATGGTGATTGATGATGATGATGATGGTGATGATGGTGACGATGATGATGGTGATGATGATGATGATTATGATGGTGGTGATGATGGTGGTGATGATGATGATGATGATGATGGTGATGATGGTGATGATTGATGATGATGATGATGATGGTGATGAATGATGATTGTGATGATGATGATGGTGATGATGGTGATGATGATGATGGTGATGATGATGATGATGATGGTGATGATGATGGTGATGATGGTGATGATGATGGTGATGATGGTGGTGATGGTGATGATGGTGACGATGATGATGGTGATGATGATGATGATGATTATGATGGTGGTGATGATGGTGGTGATGATGATGATGATGATGGTGATGATGGTGATGATTGATGATGATCATGATACGAGGCCGGCAACCCCTGTTCCGGCCGAGGCTTGTATAGTGCTTTTCTCAAACATGCACCATCACCATCATCATCATCATCATCATCATCGTCGTCGTCATCATGATGGTGATGGTGGTGATGGTGATGATGATGATGATGATGATGATGATGATGGTGGTGGTGATGGTGATTATGGTGACGATGATGATGGTGATGATGATTATGATGGTGGTGATGGTGGTGATGATGATGGTGATGAATGATGATGATGATGATGATGAATGATGATGATGATGATGATGATGATGATGATGATGATGATGATGATGGTGATTGATGATGATGATGATGGTGGTGATGGTGATGATGGTGACGATGATGATGGTGATGATGATGATGATTATGATGGTGGTGATGATGGTGGTGATGATGATGATGATGATGGTGATGATGGTGATGATTGATGATGATGATGATGGTGATGAATGATGATTGTGATGATGATGATGGTGATGATGATGATGGTGATGATGATGATGGTGATGATGATGATGGTGATGATGATGATGATGATGATGATGGTGATGATGATGATGGTGATGATGGTGATGATGATGGTGATGAATGATGATGATGATGGTGATGGTGATGAATGATGATGATGATGATGATAGTGATGATGATGATGATGAATGATGATGGTGATGAATGATGATGATGATGATGTTGATGATGATGATGGTGATAATGGTGATGATAATGGTGATGATAGTGATGATGATGTTGATGGTGAAATATTTCTCTAGGCAGATCACCATTACCATCACCATTACCATCTTACCTTACCTTAAATAAGCGTAGTGGCAGAATGTCATAATGAACCAAAACGCAAATATTGCTTATAGTTTTTTTTTTAAATGACTGAATGCTATGATGCCATAGACCTATAAATAAACATCATGGTGCTGTGTGACATGAAACAATAGACGATCGCATTGCCGGCCTAGGCCTGCAACGGTGTATTTTGAAGCCTGTTTTAACGAACACAACGTAAACATTACATAGCATGTTTGAGAAAATAATCTACAACCACAGAGCCACACAGTGTTCTCTATTTAAATTTGAAAAAATAATAAACTATTCAGCGTTCTTAATTACGTGACCAGCCAGTAAGTACTAATACTAGGTTCAGATCGAATGTATAAAGTTTCTCTATTAATTTTTTAGCCAACAATGTTGCATAAATGAATGTACCGGTAGTACGGAAAAGTTTTGCAATACCGAGAGAAATAAAAAAAATACGGGCAATTAGTTATACTTGTTACTTTGAAAAAATCATCTCAATAAATAATCGTTCTTAATTATATGGCCACAACTGTATGTACAAATAAACCAATATATCTTACTATGTGCACTTTTGATCCGGTTCGTTATTTTAATAAAAATCAGTTTTAAAAAAAGTGAAAGACCTTGTAAAACATACGGTTAGTTATACCCATTTGGATTAGAGAATTCAATCCAGTACCTTTAAATTATTTTTGAATCAGGTATGTCCAAAAATATTTTTCTGAATAAAAAATTTACTTAAGTAAGTAGTTACTTATATTTAAATATTTACAAATTATCGTCCACAAGATGGCGACAGCCTTCGTTTTTTTTTAAATAAAGAACAGACCTTGTTGAGAAACTTAAAATATTCACTTTACTATCAACCACCTACGGGATGAACGTAAGAAAAAAATGTCCAAACGAATTATGTTGGCTACATTGATGGTGCTGTATCACCGATATGTGCCAAACCTTCACCTTTTCCCAAATGAAAAGATAGTATAGCTATTCATCTTTCTATCTTGGCGTTCGAAATGGTATCTTTCTAACGGTTTTCTTAGATTACCTATTAGCAAGACAAGACAAGTGTTTGTCAAATTGGGGAAATTTTGAAAGTAGGGATGAAAGTAACAACTTGTTACTTTCATTCCGATTATGATTGTGGTATCTTAAAGCTGCTTTTATTGTATTTTTTTTTATTTTAATATTCCAGAATCTAATACCTTTAAACGAGCAATTCTTGTATATATGTATATATATATATATATATATATCTAATACCTTTAAACGAGCAATTCTTGTATATATGTATATATATATATATATATATATATATATATATAATCAGGATCTCGGAAACGGCTCCAACGATTTCGATGAATTTTGGTATGTGGGGGTTTTCGGGGATGAAAAACTGATCTAGCTATGTTTCATTTTCAGAAAATCGCTTTTACTCGTGTTTTCCGGCTATTTTTGTTTGCATTAGAATATAAAGCTAAATTTCGCCGACTTCGAGCAGATCATAATGGCACATTAGGAATCGGGTGGTCGCGGATCCAGCCGACCTCGGTTCGATACCACGTTTTTTTTCAAGATTTTTATTTTTTTTTAAGTTTATTTTTTATGAGAAAACGTCAAGTTTCTTCTTTTGTGAGAAAAAGTTACTTTTTTGTGAGAAAAAGTTATTTTTTTGCGAGAAAAAGTTACTTTTTTGTTAGTAAAAGTATTATAGGGAACGTGCAGTAACTATAGGCGGCAGCACTAATGCGACAGAAGAGACACTATGCGGACAGTAAAACAAACTTATCAAGGTAAAACATTCAAATTGATGGCACCCTTATGGCACCAGTTGGCAGCACCGTCTATGTGCACGTTCCCTATTGGGAGCACAGAACAGGAAAAGCCGGTTGTCTGTAAAGTCGGTTTACGGACGATAGTTTAACGTGACTCACCCCTCCACCCCCTCCGGTGTTTTTGTCAAATATCTTGAAAACGGTGCATCCTACGGCAAAATCAATGAAATTTTCATCCCCCCTTAAATCCCCCCGCGCTCCCTCCCCCGCATACCCTCCCCCCTCTCAACCCCCCCCCCCCCCACCCCTCCGGTGTATATAATCAGGATCTCGGAAACGGTTCCAACGATTTCGATGAAATTTGGTATTTGGGGGTTTTCGGGGATGAAAAATTGATCTAGCTTGGTCTTATCTCTGGGAAAACGCTTCGTACCGAGTTTCAGCCCGAGCAGAGCTCGGTCGCCCAGGTACTGACTAATAAACATAGACAAACAACCAGGTAGAGGTTTAATTTCTGCAGAAATAATGAATTTGGCTGCAGAAGAAGTATTTTTAGAAAAGTACCATTTCGAGACCCTACTAATTTATTATCAGCTGTGACATCTAACTTTATGTAGATATGCTAGAAAAAAATGCTTAAAGAAGGTTCAACAAATTGTCCGAATGTACTACTAAATAGGTTACGTGTCGAAATAAGTTTTAACGACGAGGGAGCATCAAAAACTCACTATGGCCGAACACATTGACACCATAAGTAACAAAGCATATAAGAGCCTTGGCTTTGTCATGAGGGTTTGCCAGCTTATGAAAGATCTTGCGTGCATAAAGAATGTTTATTGCGCATATGTCCGTAGCGTGCTAGATTATGCCAGTTGCGTTTGGTCCCCCCAGTACATAATACATTCTCATAGAATAGAACGTGTTCAAAGTAAATTTTTAAAATATCTCAACTATAAAGCTCGTAGGCATTTCAATTCATATGAAGAGAGTTGCAAATTCCATAAACTAGCTCCCTTAAACCATCGGCGAACTGTGTCTGACATGATGCTGCTCCATGACGTGACGAGCGGCCGGTTGGACTGCCCCTCTCTGCTCGCGCAAATCGAGCTTTGTGCGCCTGGTCGCCGCACTCGTCACACTCCTCTCTTCAAAGTTCCCTTTCGTCGTACCAACTACGCCCAGAACTCAACACTAACTAGGGTTGTACACACTTATAATAAGTCCTTTAAGGATTTGTCACTTCGAGGAATAAATTCAAGGTTTCCATTGTGAGAGAAATTTCCTGGTAATACAATGCACACACGCACGCACATACGCACACACACGCACGCACATTCACACAAACATGCTTAGTGTAATTTAGCAACACATTTGTTACTTTTTTTATTATTATTATTTTTCTCGTTATCTCATATTAAGTATGTACTTACAGGTTTTTTATTCTTTCTTTCTTATTGTTATAGTCGGGAACATAATAGTAGATTGTTCAACAAGGGACTAAAACAAGCCATAATGACACGAGATATTTAGCCACCCGAGCGATAGATAGATCTACTTTTCACTTTGAATGCGAGGAAAAAAACGACGTACAAAATTACTTTTTTACAACGTATGCTCAATACGAGCAATGGACATCTGTTCAAAATTCAAATAGCAAAAAAATACCGCTGTCTTTTCTTTTCTTTTATATTTTTTTGTAAAGTGACGCTTTAAATGCTTGCATAATTAGCCAACAGATTCTAACTTAAAGACTATGTTAAAACTAATTGGACTATGCATGTAAGAATGATAATTGTTCATTCATTAGAATCGGCAAATAAATTAACCTAGTTGATCTAAGTTCACACACAAAATATATTGTTAACTGAAACACTTACCCGTGAATAAAGAAACGACTTTTTAAGTGTATTTTCTATATGCCAATTCTTTGTTAAATTATATCTAATTATACTTTCTATTTACTATTAAATGCAACTGACATCGCATTATTTTGAAGTCACGCCATATTAACATTCAAACGTAACTGCTCTATCTACCGTACACTCCAGCACTGCTTTGCCGACAGTGCGGATTGCTATTTTATCGACAGAGCAGGGAACTGCTTTGCCGACAGCGTTTTTAAAAAAAAAACAAATTAAAAACACCTAAGCTAAAGGAAATCTTTCTTTACGTGCAAAATAAAATGAATTCATCTTTAATATTTTATAATTAAATAGTTTAATATTCGTAATTATTCAATGTGTTTCACGAAATTATTATTTTTTAAATATTTTTTATACAGTTGTCATTTTGAGGTTATTTCCACGCCCTAAAGGCTTCCACAGACCGAAGCGCAGGGCGCTACAGTGCGTCCGCAGCGCGCTTCGGTCTGTGGAAAGCTTTAAAATTGTCTATACCCAGTTACTGAAAATGGCGATAATCCTCCATTCACAAACACCGTGATTGGCAGTTTAGGGGTTTCCATAGTCAATTAAAAAAATTTTACTTTAATCCCTTGAGATCAAAAAAGAGCTTTAGTCCCGATATGCAGAGACTAAAGTAACATTTTAAGAGCATGAGAAGTGAAAATATACATACGCTCCCTGGGCGTCAATATAACATCTATACACTTCTATGCCATGAACCATAAGGTTGATGATTGCATGTATTTGACGCGTTGGGTGTGTGGGTGTTTGTGCTTTCGACTGTACGTTTGCTCCTACTCAGGTTTATAAAATTATATCATTAGGGGAGTTCTGTTATTGGCCTTAAGAATCACTCTGTAATTTAGGATAAACTTGATTGTACCGCTGTTGAACACCTAAATAAATAAATAAATAAATAAGAAAAACTACTGCTCGAGTATTTTCTCCATGGTTCCCAAATTAATTACGGATTAGCAGCCAAAGAAGACGTAAGAAAACTAGTAAGTAATAGTTTTAAATCTTATTTTCAGGGCAAAAAAAGTGTTAGTAGAGTCACATCTTGAAAACAATCATTTGGAAACTTTTGCATCATGATAAAATCGAAATGTCCCTTATTTTATCCCTGTTCTTCGACTTCTTTTCCCAAATTCTCCCGTTATTGGGTACTTAACAAAAGTGAACTCCACCCCGTAACGTTACATACCCTTGACCTACGCTTTTGCGTGCCGTTCTTGCCACGATCAATTTGATTTTATTACCTCAAGCTTAAATAAAATGTGCGATTATAGCTTCATATTACAATAGACCGGTTATGCCGTGCCTTTAGGTTATTTTTACTTAAGTAGGCACCTTATTGGCTTGCGTTTCTTGTAACTATTTATTTAATTTTTCCTTGATTCTGTACAGGTACAAAGAGTCATCATCATCTTCCACTGCTGTGGACGTCCACTGCTGGACATAGGCCTCCCTCATTGATGCCCAATCATTACGGTTGGGTGCGCTGCGCTTGCCAGTTCGTGGTCTCCTATCCAGAACTTTTGGCCCCCAACCAAACAACAAACAAACAACTAAGACACACACAACCAAACACACAAAGACAAAGGCAAAGAGTATTTTTCGAAAAAAAATGCTCTTGTATCAGTTACAGTAAATAATAAGAAATACTGTAACTATTTGTGAAAGATTAAGTATTCAGTTTTTATTAAATTAACTTCAAATATTTTAGCACGATATTTTGCGAACAAACTATTACTGTTTTGCAGTAAGACGTATATGTATAGGCTGGGATGATGATGATTGATGATAATGATACTCATCCAAGATAGCTCACTTACTAGTATTTAGGTACTGCAATAATTCTTACAAAGACCGAGACGTGTGCGAACACAATTTAGTACGTGTCAAGTCGAACCAAAACCACTTTCAAGGAATGCTTAAAGTTTAATCTTCATTTTACTGCAGCCGCTACAAAGTTGATGTCAGGGGGGCAGTAAAACAACTCATTGCAACCAACTTGCTCTGACCATAAAACGTCAAATAACCAAACGACTTGTTTACTGAAGTGACAGGCCCATTTGTTCAACTGTAACACCTTTAACGTACAAGAGTGTCACAAACTGGCCAAGAGAAACAAACAAGTAACAAGAGTATCACGTTCGTTTAGCCGCGCAAGTTTTTAGATCTATCTGCACTTCTTCTTGATTTGATACTGGCACCCTATTTATACCGACTCACACACTGTCAATATACGACGGTTTCTCCCAACATTCATGTACTTAGTCACCGTTTATTAATAAAAGGCTGCGACGTGCCACCGTTAAACTCGATTCGCTCCATATTTATACGTGACTTTAGTATAAAAAATATGGCAAAGGTCGTGTATGGTCGACCAAGTGAGTGCTTTACTTTTTTTCACGACAGTTCCTACGTCAGAATAAAAGCAATAAGTCTGACTGTCGCATTGAGTTATTATTGTAAGTAGCCTTTGACATTTTAAGCCATACTTACAACTAATATTAAACTTTGAAGTAGTAAAGGAATTAGATACTTGAGCGAAATGCGGCAGCCGAAAATATACCTATGTACCTAACTCCCGCTCCTCTAACACTTTGGATTGCCTAGTGAATCACTCCACGCCACTAATATAGGGTAGGGATTTGGGGAGTCACTCGAACGCGGCAGATTAATATACGGGTGATACCTTATACCCTCTAGAGTACCCCCATTGAATATGAGCACTTCATGTGGGGGGATTTGCCTGGGACACCCCGTCAAAAAACTTAGAAAAAAATATATTCTTTGAAATACTTGAGCACGTCAGATTTTGATAATTTGATACTAGAGCGTGACACTGATAATAAATGTACGATAATCTGCCACTTGGCCATACGGAAGGGCGCGCGTCAGATTTTCATAGGGGATGTTAATTCCATAGACTGACGATTTGGAAGTGAAATGTGCATTGTTCTGCTAATAATTAACCCACCTTATCTTAATCTGACGCGCTCGAGTATTTTAAAGAATCTGTTTTTTTACTAAGTATTCTGACGGGGTGCCCTAGGCAAACCCCCCCACATGAAGCGCTCATATTCGCTGGAGGAACTCTAAAGAGTATAAGGTATCCCCCCATATATTAATCTGCCGCGCTCGAGTGACTCCCCAAATCCCCTCTTGGGCTAAAACACGACCTGTAATAAATTGTCAACCCCGAATGTGACAATAATGTACGACCTAATAGTTCAAACCCTCATATCACACAGACGATTTACGAACTATCAGAAGCGGAGCGAACGCGGGGCGTGTTCGCCGCAGGTGCGCAACGTATTCGCCGCGAACACGCAGCGAGTTCGTCGCGTCTATAGGGCTGGGACGCCATGATGTACACTCACGTGCGTCAGCTAACATCTACTTTACCAACTTTAGTTTTTGTACATCATGGCGTTTCAGCCCCATAGACGAATCTTACACGCTGTGCGTTCGCTCCGCTTCTAACACGTTCGCAAATCGCCAGTGTGATATGGCCCTAAAAGTTTAAATTATCAGGTTATGCATAAAATTGTTCATGCAGGCTCGACAATTAAGGGGTCGTATTTTAACTGTACCCATTAGGAGTTAAATTAATTTAATTTAGCAGCATCACTAAATTCAACAATGCGACGATGTCGTCACTGAGTCAGTTATTTTGAAGCACTTGTATTGTCTTGTATCCTGTTATTCAAATTCAAATGCTTTATTGCAGACCGGGGTCCATAGGTTGTTAGTAATAGATGCGTCTTACTTTCTAAGGATTAGTATTACATTATATTTATTCACATTCATTATATTCCAGTCAGTGTTAGTTTCATGTTTGGAAGCCGTAGTAGCCTAGTAATTTTACCTATGACCTCTCAAGCAGAGTCGTGATTTTTTGTTCGGAATTCATATGCTAAATCACATTTAAGATTATTATCATATTTTATAAGCTTTGCGGTGAAAAAAAATATCGTGAAGAAACCTGCTCATACATGTAAATAAATTCAATGGTGTGTGTGAAGTTCCCAATCGGTCAAGCCGTTTCGGAGGAGTACAATAACAAACACTGTGACAAGAGATTTTTATATATTAGATGCTGACTTGGGTAAGTATAGGTAAGTAACAAGCATTCATAAGCAGTGGTTAGACACTGAAGATTGAATTTTCTTGTTCAGAGAAATTCTTCATCGGTGCGGCATTCATATTTCATTACCATTCTCGCAAAAATAGCGTAATAAAGTTTATTCTCTGGGGACCACTAGAAACAGTGACCAGGTGATAATATAATAAGAAGTCAGTTCCCTGGCACATTTATTTTATCATACGATCTCTCTGGGAGTTACTTAAAATTCTTAGTAATGTTCTTTCTGTATCTACAAGATAATGACGTTGTAGTTACAACTTTTGAAACAATTTCCAAAGCTTTTTTTGTTTTATGGTTATTTCATTAAATTTTGTTTTTCATGAAACTGACTCAGTATGTAAACTGTTAAATTTACTTATGATTCCACTTACGTCCTCGTTTTTTTTAAAATATCATCGATAACCATCAATGATTTTATCAATGTTGAGGGTAAAAAAACACTATCGGCATTTTATTTGGCCATTGTTCATCAGAGTAGATTATTCTTTGTGTAAGCATAATTGACGGTCCCTTACCCCAGTTAGATATTAGGTAACTACTAACTTATTTATGAACAGTTGCTGCCCAGGGTGCACCGGCTCAAACGTTAAAGGCTCGTTGCCAGAGGGAAACCATAACCGCATGTACTTGTACAGTCGAACAAAAGGTCGGCTTGACACCTTAAATTTCCATTTTGCTTGCAGTGGCTAGACATATGTCCATACCAATCCATACCAGTGAACTTCAACGGTTGCAAGCAAATTTGTTTTGAAACTGGGCAGGCCTCGCTTTTGTCGACTGTACATTATCTAGCTCGCACCTCGTTTCTAAAGTTTGTTCATTTTTGTCACTAGAAGGGGGGAAGAATTATGAAGAATAGAACTGTAGCTTAATTGTAGCACCTATAATGTGTCAATAACGGTCCTATTAAAATTTAATGCTTTTCGTTTACCAAGGATATCTAATGCTTCATTATTAACCAGGTAATGCTCGCATTCCACTGCGACTAGAGCAAAATCCCGCCGCATGGCTAAGCCAAGCCAGCTAAGTAGCTTAACTCGCACAGATCAACCTCATGGAAGTTCAGAGGAAGTACGAGAGCTTATCGTTGCGTATAAAGATAAGTTTACACAATGACAGTTTTGCGAAACTGCTTACCGTTAGCACTAACATGAAATGTTCAATGCACAATGTTCACCGCATGGTCACACGGCTTATGTTCATGGTGGTTGCACTGGCACTTTATTTTTACATTTTATAAGCATTTTATTTACAGTCAATATCTTTCTGTTTTTTACTGAAGTAGACTGATCAAAACCAAACCAACAATATGAAATAAGTTATTGTGTGAGCTATGAATGAATGATCGGAACTGAATCGTAGCAGTAGTTAGAGTTATCGTTTGGCCTGGCGTATATTGTAATTAGTTAAGTTATAATAATTTGATTGATTGTGTTGTTGTTGTTTTCTTTTTAAATTTTTACCGCTTGGAAAAACAAAAGTTTTTAAGCCATACAGCCAGGTTTCTAGTCACTGTTGCATACGTTTAGTTTTTTAATTTTTGTTTATTTTTTAAGTTTTTTTGTTTCATATCATGTCGTATTTTAGACGTAGAGCTTAACAACACCATGAGGATCATCACGGGATGCACCATGCCAACGCCTACTTATTGGCTCCCGGCCCTCAGCAACATTGCACCACCGGGCATCCGCAGACAGAAATGCCTGGCACGAGAGTTGACAAAATTTTCTGAAAATACTCTGCTGCCTGTACACGAGGACCTGGATAAGCTTGTGAACACCCGACTCAAATCCCGAAATCCGCCTGCTAAATCTTTTCACTCACGCGACCCCACATGGAATGATAGCGAAGCGTGGATAAAGGAATGGGAAGCCCAGCAGGACAGTGTAGACGACACCATCTTTGAGCTTAACACTCGGGAGAGGCCCAAAGGGTTCAGTGAAAACCGACAGACATGGTGCAAACTGAATCGCCTGAGGACTGAAGTCGGAAACTGCGCATACCTCTGGCACAAGTGGGGATGGTGTGGGTCGGCGGCTTGCGAGTGTGGAGATCCGAAGCAAAACATACACCACATGGTATTCGAGTGCCCCATCACCAGATACAACGGGCCGGCTGAGGACTTTAAACATCTGACAAAGGCTGCGAGTGTTTATCTGCATGGTTGTAAATTTTAATAATAATTTAATTGTTTTAAGTTTAAATCTAATATGTATTTAACTAACCAGTGTGTAATCGCCATACGATAAATAAATAAATGACGCTAAGGGGTAAAGGAGTCTGGCTTAAGCCTATCTGGCTAAAAATTGTGTAAGATGCTGTGATATGAATTATGGTTTCTTGTTTGTTATCATTATTTTTTTACTTATTTTTTTTTTTTTATTTGTAAAGTATATATGCGTTCGGTTTCACTTTGTGTTTGTTATTTTTCAATGGATGGATGACGTGATGGTCCCAAAGGAAGATCAGCGCCATTCGCAAGACCGGCATTTTGCTGATTTGGGACCATTTCGTGATATGCGCATTTTTTTTTTCCTTTGTTATTTCTGAAGTTTTTATATCACGAATAAATGTTTTTCTTTCTTTCTTTCTTTCAAATGAAGTACCATGTTAACATTTTCCTTGCATAATATTTTCAATACACCAGCTCTAATAGGGAAAAGATCACACGAGTGTTTTTAAGACTAGTGACATTAATTTCTCGCGTAATTTTTTGGGCTTCTGTAAATACAGCAAACTAATCGCTGACACACCTTCGTGGATTGCGAAGGGTGCCCATGTAAAACACTGATGTAGTGTCGGCCTGCAGGACACGACTTGAAAAAGAGTTTGTAAAAGTAGCCGCTTTATTGCACTCAACCAGTACAATGTCCTACTTCAAATGAGGCAACTCGGCGATACGTTTGAAGCTAAAAGTGCAAGTATGACATTTAATGTTATTGTCGGCCGTACGGAGTGTGAGTAACGCGACTGCCGCTGCGACATAAAATTTAAAGTAGTACACTTTAAAATGTTGAGTCCCTCTTACATTTTGACGTCATGTAGGTACGGGGCAAATGTAGCGCCTTGGTATGTCCTACTCAACACTACACTGATGCTGAGAACTAGAAGCGTATTTACGACCTTCGATCAACAATTTTAGATTGAAGTATACATACGACCGTTCTGTGGCCTATTGCCATGCAAGTTACTGGCGGCGAAATTTTGTCGCCATGGAATGATCATCGTGTAAACTTACCAGTAAACGGAGTCTTTCTAAGCGGAATCTGCTCCGCTCGAAGTGGAAGGTCGGAATGAGGCATCAAAGCGTCTCACTGCCTTTCAGTTAGTTAAGAATACCCATAGCCAACCACTTGCTAGACAATATCTCGCTTCACAATGCACCGGATTCAATAGTCCCGCTATCGGACGGACGCGTATGTCCTTCCTACCAGTAGGCTTATTGTTAGGTTTATATTACTTATAAAAGCGCATCTACATTAGTATACATATATGAACTGAAAACCATTAGGTACTTTGCTCACCCGCGACCTTACGATTACGTTTATGTAAGAAATGCGTGTTCTGCAGTTCCTCCACCTCCACACTGTGCGAACACACACAAATCACACAAACCCAACTATCGCCACCACCAAACTACACTGACACGTTTCGAACTCAACCAGAGCTCATCTTCAGAGTAGGTACCACAACCGTATGCTATACTACCAAATGATAGATTTTTATTATCCAAAACAGTGTAAGATGGCGGTAGAAAGAGATGATATAAGCGATTGTGATTGCCAGCACAATATAGCCTCAGCTTTGTTATCGTCAGGTTCTGGTGTGAATCGCAGATTCAATGTAGAGCCAAATACTGATATGCGGTTTTCAGTGAAAGATGGACAGGGGTTTTGTTATACAGTGTCAGAGTCTTGATACTTACTGGAGAATTTGTGAAACCATTTATTAGTTCTCGTAAGCGAAGAAAATTTAAGTTTTTTAGTTTCATTGTCTATGGAACAGGATGAAAACGAGCAAAAGGGGCCTAACTTGGTTTGGACAGTCAGTTTTTCAATATTTCTCGAAAGTAGGTGGGTCATTTTAATACGGGCTAAATGTTGAAGGTTAAGTTAAAATACTGAGCTGCTTTTTCATGAACGCTAGTTAGGCTTTTATTAAGTATCTAAAATATTTTATTTATCATCATAATTTTCCCTTGATTCAAAGTGTAATTATTTTTTATAATACGAACAAACTTTCTATGGAGAAACAGAAAAGCTTAATTAATTTTTTAATGATAATTCTAATTTTATTCTCTGTCTCACTTCCCGCCTTTCAATAACCTACCAGTACTATTCATATCACTATTACTTAATCTTAAGCCAATTTAGCTTCAGCAGCATAAAATACATAATAAAATCAGATATTCATGAAGTTCTACTTTAAAACCATTACAAATAATCAACTAAATCAGACATCTAAATTAAGTTGAAATATTAAATTACCCACCCTTTCGTTTAAACTTCGCTTCGGTGTCTTTGCTGAAATTTTAAGAAGCGGTTAGAAGTTTCTCTCTTCGTCCTAACTCTAAAGCTCGTTTAATGGAACTCCTAAACTAACAAAGGTCTTAAAAACTGATTAAAAGGTATAAAGAAAAGTAAGAAATTGAACATGAAAAATTACCCTTCACAGCATTATTTCCAAACCCGGAGTAGTTACCCCTAAAGGGATAAAACTTTGTTTCTTGCAATGCAACGAACAAGTTGCTATCAGACATATTGGGTACAAATGCGACGGAAGAATCGCATTAATGACGTAATTTTCTGTTAAAAAAGAGCTAGGAACCTCTTCTCTAGCGAGAATATAAGAATCACATTATACCTAGCTTACTTTTCCCGAGATCTAGCTAAATGCTAACTTTTAACTTTTCGTCCATCCATTTTAACGTGAAACAGTAATAAACGCGCGGACTCACACGCAAACACTAAAAAAATAGGGCGAACCTAATTGGACCTCAAACAACCGAACTTCCGTTGTCCATATCGGTGTACCGCAACCTTTAACTGATAGCTACTTAGTCCACTGACGTCGTTAAGACTGTTACACGTCGTGTAAGTATTACACTATTAGCTAATTTTATTTGTTTGATATGTTGGTGACCGCAGAGGGGCAATGACCTGCGCTACAACCATAGAAATGCAGCCAAAGGTAAGGGGTGGGTACGGTCGGCCAATAAAGTGGTGTACCACTTTTGACAAATATTTCTGTGAGATCTAAATATTGCTAAGGTTGACTTTTCTGAGTAAAGTAACGTAATTCATCACTGTAATCATATTTAAATATTGCAAGGGAAAATCGACCTCGTTGTATCATGACGTGTAAATTAACTTCAACCGTCTACCGATCATATTTTTGGCTGACTGTACAACAGCAAAGATCTATTTAGACCATAATATATTTGTGTGCTTAGTTAAAGTGTAAAGGAGAATAATTGCTGCGGGATCGCGAGAGTCAAATTGCTTTACTTTTTGGGATCCTACAAGCATAACGGCAGCGGCAGCAGTGGATCAGCAGTGGACGTCTTTCGCCTGAAATGATGATGATGATGACAATCAAAGCAACTTCTTTTGTGCGGCAAATGTATATTTTCATGCAAAACCCCACTCTCATATAATTATGTATAATAGGCCCAATCATTACCATCACACAAGATGCTAACACGTATCAAACTCTTTACAGAATGCTCTTGAATGGTGGTAATGGTAGTTAGTCTATTTGTAATTTTTGTGGCTTGTTGTTAAACCTATTATTGACTCAAAGAATTTGGTAACAGTAGAATCTAGAACTGAGCACATAATTATCGCGTTGTTTATAATATGGGGATCATCTTCAAATTGTTTTTACAAAAGTAACGAAAGAAACACAATCAAAAACAACATTGTTTGAAACCTTCAGAGTTTTCACTTATAATGTTATAATTATACACCGAAATTATTACACCGAAAGTAATTGGGTGTCATAATAATTACAATTGACAACCGAATAATCCCTTTAATAGACCTTTATCAGTCAACCTTTGAATAAATGCGAGGAATTTCAATGGGAATTACAGTTCAAAAGATACGGCCCTGTGAATAACGGACAGCCAAGGCTTAGTAGAAGGGTTCCGTTGGCATTCTTTTTGTACGAAATCCTAAAAAAGAAAAGGTGAAGAATATCCTAAGGCAAAAGCAATATGACAAGCCATTGTGCAGCTAATAAGGATTTTTACAAAGGTTTCCCCTTCATTTTCCACTATCCATTACACACAAGTTTAGTGTAAAGATCACAATATGGTTACAGTTGAATAGGACTTTATAGGACTTATATCGATGAAAACATGATGATAATAACGAATAGGGATTACCTCGTCAACTAACTCAGGGTATTACGAAGCCTTAGAGTCCAGAAAGGGATGGACAAATCGATTATATACAGTTCACTGTAATTTGAGGTGGGTATTTGAATAATTGGTAAACTTTTGTGAGTCTGCTTGGTTGGGCTATAGGATCGTTTGAAGGTTATTACAATACGACTATTGTTTCTTAAATCAGTTTCTTACGTTTTCATTATTCATTGATTAGTGAACCTTATAATTATAAAAAGGATAAGTATAAAGTAACTGATCACAAAAACAATCAATCACTGACCAATTTACGTTAAGTAGTTAAACATTGGTAGTTCTTTTAAAAGTTCAATGTTCATAAATTACCGCCTAGCCAACTACAAGAAGCATCTAGATATCACTATCTACCGCCAGTAAAGCTTTTGTTGGCTAAATGTACCAATACGTGCTGACCGTGACATAGATGTTTTTGTTACAAATAATAATAGAAAAGGTAATTGGAATCGCAAACATCAATAGCCACACAACGGCTCACCAGGCCCTGCACTATTTTCAATCCACCGATAAAGCTAACACTTTCTGAATATTTCAGTTGCGTTCATTATTTTTAGGGTTCCGTACCTCAAAAGGAAAAAACGGAACCCTTATACTGCCGTGCTCAAGCTAAAAGGCGGCTAAGTGACATTTGGTCAATTTCGACTTTTCAATACCATTCTGCTTAGAAAAAAAATCTCTATCGATCTGTCTAGGAACGGTTTTTCTATCTTTTACCGTTTCGAAAATAATTTTTCAAAAAAAGCGGCTAAATACATAAAAAATGGACTTTGCTATGCTTAAAGGCGACTAAACCACTTTACTTAACTAAAAAGCTACTAAAGTACTTTAATGTTTGGATTGTTTTTCCATTTTTATTATAAATGCCAAGCTTAAAAGCGGTTATTATTTTTGGGTACACTAAAAGGCGGCTAAACGTCTTTAACCGCTATCTAACTAGGTTTCATTGAATAAAATACTTAGCTGATACCTGACTACAAGGCGATTATACGACAATGCATCACTAAAAAGCAGTTAAAATCACATTGCCGCCTTTTAGTCCTGTATTCATGCCACAATTCCAGTAAAAAACCTACGGTTGAAAGCGGCATTTGTCCGTGCGCAAAGTAAACGACATATTTTATTTAATTGTTTGCATAACTAAAAGGGGGCTATTCTACAATACATGACTAAAATGCAGCTAACTACGCCTGCCTCTTTCTTCTGTACCCTCGCTAAACCAGAAAACTTACCATAATAAAGAAGTAGATGTGTCAATGTGCAGTAACCTCTTAGTGTAGGAAGACGTTTCGCGGGCGGACGGCGACGCATTCCCACCAAATAAAATTATGGCCAATAAACATATTATGAGGTCTGTAAGTTACATATTTTCTTTTTGTGTAATCGCAGAATTAGAATTAGTATTACAAGATTTGTAATGTACTCGGTTGACTAGTAGAGTATGTACATATATTACAATTAGCCACTCACGTGTCTTTTTTTCCAATTACTAGTATAAAGTAAGTATAAAGAAGGTATGGAGAAGAGGCTGTGCAGCATGGGAAGCATACAGCTGTCCATAAAAGCTCTCAATCTCGGCGAGGATTTCCGGCTTAGAGGTGATGGTTTGGCCATTTGCAGTTTTTAGTTTCATTAGGTTGCTCCTTCCAAGTTGCTGTAGAAAGACTTTCGATCCCCGGTTGCGCTCTATTACCTCCATAATAGAGCGAGTATTGGAGCTACGGAGATCTCACCTTATCAGCTTTCTAACATGCTTGGAGAGCTCTGTTTCACCTAACGAAACAGTCTGCGCCGCCATTTCTCGTCGCCGCCTCATGAGTTCCAGAGTCTCGCGAGAGAGTTTAGACTGCTGTACACTTCGCTGCTTTGGGAAACACGTTTTTCCCACATCCCGAATCGTCCTCACCAACTGGTCGGCCTCTTTATCAACATCGTCGGTGGTTTCCAACAAATCAACAAGAGTTGTGTTGGACGCAAAACAGATCTCACCATGCGGACTCTCTCCAGCTTATGACGTATATTCAGAGTGCCTCGAACAAGTCGATGATCACTGCCTGTGTTAAACCTGTTGATCACTGAGACATCCCTGAATATATGCTTTGTATCCGTCATGATAAAATCGATCTCATTTCGCGTCTTACCGTCGGGGCTTCTCCAAGTCCACTTACTGTTAGGCCCCTTCTTAAAGAAAGAATTCATTAGAAAAAGCTTTTGGCTTTCCAGGAAGCTGACCAACATGTGCCCCTGTGGTTTCTAACTCCAAATCCGTGCGGTCCGATAGTCGAATCGTCGCATGCCTGTACTCCCACCTTAGCGTTGAGGTCTCCCATAACAACGCTGTAATGTGTTCTAGTGGTGCTATGCATGGCTTTACGTATGTCCTCATACATAGCTTCCACTTCGTCGTCGGAGTATGCCGAGGTCGGCGCGTACACTTGTATAACTTTCAAGGAGCACCTATCAGTCAACTTAAGTACAAGGTATGCTACCCTTGCCGACACGCTACCGATCTCCACCACATTGTTACAGAGAGCTTTATTGATAAGGAAGCCGACTCCACCTTGGGACTGCTGATCGCCCTCCCGAAAGTAGAATAGGTTACCGGAGCTTAAGGTTATCGTATCCTCTCCGTCTCTACGGACCTCCGACAAACCCAAGATATGCCACCCCCCCGCCCTACCGTTACCATGGCCGCTACCGTAACCAGGAATAGTAGGGCTGCCGAGAACTGGGGGCCGGGGTAATGGTTGTGCTACCATAAAAGGTTTTGCCCATAATCACCACGCTGGGCAGGCGGGTTGGTAATCGCAGAATTAGGCCACTTGCACCAGCAACGCTGCTGCCCGTTGCTGGCCGACTTAATTTTGCCTACTTGCTTTTGGATGGTTATTCCGCCATCTGTCGGTCACCAGAGCCTCGTCAGTTGCTAGCAGGGTGCACCACGGGCAGGTGAGGTTGACGTTTGGAGATTGAGATTCTGGGTTCTCCTTTACACCCCTATGACCTTTTTTTAATACCATATTATTATTCAAATGGACATAATTCTAAATTACTGTGACTAAGTTGCTTTTTTTTGAGATTGTAACTATCCTTTTGATTTTTGCGCAGAGTGCCATATTTGTTCTATTTTAATATCACAATGAAGTATTAACTATGGTAGCAATGACGAGCTATTTGAATGTCGATTTTACATACATCGAAATAAACGAATAATTCACAGTAAAATGTTTATTTGAATTTGTAGTTACGGCCAATTTTGCAGGATTCTTAAAAAAATATTGGGACTCGTACAAGACTAAAAAGCAGTGTCGCCAAAAGGTTTGTAAGTTAACCGCTTTTAAGCTATGTTCCAGTATATCGGGATGTAAACAAGAAACAGTGAATTAGTTTAAAAGGCGGCAATGTGCCCTTTGCCGCTTTATAGTTATGGACTGGGTTAACAATTATACTCACTAACCCAGATTAAAATGCCACTAAAACAGATAACTGCTTTCTAGTTACGTAATTGAAGTTAACTATCTATTTCAAAACAATTCCTATATCATTAACAAAAAATACATGTCTATAAAGCAGTTAAGATCCGTTAACCGCCTTTTTGTACTGCAATGTAAAAAGGATTTTATTTTATTTTCATAACTATAAAGGAAAAAATGACTTTTAGTGGCACAAAAACTATAATATTACAAGAGTAACTAAAATCAAATCATAAATTAAAAAAAGATCTACCGTTTGGTATATGACAACATAGCTAAAGATTTAAGGAAATTGACCAGCATCGATTTGAAATTTTTGTGACGTTTTTCGCCGTTTACTCAAAAGTTGGTTTTGTCACTTAGCCGCCTTTTAGCTTGAGCACGGCAGTATAGGATCACTTTGTTGCCCGTCCGTCCGTCTGTCAAGACCCTTTTTCTCAGGAACGCATGGAGGTGAAATTTATATCAAATACTCAGGACTACTACTGTCCCTTGAAGCTGTGAAAAAATCAAATTTCTAAGCCAACGCAACCAAAAGATACAGCCATTTATGCTGCAAATTTTCGACACTCGCAAGGGAATCAAAACCTACAGCTACTTCCCGTGAACTCAGAATCTTGAAATTGGTACAAAGCAAGGTCTTATAGCACAGATAAAGGAAAAATTACGAAAAGCATATTTTTTTGTCTGTCTGTCTATATCAGTATCCAATCTACAATGATCCCACACTGCGCACATTTTGCTTAGGAGCAGGGGTCTGCTAAGACTGGATACTCATAGATACATAATAAATTTGTACGGAACCCTCGGTGCGCAAGTCCGACTCGCACTTGGCCGGTTTTTTTGTCATTATCATAAAGTACAAATTCGAAATCTACCGTCATTTAAGATCAGTTTACCATACATGCTGGCCATTTATCTAACTTATCACAAATAATAATGAGAAAAATGAAATAGAACTGATAAAACATTAGAAACCACACAAAACGGCTCACGGCCCTATTTCACATCAACTAGACACTACTCGTTCCCAAAATCATTAACAAGTTAAAAGGCAAAGGCATGGTATCTTGCCCGTATACATTATTAAATCTCAAATAGCCCTATTAGTTTGAGGGGCTAAGTATTTGCTCGAGGTACTTGTTTGTCGGGGGACGTAATAGGTGTCACGGGGGTAGAATAGTTGATGAAGGCTACTGGGTCACGACCTTTTAACTTGATATAAACTAAATAAACAAAGCAAACTAATGTCACAAACTTTTAAACTGTAGCAAAAGCTTCCTGGTGTGATTCTTGTTGTTAAACTAATAAATACAGCAAGAGGCTATTTCGACGATGGTTTCTTTTAGCTTTTCTTTCCATTACCTCTTTTGTGCCATTGTTGTTAAAAAGCAATACGTAGAGTACATTTCTACTTTTTAATGAAAATTTGTTATGTTCCTGCAAAATCATACTGAAAATAATCTGTCACATATGTGCAAAATACATGCACTGCCACCTTTTTAAGCAAATGAGATTGTGTGCGTTACTTTACTTAAGTTTTTTGTGAATTTATATGTGAAGAAAAAAGTGTTTTGTTGAAAAATGAACACTGAGATTTGTAGCACTCTAGAATAAGTACGTAAATTAACATCTAAATGTAAATAATGACATACGTCACAGTGAAAAGTAACCTTTTTGGCTAACTTTGATGAATGAGATAGAAACCTGTGAACGATTTTTCAAATATTACATTTATCTAAACTCAAAATGCTTTAAACCCAATTTTAAAAAGGAGAAATAGAAAAATTTGTCGTTTTCTCAAAGATCTTCTCTTGCTTGACAATCAAATGACTGGCAATGAAAAACATCAGATGTTATAATAGTAAATGAAGCAAACTGTTAAAAGGAAAATGTCAAACTAACAATAATACAAATAGCTAACTCAAAATGAATAATCAAAGCCCAAGATCATAGCTCCTTCCAGACAGAAATCAAATCAATAATTACTTACGTAAATCACTTAGCGTTCTCAATAGGTTTTCTGCAAACAGTTCATTATGCGTAAATTTTAAATCAATTTCCACTTTCTCGACAAATTTTAACTAGATAACACCAAAAAAAAGAAGGCAGTAAATGGAATACAAAATCACTTTTGACAGGTTTCAGGAAGTGATAAAATCACTTTTTTCGTGGTTAATCCGATTTGCATCCCTTTAACAGGATTTTAAAAAGAGATATCGAGAAAAAATTTAAAACTTTTGACAGGTCAAAAGTTGCGAACAAAAGTAGCACAAACGTTTAATGCGTGATTTCAAACATAAAATGCGGGGATAATGTATTTGTACATGCATCAATGGAGAAAACTAACTTCTTCAGTGCGGAATAGTCAGTCAATATCAAAAGTAGCTGCTCTCTTCTGTACCTTATCACATTACAGCCACGAACGTACAGTAAAATAATTTTCACTTTAGCACTCGGCAATTCTCGGCGTACATCGAGAGATATCGGAAGTGCAATACTAAGGCTGAGGTTTTGATATTAATTACATTAAATAGGTTTGGATATTTTGTGTAATTAAATTCTAGGATTTTATATAAATACTTTATGAGAAAACACGAACCTCTACGGTTAAAACTAAGACGTCCCGAGTGTCAAAGTGGAAATAAAGAACTCTTAATAATATACGAAATTAAAAAAATATAATGAATGTGATAATGCGACAAAGCACGTAATAAGTTTCAACGCTGACCATAATATTATATCGTCTGCCTCAATTATGTATTCACAAAATATTTAAACCAGATATTAGAAAAAAAAAATTTGTTTATATCTATTCTACTGAAGTTCCTAGTCCTCAAATTCCCCATCCGCGCTGAATTTGAATCATAACATTGTGAAAGGAGGTTGTCCTTTGCAGTGGGACGTACAAGGGCCAATCAACTTTTAAACCGACGTTTTTGGCGTCTCCTGCGTTACCAAAATTGTCTCTGGCGTTACCAAAAAATCGTACTTCCAACAAGATATTTCACGGTTTAATAGGTTAAACTTACGTAGGATGGCATGTATTCATGCTATTCATCTATTAAATTACAAAAAAAACATGTTTACTTACAAAAATCTGCAATTGTTTGAAAAATGTCGCGGACAGATTATAGTCGGTTTAAAAGTTGATTGGCCCTCAATACGTTTACTTTTAGTTTAACACTGACAGATGGCTTGACTTCATTTCATTTCCAACTTTAACACCATACAAATAAAGTAGCTATTACAAAATCTGCAAACGTGGGTAACAGTATTCTAAAATTGGCTTTATTTGTAGGTCGTTAAAGTTGAATATGAAATGAAGGCAAACCATCTGTCAGTGGTAAACTTTATGTAATTTTACTGTATCTAGGCTGAGATGATTTATCTGGCGGAGGCATATTATGTCAACATGGCAAATAAAGACAAAAGAATGTTAAATAAACAAAACCATAAGAAGAAGAAGTATGATTTATGAATGAATTAGTAATAAGATAGTAATGACGACTTAACATGAGTCAGCGTTTCATTCTGGATTCGCAGGGTATTTTTAAAATTCTATTGATGACTACAGGCACCGCTGGACTATTAAATAGAGCTAGTATCGTTCATGCATGTCACGATCTTAAATAACTATTGTTTTCCAATTTTCTCTTTATTGGTATCTTCAAAGAACTCTTCTCTACGGGCCTATGCAAACATTACTCAAGGTTTTGGCATTTTCCTTAATTCTTCAATAGCGTTAGAACAATGTTTTTCACCGTGAAAATGAGCAAACTAACTTTGCCGTAAAAATACTTTGTTCTGACGACTTTTCCGGAAATTTCAAATGAAAGCAAACCTAATTAATTCCCGTTTTCTATCTACAGCGTAACTTTTTGCGTCGAGATTTCTTTTTCAATTGGAATCATTTTACGGATTATGAATCTTAAGTAGTAGGCAGAAAACGGAAAGATTTTTAAAATACGCAACTTTTAGTCATTCAATTTTGTGAGATATCGGATGTTAATTAACCTTCGCCTAAGTAAGTAGAATAACGATTCAGTAGATAAACTTGACGCTGGTATATTTTTCTTGATGATTAAAGGAGTTAAGAAATATTGATTCTATTCCAGCTGCTTGAAAATGGCAATTTCCAGCTGCTATAAATTGACAAAACAAATCGTTTTAATGTTTTTTTTTTCAATACCTACTATTAAATAAGCGTGAGTTTTCATATACCTGATTAAACGAAGTTACCTGCTTTTCATTTCCCTCGAAAACCCCTGAATCATTGCCCTTATTACCCCAAACTTGATTTAGCATGTATGTAAATCTATCGCCTCCTCGAGGGATGGCTAAATAAACCGAGCAAATACGCTGTTTATTGACTTTAATCGGGATGATTTGTGGCAAGTCAACGGGAAGACTTGAACCGCGAGGTTGTAGACGATCAATTTCTCAGTAGTGTTTTCGTGAACGGACGTATTTTTAGTATGACGTAAGAACATGGCGATTGATATGTTTTTTCAGATATTTCACTTTAACTTAAAATAGCCATGATTCTTTCTCATGTCCTCTGTTTTTCATGTATACGAAATAATTTATTGGCCTTTCACAAATATAAATGTTTCCACATAGCCCTGCAAAACTGTTTTTACAGTTTGTCTGCAGGACAGTCTCTATTAATTCATACATTTACTATTACTTTATAAACTAAACATCCATTAGAAACCTATACTCCTACAATTATGGAAGAATTCCATTTTTAGTATAATAGTACAGTTTAATAATTAATTGTATTTAAAAATATTGGCCTTCGTTGGAGAAAGGCCTCCCCTATAGAGTACCACAACGATCGCTCCTGCGCTGCCCACATCCAAGTGGTTTATGCGACCTTTACCAGATCGTCGGTCCATCTTCAATTTATTTTATTAAACGTAAATCCTTGTTAATGAACTGAAACAATTACTTTGCTCACCCGTGACCTTACGATAGTTAAGCACCAAACGCACAGACAACCGAGGCGAGGCGGTGCGGTGGCGGTGATGGTTGTAATATTTGACATGTATGAACGGTTGTTTGGTACCGTACCACAGAATATATAATAGTACTAACGTACAGAATGGACACGCTCCGCCCCGCACCGATTCGAGTTACCCCACCCCTCAAGGCGCAGATTGCCGGACACCGCCGGAATCCAGAAGAGTGCGCGCGCGATGTATGTAGGCGTACGCGTGTACGACGTCGTCGTGCTTATGTAGATTCAAAAACGCGTATTTTGTACGTCGTGTCCGCCGTGTGACCGTACAGCGAACTCGTTCATACAAGTTATAATATTACAACCGTCACAGCCACGCCTCCGCTGTCTGTGCGTTTGGAGCTTTACGTTTATGTAAGAAATGCGTGTTCATGCAGCTCCTCTACCTCCACACTGTACAATTCATACAGATCCTCCATCTGCACTCTGTACAAACACACACAAACCACACAAACTCAACTATCACCACCACCAAACTACACTGACGCGTTTCGAACTCAACCAGAGCTGCTCTGCTCATCTTCAGAGCAAGTACCATAACCGTACGGTATGCTTACGCCACACGGCGGCCACGACGTACAAAATACGCGTTCTTGAATCTACATAAGCACGACGACGTCTGTACACGCGTACGCCTACATACATCGCGCGCGCACCCGACTGGATTCCGGCGGTTCCGGCAATCTGCGCCTTGAGGGGTGGAAAAACTGGAATCGGTGCAGGGCGGAGCGTGGCCATTCTGTACGTTAGTACTATTATATATTCTGTGCTTACGCAGAAACATGATCAGCGTCACAACTTGAACATTTTATGTGCTCTTTCTTTGGAATGGACCAAATAAATGATCCTCAAAATACGTTTCGTGTAAATCCAGTATTAGCATTTCACACACGTCGCTATGCCGCCAGTTAAGGGCCGGCAGTATACTTGCGAAAATTACGCACATGAAAGTATGCCAGGCTATGGTATGGTATATTACTTTATATGTAGTAATCATAATTCTATTTGCAAGTAGAACAGTGAAGTCAAAGTTCAAAATATTTAAATTTTTCAAAGCTTTCAACTCATTTTTGGTTTCATACCTCATCATCATTGATCATTTCAGACGAAAGACGTCCAAAGCTAAACATAGGCCTCTCCAAAGTCTCGCCAAACAGTTGGGTCCTGTGCCATCCGCATCCAACGCGTTCCTGCAATTTTAACCATGTCATCGCTCCATCTTGTTGGAGGCCTACCTACACCGCGTCTTCTGGTCCGTGGATGCCAATCGAGATCCTATTAGCCCCATCGGCTATCAGTTCTACGAGAAATGTGCCTGCTACGTGAATCTGGCAATCCTTCGAGCTATGTCGGTAACTTTAGTTCTTAAGCGCATTTCATCATTCCTAATGCGTATTACCGTTTTTAAGATTCCGAACCGTTTTTCTTTAAGATTTCGGAAAAAAAAAATACGTTTCAAAATAACAATGATATTAATTAATTATATTTATGAAAATAAACATCTTCCGTTGAAAATCGAGAAAATGTTTATTTTCCCCGTAACTGTAACCTTCTTACGCTTTCAATCATCGAACTCCGCCAATTTTATATTCTAAGCAGATTGTGACGTGTGATTATTTTTTATGATTGAAACTTTTCTGGATGAGTTAGGAAAAAAAATATTTTAACTCGCCAGACATTAAGAATAAATTATTTATTTTTTGATTAGAAATAAATTTTGAACTAGTCTCTTCATATTTCAAATCTCAATCAATCATAAAGCCATTTACTTAACCGAATTGGATAGGTAAGGTTTATTTTATTTGGAAGCAGGTTTTCTATAGGTGATTTTTAGTACCTCGCCGCAATATTATTATAGCCCCATTTTGACGAACAAACCTAAGCGTCCCATCCATCATTTTCTATAAGTAATTAAAATATACATCAACCAATCTGTTGACGAATTTGATTTGATCTAATTTGATGGCTCGACGAAGGGTATCCATTATTTTTGACTATTTATATGTTCGATTTTATTTCTTGCGTTGGAGTTTTTTTTTATTGTGCTCGACAAATTCCACACATTAGCCTAAGTTTAAATCGTACCGCATCAAAGCTGTGACTGTACCTAACTAAATTTTGAATCAAAGGTTACAAGAAGAAACCTTCACCGGTAAGTTCGGTCAAACTGCCCAAATCTGCTGAAATATTTCAGATGAATTTTGAAAAGCGTTATACAATATTTTGGTTTTACAAACGATACAATTGTCAAACATGGGTTGGTTAAATGACTGGTTCGCGAATTTATTTGTGTTAAAAAGAAACAATGATTGAGCCCTTCATGCCCTCGAGCTCTTGACCCGAAACTTCTCGTAAACCTTCTATGGGGATAATACCTATATTGAAGATACTGTATTGAAACCTTTTTTATACACGGCAGGTTTTTCAATATTCGAAGGCCAAATAAAACTGTAAGCTGGGCTTTGGCGAAACGTAGTCACTCAATATTACTAAGTGATTTTTGTTTCGGTCTATACGAAATGCCCGTTGGCTAGGTATACTCGTAAAACCTTTGTGAAGATCAACATAACACTCCAGAACTAAAAACACCGAGAGGGGTTTGTGGTATTCAATTTGTTTTCGAAAATATGTGGAATGATTTGAAGACCTTTATGCCAAAGATGAGAGAGAGCTAGAGAGAATGTAGGATCCATAAAAGTTGTGCGTACTAGTAGTTCTAATCAAGATTGGTTTTATGGAGTCTTTTTTGTATTTTTATTTTTCAACGCTAAATTACTGTTATGGTCATCCCGTGAAATCCTTATATTTCATACTAAATGCAAACTGAAACATGGATGCACAGAAAAACCCAGAAAAAGACCAGCGCTGGGAATCGAACCCAGGTCCTCAGCATTCCGTGCTGCGTGCTAAACCCCTGTATAAATGAATTCTTTTCAGTCGGAGTCGCAGACAGCAGCTAGTTGTTTAAAAAAGATAGCACGTTTCTGAGTATTTAAAGTATTTCTTGCTCATCATCATTTCAGCCGCAGGACCTCCATGCTAGACATACCCCTTCCTCATTGGTACCCAATCATTACAGTTGGAAGCGGCTTGCATCAACCTTGAACCTGCAGCCTTTAATCTCTCGTCCATCTCGTCACTCAGTAACATATTTTTTATACTTGTCATCTTATCATGCATTGTCTTATCATCATCACCATCATCATCATCATCATCATCATCATCATCATCATCATCATCATCATCATTTAAAACATCATTTAAAACATCATTTTTGTTCTTAATAAAAATGGCATTCATTGTCTTCACCAGGGACTAGTTTAAGATTTTAATGGGTGATTTAGCTAAACAACAGTACAACTCTTCTAAAATAAAATATCAAAGCGACCAACCAATAAAATGAATTAAATATATCTTAACACAAATTTGACGGATTCATAAATGCGAGAGTTTAAAGCACCCAAGCCATAACGAACTATTGCATTATGCAAACAACGCCAGATTTCGAACTTCCATCGGCTTACCGCATTTGACTCCTTACGGCTGTATCTACGAGGCACATACGGTATTCAAACTATACATGTTTAGTATACACGGCTATGTTGCCTGTATACATTAGATATACACCCGGCACTCAAGGGAGACGACACATGGCAAATTTATAGGTTACGTCATTAAGGTTGAGCTTTAACTTGCTACGACTTTATTTTGTGGTCGGTGTGAACTTATATTTAAAGGTTAAAGGTAAAAGGGAGTTTAATGGAAGTCTATATTGTCCGATTACCTGTTTTGTTAGTGGTAACAAAAATAAGCCAGTTTATGAGACGACATTTTTTTTGAAAATGGAATATTCTCAAACTTTCCTATATTCAGAAAATATTTTTGTATTTGTTTAACAAAGACTGGATTTGCAAAGCGAAATAATCTAGCAAACTAAAATCTAAGAGGGTTAGTCAGGATCCTGGCAGCGTTTCTTCACAATTATCATAAGTACTGGCTGCCTTTGTAATTGAAGCTAGAATCTTAGCATCTTTAAAACGGCAGAGACTGCATTACTTTCATCCTAATGTATAGTCGGGGTAAGAAAAGGTTCGTCACTTTTCAACCTTAACTCGTTGACATAGAGTCGAAAAGTGACGAACCTTTTCTTACCCCGACTATACCTATAGAAATTAAAGTGTTGGAACAATATAAACATAAATATAATAGTTTCTGAACTAATATCAAATGTCAAACGAAGTTCGCTGTTTGCTCACTTGTGTCGCCACTGTATTGTAAGTCTAAAATTATTCCACTTTTGCAAATCATCTGTTGTTGTAATCGTTCTACTTAAAACATTAAACTGTTAACCATTATTCTATTCCGGAGTATTATTTCCACAGGCAAATGAGCCGTCCCATACATTCTCAAATAGAACTGAAGTTAAATTTAGTGCAGTAAAATGTAATATTTATAGCAATTGCGGCGATAAAACTCATACGATCCAGAACTGACTGGCTGATCCAGAACTCAACCTGAGTTCATCTTCAGAGTAACCAAACGCGTCAGTGTAGTTTGGTGGTGGCGATAGTTGGATTTGTGTGATTTGTGTGTCTTCATACAGTGTGGAAGTGGAGGAACTGCATGAACACGCATTTTTTTACATAAACATTGCTATCGTAAGGTCGTGGGTGAGCAAAGTAATTGTTTCAGTTCATTCATATGGATCTCCGCAAAGTAACGCCTGATTTAATAAATTAGATAACAGTCAGGCAGACAAAGTTACTTTCGCACTTAGGGTGAGGGGCCACACAAGCGTAGTTTTGTGAGTTGTGAGCGGCAGAATTTCGGTCCACGCCATACAATATGCGCGCCACCACGTGAGACTCACGTGACACAATGTATGGCGCAACCTAAATTCAGCCGCTCACAACTCACAAAATTACGCTCGTGTGGCGTCACCCTTATCATTATTAGTATGGATAAAACTTTACACTTTAGAAATCCCTCCCCGACCCATAGGTCGTACGAACCTACCTAACTATTTACCCGTGTTTATTTAATGTTCGTTTTCCACACTTTACGACCTGCCCTCACATAATCTACTTGATTTCCACTCTGCAGTCATCTCACGTTATAGTCAATAATAGAGTTTTACTACTTGGGCAGAAAACCAACGTAAAATCAAAAGAGCTTGTATAGCATGCATGCATCCAGAGGACGCATCTTTCCATATTATTATTATAAAACATAGCTTAGTTTAATCCATTCCTACGAGTGCTATGCTATGTGGACCAAGACCATGATTGGTAAAGTACGGTCTCGCACCACGAAGAATTTCGTACAATGACCTTCACTACTTGTCTCTGTTGCTCTTGTGTAAATAAATATTTCCCGTCTCATTCGTGCGAATTCAAGTGTGCGAGCGCGAGGCCGAATATTTACGTACGAGCGAAAGAGACACGTAGTGACAGGCCATTGTACGATATTCTTTATGCTTTTCACCTCACTAGCTCGGAAAGCCCTTTTTGTTTGTTTGACATCTATTGAGAAAATCGCTTTTTATCCACATGTGAAGAAAGAGTTTTGACATTTGAAGGCAGCTTACGTGATATTTATTTGACAGCTAACAAAACGTAAAACGTTAAAAGTGCTGAATTTTTAACATCACAATTAATGAATTGCATCGAATAAAAAACACTAAATACAGTCTTACAACTTTATTTTAATTCATAAATATCAGCATTCATCATTAACCTTCATTCTTGTTGCAAAAACGGATAAAATGTTCTGACAGTCCAAGTAAGTCGATGTGCGAACAAAACGCATCCGAAATAATAAAAAAAAACTTAAGTCAAAACTTTTCAATTAATTATTTTGAGTGAATAAATAAATAATAATTGATAGTACAAACCCTTTTTCTTATTTTCCTCGCTGTAGTGAGGTGAAAAGTTTTGTGTTATACACGGGTGAAAAGTTATTTTACGTCTCGTGTGTTGAAACACTCGCTATCGAAAGGATTCTATTTTTGAACCACTCGCTTCGGTCGTGGTCAATCATAGGATCCTTTCGATAGCTTGTGTTTCAAATGGACACTCGCAGGTAAAATACAACTTTCCCCCCTTGTATAACAAATAACTATTGCGACCGTGCTTTAGATATCAACCGCATCCATAGCAACATAGCATAGCACATCTCCGGTGGAAAGGCAGCCTTAGCGTGCACGGAACGGCACGATACGTAGTTCGAAAATCGAATTTCGTACTATAAGGCCACAACATTTGAGCCAGTGGTTAAGTAAATTCAACTGGATACCTTTGTAAAAGTTTTTCAAGAATATTTAGATATTTAAGTTTACTAATATTTCAGTACTATCGGCCAAAAATATGGTCTACCACCCTACGGTTGAAGTTCATTTCCACGTCCTGATACAACGAGGTCGATTTTCCCTTGCAATAATAATGATGGCAGTAACTAAAGATTTCACTCAGCTAGAATAGTCAACCTTAGCGATATTTAGATCTCACAGAAACTTTTGTCAAAACTGGTAGACCACTTTCTTGGCCGACCGTACGTACAATCGCCCCAGACTGCAGTTTGCCATTTTCAAAACAAATTTGCTTGCAGCCGTGGAAGTTTATTGGTATGGATTGGTTATCAGTTCTTCGGGTTAGATGGCCGGCCGGCTAAAGCGGTGGGCTAAGTCGATAACTTTGGTTTCTCTGTCGGATCACCTCGTTATGAACTCGATAGCCCTTTCCATTGCATGTCGAGCGACTTTAAATTTGTGGACCAGCCCTAACGTGAGTGTCCATGATTCGGCACCGTATGTCATGACAGGAAGGACGCACTGATTGAAGACTTTCGTCTTTAGACTCTCTAGCCTCTTTCAAGGCTACTACTGCTTGCTACTAACTATCTTATGCTCTAGAGTAAACTGCGTCGCATACTATCTGCGGTTGCAAATTTGCGAGCAAAGTGAGTTCTGGTTCGGACGGCCGACTAATTGAAAAACTGGATAAACACGGCACAATGTAACTTAACAGCCCATTCCGGAACTTTGTATTGTCTGCTGTACCGCTTTGTTAAAGTTCTGTTTGAATAAGTTTGACAATTTCACGGATAAATCATATTTTAATAAGTGTTGTTTAAATTAATGACAGCAATTCACCGTGGTGACCTTTAAGCACCATAAACCGCGACAAAATATTCAAGATTAAAATTTAAAATGGTATTTTATTATAATACCGAGGTACAAAAGACCAAACGTAGTAAAATGTCGAATGGGTCAAAGGACCGAAAAGTGTTTTCCGAAATCATAAACTTCTAAAAATTGTTATAAAACTAACCGAACCTAACGTAATGGGTCTTATACGTTGCCGTTTTAATAAAACCTTAGAAATTTACGGAAAAAAACCCTTTTGGTCCATTTGATATTTTATTTAATATATTCGGTCTTTCGTACTTCGGTATTAAAATTAGTACATACATACTCTTTAAAATTAGTTTTTCAATAATTATATCGACTACAAAGTCAATCACGATCATTTCACTTCATTACATTTCCATTGTTTCAATGTTTTTTATAATAACAAAGTTAATTTATCTTCAAAAAGGAAAACGTAAGACTTGAAATGGTAATGTTTGTTCAGTCCTCCATCATATTTGATTTGAATTCGATCTCCAAAGATTAAACGACCCATGGCTGATTGTGAACAATTTACTGAAATTAATAAATATATACATTTTCTACGCTTAGATCTTCAAAGTAATGACTTCTTACGTTACTGTTTAAAAAACATTTAGGATTCCGTGTTTTATCTAAAATGCCCTTATCCGATATCAGATCGATTTTGATCGTATGTTAATGAGAAAAAATCTGTATCGACCTGATTTTTCGATAGTTCTGAAAATAAGTATTTATACTGAACGCCATTGATTAAATTTTTTCCTGGTGTGAAATAAACAAAAATGCCATTAAGTACCTTTGTGAATCTAAGGCCGCTAAGGTTCATTAGCTTATATTTTGTTATTCGTAGCTTGTCTAGACTGTCATTAACGGTTTTTGGTATACTAAAAGACGATAAAAGTACTTGAACTATTTTATTAAAACAAGGTTTTGGTAGATAACGGCATTAAAGTTTTAATCACATTAATATTAGTGATCCATGATAAAAAATATATTTGGCCATCAGGTACGTGAAAGTTAACCAAAATTGAAATAAACATTTGTATTGCTTACACCAATAAATCCTAATTTTACTCGCTTAGCTTCACGGTTCGTAAACTCCTGAATATCTCGTTTCAATATATTCGAATAAAACTTGCCATATCTGCAACACGATTGCAATATCTTGCATACATAAATAATAAGGTACTGGCGGGATAGGCGATTCTGACTTATTGGAAGTTATATGTGGGACGGGGAACGGGATGTGTCCCTTGGGCAATATTTACCATGTGAGATGGTCAATGCCTTGTCATATATGTAGACGACGGGAATGTAAAAGGGAAATTACAGACCTGCGTGAAGATTATGACAGCAATAAAGAAACAAACACGATTGTCTGATTGGGGGTACGTGTACAAAAACCCGCTGATTCCTTTAAGGGATCTTTACCCGGTCAACGTTCAAATTGATTAGATGAGGATTTGGGTGGAAACCAAAAAGTTGGTTTCCAAACCAAAAAGTTCGATGGGCCTGACAAAAATGCTCAAGGTCAATCAGACGATGATGTAGAGCATAGCCCGAAGTTTCTCTTCGGCATCACGAATAAATAAAAAACGAGCCAGATCGCTCGTACAACTGATGGCCGATGGGTCCAAAATGTTATCTAATATCGTCCACGAACTGGGAGACGTAGTGTAACAAATCGATAGATAGTACAAGTTATATTGTAAAAAATTTATGTAATTCAGGTTCGCTATAACCTTTTTATCCTTTTGGTGCGCCATCGTCGAAGCGAATAACATTAAACTTTTCGATATTCATTTATTCGTCCTTTGCCTAAGTAAATCTCAATTCAAATCAATCAAATTCAATTATTCGCGTAAGTGCTTAAACAAATTATTTCCTGGACAAAGTTTTATTTCGTCAAGCTCAGCGTTTTCAAGTTTTTAATGAAGATAGATTGATTTCGAGTTGTCAATTTCAAGGAAACGACGCTGAAGTCTCGTTATAAATATTAGATAAATTTGATTTAGGAACTCGAGCTCTATTCCGTTTTCTGAAGCTCAGCATTGTTTGTTTGATCCATAAATTCCAATGTTTTGACAACTGATGTAACAGGAATAAAATGGAGACGGGGCACCTGAAAATATTCCAAAGCTAGGTCCCCACATTATTCGCCCAATGACATCATAATGCGGCGTAGGTCCCAAAAGTATTCAATGAATAATAAAAAGTAAACTAAGCGACTAAATAAAATGACTTAATAATGTAAATGTGATTCCTAAAATTTTCGCAGTATTTCGCAAAATAAAATATTTTTGGACGCTACTTTGAGCTCTAATATTGTTACATCGAAAAAATGTTCATTCATCGTGTTTTCTGACTCCTAACCTAATTTACTAGAATAATATGATAAAAAATAACATATTACAAATTTTAATCGCATACTTTACCTTTTATTGAAAGAAAAATCGGCAAGAAATCGAATGTCTCGTCTTAACCTGGAATAACTGAAATAATTTCTATGAACTATAGCGATGAGAAGTCAAAATATGTATCAAATTTATATTGTTTTAACTACTTTGCTGTGTTACTATGTTAAAGTAGTCACTTTTTTAAAGAAGATTAACTTGGAAAGAGCGCATATTGGTGTTCATATGTTTCAGTAATAAATAATTGGAAATAATTGTTGAAAAGTTAATTAATTAATTAGTTTTTTGAAACCCGGTTGGGGGCAAGATGTTAACGTAAGTTATTTATTTATTTAACATCATTATTATTTCTAGTTTAGGGATGTAAGCGGCCCCTAAGTTAAGTATGTAAGACAAGACATCTAAAGCTGTATTGTAAATCGGAGTCATGTGTCTGTGCAGAACATGATTCCGGATTAAACACAAAAAACTGTGTGTTTGTACTCTTATTTTTGCCTGTGTACGTGTTATTGTTGTTATAAATAAATGTTTTTCTTTCCTCTTTCCTTTCAAAAAACCCAAAATTTTGACTTCGGCCCTTATTGCATTCAGCAGACGATATACGTTTGTCTTAATAAAATATGCAAAAGCAGCCTTGGCCGCAAATAGCCAGTCGGCAAACCCGGGTGGTCAGTCATTAATTACCTCTAGGTATATTCAATTTACATAAAGACTAATAGACAAAGCACATAATGACCATTTGATATAATGCAATTTTATTGGAAAAGCTGTGAAGTTTTATACATAAAACTAGCTGTTGCCCGCTACTCCGTCTGCGACCTATTCTCAGACCTACCGAGTAATAGATAAAAAAGTTTCATAAAAATCGGTCAAGACGTTTCGGAGGAGTTCGATAACAAACACCGTGACACGAGATTTTTATGGGTCTATAATGACTCCCATAAAATTTTAAGTCATAATGTATCATTAGTCATAATCAACGTTAGTCATACAGTGATTTATTTCTAAAACAATTTATTTTTCGGAATTGTTATAAAACAAACCTAACCTAACCTACTGCATTCTATAAGATGGAATCTAAATAAGTCCTGAAAAAAACACCGTTTCAGAAATAAATCACTGTAGGTATGACTAACGTTGATTATGACTAATGATACATTATGACTTAAAATTTTATGGGAGAAAAGGGGCACCGGATTTTTATATATTAGATTAGATAAACCTAACCTAAACCAATCTGTAGATTACACGACCGAATAAGTTCGTCTAATTAATATTCTATCGAAAATTAAATTATAATCAACTGACCATTAGGTATGTATTTACTTCATTATTTTTTTTAAACTGAATGTATTTTGACAAATTCCCACCAAATTTCATCGAACCCGTAAATTTGTTTTACAATCAACGTAAGTCATACAGTGATTTATTTCTAAAACAATTCATTTTTCGGAATTGTTATAAAACAAACCTAACCTAACCTACTGCATTCTATAAGATGGAATTTAAAAAAGTCCTGAAAAAAATACCGTTTCAGAAATAAATCACTGTAGGTATGACTAACGTTGATTATGACTAATGATACATTATGACTTAAAATGTTATGGGAGAAAAGGGGCACCGGATTTTTATATATTAGATTAGATAAACCTAACCTAAACCAATCTGTAGATTACACGACCGAATAAGTTCGTCTAATTAATATTCTATCGAAAATTAAATTATAATCAAATGACCATTAGGTATGTATTTACTTCATTATTCTTTTTAAACTGAATGTATTTTGACAAATTCCCACCAAATTTCATCGAACCCGTAAATTTGTTTTACAATCAACGTAAGTCATACAGTGATTTATTTCTAAAACAATTTATTTTTCGGAATTGTTATAAAATAAACCTAACCTAACCTACTGCATTCTATAAGATGGAATTTAAAAAAGTCCTGAAAAAAATACCGTTTCAGAAATAAATCACTGTAGGTATGACTAACGTTGATTATGACTAATTATACATTATGACTTAAAATTTTATGGGAGAAAAGGGGCACCGGATTTTTATATATTAGATTAGATAAACCTAACCTAAACCAATCTGTAGATTACACGACCGAATAAGTTCGTCTAATTAATATTCTATCGAAAATTAAATTATAATCAAATGACCATTAGGTATGTATTTACTTCATTATTCTTTTTAAACTGAATGTATTTTGACAAATTCCCACCAAATTTCATCGAACCCGTAAATTTGTTTTAGCGGGAAGAGTACTTCACTCTTAAACTTTTGTATTATATTAATTTTTAATAGGATAGCTACTTAATTCATAATAATTAAGCTTTCTATCCATAGAATAACAGATCAGATTACGTAAACTACACACATTACGTACAGTAGATTGTATAACGTACATAAGACCACTGAAACTACATAGCTCTAGTATATTTAACCCTTCCCTGCCTAGTGATAAATTAACGTGTTGAAACGCTAAATCACCACCACCCATATTGTACATTAATGTGTTTATTTACAGATACCATTCAGCTATTTCAATTAATAATTTATTTGTGGGCCATGAATTAATAATGATAGAACGCTGTATATCATGAATTGCAATCGTTATTTACACATTAATTTTGAGTTTGATAGGGCTGAACAAAAGCAATTCGATGTTGTCGCGGATTCAAAATACTTAGTGAATCACTTCTATTGAACTCAGTCTAAGGGTGTACTTTGATTTTTCACAAACGAAGTCGTCGTCAGAAACTAGTGTAACTCATAAAGTCTATTTTTCCTACAAGTGTTAAAGATACCAAAGTTTATTAGTCAAAAATACGTATAAAAAATAGTAATTCATACCTGGTTCGTATTTTTCCAAAATTTTGTTTATTTGCAAAGTTCGTATGTTTTGTTTAATTTTGTAAGCCGTGGTTGTAAAATTGACAAACCATTTTTTGATCACTTTCTGGTATCCTATTGAGCTGAAATTCGGCATAAATATATTATGTATCATCATCATCATCATTTCAGCCGAAAGACGTCCACTGCTGAACATAGGCCTCTCCCAAGGCTCGCCAAACAGATCGGCCCTGCGCCATCCGCATCCAATGCGTTCCCACTACCTTCACCAGGTCGTCGCTCCATCTTGTTGGAGGCCTACCTACACCGCGTCTTCCGGTCCGCGGACGCCACTCGAGAACCTTTAGGCCCCATCGGCCGTCAGTTCTACGGGCGATGTGCCCTGCCCACTGCCACTTAAGTCTAGCGATTCTTCGAGCTATGTTCGTGACTTTAGTTCTTGCGCGGATTTCATCATTTCTAATGCGATCCCGCAGAGAAACTCCGAGCATAGCCCTCTCCATCGCCCTCTGAGTGACCTTGAGCTTCCTTATAAGACCCATCGTTGGCGGCCACGTCTCAGTGCCATAAGTCATCACTGGCAACACACACTGGTCAAAGACTTTTGACTTGAGACACTGCGGTATATCGGATGACAAGATATTGCGAAGCTTCCCGAACGCTGCCCAGCCGAGTCTAATTCGTCGATTGACCTCTTTCAAGAAGTTGAACCTACCCAATTGGATTTTATGTCCCAGATTGTTGTTGTAAATATGTATGTACGGTGTCAATACAATAATGTAGTAAATTATGGGGGTCCAACCAAGATCGTCTCCGCAGGGCGGAACTCCTCCGTGGTTAATGGCATCGACTTAAAACTTGGGAGATGTGGTTTGGATGACAGTATATTACACTCACAAAACAAGCTTGTATTAAAATGAATAACAAAAACTGATTCATTCGAGTTATTAAATTATTTATACCAGACTGCCACATTACAGGAATGTGTTCACCGCCGATACGTATCAAATTACAAAAAAGTTTGTAAAGAATAATGGATAATAGTCATATTTAATGTATATATAATACGAAATTCTCAAAAATCTTCAACTTTACAAGATTCTTAGAAAATGACCCTGACCTAACCAAAACCAATCTGTACGTAAATATCAATAAAGTTTGGTTATTTAATAGTTTCGCCGAAAATTATACACAATGACAATAACTTATTCTGTTCATTATTCTACACACATACTACACAACGTCGTCCGGCGCACTTCATTTCCCCTGTAATTAATTAAACTCTAAAATTAATTCCCACCTTTTCAAAACAAATTGCGTTGGTTGTGTGACGCAAAGCCATCCCACACCCAAACAACGTTATCCATTCAGTTCCAAAATTCTCATAAACTACAATTTAACATCCCCCACATCCCTCATTATCAAAAGAATTGGGTCAATAATAAAAACTGTCGGCGTTTCTATTTCCGAGGTAGGTAATCGATTGAGCCGACCTATTGCACTAAATACGGCGGTTTGGCTGGCGGTCTAAAAATAATAAAACATTAGGCGTTGGCGATCCATGCATCAATGATGCATAAGGAGCGATCACGCGAACCCCAGTGGGCTTACGTACAGTCGCTATCATAAACACCAGACCTGCCTGTGTCTAGGTGCTCTAAAATATATACAAGCACACTTACGCTTATTAATTTATCTTTGCTGGGACGGATCAGCATCTAGACAGCTATTGAAGGAGACTGTATGAAAAGCAACGCATGGTGTTTATTAAATAACTGAAGACTTGAAAGTAGTTCGTTCAAAATCGAGAAAAGAATCGATTCCACTATAATACTTTAAAAAAGGTTATGTTTTTATATTCCTTTTTTATTGTGCCCAGTCTAAAACTTTCAAATGATTGCATTTGCAACTTCTAGACTGTTCACTTTTATAGGTACGTCAATCAAATGTCTTAGCGAGATTGTAGGTATATTAATTAAATAATTTAATACTGGCCGTTTTTCTGTCTGTTTGATTATCTTCTAAAAACAACGAAGCTTAACTGAATAGAATAAATTACGAGCGTAGAGTTAGAAAACAATATATTTTTTTAAATAATTAAAGTATGGGTAATTTTATTTCTTGGTTATCTGAAAAATAATTGAATTAAACAGTGTAATACCTTTTCCCTAACTCGTTGGCTTCGCAGAAGTTTAGAAAGCTTCTGTCTGACATGAGAGACACTACCTAAAATCGAATTTATCAAAACGTCTGTTGGTTCTTTTAAAGTTTCTCGATCTTAGTACTTTACTAGTTTTTGCAATTGCCTTTAATGCTTTTTGGATTCGTGCATTTTGATGCTTATTTTCAAAAGGCAAAAGGAGCAAAACCAAATAAAATGTTTTTTTTTTACAAGCGGAATGAGACATAGTTCAACTACGAGTAAAACAGGTTTACGCGATGTTGAAACAACAAATTTAATTTATATTTGACTATGTAAAATTGATTTTCCATTTCATGCAGATTAATGATAAGATATAAAAGAAGGCATATATTTAGCATAGGTATTTTGGGGATGAATAACGAACGGAGAACAATCCTAAATAGTATAAATATTAGAGGCGGGAAAATGAATGACACGACAGCTTCTTCAAAACCGTTTTAAAAGAAAATATAGATGGAAAGAGAGGAAGAGGTCGTCCTAGTCACTGCTACATGAATCAAAAAAAGGAAAAGCCGGTGTCGTGTCGTATTAGGAGCTCAAGAAGATCGCTAATAGAAGGGGTGAGTGGAAGATACTCCACCGCCAAGAGTGTAACTCTTAAGTTTGGATGTATCCGATTTAAATTTGCAACATTTACGGTCCAAAATGGAGTGTCTTGACAGGGTTCTCAAATGATTTAAGGGTTAAATCAACTATAGCAATTTCTACTTTAGACGGCCGGATAGCCTAGTTGTTATAGAACGTGAATACGAAGCTTGAGGTCCCGGGTTCGATCCCCGGTCGGGGCAGATATTTGTGTAAAAATACGAATGTTTGTGCTCGAGTCTTGGATGTTCAATATGTATTTAAGTATGTATTTATCTATATAAGTATGTTTATCCGTTGTCTAGTAACCATAGTACCTACAAGCTTTGCTTAATTTGGGACTAGGTCAATTGGTGTGAATTGTCCCGTGATATTTATATTTATTTATTTAATTAGGAGTAAGAATAGAGTAATATTAAATAGAAATAATGAAATGTTTCGGCGAGCCTGTTGCATTTATCAACAGAACAATGACCTAGCCTAAGGCTACAGCATTCGAACCCAACAGAGTCCGAATATTCAATTTTAACAATGTAACTGAAAAACACACACATAACAAAGTACTTCAGTAATTGCAATTCCGCGCAACAACAATTTCATGCACAAATATTTCTGAATAAATAGAACTATAATTATCGAAAAACGCCGTAGCTGCTGGAAAATGATTCACAAACATCGATGAAAAAGCGGGCAAATGCAAACATGGCATGTTTTCCTATGGGTTTTAACGATTTGAAAAATGTAATGAAAGATACGGGAAATTGATTGTACATATTTTACTTGCTCGAGGGTGGAATAAATTTTATAATTTTTATCAGTTTATCCAAATTTCGCAATCATAATGGTATGAATCCATTACCCCCGTGTCCTTACCCGTGCAGTACGGCTCTATCGGCTAAATGGTTGTTTTTAGACATGCCTGTTTGTCTGTGGGTCGAAATATAGGGATGTTATTAAAGATAATCACAGTCTACATCATGTAACAATTTAATATCAAATTTATTTTTCTCAAACATGCTATGAAATGTTGACGTTATGTTCCTTATAATACGCCACGAAGTGTCACAATGCAGGCGCGGCGTGGTGTGCGGCTAGACGAGAGGTCAATAATGGAATTTCATACAACATTGCTGGCCAAGGCCAGCAAAGTGATCGTCTATTGTTTCATACCATGACGTTTATAGGTCTATGGCATCATAGCATTTAGCCATTAAAAAAAAACTATAAGCAATATTTTCGTTTTGGTTCATTATGCCATTCTGCCACTACGCTTATTTAAGGTAAGGTAAGATGATGATGGTGATGTTGATGGTGGTGATGGTGTTGATGATGGCGGTGATGATGATGGTGATGGTGGTGATGATGATGATGGTGTGATGATGATGGTGATGATGATGATGGTGATGATGAGATGATGTTGATGATGACTGATGATGATGATGGTGATGATGATGATGGTGATAATGATGATGATGATGGTGATGATGAGATGATGATGATGTTGATGATGATGATGGTGATGATGATAGTGATGATGGGTGATGCTGATGGTGATGATGGTGATGATGAGATGATGATGATGATGGTGATGATGGGTGATGATGATGATGATGCTGATGTTGATGGTGATGATGGTGTGATGATGATGGTGATGATGATGATGGTGATGATGATGATGGTGATGATGAGATGATGATGATGTTGATGATGATGATGATAATAGTGATGATGATGGTGATGGTGATGGTGATGATGATGATGCTGATGATGTTGATGATGATGATGATGTTGATGATGATGGTGGTGATGGTGATGGTGATGATGATGGTGATGATAACGACGACGATGATGATGGTGATGATGATGATGATGATGATGCATGTTTGAGAAAAACTCTATACAAGCCTTGGCCACGAACAGGGATTGCCGGCCTCGTATCTCTAGATGGCCTCGTTAACACTCGGCCATCTATAACTACTCGGCCGGCAATCCCCTATTTCGCGGCTGTTGCAGTAATGTACTATAACCATAAAATAAAAACTGTTATACCTAAAATAATGGCAGTGATTATATCCTCATCATCATCATCATTTCAGCCGAAAGACGTCCACTGCTGAACATAGGCCTCCCCCAAGGCTCGCCAAACAGATCGGCTCTGCGCCATCCGCATCCAATGCGTTCCCGCCACCTATCCTATGTTATATTATATCATATCCTACTAATATTATAATGTTTTTATTTTTTTATGTAAGGTTATTTTAATAACAATAGTTTGTTTGTATCTGGACTATCTTCTGTGTCCAGAAATCCTGTAAGTCAAATGCGGTGGTGGCGCGCGTCATTTTAAATTAGACAAGCTCTAATTGAGTATCAGTTCCAAAATTTGAAAAACAAACGGTAACATTTCAAAAAAAATTTAAATGTGACCGTTTACATAACGAGGTTTTTAGTGATATATCTTTTGTTAAATTCTACATAATATTATCAATGCTGAATTTCAAGTTAATCCATGTACTGAACTGAAAGTCAGTGAAATACGACTTGCAAGGTTGACTTTTTAAATAAATTCCTTGATTCTCACTCTCAACTAAATTATTTTTGCAACTTTGCACATTTGGAACAATTGCTAAGGCTTTGAATTTTACGTACATTAGCTTTCTAACTTGCTAAAGCAAGAGAGCGTTTGAAAGCTTTCCAGGAACTTGTTCTGGCGCCCGCTCAAGTTAATAACAAAACATTCATCAACGTAGCAAGCCAATTAAGAACTTAACCCGAAATTGTGCATTTGGGAAATTTCACTACTTATTACTTTAACAAATTATTAATTCTGAGCACACGATTCTAAAGAATTAGCAGCAGGAAAATTATGCATTACATGCTACCACTTTAGCAATGTCGTATAAAGAAGACTTCACATACCTATAACCAACACAACCATAATCAAATTCAAAATAATACTTTTCTTTTTTGTTTATTCGATTATATTTTTATTTACAAACAACAGATAAATTTTCTTTGCATTTTATCATATTTCAATAAATAGTTTTAAATAATTTATTGAATCAGGCGTTACTTTGTGCCCCTCCCTCCCTTACTGCGGCATGGTTCTTATTTGAGCAGTAACAGTTAATATTAATAAAATATGCCTTATAATTAAATAAAAAAAATGCAAGGCAGTTTTATATCACAATAAAAAAATTAATTTTTGTGAGATAAGTACTTCGTTTAAGAAAAATAAAGTGGGTACTGGAGAAGTTACAGCGACAAATTAAAACATTGGTTTTGGTTTGTTAGTCTAATTATTTTGGTAGCATAGCGTACGGTTATGGTACCTACTCTGAAGATGAGCCCTGGTTGAGTTCGAAACGGGTCCGTGTAATTTGGTGGTGGTGCTAGTTGGGTTTGTATGATTTGTGTGTACGATACAATGTGTGTGTGATACAATGTGGAGGTGGAGGAACTGCATGAACACGCATTTTTAACATACCTAAACGTGCTATCAAGGTCGCGGGTGAGCAAAGTAATTTTTTCAGTTTACACTATTATTAAACTGAAAAACTGGTTAACTCTGGTTAGTAGACGACCAGATAGCCTAGTGGTTAGAGAACCTGACTACGAAGCTTGAGGTCCCGGGTTCGATTCCCGTGTCGGGGCAGATATTTGTATGGAAAATACGAATGTTTGTTCTCGGGTCTTGGGTGTTTAATATGTATTTAAGTATGTATCTATCTATATAAGTATGTTTATCCGTTGCCTAGTACCCATAACACATGCTTTGCTGAGCTTACTTTGGGACTGGGTCAATTGGTGTGAATTGTATTATTTATGGTTAACACGTTGGCTGCGAAACCATGTCTTTTCCGCACGGTACGCGTCTTACCGCCTGTGCGGGCGGGGCTGTGTGTCGCGTATGTAACGCACGGTCTGAATGTACGTAAAAATCAGCGCCGCAGCCAACGTTTTAATATTCTACGGAATGCTAAAACTGGAGTGATAACATTTGCGGGTGTTGTAAATAATGCACTATGTGAAGCGTTGGTCAGGTGTATTCCATGTCAGGCCCTCAATATACCAAATCTGACTCATGGCGTGTTCCGGTAACGGACAGCATAAGGCGCTAATTGAATCCGGCGGCTCGGCTCAGCGTTTCGCATTATTGGGGCTTACATCGATTCATTGGTACTGTGGGTTAGCTCTCTATGTCAGGATAGGTTTTTCCTTGGGAAACCGTAATTACTGATCTAGTTAAAACAAGTTCCATAAAACTCACCCGATGGAAATTGCAGATAATAAATCTCACTGGTACAGTAACAACCTATTCACTCTAGCCTTCAAAAGGCCTAGATTGTATTTATCTAGAAATACAGGTAATGGGAGCGAATAACATTCCTTAGCAGTTCGTAATATCAAGTGTCGTGGCCTGCTCCACTACAGTACCTACAGGACATTCACACATTCGTTTAAGATCTATTAAAGCATGCACATGCATGCATGCTTAGGAAGCTAAGCACACTCAGAGTTCCACATTCAGTGCCAAGAAACCGATAGAACCCACGTTGTACGTTCTTAGACAGTTTTCGCTACAAAGCGGAAAAACGCTGAGCTACTGATGAGCGTCGAGCGTAGCGCGTAGCAATGCGTGGCAGCGAATGTGTTAAGATACAAGAATTTTTCAAAGCAAATAGTAATGTACCTCTATAAACCTGTCGTAATGGGATAAGAAATACCACGTCGCGACATTTGGAGCGACGACATTAAAAATTCACCGCTACTTATCATTAACAGTCCGGAAGGTCACTCAGGGTTTATGTTGATTACGACTCACGGCCGCATATACTCGTAGGGATCGTACTGACGTACAGCTTATTATACCCTCGTAATTTACATGCACCTTATCACATAATAAAACAATATAGTGTTTTATTTATAAATAGTTTACTGACTTCCATTTTTGCAACTTTTTTGCATTTAGTTAATTAGCAGTTAAAGATTTATTTAGCAGTATCACAATTGTTTTCAATTAATTGTGTTTTATTAATAGCATTTAAGACTAACGTCTAACATTAGACGTAGAATGGTAGCTTGTCTAGTCTAATGCTATTATTTACATGCTTGCCGACTCTTAGCAAAACGTTGACAAGCTCCAAGCTTGCAAGTGCGTTATTGTATTCCGGACAGGCATACATGCAAACGTGGACTTCGTAGTTTGCTTCAGCCCTTGTATTTAGCGACACTAAATAAGCGCCACCGTGTAAATACGTTGCAAAAAAAAGCTTACCGCAAGCTTCCTTTGATCTATATTCAAAAACAGACACTAGCCCGGATCGACGACAAGCTCTTGCAAGCTCGCCTATGCCAAGCCAAACACTTCTGTTCACACGCTTGCGCTTGTGATAGGTTGTCAAAACTTGGCAAGCGTGTAAATGTAGCATTAGGTACGACACAACGTCAATATTCTTTTATTTTGGTTCAATAAAGTTTAATTGAAATTGAATCGAATGCTTTGCGTGCAACACATGGACGTTTAAATAGCTTAAATTACGCCCCAAAGCCATTAGCAGGTCAAATTACGGCCAAGATGTTTGCTGGCAAAGCACTCCCTCTTATCACGGGATCTGAATCCGATTACCTACTTAACTCTGACGGAAAGAACAATTGATTAAACATTCAGCCCGTTCCGGACTCTTAAAAGGTTTCTAATTAACACACGGAAACGAACTTTATACTCCAGGAATTAGATTGTATCTTGATTGACTGTAAAACCTTTGAGACTACGATCAAGCGAATTCGAACGTCGTATTGAATTCGAAGATCCAATTTGCTTAGATACAGATTTGTTTTGTTTATCCGGATTCTGTTTGCTGACCTACTTTGAATAATTATGAAGGTATTGTTAGGAGAGTCAATGGGAAGTTATTTTCAGTACACACGGTGTCGACGTCCAGAATATCTGTTCAAATTTTAATTATTCAGACCCTCCAATTTAGCGTGCCCTGGCTTAGATGAGGATGTCTTGTCTAACGCGCGGGCGCTCGCGATATCATTCTGTACCGATTTCCAGAAAAAAGGTGGTGAAAACAATTGTGATTCCGAATGCGTCAGACAAAAGATAAAAAACTAAATCAAATTCGCTTTTTCAAGAAAGTGTTACTACTTATTTCTTACAAAATGCCACACTGTGCAATTATTGAATCAGGACGATACCTTTTATTTATTTGTAACTTTAGGCCACTTTACACCCCATTTTATATCACGCACTGAATATGTCTTGACAACTTTAACTATTCTCATTCAACATCCGTTGACAGCTACTAAATGCAGCTTTTGAATGTTGCCATTTGACAGCTACTAAAATGCAGCTGTTGAGTGTTGCCAGTTTTAAGAACCGCTTGTCTCAAATCGTCAGTGACAACAACATATTGCGCTTCGTGTTGACAAACTAGGTTGACATGGCAGCGCTGAAAATAGATTTGAATTTGGAAATACATCATGTGTTCAGAATTCTTTTCGGACAGTATTCAGCTATTAGGTTTTAAAAATCTTAATATAACTAAATGAAAGTGTCGGCTACAGTTCTATGAATATTTATTATTAAGCTGAAAGCCATGTTGATATATTAAACTAATAAACGATTCAAACGCTATCCTGTCAATCTGTGGTTAAATACAGATCGTGAAATTTAAAACTTCTAGTTTTCATTTGCAGGTGTTATTCTAATATTTTCACCAGTTTAAAAAGGTACGGAACCTATAAGTGGCTTGTTGTTACACTTTTTAATTATTGTTTTTTTTTAATTGTGGTCTTGTGGATTTCTGAGTATTTGGCCTGTTTCAATCTCCTTTCCATCCATACCTTTGTATTAATTCTTATCCAAATAAATTATTTCGTATTCAAGACTGTTTCAATACCTGTTGATTAGTTTTTGAATTATTGAAATCGGACATTCCATTCAAAAGATATTACGAAATTTAAAATCTTTATATGTATAAAAATTAAAGTCCTGACTCATTCATCACTGACTCATCAACGCCCAGCCCAAACCCTTGAACCTAGAAAGCTGAAATTTTGCAAGCGTAAGCGTAAAAAACTGATTTCAACAATTTTTGAAATTCCCACGGGATAGGGAATAAACGGGATTTATATATTTGGTTCAGAGTAACCCTATTTCGGTAACTATGATTACTAGACTCTTTAAATTTGGCATGCAAGTAGGTAACTAAAAGAGTAAAATACTAATTTCAAGAATTTTGGAATTTCCCACGGGATAACGATAAATCAGGATTTCCATATTCAATTAAACTGGACCATGTCTCCGTAACTATAATTAAGTACTAGACTCTTCGAATTCGGTATAAATGTAAGTGATCATAACAACAAAACAATAATTTCAGGATTTTTGGAAATTCCCATGCGATAGGGAAATACATATATCCATACTTTGTTAGTAGGTAGAGTTATCTCTGAAACAACTGAGCTCATTTAAAAAATCTTTCACCGGTAAAAAGTGTGATTTCAAAAATTCATTCACTAATAGAAAGCTACACTATCCTTAATTGACACAGGCTACGTCTTCTTCTCGAGGTAAATGCAAAATTCCCACGGGGTAGAATATATGCATAATTTCACCCGTGCGAAACCGGGGCGTGTCGCTAGTAATAACTAAAATAAATAATCTAAAGTATTCTTAGAAATATAAGTCCTTGGAAATACTAAATCGAACGCTGACATCAAGAATTTTTTGACACACAACATCCCATATAAAATAATTCAGTTACAATTTGCCCCATGAAATTGTTTCAACTTACCCCGTTAGTCTATTGTTCAAACTCATAAAAATATTCATATCCATACTTCCAGACTAACATTATAATTTTAATGTGAAAGTGTGTTTATTTGTTTGTCATTCTTTCACTTTCAAACTGAGCGACGGATTGCCGTAATTTTTTGTAGGAACGCAGTAGAAGGATTGAAGAGTGTCATAGGCTACTTTTTACTAAGGGAAAACATCTCGATCCCATGGGAAAACATGTTTTAACCTAGTCCAGCGGGGTGAAGCCGCGGGTATCAGCTAGTGTAAAATAAATGTAAGCTCCAGAATAATTCTATAAACACTAAATAAAAGCAAATTAAAATGTTACCTATATCAAATGTACAATTCAAAATTTTGCAAGTACCGTATTTGTTCGTTAATTGTCTAAAACGAAGAGTTAATTCACACTTACATTCTGTGATGGGAGCCCTGGCATTACAAGGAATATTTCGCACCATATGCCGAACGATAGCATCAACATTTTATTCAATAATATTAAATCCTTTGTTACTACTTACTCCTTGTTACAAACATCCCTCGCTCCCCTACACAGCGGTAAATATGTGACTGCATATAAAATCCTAAATAAAATATTCAAGTCGCCTCAAGTAGATACAGACAACCAAAACTACCGTGATAGAGGTATTTCAAGTGGTTAATAAAAGTAAGTTGAAGTTCAACTTTGCCATGATGCTGAAAGTTTGTATTGCAAAACTTTTTGTGAATAAGAACTGGCTTTAGTATAATAATATCAACAGGGAATTCCCTATAGCTAAGCAGAGCACTGGCAATATGAAGTTAGAATTGGGCTTAAGTTATTTTATTATCATATACTAGCTGATTCGGCAAACGTTGTTTTGCCGTATAAATTATAGCCTACGACCTAATATTCTCAGACCTACCGACTACAGAAAAAAAGTTTTCATAAAAATCGGTCAAGCCGTTTCGGAGGAGTTCGATAACAAACACCGTGACACGAGATTTTTATATATTAGATTTATCGTCCATATTCAGAAATGTATCGTTAGCTTATTTAATACCTATTTGTTTGTCTTTTCTTTATCCGCTAGTTCCGCTAAAGTACTATGACATTTGTCTTTTCCAGTCACAGACAAAATATACACATTGCGCTGTAACTAATTTGTATCTTTTTCCGAATACGTTCCCCCTATCTAAAGTTGGTAATGTCGTATGGGGGAAGAAGAAAAATTGCATTCTAGTCTCGTTTATCTAAAACATACGAATATTAGAGGTTAACGTACAAAAATATAACCGTAGAATATAGACGCAGATCTCCACTAAGACATACGAGAGGTTAAATACAATACTTCCGACATTTTAGAACTCGGAGGATAATAAAATTTATATTTAACCAAATGAAACACTATTTAAACATAATAATATCAGAAAAAGTGTCTTCAAATTCACACTGCAATTATTTTTCAGGAAATAATAAAAATCATAAAGACAAAAGTAATAAGAAGTCATAAAGGATAATTTACCATTTCACCGTCAAGACAAATAAAGATTATAAACGCCAGAGGTATAATTCATCTATAGCTTTATTGCGACTCTGAATAACGTTAAAGACGTAATAAAATGGAATAAAAAGGCATTTGCAATCTCGTCAACACGAATAAAGATTATCTCGGGTAGCCAACAAGTGGGCCATTTAGGGACAAGGAACCGGAGATGATCCTTAATTAAGCCTAAGAACAGTTTGAATGGAATACATTGAATACTTCGGGGTCTCCTTTCACTAATTAGTAGAGTTTTTCGAAGCAGTGACCAAATTGGCTATTAACTGGAAGAAGGAAATATCTGTAACTAACTACTACAGGAAATGAGCGATGGGTTAACTTTAGATGTACAGGAGCGGAGTGTCAAATCTTTTGAAAAAAAAATAGGCGATATGTTCTACTGTATGGTTTACGCCACAAAATAAATCTATCTCCAGGCAGATGTTATTCCTGAGGACAAAATTAATTATCTTCTCACTTCATTATATTAATAGTATACCATTATCAGAAGTATAAATATTTTTCCGACTATCGTAACTGCCACTCAACACGGTCAAAATGTAAAAATGTTGAATACTTAATAATATAAAATTGTCAAAGCCTTCTTTGAACCCGTCTGGTTGTTCCATGAATAAATTTAAATACGTTACGGGAAAGATGTATTAATTTTTGGGACTTAATAAAATATGATAAATGGAAACGTAAACGGCTTTTTAAGTTCAACATTGTTCAATATAAAACACGACGAAAATACCCAAGGAACGGAATAATGATTTAATATAATTAATTTTTAAAGCGCTGAGAAATTGAAAGGGATATTTTTTCGATTGTATTTGTTTCTAACTTTTATAATTTTACAATAGTCGCACATAACAATATTAATAGCTTAATGCTAACTCGCTCGATCATCGCACGCTCAATCATCGCCTATAGGGGATTTTCACAATACGAGTAAAGTCATCCGTATAGCAATACATTGCGGGCTATAAATAATCCATCACGTCATAACTAGTTCGGTAGCCCGTAATTTATATGTACATATTCGGATAATTTTACACGTATTGTGAAAAACCCATTTTTCGTCCCTCAGTTCGAACCACCACGCCCCGGCTATCTCCTCTTAGCAGGTCACGTGGCTTAGTCACGCGGGTTGTAACAGTAATCAATTGAACAACCACCATATATACACCATATACCACACTATCGTATTTTATTTTACACAGATTTGAACAAACTGTTCTGTACAATCATAATGATGTAAATAAAACAAGAAACTTACGCTTTGTACTAGTAACTTCTAATTTGAATACAATCTTTCTTGAAATTGTTAGCGGCAAGTTAAAGAGATTTTTTCTTATCAACTCATGAATTATACAAGACAAGTATAGGTACATTTTTCAAATCCCTGCACATAAAATATTGTTTCATTTAGATAATTATTTTAAAACAAAAAGAAATGACCTGATTGAGACATTAAAACGCAAAAAATACCATTGACATAGGACATTGGAATACCTAAACATAAAACCTTTGTAACGACGGTGTCACTAACCTGAGGGAAGAAGCCGTATGAAGATTAATGATTTAAGGACACGACACTGTCAAGTTCTGATGAAACTGAATCAAGAAAAATAAAGGTTTAGTTTAGTGATCATACTCGAAGCTCTGTAAAGAAAACAAATTTCTAATGGAGGCTTTTGAAAAGCCGTGGTGGTTCTGAGTTTTTCGGAGATTACTTACGAAATTCACTTGAAATTCACTATGAGCTTTTCGCGAAAGGAAAACATCGTGAGCGAAACAGTTGCGAGACAATTCAATGTTGTGTTGTGTGTTGAGTTTGCAATCCGCATAGGGCCCGCGTGGGAATTGCAGCCCGGACCCTCTGAATTTAAGAGAAGACCTGTGCCCACTTGTAACACGTGTATAGATCAGAGTAGATCAGAGATGATCAAAGACTTAGAATGCAAAGAAACATCAAAAAATCAGTCAGTACGTTACTAAATAAATAGTAGGTATTTTTTAATTTCATCATAATGATGAATATTGCTTGTGATTACGCAATTTGACTTATTCATGCCAGTACCCCTTAAATTATTTTAAAATTATCTACAACTAAGTATGTGAGTTTGAATTCTTTGTTTTCATCGTTCATATTTCAAAAACCTCAGAGGTACTAGCCCGGGTTTGAACTCACTACCCTTTAGTTGAGAGGTTTAGGTCAAACCACTAAGCTACCACGGCTTTTACTGCAATTACCAATTATTAATTACAGTTACAAAATTAATTTATATTCTTCGTAATTGTTAGTGAATTTTCACAATCGGCTCCGAATTAATTGTATGTAGCGCAAAGTAAACAAAGCAACAAGTTACAATGCCATAATACCCCTTTTTACACTAGGGAAATATTCGTGGGAGTTTTAATTACTTTCACGCTCATGCAGGATACAGTATGGAACGATAATTGAAAAAGATATTTCAATCAATTTGCGCCGCTTTCGTAAATTAAACCATCCGCTTTGTTTGAAGCTCTTGTACTTTGATATGTTATGAGAATTTCATGGTTGAGAAATAATGTAAATATTTGACTTAGAATATATGAACATACAATATATTAAAATACAATAGCTTTGCTATTGAGACCAGACAAACTAGGTGTAAAAACAGGTCAAGTGTGAGTCGGACTTGTACATGAAGTGTTCCGTACTTCCGCACAATGTTTTAAAAATAGTTCAGTAAAAAAATTATAAGGATCGAGTTGAAAACGCTGAAAGAAACACGTTTCTTGTATGAGACCCCTTTTTAATTTTTAACTTCATTTTATTTTTAGTATTTGTTGTTATAGCTTCCACGGTAATACATAAGCGGTGAAAATTTCAAATGTCTGGCTATTACGCGTCAAGAAATAGAGCCCTGTGACGGACAGACCAGCAGACAGCGGAGTCTCAGTGATAGGCTCCCGTTGGTACCTAAAAAGGATTGATCTACTCCAGACCACCACATCGCGCTCCAAAACCCAAATCGCTGGTGTTGGAAAAGCGGCTGCCAAGCTTAAATGGCACTGAGCTGGGCATGTCTGCCGGATGCGCCCATAAAGATGGGCGCACTCAGCCACATGGTAGGTACCGCTCGACGGGCACCGACAGCAAGGCAGGCCGAGGCGGAAATGACCAGATTACCTGGACGCGGAACTGTGGGAGCGGCCAAATGTAGCTCCGGATAGGGAGATAAATATATTATTATGTACTTACATAGAAGTGTCTCAGAATTAATCCGGGATATTAGGTACAGTAGGTGTTTGGGATAATTTAAAATTCAAATGAACACCCTTGCAATGGTTTTTCAGGATGTTTTAATGTAGTTGACAAATGTTTCCATACATTACATTCATGTATCTTCAAAGTGTATGGCGTCGAAGACGTGACTACATTTTTTTTATATTAGAGAGGCCAGACAAACGAACTAGTGGGTCACCAGATGTTAAATGATCACCACTGGCCATAGACATTTTATTCAAATAGTTTGACAAAATAAGTTTTAAGGGTTGTTCAGTATAACACACACACCATTGAATTGCTTCGCATCTGTAAGGGTTGCTCACGATATTTTCCTTTATTGAATAGCTTCTAGTAGGTAAATTTTAAGTGTATTGCACTTAAATTTCCGAAAAATTCAGAGCTGGAAGTCCGGGTCTGAACCAACGATCGTCTGCTTAAGAAGCCATACGTCTAACTAGACTAATACGGCTACAATACGTCTGAATATACAATACAAGAAACAAAATAAACCGACTCAAACACAAATAGTTCACTTAATATGTATGCAAAGTCTCGTGCAACCGTCTATCTACACATATTCACTCATGTAGGTGGTGGGAAGTACCTACTATTAGGTAACTAATTAATGAATTGTTTGTTAAATTAAAACCTGTGTGCCATAAAATTTCATTACTTTAATTGCCCCCCTGTTGCGGGTACGTTGCTGTAACGTCTACTCGAGCTAAACTGAAATAAAGTTTGTTTTTCAGCTGTAGTTTTGACCAAATTTTTTGTATGACAACAAAACTTAAATCGATTTACCAATGAAAAACGAACGTTATACTTATACTAGCTCCCGCTTCACTTGATGTTGGCTAGCTCTCTATGTTATGGGACTTTCGGAAAATCCCTTTTTAGTGCACCTAGAGACATGGTCTACCAAATTTCAAGTCTTTAGCTCCAATGTTTAAGACGCAAGCCCCACAGAAGAGACGTGGGAGGGGGGCATGTCACATTCGCGGCGCCCCTTGAATTAGTTTTCATACTAAATGTATAGAAGCGTCGCGATCCAAAGTAGACAGAAGAGACGGCGCGGAGACGCGGTCTGCAAATAAAGACGCGGACTGCGACGCGCCCCAGTCCCGCGTCTCTTCTGTGTGACTTGCACCTATGTCAGAGGTTGCTTACCTTTTGAGACAGAAAAGCCAAAAGTCACAATTCACAAATATTTCCATTTTTTTAAAGGCCGCTATAAATTTTCCTTTCAACATTAATGTTTTTGCTTGCGAATGTTAGATTTTATTCAAAATTAATAGTTAAAAGATAGATAGATGGTACTTACTCATGAATGAATTGCATGATTTTAAGTGCTTTGATAGCAAAATAATACAGTTAATAATTTTTGGCATGGCACTAGAGAGCCACAAATTTATATCTAGAGCCGTAGGTCAACGAACTTTAGCTTAACTGTTAAACAACGGGGTAAAAATTTAGTCCAAGTAATGTTCCTCGGCTACGAGTAGTTGACTAAATCCTTTTCATTTATTTGACCTGCCATGTTCTGATAAACGAAGTGATAAAACTATTCTCTTTTCGCTTACGTGATTAAAACTAAATGCAAACAGCTTCTGTCAATATCATCATTGCCAATTATTTCGTGTGAAATATCTTGCTGGGCGTCTACAACTATTCTACCTATAAGCTAAAGTTGATTTTAAGATAACGAACATTTTTATTCCGCGGCTTAGTTAGGTTAAATTTTTCAAATTATGACCTCGGAACGCATCGCAACGTAGCTCCGCATCAGTAGCAAATCCTTAGATTAAAACAGGGATCGTCCGAAACTGTCCAATTATAATCGTCATGCGAATCCCAATTTGTCCGAAATCCACAAAGCCCTCAATACTCTGCCTGAGTCAACAAAACAGGTAGATAAAGCACTCACTGTAGGTACAATAAAATAAGTACTCCGTGTAAATAAATAAGCAATTAAGGTTACGTTAGCAAAAATGTTCATATTTATTGTTTTATTGCTGAAAAGGTTACTGCCGGGATTTCTATGAAAGATTTTGAAAATATCTTTTTACCAAGGGGAATGTTAATAACGCCAACGTGTATTTTAGCGCAGGAATATACCGCAGTAGAAATCTAATTAATTAGTTGTTGTTACGACTTTGTATTAACAATGTGAGTATGCAGATTCAAAATGTATCTATTCACAAACGTTACCTAATAAAAACTTTAAGCTCCACAAAACACTTAATATCGATAAAGTGTTAAACTATAGTGTTCTATTGACTTTCCTTTATTGTCTCTATGATGAAACAGTTATAAAAATCGTACTACCCAAAGTTTATCGTTCAAGTCATGAACGTTATGATCTTCATATGAACCGAATGAAGCGATAAAAGTGTATGAAGATACGTTGGATACTTAAACATTCTAAATGGCTGTCTGAAAGAGATCGCCTTTAAGCGATAAGACCACCTAATTCTACCCTGCCTTTTGTCTTTTTTGTAAACTCGTTATACTGCTTTGTGGCGTTGAACGAAGAATATTTGTATTTTGCAGCTAGAATATGAATTTATGAAAGCTTTATTATTCTCCTGCCCCCTTTATTATGAAAAAGTTGTAAAACTTGTTAAAGCAAACCTTATTTTTGCTAGCGACGGCAAATATCAAAGTTAGATCAAGGCATGTTAAATCAGTAAAAGCTTGAGAAGCGTTTCGTATTACAGGGGATATTCTATAAGAAAAAGGTACGAAGACAGGCATGGATATATTTGGGCCAATAAACTTTTAAACCGACGTTTTAGGCTTCTCCTGCGTTACCAAAATTGTCTCTGGCGTTACCAAAAAATCGTACTTCCAACAAGATATTTCACGGTTTAATAGGTTAAACTTACGTAGGACGGCATGTATTCATGCTATTCATCTATTAAATTACAGAAAAAAAATGTTTACTTACAAAAATCTGCAATTGTTTGAAAAATGTCGCGGACAGATTATAGTCGGTTTAAAAGTTGATTGGCCCATTTTTAATGTGTTGTAACGTATATTTAAAATGCTTTGTATGTGTTTAAAGTTCCCAATCTGCACTGGGTCCACGTGGTAACTACAGCCCAAGCTCTCTCATTCTGAAAGGAGACCTAAGCCCTTGAGGGACGTAAATATGCCAAGATTATGACGACGATGTGTAAAAATTAAATTAAGCACATAATATATTAAACACCACATTTACAAGTCAACCATTAGGAGGGCCTTCGCTATGGGAACCTAAGTAAGGTTTTTAAGGGTATATTGCAACTTTCTTTGACTGCTTTTACCACCTAAGTTAGTTAATGGTTGTTTAGTGTCTCCTGACGCCCACATCGTCATCTGTTAGTCGGTCGTTCATAGATATCGACGCGAAATTGGTTTAAGCCGAGCAAAAGCTTTATGTCCACACAATTAGAGAGAATAAGGAGACAAAACGCACCACCGAATTGATGGGCCCCTGAGGCAAAAGGAAAAAAGGGCGGCCTAGAGATCGATGGACAGATGAAATCCAAAAAATAGAACCCCAAGAACGGGTCTTAATATAAAATTTATTTGTATAATAAATCATTAAAATATTAGATATTTATTCATAAAAAAACCTTATCAGACATGAAACCAATCTGCCACAGACTTCGTCAACCTAATAATAAAACGAGTCATCCAAATTCAAGAAGATAATATCCGCAACAAGCATCGTCAAAAGCTTGACAAAAACACAAATAAAAATCCGCAACATGCTTTGTCTATTAAATTGTATATTTGATTTTTTTTTAAGTGCATGGAAAAAAATAACGGCTCTGTTCGGTTAATGGAGGTGATTAAATAAAGTCTTTTTATAATTTGTATTGAGCCTAAAAGTGAAATTTACTAATCAATTCAAAAACATGAATATTTGCCAAAATTCAAATTCCCAATGACAATTCAATATAATTAATACGGGATCAATTTGAGGATACCCTTACCTGTCGAATCATGGTTGTCTGTGCCAGGTAAATACGAATTTGATTTCCAACGTTTACGTCAACCCACAAGCTAAAGACGTAGACATTTGGCAGCTAGTCCTGTCAAAAAAGTTTTTATGAGCTAGGTATGTAATCTTAATAAGGGGTTAATGAGGGGTTTCCTTGACCCAGCTTAGAACGTTCTCACAGTAAGTTTCATAATGAATTAGGTACCTTTTCAAACAATGCAATAATCATTAAGACTTTTTATGTAAATAGACTGCTAAAATCATTACACTTCCTTTTAGCTTTGCCGTAGTCGTGTAAAAAAGGTTTACACTGGTCACGATTCAGCTGATTCGATAAAACTTTTGAAAGGGTAAGCCGTATGTGAGTTTTCGAGCGTTTAGACTGCTTAACTAAAACATCACCATCGTCCTACGATTATTACCATAATGGAAGGACAGCACACAATAACCTTGATCATACGAGTACTACACTCAACATCGGTGCGGTTCTACGTTTTCATTAAAAGTAACTTTAGTCATCATTGTTGACAAAAGCAAACACTAAAAACTATGTAGAAAATGTGTCATCATTTCAGCCGAAAGACGTCCACTGCTGAACATAGGCCTCCCCAAGGCTCGCCAAACAGATCGGTCCCGTGCCATCCGCATAACCATAACCAGGTCGTCGCTCCATCTTGTTGGAGGCCTACCTACACCGCGTCTTCCGGTCCATGGACGCCACACGAGAACCTTTTTGCCCCATCGGCCATCAGTTCTACGAGCGATGTGCCCTGCCCACTGCCACTTGAGTCTGGCGATTCTTCGAGCTATGTCAGTGACTTTAGTTCTAATCTTGCGCTCTCATATTGGAAATTAATTACAAAATTTGAATAGAGATACCTATAGCGTTGCGAAGTGTTCGTTTACAAATATAATAGATGTTAATTGCAATATAGCGCAAAACAGGTAACGAACGTTTATTTTCTTTTTCAACTTCCAATTTTTTTCTTAGTTTTTTAGGACATGTTTTACAAGTCGAAATTTATCCGCTTTCAGTGATTACATTGTTTTGAAATTCGTTGTGCATTCATAACTTGGATGTACAGTCATAAAAAAAACTTTCATTGAAATAAACATTTTAACAAAATCTTAAGATAATATTTCCAAGCCAATGTATCTCGGTAAAGTTTTATGTCACTGTACATTATTACGATTGATAAAACCAATTTTACCAAGTCTCCAGCAAACTAAATTTTTTCGTTTTGTTTCAGTTCTTATTTATGTTTCGTTAAATATGCAGTTTCCTACTTCTCCTTGTCTTTATTCTGTGCCCGCGCCCGCTATTCAAATTAGAATCGACTAACAATATGTCGGAGAAGCCGCGCATGACTGCACATCGTCATGACAACGCACTAGTGTGAGATCACAATAATAAAGGATAATCGAATCAAATCCCGGCAACAGCACGATATAATAATGGATCTCTCGGTTAATACTTCATTGAGTTCGAATGGAACAGATATATTCAATTTAATATCTGTTGAACAGGTACCTCACTATTGTCTCATAATATATTTGATTTGATTTCGTCTTATTAATAACTAGCGTTCTAATGTAGAAAATGAGATCGACGTAAAAACATTTTCATGTAAAATGTTGCCAAGACGAAAACATAATTACCTCGTACTGTCAAAAGTTATCAGATCTCATGAAGAGAAAAGCTTCTAACTCTACACGCCATAACTTTACAAGCCCCTAACTTCAAAAACTTTACACTTTAGCCAAAATATGTGGCTTGGCTGATTCGCTACCGTCTTATGGGCGTTAGGTGAAAAAATTATTCATAATATTCGGGTGAATCAACTTTTTCTTGCCACCCGTAAACAACAGAAACACTATGAAAATGCCACTTGGACAACTGGGCACTGAGTAAACAACACGAAAAAGTTGTGAATACCCATGTATATATTACATATATATTTATTCATTTTATTATTGTTCATTATTCATTCCTTTTTTTTATACAAATGGCGGTGAAAAGGCAGGATACCACATAAATGCAAACCCTTGAGAAACAACTCTCTTTCCGCAGTCAGGTAAAATATATCTCCATGAAATCCCGCTAGCATCCAACGTTGTGTTCACTATTATTATTTTAGCTCAAAACTGTTCCATGTATCCGAAAGAAGTGAAATACAATGTGTATTTTGCTGCTGTTCTATTTTTATCTGGTTACCTTTTCATAAGCAAAAAGGCTGTGGAAGCTCGAGACTACGCATTCGAGAGAACCCCCGAAACCCCAACCCGAAATCGCAATGAGATTAGAAACAGATTGGTAAAGACTCGTAGAACTGATGGCCGATGGGGCCAAAAGGTTCTCGAGTGGCGTCCATGGACCGGAAGACGCAGTGTAGGTAGGCCTCTAGCAAGATGGAGCGACGATATGGTTAAGGTTGCGGGAACGCGTTGGCTGAAATGGTGATGATAATGGTAAAGATTGTAAGTCAAATACGGTAGGTACCTATGGCAAATTAAGTTCTTTACTATTACTAGCTTTTGCCAGCAACTTCGTACGCGTAAAGATGAAATTTATGAATAACTCCCGTTATTTATCCTCCGGAAAATTCCAAAAAAGTTGAGGTTGAGGGGGGTGCGGGGGAGGGGGTGCGGGGGTGTTAAAGGGGGGATGAAAATTTCATTGATTGTGCCGTAGGATGCACCGTTTTTAAGATATTTGACAAAACACCGGTTCTCGTCCGATCACCGAGGTTAAGCAACGTCGGGCGCTGTCAGTACTTGGATGAGTGACCGCCTGGTTTCATTTTTGTTTTTTGAATGTTTTGTTATGACGTTGTCACGTTAAACTATCGTCCGTAATCCGACTTTACAGACAACCGGTTTTTTGTTCGCGTCTTTTCTGTGGATATTGCAAAAGTTAAGGGGCTATAGCCAATATTTTTAGTCAAGTCTACATAGGCGCCAACTTTCGTCGTATTTAAACAAAATTAAATCTTAGGTTTGCCGACTCGGAGTCGCTAATTTTATGTCCAAAGGAGAGACAACTTTTGTTTCTTACGCTTGGTTTGACCCGCATAAAGCGATTTAGTTTAAAATTTTGAGGCTATTATAATAAATAAAGGTATACAAAACATTTATCAGAAGTACACACAAATCTACAAAAAAAGGCACCGTCACGCTAACACTTACAACAACAGTTAACGCAATGTCACAATTTGAATCGATATTCCAACTTTAATAGTACTATTTTAATTGTAAGTTCCAGATAGTTACTCAGTTGTACAAACAGTTGTTGGCTTCACGTGCTCTAGTTAAACTCAATAATTTCATAACATGTCCCGCCAAATTCGTACATCAAATTCAGGCAACGAAATCCTCAAACACTGGGTAGAAAGGTACACAAAATATATGAAGTTCTCGGTATTAAATATTTACCTGTGTAACGTAGTATTTGCTATGGTGCCGCTCACATGCGTTTAATAAAAGACTTAGGAATTCTTTAAACCTCATTCAATATTTTAAGACTCGCACTTTTGTTGGTTTCAGTAGTTTTGTTCCGGTACGGTTCATTTTTCTAGTGGTAAGACACAGCGAACACTACTTTATACAGCTAAGTTTTCATATAAATAACATCGTAAGGCCAGAGGTCGTATTGTCTAACGCTTCTGACGATTGCCTTCGCTTTCAACATCCCCTTCTGTCATCATTTTATACCGTTTGACAGAAAGAAATAATGATTGCAAAGGCAAGCGTCAGAAACGTTAGACAATAAGCCACCTGGGCCCAATTGCATAACAAAGTACAACTTATACTACAAGCGGAACTCCCTGTCTAGTTAATATAACTGAAGCGAGAGTTCCGCTTGTAATATTAGTTGTAATTTGTTATGCAATTGGGCCCTGGTGTACTAAATTTAGTACATACCTCAAAGGAAATGTCAACTTTTCTTAATTGTCAATAAGTTTCAAATTTGATAGTCAAAATTTGATATGAGCTTTACGAGGATAATTTAATACTGACCAGCGATCGACCTCTGTTTCACTTGACGGTAAGTGTATAAATAAATACAAAATACGTAAATTATGGTGGCCGGGTAGTGTAGTTTATTTAGGAACCAAATTGGTTGACTGTACATTAAAATTTCAAAACACTTCTGGAATCATATTGATTATAATATCAAAACCGTTGTAAACTTCTGTGCATATTTTTTATTGATAATTATCTAATTTCACTAAATTCATACGATTCATATCTGGGTCTTGAGCACTCTCAAGACCCAGATATGAATCGTAAGTTTTGCAATTTTCAAAATTACCTAGGTATTTAAAGTTCCTTATTCATTGAACAATTTTGTACTTAATTTATTTTTGTACTTGCCAGGTATTCTTCCAATTGTTGTTCTTTATAAAGTATGCTAGGGCTCACGAGATTAAGAATAAAATTGAATCCTAATAGCAATGAACCGCGGTAAAACGTAAAGCAAATTAATTTTTTTTGGAAACTTACAATTCCATTTTCATTTTGCATAAATACGTGCACTGTTTTCTAAATGGAAATTAAACTCGATAGTCTACGTATTCCAATCAAATCTCAAAAATAAATAATAAATATCATGGGACAATATTCACACCAATTTACCTAGTCCCAAAGTAAGCTAAGCAAAGCTTGTGTTATGGGTACTAGGCAACGGATAAACATACTTATATAGATAGATAGATACATACTTAAATACATATTAAACACCCAAGACCTGAGAACAAACATTCGTATTTTTCATACAAATATCTGCCCCGACACGGGAATCGAACCTGGGACCTCAAGATTCGTAGTCAGGTTCTCTAACCACTAGGCCATCTGGTCGTCGAAAATAATGTATTTAAAATGCTTACGTCTACGCGTTAAACCGATAAGTACGTACTAAACCAGCTACGGCCAAATGTCAAAACGAACACGACGACGCGTATAATTTACTTAACGTTGTGTACGTTACTTACGACTTACGAACAAATTTCTATCGATTTTACTCGGCGGCCGACCATGTGTCACCGACAGACCAATGGTATTGTATTTAGATGTATAAACAGTACCCGATCAATAGCAATCAACTAAGAGACGCGTGCTGACCCATATAAATGACCGGAGAGGTTATTTACCTGTGCTTAGTGTTTCATCAAAAAGGCGTAATGTATAATCTAATATATAAAAATTTCGTGTCACGGTCTTTGTTATCGAACTCCTCCGAAACGGCTTGACCGATTTTTATTAAACTTTTTCTCTGTATTCGGTAGGTCTGAGAATAGGTCGTTAGGCTATTTTTTATACCCCTATTTTTCCTAGTTAACTATAACTATATAATTTTTTTCGAATAACTTAGATCCATAGTGTTATTAACAGTTAGCTTAGAAGATATGTTAGTAGATATTAATAGTTTTAATATCTGTAGGTATAAATATAAATGAGTCGCCAAAAATGTGTTACTAAGCGCAAAACTCGAGAACGACTTTACCAATTTCCTTCATCTTTTTGCACAGATTTCTAATAAGTTCTTTGTAGAAGGTTTTTACGGGAAAAAACTCCCGGAACAAGGTATAAATGGGATAAGTTCGATTCAAAGTAACCTTATCGCTGTAGTTGAAGCTGTTATAGAGACTTGATACTTGGCAAATATCGAGTATATATTACAATACCGAAGTACGAAAGACCGAATGTATTAAAACATCGAATGGGTCAAAAGACCGACACGTTTTTTTTCTGAAGCTACTTCTCAGAATTTATTAAAACTGCATCATACAGAACCCATTAGGTTAGGTTAGGTTTGTTTTATAACAATCTTAAAAAGTTAACGGTTTCGGAAAAAAATCGTGTCGGTTTTTTGACCCATTTGATGTTTTAATACATTTGGTCTTTCGTACTCCGGTATTGTAATACATACCCGCAAATATCATCTTTTAGGATTATAGTGGTGCAGTGAAAAGGGATTTTTAAAATTTGCCGCGGGATAGAAAACGGGATTTGTTCATAAATTCTATTTCTGCGCGGACGACGTCGCAGTCAAAAGCTGATTATTAATAAATTGTAGCCCTGCGCATGCTACAAGTACTGACATGTGATCAAGTATGCAATGGTTTATTTATGAACGATCAAGCTTACTGGCAATCATCGCGAGGACGATGTTGTGAGTGGCGTGCCGTGCATACTTTCGATCGTCATGTTTATGTTCATGTTGACGACCGAATATACTAGTGATTAGAAGAAGTGAGTACCTACGAATAAAGAGGTTTCGAGTTCGATTCTAGGCAGATAACAGGGATGTATGAAGAATACGCATAATTGCTCTCGAATCTTGGATGTTTAAGTATAGTCGAAGCCTTAAATATCAAGCCATCGTATCAAGTATAGCGTCAAGTAGGTACAACCTTATGGTTAATGACATGGAGATGTACAGGTATAATGAGGTTTTGGTAACGTACATAATATATTTATGACCTTAGCTGTATGTATTTATCTACGTAAGTACGTTTATCTGTTGCCTACAACGCATTTTTACCTAGGGGACTGAATTTGAAAACCATGCTTTTGATAATAGCATTCGAAAACAATTCCTAACAGTTAGGTATTCACTTTACAGTCTGCTTGTGGTGGCAGCCGCTGCTACGTGACTTAAATGTCGAAGTAATTTTGCAATATAAAAAATTTAACTGACTACAAAAAACCATGAGAATAACTTTCTACAGATCTGCTTGCAGTCGCTGCCTCAGCACGAGCCACCAGCAGTAGTGGACCTATATAGGTATACTTCATTTAATTTAGCATTGAAAAGCACAACAACATTATATTGCGACTCATGAACTGTAATCTCTTTACAATTTGTACTAGAGTAACAATTGACAGCACGCAAATAATGTGGCATTAAAACTATTTTATTTTGCGGCTGCTAGACTATTGTACTGTACTATTTGCTAGGTAGGTAAGAAATAGTTGACCAGACGCAATATAATGTTGTTGTTTTTTTCAATGAAGTATAGTCATCTGCCTTCCCTACACATTGTCTATTGGGCTTCTACCACTCCTGCTGGCTTAGCAGAAAGATCAAATCAGTAGAAAGTTATTTTCGTGGTTTCTGAAAGTCGGTTAAATTTTTATTTTATACTAGCTGTTCCCCGCGACTCCGTCTGTGAAGAATAGGGGTATACAAAATAACCTACGACCTATTCTCAGACCTACCAAATATAGAGAAAAAAGTTTCATAAAATTCGGTCAAGCCGTTGCGGAGGAATTCGATAACAAACACCGTGACGGGCATTTTCAGAAAAAATATATATTAGATTATTTTTCTCATTTTACTTGTGTAACTAATTTAAATTGCAGTAGCGTAAATGTCAACTTATCGTGTGTTTAAGTAATCAGATCGCAACCCGTGAAATAGGTACAATGGGCTGCAAAATCCTCTAATCAGATCCTGACCTTGATGACAATGAGATTCTCTAAAAAAAAATAAAAATGAGTTCATAAATAACGGGGTTATGAAATAACTTGAATTGATAACCTCCTCCTTTTTTTTTGAAGTCGGTTATCAAGTTATGATTATGATTAAGTCCCCAGTATGTTTAAAATTATAAATGTACTTAAATCGTGAAACTTTATACTTACGATTCGAGAAGACGAAAATCTGCGTTAGGTATTTGAAGTACTACATCTTGAGTAGCAAAAAGTTATCGCTCTACTTCATTTTAACTACTAGGACTAATAAAACTAAGTATAGCGGTAAATATTAAAGAATACCTTAGCACACTTTCACCATAATATTTGCTACAGATGCTGTTCAATCTGTCTCTGATTAGTTCTTGGTATTTTATGTGACAGATAACTGCGATACCGTCACTATTACTTCAAACAAAATATACAGAGATGTCATTACAGATCTGTCACAAAAAATGTTAGAGACTTATCAGACGGGCTAAGTCTTCTTTACCCAAATAGTTTTGCAATACCTTAGAAGGTACCGTCGTGCGTGACTGGTAAGTAGGTTTAACGTTTGCGTGTCTACCTTATTACAATTCTTTACGTGAATAAATTCGTTTCTCGTATCATAGCTCATTGTAATTGTAATTTATGAATGGATCTTTCTTTTGGCACCGGTAGAATGTCCCTTGTAAATTTACAAAGGATTATTAATAGCAACTGTAGCGATCTGTCTTCGTCGTCACATATTACTGACTCTATCTACACAATGATATTAGAAGTCTGCTTAAACTAGAAAGTATTACAAAGTTAAATCTTATATCTGTAGTATAAACTTATCTCAGGAAGCCATTATTTTACCAGTATCAGATATCGCCATAATAATAAAATGTGTCATCAGTAAGTGCATCTGCGGCACACAGTACCGATTTAAGCTTACTGCCAGATGGCTCGGTTTTGACGATGGCGCTGCTCCCGCATATCGAATAATTATTCATCATCATCACAGCCTATATACGTCCCACTGCAGGGCACAGACCTCCTCTCAGATTAAGAGGGCTTGGGGCGTAGTTACCACGCAGGCCCAGTGCGGATTGGTAACTGCACGCACACACACCATTGGATTTCTTCTCAGGTGTGTGCAATTTTCCTCAAAGCCGAGGTGGTTTGTTTGATCTATGGCCTTTCGAGCAGGGGTCGTGGGTTCGAACTCGGGCTCACACCTCTAAGTTTTTCGGAATTTATGTACCAATTGCCAAGTTTCATGTCAGTGCCACAATAAAAAGGAGGTAAAAATCAAGTTCAAAGATTCCATTACATATATAGAAAGATACAAATCATACAAGTGAAGCCAACAAAAGCGTTTTAAATTGAGACTTTCACAGCGAAATACATTTACAACCAACATAAAGCTTTTAAAAGTAAACGCTGATGTAGTTGTACAATTTTTTCTCTAAGAAAAATATTTTCAAAGGATTTCAAGTCTTGTATTTAGTTGTCGGCTTAAATGATATCAGAATGATAATGTTTCTTGTATAGTCAGCCAAGAAATTCCTTTACCACTCTAAGGTTCAATGTCAGTTGTACGGCTTAAAACATCTAAGGCTATTTTCACTTACAAGTCAATGCAATGTGACAATCGTCCTTATTGTTTATATTCTGATGTAGGAACTGTCATAAAAAAGGGTAAAGCACTTACTTGGTCGACTATACTTGATTAAAGATCCCAGAGCCCCAAGACATGTCTTATTTTCTGAAGAATAATTCCTGGGGTATTTTGTAGTGTTAGTCTGTACATTAAACGCCTGCGTAACTGCAAACTTGGATAGACCAGTCACCTATAAGGCGGACTTGCACAGATCAGAGTCAACTACATAGCTCCGGCAGTCTTATTGTCTAACGTTTCTGATGGTTGCCTTCGCAATCACTATTTCTTTCTGTCAAATGGTATAAGATGATGACAGAAACAGATGGTGAAACCGAAGGAAAGCGTCAGAAACGTTAGACAATACGCAGGCGGGTCGAGCGCTGAGTTGCTAACCCAGGGAGTGTCAAATTGTATATAACTGTCTGAAGACAGGTTAGGGATATAACTCAGGGTTAACGATATAATTTCCTAGCGCTAGACCATGCAAGCGACCCTTGCAGGCTAAATTTCCTTAAATTCTTATGGATGATTATAATATATAATGTATAGGTATCGTAGACACTTAAAGTTCTGTGTTTCTCGGGCGTTTTGTAAGCTTGTAGTGATATGTTTAATTAAGTTGTCGTAATAATTTTGGGCTGAAGTAATATTATGTGCGAACGTTTGATCTTGTGAAATGTAGGAGTTTAGGTATTCTTTAAACTTTAAAATTTCTTCATCACTTTTTAGTGTGGTACTTTGACAGTTAGTATATTGTCTTCTGCTTTTCTTTGGTTGTGTGTCATATGTTATTGTAGCTTTTACTGGCCTATGGTCTGAAGGGTAGTTTATATTTAATACTTCTATGTTTTGAAATATAAGAGGTCGATTTGAAAGTATAAAGTCTATCTCATTTTTATAGGTTCCATCTGGTGATCGCCAGGTCCATTTATATTTGGTTTCTTTTTGTAAAATGTATTTAAAATAGACAGCTTATTTTCGCTAGCGAGGTCAATTAATCTTTGCCCTCTCTCGTTTCTATCTCCGTATCCGTGTGTTTTCATGATTAGATTTCCTTAAATTCTAATGGATGATTATAATATATATGTATAGGTAGGTATCCTAGACACTTCCTGCCGGCTATATTATCCGCTAGGCGCTACAAAGCTCCCTAAAATATATTAAACTTACTAACACCGATGCTTGATTTCTAAAAAGTATTCACGTGTCTCATCTGGTACCTGTAAATTGGCCGTCTACTCAACTTAGCAGGTATACAGACGTATAAACAAAGTACATACATAATAATACTGGACAATAGCATAATTTAGTCCTTTCAGAAAATAATTTATGTACTTTTGTATGTCATAGGCTCATATCGTTTATACTTCGTTTTTGAAAAGACAAATTCACGGCCACGAATACGCACGACTGTCGACGCAGCGAGTGTCTTCTCTGTTCATTGCGTGTACCCATATGTAGCCACCGTGTGGCGAGTGTCTCGGCTCCGCAATGAATAGGGAAAACACTATCGCACCGCCAATCGTGCGTAGCTACTCAATTCTAACCAGACAGTAAGAGTCAACTTTGTACGCGTTTTTCAGCATTTTATAGGCAATTGTAGATGCTATTCATATTACTTACTGTGATTTTTTCTACGTTTATTAATGTTACTCAATATACTTAAATGTTATCTGTGTTTTACTTAAAGTTGTATGCAGTTAAATTCATCTTAAATCAGGACCAAAGCACTTACTTATGTAGATTTGTGTACAAGAAAATTAATGATTTACATTTACTTGGTAAATTAACGTACTGCATCATACACTTTATTGTTATAATTAAGAGGGCTGTCCAATCAGGATGATCAAAGAGCTCCCGAGTTGTAAGTACCCAACAAAGGCGATCGATGTCCTAAATAAGATTTCTAGTCTTCCCTCACTACACCAGTGAAACAAATTGACGTCAACTTGTTCCTTAACTTTTGTAAGGGTAGCATAACTTATTTAGAACTTAATCACATAATTACTGAAACAATGGAAAACATTTGATAGAAAAAATGAGCGACGAGGGAGTTAAACTGGAGATAACTTAAAATATGCGCAGTAATTGACTGTTTTACAGAGATCATAAAAAAAACAGTTTGCTCAAAAAAAAAATTTGTAGTTTATTGAATTTGTAGTTTAATGAAGAAATTTGTAGTTTGTATCTATCTACATATCTATGTAGGTACTCGTATGTGACGGAATCTTTGAACTTGCTTGTCATCCACTTCTTATTGTGGTATAGACACAAAATTTGGCAATTATGCGTAGTTATAATGACAATAAATACTTAAATATGTAGTATCGTACAATCGAGTTGATCTGATGACGGAGCCGGATGCTACATGTTACTGTAACTCCAAGACTGAAGACATAACCTAGCCGTGTTTGGACTTGTTAGAAAAGTCTTAGGTGTACTTTGACCAATATTACCCAAAATCTGAGGGTGGAGCAGACAGGCAGGTTTACCACTAAACCGTGTTTTTGTTTAACTGCACCTATTTTTAAATTCATTAATTTGGTATAACCATACAATTTAACTATGAAATCATAATTAATAATAATAATCAATAATAATATGCTTAGTTTGGGACTAGGTCAAATTAGTGTCAATTTTCCCAAGATATTTTTTTTATTTATGACTATTAACTTTTACTAAATAAGATGGAAGAAATGTTTCTATATTTGAAATCGAAATAGTCAAAAATATAAAAGGCCAAATGTTATATGAGTGCACCACTTTCTTCGTCATCGTCACTTTTTTGACATAAGTGATTTTTATCTTCGTCAAATTCTTTTTTAATCCGTTTTTCACTGTCTTATATCGTGCTCTATATAGAGCTTGATTTTATATTCCAAAATAAATAAATACATCGTTATCTACCGGCAATATTATAATTGTCTACATAAAGCTTTATAAAGAGATTTATACGTTAAGAATCTGGTGTAATCGCCGTTATTATATGCCTCGTTGATTTTCAAACGACACCAAAGTTTATCTTTCATCTACATTTCGTATCGCTATACGTCGTCGTCTTTAATATTTTACAATTATGTCTACCTTACTGACTTCTACTGCTCACCTTTAAGGATCATACTTACTAAAAATTTTCATTGTACATTTCGGACCCACCTTAGAACGTTTTGATAGTAGCGTTATACATAATGATTTTCTTTGTCAAGCAATCCAATGTATCTGTGAAATTTTCTGTGAAAAGATTCTACAGTGAGGAAGGATTCAATCGGTTTGACTTTATATAGGTATACGACACTGTAATAGGCTAGACGACTAAAAAAAACTGTTTAGTCCGTCAGTTAGTTTAATAAAAAATATTGTAGGTACACGTATTTTTTCTTTTGTTTAACAAACAAAAAATGACGAGGATACAGTGCTTAGAAGTTTCGAGTGACGTCACCATATGGTACAATTTTTACCTAAGGGTGACGTCACAAGCCCCCACTCCGGAAGTTTGATGATCTATATCTTTGTAGATTTTTAATAATTTGATAAATCAAAAAATACGTGTCCCATATTTTCCCATAATCTAACTGACGGACTAAATAGAATGAGATATTTTTAACCCAGTCGTCATCCCTATTCTATACTAAAAGTTAAAACATTGTAGAATGGCTTAAGTTATTTATTGTTTTTCATGTAAAACGTGAAATGTGACATCGGTTTTCCTAGCCGGTTTCAATAATTACTAATTCAGTAGGTAAATTATTGATTCCACAAATTGCTCAGTGCCCGATACCAAACGTTCATTGTTAAAATAATTTCAAACGTTTTTATTTCCATAAACTAGATAGGTAGTAGTACAATGTTACAAAATTATTTTTTACAAAAAATGAACTATGAGGTAGCTATTAGTCAGGTTTTATTTTGGGTATCGATTAAGAATTTGGAGAGACCTCTTGAAAGTCCTCACTGGGGAGCGTTTTTAATCTCATTAAAAATAAAAAAATATATCATTACCTATTCATTACTTATTAGAGTTACAACAAAAATCAAAGAAAAATAGGAGAAAAAATAGGAAGAAATATAAATAAATTCAGTCTTACGGCCAACGTTGATCTTCTGTTGAGACTAAAACATTAGTAGAGTCTAGTAGTGCTAATTAAAAAGATATTGGTTAATTTACTATCTGCAATTTGATAAATAATGGGCTAAAATAAACATTGCTTTTTCTGATACCGTCATTAAATCACATTTTCCTGCTTTTGAAGTAAAAATCGTAGGTATACTTGAATACATTTATTTTTCCTTGCCGCGACATTTCTATTGAACAGAACCAAAGCACTGGAAGAATCAGGCGTGCAACTAAAACTCGTGCGACCTAGTTATTTAAATAAAAGCATTTCCATTTTTCAAGATCTTCCTGTTCGACCGACCTTCCTCGTCGAAGTAGGAGGATCGGATAATCAGATACTTAATTTAGATGTAAAACAGATCTTTCACTTTTCCATTGATGTTCTCGAAGATTGAGATGAAAGACATTTCGCACAGGTGGGGCGAAGTAATGAAGAATTGTAGACTCTTTGGACTAGTACAGTCGTTGCCCTCACTTAAGTATCCACTCAGATACGTGGCTTTGAACGCGCACTGGAATTGAATGAATATTATAAACATAAATGTCGGTAAATGTTTGTATGGTATAAGATCAATGAATGCCTAGTTGAACAAACTACCGTTTCTAATACCAATAGGTGCTTACTTTTGCTCATGCTATTAACACACTTCGTGGCTTAGCGGTCCAGTGCTGGCTTACAAAACGTGAGGCCTAGGGTTCGAGTCTAAAAGATGATTTCTGCAGTTAATTTCGTTTTGCTTTTTTTTTTATTTGCTTTTCGTATTAAGTAGGTTGTTTAATGAGTTTACAAGTTTTATTTCAATTTGAATCTAATACAGAATTAGTGTAAATGAAAAAATAAAATAGGTTTTAAAAAAAGATTTTTATTTTCTTACAGAAAAACACAATTTGTTGAATTCGATTAACATTATTTATTCTGAAAATACCTGTAAACAAACTATAACATTTCGTAATTTAAAACTACTAATGAGTAAGGAAAGTGAGTGTTAAACATAATTGCTACTTATGATTTAACTTATTTTATAAAAGCAGATAGGCACATAGTGAATCATCATGTAAATATTTAGACAGAAACATGCGTTATGTTTTATCTAAACTACAATACCATCACTTGGCCATCTTACTTAAATATTTACAAAAATAAGCTTAGCAGTTTCAAGCGGGCAGAAGAAACTTAGTTATTTAATTTTCAATACCTCAAGGATCTACCTTCATTGTTGATTATTTGTTGAAGGCGGCTTCTCATACTATTTACTATTGTTAAACTTAAGTCACTACCTCGCATATCTATGCGAAAATTCAAAGAAAAAGGAAGATTCCCAAGTTGAATAAACTAGTTCCCCGAGGTATTGCGTTGTCTTTACGTTAGATGGATACGTTAGACCCCATAAATATTCGATAACGTTTAAATCTGGAATTTTTGACGGCCAGTAATAAAATCGCCCAAAACATCCAAATATTTTGCGACCACCAACTTCCACAATTTCACCAGGCCCCATAGTTGACATCTATCCCCAATAAGCTAAGGTTTTTCTGCCGCTAGTTCTGGTTAGTAACCCACAAGTCCCACAACATTAATTAAACATAATCTGCGTGTTTCCGCCATATTTAGTATCTTGCGACCATCTTTGTCAGACATAAACGACTTTTCGTCAGTGAATACATATAATTATATTGTCACACCAAACAAAATTTAAATATTCTTCAGCAAGACGAACCCTTTGTTTTCGGTGAACGTATGACAGTGCGATTTTTTTTGCTGGTCAGTATTTTTTAAACCCATCAGAGTGTGTTTCAGCACTGTCTTTACTGCTTTACCGTGAGCAGTTGCTAGGTTGATAGCAAAGGGTTTGCAGTATGTCTTGTAACAATGTCTTGATAACGTGCAGATTGAGGTGTAAACATAATAGGTTGAAAAACTGGCCGCTTCCTTTCTATGTTGCCAGAATCTCCATACCGTTTTACCCACAGCTTGAAGGTTTCTCTCTGTAAAAGAAAATTATATTAAATCTAATGTTTATTTTATTACCTATCTACTTTTTTATCATAATGCAAATTTATACAAACAACATAACGAAACTATTATACAACGGTTAAAGGTTTAAACTTTACAAGATTTGCATAATATTTTAACTTACCGTTAAATTGAGCTGACGAGCAATTTCACCAATAGAAGTGTTATGCTCAAATAACACGACTATTTTTTCCTTCATAAAAGTAGTAAAATGGATGGATGACATCGTAGAAATAAATTAGGTTGGTATGTATTTATTTAGCGTAGTGACACTGTGGTTGGTCCGAAGGCAAAAAACGAATCGCTTAAGAAAAATCTATATTGCGGTAGAAAATTGACGAGTAAATAATCTTAATTGCGGGTAAATCGTTTTAAGTTGAGAACGAATGATGATGAAACGTTTCAAATGACGTCAGTTTGCAACAACCAGTTTAAATTTTCGTAGTGTATATTAAGCTATCGTTTGGTCCAGTGGTCTGGATGCCGGCTTTGACGCACGAGGTTGACGGATCGATTCCCAGCATACCAATTGAAGTTTTTTGATTTTTTCCAGCTTCTAAAATTTCAAGAAGCGAGGAATAAACTAGCACACAAAATCTTATAAGAGTGTGACAACAGGAATAAATAATAATAAAGTGAATTGATTCTGACGATAAGCAGCGCAGTGCTGCCATCTAGTAGTGGCAATAAATGAAAGCAAAAAAACTGACACGAACGGAATAATAAGCCGAGTTTAGACCTAAGACTAAGACCTGCGAGAAAAAACGAGCAAGTTGCATACATTGCGAGGCAGCAAGGCGAACGAGATTGAAGTGGCCAATCCAGCGCTGCTATGTAATGCAACTTTCACATTCTTGCAAGTCTAAACTTTGACTTAACTATTTGAATGGTGATAGTGACCAACTATGCTGTGCCATCTATGTATGTATGTATGTAGTTAAGAAGGGTGGTTAATAATATCGCCACTACTTTATAAAAATCTCGTATCTCAATTCAATACGTAAACAAAACTGAACTTTATTGCACACTCAGTAAAGTTCAATTAGCCAGATTATTGATTTTGAGATACGAGCTTTTTTCAAAATAGTGACGATATTCACAGTAGGTTGCGCAATGATTTTAATTTTGAGTAATACTATTAAAAAGAAAACAAATCAAAATTAAAATCATTGTGCAACCTACTGTGAATATCGTCACTACTTTGAAAAAGCTAATATTATCGATTTACAGAAAAATTAAAATAGGAACGAAAATACAGAACTACAAAATTTTATCAAATTGCATATACCTATTAATTTGTTTAAATTCCATAACAATCATTTTTAACATTCAAAGTAAACAAAAAAAGCAACAAAGAAGACAATTCGTCCCGAGTCTCGAATGCAAGGTGTTTCATGAATGAAATCGTCACTGCTTTGAAAAAAGCTCGTATCTCAATTCAATATGTAAACCAAACTGAACCTTGATGCACACTAAGTAAAGTTCACTTCGCCAGATTATCAAATTTGAGATACGAGCTTTTTTAAAAGTAAAGTTTGTAGAACTACTTTTTAGCGAAATAAAGTAGGGTAATAGTAGTAATAGTAGTAGTGCGCGTTCAATACCTCTTATTCAACGTGGTTACTTAAGTGAGGCAATCGTCTGTACAAGCCGGTATTAACTGCATCGGTAATTTACGTAAGCGCATCTGGATATTTTATTTCTTTATTAAAGTTGCATTTTAAAGTTGTAGGTATCTTTATTTTTAGTATTACAATACAATACAATGACTCTTTATTTTCCACCACAAAGAAATCAATACAGAAAAACAAGTACATGGAAAAAATATATAAGGTAAGCAATAGGCGACCTAATTGCTTCGGAGCGATCTCTTCTAGGCAACCTTTTCACAAAAGAATGACAGCAAGGAATATATTACAGCAGGAATATATTACTTGTATTTTCAGGTTATTTTTTTTCAACGAATTAAAAACGACGAGTAGCAAGTAGCTGGAAAAACTCAGCGGCTTTGAAGCGTATTAATGTTAATAATTATGTGTATAATTATCAGCCCTTTTATATGTGGTTTTACATGGGTCAGAGTTACCGTCCAATGGGTCAAAACATTTTGTGTACTGTACTTTAGGTATATTTATGTTGCTCAAGCGTTTTCTAAGGATCAATAATTATGTCACCGAAATTCTTTAATAAACTACCAACTCTACACAAAATCTTAACTACATCAAGATTGAATTAGCGTGAAGCGTCTGTCTTGTAGTTTAAGCCATAGAGCTTAATAAGCTTTAAGTGCTCAACTTTGGAGCAAGCTGCAAGCTGTTATCTTTACTTATCACTCACGACTTCGCCTGGATTATTCCACTGCAACTTGAAGTAAAGTGCAGTGAATAATCTAAATATTACGTAAATAAATTTAATAATACATAGTGGATTCTGATTCTTATTTCTGATTCTGGGGATGTTTTTTTTATGGTCTATCCATAACGTGAAGTTTTGTACGATAGATCTTTCATCAATATTGTTGGTTTTCGAAAGACATTTTTAATAGTGGATTCCGTTTGCAAAATATTAAGGTGTTAAAGCATAAGATAAATAGGTAGTTAAGTAGGTAGGTAATAGGCAGTAATAGGTAAATAGTTATTGAAAAAATTCACGGCAGCAGTGTACAGTATAACAAAAGGAAAACACACGCACAACTTGGTAGTCTTGCAAGCTAACGAGTAGTAGTGGCCGCATAATAGTTAGTACGGCACCCCACACTCTGCATGGCTCAACATATACACGAGCAGAGCAGTTCTTTCCTTATATGAACTGCTAAGGAATGGAGTTCGTTCCCATCGTCTGTATTTCCAGATAGTTACAACTTGGGGCTCTTCAGGACTAGAGTGAATAGGCTGTTACTGAATGGGTGAGATACACTATTGGCCTTATCTGCACTTTCCATCAGGTAAGATAGGTCAAGGCTCAGTTTTAAGATAAAAATATTTTTTTTAAATAAATCTGATTGTCATTTCTAATTTTTCTACAATTATGCCTACCTATTGCCGTTCTATGTTTGTGGTTGTTGTTGATTTTTAATAGTTCAATTTAAGTCCCTTTAATCATCATCATCATCATCCCAGCCTATATACGTCCCACTGCAGGGCACAGGCCTCCTCTCAGAATGAGGGGCTTGGCCCTTCGTTACCACGCGGACCCAGTGCCGATTGGGAACTTCACATACACCATTGATTTTTTTCTTAAGTGTATACAGGTTTCCTTGCGATGCTTTTCCTCACCGTAAAGCTCATGGTAAATTACAACTGAAAAACTCGGAGATGTGAGCCCGGATTTGAACCCACAACCCTCTGTCTGAGAGACCATAGGTCAAACCACTAGGCCACCACGGCTTCTAACCACTAGGCCACTAGGGCTTTTTACTTTCTTTTTAATTTACTTTCTTATAAATATTAGGGGACAATCTTACACAAATCGATCTAGTCCCAAACTAAGCAAAGCTTGTACTATGGGTACTAGACGACGATAAACATACTTATATAGATAAATAAATACTTAAATACATAGAAAACATCCATAACTCAGGAATAAATATTCGTGCTCATCACATAAATAAATGCCCTTAACGGGATTCGAACCCAGGAGCTCTTGCTTCGTAGGCAGGGTTACTACCAACTTGGCTAAGCGGTCGCGGACTTTCGATTTATTTGTTCTTAATTAAAATAAAGCTGGAAAATACATCACTCGAGTTAACACATGGAAAGTTTTCACTCAGTAATTAACTTCAGTACGCATAACTTTGACTCGCAAGATATTCAAGTATGCTAATTCCTCAAAACAAGTTATCTCATCTTTGCAAAAAACTTTACATCTTAAACTAATGGGAAAGATGTATTAATAAATTTTGCGAGCGAAAAGGTATCTGCGCATAAACACAAAAATATGAAATCGCTCCTTTAGAACGAGACAGACACAATATGAAAACGACATGCATCAGTCATTTTCCTACAAAAGTGTCAAAATGACATTAACTCGTTCAATCCATTCGTGCCAGCACTTGTGAATCGACCTGTACCTATCGCTCTAAAGAAGCGGGATGTTTGATACGCATTTCAGTATATGTATGTAGAATCCCATTGCAACACGACTCAACATATACGCCACAAAACATAATGAAAAGAGACTTCAAAGATTCTGCACTTGAAATTCGTTCGCTAGAAATTTCTCGGAGAAGAGCGCCCTCAGATATTTTTCTAGAGTTTATCGTAGAGAAAATCTCTTTATTACGCGAGCGTTATTAAAGATTTTCACAATCTACGGAAAGTCCCAAGTCACGCGATGCAATGTTTTATAATATAATATTTATTAAAAGTTTTCTTAATATGAAACTACTATCTCTACTACTTTGTAACGCTACTCCTCATTTTTGAATAATATACCTATGTTTGAAGTGTGGTGGCCTAGCGGTTTGACCTATGGTTTAAGCAGAGGGTCGTGGGTTCAAATCCCGGCTCGCACCTCTGAGTTTTTCGGAAATTATGTGCGAAATTACATTTGAAATTTACCATGAGCTTTAGTGAGGAAATCTGCGTAGACCTGCGAAGAAATTCAATGGTGTGTGTGAAGTTCCCAATCCGCACTGGGCCCGCGTGGGAACTACGGTCCAGGAACTCTTATTCTGAGATAAGGCCTGTGCAATGAAGTGGAACAGGTTATAATATGATAATGATGTTTCTTATTTGATTTTGATTCGACTAAGTAATAGTCTTGACTAAGAACATTAAAAAAAAACAATGTTGCAGGTAGAAGATGTACAATTATTAAGCAAGTACCTACCATTATTATGTATTTATACAGTCAGGCGGGGAACACCGAGTATAGAACGGAGTTCCATGCATATTTCAGAAACTTGACACTGGCTACATTTTATGCACTCGACTTAATCTTAATATGAAAGTTAAATTCTAATTTATTATTGCACGTAGTACCTTAAGGACTGCCTTGCTTCGTAGTTCTTCACACGATGACATTAAAAGAAATAACAAATGCCACTTCTTTCAAAAACTCTTATCTCAAATCAATAAATAAACCAAACTGAACCTTGACGCACAATTAGTAAAGTTCACTTGGCCAGATTGTCGATTTGTGAGATGCGAGCTTTTTTCAAAGTAGTGACGAAATGTAACGATATCGTGATTGGTTTTTACTTAAAGTCGATGTTTACAAGGAAATCATCTGAACATTTGTTGATTTTTTTCTATCAACCATCATTGTACTGTTCCTTGTTGATTTAAATTGGTAGTGAAGTATAGACATATATATGTTTATCTTTTTAGAATACCTTAGTATAAAAAGAATAAAAACCCTTATAGGATCACTCCTTCCGTCTGCATGGTTGGAATTAATGTAAAAGCTATGGTCTCTTGCAAGTTCCAAAGCTAATAAAAGAATTAAAAAATTAATTCAATTCAAAACCTATTCCTAAGTTGGGCTCGCTTGTAGCTATTTTTACTCACATAATTTTCGTTAATTATCCCAAGAACAATGTGTTTTTATATTCATACTTAACAATGTCACTGAAATGCTAAATGATAAAATGTACTAACAACAATTCGCCTGATTAAAGTATCGATATCGGTTCATCGCGCTATGGTCTCGGCATTCCCCACTGTCTAAGCACACATAGATAGTTACGTGTGTGTGCACCGTTACTTCACCTGCAGTCTAAGGAATTAACTCTCTTAATAATGACAACTGAGGCCGTATTGTCTAAGTCAGCGTTTCCCAACCTTTTTCAGCCACGGAGTCCTAGGAAATCAAGCACAATTTCACGGTCCCTCTTAATAAAATAAACAGCAAAAAAAATCGGATTAGGTATTTTTTTCAGTTATTACAGATACAAAATAGGTACTTATAACTTATAACTGTTTACCGCGGACTCCCATACATATACTCGCGGACCCCCAGGGGTCTGCGGACCCCAGGTTGGGGAACACTGGTCTAAGTAACGCGCGGACGCTTTTTATCGCATTCATTATTTATGTCTGTCAAACGGTATAAGGTCGTGGCAGAAAGAGATGGTGAAAGCGACAATATGCAATATGCAGCGCGTTAGACAATATGGCTTATGTACGGTATATTTACGTGCGGGAACCCGACTCGCACTTGCCCTTTGTCTTAAAAAAGAGTTCTTACGTACGAAATAATTGAAAACGAAAGCTGCGACTCTACCAAAGATGAAAGTAACTCATTTACCATTAGACCGTTATTTGTGTCATCATCATCATCATCATCATCAGCCTATATTCGTCCACTGCTGGACATAGGCCTCTCCCATGGCACGCCACTGAGCACGATCCTCGGCCACTCTCATCCAGCTCTTGCCAGCCGCCTTGCGAAGATCATCGCTCCACCGAGTCTGAGGACGTCCCACGCTACGTTTGCCGATCCGTTGTCTCCACTCAAGAACTCGTCTACCCCAACGGTTATCGGTCCTTCGGGTTATATGGCCTACCCATTGCCACTTCAGCGTGCGTGTTATTTGTATATCATTTTCCATTCGTAATACCTAATTAAATATAAATTTTTAAACGCCTCTAATATTCATTAAGCGTCCTCGATTCAGAATGAAGATATTTGAATAATTACTTACCTACATTTTCCCCAACAATACAGAACCTTACGTGCTTCTAATTTCCCTTTTTTCCATCATTCCGTAATTAGGTGTTTTTCAAATTGCCTCTAAATAACAGCGGTTTTTCATGCCCGCCCATATTAAAGCCGTTTTCTACCCCGCCAGCCTTTGTAAACGCTATTTTTCTTAATTTACAATCTGTATTAAAAAGGTGGGTAATATGTTATAAGGGGTACGAATTACAGTATCATTAAAAATCTGGCGATTATTTTTTATATGTGGAAAAATATCTCATTTCCTTTTAGAAAATCGCGTAGGAATTGTACTTGACCGAAAATCCTTACCAAAAAAATATAGTTTAAAAAATTCGATGATACACCGTGCGGTAAGCCTGCCTGACTGCTCCGTCATCAGACCCTGGATACTAGATACTCGTATTCTTGGTCAAAGTACACCCTAAGACCATACTATTTAACAACCCAAAATGGTTAGGTTATGTTCCATCTTTAAGTTTCAGTATCTGCTTCCGGCTCCATCATCAGATCAGCTTGATGGTATATTATTGTATTTTTATTTGATTATAACTTTGTATAATTGCTAAGTTTTGTGTCAATACCATAATAATGATGTTGGTGAAATCAAGTTCAAAGATTCTGTTACATACATCAGAGTGCCGAAAAGTCGGGATACGAATAAGGTAAACGTCCCTATGCTTGACACTGACCCTGTACATGGCACCTTCAATCTTATGTCATAGTAAGAGAGGTAACAGATGGGTGTCATCTACTGGGCGTTGAGGTGTCGAGCATTGGTACGTTTACCTTAACTTTGGTCCATATAAAGTTAAATATAGAATTACGCAGAATCACGAGATGTATATACATGAAGCTTACTAAAGGTCTATACAATGCATGCATGGCAAATATGACAAGATTTAGACACGAAATGGCATATTTTTTTTATAAAAATTACAAAGTTCTGAGCCTATACATATACCTACGTAATTCGTTACACGTGCTAAAGGGGCACACAACACTCCCTTTATATCTCCGCAGAGACCACGCCCACTTCATCCCTACTTTATTCTTCGACACTAACTTTTTGTCGATCAAAGCGAACACTTAATAAAGTGTCAAAGTGGCCTGCTGAACTTTTGTGAACATTCCCGGTCTAACCATTACGCACAGTCGAGTCACGTACCTACATAGCGGAAATTGGCCACCACAAAAATGCTTGCCTAATTATATCACCACGAGTGATTAATTGTTCACTCAAGGAAAATAATTTGTGTGTTGAATTTTAGGCGTTTCTTGGATGTTCAGTTATGGCTAGTACACCAAATACTAGGAACTGCAAATGCTTAATATGTATTTAAGAATGTACCTATCTACACAAGTACGTTAATCCGGTGCCTAGTACCCATAACATAAGCTTTGCTTACTTTGGGACTAGGTAATTGGTGTGAATTGTCCCTTTGATTGTCTTGATTAATTGACTGACTCATTCTTTAATAGCAGCTCAAACCTGAAATAAATGAATAGCTTAGAATGCTGAAACTACTATGCAAAAGCATAGAAGTTACCTATATGATGTCGGCAAGAAATAAGGGCGGATTTGTTGAAACAGGAAGGGATTTACATATATGTTCGATTCAGAGTGACCCCATCTCCGTATCATAACAGTAAAAAACTAATTTCAGGATTTTTAGTGAAGTAAATAATAGACTTTATGTTTTTAGCATCATTATATCATTTAGAAATTCTTCTTCACTTTATCAACTAGATACCACCAATTGTCCATGACTTCATCTGCGAAGAATTTGTTTATTGCTATCCCGTGTGGTAACTAAAAGCTATCATTTGTCCTTCCCATGGCCTCAAAAACCGAAAAGCAGTTGAAGTGTGAAAGCGTAACAAAAAACAAACGAACTCTCATTAGTTACGATTTCTCAAGAGGTTCCACATTCTGTAAATAAATAAACTAAGTGCCTATTTATTCAATCTGGCTATTAAAACAACTCAATCTAGCCCCTAAAATTTACAAATCGCTCATTATACTTGACCTCTAAATTTGAACTCGAATTCATTTCATTACATAAGGTTCACGTTGCATGTCGAGAGCCAGGCCAGTTATCGTAACACTTAAGACGACCGATAACCATCTCAAGAAATGTAAACTAGAAGCAAACACGGGACTTTGACTTGTAAATGCGGTTCGAACTAGTATGAAAGGGGAAACGATGAGTTTGCAATATTGAAGCGGGGGCTTTAAAGCTTGATCGTTTGTCGCATATTGTATCGTGTCATCGGTTTATTGAATATTGAAAGTTATAACGTTTGGAACTCTATTATAATCGGAAACATGACAATGTGTACCTTTTGTAAATATGTAGTTTTAAAAAATCTTGGCCTTATTTGTCACGGTTTAATAGTTTAAATACGATTAAACTGATTGTTGCCATACGCGCTTCCGGTTTGGATTTAGGTATTGTTGCGAACTACTCTTTCAGTTGGCGTTCGTGTCGTCACAGCGATATGTACCGGGGTTACTTTAAAATGCAGGGGCTACTTTGGAAAACAGTTTTTACGCCGTGTCCTTATTTTTTAGACCATCTGTGGCCAGTGAAATAAATACCTTGATAAATTACCTAACTTTTTACGTCATTTGTTCAATCGAGCTATGAATATTTGCGTTTTTATAACCATTTTAAATCTATCAAAGTAGCCCCAAAATTTCCTAAAGTAACCCCAGTTTACCGGTATTTAAATTTTTGACGTGACAACGTCTAATAAATCGATGAACGCCGGCTGTATACACGAAAAAGGATGACGCAATGTAACGTACATGTACGGGACATCATGCCCCGTACAGAGCAGCGAAGGCCAGTTGCAAGAGAGCGGCATTTGGGGTGCGGGTAGGGGGATAGGGGTGTGGGGTTTCAAAGGGGGGTGAAAATAACCCAACATCTTGAAATATCGAAGTAAATCGTAGCTATAAGCAACACACTTGAAAAATAATCTACATTCTTATTCCTCTTCTTAAATCCCACCGCTTACCACGATAACCGGCTTAAGGCAAGCTCCATCTCGACACTAAGTGGCGTAAATAAGGTAGCTTATGTACCTCGGGAATTTCGGCATCTCCGCCGAACGCAGTGCAGCTGTCTGCAATAACGGGGCGCTGAAAAATCACCTCACTATATCTCCTTTCTACACTCGAAGCGTACTTAGTCTGGTTTCGTCGTGATCGTAAAACATTTATACGTTTTGCAAGCGTCTGCTTGTTATGTGTTTATTAAGTCATCATCATCATCCCAGTCCCACTGCAAGGCATAGCCTCCTCAGAAAAAGAGGGTTTGGGCCGTAATTCTCACGCGCGCCCAGTGTGGATTGGGAAATTCACATATATTGAATTTCGCCTGCATCGTGACACTTTGTGGCGTACTATAAGGAACATAACGTCAATATTTCTTAGCATGTTTGAGAAAATGTATTTTCGCACGTTAATTTCGACAAACTGAGATGTGTGAGCCCGGATTTGAAACAAGGTTTTATTTTTATTTATTTTTTATTATGAGAGGGAGGCAAACGAGCAAGGGGGTCATCTGAGAGAGTCATTGACCAGTTGTCGGCGCCGAAAGTTGATTCCACAGTCGAGTTATTGCGGAAATGAAATGAAAAAAAACGAATATCCTAAACTTAAAACGGTTTAAAAAAATGTAAAAGGAAAAGATTGAATAGAAATGAATTGAAGATGAGAATGAATGAAAAAAAAGTATAATACTGGTTGCAAAAATACTGGCCTTCATTAGCCAGGCTGATCTGACTCCTTGCATACAGCATGCAGTGCAATCAATCTTGTAAGTAGAAAAATAATATTTACGTAAGGCATCTAGTATCTCTTTGTAAGTAATTCTGTGGAATCAACTTTAGCAACATCCTTGTTTAAGGTTTCGCGCGTTTCGACCGCTATTAGTCCTGAGATTAAGATTTTATGAATTAGAAGACAGAATGTATTTTAATTATGATCTTAACGGCTACACTGTCACTATACTTGGGCCCAATTACAACTTGAGCAAAACAAAGTACAACTAATATTACAAGCGGAACTCTCGCTTCAGTTATATTAACTAGAAAGGGAGTTCCGCTTGTAATATAAGTTGTACTTTGTTAGTTATGCAATTGGGCCCAGGATCAATTTAACACAATAAGCAGTGAATATGAATTATACATTTTATTAATATCAATGGCTAGGAACTGACAGCAGTTAAAACGCCCGTAGAATCACCCTTAAACGAAATACACGTTTTTACAGTCAATGCGTATCAATTAGCTTTAATTAGTAACCTGTTTATTAGCAAGTTCATCAGTGGACGTCTTTCGGTTGAAATGATGATGATGATGATAATGAAACTACCGCCTGATTCAATCAATTATTCATGAAAGAAAATATATTCTAGAAGTCTCTATTTTATTTGAATTTACTGTTATTTGAACTAAGTAAACAAATAATGCTACGAGACGGAGCTCGCTGACGTGAGTAGGCTACGAAATATGCCTACGCCGTAGCGTGACCTCTACGACAGACATTGTCGTATAAATCAGAATAAAAATGTCACTACATATCATGAGAGAATAGTATGAGTAAGTTATTTAAATCAATTATTATTATGGGTTTGATTTCCGCACCAGCGCAGATATTTGTATGAAAAATAGGAATGTTTTGTTTTCGAGTCTTGGGTGTTTAATATGTATTTAAGTATGTATCTATCTATATAAGTATGTTTATCCATTGCCGCATGGGTAATAACCCATAAAACAAGCTTTGCTGTGTGAATTGTCCCGTGAGACCTACTAAATACAGAGAAAAAAAGTTTCATAATAATCGGTCAAGCCGTTTCGGAGGAGTTCGGTAACAAACACCGTGACACGAGATTTTTATATATTAGATTATGTCGGTGTATGAGTCAGCGGATGAAGTAAATTGACGGTCGAACGATCAAAATTTACATAACTCAGTTTCTTCAAGTGTTAAAAACTTGCAGTATTGTGTCATGTCAATGATTGACATGCTGACACTTATTGTCATTTGTTGACTCGTAGACAATTTTTAGTTTCACGTAACGTTTTAAAAAGTTTAATTCAAACATTTTGTAAGACCTTTCAAACAGTAAATAAAGACTGGACATTAAGTAAAAACAAGTGCGAGTTGGACTCGCGCACTGAGGGTTCCGTACAAACTGGAAACTGGGGGATAGGGGGGCGGGTAATTTTTTTCATATCGAGGAACTAAGGAGAGCCATAATTGATGAAAAAGCAAATTGGATAAAAAAAATAAGCTGCCCAAATTACTAATTCCACGCGGACGGAGTCGCGGGCAAAAGCTAGTTTACAATAATCCTAATTGAATATAGCTCTATTACCATGCAATTTGAGCAATACACATACGAATAGGTCCTCGCTACCAATTATTAACTTGAGCAACTAGTTAACACCTTGTCAACTACAATATCTGGCGAGCTAACCACAAACTAGTCTTCCAGCCTTTTAGAATCTAGTCACATTAATTTGAAGAAAGAGAGAGCAGATTTACAGTTGTAAGTAGCTACTGAATTTCATTTAAATAAATTTTTAACCATTGTTATTGGTAATGGTATATTGTAATTGGAAACTTAATTATGTAGAGTTAAACTTTAGAAATAATTCAAAATATTTTTAAAATATAATATATTTATTGAATAGTTAGATATTCAATGTAAAATAAAACAATAAGCATAAATAATACTAAATATTAAGTATAACTATTCGAAATTTTAAGCTGAGTTTTTTGGAAATTCTTTATCTCGCATTATTTCTATTTTCTCAATTCAACAAAAATTTAAAATGAAGGTACGTCTTGCAAAAATTGCCCTATTATTTGTTGAGAAAAGAGCGACAGCGCTCGTAAGGTGTGACACATCGACGTCCAATAAATGTATGTCAAAGTATAACGAGGACCATTCTTTCGATGCCATTACATTATGTTTAGTAAGCTTCTTTCAGTTTTTAGCATCCACTTTTAGCTTTAAAAGTGAGTAATTTTTTGTGATCTTTGCACTAAACCTTTTTTCCAAGAGCCATTAATGGAAAGAAACCGAGTGGATTCAATTAATCCATGAATAAGTTCTAGTGGACGATGGGAAATATTGAGGGTTTTACTGACAGCAGATTTTAATGACTGACCCAGTTTGAAATAATTACTTACAAATTAATTATAAGGAATTATAATCTAAAAAATGCCGTGTCAACCTAGTGGTTTGAGCTATGGCTATGGCTTGGAGTTTATGCTCGCATCTCGGAATTTTTCAGAATTTATGTGCGAAATTACATTTGAAATTCAAAGAAAAGGTTTGAGGAAACCAGCACAAACCTGCGAATAAATTTAATGGCGTGTGTGATGATCCCAATCGCACTGGGTTCACTTGGGAACTACGGCCCAAATCCTCTTTTCCTGAGGAGTCCTGTGCCCTGCAGTGGCACGTATACCTACAGGCCGAGATGAAAAAAAAATATAGTAGGTAAGTAATTAATTATGAAATATTTACTTAGATATTTTTGCTATACTACACTCAATTGAGCTCATTTATTTACTCGCCTGTCAGAAGTTTGAACAGAACCTTTAGGTTTATTTATTTATTAGCAGAATGTTAAGACCAAACGGTAGATGAAATCCTATCAATCTTATCATCTACCATACGAAGACCGTGCCTAACGGAGGATTCACAATCCAATTGCAAACTTCCACTCAAACAACTTGCTTCTTGTCGTGACGTCAAATCTAAAAAGTTTACAAATCCTGTTTACGTTTAATCGAGTTTTAGTTAAGATTTGCATTTCCTGTTCCACCCACGCGTTTGTGACTTTCGTGCTAACTCAATTTACTGAAGGAAATATCATTAAAGTGATGAATTTGTCACACACGTCAGGGGACAATTAGTGATGAAAAATTGACGTGGATTTTGTAATTAACGAACGAAAGTGGGTTTCTTTGTTACAAGAATTATTGCTAAAGGCAATATTACTGATTGTTGACGATGGATTCAAACAAAAAGTTGCCACGATGATTTTAAGGGTATGAAATTATGACTAAAATATTGTTGACATTTCCGAACAGATAGAGAAAGACAGGGTGAATCAACTTTTTTTTGCCATCCGTTGCTATGGTGCAAATTTAGTCTCATGGACAACCTAAAGCTGCGTACGGACTGCGCGCATATACGCGTACCCGGGGTACGCGTACCCGGGACACGTAGTCCACGCGTACATTGGATACGCGTCCAAATGATCCACTGCGAGCCGAGCCTCAGTCATTCGCCATGAATCGAAACAGACCGTCTAAATACAGCGTACCCGGGCGCGCGCAATCGCTTTGACGCGCGACCAAAAACCGACAAACGGCGGCTCGCTGCGAGCCAGTGCGAGCCGAGCTAGCGCGGCTCGCGTTCCCCTACGTGTACGCGTAGCTGCAAGTACGGACATGGCGCGCGAGCCCGAGTACGCGTACCCGGGCTCGCGTAGGGTACGCGTAATGTGCGCACAGTCCGTACGCAGCTTTAGCATTTTTCTAAGAAACAGTATGAAAAACAGTATGAAACTTGGACAACTGGGGACTGAGGAAACAACACGAAAAAAGTTGATTCATCCAACAAACAAGCTGTGTCAGTACAACGGGCGTGAATTTGAGCTTACAGCAAAAACCATTCTACTTATCCAACTAAATGAGAAATTTTGAAAAGATGTTCGGATGTTAGATGTTTGTTACTCTGTCACGTAATAACCGCTTAACGAATTTAGATGAAACTTGGCGCACATATATACATAAATCTGGATTGATACACAGGATACTAAATATCCCGTTAATGCGTTCCTGTGGGATAATATTTTAACTTTAAACAAGAAAAACTTTAAAATTTCAAGACGTGTTAACTTCGTTAGAAATCCGAAAGGACGTTGCTTTAAAAATGTTACTGTAACCTTTTTTCAGTTTTTTTCTTTATTGCTTTTCTTGTATACCTAGTGCTTGTAAGACTTTCAAGACGTGGCAATTTTTTTATAATTTATAATAAGTATATTAAACGTATCTTTGCATTATGAAGTTCCATTGTTAGAAATTGTTTTCCGTTTTGTAATCATATCCGTAATAGGGCGGGCACTGGAATAAACTCAACAACAGGAATTTACAAAGGAACAGGCAAATAGAATACTGAGGTAATCTCGAAAACAACCAGAAAAATATAAAAGATAAGATTATTCAGCGATGACGAACATTACTTTCTGAACCGGTAGTAGAATCTTCAACATTCATAAACGGGCCAATTTCTATTTTGTTGTTTTGACTTTTTTTTAATTTGGATAAATGTATGTGATTTCTACTCAAATGCTTGTTGTAGCCTAAATTGAATAAAGATATTTTGATTCTGATTTTCTGAAGATTTTACCATAAAATTATAGGAAAAGGTATTTATTGTTTAAATACGGGGGCACAGTTATAAAAATAATATTACAGAACCCTCCCCACGCGAGTTCGACTCTCATTTGTCCGGTTTATTTAAATACTAGCTCTTGATCGCGACTCCGTTTGCAAAGAATTCGTTTATCACTATCCCGCAGGAACTATGCAATTTTCCGGGATAAATATTATTCTATAATATAATCCAAGTTATTAACTATCTGTATGCCAAATTTCATCACAATCCGTCCCACCGTTTTATAGCGTGAAAGAGTAACAGACATTCACACATCCATCCATCCATACAAATTTTCACGTTTATAATATTAGTTGGTTTTTGTTACGCTTCTTTCAACTAGAAATTCGTTTGTCTGTCACTTTGACATTAACGGTTAACAGAAACAGAGAAATCGCATTTCTATTACGTAACTGTGGTCTGTAAATATACTTCAGGGAGTAAAAATCAAACATTAGGTGAAATATTACACAAATAGTTTTGGAAGTTTTCAAAACTAACAAAGGAAACAAAAACATTTGCTCAACAACATTGATGTACACAGTATATCAAAATAGACTGCGAATATATTAATTAAACAAAAGGAATATACGTTCGCAATTCCCGAAGTCTCCTCTGCTTTGTAAGTCTAAATATAACCAGATAATTCTGTTCTTACGCGGACGTGAATGTGGGACAACCCTATACAAGTATAATACCATCTTGTGAGTCATACAATGACATTATCTCGTATTAACTGCCTGCGACTTCGTTTGCGAATTCGTTTATCAATATCCCGCGGGAGTCATACAATTTCCCGGGATAAAACTATCCTTTGTCCTTCCCAGGGTGTCTCTTATATCAAACTTCATCATGAACCATTAAGAACTATAAGCTTAAAAGCATAACGAACTAACCATCTCACATTTTTGCATTTGTAATTTTAGAGAGGATTCTTCATTTTTTTTAATAAATGTACGTTTTGTAAAACTATTTGGACACATAAAAAGAAAAATCCTGACTGATTAACTGACTGACTCGCTTACGGACTCAATGTCTCACTGACGCACTGACTGACTTATCCATCAACGCCCAGCCCAAACTCAAGGCTTGACTTGGCTTGAAAGCTGAAATTTTTCATAGAGGTTGCTTTTATGATTTAGGCTAGGAATAAGGACGGATTTCTAAAAAATCCTACGGGGAAAGAGAACAAACGGGATTCACATGAATCGAAATCAAATTTAACTCCATTTATCTTCGCAACTGTCATCAATATAACAGTAAAACAGTAAAGTAAAGCTAGTTAAGAGTATAAGGTGCTAATTTTCAAAATAATATCAAAACAACCATGTCATTTACAAAATGATGTGCTATGTTCTAAATGAGATTACTTAATATGAGAAAATGTAAAAATCTTCGTTGGAAGAGCCTCAACTTTGCCTATTTGCATAATTTATGAAGAAAATGCTTCAAAGTTTATGGACGGAAATAGTGCTTCAATCATTAATCAATACAGAGTGTAAATGTTAGTGTTACCTCATTATTTATTTTTAGTTCATTGGAATACAATAATTTATAGCTAGTAGCTACAACAACATCACTAAAAAAATACATTTACTAATTGAAAGCGTCTGTTCTAAAACACTTCACAAATTATCAGTCAATTTTGATGGATATTTCACAGATGGCTCCATTGCCAATCATGTCTATATACTCGTACTTTGTAATTGTAAGTTTGTTGGTTTATACATATATTATTAATCTAATCTAATAAACGAGTAATTCTTGTATGTATATATATATATATATATATATATATATATATATATATATATATATATATATATAATCAGAATTTCAGAAACTGCTGAAACGATTTCGATGAAATTTGGTATGTAGGGGTTTTCGGGGATGAAAAATTGATCTAGCTTGGTCTTATCTCTGGGAAAACGCTTCGTACCGAGTTTCAGCCCGAGCGGAGCTCGGTCGCCCAGGTACTAAAAATTAATGTGCAAAATTAACTAAAAAAATTCGAGCGTTTGTTCTGAATCATTAAGATGGACACATTTTTGTAGAAATGACAGGAAATTCTAATCATTGTTCCAGTTATCTCGTAGAAGTACAGGATTTCTTATAAATAACCAAAAACGCCATAAAAATCTACAGTCGTTTTGTAAAAATGCGACTACTAAAGTGAGGCAGTTGAAACACTCGAATAATGATTTAAAATTCTTGAGTATCATACAGGCTTCAAATGCGAATATAACTAATTTGTGACACTGAGAAAAATTTAAACCATTACTGAAACAAGATCCCTTTTTATTAAAAAACCGGCCAAGTGCGAGTCGGACTCACGCACCGAGGGTTCCGCACAATTTTTTTAGGTATGTCAAAATAGACGCCGTAAACAGCCGTAACTATAATAATCCAGTGTTAGCAGAACCCTGCTTCTAAGTAAAATGTACGCAGTGTGTGATTATTTTATATTGGCTAGTCAGGACCCCCTCAATATTTAATATAATTATAATTTCTATTATTTTTTATTGTACCGGCCACATTAATACATATTTGGTGAAAATTTCAATTGTCTAGTTAACGCCATTATAAAGATCGAATTAAAAAACGCTGAATAAAACACGTTTCTTGTGTGACAACCCACTTTAATTTGTAACTTTATTTTATTTAAATAAAAAAAATATATATATTAGGGGACAATCTTATACCAATCGACCTAGTCCCAAACTAAGCAAAGCTTGTACTATGGGTACTAGACGACGATAAACATACTTATATAGATAAATAAATACTTAAATACATAGAAAACATCCATAACTCAGGAACAAATATTCGTGCTCATCACACAAATAAATGCCCTTACCGGGATTCGAACCCAGGACCTCTTGCTTCGTAGGCAGGGTCACTACCAACTAGGCTAAAGCGGTAAAGCGGAGTAAAGCGGTCGTTTTAGCATTTGTTGTTACGAGAAAACAGAAATACATCATCTTTGAAAATTTCAACTGTCTAGCTATCACAGTTCATCATATACAGACTGGTGACAGACAGACAGACAGATAGACAGACGGACAGTGGAGTCTGAGTAATAGGGTCCCGTTTTTAGGGTTCCGTACCCAAAGGGTAAAAACGGAAACCCTATTACTGAGGCTCCGCTGTCCGTCCGTCCGTCTGTCACCAGGCTGTATCTCGGGAACCGTGTTAGCTAGAGAATTGAAATTTTCACAGATGATGTATTTCGGTTGCCGCTATAACAACAAATACTAAAAAATGGAATTAAATAAATATTTAAGGGGGCTCCCATACAACAAACATGATTTTTTTGCTCGTTTTTGCTCGATATTGATAACGGCAACAGGTAAACACTTGAAATATTCACAGAATAATTAATTATATATTGACTTTAAAAATAAATCATTAAATTAAAATAAAAAAATATTTAAGGGGGGCTCCCATACAAAAACCTGATTTTTATAGATAATTGTACGGAACCTTTCGTGTGCGAGTCCGACTCGCACTTGGCCGGTTTTTACCCTTTGGGTACGGAACTCTACAAATACAAACCTGTTATAGCAAAATATCTTCTGTTTGGGTCTGGCAAAGACAATTAGTGATGATAAGTGACAGAAAAAGTCAAGACGAATGTTAAGTTAACAAAAGCTTAACAAGCAATTATTATTATTATTATTTATACGGGCAACTGATAGGTGCCTGCATCTAGCTGTTCCTTGGTCAAGTATTCTTTGTAGGTACTGCTAATGTGTTGGTCTAATTGGTTTTTAAATTGATTAACATTCAGTGCTGAGACTACATGTTCTGGTAGTTTGTTCCATGTCTTGACCTCTCTATTACACAATTATGAGTAGCGAAATAAGTCGTCAGCTAAACCTTTAAGTAAAACTGGTAAATCCGTTTACGTGAAATAATATAAGATTTAGGTGCATTCGAATGCATAAAATTCGAGCATAAACTGTATTGAAAATATATAAATTTGTCGCTTCTCGCGAGTAAAGCCGTCTTACAGCTAGTTTTAAGTATGTCGTACAAAATCACACACCCGCGTGACTCCTGAAAACGCTTACAAACCCAATTTAAGTAACCTACTAAGCAGCTTAAAGAAACACCCTCACCTTTCCAAAGTAAAAAGTACAGGACGCCCGCCCACCAGACTCTACTAGCGTACACTTCAAAAACTTACTTAACGCACTGAATCCGCCGAACGTGTATTCACACACATTTATTGTTGCATCTAGTTTCACTTTCACAATATCACAAGAGATATACTTGTAAAGTTTTTTGGCGTTAAATGCGGTGTAACCTTAGGAATATCGGTCGGGAATTAAAAATTTACGACGCGGTGGCCGAGGGAGTGAGACACGTGCGCTCTTCACGGTGCCAAGGAGTGACTGAAGCGGCGATGGATGGCCGGATTGGTTGGATGGGCGGGTTAAGCGACACGATCGTAGCTTAATGTTGACCTGTGTACACTCCGATTATGTTTGGCAGAACAGCTGTATACGATTGCGATAGATTTTTGTTTCAATCACCCTTATACGACCTTGGGATATCACTACATATCGCTCCATAAGTAATCATCCAAATGATCGAATTAGCTAATAGCGACTTGTCTTGCCTCTCAGTTTCTCATCATCATCATCATAGTGTATGCTGCATACAGGCCTCTTCTCAGAATAAGAGGGCTTAGCCCGTAGTTCCCACGCGGGCTCAGTGCGGATCGGGAACTTCACAAACACCACTAAACTACTTCGCAGGTGTGTACAGGTTTCCTTTTGATGTTTATCTTCACCGTAAAGCTCATGATAAATTTCAAATGCAATTTCACACGTCAATTCCGAAAAACTCTCTGCTTGACACGCCATAGGTCAAACGACTAGCTTACCATAGCTTGCTTACTCAGTATCTTAGGCAAAAAATTTAAGCAAACCTCCATTGCATGTAGTAGTTCACAGAATTGCTAAGGAACCTGTAACGTCTTTCCTATAAGGGCATACGAGGCCCCGACCTCAAGGGAGCCCACGGGGAATCTCACGGACGCCTCACAGGAGCCTGAAAGTCAGGTATATTCAGTAACGCGAAAATACCTCGCTCAACTGCCTTCTTATTCCCCTAAATTCTAGGCTAGGGTGAATGAGCATTTACTAGGCGAGTGTGCTCCATCGTAGGCCTCATCTTCGCTTTCCATCAGGCGTGATTGTAGCCAAACGGAAGCCTATACAGGGTTATTTTTAATTCACTGACATCTTCTTAACCCTGAATTCCTATCACTCAAACAAATGTTTTTTGTTTTACGACTTTTTAAAATGAAGCACTTTTTTTCCCATATAAATACACAGAGTATCGTAAAAATAAGAGGCAGAATCAAATTTTCAGAACGTTATTACACCAAAAATATTAAGTTATGACAAAAGCCGTAAAACAAAAAACATTTGTTTAAGTGGTAGGAGTTTAGGGTTAAAAGGATGCTAGTGAATTACAAATAACCATGTATTGTTTAAAAAAATAGTTCTTGTACACTTTAATACTGTCCAACGGGGCCCCATATACTTCTTCGGCTCTAGAGAACCCCTGCATACCTTAAGATGGATCTTTATGAAACTGGAGTTATTTTCTAATTCAATGACAAACTTATCTATACAGACACGTTACTAATCACATGCAAGAGGCATCTTTCTTAAGTTTTTTACCTATACCTTTCTATTTAACAAACAATACAATAAAAAAACTTCTTATTGACTACCACACCATACACTACGTAGTAATCAATACATAAAACAGGCACATAGAGAAAAAAACCGGCCAAGTGCGAGTTTGACTCGCGCACGAAGGGCTCCGTACCATTATCTATAAAAATCACGTTTGTTGTATGGGAGCCCCCTTAAATATTTATTTTATTCCATTTTTTAGTATTTTTTGTTATTGCTGCAACCGAAATACATCACCTGTGAAAATTTCAACTCTCTAGCTATCACGGTTCCCGAGACAGACGGACAGACAGAGAGACAGACAGACATACGGACGGACGGACAGCGGAGCCTCAGTAATAGGGTTCCCTTTTTTACCCTTTGGGTACGGAATCCTAAAAAATACCAAGAGCGACTAAAAAAACATGATAAACAACCACTATATAATTACCATCCGCTTTTTCTGAAAAGGCTTATTTGATTAAGCTACGACGAGGATTTTCTTCCCGATCCTGAACAATTTGTACTTTTTCTAGGTATTTTATAAGCACCCTTAAGATTTTGTCTACACATTAATTCTTTATTATCTACTTTTAGCTGGATGTTTAAAAACAAACGGCATAATTAATATTTACATACATTTAACTTATTTCTTTATTTACATAAATTAAAAAGAAGACCAAGTAGAATTGGTAAGTGCTTTCTCAAAAGAACTTATTTCCATTTTTCTTCCTTTTAAACTATAAATGTAGTTTTGCATAAAATAGAAAAATATATAATTAATATATTCTTTGACTTAAATTATAAAAACGAAGATACCTTCTTGTTCTCTAAAAAAAGATTCAAATTCAGATCAAAACGGCCTATTTCTTCCTTATACTCGTAATATACTCGTAAGGACAAAACAGGCAATCAATCCAATCTGTTTAGCCATCAAAAGACATAACCGGTATAATTAGAAAACATAAAATGGATATTTTCACTCTTGTATTTCCTTACTATGTTGGAGAAAAAGTACGAGAATATTTAGATCGGTCAGTATGTAACGGGCAAGTCTGTAACTACAAGACATATGTATAAAGATCTGATGGCCGATGGGGCAAAAAGGTTCCCGAGTGGCGTCCACGGACCGGAAGACGCAGTGTAGGTAGGCCTCCAACAAGATGGAGCGACGACCTGGTTAAGGTTGCGGGATCGCGTTGGATGCGGATAGCACGGGACCGATCTGTTTGGCAATCTCCTTGGGGGAGGCCTATGTTCAGCAGTGGACGTGTTTCGGCTAAAATGATGATGAAAATGATGAAATAGGTGAATTAAAACTTTTTGTCGGACTAAAATAGAAGATTTCGGCCTTTCGTGGGGGGGGGGGGCGTGTACCCATATGGTAAAGACGTTACGGTATTGGCTGTTCGGTGGGTAGCGGAAAAACAGGGTAAATAGAACAAAAATAAGAGAATTTCGATGTATGTGTAAAGAACTAAATTAATTAAACCTTCCACGTTTTTGCAGAGAGTACCTAACCTAAGTATAATACTTATGTTTATTTAGTAACTCTAATTACGTAGCGGGGTAGCCAAAGACCAGGCTAATTGGGTTATACCAATTAAACCCTGAACGATGAAGTTAACAAGCTTACGTATGTTTTCTTGAACAAGCTAATACTAACAAGGTAATAATGTTTTTTTTTTTCAAGACACTAGTAATCCGTCCAGATTCAAACCGGAACCGTAAAGTCGGGTTAATTTGGCAACTATAAATTAAAAATTTTAAAAACCCTCAGCGCAATTATGTCACACGTATGTTTGAACATAAAGTAAATACCCATTGTGCGTCTAAGATCCCTTCCGCAGCTAACAAAACAGCTGATTACTTTGAAACAGCTGAACCGATTTTGATAAAACATGTCTAAGAACCATTGCCAAGAAACTTGTTTTCTAATAAAAAAAACCGCATTCAAATCGGTTCACCCGTTTAAGAGCTATGATGCCACAGACAGACACACACACATAAACTTATAACACTTATAACACTCAAACTTATAACACTCCTCTTTTTGTGTCGGGGGTTAAAAAGTAACTTTGGCCTCAGGGATTAACTTGGTCTCATCATCCTATATACGTCCCACTGTTGGGCACAGGCCTCCTTTCAGAATGAGAAGGCTTGGACTGTAGTTCCCACGCGGGCCCAGTGCGGATTGGAAATTTCACACACAACATTGAATTGCTTCGCTAGTGTGTGTAGGTGTTTGTCCTTTTAAAGCTTGTGGTAAATTTCAAATGTAATTTTGCACGTGAGTTCTGAAAAACTCAGAACTGCAAGGTTCCAGGACCCATTGTAAGTTATAAAGTTTTGATAGCTATACACAAAAATTTTAAATAAAAAATAGAACCGCCTTCAAAAACACCCAAAAAAATATTAAATAAAAATTTAACCGACTATAATGAGCATTATAATATCTTTCTACTAATCTGTTTGAAGTCGGGCCACAGCACGAGCTAGCAAGAGTGGTAGAAGCCCAATAGATAGTAGGTATCTATGTAGGTAAGTTAAATTACTACTATAAAGCTTGAGGTCCCAGGTTCGGTTCCCGCGTCGGGGCAGATATTTGTATGAAAAACACGAATGTTTGTTTTGGGTGTTTAATATGTTGTATCTATCTATATAAGTATGTTTATCCGTTGCCTAGTACTAGGGCGTGCAAAACCGGTTTTCCGGTTTTGCTGAAAACCGGAAACCGGACAAAATTTACCGATTTTTCGAAACCGGTTTTGAAAGACAAAACCGGTTTTACCTCCGGTTTTTCCATTTTGATTGACGTAGGTACATTTTGATTTCAATCAACTTTTTTCTAACGCTCTAAGAAATATTTAATTTTGAGTCATCGAAAAATATCCGAAATCCGAACGCAACCTATCTATACTACTTACACTCCTCCCTCCGCCCGCGTCGTGCTCCCGCTCTCCCGCTCCGTAATTTGATTTTGATCTCAGTTAAATAATCTTTTGAATAAATATTATTTTAAGTCCATTTTAAAATTGTTTTTAACCAAACTAAGAGAGTTTAGTTTATTAATGTGGTACAGTAAATGATCTGTTTTTTATTTCGACTGCCATCGACTATAACTACAAATACGAACACTGAGAGAAATAACCGTCCAATATCGGAAGGATTTTCCTTCTATTATGACTCAGTAGGAATTTTACCGTCTAGTGTGGAAGGATATTTGACCAAGTTTTTACCGTCCAAACTTTCCTTCCACTTGATTTCCTTCTGAACTTTCCTTCTTTTTTTGATAGGAAAAATGGAACAATACTACCTTCCAAATGTTCAGCTTCCTTCTGATTTATTACCTTCCTTTTTTTTCCTACTGAGTCATAATAGAAGGTAATTAAACGGAAGGTAAACGCAACTGAGATTACCTTCTAATAAATTCCGACCGATTAATACCTTCCATATTTTTCCTACTGAGTCATAATAGAAGGTAATTGAACGGAAGGTAAACGCAACTGAGATTACCTTCTAATAAATTCCGCCCGATTAATACCTTCCATATTTTTCCTACTGAGTCATAATAGAAGGTAATTAAACGGAAGGTAAACGCAACTGAGATTACCTTCTAATAAATTCCGACCGATTAATACCTTCCATATTTTTCCTACTGACTAAAAAATAGAAGGAAATACCAACAGATTTATACCTACTGTTCGTGTAAAGAACCCTTCGATTGCTGCACTGGAGATCACTGGTCCTAGGTTTCTATTAGGCTAGCCCCAGGGTCCTTGGCATTGCACTCTCTCAATATAAAGGAAGCCACTCACCTTGGTCTGCTCTCAGGCGCCTGGCTGCTGTTATGACACAAGAGTCTGCAGGGTCACGCACACAATAATGTTCAAAATGTCCGAAATATATCACCAAAACCTCAGTTTTTTTGGTAAATGGAACAGCAAACACAATAACACATGCGATCCGGACATCCGTTCGGCTTGAACTGTCTTGACAGCTTTTCTTCCGCCGACCGACCGTAGTATTGTGACTTACCCTCATATTAAGAGATTACAATGCCCGAACATCCCCCCGCCTAACCAAGGCCTGGCTTGGTTCCTAATCTCCTAAAGGCAACCTACACAATTTTGATATGGGTCTCAACAGGACGCCGTTCCGAGTTTTAACTTCAGCGACGCGTACAATCCCATCTTTACCCGGTAAAAGTTTAACTAACCGTCCACGTCTCCAATTGAGAGAAGCTAAATTATCTTCCTTAATCAAAACTAGGTCATCTAACTTAGGAGGTTCAGTATGAGATGTCCATTTATAGCGCTGCTGCAGCGTATGCAGATAGTCACTTTTCCACCGATTCCAAAAATGTTGCGACATCTTTTGTATTTGTTGGTATCGAGACAGCCGAGACATTTTAACTTCCAAGAAAGGATATTCCGGTAAAGCTACTAAAGGCTCTCCAATCAAAAAATGCCCGGGAGTCAATACTTCTAGGTCCGTCGGATCCGTACTCAGAGGGCACAATGGTCGCGAGTTCATTACGGCTTCCACCTTTGTGAAAAACGTGGTTAATTCCTCGAACGTTAACCGAGCGTCACCGAGCACGCGTCTAGCATGAGTTTTCGCTGATTTAATAGCCGATTCAAATAAACCGCCGTGATTTGGGCTAGATGGTGCGTTAAAAAGCCATTTAACATCACGCCTAATGAACTCTCGATCAATATCCGTTTGATTATTTCGCAAGAAAATAAATAATTCCTTTAAATATTTATCCGTGCCAGTATAATTTGTACCACAATCCGACCGTACCAATGAGGGAAGCCCTCGCCGGGAAATAAACCGTGTAAACGATGCTACGAAAGCTTCAACCGATAATTGAGAAACTATTTCCAAGTGTACGCATTTAGTGCTTAAACAAACAAAAATGCATAAGAAACATTTTTGAATTTTCGCATTCCGAAGCGAACTAGATTTAATATAAAAAGGACCACCGAAGTCCGTTCCTACACCGAGAAATGGCCGAACACCTCGCACCCGATCCGATGGCAAGTCCGCCATGAACGGTTGGTCGGGTCGCGGCCGAGACATGTAGCACTGTACGCACTTGAAAGTGACGTGTCGCGTTATCCGCCGAGCTGCGACGATCCAATATGTCCGTGATAAAATAGACGCAAGAGTATTTGCTCCGACATGGCAATATACCTTGTGATAATGTGTCACTAATAATTCCGTAAACCGACCCTTAGCAGGTAATAATATTGGATGGCGCGCGTTATAAGGTAGCTCCGATGCACCTATTCTGCCGCCGATTCGAAGTAACTCATCATTTCCGAGAAATAAATTCAACCGCCGTAATGAATTTTTAATAGGGTTATTTCTACGAATGTCCGATATTTCATGTTCATAATGTTCATTTTGAACCCGCCGAAGTAAGCACAAGATAGCGTCCCTACGTTCTGAAACAGATACATTCCTGCCGCCGTGTTTACATTTCGTTTTACAATTTCGAATAAATCGTAGTATAAAAGCCGTTACGTTTATTAATTTCTCAAAAGAGCTAAACCGTTCCAATAAATCGAAGTTTTCTTCTAAAATACCAACATTAGTCACTTGAGCTCGTAAGCCAGGTAACATATCCGCCGGGAAGTCAGAACATGCGCCGGGCCAGCGGGCTGGCGCGGCTAGCAGCCAGCGCGGCTCCCACCACAGCGAGTGATGAAACAACTCGCTTGCAGTGGCTCCGCGCGACGCCACGTCTGCACAATTTAATTCACTAGGTACGTGCCGCCACGTGATGTTTACGCTAGACGATATTATTTGTGAAACTCGGTTTCCTTCATAAACCTGTAGTTTATGCGGAGGAGTTTTCAACCATGCTAATACAATGGTGCTATCACACCAAGCTACGACCTCGTCTAAACTAATCTCGGGCTCTAATAAAGGAACGACGTGATTAATAAGAGTGGTTAACAGCGTAGCACCGCCTAACTCTAGTTTAGGTATGGTTTGTTTTTTCTTCAATGCGGCTACCCGGGACTTAGCCATGAGTAGTCGCACGAGAACCGTTCCGTCCGCAGCCGCCGACCGCAGGTAAATTACCGCCGAAAAACCGACCGAGGAGCCGTCACAAAAACCGTGAACTGAATATCTAGCTTCTTCTGTCATTTTTAGACACCTGGGTAATGAAACCCGTTGCAAGTGAGGTAAATCCGTCAATATATTTAGCCAGTCTCGAACTATTGCGTTTGGCGCCGGGGTATCCCAATCTACCTTTCGGGAGTCATTGGAACTACTAAGCAAATTTTGTAATAATAATTTAATTTTAAATACTACCGGACAAACCCAACCGAGTGGATCATAAAGACGAGCCGCCATAGACAAAATACTTCGTCGAGTAACTGTGCCGTCTACCGGTAAATTTAATCTGTAAGAAAAGTTATCGTTTTTTGGGTCCCACTGGATACCTAAGACCTTAATAAAACCAGAATCATCCGTATTCACGTCAAATAACCGCGGGGTCTCGCGATGGTCTACCGGCAACCCGTCTAAGACGTCAGGCACGTTAGACGACCACTTCCGCAGCTCGTAGCCCGCCGTGCTCATGAGCGCCATGAGCTCGTCCCGCAAACGCCGTGCGTCAACCAGCGAGTCCGCTCCTCCGTTAAGATCGTCGACGTAACTGTTTTGACGTAACATTTGGGCCGCACGAGGGTATCTTGATTCCTCGTCGTTAGCCAACTGATGCAAACACCGAATTGCTACGAAAGGGCTCGACTTTAAACCGTACGTGTTAGTCGTTAACTCATAAATAAGCAGGGGGTCGTCTGGCGACGATCGCCAAAAAATAAGTTGGTATTTTCGATCATCTGGATGTATCCACGTTTGCCTAAACATCATTTTAACGTCCGTGGTGAATACAAAACGCGGCAGTCGAAAATTAATTATAATCTGCGTAATATCGTTCTGTAACCGAGGGCCCGAATATAAACATTCATTTAATGACACACCCGTAGTAGTCTGTACACTTCCGTCAAAGACAACTCGAATTTTTTCAGTGTCACCCGATTTTTTAAACACCCCGTGGTGTGCAAGGAAGTAGTGCTCCTGGTCTGACCCGACTTCATAACTAGACACAACCATGTGACCGAGTCGTAAATATTCCGACATAAATTCAATATATTTTTCTCGATATCCAGAATCCCGTTTCATTCGCCGTTCAATAGCAAAAAACCGCCGTAATGCCGTTTCCATAGAATCACCCAACCGCTTATGACCTTGAATCAGTGGTAACCGAACCACGTATTTACCGTCCGCGCCCCGTGATGTATATTTGGCAAACAAGTTTTCACATTCTAAATCCGCCGGATCCCTAATCTTCGATAATGGCGGTTCCTCGCAACGCCAGAACTTTTCAACTGCTTCAATTAATGTAATGCATATATTATTGTTATTATTTAATTCCGAGTCATAATTATCCGCCGATTGTACCGGTCCGAAGACAGCAAAATCAAAAATAGTGCCTAAAGCATAAGGTCCATTCGTATTTAATTGAACCTTTTCACCGTTCAAAATGTGACCTAAAATGTCGCAACCGAAAATAATGTCAACATTTTTCATGCTATATGACCCGTCGTCTGAGAGCTTAATATTGTTGTCCGAAAATCTTAATTTATGTGATAAATATGTAGTAGGTTTCTTTAAAACCACCGCCGTAACCGATAGTAAACATTTCTTAGATTTTTCCGATTTAAAATAAAACCTCACTATATGATTGCCGTCATTATTACGTAACCCGCCGATACCTACGAGAGGTGTTTGAATATAATGTCGCTTCAACCCCAAACTAGCCACAAAATCACTTCGTATTATTGAAACTTGACTACCTATATCTAACAAAGCCCGACAACGAACAAAATATCCGTAAATTGATTTTACCTCAATAATAACCGTAGGTAAAATAACGTTATTAGCTAACCGTGGCATTGAGGCGACATTATTATACTGTAATTGCTATTGTTGTGAATGCGGTCTACGATTTCCTGAAGGACTTTGTGATCGTCCCACCGTAAGGTAACGATCCCGATTTTTCCGCTCCGACCGCTCATTCCGATCCCTAACATGACAAGGTTCATTTTCGCACTCATACGCATCTAGCAAATCGCGCGTACGACTACCCACTTTGTTCCCATCGCCGCTATCAGACTGCCGCCTACCGCGACCGAAAGCACCGGGCGACTGCCGACCGTTAGCGGAGTCGTTGTCATGTTGCGCGTGCATCGCGTGCCGTGTATGCTGCCTATGTCCCGCCGCCGAGTCAGAGCGCGCAATGGGCATAGTACAAATTAATTTATTATGACCGACGTTGCCGCACTCATTACATGGTACCTGCCGAGAACATTGCGCTGCCGGGTGCTTCTCGAAACATCTAAAGCAAAGGCCGTTGTTTTTTACCCAGTCCTTACGACTATAGTTCGACATGTTTGTAAATTTAAAACAGTTGCCTATGTTATGACCCGATAATTGACAGTAAACACAATTGTTATTATTTCCTGAGCTATAATTATTGCGATTGCTAACCCATTGCGATTTCTGGTACTTATTATCATTAGTGGGGCGCTCTGCGGCAGCGGCATGCACCGCGCGCGCCGGCTTACGCGTATGCTCCGCGTAAGATAGAACGGGCTCAGCTGAAGCTGTGTCTATCAACCGACATTCATTTTGCAGAAACTCCGTTAACTGATCGAAAGTAGGTAGATTTAAGTTATTACCGCCGTATTGTTGTTCAAATCGTGTTTTAATATTTAAGGGCAACTTTGTCAGACTGATATGCAATAAAATGTAGCTCCACTCATCTATCGGAAGCCCTAAATTTTTTAAGGCTCGCGTCGACTCTAACAGCGGATTTAAAACATTGGTCCTGAGACTCAAACTCTTAGTAAGTACCGGCAAGTGTAATATCCGAGAAATATGCGAATCCGCTTGTAACCGTTTATTTTCGTATCTACCTTTTAGAATGTCCATGGCAACATCCAACGAGCCGTCCACCATTGGTAGGTGTTTTATTAACGATTGCGGCTCCTTTTGTACATTGGAGAATAAATAATGGAACTTTTCCGTTTTGGAGATATCTCTTCGCGACAAAACCAGCGATGTAAACAGACTAATAAAACTAGACCATGAAAAAACGTCGCCGTCAAACGTCGTTAAATTTATCCGTGGTAACCGTGATGAGGAATTACTTTCCGTAGTCATGTGTGTGCCGTCCAAGTTCGGATACGCAGCCGCTATAGCCTCCAACTTGTTGTAGGCCTCCGTGGCCTCCTTGTATTGTGCATCGTAACTAGCTGTAATAGCAGAGTCCTCCGAGTAGGAACTTAGAATGCCTTCGTATGCCTCCGTCAACACATCAAAGTAATTGTCTAACTTACGTAGCCGTGCCGATAATACGCTAGAACTATAGCCCGGAACAGTCGTAATTTGTAAACTGTTTTTAAACCAATCATATTTAACCTTAAATTTACTTTCAAATGCCTTTACCGACATTATTTAACGAACTTACTTATTTATGGATATAGCCAAACCTTCTTAAGTAAGATGAACCTACCGCAATTAACCGTAAATAAAAATACTTAACCGAAAACCGAACTAAAAAAATGACCGTTACAAAAATTACCGAAATTTACCGTTACAAAATGGCTGCCCGTACTAAGCCTAATTTATAATGAAACCTAATCCGGTTCGAAGTGATCAAAAATTATGTTCGTGTAAAGAACCCTTCGATTGCTGCACTGGAGATCACTGGTCCTAGGTTTCTATTAGGCTAGCCCCAGGGTCCTTGGCATTGCACTCTCTCAATATAAAGGAAGCCACTCACCTTGGTCTGCTCTCAGGCGCCTGGCTGCTGTTATGACACAAGAGTCTGCAGGGTCACGCACACAATAATGTTCAAAATGTCCGAAATATATCACCAAAACCTCAGTTTTTTTGGTAAATGGAACAGCAAACACAATAACACATGCGATCCGGACATCCGTTCGGCTTGAACTGTCTTGACAGCTTTTCTTCCGCCGACCGACCGTAGTATTGTGACTTACCCTCATATTAAGAGATTACAATGCCCGAACACCTACCGTAATGGAAGGTAAACGCAGTGGGAAACCTGGCAAATACCTTCCATAGTAGGAAGGATTTTCCTTCCATATGTTATAATTCCTCCTAAAATGGAAGGTGAATGCGGTAGGAAAACTGGCATATACCTTCCATAGTAGGAAGGATTTTCCTTCCATATGTTATACTTCCTTCTATAATGGAAGGTGAATGCGGTAGGAAAACTGGCATATACCTTCCATAGTAGGAAGGATTTTCCTTCCATATGTTATAACTCCTTCTATAATGGAAGGTGAATGCGGTAGGAAAACTGGCATATACCTTCCATAGTAGGAAGGATTTTCCTTCCATATGTTATAATTCCTTTTAAAATGGAAGGTGAATGCAGTGGGAAACCTGGCAAATACCTTCCATAATAGGAAGGATTTTCCTTCCATATGTTATAATTCCTCCTAAAATGGAAGGTGAATGCGGTAGGAAAACTGGCATATACCTTCCATAGTAGGAAGGATTTTCCTTCCATATGTTATAACTCCTTCTAAAATGGAAGGTGAATGCAGTGGGAAACCTGGCAAATACCTTCCATAGTAGGAAGGATTTTCCTTCCATATGTTATAATTCCTCCTAAAATGGAAGGTGAATGCGGTAGGAAAACTGGCATATACCTTCCATAGTAGGAAGGATTTTCCTTCCATATGTTATAACTCCTTCTAAAATGGAAGGTGAATGCAGTGGGAAACCTGGCAAATACCTTCCATAGTAGGAAGGATTTTCCTTCCATATGTTATAATTCCTCCTAAAATGGAAGGTGAATGCGGTAGGAAAACTGGCATATACCTTCCATAGTAGGAAGGATTTTCCTACCATATGTTGAAATTCCTTCTACAATAGAAGGTGAATACAATGGGAAAACTGGCTGGTACCGTCCGTTGGAGGAAGGAATTTCCTACCATATGCTTATAATACCTTCTAATTTGGAAGGTGAACGTAGTGGGAAAAGTGGCATGTACCTTCTATTGTAGGAAGGATATTCCTACCAAATGGAGATAACCTATCCAAATGGTAGGAAAATCCTTCCCATTACGGAAGGTGCATATCAGGATTCCTACTGGATTTACCTTCCTCTATAGTAGGTAACCTAAACATTGGTATATATAACCTACTACAATGGAAGGTAAACCCATTGGGAAGCCTGGTATGTACCTTCCATTATGGGAAGGATTTTCCTGCCAAATGGGGTAATCTATCCAAATGGTAGGAAAATCCTTCCCGTGATGGAAGGAATATACCAGGCTTCCCACTGGGTTTACCTTCTATTGTAGTAGGTAACATATACTAATGTTTAGGTTACCTACTATAGAGGAAGGTAAATCCAGTAGGAATCCTGATATGCACCTTCCATAATGGGAAGGATTTTCCTACCATTTGGATAGGTTATCTCCATTTGGTAGGAATATCCTTCATACAATAGATGGTACATGCCACTTTTCCCACTACGTTCACCTTCTATTGTAGTAGGTATTATAAACATACATGTTAGGAAACTCCTTCCTACAACGGACGGTACAAGCCAGTTTCCCACTGGCGAGGGATGAAGGTAGCCAGGTATCCCGTGTATTCATCTTCTATGTAGCAGGTTCATTATTCGTACCAAGCCTGAAAACAAGAAATTAATCAGTACTCATAAATTTTTGATTTCAAACTAATATTTAACTCTGTCAATTGAAAATGGATATATATAAGTAATAATAATTAGGATATAAAAAAAAACATGTAAATAATTCAGAGAAAAAACGTTTATTCATATTTTTATCTTTTAAATACAAACCGAAACACCTTACGTGAGTGACCCATTGTTTACATTTTACCTTACACATAATAATATATTGTTTATTTTCTCACCTTACTTGTTTACACCTTAGTAGGTTGTACTTAATATTATATTAAGTCACATAATGTTGGCTATAATTTACTGCCTTTGGTGATCGAGAGATTTCCTTTTGCTGAGTTGATCCTTACGATTCAAATATGGATTTAAGAAGGTGACTTATCGCGATTTTTGGTATAGGAAGAAGGAGGAGGTCATGCATGACGTCCTCAATATTTTGTACGGGATTTTACTTCAGAAACCTATAGTGTGGGGTATCTAATGAAAGGGCATCATGAGCCGGTTCCAAAAATTTACTTCAATATTACCTTTTGACCACTTGAAATACAAAAGTAATTGTAATCTAATTGTATTGTATGTGAAATGTAACTGTAATAATTATATTGTAGTAATAATGAACATTCAAATTACTTTCTAATTATAATTCTAACATAATTGACATGCAAAATTATTGTATAATTTAAATATTGACTGATGTCTATTCTATATACGATTCTGATTTTACATTAACTTTCACATGCCTGATGGCCGAACATAAAAATCATGGATCACTAATAATAATATGTAACCATCCTGTTTGCACTTACCATAAATGAATAAACGATTCATTCATTCATTCAAAACATACCAAGTTTGGACTCCTGCAGGTAGAAAACGAAAAGAAAAAAGTAAATGTTGATATTTTCAATATTGCTTACATGGCGTTAAAAATGAGGATATTTCGAGTTACTTGGCGTATGTTTTATAAAAATAATTCAGCAGGTTGCTACAAGAGTCCAAACTTGATATCTTTTGAAAATACTTTATGGATTTTTAGAAAACAAGTGGCCGAAAGGTAATATGTTGTGTAATTTATTTTTAGAACCGCCTCATGAAGCCCTTTTATTTTATATTCCACGAAATAGGTTTCTGAAAAAAAAAAAAACAAATCGCATACCAAAAATTGATGACTTCATAACCAATAACTACGAGATGGCTCCCCTTCTTAAATCCATAGGCTTGAGTCGTAAGGATCAACTCAGCATAAGAAAACTCCTCGATCATCAAACGCCGTAAATTGTAGCCAACATGTGCGACTAGTAAAGGCAATAAAACACACAAATTAACAAAGACACGAATCATCAACAAAGACACAACACCTTTTGTCCTTAATTTGTATAAATTATTTTATCTGCTCATCTTAACTTATGAACTATAGTTACATTGTAATTTAACTTAAATTTATAGATATTTGGACAATGAGTCAATGAGATATTTTAAAATATTAACCCATTAAACAGTCGACGTCAAAGATATATTTACACTGTAGTACCTTGTCACTGTATCATTTCTGACAATTATAAACACAAAACTTCAAATACTAAGTGACAGCGACAAGGTAGTAAAGTGTAAACATATCTTTGACCTCGACTGTACAGTAAGACATTTGGACCAAAAGTACCTGTTATAGTGTTTCGTTTTGGTTATGTCCAATCCACTTAAAGAGAACAATACTATTGTTGGTTAACAACAATACCATTGTATAGCTTACCGCAAAAAACGATAATGACCACGTTGTATAAAATCGTTATAACCGCCTTGAGAGTTCAACAGATTATCTACTCTATTTCCATGATCAATAGATAACAAGACTTGTTATCAAGACTTAGTGCACTAGTAGAAAAAGGGCAATCACGACGCCTTTCTAAAATACAATCATAAACAAAATTATACACGCCTGCGACGGACGATAGAGCGCATTGAAAACGCCATTTATTGTTTATGGAGATAAGAGTCGATAATCAGTTGAACTTTAAATATGGTTGTAACGCCTTTATACAACATGGTCATTATCGTTTTTTAAACTATACAATGTTGTTAACTAACAATAGTTTTGTTCTCTATAAGCGGATCGGACATAACCAAAAACGAAACAATGTAACCTCTAAGATTTCTAACAGCTGCCTTTTGACCAAGGATGATAAGTATAGACTGCATTGGCAGTCGCCATAGTAGGCACGGATCAGCCGTGGTTTTTGTAGTTCGATTATTAAATCTAGATGGCGCTGAAATATAGCCAGAGGCTTTGAAGGCAAAACAATATGACTACAGATGTTTCATTTTTCAAAAATATTGCATAATAATACATTTGCAGTGATATGAAATATCTGTAGTCTTATTGTTTTGCCTTCAAAGCCTCTGGCTATATTTCAACGCCATCTAGATTTAATAATCGAACTACAAAAACCTCGGCCGATCCGTACTATGGCGACTGAAAATCCAGTCTATATCATCCTTGCTTTTGACACATGTAGTCGTAGTTTGACATTATGATTTATGTTATACTACAAATGCTCCCAAGAAAACGCTTTGCATTCGGCAAAGAAATATTATGAAAAAAAAAGATGATTCTCAGTATTGAATACCTTCCTTAAATTAAGCTAAAGCTAAGTTATCAATAAACGCAACAAAGAAACGTTTTAACTTTTAGTTAACGCATACAATCATTACACTTTATATTTCTAGATAAAGACACAACCTTTTGTCCATAAGGGTACAGCCGGGTAAGCATGGTCAAACTGCCCTTACCGAAAAAAATATTTCAAACGCATAAAAAGGAAAATCATTTTTTTAGCCAAACTACTGATGACTACTATCGATTTCTTTGTAATTTGGATGTGTTGTGTATATAATTAAAGTAATTTTCTGAAAAAAATATATTTCGTGCTGGTGGTCTATAACACAGTTTTATCGTATGGCTCCTGCCTCACATCACGTCACGACACAAAAACATAAGCAACAAAATTACAACGTAACGTTGACCGCTATTTAGTAGACGCTGTCTGTGCTGTGCTTCTTCTTGAAATGAATGAAATACAAAATGGCCGCAGCCGCAAGCCATGCAGGCAGACAGAGCGGACAGAACAGACGCAGACCAAATGCCTGGTCAAAGTGCCCTTACCGAAAAAAATATTTTCCTTTTTATGCGTTCGAGGGTCCAAACGCATAAAAAGGAAAATAATTTTTCAGCCAAGCTTCTGGTGACTACTATAGATTTCTTTGTAATTTGGATGTGTTGTGTATTAAGGTAATTTTCTGAAAAAAATATATGATCTAATCTTAACTACTTGAATAGTACTGACTGCCACAAAATGATACACAATAGAAATGGTATTGTTCTTGGGTCATCGGTGACGCGTGGCGCTGAAAGGGTTATGGCAAATAATTCGGCAAAAGGAAAATCTTCTCGCTAAGGGCAGTTTGACCATGCTTACCCGGCTATAACCTTTGCATCAAATCATTCATTAGTTTCATTTTAACTTTTAAAATATAGTTGCATTGTAATTTAACTTATATTTATAGTTATTTGGACAATGAGATAACATTAAGAAATTTATTCCAAAATTACCTGTTAGCTCTGAAATTTCTAACAGCTACCTTTTGAAGTCTTTTACCAACCATGAACTCAAGAATGTTATACCACAAATGCTTCCAAGATTTTTTTTTTCTCTACACAAGAATCAAAGAACTTATTTTCCAATATACCACTAACAAAATATACACCTTTCGTATTTGTAGATGTAGTACATATTATATAATTATATTTCCTGATGCTAACACTTTAATTTGTAGATTATCATTTGAGATGAAGAATTGGTCTTAATTATGTAAAAATGTTGGATTGATGAAATCTGAAGCTTGTACTGTAGTAAATCATAAAATACAGTACGTTTGTCAGGTTTTATTATTATGTGTCGTAATATCATATTTCTCTCTCCGTCCTAATAAGAATAATAAATTTACAATTACAGCTCATTTGGAGACAACACCATTTCATTTGCAAGGTACCTATAGCTGCTTGGAAATCGTAGCATGTGGAATTGCTCACTTTGATTAGGTATTTTCTTTGGCAGTAAAAAGACAAACACATTTATAAAAAAAGATGTTTCTCAGTACCAAACATGCCATAGTTTACTTAACTGCTATAGCTACCTTGCATATAAAATAGTGTTGTCTCCGGATGAGCTGTCATTGTATGACAAGGGCTCCCGATCAAAGAACCACAAGTCCTGCTGAAAACCTTGGTATCAGTTGAGTCCGCGTGATCGTCGCTGGAAACAACTGCCTCGAGACCTACGGTTACAGCAGTTAACGCCGTTGTATGCAATGGAAATAGAGCAGTGGACGCTTTGGAGGAGGCCTCTGTTTAGCAGTGGGATCTCCCAAGTCATGAAATTAATAAAAATTGTCTGAAACAATCAGCATCCACTATCCGCTGTTACTGGTTTATATGCTTATGCTATAATTTTTTTTTTTTTATGTTAGATAGGCCAGACAAACGAACTAGTGGGTCACCTGATGTTAAATGAACACCACTGTCCATAGACATCCGCAGCGCTTTACACGATGCTAGTGCGTTGTCGGCCCTAAAGGAGAGGGAAGGAATGAGGGAGGGAAGGGGTGAGGTATTGGGCCCCCGGCACTCTCACTGACCGTACGAAACGCAAGCAGGATTACTGCTGCTTCACGCCGGTGTTCTGTGAGAGGGTGGTACTGCCCCGGACGAGCCGGCCCATTCGTGATGCAGCGGCTAGCTACATCATGGCTCTACCACTACAAAATGTTATGTAAAGAGGAAATCTCAGCAAAATAAATGTCTAACAATAACATATCACCAGCTGTATGGAGGCAACATAGTCAAATTACTTGGCTTCAAAAAAGCTATGGAATCAGGAGAAACATACTTTATAAAATTAGTTTTTTCTACACAATAAGCATCAACATGGGGATCAAAGAACTTATTTTCCAATAATTGTTAAAACCTGATCTACTACTAGTTCAGATACAATGGCAGATTCTTTATCCTTATTAAAATCAAATTGACAAGAGCTGTGTGCTCTTTTTATGCGAGTTCTTAGTGCATTCAGTGAATCAAAATGCTCAAAACAACCTTGTCCACATCTATAGCCGTCTCCACTTAAAAAGTTTGAAGCTACATTATTACAATTCCTTTTTAAATGACTAATTAAAGTGTTAGTATCAGGAAATATACTTGAACAGTGGCCACAACTCAACATTTTGAAAACATGTAAGATACACAATTATTATTTGGACCAGTCTTCTTACAACTACGACTTATGATCCTAGTTACTGACGATTTAATCTATAGATATTTAAGCAATGAAGTGGTGCTTCAAACAAATTTGGTTCATTTTTTTGTCACTTTCCTCAGTCTCGCTTGGGCATTTCGCTTTAATGTTAAATTTAATGATTCAGCTAACTCAGATGTCGATCGGTGGTTCCAATCGAAATCCGTGTATATACCATAGACTGCCTGTTGTATAAATTCCCATACGTTATGACATTCGAGGGGATACTGGGCATGAAATGAATGAAAAAGTTGGAAACACACTTCAACTGCCTCTAGAACGGTCGGAAAAGAATACAATACTTTATCTACAACGAGGTGAGTCTGATCAATCTGGGCCCACGAGGTACCTACTGATAATACGAAAGGTTGTAGATGTATTTCGTTTTTCCACTTCAGTTTACGTGAAACTTGTTTAAGGTGCTCACGCAACTTTTCGATTCCTTCAAACACGTCAGCTTGCGTGTGGACTAAGAAAACAAAAAAATCGAGTACGTTACTTTTAGTGGGCTTCCAATTTTTGCTGACTTGATATACACCAGGGAACAGAAACGGAAGCAGCAAAAGCAGTCCAGTAGTTTGAAGTCCAACACTCTCTTCTGAAATATAAATAAAATTGTTCAAATACCTACGTCGGCTAAAAAATATTTATATCAAGAACGAAAAGACTCCTTGTTATAAACTTGCGCTGAACGTTACGTTCGAAACTCAATTGCCGTGATAAAAACATAACTATTATTTGTTTTTATCAACAGTACGTTTGCTCAACGAAATCTAAGATTATATAAATTAAGCGAAAAAGTTTTTCGGGTGCGCCGGCGGTATTCGAACCCACAACTCCTAGGTATGCGGCACAACTAACCTTTGGCTAATTCCAGTAAAACAGAAACTTTTTCTTTTTGAATTTGAGCCGTTATTTTACTTTGCACTTCGTTAGCAAGCTTTAATATATTTTCCTTCTTCGATATTAGGAAATCTTTCAGTTTGCTGCTAGATTCCAAATCACCGAACAATAACTGGAAATCCTTTTTTATCTGCAAATAAGAAATAAACGTTAGCAACTGAACTCGAAATATCAAAAACCGAAGACAAAAAATGCTACCAAAATTCCGGGCTCTGGTAATAAATGTTATATAAACCTAGATCGAATTATGCTTAGTTTTGAGATATTGCCATTTTTAACCGACTTCAAAAAAAGGAGGAGGAGAAAATGTTCGACTGTATGTATTTTTTTTATGTAAAAAAGTTACTACGAGTATGAAAGAAAGTCTTCGATCAACATGAAAGTGGTCCAAACATAATGTATTTATTATAATGTATGAAAAAATAAAAAGTTAAAAAGCATAATTCGACCTAGGTTCATATAACATTTATTAATCCATATGACCTCAAGCATGCGTGGTTAAAGTTTGTCGGATCGCTCATGCACACGGTGTCTACAACAATATACCATACTTACTAATGAGGGTCCAATATTTGGTAGGGCTAGGCCTTTATATGACGTTATATACTGCCACAGAGTGCCTTCAGTTTCTTTCAATTCTTTCATGCGAATTTCGTGAGTATCTGACCAGGCTTGTAATAATTCAGCAGACACATGTGTAGGCACATTATTTCTTAAATCGATCAGCACAGATTTAAGTTTTTCACTGTCCGGTTCTGCAAATAGAAAAATTACGTTAGAGTTAGACCATGAATCAACAATGTATATGTATAATGACTAGGCTAGCTAGACTAACATACATACCTGGAGCCAAATATGGTACTTTACTTTCCTCTTGACCTACAGGTCTAAGGCAGGAAGCCCTAGTTAGTTTTTGTGGGGTGGTGATTTTCTTCAATATCTTGATTATTATCGACGAGCCAAGAGACAAGACCGAATGCAAAGCGTTTTCTTGGAAGCATTTGTGGTATAACATTCTTGAGTTCATGGTCGGTAATACTTCTAAGGTGGTCTACATTCGTATAACCATTATCTGAAAAGAAAATCACACATAACCACACCAATCATGCATTTAAAATAGTTTGCAAGTATAGTCAACCAAGTAAGTGCTTCACCATTTTTTTAAATCAAAAAGAATACAATATGGCTCACACAAAGCTCACATTGACTTGTAAGTGAAAATGGGTCAATCAACTTTTTATTGCTGTTCTATTATGCCCGGGACTCATTAGTTGCATTCAAAGATGAAGGATGTAGAAAATATTTTATATTTTTGCTTATTTTGTTTATATATGTAATGTTTATATATGGAATCTTATGTCATTGTGTCAAGATTACTTTGACAATGTACATTGTGACACCTATGTGTCGTTGGCGTTGAAAAGGTTAATGCTAGGGTGGTAAAGGAATTTCTTAGTCAACTATAATTATGTCAGGCGAGTTAGTTCGTTATTATTTTTCTTTTTAACCCACGACACAAAAAGAGGGGTGTTATAAGTTTTCTGGTACCGTTAGGTACATACTGCCGTGCTAAGCCAAAAGGGCCTATGTCCGTTTTAACGGTTTCGAGAAAAACGTGTTTTTATGTTTTTGTTTCTTAGTATTTGAGTGAAAAATAAGCCTTTCTTAGCAATTTTTAAGGCACTTCTAATAAAAATATGACTTTTTCGTTAACAGAACTTTATTCCTTATAAAGTTATAAGCTAAGGAATCCAACGCAAAAAAAAAACAGAATTTGGTCATTTTCGGACATAGGCCCTTTTGGCTTAGCACGGCAGTATAGAGGTCTATGATTTTATTGCATAATAAATAAATTTAATATTCAACTGATAGTAGATTCGATTTGTAACATCGAACATGGCGGATGTAGACAATATCTAATTTTGTTATTTCTGTTTCTATGGTTAAGTTGAAATATAATTTTGATAGTGTTTTATGTGGCAATTAACCTTAACAGTGCAGTGAGCATAAAATTCTATATTGCTCTCGTGTTTGACATTTTGTAATGCGCAAGTGGTTTCCACGTGGTTTTTGGAATTTTACTATAAAGTTGTAAAAACTACAATCACCGTACAACGTCCCTCTCAAAGAGAGTTTACTTTGACTTGACACTGGCGAAATTGTCCTCTTAAAGAGGACAGAAAAGCCATTTAAAAAAAACAATTAATACCTTTGTCGGGCGGGATTAAAGTACAAGTTCTTGGTTCGCCGGCCGCCTATAGGCGGCCGGCGAAACCGACCTTTCGGGCTGGTGCTCTATAACAGTTTTATCGTATGGCTCCTCCTTCACATCACGTCACGACACAAAAAAATAAGCAACAAAATTACAACGTAACTTTGACCGCTATTTAGTAGACGCTGTCTGTCTGTCTGTGCTGTGCTTACTTCCTCTTGAAATGAATGATATACAAAATGGCCGCAGCCGCAGCCGCCGCAGCAGTGTTGCCACCTCGCAAACAAATATGTCACTAGAGTCTATCTTGAAAACCGCTAGATTCGGGTTTTTTTATTTTCAAAAAAATCGCTAGATATCGCTAAAAGCTACTCCAAACATTCAGCTAATGTCTTAAACATTTAATTGACATTATGCTATTTAAAGAGTGATATAATTTTTTTTTTAGTTTTATATAAAATTGTAGTACCTACGGTATAAATGACAATACAGGCCACCACAAACTAAAGTACGGGGCGCCGACAGAGCGTGGCTAGCGCGCTCTATAACATTGAATTATATTTACGGTGACACACCGGCAGTGCGGCACAGCGCATATAATTCAGTGTTATACAGCGCGCTGGGCACGCTCCGTCGCCGTTGCGCGCACCCCTCGCGCTGCGGTCTGTGGAGGGCTATATAGCTATGTTGTTTTGTAACATTGCAAGATTAATGTAATGACTGATCAACACGTTTGACAAACCTTGCCAAGCCGGCGGGGCACAGTGATATGTTATTGAAAATCCTTTTTTGAGAAGAAAACAGGGGATTACGAAATACTGTTTTGATCAATTTTACGCGCCTATTAACGGTCTGAGGTGCAGTTGTCCCGCTCTCGCTGTACTGACACGGAGGGGTTCGGGCGAGACAGCGACATATTTCATTAAAATACCTATTTCTCAAAATTCTCCCAGCCATCGTACCCTCTTTATCGAGTCTCGCTGTTTAAAAATACAAAAAAAAATAAAAAAACAAAACAATAGGTTAATAGGTAGGTATAATTATGTTCAAAAAGTTGAAAAGTGAGTCGCGATATCGCAGCCAGCGTTGAGCTTAGAGAAAAGTTTATTTGACATTTTACGTCTATTTTGATGCGTTCTATACGATAGAAGTAAAATAAATACTAACAATGTAAAATAAAAAAAAAATACAAAAAAAATTCTGTCCCAGAAGTGCCCTTTGCGATATGTCATATTATGTATAATACTCTGACCCAAATAATGATCACGCGGCACTTTGATCAATTATAACTGTAGATCCACAGTCGCGCTCGCGCGCCCGAAAATGTCCGAGCCAAATGAGCGCCACTTTGATAAAAGTGGCCTTCTTTTTTCTCATTACGTTGCGTGAAATTGTCAAGTTTAGCTGTCAAGTGTCAACCGAAATTAGACTGTAATGAAGTAAAGACTAGGTTCAAATTTCTGTGTAGGTGATGATTTTAATTGTTATGCAAACAAATAAAAAAGTTCGGACATTTTTTGAAGGGGATTTTGTTCGGCAATGTGTATCTTCAGTTATAATTGATCAAAGACGCGGCATGAAGTTTGATATCTTATAGAGTGACGTCACGTCAAGCCAGTGAGAGTTTACGCGCGAACATTCAATGAAAGCTCCCTATTAGAAAATTCGAACGAATTTAAATTCTATCGTAACAAATCGTAAACACATGCATGACGTATGGCGGATAGCTATATATACATATACATTATAGTACCTATGTAGGTAATCTCGATTAATCGTCATTAGCGTATGTGATGTATTTAATTAAGTATATATATATAAAATAACCGAAACCACAGATATATCTGGAAGCATGCCAGTGCAAAAGTAGAAAGAGAATCAAAAATTAAGGCCAACTATCCTGCCAAAAACATTTATGTAAAATAAAGCCCAACGTCCTGTGCTGTCCAAAAATCTCGCACGCTAAAAGTACTGAGATCAAAAAGTCCAAAGTCAAGTCCTTACTGTTCCACTCGGTATAAATGTATTTTATTCATTAATGCAGACAATTTTTTAAACCGACTTAAAAAAGGAGGTTATTCATTAATACAGACAAAGCAGTAAAAGGCTTGCCAATTCAAAAAGAGTGGAGTAGTCAAATTATGGCCCAAACGTGGTCTAATTTTATATTAAAAGTCCTAGAAGTGACCATCCTTTGCTACAAAAATAACTTAAAACCACACCCGAAAACAACACAATAACACACGTAAACAACAATTTTGACGATACCTAAGTACAATTAAAAGCACTCACCAGAAAAACTTTTCACCGTCTCATTATCAGCTCCCAGTTTAATTAAAATGTCTTCTATAGACATTTTTTAGTTTATTCACATTCACTTAGTTATATGTATACTTTCTTTTATATTAGATAATATTATAATAGGTAGATACTAGGTACAGTAGAGCTTACTAAAAGTATAGCTCGCTAACATTAATAATCTGCACGACTAGTTACTCAACTACTTAATAAGTAATGAATGAGCAGTGAGCACTGAGTTTTGGTTTGCTTTTCACACACACAGACACAGACACCGAAATGCTAGGTTCAAACTTCGTGGCGTTGCATCACTTTCGCACTATAGATGTCACAGACTCGCTCGAGGGAGAGAGAAAGTATGAAACTAAATTCGTATAACGCGCAATGTTCATGTATACAACTAGATGGAAGGAAAATTAGGTGTATTCCTTCTACTTAGTAGGAATCATGATCATGTTTCCTTCTGTAGTCACAAGTAACGGAAGTGATGATGTAATTTGTGTCGGTATACTTAAGTATAATAAATAATACCTACCTTTCTAGTGGTCGTATGTATCGTAGTAAAAAACCCTCAGTGTGCGAGTTCCACTCTCACTTGACCTGTTTTAATATTGTATTAAGTAGGTATGTCTTATTATCTTCTATATAATGTCCTAAGTTACATGTCCTAAGACTAAGACCTAAGACTGCATGCCAAAATAACGTAATGCACTAATTATATTTTTAAACCCCGACGCAAAAAGAGGGGTGTTTTAAGTTTGACCGCTGTGTAATGTGTGTCTGTCTGTCTTTCTGAATGTCTGTCTGTGTGCACCTACCGCACCGTAGCTCTCTCAAACGAGTGAACCGATTTGAATGCAGTTTTTTTATTATTTGAAAGCAGGTTTTCTAGCAATGGTTCGTAGTAGAGATGCACCGAAATTCGTTTCACATTCGGTATTACCGAAGTTCGGCAGCTTTTACCGAATTTCGTCTCCGGCCGAATTTCGATTAGATCTGCCGAATATCGGCCGAAATTCGGTAGCTTAAATTAATGCTGGCAGCATTCCCTCGCTGTATAGCAAACAACATGAAATGGAAAAGTGAAAAACATTCATTTTAAAATGAAATTGGTATAGTATATGATAGGTATAAAACCAATTAGGTACTTAATGATTGTCAAAACTGTTTACCTATACATGGCATTTGACTATAGGAATGGATGGATTAATATTATGGATCACGAACGAGACCCATGTTTAAGTCTCGAATCAGTAAAAAAACCACGACCGGATTTTTTAAAATTCCCACTTGGTAAGTAAAAAACCGGCCAAGTGCGAGTCGGACTCGCGCACCGAGGGTTCCGTACAAATTCATATGTACCTATCTATGAACATCCAGTGTTAGTAGACCCCTGCGCCTAAGCAAAATTACGCAAAAGCATGCAATGTGAGGTCATTGTAGATTGGTTACTGATATAGACAGACAGACAAAAAGTGTATGCTTTTCGCAATTTTTCCTTTATCTGTGCTATAATACAGGGCTATTTGTAATTCTCATAACCCTGAATTCCTATCACTCAAATAAATGTTTTTTGTTTTACGACTTTTTAAAATGAAGCACTTTTTTCCCATACAAATACACAGAGTATCGTAAAAATAAGAGGTAATCTCAAATTTTCAAAACGTTATTACACCAAAAATATTAAGTTATGACAAAAGCCGTAAAACAAAAAACATTTGTTTAAGTCGTAGGAGTTTAGGGTTAAAAGGATGCTAGTGAATTACAAATAACCCTGTATAAGACGTTGCTTCGTACTAAATTTCATGATTCTGAGTTCACGGGAAGAGTACCCTGTAGGTTTTGTTTGATTCCCTTGCGAGTTTCGAAAATTTGCAGCATAAACGGCTGTATCTTTTGATTGCGTTGGCTTAGGACTTTGATTTTTTCACAGCTCCAAGGGACAGTAGACGTGAGTATTTGATATGAATTTCAGCTTGATACCTCCACGCGTTCCTGAGAAAAAGGGTCTTGACAGACAGACAGACAACAAAGTGATCCTATAAGGCATAAGGGTTACGTTTTTTCCTTTTGAGTTTTTTAGTTATGTATACAAGTGCAGCAAAGAAACATATTTGCCCAAACTTTCAAACGTCATAATAAAAATGCGTCATTTTGTGGTGGATTAATATACAGAGACATTACAATCAGGTTAATTGAAAAAAAAAAAATACCTAGAATTATCTAATTATTTAACAATGTTTTAATTAGTGTCCGACCGAAACACGATTTTTAGCCGAAACTGAAACCGAAACCGAATATTCGGTTTTTTTCTGATTTCGGCCGGAACGGAACCGAAACCGAAACTTCGGTCGGACACTAGTTTTAATGGATCGGCTGGGAGGAACAAATTTTTGTTCGTATTTTGACTATAGAAATATGTACCTACCTACCAATTTACAAAAGACACCCACCTACTCGCAAAATTTAATTCATTCATGTCGATCGCGGCTATTGATTCAGTTGATTGTGCCAAGGCAGAAAAATACATGTTCATGCAGAACTATGAGTATGAAATAGTACATTGTGCATCTAGGGCCGTAAGTAAGGGATTACTAACGAGAGTTTATTAGAAGCCCGACGCCGAAGGCGGAGGTTTTTTAATGACTCGAGTTTGTAATCCCCTTACTGCCCGTGATACACACAATCATTTTCATCACATTGCGAGAAAAAAATCCAAAAATAAAATTATTTTGTCTCTTAACACTTAGAGTCGTTTTCAAAAAATGTGTACACAATTAAGGGATTAATTAAAAACAAAATTTAATTAATTATTTTTGTGTAATGGAGTTACCCATATACTTTGTATGACTAACTTTCGTTACACAAAAATAGCGATCGTGATTTTTGTTTTGAGTAAGCCGTTAACTATGTACAAATTTTTTGGAAACGATCCTAAATTCAATAAAATAATGGCTACCCGCCAATACAGATTGTCACTTTTTCGAGTCATCTACCATAGATAATGTAAACTGTGTTCAGTTTAGAATTCGAAACATAATACGGCCAGATTCTGCCAACATGTTTTAAAAAATATTTTTACTAAAATTATTGCAAAACTATTTGATATAAATTTAAAATATAAAAATAACGAATTTTTATGAAGCGTAGATAACTTTTGTGTTGTAAAATTTGGTTTATAGCTAAGTTTTAAAGATAATAAATAAAACGTTGGCTGACTTGAAACCTCCTTAGTCTGAAATGACTTCTTTGCAAATTTTAAAACTAAAGTTAGAACTCCCTTGGGTAGAAAAACTGTACGTAAATCCATAACTCCCTCAAGAACAATTTAGGCCATTGTCATTTAGTATACAGGCATGGAATAACACCATTGACGAGCAAGTGTGATGAAAAAATACTTATTAATTACTTATGTAATTAGTAGATCGCGCAGAGTTTATTCAGCAAAAGTAAAAAGCGACCCTACTTATTTCTCAAAGCGCCGGCCCGGCGATGCACTTGTAATTCAACTTAACTTAAAAACTATGTCGAATACCTACCTAGTCAGAAGGATACTCATTATTCCTTCCAAATTAACCTACCATTCGTGCAACCGTCCGAATTCGGTAGGTAAAAAAGGACAGTTCCTTCTACATATTTACCGTCTAAAATCTTTCCGTCTAACATATCCTACCAATTCAAAAGGAAAAAAAAATAACGTTCTAAATTTTAGAAGGTAATCGTATTTTAAAATAGTTGTGTACCGCAATGAAATATTTACAAATATTTATAACTAGCTTTTGCCCGCGACTCCGTCCGCGTGGAAATAGTAATTTGCCCAGCTTATTTTTTTATCCAATTTGCTTTTTCATCAATTATGGCTCCCCTTAGTTCCTCGATATAAAAAAATTACCCGCCCCTGCACCCCCCCCCCCCACCCCCCACTCCAGAGCCCGTTCACATTCACTACCGTACTCCCAAGTCAAGCGCGCCTAGAGAAGTTTTACTTCAAAACCCCCCGATTTTGAAACATTCTTCCGCTCCCCTCCGCTCCTATTGGTGTTAGCGTGATAATATATAGCCTATATCCTTTGTCAGGCTCTAGACTATCTGTGTACCAAATTTTATTTAAATCGGTTCAGTAGTTTTAGCGTGAAAGCGAGACAGACAGACATACAGAGTTACTTTCGCATTTATGATATTAGTTAGGATTAGGATTATCTTTTTTATTGCACTTATAGTTACAATAGATGTGCTAAATCGTATATTTATGACAAACTATTAAGTCATTATGTTTTAGTATAGCTCACTCTCCTATACAATGCGCAAATGCCTGTTAAATTACTATGCCTACTTTAGTGCAGTAGTAAGAGTTGCTGTCCGGTTTTGTATAGGCGCTGCGACGCTCCAATAACTTTTGTTGCATTGTGTTACATCTCTTCATCGTATCGTCGTTAAAAACACCGTACAAAAATTGAAAATTTAAAATGCTTCAAAGCGACCCTACTTATTTCTCAAAGGGCCGGCAATGCACCCGTAATTCAACTTACCAACGAGTTTTCACCCCGCGCCTGATGAAGAACACTTCTGTAGAATGCTGAATACCCACTCAAGATATCATTGTTCCTTCCAAATTCAGTAGGTAAATTTTTTTTTTCCTTCTTTTAAGATATTTCTTGAAATTTCCGACTGGATTGGTAGGAAATGTGGTAATATCCTACCAAATATTAATTCCTACCAATTTGGAAGGTAAAAACTATGTCGAATACCCACCAAGTCAGAAGGATATTCATAAATAATCCCAAATTTACCTTCCAATCGTGTCACCTTCCAAATTTGGAAAGTAAAAAAATGTTTTTCCCTCTAAATAATTTCCTTCTAAAAACTTCCCAATCAAATTTCCGACTGAATTGGTAGGTAATGTGGTAATATCCTACCAATTTTGAATTCCTATCAATTTGGAAGGTAAGAACTATGTTGAATACCCACCTAGTCAAAAGGAAATTCAATAATCCTTCAAAATTTACCTTCCATTCGTTCCACTTTCCAAATTCAGTAGGTAAAAAAATGTTTTTCTTTCTAAATGATTTCATTCTAAAATCTTTCCAATTAAATTTCCGACTGAATTGGTAGGAAATGTGGTAACATCCTACCAAATATTAATTCCTACCAATTTGGAAGGTTAAAACTATGTCGAATACCCACCAAGTCAGAAGGATATTCATAAATAATTCCAAATTTACCTTCCAATTGTGCCACCTTCCAAATTTGGAAAGTAAAAAAATGTTTTTCCCTCTAAATAATTTCCTTCTAAAATCTTCCCAATCAAATTTCCGACTGAATTGTTAGGTAATGTGGTAATATCCTACCAAATTTGAATTCCTATCGATTTGGAAGGTAAAAACTATGTCGAATACCCACCAAGTCAGAAGGATATTCATAAATAATCCCAAATTTACCTTCCAATCGTGTCACCTTCCAAATTTGGAAAGTAAAAAAATGTTTTTCCCTCTAAATAATTTCCTTCTAAAAACTTCCCAATCAAATTTCCGACTGAATTGGTAGGTAATGTGGTAATATCCTACCAATTTTGAATTCCTATCAATTTGGAAGGTAAGAACTATGTTGAATACCCACCTAGTCAAAAGGAAATTCAATAATCCTTCAAAATTTACCTTCCATTCGTTCCACTTTCCAAATTCAGTAGGTAAAAAAATGTTTTTCTTTCTAAATGATTTCATTCTAAAATCTTTCCAATTAAATTTCCGACTGAATTGGTAGGAAATGTGGTAACATCCTACCAAATATTAATTCCTACCAATTTGGAAGGTTAAAACTATGTTGAATACCCACCTAGTCAGAAGGATATTCAATAATCCTTCCAAATTTACCTTCCATCCGTGCCACTTTCCAAATTCAGTAGGTAAAAAAATGTTTTTCCTTCTAAATAATTTCCTTCTAAATTATTTCCAATTAAATTTCCGACTGAATTGGTAGGAAATGTGGTAATATCCTACCAAATATTAATTCCTACCAATTTTGAAGGTAAAAACTATGTTGAATACCCACTAAGTCAGAAGGAAAGCCAATTATTCCTTTCAAATTCACCTTCCATTTTAATACCTACCAAAATCGGTGGGTAAAGTTAACCGATTCCTACTTATTATTTACCTTCTGAAATATTACCGTCTAATACATCCTACCTATTATTTTTCCCACCTATTTGGAAGGTAAATATTTTCATTTTTCCGACTAGATTGGAAGGTAATGTGGTAATATCCTACCAAATTTGAATTCCTAACAATTTGGAAGGTAAAAACTATGCTGAATACCTACCTAGTCAGAAGGATACTCATTATTCCTTCCAAATTAACCTACCATTCGTGCAACCTTCCAATTTCGGTAGGTAAAAAAAACCAGTTCCTTCTACATATTTACCGTCTAAAATCTTTCCGTCTAACATATCCTACCGATTCAAAAGGAAAAAAAAAAAAAACCTTCTAAATTTTAGAAGGTAATCGACATCCTTCCTAATTTGAAGGAATTAGTGGGACGGAAACGTCTTTTTTTTGGTAGGAAAAGCACTTAGAAGGAAGAATTCAGAAGGTATTGCCGGTTTTTTCTCTGAGTGAACATATTGATTATTGTTTATTTAAATAACTAAAGGTGCCACATACTTACTTAAGTTGTGATTTGATTTTGATCTCTGTTAATTAATCTTTAGGATAAATATTATTTTAAGTTCATTTTAAAATTGTTTGTTAGCCAAACTAAGAGTGTTTATGAATGTGATAAATAAATATCACGGGACGATTCACACCAATTGACCTAGTCCCAAACTAAGCAAAGCTTGTACTATGAGTACTAGACAACGGATAATCATACTTAAAAATACATATTAAACATCCAAGACTTGAGAACAAACATTCGTATTATTCACACAAATGTCTGCCCCGACCGGGAATCGAACCCGGGACCTCGATCTTCGTAGTCAGGTTCTCTAACAACTAGGCTATCCGGTCGTCCAAATCTCTCGTCGTGATCTATCTAATCTAAGGTCTACTTGGTAGGCTAGGCATTAATGGATAATTAAAAACAAGCATTTCATGCAATTTGTTTTATTTGTAGATTTTGTGGGTATATAAACTATCTAAGAATATGATTTTACTGTTCAAATTCTACCATTACTAACATAATAAAAAAATATTTAAGAACATTGCCAAAACCGGGGAAAAAACCGGTTTCGGTTTTGGGCCCTCAAAACCGCAATTCAAAACCGGTTTTGACAACTTTCCGGTTTTGCACGCCCTACCTAGTACCCATAGCACAAGCTTTGCTTACTTTGAGACTAGGTCGATTGGTGTGAATTGTCCCGGGAAATTTATTTATTAATTTAATTACTAGGTCCACTCCTGTTGGCTCGAGCTGAGGCCCGACTTCAAGCAGATTAGTAGAAAGGTATTATAATGCTCATTATAGTCGGTTAAATTTTTATTTAATATTTTTTTGGGTGTTTTTGAAGGCGGTTCTATTTTTTATTTAATTTTTTTTATTTTTGGCTTTTTAGTTGTTTTGGTATAAAAAAATGCGTAGACGTAGCCAGTAGACGATGCCCCGCTTCTGTTTCCGCTCTGAAAATCGCAAGGTAACTAACGAACTAACCAGGTTAAACGGGGGGTGGTTTAAAAGTGTTTTTTTATTACGGGGGGGCTCCGCTCCCTAAGCTCCTCTACCGGTACCGAGGCTTCTATTTCCACTCTGAGGGGCGCAAGATAACTGGCGAATCTAACCAGGTTAAATGGGATGTGGTTTATCAGTACTTTTTATAGCGGGGGGCTCCGCCCCCCGAGCCCCCCTCCTAGAGCGGGGCTTCTATTTCCGCTTTGAGGGATGCAAGGTAGCTAACTAACCTAACCAGGTTAAACGCGGGGGAGATTTGAAGGTAAAGCCCCCGAGCCCCCCCCCCCCCCCCTCTATTTCCACTTTGAGGAGCGCAAGGTAGTTAACGAACCTAACCAGGTTAAGCGGGGGATGGTTTGGAAGTATATTTTATTGCGGGGGGCTTCGCCCCCCGAACCCCCCTCCGGTGGCTCAGCTTCCCTTCCCACTCTAAGGAACGCAAGATAACTAACGAACCTAACAAGGTTAAACGGGAGGTAGTTTAAGACTATTTTTTATTTAATAATGCTAAAATCACCATAGGTTTGCTTGTAAAATTTGAAGGTTGCCCTCGATTTCTCTAGGATCCCATGATCAGATCTTGACTTGGTGCCAATGGGACCACCTCAGGAGTATACTCTTTTTAACAAAAAAGAATTTTGAAAATCGGTTCACAATTGAGGGAGTAATCGCGTAACAAACATACAAAATAAATACATACAGACGAATTGAGAACCTCTTCTTTTTTTTTGAAGTCGGTTAAAAAGGGACAAAAGACTTTTAAAATAAATAATAATAATAAATCATGGACCGATTGACACCAATTATTGACCTAGGCCCAAACTAAGCAAAGCTTGTACTATGGGTACTAGACAACGGATATATAAAAATCTCGTGTCACGGTGTTTGTTATCGAACTCCTCCGAGACGGCTCCTCCGATTTTTCTGAAACTTTTTTCTCGGTAGGTCTGTCGGCTATTTTTATACCCCTATACTTTGCAGACGAAGTCGCGGACAACAGCTAGTACTTATATAGATAAATACATACTAAAATGCATATTAACGCACGAACATTCGTATTTGTCACACAAATATCTGCCCCGACCGGGAATCGAACCCGGGACGGGACCTCAAGCTTCGTAGTCAGGTTCCTAACCACTAGGCTTTTATTTTAATTTACTTTTATTTGTATGAAAATACATACTATGCAAGAAATAATAAAGTTGTAAACAAATCTGCGGATTTATCTCATTAAAATTGTATTTTTGCTTCATTTCGTAAACTTGCGCTTTCATCCCCCTTTCCACAAAAAAAAAAGAAAAAAGCGGCTCAGCGAGTAAAAGACGCAATGTGACGCCTATAACGTGACCCATTCAAAATGGGTTATGTTTACAATACGAGGTGCTAGAAACTACACAGTATGCAAAATTAATCAGGCATGCGCCGTTGTTAAGTTACTGCTAACGCACAGTGCGCACGGCATGCCTAAATGGAACAAGGCCGTGTCTGTGTCAACGAAGAACTAGAAACCATAAATAAAACTAGAGTTTAACCTGAAGTGTCAAACTTCGCATGACATCAGTAGTTGAGGACGACGCGCGAAGTCAGTCACGCGGAATGGTTGTAAAGTTTTCTTGTATTTGGCTAAAAAATGTGGCGAATTTTCATCCTTCCAGCCTGGTTTTTTGTTCTACTATAGGTAACGCCACGAGGGTTGAGGCGAATGATTACACACACAGCTACATAAAGTACTGATTGCAAAAAAGGTAGTGAATGAATGAAATGACTGAGTGAATGAAAATGTGAGTTATATGATCTTGTGTTGAAATACTTACGCAATAATAGTAGTTGCTTTTTCTTTTTTATTATAAAAAAGAAAAAGTATAATATGCATAGGCATATTATACTTTTTCTTTTTTATAATAACCTATTTTGAAATAAAACAATTTGAAACTGATAAGAAAATTCACAATAAAAAATGAGTATTTTATAAATAGCGAAAAATATGCTTTTCTGATTTATATAAATTAGATGATCAAAATATTTTATTTTCTGTTTTGTTTGAACTAGATGTATTTTCCTAAATTATTATTAAAGAAATAGGTTGAACTTGCTATCGGTATGAATAAATGTCAAAATCCCGTTGTCATTACATGACGTGTTGTTGTGTGCGTGACCTCAACTCTGATGGCGTTACCTATACTAGGCAAAAGCTTCTGCTCTCTTTATCTACTCTTGCTTATCAAATGCGAGGTCCCACCATCCCACGTTTTAAATATCTAGGGAGTCCCTCCATCTCCGCTTCGGTCTGCCTTTTTTACGATATCCATCGCTTGGAAGCTATTCCGTGCCAACTTTGGCCCAACAGATCATTCGACAAACATATCCGTCCCGCCCAGTGCCACTTCAATTTGGCCGTCTATAGGTAAGTAGGTACACGTCAGTAATAGCCTGCTGAAATATAAAATAGAGAAGCCAAGCGACGATTTAGAATGTAGATAATTAATTAGGTAATTATTTGTCTTAGCGGTCAGCGATGACATGGATATTTTACCTACCTTAGGTAGATGTGATAATAAAATAATGTAAGCCTGTTAGGCTTAGGTAAATATGTTAACTTAATATTTTTTTGTCTCTTGTCATATAATTTTGCTTGATACACGCAAAACTCTTTTTTCTTGAATGAGAGGCAATGTCTTGATCTCATTGAGCACCGGTGGTTTAATGACGAACTCATTGTTATACATAAAGTTTCAGTCTTAGCCATTTGACTACAATACTAAGAAAAAACCTTTCTCTAGAAATATTATTTTAATATCAGTTTTATCCTTGAAAGTCCCAGCGCACTTTAAAAAGTATAAATCAACTAATAATAAGCCTAATGTTCTATATGGAGTAAAAATTTTTAAACGAAATAACAACTCTAAATATGTTGACATAATTTTCAAAATCACAAGACTACGAAATCTTGGGGCCTGCAGACTTTCTATAAGTACTGTTAAGTTTGCTAGTTACGTCTGTTATATCGACACCCGATAGCAAAAACATTGTAAGTAATTTTACAGTGTAATTTATTATTCAAAGGTTGAAATAAGCAAAAGCTGACCTATCTGCGTATCTATTTGCTTTTTGCCTAAGATGAAAATTGAAAAAGTTAGCACGTGTAAGTAATTATTTTTATCTCATTGGTCTTATTTTTTTAGTGTAACATTATTGCAAATTTAGTTACAATGTGAAAAAATCTCGATTGGTAAACTAGTATACCAGCAAAAACATTGTAAATAATATTGCTATTATTTTATTTCTCGTGCGATCTAGGTATCTGGGAGTATAATGATCAACAATATGGTAAGAAGACTTACATGAATAAAAATAATAATAATAACCATTTGATTCAGACAATTGCATCCATAGAAATGTTAGTATCGTTACTTACAGCTACATTAGTTCTTTAAAAATCAAATTCACTTTAATAAATAGCAGAAGGTAATACTAATAGTATAGAATAATGTGCTTTTTAATTAATGAAATTGAATCTACTGAATGATTCTAAAGTAATTGTTTTATTCAATTCAATTGAATTTAATTTAATTAATTAACCCGATCCAAAATTTGAGGATGGAACTATTGATCCTATTCGCAAATGCCATCAGAATATTGTTGCGGCTACCCCGCACCCGGCTCAGCAGGGATGGGATTCTCTTTCTTTTAACTGCATAAAAATTGTCTATGTGTTTCAAACAAACATCCCCGAGGCGCTGCAGTAGCGAGGTAGCCCCAACAGCATCCTGAAGGCATTATTATATTGGACACGGAGGGCATTGTACACTTTCTGCGTGTAATTAATCCATAGGCTGCTCGTGTAAAAAACTTGACAGAACGCCTTAAACAGGGTAATTTTAAATAGTCTTGAACAATGAGCGAACCTACGAGCCAGCATGTTACTTCGCACTGCTAGCGCCCTCCGTTTCTATGTCCAGGTCATCTTTCAAGTCGTCACCGTCAGACAGGATGTGTCCCAGATATTTAAACTGAATTACTCGATTGAATGGCTCACCATTTAAATAATGATATACCATAGTAAACACTGGGATTTATCCTATGCGACTTGAAGACCATGTACTCGCTTTTGTTACAATTGTATATTTAACCATGCTTCTCTGCATATGACTCACACACGCTCAACATTTGTCTGAGAGCACAGACCGAGGGGCACATCAGCACCATATCGTCGGCGTAGCTTAAATTGTTAACGCTTGCACCATCCACATAGCATCCGACATACATGCTGCTGAGCTCCCCGATCAGACTGTTGACGTACTACAGGTTGAAGAGCTTGGGTGAGGTTAAACCCCCTTATCTCACCCGCACTCCAACTATAGGCCTCCGACAATGAACCATTTCATCTTACGTAGTTGAGCTGATTGCTGTACCAAAACTTAAAAACATTGACGAGCTCACGTGGTGTACTTGTACTAGCTAGCTTATCCCATATGATACCGTAGAACACCAAATCAAAAGCCTTTGTTTTGGTTTCCTGGCTATTAATAATTCTTTTGAGCAATGAAGTTGTAACATTGGTAATCATCAGTAAAATTGACTCTGTCTTTTTATACATTGATGGTGGCTGAACAGCAAATTTGACAATAAATACGTGTAAACAGAAGCAAACTAACCCGTTCACAGACACAAAAATAATTACACAAATTTGAGTATATTATGATTACCTTGTCAATGACACTTAATAATTGTAAATACTAAGACATTGTATCGCTATAGTAGTTTGGTGTTGATAATACATAACTCATTAAAATATAATTTCTGGTTCATATCAAGTTTTATTCTATGATAGTACCCAGTTTTGCTTTTAATAAGGTTTTTTGTCATTAAAACTACTTAAATTGATTGAAATATTGTAAAATATTATACAAATAGGTAAAAGTATATTAGATATACAATGAAATTAGACAAAATTCATCTATGCATCAATATAAATTCGATAATAGACCATGGTAAGTAGTACTTACAATCTTTTTATGCGGTTTTATTTTTATTTTTTTGTATTGTAACTGTATGTATATCAGAAACTATAATAGTTAGAATAATTCAAGATTTATGTATATAAAGGCCATAAAAAGTTACATAAAACCACATTGTCAAACTAGAAAAAAATAAGAAAAATAAAAAAATCACCACTCCAAAGTATTGAAATTAGTAAAAACGTCATACTGTAAACCTGTTAAAAATAATTACAATGTTTTTGCTATCGGGTGTCGATATAAAGTCGAGACTTACGATGTTAAAGCTACCTATCCTTTTAGTTTTCACCGGGACCGAGCTTTGTTGGGTGGACACCCTATTTTATTTATCTCAACGTTTCGGTTCTATTGCCACAACATTGACTAGGGAGCAAGAATACTTTTCGTGTGCTAATCTCCCGTTTTAGTATTTATTAAATATCTACGAAAATCAAACTTTAAAACAGTATGAAGCTTAATTTAGTTTTACTGACAGATTACTTGTTTTAGGAGAGCTTTTATTTAACTTGCAATGTTTGCTTGCAAGTCAGATTAAATCAAATTTTACCCACTTTCAGCCATCGGTTTAATCGAATGACATTGTAAGTTACTACATTCGACAAAAAATCCAGTCTATTTTTTTTTTATATACATACGTATTATAAGTTAAACTCTGAGAACGTTTATAACATTGCCGTCTGGGAGAATTGACAGACAACTCGGACAGATAAATAAAACCCTCTGGATTACGGCACCACTTTTCTTTTTATTACTCTCAAGATGGATGTCTTTGTTGAAATACACAACTCTCGGACGGCATTCAAACAGTTTTGCACTAGGATTATAGTCGTTTTGTTTACTTAAACTGTTTACAAAGCCCGCAAAAATTCTCACAAAAACCCCGACAAGTTTATTTGAACACGCCAATCCGTCTCTTTTAATTTGATAAAACCGCGTAGGTAAATGCATGTTTATAGAAAAACAATGTTTACGTAGGCCACTCAATAACGATGTGTTTATACGCCCGCGACCGTCTGTTTGCGATATTGTACGATTTATGCTGCAAACGGATCGGTGTTTATTTGAATGTTAACATTCAGTTGTTTTGAAGAAGACGGATTTCATAGAATGTTCGATCGAGTTTGCACACAGGTCTAATAATAATCATTGTCATCATCATCATTTCAGTCGAAAGACGTCTACTGCTGAACACAAGCCTCCTCCAAGGATTGCCAAACAGACTGGTCTTATACCATCCGCATCCAAAGCGTTCCCTCAACCTTAACTAGATGCCGTATTGTCTAATGCGAGGGTGCTTGTCATCTCTTTCAACGTCTCTTCCTGTCACCATCTTATCCCGTTTGACAGAAAGAAATAGTGAATGTGATTTTAAGCGTCCGCGCGTTAAACAATCCGCTCCGGGTCGTCCCTCAATCTGGTTGGAGGTCTACCTACAATGCGTCTTCCGGTCGCTGGACGCCATTTGACAACCTTTCGACCTCATCATCCATGAGTTCTACGAGCGATGTGCCCTGCCCACTGCCACTTCAGTCTGGCGACTATTCAAGCTATGTCGGTAACTTTAATAAGAACTAAAGAACAAGAGGGCGGATGTGTAATAATAACAGGAAAAAACGTTACTCGAGTTAGAAGCTCAAGCCACCTATATGACCAAAAAGCTGTTCAATCCGTAACTAGGTCAGTAAATGCTCAATATGGGTTATTGCGGATTGTGGACACACAGTAATGTGCGCGCATAACAGGAGAGGCGAAAAGAGAAATATTTGTATATTTTTTTCTGTTGGTTTGTACGTTTCGCTTTACAGTGTGGGAAAAATAAGATCAGCTTTGCATTTGGGAAATATCAACATCAGTAATAAGGTTTTTTTGTAGTGATTAAACAATTTTTGCAATTTCACTTAAGCATTCTGTGATAGGTACATTCAATAACTAATTTTTAATTCTGAATTTTTTGAACTTTTCTATTATTGTAATAAAATAAGAAAAGGAAAAAAATGTTTTTAACCCGTCACGCGTCCACCATACTAAAATTAGTAAAATTAATTTTTGTGCGGGATAAGTATGTCCTAGAGACTTCAGTAGTAGTCTCTAGGACATTTCCCGCTAAAAAAAGTTAGGGACTAACGTAGTCCCTGGGACGCGTGACGGGTTAACGCATTATGTTTTATTGGACAATTTAATAAGTATTAATTATTTTTTGTGTTCATATTTGTAAAATAATATTCAACTAAATATGAGTGCCTCGTGTATTAATTCCAGCTATTCACAATACTATTGCTTTGTTGTTCCTTAATTTCTATTCGATTATATTGAATTCAACTGAAATAGAAATTCGGGAACCACTTCAAGTAAGAATAAGGGCCGGCGCTCACTGACGGCATGGCACGTCATGGCATTTTATTACTATCAAGTTATTTTGAATCTTATTTCAATGAGTTTAGAATACATGTTATTATTTCGATACCACGATGCCGCGACGTGCCGAAGGATGACGCAACGCATAACCAATAAAGTAACATGAATTCTAAACTCATTGAAATAAGATTCAAAATAACTTGATAGTAATAAAATGCCACGCTGTGCCATGCCGTCAGTGAGCGCCGGCCCTAACCTATCTACCAAAGAAAGTTCTATGCGTGCGATCTGAACTTTAAATTAATACTTACTGCTCTTACCTACTACAGATAACAATAATTACCATTAGTACCATTACACATCGTTCGATACAAATTAGTTCTATTACATTGAGCAACCGATGGCTGTAATTAGCTGCTACCAAGAAAAAGCCAATAGAGCGGGTCAAGGCAAAACTACAAAGTTCCTGTGATATCGGATTTCATAATAAATTCCATTATTTCACCTTGATTTCCGACTCGGGTATCGAGTGTTTTTAAAGTTTCGTTAGAGCGCGGTGATACCAATATTGAGGATTATTTTCAGCCAGTTGGAATCGGGAAATGTGAATTATTTCTGTAAAGTATTTTTTATTATTATTATTTAGCCTGTTGTAATGTCCCACTGCTGGGCAAAGACCTCCACAACTCCCGGTCTGGTGCAATGTCAGGCCAGTCCTTTACGTAAACGTCCAAATCATCCCGCCATCTCCTTTGTGCCGCAGGCAGAACCTTTTTTATATAGGTAAATTTATGTTTTTATACTTTTTTACCAATTTTTAATGTTTTTGGTTTAGAATACTTCCAATATTGTTTTTTATTTGTTTGTAAAGTTGGTCTTTAGTCTCATTATAGCTTCTAAACAGTGCAGACGTATTTGATTTATTTAGCATAGACTCAGCAGACCCTTAATGTCCATTCTAAGCCCTTAAGGCCTCAGTCAGTTACATCCTTCTTGGTCTGCCTCGTCGTTGCTGGCCGTTCTCCGGCACCCACCAAGTGACTGTGTGAGCCCACCTTTGTGGGTGCAAGAGACAGACGTGTCCAGCCTAGTCTCATTTTAGCTTAGCAGTCCTTTTCCCAACGTCGGGTATGCTCGTTTTTGTTAAAGTAAATAAATAAAGTAAAATAAAGTAAATATTCACTCTTTTTGTGGTACTTTGCTATTGTAGTAGATCTTTGAAACACTGACGGTCGGAGTACTAAAAGGTTCCAAATCTTTTTTTTTTGTTGTTGTAGTGTGAAAGAGAATGGGTCATAATTTTTTTTTTTTTGAATGAGTCGCCAGAGGGGCCAAAGACGCAAAGTCTTTGCTGTTTTTTTACTTTAGGGTAGGAAGAGTGACTTGTGCTCGGGAAAAATCCCTTCGGACGAACTGGGAATGGAGGGCCCAGACAGTGTCCGACTTGCACGGACTAGAAAAACCCGGCCACAAGTCCCCTTCTCTATTGATTATTAATACAAAAAACGTGTGCTTTATATTTTGAGGAGGGGAGGGGTAGGGAGGGGACTTAATCTACCCACAGTGTCCTGCCTCAGCCATTTGCTTCCCCTTCGGGGCGCCAGCTGACGGTCGCTAGCCGGGCCTCCCCCAATGGGGTCCCACCCGGCAGGCTTGACCTCGCGGCGCCTGAAGAGGAGGCGACGCAATTTGGACTATCTGGTCCATCGCGATGACCCGGCCATAGTAATGGTCGGCGTTTGAAGCCGCCGGAGGGGGCCAATGCCCCGATCGGCATCCTCGTCGCCTCGCTACGCGAGGCGCCGAGATGGTACCCGGGGCTGAGCCATTTGCTGGAAGGCCGGGAGAGGAGCATGCATTCTCCCGCTGGGCACTGGGGGGTGCTTAGGTCGGTCTTTTATGTTTTATGGGTCATATTTATAAACAAGTTGTATGCAGCCGTATTTTAACAATTGACTGTACCTAAGTTTATCCTTTGCCTAGTATCCATAAGGGTGAGGCCACACGAGCGTGATTTTGTGAGTCGTGAGCGGCAGAATTTCGGTTCGCGCCATACATTGTGCGGGCCATCACGTGACACTCACGTGACACAATGTATGGCGCAACCGAAATTCTGCCGCTCACAATTCACAAAATTACGCTCGTGTGGCCTCACCCTAAGACAAGCTTTGCTTACTTTGGGACTAGATCAATTGGTGTGAATTGTCCCGTGATATTTATTTTATCTATTTATTTGGCAACAATTGATAAAAATCGATACGCAATATCTTGAAACAATATTAGATCATCATTATAATTCGAGATATTGTAGACAGTTGGCATTCGGTAACAATAATAAACAGATTTCTGTGAGCTAGCCAATGTTTATTTGTACAAACACACCAAATAATGTGTACATGTTTATTTCCCTAATGATCTCAGCATACATCGGCCAAACATCATAGTCTCGACTGAAACAAAAAAAAGGGTATCAATGGCGTGGCATGAAAATTTTTGTAATGCCCCATCCACACTCTCCACGAGACTTCAAGAGGGGACGCAGGGGGAGTACGAGAGTGAGGACGGTGCGCTCGTGTCGCCTCATCTTCCTTCGCCTCGCCTCGCTGTCGCTCCGCTTTTTGTCGGTTTTGGACGCGAGTCAAAGGACGCGAGGGGGTGAGGCGAGGGACTGAACCACACTCTCGCGCTCGCTCACTTGGTTGTTTACAAGGCGCCTCGCGAGAGTGTGGAGCCGGCATTAGACATCAAAAAAGAAGCAAAAAAGATTCCATAAAAACGCCAAGTTTAGAAAGGGTGAGAGAGTGAAATGTGAGTTAGGTTTGTCTTCGAATGTATTACTTCTTTAAAACAACTTTTTTTATGAGTGCTTAATTTTGCCTAGTTATATTTACCTTTAAAAGGGCTAAGCCTTGTACTAGAGGATACCAAGAAATTCTAGCCAGGCGTAACATCTGCCTATAGACAAATATTTCTCTATTGTAGCTTAAATTGAGTTAATTAGCACACATTCCCATAAAAGAAAAAAATAGAATACTGGTCCCATCATAAGCTGTATCCAACTAGATCTTTAATTTCTTAAAATTAAAAAACTAAAACGTTTTGACTTCACCTCATCTCCCCTATGTATGGCCAGCATCATGTCAAACTCGTGGCTGCCGACGTAAACCTGCGCTCGACCATCATTGCCCACGGTCACGGATTTGCCGGTGCAGCTGTTGCCACTCTTGCTACCTGAGATCACGTCGCAGTACGTACCGGCTGGCAAGCAAGTCTAAAAATTAACGGATAAAATTATACTTTTTCACAAACATGTCAACACAACTTACCTAAGACGTTCAAAGCTTGATTAGATTTTGCTTATAATTTTGCAAACTCGAATATTTTCGGGTGATTAATAGAGTTGAAAAGTACGACAATAGTGATAATCTAGACCAAACTAATTAAATTAGGAAATCATGAAAAGTAGCGGTACTTTATGAAAATGTAGAATTTGATTTGAAAATGTAGAGTTTTTATTAGTTACTTGCCGAAAAAAACTTTTTAATCAGTCATTAAACTCCAAAAGTTTTCCTACGAAGATACAGAGAAATTGTTGACTGTTTTTAAATGAACATTTTTATTTTCTTTTGAAGATAGATAAGTACTTTTAATTTTTTTTTTTTTTTAATTTATTTATAAATTTAATTACAACTTAAGTAGCATTCTCGCCAAATTGTTACGTTTGAGGGCGAGACGCGCTCAGTTTCTATACATATAATTAACCTACTAAACTCATCCTATAAAAAAACTATTTAACAGCTTCAGAAAAGAAACAAATAAATAAGTAGGTAGGTGTAGGTACTTAACTATGAAAATTCGAGAAGACATTCTTTTAGTTTGGTCTTTAGCGTTGGTTTACTTAATCTAGGACTTTGTCGTAGCAACGTAATCTGGTTGAATATTTGAACACTATCTGGTTGAATGACATAGACCATAATGTTTTACACTTATTTTTATGTAGTATTAAGTATTTATTTTTTTGTATTAAGGTAAAATTATATTATTTTATAATTCACCTTAGGTATTAAGGTCTTGTTTTGTTATATTATATGAAAGTGTTAATTTTTAAGGATATTAATGTAATTTTTATTTTTCTCACCTGAAACACAGGATCATCCTAGTTCAGGCATATGTGTTTCTATTTCCTATAACTCTCCTAGATAAATTGTATTGTATTGTAAGAAAGTATTTTGAATAAAGATTATTTATATATTTATTTATTAAACTTCGTTTAAGCTTGACAGTTTATACATTTCGACACAACTAGACTGAGTTTAACACTAAATCGATTATTATTTTTCCACCAAGGGACCATTAAAAACTTAAGTACCTGTAAATTCTGGTTGAGATCCCAACTATCATTATTGAAGGCGATGAAAGCCTGCCCACCTCGGCAGAACGCGATCTGATTGCTGCCATTGTCCCACCAGTCGTTGACGTTAGTTCCGGCAGCTACGTTCCTGAATGCTACCATTGAGTAGATTTGACGCCAACGGTGCTCGCAAACCCAACCATTGCCGCAAGTGTTATCCTGTACAGAGAAAAATACTTGAATGTGATATACATATAGCCATATTAACAGTTGATAGTGGTTATGAATACTTAAGACATTAAAGGTCTTTGAACTGCAGTGTTTTTACCTTGCTTACGGTACCAAAATAAGCAAGCACGTACCAAATGGTAGCGGAGGAGCAAGGTATTAATATCGCAGTTCATTGATATGGATCTCCGCAAAGCAACACCTGAATCAATAAATCATTATTAATTATATACTTACAGAGTTTATCGCAGGAGAAATTATATTTCCATTGCTATCCATAGGCGGTCCAGCTTCAGAGTCGGTAAAATCGAAACTGCTCATGAGTTGTGGTTCTCCATAAGGATGCGCCAGCATGAAAGCAATAGCCCCTTTGTATTGCTTAGCTTGTTTGTACGTTAGAATACTACCACCACCGCCATGTCCTCGTTGGTTGTCGTGGTTATCAATAAAAGTTAACGCATCTTCATGAGCAAGGAGACCCCATATCGGACCCCAACTGTTTAGCCATCGAAGTTGGTTGCCACCTTCAAAGGCTCTGCTAAGCTCAAGCCCGAATTTAAACTCTGTGACGGCAGCCAAAGCTGTGTATTCGTCTCTTGAGATGGCTTCATTTCCAAAATCAATGACTTCTTGGTAGATGTAAGGACGAGCGCCTGATGGGAACCCGTGGTCGGTATTCAAGTTATGCAGTCTATTGTAAATAACTTGGAGGTCTTCTGGCCACATGTGTTTAGCTGCGTCAATTCTATTTTAAACGAGAAAAAAGTTAATGAATAAAAAACCGAATAACTTTTATCACATATTCGATCGAATTACGTTAACCCTTTCAACGCCACGCCTCGACAAAACGTAAACCTGCTTTGAATCTTATGTGTTTGTGTCAAGATCACTTTGACAATGTACATTGTGACACCTATATGTGTCGTTGGCGTTGAAAAGGTTAAGAGTGTTGTGTTATTTACCTGAATCCAGCAACTCCTAAATCGATAAGTTTGTTCATGAATCCAACGATCATAAACCGCACGTACTCCGACCGTTGATTTAAATCCTTTAACCCTACTAACTCGCAATTACGAACCTGCAACGCAGAAATTATTTACTACATTATCAGTCGAATATCTCGTCAGCAATACTAGATACAAAAAAACCGGCCAAGAGCGTGTCGGACACGCCCAAGATAGGGTTCCGTAGCAGGTACGAAAAAATCTTTGCATACTTTATTAATGTGTTGTTTTGGTCCCAACTCCCACCGCGCGCAGAATTTCAACATCGGCGGTACAGCGCCATCTCTATCGGCGAATTGGGTAACTAATCTAATGTTATCTATGCTTGATGGTTTTTCAGATGTAATTCTTTACTATACGAACCGATTTCAATTTTTTTTTTATTTCAAAGTAGATACTGTTAGCGTGATCTTATAGGTACTTAAAGAAAAAAAAATGCTTGCAATGGCGGTTAAATTACAATCTTAGTTTAGAAATATTTTTTTACAAAAACTTAAAAACTACTCAACTGATTAAGTTGAAAATAATTTTCCTAGAAATTTTTTATTAAGTTTAACTTACGTGTTTTTTTTTCATATTTTTTAGACTTGCTGTTCAAAAGTTAGAGGGTGGACACATTATTTTGAACTTTTGGAGTGAATATCTCCGAAAATATTAATTTTATCAAAAAATGGTTTTAGCAAACCCCTATTTATTTTCAAATACCTATCCAATGATACCCCACATTATTTACTTTACGTCTATGAGAGGTACCCTAAAAAAATTATTTTTATTTTTTTTTATTTAATCAATTTGTCGGCGTGACTGATATATATATTAATGCCAATTTACAGCTTTCTAGTACTAACAGTCTCTGAGTTTAGCCGCGGACGGACAGACAGACAGACAGACAGACGGACAGACATGGCGAAACTATAAGGGTTCCTAGTTGACTACGGAACCCTAAAAAGCCGTGGTGACCTAGTGGTTTGACCTATAGTCTCTCAAGCAGAGGGTCGTGGGTTCGAGTCCGGGCTCGCACCTCTAAGTTTTTCCGAATTTATGTGCGAAATTACATTTGTAATTTACCATGAGCTTTACGGTGAAGGAAAACATAGTGAGGAAACCTGCATACACCTGATAAGAAATTCAATGGTGTATGTGAAGTTCCCAATGCGCACTGGGCCCGCGTGGGAACTACGGCCCAAGCCCTCTCATTTTGAGAGGAGGCCTGTGCCCTGCAGTGGCACGTATATAGGCTGGGATGATGATAATGAATACTAGATACTGTCAAATATGGTAATTCTACCTTCCCGGCTAATTATACCTAGGTTTGCCTATATAATAATACACAAAACTCAGAATGCCACACAGCATCTATTTAACATATACACATTTTGGTAGTTATTATATGTACATCAAGTATAGTGTTATACTATGACTCAAGGCAGACTTAGGTAAATTAGGTAAATTTTGCCTGATTTGCCGTGCTCAAGCTAAATGGCGCAGCTAAGTGACAAAATCGACTTTTGAGTAAACGGCGAAAAACGTTAAAAAAATCAAATTTTGCTGGTCATTTTCTTTAAATATTTAAATGTGTTGTTATATACCAAATGATAGATATTTTTTTTAGTTTTATTATGATTTTAGTCGCTTTTGTTATAAATTAACCTTTGTACTACTAAATGTAATATTTTCCTTTTTAGTTATGAAAATAAATTAAAAGCCTTTTCACATTACAGTACGATAAGGCAGTCCTCAGCTCTTAACTGCTTTAAAGACATGCTTTTTCATATTAAAGATTTTGGAATTGTTTTGACATGGGTACTTAACTATTATAATGCTACTAGCATAATTTTTTCATCGTTTCAAACTGTTAGAAAAGAGGTTAATAAGTTATAAGATCAGCTAATAAAAGGTTAAATAGTTTACTCTATCGGGACAACATCCGTAGTCCCATCCATCTATAACGCAATGAGGCCAGTTGAAGTCTTGGGCTGTGTATGGTACAGCTGGGTAAGACCATTGTCCAAAATCGGCTGTACTGCCTCCTGTGCCAATGTTATCACGAGGCTCACCAGTCATGTGATTGATAACCGCATCAACGTAAATCCTGAGAAAAAAGAAAAACTCTCTTGAACTAAAGAAATAGCTTATTATCATCCAGAGATGCCATTTAACTATAATGTCGCATTGTTTTTATTTTCGTTCACAAAATGGTAGTGAATTGCGGTAATCGTTTATAAAATAATAAATGTCTCTGAATGAGGCAGTTCGTTAATTGTAGTGTAAAAAGCAAGCGCTGAATTATTGCTTCAAATCGTACTGGAAATTAATATGTTTCTAGCTACTTTCAAATCGATTTCTACTGATGTCACGGTTATCTTGATAATTCATAGCTCTAAGCAGTTCTGGGGTGGCTTCACCTTTGCATTATTTTAGCGTTCCAACGATCATTATATTCGTCATTGCTACGCGATGAATATATTATACACCAAAAACCACAATGATACGAACTTGGACCCACTTGTGGGTGCTTTGATTAATTTTTAACTAACCTGACTCCAGCATCGTTACAACGGCGCACCATGCTAGCGAATTGTTGCTCGTCTCCAGATCTTGTCACTAATTTGTAGGAAATGGGCTGGTAGCGTTCCCACCAAGGACGATTCTGTTCCCATATGATCACGTTCTCATTCGGTGGTGAGATCTAAAATAATAAAATATGTATCTGTTGAAGCAAATAGTAAATTAATATGGTTCTACAAAAATTGGAATAAAACAGTAACCTACTACATCAATATGACATCAATAAGACTATTTTATTGACGAAATTTTTCTTCGAATCAACAAGACTAGTATTTACGAGTACCTACAACAAAAGAGCACTCATGTACAAAAATTGGATCACAAGAGGACCAGGAATCGGCTTCTAATATTTTTGTGATAACGATGTGTACCTGAATGCCACCAAAGCGTCCAGGTCCAAGGAACTGTTCGCACTCATCAGCAATGTCGTCCCATTTCCATTCAAAGAGATGCACCATAGTGGAGTGGCCCGGAGCGTAGTACGGGTTTTTATACGCCAACGCCAGGCCAAGGCCCAACAAAAGGAAGGCCACGCGAATCATCCTGTTAAAAAAGCAATACGAGCATAGGTACCTACCTAATAATGTTTAAGGTAATCAAAATTTTGTGACACACTCTTGGAACACGCCCCTGTGTCTAGCAGGCCATAGGTCATACCAATAGCCTACCACGATTATTTTAAATAAACTATCTATCTACAGCCATTTTCCGTCCACTGCTGGACGTAGGCCTCCTTCATATTGCGCCAAAACTCGCGATCCTGGGCTTCCCTCATCCAGCCATTGCCAGCTGTCCTGTTAAGGAGTCCAACGTGTTGCAGGGTATGGTACAGTCATGAGCATTAATATGTAAACGTTTCCTAATTTGCAAAATAATATATCTATGTAAGATTTCCAACTAAATACACATTCATACACATAACGTTCAAAATATTGTATCCAAATAACGCACCACAGTAATATAGGTACACGATATTTGTAGCAAGCACGATATTGTAGAAGTCATTGCTCTCTTTTTGAAATAAATAGGTACGTTGTAATTTCAAAATAATGTCTACAACGCAGTGTCATTAACATTAAAACAATTATATTTTCTCAATATTTCATAACAATGTAGGATAAGCCTACCAGTGAATGAACAGTGCTAGTGAATGAACAAAACGAACATTATTTGAAATAATAAGAATTACTATTACTAAATTATTACTGCGCTTTCCTAAACGTGGTCTTCACTCTAGGACACATCATACTACTTTTTGTTCTCCCATGGAAATGAAGCCACAGGAAAAAGCCATTGTTTAACACCATATTCAATAATTGGGTCTCTTTGGCTGGAAGCTCACGCAAACTCAAACAATCCTAATATCTACGCCGTCGTTTTTATTAAGACGTAATGACCTTAACCTAATTATGTACCTTACGGTATTCTTTAAAAATTAAGACAAACACCACATACCTGCCTTCTTAGTTTCACTACACTACTAATTTGTTTGTGCCCACCCGCTGCGTTTATCAAACGACGTTCATTACATCAAAATCACAGGTCGATTGACTTTCATTATCTTTTAATCCTCGATAAAACAGTAAAAACAACATTAAATTGTTTACACGGGGTAGATCTGTGATAACTGATAAATTCCAATGAACGTGAAGATTTATTTGAAGATTGGGTTGGATCCGGTAGGTAGGTACTATACATACTTAGGTGCCTAATTAATTTGAATCCTAACCTAACCTAACTACCTGTAGATACTTTTTACGACATCAACTAAAAGTCTTACGATTCCCTGAAATTTAATAAAAGCTGTCAGTTAATGATGAGGTTCATTCAAGGGAACTTTATTCTCAATTTTTTTTAATTATTTAATGTCAATCATCATTATCATCATCTCAGCCGAAAGACATCCACTGCTGAACATAGGCCTCCCCAAGGTTCGCCAAACAGATCGGTCCTACGCCATTCGCATCCAACGCGTTCCGGCAAATTTAACGTCGCTCCATGTTATTGGAGGCCTACTTAACCTACACCGCGTTTTCCGGTCCGTGGACGCCATTCGAGAACATTCTGGCCCCATCGGCCATCAGTTCTACGAACGATGTGCCCTGCCTACTGCCACTTGAGTCAGGCAATTCTTAGAGCTATGTCGGTGGCTTTAGTTCTTGCGCGGATTTCATCATTTGTGATACTGTGATCACGCAAATAAACTCTGAGCATAGCCCGATCACTATCTATATCACTCACTACACAGATGTATAAGTCTGAGTCATCATCATCATCAGCCTACGTTCGTCCACTGCTGGACATAGGCCTCTCCCGTGGCACGCCACTGAGCACGATCCAAGTTTGAGTACATCCTACTAATAAATTTTATAAATGCGAAAGTGTGTGTGTGTCTATATTTATACGTGTATGCGTTCGTGCGTGCGTGAAAGCGTGCGTACGTTCGCGCATGTGTGTGTGTGTGTGTGTGTTTCTTACACCAACATGTTGAAACAACGATTAAGATGACATTTATAATATGACGATAGCTAGACGTGTGGAATAACACGTAGGGTACTTTTTATCCCGATATTCCCACAGGATCCATGAAAAATTCCAAAATCTTAACTGTCTAGTCTAGAGAGATATGAAAATTTGTACGGGTGTTCAATGTTCATCGTACAACGTAAACGATTACCATGATTTGCCATAATGGCGTTTTTGGAAATTCCCATGGCAATTTAGTAAAATCCCGTAGTTTTAGTTCAACTCCTAGATATAATGGTTCACGCGTGAATAAATCCTGGTTCCAAGCTGATTATCTTTATCGATACTCTTTTATGTAATACTAGCTTTTGCCCGCGGCTTTGCTCGCGTGTTACCATGAGTACCTATTCCAATGAACCAAGATATCAAGCAAGCAAGCATACGGGCAAGCAAGCAAGCGTGCAAGAAAGCGTGCAAGTAAGCGTGCAAGCAAGCGTGCAAGCAAGCACGACTAAACTTCAGGTAGATAGATACGGTCCTTTACAGTATTTCTTTATATACAATGTTTTTCACTAATTCGGAAGCGAGCACTAAAAATCTGAATAACCAGAAAGAATACATATGATATTCAAAGAAACTTCCTATAACTCCTAACCGTTAAGGAGTTTAACCTTCCATCATCAGTTCACCTGGATAACCTGAAAAAATACAACTATCGGTCTATACGTACCTATATAATATTTGAAACAATATCTTCAACTCCTAACCGTTAAGGAGTTTTACCTTCCATCATCAGCTCATCAACATGAAATGATGTCTACCAGATGCAAACACTTAAATAGCTTGAGAAAATTATGAAAAAAGTAATGCGTGCCTGCAAAATTTGAAGGTTGCCCTCGATTTCCCTTAGATCTCGTCATCAGATCCTGATTTGGTGACAATGAGACCATCTCAGGAGTATATTATATTCTTTCGAATAAAAAAAGAATTTTAAAAATCGGTCCATAAAATTGACCGAAAAATCGGTGAACATACCTACATAAAAAAATACATACAGTGGAATGCATAACCTCCTTCTTTTTTTGAAGTCGGTTAAAGAGCCCTTTATGGCCTAATTACAGTATAAACTTTTGAATTTTGTAATTTTACCTTTCTACAACCAGTAAAACGAAAAATCCCGTTTTTTCCCGTTCCCGTAAGTATTTCGGGAAATGCTTTATTAATGATCCCCCACACTTCCCAAGAAACCCACTTGCCAAATTTCAGCTTTCTACAACCAGTAAAACGAAAAATCCCGTTTTTTCCCTTTCCCGTAGGAATTCCAGAAAGTCCTGTCTCAATGCTCCTGTACACTCCCCAAGCAACCTACATGCCGAACTTCAGCTTTCTACGACCAGTAAAACGAAAAATCCCGTTATTTCCTTATCCCGTGGGAATTTCCGAAAATCCTTAAAACTGTTTTTTACTACTATAATTACCTACTTCTATGACAAATTTGAAGAATCTAGTAATTATAGTTCATATGATTCCGTTGAACTGAATATATAAATCCCGTTTTTTCTCGTTCCCGTGGGAATTTCGGAAAGTCCTCTCGCAATGCTCCTCTACATTTCTCAAGCAACCTACATGCCGAATTTCAGCTTTCTACGACCAGTAAAACGAAAAATCCCGTTTTTTCCTTTTTTTTCCATTTTCCAAAAACCTTTAAAACGGTTTTTTACTTTTATAATTACCTACTTCTATGCCAAATTTAAAGAGTCTAGTAATTATAGTTCATAGATTCCGTCGAACTGAATATATAAATCCCGTTTATTCCTTTTCCCGTGGGAATTTTGAAAAATCCTGAAATTAATGTTTTAACTAATGTAATAAATACCTACTTTTGTATCAAATTTGAAGAGTCTAGTTATTATAGTTACTGAAATAGGGTCACTCGGAATCGAATATATAAATCCCGTTTTTTTCCGTTCCCGTGGGAATTCCCGAAAATCCTTCCTTAGTGGATAGTGTGCAAAATTTCAAGTCTCTAGGTCCAGTAGTTTGGGTAAAACCTTAAAAACGACACCCATATTGATATTTAGACATTTCAACCCCATCGCACCCCATCCAGGGAGATGGTATTTTACGTACGCCACATCGGGTTTTAAAACTGTGGTTGTTTTCATAACCAGCGACCCGATAAACCATAGAAACAACACCCATGTTGATTTTCAGACTTTGTTACCTTTCCGCCCTTTTAGGGGTTGAATTCTCAAAAATCCTGAAACAGGTGTTTACTCATTTATCATTAAAAGTACTTCTGTGAAGTTTCGAATAAAATAGTCTAAGTAATCTTGTTTCCCCATACAAACTTTGAACCCCCTTTTCACCCCCTTAGGGAGTGAATTTTGAAAATTCCTTTCTTAGTGCACCCCTAGACCTTATAAGGAACCTACATGTCAAATTTGGAATCTCTAGGCCCAGTGGTTTGGGTTGTGCGTTGATATGTCATTCAGTCAGTCAGTCAGTCAGTCAGTCAGTCAGTCAGTCAGTCAGTCAGTCAGTCAGTTTCTTCTTTTATATATTAAGATTGTACCTCTAATGTTCTATTGTATTGTAATAAAAATGTTAGATCTGTGTGTTTCAGAAATTCGCAATCATTTAGGCACTTCAATTATTTTAAACTTACAACTCCTTTTTTTCTCTGTCACTCTAATTTAAAAATTGTATTTTATCATCTATCTTTGTCATTAAATAATTATTTTCTTGTAAGCCGATTATTGCTGAGACATCATTTTGTAAAATATTTAATAAACAATGTAATAAACAAACAATAAACAATTTGCTATTATTTATTTCTCATAAGTATTTTTTAATAAAAAGACACGTCAAAATCGCTTATCTTCTTTCTTATGCTAAAAAAACGAAGTACCTGTAGATATATATTTGCAGTTGTAGTTTAACAGGTATTTAATAAAATTAAATTATGACCAATTTTAGTTCCGCAGCCAATGTTTATTTTCAAAGAACACAACTGTATAAAATAATCTTCATTATTTCATTACATCGTTTTCGTATTCACTTTTTGTCTTCAGATCCTCTATGTTTTTCTCTAGTTAGTGCTCCAGCTTTACAGCCTCGACTGAAAAAAACAAAAATGTGTCATTTACGTGGAAATTTATTTTATATTTATTTTAAATATAACTTTTTTTAATATTTCTGCCAGGCTCTGACTTTTGTACATACTTATTTAAAACCAAATTTTAATTACGTAGTTCGGTTATTTCTCATTAACATGTAACTGTCATTCTTATTCACAATGGATTAAATTATCTTTAATTTTTGACGTGACAACGTCTAATAAATCGATGAACGCCGGCTGCATACACGATAAAACATGACTCATTATAACGTACATGAAACGTTACGTAACGTTACATTCTACAGAGCAGCGAAGCAGGCAAGTTGCAAGAGAGCGGCGAGGGCCCGTTGCAAGAGAGCGGCGAAGGCCAGTTGCAAGAGAGAGGCGAGTGCCAGTTGCAAGAGAGCAGCGAACGCCAGGATGTACAATGCGGGGTGCGGGGGGGGTTTAGAATGTTTTGTTATGACGTTGTCACGTTAAACTATCGTCCGTAAACCGACATTACAGGCAGCCGGTTTTTATTTAAAATTTTTTTTTTTTCAAATCAATTCAAAGCTTTATCGTTTCGAGCGTGCATAAAATTAAGCCTTCAGGAGAAGACGAATTCGAAGTCAGTTCAATGCGAATTTTAAACAGTTTCTGTTATCCTTCTAGAATTACTTACGTTAGTTCCTCTATGTATGGCCAGTATCATGTCGAACTCATGGCTGGCTATGTAAATCTGCGCGCGACCATCATTGCCCACGGTCACGGACTTGCCAGTGCAGCTGTTGCCAGTCTTGCTGCCTGAGATCACGTCGCAGTACGTACCGGCTGGCAAGCAAGTCTGTCAAAAACAAGAACATCTAAAGATCCTCCAGCTAGACTCTATCTATGCGATAGATATTTATAATGTATCCTTTTTCCTACCGGATAAACCAAAGATGCAAAAACAACATATTTTTCCAGTGAAGCTAGAGTTAAAGATTTAGGGATTAATATTGGGACGACATAACAACGGCAATATTCAATGTATCCCACTATGGTTATATGAATAATAATTAAATAAACGAATTCTCGGCTGAAGGAGTCGCATGGAACTGCTAGTACCGCAAATATTCTTGCTGGGAAAAGGTCGAAACCATAACGGACGGCAGCAGTAAAAAAGTGAGGTGCTTTTTAATTATAAATCTACAATAAAATTTAATTATTTCAAAGCTTAGGTTTACAAAACTAACCTGCAGATTCTGGTTCAAATCCCAGTTGTCGCCATTAAAAGCAATGAAAGCCTGTCCACCTCGGCAAAAGGCGATTTGGTTGCTGCTGTTGTCCCACCAGTCGTTGACATTGGTTCCTTGAGCTACGTTCCTGAAGTCAACCATAGAGTAGATCTGGCGCCAGCGGTGCTCGCAAATCCAACCATTGCCGCAAGTGTTATCCTGTTCCAAAAAAGAACATTATTGTAAATGCAAACTGTTTATACAAAAATTCTTTTATAGATTCATAGATATTCAGCTCTCGAGGTGAAGACGAGACACTTACGGAATTGATTGACGGCGAGATGATGTTCCCGCTGCTATCCATGGGTGGTCCAGCTTCGGTGTTTGTAAAGTCAAAACTGCTCATCAGTTGAGGTTCGCCATATGGATGTGCCAACATAAATGCGATAGCTGCCTTGTACTGCTTCGCTTGCTTGTAAGTCAGGATGTTACCACCAGCTCCGTGTCCTCTTTGATTGTCGTGATTGTCAATAAAGGTCAACGAATCTTCATGAGCCAGGAGACCCCACTGAGGACCCCAGTTAACTAGCCATCTGAGTTGGTTGCCTCCTTGGAATGCTCTGCTAAGTTCCAAACCGAATTTGAACTCTGTTACTGCTGCTAAAGGGGTATATTCGTCCCTAGAGATGGCTTCACCACCCAGATCAATAACTTCTTGGTAGATGTACGGACGAGCACCTGATGGGAATCCATGATTGGTGTTAAGGTTGTTAAGCCTGTCGTAAATGATACGAAGATCACCTGGCCACATGTGTTTTGCAGCGTCGATTCTGTATAAATATAGAAATAATCAATTCTTGAAATGAAATCTTAACTAAAGATCTTTGAATATTTTTATTTAATAATCATTATTTTGCTTACCTGAATCCAGCGACACCAAGATCGATAAGTCGATTCATGTAGCCAACAATCTGTTGACGCACGTACTCTGTGCCCTGATTCAAATCTTTAAGCCCAGATAACTCGCAATTACGAACCTACAATCGAAATAACAAAATACTTATTAGATTATCGAATAGACAATGGCTGGCAATAAGACAATAACTTCATAACTTGGAGATCGTAGAAACACTTCATCGTATATAATTAATGACAGAAATTAATCATAGCACACAATTTAATTTGTAAATCAAAAAACGTGAATATTAGATAGTGGATTCAATTCAACGCCAGGAGATCGATACAATAGCCAGATTTCCTTGTTGCTACTGCTTTACTTCGAGGATGTAGACCCAAAATTGTACACTCAAAAAACTTACTCTATCAGGACAGCAGCCATAGTCGTTTCCAGAAATGACACAATGGGGCCAGTTGAAGTCGTTACTGCCGTATGGGACCCCTGGGTAGTGCCATTGGCCGAAGTTGGCAGTACTACCACCAGTACCAACGTTCTCATTCCAAGTGCCCGTCATATGGTTAATAATGGCGTCCACGTAGATTCTGTGTGAAAGAATGATTTGCAAGAACTTTTTTTTTAGTGTACTCGACTCGTATGCCTAACTAAATATTCTGAAGGGAAAAGTTACAAGCTACATAGTTAACCCAAATTACATGATTTTTTGCTGTCGCTTAGCGATGGTTTACAGAATGTTGCAACTATTACACAACTGGGGCATTGTTTTTCTTACTTGACAAGAAATCGCAAAAACCCGCAATGAATGGGAAAATAGGGCCGAAGAATTTACTCTAGCTCGTACAGTCAAGAACTTTAATTCATGAGCCACCATGGAACGATTTCCCAGTAAACGTCATGGTGACATCGCATTAATTAACAAAGAAAATCGTAATGACTTTTCCTTTGAAAAGATTCCACGGTGGCTTATGAATTAAAGTCCTTGACCGTACCTAATTGTAATAATGTCTTCTTTAGCGTTTTAAAGTTCATAATAATATTGTAAACCAACCTGACGCCAGCATTGTTGCATCGACGCACCATGTCAGTGAATTGCTGTTCATTGCCAGAGCGAGTGACAAGGCGGTAAGAGATGGGCTGGTAGCGCTCCCACCAAGGGCGATTCATTGACCAGATCACTAAATTCTCGTTGGGTGGAGAAATCTATAACATTCTTAATATTAAGAAGCTGCATTTGATAAGCCAAAACCACTACTAACTACCTACTATCAGAATATCGTTCTGAAATGATGATTAACTATTTCGTTTAAACCACATAAGTACTATACATAGATCTAGAGCATGAGCGCGAGCTTTTTTACATATTCGTAGACGGCTATTCTTATTTCTTCTTTGCACTAAAACGAGTATTAAAAAAACACCATGATAATCATAGTCACAAAGAGACGAATAAGTAGAACATGTTGTTTCTACCCTTACTTCAGAAAACTTAACAAATCCTGTAAATATTGCTGTTTTGGTCTTATGGCTCATACTGATATTAAATAATTCATAAGTATTATTGTGGATAATTGATATTTTCTAGTAAAACAAATCTAATCAAAAATTTAGATTGTATGATGACGATGACAATAATTTAATATCAAATTTATTATACTTATTAAAAAATATATTTCCAGTGGGTTGGCTAATAAAAAAATACAAATCAACATGTAACAATTAAGAAGTACCTAGTTAAAAACAAAACTGAACCTTTTTGAAACTCACCTATAACATGGCGATTTGAAAGTAATCTGACTGGGAAATGCAATGGTAACCGACACATGTTACTGTACTCTCTCTCTCAAGCTCAGATTTTACAGTTTACATACCTGAATGCCACCAAAGCCCCAGGGCCCAAGGAACCGCTCACACTCAGCAGCGATGTCATCCCACTTCCACTCGAAGAGATGCACCATGGTGGTACGGCCGGCGGCATAGTGCGGGTTCTTATACGCAACCGCCAGGCCGAGGCCCAACATAAGCAAGATGACACGCATCATCATGCCTAAAAAGCGGAATGATCAAGTCAGTGGTTTAAACTCCTTGTAGGAGAAGAACACGGTCTAGTTCATCTGGTTACCTAAACCGGTTAATTAAATATAAGTATTATATTTTTTTTAAGTCGGCTAACCTAGTACAGAATTTGGGCGTGTTGCATGGAAAAATTGTGAGGCATGAAAAATCAATGAGGGATTTAAACTTTTGTATCTTTAATTGCAGCGAAGTAGATCTCTCTAATTAAACTCACCCACTACTATCCACAGCTAGTTAGTTCGTTTTAGATGCATGTTCTAGATAGAAACACTAATTGTGTAGCACAATATCAAATTAAGCTGCAGCTATTTCATTACAAACTGTTAGCGGTGCTTGAGTAAGCCTCTCCAGGTAATCAAATTTATTTAGTTAATCAAATTTATTTAGGTAATCAAGTGTCAACAGGAAATAGTTTACAATCAAAATCATCTATGTCCTCTTTTGTGTCAGAAGGTACAGATTAAAGAAAATTTGACTGTACATGACCTCTTTCTCTCCTCAAAGTCACGCTTCAAAATTTTAATTGCTAAGCGTTTCAGACTTTGCTACATAATTATTTTAATGACATCAACCATAATTATTTTGTTTACCAATTTGGAAATGTAATGAACGCTCATAACATTTGTTATCTAGTCAAAATTCATCAAAAACAATGAAAAATATTTTGCAAAAAATATTAACAGACACAAAATTTTACGTCGTGATGTCTTAAATTGAAGAATGAAACAACTAACTAAGTTATAATAATTAAGTATTTCTTTAGACTTTTAAAACTTTTCTGTTCTTTGTCTCTCGATCCCACGATTATATGAGTAGGTTATTAAACTACAAAAGCTGTTTTAAAATAATTCCAGAATATTTCAGCAGGTGAATTGAATTAGTTGAATTACACAGGCTTGTAAATTTTTATTAGGTTTTTTGAATGTGGCTGACAAATATTTCCATGCAGTGGTCGATGTTCAAAATTCAAAATATACAGTGTTAAAGGCGTTAACTAAATTTTTAATCAAAACATCCGATAAAAAACCTTTAGGGGTTCTGTCACAATAACCCAACAATCTTCCAGTATATAATTATAAAATATTCCAGTTTAATTTCAAAACTCTTTGTATAATAAATGAGAAACATTTATAAGAACCACAAAGTTTCTGAATTGTTCTCAAAAATGTTAGTGAATGTTTTAAGTGTCATTCGACATACCTTGATCCTGTTCGATCACACACACGAATTTGATAGCCACCCACAGCGATATTCAATTTATATCTTTCGCGCAAATCACGGCTATAACTAATGATACTAAATAATCTGTTTAATCCATGATAAGTGTTTTGAGTTTTCGTCATTCACAACAACAAATTATGCCCTCGCATGCGTAAGATATAAACACATACATATCTACAGCAATATCGTAGTTTCATTGCTTTTTGAATACAGTAAGTGAACATATTGTGACTTACATCTTGACAAATGATTCGCAACGTCTGGATGAGAGAAGCAACACCCTTCGTGACTGTGGAATCCGGTCCGTAAACGACATGTTCGCCCACATTTTTGGCACACGAATTCAGGCCTCGCCAATAAAGCAGAAGCTGCACCGTGTAGTCGTGCCATCTCGCCCGTTTCTGTGCTACTTAGGCTCTAGAATCACGAATTGTCCTGGGTTTTACAACCCTTCGCGAGTCTTTCTCCAATCTCCACTCATTATGGTCGGAAGCAAGATCCCCCACACGTTGTGGTCGATGTTGAAGGCAACCATGTTACGCTTTGAGCAATATTTAAAGCGGAGAATGGGTCGTCCTACCTGACGCTTCGTAAATGCCACTTCGCTTAACCAAACCCGCCTGGGTAGACGAGTGCCGTACATGCGATGCACATGTCCCAGCTATTGCAGTCGTCTCTGTTTGAGGAGGGCGGTGTTGCTGAGCAGCTTTGAAATCTCAAGCACCCTCTAGTTTGTAACCTTGTCTCATCTATTGGAGCATACTTATTCAACACAGGTTTATAAAATAACAATTTCCTGTCAATGTTACTCACACAAAAAGACTAATTAATGAATGCTCTTGATAGATAATTAATGCACGAATGATAATATGACGGTACTTACTAAAGTATTATAATACATAGGAATGTTTATAATACACGTCTTGATTTTTGTTTATCGTAACGATAACGTGGGTCCATTACCTAACGGCGTCTGTGGAGAACCTAAATTTGATTTCTTGGCGGGATATATTTTGCCAGGCCTAAGAACGGCGCAAAGAATTATAAGAAGAGCAAATAATAAATAAAACAAACAGGGTGAGCTAAATAAAAGCTTGTAAAAAATGAGTAAATTTCAAGGCTGTGGACGGTGGCCACGTCGCCCGCGCCTTGTACATACCTAATGTAGATTAAGATAAAAAATTTGTAAAGCCTTGTTTCATCTCGTAGAACTAATTTGGTTAGTGGGTAGTAACTGATGCTTCTTGTGTGTGTAACAATTGCCTTTGGTTAGAAAAAAAATGTATTTTTTTTTTATATTTTTTTTCTTTCAGATTAGGCCAATTTGAGAAACTGATTTGAATATTTTAAAATTTGGTCGCATATTTTTTTTTAAATTTAATTTGCTAAATACCGGATATGGTTGACCGGAAATACGTGATCAGTAGCTCGAAACTCTTGATTTCCTTTGCTCATCTGTTTAGAGAAAAAATACTGTCATCTGTCATTCGTACGTGTACGTCGTCATGTCGTCAATAAGTTTCTAACCTTCTAGTTCTGAAAGTCTATAATCCACGATAATTTTTGAAAAAATGCTTACCAGTGGTAACTCCGGTGAAAAGTTTGTCAAGGCTGACACGCTCAATCTACCCAAATTGCGAAATAGGTACATTTACTTACATCAATATGGTCTTCGCGGCAGTACAAGAGAGATATCCTAAAATATTCGACATTTGCAAGACGACACCAGTTCTCACGTAGATCTTCCCTAACACGGACGAATATTTTGCCGGGGCTATTCATGGAGTCATTTGAACAAATAAAACACGTTCTATAGTCCATTTTTTAGATTCAAAAATGATAACTATAAATTGAAAATTTTAAAAACCCCCAACGCAATTATGTCACTCGTATGTTTGACATTAAGTCAATGCCCGTTATACGTCTAAGATCCCTTCCGCAGCTAACAAAAGAACTGATAACTTTGAAACGGCTGAACCGATATTGATGAAACATATCTCAGAACCATCGCCAAGAAACCTGATTTCTATTAAAAAAACCGCATCCAAATCGGTGCACTCGGTTAAGAGCTATGATGCCACAGACAGACACACACACATAGCGGTCATACTTATAATACCCCTCTTTTTGTGTCGGGGGTTAAAAATAGCTTTTTTGTTTTGTTTCCTATCCTATTGACATCAGTTAAATTTAAATGACATTATGACAGACATTGACATTTTTTTTAAGTGAAGCGTGAGAGCAAGGATGAAAAATGCCTTTGAACCTTTGATGATGTAATTTGAAGATCAAATGAAAGACATCAGTTTTTTTTGGAATATCTCGGCTATTAGCTGTTTATTTTTTTAAGTCCGACTACAAAAAATGGTTGTATAACATTATTCCTCAATGATAAAAATATAAAAAAAAATATAAAAAAAATATAAAAAAATATTTAACCAAAGGGAATTACGGCAACCAAACTTTTAACATCAGATTGGATGAAGCTAAGGAGTAGAGTAAAGTTCAAGATTCGCATTTTGTCGTAATTTCTTTAACGCAAAAAGAAATACTTGTGTTTCCTAGGTGACAAAGTTCCTAGACTTAATGTAAGAAAAAAAAAAAAAATTATGAAAATAAACGAGTTTTTTTAACGAATAATTAGTCGTAGTTTTAGTTTGAACTCAGTCATAATTACAAATTGAATTAAATTTTGGTAGAACAAAGGCATATATGTGCACCTTCGCTTAAAAAAATAATAATAATAAATGAATGAAGGGTTCCTAATTCCTATAAGCAATATTTCGCGATTCACAAAAGCATAAGGCTTGTTCCATGCGAAGATAAATTACTTCAAAGCTATAGGAGCAAAACAATACAACATTGAATACAAAAAAATGGGACAACGGGACTTATCACGACACAGAAAAAACATAGTTAATATTTTAACTTTAACACATATTTTAACTTTAACCATAGAACAATTTACCAGTTTATGGGTTTCACGAGTTAACTCATGACCACGGCTGCTGCAATGTGGCCGAAACGTCGAGGTAAATATTATTAGCGTGATAAGTCCCGCTTAGTGTAGTAATTATGAGTGAAAATCACGAAAGTTTAATAATAATAATAATAACAATATTAATAATCATGGGACGATTGACACCAATTGACCTAGTCCCAAACTAAGCAAAGCTTGTACTATGGGTACTAGACAACGGATAAACATACTTATATAGATAAATACATACTTAAATACATATCAAACATCCAAGACTCGAGCACAGGTATTCGCATTTTTCACACAAATACCTGATCCGACCGGGAATCGAACCCGGGACCTCAAGCTTCATAGTAAAGTTATTTAACCTAACCACTGGGCTATCCGGTAGTTTAAAACAGTATTAGTAAAACTCTACAATTCTCACGGCCTGCTACGCTCTTAGTTTAGGTGAAACCGAAAACAAAGCTTGTTTAACATAATTTTTAAACTTTGATAAGGAATTGTACTAAGCAATAAGCAAGCATTTAATTTTGTACAAATTCAATTTGCTGATGACGTAGTTTGTTGACCAGTGTGTGTTCATCATCATCATCATCATCATTTCAGCCGTAGGACGTCAACTGCTGGACATAGGCCTCCCTCATTGATGCCCAATCATTACGATTGGAAGCGATTTGCATCCACCCTGAACCTGCGGCCTTCACCAAATCGTCCGTCCATCTCGTTGGTGGACGTCCCACGCTGCGCTTGCCAGTCCGCGGTCTCCACTCCAGAACTTTTGGCCCCCAACGGCCATCTGTTCTACGTGCTATATGGCCTGCCCATTGCCATTTCAACGAGCTAATCCGTTTGGCTATGTCGGTGACCCCGGTTCTTCTACGAATCTCCTCGTTTCTGATCCGATCCCGTAGAGAAACTCCAAGCATAGCCCTCTCCATAGCACGCTAAACGACTCTGAGCCTATTCATCAGGCCCATAGTGAAGCACCACGTCTCGGATCCATATGTCATCACTGGCAACACACACTGATTAAAGACTTTTGTTTTGAGGCACTGAGGTATTTTGGACGAAAAGATGTTGCGGAGCTTCCCGAACGCCAGAACGCTGTGTTGCCAGTGGTGAATTATGGCACTGAGACTTGGCCGCTAACGATGGGCTTCATAACAAAGCTCAAGGTTACTCAGAGGGCGATGGAGAGGGCTATGCTCAGAGTTTCTCTGTGGCATCAAATCAGAAATGATGAAATCCGCGCAAGAATTGAAGTCACCGACATAGCTTTAAGAATCGCTACACTCAAGTGGCAGTGGGCAGGGCACAACACTCTTAGAACTGATGGTCGATGGGGTGAAAAGGTTCTCTAATGGCGTCCACGGACCGGATGACGCAGTGAAGGTAGGCCTCTAACAAGATGAAGCGACAATCTGGTTTAGGTTACGTTCGATGCGAATAGCGCAATAGCGATCTGTTTGGGGAAACTTGCGGCCAGAATGATAAATAAATCGCCACACAATTCGAAATCATGAAAGATTTTAGGACTAATTCCATTGTTTGTTCAAATTTTAGTTCACTTGTTCGCGACTTAATGTCGCTCTCAAAGCGAAAATTAAACCCCAAAATAATTTAAATAAAAAAAATAGTTTAAAAAAACTGAAACCCGACTACGGAAAAAACGCGCTCAAAAAAGTATGAAATAAGAAAATGTTCAAGAACTATACACAATTAATTTGTTCCTCTGCGACAACCAATATAAACCTCTGACAATTAACTCCTGATTCAATCAAGCAAGAAAATATTCTTGTCCGAAACACAGACTTCAGAGGAGAGCCGTGGTCGCATGCCACCATAAAATTAATTGTTAAATAAGCAACCCTTAAGGCAAGGTGGCATGCAACCAGGCTCTCCTCTGAAGTCTGTGTATAAGAATTCCGGACAAGAATATTTTGTTGCTTGATTGAATCAGGAGTTAAATTGTCGGAGCTTTATATTAGTTATCGCGGAGGAAAAAAATAATTTTGTATAGTTCTTGAACATTTTTTTATTTCATACTTTTTAGAGCGCGTTTTTTCCGTAGTCGGGTTTCAGTTTTTTAAACTATTTTTTTTTATTTATTTAATATTTTTTTTTCATATCAATTTAAAGCTTTATCGTTTCGAGCGTTCATAAAACTAAACCTTCAGGAGAAGAAGAATTCGAAGTTAGTTCAATGCGAATTTTAAACAGCTTCTGTTTTCTTCTAGAATTACTTACGTTAGTTCCTCTATGTATGGCCAGCATCATGTCAAACTCATGGCTGGCTATGTAAATCTGCGCGCGACCATTATTGCCGACGGTCACGGACTTGCCAGTGCAGCTGTTGCCAGTCTTGCTGCCTGAGATCACGTCGCAGTACGTACCGGCTGGCAAGCAAGTCTGTCAAAAACAAGAACATCTAAATATCCTCCAGCTAGACTCTATGCTATAGATATTTATAATGTATCCTTTTTCCTACCGGATGAATTAAAGATGCCGAAACAACGTATTTTTCCAGGGAAGCTAGAGTTAAAGATTTAGAGTTTAATATTGGGACATAACACCGGCGATATTCAACTAATTCTTCGCAGGAGGAGTCGCATGGAACTGCTAGCACTACAAATATTATTTCTGGGAAAAGGTCGAATCCATAACGGACGGCAGCAGTAATAAAGTGAGGTGTTCTTTGAGTACAAATCCGCAGTAAAATTTAATTATTTCAAAGCTTAGGTTTACAAAACTAACCTGCAGATTCTGGTTCAAATCCCAGTTGTCGCCATTAAAAGCAATGAAAGCCTGTCCACCTCGGCAGAAGGCGATTTGGTTGCTGCTGTTGTCCCACCAGTCGTTGACGTTGGTTCCTTGAGCTACATTCCTGAATTCAACCATAGAGTAGATCTGGCGCCAGCGGTGCTCGCAAATCCAACCATTGCCGCAAGTGTTATCCTGTTCCAAATAGGAAGATTATTGTAAATGCAAACTGTTTGTTTATACAAAAATTATTTTATAGATTCATAGATATCCAGCCCTCGGGGCGAAGACGAGATACTTACGGAATTGATTGACGGCGAGATGATGTTCCCGCTGCTATCCATGGGTGGTCCAGCTTCGGTGTTTGTAAAGTCAAAACTGCTCATCAGTTGAGGTTCGCCATAAGGATGTGCCAACATAAATGCGATAGCTGCCTTGTACTGCTTAGCTTGCTTGTAAGTCAGGATATTACCACCAGCTCCGTGTCCTCTTTGATTGTCGTGATTGTCAATAAAGGTCAACGAATCTTCATGAGCCAGGAGACCCCACTGAGGACCCCAGTTAACTAGCCATCTGAGTTGGTTACCTCCTTGGAATGCTCTGCTAAGTTCCAAACCGAATTTGAACTCTGTTACTGCTGCTAAAGGGGTATATTCGTCCCTAGAAATGGCTTCACCACCCAGATCAATAACTTCTTGGTAGATGTACGGACGAGCTCCTGATGGGAATCCATGATTGGTGTTAAGGTTGTTAAGCCTGTCGTAAATGATACGAAGATCACCTGGCCACATGTGTTTTGCAGCGTCGATTCTGTATAAATATAGAAATAATCAATGCTTGAAATGAAATTATAAATTATCTTATCTTTGAATATTTTTATTTAATAATCATTATTTTGCTTACCTGAATCCAGCGACACTAAGATCGATAAGTCGATTCAAGTAGCCAACAATCTGTTGACGCACGTACTCTGTGCTCTGATTCAAATCTTTAAGCCCAGATAACTCGCAATTACGAACCTACAATCGAAGTAACAAAATACTTATTAGATTATCGAATAGACAATGGCTGGCAATAAGACAATAACTTCATAACTTGGAGACCGTAGAAACACTCCATCGTATATAAATTATTGACAGAATTAATCATAGAACACAATTTTATTTGAAAATAAAAGACCTGAATATAAGACAGTGGATTCAATTCAACGCCAGGGAATCGATACGAGAGCCAGAATTCCTTGTTTCTACTGCTTTACTTCGAGGATGTAGACCCAAAATTGTAAACTCAAAAAACTTACTCTATCAGGACAACAGCCAAAGTCGTTTCCAGAAATGACACAATGGGGCCAGTTGAAGTTGTAACTGCCGTATGGGACCCCTGGGTAGTGCCATTGGCCGAAGTTGGCAGTACTACCACCAGTACCAACGTTCTCATTACAAGTGCCCGTCATGTGGTTAATAATGGCATCCACGTAGATTCTGTATGAAAGAACGGTTTGCTACAACTTTTTTTTATTTAGTGTACTCGACTCGTATGCCTAACTACCTATTCTGAAGGGAAAAGTTACAAGCTTTTATAACCCAAATTACATGAATTTTTGCTGACGCTTAGCGATGGTTTATAGAATGTTCCAACTGTTATTACACCTGGGGCATTAATTTTCTTACTTGACAAGAAATCGCAAAACCCGAAAAGAATGGGAAAATTGGGCCGAAGACTTTACTCTAGCTCGTACCTAATTGTAATGTCTTCTTTAGCGTTTTAATTCTATTTCCATTCTACCCGCACATTCAAAAATTTTGGAACGCATCATGAATTCCCAACTTCTTAATTACTTAGAAAACAATAACTTAATCTCACTTTCACAATTTGGTTTTAGAGCAGGCAAATCAACTTCACATGCTGTACACCGGTTGACTGACCTCAAAGTAAATAATTAAGAAAAGAAACAAAAATCAATAGCTATATTTTTAGATCTCATTAAAGCCTTAGACACAGTTTTGGTCCCCCTCCTTATGACAAAGCTGGAACGAATAGGTATCAGAGGTCTTCAGCTGAAACTTTTCAAGGACTACTTGTCAAATCGCACGCAGTATGTTAGGATAGGAAAATATACTAGTGATGAGATTCATGTGACCTACGGCGTCCCCCAGGGTAGTATCCTTGGTCCTACTCTGTTCCTTGCGTATATTCACGATCTATGCCAACTCCGGTTGCAATACGGAGATGTTATTACTTTTGCAGACGATACCGCCCTGTTTTTTCGTAGAAACACGTGGAGTGAGGTCTTTCATCATGCACAGAGTGGTTTTAATGTAGTGAAAAATTGGCTTAATCAAAACATAACTACTTTCTTTAAATGTTGACAAGACTAAATTCATGATGTTTTTTTATGAAAGCTAGTAATCAAATGGACTCATCGCCATCCCACATCACAGATCATACCTGCTTAAACCCCCAGCTGCCTGGCTGTGATTGTTTGAGGATTTCATTGAAAAAGCATCACACATTAAATACCTTGGCGTTATTGTTGATGATCAATTGAACTTTCAAGACTATATTAAACAACTCACAGCAAGAACACGAAAATTAATATACATTTTAAAAACTTCCGACATGTAGCAGATAAAAATGTATTAACTGTGCGTTTCCGTCGGCATTTTCTGCCTCGCACAGTAAAATTGTGGAATCAACTCCCGTCTACGGTGTTTCCAACTAACTATGACATCGGGGCCTTCAAGAATAGAGTGTATTGTTCCCTTAAAGGCCGGCAACGGACTAGTGACCCTTCTGGCGTTACTGGTTCTCATGGGTGGTGGTGATCGCTTACCAACAGGTGACCCACTTGCTGGTTTGCCTCCCTATTTCATAAAAAATAAGAAATTTTTACTTTGCCTTAGTCCAATCTATTGTTTCGTATTGTATCGATTCTTGGGGCGGGGCACATAAAACTCACATATTGCAACTGGAAAGAGCCCAAAGATCTATCCTCAAAGTAGGTTCTTACCTACCATTTCTTTTTCCAACTACCGACCTCTACAAATATTGTAAAGTACTAACGGTCCGGCAATTGTTCATTTTACATATTATCCTCAGAAAATACTCGTTACTACCCTATGATTCAGGCCTTAACTCAAACAAACGCAGCAAGTGCTTAACCTGTCCATCTCAAAAATTTAACACTCCTTTTACACACAGATTTTTCTGTTATATTGGGAGTTTTCTGTACAATATGATAAATGCTGCTTTGAATATACCTATACAGGGTTATTTGTAATTCACTGACATCCTCTTAACCCTGAATTTCTATCACTTAAACAAATGTTTTTTTTGATTTACGACTTTTTAAAATGGAACACTTTTTTTTCGATACAAATAAATAATAATAAATAAATACTTCTAACACAACTTCGTACTCTATGAAATTCGAGGGCGGGGCCACGCACCGTGGTCGTAGCGGGCAATGAATGCGGCACAGAGTATCGTAAAAGTAAGAGTTAGTCTCAAATTTTCAAAACGTTATTACACCAAAAATATTAAGTTATGACAAAAGCCGTAAAACAAAAAACATTGGTTTAAGTGGTAGGAGTTTAGGGTTAAAAATGCTAGTGAATTACAAATAACCCTGTATATCCCTTGACTAAAATATCCTGCAAACATACTGTCAAAAACTGGCTCCTCACTCTTGATTACAGTATAACTGAAAAAACTTTTGGTTCCAATTGTATAATATATGCGCCCATGCAAACACTAACTAACACACACAACACACACACACACACACACACACACACACTCACACTCACACACACAGACGCACGCACACGCTCACACGCACACGCACGCACACTCTCATTTATATTAAAATGTGATACAGTGTTTATTCAAAATAAAACAAATTGTCAATGCACACAAAATACAATGAATATGAAATTTAAATCAAAATATAAAGTCAGTCAAATAAACCACCCCGGATCGCACCAGGCACAAATGTGCCCAACACACTAGCCGCATTGCCCCTCTGAACCGCGATGGACAACCTTTGCACCAGATTTATATTAAGATAAATCTTTTCTTTTTATAGCTTTTGTACTCCACATGAATTCTACTTAAGTTCATTTTTTACGGCATGACCTCTGTGGTTACTGACATCTGGGTTTTGGAGGCCTGGTGACCTGGAATACAGGTTTCCCCTAGTTCAGACACCAGTCTCCACCGCACAAGTCTTGTAGTTAATTGTAAAGTGAAAATTTATCGATTGTGTTTACTGGAACTGTGGTGGATTTAATAAATGCTTTTATTATTATCTATACATATAAAATGCTTTGTCCTGACTGAGTGACTGACGGATCAACGCACAGCCTAAACCGCTGATCGTAGAGACCTGAAACTTGGAGGGTGTGTTCTTTGTATGACGTAGGCATCCGATAAGAAAGGATTTTCCGTAGTTCTACTCCTAAGGGGGTAAAAAAGGGGGCAAAGTTTGTATGCGACAACGTGATTCCTTGATCCAATCTACTACAAATTTTGCATAAACATTCTTTAACAAAATTGATGGAAGACGTGTTTTGTATTTTATTGAAAGTCATCCCTTGACGGGGTCAAAAAGGAGTAGAAAGTTATTTTGGGGGTGACTGGCTTCGAAGTTGATATCAATACTCCTTAGTGGTTTTGATTTAAATTACATTTTATTTTGACACAATTTTAACGAAACGAAATTTCAAATATTGCAAACCATTTATCTACGTTTGTCAACCACGTCTTGATCTGATCTCTGATAATAGCTAATTATATTATGTATAAGTTATTTCTTTTCTTTCTTTCTTTCTTTTAAGTATTTGCATTTCACCAAGCTTTTGCTTTTACAAGCGCAGCGTGGGACGTCCACCAACAAGATGGAGGGACGTTATGGTGAAGGCCGCAGGTTCAGGGTGGATGCAAGTCGCTTTCAACCGTAATGATTGGGCGTCAATGAGGGAGGCCTAAGTCCAGCAGTGGACGTCCTACGGCTGAAATGATGATGATGATGATGAAGCTTTTATGCGAGTTCAACCTTTTTCGAATAAAATCGAATTGAGTATTCAAACATCATTGTTGAACTCGCATAAAAGCTTGGGGCATTGCAAATACATATAAAATGCTTTGTCCTGAAGTCCTAAATGACTGACTGGCGGATTAACGCACAACCTAAACCGCTGTATTTAGAGACCTAAAACGTGGAGGGTGTGTTCTTTGTATAACGTAGGCATCCGATATGAAAGGATTTTCCGGAATTCCCACGGGATAAGGAATAAACGGGATTTATATATTTCATCAGGAGTGACCCTATCCCCATAACGAAGATTACTTAACTATACAAACTATAGTTTTATAGTTTTATTTGGAGAACAAACAGAAATAGATGTACAAAATAGTTCTAATTTTTATAAAAAACATGCTACCTCCTCGACAGCTCTCACTGAGAATTGGGCATGCAAGTAAACTATTAGAATATAAAGCTAATTTCAAGAATTTTGAAAATTTCCACGGGATAAAGATAAATCAGGATTTATATAGGTACTCAAATCAACTGGACCCTATCTCCGTAACTACAATTACTAAACTTTTCAAATTCAGTATAAACGTAAATGGCCATAACAGCAAAAAGACTTATTGCAGGATTTTTGGAAATTCCTGTGGGATAGATAAACTCTGAAACTTTCGAGCAGATTAAAAAAAAACTTTGACGAGTAAAAACTTTATCCTTTATTGACATAGGCTACTTTTTCCGAGAAAATGCAAAATTTCCAAGGGATAAAAAAAAAGAAAATTCAACTTCGGAGCTCATTTTAAAATGTCTTTCACCAATAGAAAAAGAAACAGTGGTCCTTGGTAAACATAGGATGCTTTTTTCCGGATAAATGCAAAATTCCTGCGGTATAGAAAATAGTAAAATTAACTTCAGGCTGAGTTTAAAAAAAAAACAATAGAAAGCTTCACTTTCCTTAATTGGTATAGGCTACCTACTATTTATTCGGTAAAATGCAAAATTCCCGTTGGATAGTAAGAAGTGAATTTTACTTCAGGGCTGATTTGAAAATTTCTTTCACCTATTGGTGAGTAGCTACACTAACCACTACTACTACTACTACTTTTCTCCGTGAAAAAGCAAAATTCCCACGGGAAAAAATAAGTGAATTCAACTACGCGGCTGATTTTAAAAGCTATTTTACCGGTAGAAAGCTTTAAGGACATAGTCTACTTTTTCTCGGGGAAAATGCAAAATTCCCGCGGGATAAAAATAAGTTAAATTTTGCATAGAATAAGGACAAATTTGTTGAAATTCCCACGGGATAGGGAATAAACGGGATTTATAATATTCACTAACAGATACTGATGATGATGAAATGATAATAATGATGGTTGTTGCTGGTGCCGGATTTTTGTTTTATACAATGAAAGAGATGAAGAAGCTTTACCACAAATTGAAAGTCTACGCGGACGAAGTCGCGGGCAAAAGCTAGTTATTATTAATTAAAGTTCATAATAATATTGTTAACCAACCTGACGCCAGCATTGTTGCATCGACGCACCATGTTAGTAAATTGCTGTTCATTGCCAGAGCGAGTGACGAGGCGGTAAGAGATGGGCTGGTAGCGCTCCCACCAGGGGCGATTCATTGACCAGATCACTAAATTCTCGTTGGGTGGAGAAATCTGAAACATTCTGAATATGAAGAAGCCGCTTTTTGATAAGCCAAAACCACTACTACCCAGTATCTGAAAATCGTTCTGAAATGATGATTTAATATTTCGTTTAAACCACATAAGTACTATGCATAGACCTAGGGCATGAGCGCGAGCTTTTTTTTCATATTCGTAGATGGCTATTCTATTCTTATTTCTTCTTTGCACTAAAACGAGTATTAAAAAAACACCATGATAATCATAGTCACAAAGAGACGAATAAGTAGAACATGTTGTTTCTACCCTTACTTCAGAAAACTTAACAAATCCTGTAAATATTGCTGTTTTGGTCTTATGGCTCATACTGATATTAAATAATTCATAAGTATTATTGTGGATCATTAAAATTTTCTAGTGAAACAAATCTAATCAAAAAAAATAGTTTAAAAAACTGAAACCCTACTACGGAAAAAACGCGCTCTAAAAATTATGAAAAAAGAAAATGTTCAAGAACTATACACAATTAATTTGTTCCTCCGCGAAAACTAATATAAACCTCCGACAATTAACTCCTGATTCAATCAAGCAACAAAATATTCTTGTCCGAAATTCTTATACACAGACTTCAGAGGAGAGCCGAGGTCGCATGCCACCTTGCCTTAAGGGTTGCTTACTTAACAATTAATTTTATGGTGGCATGCGCCCTCGGCTCTCCTCTGAAGTCTGTGTATAAGAATTTCGGACAAGAATATTTTCTTGCTTGATTAAATCAGGACTTAATTGCCAGAGGTATATTAGGAACAAATTAATTGTGTATAGTTCTTGAACATTTTCTTATTTCATACTTTTTTGAGAGCGTTTTTTCCGTAGTCGGGTTTCAATTTTTTAAACTATTTTTATTATTTAAATTATTTTGGGGTTTAATTTTCGCCTTGAGAGCGACATCTAGTGGCGAACTAGTGAACTAAAATTTGAATTAACTATGGAATTAGTACTAAAATCTTCTTAAAAAGGAATTAGTACTAAAATCTATTCCGGCCGCAAGTTTCGCCAAACAGACCGCTATTGCGCTATTCGCATCCAACGTAACTTTAACCAGATTGTCGCTTCATCTTGTTGGAGGCCTACCTACACTGCGTCTTACGGTCCGTGGACGCCATTCGAGAACCTTTTGACCCCATTGACCATCAGTTCTACGAGTGTTGTGCCCCGCCCACTGCCACTTGAGTGTAGCGATTCTTAGAGCTATGTCGGTGACTTCAATTCGTGCGCGGATTTCATCAGTTCTGATTTGGTGCTACAGATAAACTCTAAGCATAGCCCTCTCCATTGCTCTCTGGTCAACAAACACACACACACACACTGGTCAACAAACTACGTTGTCAGCAAATCAAAGAAGAGTGATGTATTCGCCATTTACATTGATGCCATGCCCTTCTCAGTTCAAGGTCTTGAACGCATCCTCCAGTACAGCGGTGAACTGTTTCGGAGAAATAGCATCTCCTTGTCTGACTCCCCGCTGCAATAGAATAGGCTTCGACGTCAGGTCCTGAAGTCGGACGGACATTGTGGGGTTACTATACAGACCTTCAACACTTCGATGTACCGGCTGCTTACTTGGCACCGTTGGAGAGACTGCAGCTCAGTCCAAGCATTGAATTGAAGGCTTTCTTGTAGTGCAAATGCTAGGCAAAGGGGGCGGTTATACTCCTCGGATTTCTGTACCTATAACCTGCTGCAACACCATGTATGTACCGTCGGCTTCCCTGTTTAATTTTTTTAGTAATATTTTAATATTGTATAACTTTGTTTAAGCTGAATTGTATTTTTGCAGAAACTGTTCTCGCATAATTAAATGTCGCCGAATTCTATCACGCGTATTCAATTTCAGGCAAATTGATTTTACGCATTATTATCTGAAATCCGAATAGTAATTTGGTAGAAAATGGCTCACGCATAAATTAGTTTCGCAGAAAATTAGTTTTCGCATACTTAACCTTCTTTCGCCGAATTAATAAATTAAGTTTCTATTATAATTCATTTTAATATTAACATAACCTAATAACGACCTAAGCGAGGAGATTCGCCTGATGTCCTGCTTCCTGGGGTGATGTCGACGGGGCTCCCCTATCCCACGTAATTTGGCGCTTCGCGCCTAGACACAACCACAGAATAAGTAGTAATTCAACTTCATACTAGAGCGCCCTAATCCACGCACGCACACAGCCAAGCGTCTTACACGGCCGCTAACCAATCTTCGCCAGACAAAACAATGCAGTTCCCACGCCGCGACGTGTAAGATGCTTGGCTGTATGCGTGCGTCGATTCGGGTGCTCTAGTATGAAGTTGAATTACTGGTTACATAATTACTTATTCTGTGACACAACTCTAACCAAACCTAAACTTTTATTTTTAAAATTAACCTAATCTACACCAAACGTAACGTAACTATCATATGCAAAGTGCCTCGTATCATGCGGTGATTGCTCCCGGTTTTAACCGCACTGATCACGGAGAAATTATTGAATATTTGCTTTTTCGTCGACATGATAACTATGATAAGGTCTACTTCCATTCTTCGTTACACCGTCAGGATTCGTCAAAGTTCACTTCTTGTGCTCTTGCTTCTGGAAGAAGGAGTTTATCATATAGAGCCCCTCCTTTTTCGCGAAGCTGCGTAGTATTTATAGGTGGCCCCGTTGCTTCCTACGCCCTACTCCAAATTGCCCCATTCGCAGCTCTTCATCTCGTTTGCCCAGTTTTCAGTTAAAGTCCCCCATAATAAATGTGAAGTGAGGTCCGGAGCTATGCATGGCTCTAGAGATATCTTCATACATAGCTTCCACTTCTTCGTCAGAGTGTGTCGAAGTCGGAGCGTAGACTGTACTGTACCTACGTAGACTTTAATATATACGAAGAATATTGTTTGGTAAATCTTACAATTAGTACAAGGTACGCTATCCTGGTCGACAAACTCACGATCTTCACTACGTTGTTCACGAGGGAGCTGAGAGACGGTTTATTAACTGTGTAGTATAGCTACAAAATGAATGTAGTGTTGCCGCTCATTTGAAATTGATATCATCAAATAACTTTATATTTTGACGACTTTCGGAGCTAATAATTTCCCAACACTTATCTTAAACCAAAAACCTACTAAGAAACCTCTACATCATTTTTTGAGACCTATCGAATAATGCCTCACACGCCGGCGTACGCTAAATTTTTTTTTAATCACTCTGTTTTTTTATGTAAATTCCGACCAATATATTTTTATACATATATTTTTAGGTATCCTTTGTCACTCAGAGCATAATAACGAATCGATTGATACCTTATTTATTAAAAAAACAGATGAGTAGTCTCGACGCTACGGTGGAACACACATAAATACAAACATACATAGACTACTAAAATCATTACACTTCCTTTTGGCTTTGCCGTAGTCGTGTAATTAAAGTAGTATGATGTCAATAATGTAATATCTAATATATTAAAAAATATATCTCCAGTGGGTTGGCTAATAAAAAAAATACAAATCACATGTAACAATAGAAGTAGTTAAAAACAAAACTGAACCTTTTTGAAACACACATTTTTAAGACGATTAATCGTCTTAATAGGTGAACAAGACGATTTGAAAGTAATCTGACTGGGAAATGCAATGGTAACCGACACATTTTACTGTACTCTCTCTCAAGCTCAGATTTTACAGTTTACATACCTGAATGCCACCAAAACCCCAGGGCCCAAGGAACCGCTCACACTCAGCAGCGATGTCATTCCACTTCCACTCGAAGAGATGCACCATGGTGGTACGGCCGGCGGCATAGTGCGGGTTCTTATACGTAACCGCCAGGCCGAGGCCCAGCATAAGCAAGATGACACGCATCATCATGCCTAAAAAGCGAAAAGATCAACTCAGTGGTTTAAACTCCTTGTAGGAGAAGAACATGGTCTAGCTCACCTGGTGACCTAAACCGGTTAATATACATAAGTATAATATTTTTTTTAAGTCGGCTAACCTAGTACAGAATTTGGGCGTGTTGCATGCAAAAATTGTGAGGCATGAAAAATCAATGCGGAATTGAAACTTTTGTATCTTTAATTGCTGCGAAGTAGATCTCTAAGTGTAAGTTTATGGAGCGTGTATTGAACGCCAAACTCCTGGTATACCTTGAAAGTAATGATCTCCTCAGTGACCGACAATACGGGTTTCGTCGAAATCGATCTACTGGGGACCTCCTGGTATATGCCACTCACTTTTGGGGCGAGGCTGTTGAGTAACATGGTGAGGCTCTTGCTGTCTCTTGACATTTCCAAGGCGTTCGATAGGGTCTGGCACGAGGGCCTTCTTGGCAAACTCTCTGCGTATGGGATCCCTGCTGTCCTTTGCTCTTGGATCTCTGATTTCCTGAGGCATCGATCTATACGAGTCGTCATTGACGGGTGCTCGTCGGATCTCATGACCATTAATACTGGGGTGCCTCAGGGATCGGTTCTCTCTGCTACTCTTTTTCTGCTGCACATCAACGATTTGCTCATACCCGGTATCTATGGGTACGCCGATGACAGCACAGTCACAGAGATTTACCTATCTAACAGCCGAGCCAGTGGTGTCGAAATCGGATCACTCAGGGAGGCTATGGTACAACGGACGAATAAGACCTTGGAGGCCGTGTCCGACTGGGGATCGGCCAACTTGGTCCAGTTTAATGCTGCCAAGATACAGGCGTGTATGTTCATCGCAAAGCGGAGTCCATTCACCTTGGCTCCTACTTTCCAGAATTTATCCTTACCACCCAAAGACCACCTAGAGCTTCTTGGACTGAGCGTGCCATCTAGTCTCAACTTCGGCGCGGCCATCGAGTCCAGGGCGAAAACTGCTGCTAAGAAACTTGGTATCTTATATAAGGTGGGACGGTATTTCACGGCGGAGCAACTTTTTACTTTATACAAAGCACAGGTTAGATCATGTATGGAATACTGCTGCCACCTTTGGGACGGTTCTGCCAAGTATCAGTTGGCGGCGTTGGATTCGGTGGAGCATCGAGCCCGAAGACTGATTGGTGATAGTCTGTCAATCGGTGGTAGGCTACAGAGCCTCGAGCACCGTCGTCGAGTTGCTTGTCTGTCTGTTTTTTATCGGATACATTTTGGAGAGTGTGCGCAGGAATTACATGATTTAATTCCTCCATCTCCATTTCACCAACGGACATCCAGGCGGGGGGAGAGTCTTCATCCTTATGTGGTTAGTATTGCAGTGGCCCGTACGAAACGCTTTGCGTCATCCTTCCAAATGCGAACTGCTAAGGCATGGAATTCGCTCCCGTCGTCTGTAATTCCTGATAAATACAACCTAGGTCTCGTCAAGGCTCGTGAATAGGCTGTTACTGAACCAGTGAGGTACACCTTTGGCCTCATCTACACTTTTCATCAGGTGGGATAGTGGTCAATCACGGGTCAGTTTTATGTAAAAAAAAGTGCTAATTATGTCATTACAAACTGTTAGCGGTGCTTGAGGAAGCCTCTCTATGTAATCAAATTTATTTAGTTAATCAAGTGTCAACAGGAAATAGTTTACAATCAAAATCATCTATGTCCTCTTTTGTGTCAGAAGGTACAGATTAAAGAAAATTTGACTGTACATGACCTCTTTCTCTCCTCAAAGTCATGCTTCAAAATTTTAATTGCTAAGCGTGTCAGACTTTGCTACATAATTATTCTAATGACGTCAACCATAATTATTGTGTTTACCAATTCGGAAATGTAATGAACGCTCAATAACATTTGTTATCTAGTCAAAATTCATCAAAAATAAAAAATAAATAAAAATATTTTGAAAGAAAATATTAACAGAGACTTCAAAGTTTTACGTTGTCATGTCTTAGATTGAAGAATGAAACAACTGACTATGTTATAATAATTAAGTATTTCTTTAGACTTTTAAAACTTTTCTGTTCTTGTCTCTCGATCCCACGATTATAAATGAGTAGGTAATTAAGCTACAAAAGCTGTTTTAAAATAATACCAGAATATTTCAGCAGACGAACGATTGAATTAGTTGAATTAAACAAGCTTGTAAATTTTTATAAGAATTTTTGAATGTGGCTGACTAATGTTTCCATGCAGTGGTCGATGTTCAAAATATACAGCGTTATAGGCGTTTAACTAAATTTTGAATCAAATCTTCCGATAAAAAACCTTTGGGGGTTCAATCACAATAATCCAACAATCCTCCAGTATATATAAAATGTTCCATTTTAATTTCAAAACACTTTGTATAATAAATGAGAAACATAAGAACCACAAATTTTCTAAATTGTTCTCGAAAATGTTAGTGAATGTTTTAAGTGTCATTCGACTAGCGACTAGCCACCCACAGCGATATTCAATTTATATCTTTCGCGCAAATCACGGCTATAACTAATATATATATGATACCTAGATATTTTTCTAGCACGAACAACTTGTGATTAGTTTTTCATATTTTAATAACATCGATTTTTTTGGTATTATTGTTTTATATTTTCAAACGTGTCTCATTGATATAATGCCACCTATAAGACATCGATAAACTAAGTATTAGAAGAAAAATTTTCGTTCGTGCTAGGAAAATATCTAGGTATACTAATGATACTAAATAATATTCTGTTTAATCCATGACAAGTGCTTTGAGTTTTCGTCATTCACAACAACAAATAATGCCCTTGCATGTGTAAGATATAAATACATACATATCTACAGCAATATTGTAGTTTCATTGCTTTTTTAATACAGTACTTAGGTTCTAGAATCACGCATTGTCGTGGGTTTTAGACATATAATCTCCTTCGTGTCTTTTAACTGTCGATGATTAAGATGTTGACGTGTGTCTTTACCATTTGTCTCTCAATGTATTTAATATTATTCTTATGCAAAGTTCTAGCTAATTAAAGCCAAGTTTACAGTTGGTATTTCGTTTCTATATGCATCAATTTAATTAGCTAAAATAAAATGATGGAATCAATGAAAGACTCAGAAGACACTTTATCATATTAAGCAAGATATCTACGACCGGAAAGATTTGATGTCGAACCCACTGCTCCCGCAGTTGGAGATAAATGGTCGCATTGGTTATGCACTTTCGCATGTGCATGCATATGCATGTTACGGATATCATAGTACTCTGCCACAAGACACTTCGCAAGGTCTTCATAGATCCACGAGGACTAGAACGATCCCACGACGCCTCAACAACTATATCCTCGACGACGAAACCCTAGAGGGGGAGAATGACATATAATCTCCTTCGTGTCTTTTAACTATCGATGATTAAGATGTTGAAGTGTGTCTTTACCATTTGTCTCTCGATGTATTTAATATTATTCTTATGCAATGTTCTAGCTAATTAAAGCCAAGTTTACAGTTGTTATTTCGTTTCTCTATGTATCAGTTTTACAATCCTTCGCTAGTCTTTCTCTACTCATTGCGGTCGGAAGCAAGATCCCCCGCACGTTGTGGTCGATGTTGGATGTTGAAGGCAACCATGTTACGCTATGAGCAATCTTTGAAGCGGAGAATGGGTCGTCCTACCTGACGCTTCGTAAATGCCAATTCGCTCAACAAAACCTGCCTGGGCAGACGAGTGCCGTTCATGCGATGCACATGCCCCAGCCACTGCAGCCGTCTCTATTTGAGAAGAGCGGTGTTGCTGAGCAGCTTTAAAATCTCGAGCACTCTCTCGTTTGTAACCTTGTCTCATCTTTTGGAGCATTCTTATTCAACACAGGTTTATAAAATAACAATTTCCCGTCAATGTTACTCACAGAAAAAGACTAATTAATTAATGCTCTTGATAGATAATTAATGCACGAATGATAATATGACGGTACTTACTTAAGTATTATAATACATAAGAATGTTTATAATACACGTCTTGATTTATGTTACCTAAATTTGATTTCTTGGCGGGATATATTTTGCCAGGCCTTAGAACGGCGCAAAGAATTATAAGAAGAGCAAATAACAAATAAAACAAACAGGGTGAGCTAAATAAAAGCTTGTAAAAAATGGGTAAATTTCAATGTGCGAGGCCCTTCTTCAGATTGTAAGTTGTAAGGCTGTGGACGGTGGCCACGTCGCCCGCGCCTTGTACATACCTAATGTAGATTAAGATAAAAAAAATTGTAAAGCCTTGTTTCATCTCGTAGAACGAATTTGGTTAGTGGGTAGTAACTGTTGCTTCTTGTGTGTGTAACAATTACGGCGACCAAACTTTTAACATCAGATTGGATGAAGCTACGCAAGATCAAGATTCGCATTTTGTCGTAATTTCTTTAACGCAAAAAGAAATACTTAACAACTTTATCCGCTTGCCGTTAAGTAAGTTCACTGAATAATTATTCAGTGAACTTGTTATGTAAAGGGAAACTAGTTTTTAGAAGATCTAAAGACTACCCTATAGCGTCTTACACTGAATCATTGTTCTGTCAGTTTACACTCTTACCTATCCATAAAAGTTTATTAAAGTTACGTTAGGTAACCTAACATTTGAATAATATTCACGACACATTGCCGACATGACTGTGTTTAGGTAAAACTGTTTCTCTTAAGACTTTGGCAAATTTTGACCCCTTACGAGCACTTTTGTAAACTATGGTTCTCTCCATCAGGGGACAATTATGCCAGTGTCTAGTGTGTTTTGCCATTTTTCGGTAAAAAATCTAAAAAACGAAAAATGAAAGGTAATTTGTAATTGTAACCATTATATTCAAAGTAGAGTCTAATGTATACTTTTAACTCACTTAATTTTCGTATTATGACATTTGTTTATGTTTATCTATCATGTTATTAACATGATTATAATTATTATTAGTTATTAACGACCGCTTTAGCCTAGTTGGTAGTGACCCTGCCTACGAAGCAAGAGGTCCTGGGTTCGAATCCCGGTAAGGGCATTTATTTGTGTGATGAGCACGAATATTTGTTCCTGAGTTATGGATGTTTTCTATGTATTTAAGTATTTATTTATCTATATAAGTATGTTTATCGTCGTCTAGAACCCATAGTACAAGCTTTGCTTAGTTTGGGACTAGGTCGATTTGTGTAAGATTGTCCCCTAATATATATATATATATTTTTTATTTAGTTCATAGAAACTAGAATAGTAATAAATAGTAATAGTACTATTACCTATGTATATTGCTGTGCAATTACAGGGTAAATGTTGAAGGCGTACCTACCTTTTAAGATCTTCATGACATGACAACATTTTGATGCAATAAAGAGTTGTAAAAACCTTTTTGGAAGCTTTTGTAAATATTGGGCAAAAATTAGGATGATAATATATAAAAACATCGTTTGTTAATTTTTGAAATAGTTTTTTTTTTAAGTTCCTCTTCTTTAATATTTCTTCTGCACAATGCACTGTAAAAAGTTTCCAAAAAGGTGAGTTTGAGTTAGCATTAATTGCTCCGTTAGACACAGAAAAAAACCTAGGTAATATTTTAACTTTAACAGATGTGTAGTTACCATAGAGCAATTTACCAGTTTTAAGGTTTAGATAAAGTTAGTTTGTTTTTTCTTTTTACAAATTTTTCTGTTTTAAACATTTAGTGTTAATCATTATTATTAGCCAGTTGGCTAAATCTTGTTTAAGGATAATAATAACGCCTATTAACAACGATTGTACCCCTTAAGATTAAGTATAAGCATAAAAATAAGTATAATAATCTATTTAATTATTGCAGAGTGAGTCCGTGTTCGATAAAGTAAACTTGGCCACACCCACAGTTACTCAATACAGCAATAAAATGCCTTATCTTAAAAAGAAACATAAGACATAACTACTTGCGTAGCCTATCATATCTCCCTGCCTATGTAGTAGAGTCAAACCAAGCTAACTCTGCAAAGAATAATAATGGTAACACTGTAAATCTACGATCTACGCACATTATGTAAGTACGTGATCTGACGTTAAAATAGAGTGTTACTATTATTATTCTCTGCAGAGTTAGCTTGGTTTGACTTTACCAAGGAGTAAAAAAACCGGCTAAGTGCGAGTCGGACTCGCGCACCGAGGGTTCCATACAAATTTATATGTATCTATGAACGTCCAGTCTTAGCAGACCCCTGCTCCTAAGCAAAATGTGCGCAGTGTGGGATCATTGTAGATTGGTTCCTGATATAGACAGACAGACACAAAAATTTATGCTTTTCGCAATTTTTCCTTTATCTGTGCTATAAGGCCTTGCTTTGTACCAAATTTCAAGATTCACAGTTCACGGGAAGTACCCTGTAGGTTTTGATTCTCTTGCGAGTGTCGAAAATGTGCGTTGGTTACTGATATAGACAGACAGACAAAAAAAAATATGCTTTTCGCAATTTTTCCTTTATCTGTGCTATAAGACCTAGCTTCGTACCAAATTTCAAGATTCAGAGTTCACGGGAAGTACCCTGTAGGTTTTGATTCTCTTGCGAGTGTCGAAAATGTGCGTTGGTTACTGATATAGACAGACTGTACAGTCTCGACTGTACATTTTTCTGTTAACGCTGCGACCTACTTTCGGGTCGCGCATTTAATAATATATATACTATTTTTAGTCGTATTAAGGTGTGCATAACTAACTCGCGTGACACACACGCATCAAAGGAAGGAACGGCCAATCAATTAAAAATAAATTGTTTATAACTTGTGCTACAATAAATCCATTTAACTACAACTTAACATCTCCGTTCTTTCTACGCACTCCAACATCATCAAGAAAGTGTAAGGGCTAACTGGCTCCTACACAGACAGACAAAAAAAATTATGCTTTTCGCAATTTTTCCTTTATCTGTGCTATAAGACCTAGCTTCGTACCAAATTTCAAGATTCTGAGTTCACGGGAAGTACCCTGTAGGTTTTGATTCCCTTGCGAGTTTCAAAAATATGCGGAAATTTGCGTCATAAACGGCTGTATCTTTTGATTGCATTGGCTTAGATGTTTGATTTTTTCACAGCTTCAAGGGACAGTAGGCTTGAGTATTTGACATAAATTTCAGCTTGATACCTCCACGCGTTCCTGAGAAAAAGGGTCTTGACAGACAGACGGACGGACGGACAACAAAGTGATCCTATAAGGGTTCCGTTTTTTCCTTTTGAGGTACGGAACCCTAAAAATGAACATGGCTAAAGAGTATGGACAAGCATACTGCCCAGAATCTTGAATTTATTTCCAACCGCCGTGAAACCGAAACTTGAAAATGTATTGTGTCAAGTAGCCAAATAAGGCGTTTCATAAAGCGACATTTGCTATCTAAAATTAAATAAGTATATCGATGCCTTGCTTCGCACTCATGATGATTGCAATGAACTGCACAATTGAGTAATAGCTTTGTACACTAGGACATACAGTGCTAGTTTGTATGTGCAGTTCATTGTAATTAGTGTGGGTGTGGGCTAGGGTATTGATATAATATGTATAGGCATGTAAATGAATAGCTTAAATGATTAGTTTATAAGTAATTAAAATTTAAATGTAATGTTATGTTGTAATGAATTAACTCCAATAATCTTTAACACTAAATTGAGATTTGAAGTTAAGGGGTCTATAATGACTCCCATAAAATTTTAAATCATAATGTATCATAAGACAAGTCATAATCAACGTTAGTCATAACAGTGATTTATGTCTGAAACAATTTATTTTTCGGAATGGTTATAAAACAAACCTAACCTAACCTACTGCATTCTATAAGATGGCATTTAAAAAAGTCCTGAAATAAATACCGTTTCAGAAATACATCACTGTATGACTAACTTTCATTATGACTAGGGGCACCGGAAGTTAAGATTTGTAATTTTTTGATATTATTTGAAATAAACAGTATAAATTATAAATTTAATTTTATAATTAAAAAATATTTAATTCTTGCAAAATGACTAAATATTAAATATTTGCAGCACATTAGTAAAACTCATAATTACTATACTTGTCTCTGGTATCATTGCGATATGATGATGATTCGCAATGATACCAGAGACAATTTATTTTTTAGCTATGGGACATATTTATGAGCAAGTTGTGTGCACACATATTTTTACACTTGACTGTACATACATAGTTATAAGTAAAAGTTTCTCTTTGTTTGGCATTGTCATCCTATATGTATTCCGAGTAAGTATATTAACTATGTACTCTTGTTGCAACCTTAACCCATCAGTTTTTTAACGCTGAAAAAAACATGAATTTAGACTTTACTATTGGTGTAAAAAAACACATCATTATCAACGAAAGACGTCCATTGCTGAACATAGGCCTCCCCCAAGGCTCGCCAAACAGATCGGCCCTGCGCCATCCTCGTCCAATGCGTTCCCGCCACCTTCACCAGGTCGTCGCTCCATCTTGTTGGAGGCCTACCTATACTGCGCTCAAAGTCACGCAGAGGACAATGGAGAGGACTATGCTTAGGAGTTTCTCTGCAGGATCGCATTAGAAATGAAAAAAACACAAATAAGTATTTTTTAAGTTTTTGAATTTAATTGAATAGGTAAATACAAAATCTTTTATTTTCAACCAAAGCAATCACAAATAATAGTAACATCTAATCATAATCACTTAAAACTACTTTTTTAAGTTATTTTCTAATTATTTGGGTATATATTTTTCATGCATTGTAAAACACAGTGGAAAAGTGGAGTACGTGTACGCAATCACACTGTTGAAGAGTGTTTTGGTATCTGCGACTGTAACAAAGGAAAAAAATTGCATTATTATTAAAAAATTTACTTCATAGGTAAGGTAACGACCTTATTGCTCTGCAATGGTGATGTCTATTTTTTACCCGACTGCGAAGAAGGAAGGGTTATGTGTTTGATCCGTATGTATGTATGTATGTATGTCCATCCCTATGTCCTCTCGTAACTACACAATGGCTGAACCGATTTTGATAAATGATACAATACAATACAAATATTCTTTATTGATCACCAAAAACAGTACAGTGACATTACAAAAATAAAAATTCAGGTAGACAATAGGCGGTCTTATCGCTAAAAAGCGATCTCTTCCAGACAACCAATTACTCAGAAATTAATAAATATCAACAGACTAATGATACGTCATTGGATTCGTCTTGATAACGCGAGTAACACTGGATACATGAACTTCTTGAAAAATTAAAATGGCGGATTTTTGGCGCCAAATTGTGAGTTTTTGAAAAAAAATTTTTCAAACCTATCGAGTATGGTATCAAAATAAAGAGATTTTAAAAGAGATTACAAAAATATATACAAGTCATGTGTTTAAATTTAATTTGGAATAGTAAATTGGCAATCAATGTAATAAAACGACGACGTACCTACTTACTAAGATATCTTTGAGCAATAATTTTCTCTATGAATCCAATGTGGAAAATTAAGTACCTACATAATTTCAAAATTGGTTTTAAATTTTAACTAAATAGCAACGGATTCCTAATTCAAATACTCAATAATTTATCTGGGTCTCAGGAGGTTACACTAAAAAGCAAGAAATAAAAAAGTAATTAAAAAAACTAAAAACGCGCCTGCGGTGTAAATAAAATAATAAATTAAAAAATCAAAAACCCGCCTGCAGAAATACTGAAAAGGTGGAAACAAGATAAAATGTTCAATAACAATAAAACAAATTTAAAACACGTCGATGGCAGTCTTTCAAAATTTAATGCAACGATAAAATGCAGTCGAAGGCATGGGATTCAGTGGCTGCATGGGATTTAATGTCACTTCATGCCTCCGACTGCATTTTATCGTTGCATTAAATTTTGAAAGACTGCCATCGACGTGTTTTAAATTCGTTCTATTGTTATTGAACATTTTATCTTGTTTCCACCTTTTCAGTATTTCTGCAGGCGGGTTTTTGATTTTTTAATTTATTATTTTATTTACACCGCAGGCGGGTTTTTAGTTTTTGTAATTACTTTTTTAATTTGCAATGTATAGTAAATCGAAAACCATTTCGAGATAAATGCTTTTTAACTCGTTTTCTGTAGTTAATTAATTTAAATATTATGTAATGAATTTATTACATAACAAATAAGCAATAGCCTTCATTTGATATTGGTGTGAATTGCGTGACCGGTCCAAATCTTACTTTATTCTGTGTGGTTAGAATTCTTCACAATTTACGCGTGGATTATACTACGGAGTTTGATTTGGACCCGCTGTCTGACATCTAGTTATAGTGTACCACTACGCAAAAAATAATTAAAGGGGTTGCCTTATCGTACGCACGCATTTAGATAGATTTTGAAATTTGGCGGGAGCCTTCAATTACAATCTGACGTCATCAACCAAAATAGTTTCAGTAATTAATTTTGAAAAAGTAGTCAAATAAATGACAAAATATTGAAATCAGTTTCTTACAATTGACTTTTCTATACCAAAAAATATAAAACTACTGATAATTTTTTTAGACATTCCAAAATGATAAAAAAGAAATCATCATCATTTCCACGGAAAGACGTCCTTTGCTGAACATTAGACCTCCTCCAAGGTTGGCTAAACTGACCGGTCCTGCGCCATTCGCATCCAACGCGTTCTCGCAACCATAACCAGGTCGTCGCTCCAACTTATTGCAGGCCTACCCACACTGAGTCTTTCGGTCCACATCGCACCACGCATCGGTCGGTCCCAGGGCCGGATTTAGGGGAGGGCAACCGGGGCAACAGCCCCGGGGCCTCCACAACTGAGGGGCCCACAATAACAAATTCAAACTTTTTGCCTTATCCGCAACGAAGTTACAGCGAGTCAGAAGAGCTGTGATTTGCTTCGAGAATAAGATAGTACGACCGTGCTCGACTTGGCGAGGGCACCACCGTGCTACTCGATATTTTTTTCTTAAGGATTTTTTTCGTTTGTAATACCTACCGCTTTAGCCTAGTTGGTAGTGACCCTACCTACGAAGCAAGAGGTCCTGGGTTCAAATCCCGGTAAGGGCATTTATTTGTGTGATGAGCACGAATATTTGTTCCTGAGTTATGGATGTTTTCTATGTATTTAAGTATTTATTTATCTATATAAGTATGTTTATCGTCGTCTAGTACCCATAGTACAAGCTTTGCTTAGTTTGGGACTAGGTCGATTTGTGTAAGATTGTCCCCTAATATTTATTTATTTATTTATTTTATTTTATTTATTTACCTCTTTTCCAACGTGAATTGCTAGGTGCATGTCTTCGGCAGACGAGGATAAGTGGATGTGGGCTTTCCCTTCTTTGTCCACAGTCACTGTTCTTCCAGTACAGTCGTTTTCACGCCTTTTGCCTGTGATGACATCGCAATATGATCCAGGTGGTAAGCCAGTCTGCAAATTAAGTATAGCTGCTAGAATAATAAGTTTTTAAACGCCAATGTAGAAAACAAGAGGTCCTCCTAGGCGCAATTGTATGGATTAAGTAAGAGAAAAAACCGGTGTCGTGAATCAGGAGGTCAAGGAGATGGCTCATACGAAGGATGAGTGGAAGATACTCCACCGCAAGACTCTTAAGTTTGGATATTGATGATTATTCTTACAAAGCCTATCTTTTGGTACCCAAAAACTAATAATACGAGGAAAACAAATGTTACAATGTATATTTCCTTGCAGAATAGATGTGGCCAGTTTTTCGCATATCTTGCTATTAATGCGCACACGTTTTTTGTTTCCACTACTGGTTTAAGTGAATTACATTACCGTAAACTAGGGTTACTTTGAAATGCCGGGCTACTTTAGAAAACGGTTTTTTTACGCAGTGTGTACCTAACTTTTGACGTCATTTGCTCAATCGAGCTATGAATATTTACGTTTTTATAACCATTTTAAATCTATCAAAGTAGCCCCAAAATTTCCTAAAGTGACCCCAGTTTACCGGTACTCACCAATGAAATATATGTGATCCTTTTTGAACGATGTCTGCAATAACCAATTTTTTGAGCAATTTGAACAACTCAATGTTTTCTCGAAACACTAACATTCATCTCTAGATTATGTTTTCTTTATTAACAATAATATCTTACCTGAAGAGTTGTATTCAAATCTGTCCATTCCAAATTAAAAGCGATGAACCCCTTATCGCCTCTACTGAAAGCGATCTGGTTGTTCCCATTGTCCCACCAGTTCTTTATCTGAGTGCCCCTTACAGCATTCCTGAAAGCAACCATCTGGTAGATCTGACGCCAGCGGTGCTCGCAGACCCAGCCGTTGCCGCAAGTGTCGTCCTAAAATAATTGAATACGATTGATATTGGTGTTACGAAATCAATGCTATAAGTAGGTAATAAATTAGTGTACTAGATGCCATTATTAACAAATAAGTGCTGAAAACAGAAGAAAATAAATAGTAAAAACCGCGACTCCAAGTCTATCCTAAGCTGCATGAGAGGTAGCTAGCAAATGGATTAGTTCAAATATATTCTTACGAGATCAACATAAAAATAAATCCCAACATTTCATCCCCTGCAAGAACACGGTGTTATATTTAGGGATACCCACGGGAATTTTTGGATTATGCCGAAATTTCAATTTGACTGTCAGACCTACCTAATGGTTTACTTGCTTGCGCCTTACATAATTTTTTGACAGAGGGGAAAAGCATTATCTCTTCTTATAATTAATTTGTGGATCAGAAGCATCATTAATCAGAGAAGAATCATAACATAAAAGTAAAGTTCTTACGCTATTAATGCTCGGTGACACAATATCCTCATTGCTGTCATCGGGTGGTCCTTGATCGCTATTGTCGAAGAAATAGCTGCTCATGATCCGAGGTTCTCCGTAGGGGTGTGCGAGCATAAAGGCAATTGCTCCCTGGTGAAAGAAGAATCAGAATCTTAGCCTTTATAAACTCAAGCGTGTGATTTGGGGGTGTGATTGGGTATACCCAGTTGTCTACTTATTTTTGCTGCTGCGAAATATTGGAAATATGGTCAGTGTGGACCACTGAGTTATTTTTCCACTAGTCGAAGCGGTAGTGTGGTCAGTGCGAGAAAAGGGGTGCGGATAACCAAGAATAGTCCGCGTTAACGGAGTTTGTTTCTCTGTCGTTTGTCTGAATTACATAATTGCCATAGTGTATAGTTTTATATAACTTTATTTTTTCTGATATTTACAATATTTTCTTCAGAATTGTTATTAAACTATCCTTATCTACCGTATAGACATTTCAAAAAAATCTTGAAAACAGCACAGTTCCATATGGAACTGGTTTATGGCAAAAGTTTCTATAGGTTAGTTAGTAAGGTAAAATTACGACAACTTAAATTATGGAAAACTAAGTGATTCGGGGATTTTGGTATAACCCACTCTCACTCAGGGCTTGGTTAAGCTTGCCGTATTTAAACTTGTGGCTGGTATATAACCGCTTTTGGCATATTTATAATTTAACCACTTGTAATAGCTTGCCAAATCTTGGCAAGTATATAAAAACGATTTACAACTTTCTTATTTCCATATTAGAACCAATATTAAGTCTACGTTTTAAGTTTTTTTACCTTGACAGTGAAGATAATAGTCGTTTGTGTGCATGCTTTTTAGTTAAGTATAAAAAGGTCTGCGCTATTGCAAAACAAAGAAAATATCAGACAGTCAGGTAAGAGAAAAAAATAAAGAGCATTTTCTAGACAAAATAAAAACAAAACTATTTTACAACACTTGGCTTGTTTAATACTTGCGCTCCATTATAGATAAACCGCCGCAAGCTTCATCCGTAATATAACCTTGTCTCAGTAAGCACTCATTGTACCCATCAAAGAACACAATGGAGCATTTATTGTGGAAAACTTGCAATGCGGGTCATACAGACGACAGTTAACCTGTAGTAACGATTTTATTATAGTTCTACGCTCTAACCGCTGCGTTTGTATGAGACAGAAAAATAAAATTCTATATCATATCCAAGAGTCTATGACAATCCTACTCATATTATAATTGAGAAAGTCTATTTATAAACATATGCGAGTGTATATTTGTTACTCTTTGGCGCTAAAACGACTGGAGGGATTTGGATGAAATTTGGTATGTAGATAGTTGGACTTCTGGAATAACATTTAGGCTACTTTTTGTCCCGATATTCCGATGCGATCCATGTAAAATCCCTTAATCTTAATCCACGTACGCGCACGCACACATCGCAGGCTTATAATGAAACTGACTCAATCCGAAACATGCTCATTTCAAAAGTAAACTTTATGTAAATAAAAATTTGGTTTATTTTTGAAATGAGAATATTCCGGAATGAGTCGGATTGAGATTTATTTTTTATTTATTTCTCATGGAGAATCCAGAGATAGAAATATGACAAAACAATTATTATAATGAAGTTAACAAAAACAGTAAATCTATCTCCTTAACAATTTTCACCAAAACATACTGTGATAACTAAAAATAACTTGTTTAATTAAAATAACACTTCCTTACTGTATCATTCAAATGTGACAAAAGAAAACAATACCTAGTGATGCAAAGAACAATAAAAAACCGGCCAAGAGCGTGTCGGACACGCCCAAGATAGGGTTCCGTAGCCATTACGAGAAAATCAAGTAATATTTTTCTAAGGATTTCGTATGTGTACGGAATCTTCCAAGTTAGGTATCGTCAATACTTTGAAAAAAGCTCGTATCTCAAAATCGATAATCTGGCAAAGTGAACTTTATTACGCGCGTATCAAGGTTCAGTTTTGTTTACATGCTGATTTGAGATACGAGTTTTTCAAAGTAGTGACTGTATGTTTAATACCTTAGGCTACTATTTACTCTTAAACTACAAATAATTCCCAAGCAATCTTAGCCGCTATAATTTTCCTTGAAAATTTAATATATTTACTACCATTTCGAATTTTTTCAATTTTTTCCACCCAACAATTTAGATTTTAGAGGGGGGGGGACGGTCGATTTTAATGAAAATTTTCACTTTAAAGTTTAATATTTCGCAAACAAATCACTGAATACAAAAATCATGTTAGCAACCCCCCCAATGGTTTTAAAAGACCTATCCAACGATACCCCACATTATGGGGTTAGTCAAGAAAAAAAAACTCACCCCCACTTTAAGTCTAAGGGAGGTACCCTAAAAAAAAATTTTTTTTGTTTTTATATAATCACTTTGTCGGCGTGACTGATATATATATTCATGCCAAATTACAGCTTTCTACTACTAACAGTCTCTGAGCTTAGCCGCGGACGGACGGACAGACAGACAGACGGACAGACATGGCGAAATTATAAGGGTTCCTAGTTGACGACGGAACCCTAAAAACAAAAAAAAAATTAAATACAACGGGCAAATCTATTGTTTGGACATTTAATTGGGAATTTGATTGGGCATTATCTTAAAAACTTGAGTTCTGAACTGTTTTATGGAAGTGTTGAAGATGTCGACAGAAACGAGTGACTTATTATACGCAGTACATAGGCGGCGCAGCGGTGTACGCACTGCGGCCTTGCTCCCTGATATGGGGACGGCGAAGAGGGTCACGGAACGTGTCCTGCATCGAGGTGGAACTCTAAATTATATTTTATTTAGCAACTCCCCACTACTGTACAGACCTTGACAGTTTTATATAGCGACATAGCATCTGATAGGTACATTGCGTCTCACTATTAGCGAAGGAAGTTTATATCGCGTTAATAGGTCACAATATGACAGGTTTACTTAATAAAATTTATCTAACTTTAGATGTCAGCCAGGGGGCTATAAACATAGTATAATCAAGTCTATAATCATAAATCTTATCAATGAGACTCGATTAAAACCATTATCAATGTACATAGCCTTCCATAACTGCACTACCAGTGCACCATTGCGTAATTCGCTAGATAAGAGATAAAAATATTTTTTCAAAGCAGATATTAAGTTAAACAATGCAATGAATAGGTACTTAATAAATTTGGATGCTTTTTTAGGGTCCCGTACCCAAAGGGTAAAAACGGGGCCCTATATTACTGAGACATCGCTGTCCGTCCGTCCGTCCGTCTGTCACCAGGCTGTATCTCAAGAACCGTGATAGCTAGACAGTTGAATTTTTCACATAATGATGTATTTCTGTTGCCGCTAAAATAACAAATAGGTACTAAAAATAAAATAAAGTTAAAAACTAAGGGGGGTCGTCATACAAGAAACGTTTTTTTTCAGCGTTTTTAGCTTGATCTTTATAATGGCACTAACTAGACACTTGAAATTTTCACCGACTATGTATTACTGTGGCCGGTATAACAACAACTAGTAAAAATATAATTATATTAAATATTAAGCGACCCCAATATAAAATGATCTCACACTGCGTACATTTTACTTACAAGCAGGGTTCTACTAACACTGGATTATTATAGTTACGGCTGTTCACGGCGTATATTTTGACATACCTAAAAAGTACGGAACCCTCGGTGCGCGAGTCCGACTCGAACTTGGCCAGTTTTTCATGTACCATCGTAAACATCAGAACGTACCTGTGATTTATTCTAGAAGTTTTTTTTTTATGTTAGATAGGCCAGACAAACGAACTAGTGGGTCACCTGATGTTAAATGAACACCACTGTCCATAGACACCCGCAGCGCTTTACACGATGCCAGTGCGTTGTCGGCCCTAAAGAAGAGGGAATAAAGGAAGGGGGAGAGGGAGGGGGAGAGGGAAGGGGTGAGGTATTGGGCCCCCGGCACTCTCACTGACCGTACGAAACGCAAGCAGGATTACTGCTGCTTCACGCCGGTGTTCTGTGAGAGGGTGGTACTGCCCCGGACGAGCCGGCCCATTCGTGATGCAGCGGCTAGCTACAACATGGCTCTACCACTACTAAAGTCCATGAACTAGAGAAATAGAGAAAAGCTTATTATTGCTTTCAATTTGTGATATTTAAAATCGCTTACCTTATAGGCCCTCGCTTCCTTGTATGTTAAGACATCATCGCTTCTTTGGGTGTCGTGATTGTCAATGAAGACCACAGCAGTTTCACTTGGCGCCAAGCCCCAGCCTTCGCCCCAGTTCACCAGCCATTTCAGAGCATTTTTACCACGGAAGACGTTCTTCAACTCGCCTCCCACCTGAGAAAACAACCCTAATCTTAGGTATTGTTATTCCATTTTATGAAGTCCAGGTGACTTTGAATGTTGTAAAGTAGTATACAAAAAAAAATACAAAATACAAAAATATTTATTCATTTCCACACAAATTGATACAACAATTACGTCCAGCCCCTCCCGGTAAGTATAACAATACTTGAGTTGGGAGGGACCGCTCCTTCCAACCAGACTATCACATTAAATTAAAATTAAAATTAGTGGATACAATACATAATTTCAAAAAACTATAATAATTATAAATAAGTAATTAGTAAGTTGTGTGTGTGCATATGTGTGTGCGTGCGTGTGTATGCGTGTGTGTGTGTATGTGTGCGTGAGTGTGTGTGCGTGTACGTGTGTGTATGTGTAAGTGTGTAACAAAAAAAAGTTCAATCTTAACTCAAGCTTTCGAAAGTAAAAACTTGCAAAGATACTAAGTATAAGAATCACCATGTATAAGAATCACGGGAGAAGTGATTCAGCGTCATCATAAGACAGTGTGCAAAGCCACTGCACCAATGCCTTACTACAATCTAGTTGATTCAAAGGGTACATATTAAGGATTTTGTTTATTTTATTGTACAGGTAGGATGATAAGGCAGTGTATTGTCTCTTAGCAAACTTAGACCTTGAGGGACATTTAGGGGCTACAATATGAACTACCCTACGAGTTAACAAAATAAAAAGTATAGGTACGTGTACGTTATTTTAGGGTACCTTTTCGCTAAAGATGTGATATGCTAAGTTGCTATAGATGCGTTTAATATCCACCAATCATATTCATTCGTCGCCATAAGCAAAGCACTGGTGGGGTCCGGCTTGTAAAGCTCACTTTCCCGAAATGTGTACTTTCTCTAAAATGCACACTTACCTTACGGGGGTACTTTTTCGAAAGCTGCGCTGTTTTAAAAGTGCACTTTTCCAAACGCACAATTTCCAAAAAAGTGCACTTTCCCAATTGGGCATTTTCTTGAAAGATGCACCATTTCCATCTTTAGCACAAAGTCCAGACGATTTTTGGTCAGGTGAAGACCATGAGTAATTTTAGTAGAAATAATTTGAGAAAGTGTACCTTCTGAGAAAATCTATTTTTTCTGAGAATGTGTTGTGCAGTTTTAGAGACAGCATAGGTACCATCCGAGAAAGTGACCCTTCTGAAGAAGTGCAGGTTTAGTTCTAAAGTGTACATTTCGGGAAAGTGAGCTATACAAGCCGGACCCCTGATGGAATCGAGTTCCAAGCTATGTTTTTATATATGGAAAGATGCGTTGTGTACTCTGGATGCGTGCTGTGGATGCGGGCTGGAAGGTCCCTACTGTCGATATACAGGGTGATCAATCCAAATGGGTCAGTATGGAGAAATCAGAAACTATGAGAGATAGCAAAATCTGTTCTTAGGAACCAAATTAAATTTTTTCTCCACATTCGGTAGGTCTGAGAATAGGTCGTAGGCTATTTTTTATGCCTACCCCTATTCTTCGCAGACAAAGTCACGGGCTGTTTAATTTTTTATTTTCATTCGTATTATTACACGAATAACAAAGAAGCTATTTACTGAAACTGCATATTATTAATGTAATCAGCATGCAACTTGGTGTCCACCAAGTTTGCATATCTATGCAAAGCGTTTTGCATATCTGTACATTTTAATTAAAACACGGCATAATATCAAATGACTTTACAGCGTATTTAACATCTTTAGCAAGCATAGGGTAGGGTATCATTGTTAGATTTAATGATTTCTAATTTTTACAACAATTACATAAACTAGTGAGTATTTAGTGTGTGAGGATAGGCCATAAATGACATAATAATAGAGATATCTCTCTCCAGGCAGATGATTTATCATGATCATCATTCGTATCATTTTGATGTCATGATTCGATCAGAATGGAAACCTAATGAGGGATTCTGTGACAAGCTAATTTTGGCGCTAGTATGGTGAAGTCAGTTTGACAATTTTGACATGTGTGTCACTTGCTCAAGCTCAAGCCCTCTAATTCTGAGAGGAGGCCTATGCCCTGCAGTGGGACGCATAGGCTAGGATGATAATGATGACGATGAATTAGTATCGATAGAGAATCTAAATAGTAACGAATTATAATACATTTGTTATTGAAAGGTTTCACGTGTAAAACTCACTCTGAACTCCGTGACGTCACCCAACTGCGTGTATTCGCTCGGTTGGATGGCTTCGTTGCCATAATATATAACCTCTTGAAAAATATAAGGCTTTGAGTTCGGGGCGAACCCGAAATCTACGTTCAAATTACGCAACCGTTTGTATATTTCTTTCAAGTCATTCGGCCACATGTGTTTTGCTGCGTCCACCCTAAAATTTATAAAATCAACGTAATTAGTACACCTGCCAAATAATTACGATCTAAAGATAATATTGGTAAATATTATCTCGATGATTCCGCCACATTATCGTAACCGTGGTCACGAGTAGACTACACTCGTATCCGTTGCCACTGCAATGTGGCAGGACCATCGAGGCAATTTTAGACTTTTAGCAATAATAAGTACTTAAGTATTGTAGTGTGCATGTGTTATTGATTATGTGTAAAAATTGCGCAAGTTAAAAACATTAAAAGTATTCATATAAAAATGTTAAAACTTCTCAAAAGTAAAACTATAAATTTGAATTTATTAATCCAAGTACTTTGTAACCTCTTAGAAGTATATAAATGTATTTCTGTCATAAAACTCTATATAAAAGGGTCGTTATCAAAAAAAATACAGGGGTTTAATGAAAACAAAATCACGATCGCTTCCTCTGTGTAAGGAAAGTTAGTCATACAACCTATATGGGTAACTTTAGTAACCCAAAGGAATCAATATGTTTTTATAATTAAATTCCTTACTTGTGTTCAATTTTTTTTAAATTCACATATCGATAGAGATTGTCTCTTTGAAATTAAAGATATTTAGCAGCGAGTGAAAATTTTCTTGAACATTAAACATAGATTTAAGCACATAAAAACTTGCCTGAACCCCGCTACGCCAAGAGAAATGAGTTGATTAAGAAAAGAGGATATTTTCTCGACGACGTAAGGAAGACCCTGGTTCAAGTCCTTCAAACCAACCAAGTCACAACACCTCACCTGTGAAATTAGTAACGACATGTGCGATTTAATGGTGAGAAGAAAATGGTGAAATAATTAAGAAGGAAATGAATAGCTTTATAGTTCGAGTGCGCAATGTTTATCCACAGGCCAAGCGAAATACAGTGTTATTACAATGTCATAAAGGCGCTGTCATAGAAAAACATTTCGCTTTCGAACTATACTATAAGACAAATTGTTTATTTTTATCACGAATAGTAATGAACCGGAACCTTATGGATGGGTGATCGCGGAGTAGCACGTTAGATAGTAAATAAGTTCCGGTTTATTGATATTTTTACATACGCAAATAAGGGTTGTTAGTCCACAAGACCAAGTAATAGTAGTAGTGTCTAAAAGACCAAGTTTTCGAAGTTTTAGTAACAATAAAAACAAAAGATAAAATCAACACGTAAATACCGGACTATTAGAACGTACCTACTTACTTCACTTCAGTTGGACCTTTTAAATGACAACCCCATCAAAGATATAGGTACTGCGTTACGTTTATTGAAAATATATTTGGCATGGCTAATATACATATTTTATTAATAAATCACCTAAGGACATGTAATCGCAGTGTAATAATAAGTTTCGAAAAACCTTGTTCAAATGGTAACTGGAGAAATGTCATTCTGTTGGTGAATCTTTAAATTATGATAAGTAATAATTAATTGTTTTATATGTTTCTACCTACTAATGATTTAATAATAATTTTAATTTTATTTAATTCATAATGCCAATTTGTAATTATATTTATAATTAGTGACATTATTTAGACACGCGGTAGAGTGTCAAGCCAAGTTCAAGCAAAAGGAACTGGCGAAGTTAGTATTTCTACGCGACCAGAGGCGGTATTAAACTGTCTAACGGCTTCTGACGCCTGCCTTCGCTTTAAACATCTCTTTCTGTCATCGTTTCATACCGTTTGATAGAATGATGTAGAGATTGCGAAGGCAAGCGTCAGAAACGGTAGACAAAGCTTGCTGGCAAAATATTCAGTCGAAATTTATTTATAAAGTGGGTGACAGACGTACGAGCTATAAAATCGTGAATTTAAAAGTCGCGAACTTACTCGGCTCGGCGTCAGTGACAGACGTAAGAGCTATAAAATCGTAAATTTAAAAGTCGCGAATTTTCTCGGCTCGGCGTCAGTGACACACGTTAACTTTTCAACGCTCTGTCAAATACAACAGCTCTCACTCATACGCCATGACATCGGAATGTCAAACGCGAAGTTGAACCCTACAGAAATGCATGTAGGTAGATATCGCTCTGCACGCCGTGACTGATATACAAGTCATTGGCGTAGAACCTGCGGTGCTGATATATGTGTCGTTGGCGTCGAAAAGGTTAAAACTTGCTCAAAACACTCTAGACTGCACAAACAAAACGGCGGCTCGCGACTCGCGGTAGTGACAGACAGGCGGGCTACGAGCAAAATTCAAACATGTTGGATCTTCGACAAACTTACTCGGCAATTTTAAAGTACGCGTACTTAGACTGACACACAGGCGAGTAAAGTCGTCGAGCCGTAAGTACGCGAACTTACTCGCCCGTCTGTCACCCACTTATAACTGTACTACTTAACTTATCCTAAGAAATGAGCAATTTCTATTTCTAAAGATGGCAATAACACAAAAGAACAATTGTGATTACAATAGCGGCAGGCCGCTTTCATAGTTTGCAAAAGCCGTGGGCGTACAAGGACTTCCATTGAGACTCTTTTTAATGTTAAAGAACAGATTTGTACTAGGTACTGTGAAAGTTATAATATAAAAGCGACCACATCGCTGCTTATCTAAACGAACGGCCTAATTCGAAATGATACGCTGTGTAATTATACACCTTATTTGCAATAATTAAAGTATTAAGTTGCACACCGTAGTATTTTGGATTAGGCCGTTGCTTCAGATAAGCCACGACATAGTGTCACACTAAAAGTGCTTTTCCAACAGACATTGCTATGATACGTTGCTATAGTATAAATCTTCCCAGGTGAATTTTTCGCTTCGAGCCATTACATTAAATTTTAACCTTAATACTATGACAATACCGTTTGTTTTGAAAGGTAAGGGCTCGAAGCGAAAAATTCGCCTGGGAAGATTTATACTATACAGATGCTTTTGATATCTACCTATCCACATAGTAGGTATAGCACTGGTGGAAACAGGTTCAGCTAAGCTATGTTTTTAGGGTTCCGTACCCAAAGGGTAAAAACGGGACCCTATTATTGAGGCTCCGCTGTCCGTCCGTCTGTCCGTCCGTCTGTCAGTCTGTCACCAGACTGTATCTCATGAACCGTGATAGCTAGACAGTTGAAATGTTCACAGATGATGTATTTCGGTTGCCGCTATACCAACAAATACTAAAAAACAAAACAAAATAAATATTTAAGGGGGCTCCCATACAACAAACGTGATTTTTTGCTCGTTTTTGCTCGATATTGATAACTGCAACAGGTATACGCTTAAAATATTCACAGAATATTTAGTTATAATTATATTCTATTTAAAAATAAATAATTAAATTAAAATAAAACAATTATTTAAGGGGGCTCCCATACAACAGACATGATTTTTATGCACTTAGCCGGTTTTTTATATGGAATCTTGCGTGCTTTGGATGCGTGCTGTGGACGCTTGCTCTGAACCTTCCTCGAACTGCTAGATAGCTTAGTATCAGTGGAAACGGCCACATAGTTTCGTAGCATAGCTTTCACATTCTCACAGCACAGCCGCATAGCACATCTCTGGTGAATGGAGCCCTAAGTAACAGTACGAGTACTGTTGGCGACTGGTTGGCTCAAAACCATTTTTTATTAACTATGTTTTACGTTTTACGTTCTTAATTTAAAATCCACTAGGACCCGCCTGACAGAGAGAGAAGTCAGTTGCTCTGTCAGACGGGTTGTGCTTACATCTGTTTTCCCTTTGTTTTCCTATTATTATAGCTTCAGTTATAACCAATTTAAACGTGTTTTTCATTCAGATTAAGTAGTGTCGTCAACAAGTACAGTTTGGTAACTCGTGCGAGAAGAATCAACTACTTAGTTGCATAAATAAGAGCGCGATATATACAAACAAGCAATATTACACGGACACGTAAGATCTATTGTCCTCGACGATAATGTCAGCTTAGTAGCCTATTCACCTTAAACCAGCAATCCCGAGGCGAATAAGCCGGTTGAAGTATCGCTCAATTTTACGCTGAACGTACAGCATGGTTTGGTTCAAGTCTTTAAGTCCAAATAGTTCGCAATTCCGTACCTGGATCAAAAGACTTGTTAAACTCTCACGTTTAAAAAATACAAAAAGAATATCAGACAACATTTCCGCTATCATACCCCGAGAAAAATAGATAATTTTTTCTACTTCTCTTACGCTAATACACCTGCTAAAACAGAGGGCAAAGTAGTGTATAATTTTAGTAGTAGGTATAATTTTACTCTGAATTATGCATCTGAATTTTGATTGAAATTAAACTTAAACAAAATGATCGCCGCAGGTTTGGCAGGTGTAAGAGTATTTTGTAATCACCCATTTTTTACGGTTCCGTAGCCAAAGGGTAAAAACGAGACCCTATTACTGAGACTTCGCTTCGCCGTCCGTCTGTCACCTGGCTGTATCTCAGAAACCGTGATAGCTAGACAGTTGAAATTTTCACAGATGATGTATTTTGGTTGCCGCTATAACAAAAAATGCTAAAAAATAGAACAAAACAAATATTTAAGGGGGCTCCCTCCCATACAACAAACGTGATTTTTTGCTCGATATTGATAACGGCAACAGGTAGACGCTTCAAATATTCACAGAATATTTAATTATATATTCACTTAGGTAATAGGTAATAGGTAATAACGGGCTAATTTCCGCAACTCGACGTCTTTTACGCGCCTATTTTGCGTAACTGGCTGTAGGCACTATTCATGCCAGCCCAACTCCATAAGGAAGCCTAGCAGACCCTTCACGTTGCCGACGACTTCCTGGAGCGACCTCGGTGTCCCGAGGTGTAGTGCCCTGTAGCTCGCCACACTAACACACTCCAGCCGGACGTGTGAGGCCGTTTCTTCCGCCTCCATGCACGCTCTGCATAGGGGGCTGTCTGTAACACCTAAATTGTGTAAGTGTTTGTTAAGTAAGGCATGTCCAGTTAGAGCCCCAACCAATAGTCGGAGCTGAGTTCTTCCATAACCGCGAAGTTTGCGGGATAATCCGGGGTTGATCTTCGGAAGAGCTTCTCTGGTCTGCCTGCAGGTTACTAGGTTTGTCCAATATTCTTGGTGCATTACCTTGGTGTTGTGACGCAACTGGCCGCGCAACCATCCGAAAGGCAGGGGCAGAATGGGTTCAGGTCCATAAACCCTCAACTCCGATCCCTCCCTCGCCAGTCGATCGGCCGCGTCGTTGCCTCGCGATCCACTGTGACCCTTTATCCATTGAAGGGTAATGGTGTTTGTCTCACTTACCTTCGTCAGAGCTCGATGGCACTCGTATATTAGCCCCGATGTCATAGTGTTGCTCTGCAGGGCTTGCAAGACCGATCTGCTATCAGACAGTATACGGATTGGAAAACCCTGTACCTCTCTGGAGTTAATCGCTGTTATTGCCATTATGATACCCATGCATTCCGCCTGAAAGACGGTATTATGGATCCCCAATGGCGATGAGATGTTGATATTCAGGTCCTCTGAATGTACTCCAGAGCCTGTACCTGTTGACGTTTTCGATCCATCCGTGAAGATCCTCAACTCCTTGAGGTTGAGGCCCTCCCCTGGGTCTTCGTGTAATTGTATCCTATATTTTTTGTCGAATACGTACTGTTTAGGTATCCTGTCGGTGACCGCTTCGATGAGCGGCTCCCTATTTACCAGTACACCCAGTATTCCTGTGTGTGTTACATTCACGTTCCTCCATAGGTTCAGCTTCCTGAGCCTTACCGCAGCCGCTCCCGCCTCCTGTTGGATAAACAGATGCAGCGGCGGCAAGTTCAGTAGGGCTTCCAGGGCCGCAGTCGGAGTAGTCCTCATGCAGCCCGTAGTCGCCATGCAAGCCAGCCTTTGAAGTCGTTGCAACTTTGCTTCAACGGTGATCAGCTTGGTTCTCGGCCACCACACCACTGCACCGTAGCTGATAATGGGCCTGATGACTGACTGGTACAGCCACAGAGTGATTTTCGGGGATAGTCCCCACCTTTTACCTATCATTCTGCGGCACTGCCAGAAGGCTATTGTAGCCTTGTCGATCTTGCTGTTGAGATGGTTGCTCCAGTTCAGTTTACTATCAAGAATGATTCCCAGATACTTTACCTCCGAGCTGAACTGTAGCTCCGTACCAAACAGTCTAGTGGGGTTGTAGCTGCCCAATAGACGTTTGTTAGTAAACATTACCTGTTCCGTCTTCCTGGGATTGACGGTCAGTTCGTTGTCTATGCACCAATTTTCCACAATTCGTAGCGCCTGCTGCGTAACATCGCACACGGTACTGCTGACTCTGCCGCTAATTAAAATAGCAATATCATCAGCATACCCGATCGTGAAGTAGTAGTGCTGGTTCAGTCTGGCTATGAGGTCATTAACTACTAAGTTCCACAGCAGTGGGGAAAGCACCCCTCCTTGCGGACATCCTCTGGCTACCAGTGCATGTTGTGTCTCAGATGACGCGAGTTTGACGACTCTTTTACTGAGCATGTTATCTATCCAGTCGACCAATACCGGATGCACTCCGTGTTTGACCAGGGCCGACGTGATGCTGGTGAAGTTGGTCTTGTCAAAAGCTCCTTCGATGTCAATGAAGGTGCCGAGACACATTGATTTGTTTTCAATGGCCTCTTCTATTTTGCTGACCACTGCATGTAGAGCTGACTCTGTTGATTTACCTTGACTGTACGCATGTTGGTGTGAGTGTAGGCGCACTGTAGCTAGGGCATTCTCTCTCAGATCCCGGTCACACAGCCTTTCTAGGGTCTTCAGCAGGAATGACGTGAGACTAATAGGTCTGTGAGATTTGGGTTCCGAGTAGTCACTTTTCCCCGGTTTGGGAATGAAAATTACCTTTACCTCCCTCCATCGCTTTGGTACATACCCGTGAGCCAAACAGGACACAAAAACGGTGGTGAGCCTTTGGATCAGACGGTTACCTCCCCACTTTAAAAGTGCTGGGAAGACCCCGTCTAATCCTGGAGATTTGAAGGAGTTAAAGCTGTTGATAGCCCATACAACCTTTGATGGACTTACTACCTTGAGTGCATAATCCCAATGCTCCTCTGTTGTGTCTCCGTCCTCCTCGAGCCAATCAACCGATTGCATGATATGGCAGCCTGGGAAATGCGTTTGTACCAGGATGCACTCTGTTTCCTCCGGCGTGCTCGTGAAGGTGTTGTCTGGCTTTTTCAGGGAGCCCCCCAACTGGCTAGATTGGTTTGCTAAGACTTTCCTTACCCTGTTGGCCTGTACGCAGGTCTCTATGCTGCTGCAGAATTTGCGCCACGAATCGGTGCTTCTATACCTCAATCGCTTCTTGTATCTGGACTTAGCTTCCCTGTACCTGTCCCAGTCCAGATCGGCGCATGTATTCATTGCTCTGTTAAGAAGCCGCCTTACCTTTTTCCTGAGTCTTTCCAGTTCAGGCCCCCACCAGTTTATTTTACTTGTGTTGTCTGGTGGGGTTGATAAGGGACATGCAGTTTGGTAGGAATCTATAATCTTGTCAGTTAGCATACCTACCTGTTCTTCTATCTGTCCTGTTCCCACGAGTCTGTCTGGACATGTCTGCTCGCTGAGCAGCTGTTCCAGTCTCTCGGCATATTTCACGCGGTTGGTTTTGCGTGGATTACGCTTAGGGGTAACTGGGACTGTACTTACTTGCACATCGAAGCGTATCCATCTGTGATCTGAGCATGATGCCTCGTTGGATACATGCCAGTTGGAGATGGTTCCCGAGGCCGCTTCTGTGGCTAGTGTTAGGTCGATGATTGTTCTACTACGTCTGTTCACGAATGTAGGTTCAGAACCCACGTTCATGATCTGTAGATTAGTGGTCATCAGATATTCAACTAAGAGCTTACCTCTCTCGTTTGTTGTCTTCATTCCCCAAAGGATGTGATGTGCGTTAGAGTCCGTGCCAATAATAAGTTGCAGTCCGGCCTCTTCGCAGTATGTTATCAGCCGTGTCATGTCGTGTGGCGGAGGCGCGTCAGCTTCAGGCATGTAGGCCGACGCAATTACCATCTCCGGCAGGCTGTGGTCTTGCGCCCTGTGCAGCTTTATGGCGCACAGGTCTCTAGAACAGAAGCTCGTCAGAGTTTGCGCATGTATATTCCTGGAGATGTAAATACAGGCCCTAGAGTTTTCCGGGCCCGTATATGTAATAATCTTACCTCCAGCATTCCGGAGTCCACATATGGTGCCATTCCTAACCCACGGCTCCTGGATCAGTGCAATGGCTGTTGTGTTGACCTCCAACCATTTCCGCGTCTGAGCCGTTGCGGTTACGCTGTGGTGGAGGTTTGCTTGGAGGACTTTACAAGACGGGTGAGTTGGGCAAGCCATCATCCGACAGCACCTCCATCTCCTCCGCCTCTATCCCCCCTATGGCCAGGTTGCCCAGGCCCGCTGCACAAGCCCCTTCCTCCGACTCCCGAAGCAGTTCCTCCTCGTCCACTGCTTCTACAGTCTGGGATTTAGGGCTCGACTGCATCACAGGGGTTGGCACAGGGATACCCGAGATTACTCCCGACTCCCCTCCCTCTGCCTGCCCTCCGTCATTGGCGTCCTCCACTCGGTCGTCATGCTCCGTTGGCAGGTGCTCGGTAAATTTACCTTTCGGACCCTGGAACTTCACGTACACCGACCCCAGCAAATAGCAGAGTCGGCGCCCACGATCAATCAGGGTCTGCACCACATCCTCAGGAGCGCTGAAGATCAGGAACGTGTTATCGTCCTGTCTATCGACCTTATGGAGGATCCAGCTATCCACCCTTGCCCACTTGTTCTGGAACCGCAGCGTACGTCCCACTATCCAGATATCCGGCTGTTTACCTGGCAGTAGGACGCCGCAGCGGACCAGCCTAACGAGGTCACACTGGCGTTTGACCATCAGTTCGGTACCCGCGGACAAGGTGAACTCCGAAACTATCCGTGTGAGGTATTCCACGGTTTCGTGGTTCTCACACCACAGTTTCAGAGCCCCGTTGGCGTATGTCGGTTTACCCTGAAATACAGGGTTCACTGGCACGTCATTGGTCGCATCTACGGCGTCACTGTGAAGACGCCTCTGTAGAAGGACCTGGATCTCATCAGCGGCCTGTGCAGTCAAGGGCTGTCCAGTCGCAGTTGTCACCGCAACCAGTAAGTCCGACCGCACTGCCTCTGCATACGGGACTTGGGTTCCGCCCACCAGCCTCGGCTTCTTGGGATCACCCCTAGGCGACTGAGTGTCGTCGAGGCGCACCCTTTTGGCCGGTGCTCGGGACGTACTTCCACCTCCCGCCTTACCCTTCGCCTGCGCCTTGCCGCGTTGGGTGCGACCAGCTGCCTGGTTACCCTGGCCACTTGCCGCCCCCTTCGCGAACTTGACGGACCCCTTAGGTTTGGGTTCATTGGCTTGGGCTGCCGCAGCGCGCTTGGCAGCTTCCGCCTCCATAGCACGCTTCTTTTGACGTTGGCGCTGCCTCTTGCTTTTACGCTTGGGCTCAGGTTCACCCCCTGGTTGGGAGGACCCCGCTCCACTAGCGCCTCCCGCCGACTTGCCGGGTTTCCCCTTGGCCCGTCGTCGGTCGACAAGAGTCCACGCCTCGTCAAAACGTTGGAGGGCAGCCACCTCTTCAGCCGTGCGGATTCCAGGTTGCCCCGGTATCCTGGCGACCTCGAGGATGGCACCCTCTGGCTTAGCGCCATCCTGAGGTGGCACTGAGCCTGTAGGGTATGCCGTCGACGTGGACGGCCTTGGTTCCTCCGGTTTCCCGGTTTCTCCTCGGCCACCCACGGACTTGCGCTTTGTGTGTGGTGGCGCCGCCCTAGCAGCACCACCCCCGTGTGTGTGTATGTTTGCTGAGGTCAAGGTCGACTTACAGTTACCAAAAACAGTTCAGTGTATAAGCCTCGTGGTGTATTAAAAATTTTTATTTAGTGTTGATGTGATTGCATGAAAAAAAATGACATGATTTATAAATAAATAACTACAACGTTTATATATTTTATTACTTGACAAAATAGTCCTGAAGGTCTGTAACCGTATCTGCATTATTTAAAAAGTTAGGAGTCACGAAAGTTCGAAAAACATCGAAAAAAATATAAGTTTTTATAAACAAATGCGCGTAACAATAAATTAGTAATAACTAAAATTTTTTTGAATAATTCATTTAAAAGATCGTTTAACTATTTATAAAATCGACTAGAATGTTTATTTTCGTATCTCTAATAGTTTAAAAGTTATTTCAGTTTTTTAGTAGACAAACTAAGCAGCCGCTGCAACTTTTGTAACACGTGTTTTTTAAAAGTGCAATAAAAAATTGAAAAAAATTTTTTTCTATACTTTGTTATATATGGTTGTTTTTGTTAATTTTAGAAGATTTAGAAAAAAAATAAAAAAAAGTTGAAAATTTGTTTATAACAAATTGGTAAGTTAATAAACAATAGAATTGTTGATAAAAAAATTTTTTTTTTTGTTACTTTATAGAGGACTGTCAATTATGATTTTTAGAAAAAAAATAATTTCTTAACTAATTATTTAAACAATAGAAATATAAAAAAAAACGATTATAAACAATTAAAAATTGTTATTAAGGAAAAATTTTTTTTTTAAAAATCATAATATTTATAATGTAATAAAGTTGTGAAAAAAAATTTTTTAAAAATATTGATTTAATCAATTTGTTTATAAAAAATTTATCAACAAATGCCGGGAAAAATTTTTTTTGCAAATCAATTAATATCTTGTATTAATAAAAAAACGATAATATGATGATTTATAAAAAAAAAATTTTTTTTACAACATTACTTGGATTTTTAAGTTTTTGTTCAAGTAAAAAAATTGTTATAAACAAAGTATCAATATTTTTTTAACTTTTATGGCACGATGTTGTTAAGTATGTATGTAAGAAAGGCTCTACGAAGCGAAAATTTTTTACGACCATTATTTAAACATTTTTTTTCACTTATAATTAAGACGATAGTTCGAGAAAATTTCGTTAGTTAACAATTGTTTAACTCGTTGAAAAATTAACTTTAAGCAAAATTTCCAACGGGAATAAATTATTTATAGTGTTGAGAACACACCATAATTTTTTCAAATTAAAAAAAAAATATTTAATACTTTAAATAAATTAATTAATGCGCCGTACTCGCTTTTGACGCCACGCGCGCATCCTAAAAATGTCACGCGCAGACCTATTTTCAGCGTTAAATTAAAATTATAAATAATGGAGATAGAGTTCCGGGAGTTAGAAATTTTTTATTGGAAATTTCCTCCTCTTTCAGAATCTTTTTTTTAAATTTCTTAAATATTAATAGTTTATGAAATATTGGCAAAAAACGAAATGCCATTTTTTTTCATCTTTAATTGTTTATAACTTTTGCAATTTTTTATGTGCTAATACACGCTTTTAGCACATTTTTCTAGACGTCATTCCGGATCCAATGAGCTATCGCACGTAATTTTAAGAGCAGTATCTCTATTTTGTACCATTTTCAACTTGTCGACTAGACTACAAAGAACGACCGAACACAAGATCACACAAAAATCACAAACCTGACTAATGTCGTTGTAGTTTTCAATAGAGCAGTGATTGTGGAAATGTTCCTGCGTGTAAGGGACAGCAGGATATGAATATTTCTGGAAGTCTGCCGTACTTCCCGCCGTACCGATGTTGTTCTCGAAGTTACCCGTCATATGGTTTACCACTACGTCTGCATAAATTCTGTTGAGTCATCAAACGAAAAATACAGCAAGTAATCATAGGTACCTCTTTTCTGGGCTGTCAAGTGAATACTTTATAAGTCGGTTACACAGGAAAATTCAAATTGACCATTGATTTTATGCGACGAAGACTCATTGGACTTTATATTATTATCATTCGTTTGTTGTTTGAAAATATCTATCCAGCTAATATTAAGAAAAAAATATAAACTTGTTGATATATGTAAGCAGTGCCGGTGTTACGACCACTAACACAACGGGCAAGAATATTGTGGTGCCAAATTAAAGAAATTAAAATAGAGTGCCAGTTTATTTCAAAAAATGTCTAATATCGCTTAACTAACTGACATATGGACTTTTATTACTTGGACTCTGGCCTGGTAGCGTTTATCGTTAAAAAGAAAGAAAGAAGCAAATACATTTAATTTACAACAACGCAAGACACATGATTATTTTTACAAAAAAAAAGACAACTCGAAAGCTAAAGATAGAGTGTGTCATTGCGGTTGTAAATTGGACACTGGCTCAGCATAATGCTGAGGCGTTTAAAGCGCCCCAGCGCTGATTTTCAACCAGTACCATCAGTGACGGTGACACCCGGATCAAGTATAGATAGAAACACCACACTAATAGCTAAGTACACCTAGTGCTAGTCGTTGAGTTTGAGATACAGGGAGAGGTATGTCACGTGATTTTTTTTCACGCATAGGTATATTTATTATTTAGTGAAATTACAAACTAGAGGCATAAATATAGGTTCCACTAATTCTTTACCTGACTCCAACGTTGTTGCATCTGATCGTCATATTTTGTAAGTCCTCAAGGTCTCCCGAACGCGTCTTCAGTTTGTAAGACATGACTTGATAACGCTCGTACCATGTCCTTTTGCCATTCGGCAAGTGGATAATCAGGTTCTCAGACGGCGGAGAGATCTGAAAGAAGTCCAATTTAATACCTACAGTCAAGTGTGAAGATATGGGTGCAGACAACTTGCTCATTTATTTATTTATTTATTTATTTCATACATTTGACAATTATAGGCTTACGGTGAAAACCAAAACGCCTACATTGCTTTTAAAAATGTTACATAATCACATAAAAGTTACATTAAAAAAGAGAAAAATAAAATAGGTTTACAATAAAATAAAATAAAAACACATTAGGTACTTTCTAAAAAAATGAATTCCAAAACACATACATTTTCCGTAGCAACAAATGCCATAAATATGTCCAAAGCTCTTATGGGTATTGGTACATAATTATGAGGGGATTAAATAAATGTATCATTTGACTGTACAGTTCACACGAAATTAATCACATAAATTGAAAGTTGAATCACTTGTGAAATCTTTTATGGATAGCTCCACGTAAGAAATCAAAAAATTTATAATGAATTTATTGAATCAGGCGTTACTTTGCGGAGGTCCATATTAATGAACTAAAACAATTACTTTGCTCACCCGCGACCTCGCGTGAGCAAAGTAATTGTTTTAGTTCATTAAATTTATAATGATATGATAAACCAAGTAGGTAACACTTAGCTAAGAAACCTGGGTTATACAATACATGCGAGTTTTATGCGAACCATAGGTTAGCAGCTAACTTTAAGATATTACTAGTTTATTTGCTCATATCATAGATTTCTACATTTTTAACATTCCTAGCCACTGTTAAAAACCATAACTAGTTTATGTAACAGTTGGCGAGATCGCGCGGTTCAGTCCGCGCTTACAATAATATTAAATGTTAAATTTAAGTATAAATGTACAAATGTAGGGTGCGCCGGCGCCACAGGTCTGCCCCGCCCGGCCTACCCGCAGCTAGGACAGATCCGCGACCCCACCGCAACCTATAAAATAGATCTTAATTAGTCTTTTACATTTGACTCTTTCGTATTTACAAGCTGACATTTTGTTTAAGAGTTCCTCTGGTAAGGTATTCAAAATAGATGGCAGTACATATTTATCAGTTCTCTTACCATATATACGTTAGTGGTTTTTGGTAGTAGATATTTAGATAGGTAATTCAGACGGCGCAGCTGTTCCGAACGAGATTTTTGCTGTAACTGTTCAATTCAGTAGTATTGTTCGGTTACAATCGACAAACAGAACCTGTTGTAGACGTCCACTGTTTTACAATGTTTAAATAGTCCGGAATATAGTCCTCGCGATATGCAAGTTTAGTATTGTTTGGAACAATTATTTTAAGTAATGCTATACTCCATTTAATTTAGAATTATATGTAATTGCTCGTGAACTGTAATCTCTTTACAATTTGTACTAGAGTAACAATTGACGACACGCAAATAAAGTGGCATTAAAACAATTTTATTTTGCGGCTCCCAGACTATTGTACTGTACTATTTGCTAGGTAAGAAATAGTTGACGAACCGCAATATAATGTCGTGGTTTTCAATTCTAAATTAAATGAAGTATAGTTGTAGTTTGTATATTGCGTTCCAAATAGGTTCTGTATGTTCGTCCGTAAAGCTGCTTATTCCGTAACATTATTACTGAGTCGGCCAGCGAAACAAAGCATTCTTAAAATGTTATAATTGGTACCTACCTTATATTTTATTATAGAGAGTTTAGTTAAGTTAAGTATTTCCAGTATCCAGTATTTGTATCTAGATACATAAAATTAAATGTGGCTACAACATTAAGTATAATGCTAGTGCTAAATAAGCCACGATGGCCTCAAGCAAAGAGTCGTGGGTTCAAGCCTGGGCTCTCACATCTGAGTTTTTCAGAATAGCATAATAAAGAATTCTGCACACACCTGAGAAGAAATGCAATGGTGTGTGTGAAGTTTCCTATCCGCATTGGGATCGCGTGAGGCCTGTGCCCTGCAGTGGGACGTATAAAGGCTGGGATGATGATGATGATGTACTAAATAAGTTTTGTTAAAAATTCTATTTTTAATTCAAGTTTTTTTGGCTGACTGTACTTTATGCCCCTATTTGCCATCTAGGAATAAAGTACTCATCAAGACGAATCAAACGAGCTCGAACTCGATGCGGTCTTATCGTTTTATTTCAGAGTTTCTATAGCCACCGACTAGCTCCATCATCAGATCAGCTTCATGTCATAATAATACTTCATTGTCATCGATTTACACATGTATGCAAAATTTCAGCTCAATCGGAAATCGCAGTGGGTCAAATTTATCTTGCGAGATTTGACCCGTACATACATAGATACATACATTGCAAGCAGTGGCGTAGCTACCGTAGGGCAAGCGGGGCAGTGCACCGGGGCCTCCAAGCTCAGGGGGCCCCTCGGACTCTGAATTACAAACTATAAACGCGGACCTATGAGAAACGCAGCTATAAAACGCTACTAGTGAATTTACAAGCGCACGAGTCTAGTGAATTTAAAGTGCATTCATCCTTACTTGTCTTATCATGTAGGTAAACAAACACGGGTTGGGGCCCTAGTTTATTTTTTACCCCAGGGCCTTTGGTTAACTAGCTACGCCACTGATTGCAAGTTAATAAAAAGCTTTTAAAATTGCCCACACTGAATAAAAAGTAAGTAAATCTTTTCTTGTGAAGGAAATGAGAGAAATGGAATTCATTCACGCAGTTTGTCTTCGCATTTCGCACAGATTATTTATTAAGATTGGATTGGTAATTTCACAGGCTGACAGGCAAGTAATGTTACTATTGTCGACATTTACCGGTCTCTTTACGCATTGCTTCCTCCGTAATAGGGGTGTTGACACCATTAAAAAAGAATTTGAAGACACGACTCCAGTAAAATAACGCTTTATTTCAGCCCTGAAAGCCAGATTAATTTTCGATTAATGCAAAATTAGATTTTTTGTTGCTTTTAAACAAATAAATAGTTAGTTGATTGAGTATGAGAACAATGACGTCATATGTCGCTATTGTCATTCAAACTCTATGGGATATTGTGTTTTGACAGCTCATAAAAAGAACGTCAGTTGATTGGTTGTGTCAACATCCCTATTCTCTATGCTTAGCAAAGTTAATGTTAGTAATTTGTATTTACGAAAAACCATGTTTTCAATCTCAAAAGCCTTAGTAATCTAATGGTTTGACCTATGGCCACTCAAGCAGAGGGTCGTGGGTACTTGCAAAATTACATTTGAATTTTAACATGAGCTGTGTGGTGAAAGAAAACATCGTAAAAGAACCAGCACACACACGCAATAGGGATGTTGACACCACACGGTCGGTACTGACGTACTTTTAATGAGCTGTCAAAGCACAAAATTCTCCCATAGAGTTTGCATGGCAATAGCAAATTATGACCTCACTTGTTCGCCAACTCAGTCAATTATAGTAGTTCCACAGACTTCAATATTTGAAGTCTGTGAGTAGGTAGTTCCAATCATTTATTTTCTCGATGGCAGATCAAGTTTGTCAGTAGATACGATATCGATCCATATTTTAGAAATACGAGGAGTACTATATACTAGCTTATAATAAACTTATAATAAATGTTGATGAGAGCTCATCGAGTGAATAAAAAGTACCTGTCATTATAATTATTTAATTTATTGTCGATTACCTATCTATACTAAGGCTATTTTTTATAGGTTTAGGTTTAAAGATCATTTATTCTCATTAAGAATTTACAATTCACTTGCATGAGAACTTAAATTTAAAGTAAACTTAATTCGGGTAGTTTTTTGCAACACTTACAACATGCATTTACAAAGTACCTACATTTAAATAAAGTGGGTAGAAACAATCTAAGCGTTTTATACCGGAAAAACCCGTACAAAGTCGCGGGAACACATCTAGTTACATACAATACCGATACAATATCGAAATTTCAATCATTACATCACTATTTGTATTGCCATAGAATGTAACTTTATTAAAACGTTTATTATTTATCTTACTTTAAAAAAACTGCATAGGTATATGAACTCAATTTGTCTTAAATGAATATTATATGGGATCCCTTGATCCCATGACTTGATGACAAAATTAGGCAGTTTTATTTTTCATACATACCTCTCATTTAAAAGTTATTTTTTTTTTTTTTTATGTTAGATAGGCCAGACAAACGAACTAGTGGGTCACCTGATCTGCCGTACTTAAGCTAAAAAAGGGTTAAGCCTCATTTGGTCAGTTTCGAGTTAATGATGCCAAATTACAGAGCGCAAAATTCTCTACATTTTGTTTTAAGACACATATCTCCTACATTCTACGGTTTCGGAGATACAGATTGTCGTGAAACAGTTAAGTGACACTTTTTTTCAGACTTACTTAATTAAATACTAGTTAAGCCACAAAAATTGTCTATAAGAGGGCAAAAGGCTCTTAGCTTCACGAAATCTACTTGTTTTTTAATAATTTGTTTAGTTAAAACGAAGTTAACCATTTTTCCTAGCCTAAAAATAAGTAAAGATCCTTTAACTCTGTTAAAGGCTAGTTAACTTCTCATAAATATTTCGTTAAAAACTAGACTATAAACAAGTTAACATAAAAAACTTAATTGAAAATCAGTTAAGATCCTTTAACCCTCTTTAACCTAAGTAAAACTTTTTTTTTTATACACTATAAAAATCTAAATAACCAATCACCTGTTTTTTTTAAAACGAAGAGAAATAAATATTTTGTAAATAATCTTTAGTTAAAATAAAGTTAAGCCACATTGCTAGGCTAGAAGTAAGTTATCTGCTGTTCGCATTCCGCGGCGCGGACGCACGATTGGTCAAATTAGGGAGCCGGGGAACAGTGTGGACGTGGTTGTGCGGGCGACGTTTCGTCGCGTTCCCGCCATGTCTCGTAACACAGGAAGGTAAGACCTACTACTGAGTTTTCGTTATTTATTCATATGGTTATAATTTAATATAGGGACTTAAGGATTGCAGTTACAGGTCGATTCACAAGAATTGGCACGAATGGATCGAATGAGTGAATGAAAGTATTTATGTTACCTATTTGAATACATCATCATCATCATCATTTCAGGCGAAAGACGTCCACTGCTGAACATAGGCCGCCCCCAAGGCTCGCCAAACAGATCGGCCCTGCGCCATCCGCATCCAATGCGTTCCCGCCACCTTCACCAGGTCGTCGCTCCATCTTTTTGAAGGCCTACCTACACTGCATCTTCCGGTCTGCGGAAGCCACTCGAGAACCTTTCGGCCCCATCGGCCGTCAGTTCTACGAGCGATGTGTCCTGCCCACTGCTTCTTAAGTCTAGCGATTCTTCGAGCTATGTCCGTGACTTTAGTTCTTGCGCGGATTTCATCATTTCTAATGCGATCCCGCAGATAAACTCCAAGCATAGCTCTCTCCATCGCCCTCTGAGTGACTTTGAGCTTTCTTATGAGGCCCATCGTTAGCGGCCACGTCTCAGTGCCATAAGTCATCACTGGCAACACACACTGATCAAAGACTTTTGACTTGAGACACTGCGGTATATTGGATGACAAGATATTGCGGAGCTTCCCGAACACTGCCCAGCCGAGTCTAATTCTTCGATTGACCTCTTTTTCGAAGTTGGTATGTATTTGGAATAAAACCTGTCTAGGTTTTATTACATTAAAAAGGCTTTGGTATAAAAATCGAGAATTTAGTGTATTTTGGGAACAGGCCGTTTTGTGAATCAATCATTATAGGAATCGGGTGTTCTGCAATTTCAAATTTAGGGTATTTTGGGAATGGAGCCTTATGTGTATCGGCTTTTATGAGCTCCAATCCATTTGAAATTGGCTCATATTGAGAAAACTGCAAATCAAGAACGGTTAATTTTGGTAATAAGTTAATTTGGGTTTCATTCGTTATGAAAATAGTTTGTTTTAGATATTGGGTCGTATTCGTATTGAGTTTAGTGTCGAATGCACTGGAAAGGGATGCTACCTAATTAGTTAAATTTTCATAATAAAATTGTGAAAATTTCCTACGTGTGTCCATTTGTTAATGAAGACTGATATAAAGTGCCTTATTTAATTGTTAATTACGAAATACGATTATTAATAAGTAAAGAGACAACACAATCCCACAAAAACATTTCATGTTAAATGTTGCCAAGACGAGACCATGTAAGAACACGGACGCGCACGGAAAGAGTTTAAAAGATTGAATAGATTTTTAAGTTCAAGCCCATATGCCGAATTGCAAAAGGTTCGTGCGGCCGACTCGCCAGTTTAGTCCACGGTTTGCATGCCTACGAGATTAATTAGTGTAAAATTAGGGCTTATAGCTTTAGAGCTGGGCACGTAGGGTTAGAAACTTGGCTCTACAAGAGATCTGATTACTTTTTGACAATGCGAGCTACATGGTCTCCTCTTAGCAACATTTGACATGAAATGTTTTTGTGGGATTTCATTTCTTTTTGGTAGGGGATGATTTACTAAAAATCCTAAAATACATATCTTATTATTTATAACAAGGGTAACAAGGACCCTCCCTCTATATCAATTTTCAGACCTCTAGCATCAAAATTTGCGGAAGTCTCATACATAGTTTAAGGGGTTGGGGGTGTAAAAGTTTCAAGTTTTAAGATTTTTTCGTTGTTTGTATACTACTAGCTTACATACCAAATTTCAGCTTTCTAGGACTTCAGGAAGTACCTTAAGAATTTTGATGATCAGTGAATCAGTGACGAAATTGGGGGTTTTTAGACATTGATAAAATCTAAAGTATAGCTACAACATTCAAACTTTGTATGTTTCATGTTTGTACTAGTTTCATTATATCTTGAAATTTTCAACTATTTAACATCATCCAAAGCAAAGTTATAAGAGTTCAAAAAAACGACGAAACGTTTCGAGAAAAGGTAGGTAGTGCCCTTGCGCTCCGCTTGGCTCGTCTTGGCGGGGGCATTCCCGTGCCCCCAGATTCCTTCTTTTTGTTATAGGTAAACGTTACTTATTAATAATCGTATTTCAAAATTATTTGAGATCAGTGTAATGTAATCCTATCTACTGATCTCAAATAATTTTGTTATAGGTAAACGTTTTTTATTTATTATATGCTTGAAGCTACTGATAGGTAAACCTATCTACTGATCTCAAATAATTTTGTTATAGGTAAACGTTTTTTAGTTATTGTATGCTTGATGTTACTGATAGGTAAACCTATCTACTGATCTAAAGATCTCAAAAAAAATTGTTATAGGTAAACATGTTTAGGTTATTATATGCTTGAAGTTACTGATAGATAAACTTATCTACTGATCTCAAATATTTTTATTTTGTGTATTTAGGTGATTTTTTGTTTAATTTGATACGAATTTTAATTTCTAATAAACGATTAATACGGAGTAACGTTTTTTTTCGTCAACTTATCACTAATCCATCCTAAGCTATAACGGGGTTAACTACAAGCAATATTTTCTTAACCCCTCTTTAGCTAAGTAATGTTGCATAAATTCATGACATAAAAAAAAATATTTGAAGTTTGCTTAGTTAAATAAAGGTTAAAATCCCTTTGCCATTTTTTGTTATCTAGTGACGTAGCTCTTTTCAATATCATACTTGGTTACAGAACAGTTATGCAGCTTAACTTGTTTATACCTAAGCAATGCTGAATAACTGTGTAATAGTTTTTTTGGTAGTGACAGTAACATGAAATTACTAAGCTAAAAGTAAGTTACGGTATGGTTAGCCCTGTTTTAGTATCATAATTAGTGCAACATTAGAAATAAAAAGCTTAACTTAATTAAAAAAAGTGATTTTAAGTATTATATTGATAATTATTTTCAATAGAAATTGGTCCATGTGATAGGTGAGAAAATTAGCTAATTTTCTCTCAAGAAAGTTCACTCTATCTTACATAGTTTTTTAGAGACATCAATCCCCGCCTTTTTTGACGATATCTCAAAATCGACTAGTCGGGTTTAACCCTTTTTTAGCTTAAGTACGGCAGTGATGTTAAATGAACACCACTGTCCATAGACACCCGCAGCGCTTTACACGATGCCAGTGCGTTGTCGGCCCTAAAGGAGAGGGAATATGGGAAGGGGGAGAGGGAGGGGGAGAGGGAAGGGGTGATGTATTGGGCCCCCGGCACTCACACTGACCGTACGAAACGCAAGCAGGATTACTGCTGCTTCACGCCGGTGTTCTGTGAGAGGGTGGTACTGCCCCGGACGAGCCGGCCCATTCGTGATGCAGCGGCTAGCTACAACATGGCTCTACCACTACAAAATTTTTGCGTAGGCAACTAATCGCAGTTACATTCTACGGGAGCGGTCACCGAGAAAATAAATGATTGGAAATACTATAACTAAGTATTTATTTATTGTAAAGCAACAAACAATCTAATTTTGCAGTTAATTCAAAATTAGGGTTTTCAGGGCTAAAGTAAAGAGTTTTTTTTACCGGAATAGTGTTTTTGAATTATATTTAATGGCGTCAATATCCCTATTCAATGATGTGCGAGAATTTCCCAATACGCAGTGGGCCCGCGTGGGAACTGCGGCCCAAGCCCTCTCGTTCAGGGAGAAGATATGTTCCCAACAGTAGTATGTAGGCTGGTGTGATGATGATTCCAGTCTTATTTATATCTTTAAAGATCGGTAAAGTACCTACCCATTTCTTGACTAACTATAAATAGCTGTCATAAAATCTTCTACCGGTGCCGCGGCGCAAGATTGCTTTACTGCTCATCGAATAAAATCTTAGTAAGAAACGAATGTCGACCTAGTCGTCGCATTTTCAGATCCTTTCTCTAATTGTGGAGTTTTCTTGTTTGGGCGTTTTCAGTAAAAAGTGTACCTACACGGCACTTTATTTAAATGACGAAATTTTGGGTTTTTCTTAGTCAGCGCTTTTGATCGTGGGCCATTCTACTTTAATCTTATCTTTAATCTTTTGTGAAATATAAGGCATACCTGGTGTTTTTTATCAAGTGTAAATAACTTATATACAAACTGAAACACCTAAATTTAATGTTTTAGAACAATAAAACTTTAAATTCAAAGAAATTTTGTGGAAAAAAAATGGTAACTCAGCGGAAAATACATCAATTTCCATACAAATGGCGGGGACATGCATGTCCACTGCGTTACCTACTTTATAGATAATAATGATTACTTTTTATACGTAGTGATAATTTTAAATGTAAGCTTAATTATGTGCCTATTTAAATCTTAAATGATTTAAACCGAGCACTTTACCGTTTTTGTAAAAAAAATATTTGAAGAGCACAGTACAAAAAATTACTGGTCAACGAAAAGTAGAATGGCCCTCTTTACGATTAAAAAATGTCCCTAATTTTCCATACAGTTTTTTGTGCCAGTTTTGTGACGACCTATACAGTTTATATACCTATGAAAAAAAAACTTCACAAAACTAACCCTAAAAATTTTTTTTAAAATGCTCTTTTAATGACATTGGACGCCTTTTATTCAGAGTTTCACATCGTAGTCGCAAAATGTAAGGCGCAAGCCACACAGAATAGACTTGGGAAGGGGGCGTGTCGCAGTTACGGCGCCCCTATAATCAGTTTTCATACTAAATGTATAGAAGCGTCGCGATCCAAAGCAGACAGAAGAGACACAGCCTGCGAACATGCGGACTGCGACGCGCCCCTGTCCCACGTCTTTTCTGTGTGGCTTGCCCCTAAGAGGCTTTATCAAGAGTACCTACCTGAACACCTCCGAATCCTTTAGGGCCGAGGAATCTTTCGCACTCATCGGCAATGTCCTTGTATTTCCATTCGAACAAATGGACGATTGTGGATCTATCGGGCAACTGGTTGGTGCGCTCGTGGTGGTCACAGAGCATTGCCCCAAAAAGCGACAGTAGTATTAATCGGAGAAGCATTTTCTGAAACACAGATTTACCTACCTCAGTATTTTTTAAAGAACTCACAAAAAGACTGATACCACAGGGCACCGAAGAGCTGGCAGCTTCCCCGCACAACGTATCAGCATTGCTATACAGCAAGGAAATGCCAGCATCTTTAAGTCCATGCCGCGGGGGAACCTTTCGTAATTATTTCTAGAAGTTCTTGAATAATTAATTTTATTCTACCTCCTTTTGTACATTTTAGTAAAATGAACATGATTGTTTTTGTTAAATAATTGTCACCTTAGATCTTGTTAGACATAATGACATAATTATTATTGTTGGGGAAAACACATTAGTAAAGGTAAGGTACTTGCCTGGCCGAAGTTTCGAAGTATTCTAACACATTAATCTCGACACGATATTACAACGTTTACCTCTCCCTCTCACAATACGACTAAGCATTTGGAGCGGTCGCACGGATTTATAATCATAGCACAGTCCAATTCTTAGCCTATTATTATCATACAATTCTACCCACAACAATGAACAACCTACTTGTTCAAATGCTAAACGACTATTATTTCAATCGTTAACAAGTACCAGATGTCAATTACTATTGTAGTGATGACGTAGATGAGATAAATACAGAGCGTATCGTTTATATAAGTTAAATTTTTTACACAAAGTCCGCGTGCATATAGGTTAGGTCCAGATTTATCTCGAGCGGCAAATAATCATATTTTTTGTGATTTCTCGTCAATTTACCGGCTAGTAAGGTGTAGATAGTTCATATATGTTTTGACATTGCCCGTTCTCTATTGTACCTTATATTTACCTACTGTCCACTGAGCCATACAAAGCAATAGAATTGCAATTGATTACGTTTCTTAGAACATATTCCAGCACTCTCCGATACGATTATGATAACAATATCTGTAAGTGGCGTATCTAGGTGATATTTCTGTTTATTTGAATATGTAACGGAACCTACCCCTCTAATAATTTAAAAACCCCCACTCGATAACGACTAAACCCACACTGAAACTTATTGAAACCGCTGAAGACTGAAGACTGGACTACTGAAATACTGAACTAAATTACCTATCTAATCTTAAAAGCCCTCTAGCTCTATACCTCTGAACCAAGTAAATAATGAACTTATATAATGAATCCTATACAGAGTGAAAACCTAAGATTATTATAATATTGGGCGTGATATGTGATATGGCCATGTGATCGTCTAGTACCTAAGAGAACCCTTCGTTGTGTCCGCACCTAAGTAACCCTACAACTTTTAGTGAGGAATAAAGATTGGACTACCTATAAATAATTATTATACATATAGCGGCTAGTAGCACATTGCTCATATTATTTAGAGAAAAATGTTGATATTGAATTGCATAAGAGAAGACAGTCGGTTAGAGTTTTAACTATGTATTAGGGTGGGTAAGTAATGAAATAGAATATAACATATTTCAGTTAAGACTCCAGAATATTAAGTGAATTTAAATATGGACTGTGTTATGCAATAACGAACTAAGCGACAAAATCGAAAAAAAAGTTATGAATGCAGTTCGATTCTTAGCATGACAATCTATATACTCGACTATTTTGTGTTTCAAAAATCATTTCTACTGCCTTATTATAAGGGGTAGAATCAAGCGACACATCGAAATTTGTAGGGACCTGAGCGAGCACACATTCGTTAGGTTGAATAGAATCATGCGACAAAGTTACTTTTACAAAATATATAAACATACATTTAAAATCTCAATAACGAACTAAACGCCCAAAAATTGGTAGATAATTCTTTTAGTTTCATCGTTTCAATTATTTAGAAAACGCAATATCGAATTAACCTCCCTAAATGGCGTTTTTAATTCGTTGTTATATAGGTCAACTCGCACGATTTTCGCTTTTTAAAATGATGAAGAGAAAGTAAATATCTATTTTCAAGGATAAACTTGGTTGGATATTTCTTTCGATCACTCGTGGGTTTCAGTCATGGCTCATGGGCCATATTCAAAAGTCAATCTTAACAAATGACCCATAAGATAGAAAATGGTGCCCTATTGAAATTTTCCAGTAGTAAATGAGCAACTTTGGCCAGAGAGAAAACCTATTTCACAACCGAAATAGGATATACAACTAGCAACCTCCACCGAATCACATTTTAGGCCCATCGGTTTCTAAATAACTCTGAGAACCCCGTACCTCAAACGCGGACTACCCGCCAGTCAGTATTATTGGTAGGTACAGTATTTATTTTTAAATTAATAAAGTCTTTACGCCGTTCGCATAAAGTGCAGTATTGCCAAACCCGATTCACAGACAAGTTGGTCAGTCCGTGCACCGTAATCTTATTTGGATATTTTAACAAATTAAATGTTTTATTCATCATCATCATCATCTCAGCCGAAAGACGTCCACTACTGAACGTAGGCATAAAATGAGATCGTTACATGAAATTGGTTGTATTAGCATGTGGAAAAGGATATTGTTGTAAACAGAACCGACTAATACATCTAGGTGGAATTATATAATTCACAGAATTATAAGGAAATAGATTGGGTCCTACCAAGGTACATAAAGATAATTTAATACATATAACTAATGTACTTTTTTGGACATTTTGCAGGTCTGCAAATATAATATAAACAAATATTTGTGAATGAGACGGTTTTTAGAAATCTGAACCGTCACAAATAGTATAACTAATGTACTTTTTTTGGACATTTTACAGGTCTGCAAATATAATATAAACATATATTTGTGAATGAGATGGTTTTTAGAAATCTGAACCGTCGCAAATAGTATACAGAGACTGACGCCATCATAGATAGCTTTTGCATAATATCAAGAACTTATCAGAGACTGGTGAAACAGGCTCATAAGAGCCTACTACTACTACTAGCATTACTGCTAGTACTAGTAGTACTTACTTATTATATTGTTATAATAATATCTAATGGGTCTATATTGGAATCCATAATATCTTTTGTCCTAATTTCAAAATCCATAATAACTATGGTCATAATGATCTTTTGCCATAATGTTAATTCCATAATATTGTTTGTCCTGATATTGAATATCCTAATGCTTATTTGCACTATTTTCATATGTCCTAATGGTCACATGTCCTAACATTGGTTGACATAATCACTTTTGTACTTACATTGTTTGTCATAATATAATGCATATTTGTCATAATAATTTTATACTCATCATCATCTCAGCCTATATAATTTCCAATGCTAATTTCTAATTTGGACTTGGACCGTATTTAAGAAAACACATGAATGTTTATCATTTTCTATACAAAATACTTTTCTGACTGCTATTTGTTTTTGTAGGAGTCGTAATTCTAACCTAACCTATTTTTCTAGCAGCGGTTCGGTTCTGTTGGGGTCGTAGTTCTAAAGGGGGTGATCCATTTGAGAGCAAAACCGCCGGTACGCCAAGGAACTCGCGAGCCAAAGGTCTAAACCGCCAATGGAGCACTTAAAAATCTGCGGACTTTAGAATTTCAAGCATGCATAAAAAGCCAGCGAGCAAATCCGACGGTGTTTAAGTCCGCAAATGGATCACCCCCTTAACCTAACCTAACCTACTTTTCTGACACCGGTTCGTTACTGTTGGGGTCTTCGTTCTAATCTAACCTAGTTTTCTGGCTGAGGTTCGTTTCTCTAGGGGTCGCAGTTCTACCCTAACCTAACCTATTTTTATGACACCGGTTCGTTACTCTGCCGTGCTAAGCCAAAAGGGCCTATGTCCGAAAAGACCAAATTCTGTTTGTTTGTTTGCGTTGGATTCCTTAGCTTCTAAGGAATAAAGTTCTGTTAATGAAAAAGTTTATTTTTATTAGAAGTGCCTTAAAAACAACTAAGAAAGGCTTATTTTTCACTCAAATACTAAGAAACAAAAACATAAAAACAAGTTTTTCTCGATACCGTTGAAACGGACATAGGCCCTTTTGGCTTAGCACGGCAGTACTGTTGTGGTGTCAGTTCTGACCTAACGTAGTTTTCTGACTACGGTTCGTTCCTGTAGGGATCGCAGTTCTAAGAACTATTTTTCTGGTACCGGTTCGTTACTGTTGGGGTCTCAGTTCTAACCCAACCTCATCTACTTAACAACTTAAAAAGTGTTCTGTTATAACATTTAATATTATGGATTTTAATATTATGACTCGTAAGTTTTATGTCTTACTGTATTAGTACAAAACATATTAGGGATTTACAGTATTAGGACATGTGATATTATGGCTTATGATCATTAGGACATAAGATAATTATGGCAAATGATCATTATGACAAAAGTGTGATATGTCAAACGTGTTTATGGCAAAAGTGGTATGGCATTTGAGTTTAGGACAAACAATATTATAGATTACGAAGGAGACCCATATCTAAATAAAAATCTCGTGTCACGGTGTTTGTTATCGAACTCCTCCGGAACGGCTTGACCGATTTCTATGAACCTTTTTCCTCTGTATTCGGTAGGTTTGAGAATAGGTCGTAGGCTATTTTTTTATACCCCTAAAATGGCAGAACAACGTTTGCCGGGTCAGCAAGTAAAAATATAATTATTTAAGTAAGTACTATTACGCTTGCACACCTTAGATGATGTTAGAAGCTTAGAACAATGGTAAATTTTCAAGCTACATGAATAAATGGGTGAATCAACTTTTTTGTGTTTTTACTCTGTCCCCGTTGTCCAAGTGACACTTCATATGTACTGTTTCATAGAAAATTCTAGGTTGTCCAAGGGACATAACCATAGCAACGGGTGTTACTAAAAAGTTGATTCACCCAAATACGTACCTACCTTTAGTTTGTTTCGACTTCATCAAACCGAAACATTAATAATAAAATATTATGAAGCAGCGAACTTGTTTGTATGTAAAACTCTTTAATGTATATAAAAACATGAAATTAACAGATAACAAGAGAAACAAAATGTACTAATGGAAAATTAACCTTTAGGCGTCATTCGCACGGGAGCTTTTTTAACGCCCGTTAAAAAAGCGTTCAAATAGAACAAATGCATTTTCAAGTATTTATGTTCATACGACAGCGCTTTTAAAACGCGACGTTTTTTATCAAGCAGTGTTGCATTTTGAACGCTGGGCGAGGCAATTTTAGTATTTTGTTTTATTTGAACGCTTTTTTAACGGGCGTTAATAAAGCTGCCGTGTGATTGAGGCCTTAAAGTCACCTCTTCCACTTAAGCTTTGAACGTTTTGTTTTTTTTCTCGTAGTAGGTACCTACTCTATTTTAGAATAAATCAGGCACAATCCAATACATGCCAATCGCCAAAATAATTGCTGATATAAAATGACCAGGATGTCTAACATTGGTACAATAATTTTACTGGAGTAGTGATTTTATAACGCACATCAATACTAGGTATACTTCGTTTAATTTAAGGGTCAAAATGTAACACACTTTTCTCGGTATTTCGAACACAAATGGACTAAAAAAGTAAAAATACCTACATGTACATTTATTAGCGGTATTTATTATGTTTTCATCATAATTTAACACAATTTTAAATAGTTTCGTTGTTTCATTTAAAAACGTGTGCAAATTTTACCGTTAAGTTTCAAATGTTAAAATAAATGGAGTATAACTACTAAGTAATTCTACAGGAGAATATTGGCAACTATCTATCTACATGTAAAAATTGCCAGCAGCATCCTGTAATCAAGTAAGAAATATATCGATGCTAAATCACGTAAATAATTTACGCAACCGGAAGGGTCACTACATCTCGACAAGATGAACTGCCTTAATGGTTCCCCACCTTTTATAAATCTCACTAAATCTGCACAATAGGCCCCGAACAGCCCGTATTGCATGGTGTATGTCGCCAAGAGAGTTAAGTATCACCCAAATGGGAGGATACCCACTTATATAAATTATAGTTTAAGTAAGGACTGAAATGGTGACATTCATTCTTGATGGGGTACATTTGGACTGAGTAAAATTTAATCATATCTACAACAGAGCTCTGTTTTCTATTCGTTTTCCATCTGATCCTGCTAGTAAGTTTTATAGATAGCGGAATATTTAAATGGAATATGTAGGTAGACGGAAAGACGCACATACAGAAGCAGCCAAAGGTTTTATCAGTGGGAAACGGGACGAATAATCAGACCAATCACATAAGTACCTAAATTGAAATCACAGCACAAAAATCGACGTTTGCTTGCTCTGTGGTTAAAATTCTCCACAAATATCGGAAGCTCGGAATTTCTGTTCGAGATCGAATCCGGAACCAAGTTATTCGTCGGAGAACCAGGGTCACCGGCGAAACTCAGCGCATAACCAAGCTGAAATGGTAGTGGGCAGGTCACATAAATTAGGTATGCCGTAGAAGTGATGGCCCCGTTGGGTATAGCATTCATTATTTATTTTCTTTCAAACAGTAGGTATAAGATGATGACAGAAAGAAATAATGAATGCGATTATGCGTTTTTGAGTGGAGACCGCGGGTCAGCAACCGTGTAGCACGCTCTGCAACCAGGTGGGGCGATAATGTTCGTAAGGGGCCGTAGACAGAAATCTGAAGATCGAGTTCAGTAGCGTGCCATGGGCCTGACATTTAGGCTTATATCCAGCAGTGGACGGACACAGACTGATGAGGATGATGGTTGAAATCTACGCCTCACTACGCTTCCCTTGTTATGTGAGTGTGAAGGAAATAATAGATAGTATTGTCTTTGGTCGTTTCTATATTATCTATACCTCTTGTATGGAACCGTATCCTTAGCTAGGAAGTAGGCTTGGCTTGGGTGACCAGACTAGAGGCCTCATTGTCTAACGCATTCGAAATCACAATCGTTCTCCACCATTGCTCTGTCACACGGTAAAGTTTTAGAGAAGAAAGAGATGGTGAATGTTATAGGGAGAGCCGCGCGTTAGACAATATGGCCTCAGCCCTCAGGTGGCAGGGCACAAGGGCACAAGCGAAAACATACAAAAATATAACACTTCGGCTTTCACATCCTAAAATTTTATTTTGTCTCTCATGTCACTTCAGTTGCATCACCAGTGAAATTGAGGGTAAAATTAAAAACAAATTTTGAAGAATAAAGTTTTATTACACGACACAAGTCTTTTAGACAGACGGCTACAATTGACATATATATTAGACGTGCAGGGATACGCTTATAAGAAATATAATATAGAGAATAAATATTCCAAATTAGGCAAATGCAAATACAACAGATAGAGAGACCCCTCGACCACTACCTAGAAGTGCCAATTTAGAATGATTATCCTGTAAAATAGCAGAAGATTGTCTTCAAAAATTATCTATCAGACACTCTTCGACATTCCACTTTATTATTATGTCCATAGTCTTTCTGGCGTATCATTAATCCAGTTAATATTTAAATTTGAAAGGCATTCCTCGGTTACATAAATACTCATTTTTAAGTACAGTAAACTTAACATTACCTCTACTTTACAGATAACCCATACAATACAAAGAAATCTTGTGCCTTCAGAATTATTGCATAGTAAAATGTACTGAAACAAAGTTTCAGATGTCTTCAACCCTTCGAACACCACTGTATCATACAAAAGTCATTACCTATTTAAGCGACATGTCATTATAATGCCAAAACCAATTTAAACTTAGAGTACACACACGTAGGTCACTATTGCACGATTTTAAGTCGATAGATAGCGTAGCAGACACGACACCTCTTGACACCTTTAGGCGTCGCTGGCGTTCAAAGGGTTAACTTCTTATAAAACATAGACACCTTGCAATTAAATTGAAATTGTCTGGACTATACCACTTAAAATAATAATAGTGTATAATCACGTGGGAGACCAAAATTGTCGTTTATTCTGAACGGGTATTCCATCGTTCATCGACATTTTCACAATATTTGCAATGGTTCCTTACTTTAACTACTTACAGTGACATTAATAGTTTGTTAGGTAATAATAATGTAAATATAACTGTTTCAAAAATGAATCGTGGCCAGAATTGGTTGACTAAGTAATTGACATTATATTTTTCCTTTGTAAATAATGTATTCTTATTTTATTTTAATATAATTTCCTATGTTTTTCGTATGTACCTTACATTTATCAATATAAAATTATATACTTGTTTAGCTCGAAACTTTTGCGTCATATATTTTTTAACAGAATCTGAATTCCCTACAACTAAAATTTTATCTGAACTAATAATGCTTTGGTGCTAGTTGCGCATCCAGTATACCTAATGCAAACGCAAATAAAACAATTTCATTTCGTACAGTGACACATCCATTTGATTAGTCTATCTTTGTTACTCGCATACAAATAGGTATTTTCCATTACATTTGCACATCAAGTCTATACAGTCGCGATAGCAATAATATTCGTACGCTATAACGCCAGTGACAAAGATGAAAAGGCAAAAAGGCGGAAATATTTAGCTGTACATTTTCTGTTGGACATTTCTAAATAATTTTGGGAAACAAAAGACATGCCTGAACCAAACTCATTTGTCTTGGCTTCCTTTCGTCCCTAACTATACTTTTTGTCTAAATCGTAAATGAAATATACTTTCTTCGTCGAACTAAAATAATAATCAGTCTTCCAGACGCTCATACATGCTAAGTTTATATCAGTTTGGATTATTAAAGCTAAATATCAGTTTCAACGTTGAAATTTCAGACCATTTTATCCTATCATACCCGTTTATAACTAATGACAGAAAACATTCATAAATAAATCATTCATGGGAGATCGAAAGCGTTTTTGAGTTTTTTTTTATTTTGGTAGTGCAGTGCAACCTATTATTAATCTTTTTTGAATAGAGCGTATTTTGTACTCATCTCAATAAAATATTCTACGAGATGGTGTTAAAATATTTTCTTATTTTTTGCGGAAAAAGTATTTTTGCAATTATTTAAATCAACATGGAAACCATAACCATCCAAATCGTTACAATAATAACTTGCTAACTAGGATTTTAGGTTTATTTTAATTTTTCCTTTTTTTACTTGACTGTAGTTCTGCTTAAAATGGAAGATAGCATGTTTTCTCTGCGCCTTGTGTTCTAAAAAATATCTCGCTGTATGAGAAAAAGGTTTTAATATCAAAGTTCATATCAAAACGACTTACCTACTAACTAAATCGAATCATAACACATGTTTATTTCATTTTCTTTTCTACATTTTCCAAAAGAAACGTTAGTGCAATTAGGCCCTTTTGAAAAGAAAACTCTTCTGTGGTTTGATGTAACTCACTACAATGAATGTTATGATAGAATTTTACTTGGTGTTTTCCCAAATATCATCATCAAATCACATGTAAACTATATCAGATAAAGAATAACTTACCCGGTTGGGCCGGTTGTATTCGTTCATTGAGGACTAGAATTCTTTTTTACGACAGATCACAAGAACTGAAGTGCCTTCAGTATTTACGTAGTATTTTAACTTATTTTATTTACGACATCGAATATAATTAAATTTTATTATGACTAAGACTGAGTTAGAAATTGCACTTTAATTTGTGGCATCTTCGCCCGAATTTATTATTAATATTTTCAAGAAATTCGATCCGATTGTAAAAGTTCTATAAAATAATGCTATTTTAATGTTCAATTACAATTTTATTAATAGACAACAAATGTACCAATTAAATTTTATACTAATATTTTAAGTTTATTTTTGTCGTTTCTACTCTTTACTGCCGCTCTTATTTCTTAGTATTATTGAAATACATTTTTCTACGCATTTCTCATATTTACAAATTCCCCGCTAATCAATTGTCAGTTTATACAGCTGATAAATGACAATCGACAATCGGGTTAAGTAAGTTTAGTCATATAATGTTATGTTTTAGAGTTTATTTATACCCTGAACGGCTCCCATGAGTAGCTACGACTAGCTGTTGCTATAATTTTTAACTTATTTGGAAAGAAAGACCGCAAAGAAATCGCGACTAACAACTAAGAATAAGCCGTCAATTTGAAAAAGAATACTCTTACGTAAACAAATGGTACGCAAATTATTAGCCTACAACAATTTGAACAAATTCCAATTTATTCTTCAGAAATAAATGAACTACCAAATCAAACATCCCACCCAGTTGAAGGTACGATTTCAAGTTGCTATCCAAAAGTCCTTATTTTAAGGCAGTTAACTTGGATAACTCAGTAGCTGAATAATAATATAGAGGTAGGTACCGTAAAGTCGGGGGATTTTTTTTTATACCGTATTATAGGCTTGCGTTTGACCACAATCACGCCTGATGGAAAGCGATGATGAGGTCTAAGATGGAGCACGCTTGTCTAAATGCTCATTCATTCCAGACTTAACAAATGGAGGGTAATTTTGGACCGTATCAAAAGCACATAATAGAAGGGTCTGATAAAAATCAAAAACCTAGGTGGTCAATTAAAACCTACCATAGCAGTAACCTGCCATAGCAGTGTGCAATACTTTCTATGTAGTAATAAAACCTGAACCGAATTAATATTTATGGTCATAGAAGATAAACAGTATTGCATACGCCCGTCACAAGTTATAATTTATCAGTCAGTGAGACACTCACCATACTAATCGACACAAAATCGGCAAAGCTAGTTAGAAAGGGCTTTATATCTTCGTAAAACGGTCTCGAAAGCCCACCTAGCTCAATTTCATTTCTACTAAAGAAGGGGAGACTACGACTACGATTGATTCCTTTTTCGTCGTATTCCTGATTGGACATATTCTTGATTCGACACATTCTTATTTGGACGTGTTCCGCTTTAGGCATATTTTTGATTCGACACATTCCGTTTTCGGCATAAATAATTTTATTATATGTAACAAATCAAATCAGTCTTGGGTATTGCAATTTTTTTATTTTCGTCAATTTACTTTAAATTATATTTTATTTTACAGTATAATTTATTTATTACAATGTGTCAAAACAAGAATATGATTAAAACGGAACACGTCCTAACAAGAATGAGCCGAAACAAGAATATGTCCAATCAGGAATACGACGAAACAGAATCAATCGGGACTACTAGAAGCTGGTCATGGGTGATTGTGGGCAGTCATGGGTAGCTTGCGTAGGTCTAAGCATTTTTTTTCGACTCCAACCGATCCTGCGTCAATAAGTGCGGCGAGGACTTTGGTGCGGTGTTACCAGTTATAAGTCTTTTTCAAAAAAAATGTACATAGTTAAGGGCTTAATCAAAACAAAATCACGATCGCTTCCTTTGTGTTACGAAAGTTACTCATACAAAATATATGGGTAACTTTAGTCACACAAAGGATTCAATTAAGATTTGTTTTTATTAAGTCCCTTAACTGTGTACACATTTTTTGAAAACGACTCATAATCTGTTTTTGGTTTTCAAATAAAAGCAGTTGGAGAGTTAATCATTCCAGGCTGGGGTCTAGGAAAAGATCGCTGGGAGCTGCCGTTATGTTGGAGCATTGAAACGATCGCTTTATGCTGACGTTGGGGTATTGCTCTCGCCAGTCCGCTACCTGTTAACAAATAAAAAATTGAAATTTTCATCATCATCACTACGTCCCACTGCAGGTCAAAGGCCTCCTCTCAGAATGAGAGGGCTTGGGCCGTGGTTCCCACGAGGGCCCAGTCCGGATTGGGAACTTCACACACACCATGTAATTCCGCACATAAATTCCGAAAAACTTGAGAGGTGTGAGCCCAGGGCTCAAACCCACGACCTTCTGGTTGAGAAACGAAAATATAAGTTACTAGCCTTCCGTCCGCGGCTTCGCCTGCGATAAATTAATTTTCCCGTAGGAAAAGGTATTTTCCCGCGGTAAAAAGTCACTCAGTGATAATGTAGCTTTCTAGAGGCAAAAGAATTTTTGAAATCGGTCCAGTAGTTTCAGAGCCTTTTCAATGAAAACAAACAATCAAATCTTTCCTCTTTATAATATTAAGTATAGATAAGGGTATATTATTTACGCCTGTTCAACTGTTTATACAAATATACATACAGGCGTAAAATTAATATACCGGTAAACTGGGGTTACTTTAGGAAATTTTGGGGCTACTTTGATAGGTTTAAAATGGTCATAAAAACGCAAATATTCATAGCTCGACTGAGCAAATGACGTAAAAAGTTAGGTGATTTATCAAGGTAGTTATTTCACTGCCACAAATGGTCTAAAAAAATAAGGATACGGCGTAAGAAACAGTTTTCTAAAGTAGCCCCGCATTTCAAAGTAATCCCAGTTTACGTACTTTCGTCAGATATTTGTTTCTTTTTCGTTAATATTTTTTTTCTTATGTAGTTTCCTTTTTATAGGTAAACTTAAAAATCGATTAAAAGTGATGTTCAGATGCCTTAATTAAATAAAAGTATTACATTAAACCATCTCTAAGCTGCACAGATAAGTAATAAGGCATCAAGTATCATTTTAATCGATCTTTATGTTTATAAACTTACCTGAGATTCTTCAATTTGATCGCAGAAGCTGACGTCCAAAAGTTTCAGCTCGAAACATTCTGCTAAGATCCTGAAAGTAAAAAGTATATTTCTAATTTTTACGAGTATTTCTGACATTTGAAGCGTAAAAACTACGATTTTTTTTTATTCATAACTATCATCATCATCCCAGCCTACGTATGCCCCACTTCAGGGCACAGTGGTTTCTACGCGTGCCTAGTGTGAATTTTGAACTTTACACACTTTTGAATTTCTTCCCAGTAGTGTGCAGTTTTTCTTCAAAGTAACGCTCATACCAAATTTCGCACATAAATTCCTAATAACTGAAGAGATACGGGCCCGGTCTCTAACCCACGACCCTCTGCGTGAAAGGCCATAATTCAAATCAGAATCACTACCACGACTTTTTTGCAAGGGCCCTCGCCCACGGCGACTTTTTGTGGCGACGCAGTAGCAATGCTGTCACGCGTTCGCATAGATACAGTCGCGATGCGGTCGCTAGCTGTGTACCCTCGCCCACATAACACGATTCAGTCGCGATGCAAACGCGATACCATCGCGCTTCTGACGCGAAGCAAACGCGGTTTTCCACTACCGCGCCACCCTCTCTCCGATCCCCCCCCCCGCCGATGTCGTCCGACACGGTCGCGCGTTTGCATCGATACAGTCGCGATGCTGTAGCGCGTTAGTAGCGCGTTGGCATCGCTTCTATAGCGCGTTACAAATGCGACTAAACGCGCTACAGCATCGCTTCAAAAAGTCGCCGAGGGCGAGGGCCCTAAGAAACAATCTTTTTAGTCAAAATAACAATGCGATATACTCACGAGTCAATAATATCAGGTGTGACTGCCCTAACGCCCAGCAAATCAAGCTGAGTTAGTTTCGGTATACGCGGCAAGAGAGCCCTCAAGTCTCTATCACAGACCCCGCGCAGGGCACCAAGGAACAACTTGCGAAGTTCCCCTCCATTCAGCCACGCTAGCCACTCCCCTGAACCACCGGCTTGGAGACTAGAATAAAAAAATATATACAGGGTTATTGGTTAGTCGACCTATTCCCATTAAGGGGTTATGGGGGAGGTCATTTGCAATCATTTTTGACCCATAATGCCCTATGCAAAAATGAACCATTTCTGAGATAGTTGAAATTTAAATTTTTTGCAAAAAGAGTCGGAAACGCACCTTCAAAAATTTATTAAAAAAAAAGTTGGCCATTTATGTCAACTTTTTTTATTTTCTTATGTACAATATAAAATAGCTTTTCTTATGCAATATTAAAAGTATAATTATCTGTACACGTTTAAGAACGCAAGACCAAAAAGTAAAAAAAAATATGATTTATTTATAAGGTTGTTCAAAATGAATGGCACAAGAACAGAAAATTTTACAATCACATTTGGCGTGCAGATTGTACGCAAAACATGTACGTATTTCTAACTTTTCAACAAGCTACTAATACTATCATTTTCGTAAATGGTTGCCAGAAAAAAAAAATCACAAAGGACGTAGGAAGAAAATCACGTCCGAACATTTATCAAAATTAACTCGTCAATCAAAAATTTATTTTTAAAAAAGTTGGCCATTTAAATCATCTTTTTTTATTTGCTTGTATACATGATAAAATAGCTATTCTTATGCAAAATTAAAAGTACAATTATCTGTACACGTTTAGGAATGCGAAAAAAGTAAATACTTACATGTTTTTTAGTACAATCTGCACGCCAAATGTACTAGTAAAATTTTCTGTTCTTGTGCTATTCATTTTGAACAACCTGATGAAAAAATCACGTTCTTTTTTTACTCTTCGGTCTTGCATTCTTAAACGTGTACAGATAATTATACTTTTAATATTGCATAAGAACATTTTTTTACCTTATACATAATAAAATGGCATAAAGCATTATGGGACAAAAATGATTGCAAATGACCTCCCCCATAATCTCTTAACGGGAATAGGTCGAGTTACCAATAACCAATGACTTAATTGTGAGGCGAAAATTGCGCATAGTCTTTATATCATAACTAGCTTTAAATAATTTATTGAATCAGGCGTTACTTTGCGGAGGTCCATATTAATGAACTGAAACAATTACTTTGCTCACCCGCGACCTTACGATAGTTACGTTTATGTAAATGCTTATTTAGAAAGGAAGCGGTTGCATCCGGGTTATGTTTGCGAATTAATAGATTTGGTAACTTTATGCATGAAACAAAATTATTTCCGGTTCCATGGACTTTATTACTTACAGAGTGATGGTTTAGCTATGGGTTCACCTCTGAGTCCTTTAATGGCAGATATATTTATGGATCATTTTAAGAATCGGTATATTGTGGGTAATAGTAATATTGTGTACTATTTTAGGTATGTTGATGATTTGATCGTATTCTGGAGGGGGAGTAAGAGACAGCTTGACGTGTTTATTGATGGTCTGAATAACAAACACGTAAAGATAAAGTTCAAGAAAGAATTGGAGGAAAATTGTTAGTTGAACTTTTTGGATTTAACGATTTCAAAATTAAACATCAATTTAAAATATACCGTAAGCCCACGTACACAGATTCTGTTATACCAGCATCTTCTAATCATCCGTGGCAGCATAAACTGGCTGCTTTCCATTGTTATATATGTTATGGACCAAGTGATAAATCGGGCATTTTTCATAATGCCCGGGCATTATGAAAAATGCCCAATATGAGGGGGCAATTCGATAATAATTTTTCAAATAATCAAATTGGCCGGGCATTATACATAATGCCCATCACCTTTTGGGCAGAGTAATACAAATTAGATTTTCCGGGTGGTCATAAAAAATATAACTAACACCAAAGGCTACCCACGCTACGCTACGCTCCCGCATTAGCATTTGAACCTAACCATACAGAGTCGCTTCCGCTCCGATAGGTCTTGCTCGCTTGCTTCGCTCGCGCGTTGGCTTTGGTTTACATAGTAATTAATCACTTTGCCCAATAGAGCTAGACATTATTAATAATGCCCGCATTAATCACTTGGTCCATGACATATACACAGATTGCGGACTGTGCCTCTTTCTAAGGAACATTTTGATTTAGAGTTGAATACTATTTATCAGATAGCGATCTCAAATGGTTATACAAAATCAATGGTAAATAGTTTAGTTCAAAAGAAGCAGGCACGGATAGTCAAAAGCATGCTTTACGCCACGTTACCTTCTCAGTCTACTAACAAATATAGATCTAGCATCTCTTACGTTGGGGGTTTGTCTGATAAGATTTATGGCATTTTAAAATCAAACAATATTAATGTTGCCTTTAAGACTAACAACACTGTACTCTAGGCTATGTAACCACAAAGAACAGGTAGATAAGGGAACTAGATCGGGGGTATACAAGCTTACTTGTAATGACTGCACTAGGATATACGTAGGACAGACAGGCCGAAGTTTTAATACTAGATTCAAAGAGCATGTTTCGGCACATAGGACTGAGCATCCAGACAGATCGAATTTTGCAAAACATTTGTTGGAATGAAATCATTCATTGCTAGATTCAGATTCTTATGAAGTGTTACATTATTGCGGCAAGGAGTTGCGTCTGGATACTCTGGAATACATGGAAATAATTAGGTACAACACTATGGGGTCTATTATTAATAAAATAAATACATGATTTCACGGGATGACCGTAAAAGTAATAAAAAATGAAGTTGAAAAAATAAATACAAAAAGATACTTCATAGCTAAGTTAACTTGTTTAAAATAAATAAATATCACGGGACAATTCACACCAATTGACCTAGTCCCAAAGTAAGCTTAGCAAAGCTTGTGTTATGGGTACTAGGCAACGGATAAACATACTTATATAGATAGATACATACTTAAATACATATTAAACACCCAAGACCCGAGAACAAACATTCGTATTTATCATACAAATATCTGCCCCGACACGGGAATCGAACCCGGGACCTCAAGCTTCATAGTCAGGGTCTCTAACCACTAGGCCATCTGGTCGTCAAAATTAATGAACAGGTAAAGTATCTTCTCCTTTACTGCGGCTTCTAATTTGAACAGTTAGTATTAATAAAATATGCCTTATCAATAAATAAACAAAAATTCAAGGTAGTTTTATATGTAAATAAAATTTAATTTTTGTGGGGTAGTTTGAGAAAAATAAAAATAAAGTGGGTACTTGAGAAGTTACAGTGACAAGTTAAAACATTTGTTTTGGTTTGTTAGTTTAACATTTGGTAGGCATAGCATACGGTTGTGGTGCTAAGTAAATCTGAGGATGAGCTCTGGTTGAGTTCGAAACGCGTCAGTGTAGTTTGGGGGTGGTGATGGGGGAATGTATCAAAATATATAAAGTTTAAAACGAATAATGGACGAAATACATAATGGTCATAATACATAATAAAATTTTCCATGAAACTATTGATTAAACATACTTTTCTAATCGTGTAATCTTCAGATTGGTTTAGGTTAGGTTAGGTTTATTTTATGAAAATCCTGTAGAGTGGAGAATTTCCAAGAAAATTGCTTTCTATCAAATGACCATTATGTATTTCGTCCATTATTACTTTTAAACTTTATATATTTTGATACGCACCCATGGATGATTGGGTTTGTGTGATTTGTGTGTGTTCGTACAGTGTGGAGGTGGAGGAACACGCATTTCTTACATAAACGTAACTATCGTAAGGTCGCGGGTGAGCAAAGTAATTGTTTCAGTTCATAACTAGCTTTTTCCCGCGACTTTGTCCACGCACAAAAAAGTTTTAAAGTCAACTCCCGATCTCTGTCCCGCGAGAAATTCCAAAAATCCCTTTTTACTGCACCTTTATGTTCCTAAAGAAACGATTACAGAGATAGAGTCCCATTGAATGCAATACATGAAACTCGTTTTTTCCTTATCCCATGAGACTTTCCGAAAATACTAAAATTAGGTAGTTTTTTTACTTTTTTTTCACCTACTTGTACGCGAAATTTGAAGTCTCAAATAATTATAGTTACGGATATAGGGCCACTTAGAAGCGAAAATATCATCATTTCACCCGAACAACGTCCATTGCTGAATATATTAGGCTTCCTCCAAGACACGCCAAACAGATCAGTCCCGGGCCATCCGCATCCAACGTGTTTCCGCAACCTTAACCAGGAAGCAAAATTATAAATCACATTTATTCCCTATCCGGTGGGAGTATCGAAAAGTCCCTTCTCACTGTACCTATATGACACTCAAGGTACGTATGTGTAATTAACGTCCCAAAAAACCATAAAAACAACGCCCATATTGATATTTAGACATTTCTACCCGATCGCACCCCAATAGGGGAGATGGCATTACACGTCCGCCACGTTACATTTTAAAATAGTTGTTGTTTTCGTAATCACTTTAATTATAAAGATTTATGATAATTTAATTGCACTATATTATAATATGTTTATTTTACGATTTAACAACATTATCATAGTATCTAATATATCGTTTTATTTTTAGACATTGACTTTGAAAAAAATATTTTAACATAATGACGACTCCGTGGATTCTAGAACCACGTCGAGCATCCAAAAGTCCCAAGCCTAGTAATCAGCGACCCGATAAACCATAGAAAGAATACCCATGTTGATTTTCAGATTTTGTTACCACATATCCCTCTTTTAGGGATTAAGTTCTCAAAAACAAATTCTGAATAAGGAAATTGATATATGTCTTTAGGACCCTTAGAGCTGTTGCTGGTCAACAAATCCTAAGGACTGTTTACTGCTCGCTAGCACAGTCTGTCCTAACCAACTGTCTAGCGGCCTGGGGCGGGACAAGGAAAACTAGATTCCTGAGATTAGAGAGAGCCCAAAGAGCTGTCCTAAAAGTTATGCTTTCCAAACCAGTCCGATTTAGTACGCTCGAACTCTATAAAATAGCTAACGTCTTAACTGTCAGACAACTATTTATTCTGAAAATTATATTGCGTAAACACATCGACCTTCCTTTTGTTAAAAAAACTACTAAGCGACGAACTGGCTGCATCTGCAAACTCGGACGTTCTCGTATTGCTCTTGTAAAATATCACTACGACTATCTTTCTGCTAAAATGTACAATCAACTGAACAAATTGTTAGATATTCATGAACAATCGTACTGGGAATGCAAAAATAAAATAACAAATTTTCTAAAAAACCTCTCTTATGATGAGACTGAAACACTTGTTACTGGATACTGATGAACGTATGTCTTATTGTTAAAATAATAGGTAATAAAAAAAGAGGTAGTACAAATCTAAATTTGATACTCACCTGCCTGTTCATATTAAGGACCTATGTTACGTACAATATTCTACTTTTATTCTAATATAGTTTTTAATACTTAATTAAGTACACTTACTAACCTATTATGTATCATTGCGACACAGTTTATACTAATGCAGCTGCTTACGATCTAATTGTTTTAAAATATGCATGTTATTATGTTCAATAAATCTTTAATCTTTAAATTACTCTTGTGATGCTATTTTCGTAATTATCGTCCAAAAAAGATTAAAAACGACCCCAAAGTTTATATTTAGACATTTCATCCTCATTGACCCCTTTTAGGGGTTGAATTCTCAATAAACCTGAAACACGTGTTTACTCATTTATCGTTAGGAGTCTTAGATTATAGTATATTTACATGGATACACAATCAGCCGGAATAAATGGGTACTATAAAACTCGGAACTTTTCGACTGTGTTCCGAGTTTTGAGATTAGTCTTGTTTTGACCACAGACCGTGTTCTCAACAATGGCTAAAAGTGGCGTCAAGAAATGTATAAATACTGGCTCAAAATGAGAAAAAAGGATGGGATGTCTCATTTTTCATAAGTACTATTGATTCATTAGCAAATACTAGTTACATAAATAGCAATTTTATGAATTTGAATTATTTATTTCGTACGTACTACGTTGTATTGGTGTCACATGGAACAAAAATATACAGAGTAACTATTATATTATATTTTCTCACTATAATCATAATAATTAGTTTGACTTACGACAAAAAGGTGTAGGAATAAATAATTTACATATTGTATTTTATAGGTAATTAAAGCTTTCCAAGGAATCTTAAGCGACGTGCAAAATGAGCTGCAATACTAGCACGAGATAGGCGTGATGCAACTATTTAAGCCCAATAACTGGTCCGTTGTGTGCTCGACACATTTTCGCCCCATCGATATCCTAGCTAAATCGATTATATTCGCACAATAATGATCGCCGAAAATGTAAATATAGTGTAAATAAATTGTATATTAGTCTTAAAACGTGTAAAATAAAGCATGTAAAAACATTTTATAAATTTTATTTAATTAAAAAAAATTATCAACTATTTTCATTCTATGTTTCGTCCAGCATCACTTTGACGTTGACAATGTGTCATTATTGTTAGAATGGCTACTTCAGTAAAAAATATTCCACATGTTGCAAATTTGATATTAAACTCTCATGAAATTGAAATGAATTCATCTCATGAATTTTTTGCATAAAATATTTATCTCAATACAAGTTGTAAATAACTGATGTTGGCATCTTCCTGAATACAGCTGCAAATGTCACGTTAACCGTTGTTGTTTGAAAATTTTCTTCGGGACTGGGTATCTATGTAATATATAATCTAAGTTAGGAGTACTTCTGTGAAGTTTCGAATAAAATAGTCAAACTAATCTTGTTTCCCCATACAAACTTTGGACCCCCGTTTCACCCCTTTAGGGAGTAAATTTTGAAAATTTCTTAATGCATCCCTAGACCTTATAAGGAACTTACATGCCAAACCCATGACCCAGCGGTTTGGGCTGTGCGTTGATATGTCAGTCAGTCAGTCAGTCAGTTTCTTCTTTTATATATTTAGAAGACATTCTACAATATTGGACGTGAAGATTATTCAGATCATTCACCTATTAAAACATTATGATTATGACATTAAGTCGTTTTACAGCCAAGTCATTCAGTATACTATGTCTTATAGCAATGAGGGCGTATTACAGACCAAGACATTTTGTAACGCGAACAAATATACAACTAAGGTGCTCTGCTCGCAAAGGCTAAATGCAAGTAAAGCCTTCAGGACCCAATTCGCGCTTTCGGAAAGACCATGATTGCTAAAAAGAATGCGCCGCAAGAATCTTGACACAAGGCCTTTTTACCAAAAAAAAAAACAGATTAAAATTTATTTTACAATACGAGTACATAACTACAAAGAAAACTGGCTAAATAGTTACAAGACAGCATTTTACGAACAAGTGTAGCATAGAAAAACCAGAACCCTACTCCATTAGCACGATTTCATTGACTGAGAGATTTACATGGTATCCAGATCAAATGACTATGGGAAATCTGAAAGGGTAAGCTATGTAAGTATAGGGTCCCAGAATTAATATAAAATATTAATATTATAATTTCTGAATAGCAGGTTATAATTTTACATTCTAAATACATAACAACGTTATCTTACCACCATCCAACGTCCAACTCCTGCAATTTTTGACAATTGCCGAGCGCCCGTATGCCAACGGGCGTCAACGAATAGGATTTCCAAAAGTCCACAGAAATGAGATTGGGACAGCTGGCGCCCAGAGCTAGCGCCACTTCATCCATGGCCGATATCATTTTACATGAACCTGGAATTATAAATTCGTACATGATAATATTTTTCCAACAAGAAACTGATTTCTAGTTGAATCTTGTAGAATTATAAAAATACTTTTTTTTCAATATTTAAATTTACCACTTTGTTCCCGTGGTTAATAAATATCATAATCACCATCATCATCATCCCAACCTATATACTTCCCACTGCAGGGCACAGGCCTCCTCTCAGTACGAGAGGACTTGGTCTGTAGTTCCCACGCGGGCCCAATCATCATCTTCATCATTTCCGAATAGCTTCCACTGCTGAACATAGGCCTCCCGCAAGGTTCACAAAACAAACCCAGCGCGTGCCTAGTGTGGATTGGGAACTTCACACACACCATCATATTTATTCGCAGGTGTGTGCAAGATTCCTCACGATACTTTCCTTCACCGTAAAGCGCATGGTAAATTTAAAACTTAATTTTGAACGTAAATTCCGAAAAACTCAGGCACGAGCCCGGGCTCGAACCCACGACCCTCTGCTAAACCACTATTTGAATTTACCCAATGTCATCATCATCATCATCATCATCATCATCATCAGCCTATGTTCGTCCACTGCTGGACATAGGCCTCTCCCATGGCACGCCACTGAGCACGATCCTCGGCCACTCTCATCCAGCTCTTGCCAGCCGCCTTGCAAAGATCATCGCTCCACCGAGTCTGAGGACGTCCCACGCTACGTTTGCCGATCCGTGGTCTCCACTCAAGAACTCGTCTACCCCAACGGTTATCGGTTCTTCGGGTTATATGGCCTGCCCATTGCCACTTCAGCGTGCTAATGCGGTGGGCTATGTCGATAACTTTGGTTCTCTGTCGGATCACTTCGCTTACCCAATGCAATGTACCCATTCGAAATTAGTTTCCTAACAATAATACTCTAAGTTAAGCCACGGACGAACAGACAGACATGGCCAAACTATAAGGATTCCTTGTATGACTACGGAGCCCTATAAAGAGGGTATATAAGACGAAGAAAATCGCAACAGTACTTACCAACATTGAGATGCTCCAAGTCAGGGTTGGATAGAACTATGGCAACGGCGGCAGTTGTCGTTATGTCAGTTCGGTACAGGTCCAAGCGTTTGAGTTTCGTCAGTACCGACAGGCAGAGCCAGTCGGAACAGTCTTCAACTGAACGAAGGCAGAGTTCTGAAATACATAGTTTTCATTTATTACAAGTTTTTATTTAACTTGCAATGTACCTATGTACCTAAATAAATAAATAAAAAAAAATATATATATTAGGGGACAATCTTACACAAATCGATCTAGTCCCAAACTAAGCAAAGCTTGTACTATGGGTACTAGACGACGATAAACATACTTATATAGATAAATACATAGAAAACATCCATAACTCAGGAACAAATATTCGTGCTCATCACACAAATAAATGCCCTTACCGGGATTTGAACCCAGGACCTCTTGCTTCGTAGGCAGGGTCACTACCAACTAGGCTAAAGCGGTCGTTTTTCTTTTGGCATGAGTTTGCAGCCCAGAGAATTGTGCCCAGAAAATTATATCTCTCGTTAGAAGTGCTCTGTGAGCTTGATAGATCATAAATCAAAAATTTCTGTATGTCTGAGTTTCGCGCTTAAGATCCATAGCTGCAAGATTACTCCGAAACCTCAAGGTCGGTTACAGTGTTAATAATGGCGAGATTTTATCTTCTTTACTTAATGTTGGCATCATAGATTAATGACTGGAATTATCTTCTGAGGATCTAAGACTAATTATATATTGTTGGCTAGGTTATTGCCACGCTAACACTATTATTAATAAAGTAAGTATAATACGTGTAAAAACTCCTCTCAAAATGAGATGGCTTCGACTATAATTCCCACGCGGAGCTTGTGCAGATTGGTAACTTCACGCTCTCCATTAAACTGTGTTGCAAGTGTTTGAGATGATAAATATTACTAAATTAAATTATCTATAGTAAACCGGTATATAAAAATGTAACAAACCTTGTAGATACGTCGAGGTGTCAACAATTGCTCTTAGCACGTCGTTGTTAACGAATTTGCAACAATTCATACGTAAATGTGTTAATTCGCTGCCATTGTTTTTGAGGAAACTGTAAATTAAAAGCAATGCATATTAAATGAATGACCACGCCTCTTTCTATGCATGAGATAGCATCCCTACACAAAAACTAGAAAGCATTATAGTGTTCGTACGGTCAAGTGCAAAAATATGTAAGTATAGGTGAAAAACTTAAGTAAATGACCAGTAATATGTAATAGTAGGTAACGTGTCCGTACAAACAAATTGACGTTCCAAATTTGAAAAATGACTTAAGCTCCATATCAATTCTGTGCACTACAACATAGGTCATTTATTTACTAAAGTTTTTCACCTACATCGATTTAATCCTCTCATTATTACATACCGGATACCTTAAGAGTAATTCGACGACATGAGAGCTATGGGACATTATGAGGAAGTTGTATTTTTTTATACAATTTAGACTTGCGCCTGGTGGAAAGCGAAGATGACGTCAACGACGGAGCTCGCTTGCCTAGTAAATACTCATTCGCCCTAGACTTGATAATGACCAAATTGTTTGCACCTATATTTTTACACTAGTTAACTCCGCACTATCCTCCTGCGGCCCACGACAATTTTGTTTCAATGAACTTTAAACTTTATGTAACAAAGTTTAAAGTTCATTGACACAGAATTTGACGTGGGCCCCAGGAGGCTAAAACATAAGAATATAACATGTTCATATAAATTAAGACAATGTAAATCGACCTAGTCTTAAAGTAAAGAAAGCCTGAACAAGGATAGCTACTAAACAACGAAGAAACATCGTCAGTAGGTACGAGTACCCACCTACTTGGTAAAATTCAGCTTTTGTATTTTAATTGAAAACGCTTGTTGTGTTTATGCTATTAGATTCTGAAGTTTAAATTTATTCTGATTATGTTAATATATTAGAGTTTATGTTGTTTATCCTGGAAGGAGGATCACCAAAACATGTTCTAAGAAAAAAATTGAATGACTAACACTAGATTAATGTCAACAGATACGTTCATGTAACATCCAAGGTTAACATAATACGTAAACTTGGAATAACTTAGAACCCTCGACACACCGCCATTTTGGTTTTGAAGTATAACATTTCGTTGTTTACATAATCAACATAATCAGAAATGTAAGTTTTCTATCATAACTGAATCGCTAAACTGTATAAAAATTCGATCAAACGAATAAAACTATGTAGAATGATAATCGCAAGTTTAGAATTTTATGTTCCGATCCAACATTTTCTAGATTTAAAACGAAACGTTAGTACCTAACTAACAAAGTAAATACAAACCATTGTGTAACAAACTAATTAACTGTAATTAACAATGTACATAAATCTCGCTAGCCTATTTGTTCCCACTTCCAATCAGAGCCAGATTTAGGAGAGGCCAACTGGGGCGCTTTATTTATTAAAAACTGCTGGGGAAGTACTAAACAAGAGCCTCCAATTCACTTTTGCCCGGTTCAAAAATTTCGTTGATGCGCTGCAAGGGTCCATATCGGGTTGCATAAAATTTAAAGTCCAAATTCATCATTTTGTCAGAATTCATCATTTCGCCAAAATCTTTTTACTCTGAATCCGTTAAAGGATTTGTCACACTGAATGCGTTCTGTGGTCGCGGTCAGGTCAAATTAACCGCAGCCCGCATTATGTATGAACAACATTGTCGGTATCTATATATTTTGTATAGATATGCGATCTGACCGTGCGGGCCGCGCGGTCAGATCGCCCGCACGCGCAATATTTAGAGACCGACAATGTTTTTCATACATAATGCGGGCTGCGGTCAATTTGACCTGACCGCGACCGCAGAACGTATTCAGTGTATAGTATAAATCTTCCCAGGTGAATTTTTCGCTTCGAGCCATTACGTTAAATTTGAACCTTAATACTATAACGATACAGTTTGTTTTGAAAGATAAGGGCTCGAAGCGAAAAATTCACCTGGGAAGATTTATACTATAACAAATCCTTAATTATACAGAAATTTTACAAAACAAAACCTAACCTAACCTATAGAGTCCTACCGGATAGGATAACCATTTCAAAATTCCGGAATAATTAATGGTTTCTGAGAAAAAAAAAAGTTCGACGAAATGATGAATTGTGACAAATGATGAATTTGGACTTTAATTTTAATACCAATAGATAGAGGCGCCCCCGCGCTGCAGTTTCAATAGCCCAATTGACTTAAGAAGACTATTTATTGCAATAAGAAACTGCTATCAATAAATTTGTACCTAAGACTTTTTACATTCATAAATAACTGCTTAATAGTAAGTAATTTATAAATAAAATAAATAAATAATAATAATATTATAAAGTTTGTATATATATATGTTTTTTTTGTTAAGACAACAGCTAGGAAATTTATAAACAACTTATCTCAGTTTAACATAAATAAACATAAATACACCTAAAATCATTATTATTAAGTAAATGACATTGCACTCTTATCCACGATTACACAAGAATATTCCATGCTTATCTTGTTTACAAAATATGTTGCAAGATGATTACAGACTGGCATTGACATTGAAAGTAAACAATGCATCGATTGCGTTGACTTACTCGACGACGTAATTGGGGTGCACCATGTAATGGCTTCCGCACCATGATAGATCCAGTTTCTGAAGGAATTTGCAACGCGTCGATAATGTTACTAGTACCTGTAAATATTTTGAACGTTAATTTTATATTAGAAGCGGAGATGGAGGGACGTTCTAGATATTTATCCATTATAATTTGAAAAAAATGTCCAAGGATTGCACTTAATCGGGCTTGAAGTACATAAAACCAAGAAATTTCCGGAATATAAAAAAAGGAAGAAGGATATGCGACAGTTGACATGCAATAGTTGCTAATCGACATGTGATGGACGGCGCGGTTTACCAACCGCCACACTACGATTACTGCGTCTAAGCGTGAAAAGGGAGAAACTGGGTACAACAAACAGGGCACTGCAACCACCGTATATTTTTTTTTAAATGGTCAAACACATCTGTTGCTGCTGTCAGGAGTCATTGGCATTAGTGGTTGGTAACCTAGAGCGACCGGTTGCCAAAAACAAATAAATAAATAAATATTAGGGGGACAATCTTACACAAATCGACCTAGTCCCAAACTAAGCAAAGCTTGTACTATGGGTACTAGACGACGATAAACATACTTAAATAGATAAATAAATACTTAAATACATAGAAAACATCCATAACCCAGGAACAAATATTCGTGCTCATCACACAAAGAAATGCCCTTACCGGGATTCGAACCCCGGACCTCTTGCTTCGTAGGCAGGGTCACTACCAACTAGGCTAAAGCGGTCGTTAAACCACACAAACAAAAAAGTTTAATTTGAGTAACTGGCTGGAGTTCAAAAAGTTGGACACCTTTACACCAGAAGTATAAAAATAATATTTGGTATGAATATTTTTTACATCACAAAGAAACATTTTCCAGGCAGTTTTTTTATTATAAAATTACAAACAAACTTATTGAACTTAATTCAACTACGTGTCGTTTAAGTGAGATTATTGGACATATGTTTTATTAGTTGAAGTACACAAACCTCAGATTGCACGCAGTGCCAATATGGTCTAAGATCAATGCTGCGGTACAAAATCGCATCTGAAGCCAGCCGATTGAAATGCGTGTTGACCTGAGCGCATCGGCATAGTGATTGCATATCCAAATATTTCATCACGCACAGTATTGTTTCATCCTGAAATAATAGCACAGAATATAATAATAGTAGTAACGTACAGAATGGCCACGCTCCGCCCCGCACCGATTCGAGTTACCCCACCCCTCAAGGCGCAGATTGCCGGAACCGCCGGAATCCAGTCGGGTGCGCGCGCGATGTATGTAGGCGTACGCGTGTACAGACGTCGTCGTGCTTATGTAGATTCAAGAACGCGTATTGACCAGTGGCCGCCGTGTGATAATAGTTTACATCATAATGGCGCAGGTGAAAATTACTTCGGCTCCAAGACCAGGTACTACATGAAGTTCATAATTCAAACTTCTCGTGCCGCCCCGCTCATGCAAATAGCATTTAATAAAAGAGAGACAAAGACTTTACGATACGAACTTCGATTTTCCAATGTTGGAGTAGCCCCGCTGAATAGTAAACCCTTTCGAGCGATCGGGTCAAACGTCATTCATTACCATACCCCGGATTAACCAGTGCTAGTGATTCGTTAAATATCGACTAAGAGTTTATCGATAGCGATAAAAAGCAATTTTGATCATCATTCATTATCCACCACTATCGCATTGATTGCTTTTATTCCACCATGCGCAAAAGATGCGCATCCCTGATGCGCCGGGTGCGGGCCAGCCCCAACACCGTCCTGGGTATGATAGCTGACAGAGTCGATTGTCCCTATATGAGGCGATGCCGTGAACTATATGTGCCTAGCAGTCGCTGAATATTTATATAATAAATAGGTATAAGTACTAACACCTAAATTAAATTGGGATTGTTCATTTTTTCTAACCCACCATTTTTATTTTTTTTATCGAAAATATAGAGCATTTTAAGAAACTAATTTGAATTTTTCAGCATTTCATCACTCCAATATTTTTTTATAATTTATTGAAAATTTGAGATACGACTTCTCGTAAATTACATGCCGCGGCTGAATCTGTGTATAAACCACAGACATAATGACAAAAAAAATGTGTCACATTCGATGGTTAGTTGTCATCTGACAATGTCACTTTACATTACAATAACAATAACACTAAAGTTGCCGATTATTTCAAGAGAATAGGTAAAAAAAAACGATTTACGGCTATAGTATTTTTGTACGTATAAAATAAAATGGTCAGAAGTGTTCCCTTGAAAGTTCTTTGGCGGATTTAATCCATACTTACATTAAAATGATCCTCGCAACAATAAGTACATCTTGTAAACTTTGAATTAACTTTGCGGCACCACTTATCTTGTAAATCATCTCTAATGCGAACAATTAATTTATTTGGGCTATTGACAGAATCATTTCCACAAGTAGGAATGAAACACTTCCTGTATAAATCCATTATTAAAATATGAAAAACGCGAAGAATGTTTTTCAAAATAGTATCCTTAAACTGACAGATGATAACTACGTCGAAGTGACAGAGAATAGTAGGTATAGAGAAACTAGACAAACGGCTTTTTTTTCTTGTTGCAAAGAATTTCAAAGTTAATGCCCACAGAAAGGTCAAACATAGGTCAAACATTATTTTGCAAAAATACACACGATCATTTAATATTTTTTTACTACAATGTTATAAAATGATTTAATAAACCTATTCCTCGAAATGGTTTTGGAATTAGACCACATTGTAAAAAAGTGATCAATGCCAATTAAGTCTAACCATAAATTGTATAATTTAATATTGTGGAATGTTAGGATGAGTCTCCGTTACGCGAATTAAATAAATAATAATTATTATTATTATTATCATAACTAATGACCAAGTTTGAATAACTTTTAATTATGTGAAAACCTCTTTTATTTAACTCTCTTATACTTATCGCAACTATAAACAACCGCTATCTGACAATGACCCTGGACTCGAGTCACTTTTGACATAAAAATATTAATATAATTCATCATCATCATTTCAGCCGTCGGACCTCCATTGCTGAACATATACATAGGCCTCCCTCATTGATACCCAATCATTACGGTGATAATTATAATTCTTAATCTATATATTCGAATCATATAAAATATTAAAAAAGATGATTCTTCAAAAGTTTATTTTTCTGTACGTGATTATATAAAATCTTAGAAATACACAACAGTCATTTTTATCGATATCGACTAATAAAATTAGTTTAATTTGCCCTCGCACTAATTATACGTCAGTACAGATTTTCTCCTGTCATTTCCCTACCACGATTACTACCATTGCAATAACTTTGATCACACTATATTTAGCATTCGAAATTCGAATTTCGTATCGTGCCGTCCCTTTCATTCTTCTGTTTATCACTTAGAACGAACGAAACGGTATGAGACGAAGTTCTGTCTTCATTACCTATCATAAAAGTTAACTCTGAGCGTCATGTTTTTCAACAATATCTGCCGAGAGGGTAATGACGTAAAATGATGTCGTAAGAACGTTCAATAAACCCTTCACTCCTTCTAAGGTGCGGAAATGTCCGAAGCGAACATTTAACAATCGAATTTTTAATCAATCGCATAAGATTCGCATAAGACCAATACTGTAATTTTAAAATTCACATTGAAACTGTATGCAATAAACTGAACAAGTATGTCTTTCCTCTACGAAAACTGAAACAAAGGGTTTCTCAGCAGGCTGCCTTGACGGCCTATCACGACTACGTCATGTCCACGCTTCGGTATGGCCTTGTCATTATGGGGTTATTCCATCGATCTACAAAAAGCGTCCATCAAACAAAAAAAAATGCATCAGAGCTGTTTTTTCGTTGGAACCACTGGAATCATGCAAACCAAGCTTTAAAAAACATAACCTTCTCACTTCCCTCTTTATATAATAGATATTTGAAGTGCTTTACACACGTAAATAAGCAATACCTATTTTAAAAAGAAATGCGATGTCATGGCATACAATGGTCGTATTTCTAGACAGCGAGAATTGAAGGGTCCACGGAAAGAACATGTCTAGTCACTGACATTTTGAGTTATCGCGTTTTTAAAGTTTGGAACGATGTAATAGGCTAGACGACTAAAAAAAACTTTTTAGTCCGTCAGTTAGATTATTAAAAAATATTGTACACGTATTTTTTCCTTTGTTTGACAAACAAAAAATGAGGAGGATACAGTGCTTAGAAGTTTCGAGTGACGTCACTATATGGTACAATTTTTACCTAAGGGTGACGTCACAAGCCCCCACTCCGGAAGTTTGATGATCTAAATCTTTGTCGTTTTTTAATAATTTGATAAACCAAAAAATACGTGTCCCATATTTTTCCATAATCTAAATGACGGACTAATTAGAATGACCAATTTTTAACCCAGTCGTCATCCCTATTAATCAACAAATATATTTATGCACTTGTCTATAAATCAATTGTATGTCAATATTACTTATCTTTAGATAAATAAATAGAATATTACTTAAAAGTGACGGATTATTATTATTAATACCAAAAAACCGAACCAGACCCCTATTGAACACGGAAGAAACATGCGTTGTCACTTAACTACAGGAAATAAACATGCAAAGTCCAAAGCATAAAAGTATATTTTATTGGAATCTGGTAACTTTGAATATTAATTAGGTTATTTTGATTACATATTCCGTGGTTCTAAATACCATGGAATCGCTATTGTCTTTATTAATAATATTTATTTAAATGTAAGTCAATCTAGGTATGTCATCTATAGGAAGGTAATAGCTTAGTAACGTAAGTAAGTAACGAAAAAAGTTAGTTAAAATTAGCTGATAACTCCATTACTTTAATATATATATATATATATATATATATATATATATATATATACCTACCTGTATGAAATAATGCAAAGACTCCGATCCGAAGTCATATAAGTTGAGCTCGGAATTAATACCTACCATTAATCCGTTCTCATTTTGTAAGAAAATTTTCTCTAATGTATTGTTTTGTTTTGTGACATAACATGTTTTTTCCATGTACCTAATACACAACGCACGTTATTTCCGTGTATAGGTTTTTTAACCCGTCGCGCGATCGGCGACATTTTTGGGTAATTTTTTCTAAGTACCCTATGTTAAAAGGTGATCGAAACTAGAAACAAAAATTTGCAAATCTTGACAGCTAGTTTAGGCACACGACGGGTTAAAAGTAAAAAAAAGTCATGTTAATATAATAATACAGTTGCAACAGTAGATGTAAGTTTTAGTTTATTACTTGCTTTACTTTTGGCATTAAAAACTCATTTTCAAAAAAAAGTGACTAGACATGTTCTTTCCGTTGACCCTTCAATTACTATCGGTCCCTAAAGCACGGCTTACAAACAACTCGGAGTTCCTATTTAATGTGCTTGTAAATATATAGCAGATTTGCCTCTAATACAATTCAAGAAAAAAATATATTTTACAGCTTTCTAGCACTAATAGCCACTGCGCTAAGCAGACAGACAGACAGACGGACGGACGGACAGACTGATATCACAAAACTATAAGGGTTCCGTTTGCAATTTTGGCTCCGGAACCCTAAAAACGCGTACAGCTGGCTTTTAGCATCCTCGTCTAACAAGTAACGTTGCGCGCTCACTCTGTGTCACTTTATTTTAATTACCTACCTAGCATCTTTAACGGCAGGCAACTCCTATTTGCGGCTATTTTTTAATAGGCAAACATATTACATCACGCACAGAAAAAAAATAGCTTTAATGTGGTATAATTGAAATGAATATACGCCATTTATAAACGAAAAATTTTAACAAAATTATGTTTACACCTGGGTGCGAAGAGATTACGACTAAGCGATCAATGGCAACTGCACCTTTTCAAAGTCCTTGAATATATTGCTGTGAAGTAGAATATGCTTTATTTCCATAGGACGTAAACGAAATGTTTCACGAAAAGCCAATTAATAATATTTTAATTAAAAGTAATGGCGGCCACTTTTTAATTGGCACCTCATGAGAAATAGATTCCCCCATTTATAAAAATATGTAAAAATTAAATCTTGGTCTACATTATGAATGTAAGTACTAATTTTGCAGCCGGATCTTAGACTATAATAATATGCTACGGAAAATATTCAATTTTATGTTTTAATCGACTATTAGGCACTCGTTAACTTGCTGTGATATTTTTCCTTTTAACCCTTTTCCTGACATTGCGCATATAGCGACCACATAAAATCTACACAAAGATTCGACCTTGCTCCCTTTACAATATGGTGGAAAATCATTTGATAATCTTTAAAATATGCTTTGCAAATTAAATTAATTTGCAGTATAGGTAACGCCACCAGAGTTGAGACCACGCACACAAACACATCTCGTGTAATGACAGCGGTATTTTGACGTTGTGTTGGCGTTTAACGTCAACACAACGTCAAAATCCCGCTGTCATTACATGAGATGTGTTTGTGTGCGTGGCCTCAACTCTGGTGGCGTTACCTATAAAAAGCCGTGGTTTGATCTATGGGCTCTTTGAGAGAGGCTTGTGCTTGCATTCAAACCTCGTACCTCTGAGTTTTTCATTTATTTGTGAAGTTACTTGCAATTTAACATGAGGTTTTCGGTGTGTGAAAACATCGAGAATGAAGCCTATGCAGAGTGCCTCCTAAATCGTGAACAGAAATATTTTTTCTTATTCTGAGCCTTTAGTTTAAGCACTTGAACGTAATAATACGCATGTTATTATTATTAAAAATCATTAATTTTAAATTTACCGAGGTTCATGGTTACCTATAGTTATATAGTCCGACAAGCTCGTGCGCGGCTCTCCGCGGAACCCTGTCGCAGTCAGCATTTGCCGCACTTGTTAAAAACAATCTCGTTAAGGGCAGCAGAGACTCCCTGCGACAGGGTTCCGCCGAGCGCCGCGCAAGAGCTTGTCGGACTCATAGTACTTCTTACGTTGAACTGATTCAATAGCTTATTTTTAAGATTATCCAATTCGACTTCTTCGTATTTGCTGGCTGGAAACGTTGACAGTGATTAAGTAAATGTCATCCATACTTAATATTATAAATGCGATAGTGTGTCTATCTGTTACCTCTTCACGCTTAAACCGCTGAACCGAATTAGATGAAATTTGGTGTGGAGATAGTTTGAGACCCTGGGAAGGACATAGGATAGTTTTGTCCCGGAAAATTCGATAGTTCCCGCGGGATAGCGATAAACGAATTCTTTGCAGACAGAGTCGCGGGCAACAGCTAGTTGTTCCTAATTTTCAAAGTCATATCCATACGTCTGGCCATTTTTACTATTTAAATTAATTAACACTAATTAATTAAAGTTTAATCGTTTACTTGTAGAGCTAATGGAAATACGGGTGAGAAAAAAAAATATTGTACACGGTTTAGATGTCATAAACAGCTGCATTTGCATCTATTCTATAAAAGCTAACCTTGGGTACACAAATGGTAAAAAATACTTTTACATATTTATTTATACTTAATACTTAGCGTAATGTTTTACAGGGAATTAATTGATGACGTCTGGTTTCCTTTTTAAGATTATAATAATGTCACAATTAACATTTGAAAAGTAGTTACTTCTCAAATATAAGTATAATATATTATACCTATAGCTTCCGTATCACCAAGGTTGCCTTTCAAGAACTTCATAAATTCGTTCTACCGATTCGAAATAAACTATACCTATGTTTAGTAAACATTGTATGACAAGTTATTCGAGAGTTAAAAAAAAATTGAAACATTGTCTGCACTGCATGAGAATGTAGTTTCATGGTTAGCAGTGCAGACATCGTTTTTAAAATGGCAAAACTATTGACTGGCATAAAATAAAGATGAAATGACTCATGAAATTATGATTTAGAAAATTAGGAACAACTAGCTGATGCAAGCCGCGAGGCTTCGCCCCCGTTAAAGTAGATTAAAACTTGTTTTCCCGTGGGAATGAGATATTTTCCCGTGGTAAAAAGTAGCGTAGTCACTCAGGAACCCTTCAATTCAACTATGTCCATACAAAAAATAACGGCAATCCGTCGCTCAGTTTCGACGTGAAAAAAGGGCAAACAAACAAATAAACAGACACACTTTCACATTTATAATATTAATATGAAAGTACGGATAAGCCTTTGGATAACAAGGAAATCTGCTATCTAATACCTTTAAACGAGCAATTCTTGTATATATGTATATATATATATAATCAGGATCTCGGAAACGGCTCCAACGATTTCGATGAAATTTGGTATGTGGGGGTTTTCGGGGATAAAAAACTGATCTAGCTATGTTTCATTTTCAGAAAATCGCTTTTACTCGTGTTTTCCGGCTATTTTTGTTTGCATTAGAATATAAAGCTAAATTTCGCCAACTTCGAGCAGATCATAATGGCACATTAGAAATCGGGTGGTCACGGATCCAGCCGACCTCGGTTCGATCCCACATTTTTTTCAAGATTTTTAGTTTTTTTTTAAGTTTTTTTTTATGAGAAAACGTCAAGTTTCTTCTTTTGTGAGAAATAGTTACTTTTTTGTGAGAAAAAATTACTTTTTTGTGAGAAAAAGTTACTTTTTTGTTAGAAAAAGTATTATAGGGAACGTGCAGTAACTATAGGTGGCAGCACTAATGCGACAGAAGAGACACTATGCGGACAGTAAAACAAACTTATCAAGGTAAACCATTCAAATTGATGGCACCCTTATGGCACCAGTTGGCAGCACCGTCTATGTGCACGTTCCCTATTGGGAGCACAGAACAGGAAAAGCCGGTTGTCTGTAAAGTCGGTTTACGGACGATAGTTTCACGTGACTCACCCCCCCCCACCCCCTCCGGTGTTTTTGTCAAATATCTTGAAAACGGTGCATCCTACGGCAAAATCAATGAAATTTTCATCCCCCCTTTAATACCCCCGCGCTCCCTCCCCCGCATACCTCCCCCCTCTCACCCCCCCCCCCCCCGCCCCACCCCTCCAGTGTATATAATCAGGATCTCGGAAACGGTTCCAACGATTTCGATGAAATTTGGTATTTGGGGGTTTTCGGGGATGAAAAATTGATCTAGCTTGGTCTTATCTCTGGGAAAACGCTTGGTACCGAGTTTCTGCCCGAGCAGAGCTCGGTCGCCCAGGTACTTTTACAATAAGTAGGTATGTCGACGATGAGAAAAGCTGGTGCTGACCAGTGACACGTCACGCACACGCACCAGTTGTAATAATTGAAACTGTAAGAAAGTTGGCGAACTAGATGCGTGCACATGGTGTGCCATATTCCTTACAGTTTCATTTATAACAACTGGTGCACGCATCTAGTCTGCGTTTTATACAGCGCAATGGAAAGTCCCACGAGTCACTTTGAAAAAAGGCTGTTCTCGAATAGGCTGATTAAAAAAAATCGCGCCCTAAGGAGTCGGTTACAAACATACAAATATACAAACATACAAACATACAGGTGAAGCTAATATAAAGCGTGTAAAAAAAATAGCCGTCATTTATACGGATTCCCTTTGATCAACTTTTTAAAAGCAAACAAAAGCGTTGTTTCAATGTCTTCCGGAAGGGGTTGAAAGGTTACGTGACAGCAAAATTACAAGGTTGGATTTGCTGAAGTTTTGGAAGTTAAACACGTGCTAGATCACTTATTTAATAAAAACCATCCAAACAGTAAAATGATCGCGGAAAAACGAGTGTTCATACATGACAAGGAAATATTTTTACAAAATACCATTGTTGGCTAGAAAAACTGGACATAATATCTTGTGATGATTATGATTCATTATGATACGTCTATGTTAAGAATCTTGATGTAACCCTATTGAAATAGGCTGTAAAAAGTGGATAATAGCAGAGTTCACCCATTACCGGTTTGATAATAGAAACAATTGACAGATCTTTTATTGTCATTTTGTATAGCGGATTTTCAGAACAAAACACATAATTACGGTTTACTAATGTTTCGGCGAAAAACTTTTCGCAAAATGATTCATTTGGCAAATGTTTCATTTCCCAAATGTTATTTTTTTCTGAAACTGTAAAATTTTCAGGATTGTTATAAAACAAACCTAACCTAACCTAACATATCCTACAGGATAGTCTTGAAATATATCCTGAATAGTTTACAGTTTCAGAAAAAATTAACATTTGGGAAATTAAACATTTGCCAAATGAATCAGTTTGCGAAACATAATTCGCCGAAAAGGCAGTACACGCATAATTACTCACATATTAATGCATAGGATCATTGTCCGCCAGTTTCGGTATTATCCAAGATCCGTAGTCATTGAGTGCGGTCACAAGGCGTCAGACCTTATACTACGAAATTCGATTTTCGAACTTCGCATCATCCCGTCCCGAAGAGTAAAACGGACAGCACGATACGAATTTCTAATTTCGTAGTAGCCTCCCAAGTTCTAAGATAAATTCGAAACTGATAGATGATTATCCGACGTGAGCAATCTTTTCTCGCATTCGTTTGTGGAAGTAGCTACTATAGTCTTTCTACGGCTATGGATGTTAACACGATGACAGCGGAAACGCGAAGTGTTCTAACCAACAAAGACACATTAATGACTAATTGTATTTTTTACTCTACTTACTGGTAATCTCTCGAAGTCTCCGAGCACAGGCCCTGTGTCGATGTGTGCTTCCTTTAGCACAAATCCCTTGGGTGGCACAACAGACTCGTGCAGATTCGACGCAAGGATTTTTTCGAACAGTTGACCTATTCAAATTATTTATATTATTATTTATTACTAGCTGTTGCCCGCGACTCCGTCTGGGAAGAATAGGGGTATAAAAAATAGCCTACGACCTATTCTCACACCTACCATGTATAAAGAAAAAAAATCATAAAAATCGGTCGAGCCGTTTCGGAGGAGTTCGATAGCAAACTCCGTTACACGAGATTTTTATATATTAGAAAGATTATCCATCAAAGTTCCCGATCACTGAACCACTATACTCCATTCAAGTTAACTAGCTGGTACCGAGATAACACCGCCGCACATGATTGGTTTCACAGTTACGTGTTAGCGGCTCTAGCTTTTATAACGGCTTTATACAGGGTTATTTGTAATTCACCAGCATCCTTTTAACCCTAAACTCCTACCACTTAAACAAATGTTTTTTGTTTTACGGCTTTTGTCATAACTTAATATTTTTGGTGTAATAACGTTTTGAAAATTTGAGATTTCCTCTTATTTTTACGATACTCTGTGTATTTGTATGGGAAAAAAGTGCTTCATTTTAAAAAGTCGTAAAACAAAAAACATTTGTTTGAGTGATAGGAATTCAGGGTTAAGAGGATGTCAGTGAATTAAAAATAACCCTGTATGTACGTTAATTTTTAAGGTATTTATTGCAATGAAACATGTTGCCCGAATAAAAAAAATCTATAGTTTATTATTTAGCGGCGTATCTTTCAGTGCTTTTAATATAAAAATCGACGAAATGTAGTAAAAAACAAAGACGACACACTGTGAAATAAGTATGCATATCTGTCGTAAAATGGTAAGTAATCAAAAAGGTGTTGTTTATGCGAGGTTTTTAAATGTAGAGAAACAGTAATTATCCTAAGGTGGCAAGTAAATGGACATAAATGTCGCTATTAATAATTCATTAAGGTGACATAGCGTGGAGACATCTCGTCAGTAGATAAATCAATGTTAATCTTACAATGGTGTGTAACATTTCTAAGTACTTAACCAATTAATAGGAACACTGGCTTATTTCTTACTTATATATTTAGACGACCAGATGGCCTAGTGGTTAGAGACCCTGACTATGAAGCTTGAGGTCCCGGGTTCGATTCCCGTGTCGGGGCAGATATTTGTATGAAAAATACGAATGTTTGTTCTCGGGTCTTGGGTGTTTAATATGTATTTAAGTATGTATCTATCTATATAAGTATGTTTATCCGTTGCCTAGTACCCATAACACAAGCTTTGCTAAGCTTACTTTGGGACTAGGTCAATTGGTGTGAATTGTCCCGTGATATTTATTTATTTATTTATTTATTTATATTATACATAGATGGGAAAAGTTTTTGGGTGTTTCTTACTCTTTCACGTATAAACCGCTCAACTTTTAATGAAATATGGCAATACTTAGGCGCAAAAGTTTATAACTTAGATTAACACATGATACTAAAAAATATGCAAAATGCATGATGTTTTTCCTTCCCTTTGCGACTCTTTTGCCATTAATGGGCACGCATCTTTTTCTGCTTTTATAGATTTTAGTAAATTACAACACTGACAAGAGAACGAGGAGTCTTTTTGACTCACCATCTAACCAATAACCCATTTTTGCCTTGCCTGGCTATTGTAGATGGACCTAACCCTCAAGAACTATTCTTCTCAAGTCTGAATTCCGGATGCACTCCATCAACACAAATGGTTCAAGTCATCACACTTGAGCAAAAAACGTCACATACCTTTCTCCAAAATAGCATTCTTCTTGAAAATCGACGGAGAACATAGGTTGCTATTTTTCAGTAGGCTTTTGGTTGCCGGTTCCCTGCCCTTCAATAATACTGCGTCTAATTCCGTATAGTATGGGAGCAGCCTGTGATTGAACTCCAGTCGTAACACCCTGTATAAAACAAAATTAATTATTACAGTCATAAAAAATTACACATTATTGGCTTGCGTTTGACCACAATCATGCCTGATAGAAAGGAAGATGAGGTCTACGATGGAGAATGTTTGCTTAGTAAATGCTCATTCACCTTAAGACTTGAAAACAGTCAGATTGTTGTGTTCAGGCAACACAGCTGCAAGTAGCGAAATAGAACAAACCACGTTTTGTAGAGCTTTAACATTTCTCAAAATCATAGAAAAACTCAAAATTCTGAATCAAAGTTAGATAAAAATCTGATACATACCTGGTTAGCACATCAACCTGCCGTATCGGTGGGTTGAATATCCTCGGTCTGTCTCCCACATATTCTGGTTCACCTTCCCATAGCAAGTACCACATAGTGGGGCCCAGAGCCCATATCCGGACCAAGGCACCAGGGTTATAGGTCTCAAACACAGATACCTCTAGTGGGTACACGGCCTTTTCAAACGATACTTCTGTTGGAAGAAAGTTTTACAAAATGGGATATTCAAGAAAAGGTTTGTCCAATATAATGACTACAGAAGATGTATAATATGTGACATTATCTATGGATGGCCCCTAATCTGTCTTAACAAAGAATACATTCCACAATTGACTGACTGACTGACAAACTGACTGAAAACTCAGCTAGGAGCTAGGGTTTGAAATTTGGCAGCCATGTGTGTATGAGTATCATCAAGGTGCACTAAAAAGGGATTTGTAGAAATTTCCATGAGATAGATAAGCTAGTTATAAAACAAACTATCTGTTGCCTGCAACTCCGTCTGCAAAGAATAGGGGTATAGAAAATAGCCTATGATCTATTCTCAGACCTACCAAATATAAAGAAAAAAAATCATAAAATTGATCAAGCAGTTTGATAACAAACACCGTGACACAAGATTTTTATATATTAGAAGATTAGCAAACAATGATCTTATAATAGAAAGAGGTTCATTAAAGTTAGTTACGTTTGAAATTTACCATGAGCTTTACGGTGAAGGCAAACAATATGAGACACCAACACACACCTGCAAAGAAATTCAATTGTGTGTGTGCAGTTCTCAGTCCGCACTGGGCCTGCATGGGAAATACGGGTTAACCCCTCTCATTCTGAGAGGAGGCTTGTACACTGCATTGTGATGTGTACAAGGTGGGATAATAATGAATGAAAGTTAATTGACACCTTTTTTCTTATACATACTTTCTATGGTTATGGCAACAGTGTGCAAGTAGCCTGAACGAAAAGAAACCTTGCTATTGAATAATATAAATAATATAAGTACTAACCAACAAAGTCCTGGCTGGCAATTGGTCGGTTGTTCTGGGGCATGAATTCATCTTGAGCTGATGGAACATCTTCCCACCAAGTTCCGTAGGTGCGCTACACAATTCCACTTAGTAATGCAATAATTCATTTGAGTAAACAAAACCAATAAGTAAAGAAGACACTCATTCAATAAGGGCCTGACCGCACAGCAATATTTCACAGTGCAGTTTTTTATTTGCAATTCTTTAACACATTGAGTCGCGCGGCTACGTCCATAAGATTCAATGTGTTACAGAATTGAAAATTAAAAACCATACAGTGAAATATCACTGTGCGGACGGGGCCTACTACCTATAATGTTTAAAAGGGTGAGAGAGAATTTAATTGTCTGCACTTACAAAATTTAAATTTAACAGTACTATGCATATTTATTGGTTTGCTTCAAGTCTATCATATTAGTCATGACATGACATACCAGAGACTTGGCTTGAAATGCAATAATTAATTTATCATCAGGAGAAATATTGCGCTCAAATACATTTTTTGTAAAAAATAATTCAATTAGTATCTTTTTCACTAAAGGACTTTGACTAAAGGACTAAAGAATGAATGAACCAATCAATTCAATCCGATTTTATAAGATCTTTAATGATATCCTTTTTTTACCAGTAACTAACTAGTACCTACCCAACAAAGTTTCCAAACACACGTGACGGCAGCGACACGTGCCGTAAATTTACGGGATATAACTACAATAGGAAGTCCTATAACACAGTACCTACGAAGAAAAAAATAAAAATTTTCTCTCACCATTACAAAAGCTTGCGGATAGTCGCCATAATCAGGAAAGTTCGACGGTGGACCGCGAAGATTAAAAGCTGTGTACGATACACTGATTTCGCTCCCGTATTGCGAACTGAAATCTTCGACATGTTGCACAAATTGCTCGATAACAACAATATCTGGCTTCTGTTCATCCTCTACGCCTTCGTCTTTAAACCAAAATAGTGAGGATATCACGTCCGACGCAGTCTGCATTCTTAAACGAATCTAGGTAAAGATTTGTTTACTAATGCCGTATTTGTTTACAGTAAAATAAAATCTACTGAACACCCGTTCCCTCCACACAATAGGTACTGACTGACACTGACAGAACAGACTAAATAAAATCTGCAAGTAACCGAATCACATAGTTAAGTAGAGGCAAGATGGGGTAGACAAGTTAGAGAATTTGGTTTTGACAGATTTGAAACTTAATTACAGCGCCATCTCTTGAGATCACGTAGTCCTCAGCTCTTTTTGGTCCCGAAGTTTTGTCGCAATAATGCGATATTATGTCACTAGTGTGCTAGTATTTAGTTTTAAATACACACTGTTAGTTTTTTTTTATAAATTTCTATCTTAATACGCATTTTATAATTTTCATTCATCAAACGCAACTAATTAATTTATTTGTGTGTTTATTTTAATTTATTCTCAAAAACGTGTACTACTTTATTTTAAAATTTGTCAAGGTTTTGTTAGCAACACAGCAAACAAAATGTCATTTACGGTGTACGTCATAGAAATTGTTGCTTGACTTAAGAAATTCTCTCTCGTCTTATAAGTTTCTTAAATGTGTTACGAGATTTTACGTAGTGAAAAGACGCTTTTGAATTATTGTTTATTGTGTTTGCGATTTGGACGCTATTTTTGTTTCAATTTGTGTTTAAATCGCGACACTCAAAATGTGTTGAACATTTATGTTACAAATAAAGTGGTAGTGATTACTTATAACGACATAATGAAAAAATTAAACAAGATTCTTATTTCAATTATACATAGTTATACATACTAGAACAATTAACCTAAAACTAAAAACCTTAAAAAATATAATATAGTAAATAACTAAAATACATTATTAAAAGGAGTCCCTTTAGGCAAGGTTCCGAAGATTCTTATTTGTATTAATGTGAAACATAAAAATAATAAAGCTTGTATGTAATGCTTGTTTTTTTTTCAATTCCTACTTAGACTATACGAGTAGTATAGACATATTATGGCTAAACATATACAAACGTATATGTATGGCATCCACAAGACACCAATTTACAGAGGGCAGCTAGGTAGTATTTAAAAAAAAAAATATGGCGGCATGTCAAACGCGGTGCCAGGTAATTGGGTTGAGTACGCTCTCTATTACTTTTGGTAACTAATTTTGCTATATTTATCTTACTCTATGGTCAAGATAAACCGACGCCGACGCCGCCAATCACAATCAATCACATACGTCAAAATAAGATGGCAGCAGGGCCGATTGCCGAAAGGAATCAAGGTAGAAAATAACTTACGTTATTTATTTCACATTATCCGAAATCATTAACTATGTATTCAATTTATAAAGCTCTCATGTTAGTACATCAGCTAACATTTCTTCCAATGTCGACCCGAACTTGGATAGTTGAGGTTATGTTGTCACTTTATTTTTGTCTATTTTAACTATTAATTTATTATATCATTAAGCCCAGTTCACAACTTTCAACTGTACTCGATGATATTTTATATAGATTATCTTTTCAACATGAAACAGTTCCGTTTTCATAAGTGTTTGGGTGTTTATTGCAGATGCTACGATATACGTTGGAGGACTCGACGACCGGGTATCGGAGAGCCTGTTGTGGGAGCTCTTTGTCCAGTCTGGACCCGTAGGTATGTGATGAAGTCTTATTTATTAGTTTGGAAGTGATTTTAGTATTTTTATATCTAATCTACAAATAAAAATTGTCTTGGTGACCCATAAAGAAAACTCATTTTATTCTTACAATTTTCCAGTGAATGTCCACATGCCGAAAGACCGTGTCACACAGACTCATCAGGGATATGGATTTGTTGAGTTCATGGGAGAAGAGGATGCAGACTATGCTATTAAAGTCAGTTGTTTTTTATACTATATCTAAACCATTATGTTTCTCGCCATAATTTGCATATATTTGTAGTACATGCATCATGCAACTAATGTATACTTTATTTTTGGATAGGCGTATGGTGACGTAATATTTAATATTGATAAATTATGTAGTCCTATTCGCAAGCTCTTTCGGGTTGCCGGAACGAGCTTGATCCGGCGTGGGCAACCCTTCCGGCTATATATAGTTTTTCAATTTGCTTTTAAATATACTAAGAGACTCACAATTTTTAACTTCATCGGGTAATTCATTAAACATTAAATATAGGTTTTAAATGTAAAAGTTAACATAATTATCAAGAAAAATTTCAGTTCACAAATATAATTATGAGGGTTTGAATATTAAAAATCAAATTTTAAGCATGCAAATTAGTACCTGAACCTCACTTTGTTGTTCATGGATTATTTATATACTTTTTGTTTAGTGAGCCTTATAATGTACTCTTATTCTTGGGGCAGTATTGTAAAAAGTGGGATAGAATATTATTTAATTAATCTATATAGTGTTGTTGAGACAACTCTTGTAGGTCACTTGTTTACAGACATGGATTGATTCATCCACAATGTGAGATGATGTACGTACTGTACGCAATGTACCATGAGTATCACTATTCTATTCTATAATAAATGTAATCACTACATAGTATAAAACAAAGTCGCTTCCCGCTATCTGTCCCTGTGTCCTGTGTATGTATGCTTAGATCTTTAAAACTACGCAACGGATTTTGATGCAGTTTTTTTAAATAGATACAGTGATACAAGAGGAAGGTTTATATATATAATACATGCATAATATAGTTGCACCCGTGCAATGCTAGGGTGGGTTGCTAGTTTTCCACTAAATCACTACTGTCACGGATCCTGAAATAACCATTTTACAATTTTTTTCAGGTCATGAACATGATAAAACTCTATGGTAAACCTGTAAGAGTTAACAAGGCTTCAGCGCATCAGAAGAACCTGGATGTTGGTGCTAATGTGTTCATTGGAAACTTGGACCCTGAAGTAGATGAAAAACTACTCTATGACACATTCTCCGCGTTTGGAGTTATTTTGCAAACACCTAAGGTAATTTCATGTTGCAAGAAAATACTATGTTTACTCTTCAATCAGAGATTTCAAATTCGTATTGTGAAGTTCTCCATTAGTGACTTGTGTCCATCCAAAATTCTATGAATACCTGGAGAATGTTCTTATTAAGTTAACTAACCAAGTCCATTAGATAAAGTAACTGTTTCTAAGATCTATTCATTCTTTATCATCTGCCATATCATCATCGCAGCTTATACATCCTACTGCATGGTGCAGGTTGTCTCTCAAAATGAGAGTACCAGGGCCTTAGGTCCCATGTGGCAAAAGTGTGGATTGCGAACTTCACACATTCCATTAAATCTCTTCAGATGTGTACAAGGTTTCTTCACAATGTTTTCTTTTACTGTAAAGTTCATAGTAAATTTGAAATGTAATGTAAGGTCGAACCCACAACCCTCTGCTTGAGAGGCCGTAGGTAAAATCACTAGGCTACGACAACTCTTCTCTCTTCTGAAATTTAAGAGCTATGCTCTTGTCGGTGGAGTAACCACCACTCCGCGCGGTCTACAGTCAGCCGTTTGACTTCCTGATATGGCACAACACCCACTTTCTCCTTCACCTGGTTAAAATAGGTCAATCTTGGCCTTCCTCTGCCTCGTCTTCCTTCTATTTTTCCTTCCAGCAGGCTTAAAAAGAAATTGTCGTGCCGTATCAAGTGTCCCATCATACACCATCATATACCACAACTTAATTTATTGTTATTTTTTAATTTAAATTTTTACAGGTCATGCGAGATCCAGAAACCGGCAATTCAAAAGCATTTGCATTCATTAATTTTGCTTCGTTTGAAGCATCTGATGCAGCGATAGAAGCCATGAATAACCAGTACCTTTGCAATAGACCGATTTCTGTATCTTATGCGTTTAAGAAGGATGTCAAAGGAGAGAGGCATGGTTCCGCAGCTGAAAGGTGAGGGTTTTCTTTTATAATTATCTCTCTCTGTTGGTATTTCAAAGTCTCTACACCAATTAAGAGTTAAAAGGTTGAATTTGCCAATGCCAATTTAAGATTTTGTTTTTAATCTAATATTTTATCAAGGCTTGAGTACACCTAATGTGACTATGTTAGCCTCAAAACAGTCACATTAGGTGTACTCAAGCCTCGTTAAAGTATTAAATTGGATGTTGATAAACAATAATGTGTCAACTCACAAAAACTCGAAAATTAAAATTTAAATGTGAAATTCTACCTTTTCATTTCATAAATGTGAGAGTTTGACACCTTCACAATATCGAAAAATAGCAACAAATTTTTTAAAATCAACTGAAAAGTTTAATGGTTGGCACATACATAAATATAAGTAACTAGCGACCCGCCCCGGCTTCGCACGGGTACAACTATATTATTTATTTATTTATTTATGGAGAACCAACAGCTTATACAATACATCTTAAACATTACAGTAAATACAGCAAGCCAATTACAGGTTCTCGCCGACAATTACAGTGTAACAATAAGGCAGTATGCCCACACAGTCCCTTCGGACACACAAAAAAGAAAAAAGAGAAAATAACTACTTAGTGACAAATAATTCAGCACTATTTTATTGGAGGAGAAAAAATAATCAAGTCCCTAACCTAACAAACTTAATCTACAGTAAGGTACAACGCTCAATGCACGCTCTCAAAAAATCGATTCACCAAAGTACGTCTCAAGGTGTCAGTGTTAACATTAAACACGTCAATATCAAGCTCCTTCGTTAGTTTATTATGCATGTATTATACATATAAACCTTCCTCTTGAATCACTTTATCTATTATAGCTTTTACCCGCGGCTTTGCTCGCGTGAACCATAAATATTTCAGAGAAGCAAGCAATTATGCAAGCAAGCCTGTAGCAAGCATGCACGCAAGCATGCATGCAAGCAAGCACGCAAGCAAGCACGCAAACAATCATGCAAGCAAGCATGCAAAAAAAAATTTAAGGGGGGCTCCCATACAACAAACGTGATTTTTATAGATAATTGTACGGAACCCTTCGTGCGCGAGTCCGACTCGCACTTGGCCGGTTTTTTTAATTGGCAGGCAGGTCCCACCGAATGTTTATTTTATCTACACTAATATTATCTTTATAAACATTTTGGGATAAATAAAGATAATCACGCACGGCCATCTTTTTACACGCTTTATATTAGCTTCACCTGTATGTTTGTATGTATGTTTGTAACCGACCCCTTAGGGCGCGATTTTGACCCACTTCCCGGTTTCCGATTGAGCTGAAATTTTGCACATATGTGTAAATTGGATGACAATGCAATATTATAGTAACATGGAGCTGATCTGATGATGGAGCTGGATGGTGGCCATAGGAACTATGTAATAAAACAACACAATCCCGTCGAGTTCATCGGCTTGAGCGTAACGGGACAATGCGTTATGTACGTTACACTGGGTCATCCTTATTCGAGCGTGCAGCCGGCGTTCATCGATTTATTAGACGTTGTCACGTCAAAAATCGGGCAGTGAATTTGTTACCACTTATTGTCTCCATAACACATGAAACATTAATTTTCCAGATTACTAGCAGCCCAGAACCCACTGTCGCACGCGGATCGTCCGCATCAGCTGTTCGCGGACGCTCCGCCGACACTGATGGGCCAAGTAATGATGGCGCCGCCACCGCCGCCCGCGCCGTCGCCGATGCCACCTCCCGGCCCGCCTATGAGCGCCAGACCGCCACCCCCGCTGCCGATGGCCGCCCCACCACCACCACCAAGCTCAATGCCACCAGGACCGCCGCCACCCCCCGGCCCGCCACCACCCCCTCCTCCATTCCACCATTTCCCCCCTCCCCCCTTCGGCCCCCCAGGCTTCGGACCCCCGCCGCCGCCTGGCGCTCGACCACCGCCCCCCTGGCGACCACCGCCGCCGTCATTCAGGCCACAGTTCCCCCCTCGCGGACCACCGCCGTTTGGCCATCCGCCGTTCCCCCCGCACCACCCGCCTGAACCAAATTATAATTATTAAGTGTAGTTAATAGATTTTTAATGCGATTTGTGTTTTTTATTTTCTTTTTCCTATTTCTCGTTGTTCGCCAGAGCGACATGTGGTCGACTGAGACGACGTACATATAAGTTGTGATGAGATCCAACAAAGGCCACTCTTTTATGAACATGACAGGCGATAGGTGACAATTTGGTCTAAATGTTCACGGAACTCCTCAAGTCAGCAACGTATTTCGAATTGTGGTAGTACCTTGGCTCCTGTCACGTTTATGGAATAGTGGCTTGGTGGGTTTATCCTTTATAAATGGCACCTCCAAAACGTGCAATTAGAATGCATCAACGGCTGTCTCAGTGGGTGTACCTACCTGAAAATCGTATCGAAGTTCGTATCGTAACTTATTAAAAACTAAGTATTAGCGTAAAGTTCAAAGAGAAATACGGTATATTAAGAACTTTGAATTGCGGAGTAGCTCCCAGGTGTCGGCAAAACATTTCCAGTTTTTTCTTGAGTGGTTCTTGATGTACAGGAATAAAAGAAAAATTAGTGTGCAGAGCCAATGTTTTTTGGTCGACTTTCGCGAAATTCATAAAAAAGCGGGCTGCGGCCACGATTAAATTGGCAATCGATGAAAATTTTAAATGTGCTTGAATATTTTTATATCGGTAGGAATAACGTTCCTTATTAACAGGAAAAAATTACAGATTTTTTGGTTGCGTCATATAATTATAAAAAATAAAAACAATTTATTAAATCTGGGACAGCTTAATAAGGGCACGAACCTTAGTTCGTCGCATATTGAAAAAAAAAAACCAGACGTGACATTGACAGCTTGTCATAAACAAACGTACATAACCTTAGCTTAATAGGAAAAAAACTTCTCAGGGTTTTTAATATCGTTATTGGTGCATGTTGGTAAAAAACACATTTTAGGCTCCCTCCATCGTTGATGTTCGTTATTATCCATTGTTAAAAAATTGAATAAAACGGAAATTCGGTCCAGAGTACAGAGTTCGAGTTAATCAGTATATCCGTTCCAAGTGGTAGCAGCTATCAAGGTCAGAGGCCGTATTGTCTAACGCTTTTGGCGCTTGCCTTCGCTTTCACTATCTCTTTCTGTCAACGTTTTATACCGTTTGACAGAAAGAGATAGCGATTGCGAAGGCAAGCGTCAAAAACGTTAGACAATAAGCCTACAGGTCCAGGGTACAAAGCGAGAGTTATCGTCGTAGCAGGCAATATCAAAGGTCCGGTGTGGGTAAGCAGTCGAAAAATTAAAAGATATCCAGGGAAAATACCGAAAGCTTGGAGAAAGACGCGGGCGCAAAATCGCAAGCTAAGGTTATGTACGTTTGATTATCACAAGCTGTCAATGTCACATCTGGTTTTTTTTTCAATATGCGACGGACTAAGGTTCGTGCCCGTATTAAGCTGTCCCAGATTTAATAAATTGTTTTTATTTTTTAGAATTATATGACGCAACCAAAAAATCTGTAATTTTTTCCTGTTAATAAGGAACGTTATTCCTACCGGTATAAAAATATTCAAGCACATTTAAAATTTTCATCGATTGCCCATTCCATAAACCATTGATGAACAGCCGTCTTTGATGACGCTTTTATCATTAAAGGTCGAATTTACTTATGCACTGTTTTTGAATAAGACCGCGTCGAAAACTGTAAACATTATTGGCGCGGAAATGTTCGCGAGTGAATGATACTTTTTTAAATGGTAGAAAAAGAAGGTACGATCCTTTGATCAATTATAACTGTAGATCCACTGTCGCGCGCCCGAAAATCTCCGAGCCAAATGAGCGCCACTTTGATAAAAGTGGCCTTCTTTTTTCTCAGAACGTTGCGTGAAATTGTCAAGTTTAGCTGTCAAGTGGAGTTTTGCCGCTACCGAAATTCGACTGTAATAAAGTAAAGACTAGGTTCAAATTTCTGTGTAGGTGATGATTTTATTTGTTACGCAACCAAATAAATAAATAAAAAAATAAAAATAAATATCACGGGACAATTCACACCAATTGACCTAGTCCCATAGTAAGCTTAGCAAAGCTTGTGTTACGGATAAACATACTTATATAGATAGATACATACTTAAATACATATTAAACATCCAAGACCCGAGAACAAACATTCGTATTTTTCATACAAATATCTGCCCCGACACGGGAATCGAACCCGGGACCTCAAGCTTCATAGTCAGGGTCTCCAACCACTAGGCCATCTGGTCGTCTAAAAAAATTAATAAAATCGTCGTAATAAAAAAGTTCGGACATTCTTTGAAGGGGATTTTGTTCGGCAATGTGTATCTTCAGTTATAATTGATCAAAGGTACGGTCGCGTTATTTTTTTTATGTAGGTACCTACATTTTGCCGCCAAAAATACACTACAAGAATATCAGTTGGCAGATGGTAGCACTAGTTCTGGTAAATCCCGAAAATATAAAAGGCACCATTTAAGTACAGTATCTGTAGCATTGCTCAAGAAAAAAGGCTTACCTATTTGAAAACATCGTTGACATCGATCTGAAGTTTAGTTTTTGATAGGTCAACAGTCTGAAGTGGTCTGAAGCGTTGTTTTTGATAGGCTAGTTTTTGTGCAAATGAAGCCATTGTTACTGAGCCTTCTATTTCTCCAGGCTCTTTTTACTGATACTGTTCCTGCTGCTGTGGATCCTCGTCCCTCCACCCCGTCTCGGCCCCGAGGGGTAAGTTAATTTGAACCCTCTACTTAAATATTTCTCCAGCCTTAGGCTGCGTTCCCACGAGAGATGTGCGAGGATGCGTTGCGAGGGATGTGTTTGTCATGAAGTAGAAAACACTTCATTTACAAGGACCTTGTAAATGAAGTGTTTCTATTGGTTCATGACACACATCCCTCGCAACGCATCCTCGCACAGCTCCGGTGGATACGCAGCCTTATCCTTCGCTGGGGCACAGCGCACAGCGAGGTTCTCTTGTAGCATCCTACGATAGACTCCTGACTTCTTCCCTCGGTAGGGTGCTTCTCAATCGCCGTGATGATTTTGACGCCCATTGCCAGACATTGACGCCCTTTGCAATCTGGCGCCTAGTATGCCCGTTCTACACGCGGAGCTGGTTGGCTTTTTAACGATATTCCTACGCACTGTCGACTGGTCGCCAACAGCTGTGATTTCTATTGGTTTTAATCTGTTTTTATGCACCAGTCGCTGGTTGTTCGAGCTCGAGACACTCAACGACTTACACCGTAGGAAGCGGCGAATAGGCGATACACCAACGGCTGGCCGATCATTGCGACCAATACTTACTTATATAGGTACCCACCACCAGCTTCCAGCCCGATTACCATTAGCTAGTGCGTACCTAATGAAATGAGACTTTAATAATAGACACGTACCTACCTAACTACTTATTGTAATGGCTTTTGCCAACCAGAAAAAAGATTTTTCAAAAATTGTGAACTTCAAAAAAACTTTCCTCAAGATGTGTTACTTCAATGAAAAGCCAATGGTAAAATTTCAATTCAGGACGGATTCAAGTCCTGAATTGAAATTTTACCAATGGTTCTTCAGCTTGAGAGCCAATAGGTGTGACTAAGGCTATCACGGCTTTCTGAATCAATTCAATTAAGTAAATAGTAGCAACTACGTATACTTATAGTCAGTCTCATAAATACGAGCGCCGCTACGTTATTACGACAGGTATTAGTACCTAATACTTACCTACTAGTTGGGCGATTTTAGTTTCATGTTTAAACTTTTCGACGCCAACGACACATACTTATATCAGCGTGCAGAGCGATATCTACCCAGGCCCTTGAACCCTACATGCATTTCTCTAGGGTTCAACTTTGCGTTTGACATTCCGATGTCATGGCGTATGAGTGAGAGCTGTTGTATTTGACAGAGCGTTGAAAAGGTTAAACTGAATTTGATCATAAGAATAAATAATATTTCACAGACCTTTAGATGTTTGATGTAGAATGTATTCTATTTTGATGTTACAGAAACCTGCGGATATTTGTTCGAAAGAGACACCATGCATGTGGATGGTGTACACGCCATATTTGAAAACCATTTTGCTTGTTACAAAAAACACGTGAGTACGAGTATAGTATACATACAGTCAGCTGCAGAGAAAAAGGCGCAAAAGGCGGGAAAAAGGCCTCTGTAAAGGCGGTAACCTCACTGAGGGGGTACAGTCAAGTGTAAAAATATGGGTGCACACAACTTACTCATATGTCCAATATGTTTTAGTTATATTTTATATTTTTGTTTTCTTTTTTCTTATTGTACATACTTTTTTTTTTTTAGTCTAGGATAGTTGTACATCCATAGCTCTTATGTCGTCGAATTAAGGTATAAGTATATAACGATGGGAGGATTAAATCGATACTTATTTTTGCACTTGACCGTACCTTTCCTCTGCAGCTGGCCGTACCTATCAATTGTGTATAGTATACTAATTGTGTATTGTGTGATGACAATGAGAAAAAAAGTCCTTTTCAGTGAAGAACGAGACGAACAAATAGGGTACCTAGATAACTCCATAAAATAATGATTCCATGGCGCGATTCTATTAAAAATAGGTACACCTTCTTTTAGCCCTGAAAACCAGATTAGTTTTTAGGGTTTCGTAGTCAACTAGGAACCCTTATAGTTTCGCCATGTCTGTCCGTCTGTCTGCCCGCGGCTAAGCTCAGAGACTGTTAATACTAGAAACCTGTAATTTGGCATGAATATATATGTCAGTCACGCCGACAGTGATTAAATAAAAAACCTAAAAAAAAATTTTTAAGGGTACCCTCCCATAGACGTAAGGTGGGGGTGATTTTTTTTTCTCGACTAACCCTATAGTATGGGGTATCATTGGATAGGTATTTGAAAATAAATAGGGGTTTTCTAAAATCATTTTTTGATAAAGTGGCCTTTTCGGAGATATTCACTCCGAAAGTTCAAAATAATGTGTCCCCCCTCTAACTTTTGAACCGCACGTCTAAAAAATATGAAAAAAATCACATAAAGTTAAACTTAATAAAAACTTTCTAGGAAAATTATTTTCAACTTAATCAGTTGAGCAGTTTTTAAGTTTTTGTAAAAAAATATTTCTAAACTAAGATTGTAATTTAACCGCCATTGCAAGCATTTTTTTTCTTTAAGTTCCTATAAGATCACGCTAACAGTATCTTCTTTCAAATAAAAAATATATTACATCTGAAAAACAATCAACATAATATACTAGTTCTAGTAGACTGCAGATTAGATTAGATTAGTTACCCAATTCGCCGATAGATGGCGCTGTACCGTCGACGTTGGGACCAAAACAACCACATTAATAAAGTATGCAAAGATTTTTCGTACCTGCTACGGAACCCTATCTTGGGCGTGTCCGACACGCTCTTGGCCGGTTTTATTAATTATTTACCTACCTAACTGCAAAATTAGATTTTAACTTTCTTTGAAACAATATGTGAAATAATAAAAAATAAATAAAAATAAAAGAATAAAGTAATAAATAAAAATAAAGTAATAAATAAAGAGTAAAGTAATATGGATTACTCACGTCTCAAAACGAGTTTACCTCGACATTTTACGAGCTAATCCGTAGCCCTTCCTCTCGGAGGAACAATCTACGGTTGCTGCCAAATGTTTTGTTTATGTTTCGTTCCTTCGTTTTGAGACGTGAGCAATCCGTATTATTTTACTAAGGCGGGCTTGCGCGGACCTGGGATAGCTACTTAACTCCGAGTTAACTATTAACCCAGGGTTAACAAGTGTCAAAATGTTTGGAACTGTCATTCTTAACCCAGGGTTACCGATTTAATTTTTTAACCCTGAACTGTGCAAGTGGCCCTAAGAGTGAGTCTCACTGTAGTTTCATGTTTAAATAAATAGTAAGTCGATTAAATTGGTAAAGGCTAGCTATGCCCTTATATGCTACACGTACGCAAACTTTTGCATTATAATATTAGTGGGATAAGCAAATACACTTAATATTAATTTTCAGTTGTGAGTGCGGCAACGGTACCTCCTGTTTGAGACAAGAAAACGACGTGACGCTCAGCACATACGTCTATAGATGCGTTCCTCCACCAAAATGATACGGATCTTGTCTGTGTTTTACCCTTGCTAAGAAATAAATAATCAATCTTTTATCTGGTTACTGGGTGGGGTTCTGGTTCTGACCAGCTTTATAGCTACAAAAAAGTCGTCTATGTATAACTTTTGTGAACTATCAGGCGTTAAACCGTTAACGGTTGCTGTTTATGGTATAGGTAAGTACTGTTTCACTTATATTTTATTATTTTTAACTTCGTACTCAAGTGTAGATGACCAAGTAAGGTGAACCGATTTGGATGCGGTTTTTTTTTATTTGAAAGCAGGTTTCTTGGCGATGGTTCTTAGACATGTTTCATCAAAATTAGTTCAGCCGTTTCAAAGTTATCAGCTCTTTTGTTAGCCGCGGACGCATAATGGGCATTTACTTTATTTTCACACACAATGCGTGATCTAATTGCGTTAGGGGTTTTAAAATTTTTAATTTATGGTTATTGAGTTTGAAAGTTAGTCATCACAAACAATTACTAACGTACCTACATTCTTGCACATTCATCTAAATTTTCAATTCCCCTGAATAGCTTCATTTGTCGGCGGAAACATCGCATTGGCGACGCAGTACGGGAAAAGCAAAATATCGCATATCGTGCGAGTATGTATAGATTTTACATACATCAGCGTTATACAAGTTACAGACTGATAGCGGGAGAATGAAAAAGCAGAGAATTTACAAATTAAAAATATGCGATTAATTTTAAGGTGCGCATCCACTACGAGTAGATGCGAAGCGAAGCGGTGACGTGACGTGTATATTCCGACTAGGTATTCACATTACTTAGTTGTATCCACGTCTCGCCCTTTGTAGAACGGCAATATGACATGTATTTCAACTATGTCCTTAATTTATATAAAAAAATCTGAAAAAATGCAGTGGACATGTTAGGTATGAAGTATCTTTTTTCTGTATTTATTTTTCAACTTCATTTTTATTACTTTTACGGTCATCCCGTGAAAACCATATATTTCAAACTAAATACAAACTGAAATATAGATGCACAGAAAAAACCCCAGAAAAAAGACCAATGCTGGGAATCGAACCCAGGTCCTCAGCGTTCCGTGCTGCGTGCTTACCCCTACACCATCACTGGTCTAGAGGTTAGCGACGAATTTTTCCCATGCATCGTAACAATCACACTGCATAAGGTGATTTTAACAGACTGGAATGTACGATGTATAGGAAAAATTCGTCGCTAACCTCTAGACCAGTGATGGTGTAGGGGTAAGCACGCAGCACGGAACGCTGAGGACCTGGGTTCGATTCCCAGCATTGGTCTTTTTTCTGGGGTTTTTTCTGTGCATCTATATTTCAGTTTGTATTTAGTTTGAAATAAAATGCAGTGGATAAATACGAAATCACCCTACACCCACTAGAACGAATCAATCTTCTTACTAATAATATTATAAACGCTAATACTAATTTTTATCCCGGAACATTGCATTGCAAAGTTCCCGCGGGGTAGCGATAAGTTTTATTTTTTATCGAGTATAACTGTAGTTGCTAATACCTAACAATTGTTATCTTTATACAAACCAATAAAAGAGTTATGTAACTGACTGATTTATTGAAGGTAGGTGGTTGCTAAAACGCAGGAAATTATAGGCTCTTCTCGCCACATCTTAACAGTTTATCACTTAAACCATTGCATTATGGACGTGACATGTTCTTATTGGATGCGCTCGTTTGTACAAACTGGACATGCAGCCTTTTATGAGAGGAAAGACAACTCGATACCAACTTAAATTTGAATTTATATTCGAGACGCTCGTCATATAGTTTGAGGAAATTCAACATTTCTTCGTGCTCATGTTATTGCTGAGATATCGAAATAAATATGCGAAGAGAGAATTCAGTGTACATTTTACTTGAACGCAAACTCGATGGTCAATGTGGTTTCACTGTCCCCATACAAAATGATTTGACAAAGTCACACGTTCAAGCGTAAGGTACATTCCATTTTGAAGTTGTCTTGGGAACCCATAGTCGAAGCACGGGCTCATGAAATAAGCTTCATGACCCCACACTGGGGGCACACAGAGTACAGACAGGGAAGGTGTTATACGTTATGTACCAAGTCAATATCAAAAAAATTGTACACAATTAAGGAAAACAAAACTTAATTGATTCCTTTGTGTAACGCAAGTTACCCATATACTTAATTTGTATGACTAACTTTCGTGACACAAGGAAGCGATCGTGATTTTGTTTTCATTAAGCCCTTAACTATGTACAATTATTTTGAAAACGACCCAGCTAGCTTTAACCCGCGTCTTTGCTTGCTGGAACCATTAGACCTGACAACTGAGTTGTGGAAACTTACACAGTATGTTCATTTAGGTACCCGTGCAAAAGGCCGTACCAACCAGGCTAAGTGATTTTGCCCCCGTCTTGTTTGGGCTTCTATTTTTTACAGATGTGTGGCTCTACATAATGTAATTTATATGCAAAATTTCAGGCCCCTATATTTTTTTTATGCGATGTATGATTTTTCACGTGTATTTTTTGTCTTGCCAACCAACTTTAGCTTGCATCAAAGTTGATGGATTAAAAGATGGTTTTATGACATAAATTACATTTTTATCAACGTTAATGAACAGCACGATATAATTTATGAGAATTCCCAGAATTTCAGTTCGTCTGCCACGCCTTGGTACAGTCGAGGGCAAAACTATCTATAGGTACAGCCATCACATCAAATATATGTAAACACCAACCTTATGATTAGTGACATAGAGTTGTATAGATATTTTTGATATCTTGGTAACGTACATTATATTTATGGCCTTGACTGTACCTACCTAGGTTTACCCGTGCAAAGCCGCGGTTTAAGGCTAGTCTTAAATAAAATAAAAAGATTGTAGCATAGATTGTAGCGGATAAAACGACGAATCATCGTGTCCAAACGAAAGTTGTGAGGCTTATGAAACCGATGTAAATTTTTCGATCATCAAATCGCCCCGTCAGTTCTGCGCTAGCAAAAACAAAATCATCCATATTCCATCATGAAATTGCAAGTTGAAATCCGCGTACATTTTGCTCATCGGGCATTTAAACAATAGAGTGGCAACACAAGCCATATCCCGAATCTCGTTTGTGTTTTGTCACTTAAAATCATAATGTAGGTAGTACTAGTTAGTAGGTTTTACTAGTCCTTTTGCGACAATTTTTCTTTATTCTCAGAAATGATCAAACCCGTTTATTTCAATTATTGTATACACTCGCAAACAAAAAACCTCCACCTATTTGTGTGATGTTAAAAACTTGGTTAAATAAATGAAAGCTTCAGTTGTTTCAGTTTTCATTATACTGAAAAAAATCAAGATAATTCTAAAATGCAACAGTCTTTTTTTTCATAAAAGACAGCTTACTTTTTTTTCATAAAAGACGGAAAGAAAAATATTTTTAAATACAAAAAGTCTTCTGTTCTGAGTTTAATATAAATAGGTACTTATTGTTACCACCCTTGGCACAAATTACATAATAGTTACTTCCCCTAGTTTTTTTAACGTCTATATAAAACAAATACCTAAGTAATTTATTGATTCAAACGTTACTTTACGGAGACCCATATCAATGAACTAAACTAAATGTATGTACCTATTTGATAGCGCAGAGGTAAAAAGGTTAATTAAGTAGCTAACTATAATTCGGCGTGTCATGTAATAACTTCAGTGTTAATATTATCTGCTTGCCTGATCCAAGTGCATGTTAACCCTTGGATCAGCCGATCGGCGAGCGATCGCCGTTGTTAGTTAGCAGTTTTATTTTCAAACAAATAAATGACATTCCTCTATTAGTAATATGCTCGATGATTTTGCCCGTACAAACCACGGTAATGGCTACCAGTGCTGGCGGATTAAAAACATCGTTAACTCACAAAATGAAATACAAATATTTGCGTCATTCAGAACGCTGGACTGGATTATGGATTTTAATAAGCCATTAATAGATTTAGCATAGTTTATCGATAAGCAGTGATTATAATGTGGTAGTTAGGGCCGCTCGTTTTTAAGGAATACGTGCGTTTGGGTTGTTTCTATTTGATTTTACAAGAACTGAAGCAATTATTGTGCTCACCGGCGACCACACTAAACGGGTGAGTAAAGTAATTGTTTCAGTTCATTAATATGTGTTGATCATTAAATATGTGATGTTCGATCTAATTGGCGAGCCTTGGGGGCTTAGGGAAGGCCTTGTTCAGCAGTGGACGTCTTAATATGGACCTCCACAAAGTAACGCCTGATTCAATAAATGATTTGCAAGCTTTATTTAACTTACAATGTTTGTTTAATATCTCTTAAGGGCTAATCTTGTAAGTCAAATTTGATACAGATATGTAACTTGAAATCCTGAATGACAATGCAAGTATAATCAGCAAAAAAGCTTGTATAAATATAAAATTTTTAACTTAAAGGGATTTTAACTACCTAATTTTATTATCTCCATATATGAAATTTCGTCTTAGTCGGTTCAGTTGTTATTGCATAATTAAGGGGTGAGTCCCCAAAAAACGCTTGAAAGATGTTTGCGGTTTGCAATAATGCCACGAAATTCACCGTATATTTAATACTACAAAAATTATTTTAGAAACTTAATAGATGTATCTACAGCTTCACCGCGCTACATTTGTAAAATAATAATTAATTTCCGAGAAATAAAATCCCAAAGTCTTTCAAAAACATCGAAATTGTCATTTTCTATTTACGCTTTTTAGATAATAATGAAACAAATTCATGAAAATCTCTTTGGTTGAATCGTAACACAAAAGTATGAAAAATATTATCACCGTTTCATTTTAGGCTAAATATAATCTCTATAATGATAATATGCATCTAAACATTATCTATTTTTTACGCAAAAATGTTTGCCGTTTTACATACTTTTTACTATGGAGCGAACATTTCCCGTAATTCGATTTTTAAATAGCGATCGCGGCCGAAAAATATTCAGTGCTGTCAAGGAATCCAAGGAGAGAGCACGCTCCGTTTGTAGCCGCGCACGCACACACTCGCACAAAATACTACTCCTGTGGTAGGGTAAGGGTCGATCCCGACTGTTCGATTTCAGCTGTCAAAGAGGTCAGACTTTTACTAAGGTAAGTAAGTTTTCTTAATAATTACAAGCTTTTATTTGTAATTATTGCAATCGTCGTATATAATTATGTGTGTTTTTAACACGTTTTTACAAGTTTTTATTTAAATTTCCCTGTTAGTTTAGGCCAAATCGACTTGAAATTTGGTATGTGTAAAAAAACGAAAAATTAAAAATAAGTTTGTAACAGAATGTCTTGTGCCATCTTCTTTACTAATGTCCTTTTTGTCGATAGGAAAGTTCTTTGGTCTTTGTCAAACTCACATTGCACCTGATTGATTATAAGAATATTGTTAAATCTTATATCTTTATACTATTTATTTGATGTCTGTATCAAGACAATGTCAACTTTTTAATTAAATGCGTGTTGTACTTTATAAACAATCGAATCGTCTCGCACGCAGGTTAGACGACTTCCAGCCTCCTGAACAAGTAGGATTCTGAAAGGGCTTTAGCACCGTAGACCACATACATGCGTTGCAGCAGGTTATACAGAAAACCGAGGAGTTTAAACGCCCCCTTCGCCTGACATTTATAGACTATGAGAAAACCTTCGATTCAATCGAGACTTGGGCTGCACTGCAGTCCTCCAACGGTGCCATGTAGACTACTGGTACAGTACATTACATCGAAGTGTTGAAATGTCTATATAATAGCGCCACAATGTCCGTCCGACTTCAGGACCAGATGTCGAAGCGTATTCAATTGCAGCGGGGAGTCAGACAAGGAGATGTTATTTTTCCAAAACTGTTCACCGCTGCACTGGAGCTGAAGGATGCTTTCAAGACTCCTGACAGGGAAGGGCGAGGCATCAATGTAAATGGTGAAATACATCACTCACCTTCGACCTAAGTGCGATGCTTTCTAACCCCGGGACGATCTCCGAGCGAGTTGGACTTTAATTGAACATAGAAAAGACGAAGGTCATGTCGAACGCCCATGTTGTACCATTTCCCGTCATAATTGAAGACTCTACGCTCGAAGTTGTTGACGACTATAACTATTTGGGTTATAAGTACAATCCAATTAGTGGGTTTAACTTCGAGAAAGAGGTCAATCGACGAATTAGACTCAGCTGGGCAGCGTTAGGGAAGCTTTGCAATATCTTGTCAGCTAATACACCGCAATGTCTCAAGACAAAAGTCTTTGACCAGTCTGTGTGCCAGTGCTGACTTATGGCACTGAGACGTGGCCGCTAATGATGGGCCTCATAAGAAAGCTCAAAGTCACTCTGAGGGCGATGGAGAGGGCTATGCTCGGAGTTTCTCTGCGGGATCGCATTAGAAATTATAAAATCCGCGCAAGAACTAAAGTCACCGACATAGCTCGAAGAATCTCCAGACTCAAGTGGCAATTGGCAGGGCACATCACTCGTAGAACTGATGGCCGATGGGAAAAAAAAAGTTTCACAAGTGGCGTCCATGGACCGGAAGACGCAGTGAGGTAGGCCTCCAACAAGATGGAAGACAACCTGGTTATGGTTGCGGGATCGGGTTGGATGCGGATGGCACGGGACCAATCTGTTTAGCGAACCTTGGGGAGGCCTATGTTTAGCAGTGGACGTCTTTCGGCTGAAATGATGATGATGATGATGACTTGACAATAACTGCGCACTATATCTCCTCAACGAGATTTGGAATTGGAATTGTAAATACACGGACAGGTCAACAATAATTTATTAAATCAGGCGTTACCTTTGGAGGTCCATATCAATGAATTGAAACAACTTCTTTGCTCACCCGCGACCTTATAATAATTACGTTTATGCAAAAAATACGTGTTCATGCAGTTCCTCCACCTCCACACTGTACGAACACACACAAATCACATAAACCCAACTATCACCACCACTAAACTACACGAGCTCTAGTTGAGTTTCGAACTACAACGGTTCAAGTATCGCAACCGTTTACTAAGCTGCATAAGCATATACATTTATTTTGCTTTTCTTGCATAAACGTAAGTATCATAAGGTCGCGGGTCAGCAATGTAATTCTTTCAGTTTTTTTTAGGTCAACAATAATAGTAATTTTGAATAAAGACATTTTCGATGTTTATATTTTTTTGATGTTATTAAAGTTCTGATTATTAATAAAAAGATCCTTTAATAATGTTAAATCGTTTTATTTGTACTTATTCCAAGTTTGAATATCGAAAGTCATCAAAATAATGTAGATTACATTTGAACAAAATCGGAAGGCGACTCTTTAATGTTCCCTTGTAAGTACTTACACTGGGACTCCACCCTTAGCTGACGGCTGTATAGCGTATCACGCAAAATGGTTCTGTGTAAGTGAAAACTGTCAATGTGCGTACGAAAAATAAATTCTCAAGGTCAGGGAACTCACTCTTAAGTAACAAACATCCTCACTAACTTTCTCAAATATAACATTAGTAGGATTTGATACGGTGGGATTAATCCTGCCTATCATTATTTTCCATAAGCACACAAAATAGCCGATATACCTACATATTCATAACGTATTACGTTCTTAGAGACATCGATTCCATTTAATCACCGACTGAACGCATTGTCGCTAATCTCTATTATATTAATATTATCTCCCTAATTCTTAATCAGATTCCAATATGAATAGACTTAGGGAACAAATAAGTACCAATAATAAACCATTACTTAAGATGGACCTTTTCCAGATGTATTAAGATATGTTTTTCCCGGATAAAATCGATTCGGTACACAGATGTGATAAAGGCGTTTTTCCTTTGTGCGAGTCACAATGATACGTAATATCGTATCGGATCTCATCTTCAAATGGAGGATTACTTATACCTTCCACGATTCACGTAAAATATTATTTTCAATACAACCGACGATATGAAGTACTTACTTGCGCATGAAACCCTTAAGGGATCCTATGGGAAATTGGCTACGTACGAAAATAAAAAACGCAGGTACGTAGAGTTTTTAGGAATCCGTCACTGGAAGTACCCCCTTGTTAAAGAAAATGTTTTGAAAGTTAAATGCCTTTGTTTGCTTAACACATTCGCTGCCGGCTGTCGGACTCGAGATTTCGCCCGGTGCCAACACGCCCCGGCTGACAAAAAAACCACGTCCTTAATTCAACGATACCTAATAGAACACTTTTTCGAAAATATCTAATATTAAATGTGATACCTACACCTACGAGTATATTATGATATGTGATTTCTAACTAAGTAACATGGATTTTGTTTCTACCAGCACCAGTAATGTAACCAGTAATGGACAAGAACGAATTATGGACCTTTTTTCCGTAAACCCAAATTTTAATAAACGGACACTACATTTTTAAATAAACAATCAAGACTATGCTCAGGTAACTGATGGTTATAACTGGTAAAGTCCATGAATGGTGAATGGGATATAAGGCATTGAATCTTTGCTGTCCATTGCTGGGTACTACTGTGCTTAACATGTCCACGATTGGTGCCGTCACCCTACCACGTTATGAACATCTATATGTATACACCGTGCCAGGCCTCATGCATGCCATGTACTTACGCGCGATATTTACCTACCGCGGGGACGATCTGCTAAGATCGAAATTCCAGTAGGTTGTCACAAGCGCGCGCCGACGCACGTTCATTCGTGTTCCACGGAAAAAATATGCCGCGTGGACTTTTATAAGTGAATGGTGAAACAGGGGGCAAATTTTAATATGACTATGCTAGAATTAATAGCTAATATAACAATTTGGAAGTTCGTATCGTGCTGTCCCTCTTACTCTTCTATAAAAAGCTATAAGCGTGAGCGGGATGGCACGATGCGAAGTTCGAAAGTTGACCTTCGTATCTAGTATAACGCTAGGGTATTGTGAGTATGGCAATGTGTTCTGCGCATTACGATAAAATATCCTTTTTTGTTAGGATTCCAGAGCTAAAATGGCAAAAACGGAACCCTTATAGTTTCGCCATGACCGTCTGTCCCTTTGTCCGTCCGTGGCTTAGCTTAGGGAATATTAGTGCTAGAAAGTTTGCATATAGCAATTATCCCGACAAAATGGTAAAACAACATGTAGGAAAAAAAAAATTCATCCTAACTGCCAGCCCTTGTCACTGTCGGCACGCACACATTCTTAAGGAGACGGAGTAGTATAATCTGTGGCTACAATCGCGGTAAGTACCAAGATTTTGTACGGGATGCAGTATCTGTTACGAAGTAACTATTAAGTAATCTGTGACCGTGCCTTAAGATTAACCCGAAATATTTCAATAGATGATGCCAGTTTGAAACAAAACCCTGTAAATGTTTAACAGGATTTTAATTTTGTTGAAAAATACCTTTACAGGGGCGTCCAGTCAAGCTAACACGACCATTTTGTTGGAATATTCCAGATTAATTTTAAAACACGTGTATATCTACATAACTTTGTAAAGTTCTTATTCAAAAAACAACAGAGTTACAATACAATAAATACAATACAATGACTCTTTATTGTCCACCACAAAGAAATCAATACCTACAGAAAAACAAGTATGTACATGGAAAAAAATATAAGGTAAGCAATAGGCGGCCTTATCGCTTCGGAGCGATCTCTTAAAGCAACCTTTTCACAAAAGAATGACAGCAAGGAATATATTACAGCAGGTGGTGCAAATATATAAAATAAATAGTAATATAAAAACAACCTAATATACAACATCAGACACACATAGATAAAACAATATACTTTTAAATATATAAGCAGGCTACCTTGGTAATAAAATATTTTAATTGGATCATTTATTAACACGTTGAGTGCGGTACAAGTCATTTTTGACTTGCATTAGACTTTTGTTTGGTGCGGCGTTGAAAATAGGCGATCTCTGTCTGGTGCGGCGGTGATTTGACATTGAAATCCCTTGATTCAGAAAGAGACAAGTATACATTTAGGTTTGTTACTTCAAATTATATCCAATAGGTAGGTTCAAAGTATACAAGACAAATTCGACTTGTACCGCACCAGACGATAAAAAATTGTAATTGGTGCGGTACCAGCCAAAACTGTCTTGTAAAGTACCGCCTTGTATCGCACCATGGGAACTGGCCAGTGCAGGCTAGTGTTGTGATTAATAACGACTTTTTTGTACGTAGTTTCGTTCTCAATGAATGCACCGAGAAATAGGCCGTAGAAAACATTATTAAAAGTGTTTGAACTCACAGAAAAAAGTGACCAAAGTAGCTTTGCGAAAACTACAATACGATAATGATGGAATTATTGCCGCAAAAAAGGAAGTCAACAAGTTTCAAAAAGGTACCAAAAGTAAAATGTGCGTTGACTGTTATAAAAAAAAATAAGAAAAACAATAATGCTACAAAAAATCGTATTTGAACATTTAGTTTTGTAATTTTTATTAAATAATTGTGAACATCGATAGCGATATTTTGTTTCATTATATTTCCCTTCTCTATAAAATTATCGACATAACAAACCTTGCCTTACCCCCGTGATGCGGTACAAGTCGAATTCGTCTTGTTATTTAAATGTCTTATAACTTCCAAATTAAAGTCTGTATTCTGTGGCGACAGCAAACTTATCTAATTAAACATGTCAACTTGCTATTGCAATCATAAAATTATATTTTTTTATAAAAAACAAAGAAATATTGGGAAAAACTTAATCTTCTGCTTACAAGTCACTATCGTCTTGTACCGCACTATTAGAAAAAATGTTACAAGTCAAAAATGGTATGTATAGCACTGAACGTCAGTTGTAGTAAAAAAGTCCCGCATTCAACGTGTTAAAATGAACAATAACGTACTTACTCTCATTTCAAGAAACGCGTCACGCTTTACCGATTTTTACGTTTCGCGCACGTAATTTTACGTAACACAAATCAACATAACAGATACCGATAATATTGTATTAAAGGAATGTGCCTACTCCCCTGTGCCGATCTCTGTAATAAGCGTATAATTAAATAAGGACTTGAGTTATACGAAGGATTATTATTACCGTATTTAAGAGGCACGCTACATTGAAAATGATCGAACAATTTTAATTAAGTATGTTTTAAACGATTTCGAAAAAGGTTTACAATTTGCTTGTGTAGGTAAGTTATTTGAAGCACTTACATGGTTGGTAACGGTCAGATCTGGGAATACCAGTATTTCCAAATGTCGAAATCTAGTCGAAATGTATTATTAATGTTCGTATCTGTTGAACTGTGATAGTTTTCTTGTTAAATCTATTATAATAAATTACAGTTTTGTTTCACGTATCCAGAAACGATGACCTAGCTGGGAGGGCCGGGGATAAGTACAACGCTAAAGAAAAATTGTACTTTAGCTAATATTTCCCAAATTAATCTGCTTGAGCTGTAATTTGGCATACTTATGTAAATTTGGTGCATTGCAAATCTGATACTATACAATTTTCAGCCATAATGTAATGTTTGTCATAATTTTTGTTAGTCATACACAATTTTCCGTCGAAACCGTAATTTTTTCTGAAATTTAAATGGTCATCATTATCATGGTCAATGGTCATGGTGGTTGTTTTATAACTATTCTGAATAATTAATGACCTAACCGTAGTCACACCAATTTTCCACACTAGTGTGACTATGATTCATTTTATTTATCCGTAGTCACACGACTATAGACCAACTCACCTTTGACTAAATATAAATATTTAATTTAAACCAATTCGACGGAGCTCCGCTTCGTGGGGCTCCTATTTCTAGGCGGTTTGCCCTTTGGGCAGAATATACTACCTACCTTACTAACCTAACCTAGCTATTTTCTGGACTGAATTATGGTTGGGGATGCATTGGTGTGACCATGGGTCGGGTAAAATAAACGGTATTCACAACAGTGTGACTACGGATCGGTCGCTAAATAATTTATGGTTTCTGAAAATATAGAGTTATGCGAAATGATGAATTATGCGTAAAAACTTTATGATAACATGATTTAAATGACATGTAATAGAAAGAAATATTATGAATAAATGAGCATGAGTATGAGATGTGATGGTTATATCAAAAAAAAACCGGCCAAGAGCGTGTCGGACACGCCCAAGATAGGGTTCCGTAGCCATTACGAAAAAATCAAGCAATATTTTTCTAAGGATTTCGTATGTGTACGGAATCTTCCAAGTTAGGTATCGTCAATACTTTGAAAAAAGCTCGTATCTCAAAATCGTTAATCTGGCAAAGTGAACTTTATTACGCGCATATCAAGGTTCAGTTTTGTTTACATGCTGATTTGAGATACGAGTTTTTCAAAGTAGTGACGGTATGTTTAATACCTTAGGCTACTATTTACTCTTAAACTACAAATAATTCCCAAGCAATCTTAGCCGCTATAATTTTCCTTGTAAATTTAATATATTTACTACCATTTTGAATTTTTACAAATTTTTCCACTCAACAGTTTAGATTTTAGAGGGGGGGGACGGTCGATTTTAATGAAAATTTTCACTTTAAAGTTGAATATTTCGCAAACAAATCACTGAATACAAAAATCATGTAAGCAACCCCCCAATGGTTTTAAAAGAACTATCCAACGATACCCCACAATATAGGGTTAGTCGAGAAAAAAAAAATCACCCCCACTTTACGTCTATGGGAGGTACCTACCCTAAAAAAAATTTTTTTAGTTTTTTTATTTAACCACTTTGTCGGCGTGACTAATATATATATTCATGCCAAATTACAGTTTTCTAGTACTAACAGTCTCTGAGCTTAGCCGCGGACAGACAGACAGACAGACGGACAGACATGGCGAAACTATAAGGGTTCCTAGTTGACTACGGAACCCTAAAAAGGATGGTCACTGAGCAAAACACAGATTAATTTGTACTGATATATCTATTATTCTATTATGTAAATGCACATTAGTCTTAGTTACAGGTTCGATGTTTTCAACTCGACCGTATAGCTTCGAATGGCCAGCCGAACGATTTAAAAAGTTACCTACCGCTCGTAATGTTACCAGCTTTTGAGTGGTTATTGAAATAGTAGTAAATAGTTGAATGTATGCGTTACAGTGTATGATATCGATACCGGAAATCTCAAATGGCGTAAAGGACAAAAATGCGATAGGGAAAAAAAAGCTGTATACAATGGCATTTAAGACTCATTTTCGCATTTTGCATTTTTGTCCTTTACGCCATTTGAGATTTTCGGTATCGATATGATTGTTTCTGCTGGATGCAACTCTTAAATGGTTAATGGCTTGACTTGAAACTATAAACAAAAACTTATTACCATTTTGATTATGAACTTTAAAAGTCTTGTTCACAGAATACACCCTCAAAATCAAAGGTCAGTAATCTGTTTATTTCACATCCTTAAAGGTCAACTTTTACAAGATAATCTTATTGTTTCCAAACGTGCACCGGAGTACGTTCCTGATATTATGACTCATAACATAACTTTAGTTTTCGCATTTTACGACCGCCCCGGCAAGAGATAGGAAAGTGCACATTTCAGCTTTATTATATTTTGGTTTTGGAGGAGAAATTGTTCAAACTTTTTGCGAAACTGCTCTGAAATATTGTTGAGCAGCAATACTGTTTAAAATTTGAGCAGCTACTAAAACTAAGCCTCATAACATAAATGTTAGCAGCCGACTAACTATGTTAATTTGGGAAGTTTCATCATTATTTACGCTAAGTTGAGTTCAACACTGACGAGCAAAAATAAAGGGTCGGTTACAAAAATGACGATAACTTCAAAGCCCGCTTTGATAGCTTCTTCGAGTAAAATGAGTTTAGTAAAGAGTTTTAGTCTTAACAAGAAAAAGTGTAATTGAGAATAAAACTCTTTACTAAACTCATTTTTCTCGAAGAAGCTATCACAGCGGGTTTTGTAGTTACGTCATTTTTGTAACCGACCCTTTATTTTTGCTCGTCAGTGTATTAGTAGCAGGCAGAGCGGATGGTGATGGAGAGACCAATGATGTTTGGCTTCTGTTTTCATACCTACTTAACTTCGATCAACGTATTGATCGAAGCCAATTAACAAAGAGAATATAACCACTACGTTTTAAGAGACGGGACTCCCATACTAGCGAATAGATTCAGTTTGCATGGCAAACCATTACCAACATTAACGCCAAAGATCCGTCAAAGAACAGTAATACCAACATAACAGACTAAAGTGACTAATAGTGTTGCATGATGAACGCTAGCGTTTATAATCGATATCGATAAAATGGTGAGGGTTGAAATATGGGCTCACAGTAACAATTTTCTTAGTCACAATTAGGTTAGAATCGAGTCCACATTTAAGTCGTGTCGTGTGATATTTTATATTTATATTTTAATATATGTTTGGACTTAAATGTAGACCCAAAATAAAATAAACTTTTGCTGCTGATTTCATTTATTTATTTTTTATGATTTTGCGAAAGAAAGATTTATACAATTTTTTTTTACTAAAAGCTCTGCCTTCAAAGTGATCTTCACAAATGTATTTTTTCTATTGGAACATACACTAAATCTTCTTTTCCAACTAGTTTGACCCACTGTCTGCATCTGAAAATATTTTATCATTAAAACGTGTGTGTCTACCCATGATCATGATGCATGCAAGTCATACAACTGGGTCGAAATATCGCAAGCTTGAAAATCAGCAAACGTAATCACAATCTATATCCCGTAGTAATTATAAATATATTTTATTATTTAGCCGTAAATGTTTTTAAACTATTATCAAATAAAAAGTTAATTACGACTGTATGGATGGCAGACAGATTTTGATTGAAATTCTGCCAATAATCATGTTCATATTGCATGCAAGTTGTCACAAAGTTCAGCTTCTTTTATGTAAAGTAATTATGAATTTGCAATGATAAAGAAGTAAGCGTGTAGTAATCGATAGTTTTAGTACATCCCTAAGAGACAATGATAAGGAATATAAAATATCTATTTTCCTTTGTTTATATAGCTTTCTGCTCCAAAATATGGCTCGAATTATCTAAGGAGATACTTACCGGTCTTCATCCGAGGGAAATTTTGCCATAAACATCCTTTTTTCGCGATTTTTTCGACTAGCCCGATTTCCACAAATTTGACACGTTATAAACCATCTCTTCGATTCAATTTTCACAACACATGTTCACGTCAATCATTTTTCACTAAATTAGAAAACAATTAAGACTAACTTGAAATAAATCTAGAGAAATTAACTAATAAAGTATTATGCGAGCCGCAATGACAAGCTAAATAAGCAATGTGGCATGTGGCTGACCGTTAACTTGACAGATAAAATGTACTGACGTTTTGTTTCAGTATTGTGGTAATGGTTTGCCATGTTAAGTCCATACAAATTTTTTTTGTTCCTAGTTGCGTGAGTCTGCCAATTAATATCAATGGACATTATTGCATACGATACCTAAATGTACAAAGGCGAACTTATCAATTTATGAAATCACTACTAGTCAACATTTGAGGGAATGAGAGGAGCATTTAGGTAGGCACCGACAAGAGTGATTAAAAGACGTAACTCAAGTTGGCAACTGACTTATAAAACTTATAATTAATACAAAACACTGAATTCTGATGGCCGATGGCGCCAAAAGGTTCTCGAGTGGCGTCCTCGGACTGGAAGACGAAGTTTAGGTAGGCCTCCAACAAGTGGAGCGACGACCTGGCTAAGGTTGATTACTGCAATTTTCCGCCGTCAGAGTGCAGCACTAGCACAAACCGTAAACAGGTTTTTGAATATCGTAATGTCCGTAGAATGTCATAATATCATATTATTTCAATATTTTTTTTAGAAATATAACTCTGTTGTTACTATTGATGTTTTGAAATTATTGGGATAGAATTTGAAAAATGAATACATCTAAAGAGGTAGTTAATTATTTTATAAGCCAATTATTCGTCAATATTATTCGCGAATAAATTATTTGCCATATTTCGAATAAGAATAATCATTCGATAAATATATTCGTCATTCGCGATAGCGTGAAGTGAATCACAATCACATATTGGAGATACCTCCCTTTTTATTATGCTTTACGTAAAATATAGAGTTATACATACATACGAGTACAATACATTTTTTTAAACATTTTCAACCTATCTCTATAGATGTTTCACTCTTACTTATTACCCAAATGAATTAGGGTCGCCTACATAACAACACCTACATTGGGTCTGCGACTGCGACATCCATTCCATCAGCTTTATACGCGTAAACGCCTTAAGCCCCACTCTGGGCCTGCTACAAGAATGTACTTTATTGATTCTCATAGCAATTTGGGTTCTTTCTCATGGTACGGCCACACACTGCGCGATAACCTCGATTAACGCATTCGCATTCTAGGAATTAAGAAAATTTGTAATGTATAATCGATGAAACCAATTGCTAAAGATATTATAGAAACTGAATATTCTATACATCGTTTTCGATGAAATGAAATTCGATGAAAAATTTGTCTACGACTCAAGGGGATAGCATAATTACGAGGATGAACCAATATTATAGAACTCAAAACAACCTGGCTACGAGAGAAAGGATCTTATTTACGATACGATTTACGCGATAAAACTATGCGACAGTGCTCTTTTGCAATGTGGTCATTCACATTCTCAGTAAGTAAGTTTTATCGCTATAATTCTGTCGCGATGTGTGTGGCCGCACCTTCAGAGTTATCGACATTGTAAGATTGCATGCAGGGGTTCCGAACAAGAGCTATGGTTATTTTATTCATCGAGAAACTTGGATCAGTATTACAATGAGTTCTAATTTGGCACCATTTTGGCGCGAGATGTTAAGAGATCTTGCGGCTATAAGGGTTGGCTTTTTTAACTGACTTATAACTGACTTAAAAATAGGAGCAGAAGTCGTATTGTCTAAGCGCGGACGCTTGCTATCGCTTTCACCCTCTTTTTCTGTCACAGTCTCATATCGTTTGACAGAAAGAAATAGTGAATGCGAGCGATAGCAAGTGTCAGCCCGTTAGACAATAAGCGTACAGGTTCTTAGAGCGGTTGTATTTTTTTTAATGACAGATTTGATAAATATTTTTTTGTTGAAAAGGGGATAAGTGCTTTCAATTAGATCCCATGGCCATCAAGCCAGGATTTGATGAGGTGGATCCCGGGAAACCGAGGGATCTCTCCAGATATTGCAGATTACACTTTGTAGTACCTAGGTACTTAAGTCGTGCATTTGCTTTGAAAATCTGTTCTATAAGTAGGTTCTCGACTTACCTAGAACAGATGGATGGACAGACGGACGGACAGACAGACAGACTGACTGTCAGCAGAGTCACAGAAATAGGGTCCCTTTGGGTACGGAACCCTTAGAATCCAAAACATAGCGCAATTCAGGGTGATTTTGAACTACGGGACTACTATAAAAAGTAGTTTTACGACAAACTCTCTCACTTTTATTCCCGTTTACAATTCCCAGTCGATGTCTCCATGTTATTTTCGTCTACATATCAAAAACTGACGTTGTGTGGACAATATCGATATTACAGCAATTTTAAACTATCAAAATAACCCCAATTTGATAAAAGTCACTCAAGTTTACCCACTTAAAAGCGTTTTTATTTCCCTCTAGTACAAATGGCACATCGGTAGGAGAAATTTCCGTAGGTACCCATTAACACTGGCAACTTAATTCAGTTGGATGCCCGGACTGAACCCGGTGATTCAGAAAAAGATATGTCGGGTCATTCCGGGACAATCGCTGGTCGCCGTTCTGAAATGAGGGACCTGGTTTTGCTGTTAGGGTTGTAGTGCACTGAGCTTGCTTAAAAATGGAACTGGAGTCTGGCGATTCTTCGAGTTATGTCGGTGACTTTAGTTCTTTCGCGGATTCCATAATTTCTAATGTGATTCGGCAGAGAAACTCCGAGCATAGCCCTCCCCGTCGCCATCTGAGTGACCTTGAGCTTTCTTATGAAGCCCTTAGCGGGCACGTCTCAGTGCCATAAGTCATCACTGGCAACACACACTGGTGAAAGATTTTTAACTTGAGACACTACCATATCGCTATAGCCGATATATCGGATGATAAGATATTGAGGGGTTTACTGAACGCTGCCCAGCCGAGTAAAAACGTCGATTGACGTTGTAGTGTTGTAGTCTTGTCTCGAGCGCATACGTCACAACGGTCCAGTATGACAGTTGTTATTCAACCCCCGTGGAGTGTGGTGGTGTGCTGGCGAGCCAAGTTTGAGACTGGAATATTGGAGTGTCTATACGTTACCTAGACACTACAGACGTCTTTCTCGAAGAGGAACGACAGCGGATAAACATACTTATATAGTTAAATACATACTTAAATACATATTAAACATCCAAGACTCGAACAAAAACATTCGTATTTTTCACACAAATTATATCTGCCCCGACCGGGAATCGAACCCGGGACCTCAAGCTTCGTAGTCAGGTTCGCTAACAACTATGCTTATTGGGTCGGTCGGTAGGCGGTCCGGTATTTTATTTTATTTTCGTGTAAGTATACCAAACTCGTGACTCGTAATTTGTTAGTTGTAACACAAAATTTATTTATTATTATCAATATTTACAAACATATATATACAAAAAGAGGAAACCTAAGTAATATTTACAAACATACATTTACAAAAAAGAGAACAAACCTAACTTATACAGATATTTGTTTAAATAATAATAATAATAGGGGACAATCTCACACAAATCGACCTAGTCCCAAACTAAGCAAAGCTTGTACTATGGGTACTAGACGACGATAGACATACTTATATAGATAAATGAATACTTAAATACATAGAAAACATCCATAACTCAGGAACAAATATTCGTGCTCATCACACAATTATTTATATGCCCTTACCGGGATTTGAACCCAGGACCTCTTGCTTCGTAGGCAGGGTCACTACCAACTAGGCTAAAGTGGTCGTTGTCGTTTAAATAACAAATGTTTTTCGGTTATAAAGAAAGAAAAGAAAGAAAGAAAATACACTTATTTACAACAATCACGAGACGCATCCATCATCAATATTTTTACAAAACAAAAGACAACACTAAATTACGATAACGTAATTAATATAAATTAACAGCGTTTAAAAAGTGGAGTGATCCAAAAAGGCTTGCATTAAAAACATTTAAACTTCCCACTACGCCCGCAACTTTACTTTTATGTCCTCTAGGGCAAGGGCCACGTTCTTCAAGGGATATTGGACGGACGGAATTATGTGCATTCCAGTGCTAAGGGTGCATCGGTGCTGCCTGAACGCGCCGCCGATTCATCGATGCCGTCACATTTTCTGGAACATTCTACGAGAACATCGATCCGAATTGGTGAAAATGACCAGAGTACTATAGACCTACTGCAAATTCCCAAGAATTACATCGTTATCTTCATTTATATTGTATGTTCAGGGTCAAATTCTGTTTCTATACTAAGCGGTGGTGATTTGAGGATTTAACATGCTTATATCTAAACCGTGGTAGCCCAGTGTTTTGACCTACGGTCTATTAACCCTTTCAACGCCGCGCCTCGACAAAACGTAAACCGGCTTTGAATCTTATGTCATTGTGTCAAGATCACTTTGACACTGTACTTTGTGACACCTTTATGTGTCGTTGGCGTTGAAAAGGTTAAGCAGAGGGTGAACCGTTGAGTTTTTCAAAATTTATGCGCGAAATTACATTTCAAACTTTAAGAAAAATGGTAAGTAACTGAACGGAAAAAAAAACTTGGAAAGTTCTCCTAGTAGGATCGAAATAGCTCGTGACTCTGAGCTGAAATCACATAAAATTTCCCCGTGATAATAAATTTGACTTAAGTATATTATTATGATATTACAAACCCTGTATCTGCACAGAGGTGGTTTTTCCGTAAACAAGGAAACAGGGCGCGTAATGTTATAAATTGAATTTGAACGCAGAGGTCAAAGACAGCAACAACCGTTGGCTATCTCAAACAAGCGGCCATAACATAACAATCGTGAACTCGCGTTATGCGAGCTTGTGCGGCACGGTATACAGGCAATGGCGGACAAGACTAAATACATCAAATGTTGCAATTTAAGAACAATCGTAATTGCGTTTGTTAAGTTTTGTCTCGTCAGTTACCACAAATTTAATGGATATGTTAACGCAAATCAACTAAGGAAATATCCATCCATGCTAATAATTAGAAATGCAAAAGTAACTCTGCCCTTGTGTTATCTATTACAAACCAAACTGCACTGACGCGTTTCGAACTAACTAGTGGTTAGCTAGTTTGGTGGTGGTAATAGCTGGGTTTGTGTGATTTGTGTGTGTTTGTACAGTGTGGCAGAGTGAGTGAGTGAGTGTCTGTCGCAGAGCTGATGAGCGGTGGAGCAGACGAGTCCTCGAATGGAGACCACGGACGGGGAAACGTAGTGTAGGGCGTCCTGAGGCACGGTGGACGGATGACCTTAAGAGGGTCGCTGGCGGCGGATGGATGCGAGTGGCCGAAGACAGAGTGTTGTGGCGCGCTATGGAAGAGGCCTGTGTCCAGCAGTGGACTGCGATGGGCTGATGATGATAATGATGGTGATGTACAGTGTGGAGGTGGAGGAACTGCATGAACACTCATTTCTTGCATAAACATAACTATCATAAGGTCACGGGTGAACAAAGTAATTGTTTCAACTCATAGCAGGGATGTTTAGGATGCAGAATTTTTGACATCAGCGGACGCGAATGTATGATTTGGCACATAATAAAATGGTGAAATTTATTATTTCAACAAGAAAATAGGTGCGTTACCTGTAATGAATAGCAACTTGGCTGCCTTTTCCGGGTATAGCTATTTCGCAAAGGGTCGTAAATTAGTCCAGCGCCACTAAACAATTGTTCACTAGGAACTAAAGTTAAAGGTTGTTATTGGTTAAAGGCCAAAATAATAGCACGTGCACTACCCCTGTCTTCGCCAAGTAGTTCCTGAACCGACTTGTTCAACATCCACATCCGCAAAAGCTTTGCATTGATTTTATGCGGATGCTGCTGATGCGAATGTTAAATTTAATGCGGATTTTCCGCTGTTGCGAATGCGGATGCAACACCCCTGGATCATAGTCGCGATTCCATGCTAAATCATCAGTACAGTTTTAAACAAAATGTTTTCATCTTCAAGACCCATTTAGATTATACAACTGTGGCGCTACGAGCGACCGCTGTGTCGCCGCATCATCCCGCCACCGTCTGTATTAATTGTACAATCTGTAGCAAGGTTTCAAACCGACCAATCAACGATCGCGCGCGCTGGCGGTCGACGTTGATTGGTCGGTCATCAAGCAAAAATCCAAGATGGCCTAGGACGCCTAACGAAGCGTCAATTCATAACACTAACGACTAATGAACGCTGTCCATCTCTTACTCTGTAACTTAGTAATAAGCTCGAACTCTGTAACCCGCGGTCGTGGCCTGTGTTGTGTACCTAGTGTAATTTCTGGTATTGAATAAACGTTGTCCAAAGAACTAGAGTATATGATTGTGTCTAACATCTACCAATAACTCTAAACAACTTTCTTGCACTTTCCATACAATAAAATTGAGGCAGTAAAACATTGCTCAGTCTAAACTTTAGAAACCTTAGGTTTAGACTGAGCAATGTTTTATGGCCTCAATTTTATTGTATGGAATGTGCAAGAAAGTTGTATAATCTAAATGGGCCTTCACGCCTACTCCTCCACTTTCCCTGACTCCGGCACAAAGTAGTAACAATGTAAGATGCGAACACCACGGCGACCTGTTCTTTCGCGAAACGTTCATACTTCGCGACAGTTCTTTGATAAGGCGGTGGACAAATTTCTTTTATCTCCGACTGCTTGGAAAGTGTTTTATTGAATTCTTTTATGTGTTCAGGAACGATAGGTATGCGTAAAATTTTATAGAGTTTCGCGATACGTGAATACCTATTTAATTGAATGTTCTTTTCACTGCTGTAAACAGTTCCTGTGATTTTGATACATAATAGGAAACGTGTATCTCGGGTCAGCTTCATGAGGTGAGATGGCCTACCATCTATTTATATAAAATTTAAAGTCCATTGACTGATATATCAACGTACAGCCCAAACCACTGAAGCTAAAGACTCCAAAGAAATGCATGTAAGTAGGTGATGAAACAGTAAAAAACTCATTTTACTATTTTTGGAAAATTACACGCGATAATGATAAAACGGGATTAACAATACTAACTCCGTAGCCATTCCTTTTAGGATCATAGAGATGCAGAAAAAAGAGAATTTTGGAATTTTCCGTGGAATAGAAATCAAGAGTTGCCCATAAATTTTATTTTCGCGCGGACAAAGTCGTGGGTAATAATTAGTTTTCAGTAATATCGTTTTATACAAAAATATTTATTCGTTTCCACACTAATTAAATCAACAATTACGTCCAGCCCCTCCCGGTAAGTATAACAATACTTGAGTTGGGAGGGTTTTATGTTAGTAAAAACTAGCTCTATCAGCGATTTCTCTCCCGTGGATGAATTTCTTCTTCTTTATACATATTATAGTGACTGAATGTGTAGTTATATAATATGACTGGAAATTTCGGATAATCCCTTTTTGTGTAAAACTGACCCGTGATTGACCCCAATCTCACCAGATGAAAAGTGCAGATGAAATATTAAAAAAAAAACCGGCTGTCTGTAAAGTCGGTTTACGGACGATAGTTTAACGTGACAACGTCATAACAAACATTCTAAAAACAAAAATGAAACCAGGCGGTCACCCATCCAAGTACTAACCGCGCCTGACTTTGCTTAACCTCGGTGATCGGACGAAAATCGGTGTTTTGTAAAATATCTTGAAAACGGTGCATCCTACGGCAAAATCAATGAAATTTGAATTCCCGCACCGCCTCCCCCGCACCCCTGTCACGTCAAAAACAAGAAAACAAAGAATTAATAGTAACAAGTAGGTACTATTATTATTTAAGAATTTAAGTTCTGTCTCGGCAGGACAAGAAGACGACGACTGAGAAGGTCTTCGAGTACATCCGTGAGGCGGCACGGTGTCGGTTACAGGGATCCCGGCTGTTCATCTACCCGCTCGAGTCTAAAAGGGCTAACAACTTCAGCTCATTTAGGCACCAAGTGCCTGCCAAGCACTAGCAGATGTTCCTGCGCTCCGACTTCTGGCCGGAGGGTGTGATATTCTGTCGTTTTAGGGAAGCGACGAAGACGTCCTTCAAAAATCCCTAAATAGTTGTGTTGTGTTTGTTTTATTTAAGTGTTCGTCTTTTTATTTGTATTTTTGAATCTTATAGCGCATTGGTGATATACTGTAATGTTGTAATTTTTATTGATAATTAAATAAATAATAACAACAATAATACTAAGTTGTTTTAGATAATTACGATGCGTAAATTTTGAAATGCTTTTCGTTCGATTATAGTTTATTCACTTTATTTGTTTGATAACTTGAGCATTCCACGTCCGCTCTGTTCGCTTTGTTGATACGCTTTCCTCTGCTCTTAGGGAAATCCATTACTTTTCGTTCATGAAGAGACGGTAGGTACAGTTACTATCATAACACAAGGAGACTGTAAGAGACTAAAACTCGATATATCCTACTAATAGACGACCAGATGGCTTATTGGTTAGAGAACCCGACTATGAAGCTTGAGGTCCCGGGTGCGATTCCAGTGTCGGGGCAGATATTTGTATGAAAAATACGAATGTTTTGTTCTCGGGTCTTGGGTGTTTAATAATGTATTTAAGTATGAATCTATCTATATAAATATGTTTATCCGTTGCCTGGTACCCATAACACAAGCTTCCCTAGATTACTTTGGGACTAGGTCAATTGGTGTGAATTGTCCCATGATATTTTATTTTTTATTTATTTTTTTAAATATAATTAACTAGAAAGTTTGTGAAGATGTTTGGATGTTTGAATGTTTTTAGTCAATCACACAATTCAGCCTGTGCTGAATAAATTTAGATGATACTTTGCGTACGGATGGAAAAAGATCTAGATTGGAGATATAAATGTGTTTCCCATGAGACAATATTTTAACTTTAAACAAGGACAGAGGACGTTGTCAAAGAAAGGTGAAGTACGTCGGCTTTCGTGATGACGTGTTAACTTAATCTGCGATCCATAGATGGCGTTGACCGAGCAAACGTTGTACTTTGAAAAAACCAATAAAAAAACAGCAAAAAAATATAGGAAAAAGTGCGCCCGCACCTGGTCTTTAGGTATGCAGTTGAAGAAAGTGTTTAGGTGTGAAGTACTGTTCCACACCTAAACATTTTCTTCAACTGTATACCGAAAAGCCAGGTGCGGGCGCACTTGGAACACTGTTCTCATCTCTGTTTTTCGGAATGAATGTGTGAAATTACATTTGAAATTGACCATGAGCTTTATAGTGACGGAAAACGTCGTGAGGAAACCTGCACAGACCTGTGAAGAAATTCAATGGTGTGTGTGAAGTTTCCGATCCGCACTGGACCCGCGTGGGAGTTACAGCCCAAGCCCTCTCATTCTGAGTGGGACATATTTAGGTTGGGATGATGATGATGATGACAAAAAGTGAGTAAGATGGAAGATTTTGGTCTTATTTCCTACATTAGTAATACGAGTATAAAAATTACACGTGCAATCTATTTTTCAATATATTTCGATGACACGTGGATGCCTCGTGTCTCTTATTTACTTATTCTTAGAACGAAGGTTATTCATTATATAAATTTGATGCACAGAACTTGATACGTACAAGACACGTAATATTTTACGTGTGGAACAGGTTCAGCCGACTGTACTATCCCGTTTGCTACCAAACTGAAAGGTAAGACTCTTTTGCAGTTTATTTTTACGCCGTAGTGTTCTGATAAATAATATTCTTTCTGATTAAATATTGTGTTTATTTACATTATTTACTTAACGAAGTAATCATTGATGCTGTTAAAGAAGCTTCGATAGTTTGAAGTCGGTTTTAACATACGTTATAATACGTCAATTTTGATATTTCTTTATTGCCAACAATGAAATTAAGGTAGGGTAGACACTCAGATGTAGCACGACTTTAGAAATCTTCTTAAATATTTGTGCTTCCAAAAAATCCTTTATTGTTTTTAATGATATTAAGATAAAAGTGTTTGTATATTACTTTTATTACTATTATAGACGTCACATTAGAACTATCCTGATCCTATCTTTTACTATCAGAACATACAGGTAAGACCCAAATTTGGGGACGCAGCTTTTGTTTCTTAAAAGCCCTGCTACTTCTAAAAAGATCCAACCCCAAAGCTGCACAAAAATCATAAAAAATTTGTACATTCTTTCCAGAGCAAATGAAAATAGAAAATCTATCGAGTCCCAGGCTTCGATCGAAAGCCATGTGTAATGACTGGAGAATGATAATTAGCCCTGCTCTCTGGGAAGATTGAAAATTTAACGAGCATCGTTCCTTGCTGCAGACATTGTCCTGATGCCCTAACGCGCTATAGCGTTTACCGTGGCCATAAAGCATTCATCTCCGTCGTACTCACATATTGGTTGGAAAGGGATATCTTGATATGTTTGCGACCATGTTTGGTGGTGGCTCTTGATGCACTCTTTTTAGTTGTTTTATGGATGCTGTTTAGGAGTTGAAAGCACATGACTAGTTTATGATTCAATGTTGATGACTTGATGAGTTGCAAGTGATGCTGTTTTTAGACGTTTTGATTTTTCTCCATTTAATTCTTCATCTCCATTATTGGCCAAGAGTTTTGAACTCATGAAATAGCTCATGGAACTATAAGAATGCTCTATCTGTCCTTCTTAAGGACTACAAATGAGCGTGATATTTACAAATATAATGGGAATAAAGAGATTAATGGCAAAACTTTCGTACATTCTAAGAAACAATAAGCAATAATCATTAGCATTTAATAATCACTACAAAAATGATTTATTACCATGAATGTTTTTGACATAAAAAGTACTAAGATACTCTTATTTATAAAATTTTAGTGTAACATCGCAAGATCGATCACGATGATCTTCACAAGGCGGCTGGCAAGATGGATGAGAGTGGCCGAGGATCTTGCTCAGTGGCGTGCCATGGGAGAGGCCTATGTCCAGCCGTGGACGAGCATAGGCTAATGATGATGATGAGTGTAACATGCCTTTTAAAAAAAAAATAAGCTTTTTGTCTCGTAAACGAGTAAGTTAAAGTGACACATGATCGCATGTTAATTTACCTAATAGAAGTTTAACAGCCGTTTGTGAGTAAGGAGGTAAATGTCTCATCCATACGAGTATAAGAAGCAGTGCTCGGGAAAACTTGAGCGTGACTCCATCTAATTTCTACATTGTATGAATCATTGGCAGGATTCCATATTGACATATGCACTTAAACTGGGCTTCTTAGTAAAGGATTCAGTAAATTGGTGCATAATTTTTACATTGAAGTGCTCTTGAGTTGAATGGTGGCGAAGAGCACGGTCACAGACGTACAAAATTCCATTAGTGAATTTTGGACAGTGGCCAGAGTGGTCGGTATTTCTGAGACTTATTTTATGTAGACGCGCAAAAAGGCAGTGAACAACGTAACAAAGTTGTTATGGAAAACCATAACAGAGTCATGGCATAACAATGTCTAATAATGAGCATAAATTAAGATTTTTTTTGAAAACGATACTAATTTAATAAATACTACACTCGTGAAATGTGCTAAGCAACTGGACCACGGGGCACCCAACCAACCCTCGGAAACTTTGATCGCTTGCCGTGTGCAATAGTGACGTGTAGTGCCATCTATTGTAACTATCAGAAGTCACGACTCCAAAATTCCATTGGAAAGGCGTAAAAAGTGATGTACGGTCATCATCAAAAGTAGCTGGTCACTTTTGTACTTTGTCGTAATAACACAATTGTCAATCAAGTATGACGCATTGCACCTAACTGTAGAGCGACAAGGTACAACAGTGACCAGCTACTTTTGATGCTGACTTCTACTGCTTTTTTTTTACAATTATTTTGTTTTTATCTGCAGTTCGTTTGTGGGAATTTTAGCCCAGCCGTCTTCAGATATGGCGTTGATGCTATGCTGATGTGACCAGATTTATTGGACATTGTGAGCATGTGATATTTGTCTTGTCAGTTTTTGTCCTATAGGCTAATGCGAAAAATTGTACGAAGCTTGACTCAAACATAATAAAAAAAAACAGAAATACGTTTGCACAACGAAATCAAAGATTTTATTTTTAAAAATCGTTGTTTAAGCACATTTATTTTGTTTGGCGCATATAGCCAGGAGATGAGTTTTCTTGCCGGATTCTTCTCAAAAGGGGGTTTTCCGAGCCGGTGGTAGATTCTTTCATAAGAGCTTACATTGAAGCCAAAATTGATTTAAAAAAATTACTTTGACTTTGATCCGGGTTTGAATCCCGTCCAGCGTACTCGAAAAACTTTTATCGATATAAAATCTAAAATTTTATAGAGGAAATGTACTGATTTCAAACTTTTATAAAAAGTCATATTTTTTGCAATCAACAAATGATTTAGACTCGTATAATCTTAAAATCAACCTAAGTATATGTAAATACATAACATCAAACCTCTAAACTACAACATTTTAAGTTTTTAAGTCGCGCCAAGTTGCCGTGTCTGTCGAAATATTTAAGACTGCTCTTTGTGCAGTATCCGGGTAAACGGGCCTGAAAGACCTCGAATTAAAATTTATTTGTTCACTTCATTGAGCCAGATTGGACCACAAGTAATTATAAAAGTAAACCTCTTTGAATTAAAAGTCGCAGTTAAAAGGTGTTCGTATAGAGACTAAATCATATAAATGTTTTAGTAATACAGTACTTGCGTGTGTTAGGACTTTGTGTAAGATCCGTCCGGATCGTTAATACCATCTTACTAGCTAATTCTCGTGTCAAGCAATGGTGGTTGCGCTACTGTGTTCTAGCCGAAGCAATTACTGAGTTATGTTATACTTAAGATATTTTATCTTAGCCTTCTAAGCTTGCAACGCATCTGCAATCATCCTGAGGCCGTATTGTCTAACGCTTCTGACGCTTGCCTTCGCTTTCACCATCTCTTTCTGTCATCATCTTATACCGTTTGACAGAAAGAAATAGTGATAGCGAAGGCAAGCGTCAGAAGCGTTAGACAATAAGCCTATTGGTGTTACAAGTGTCCATGGATGACAGGGCTCACTTACCTTTAGGTCACTTACAAACTCATTTGCCATTCTGATGATGTCATAAAAAAATAGTGCGTCACTATTGGTCAACTACTTTTAAATGTAGGGTGAGTTTAGTTAAGCAACTTTTTAGGGTTCTGTATTCATAGGGTGCCAACGGGATCAACAGGCTTAGGGCCGGCGCTCACTGACAGCATGGCACGGCATGGCACGGCAGGTTATGCGTTGCGTCATACCGCAGCATCCCTCGGCACGTCGCGGCATCGTGGTATCGAAATAAAGTAACATGAATTCTAAACTCATAATAATTAACTTGATAGTAATAAAATCCTTTGCCATGACACGCCGTGCCGTGCCGGCAGTGGGCGCCGGCCCTTATTGTCTAACGCGCTGACGCTTGCTTTCGCAATCACTATTTCTTTCTGTCAAACAGTATAAGATGGTGACAGAATGAGATGGTGAAAGCGAAGGCAGCGTCCACGCGTTAGACAATACCTACGGCCTCGGGTTACCTTTGTCTGGCTGTCTGTTACAGGACTCTTTTTAAACCGTAGTAGATAAGACACTTGAAATTATTAAGTATAACTATAAATTAGAAATTTTAAAAACCCCCAACGCAATTATGTCATACGTATATTTGAACATAAAGTAAATGACCATTATGCGTCTAAGATCCCTTCCACAGCTAACAAAAGAGATGATAACTTTGGAACAGCTGAACCGATTTTGATGAAACATATCTAAGAACCATTGCCAAAAAACCTGCTTTCTAATAAAAAAAACCGCATCCTAATCGGTTCACCCGTTGAAGAGCTATGATGCCACAAACAGACACACAGACGCACACACATAGCGGTCAAACTTATAACACCCCTCTTTTTGTGTCGGGGGTTAAAAAATAGAATAAAGTTACATTGTAATGTGGTCAGAAACTCCTCTTGTGCCATTCCGACACGCATTTGGCTGGATTCTAAAGAAAGTTATAATAATATCAGTTAAAAGACGTCTACTTCTGTGCAAAGGCGAAAAAGTTCCACTTCGTAAAGACTTCGTATCATGCTGTCCCTTTCACTCTTCTGTTTCATACTATTAGCGTGAATGGAACGGCACGATACGAAGTTCGAAAATCGAATTTCCTAGAATACTTACGTAAAACGGGATTACTTTAAAATGCAGGGGCTACTTTGGAAAACAGTTTTTACGCCGTGTCCTTATTTTTTTAGACCATCTGTGGCAGTGAAATAACTACCTTGATAAATTACCTAACTTTTTACGTCATTTGCTCAATCGAGCTATGAATATTTGCGTTCATATACCTAACCATTTTAAATGTATCAAAGTTAGCCCCAAAATTTCTTAAAGTAACACCAGTTTACCGGTACTAAACTATAAAGCCTGATCGTCGGACCGATTTGTTGCGATCCTTCCCTCGACACGTATTCCGGTTTCTCAAAATCATTTAATTCTAAATAGCATTTAATCTAAAACACCACAGCTAGTTTATTATTTTGTTTACTGCCAGTTCTTTATTACCGGTATCACAAAGTTTACCGAGAAAGTTATGCGACAGTGCAGGGAATGTAAATTTGGTACTTGTGTATTATTCCAGCTAGCTCCGTTTGAGTATAAGCTATATAACAAAAGTTTACTGGAATAAGTGTCTACGTGTCATATGTTTGTACGCAGGAAAATACTGGCTGGGAAGTATTTTGGCGTAAAATCGGGCATAAATTCCTGTTGCAATGGAAGGAATTGTCATAAAATAGGAAATATGAAACGCATGGGGCGTAAGACAGGGACGTGTCAAGTACGACCAAGGGATGTTTATTTATTTATTTCAAATTTCAAATATCAATATCCATTGTGTTTGAAGTTACAATACATGTCTAAATTATATGCTAGTAATAATGAGATGAGTAGAAAACTTATTTTCTTATTCAATATCTTATCAAACACCAGACAAAAAAGAAATGTATGTATTTCTGTTCTTTTGAGTGGTTAAGCAATGCCAATATGAAACCGTTCGTTGTTGTATTTTGCTTTGTCTTATTATCTTTAATGCAATTAATTTTAATAGCCGTATTACTTTGTTTACTTATGTATTGTTACTTTTACTCGTAAGTCGATTTTTAGTTCATTAATTATGTAGCTGATTGCAGATCATCAAATACTCGTAATATCACTCAAATAACCACAGAAAACCGACAATGTTAACGAAAACATCTTTTTAGGGTTCCGTACCTCAAAAGGAAAAAACGGAACCCTTATAGGATCACTTTGTTGTCCGTCCGTCCGTCCGTGTATCCGTCTGTCTGTCAAGACCCTTTTTCTCAGGAACGTGTAGAGGTATCAAGCTGAAATTTATATCAAATATTCAAGCCTACTGTCCCTTGGAGCTGTGAAAAAATTAAACATCTAAGCCAACGCAATCAAAAGATACAGCCGTTTATGACGCAAATTTCCGCATATTTTCGAAACTCGCAAGGGAATCAAAACCTACAGGGTACTTCCCGTGAACTCAGAATCTTGAAATTTGGTACGAAGCTAGGTCTTATAGCACAGATAAAGGAAAAATTGCTAAAAGCATAAGTTATTTTGTCTGTCTGTCAATATCAGCAACCAACGCACATTTTCGACACTCTCAAGAGAATCAAAACCTACAGGGTACTTCCCGTGAACTCAAAATCTTGAAATTTGGTACAAATCAAGGCCTTATAGCGGGTCTATAATGACTCCCATAAAATTTTTGTTCCGAATTTTCAAGACCATAACGTTTTCTGTCATAATTTTTCTTTGTCATATTATCGGAAGTCATAATATTAAACAACATAAATTGGAGCTACGGTTTTCTTAAGTCATAATTATTGTAAGGACTAATAAGTAAACTCATATCATTCAGTGTCAAGAAGCATCACACTTCATAATATTAAAGGTACTAAAGTCACTCATAATAATTATTGCAAGGTCTTTTTTCGCAGGTCATAATTATTTTAAGGCACAATATTACTTTGTAATAACATTCAATGTCATGGTTGTATGACATTTCATAATATTAAAGGTAATAATCCTTTTCTGTGCTGTCATAAAAAAAATACCTAACATCGAAGGCTAAGGCGGGAGCTACGCTTACGCTTCGCTCCCGCCTTAGCCTTCTGAACCTAACCTGTCCGAGTCGCTTCTGTCCTGAAAGTCTTGCTCGCTCGCTTCGCTCGCTCGCTGCCAGCGATATGTCTTACAATGTTTCTGAATAATTATCAATGTTCCTTTGGATGTTATAGAAATCAATGTAGATGGTTAGTGCATTTTAGGTAATGAAAAATTATGACTAAAAACAATTATTACTTTAAGATATATGCCCTACAACGTTTCTGAATAATCAACGATATTCCCTTAAATATTATTGATATCAATATTATGACTTTTTAAAGTTATGATCAATGGGATTATGGCTCATTGCAGTTAGAACTATTAAGCGATATGCTTTACAAAAATTATGACCATCAATATTTATGAGCAAGAATATTATGGACATCAATTTATGACTTTCAAAATTCGGATAAAAAAGATTATGGGAGAAAAGGGGCACCCCCTTATAGCACAGATAAAGGAAAAATTGCGAAAAGCATAAATTTTTTTGTCTGTCCGTCTTTATCAGTAACCAATCTACAATGATCCCACACTGCGCACATTTTGCTTAGGAGCAGGGGTCTGCTAAGACTGGATGTTTATAGATACATATAAATTTGTATGGAACCCTCGGTGCGCGAGTCCGACTCGCACTTGGCCGGTTTTTTTTTAGGTTGGGACAAGTTTACCAGAACAAAATTTGAAACTGATTCAGTTAAGAAACCTGTTGTTTTTTATAAGTCCTAGTCTTTATTACTCTTCTCTTTTTTATTTCTTCTTTTCTTCGCGCGTGTGAATCATTATGTTTGACAGTTGCGTGGAAATTCAGGAATTTCACAAAAATGCTGTCACTTAGCGGTTGAGATTTTGGAGTTAAAATAGGCTATATGTTATTCTAAAACTAAAGCTTCAGGTATCTACACACCGAATTGTATTTAAATCTGTCCCGCGAATTCTGTGTAGAAGAGCAACAAACACTTTGGCAAACTTTATAATTTTAGTGGGACTTTCATACCAATATCTTAGTCTCATAAATGAAGGAATATCGATCTGTGTAATTTTAAAACATGATCTAAGCAATAATATTCATTTATTCATTGCAATCTTTCATGCGGGACAAAAACAAAATGCATTATGGTCCAAGTATCTACGCTCGCGATTCAAACTCGCCCGTGAATTATACATGAGATGAGTTGCTCTCAATCTGTCGTGTATAACCATTATTTCATGAGCCCGCACTCTCAGTGGTTTGTAGTAGAATGGGTGGGGTCTGGTTTTATTGAAGGGAGAAGAGGGGTCTTGGCGGAGTGGTTTTTGGAAGGTTGCGTTCGTTGGTAGCGAAAGTTTGACAAATCGCCTGGAGTGCAGTTCCAGTCGTCAGCGATAAGCTGATGTGTCCCTCCGGCGAGTTTGTTCTATCTTCCTTCTCTTATATTTTCAAGTCTCCGCGCGTAATATTTATTCTGTTATTAAGCAGCCTGTATCAGATCCAGTCACCATCATAAACATTAGAGCGTCTAGGTGCTCTAAAATACTTGAAATTGAGCCAAGTAAAATAGATTAATGTAGACCGTTCAAAAAAAAACCAACATCACCATGTCTTGTTTATTTTTGTATGAAAACAAGCATAATTATGTTTAATTACGCCAAAGGAATGTATAAAAATCCTTCTCGCTCGCAATATTGCAATAAATTGTATATTCCACCATCAAAATTATCACTGGTTGCAAAGAATACTTATATGTTTTGATATATGTATAACTTTTTTTTTATTATTCAACAAGCTTTCGACCTTCGAAAAATTTAAACGAGCTCTGAAAAGGTGGTTGGCTGATAAGTGCTACACATACACAGTGTAGGTAAAGACAAGGAAACTGAATCGCGTAACAGGGTGGAACCTTTTCACAACCAATTTCACGATGATTTCTTTGGCAGGTGTATGGAATGTCAACACGATATTTGCAATGAAAAGGGTTCACTCTGGTACGTGATTCAGTTTCTTTGACTGTACAGGAGTTTTTAGTCTACCTACTTACAAAAATTAAATGTAAACTTCCCAATTTTAAATGCCATTTTAAGGTAGGTTTTAGTTGTGCTACTGTTATTATAATATCTCTATATATATACCTACCTAAAGTTCTGTGAAAAAAAAAATTAAATTTTCACATGACGGTTTTTTTCAAATGCGTAAGTGCGTGCTCAAATATTCTTGAACACATCTATAGCACTGATTTTTACGATAGCGACCGTCCTATGAAGCTTTGTGCGGAAATAGTAGATTGTTCAACAAGGGACTAAAACAAGCCATAATGACACAAGATATTTAGCTACCCGAGCAGAGCGAGGGTGGCTATAATTCGCGTGTCATTATGGCAGTTTAGTCTCGCGTTAAACACTCTACTTTTCACTTTGAATGCGAGGAAAAAAACGATGTTTTAGGTATACTAATCTACAATATTACTTTTATACAACGTACGCTCAATACGAGCAATGGACGTCTGTTCAGAATTCAAATAGCAATTTTTTATTCCGCGGTTTTTTTTTTGTTGAGTGACGCTTTAAATGTTTGCATATTTAGCCAACAGTTTCAAACATGAAAATTATTTCATAGCTAATTGGACTAAGTATGCATAATAAAATGAATTCATCTTTAATATAATTTAATAGATTAATATTCGTAATTATTCATGGTGTTTCACGAAATTATTATTTTTTTAAATATTTTTATACAGTTGTCATTTTGAGGTTATTTCCACGCCCTAAAGGCTTCCACAGACCGAAGCGAAGGGCGCTACGGAGCGCTACGGAGCACTTCGGAGCGTCCGCAGCGCACTGCGGTCTGTGGAAAGCTTTAAAATTGTCTATTCCCAGTCACTGAAAATGGCAATAATCCTCCATCCACAAACACCGTGATTGGCAGTTTAGGGGTTTCCAAAGTAAATTAAAAAAAAATTACTTTAATCCCTAGAGATCAAAAAAGAGCTTTAGTCCCGATATGCAGAGACTAAAGTAACATTTTAAGAGCATGAGAAGTGAAAAAATATTTACGCATCCATCCATTTTTAGTCATAACGGCTTTACACTAGTAAAACAATCGACTAAAATATGACCCGATTTCGCGCACCAAGGGTTCCGTACTCATTTGTAGGTATCTATGATAACCCAGTGTTAGCAGAGCCCTGTTCCTAAGCAAAGTGAAAGCAGAGTGGGACCATTTTATATCGGTAAATGACATAGACAGACATAAAAAACCGGCCAAGTGCGAGTCGGTTTCGCGCACGAAGGGTTCCGTACCATTATCTATAAAAATGGCAAAAAAATCACGTTCGTTGTATGGGAGCCCCCTTAAATATTTATTTTATTATGTTTTTTAGTATTTGTTGTTAAATAGCGGCAACAGGAATACATCATCTGTGAAAATTTCAATTGTCTAAACTATCACGGTTTATGAGATACAGCCTGGTGACAGACAGTCAGACAGACAGACGGACGGACGGACAGCGGAGTCTTAGTAATAGGGTCCCGTTTTACCCTTTGGGTACGGAACCATAAAAATATTTTTTTTGCACTTTTTTATTGATAATGCTGTAGGAGGTACCTTTATACCAAATTTCAACTTTTCAGGACAACTGGAATTGCCCTATAGGTTTTGATTCCATGAAAATTGTATGAAAACAACTTTTTTATTGACCGTGTCTTTTGATTCGTTGACTTACAATTAGAAGCTAGATTTTTTTCATAGCTTCAAGGGATTACAGACTTGAGTATTTGATGATAATTACAGCTTGATATAGGTGAAAAATTTAAGAAAATGACCTGTTGTATTGTATTAGTGCACAGAATTGATATGGAGCTTAAGTAATTTTTCGAATTTGGAACGTCAATTGTTTATACGGACAAGTTACTACTACATACAACAGGTCATTTACTTAAGTTTTTCACCTATACGTACACGCGTTCCTAAAGAAAAGGGTCTTGAAAGACAGACAAACGGACGACAAAGTGTCGTAGTATCACTGTATTGTCCGTCTCGCTGTCTGTCGAGACGGTTTTGTTTTTTTGAGGCACGGAACCCTAAAAAAATGGGATTTAATTAAATAAACGCCTCACTCATCCCTCCGGTAAAAAAATGCGTAAATTATCACCACCATTTTCCTCTCCTAATTCTCGATGGCCGCGCAATCGACGAAAAAGGTCCAAAATTAGCGATTAAAGCACCTACCGATCCGCTAATCAAATCCAATTAACATTCAAACAAGCAACGAGGACCGAAGCGCCCTCGACGCCATCAGTGTGACGTAATGGAGAGTCCCTGTGTGCTAATAATTAAGCTGTATTTTGGGACTAAACAAAGCGGAGCTCACCAAAAGTTTGCCCATTACCGGACACCGGCGGGCACGGGATGCCACCTTTAGGGCTGTCTTAGGACGAAGATTCAAGGGTCCTGTGTATCTAGGATAGACTAATTATTTTGTACAGTTTGTTATAATGATAGCTATGGTAAGGATTTTTGAATTTGAAGCCGTGATGTTGCCAAGTTGATTTTATGTCTCTGTATGAGGCATTTTACATTAGCGCCTTTCGGGCGTTTTCTAGTGAACTGAAACAATTACTTTGCTCACTCGCGACTTTACGATAGCTACGTTTATATAAAAAATGCGTGTTCATGCAGTCCTCCACCTACAACAGGATTTTTCCGAACCGTTAGTAGATTCTGTGACATTCATAAGAGCTCCTAAATTAAATAAAAAAAAAAGGTTTTGACTTTCATTTTTTTTTGTGCGACGTTGATAAAGACCACGAATCACACAGGATTTTCGGAAATTCCCGGTAATTATATATAAATTAAGTTAATGAACTAAAACAATTACTTTGCTCACCCGCGACCTTCGAAGGTCGCGGGTGAGCAAAGTAATTGTTTTAGTTCATTAATATGGACCTCCGCAAAGTAACGCCTGATTCAATAAATTATAAATTAAGTTTACGCGTGCGAACCTGAAGATAAAGACAAGTCTTTAAATAATTTTCATTAGTCTGCTTACTTTGACCGCAGATGCTAAGTATCCTTAATCCGGTAGCCATAAAACTAAAAACTACTTTCAAGAAACTCCTGGAACGGACGGACAACCCTAGCATAGGTACATTCTATTATTCACGCTGACGCTTTTGTATGCATTACGGAACACTACACAACGCGACCGAAGAACGTGTCACTTTACTGAAACCTTCAGCCCTGGTAATAAAGGCTATAGTCCTTCGTGCTACCGGCCACGTTAAGATGTCGCGTCCTTTAGTTGTTTGAATAAAATTCTTCAGGTAATGTTAGTATTGTGGACTAGATTAACATGGTTAGAGTGCGGAAGGAAAACAACTTTAATGGTTTCCTTTAGTTTAGGGGACAAACGATGTTTATTTTAAACATAAAAATAGTTTGTTGAATAAAATGGTCTCGAAGTTTTTTGTCTGACTTAAGAATTTTTCTTGGCTTTTGGAGTTTTGGAGGAGCTCAGAGTCACGCAACGAGCTATGGAGAGAGCTGTGGTCGGAGTTTCTTTGCACGATAGAATCTGGGAGGCCACCACGAAATTCGAAATTCGAAGCTCGTATCGTGTCGTCCCTTTCGCTCTCCTATTTAGTAATATTAACATGAATGGAACGGCACGATACGAGGTTTGAAAATCGCATTTAGTAGTTTAAGGCCTGAAATAACGCCAAAGAACTAGAGTCGCTGACTGCTTCTGTTACTTACATACTCGAAGTATGTAAGTTGAAGTTGCAATGGGCAGGCCACATCGTTTATAGAGCTAAACGGTAACCGAACCGGTACCAAAGAAGATAACCATCATCATCATCATCATCCCAGGCTATATACATCCCACTATATGGCACAGACCTCCTCTCAGAATGAGAGGTCTTGGGCTGTTTCTCCACCGCGAGCCCATTTAGGATTGGGAACTTCACACACTCCATTTCTTTCTCAGGTGTGTGCAGGCAGGTCTCATGCATGCCATGTACTTACGCGCGTTATTTACCTACCGCGGGGACGATCCCCTGGGATCGAAATTCCAGTAGGTTGTCACACGCGCGCACCGACGCACGTTCATTCGTGTTCCACGGAAAAAATATGCTGCCTGGACTTTTATAAGTGAATGGTGAAACAGGGGGCAAATTTTAATATGACTATGCTAGAATTAATAGCTAATATAAAAATTTGGAAGTTCGTATCGTGCTGTCCCTCTTACTCTTCTATAAAAAGCTATAAGCGTGAGCGGGATGGCACGATGCGAAGTTCGAAAGTTGACGTTCGTATCTAGTATAACGCTAGGGTACTGTGAGCATGGCAATGTGTTCTGCGCATTACAATAAATATCCTTTTTTGTTAGGATTCCAGAGCTAAAATGACAAAAACGGAACCCGTATAGTTTCGCCATGACCGCCTGTCCCTTTGTCCGTCCGTGGCTTAGCTTAGGGAATATTAGTGCTAGAAAGTTTGCATGGATATAATATATAGCAATTATCCCGACAAAATAGTAAAACAATATGTAGAAAAAAAAAATTATCCAAACTGCCAGCCCTTGTCACTATCGACACGCACACATTCTTAAGAAGACGGAGTAGTATAATCTGTGGCTACAATCGCGGTAAGTACCAAGATTTTGTACGGGATGCAGTATCTGTTACGAAGTAACTATTAGTAATCTGTGGTGCAGGTTTCCTCACGATGTTTTCCTTCACCTTAATGCTCATGATAAATTTTAAATGTAATTTTAAATATAAATGGCTTGCTAACCTAACCTAACCCAAACCATGTTTAAAAAACCCGTTCTCGTTTTAAGTCACCTTGTGCGGTAGGAAGTAGAATATTCTGGTGCTTGCAAATTGCAAAGTGTTTTGCTGTCTATTGACTTCAGGTATGATCTTCTTGGACTAGAATATCGGCAATAATACACGGATGCAGCTCGAAAATAAACCAGACGACGATGTCTTGGAAGCTACCCCACACTGAAATAGAAAATCTCAATGCAAATTGTACCTTAATGTGACTTCGATGTATTCAGACAGTCGACTTGTAAGGTCACAAATAAACTTATACTTCTTCTCGGACTTCTAAACGGGTCAGTTACGTATTTATAGCCGAGATTTGTCTGACTTATTTGGAATTTCTGCAACCAAAGTCAAACTTAAAATAAGTTTTTGTAAAAAATCATTTTTAATACAAGCTTTTTATGCTGACTTTACTTTTTGCCCCTGGTTACTATTTAGGACCAAAGTACTCGTTGAGACGAATCAAACGAGTGCCGTTTCATTATGAAGTGCTTTTGGCCACCTTCCAGCTCCATCACCAGACCCTGGTTACCATCTGGCATCATAGTACTTGACAAGACGAATTGAACGAGTCCAAACTCGACGGATTGTGTCGTTTTATTACAGAGTTCCTATAGCCACCTTCCAGCTCCATCATCACATCAGCTCCATGTCACAATAATATTGCATTGTCACCTGATTTACACATGCATTCAAAATTTCAGCACAATCGGTAATCGGGATGTGGGTCAAATTTAACTAGCAAGATTTGATTACAGACATCGGGACAGGTGAAACTATATAAAAGCTTGTAAGTAATATCTTCCTTCAATTTAGTCGCTCAGGCCTAAAATACCACGTTCCCTAAATACCACATTTTCAAAATACTACTTACAATACCAACATATTTAGCATATTACTAGCTAATGAACTGAAACAATTATTTTGGTCACCCATGACCTGAATATAATAGCTACGTATATGCAAGAAATGTGTGTTCATGCTGTTTCACCACCTCCACACTGTACAAACACACACAAATAAATAAAATAAATAAATAAAAGAATGTTTATTCACAAACTTAAAATAAAACAAAAAACAATGAAAAAAAGACAAATACAATTTTGTGAAAAGGTGAGGACTCAGCAAAGTTGCTGGTTTCAGTCCTCACCCAATACGAGGAAAGTGGTAGTGTGGCTGTCAAACAAAACAATGTCACACCACCCAAACAGATACATATACCTAAACTAAAGCTATAAGTCCAAAAATTCAGAAAATTCAGCTTCACTTTCACAAAATAGTTTTTTTTCTTTTAACTGGCGTTTTATATTAAAAAAAAAAATTATTAAAATCACACAAACCCAACTATTACTATCACCAAACTACACTGACTCGTTTCGAACTCAACTAGAGCTCATCCTCAGAGTGTCGCAACCGTTCACTATGCTAGCTACCAGACGTTAGACTCAAAACACCTAACCTACCTGAGTAACGCCTAATTCAATAAATTACATTTTTAGCTAACAGATTCGTGCTGCACCACATTACTAATTCTCAATCTCTTTAAAACAAGGAATGTTCAAAAATCACCTGCCTTTTACTTAGATTATTGAGCTGAATAAAAAACGAGTGAGTAAGACTGAAGACAGCAGAGAGATCTTCAAAATAATTACAGATTAACGGTAAGTAAATACATTTTTACATTGATCCTCCTCTACTACAAACGTCCCTAAAGTTGTTTAGTTTCCTTGTTTACGTAACAGCATCTAAAACGAAATTGTATGTGTCTGTTCTGTTATACTCGTGCAAATTTGGGGCGGGCAGCTATTATTCCATAATGTATTCTTCATTCAGCCTAACTATAACTCTACGCATATCCCACGTGTTAATTAAACAAGCTACAAAACAGACAGGTTAAATAAGATTGGCCCAAACTGAAACATACAACCCTGTCGTAGCTATAGAGTTATCATAGCATCGTATTACCATCCCCTAATACGCGAGACGCGCGCACAGGCACGCCAACAAGTCAACGTTTAATCCTGACATGGAAATATATGGATTAACGATAATCCATGCCAGACTACAGTTTCGAATTATGATTGCTTTGCATTTCGCAGTCGCTATTTCCATTTCATGTTGAGTTTTAAGAGTCAATTACGCTTTGATGCAAGTGAGTATGAGCTAAAAGGGACGACAAATGATTAAGGTCTTAAAAAGGATTAAGTTATATTTTTTAGAAGCACATAAAAAAATTGCGCTATGAGGCTTTGTAAGGAAATATCAAAAAGGTTATTCGATGAGACTATTCAATTCAATCTTTAAAAATATAGCTCTATCGATGCCATCGATAATTCTGCCAATGTCGAGGTTGAAAAAGACACTATCATTGGACCATTGTTTGGTTAATGGACGTCACAGGAGACCGAAGATCTGGCAGCTACCTCGGACAAAGAATTAACTTGGCTATATTCAAAGAAGGAACGCTACCAGTATCTTCGGAACCTTCCCTGCTTGCTTCTAAGTACCTAATTTTAGTTGCAGATATTTGTATATAAATAATTACTTAAAGATGAATAAATTTTTTGTGTGTATTATAAATGTAAATAAATCAATTTTCGTTAATATTTACTTAAGTAGGTATACAGAATGTCCTTAATGAGATTCTGTTGTTCTTTTACGTACATGAACAAACTTTACAAGTATATCATTTCAATGGGTCCTTTTTATGTGCTGTCAAAACACGATTTTTCCCATAGATTTTGTACAGCAATAGCTAGTTATGACGTTACTTTTTTGCCAACTCAATCGACTAACTAAAAATCTAATTTTGCAGTACATAAATCTAAAATTAATCTGGTTGTCAGGGTTAAAATAAAACCTTTTCTCCAGGCCCTATACTACGAAACGCGAAATTCGAACTTCGTTTCATGCCGTTCCCCTCACGCTAATGGTATTTATTACGAGAGTGAGAGGGACCACACGATCCGAACTTCGAACTTCGAATTTCGTAGTAACCCCCCAGTCCCTCGTCTTGTTTCATAGTACCTATCAATTATCCTACCTATTCTGCGAAATCAATGAAAATAGAAAAATGTGTGGGAAGGCGGAATAGCGGCGAAATTGCTAATGCTATTTGGAAGTAAATAGGTACAAACGTTATCATTTCTATTCATCAAGTTCTATCTAGTTCTATGTTTCAAGCAGATTTTCCATCTGCTTTGGATTTTAGGCTAGGGGAACGATTTTAGAAAACATATCACTCGAAAATGGTAAAAAACCGGTTGTCTGTAAAGTCGGTTTACGGACGATAGTTTACGTGACAACGTCATAAAAAAACATTCAACCCCCCCCCCCCCCGCACACCGCACCCCCCGCATTGAAAATTACCCGAGCGCTAGTACTAAGATTGTATTATGTAATATTGCATTTGGCCTTCACTGCTCTTCAGGTACATGTAACGTTACGTAACATTACATGTACGTTACGTTGCGTCATCCTTTTTCGTGTATGCAGCCGGCGTTCATCGATTTATTAGACGTTGTCACGTCAAAAAACCAACATTACCCGGGACTTAATCACGACTATCTAATATTGCTAAAATTACCTTGACGTTTACATAATAGACAACCGTTACTGACTGGTCCATCAACGCACAACTCAAACCACTGAACGGATTGTGCTGAAATTTGGCACGCAGGTAGGTATCATTATGACGTAGGCATCCGCTAAAAAGGAACTTTTCAAAACTACCACGGGATAGACAATAAATTAAATTATTATTTTCACTTCAAAGTAGTCCTTTCATTGTAACTGTAATGGTTAGATACTTTAAATTTGGCATGCAAGTAGGTGATTATAACAGTAAAAAACTAATTTTAGGATTTTCGGAAAATCCCATGAATAACGAAAAAACAGGATTTATAATTCGCACACCTAGATCAAAAGAGCGTCAACTCAAATTAATATACCAGTTTAATTTAGACCTTTCGGAAATTAACTGAAGTCTAAATTCAAATGGTACATTATTTTGAGTTGATCCTCTTTTGATCTAGGAGTGCGTATATTCAATTTAATGGACCCTATCTCTGTAACAATTCCTTTAGGATCATAGAGGTGCAATAAACATGCTTTTTCAATAGTACAGTTGCTCAAAAAGTGCCCTTTTTTGGCTGTATTGCGTGCGCAAAGTTCGTTTTTGCGAACTAGTGCGATTTACTTTTCTATTTATTACACGCTTTATTTTAAATTTGTACTTGTTCCAATTCACGACTACTTACCGAAGAGTTATTATAATGTCAGTTTGTACCAAGACATAATAAAACTAAAAACGTAAGAATATCAAAATATTGAGATTTTATATTTTATTACTAGCCTCTTCATCATTATTTTTTATATATTGAATTCCTAAAAACAGTTCTTATTAAGGGTGTCTGAATGGAACGGAATAGCGTGGGAATAGCTGCCGAAACGCCTGTCACAGTAGAGACGTTTTTCCAACTGCAAGCATGGTTTTTGAAGTTTTAAAGTAATTTAATGCAACAGCAGTTTTTGTGTTATATTTCTATACACAAATAATTGGACATAATGATACTAAGGTAATTAGTACAGTGTTATATATTATAAAATTGTTTCCTCATAAAAAAACGTATTAAAAAAAAATTATTGAATTGGCTGAATAGCAAAAGCCATTGCCTTATGAAATATGAAAGCTAACAAAAACGCCTTCAATTTGTCAAAATGATTGTTTTGAATTATTACACCTAATAAAAAAGTCGCAAATTATTGTGTTGTTTTTTTTTCGCAACTGTATTAAAAAACGTCGTTTGATATACAAAAAAATTATTGAGTTGGCTGAATAGCAAAAGCCATTGCCTTATGAAATATGAAAGCTAACAAAAACGCCTTCAATTTGTCAAAATGATTGTTTAGTATTATTACACCTAATAAAAAAGTCGCAAATTATTCTGTTGTATTTTTTTTTCGCAACTGTATTAAAAAACGTCGTTCGATACACGCGAAATGTCATTCTTCACTCGTCCCGAGTCTTGCCACGAGCCGAAGGCTGCCGGCTCGTGGCAAGATATCTCGGGACTCGTGAAGTCATGACATACTTTCCGCACTAGCATCGAAATGTACTATTTTGTTTGAAATTTCCCGCGGGATAAAGATCGAGAGTAGACCATTTCCGTTTGTACACGGAAGAAGTCGTGAGAAAAAGCTAGTATTTTATAATGTAGAGAGTTTCTATTCAAGGTTTTCTTCCATTAGATTCTTTTTAACTTGTGGAAAATCGGGTTTTTAATTTTGGGTCGTTTTTTCGTTTCAGTCTTACGTGACGCATTTATCCTTCCTCACTCACTCGTCGCTTCGCTTGTGTAAGCTCGTTTAAGTAGCCAGATTAATCTATTCTGGTATTTGACGCTAGAGTGGTGTATTTCCTGCTTAACGGTTTTCATATTTAGATCCAGGTGTATGTATTTATGGCCCAGTGGTTTGACCTATGGCCTCTCAAGCAGAGGATCGTGTGTTCAAATCCCGGCTAGCACCTAAGAGTTTTTCGGAATTTATGTGCGAAATTGCATAAGTATGAAATTTACCATGAGCTTTACGGTGAAGGAAAATATCGTTAGAGAACCTGTATACACCTGCGAAGAAAATTAATGGTGTGTATGAAGTTCCCAACCCCCACTGGGCCCGCGTGGGAACTGCGGCTCAAACCCTCTCATTCTGAGAGGAGGTCTGTGCCCTTCAGTGGGACGTATTATAAATTGCCTGGGATCATGATAATATATATTTGTTGCTACAATAGTCTTGTAGTAGCACACAATTATCATTTTCGTATGGTATTTTTCGAGTGAAATGAGTTTAGGAATCGGTCCCCAGCATCCGTAATTGGGTCAGGCTGTTTGGCCCTTGTGTTCTTTGTGATACGATCGTCATTGGCATGTGACGGCGTGCTGTTTTTGAACGGACCAATGGGTTTGGCGGATCTCGAGTGACAGCCGATTTTGGTGTTGTATTGCAAGGTCCAAACTCATCGTATAAAGAAGGGTCTACAAAATAAGAAAATAAAAGTTGTTTCTTATGGAGTCAATGAACAACAACCTTTTACCTTGTTATTCCACAACTAAATTAAATAAATAAATATCACGGGACAATTCACACCAATTGACCTAGCCCCAAAGTAAGCTAAGCAAAGCTTGTGTTATGGGTACTAGGCAACGGATAAACATACTTTATATAGATAGATACATACTTAAATACATATTAAATACCCGAGAACAAACATTCGTATTTCTCATACAAATATGACCTCAACGGACCTCAAGCTTCATAGTCAGGTTCTCTAACCACTAGGCCATCTGGTCGTCTAAACTAAATTGTAAGACAGTGAAGTTTGAGTGATACATACATTTTTTAATGCTAAAACCCGCCCTCTTTCATTTCCATCTAATAAAAAAAAAGTTAATACTATATAAATTAAAACTACATATCTGTATAAAACTTAGAGACAATCTCATCACTAGAAGAAGCAATTTACATAAAAACATACGAACATTGCAAGTTCTATGACAGTGAATATAGAAATACCTATACAATATTAAAGCATACTTTCAGAGTCTTCAAACAATCACGTCGTTAATGAGTTACACAATGTAAACGTTTACAATTAAAACATACCTTCTGACTAAATTGTTTAAGTTATAAACCAATTCACTAGTAACCCACAAAATCACAACTTAATTGAGATAACATCCCTAAAATGTACAGTCATAAAATTCGAAACTAGGTTGAACTCCTGAACCCTCCGAAATTCCGAGGTATAATGAAAGGTGCGAAATGTCTTTCGTTTACAAGTAACTAACCGCCGCTCACAGAGAAGCCAATAAAAGTTTATTTGTTGATTAATCTCATCTTATTTCTAAATAATAATTATTATAAGACGACCAGATGGCCTAGTGGTTAGAGACCCTGACTATGAAGCTTGAGGTCCCGGGTTCGATTCCCGTGTCGGGGCAGATATTTGTATGAAAAATACGAATGTTTGTTCTCGGGTCTTGGGTGTTTAATATGTATTTAAGTATGTATCTATCTATATAAGTATGTTTATCCGTTGCCCCTAGTACCCATAACACAAGCTTTGCTAAGCTTACTTTGGAACTAGGTCAATTGGTGTGAATTGTCCCGTGATATTTATTTATTATTATTATTATTTATTTATAAACGCCAAAGACTGAGAAAACGTGTGAATGTTTGTTGCTATTTCACTTCTAGTCTCTAATTAGGTATACTCCTTTCTTTAAGTCGTCGTGTAAAAACATCTTTGATCATGATTATTTCCTTTAAAATGACATTCATGTTTGTTTTTTCACACCATGTTTTGACTCAAGTATGTTACAAGAACAAAGTGGCCATAAAAATCTAATATCCAACCGTAACCACCTCAAACTGCCGTAAAGAACACAGCAATCTTGTAGACGTTCTAATAACATTTCTAGATTTACTATCAAATAAATGTCCGCCGTGAAACCGCCTATAACTCACAACTTCACTGCAACCTATAAAACTGTTCAGGGGTTATTAAAAGTTTCTCCCCTTAATTGTGAATCGAAAAGCCGAATCCTTATTACCGAGGGTACGGAACTCCGAAAGGGCACTAGTACTAAGTCCCATTTGCGTCAGGCCCTATTATCCCTTCGGAACATATTGCCGTTAAAGGACGACCTTTAATGGGAAATCAGCGGGCTGATGTCGATTGTGATAAGTTATTACTATTAATATGATATGGAATGGATCCATTTTAGGGGTCGTCAATATTTAGAGGTTGCGGTCAGCTATTTGTTTGAACCTTATAAATTATAATTAATATTGTCTGACATTGAAGCGCCCTGTGCTTTTGTTTTTTGAGTTTTATCTCGTCTATTTTTAAGAGGTCGTATACACAATTTCGTCGTTTTCTCTAATTAACACGATCTTCTAGATTTTTTAAATGGCTTTTTCTTCATTATTACGATCACTCATGCAATGTAACAAAATACTTTTTAAAACACCTCGACATTCAGTATTTCACTGCGTAATTAAATCATGTGAGCGTTACATTGTAGTCTCTTGAATTCATACCATTATAAATGTGAAAGTGTGTTTGTTTGTTTGTCTTTCTTTCACGTCGAAACTGAGCGACGGATTGCCATAATTTTTTGTACAGACATAGTTGAAGGGTTGGTTAGTGACAGGCTACTTTTTACTACGGGAAAATACCTCATTCCCTCGGGAAAACACGTTTTAGGTAATCTACTTCAGCGGGGGCGAAAGTTCATTACAATTGCTTAATTTAAAACATTATAGAATTTAGTCTGATTTAAATTAGTCATTGTAACGCCAGGATGACTGATTCAGTAATAACTAATAAACAAGAGAGTATTTACTTAACCGTTTCAACGCCAACGACACTTATAGGTGTCACAAAGTACAGTGTCAAAGTGATCTTGACACAATGACATAAGATTCAAAGCAGGTTTACGTTTTGTCGAGGCGTGGCGTTGAAAGGGTTAAATACTACATTCAATTTAGGTAGACTCAATATTGCCCTAAGGGTGTTAGAGAGTTTATGTACTAACTTTACTATAACAGATAGGCCTAAAGTGTCAGTCCCGTGTTTGCTAATGAAGGCCAGGATAATGGGTCGATGTATTTAAGTAGGACCTCTATTAAGCAGCCCTGAAATGTGTCTTGTGTGTCACACACGTGTCTTGATGGATATTAAGGAAATAGAGGGACAAGCGAAAGTAAAATAAGTACATAGAATATACTCCATGTTTTAAGAAATTAAAATAAATAGTGTGTATTGTGCTAATAAGTTAGGTACCGATATTTCTATGTCTTAATCTACTCATCAATACAAGTCACTTTTATTCTAACTTTTTAAAATTTGAAAAAAAAATATCTTGCTTTTCCATTACTAAACCAGTAATCCGTTTGGATGGATAATTATTAGTACCTGGGCGACCGAGCTCTGCTCGGGCAGAAACTCGGTACCAAGCGTTTTCCCAGAGATAAGACCAAGCTAGATCAATTTTTCATCCCCGAAAACCCCCAAATACCAAATTTCATCTAAATCGTTGGAGCCGTTTCCGAGATCAAAACACCGGAGGGGTGGGGGGGGGGGGGTGAGAGGTGGGGAGGGGATGCGGGGGAGGGAGCGCGGGGGTATTATGGGGGGATTATGAAAATTTCATTGATTTTGCCGTAAGATGCACCGTTTTCAAGATATTTGACAAAAACACCGGAGGGGGTGGGGGGGGGGGGGGTGAGTCACGTTAAACTATCGTCCGTAAACCGACTTTACAGACAACCGGCTTTTCCTGTTCTGTGCTCCTAATAGGGAACATGCACATAAACGGTGCTGCCAACTGGTGCCATAAGGGTGCCATCAATTTGAATGTTTTACCTTGATAAGTTTGTTTTACTGTCCGCATAGTGTCTCTTCTGTCGCATTAGTGCTGCCGCCTATAGTTACTGCACGTTCCCTATAATACTTTTTCTAACAAAAAAGTAACTTTTTCTCACAAAAGAAGAAACTTGACGTTTTCTCATGAAAAATAAACTTATAAAAAAAACTAAAAATTTTGAAAAAAAACGTGGAATCGAACCGAGGTCGGCTGGATCCGCGACCACCCGATTTCTAATGTGCCATTATGATCTGCTCGAAGTCGGCGAAATTTAGCTTTATATTCTAATGCAAACAAAAATAGCCGGAAAACACGAGTAAAAGCGATTTTCTGAAAATGAAACATAGCTAGATCAGTTTTTCATCCCCGAAAACCCCCACATACCAAATTTCATCGAAATCGTTGGAGCCGTTTCCGAGATCCTGATTATATATATATATATATATATATATATACATATATATATATACAAGAATTGCTCGTTTAAAGGTATTAGATAGATGTATGAAAGGTTTGTTTTTTTTTTTAAATTTCGAAAAGTTGTCTGAGTGAAAGTGACTTGTTTTGATGAGTAAGATACACCCTGGAAATATTGGCACCTAATTTACTAGCACCTTATATATATTTTTTCGAAATAAATAGGCAATTGAGCGGACTAATTTTGTTATGAATGTGCGAGCCATTTTCAAGGATTTTGGTTTATGAATTGGATTAATTTCTGAACAGAAATAGATTATTATCGGTGAAAATTTCAAGTATCTAGTTTTTACGGTTCAACAGATAGAGTGCTGTGACAGACAGACAGCGGAGTCTTAGTAATAGGGTCCCGTTTCACTGTTTGGGTAGGTACCTACGGAACCCTAAAAACAACATGAAGCAACATTTTAATCACATTATCGCCAAAGGAAATCTAATAATCGGTTCTGTATCCAAGGCACAGAAACCTTTAAGTGGGATACGAAAGTTAATTAAATTAATTCCGTTGTTTGATCTACTCTCGAACGAAATCATTACCTAACGAGATATTTATTTGATCAGAAAATGGACGGTTAAACGGGAAGAGAACCCAATTAGTTATTTGTTTTTTTTTTCTGGAATCCGATAACGATTCAGTGGGATGCTTTGTTTGTTTGTTTTGCGCTTTCTCTAGATGGCGATTTAATTAGTTTTTTTTTAAATCTTTGCCTTGGCCGATTGAAAAGAATAAATTGTTCCTTGATGTCTTGTTTGTAGACGACGGGTAAGGATCGAAAGTGAAGATTAAATATTGTGAATTTTGATTCATAACTGTCAATAACTGATTCTTTGCGGGACTTATGTAATCACGAACTACTCAAACTCTTGTAATTACCTTGACGTTTCGACCGCATTGCAGCGGCCGTGGTCACGAGTCGACTTTGACTGAACTCGACTGAACTCGGCTGGACTGAAGCCTCCTACACTTCAGTCGACTCGTAGCCACGACCGCTGGTCAAAACATCGAGGTGATTCCAGCAATTTGAGGAGTTCGTGATTGAGTCTCGAAAAATATTAGTCATGAGTGAGAATCGCGATAATATAAAACATTATAAAAATAATATGTTTATTGTTTAGTGTACAACCGACTTACGAGTAGTACGAAAAAATTTAGCGTCAGGAAAGATAAGCTTGGTTTCCATGAGAAATAAGGGCATTTTTCTTTAAAATTTATAGTTGATATCCTATTCCATAACAAAAGCAGAATTAAATCTCGTAGAACGCTACGAAGTCTACGGCAAGGCGTAGCTTTAGCAAACGCTACGCGGCTACGCATTTTTCCTACACAAAGCGTAGTTCTATTTTGAAATACTTACGTAATAGTACTTTTTAATTTGGACCACTAGGGACAGTACAACAAAAATCAGTCAATTAGCAGCATGACAAAACTAAAAACAATGTCCCTTTCAATTTCATTTCCCTTGACAGCAATAAATTGATGAGGAAATACACTTCCTGCGCGAATTTTGGGGGAGGTTTTTTTACCCTGACATTAACGACAATCCCACTTAAGCTTAATGAACAACTTCATTAATTTCGACCCCCTAAGATGTCATTTAAAGCCTCTTGAACTGTATGCGATAAGCCAAAAAAATTAGTAATAATTTTTTAGAGATACCTGACACAAAAACTTTAGTAATTATGTGAAATAAAATAATTAAATCGTTGAGACGATCGATGTTTAACAAATTTATTTTTCAGTTCTGATATGATATCTTCTAATATATGAAAATCTCGTGTCACGGTGTTTGTTATCGAACTCCTCCGAAACGGCTTGACCGATTTTTATCTATTTTTTTCTCTATATTTGGTAGGTCTGAGAATAATAGGTAGTAGGCTATTTTTTATACCCCATTGTTCGCAGACGGGGTCGCGGGCAACAGCTAGTAATATATAAAAATCTCGTGTCACGGTGTTTGTTACCGAACTCCTCCGAGACGGCTAGACCGATTTTTATGAAATTTTTTCTGCGGACTCGGTAGGTCGTTGGCTACTTTTTAAAACCCTAGGTGATATTATGGCAAAACAACGTTTGCCGGGTCAGCTAGTATAAATCAAATCAAATACATATGTCACATCATAATTTATTTGTTGTCATACAATTATTTTTCCAATAAAAGACAAGTCAAGATTATGAAGTTATTTCTCTTTCTAAAAAAATAAAGTGTATAATTTAATTCTGCGCCGACTTTTACTAACTCAATCTAGAGCACCACCAAATTTTGGGCAAAATTCGTCGCGTATTATCGTCCTAACTATAATTTATTACAGCATTTACCTAAAAGTAAATCCCGATTGCGTAAACCTTAAATCTGGACGTTCATTATAAAAGGCCAACAAGAGGAAATATGAGAGTTAATATAAATTTAAAATTTATTGTAAGCTGTGTAACTCTGGCCGGTGATTTATAATCGTGGCTTAAACCGTGTTAACGGTGCCACATAAAACGGCCCGGGTGAGTTGGAAATAATAATTGATAACTTTTTCTCATCTTTAACTTTTTATTAGCCCTGTGGTTTGTCCTGGATCGTGGGTTTAAATCCAGGTTCACTCTGAGTTGAAGCAACTCAATTCAAATCTACACCGTGCTGTCTGTGAACTACGGCCGAAGCACTCTGATTCTGAGAGGAGGATTTTGCCCAGTAATGGGGTGGTTGTAAGCCGAGATTATAAACTTTTTCTTTCTACTTTATAAATTTATTGTTTTATTTTTTGTATTTTTGACTTACGATAAATAAGTTTTATTCATAAATAATGAAATTTCTTTAAAAATAACGGAAGGTGGGATTGGCATATACTAAACATGCGATTACTGGTGATTGTCCTAGAATAGTTGCTATCTTTAATTTTGTCATAAGTAATAGAGGTAACAGCAGGGTGTCATCTATTGGGCATTAGCATGGGTGTAGCACTGGGACATTTACCTAACTTCGATTTTTTTAGATATAATGAGGTAAAGGAACTGTATTTTTACTGAAGAACGGTTTTTAAAAACGAATTTATGATACATACAAAACTATAGCAATGATAATTTATTTTAAAACCGGGGAAGCTCAAGTTTGACTTGCGCATCGAGGGTGGCGTACAGTCAAGGGCAAATAAATTGTATAAACACCGCAAAATAACAAAAAAATAAATAATTACCTGTTTAAACTTGACAGACAAAGACGCTGACAGACAAATTACAAAGTTTTTATTTTTTCTTTTTAAGCAACTCACGCTTGACCGGTTTTTAATAAAGGTACTTTGTTTGAGTTTTAGTTTTGTACTTATGTTTAAACGTAATAGAGCTTCTTTTTTCAACATTTTTCTACACACTGCTGAGTACGAGTATAAGTCTCTTCTAATTCCTTCCATGTAGAGCTTCAACGAAAAAACAAAAATTATACGTTTAAGTATGCCCCCTCTTAATTTTTAATTAATTTTAATTTTTATTATTTATTTGTTGTAGCGGCAATAGAACTAACTGTTCTTGAGATACAGCCCTGAGGCACAAGGACAGACGGACTATAGAGGTTCAGTTATAGGGGTTCGTCTGTCACCCTCCGGGAAAGATACTCCAAAAAAAGACAGTTGCGTGTACGTCTGAAACATTGATCTAAAAGAATGTTCTAAATATTTTGTTATTCGCTTTTAAACTTTCCATTGGCTTTGTGTGCATCGCGACCATCGCCCCGCAGTGTGGCTGCAACTTAAGCCCTCCGCTTAGCTAAAACCGCTTATTTTAAACTAAAAGTTTGCATTTTCAGACTTTTGGCTACGCTTTACCTATGACGCTTTTTAATTTTACGCTGTTTTTTATCTCAGTACCTGAGTTATAGTTTGACAGCAAGGGATTAAAAAGAACGACAAAAAATACATACCTACCTACAATATTCTCAACATTTGAGCTTTGTATAACAAAAAATGCCAGTTACGTAGTAAATAGCGCCCTTATTTGAATTTAACTCTTTTTTATGATAATAATTTTTTTATGATATAAAAATAGACATGGCATTGTAAAGTAAGTAGTATGTTGTTCGGTTATCTAGAATCTAGATTCTCCAGATGACAAAAGAACAATTTTTATTATTGCACAATGTGCATTAATAAAACACATTTGGCGATCATTAACGCTCTGACCAATCGCCAAAATCATTTTCGCTTACATTCCAACGACAAATTTTTTATTTTTATTATTTTTTTTTATTATGAAAGGGAGCCAAACGAGCAAGCGGGTCATCTGCTGGAAAATGATCATCACCGCCCATAAATATCAACAACTCAAAGAGAGTCACCAATCTGTTGCCGGCCTTTAAAGTAAGTATAAACCCTTTTCTTTAAAGCCCCGATGTCATACAAAAAAAAAAATATTTAAATTCGAAGGCTGTAACAATGAGTGGGGTTCTAAACATCTAAGAATAATGTCCTTGTACTAAAACCAATTACAATTCTGCGACTACGCACTACTTCACGCATACATTGGGAGTTTTAGTTGACGTCATACATTGTTATTGTTACCTATATTCCCAAAGAGAGTACCTAAGTAGGCAGAGCGCACGAAACGTTGAACGTAACGTTTCGTGCGCTCTGCTGTTTCGAGTATTTTAAGTTGATGAAAATATTAACGGATTTGCGTAACACACGAGAAACGCCGGTTGAAACGCGTCCGAGTCCGTCCCATCTCATCATCATCATCATCCTAGCCTATATACGTCCCACTGCAGGGCACAGGCCTCCTCTTAGAATTGCTCGCGGATTGGGAGCTTCACACACACTATTAAATTTTCTTCGTCGGTATATTAAGGTTTACTCACGATTTTTTCTTCACCGTAAAGCTCATGGTAAATTTCGAATGTAATTTCGCACATAAATTCCGAAAAACTCAGAGGTGCGAACCGGGATTTGAACCCACGACCCTCTGCTTGAGAGGCCATAGGGCAAACCACTAGGCTACCACGGCTTTTTCCCCTCCCATCTAATTTGGCATAAACACAAGCGCGAGCCACTAATGGAAATAGTACAGAACTCTTTACACTACGTGCGGGTCAATTTTGTCTGCGCGAATTTGCCGAACAAAATTCCATTATCCCGGGCTTTGTCAAATAGCGCGTGTAATATGCAGCCGCTGCATGTCCACGCATCCGATTAATTTTTTGTTGAAAATATTTTGTAATACTAATATGTGGCTCATACAAAACACGTTGCTATTTATTCTTACTGTCAGTCATATCAAGTACAGTCAACCAATTTGATTCCTAGGCCATTATAGGACCATGTCACAATGAATTAAGTAATTTGTTTATCTTCTACGACAGTGATTGTTGCGTGACTTATGCCATGATGACATCTCGATCTTTGCGAACATTATGTCACTTGAATTGTCACTGTCCGTTTGTAAAAACTTCTTTTTCTTCTCATGTCATGGAGCGAAAACGTTTATAAACTCTTTACGTTTATTGCATGTTGTGAACGAAAAGGTGATAATCCTTTGACCCGCACTTACATTGTAATTATCAAGTAGTATTTGACAAGGTTTTTCAGTGGCCTAGAAATTAAATTTGTTGACTGTACCATTAGAATACTTAGATGGATATTGAGAATTAATATGCCAGCAAGCATGCATAGGTATACCGCAGTTTCGCATGTCAAAAGTCTTTGACTAGAGTGTTGCCAGTGGTGGCTTATGGCACTCAACTGAGACGTGGCCGCTAATGATCGGCCTCGTAAAAAAGCTCAAGGTCACTCAGAGGGCGACGCCACAAAATAAAAAGGTACAGAAGTCAATCAAGTGTATGTACTTCACTTTTCATACCTACGCTCGGCGGTCGCTCTAGGGTTGTCAATTATGGCATATGCACATAAAACTTATCGTGAAAGTGGCACTCGTTTCTAGTTGTTTGATTTATTCTTGATATTCAAACGGGAAGAATGGAAATATAAAATAATAATAATTAAAATACCTACCTACAAAATTTAGCGTTTGTCAATTTTCACTATCGAAAATCCCTAATAACTTCTAAACGGATTATCCTAGTTATACAATTTCCATTGTCCTATCGGTTTTAGACCTAAACCTATCTAATGACACTAAAAACAACACAATATCTATACAAACAAAAAAACATGTTTTCAACTTACGTAATGTTAGTGGCATGAATTTACCTTACAAAAATGTAGTTAGGTATAAGTACCTAACCACATTTTTTGTAAGGTAACGTTTATTTATACTGATTCAAAATAGGAAACTATTATTACTTTGGGAGTCGGGGCGAGGTGTTTACCTATCTACCTAACTATTCTATGTAACGTTAAAATGAACCATCGAAATACAAGCAGATACCTACTAAACTTACCTCTCTGAAACCACTGGTAGCTTAAAAAACGACCATTCATCGTTTAAGGTTGAATTGAAACAACCGTCCACTGAAAAGTTACCTATAATAACCTTTTTTTTGTTGCTCCATTATTGCACTCGAAAAATTCCACAGACGCGCGACACAAAATAAATAAGTACGCGCGACCACAGCGCGCGCCTCGAAAAATTCCACTGACGCGCGACCACAGCGCGCGCCTCACGCGGATGGCAATCGCGCTCGGACTGATCCGAACTGATCCGAGATGTCGTGTCTGTGAACAGTGTCTATGTGTGCGTTGCTCGAGCGCACTTTGTATGTAGATTTATTTCTGTACCTTTTTATTTTGTGGCGACGCAGAGGGTTATGCTCGGAGTTTCTCTGCGGGATCGCATTAGAGATAATGAAATCTGCGCTAGAACTGAAGTTAACGATATGGCTCGAAGAATCGCCTGACTTAAGTGCCATTGGACAGGGCATATCGCTCGTAGAACTGATGGCAGATGGTGTCAAAAGGTTGGCATCCACGAACCGGAAGACGTGGTTTAGGTAGGCCCCCAAAAAGATGTAGGGACGATCTGGCTAAAGTTGCGGGGAACGCGTTGGATGCAGAAGCCACAGGACCGGTCTGTTCAGCGAACATTGAAGCAATGGACGTCTTTCGATTAAAATTATGATATAATATGATGGTAATCTCTTGAATTAGTGAAACAAAATTCTACAAAAAGTTGAGTAGCTACCTGTACGTAGGTAAAATGGTGAGAAGTAAATATTTTCGTTAGGCAACTTGGATAGTGATAGAAGCGTGAGTTAGGTATGTCTCCGGGTGCAATTTCGTGGAGTTGCACACAAGTTTTGCCATACTCGTCTTCACTGACGTCATATCACGCCATGCCACTGCTAGCATACCATTTTGCTATTTATTGGTATAGTTAGCTAGTCGGCAAATTAAAAATGAGTTTTAATAGTCGAACGCTCTGTATTCTAGTGAAGCGAAATCACACAATAATGAATAAATGGAAGATAAGACTTGGATTTTTGTAATACAACATGTAACTGAACGAAAATCAAAGCCGATACCTGTTTGATGGCAAAGAATAGTCTGATGGAATTTCATACTTTTTATTAACTTTTTAGCACTTTTATTTTCATTTGGTTCATACAAAGTTATATAATATTTAATCTAATTTTAGACTGACTAGACGAAAAAAAAAGTAATTAATAAAAGTTGATAAAAACTATGCTATTATATCATACGCCACTTTCCCATCAACTGATAGGTCTCATCTAATACCTATATAAAAATAGTGTCACGGTGTTTGTTACCAAACTCCACCGAGACGGCTTGACCGATTTTTATGAAACCTTTTTGTCTATACTCCGTAGGTCTGAGAATAGGTCGTAGGCTATTTTTTATACCCCTAGATGATATAAGGCAATAACAACGTTTGCCGGGTAAGCTAGTTTGTTTTATAAAACTGCAAAATCGTGAAGTAACCGAGTTCAAAATCATATCAAATATTTCTCTTCTATAGAACTCTTACTAGGTATCAGTTTTGTTCTTCGTTCAGTTACAAACTGTACTTATAACGATATATTTATGCAGAAAAATGCAGTAATTTGCGCTTCAGACGATAAAGGCTATTTCACTAATGTCGGTGCTATGAGGATAAAGTATTTCAGTTTCTGCGTGTATTCTATGAAACGGATTTAATTCAGGTCATTTTGCATAACCAAAATTCCTAGCAGTTTAAATTCCAACATTTACCCGGTTTGAGATTTCCAGGAATTATAACAGGATTCATAACTTTGTATTTCCGAGTTTTTGCTCTGAAAAATTAGTAAACTAGAAACTAGTTATTTAAAATATTATGCTCTTTGAAGTTAATCTTGTATCAGACTGTTGATGTTTTAATAAAAAATATACGTAATGAAAACTTTTGATAGTGTTTTCCCTGAAACGCAATTAACTTTTAAAGTAGATAAAATATACTTGATGAAAACAATACTGTTGCTAAGAATTGTTAATTTTTACTTCCAATGATCCTGTACCTCCGTAAAAACAATCTCATCTCTTATTATACATACTCACTCACTAAGCACTCGCACAATTACCTACACTTACACACACTATTGTCATCCACACACTCACTACTACAGCACACTAAACATACAATTGCACATTGTAAGTACACATTTTACATACTAAATACCCTTACACTAATTAATCTCATAAATGCTCAGTCATTTATAAACTATGTCAGTCGGGCAAAGTATCATATCTTCTTAAACCCCACACACACTGTACTAATACGGATTTGTGTATTTTATATACTTAATAATGTGTGACACGCTACATTCAATTACAGAAATTGATGATATTGAAGTAGCGCGTGTAATTGAATGTGACTGCATTGAGGAATTTTTATGCCACGTAAGTAATTATAAAAATGATTTTACGATAGTTTCAAAAAACATAAGAAGTATTTATTGTAATTTCGATAATTTTATGCTTACACTATCTAAAATTACTTTTAAACGGACGTAATAATTTTCACTGAATGCAGATTAAATAATGATAAACCGTTACTTCGAATCGAAAATTACGATTCATATTTCACCACCAGGCAGCTAAACCAAAACGATGGCGTAGTTGTGTATATCAAAGATACATTGAAGCATAAAGTAAAAGAAATAAACCAATTACAAGCATCTTGTCTGCAATTGGAGATTTTAAACAGCACTATATTATGTATATACAGATCGCCCTCCTTTTCCAATGCTGAAACATTTGTGTTGAAAAACATATATGCGGTCAAATTCATAACTTTTATGCAAATAATAAAATATTATCTGAGAATCAGTACGGTTTCCAGCCAAATAAGAGTACGACACAGCTTCTGTCTGAGTTCACGGATTACGTTAATGGGTGTCTCAATGAGAGAAAACACGTCCTGGTGGTGTTCATAGATTACAGTAAGGCATTTGATGTATTGCAACATAATACTCTTTTGGATAAACTTGATCACACAGGGGTGAGAGGGCCTTTGCTGGACTGGTGTGGTGACTACCTGCGGAACCGCAGCTATCGTGTGAGGGTCGGTAGCGATTTTAGTGACCCTATTGGCGTTTCTCATGGTACGGCACAGGGTTCCGTGCTGGGGCCATTGCATTACCTAGCTTACGTAAATGATCTAAATAATGTAATTAAAAATTGTAAAATTTTCCAATACGCTGATGATACGTGTTTGGTATCAGCCGAAAGAGATATTGAGGATGCAGAAAGGAAACTACAAGAAGAGTTTACGTTACTGTGTAAATGGTCGCACGATGTCGGGTTAGTCCTAAATAAGGAAAAAACTAAACTCATGCATATCCACTCCAGTCATAACACCTCTCAAACGCTACCCGTAATTAAAGCGCACAATCATGAGTGTCTTCATAGACAGGATGTGGTGTGTTTATGTGCTAACATTGAAATGGTTCCTACACAGGTATACCTAGGTCTGACCATCGATAACAGATTTAGTTGGAAACCACACATTGAAAATGTGTGTAACAAATTACGTGCAATTATAGCGAAATTTTACGTATTGAAACAGAAAATTCCGTGCTCAATACGACTTCAACTATATAAGTCACTCGCCGATTCTATTGTTTGCTATGGACTCAGTAGTTATGGTCGTACCTTTAAATCAAACATTAACAAAATACTAGACCTCCAAAGGCGGGTATTAAAGTCTGTGGTTCCTTGTAAAATAAGGAAAAAGTACAGTGGAAGTGAGATGGGGCTTTTCTTATATTGTCACGTACTACCAATCAATATTAAAAGAGACTTGCTACTTTTGGGTGAAAATTACTTCAAGTTTCATAAAGATACCATAAAACATACTAAAGTAACTAGGCAAGTGACACAGGAAAAATTAAAAACCATAGGTGCCGTCAACCACTATGGTGAACAAACTACGGCATACTTGGTACCTAGACTCATTAATCAGTACTTAACTCAGGACATTAAATGTAAACTTACTCCAAAAAATGCAAAAAATATGCTCAAAACCAAGATTATACATAAATTTCATAGCGAGTATGGTGCGAATGGGAACAGCCCGCGCGCTGTCAGCAGGTAATGTGGTTTAAACCGGTTCCCCGTGCGATGTTATTACAGCGCGAGGTAAGGGAATGTGCAACACTCGCACAAACTTGTGTAAAGTTTATGAGTGTGAAGTGATACAGTGTAATTTAATTAATGTTTGTATTGATATAATAAATAAATAAATTAATAAATAAATAATAAATAATAATCTCTAAAAACACAGTTAGAAACCATTAAATCGGGTACTAATTTAATAATTGCGGGTGATATTAATATTAATATTAAACCAAAACTGTTAGAACCCTTGCATGAATATAAAAACAGAACGAGCTACTTGAACATGCTATCTGAATTTGGACTTTTAGCCGGTCACATAAAACCTACAAAGGAAAAGAATTGTTTAGATCATTTTATTTTAAAAATAAGCAAGATTAAATATTCTCCAACTATTGCTATTATAAAGACCACTACAACTGACCACTTTACAACTTTTCTTTCACTATCCAAAATTAAAATTTCACATACTGTAAATAAAACTAAAACTATTATAAATTTTGAAGATGGATTAAAATATCTGCAAAATAGAAATTTACAAGAATTAATGTTCTGTAATGACCCTGAAGCTTTAACTGACCGTCTGATAAATCTTTTAAGTGAATCCATTAAAAAAATACAAAAGACATTATGATACCTAGCACAAAACGTGTTATTAAGCCGTGGATATCCCCTGTGATACTACGATGTATATCTAATAGAAATAGGCTACAAAAGCAAGTGCCTAGTAATCCTGGCAATGAAATATTAAAAATAACGTATACCCGCTACAGAAACTTTTGCAACAATCTCATAAAAAAACTAAAAAGAAAATATGAAAAAGAACTCCTAGCTAATTCCATTTCAAATAATAAATTACTTTGGAAGAATATTAAAACGCTAACCTTTACAAACAAATCAAATAAACTTCATACAGAATTACTACACATTAAAACCACTACAGTCGATTCAGCAAATTTTATAAATAAATATTTCGCAAACATTGGGAAAGAGCTAGCTCAACAAATTATCCCTATATCTCCAATCGAACCGAACACATTCCTAAATAATCTTCCTTCTCAATCTGCATCTTTTGTACTAATACCTGTTAATCAAGAGGAAGTTTTTAATACATTGATGAATTTAAAGTGTAATAGTGCTCCTGGTTGGGACAATGTTTCAGCACGATTCATGAAATTTGTTTCTAGTGAAATAGTTCCTATTATTACGCACCTAGTAAATCTTTGTTTTAGCCAAGGAGTTTTTCCTATTGCCTTGAAACAATCTTTAATTACCCCCGTGTACAAGAGTGGGAGCAGGGACGATGTCGGTAACTACTGGCCAATTTCGGTTCTCCCTGCATTATCGAAGATTTTGGAAAAGCTTCTAAATACCAGACTGCTAAACTATTTAAATAAATTTAACCTCCTATCACCTTCTCAGTATGGTTTCAGACATGGCAAATCAACTGAAGATGCAATAACTGCCCTTACTTCCTGTGTTGTAGACAGTCTTGATGGTAACAAAAAGAGTTTAGCTGTCTTTTTAGACCTGAAAAAGGCGTTTGACACCGTCTCTGTTCCTATTCTTGTACAAAAGCTTGAGAAAAAAGGAGTCAGGGGAACTCCACTCTTGTTATTCGAAAACTATCTTACCGGCAGGAGACAGCGTGTAAAATTGGGTGAATCCGTGAGTGACGAAGAGGATGTATTATATGGTGTGCCTCAGGGAAGCGTTTTAGGCCCAACTCTGTTCCTGATTTATATCAATGACTTATGCGACATGTCAATTCCAAACGCAAAACTTTATTCGTATGCCGATGATACTGCGGTGTTGTTTACGGGTGGATCTTGGAATGAAGTGAAATCTTGTGCTGAAGCGGGGATGGCTCATATTTCAAAATGACTAAACTCTAATCTTCTATCTTTAAACATAAACAAGACAAAATATATTTGTTTCAGTATCACAAAGAGTACACAACCTGAAAATGATATCCAACTCAAAATTCACTCATGTCACCAATTTACCTAAGTCACGTAATTTATTAAAAGAAATATACAAGTCTCTGGTACAATCTGTCTTATTGTATTGCTTACCTGTTTGGGGTGGTGCCTCTAAAAGTCGTTTCATTGACCTGGAACGTGCACAGCGGGCACTATTAAAGGTCATGTATTTTAAAAAAATCTGATTTCCAACTCAATTATTGGACCAAGTCAGTGACGTCCTTTCGGTTAGAAAATTATATATTCTGCAAAATATCTTAAAAGTTCACAAGACCTTACCATATAACCATAATTACAAAAACAAAAGAAAGATAGGTAACGTGGCCAAATCATTAAAAACTAATACGGCATTTGCCAGGACACAGTTTAGCAACAAATCTGTGCATCTATATAACACTATCAATAAAGAACTAGACATTTATCCTAAGTTATATCACGAGTGTGGAATCTTGCTTACAAATTGGCTGAAAACAAAAACTTATGATGACACGGAACGTTTGATAAAATGTTGCTCATAGGCCTCGTGCGTGTGGCGGAATGTACGGATAAATCACATCTATGATCGAGTTTAGATTGTCATGTTTCGGGCTAATCCGTAGCCCTTCTCCCCGGAGCCACACGTATCTGTATTTTTCGCTGTGAGTGAGTCTTACGGTGTAGTTTATGTTCAAAGTCTCGTATACACAATGTAAACATGTAATATGTACGACACACAGACACACACACTCACACATGCACACATACACACACACACACACACACACACACACACACACACACACACACACACACACACATGTGCGCGCGCTGCGCTCGCACGCATGATCTCGCATGCCTACACCCATTTCTAGTTTCTAGTTTATATTTCCTTGCTTTTTTTATGTTATTTTAGATATGATAGTACTACTTATTATAATATATGGAAGAGCGGGGCTTCCCAATACAGGCATTTTTGCTTACCGGGCAGCTCCATCCTTTACCATAAATGTACGTTCAAATTTTTGAAAATAAAGAATTTGTATTTTTTTTTGTATTTTTTGTATCTTATCATAGACTTATTATTTCTTAGAGTACTACGTTCAAATCGTTAAAAATTCCTATTGAAGCCAACCCTCTGATTCATATCTCAACCCAACGTTGACCATTCAAATTACCAATGCGCATTTTTCAAATTCGTTCCCCTTTTATCCACATTCAATTCAAAACGAACCCTAAAAGTACGGGAAACCGAGGCACCAATTGAAATGTTCGTGTAACCCTAGTACAATCATTTTTCAAAATTTCAAATTCATAACACATTTAAGTACTCTTTTTAAAAACGAACTCTAAAGTTAAATTTGAGGTATTAATTCGAATTACTTTGTAGTAAGCCATAATTATTTACTTGACAGTTATAATTTGTAAGGGATAAAGTGAAAGAAACCAGGCGTATTTAGGAGTTCAGAATTGCAGTCACCTCTCTTTCTGGTACGGTGTAAGACACCGTTTGATAGAAAGGAATAGTAAATGAGATTGCGATGGTGAGGGCAAAAATAAGCCTGTACGTGTTAAGGGATCGTTTTGATACACGCAGCCGGTAACTAGAAGGTACGTGCTCGCATGGCAGCTGTGCAGTAAATAATAGGCTAAGTCCATGTCATGCGGGTTGCGAGTGTTAGCGGAATGAGTTATAGAAAGAACTAGCCTTCCGTCCGCAGCTTCCCCCGCGATAAATGAATTTTCCCGTAGGAAAAAGTATTTCCCGCGGTAAAAAGTAGCCTATATCACTCAGTGATAATGTAGCTTTCTAACGCCAACAGAAAGTTTTTAAGTTTATTCGTTACATACAAAAATAAAAATCTTTCCTCTTTATAATATTAGTGTAGATTTTAAAGCTGAGGTAGCCTAGAGGTTTGATCTTTCGTACATACCGCTGGCCATCAGTTCTACAAGCAATGTGCCCTGTCCACTGCTTTGATTCTGGCGATTCTTCGAGCTATATCGGTGACTTAAGTTCTTGCGCGGATTTCATCATTTCCAATGCGATCCCGCAGAGAAACTCCGAGTATAGCCCAGTGCCGGATTAAGGCAGCGCGAGGCCTGTAGCAAATTCTATCAAGGGGCCCTAAACAAAGGTCAGAAAAGGTTAGTGCGCCGGGCCCCCTTACGCGCGGGGCCCGTAGCAGATTCTATCAAGGGGCCCTAAAAAAAAGTCTGAAAATGTTAGTGCGCCGGGCCCCCTTATGCGCAGAGCCCATAGCATTTGCTACTCTTGCTACATGGCTAATCCGTCACTGGCATGACCCTCTCCATCCTTTGAAGAGACTTTGAGATTTCTTATGAGCCCCATCGTTAGCGGCAATATGTTGTTCTTATATTTTATTTTATTTTATTTGTGAAATTGTTAATGTAATAGTACCTATGATTTTAATGTAAATATGTCCTATTCGAAACCGACTTCAAAAAAAGGAGGAGGTTATATGTTCAACTGCATGTATTTTATGTTTTTTTTTTTTTTTTTTACTAACTGTAGTCCTAAGCAACCTATGTTACTAACAACTATGTACATGTTTTCTGAAATAAATTATTACTATTATTATATTTCCCTCCGCTGGCGAAGTAAAGGCATGGCCACACTGTGGGGCGTCGCATCCTCGTCTAAGCTGCCCAGCTTACAGAAAATTGAAAAGTTAACGAGCCTATTTCAACGCTCGCGTTCACCCCGACCACCTTTTGTTTCGCTGCTGCACGTCGGAACTCTTATTAGTGGAAATTGCTTAGAAAAACATGAAAGTTGCCGATGACCTGGTTATGGTTGATTGAATGCCAAAAAGTTTTGATTATGGGTGCTTTACGTGGCGCGACGTTTAGTTAAGTTACGTTGTAGGTATATTTAAAAAAAAAAGAGTTTTTAACAGATTACGAAAGTAGGGAGCTTCTCTTTTCGTCTTTATTTTTACTATTATTTTTGGGAATAAAAATAGTGTTAAATTTTTTTTCAAATCGTCTGAGCAATTACAAATTATTCACATTTGAAGTCTTTTATTTATTTATTAAAGCCACTTAATATTATTTTAAAACTACATAGAGTCGTTACAAATAAATGAATATTTATCATGGTAGAATTTATACCCATAAGTCCCAAATTAAACAATTATTAATGTGTACTAAGCTTCGATTAAAAATACATAATTAAATACCTACATATTAAACGTCCAAGACTCGCACCAACATTCGTATTTTTAACACAAACGTCTGCTCTAACCGGAGATTGAACCCTGGACCTCAAGCTTTGTAGTCGGGTTCTGTAACCACTAAGCTATCCGGTCGTCAAACAAATAATAAATAAATAAGTAAATAGGAACACTAATCATACTTACGCGTTTTGCCGCCGCCTTTTCACTAAGTTTATTCAACTCTACTTATTTTCATGATGTTTTCCTTTTATTATTCGGCCTGTGGGCCCTCAAGAAAACCACTTATCTTTGTCTTAACCCTTAACGAGTTACGTGACATTTTGACTCTTGCCTCAGACAAAGAAGTTGGTACTAATTGAAATTCCCGTTGCTTATTCAAGGGACATTTAATTACGCACTTTTCTAGCCCCCTTTGTTATCTCGCGAAACTGAAAGTTAGTTCATGAATATCCAATTATGTTTTAATTTTCTATAGCAAATAGTTTGCTTAACATTGTGGTCGGAGTAAACGAGTTCGAGGTATGTACTTAAAGAGTCAAAAATTGTTTAACTAAGTAATTAAATATTATAATTCATTAATAGTACATTATTGCTAAGAACTGGAAGTACGTATTGGTTTAAACGGAAGAGTTTGCGAGCCTGTTGAACAATACACCTAGCAATTGCTGTTCGTACGTAAGTGACCTGCGTATTTAATTTTTGGTAATTGTGTCGTAGAAGAACCAGGGTCACCGACATAACCAAATGGATTAGCTCGTTGAAATGGCAATGGGCAGCCATATAGCACGCAGAACAGATGACAGTTAGGGCCGAAAAGTTCTTGAATGTAGACCACGGACGGACGGAGGTGGACGGACGATTCGGTAAAGGCCGCTGGTTCAAGGTGGATGCAAGCCCCTTCTAACCGTAGTGATTGGGTATCAATGAGGGAGGCCTATGTCCAGCAGTGGAAGTCCTACGGCTGAAACGATGATGATGATGTTGAATTGTGTCTAGTTCTCACGGTATTTTAATAATCAGAGACTATTCATGCCCAGAGAATCTTTACTTCTGACACCTAAAACAGGTTTTTGTGAAAGGTAGCGGCATTGACCTTTCACAAAAATTTCTTGGGGAATAAAAAGAGTTTGAAATACCATTTGGTCCGTATTAAATTTTTGCTAAAAATAATGTTTTGTTCGAAGAACGCTTTTCGATCCAGTAATGTAGCGCTTGAAGCTTGCGTCCATTTACTTTCGCTTAGGATTACAGGTATAAAAGGTATAAAGGTCAACGTGAGAGTGTTGTTGTAAGACGTTATAATGATTGTACAGTCGACTCTAAAAATAATTACTGATCTACTCGTCTACTCGTGACCACGGCCGCTGCAACCTGGTCGAAACGTCGAGGTTATTTTAACATTAAATTGTCGCGAAAAGTCTAGGGTGTATAATAACTAAGAGTGAAAATCACGAAAGTTTAAAATAATAACCTATGTATCCAGTTTTTCGCATTAATTATGGGAGTAAGGTGAAAAACATATGTATTTATTTTTGAAGTCGGCATTTTATAATCCAGCCACATTTTTAATGGAAAAAAGTTGCAAGCACATACTTTAAAAATAAAGGCCAAAGTTTAAAAAAAAATTATGTTTGACTCTAATATCATGACCATAAGTCCTTCATTAGTTATTTTGAAGAATTCTGTTTTTGTTGGCAAGTTGCTATAGCTAAACCTTTTAAATGAGTCCTCGCGCGCGGGGTTCAGAGGCGGGGGTAGGTGCGGGCGGCAGGCACACGAGGCGCACTCTCCGCCCGCACCTCTCCCGGTTCCCTTTCTCGTCATACCCCCCAGCCCCTGTACCGCGCGGGCGAGGACGAGGAGGAGCTATAGCTGATACGGCTGATAAATACCGGTAAAATGTAACCACCGACACTTTTCAATCTAACAAAGCTTGTTATATCTAAATACTTACTCAAAATTCAAACTGGCCGCTATACCGGTGAAAAATTTAAAACCTACCGAAAAAAGTAGCCGAATAGAAAGGCTTCTATTCCTTTTATTTCCCCACGTCGGTTGAAGTAAACCGTAGGTATGTGAGTTATTACCAAATCGAGCATCCTCAGGTCAAAACCCAGAAATAAAAGACTAGCCACTGGTGGAAAGTATGGGAAAAAGAGAATCATCTATCGTCTAATATTACAATAAAATAAGTTAGAAAAATTTTACTGTAAGGTCGGGGTCCTTTTATTTATTTTTTGTTTAGAATTATTTTCTACGTTGAGTCTAACCAAATTCTACCATAGGCTATAATCAGATTATAGCGAAAAGATTCGGAAAACTCCCGTCTATGATCGAGTTTTCAAGGTTTCGTTTGTGTTCGACACGTTGTGCACGTTTGGCAGCCGCTGCAACGTGTGGCTCTAAGTAGGGCTAACCGTAGGGTTAAAACTCGATCATAGACGTGAGTTTTCCGTATTTTTTCGCTAGAGTGAGTCTCACGGTAGTTTTATGTTCAAAGTATAATCAGATTACATAAAATAGTTACTTGGTAGGTACGTAACATATTCGACAGAGAACCAAAGTTATCGACATAGCCCACCGCATTAGCACGCTGAAGTGGCAATGGGCAGGCCATATAACCCGAAGAGCCGATAACCGTTGGGGTAGACGGTTCTTGAGTGGAGACCACGGATCGGCAAACGTAGCGTGGGACGTCCTCAGACTCGGTGGAGCGATGATCTTCGCAAGGCGGCTGGCAAGAGCTGGATGAGAGTGGCCGAGGATCGTGCTCAGTGGCGTACCATGGGAGAGGCCTATGTCCAGCAGTGGACGAACATAGGCTGATGATGATGATATTCGACACTCGCGTTTGACAGCTGCTATATTCACCTACCATTCCTAGCAGCCGACTCACCGAGTAAATTTTCAAGTGACAACAAAGAGAAATAGTATTACTACGTGTCAAGTAAATGGTTTATTCCATCTGCCCCCTTCTTCAGTTGATGGATCGACTTGAAATTTTATATGCAGATAAGCGAAGGCTCGTATTAACATACGGTGGAGCATCCTGAATTTCAATGCCGTGGGAAAGCGCTTCAGAAAATTTATGCTACCAAACCAAATCTCTATCTCTAAATAGTATAAAACAAAGTCATACGGCCACCCACGGCAGGTTTGCCCGAGTATTAATGTAGTAATGTTTGTGGTCTATAAGATAGAAATATGGAAATACCTACCAGTTTTACTAATATTTAAAGTGTGAAAGTTTGTGAAGATGTTTGGATGTTTGGATTTTTGGATGTTCGTTACTCAATCACACTATAGCGGCTGAACGGATTTACATGAATTTTGGATAGTTTCAGACATTAGTAATAACATAGGATAGTATTTATCCCGGAAAGTTGCATAGTTCCCAAGGAATAGGAAATGAATTCTTCGCAGACGGAGTCGCGGGCAACAGCTAGTAAGTAATAATAATGAGTTTAGACTCAAAGACGTAAGTTTAATTAACTAAAAAAAATTCAATATTTTTTCTAACATGACAATTGACTATTAAATCATGTCTGAAAGTGACAGAAATATCAACGCAACCGTTAAGATCCTTTGCACTTTTAATTTTCCGGTTACAAAATATATTCAACGGCCATCGCCAGATCATATTATTATCTATCTACATATATGCAAGATTTGTTCCAGATTTGTACAGCTTTTTACTAGTGATTGAGCCACTAATGCCCGGGCTACACGAGGTTAGTTTTTCAAGCTAGGATAGCAAACTAGTGTTGGTAAGCTAGCAAGCTAGTACTTCTAGCTTCGTGTACACAAAACTGACTGTACTAGCTAACTAGCTTACTAACACTAGCTTGCTATCCTAGCTTAAAAAACTAGCCTCGTGTAGCCCGGGCATAACAATCAATCTCAGAAGCATCAACATTTTTAATGTGAGTAAGATGCTCAATTACCCAAATCCGCACAGGGCCCGCGTGGGAACTAGTTCCGTCCCAAGCCCTCTAATTCTGTGTGTTGGAGGGAGTGGGACGTATATGTATAGGCCGGAATGATGAAGATGCTCAATTAAAGCAATCACGAAGTATGGATATCATTTTCATTTTTAAAGAAAGTGCTGTCGTCTCGCAAAAAAAAGGCTTACTGGACACCTTAGTCGATCTGTGTGGCAATGTAGTGTGCCTGTATGGGAAAAAAGTGTGAAATTAATTGTTTAAACTGAATCACAGAAGTCAATTTTGCTAAAGCATTACACAAAGTGCTTCAGCGGGGAATCTTTATCGTATTAAAAACTTATACTTCACCGGAGAGGCGAGTTATAAAGGGATAACATTTCATAAAGTCCCATTATCTGAATAGGCTTTTAAGGCTAATGATAGACTCCATTAAATTCGAACCGAACGACTTAATACCCTCTTGACGCGATCGTCGACCGGAAATTATTTCACGTTGTAGATTGTGTTTTTAAACGTGCCGTTTTTGAATGGCTTTCGTGTTATATTGTAGGGTAGGTGTATTTTTGTATCAACAACGATTCGGGTCATGCACATTTTTTCGTTCACGTCTCTCTTGTGGACATGGCAAGAGTCAATACCTTGACAAGCTCGTGCGGGGCGCTCGGCGGAACCCTGTCGCAGGGAGCCTCTGCTGTCCTTAACGAGATTGTTTTTAATAAGTGCGGCAAACGCTGACTGCGACAGGGTTCCGCGTAGGGTCACGCACGAACTTGTCGGACTATAGTCGACTTTTGGCCCATTTAAATATCTTAAGACAAGTTTAGATTTGCAAGAAAAATTGTGCAAGTTTCATTACATTGCTACGTTTGATTGGCCGCTACAAAGTCATTGGCTTTACGGCCTCGCAGTGTAATGCAACTTCCACGATTTTTCTTGCAAGTCTAAACCTGTATGCTTAGTATAAGTTTTCCTTCACTTCAATACTTCTCGATCGCGTTTACGTAAAAATTTCAATTCTATGGAAACATGGAAGCGCGCGCGCGGAGACGCTGTCCATGTTTCCCTAGTAATTGAATTTTTTACGTAAACGCGATCGAGAAGTATTTTAGTGAGGTAAAACGTATACTAAGCGTACAGGCTTTAAGTTTGCTGGCTTGAAGTTTGTGATGACAGGAGAGATTACATAAACTTTTAAACTTTTTTGCTGAATATAATTTTTGTTGATTATATTTGCATAGTCATCATTATCTACATATTTTACAGCAAATAAATCTAACTACAGGCATTGAGTTTATTTCACTTGTATAATTCACTTTAGAAATTTCGAGAAATTTGTCGTTATCTATCTCTAGTTTATGGCATAAAAAGATCATCTATGCAAAATTTCAGTTCTCATAGCTTGGGTTTGGCGCTGATGGGTCAGGTAGATAGGAACTCAGAGAGACAGCCAGTGAAACTATGGCGGGATTTAAATGCGTATAAATATTATGAATCCGAACGCAACTACTGCCAGTCAGTCTGTTATCTTTTCACGCTTAAATCGATTAACAGATTTGAATGAGATTTGGTATGGAGGCAGTTTGACATTTATCAGGAACCCTTTTATTTCGGAAAATTGCAAAGATACAGTAAACGAGTCGAAAGTAAACGAGTTCTGCGCAGACAAAGACGCGGGTTACTGCTATTATAAAATAAGCGAAAAGAATATGTGGAGTCGACCAAGAAATTCCTTTACCGCCCCCATATTCAGTGTCAGTTGTTGTATAGCTTAAAAAATTAATGGCAATTTTCACTTACAATTCAATGTGACAATAAGCCTTATTGTTTTTGTTTAGTTACAGGAATTGTCATAACTCATAACTCCGTATAAGTACATATATTTCAAAAATAGTTCAGTAAAAAACTTATAAATATCGAGTTACAAACGCTGAAAAAAACACGTTTCTTGTGTGACGACCCCTTTTAATTTTTTAACTTTATTTTATGTTCTTATTTGTTGTTATAGCGGTCACAGTAATACTTAATCGATGAAAATTCCAAGTGTCTAGCTGTTATGATTCAAGATATAGTGCCATGTGACAGACGAATGAAAGAACGGACGAACGGACAGACGGATGGAAAGACAACGGAGTCTCAATAGGGTCCCGTTGGCACTGAACCCTAAAAGCAGTAAAGCACTTGGTCCACTACCAACACTACGCGACAAACGAATAACGCCGCGACGCGCTTACTTCCCAAAATACTTAATTATTCGCTCAACATAATCCCAAATCATTAAATTCGAAATCAAACGTGATTGCCGTTAGCGAGATAAATAAAATCAATTAAATTCTTCCAGCCACCGCTCGCCCTAATGACCTCACGCGGCGTGGCGTATACATCCAGTATATCCTAGTCAGATTGGATATTGACATGGGTAGCGTTGTTAGAGCAGTTGTAAGAGCTGCAATTATTGCTGAATGTACAATATTTTTTCCGGGTGAGTAACAATAACAACAAATAGCAAAGTTTGCGTTGAAAATATGCTTTTTCTTGCAATTTTAACGCCTCCGCATAAAAAAAAAAAAATTAACAAAAGCAAAAGGCTCAGATTCGCTCAACGAGCTATGGAGAGGGCAATGCTTGGAGTTTCTCTACGGAATCGAATTAGAAACGAGGAGATCCGTAGAAGAACTGGGGTTATCGACATAGCCAAACGGATTAGCTCGTTGAAATGGCAATTGGCAGGCCATAAATAGCACGCAGATGTAATTTCGCACATAATATATTCCGAAAAACTTAGAGGCGCGAGCCCGGACTCGAACCCGCAAGCCTCTGTTTCAGAGGCCATTAGGTCAAAGCAGTAGGCTACCTACCTACCTACCTACCTACCTACCTACCTAGCGATCTGTTTGGCAAGCCTAACGCTAAGCAATAACTATGTTCAGCAGTGGACGTCTTTCGGCTGAAACGATAATGATGATGACTAGGCTACCACGTCTTCTACTAGGCTACACCTATTAATGAGGTTAATTTATTTCAACCAAATTAACGAGACCGTTATGCCGGGTCATATCAAGAAGTCAGAAGGTTGGTGAATGAAAGGGATAAGTAGCAATTATTCTACCAACAAGAGTGTAGCGTAAAATAAATGATGGTGGTCAGGTTAGGTGATTTACTTAGTTATATTTTAACAGATAATAACTAAGGCAATAATCTTAGATTATTTATACACTAGATAGAGCTTAGGCGGCATGAAAACGTTCCGAAAAATTTAAGCCAATTGGGATTGTTCATTTTTTCTAACGCCCCTTTTTATTTTTTTTTATCGAAAATATAGAGCATTATAAGAAACTAATTTGAATATTTCAGCAATTCACCACTCCAATATTTTTTTATAATTTATTGTAAAGTACCTGGGCGACCGAGCTCTGCTCGGGCAGAAACTCGGTACCAAGCGTTTTCCCAGAGATAAGACCAAGCTAGATCAATTTTTCATCCCCGAAAACCCCCAAATACACAATTTCATCGAAATCGTTGGAGCCGTTTCCGAGATCAAAACACCGGAGGGGTGGGGGGGGTGAGAGGGGGGAGGGGATGCGGGGGAGGGAGCGCGAGGGTATTAAAGGGGGGATGAAAATTTCATTGATTTTGCCGTAGGATGCACCGTTTTCAAGATATTTGACAAAAACACCGGAGGAGGGGGGTTAAGTCACGTTAAACTATCGTCCGTAAACCGACTTTACAGGCAACCGGCTTTTCCTGTTCTGTGCTCCCAATAGGGAACGTGCACATAGACGGTGCTGCCAACTGGTGCCATAAGGGTGCCATCAATTTGAATGTTTTACCTTGATAAGTTTGTTTTACTGTCCGCATAGTGTCTCTTCTGTCGCATTAGTGCTGCCGCCTATAGTTACTGCACGTTCCCTATAATACTTTTTCTAACAAAAAAGTAACTTTTTCTCACAAAAAAGTAACTTTTTCTCACAAAAGAAGAAACTTGACGTTTTCTCATGAAAAATAAACTTAAAAAAAAAACTAAAAATCTTGAAAAAAAACGTGGAATCGAACCGAGGTCGGCTGGATACGCGACCACCCGATTTCTAATGTGCCATTATGATCTGCTCGAAGTCGGGGAAATTTAGCTTCATATTCTAATGCAAACAAAAATAGCCGGAAAACACGAGTAAAAGCGATTTTCTGAAAATGAAACATAGCTAGATCAGTTTTTCATCCCCGAAAACCCCCACATACCAAATTTCATCGAAATCGTTGGAGCCGTTTCCGAGATCCTGATATATATATATATATATATACATATATATATATACAAGAATTGCTCGTTTAAAGGTATTAGATTTGAGATACGACTTCTCGTAAATTACATGCTACGGATGAATCTGTGTATAAACCACAGACACAATGACAAAAAAAATGTGTCACAATCGATGGTTAGCAAATGGTTAGTTGTCATCTGACAATGTCACTTTACAGTACAATAACAATAACACTAAAGTTGCCGATTCTTCCAAGAGAATAGGTAAAAAAAACGATTTACTGCTATAGTATTTTTTGTACGTATAAAATAAAATGGTCAGAAGTGTTCCCTTGAAACTTCTTTGGCGGATTTAATCCATACTTACATTAAAATGATCCTCGCCACAATAATTACATCTTGTAAACTTTGAATTAACTTCGCGGCACCACTTCTCTTGTAAATCTTCTCTAATGCCAACAATTAATTTGTTTGGGCTATTGACAGAATCATTTCCACAAGTAGGAATGAAACACTTACTGTATAAATCCATTATTAAAATATGAAAAACGCGAAGAATGTTTTTCAAAATAGTATCCTTAAACTGACAGATGATAACTACGTCGAAGTGACAGAGAATAGTAGGTATAGAGAAACTAGACGGACGGCTTTTTTTTTCTTGATGCAAAGAATTTCAAAGTTAATGCCCACAGAAAGATCAAACAAAGGTCAAACATTATTTTGCAAAAATACACACGATCATTTAATATTTTTTTAGTACAATGTTATAAAATGATTTAATAAACGTATTCCTCGGAATGGTTTTGGAATTAGACCACATTATAAAAAAGTGATCAATGCCAATTGTTGGCTTATATATCATTTGCTCCCCAACCGGAATGAAGTAACGCGATCGTAAGATGAAGCTGTAAAATGGGTTTTTGGACGTTTTGTATCGCAGTGTTTGTTACTGACACTCTATACAGGGTTATTTGTAATTCACTGACATCCTCTTAACCCTGAATTCCTATCACTCAAACAAATGTTTTTTGTTCTACGACTTTTTAAAATGAAGCACTTTTTTTCCCATACAAATACACAGAGTATCGTAAAAATAAGAGGAAATCTCAAATTTTTTAAAACGTTATTACACCAAAAATATTAAGTTATGACAAAAGCCGTAAACAAAAATCGTTTGTTTAAGTGGTAGGAGTTTAGGGTTAAAAGGATGCTAGTGAATTACAAATAACCCTGAAGTGTATAAATAATGCAAGGAAATAATTTTATATTTAAACTATAGCAAATGCGAAGGTTTGTTGAAATTACATTTGACGCCGATGGCTGGGGATTAAATACGTACTCATTCCTTCACTTTATTATTCATAAATAGTTGCAAACCTGCTGTTCCGTACCGGAACAGTGTTATTTCATTTTATTTTTAATATTTTGTTCGTGTTAACAATAAGGTGACGCAATTTGTTATATATTGGTGGTTTTCGTTTCATTTAAAAGTTTTTATTTTGACTGGGTTTGCGACAAGCTGCCGACATCGGAACGCACCACCCACCAATGGGAAACGGCCTTTTGGGCGATACTAGCGCCACCAACGGCCGCCACCTACGCCGCTAACGCGGCTTGAGAAAACAGTTGCCAATCGCGGACGCTTCCGAAATGCAGCAAAAATAACGCTCCGTCGCAACTCACGTGTATATATTCGTCTGACTTGTGTTATTGTGTTAAATTTACGATACAAACTTGGAAGATAGTGTTAGTGACCTATTGGATTTACATATGTAAGGATTAAACCAGCTGGAGCTTCTTGTGTGGTGTGCCGACGAACCCCAATTGTACCAGGACCCGTACCTACGGCGTGGTTGTGGGAAGATTGAAGCGGTAAGTCGCTGGACCCAGTTAGTTATCCTACATAATTGTTTGTTCCTACGAACCGGATTAATATCTTCCAATTTGCGTCATCTTGTGTTAGTGCAATTAAGCAGTATTACGTACTCATTTTCAATTGCATTTGCGTGCCTCCGCGCCATCTTGTAACACAATGTCGGACGATGAAGCGTCGCCTTGCGACCAAGATATTTTTGAAAGAGACTTAATATTAGACGAGTTAAAGCGTATCATTTTACTCGCTAAATCAAACGAGCAACAATTTCGCTCGCGAACTACAGATTTAATAGCTCACCAAAGAAAGTTCACCAAAGTTCAGGCTAAAATTGAAAAGACGCTAATTAAATCCAAATCGTTCAACAAAGACGAAAACATCAAAATTCGTAATGATTTTAACGACTTGTACTACGACATAGTCGGCCACTTGAACGCGTTGAAAGCATCCGATGAGCGCCAACGCCGTTCAAATCGGTCTAGTAACAATGTGTCTTTCGATATGATTAGTAACGACAGAAGGAATTTACCTACTTTACCCTTACCAGAGTTCAAAGGCGATCCTACGGATTGGCCATCGTTCTATGATTTATTCACATCGCTAGTGCATAGCAACAGTGCCTATACGAACGCGGAGAAACTTAGATACCTACTTCTTGTAGTTAAAAACGAGCCGTTTAACCTCATAAAATCCATACCTATCACGGACGATAACTACACGATTGCCTTAGACATTTTGCAAACTCGCTACGAAAACAAACGAGTAATCGCATCAAAACATTTAGATCGGATTTTAGATATCGAACAGTGTACCGAAAAATCTTCGTATAGTGTGCGAAAGTTACTAAACGCCTATCAGGAAAACATTCGCGCATTAGAAGTCATGAGATTTCCGACTGATCAGTGGAGCTTCGTTCTCTTACACATTTTACTACGTAAAATACCTAACAGTTTGAGAAAAGGGTTCGAACGTTCGCTAAATAATCCATCCGAAATTCCCGATGTAAATACGTTGATTTCATATTTGCAACGCGAAATAACCGCGGAAGAAATTGCATCGAGTTCCGTTGTTATATCTTCGCCGCACGCTAATAAGCAAGCTTCTTTTCGTGTAGGTACCACGAATCAGCTGTTCAACCGCGACCGTAGCAACAGCGCACCGAATAACATTGCGGCAGCTAAACGTTCTTTCGCTGCCAAAGTTCAAGCGTCGTCAGACCAAAATCGACCTACGGTCGATAGTAATAAGGTGCGATCTTGCTCGCAGTGTAACGGGTCACACTTCTTGACAAAATGTTCCGAGTTTTTAAATCTTTCACCGCAAGATAGGTATAACCTTGTGCAAAACAAAAATGTGTGTTTCAATTGTTTGAACGTCGGGCACGACGTAAAAAACTGCAAATCGAATTTTGTGTGTAGAACGTGTCACAAACGACACCATAGCTTGATTCATTTTTCGACGCAAGCCTTCCCGGTTGTAAACGAAGCCGAGCCACCTGTAGCTGTCCCGCTCACTCCTACGGAGGAGCGATCTATTCCCGTCGCGGTGCATGGAAATTGCGCATCTAACATGCCCGTCGCTCGCGCGGGAACAGTGTTGTTGTCAACTGCGCTGATCGATGTATGTGTAGGTAACGCGAAAGTATCATCGGTGCGATGTATGGTAGATACCGGTAGCCAAGCATCGTTCATTACGGAAGCTTGTGTTCAACGCTTAGGCTTAGTGCGTAGGCATAGTGATGTACCGGTTTTCGGTATTGGTGACACGGAACCAGTGCATCCAAAAGGTTTAATTTCGTGTTCAATTACACCGAAAGGCAAACAACAACCCGTCATTCCGGTAAATGCCTTAATTTTGCCCGAATTAATTTCAAAAATGCCAAGTGTACCATTACCTTATACAGGGTGGTCACATTTGAAAAACTTAACCTTAGCCGATCCGGAATTTCATACGCCTCAGCCGGTTGAGATGTTACTAGGAGCGGATATTCTATCCCACGTGTTACTAGGCAACACTATCACTGGCCCGCCGGGCACTCCGATCGCGATGAATAGTGTGTTAGGTTATTTACTTCTAGGAAAAATAAATTGCGATAGTGTTGGGACGCCTCCACTCCAAGTGTGTTTTAGCTCGTTTGACAACGACAATCTTCAAAGGTTCTGGGAGCTGGAGTCCGTTCCAGAGAAGCGGAGATACACTCCCGAAGAGGAAATATGCGAATCCTTTTTTCAAAAGACGCATACTCGTGATGCGGACGGGCGATATGTGGTCGCTCTCCCGTTTAAGCCCGATGCACCGCCTCTCGGCGAGTCGCGGCCTATTGCGCTAGCGCGGTTCCGTAAACTCGAATACCGGCTAGAGCGTAACCCTACGCTGAAGGATGACTATCACGCGTGTCTCCAGGAGTACGTGGATCTCAACCACATGGAACCCGTCGATGATCAACCTTTAGCTGAAAAAAGCTATTACATTCCGCACCACTGCGTGGTCAAAGAATCAAGTACGACGCCGACGCGCGTAGTGTACGACGCCGGGTGTCGTTCGACGAGTGGGTACTCACTAAATGACGTCTTGCTAACGGGTCCTAAGCTTCAACTGGACATAGTCGACGTACTTTTAAAATTTCGTGTTCATTCCGTGGCTCTTACAGCCGACATAAAACAAATGTATCGCAACATACTTATTCGTGAATCTGATAGGGATTTTCAGCGTATCGTGTGGCGTCAATCACCCGACGATCCTCTACGTGACTACCGCTTACGTACAGTCACATTCGGTGTAAATTCATCGCCCTATCTCGCTTTGCGAACTATCAAACAGCTAGCTCACGATGAGGCTGACCGGTTCAAACTCGCCTCGCCTGTTTTATTGAACGATGTCTTCGTCGATGACGTCGTCTCCGGCGAAGACTCAGTAGCCAGAGCACTCGCTCTGCAACAAGAGTTAGTAGGTATTTGTAGGACGGCTGGGTTTGAACTGCGTAAGTGGCACAGCAACTCGCCAGCGTTACTCGCTGCGGTGCTGCCGCCAGAGTCTCATGGTGAGCGGCCGGAGAACGTTCCGTTTGCTGAAATGGAAAATGATAAAAAGGTCAAAGTCCTTGGTCTACAGTGGAATCCTAAATCCGATTCATTCAATTTCAAAGTCCAAATTTCATCTCAAAAATGTACAAAACGTGTCATTCTTTCTGAGATAGCCAAAATTTACGACCCTCTTGGTTTACTATCACCGGTCACATTGTTTGCCAAACATTTGATCCAACTTTTGTGGATAGCCAAGGTAGACTGGGACGAGGCACCGCCTGTGGACATAGTTAATTCGTGGACTTCATTCGTTAACGAGCTACCACTCATATCCGAGATTTCGTTTCCGCGACACATATTTAAAAATAATAATTTAGAGCCAGTACAAATTCATGGTTTCGCTGACGCATCTAGTAAAGCTTTTGGAGCATGTGTTTACATTCGCTATCTGGATAATGATGGTAACATCCAAACTCACCTGATTATGGCAAAAACCCGCGTAGCGCCGTTGAGTGTATGTCTTACCATCCCGCGCCTCGAACTAATGGCCGCCGTTCTTCTATCTAAACTTCTCGAAAAGGTAATACTTACCTACGGAAATCGTGTCCGCCTCGACCAGGTATACGCTTGGTCCGATGCCTCCATCGTGCTTGCCTGGCTCCGTTCAAGTCCGCACGAATGGAAGACGTTTGTTTCGAACCGTGTCAGTGATGTCGTCTCCCGCCTGCCCGCGGACCGTTGGCACCACGTCCCGTCGGCCGACAACCCCGCCGATGCTGCGTCTCGTGGCCTACTGCCCGCTGCGCTGGTGAACCACGATTTGTGGTACCATGGTCCCTCATGGCTACGTCAAGATACCGACTCATGGCCTGTTCAAACTTTGGTAGAAGATACGTGCGAAGAAAAACGAAACTTAACGGTTTGCTCTAGCGCGTCTACGACGCCGCCTATACAGGATGTTGATTTTATTACGCGATTTTCGTCGCTAGGTAAACTTGTTCGCGTAACAGCACTTATTTTTCGTTTTCTTAACAAGTGCAAGAAAACAAAACAAGAGTTTCCGCAGTATATTACTGTGCCGGAATATAACTTCGCGTTAACGCGACTTATTAAAATAACTCAACGATCCGTCTTTAACGAAGACATAACCAACATAGCACAGGGTAAATTACCGTCCACGCGTTTACGACGTTTAACGCCATTTCTGGATAATTCGGACGAACTATTTAAAGTTGGTGGGCGAATCCACAAATCATTTTTACCATTTGCGTCTAAACACCAACTGATTTTACCTAAAAAACACCCTTTAACTCATCTGATCATTGATGATGCACATTTATCTACTTTGCATGCCGGGCCGCAGTCTGTGCGCCACACGCTCTTACAGCGATATTGGATCTTGTCTAGTCGTGACATCGTTCGTCAACGCATTCATCGCTGCGTGCCGTGCTTCCGCGCGCGACCCACTCGCAACCAACCGCGCATGGGACCGCTCCCAGCCGTGCGACTCCGTCCCGCGCGACCGTTCATAAAAACCGCAGTAGATTTTGCCGGTCCATTTTACGTACGCGCAAATAAAGTGCGTAACGCGAAAATTATTAAATGTTATGTGTCAGTTTTCGTATGTATGAGTGTTAAGGCTATACATCTCGAATTAGTTTCGGAACTGTCTACAGAAGCCTTCTTGGCAGCCCTGCGACGTTTCACGTCCCGTCGTGGCTTATGTACAGACATTTATTCAGATTGTGGAACTAATTTTATCGGTTGTGATAATTACTTAAAGGAACTTTACACGTTTTTACGTAACGATTCGGTGCAGAGTGCGCTTAACCAACAAACCCTTAAACAGGGGATCACGTGGCACTTTCAACCTCCGTATGCGAGCCATTTCGGAGGCCTCCATGAATCGGGGGTCCGTATTTTTTAAGCACCATTTTCATCGTGTGATCGGTACTCGCACTCAAACCTATGATGAAATGCATACATTCTTGTGTCAGGTCGAAGCAGTTTTAAATTCACGACCACTCTGCGTCTTAAGTGCGGATTCTTCGGATCCTCTTCCTTTAACACCATCTCATTTTTTAATCGGAGAACCCATGACTGCTTTACCCGATATTTCCTTAATCGATGAGACGCCGAATCGTCTCACTCGTTGGCGTTGGATTCAACAAACGGTCCAACACTTTTGGAAAAGATGGAGCAAAGAATATCTCCACGAGCTCCAACAAAGTAGCAAGTGGCTTCAAGACAGAGGCACCGCTCTTCGTGAAGGCACTGTTGTAGTGATATGCGATGACCACTTACCTCCGTTACAATGGAAGTTGGCGCGCATTCATGCGCTTCACCCCGGTTCCGATAATGTCACGCGCGTAGTGACTCTTAAAAGGGGAAATTCCCTCTTTAAACGACCCGTCGTTAAGGTCTGTCCTCTACCTTTAGAGTAATTAGAGTCATTACGAATCTTAGTGTAAATACTTCAGTTCTACTTCATTTCAATATTAGTTTTAACTTTTGTGTTAAAAGCAGCTACGTGCTTTTAAGGTGAGCGGCATGTTCCGTACCGGAACAGTGTTATTTCATTTTATTTTTAATATTTTGTTCGTGTTAACAATAAGGTGACGCAATTTGTTATATATTGGTGGTTTTCGTTTCATTTAAAAGTTTTTATTTTGACTGGGTTTGCGACAAGCTGCCGACATCGGAACGCACCACCCACCAATGGGAAACGGCCTTTTGGGCGATACTAGCGCCACCAACGGCCGCCACCTACGCCGCTAACGCGGCTTGAGAAAACAGTTGCCAATCGCGGACGCTTCCGAAATGCAGCAAAAATAACGCTCCGTCGCAACTCACGTGTATATATTCGTCTGACTTGTGTTATTGTGTTAAATTTACGATACAAACTTGGAAGATAGTGTTAGTGACCTATTGGATTTACATATGTAAGGATTAAACCAGCTGGAGCTTCTTGTGTGGTGTGCCGACGAACCCCAATTGTACCAGGACCCGTACCTACGGCGTGGTTGTGGGAAGATTGAAGCGGTAAGTCGCTGGACCCAGTTAGTTATCCTACACCTGCTATATCAAAATATCTCATAAAATCCATTTTATATACATTTTCTTGATCGCGAGTCTGCGGCAGTTCTATGCAGCTATGGCATCAAATGTTAAGTGACCACCATTTGGCCGTCCACGACCTCATTACAGTCCGTATCTACAATATTTTTCTCAGTCAAAAACAACGCCTTATTCCAAAATGTCGTATGTGCATCGCAAATCTACTGCACATACGACTTTTAATATCAACACAGAGAAGAATAGCCATAAAATTATTTAACAACCTGCTTGCTTAGTCAAGAATAAAGTATAAAGTGCTCGTTCGCAATGTTTATTTTACGTTACGACTTACGACATTTCACTTTATGGGAAGTTAAACAAAAGATGTAGATTTAGCTACGAGTAAAGTTACTTTTAATCAGGATTGAAAGTAAGTTTGAGCTTTATCATCTCTAGGAAAGTCAAGCGCGAGTGTCGGATTACGGCTGTACCTAAGAATTTGTACGGAACCCGGTGCACGAATCCGACTCTCACTTAGCCATTTTTTAAAATAAATCTGACCCTTGTTTGACCTCTCTTTCAACCGATGAAAAGTGTAGATGAGGCCAAAGATGTATGTCATTGTTTCAGTAACACCGGATTCACTTTAATATTAAAGAACCCTAAATAATATTTATCAGGAAGCGAATACCGTTCCTTGGCAGTTCGTATATAAGATGAAGCGAACCGCTTTGTGCGGGTCAATATGGATGCAGGTCTCGTCGCCTGAATGTTGGTTAGTAAAATGGAGATGGAGAAATTAAAATGTCCTCCATGAAAAAAAAGTATGGTTGAAAATGTTATCTGTGGTCATAATAGCGTTGATTTCAGATCTAAACAATAATATCGCGCGTGTCACGCTACACACGCGTCATGCAGCATGTGGAGAGTCGTTTATCAGGGCCGGTCGAGTAGCGGCAGTAATTAAACGTGATGTATACACCACGGCCACTGCATTTATGCAACTAATTGATTGATTCAGGCATTATATTATTATGTAAATGTCTCACAATAGACCGCTTTTTAGGGTTCCGTAGCCAAATGGCAAAAAACGGAACCCTTATGGATTCGTCATGTCTGTCTGTCTGTCTGTCCGTCCGTATGTCACAGCCACTTTTTTCCGAAACTATAAGAACTATGCTGTCGAAACTTGGTAAGTAGATGTATTCTGTGAACCGCATTAAGATTTTCACATAAAAATAGAAAAAAAAAACAATAAATTTTGGGGGTTCCCCATACTTAGAACTGAAACTCAAAAATTTTTTTTCATTAAACCCATACGTGTCAGAGTATCTATATGGATAGGCCTACAAAAATGATATTGAGGTTTCTAATATCATTTTTTTTCTAAACTGTATAGTTTGTGCGAGAGACTTCCAAAGTGGTAAAATGGGTGTCCTCCCCCCTGTAACTTCTAAAATAAGAGAATGATAAAACTAAAACAAATATATGATGTAAATTGCCATGTAAACTTCCACCGAAAATTGGTTAGAACGAGATCTGGTAAGTAGCTTTTTTTAATACGTCATAAATCGTAAATCGCAATTTTTATAGATAATGGTACGGAACCCATCGTGCGCGAGTCCGACTCGCACTTGGCCAGTTTTTTAAACATTTAGAAAGACCACCAAAAAGATCTTTCAGGCATATGCCATAGCTAAAAGATTAATCTCAATTTTTCTAAAAAGGTGACTAGACGTGGACTCTTCAAATAATTCATACATCCAACACTCCTCGACAGCGTCGGCGTCCAACATCGTTATTGGGTCGGATAATGTAAAAACAGTTTAAGGTAAATGTGTTCTATAGAAATTTCATGTTGGAAGTTCTTTTAGCCCGTATGTCCCGTGGTGTTATGCGGTTAGATGTCATCAAACACGCTGCCCTAGACAAGTGAAATGAAATGAATAGGATTTGAACGAAGTCGCGTGATAGTGAAGAGCATCTGCCAGAAAACCGATTATCAATGCTCGGTTCTGGGTGAGTATTTGAAGCGTTTCAATCGCCGTACCCTGTGTGTTCCGAAAATATAAGAATATTTTCCATGTACAATTTTGAAGTTGAATATTGAAATCTGCGCAAGAACTAAGTCACCGACATAGCTCGAATAATAGCAGTGGGCAGGGTACATCGCTCGTAGAACTGATGGCTGATGGGGCAAAAAGGTTCTCGAGTGGCGTGCACGGACCGGAAGACGCAGTGTAGGTAGGCCTCCAACAAGACGCGACGACCTGGTTAAGGTTGCGGGAACGCGTTGGATGCGGATGGCACGGGACCGATCTGTTTGGCGAGCTTTTGGGGAGGCCTATGTTCAGCAGTGGACGTCTTTCGGCTGAAATGATAATGATGATGACAATATTCAAGTGGTTTGACCGCTCGGTTATGGGTAAATCAACTTTTTCGTGTTGTTTACTCACTCCCCAGTTGTCCAAGTGACGTCTTCATACTGTTTCATAGAAAAATACTTAGGTTGTCCATGAGAGACAAAATTTGTGTAACCATAGCAACGGGTGGCAAGAAAAAGTTGATTCACCCTTATACATCATTACCATTCCAAGGTTCTTACGACAATAGAAACACAAGTCGCAACAACAGAAATATGATCAAACTAGATTTACCATCGGCATTGTTTTTAGTTTTCATATAAAAAGTTAACGCTGGGCATCATATCTTAAAAATATTTGCTGAAACGGTAATGACGAAAAGAAAATTTCATAAAACGCTAAATAGTCACCCGTATTTTAATACCAATTGTAATTTTGCGATTACGCACCACTACTTGCGTGGAGGTCATTGGGATTTGTAATCGACGGACATTATTATTAGAAGATTTTCCTAACGGCGGTTGACAGGCTTCAAAGCCCCACCCATCTAGTTTTGTGCTCATGTCTGCACTTGTTTATTTTGAATGACCGATTGGTCTAAATCCTGTGTCAAGTGAGCATGGATTCTTAAATATTACCAAAAAAATAAATTAATAATTGACCGACATTGATTTAAGTTTAGGGGGTAAGAACCTCTTCTTAAATAAAATGAAATGTTTTTCAAAAGTTTTCCTCCTTACGTGCACTCTACAGAATTTTAAATTAAGTGTATGTGCTCATTAAGTACTGGAATTCAAAGCACTCCAGATCTAAGTTCATTGAAATTTAAGCCTAACTGTCTAGTCTAGACGTCTTTACGATTCTTTTAAGAACCGAATTATTCTGCCTAATGAACTCACGAGACAAATTAACTTCAAGAAAGTTAAGGAATCTCATGAGACATTTGTTATTTGATTAACTAGATTTGGGGTAAGTTTAGAGAATCGGTATGGATACCAATGCGGCAAATTATTTTAATCTTTATAGCTTTTTGTGTCGGAATCACGTAAAGGTATCGAGTTAAAATTAAAACCATATTATACTCAAGCGTACAGTCCTTGAAGCCGTGAAAAAATCAAACATCTAAGTTAATGTAAAAACAGATACGGCCGATTATCCCGCTAAAAACGTTTATTTCGACACTCTTAAGGGAATCAAAATTTATAGGTTACTAGCTGACCCAGCAAACGTTGTTTTGCCGTATAAATTACTAGCTTTGCCCGCGGCTTCGCTCGCGTGTAACATGAGTATTCCAAAGAACTAAGACATCAAGCAAGCAAGCATGCACGCAAGCAAGCAAGCCTGCAAGAAAGCGTGCAAGTAGACGTGCAAGCAAGCGTGCAAGCAAGCCCGACTAAACTTCAGGTAGATACGGTCCTTTACAGTATTTCTTTATATACAATGTTTTTCACTAATTCGGAAGCGGGCACTAAAATAACCAGGCTTGTTAATAATATAAAACCTATTATTACTTTCCCCTGTCCTGCATTAGGTAGGTATAATTCAATGTTTTCTTACCTTCTACGGAAACTTGAGTAACTGGAAGCGCTGTGTACCTACTTAGCATTGATATTATACATATTACAGTATTTTGTAAAGGTGTTGTGTGACCTTACCGCTAAGGAGTTATACCTTCCATCATCAGCTCATCTGAATAACCAGAAAGAATACAACTAAAGATCTATACGTGCGTATGATATTTAAAGAAACTTCCTATAACTCCTAACCGATAAGGAGTTTAACCTTCCATCATCAGCTCACCCGGATAACCTGAAAGAATACAACAATCGGTCTATACGTACCTATAATATTTGAAAAATTATCCTCAACTCCTAACCGTTACCTTCCATCATCAGCTCATCAACATGAGATGATGTCTACCAGACGCAAACACTTAAATAGCTTGAGAAAATATATGAAAAACGTAATGCGTGCCTACAAAATTTGAGGGTTGCCCTCGATTTCCTTGAGATGGCCCGTCATCAGATCCTGATTTGGTGACAATGGGATCATCTCAGGAGTATATTGTATTCTTTCGAATAAAAAAAAAATTATAATCGGTCCACAATTGACCGAGAAATCGGGTGAACATACCTACATAAAAAATATATAAAGTGCATAACCTCCTCCTTTTTTTGAAGTCGGTTAAAGAGCCCTTTGCGGCCTACTTACAGTATAAACTTATGAATTTTGAAATTTTAGCTTTCTACAACCAGTAAGACGCAAAATTCCGTTTTTTCCCGTTCCCGTAGGAATTTCGGGAAATGCTTTCTTAATACTCCCCTAAACTCTCCAAGGAACTCACTTGCCAAATTTCAGCTTTCTACGACCAGTAAAACGAAATATCCCGTTTTTTCCCGTTCCTGTGGGAATTTTGAAAAGTCCTCTCTTAATGCTCCTCTACACTCCCCAAGCAACCTCCATGCCGAATTTCAGCTTTCTACGACCAGTAAAACGAAAAATCCCGTTTTCTCCCGTTACCGTGGGAATTAAGAAAAGTCCTCTCTTAATGCTCCTCTACACTCCCCAAGCAACCTACATGCCAAATTTCAGCTTTCTACGACCAGTAAAACGAAAAATCCCGTTTTTTCCTTATCCTGTGGGAATTTCCAAAAATCCTTCAAACTGTTTTTTACTATTATATTTCAGTTTCGATTCATCGCGCGCGACTGACACGCACGTGCCTCCGCTTTATTTTTAATAAACCGCGTCTCGATTTTATTATTTGTTAAATAATATGTCAAGTGTTAAAAAATAATGTCAACCCCAAATAGTCCATTCAATCGTAGTGGTCTTACTCCGCGAAGCCCTCAGACCCAGGCCCCGCTGCCTCCGCGTGATCAAGAAGATGTACCGTCAGAGCCCGACCAGCCTCAAGTGTTCGCAACATCGGACCTGCAGAATTGGTTGAGTGGCATTGAAAGGTTTTTGACTGAAATCTGCTCAACCGCAACTGAAGGGAAATTGAACTCCGATCAGAAGCTGAAAATTCATACCTTATGTCGGAAGATCGGACACGGGACCTCTCAAATGGTTTTGCAATACCAGTCCGTGAAGCAAAAACTTTTATCTGCACAGATGTCCTTACAAACTATGTCTGAGAAGCGTGAACTGGCCCACCATCTTGAGATACTAACATCCGCAGTTTTTGATAACAAACAGCAGAATACGGAGACCTTATCATACGCGTCCATGACTAAAAAAGGAACGCAACATCTAATACGCCCATCAAAACTGAGTACTGTGGCTATTTTTCCGGAAGACAAAAAGAAGACTAGCGAGGAAACCAGAGCACTCGTTCAAACGATCATCAATCCTGAGGAGTTAAAATTGCAAGTACGCGGAGTCTGGAACACTAAAAACGGAGGCGTGATCATCAGCTCGGAGAACAAGGAAGACATCAAAAAGCTTAAGACCTCTGAGAAACTTACTTCTTCAGGACTTACAGTGGCTGAGAAGGACAAGCGTAAGCCCAAAATGATTGTGTTCGGTCTTCCTAAAGATCTTGAGGAGAAGGAATTTTTTGACCATTTATATGTCCAGAACGTAGCCCCGAAACTTACAGAACTTTCTCGTGAGCAATTTATTAGTAGTGTTCGACTGAGTCACAAATCAGGTAAAAAAGATGCTCAGACCTGCAATTTTATTTTGGAAATTCCTGCTAATATTCGAAATGTCCTGAAAAATCAAGAACGTGTCTTCATTAATTGGTCTTCTTTTCCAATTAGAGATTTCACGCATGTATCCAGATGCTTTAAGTGTCATCAATACGGTCACTCTGCAAAATTCTGTAGAGATCGGAACCCCACCTGCGGCCACTGCGGTCAGATTGGCCATGAAATGAGAGACTGCTCAAAAAGGGAAGCGGCACCAGTGTGTGCAACGTGCCTCCGTTATAAAAAACCCAGCAATCATAGAACAGGCGATGAACACTGTCCTGCACGCAAACACGCTGTCTCTAGATACATCGAATCAACTGATTATGTAGGCGCCTAGGAGCGCCACTCATAAGGTACTTTTATCTAGCACTTTAAATAGTAGTAAATTAGGTTATTTAAATAATTATATGGATAGATTTATCTGTGAAGAGTTGGACCTAGTGAAAGTTTCTAACCATTCGTCTTGCGATGTTGAAGAATGCAAAGGTAAATTATCAAAAATCAAGCATCCTTTTACTATATTAACCCAAAACATTCGTAGCATACATCGCAACTTTGATGGTCTTGAAGTTCTTTTGAATAGGCTGGATCTCTGTAATGATGTTATTATTTTAACAGAATGTTGGTTAAAAAACCGGGATAAGTTTTTACCGGATTTAGAAGGATACTGTATGTTTAGTACTAAAAATGTTGACACTCAAAATGAAGGTATTGTTGTATACTATAAGCCCCAACTTACCATTGCTGTAGAAGAACCTCATATTTTCGATTGTAATAGTTTAGTTTTAAGAGTTGGTAAGGACACAGCAATCATCGCTATATACAGGTCTCCCTCTAATAACAATATTGTTAACTTTTTGCAATCGTTAGACAAGATGCTCAAAAAACTCTCAGCATTTAATAACATTTTATTGGTGGGAGATTTGAACATCAATATTTCACATGATTCTCAAGACACACGTCGTCATGATTATCTTAACTTATGCTCACTTCATGGTCTATTACCCGCTCACCAACTTCCCACGCACCAAAGTGGCTCTTGCCTAGATCACTTCTTGATCAAATGCATGTTACCATCTACTACCCTTGTTACTAACTCGACACTTACTGATCACCATTCCGTGTTATTATCCCTTGAATTAAACCTCCCAAAGAGACCTCTTATGCACACTTTGGAGAAAATTAATCACACTAAGCTTGAAAATGCTTTAAAGAACATTATGTTTGATAAAATTTACTCCTCGCCGGATCCCAACGAGTCACTGAATTTCCTTGTAAAATCGATACAAAATGCCGTTGTGGACTCTACTACCTTTGTCAATTTGTCCCGTCGTCAGATAAATATTAAAACCTGGATAACTCCTGGATTAATTAGGTGTATTCGGCATCGAGATCACCTTCATGCCAAAGCAAAACAATTTCCTGATGACTTAATGCTGGCTGTAATTTATAAACGATATAGAAACTTCTGCAACAATCTTCTGAGGAAGTTAAAAAACCTGCATGAAAAATCTATCCTTGAAGAAAATGGACAGAATAACAAAAAATTGTGGAAGTTCGTCAAGGAAATCACGTATTCCAGTTCCAAACGTGATCATTGTAGTGATTTACTAATGACTAACAATAACCCGGTAGCAGTTGCTAACAGTGCTAACACGTTTTTTGCTAACATAGGGAAAGGTCTCGCTTGTGAAATATTAAATAAAAACAAAGGCACGTCTCGCGCCATGCGGAGTGTGACTCACCCATGTCTAACATCGTTTGTTTTGTTTAATACCGACGAGACTGAAGTAGGTTGCATTATCAGCAGTTTGAATGATAGTCGTGCCGTAGGCTGTGATAATATTTCTGTTGCGACTTTAAAGCGTTATAGTAGTATCCTAGTTAAGCCTTTAACGCACATATTTCAGCAATGTCTGTCAAATGGGATTTTTCCTGATGTCCTAAAGAAGGCAATTGTGATACCTATTCATAAATCGGGGGATAAACTAAATATTAACAACTATAGGCCTATTTCTATACTGCCATCTCTTTCTAAAATCCTGGAAAAAATTATAAATAAGAGATTAGTTAGCTACCTTGAAACCAATAATATTCTTTCAGATCAGCAATTTGGCTTTAGAGCTAAAAAGTCAACTAGTGATGCGGTGAATCTGTTTACGGACCTCATTTCTTCGAATTTGGACCAAGGACTTAAAACCCTAGGTGTTTTTCTGGACCTAGCGAAAGCTTTTGATTCGGTTTCAGTGCCAATTCTTTTACAAAAATTAGAAAGTATAGGTATTAGGGGAACGCAGTTGAATCTCTTCAGAGATTACCTTAGTAATCGCTTCCAACGGGTCAAAATTGGTTCCACCTACAGTTCCGATCTTCGGCTTGATTTTGGGGTCCCTCAAGGTAGTATATTGGCTCCTACACTTTTTTTGATTTTTATTAATGACTTGTGTAACTTAGAGTTAGACCGTGGTACAATGATCACATACGCTGATGATACCGTCCTAATTTTTTCGGGCAATTCGTGGGATGATGTTTACTGTTCTGCACAGAATGGTTTCAGCTTGGTTACTGGTTGGCTCCATCACAATTTATTAACTTTGAACCCAGGAAAAACCGTTCATGTCGCCTTTTCTTTAAGAAACTCCCAGCAACCGACTAGTCATGCATGCTCCATTCGGGCACACCAATGCTCCCTTACTAACCAGAACGAATGCTATACTTGTCCTGTCATTACTAAAGTTAGCTCCACTAAATATCTAGGTGTTATGGTTGACTCCAATCTAAATTTTACCCAACACATAGAGACAGTTGCTAACAGGATTCGAAAGCTTATGTTTATATTTAAAAAACTTCGTCATGTAGCGAATAAAAAAATATTAAATCAAATCTACTCAGCTCTGTGTCAATCCGTGCTAACATACTGCATTTCATCGTGGGGAGGCGCAGCGAAAACCACGCTCCTAACCTTAGAAAGAGCTCAAAGAGCGGTCTTAAAGGTCGCTACTTTCAGGCCTTTCCTGTTTCCGACATTGGAGCTGTATCAATCTTGCAAAGTACTTACCGTGCGACAACTTTTCATACTATCACTAATTATGAAACAGCATATTTCAGCTCCGTATAACCCTAGTGTGAACAACAAAAGGCGCAAAGACATAGTTTTTGTTCCCAAAAGCACCTCTCATGCTTTCGCGCATAAATTCTTTCCCTTTCTTGGACCTTATTTATACAATAAAATCAATAAAGTACTAAATATTTATGACTTAAACCGTAAAGTGTGCAAGGTTAAGGTTATTGCGTGGCTGCAAGGTCTTTCTTATGTTGACACTGAAAATCTGCTGACGATTGCAAGGTGAGGGTGACGCTGTGTAGCCGAGTGTTCTTTGTTTGTTTTGTTATTTGACACTTGATTAAATTATTATAGTTTAATTACCAACTAAGTATTATGTTTTAAGATATTGTGTTGCGATGTTAAATGCTCGAGTTGTATTTTAATTCTTTAGATTCCTTTTGTCTATAACACAGGTTACACTTGTAACCTAGCTTAGACTTAACTAAATTTACTATCTAGACCTAAGATTATTTCATGTACATGTTTATATTTTGTATTTTTTATGAATAAATAAATAAATAATTACCTACTTCTATACCAAATTTGAAAGACTCTAGTAATTATAGTTCATAGGATTCCGTTGAACTTAATATATGAATCCCGTTTTTTCCTTATCCCGTGGGAATTTTGAAAAATCCTAAAATTATTGTTTTAACTAATGTAATACCTACTTGTGTATCAAATTTGAAGAGTCTGGTTTTTATAGTTACTGAGATACGGTCACTCGCGGAATCGAATATATAAATCCCGTTTTTTCCCGTTCCCCTGGGAATTCCCAAAAATCCTTCCTTAGTGGATGCCTACATTGTATAAGGTATCTTTGTGCAAAACTTCAAGTCTCTAGGTCCAGTGGTTTGGGCTGTGCGTTGATATATCAACAGTCAGTCAGTCAGTTTAGAATTTTATATATATAGATAGATAGATAGATAGAAGACAAGTATAGGGAAAAATCTGAAAACTGTTATTTTGTACGGGGGTCGCGCCTCTACCAATATAAAACCATCCAACACTGCGTATATTTTACTTAAAAGTAGGGTTCTGCCAACACTGGATTATAATATAATAGATAGGCTATTTACGCGTGTTAACCCTTAACAATAAAATTCACACTCTACCATGAAATTATTGAAAAAAGAGACTGAATTTAACCATTGAATTTCTAATTTGAAAAATAAACGAAGTTAAAGATTAAATAGTAGGGGCCGATACAGACGGGGTGCATTCCAACTGCACCGTAAAAGCCAACTGCCGGCTGCCCATACATTTTCCGTTGCAGGAGCATTGCAGTTGGCAAAACTGCACGCAAACTGCTGGCCGCTACACGCTAGCTATACAGATTGTAACTGAACGAAGATGACAAAGTGGAGTATGATGAATGGTATACTTTATATTAACTTTTACTACCTACTTTTTTAGGGTTCCGCACCTCGAAAGGAAAAAGCGGAACACTTATATAGGTAGGATCACTTTGTTGTCCGTCCGTCTGTCAAGACCCTTTTTCTCAGGAACGCGTGGAGGTATCAAACTGAAATTTATATCAAATAGGTACTCAGGTCTACTGTCCCTTGAAGCTGTGAAAAAATGAAACTTCTAAGCCAACGCAATCAAAAGATACTGCCATTTATGCCGCAAATTTTCGACACTCGCAAGGGAATCAAAACCTACAGGGTACTTCTCGTGAACTCAGAATCTTGAAATTTAGTACGAAGCAAAGTCTTATAGCACAGATAAAGGAAAAATTGCGAAGTGCATAAATTTTTTTGTCTGTCTATATCAGTAACCAATCTACAATGATCCCACACTGCGTACATTTTGCTTAGGAGCAGGGTCTCCTAAGACTGGGTGTTATAGATACATATAAATTTGTACGGAACCCTCGGTGCGCGAGTCCAACTCGCACTTTGCCGATTTTTTTTCGTTAGGTCAAGCTAAAATTAGATTGAAAAGTGCTGAAAAGTTGAAAAAAAGTATGACATTCCATCAAACTCCTCTTGGCCATCAACCATGTATTGGCTTTGCTCTTCGTTAAGTTACATAATATTGTACCTATACTATATAGTAGTATGGGCAGTCGGCAGTTGCAATTACGCCTTTACGGATGCAAAATTCAAATGCACACTTCCAACTCCTCATTTCTGGAAACAGGTAACTTTCTAGGTTAGCTAAATTTACTTACGGAGGTAATAAAATTCACCGGCAGCTCGTTACCATACCAGAAGGCTGCGGCCTGGATTACTGGCTTGCATAATGGGAAAAATTATGTTACGAGGTTATTTTTTCACTTGCAGGTAGGTCAAGGTTTACGATATCTCACCAAAGATAAATTAATTGTGTTGTAGATAGACATTTTTATTAAAAGAAACTTTGTCACGAATAAATGTTTTTCTTTAAACGAATTCTCATTTTTAATGGTAACAGAGTCCCGAGAAAAATTTATTAATCAACAATTGGTTAACTTTATGAAAAATTAACACAATATTTTTTTAACGGGACGGGAAATTTTTATATTGATACAAGCTGTTGCCCGCGATTCCGTCCGCGAAGAATAGGGGTAGGTATAGAAAATAGCCTACGACCTATTCTGAGACCTACCGAATACAGAGAAAAAATTTCAAAAAACTATGTCAAGGCGTTTCAGAGGAGTTTGATAACAAACACCGTGACACGAGATTTTTTTATATTACATTTAATAGTATAAAAAAGTATTTAGTATGAGACACAGATTGTGGCGGCGGCGCGTTGTCATCGTAAAGGTCGTTTGGAGCCCTATATTCAACGTCAAATTAAATTATAAATAATAGCACTACAACTCCGGCAGTTGGTACTCTTTGATTGAAAATTTTCTCTTCTTAAGAATCTTTTCGGATGAATTCTTAAGTATGAAGAGTTTTTGAGTTATAGCCAAAAAACGAAAAACATTTTTTTACATCTTAATTTGTTTACCGAGCGAGTGGCGTCCACGGACCGGAAGACGCAGTGTATGTAGGCCTCCAACAAGATGGAGCGACGACCTGGTTAAGGTTGCGGGATCGCACTGGATGCGGATGGCACGGGACCGATCCGTTTGGCGAGCCTTGGGGGAGGCCTATGTTCAGCAGTGGACGTCTTTCGGCTAAAATGATGATGATGCTGATGAATTTGTTTACCACAATTGTAATTTTTTATGTGCAGCAAAATCGTGAAAACATTTTTTCTTAAGGTTAGGTCAGGATCTTGTGAAGCAGACTAATATATATATCATTAACATTAGCTAAGCCTTAATAGTACAGTGAAACCTGATCGCCGCTATCCTACAGCCTGAGCACCCTTTTACCAACTTTGAAGTAGCGCCATAACCGTCACAGTAAGGCTCGAACACTCCAACTATTCACTTTTCGAAGTGCACTCAAGCTCAAAGCAATGAAAGCTTATCCTATTTCTTTGAGTTATTTGACACAGCGATTCATTTCCAAAGCGAAATTTTATGGCGGTTGCACCATAATCGTTGACTTAGTTGTCCCTTTTTCACCCGTCAACGTGAAATGAAAAGGGTAATGAATGATTTAAGTAAAGTAGTTCTTCGCTAGTTCTCTCGATGTGGATATTCTTCTGAGTCATGTGTAAACATACCGAATAATTTTTTTTATCTAGGTGTCACGAAAAAACTAGTGTATCGTTATCGATATACTACATTACATAGAGGAATAATTTAGCAACGCGTAAATGATTTGTCAATGTGTGGACACCTCAAATTAAATAAGGCTAATTAAAACAATTAAGTAAATGCATTATGCTTTCCACTATTAACTGAGATAGAAACACTAATTTTGTGTCACGTTTTCATTTTAACCCTTTCTTTTATTTTCATTTTTTTCGGTATTACCTTTACGTTCCTGTTGTTTCATGTGACAGATAATCTGTTTAATCAAACAAACTGAACTAAAAGCATCATAGTTAGGTAGGTACGTACATATCTGCATATAAGTTAACAGAACCTCATCGAAGTGATTTTAATGTGTAATTAATTTAGAAAACGATTTATTACCAGCATAGATATTTTTTAATTACTAAAAATAACCCACAAAACTTAAATTACCCACTGACCATTTAGCATCAGGAATGGGCGCAGAATTTACCCGGTTCAAAGGGGCGTGCACTCACTGCAGCACAAAGATAAGGGTGTGATGCATTAGGTGGTTTCCGCGCAAAATAAACATTGCTATCTGAGGCACGCCCATCGCCGACGGCCTGACAAATGACGGAGGTTTCGACTCAAGTTATTGGTTAAAGTGGTTTTTGTTGGTCCTTCGTTGTTTTTGTTTGGTTTTTTGGCTTGTTGCTCTTAATGTTTTTATAGTTGGTGATAGAATGCGATATTATTGTCAACGGGCTTAGTTTCGAAACTCAAACAAAAGTAAAAATTAAAGCTTGTTTATTTTGATTACTTTGTTATCCACTCAATTTAGTAACACGGAGAGAATGATTCTGAGTTTACGTGATCAAACGATAGGTACTTGAGGTAGGGAATTATAAGATTTCGCACCTAGGTAGGTTAGCCCCGACCTTAATGAGAGGAGGGAAGTGTTGTAACCTCTATTACATGGCCGGTGCCGTGTGGCTGAATGCGCAAAACTTTGTTGTTGCAATCATTTCATTATCATCATCATTTCAGCCGAAAGACGTCCACTGATTAACATGGCCTCCGCCAAAGTTCGCCAAACAGACCGGTCCTGCGTCACCCGCATCCAATGCATTCAACCTTAACCAAGTCATGGCCTACCTCAACTGAGTCTTCCGGTCCGTGGACGCCACCTTTTGGCCCCATCGGCTATCAGTTCTACGAGCGTGTGCCCTGCCTAGTCTGGCGATTCTTCAAGCTATGTCGGTGACTTTACAATCATCTAACTAAACTTTATTCTCATCGTTAATGTTAATCGTAGTTCATTAAAACACCCAATCCTCTTCCACTAAACATTTCAACCTAGAAGCCAAAAAGAGCCTTTTGAAAACAAATACCTTTCAAACCTCACAAAGTGCGTGTAAAGAACGTCATGTCACACAATATCGCAGTAACACGACACTAGCCGCAGGCTAACTCGTTTAAGTAGGGCATTAACCAGTACAAAGTTATCTTCGGCATCGATCATTCACAAAGCACTGTGGCCCTTTGAAGCCGTGTCCTGGGGCCGAGACCTGTGTACACTGACATGATCACACAGTTTCTAAGTATAAAAATGTTGTAAGGAAATCGATACCAGCTACGAAGATTGAAAATTGGATGTGAAATGAAATCATATCAAATTCGTAATTTATGATTATTGGTATTCATGGGTGGTGGTGGCAATAGTACATAATATGTCGGGTACGAGTCAAATTACATACAATTTGAAAAGAATAATTGACAAAATACGTAGGTAATGATCATTTGAGATTATTTAAAAGCGAAAAAGTTTTTCGGGTGCCACACGCCACTGTTGGCGTATGTAAGCGATTAAGAATTTCGGGGGAGTCGGTTGGATGCGACGTGGTTCAATTGGTAGAACACCCGTTGGGGCGCATACCCAGGAGACGTGGGTTCGAATCCCACCGGCGCACCCGAAAAACTTTTTCGGTTTTAAATAATCTTAGATTCGGTGAGCAGCCGTATTGCTAATAAAATAAATAATATTTGAATAAATAGATGTGGTACATCATTTCTTACGCATTTCCAATGTAATTTGGAACGTAGGAGTCGTAGCTTCTAATAGTTGCGATAGATGTTACCACACGCAACTGTTGGCGTATGTAAGCGATTAAGAATTTCGGGGGAGTCGGTTGGATGCGACGTGGTTCAATTGGTAGAACACCCGTTGGGGCGCAACCCAGGAGACGTGGGTTCGAATCCCACCGGCGCACCCGAAAAACTTTTTCGCTTTTAAATAATCTAATGATCATTTGGTTTAATGCAATTATCTAGAAATTTTCAAATTTACATGACCTTTTCAAACCAAAACCTGACTTTACCTTGACCAATTAATAAAATAAACGTTTAAAAAAGTTCGACTAATTATTAGTTTCACCAAAAATGATGATTAAATGATTAATTATTATATCAAATGATGATTATGTTTTTCATCCATAATTATTTTTAAACTTTATGTATGTATTTTGACATGTTCCCGGTATGTAACTCCTGACCTTAAATAATATTTAAACTAATTAAACAATAGCAAATGTCAATAATTTCACCATCCGAATGAGAATATAAACCACAGCTGCTTAGCTCAAACATTTCGACACATCTCACGCGGTTCATTTCCAATTGCAAATTCAACAACACAATACCAACCAGTCAACTGCAGCGAGAACAAAATTCTGTAACCTGGATTAAGAGGTGCAACCGGTCCCCGGTATAATTATTTACACAAAACGCTGCCTAATTGCATACCCTGTCGGCGACACTTCCTCGCGCCTGCCGAGCCCTCCACACTTGCGGCGTGGTCGATAGCAGAAGAGGCAAGCGGTTTACCTACGAAATTCAAAACTCGGGTTGTATTTGTACATGGTAAAACACGCAACACGGAATAATGAAAAGCCGGGCTTGATTTCCAGGCTCAACTTAACTTCTGGTTTTTTCGATAGCGTTCTAGTTACGGTATAATAAAATGTAAAATATTACCTATGAATTACCTTTAATATTGTCAGTTAGAAGTAAAAAGTGCTCGCTCAGTGAATTTATTAGCGATCGGCAGTTGTTTTTCAAATCAATAATTGAATATTAAAATATTGTGTTTTGGCTAAAACTTTTGCGATAAAACACCAACGAACTGAACGAAACGAACGTGACGAAGTCTAAACGAACTTGATACTCTTCACTTCAGTCGACTCGTGATGACGGCCGCTGCAATGTGGTTGAAACGTCGAGGCAATTTTAGCAATGAGTAGTTCGTGATTAAGTCCAAAAAATATTACATTAATAATTTTAAGCAAACAAAATTGCAACAAAACTGCTGTTGTTGTAACAATAAAATTAGTAAAATAACTAAATATCAGAGAGCTTTGAAAAATAAAGACCCTTATGTCCCTTTGTTATAGATATTATTTTTCGAATTGCTTTTCCTAAACTAGTAATTCCCAAGTCCTAAACGAAATAGAGAAATATTCACGCCAATGAAAATAACTAAATATCAGACATCTTTGAAAAATAACGACCCTTATTACCCTTTGTTATAAATATTACTTTCGAATTGCTTTTACTTAAACTAATAATTCCCAAATCCTAAACGAAATAGAGAATATATTCACGCCAGTATCCCATTTCGATGATTACACACTTATCCATTTTTTAAAGTATCCAGGGTTGTATATTATCGTCAAACTAGCGACCCGCCCCGGCTTCGCACGGGTACAACTATATTATACATTGGTTAGCATTTTCATTAATGTTTAAAATGAAAAAAGTTGTTGTAGTGACATAACTACAATAGTTGGACATATGCTACCGCGGAGTTTTTTGTAGACATTATGATGTTCTTCAATATTGTTGTACATTATTTTGTTCTATCGCTAATAGTTTCGGCAGCGCATTCGACGAAAGACATTTTAAGACTCATTTTTCTACACCTTCGGTTACATTGTTCAAATTTTACCAAGGATCCCTAATTTTTTTCAAAATGAAATGTAGCCTATGTCAAATTGGAAAAATGTAGCATTCTATTGGTGAAAGAATTTTTTAAATCGGCCCAGTACTTTTTGAGCCTATTCATTACAAACATACAAACATACAAAAATAGGTATAAATCTTTCCTCTTTATAATATTAGTGTAGATATAATTTCTGCACTAATCTCATACATTTCGTACCTACTCATTGGCCGATACACATAGTGTAACTTTGCCGATGCTATCTGATATGATGTGAAGGATTAGTGTCAATTCACACTGAGACACAACGTGGCGCTGCACATTTATTCAGAGAATACGTCAACGAGTACTCATTTGATGTATTTTCTCAATGAAAATTGAGCGTTCGTATCGCGCTTCGGTTTAAACTGGCTCCAGCCGCCAAACGCTTATCTTCTGTCCCAAATACCCTCTAGTTTATGGGACATAATGTTACACCGCCCCAGCGGGACAGCGAAGCGCGACAATTTCGCAATAGTTTTGACATTCGCATACTTCAGCCAACACGTTACACTTGATAAAATGACACTTTACATTTCACTTAAGATCTGCTGTACTATGTATGCGAGAACTTCAAGAGGAAAGTGGTTAGGGGTTAAGATGAATATGTTGCTACGAAAAGCGTGTTGAGTTTGTCTATGTGAAAGTCGTTTGACTTTATTTTGAAACTAAGCAGAAGCTTTTATTGAAAAACTAGCTTTTGCCCGCGGCTTCGCTCGCGTGTACCATGAGAATTCCAAAGAACTAAGATATGAAGCAAGCATACAGGCAAGCAAGCAAGCATGCAAGAAAGATTGCTTGCGTGACAATAGGACCATCTAAGGAGTATATTAGGTATATTCTTTCGAATAAAAAAAGTATTTTTAAAATCGGTCCACAATTGACCGAGAAATCGGTGAACATACCTACATAAAAAAATACATAAAATGGAATGCATAACCTCCTCCTTTTTTTGAAGTCGGTTTAAGAGCCCTTTGCGGCCTACTTACAGTATAAACTTATGAATTTTGAAATTTTAGCTTACAACCAGTAAAACGCAAAATCCCGTTTTTTCCCGTTCCCGTAAGAATTTCGGAAAATACTTTCTTAATACGGGGAAAGTCCTCTCTCAATGCTCCTCTACACTCCCCAAGCAACCTCATGCCGAATTTCAGCTTTCTACGACCAGTAAAACGAAAAATCCCGTTTTTTCCCGTTTCCGTGGGAATTTTGGAAAGTCCTCACTCAATGCTCCTCTACACTCTCCATGCAACCTCATCCCGAATTTCAGCTTACTACTACCAGTAAAACGAAAAATCCCGTTTTTCCCGTTCCCGTGGGAATTTTGAATAGTCCTCTCTCAATGCTCCTCTACACTCCCCAAGCAACCTCATGCCGAATTTCAGCTTTCTACGACCAGTAAAACGAAAAATCCCGTTTTTTTCCCGTTCCCGTGGGAATTTTGGAAAGTCCTCTCTCAATGCTCCTCTACACTTCCCAAGCAACATCATGCCGAATTTCAGCTTTCTACGACCAGTAAAACGAAAAATCCCGTTTTTTTTTTTTTTTTTTTTTTTTTTTTTTTTTTTCCCGTTCCCGCGGAAATTTTGGATAGTCCTCTCTTAATGCTCTTCTACACTTCCCAAGCAACCTACATGCCGAATTTCAGCTTTCTACGACCAGTAAAACGAAAAATCCCGTTTTTTCACGTTCCCGTGGGAATTTTGGAAAGTCCTCTCTCAATGCTCCTCTACACTCCCCAAGCAACCTATATGCCGAATTTCAGCTTTCTACGACCAGTAAAACGATAAATCCCGTTTTTTCTTTATCCCGTGGGAATTTCTGAAAATCCTTAAAACTGTTTTTCACTATTATAATTACCTACTTCTATGCCAAATTTGAAGAGTCTAGTAATTATAGTTCATAGGATTCCGTTGAACTGAATACATAAATCCCGTTTTTTTCTTATCCCGTGGGAATTTTGAAAAATCCTGAAACTAACTAATGTAATACCTATTTGTGTATCAAATTTGAAGAGTCTAGTTATTATAGTTACTGAGATAGGGTCACTCGAAATCGAATATATAAATCCCGTTTTTTCCCGTTCCCGTGAGAATTTTGGAAATTCCTCTCACAATGCTCCTCTACACTCCCCAAGCAACCTTCATGCCGAATTTCAGCTTTCTACGACCAGTAAAACGAAAAATCCCGTTTTTTCCTTATCCCGTGGGAATTTCCAAAAATCCTTAAAACTGTTTTTTTATTATTATAATTACCTACTTCTATGCCAAATTTGAAGAGTCTAGTAATTATAGTTCATAGGATTCCGTTGAACTGAATATATAAATCCCGTTTATTCCTTATCCCGTGGGAATTTTGAAAAATCCTGAAATCGATGTTTTCATTATTGTAATACCTGCTTGTGTATCAAATTTGAAGAGTCTAGTTATTATAGTTACTGAGATACGGTCACTCGGAATCGAATCTATAAATCCCGTTTTTTCCCGTTCCCGTGGGAATTCCCAAAAATCCTTCCTTAGTGGATGCCTACATTGTATAAGGTATCTATGTGCAAAATTTCAAGTCTCTAGGTCCAGTGGTTTGGGCTGTGCGTTGATATATCAACAGTCAGTCAGTCAGTCAGTTTAGAATTTTATATATATAGATAAGAATTAGGTAAGGTAAACGCCCCTGTGCTCGACACTGACCCAATACATGGCACCTTAAATCTTGTGTCATAGTAAGAGAGGTGACAGTGTTGACAACGAACAGTATCGAAACTACAAAAACAAAATTGTTAGATTCGACACTGTACGTTGCGCGGCATAGTATTGAAATTTCAAAATTCAAATTTTGCAGATTCAATACTGTATGTTGCGGTAGTCAAGATAGGTGTCGTCTACTGGGCGTTGAGGTGTAGAGCATTGGTACGTTTACCTTACATAATTTTCGAACCGCATTAACAGAGGTAAAACATAAGTATTACTTAAAGGCCTACAACAGAAGTAAAAGGTAAGGGAAGGGAATAGTCATCATCATCATCATCATTTCAGCCGTAGGACGTCCACTGCTGGACATAGGCCTCCCTCATTGATGCCCAATCATTACGATTGGAAGCGGGTTGCATCCACTCTGAACCTGCGGCCTTCACTAAATCGTCCGTCCATCTCGTTAGTGGACGTCCCACGCTGCGCTTGCCAGTCCGTGGTCTCCATTCCAGAACTTTTGGGCTCCAACGGCCATCTGTTCTACGTGCTATATGGCCTGCCCATCGCCATTTCAACGAGCTAATCCGTAAGGGAATAGTACACAGGTTTTAATAATAAAATTATTATTGTGTAGTTTTGTAAAATAAGGATGACGAGATAATGACAAAATTTTGACAATAATAAGAGGGGTTAGTAAGAGTCATTGTTACTAACACGATATGGATGCACTCTGAAATAAATCTATTATTATTATTATTATTATAAATAAATTGAATAAAGTGCTCAAGTACTACGAGTGGCAAATTCAACAATTAGGTAGGCAGCGTTTGCAGCGTGGCGGAGAAAAAGTTTTTGTTTAACGCGTGCACAATCGCAATCGCGATCATTATTAAATTTCAAACAGTATAAAAGGTGGAAGAAAGAGATATTAATGTGATTGAGAGCGTGACAAACAATTTGGTCTGATAGTTTTCAGAAATTTTATTGAAAACGTTCGTCCTTTGTTGACATTTTAACGACGTCAGCTGTAGGTGTCTTAAAGACTACTTATAGTTTTTGAAGAAATCAATTTAAAAAATACAATTGTAATATCGAGTAATTATGAAATGAATCAGATCTAAAACAGATATTAAGATTACGTTGCTTCATAAAATACAAAAATATTTTATGAAATCTACTTAAGAGTAGTTAAACCAAAGACACAGTTAAACTAATAAGGATAATAAAAAGGGCGTACATTTTCAGAATAGTTGGTTATTGTCTATCAAATATAAAATTAGATTCTTAGAATTATTTTATTTAATACCTTAATATTTTGTACCTTTAGATATAATATACCTACTTCAATACACTTAAAAATTATTATCTGTTTTACCAAGATTTTGGTTCTGTTAGTTAGTGATTTCTTGCAATAAGCCGACGTTATGTTATTAACGTGTACCGTAAAAGTTTTTTTATACGCTTTACAAAGAATGCCCTCGAGCGAGCACAAAAAAGTTGCAAGTAAAAGAAGTTTGTAAACAAAGAAAAACCACCGAGTAATGCTGAGAGAATACGAAATTTCCTACGCAATTTCTTACAAAGTGTGTTTTTGTGTAAAAAAATAAGAAATTTAAAATCTTGCGCTTCGTAACTTACGCACGTATTGACGAGAAAGTTTGGCGACAGCTTATGTCTTGTTTTTAAAATTCGCGTATTTGGCAACTGGCATGTTTTCTACCTACTCCTGTTTTCAATAACATTTTTATATATAAGCACGCGGCGGAGACGACGTACAAATACGCGTTCTTGAATCTACATAAGCACGACGACGTCTGTACACGCGTACGCCTACATACATCGCGCGCGCACTCTTCTGGATTCGGGCGGTGTCCGACAATCTGCGCCTTGAGGGGTGGGGTAAGTCGAATCGGTGCGGGGTGGAGCGTGTCCATTCTGTACGTTAGTACTATTATACAGGGTGTTTGGTAGATACGTGCAAAGCTTTAAGGGGATAATAGCCGAGGTATTTTTGAACATTTTTAGCCATATATGTCTTAGCCAAAATTTGTTTTTTTTTTTTAAATTGAAAAGACTTGGAAATTTTAGGAAAATACCCAGAATTTGATAGTCACGAGTCAATATTGCCCCAATGAGCGTTAATTTGGAAATTTTAAATATGGCACAGAAAAATGACGCAGACTTGTCCTTTTCACATGCTATTTACTAGTTAAATTTCAAGACTAGTGCATTCTTAGCGAGTGCTCCCTGAGTTTGGTTTTTACTTTTTATCTGAGATTTAGCAAGCAATGTCAATGCGTGATACCTTAAAAGAAAGGACAATAAACAGGCATGTTTCTAAAAATGTTTGAACATTTCAAGGATTTTTTTTTTTTAATTTTTTTTATGGTACAGAAAAATGACTCATTTTTAGTAATTTCGAATGCCTCCATTTTGTTTTTGTGGCAAGAAAGACACTTAAAAATTATTTCATTTGGTCCAATACACATTAAACTATCCGAAATAAAAGATTTGGTTTCCAAATTAACGCTCATTGGGGCAATATTGACTCGTGACTATCAAATTCTGGGTATTTTCCTAAAATACCTAAGTCTTCAATTTAAAAAAAAAATATCAAATTTCGGCTAAGACATATATGGCTAAAAATGTTCAAAAATACCTCGGCTATCACCCCCTTAAAGCTTTGTACGTAGCTACCAAACACCCTGTATATTCTGTGATATAAGGTAAACGTCCGAGTGATGGTCACTCTCCCAGTAGTTGCCATCTTTAATTTTATGTCATCAGCAATAGAGGTGATAGATGGGTGTCATCTATTGGGTGATAGCATGTCGAGCATTGGGAATTTTATCTTAATAGCTGTTGCCCGCGACTCCGTTTTGCGAAAAAAATCGTTTATCGCTATATATCGTAAAGCTCACGGTAAATTGCAAAAGCAATTTCGCACATCTATACTAATATTATAAAGCTGAAGAGTTTGTTTGTTTGTTTGTTTGAACGCGCTAATCTCAGGAACTACTGTTCCTATTTGAAAAGTTCTTTCAGTGTTAGATAGCCCATTTATCGAGGAAGGCTATAGGCTATATATCATCACGCTAACACCAATAGAAGCGGAGCGGAGTGGAAGAATGTTTCAAAATCGGGGGTTTTTGAAGTAAAACTTCTATAGGCGCTAATCTCAGGAACTACTGCTCCGATTTGAAAAATTCTTTCAGTGTTAGATTGTGTGTGTGTTGGGGGCGGGTTGAGGGCGAGTTGAGAGCGGGTTGAGGGTGGGTTGGGAGCGGGTTGGGGGCGGGTTGGGAGCGGGTTGGGGGCGGATTGAGAGCGGTTTGGGGGTGGGTTGGGAGCGGGTTGGGGGCGGGTTGAGAGCGAGTTGGGGGCGGGTTGGGTGCGGGTCGGGGGCGAGTTGGGAGCGGGTTAGGGGCGGGTTGGGGGCGGGTTGGGGGCGGGTTGGGTGAGGGTTGGGGCGGGTTGGGTGCGGGTTGGGGGCGGGTTGGGGGCGGGGTGAGAGCGAGTTGGGGCGGGTTGGGGGCGGTTTGCGAGCGGGTTGGGGGCGGGTTAACAGCGGGTTGGGGACGGGTTGGGAGCGGGTTGAGGGCGGGTTGGAAGCGGGTTGAGAGCGAGTTGGGGGCGGGTTAGGAGCGGGTTGGGGGCGGGTTAGGAGCGGGTTGGGGGCGGATTGGGAGCGGGTTGGTTTATTATGAAGTTTCACTTCTTCCGGAAGGAACTAAGGAGAGATATAAATAATGAAAAAGCAAATTGGATAAAAAAATAAGCTGCCCAAATTACTAATTCCACGCGGACGGAGTCGCGGGCAAAAGCTAGTCGCTTATATATTGTAAAGCTCACGGTGAATTGCAAAAGTAATTTCGCACATAAAAGATAAACTCAGAGGTGCGAGCTCGAGTTCATACCCAAGACTCTCTGCTGGAGAGGCCATAGACCACATAGACAGAGATATGGGCATAGAGAACCTGACTACGAAGCTTGGTTCGATTCCTGGCCGAAGTAGATATTATGTTAAAAAAAAATTGTGCTCGAGTCTTGAGTGTTGGATGTTTAAGGTAAACGTACCAATCACCTCAACTCCCAGTAGATGACACCCATCTGTCACCTCTCTTACTATGACATAAGATTGAAGGTGCCATGTACATATTGGGTCAGTGTCAAGCACAGGGACGTTTATCTTAATATCTACTTAAGTATGTTTATCCGTTGTCTTGTACCCTTAACACAAGCTTTGCTTACTTAAATAAAATAAATAAATAAATATCACGGGACAATTCACACCAATTGACCTTGTCCCAAACTAAGCAAAGCTTGTACTATGGGTGCTAGTCAACGGATAAACTTACTTATATAGATAAACACATACTTAAATACATATTAAACACCCAAGACTCGAGCACAAACATTCGCATTTTTCACACAAATATCTGCCCCGACCGGGAATCGAACCCGGGACCTCAAGCTTCGTAGTCAGGTTCTCTAACAACTAGGCTATCCGGTCGTCCAAACTTTGTGGCTAGGTCAATTGGTGTGAATTGTCCCGTGATATATATATTACTACGCTACCACGCTACCGTGGGTCGAAAATGAGTCTGATCTAATCCACAACTTATTCCTATTACTTAGTGTACAAACAATCAGGAATGCGATAATCTGTCATCGACTCTCCTATGACACAGTCTCAAGTAAGACAAAAAGTTCGTCCCGCGTCTGTTATAATCGCATCTAGTTTCTTTCCTCCTAAGGAGTAAACAGTACCACGATGTGGTAGTTGCTTCCTCTTGGCGCCTTAATATTTTAGTAGCCGTGGGAAGTTTTACGGTGGATGGCTTCTTTTTTACAAGTTTTTATTTAACTTGCATTGTATGTAGGTTATGTATGTATGTACAGATCAAATCTGGGAATTCGAATTTGACCCACTTTCAGTGGCCGGATCGACTTAAAATTTGGTATACTTATGTAGGTTGGATGACAATTAAAGTACAGTCAACAAAAAGTATAGTCAGCGAAAAATCTTGCATTAAAAATGTTTTTTTTTAACTAAGTAAAACTTATTAACGAGGTGGTGATTATGAGGCGTATACACTTGTCATTCTAGTGGTTAGTCGCTAGAATTCGTCTTGGCCTTTGCCATATTGTTTAACGTTTATTGTGTATCGTTTACGGCTGTTCGCGATCGCATGGACCATCTCTTTCTACACGTATCCTATACCACTTGACAGAAAGAAGTAGTAAAAGCGATTGTGAATGCATTAGACAATATAGCCTCAGGTTGGCCACTGTGTGTGCTGTCACGAATTTCCATGCTTTTGGCGACATTTTCCTATAGTAATAGGTCAATTAAAGAAAAAAAAGAAGTTTTTGCGCCGTTCCTCGGTGGACAGGGTCACTTGAATAGTTGTCGAGTCTTCTACTAACAAGACTAGAGGCTTTATTGTCTAATAGACTCGAAGTCACAATCGTTTTCACAACTTTTCTCTGTCACACGGTAAAGCACTTGGCGTTATCGGACTTCATACTGGCTATAAAATGCCATCATCATCATCATCATTTCAGCCGACTGACGTCCACTGCTGAACTCCCCCAAGGCTCGCCAAACAGATTGGTCCTGTGCCATCCGCATCCAACGCGTTCCCGCAACCTTAAGCAGGTCGTCGCTCCATCTCGTTGGAGGCCTATCCAAACTGCGTCTTCCGGTCTGTGGACGCCACTCGAGAACCTTTTGGCCCCATAGGCCATCAGTTCTACGATCGATGTACCCTACCCACTGCTACTTGAGTCTGGTGATTCTTCGAGCTATGTCGGTGACTAGTTCTCGCGCGGAATTCATCATTTCTAATGCGATGCGAAGAGTCTACAATTATCACGGGAGTTGGTACATCTAATATATAAAAATCTCGTGTCACGGTGTTTGCTATCGAACTCCTCCGAAACGGCTTGACTGATTTCTATGATTCTTTTTTGCCTGTATTCTGCAAGTCTGAGAATAGGTACCTACTCCTATTATTCGCAGACGGAGTTGCGGGCGACAGCTAGTAAATATATAAAATGTAGGTCGTTAGCAATAGGGGCTAGCCTGGCCATTTTCACCTCAGTTGTCAAATCTCATGATCTGTCAGTTTCTTTCGCTATTCTGCCGAATCCCACTCAATGAACCACAAAACATCCGTTCACCAATTAAATGTTAAAAACCATCAACCCTAATTGCCCCTCCCGAGGGCCCCGCGGGAGCGTATCATCGCGTGGGTCCCCGCACTCGTATATTGCGACAAGGACGTCGTAACTCTCCGTGATGGATTAACGCTTTTCCGGCTTTTCAACGGACCCCGAAATGGGCCCTCCCTTATGTCCCGATCAGCATTAGGGTGATTGCAACTTGTTTCGCTGCGCTACTGTTCTGTTGTATCGAGAGTGCGGGCCGGAGATTTGAAGAAGGGATCCTTTGAGCTCTATCATGCTAATTAAGGTACTTTTTTTATTTTAGACCCATATGATTCTTAATAGTAGCTTAGTAATTTGACTTCTGGTCCCCTAAACAGAATGTAATGGGTTAGAGACCGGACTCGTACCTCTGAGGTTTCCCACATAAGTGCGGAATCAAATTTGAAGGAAATCGTTGTGAGAATATCTACATACAAACAAACAAACAAACAACAACAAACAAACAATAATTTATTTTTCCAAAAACAGTGGTTACAAAACGAGGCAAAGGTTGAGGCTTCCCAGTAGGTATATAAGTACCTGTGTTGGGAGGTCTCGCTCTTCCAAAAAAAGTACATGTAATATACCACTAATCTAAAAATAGTAGTTTATACAAGTATAATAATACTAACTTAACCTAAGTTTATTCCAGCGGTATGGCGTGTAGCGCGCCCTGCGCGCGTACGTGTGAGTGCATGCAAGCGTGCGAATGTATGTGCATGCATGCAAGTGTGTGTGTGTATGTATGTGTGTGAGAGTGTGTGTGTGTGTGTGTCTGTGTGTGCATATGCGTGTGTGTGCATGTGTGTTTGAGTCTTAGTATGGTGAGTGAAAATAGATATTTAGCTAAGTGTACACTTAATTATTAGATTTAACTATTAATAGGTACAGTCAAATCCCCAACAAAAGCAGGCACTCTTCCATGCTGATAGTATGGAATACATATGTGAAGCAGTTTAATAGTACCTATGTGTAAAGATTCCGATCCACACGGCCTATGCGAGTCCAAACCCTCCTATACTTAGAAGAGGCCTGTGCACTGCAGTGGGACGTTCTAAACATTATACTCACGCAGAACGTCTGTTATAGTAAGGACTCATTCAGTAAACTGCTGTTCTTTGTTTTTCATGTCAAAAAATGTTTTTTAATATATACATACACTAGCTGTTGCCCGCGACTCCGTCTGCGTAGAATAGGGGGTAGTTATATAAAAAATAGCCTACGACCTAGCGAATATAGAGAAAAAAAAATCATAAAAATCGGTCAAGCCGTTTCGGAGGAGTTTGATAGTTAACACTGACACGAGATTTTTATATATTTATTAGATATTTTATTAATCAAAAGTGCTGCCAAGTCTTAAAAATAACCTCACCATCAAATTTACCAGCAAAAGAGTTCGTTTTTCAGACCAGTTCAAAAAATAAATATTAAATAACTTCGGAAATTAAAGGATAATTCCATAAACCTCCACATCGCCTCAAAGTGAACTTTAATTCGCGTCTATAAATTAGCAATATTGTTAAAAATTTAATCAGTCTCAGCACAGAGGGCAAAGTTTCTAAACGGCGTAAATGAAATTACGCCCCTGTCTTATCTTTCCGAAGTTTCCCTTTGGACGGAATTTAATATAGCCCTAGGAAGTTGTTATCTGAGGACTCTGGGGTTAGGTGCGAATTAATTACCGCTTTGAGATACGTATGTTGTTATTATCAATTGCCAATGGAATCGATGGGATAATTTCATTGATGAGTAATTGAGCGTGTTCGGTTGTAACGCACCGTGGAAGTTTGGGTTTCGCTTTGACGTTCCATTGTTTATGAAAGTTACTGTTACTCTCTTTACCTTTTGGCCGGACAGCAAAGCTGCTATTACCACAATTGTGTTAGTACTGACTTGTTTTAAACAGATAAACTTATAGGTAGGTTAAATTTGTAAGCAAAAAACGGGATAACTTATCGTATAATAACTAAAATAAAGTCCCGACCGTATCTGACATTTAATCATATTTTGGTTCTTTATTTTTCAAGTTTAATCACGTTAATTTAATCAGATATTAGTCCATAGTGAAAATAAATGGATCACTCACGTCTTAAAACGATTTTTACTCGACATGTTGCTAGACATGTGTGCGCGTTTGGCAGCCGCCGTGTCGTGCGACTCTAATAAGAAGGGCTACGAATTAGCCCGAACAATGTCGGGTTAAATTCGTTTTAAGTCGTGAGTGATCCGTTTATTTTCACTATGAGTGAGTGAGTATCACGGTAGTTTCATGTTTAAATATTAGTCCATCTCATTTTTTTAGTTGTAAATCGTTAAGTTTGGATAAGCAAGTCGATGATAGCAAGACACAGCGATAGTTTGTAAGAATTGCACTGTGTTTGAAATGTATAGTCATCATCATCATCATTTCAGCCAGAAGACGTCCACTGCTGAACATAGGCCTCCCCCAAGGCTCGCCAAACAGTTCGGTCCCGTGCTATCTGCATCCAACGCGATCCCGCAACCTTAAACAGGTCGTCGCTCCATAAGAAACGATGGGCCTCATATTTAAGAAAGTTCAAAGTCACTCAGAGGGCAATGGAGAGGGCTATGCTCGGAGTTTCTCTGCGGGATCGCTTTAGAAATGATGAAATCCGCGCAAGAACTAAAGTCACCAGTCGCCAGACTCAAGTGGCAGTGGACAGGGCACATCGCTCGTAGAAAGATAGCGGAATGAAAAGGTTCGTCACTTTTCGACCTTAACTCGTTGACATAGAGTCGAAAAGTGACGAATCTTTTCATTGTGCGACTGTACATTACTGCCGGATGACTCCCGCATTAGTGAATTTCATCGACTGGATAGCCTAGAGAATAGGCATAGAGATAGGGGGTAGAGAATCTGACTACGAAGCTACAGGTCCCGTGTTCGATTCCCGGTCGGGGCAAATATACGGTAAAATACCCAGTAGTCAGCCACTGGTAGTCGGCCTCTGCCAATCTTTCGCACGAGTAGGATAAGCACGAGAGATATCTTTCGTACTCCTCGCACTTATATACGGCCGACTACCGGTGCCTGGCTGACTACTGGGTACTTCCCTATACATGAAAAATATGAATGTGCCCGAGCCTTGGATGGTTAATATGTATTTAAGTATCTATTTATCTATTAAAGTTTGTTTATCCAGTGTCTAGTACCTATAGTATAAGTTTTGTTTAGTTTAAGAATAGGTCAATGGGTGTCAATCCTCCCAAGATTTATTTATTATTTATTTATTAATCAGCCTGCGACCAAAGAGGTCCGAATCTTACAATGCAATAGGAGCACTTAATGTATTGTCAACTTTAAATTAATCGTTGCGTTTCTTTTTCACTTTCTAACCTCTAAATTTGTTTGAAAATAACGACATTTTTCATGTTCATGTTAAAAATAAAATCTGGTATGTCGGAGGAACTTCTGGTTGGTTTATCGTTGGTCTCCTAATTTGTAATTTAATTTTGAAATTATTACGCTCTCAACTTAGTCACAAGTTGACGCAGATAGGGCGTGTTTTGTTAATTTATATTCTAATGGGAAATAACCATTTATTAGCTGACGGAGCAGACTAAGCATCCTTAATTAAAAGATAAGCGTTACTTTGCAAAGATCCATATTAGTAAATTGAAACAAATACTTGTCTTGTTAGTCCACCAACCAAACCGGTAAGTCTAACTTCTTATTTATTCATGAAAAGTCACAAAAGTCTTATTACAAAACTTATTTATATGTATATTTCTGGGAAACGTGATAAGTAAAGACAAACCAGATGACCTAGATGGCCTAGTGGTTAGAGACCCTGACTATGAAGCTTGAGGTCCCGTGTTCGATTCCCGTGTCGGGGCAGATATTTGTATGAAAAATACGAATGTTTGCTCTCGGGTCTTGGGTGTTTAATATGTATTTAAGTATGTATCTATCTATATAAGTATGTTTATCCGTTGCCTAGTACCCATAACACAAGCTTTGCTAAGCTTACTTTGGGACTAGGTCAATTGGTGTGAATTGTCCCGTGATATTTATTATTATTTATTATTATTATAAACGCTTCTGTTAAACGAATGTTAACAGAAGCTTAATAATTGTTTATGTTTGGCGAGCCTTGGGGGAGGCCTATGTTCAGCCGTGGACGTCTTTCGGCTGAAATGATGATGATAACGATAAGTTTGCCTCTGCACATGTATCTCAACGGTTGTCAATAGTGTTTTTCTTCTTCATTTTTATATTTCAACTAAATACAAACTGAAATATAGATGCACAGAAAAACTTCAGAAAAAAGACCAATGCTGGGAATCGAACCCAGGTCCTCGGCATTCCGTGCCGCGTGCTAAACCCCTACACCATCACTGGTCAACCACCACCACCCACTGGTCACTGGTAGACCAGTGATGGTGTAAGGGTTTAGCACGCGGCACGGAATGCCGAGGACCTGGGTTCGATTCCCAGCATTGGTCTTTTTTCTGGAGTTTACTGTGCATCTATATTTCAGTTTGTATTTAGTTGAAATATATGGTTTTCACGGGATGACCGTAAAAGTAATAAAAAATGAAGTTGAAAAATAAAAATACAAAAAGATACTTCATATCAAACTTGTTCTTTATTTTTGTACAATAAAGGGTTTACATATATACACAGATTCGTTCTTAAGTTTGCCAATTCTTCGGGCTATGTCACTTTGATAACACTGCGGATCTCGTAATTTCTGATACGATCACGAAGAGAAATTTTGAGTAAATTAATCGCTGATTAACATGACATGTAAGCAACAATTGTTATATTACTTAAGTACCAACTTTACATAAAATAACTTGTTTCGCCAATCTACACGGTGAATATCACTAAAAGAAAAAACCATCCAAGAAAATTTCTGGTCGGAATAACGGGGGGAAATGTTCCGTTTCCGGCGAAACGCCGGGTGGTCGGCACGAAACACTACGAATGCTTACACTTGTTTCAATCTTCTGGAATAATGTGCTGTTTCTGCCCTAGAGCTTCTGCGACGTTGGTGTTGTAAGTATAATTTTGTTTCTCTGATTCTAGAATGTGATTAATGATATACAAGGCATGGAATGTCGTTTATCGTAAAGATGTTAAGGTTTTATAGGCACGAAACTATTATATGGTAGAAGAAAAATTTTTCTAATGCAAATTAGGCTTGCGTTGGTTATAGGTAAAAACACCATTATATAAAAATGTTTACCCTTTAAATATTATTATGTAAGTGTGTAGTGTACCTATTAAAAATAAAAAAGGCATAATTTGATGGAATTATTTTCCATCGAAGAGTGTTCAATTACTCGTGTTTCGACTATAAATATCTAGATGCCAGTATGAATCACGATCGTTGGGAGAGGCGAACACTCGAGTGGAGACCTCGTGAGAACACTCGCAGTAGAGGAAGACCACCAATGAGGTGGAAGGACGACATCTGCCGACAGGCGGGTGGAGGATGGATGCGTATGGCTGTCGATCGCCAGGCGTGGAGAAATGGAGAGGAGGCCTATGTCCGAAGACGGACGAACTAAGGGCTGCTATGGATGGATAGATGGAGTTTTTTTTTAAAGCCGAAACTTTTCCGTAATCCAAATAATTATGCTGGATAGAGTCAGAACATATTTCTCTTTAATCTTTGGAAGGTAAGAAAGCACTTTGCTATCGCGATGTAAGAACTAATTTTGTCTTTTATGAAAGCACTTTTAACTTTGTTTTAAAAAGATTGGACAGAAACGACTTCCTAGGATATTGCATAGAATTTCGACGTGTACTTAATGGTCCACGGCAGACGGTAATTTTATGTTCGGTAACACTATTACAGAGTCTTACAGACAGATTAAACTTTGGAAAATGGATGCTTAGGACGTGTAATGGAAATTGTATGGAGCAAAGAAAAAATAAATTTCTTCAAGTTAACTAATAAGTAGGTAAATAAGTTTTCACTTCTCATGCTCTTAAAATGCTACTTTAGTCTCTGCATATCGGGACTAAAGCTCTTTTTTGATCTCTAGGGATTAAATTTTTTTTTTTTTAATTTACTTTGGAAACCCCTAAACTGCCAATCACGGTGTTTGTGGATGGAGGATTATTGCCATTTTCAGTGACTGGGCATAGACAATTTTAAAGCTTTCTACAGACCGTAGCGCGCTGCGGACGCTCCGTAGCGCTCCGTAGTGCCCTGCGCTTCGGTCTGTGGAAGCCTTTAGGGCAAGGAAATAACCTCAAAATGACAACTGTATAAAAAATATTTTCAAAAATAATAATTTCGTGAAACACCATGAATAATTACGAATATTAATCTATTTAATTATATTAGAGATGAATTCATTTTATTATGCATACTTAGTCCAATTAGCTATGAAATATTTTTCAAGTTTGAATCTGTTGGCTAAATATGCAAACATTTAAAGCGTCACTCAACAAAAAAAAAACCGCGGAACAAATTTAAATTGCTATTTGAATTCTGAACAGACGTCCATTGCTTGTATTGAGCGTACGTTGTATAAAAGTAATATTGTAGATTAGTATACCTAAAACATCGTTTTTTTCCTCGCATTCAAAGTGAAAAGTAGAGTGTTTAACGCGAGACTAAACTGCCATAATGACACGCGAATTATAGCCACCCTCGCTATGCTCGGGTGGCTAAATATCTTGTGTCATTATGGCTTGTATTAGTCCCTTGTTGAACAATCTACTATTATTAAATGCTGCAGTATATTCATTCATTTTATTTGGACTTTATTTGGCAGTAGTTCGCAAAAGGGTCAATAAAACAAATTAGCTATAAATTTTTCACCTTGTTTTCAAATTTTTTTAGGGTTCCGTAGTCAACTAGGAACCCTTATAGTTTCGCCATGTCTGTCTGTCTGTCTGTTCGTCCTCGGCTAAGCTCAGAGACTGTTAGTACTAAAAAGCTGTAATTTGGCATGAATATACATATCAGTCATGCCAACAAAGTGGTAAAATGTAAAATAAAAAATAAAAAAATATTTTTTTTAGGGTACCTCCCATAGACGTAAAAAAGTGGGGGTGATTTTTTTTTCTCGACTAACCCTATAGTGTGGGATATCGTTGGATAGGTCTTTTAAAACCATTGGGGGGTTGCTAACATGATTTTTGTATTCAGTCATCTGTTTGCGAAATATTCAACTTTAAAGTGAAAATTTTCATTAAAATTGACCGTCCCCCCGCCCCTCTAAAATCTAAACTGTTGGGAGGAAAAATTTGAAAAAATTCAGAATGGTAGTAAATATATTAAATTTACTAGGAAAATTATAGCGGCTAAGATTGCTTGGGAATTATTTGTAGTTTTAGAGTAAATAGTAGCCTAAGGTATAAAACATACCGTCACTACTTTGAAAAAGCTCGTATCTCAAATCAGCATGTAAACAAAACTGAACCTTGATATGCGCGTAAAGTTCACTTAGCCAGATTATCGATTGTGAAATACGAGCTTTTTTCAAAGTATTGACGATACCTAAACTTGGATGATTCCGTACACATACGAAATCCTTAGAAAAATATTACTTGATTTTTTTTCGTAATGGCTACGGAACCCTATCTTGGGCGTGTCCGACACGCTCTTGGCCGGTTTTTTTATTGCATAATACGAGTTGATATTTCCTAATTTCCCATTTCCTAACACTTTCGCTGCCACGCATTGCTACGCTCGTTACCAGTAGCAGCGTTTTTCCGCTTTATAGCCTAACATAATAATAATATATTTAGTGCCAAGAACCAAAACAGAACAGAGATTAATATATTTAGTGTAAGAGTGTGTTCTGTGTTCATAGGCAGTGTTAACGAAAGGGAGTGGACTGTATAAGAAAAATGGGGATAGAGGTCGAAAAGAAACGATAGGTGCTTAGGGCCGTTAGGAAGCAAAATATTGCGTCTCTCTACGATAAAGGTATACACGAAAAATATAACGTAGTAGCAGTGACTGCTGAAAGCTCACCTGAGGGCTCCTCGTCTGCGGTGATGCAGAACCTTAGGGCGTCGGTAACAGGCACCGTTGGCTCGTAGTTATCAGCTCCTCCGGAATCACTGCTAACTCTTACCTCGGGTGTCGCACTTAGCCTTTCAGGTTTATTCGCAGGGCGGCGCACAAGGAGTCTTCAGCAGTGGCACTGACTTTTCAAAACTATTTTCAGGAAAAGATTTGCAAAATTCGTTGCTGACGGTCAGCGTAACGGTTACTCCGTTTTGAAATTAAGGACGGCACATAAAAAAGGTACAATATAACTGTCAATAGAAAAATTCGTAATGAGTGATAATCGCTCCCGCTCCGATCAGCTGTTTTTATAAACGGACGAAGTGGAGGGGAGATGATACGCAGATGACGGTAGAACGGAAAAATCCAGGGTGGCCGCTACAAAGAAAGTTAGTAGCTAGAAAATAATTGATGTCGACGAAGGGAATCTATGGCAACACTGAACAGGCAGTTTTCACTATAAATCGGTAAAACGCTGCTATTTACTGGTTACGAGCGTAGCGCGACTAGCGGGTAGTAATACGTGGCTGCGAAAGTGTTAATCTAAAGGTATACTTACCTACAACGCAATTTCAAGTGATACTTTGTTTTCACAGTAATAAATATATAATATATGTAGACTATCTTATTAGCTATCGCCCACAGACAAGTAGGGCAAACCTTGGGTAATTGGTGATACGAGGTAATTCGGTGATAGTCCCCTTCTTCTAGCTCTATCTGCCAGGAAAATGTAAGAATATCTATGAATTTGAAACCAAAAAATCAAGGTTTAAAATCATGGTTTGAAATTTATAGATATTCTTACATTTTCCTGGTAGATAGAGCCCTAGCTCTCCTAAGAAGGGGACTATCACCGAATTACCTCGTATCACCAATTACCCAAGGTTTGCCCTACCAGCCATGAGACGTGCACTGATTTAGCAAAGAATAGTTTTATTACTTTAAGTATCGATATTCTAGATACGTCCTGCTGCCAGCATTCCACAGCTCTGTTACGCCGCTAGGTAATCCCAAGCCTGTGATTGAAGGCATATGCCGAGATTGCTTGCCAAATACCTGCCATTCCGAACTGGTTTTGATTGGCTGCTCAACAATGAATGGTGTATCTGTTGCTTGATTAAAAGACGAAAAAATCAACTTGCAGAAGTAGACTGAGCTTGTACCTACTTATTGACAATAGATATTTAATTTAACTAATTGTTATTGGCTTAGAAAAATTGTCTTGTTGCTATAGAGCAACCATATTGAACCATATTCACTGGGGATCATAAAATGCTAAAGCCTTTATTAAAGTTGCAGTGAAGTGGTTTCACACTTTGTAAGTTGGAATTTTTACTGTAATATCAATACCAGTAGGTATGTTTATTCTCAACACAATAATACTAATGAGATAATTACTAAAACAAGAAGTACTGGTTACTTCAGGTATGCACATGTTTCGCACTAAACTGTGGTTCTTTTTCAAGCTGGTTTGAGCAAAAAAACTAACCCTGAACTCCGTGTTTCTTATTTTAGTAATTAAGTATATCTGTGCCTTATGGCCGTTGTAATTCAAAGACTAATTTATTTATTAAATTACAAAACAGGCTTACAATATTTAATAATGTGCCTAGATTGTTAGAAGTAACCTAATATTAGAACTTAATAAGGAAGAATATTAGTAGGATGGAATATCATAACTTGGATAGAATATTTATTATTTAGTAATACAAATAAGAATATCGTTAAATACCTAGTATAACTGAATTCATTTTAATCGAAAAGCGATAATGGAGTAATTTCGGCGCAGCTCAAAATCAGGAATTTAGCCGCCATGAAATATCGAGTTCAGTAGAATGATTCTATGCCTATCTTAAATGAGTGGAAACGATGGAAATTATAGTAGCAACGTCCTGGAAAAAGCAATTATGCCGCAAATGAAAACTCATAATAATAATTTGCAATTCCTGTACGATGCTAGCAGCATAAAAGTTATTTTAAAATGTTCATACTTCTTGTGAAGTAGTTAAAAATGTGGTCAGGCTTTTATTTTCTAGCCTTAATTATTTATTGTTATTGATTTAATCTGATTCTCTAACAGAATGGATATTCCTGGAGAAAAACAAAAATTGACCACTTAATGTCATTAAGGAAGCCGTGGTGGCCTAGCGGTTTGGTCTATGGCCTCTCAAGCAGAAGGTCGTGGGTTCAAATCCCGGCTCGCACCTTTGTTTTTTCGGAATTTATGCGCGAAATTACATTTGAAATTTACCATGAGCTTTTACGGTGAAGGAAAACATCGTGAGGAAACCTGCATACACCTGCGAAGAAATTCAATGGTGTGTGTGTAATCCCAATCTGCACTTGGCCCGCGTGGGAACTACGGCCCAAGCCCTCTCATTCTGACAGGAGGCCTGTGCCCTGCAGAGGGACGTATTATAGGCTGGGATGAATTTAATTGTTTTTTTTAAACAAATAACAAAAATAAGATAAGTAATGCATCTATTATACACATTTAGTTTTTATCTAACTATTTGTGACTTTTAAACGTACCTACCTACTCTTTTTCGGTCCCTAAGGGCTCCCACACAATACTGCGAATTCGCATCGCATCGCAAATATCTGCGAGCTCGCACGAATGCACCGCAAGAACTTGCGATCTGATTCGCATCGCGCAAGGTTCAGGTGACCATACTAATTATATGGTAACTTGAACCAAGGTTCAAGTCTTACCGCACGAAATCGCATCGCAGAAATTCGCATCGTAAGTTCAAGCGATGCGACGTCGCATCGCATCGCATCGCAGTATTGTGTGGGAGCCCTTAATAAATGTGTCTTTCATCCACTCTAAGGCTGACTGGTAGAGATCCCTTAAGTTGACAAGGTGGCCTTTGTACATATCGCTCATGTAGAAGAATACTGACACAATTGCAAATTATTGTCATTTCAAAACTAAACTTTTTTTCTTATAACATAAAGTCTAGTTTTGAAACGACAATAATTTGTAATTTGTGCCAGTGTTCTTCTACATGAGCGATATATCTCAGCGGTTGTAAGTAATATTTTTTCCTTTCTACAAACATCTCGTAAAAACAAGTAGTTTCAAGTATAAAGTCTGTTAACTGTTATAGTATAGTAAATTTCAAACCATAATCCTGGAGCAACATGTGATACTCAACACAAACTTACGGAGCGTCAAATAAGCAGCGCAACCGAAGTGTCAAAGCGAGTATCACAAAGTTATATTACCGAGCAAAGTGATTAATAAGGACCCCTACCAATATCTTAGACGGTTGATTAAATTCCTTGGAGTTTCCAAATGTCGTAAAGTTTATATCGATTAGAGTGTATAATTTCATTGCCAACTTTGGTGCCCCATTGGGACAGAGTTAACTTAAGCGCGGCCTCACACTACCATTAAATTTAACCCCTTGTTTTCTATAGAAAAGCCGACACGTTGGGGATAGTACGAATTCATTGAACTGATTTTAAAGTAGATGGTTTAAGTATATATTTGTTAGAAGTTAGTAAAATTCTGGATACTCGAGACGTAATCAAGACCAATCTTAGCCAACACGAGTTAATTATAGGCTATTGTTTCGTGTTTCGTAGTAGTAATCAGTGCCGTTAGTATTCTTTTGTTTTTATTATAGTTCTGTAGCCAAAGAGTGCCAACAGGACCTTGTTACTGAACCTCCGTTGTCTATCTGTTGTCCGTAATAGCTAGTAGACACTTATACTTATATTACTGTAGCCGCTATAACAACAAACATTAAAAAAAAGTGAAGGGAGTCTTCATACAAGAATTCTTCATACATTATCAGCGTTTTTAACACATTATGAGCTGAAATTTAAATAATCAGTATATTAAATAATCGCTTCATTGTAATGTATCACTGAGGACATTGATTTTTTTTATGTTAGTGAAGCCAGACAAACGAACTAGTGGGTCACCTGATGTTAAATGAACACCACTGTCCATAGACACTCGCAGCGCTTTACGCGATACCAGTGCGTTGTCGGCCCTGCAGAAAATTGTACACTCGCCTCTTAAAGGCACCCAGGTCGTAACTCGATGGGAAGAGCCCAGCGGGAAGCTCGTTCCAGATTTTGCAAGTTCGTGGCAAAAAAGACCGCTTAAAACGCACCGTCGAAGACTGCCTTTCATCAACATGATGTCGATGAAATGAACGCTTACGACGGGAGGATCTGTAATGGAACCCCGCAGCTGGAATGAGGTCAAAGAGTTCCTCAGAGCATTCCCCGTTGTAGATCTTATAGAACACGCAAAGGGAGCTAACCTCTCTGCGGAGAGCAAGAGGATCGACTTGATTGATTTGCGTTTAACTCAAAAATATAAATAAAATTGATTGAAAAAACGACTCGACTCGATCTTTATAATGGCCCTAACTAGATAATTGTAATTTTCACTGATTATATTATTGTATTACTGTGGCCTCTATAAGAACAAAATACAAAAAAAAGTAGTGATAGGTATTTGCCATAAAATTAGGTACTGATCACTAAAGTAGGTACCTACACTACATAAAAACCATTGAATTTATTCAGGAATCTCTTTAAAAAAAAACAAATGCGAAACGAATGAAAAAGCAAATGCGAATCGAATGGAAAGCCAACGGGATGTGGGAGCCAATTAATTACCACTGCCGTTTGCGCGACGATACGAAATAATCTATTTCGAAAGACGGGTCGGGTCGAAAGGTCAACGGTCGATGATTAAAAAATTAATCAGCCGGGTTATTCACTGGCTTAAATAAAAATAACGATCAGCAACATAACGTGAATTTTATCAATGAAGTTTATGACATGCATGATTGAATTTTTAAAGGTAGGCGGTATTAATGGTCTTAAGGTAACCTTCTCTAGCTTATAAAAGGCTGTCACCAATAAAACAATTTTTGATTTTTTTTTTTGATTTTTGATTTAAGGTGGAACGGCACGCTCTAGGCGCGAAATTCAAAATTATTACAGGTTTTAATTTATTTTGGGTAAACGGTGTAACTGTTTAACTTCATATGGTACTTGCGCTTGTAAAACAGTGTTCTTTATATTATTGTGTAAAGCTTTTTAAGAATAAAACTGTTAGCTTGATATAAAATTTGTCAAACATAGAAATTCGGACTTTCAACGTTTTGACCACTTTTATTTTAAGCTAATAGTGTTATTCTTAAAAAAACTTTACACAATAATATAAATAACACTGTTTTACAAGCGCAAATACCATATGAAGTTAAACAGTTACACCGTTTACCCACAATAAATTAAAAACTGTAAAAAGTTTGAATTTCGCGCCTAGAGCGTGCGCTTCCACCTTAAGGGTGACTAAAGGACAAGAAAATGACTCCTGCATTGCTTGGTACACACCGGACTGTTTCATACTATTTTGAACTACCGGTTTACCTTTATCCAACTTTTTTGAGACCCTTGTTACACCTAAGTTGATTTTAATGAATGTTAATATTATGAATTCTCACAATCCTACTAATGTTTTAATGTTTGTTAGTCAATCATGCAATAAGAGCTGAAGGGATTTAGATGAAATATGGCGTACATATAGACGAAGATCTGGGTTGAGACGTAGGATACGTAATATCTCGGAAATGAGTACCGTAGGCTAATAATTTAACTTTAAAAAAATTAATAGAAGTGACGTCCAAAAACGTAGAATTAAGTACTTCCACATGACTTCCACTTTCAAGATGACGCGCTAACTTTGTCTACAATGAATAAATGGCTTGGTCCCAGCGAACGTTGTACTTTCGAAATACAGTCAAAACCGTTTATAGCGACACCAATTACAACGACATATTGGATGTAACAACAAAGAAAAAACCCAACACGATCTTATATACCAAAGTAACACTGGTTACAATGACCAACCGTCTTTAACGACCAAATATTGCTGTCCCTTGAATGGCGTTATAAACGGTTTTGACTGTATTACCCCTTTTTCATGGATTTTTCTATCGAGCGATGGCGTGGCTTTAACTATACTTCATTTAATTTAGCATTGAAAAGAACAACAACATTATATTACGGCTCGTGAACTGTAATCTCTTTACTATTTGTACTAGAGTAACAATTGACGACATGCAAATAATGTGGCATTAAAACAATTTTATTTTGCGGCTCCCAGACTATTGTACTGTACTATTTGCAAGGTAAGAAATAGTTGACCAGACGCGATTATAATGTTGTTGTTCTTTTCAATTCTAAATTAAATGAAGTATAGTAGCAATAAAAAATAGTAGTAATAGTAGTATAGTAAAGTTCAAATTTTTACTGACATACTAATTAAGCAGCAAATAATTCTTAACAGGCCGATGCCTTGATTCTTTTCTTTGCTCGATTGCGGCATTATGTGACTTTGGGTAGAATTTTCATATTAAATTTTGTGATAAACTTTTGAACAATAGAACCCAAATTCTTTGTGCGTTATGAGAGTGGGCCAACAAAAGTAACGATACAAATAACAAATGGCGGTGGTCCCTAGTCCACTCTACTGTGCCGGGATGAGTTAGGGTTGCACACGTGACTTTAATACTGCAATAAATAAAATTTGAATAATATTTGAATAGTAAATCGTCACGCTCTTGCGCACTGCTTTACTAGGGTTCTAAAGCCAGAATGCCTCCAACGGTAACAGTTTTTGTAGTTTTTAAACACTTATGTGTAAACCGACGCTTGTTTTGAGACATTGATTAAGCGACATTTTGGGCTAAATAGATTAACTCACTGTATTTACATTTTAAGTTCGAAATCTATCCAGAAGCCGTAAATTTGTCAGGACATTATTAAAACGGCTTTGCATACTTAGAACCGATTAAGTTAGGTTAGTTTTATAATCATTTGAAAAGCTTACGGCTTCCGAAAAAAAACTTTTCGATAGCTAAAATCCATTCTATATTAAGTATATTAACTTTCGTTATTCATATACATGCCCACATTATATGGAATGATGGAACACTGTCAAAATGTCGAACGTTTATCTTTAAATGGTAGTAAAGCAGGACCAGTATTAAGGACTGAAGTGTTCTGACAACCCTGTGCAGGATAGCCCGGGATACACAAACAATTTATCCCGAACGAGGGACTTGTTTTTGCCATTAACCTAATGTGTAAATAAATGTGTGCAATAATTAAACGCAGAATAGAGTGACGCGAAACTAATTGCTTTTACACCCTTCTCATCTTTTTTATGAACCCGTGTTGTTTCGTGTTATTGCGAGATTTTTTATTAATGCATCTGAGTGTAGGTTTTGGCGGCGTCTCTTTCGGTGGCACTACGATTTACTTTTGTATTGGTGAGTATTTTAGATAGCTACTAGCTGTTGCCCGCGACTCCGTCTGCGAAGGATATAGAGGTACAAAAAATAGCCTAAGGCCTATTCTTAGATTAGACCTACAAAATATAGACAAAAAAAAACATAAAATTCGGTCGAGCCGTTTCAGAGGAGTAAGATAACAAACTTCGATTCTATGCGGGGTCATATTACAAATTATGAAAACCGCGTAAAGTCACTGACATAGCTCGAAAAATCGACTCAGGGCACATTGCTCGTAGAACTTACATTACAACTGATGGCTGATGGCGTCAAAAGGATCTCGAAGGGCGTGTAGCCTCCAACGAGATGGAGCTACGACCAGAGGTCGAATTGTCTAACGCGCGGACGCTTGCCATCGCTTTCACCATCTCTTTCTGTCACTGTCTCATATCATTTGACAGAAAGTAATAGTGAACGGTTAGACAATAAGCATGCGCGGGACCGGTCTGTTTGGCGAACCATGGGGGAAGCCTATGTTTAGTAGTGGACGACTTGCGGCTTGGGGCTGAATTGATCATATTATGATGAGTAACTTTCCAAATACCTCATCTATCTTTCTCATAATTACATTTAGCGCTCACATTCTCAGTGTCTTCATAAAAAAATAATGCATTTCGCAAAATATAAAAAAAATATTTGTGTAAATAGCCATTTCTTTGTTATTACAATAATTTATTTTAATACCGCCATTATATGACGCGCACATTTTTATCATATTTACCTAATTCAAGGGGCGAGGGCGTCTGAATTATGATAGTAATCTGTTCCGTAACATGCCGCTGCCTCCCCTTTGAGATGATCGAGCTGTCCCCAGTCAGAATAATGATCATCAACAACTGCATACTAGTATGCTGGACGAATAATAAGAACCTCTTCCAATCGATTACGGATGTCTTGTTCTGCCTGACAGGCGGAATATCGCTAGATGGCGTTAGTATCGTGAGGTCTGTTGGACGTTACAGCCTTGCTTGTGATTGGCTCACTTAGTTATCAACCAATCGCAAACGTGACACAAATTTCAAAGTTGTCAAACGGACCTCACGATACTGACACCAACTAACTTGTCACAGAAATTTTCTTGAAAATCAAAAGTTCAACCAGCCAGCAACAAAGACAAAACCTCGGGACTGTAATGTCAACTCGATTGCAATATTTGTTACTGGCAACGTTGTGCTGAATTTGAACGTATTTTTAAATTTAGATTAGAATCTTTGCAGTGGATCTAAGTTGTACAGTCACGAGCTTTAATTTGGGACCCACTTAAGGTTGACAGTCCTGTTATATTGTATAGGAAGGAATTCAAAGGATATTTTTTTCGACATGGGTCCCAAATTAAAGCACGCGAAATGTATACTCTAAGCATGCGATCGTACCTGAGAAATGATTAAATAAACTGCATCAAGAGTAGGTATAATATGTATGTCCTTTTCGAAGAACTCCTTTACACGTACGCGCTACGCGGTGCTTTTTTAAACTAAATAAAAAAATAATTAGTAAATTTTAAACGATCATTCTTCATTCTTTCCAGCAATTCTATTAAGCTACCATAAACAAGCATCATTCTATTTCTACCTTTTATTTATTTTGCTAAGTATAAAAGTCCGGGTAACTCGAACAACAAAAGACTGCTTATGCTATGGCAACTCAAAGATCCTTTAAAAGGATTTGTTGCCAGGAAGAAAATCATGAGTTAGAATGTAGACTACATCGTTCCTTACGCGCGGGTAAAAATCTTCAAAAATGTATAAATCCTTTCATGGCGGCTTAATGGTATGAAAAGTTGCCATTGGAATTACAAACCAGGAGGGGAGGTTTTCTAATTTGGTATCCCCAAACATCAGTATTTTCCTCCGATCTTCTGAAATGATTCTTTGGTTAGGTATGACAAGGTGATGTCTAGTAAAACCTTCTTTTAACAAAGATATAGAAAAGTTAGCGATTAAGATATAGGTAGTGAGAGTTTAATATTTAAAGCAATTAAATAAATATAAATGATAGGTTTCATTATTTTATAATTGGGATTCCCGAAAATTTTTGTGGGAATTCCCAACATTTTGCTGTTCCTTAACGTTGCATAAACGACAACCTTCTAAGCCCAGTGGTAGAAATTTCGGGATTCTATGCTTGACCAATGGCATAAAAAGGGATAAAAAGAATGGATTTAGGGATAAAAAGTAGTCTATGTGTTATTCCAGATGACCAGGTCTCTTAATAGTGAGAGGAGGCCTGTGCCCTGCAGTGAGACGTATATATAGGCTGGGATGATGACGATGATGATGATGATACACTGCAAGACCAGTATGTAACTGTAATACGGACCATGTAATAAAAGATACATTTTCACAATTTGCATCAGCTGGTTCTATTTTTGTACATTTTGTATCGTAGCTACGTAGGGTTGTCAAAAGTTTACGCTCTGTGCGCGCATTTGATGAGGTCCGAATAATTTGTAACATCCGGAATAAACTCAATTCGGGCAAAGCATCTATTTTCTTCCTTCTATGTGCTTCTATGTACCTACTTTAGATATTTAATGTGATGATAAAACAGGCATAGAATCATCATCATCATCATTTCAGCCGTAGGACGTCCACAGCTAGACATAGGCCTCCCTCATTGACACCTAATCATTAGGGTTGGAAGCAACTTGCATCCACCATGAACCTGCGGCCTTCACCAAATCGTCGTCCATCTCGTTGGTGGGTGTCCCAAGCTGCGCTTGTCAGTCCGTGGTCTCCATTCCAGAATTTTTTTGCCCCGACGGCTATCAGTACCAATTGGTTCACTTTACTTTTGGACCAAATTGACGTACAAATTTAATTTATGTTTTAACAACTTCCCTGTCCAAGGAGTCATATTGTGATTCGTAGAAATATTTGGGATAATCTGGTGCTAAAGTTTTTTAGCTGAACGTGGTTCAATACCACAATTTCAGGAGCTAGAACGTCTAGGAATGTTTTTACCTAACGTAAAGGGTGAACAAGAAGTATTATATGGGGATAGTCAAGTTAATGGGAACGTATCAAAATATATAAAGTTTAAAACGAATAATGGACGAAATACATAATGGTCATAATACATACTAAAATTTTCTATGAAACTATTGATAAAACGAACTTTTTTAATCATGTAATCTACAGATTGGTTTAGGTTAGGTTAGGTTTATTTTATGAAAATCCTGTAAAGTTGAGAATTTCCAAGAAAATTGCATTATATCAAATGACCATTATGTATTTCGTCCATTATTAATTTTAAACTTCATATATTTTGATACGTACCCCAAGTTAATACATACGCATACGCTATGAATTAATACATACGCATTTGAACTACATACTTGCATAAGTATGCTCTCACTTAGCCCCATGGAATAAAACTGTTTCCTAGACTTCGACCTTGAGAAAATTTCGACAAGTGGACAAATCCCTTCTCAATCCCCATGTTCGATATACTGCCTTTTTCATTTTAGTTTTAATTTGCAAAAGCGCTGCGCTAAGTCTGGCTGAAACGAAACGCGGCCTACGGAGTTATTGGCTGTGGTCTGCGCGCGCAATTAGTGTCAATTTGAACTCGCCAAAGAAAGGCACATTTTATTTCAACATTTTTTAATAATTAATTTAAACCTATTATCAAGAGAAGATTTTATGTGTTGTGCTACAAATTATTATTCAATGTGATGCGTGCATACGTGTGACTTTTTAAGACAGATTCTGACCTGAGCCTGGACAGCAGAAAACTTTACTGGATTCGCTATCGCAAGGAAAGGCAAGGTGAGTGCTTTGTGATTAATCTAGAATGCTAAAGACAGTATAAACCGTAAGCCCATCCTTTTAAGTCCAGTTGCTTAGGTCGTTTCTAAACCTAGCCAGTTTTCCTCCTATACAGTCCATTGTTTTCAAACTTCTTTTTAAGTGGTTCCGTGACGCCACACCCCATGACACCCAATATACAAGGTACATAAGGTAGTTTACGCTGAGCATTGTCTATCAGAGCCCAGTATTCGAATGTTTATGACATAGAGACGACACAAATATTAAGCACAGCACGGGTTTTAGCGGCTTAGCACGCAGGACGGAATGCTGAGGACCTGGGTACGATTCCCAGCGTTGGTCTTTTTTCTGGGTTTTTCTGTACATCCATGTTTCAGTTTGTATTTAGTATGAAATATATGGATTTCACGGGATGACAGTAAAAGTAAAAAAAATTGGAGTTGAAAAATAAAAAATACAAAAAGACCCCAAAAAACCAATCTTGACAAATATTTGAAACTTAACTATGTCATGAAATAATTCAAGTCAATGAACTTAAGAAATTTCCTTATAATGAAAATCTCCCCCATCTTAAGATGATCTCAACGAACAAGACAAACCTCCGCCTTGCTTTGCTCAAATAGCAAACGGCATTCTGAAGTACTCTTCGTCCTCCGCCCTCTAATAGAGGATCGTTATTATGGGGTACAGAGCCTGCTTAAAGGTAAGGCTGTACTACACCGCGATGTCATACTGATACCTATGCTATAAAGCCTGAAGAACATATTTAAGTGGCAGTAAGCGTCTGGAATGATGAAATTCGCGCAAGAACTAAAGTCACGGACATAGCTCGAAGAATCGCTAGACTTAAGTGGCAATGGGCAGGGCACATCGCTCGTAGAACTGACGGCCGATGGGGCCGAAAGGTTCTCGAGTGGCGTCTGCGGACCGGAAGAGTCAGTGTAGGTAGGCCTCCAACAAGACGGAGCGACGACCTGGTGAAGGTGGCGGGAACGCATTGGATGCGGATGGCGCAGGGCCGATCTGTTTGGCGAGCCTTGGGCCTAGGCCTATGTTCAGCAGTGGATGTCTTTCGGCTGAAATGATGATGAATGATGACATGAGTCACTGGAGCTAAAGTGCAAACAAACAATTACCTACACAAAGAAGATCACTTCAGATAGCGTGTACCTATTCACCTTATTTTTAACCAACTGCAACAAAAGGAAGTACCTAAGTTTTAATTTAATTGTATCTGTATGTAATTTTTTTCCAAAGTATTTCAAACGTACCAATATTATTTTTAAAACTTTATAAGCAATTAATTACTTGACTCAAATTGAGATACCTACCTAAATGTATGCTAGAGCAAAATTGTTGTGAAAAGATTTTTTAATACCCTTTTTTATACAGTGAAAACTACATTTGAAATTTACCATGAGGCTAACGGTGAAAACATCGTGAGGAAACCTGCATACACCTGCGAAGAAATTCAATGGCTTGTGTGAACTGGGTCCGTGTGGGAACTACGGCCCAAGCCCTCTCATCCTGAGAGGAGACCTGTGCCCTGCAGTGGGACGCATATAGGCTGGGATGATGATGATGATGTTGTATAAAGTAGGTTGTGTTCGTAACGCATATCGCAGCCCAGTGAGGCCGCAGCCTAAAACGGAGAGCTCTTCACGCATAAAGCTATAGAAACATTGCGTGCCCTAGTTCTAGTTTCCCCATTTGTGTTGACTGTTTACCTGCAGCGCTAACGACGTACCCTGAATATTTTTGTTTAATGATGTCTTTGTAATTTATTCCGAGGTTATTTTGTTTATACGATTTTTTAATTATTTTTAGTTCAAATATTAAAGTACGGATGTACACGATGACTTTTAATCGGTGATCAGGAACCAATTTTTCTGGAACAGTATTCGGTGGCGACCGCGTCTAAGTCGCCGTTACATGAACAAAACGTTTATTTTTGAAATAATGATTATTTGGAAAATCCTTTGATCAATTATAACTGTAGATCCACATTTGATAAAAGTGGCCTTCTTTTTTCTCAGTACGTTGCGTGAAATTGTCAAGTTTAGCTGTCAAGTGTCAACCGAAATTCGACTGTAATGAAGTAAAGACTAGGTTCAAATTTCTGTGTAGGTGATGATTTTAATTGTTACGCAAACAAATAAAAAGTTCGGACATTCTTTGAAGGAGATTTTGTTCGGCAATGTGTATCTTCAGTTATAATTGATCAAAGGGAAAATCACTTTTAAATTATATCTTTGTCACCCTACACACACATGGTTTAGTCTATGAGGCTAAAACCTCTTTGGCGAGTCAGTTTCCTTGACTAACTTTGACGCGGGACCTGTTAAATTCCCCGCCAAAGCGCTGACCTTCAACAAATTTAGGATGACCATGCATTCGCTGGATGGAGGAAGTTTTGACAGTAACGTTTTTTTTTTCACTAAACAGAGACTTAATTGCTTGAAACCTCATCTATAGGTAACGCCACCAGAGTTGAGGCCACGCACACAACCATATCTCATGTAATGACAGCGGGATTTTGACGTTGTGTTGTCGTTTAACGTCAACACAACGTCAAAATCCCGCTGTCATTACATGAGATGTGGTTGTGTGCGTGGCCTCAACTCTGGTGGCGTTACCTATATTAGATTCCATATTGGCTAGGGATTAATATTTTTCAACTACTGAACACCTATTAAAATCACTGTGTATAATATTTAAACTTTGCATGCACGTACCTACAAATTTAAAAATAATATACACAGAAAGAAGCACAAAAGCGAACTTATTCCTAACAAGGGATCTCATTCAGGTAACGTCGAAAATGTCATGGCTAAGTATTACCCACTAGTCCTTACCCGCGGCTTCGCTCGCGTGGACCTTAGATCTGGCATGTGAATTAAAATTTCGGGGTTTTACTACATGAAGTATTTTAGATGCGCACATCCGTAGGAATATCTTGATACAAGTAGTCTATGAGAAACTCCAGAGATCCAGGTTATCTTCATACCAAAATTCAAATTCGTCCAGCCTTTTTAGCATAAAAGAGTAACAATGCGCACGTGTCAGAATGTGAAGTATAAAAATGCTCTTTTACACTCAAGCAGTGTTGTTGCGATAGCCATAGTTTGTCGATAGTATCGTGATACTGTCGTGGCCTTATAAAACAGTTATACTATCGATAGTCCTATCGAAACTGTCAACCCTTGACGATACTATTGATAGTGAAAATAAGGCGATACTATTGAACTTGGTCGATTCTATCGATAGTATCGATTGATGAAAATAAGTAACACTATTGCTAAATATCAGTAGTATCGATAGTATCGATAGTTCTGCTACAATAATAGTGAAATGTCGATCGACTTTTTTGTCGCGATACAATCGATAGTATCGATCAAGTTCAATAGTATCGCCTGATTTATACTATCGATACTATCGAAAGTATTGCAGCATGTCGATATTTTCGATAGACTATCGACGCTATCGACTGTTTTCTCAAGGTCATCTATATATAGCGAAACTATCAGAGCGCTATCGCAACAACTCTGCACTCAAGCTTAAACATCACAGTATGTTGGCAGTACAAATTAACTTTAAGCTTGAGCGTAAAATAGTATTTTCATACTTTACAATCAGACACACGCAAGTACGCACAAATACATACACACCTACAGAAACATGTGTTGCTAAGATACGTAATGATGCCTCCAAAGTTTCTAACCAGGAATGGGGCTGCATATGAACTAACTCCGAAGCCCTCTCATTCATAATGCAATAGGCAATGCGTTAGCTTTTTCAGGAGCTCATTTTAAAACCACTCTAAATCTTACAACATAATCGTATAATCTCTATAGATCTTGAGATTAGTCGTCATCCAAATTTCAACCGGGATAGTGTGGTTGGGCGGTACCCCCGAGTTGGAAAACAGTGTTGAATATTCGTACTGCGTCAACGGTGAGTGTGAGCGAACCTTTACAAAGTGATATTGTTATTGTTGTGTGCTACCCTACATTTGACAATGATAATAAAAATGACGATGAAAACGGGGGTAATTGTCTGTCGCTGTCAGTTTCGTCGAGCAGCCGCGCGAGCAGAGCGATGGCGCGAAGTGCACGTTTGGCAGCCGCCGCAACGTGTCGCTCTAAGAAGAAGGGCTAAAATCGATCATAGATTTTTTCATAATCATTATCATCATCATTTCAGCTGAAATAAGTCCACTGCTGAACATAGGCCTCCCCCAAGGCTCGCCAAACAGATCGGCCCTGCGCCATCCGCATCCAATCACCACCTATACCAGGTCGTCGCTCCATCTTGTTGGAGGCCTACCTATACTGCGTCTTCCGGTTCTACAAGTAAATGCGCACTGCCCACTGCCTCTTTAGATTAGATTTTTTCGCTATCATATAATGTCACTTAAAAACAATCATCATCATGATCGATATCATCAAACCACGTCCACTGATGGATAAAGGGCTTCCCTAAAGAGTTCCACAACGATCGCTCCTGCGCTGCCCGCATCCAAGTGGTTCCTGCGACCTCTTATAAAGTTCTTCATCATCATCATCCAAGCCTATATACGCCCCACTTAAGGGCACAGGCCTCCTTTCAGAATGAGAGAGCTTGGGCCGTAGTTCCCACGCGGGCCCAGTGCGGATTGGGAACTTCACACACACCATTAAATTTCTTCGCAGATGTAGCAGGTTTCCTCACGATGTTTTCCTTCACCGTAAAGCTCATGGTAAATTTAATTTTTTAAATTCCGTAAAACTCTGAGGTGCGAGCCGGGATTTGAACCCACGACCTATTGCAAGAGAGGCCATAGGTCAAACCGCTAGGCCACCAAAGCCTAGACCTTACTGTCCCAAAAACAATTTAACTATTCAAAATTCAACTCATGAATTAATTCAACCGTTTTCACAGATATGTCGCTCGGTTCTTTTCATATTTCAAACCAGCCAGCTCATGAGAATGGTTTTCCGGCGGTTAATTGCATTCTGAAATCGCATTTGTGTCACATTACATATCAGGAGGTTCCAGGCGTCATGCATATTCCAGCAGTTGCATTATTCTTGCAAATCCCCTCTCGCTTAGCAAATTGTAACGGCATTTGTAGATAGTATTAACTGTGGAGCATACGGGTATTACTGGTTCGTCGATGTTCGGGGGATGTTTACATGTTGCATGATTAGTATAGGATTTGCTGGGGTATAGGTCCGATACAGCCGCGGTTGCTAATTGCATTGAATGGAGTGATGTTATAATGCGAAATTATATGAGAATATGTGTGTGTGTGTGTGTGTGTGTGTGTGTGTGTGTGTGTGTGTGTGTGTGTGTGTGTGTGTGTGTGTGTGTGTGTGTGTGTGTGTGTGTGTGTGTGTGTGTGTGTGTGTGTGTATGTGTGTGTGCGGGTATGTGTGCGTGTGCGTGTGCCTAAGAGCGTTTTCACATTATCCGATCCGATATCGGTATCGGACGCCGATACGATATCGGAGGGAGTTAAATGTATGAAATATGTATCTCCGATATCCGATATCGTGTCGGACAATATGAAAGACATATACATATTTCATACATTTAACTCCCTCCGATATCGTATCGGCGTCCGATACCGATATCGGATCGGATAATGTGAAAACGCTCACTCTTTCACGGTAAAACGTTTAAGGCGAGGTACCTCGTAGAAACGTAATTTTTAATTTCATTTTATTTAGAAACGGTAATGATTAAACACGTGAAAAAAATATATGTTGCTTTTGAGACCATTCTGTAAGTACGTCGGGCACTCGTTACATAATTGGACAAACTTCGCTCGATAGAAAAAAAATCCAAACATACCCCTATTTTGTACCTTTAAACTCATTTCATTTCAATACTATACTACTTGATGTATTGAAAGTCACATCAAAATAAACGTCTGTAATGATGTAATGTCCGTCGGGTTTAATTTTGTTAATTTTGTAAAACATATAATATTTAACTCAATATTAACGAAATTCACGGCACGATTTACTGGCGCCCCGCTGCCAGCCCGCCGCTCAGTCCCGAGCGGAACGTGTTGGAGGTCGGACGCTTGCCAATTTTTGAAGCGCTCCACATTACGACTAAATATCCTTGATGTGGGTAGTAGTATCATCATTTATTTCTGTTATTTATCACTATTCAATGTAACCGCCACACACAAAAAGAAACACCCATCCACGCAACTATACACAGTACACAGTGTACAAAGAAAAACAGTACGGGCACAGAGTAAAAATGTAACCAGTTATTCAACTTCATACTAGAGCGCCCGAATCGACGCACGCACACAGCCAAACGTATTACACGGCCGCTAAGTAATCTTCGGAATACAAAACAATGCTGCAGCCCACGCAGCGCGCCGTCTATGACGCTTAGCTGTGTGCGTGCGTCGATTCGGGCTCTCTAGAATGAAGTTGAATAACTGGTTACATTTTTACTCTGTGGTACGGGTCTATCAAATTTTTTACAAGTGCCTGTAATATAAATTCGCATTTATTGACAAAATTGCCACATTACAAAGTTTACTAATGGTACCGCTGCAATCGCCGAAATGATAATTCTTATTATTTCAGCATGAAGGTGACAAAGATGACTGTTTCACACATCTAAATATACACGATGATTTTTAATCGGTGATCAGGAATTGAAAAATCTTGATCCCTAGACAAAATGGAATTTAATAGATGAGATCTTAAAGCAATGAGGTCTCTGGTTAATTAATAAATAAAAAAAAGTTAAAACTTCTTCCATCCACCGAATGCATGGTCATCCTACATTTGTTTTAGTTAAGTAGTTCCGTCAAGTGTCATCGCTGTCATTATAAGGTCTAGAGGTGCACTAAGAAAGGATTTTTCAAAATTCACAACTTAAGGGGGTGAGACGGGGGTCCGAAGTTTGTATGGGGAAACAAGATTACTAGTTAGACTATTTTATTCCAAATTTTTCAGGAGTACTAACGATAAATGAGTAAACACGTGTTTTAGGTTTTTTGGGAAATCAACCCCTAAAATAGGGCAATGGGGTGACAAGGTCTGGAAATCAACATGGGTATTGTTTCTATGGTTTAGGGACCTTATCGGGTCGCGCTGGCTACGAAAACAACAACAATTTTAAAATCCAACGTAGCGGACGTGAAATACCATCTCCCCCGGTGGGGTGCGATGGGGTTGAAATATCTAAATATCAATATGGGTGTCGTTTTTATGTTTTTTTTTGGGACGTTAATTACAAAAATGACATCGATTTTGTAATTTAATATTGTGGACTCCTGACACCTATCATTTTCCTAAAGTTTATAATCTCAGTGACTTTTAGGTTATAAACTATATGGAAATGACAGGTGTCAGGATTTACTTCTTCACTGCCGACCACTATGTATACGCTCATTTTTTCATAAATCTCAAATTCGGTTTTTACAATATTGACTTAGACCGCTGACTACCGAGACAGTGCCACTTTTAGCAATTGTTGTAGTGTGTGATAGCGTGAGAAGTATGATGTCATATGGCTTACGAGGCTCCTGCGAGTGTATACATATTTTTGACCACTTGATCCGTGAAGAATGACCGACACCTAACGTTATTTGTATTTTAGCGCCATATATAGTTTAGTTTTGTATCTAACTGAAATTCTGGAACTGTACAAGCTGCGGACAAAGAAGTATCCACTTCGAAAACGTTTCATATTTTACATTTATAACACAAAAGTAATCTAAGTAATTGCACCTAAACATTTAAATTACAGCGTGATCTTGGTCTCGGTCGCAACTTACAATACTGTAAATTATATTACACTGTGGCTGGCAAGCGTGACCTCCGTCGGCGAGTTCACGGCGCGCGCGGCGATCGTAGCTTTTGCGCGGGCGGGGTGCGGGGTGTAAATTAACGTTGCGCGCTTCAAGAACCTCGCCTTAATTATGATTTGGATGACATGACACTTGGTGTTGTGAAAACTCATAGAGTATTTTATATCCCCACGGGATCTATGTAAAATTCCAAAATCATGACCGCCAAGTAGTCATGAAATATTGCACTCCATTTCTCCCATAGAAGTAAATGAAACACGAGGGGTGGGGGTAGGAGGGAGAAAAATGCTTAATGACCTGCTGTTCTCATGAAATTATCATATTCATATTCATATTCATTTATTGCTTGAAATCAATGTAAATACAGATGTTATTATTTAGATACAGTCCATTGTTTCACCTTCATAGGCATGCAATATACATTAATAAACATGTTTTATCATTTTGTCAAGATCCAATAATCATAGTAATAATAAAACAAATTGATTTAATTGATAATAATGAATTGATAAATTAAGATAATGTCATTCACTAATAATAATAATAAGATCTCAGTTCATGTCAATAACCAATAATAACGAATTAAAAATTATAATTAAAATAATGCCATAAATAATAGGATTTCATTTCATGTCACTAACCAATAATAAATAGACATAATGTAATAAATGTCGCAAATGTACAATCGAAAATTAGAAAAAAAAATAGTAGTACGAAACAAAAAAAAAAAAAATAATAAACCACTGAGCACTCCTAATACAATATAACACTATTATTACGTAAAGTCCTAACTTTTACAAAGAATTCCTCGAGAGAATAAAAAGTCTCCCCAGCGAGAAATCGCCATAATTTTAGGTAAAACTGTTTCCTTGGTAATTCAGTCCACGACATAGGCAATGCGTTGTAAATTTTAATTGCCATGAAATAACAATTTTTCTTATATAATTTCAGTCTAATCTTGTTTGGAACTGTAAGTTTCTTATGACAAAGGGTGCGTTTATTGAGATTACATTTTTTGACAAAAAGGTACTCATTTTTTTTAACAAATTTACACATTTCGTACACATAAATACATGGAACTGTAAGCAATTTATATTCCTTGAAAATTGGTTTGCAGCTATCTGATGATTTCATACCCCATATTGCTCTAACGCATTTTTTTTGAGCGACAAATACACGTTGTAAATGACTAGCATTACCCCAAATGATAATTCCATATCGTAGAGCTGAACACACATAACTATGATACACTATCAAAGCCGTACTAGTAGAGGTAGTTAATCGAAGCTTTTTCAGGGCAAAAATAAATCTATTTATTTTTAATGAAATATTATTTATATGCGATTCCCAATTCAAGAGTTCATCCAAAGTAATACCGAGAAAGACAGTGTGAGTAACTTGCTCAATATTAGTCGAAAGAAAATTTATATTTAAATCCATTTTTGCTGTGCCAGATGTCAAAAATTGTATTATCTTAGTTTTGGTCACATTTATTTTCAAACCATTATGTTGTAACCATTTCGTAATTTCATACAGTGTATTGGTTATTTCTCTTTTCAGCTCATTGGCACTATCTCCTTTTATTATAATGGTTGTATCGTCTGCAAATAGAACGCTCTGATGGGAAGTAGACTTAGGCATATCATTAATATATAGTAGAAATAACAGGGGACCCAAAATACTGCCCTGCGGCACCCCGTTATTATTGGGTTTCGGAGCTGAGTCATAATTTTCAACTATGTTATTTTTAGACAACTTTTCTATTCTAGTGATTTGTTTGCGACCAGATAAATAGCTTTTTAACCAGTAGAAAGCTGGTCCTCTTATCCCGTATTTATAAATCTTATCTAAAAGTATAGAATGATTTACGAAATCGAACGCTTTACTTAGATCAAGAAACAAACCAGCAACTATTTTTTTATCATCAAGTGCGTCTAGCACTCCTTTAACTAAATTAAATGTCGCGAGTTCTGTCGATTTACCAGAGCGAAAACCGTTTTGCTCTGCACATAGAATATTATTCTTATCCAGAAACTTCTGGAGTCGTAGATGCATCGCTCTTTCAAACACCTTAGACAGAACAGAAAGTAGTGCAACTGGTCTATAATTATTCCTGTCTGTTTTATTTCCTTTTTTATACAATGGTTTTATAATTGATAACTTCAGTTCCTCTGGGAAGTAGCCTTGCTCAAAACATAGATTAATGATATGTGATATCGGTACAGCTATACATTTTGACACTATTTTTAACATTTTTGTATTTATTTCGTCATATCCTACTGCGTTTGTGTTTCGTAAAGACATAATGATTTTATTAATTTCAAAAGGGCAAGTAGGGTCTAGGAAAATACTTTGGCCAATTGGATCTACTTTGGAAGCTACGCTAGATTTCGATGCGAAATTATTTTTGTCATTCTGAACACAATCAATAAAATAGTTATTAAAAGAATCGGCGATTTCAATGGGTTTAGTCAATTTAAAGTTATTATCGTCAATGCTATTTATTTCTGTACTTCGTGTATTTCGTCCTAAATAATTGTTAATTATGTTCCATGTGGTTCTTCCCTTGTTTTGAGAACAAACAATCTTATTTCTGTTGTATCGACTTTGCGCTTCATTAAAACATTTCTTAAGTAATTTTGAATACATTATAAATTTATTTCTATGATCCTCAGTTTTTTTTTTATAATATTGGAAACGTAAAGATCTTTTCGTTCTGCAGCTATGTTTCAAGCCTTTTGTAATCCAATAATTTTTTTTTGGTCTGTTATTTATACGAATATGAACAACAGGAAAACATAGGTTAAAAAATAAAGTTATATCATCATGGAACCTTTTGAAAGCTATATCCGCACTAGTATCTTCCATTACATCACTAAAAGTCAAAGCTTTAATACACTCGATGAACTTGTATACATTATCTTCAGAATAGTCACGTTTCTTAATGTACTTAAATTTAAGTGGTTTTTTTCTTATTCCAGAAGAAAATTCAAGAGTTTGTGCCTTATCATGGTCCGACAATCCAAAATTATGAGTTTTGCCCATTGAATCGGATATATTACTTAAAATGTTACCTATACAACGACTTTGTCTAGTCGGTGCAGTTATATGATACTCCATACCATAGTTTAATAGCAATTCTGTCATGAGCAGTTTATCTCTACTGTTTGAAAGGAAATTTATATTAAAATCGCCGCATATAATTATCCTTTCCTTGTTTTTCGTTAAAACTTTTAAGAGCTCCTCAAATCGTTGAAAAAATCTTCGGATATCTGAATCAGGAGTGCGATATAAACACACTATTATTAAATTTTGTGCTGGAATTTTAGTACCACATATTTCGAATTGTTTTTCTTCGGCCAAGTGATAAATTGATGTTAATTCCTCGGACTGGAGGTTACTTTCCAAAAGTATACAGGTTCCACCCCGTTTTTGGAGTTTTCTTGAGAAATTAGCAGCTAAATTAAAATTAGTTAATACTAACATAGACTCATCGCCATCTTTCAAAAATGTTTCACTTAAACAAACTATCTTAACATCACCAGTTATTTCCGAAATAGCAAAAGAGAGTTCTTCCGTTTTATTTAGTACTCCAGCGATATTTTGATGAAGAACTAACCATTTTTTATTTACTTTTCCAGAGTTACAATTGTTCATGACAGAATTTTTGTTAGTGCTTTTAGTATTATTACCGATGTATTCTATATTTTTGTTAGTCACGATAGGAATGTCTCGTTCTTTTAATTTTCTGTTTGATTTCCGTCAGAGTGCGTACCACATTTTCAAGTATATTTACAATACCAAAGTTAGTGATCTTACCCGTGTAATAGGAAAACATATCAAATGACAAAAACAGATTAGAATCAAAAAAATGAGCACAAGTATTACTTTGTAAGCTACGATTCAAATAAGTGTTGAAAAGTTCTACCCGATAATTGTATATCGGGGCTCCACAGATATACGTTGGTGTACATACAATAACGTTTGTGTTCTTTATGGTGGCTAATGTCTTCGTAATCTCATTCACGAGCGTATCTGCGTCAAAGTTTTCCCCAAGCCGGAAATCGCGGTCTCCTATTAGCAAAACACAGGAGTCCTGCATTGTGTAGTCCCGTATCTGATTTTGAAGATCTTTGAAGATCTGGTGGATTCCTCCTCCTGGTGTTGCAAAATGGCAAAAAGAGTAGTCAGCAAAACACTTCAACATTGTCTTAAAAAATGCATTGTTCCTGCGGCTACTATTTGTACTGATTATAGTAATTTTTCTTATGTGTTTACTGGATTCTGCCTCAATGTTCAAAATCTCACTCAAAGACGATGCGTTTGAAATATTTGAGATGTCTTGTCTATTGTCTTCCTCAGACTTTCCAGTCGTCTGTGATTGGTGTTTTTGGGTGGATAAAGTATTTATGGGTTGGATTTCAGTCTCGTTTACACTTCGCATTGATTGATTAGTGCTTATTTTGGTTCTATTTAGGTTTTTCCGTTGGTTTTTAATTTTTAAAGTCTTAGGTGACGAGCATATTTGGCTCAAAAGTTTTATGGTTTGCTCGTTCTCTTCTATTCGTTTTCTTAAAGAACTGTTTTCGGCTACTAAGTTTTCTATTTCATTTTCTGCTGAAAAAAGCCTTAATTCTAAATTGTTAATTACATTTTGGCATTCTTTTAGCATATCTTCGGTTATCGTTCTTAGATCAGGACAGCTTCTATTCAGGGTCTGCATTTCAGGTGCTGTGTCGCCAGGCTCGTCGCCTGATGATGCATCCAGACTGTCGGATGATACGTCTGCGTCTGATAAGCCTGCGATTGCAGTGTGTAGCTCACTTTCCATCGTCTTCCCCACCGTCATTTTGTTTCCAGTTAGAGGTGACATAACTTTTGGAGTGCTTGCAGCAGCCGCAGTCTCCGGTTCACATTTCATCTTCATGCTGAGGCATTGCTGGCACTTCCATGATGATTTATTTTCCATGAGGCGGAATTGAATTTTGCTAACATTAGTGCATGCAATGTCGTACACCTTATTGCAATGACAACACTTCAAGATTTCCTTGTCCGCTAATCTTTTCCTGGGTTTACAGCATGTGGCCTTGGCTGCTTTCTTTGGTACTTTCGAATTCATTTTAAGTTTCAGAGAAACAACCAAAAAAAAAAAAATAAAAAATAAAAAATAATAAAAAACTAAATTTTATGTATGTGGTTTGAACTCTGATCTTCTGAACTGGTAAATTTAGCTGGTCGTTTAACCGCTGCGCCAATTGCGCTGTTGCGTTAGGTCTCTAAAAATGCCGTCAGTTAGTTCATTCACGCTTGCGTCGACGAAATTTATTGAACGTCGAAACTTATCCGAGGCGCTCCGATTGCACTGCCTACCGTCTGATTTTAAATAGTTTTAACGCCCGGACATTATCTTTTCTTCAAGTTTTTCTCGTTTCCACATTTAATTCACTAATGTTTTTAGATAATATCACAGTGTGTAGATGACATAATTTAAAAACGTTATTTCTTCACATGTAACGACACTTTTACCACATTTTAAAATTTTTTTTGTTACGAGAGTCGACAAATGCACAAAAAAAAAAACAAAAAATCAAAATCAAAGTCATTTGAAATATCTTTCTTCAGTTCAGGCTATAAAAAGTAATTTATTGAATCAGGCGTTACTTTGCGGAGGACCATATTAATGATGGTCAGTTCTTTAAAAAGTACTTATGAAAGTCAAAGAATCTAGCACTGGTTCGGAAAAACCCTGTTAAGAAGAATCCGGTAAGAAACGCAAACACCGTGACACGAGATTTTTATATATTAGATCAATTTGGTTTAAATACCAGTACTAATATTAAGTATGCGTCTAGCATAATTATGTTTAATGTGAAAGAAAGGTCTTTCTAAGTAAAACACGAGCAACAAAAACTTAAATTTTGTTAGTGACATATAAAATAAACTTATTGGGTGGTAAAAATTTGCGCCCATTTGGCGACTTGTCGATAACAGCAAAAACTATACGAAAGTTATTTCACATTGAGGTTAAAGCCAATTCAAATATTCGATAGACGTGACAGGAACCAATTTGTGACGCCGAAACCGATCGGCGCAGCGAACTCTCCATTGTCTACTGCGCGACATACAGCTGCAGAATATCTAGAGCTAAAATTAATAAATGGCATTAACTAGAATCCGTAATCACATTATCCGACAAAGGACCAAAGTCACCGACATTGCTCAAAGAATTAGTTCGCTGAAGTGGCGTTGGGCTGGCCACATCTGTCGCAGGGCTGATGAGCGGTGGAGCAGACGAATCCTCGAATGGAGACCACGGACGGGGAAACGTAGTGTAGGGCATCCTGAGGCACGGTGGACGGATGACCTTAAGAGGGTCGCTGGCGGCGGATGGATGCGAGGGGCCGAAGACAGAGTGTTGTGGCGCGCCATGGAAGAGACATATGTCCAGCAGTGGACTGCTATAGGCTGATGATGATGATGATGACTAACTAGAACTTGTTTATTATAGGAATACTAGCTGTTGTTCGCAACTCCGTCTGCGAAGAATATTATAGGGGTATAAAAATAGCCTACAGATCTACCGAATACCGAGAAAAAAGTTTTATAAGAATCGGTCAAGCCATTTCGGAGGAGTTCGATAACAAACACCGTGACACGAGATTTTTATATATAAGATTTTCGGATCAACTAGTTGGCATGTCTGGTGACCTCAAAGCTAGCTCTTTTTTCGCCCAGAGATTGAGCATAGCCTTGCCGTGTGCATGCGTGATGGTAATGCCGCTAGCACGCTAGGCACGCTGCCCCGGGTAGGCGGAATACAGAATTTCGTCATTTTTTTTAATATTTATTCTGTAAAAGTCTTTCCCTAAATGTATTTTTATCAAAATGTTTTTTGCTGTGTCCCTTTTGTTGCCTTTATTTTTATCGTCATCAAAACTACATAACTTACCGTGAGATCGGGTTACTTTGGCTGCGAAGGGTATATTTGGCTAATGCGATTTACTTGGTCTAAGGGTTTTATGTCTACTTGACGCACTCGGAATCGCAATCATTCTCATCACTTCTTTTTCTAAAAAAAATTAGAAGAAATGATTGCGGAACTGTGAAAAATAAGTACCAAACCATTATTCAACTTCATAAGGGCATGCCGTTGTCAGTTTATTATAATTTTGGCATATACTGAAATAACTACTTAACTCTATCCATATTTATACTGCTATGGACTCCCACGACATCTTCTTTCTTCTAATATATAAAAATCTCTAGAGTCACGGTGTTTTGTTATCGAACTCCTCCGAAACGGCTTGACTGATTTTTACCAAATTTTTTATCTACATTTGGTAGGTCTGAGAAAAGATCGTAGGCTACTTTTTTACCCATATTCTTCGCAGACGGAGTCGCGGGCAACAGCTAACAATTAAAAAATTCATAACAATAGAAAGGTAAACTGTGTGTGTTTATTTCTTTTTATATAAGTATATATGGGTATGTATTACAATACCGAAGTACGAAAGACCGAATGTATTAAAACATCGAATGGGTCAAAAGACCGACAAGATTTTTTTCTGAAACCGTTAACTTTTTAAGATTGTTATAAAACAAACCTAACCTAACCTAATGGGTTCTGTACGATGCCGTTTTAATAAATTCTGAAAAGTTTACGGTTTCAGAAAAAAATCGAGTCGGTCTTTTGACCCATTCGATGTTTTAATACATTCGGTCTTTCGTACTTCGGTATTGTAAAACACACCCGTATATATGGGGTACCCATTGGAAATTCGGAACGAATTTCAGAAATTATTTCTTAAGAAGAAGAAACCTACAAGTTGGGTTTATCAACTAGTTTCTTAAACAATAATTACTTAGGTACGAAAACTAAACTTTATTGATAGCAAATTTTGCTCGACGCAGGCTTTGGCGGTATGATTAACGCGTACACATCATTCCACTAACATTTTGCTGTGAAAAGAAATAGGCTACGCAGGAAAATGGATATAAACGAGACAGAGCATGATTGCTTAAACTAGGTTGTTTGTTAGTTTTTAAAGTTTCAATTCGTGGCAAATACAGAATTACATAGTTAACCGTTAGCGGAGAGTAAATTAGTTTGCTAATTATAAATGACTGCGAAGAATATTTTTCTCGCTATCTAGTGGCAACTATGCAATTTTCCGAGATAATCTCCATATCAAATTTCATTTAAATCGGTTTTGCAGTTTAAGCGTGAAGAGGTAACTGACGGACAAACAGACACATACGCATTTATAATATTAGTATAGATAGATAATTATCTTGAAACTGACGCTTGAAATTCGGCATTGACGGCCGATGGGGCCAAAAGGTTCTCAAGTAGCGTCCGCGGACTGGAAGACTCAGTGTAAGTAGGCCTCCAACAAGATGGAGCGACGACCTGGTTAAGGTTGCGGGAACGCGTGCGATAGCGCAGAGCCGATCTGTTTGGCAAGCTTTGGGGATGGCCTATGTTCAGCAGTGGACGTCCTTCGGCTGAAATGATGATCTTGAAATTGTTTCTTTTCTATCCATGCTGTTCAGGATAAAATACCATTTTATTTGCATCTGTATTGGTCCGTTTGAAAAATATTTTTAGCCCACTATCGTGCTTCCGGCTCAGTGGTTCGTCACGACGTATTGAACGCTGCTATAGAACTTGTCGATCATGTTTTCTTGTATCAGTATACTCGTGCGTGGTGTATTCGTACAATATAAAATAAATAAATAAAAATAAATCGTGGCACGATGGACACTATTTGACCTAGTCCCAAATTAAGCACAGCTTGTACTATATGGGCACTAGACAACGGATAAACAAACTTATATAGATAGTACTACTTAAATACATATTAAACATCCAAGACTCCAGCACGTCTAAATATTTATCTTATTTTTCTAGCGTCTGTTCCTAGATCTTTTACCGTACGCTCTGTATTTTATGCCAAAGAAGATTTTAGGAGTTGCTTCCGAAAGAAAGACTATTAGGTATATAGGTAAATAAATACCTAAATATCGTGGTAAAGAATTTATAAAACTGATTTTTCGGGGACGAAGTCGCGGGCAATGGCTAGTTTTAACATAAAATACTTGCAGGTTTTATCCTGTCATAAATTTAATAGTTATTTTTAAAGGACTGTATACTGTCCGCATACATAAACCCTAGACAAAATCTGTTTCACATAAATTTTATCATATAATATATTACTACAGGGATGTCCAGTCCGGGGCAAAGTTCCAACAAAAATAACAACTTCATCTCATTTGAATGGGATGAAAAGCCAAACGGTTTGCATTATTCATACAATGCGATAAACGCAGCATGCGTGTGTGCTATTATTTTTATCAGCGGACATGCAAGTAAAATAGCTCAAGCAATAAAAATTATAGTGTTTGCAAACTGAAAGGTTTTTATTTCATCTTCTATAACTTAAAAAAGCGGAGGCCTAGCGGTTTCACCTATAGCCTCTCAACAGACGGTCGTGGGTTCAAATCCCGGCTCGCACCTCTGAGTTTTTCGGAATTTATGTGCGAATTTACATTCGAAATTTACCATGAGCTTTACGGTGAAGGAAAACATCGTAAGGAAATCTGCATACACCTGCGAAGAAATTAAATGGTGTGTGTGAAGTTCCCAATCCGCATTGGGCCCGCGTAGGAACTAAACGACCATTTTATTGCTTGGAAAATAAGTTTAAAAAAAATCGTATACTTATCAAAAAATTACATAGTGTTATTGTGAAGTCATAACGTGTTTCTTCTTGATTTGTATTTGTATTTTCGTTAGTAAAAAAACACCCGAAAAATTATTTTACTAGAAATAAAAGTTTAAGTAAAAAAGGCAACTGAAGCTGCAGACCAGAACGCTAGTTAAAATAAAAGCTGAATATGCTGCCAGATTCTCTGAGTTATTTCTACTGCAATAAAGTTTCAGAAAGGAATAATTGCCAACTTTAACCAGAGAAAATTTTTCAACAATACTTGTAAGTACAGTGTGGCCAGTACTAGTCGGTCATTACAACTTTCATTGAATGCAATTTACTAGTCAATTGTGCATAGTAATTATGCTAGTGAATAGTTTCAAATTCGTCTGCAAAATACGCAACAATAGGTGGGAAAGTTAATTTACATATTGGATTATAGGCGCCATCGAAGATTCATTTTGTTCTGTATTATTATGAACGTTGTGTCACATTTCTTCTTATTATAATACTAGCTTTTGCTCACGACTTCGTCTGCGCAGTATTGAAATGTGTGTTAAAGCTCCATCGTCATCATCATCGATATCAGTTAATTAATATATAAATCCCGTTTTTTCTTTATGCCGTGGGAATTTCCAAAAATCCAGAAATATATTTTTTTATATTGTGATCACTTACATTTATACCGAATTTAAAGAGTCTAGTAATTATAGTTACAGGTCCTGTAGAATTGAATATACAAATCGCGTTTTTTCCTTATCCCATGGGATTTTCCGAAAATCCTTAAATTATTTTTTTAAGAAAAAGGAAGAAAGAAAAACATTTATTTATAACAACAATAACACCCACACAGGCAAAAATAAGAGTACAAACATAGACATAGACATAGGTGTACATATTAAAGTTGTTACAAAAAGGGTCCCGACTCAGCATGTCACTAGTTAAAAAACCAGCACTGGTCTTCCGCCGGGACACAGTACAGTAAAACTGTTTGCACAGTATTCTGTTTTTACTGTTATAATGACCTGCTTGTGCTTGCATGCCACAACTGAAGTCTCTAATAATTATAATTACGGAGATAGGGTGACCATTTATTCCCTATCCTGTGGCAATTTCTAAAAATCATTTCTTAGCGGATGCCTACACGCCATAGTAACTATCCGTGTGCCAAATTTCAGCATAATCCGTTCATAGATCAGTCAGTAACGGTTGCCTTTTATATATACAGATCAAGTAGAGAAGATAATCTCTAACCCGCGATTTTGCCCGCGCGTTAGTAACATCTACATGAATGTCTACATGACATGAGAATCATTTACAATTTTAGAGTTTGGCTTGAAAAAAGGTAATGATGACATATTATATTGACAGCTCAACGCTTGCTCGTACAACGCCATCTATTGATTGCAAACGGATTTAACATGTCTTCTTGAAAGCCGAAGCACTTCAACGTTCTTGGACAGCGCCATCTTGTTTAAAATTAAAACACTATTCCATGGGAACGCATGTTTCAATTATAATATTAAGCCTAGGTTTTATAGATCTTAATATAATTATTTATATTCTCATTCCAGACTTCCAGTCGTTAAGTATTACGTGGTTGAGTAACAAATAAACAAACATCTAAACATCCAAATATCTTCCCAAATTCTCATTTATAATATTAGTAATTCAGGAACGGATACAGAAAACTAGTAATTTTTAATTTGGAAGGGTCCACAATTAGCCATTTTAAGAAAAAAACAGGCATTTTCTTGTAAATACACGTTATCAATTAAGTTAAATCTACTCGAAGCATGTACAACTGCAGATTGTCGGTACAATTTGAATGTTTGGCGACTGTCCAAGTGGACGAGTCTCAATAACCGGTCAAATAGACGGCTGAAACTACTGCCTTTGTGGTCGCACTTAACATGCGTTTGGGTTTGCATATAGACTGGCAAATATAAAACGCTTTTCTCTCACAACAATACAGTGATGTATTGATCTACCTTTATGCATGTGGCTGTTAGCGGCACTGAGAGGTACGGTTTAATGTCTTGGAATTAAAAATGCGACCTTTATTAATGCACGACTTAATAATTCAAACCCTCATGTACCTAATTGCCATGAGGTTTTGAAGATTGTGCATTATTGTCCTTCATTCATAGTCGACATCGATAAATACAGGGTCATTCACTAACCGCACTCCGCAATTACCAAAACAAATCGCAATCGATAGCTATCATCAAAGATTCACAAAAAGCCTCCGATTATACACAAAACTTCGACTTACAGGGCAAGTTGAAAATCAATTAAATTGTAGCGAAGAATATGTGACGTAATTACTGGTCGCTCGGGCCGTTCCCCGCCTCTTCCATGTCTTGCCTCGTAATGGCATACTCGCGTTTGAGGTTCGGGCCCTACCTTTATTTATGTACTCGTGTCTTCGTAGTCATTCCAGCCTATATACGTCCTACTGCAAGCCACAGGCCCCTCTCCAACGTGACGGCTTGGCCGTAGTTTGCACGTGGGCTCAGGCGGATTGGCAACTTCACACGCTATGGAATTTAGTTGCAGGTGCGTCTAAGTTTCACGATATCTTCCTTCACCGTAAAGCTCATGGTAAATTTCAAATACAGTTTCGCACATAAACTCAGAAAAGGTAATGAGGTGCGAGCTCAACTTAAAACCCTCAACCCCCTGCTTCTGAAGCAATAGGTTATACCACTACGCTACCACGAATTTAGTGACTTTATTGTAATTTGCTGAGTAAATGAATGAATTTCTACTTTATTTACTTAAGAGTATTTTTTAATAAATTTTGACGTAATGAAGTCTGTTGAAATAAAAATATGAGATACTGAATTTAGGAGGTTTTTTAATTATTTATTTTGTATCTTTCTTTGTGTACCGGTATTTTCAAACCGTGCTAAGTTTGTCGATAAAACAAAAAAGTTGAAACGTATTTTAACGTACTAAAACCTATTACAGCATGTAAAATTCAAATTGTTTTAAACAAAACTATAAATCAGAACCAAACTTTGCTAATAAAATATTCAACACTTAACAATACTGTCCGGCAAATCTAATAACAAACCCTGGGTATGGTTAAAATAATTACCGCTACCAGTAATATAATTGGCTAAGTAAAGATTTTTGAAGAGGTGCTAATTATATTTTTTTTAGACAGTCGGCGTTCTGGAGATCGAGAAACTGCAGCTGTTTTATTTTTATCTCCTGTTGTTTACTGGAAATATTTTTTTAAGTGTTCGAGATGACATTTGTGGGATTTTACGGCTGACAAGCGGTTCGTGCTCAGTACTAAGAAGAAATAGAAAAAAAAACGAAGTCAACTGTCAGTTTTGTCAATGTCAAATCGTTTGCGTTTCGTTTGCTTTGCGTTTTGGTGTGCTCAGTGTGATTTTTGGACTATTTTTATCGACCTCCGCATAAAATCCGGACTTTCAATTTTACCGCATTTCTCCACGACCTATGCACGTTAATTGGATCACGATTGAATACTTTCGATCACTATTTTGGAACTGCTTCTTGGATAACGCAAAGCAAACGAAACGCAAACGGTTAGATTTCATTTGACATTGACAGAAGCGACAGTTGATTCGTTTTTTTTTTTCTATTTCTTCTTAGTACTGAGCACGAACCGCTTGTCAGCCGTAAAATCTCACAAATGTCATCTCGAACACTTAAAAAAATATTTCCAATAAATAAAAGGAGATAAAAATAAAACACCTGCAGTTTCTTAGTGTTGAAGTCGACCACTGTCGAAAAAAAATATAATTAGCACCTCTTCAAAAAACTTTACTTAGCCAATTACATTTAAGATTATCTATGTACAATTTCACTACAAAATTTTTAATAACTAAAGAATTTCGTTTTCAAATGTGGTCTAATGTTTACCATTATCATTATTTTGTGCTTCCTGCCAGTTTGGCCGATTTCCCTAATTTTGGAACATAGATAAAGTAAATTATTTGAACACGGGAATGTTGTGTTTTCTACAATTTGGTTTTAGAAACAGGATGGATACAAAATGGATAAAAATAAATAATAATTAAAAAAAAATATATATATATAAACTAATTAAACTAAACGTATAAAAAAAACCGGGGGGTATAAAAAATAGCCGACGACCAATCATAAAAATCGGTCAAGCCGTTTCGGAGGATTTCGGTAACAAACACCGTGACACGAGATTTTTATATATTAGATTAGAAGATTAGAAGATCGCAAGGGCTGCGTTCAGCATACCGCGTAAGGCCGTGTTGCACGACAGGGTTTCTGTGACTGATAAAAAAAAATGGTCTCGCCGGAAGACCAGCGCTGGCTCCACCTCAGGAGTCCGCATTTATGCTGAGGCGGGACCTTTTTCACACATAATTTAATGTTTTTTTTTTTCATTTTATTTTATATATTTTGCAATTTTATGTGCTTTGTGTGGGGAATAAACTTTTTCATTTCATTTCATTTTCATTTCATTTCATTTTAGAAGATATCCAGTGACCTGATATTTAGCTGGTTTCAATTTTATCTTAGTTGTTGTATAACATTAATTTTAAAACCCTGAACTATGAATAGATATAAATTTAACTGCGGTTTCAGTACTTGTGTTTATTATTCATCCATTTGCTGTTCTGTTTGAGTTGCGCTCGTTTAGCTTATCATTAGCGTTGCTTTGCTACAAAGCGTCTAAAACAGATACATTTGGTCAATAAAAACATTGACTAACTCTGTGGTTCACGGGTTATTTTGTGATGCTTTCATTTCTAATTGTTACCGTTAATTTGTTATACCTACTAACGTTAAACACGTGCGAGTTCTAAAGAAAGTTCCTGCTTTATTTACTTAAGTGGGTCTTTGGTGGCCTAGCTAAGTGGTTTGACTTATGGCTTCTCAATCAAGAGGGTCGTGGGTTCAAATCCCGTCTTCCACCTTTGAGTTCTTCGGAATTTATGTGCGAAATTACATTTAAAATTTATCATGAACTTTACGGTGAAGGAAAACATCAAGAGGAAACCTGCTGATACACCTGCGAAAAATTCAATGGTGTGTGTGAAGTTCCCAATCCACACTGGGCTCGCGTGGGAACTACGGCCCATCCCCTCTCATTCTGAGAAGAGGCCTGTGCCCTGCAGTGGGACGTTTTAGACTGGAATGAAGATAATAATAATAATAGATAGAAATAGAAAAAGATAATAAAAATAGAAGGATAATAATTATATTGATTGATCCGCAAAATAACGCCTGAATCAATTTATTATGTAGTGATAAACATCTAGGTAAATCACAAAGAATCACTTGCATCTTTTAGATTTAGAAATGATCGTCTAGCGCCATAGTAAAATCATTATTATAAGAAAAGTTAGTTACAAATATAGTCTCACTCAATACGACTCTCGACGAACTAAAAGAGTCCTTTTATTAAGAAAAACAAACCACGATTTTCAATTGGCATAGTTCCTCAGACTGAGTTAAGTTCCGAAGAACAAAACTAAAGCCTGCGTGCAGTACAAAACTGCTCCAAACTGCATCAATTGGAGCAGAAAATTGAGGGAGTGCCAATTTTATTTTTCAATTCGTTTGTACAGAACGCTAGCTGTAATGAATATTTATTGCAGTAGCATTTGGTGCTTCTCTGGTTATGTTAATGTCAATATTAAATTCTAGTTAGATATGTTATTTGATTTTGATGTTAGGTACTTTTAGCTTAGTTTTCGAGGTAACATTTTCAAGACTGAATTTATTAGGTCAACATAATTTAGACATATTTACTTTCACCACTTTCAATATTTAACAGATTTTATTTGAAGGTATGATTTTACCGATCCGATTTGATTTAGGTACCTAATACTAATTTTAAAATCAACATGATGAAAATGTTAGTACAAAAATTATGTCTTATTACTACTTGCTTTATTAGTGCCAAAAACATGAAAACTTTCAAGGTATGAAAACAAATTCTAGATTTAATTTTTTCTTGCAAGTCTAACTTTTCCAGTAGAAAGCTTAGCTTAGTATTGCCCTCACATCTACATAAGCTCACTTTTATCTTGAACAATCATAAAAGGGGAAACTCATGGAATGCGCATTACTGTCCAGAATCCTTATCTAAAGACACGACTAATTTAGCAAACCGAGTTACTATGTCGCTCCGTCTTTGTCCATATCTGTCCGTTGCTGAGAACTCTCGAGTATTTGGGCGACGAGGAGAAAATTACCGTAGGTATTCGAAATATAATAACCATTTAGTTGCTTTTCGATGCGGTCATTTTTAGGCAATTACGCAATACGTATACAGTTTATTATTACACCAGGGACTTGAACGTGACAATTACTTGCCAAAATTACCTTGTCGTTTCGACTGTATTGAATTGCGTTTAAGTCCCGAGTGTAATAATAGCACGAGCGTTAAATATCAGTCATAGTAACTTGACATGGAGTGCGACTGTTGTAGGTACATGAAGAATGTTCGTTGATAATTTAATCAACGCTTCAGATTGTTGTGTCCAGAAAGTTATGGAGTACAAGTTCAGATTGCTTGCAGAGCAACTGCAAAATTTCTTTAATTTGAATAAATGAACTATTTTAACAAAAACGAATATTTACAACGTTAAGGAAGTGTCATGTTTAATACCTTTTAACTTCTTTACACGTCTACTGTGATTGTGTCCCGCCAGTGATATTAGACTCATCACAAACATTCAAGGGTGATCCATCATGGCCGCATGACAGGCCAGCACTGTTTTTGCCTGTCTCCTGCAGATGAGCTCCCAGACCAGAGAATGCTTCAAGTGACAAATTGTCTCAGAACCAAAATGTTGAGCAAAAAACCTCCCTAATTTATTATTGGTGGCTTTTGAGGTTAATTTGTTAATGCCTTTTACTTTGAATTCTTTATGCCGGGGTAAGTAAGTACGATTAATAATTTTGTGAGAAAGTTGAAAGGGAGGTGGAAGTATTTTCAATTTTGCGTTACATTTTAGCAAAGTATACATTTTTTGAAATATTGAACATAAAAATGAAAGGATGACCTCAAAAGCCACAACAAAATCACTTTCAATCGGTAAATTTTCCACAAGTGCGTATTGCGTACGTTCACGAAGGCACGCGTTGTCATAAATAAGTGACAGCTGGATAGACAGACGGAGTGACTCCCCAAAAAGAGTGCTTTCGCTTTTCTACTCGTAATTCACTGAATACGTAATTCAATCAGTGGGCATACGTCAGGTGACAGCGCAAATCTAGGAGTGATCAGTTCAGTTTGCGTTTTAAGTGCACTGAGGGTTTGATAGGGGTTCACTATAAACAAAGCCTTTACGGTAATATTACTTTGAAATGAAACTCATCATTTTCAAAAAAAGAAAGGAGCAACAGATCATCAACATATCTATCTTATTGAGTTTTATTGACTAACGATAGCATCGACCCGATAATTTAAATAAGAATATTTGGGGAAAAACAAGTTTCGAAAACTATTCTCTTTTTTTTAACTGTCTATTTCAATTATTAGTTCCTATAATAGTTAGGTCTTCACTCCATGCAAAAATCCTAAACAAGTAGCGAATAGGTGTACATCATTTTAAATACACAGCACGCTCATTAAATTAAACAAGACTTCTTCGAGCTTGCTTTAGCAAATCGATACTCCGTTTGCTTTTAAGAATAAGTAACCCTTCATAGAAGTGATCGCATAGATCTAAAATGAAATTTTCCGGTTTCGCACTTCTTTAAAAAACTCTTCTGCTGAAACTGGATGATCATTTGCATTGGAGTTCAACGAGAAACAAATTGGAGTCCCCATTAGTTCCAAATTTTCAATTAGAATCCTTTAAAAGTTCATAGAAAAAGTCCAAGGTACAGCCTAGCAATTCACAATCGTTTCACAAACAGCCCCTACGAAACAGTGAAACACGAAATATTCGGCACTTTTGTACAATCCGCATTTTGTGTTTACTTTTCCAGTCCCTCGAAAAACAATGGAATGTTTCGAAAACTTTTAATGGTGATTAAACAATCGTTTCATTTCGTTATTTTCGACGGTGGGCGTGCGGCGGAGCGGGTTGAAGGATTTTATTTAAATTTTTCAAAAACGCTCCATTTGCTTAATGCTGTCAGTTGACGCAACTCGCTTTTTGTTCCATTAAGATTTTACCATGTTTCATGTTTTGTTTTCATTTGGGATTTAAGCAGTAATTTTTCGGTCGAATTTGTCAGGTTGTTTTCGTACGCGCTGGGACCATTGGGGTGTTGTAGCCCTGAAGTATAGTCTGAGCTAAAAAAACATTCTGATTTTATTACGTGTTTATTTTTACCTGATTTGATTACATCCTTTCCTACATTTTTATTGCTTTCTCGATTATTCCTTGGTATTGTTATCATTACTTTACTTAGACAACTTCGATTTTTTTTTAAATACTACTTTCGTACCTAGCTGTATAGGTACAGCTATATGTTGTATGTTTTTTTTTTTGCATTATGGGAATTATCCAATACATTGTGACTATCTAATTCTATGACTCTGTTTTTGATCAACCGTCGTAGGACCAACAACCGAGGATGATGCTTCGGAGAGAAGCGAAACACGTGGCTGGATTTTTAATTATGTTGGTGGTTCTCTTGGTTGTGGGTTTAGATGCGTTTGCGTTGGTTAATTTTCTTTATTATGTGGAAGGAAGGCGGAATAGCATGGAAAGCATATTTTCGACGTAAATGTAGCTATTTTTCATGACTTGACTACCACGCGGAGGAGCAAAATAAGTAGGTATTATTTTTTTAACTCTATGATTCTGTCATCAATCTCATTTCTTTAATGGACTCTTGAGATAACTGAACAGTATTTTTGTTTTGGTACACTAAGAAAAATGCCAGATATATCGATACCTTTAGGTTCAATTGGCGTAAAGGACAAAATGCCGAAAATGAGTTATATATACAGTTTTGTTCAGAATTTTAAGCTCCATCGATCTGTATACTTAAAATTTTGATATCTCGCAAAATTTGACCTTTACACCCCAGAATTTTTCATAGCTCAACATCAAAACTGCTTTGTTTAGTGGGTGTAAATACCACACTCGAAATCACATGGAATGTAAAGGATGTCATGAAATTTAGACCACGTCGTAAAGTCCTAGTATTATACACGTTGCCCTTTCAGACCTACCATTTGGAACCTTATTTTATTATTCTGTCCTTTACGACCTTTACTGTTCTTCATTTACGTACTACATTTACTTCATGGCGTAGCTAAACTATGGGCGTAAAGGACGTATATTTTTTTCCTAGCATTATATAACGTGGTTTAAAGGACTTACATAAATGCTAAGGTATATTAATGATGCAGCGTAAATGACTTTTTAATGCTTTAATACTCTTTTTTTTCTGTAAACTGGTGAACTTAATAAAAAAAATTAAAGGCGTAAAAGAGTTTTCCATTCCTGTAATGATATCATAACGTAATTAAATCAAGTTTTAATAGGTTTAGTTTGTTTAAACATTTGATGTTCTTCTATTTTCATTATAATTGTACTTTTCTTACTAATAACAGTTTGCGTCGTAACCACGGGTCGTAACAAAACATGCGACAGTTTTGCGCGGTAAAAAATTCCTCATGCCGGTTGTCTCTGTCATCCTCGCAATTTTGTATTTTATCAGTAGTAAAGTCCTCCACAGACTGCAGCGCAGGATGTGCGCGCGACGCCGACGGAGCGTGCCCAGCGTGCTGCACAACACTGCCGGTGTATGTCACCTTATATATGGTTTAGTGTTATAGACCGCGCTAGGCACGCTCCATCGGCGTCGCGCGCATGCCCCGCGCTGCAGTTTGTGGTGGCCTTAAGAGCAAGATAGGTGATGTGTCGATGATGGTACGGACTTATACCTAGTCCCCGATGCATACGCATGCAGATCAGATGATTGTTTTGTTTAGTTCAGTTATTATTATAGAAATATTTTCTAACGCTGTTCGATTGAATTAGTATCGAGTAGTGTTTTTGAGGCATGTCGTCAGCAGTCGTCTACAGTGACATTGCAGTAGACGAAATAAAAAATTTCTGACGAGTTGCTTTAAAGAATTTTTGCGTTATTCTTAGTACCTACTTGATACTAACTCATTTATTTAAGGTCTACCTAAAGCTAGTTAGTCATTTCTGAGAACCAGTTTATTAATATCAAGTTACAAAACAATAATTAGTACGGTTTTATCCGGAAAGATTTGTTTATTAGAATTTGTTTTGATTTATACTGGATGATTTTGTGTTTCGTTAGGTACAACATACCTGATAATTAGTTCTTACACAAAGAAAATGACGTTATTAAATTCCTAGTAGGTAAAGTAATTTTGTGATTGAACCTATATTGTGTAGCGTTTCTCTAGTAAAGTGCATTTAGCGAATACCAAAGTTGACTTTACAGCGATTTCTTACAGACTAATGACTCCATCCTTTCATTCACGGCATACCTTGATTAACCTACCTGTTTTATTACAATAATAATAAAATTCCATGGATGTAATTTTAATATTTTCAAGGCGTAAAACGTTTATTGCATGTATTTAATGATATTTTATGCTACTACCAACTACTAAATTACTGGTAAGTAACTACCAACGAATAATTACGACAAATGATGAATATTTTCGCATAATACATTCCTGTAATGACATAAATCTAAGGAAAACAATATAAAATTAGTAAGTTATGGTGGTCTATACACCCAAAAATTGCATTATTTTTTACAAAAATGACCTTTACGGCCAATCAACCAATCAACTATCTTAAGTTTCTTAAAATGGTGTGGTCGTATGTGACTTTATAACGCTTTTTACCGTGGTGTAAAGGACACTAACTTTTTAAGTTTCATATTTAACGTAATAGGTACCAAATAACTACATAGAGACAAGAATTCTAAGCACTTTTCTCATATACATCGAAAATATAGGTCAACAAAGAAAAAAGTTACAAAAGTTTTTCTAAAAAAAAATTTGTTTTTTGGCTCTCCTGAAAAGTGCCATTTTGTCCTTTACGCCAAATGAACCTAAAGGTATCGATATGTATGTTAATAATAAGACTAGCCGTAAAACTTTGTTATAACGTAAGTACAAATTATGTAGGTGAGTAGAAAGATTTTATGAGTCCGTAAATTTTATGGGCATTTTACGACCTGTCCGCCTCTTAATGCGCACATTTTGCCTTATTAATATCGACTGGTCGTTTCAAGAGGATTGCATGGATTGGGTGTTGCCTTTAAGTACCAAAGAATATAGCTATAGAAAATAATGATTTTAATACACGCACCTAGTTTTAAAAGACTCAAGCATTCTTTGACGCCCTAATAGCCGGCTTAGAAATTGGAAAATCAGACTAGGTATAAAGCATGATGTTACGGTTGAAGCAGGATATTTTTCTAAAAGAAGTTTGTTCTCTTGTGGGATGTTTACTTTTATTATTTATGTAAATGTAAATAAGAACCCGATACCTGGTAATCATAGTTCAAGCTTTACTTAGTTTGCGACTAGATCAATTGGTGTCAATTGCGGTTCCATTAACCACCGCCTGCGACTTTAGTAAATCCAGCTCGTGGTCCATGACAGATACACCATCAACAGAATTCACCAAAACTGTTTCTTTTAACTATAAAAATCAAATTGCAGAAAATGTATGTACGCGTAAAACTTCAGAACGGGTGCACCTATTGTTCCAATTCTTTCTTTGTTGTGTTAGCAACTATTTTGAGGAGGTTTGTACGGTAGTACTCCCGTGCGAAGCTCGGGTGGGCAGCTAGTAAAAATAGATTTTACTCGCGTCATTGTTCGCATCGAATAAACCATAGCATGCAAAGCATGCCAGTACCTACCTAAATAAGTTTTTAGCACGCTGTAGCTTTAGCTACAATCACTCTTGCTTGCCTTGAAGAGACCTAGAAAGTGCCTACATAAAAATGCCGAATAAAAAAATAATAATTCTAAGAATCCCCGTCAAATACTTCTCCACACAGTACCGTATGTGCGTGCTAAAGAATACAGGGGACGATTGTAATAATTTCTTTGACTACGTATGAAGGGAAATACTGAAGGCGCTTTTCTGTCAGCTGGACAATAAAGCGCACGCGTCGTGAGGGTCCTGGAGGGTTAGAGGGCTACCGTCCATGGGACTTGCTGTGCTAAGCGAATATTTGGTTAGCCTCATAAAATATTTGTGATTTTCCCACTAACGTCGATAAGCCAAAAGCTACCAGAAACACAGGGATGCTTTGCTTAGTCCCATGTTATAAACCGGGTAAAAGTAAAAAGTGGTTTTTGGAAAATTGCATACGATTTTATGATAAAATTCCAAAAACAATAACCGACCAAACAGATACAATATTCAAATCCATCGCCAAGAAAACATTAATATAGAAATTATTCCGATCTGCATTGGCGATTCTTAGTCTGAAGTAGCGTACCTATCTACTGTGTTAAAAAATTAACTTTAGGAGTAGGTAATTTAATTTGAATTTGAATTTGAATTTTTTTGCCGGATTCTACTGGTAGTAGATTCTGCGACCTTTATAAGTGCTTATTATACCATAAATTGAATAAATACATTTTGACTTTGAAAACTCAACTCCTTCAATATAAGACAAATTGACGACTTTTTAAAATTAAAGTGTTGTTTGTCAAATTAAATAGTTATTAAAAATTAACGTGGGTCTTACGAAGACTATGAAAACTTAACTAGAAGTTTCTACTTAATCGACGTTGAAACTTTAGGTAGGTACCCATGCAGATATTAAAATCTTCCCAATTTCGTAAATCTAGAAAGTTAATATCCGACGAAATCGGATTTCTTTTAACAAGTTTCACAAATGTAATCTAGCTTTACGTGTACCTATAAGTACTCATAATATCCAAAAAGAATTATAGTTTGTCAACATTGAGGAGAATAATAAAAGTTTGGATGTTTAGGGCCGGCAACGGAGGAGCGATTCTCATGTGATAGTTCTCCGATTGAAATGAGTGTAAAAGGTTGTGGGCCTGTATTGTAAAAAAATACACAATACTACAGTGAATATAGCTTTCGCAGGATTCAAAGATGGACGGACGACATAAAGAAGGAGTCAATTTTATTAAAATGTGCCGAAAATATGTCAGTTCTGGCTCTGGCAGGCCGCGGCCGTAAATATAAGTAGTAACGCGATTATGAGGACGTGAGAAATAAAGAAAGAGGTCCCCTCCGAATATAAAAGACATTTTTTGCAAGGAAATCGCATACGGATGGCAAAAAGGTGTTATATTTAAATGAATGTTGGGACTTGCTCTTAGCTACCTAGCTCCAAAAATTGCAATTCTCCACATGGGTTGAATTCTAGAATCACAGAATATGTACGTTCTTTACTAAAAAAAGCCGTAGTAGCCCAGTGGTTTCACGGTCGTGGGTTTGAGCCCGGGCTCGCACCTCTAATTTTTTCGGAATTTACGTGCGCAATTACACATTTGAAATTTTCAACTTTACGGTGAAGGAAAACATCGCGAGGAAACCTGCACAGACTTGCGAAGAAATTCAATCGTGTGTCCGAAGTTCCCGATCCACACTGGGCTCCCGTGGGAACTACAGTCCAAGTCCTCTCATTTCGAGAGGAGACCTGGGCCTTGCAGTGGGATGTATATCGGCTGGATGATGAGGATGAATGTTTAAGAGCCGTTGAGAAATTTTTATTATAGGTACGAGATTTTTACGACGATGTTCCAAGTCTTGTCTTAGAATTCCACTAGTAAAAGCCAAGCAAAAATGTTTTAATTGCAAGAACTCATATAACACAGGTATTCTTTTATTACATTTTATACTGACGTGCGTTATCTTTAATTTCATATTTGTGCAGCAGCGTATCATAAAAGATTTATCTTTGCTCAAGACAACTGCGTCATTTTTCACGAGCGCATTGTGGAGTCTTTCTTGGTTGAAATTAAATGTCAAACGCTTTAAAAGTAGCTCCAGGACACAGAGTAATGATGTGATAACAACACGTGGATTGCCGCAGGCGCAAAAAGCTTTTACTTGGGTGTTAGATTATACCCTTTCAATTTCCTTTATCAGATTATTCCGACTGTAAATCGTAGATCGTCTTCATTGCTACTAAATTAATATCATAGAACATTATTTTTACATTATGCTTGGCTTCTTTTCTACCGCGAATGTTATATGCTTTGATCAATTATAACTGTAGATCCACAGTCGCGCGCCCGAAAATGTCCGAGCCAAATGAGCGCCACTTTGATAAAAGTGGCCTTCTTTTTTCTCAGTACGTTGCGTGAAATTGTCAAGTTTAGCTGTCAAGTGTCAACCGAAATTCGACTGTAATGAAGTAAAAACTAGGTTAAAATTTCTGTGTAGGTGATGATTTTAATTGTTATGCAAACAAATAAAAAAGTTCGGACACTTTTTGAAGGGGATTTTGTTCGGCAATGTGTATCTTCAGTTATAATTGATCAAAGGTTATATGCTTTAGTTTTTATTCATTGACGTAAATGAACCCCTATTCGACGGTTTTAAAACACTTTACCCATCTTCATTTTCATCTTTGTCTAGTACCCATAGTACAAGCTTTGCTTAGTTTGAGACTAGGTCAATTGGCGTCAATCGTCCCAACATTTATTATTATTATTACTTTTGGCCGTCAAAGATTTCCTATAATTTAGTTAATCTGTAGGTATAAAATGCAGTGGTTTCTGAATTGAACCAACTAAATCTTGAACAACTCTGGAACCTTTCCACAAAAAAGTCATAGTAGTAATAGAAATCATTATTTTATCAAACTACTTACTACGAAAATTCTACTGTGAGTCAATAATGATATGGTTCGATAATACATAAATATTTTACGAATCTTAGCCCGCACTTAAGTACACTAGTAAGAAAAATTACGTAAGTTGCATTACATTGCGAGGCCGTGAAGTAGTCTTCTGAGCGCCGAAATGTACGCAAACTTACACAATTTTTGTTACTAGTGTAAGTCTTGTGCGGGCTTACGCCAACACAGAGAGTTCCTCGTGTTTTTAAATTCTGTAATTAAAACAAATGAAAGTGCATGGGACTGACAGTTTGATAGACAACTCCCACGCTAGTTACTTCACGCCCCATTTGGCAAGGTCTTGAATAATTCATTCAAGGAGGGTGCATCTGCAAATCCGCCGTAACTTTTTAATGGCGCTAATGCAAAAAACTCAATTCTGCTTTTTTATTGGCGAATTTTATGTATATTGTTTTAACAGCTTTCCGAGTTTAATTAATTGTTGCATTACGTTCCGTAGTGGCAGATTCTATCCTTATTAACTATCTGCAGTTTATTACATGATTTTATCATAGGTACCTAATTAAATCACTCAAGCGTACTTAAGTATTCAGTATTAAGTAGGTAGATATATTTTTACTTGCTGAATTACTTGTGCATTAGACACGATTTATGATTTTTCCAGACTTTATCATATAACTCTGTTTCACCAATTCCTGTCAAATTCCTGTTATTTTACGTGACAAATAATGTAGTATCTATGATGACTCAGTAAGTACATTTTGGCTGTGTACGGCCACACAGATATTTGTCATATTATATATAACAGAAACTTAACAGAAACTAAGTATTGTATTGTATGATGTACTAACATTTGTTTTATAGGCCAGCAATTATTTATTTATTTATCAATAAAAAATTACAGAATTACAGTAAAAAAAATAATGCGCTGTAAAATTCAATATTACTTATAAATAAAAAGCACAAAAAGAAACAATGAACATTACAACTATAAAACCTTACCTACAAATAAAACTTAAAAAAAAGTAATACAAGTAATCTTAATCGTATTGTACTTACTACACTATTGTAGTCCAAGTTCATTTCCAAATTCTATTTATGACAATTCTATAGCTACAGTTATAAAGCTTAAGCTAAAACCTTATCAAAAGCCATACCATCACGGAAAATACGGCTCATAAATACGAAATTGGCCATCTATATAATATGTTTACCTATACGTGGTACAAAATTAAATCCCAGCTGGTGACCAAGGGGACAACTGGGGACAATTCCTCGCCTGAAGGTGTTTGGGCATTGGGCATTCCCCGATGCACTTTCCCTTTTAATAAGCGGGAACCCTCCTTTAATATAGAGCGTGCCCCCGGGAACCCCTGGGGCCTACGTTTACGGAGGGGGACGTAATTCCCTAGGAATCCCGTGACTTTGATTTTTCCTGGGAATTTAAGACGCGATGTAATTGCATTCCGTTGTATTTAGTATATTTGAGTGTTGTTTTTGAGGGATTAACTAGCTTTCATTGAGTAGGTAATCAGAGCGGGGCGGTGTTCATTTTGCGTATAGCTACACCTATAAGTATAAGTTGCCAATCCGCACTGGGCCCGTGTTGGAACTACGGCCCAACCCCTCTCATTCTGAGAGGAGCCCTGTGCCCTGCAGTGGGACATATATAGGCTGAGATGATGATGATGATAGGTACACCTGTTTTTTTAATGCCCTTTTTTAAGCAAACGTCAAGTTATAGTTAGCACGAAGATTTTCTTACTTACAATTTTTTTTTACAAATTGATTTAAACAAGTTTGTATACATTTCGGGCTTTGGAAGTTGTTTGCCATGCGGAGATAGCATTTTTTTATCAGTGATTATAAACTGCACGGAAAATGCTCTAAACTCAAAATTAAATGACAATGGTATGTAGAATGTATCAAATTAACTTTATCTCAAACCCAGGTATGCGACTTACATTATAAAAAATTAACGCGCCCTTTCATCCAGGACGATTTGATGACCCTTTCATGAGATATTAATTAATAATTGAGATACCTCGAAATATTTTCAGCTGGTATTTGTGAAATATTAAATTCCATCTTCGCACGTGACACCCGTCACCACGACGCTTTGTCGGCCGCCTTTATTGGATTTGGAAAACGATTCTTATTTTATTTGACCGCTTTAGGAGAAACACAAAGGGAAAATTCACAGATATTTTTATTGGGGAATCATTTCCGCGTTTGAAATGCGTTGCACGTGAATTTTTCATTTGGTATTGTTTTCGTAACGTAATGATAAAATTAACATTAACATAATTTTGGAAAATATAACCGTCTAAAGAACTCATGGATTTATCGTCGAGAAAACGATACGGTACAGTTTTTTTGAGACATTTTGCTTGCAGTTTAGTTTGGAAAGAATATCAACTAATTCAAGTGAGCTAGATTTAATTGTTATTAAGTATTAAGTAAATTATTATTGGGAACTGCAGCCACAAAACATTTCATTATGAAAAGAGGCTGATGTCCAGTAATGGGACGTACGTACATAGGGCCCAAAATGATGATTTGTAAAGTTAAAAAACATTTACTATAGGTACTAATAACCAAAAAAGTATGTTATTATGATCAACTCTTCTGTTTATCTAAAACTAATTTATAAAAGATCATTTAAAACTGAATGTGTACTGGAACAGAAAGTATTTTTCAAACAAAATAATACTACATTAATTACAAATCTTATCTCTCTCATTCTGAAAGGAGGCGTGTGACCTTACAGTGAGACGTATAGACTAGAAAGATGATGATCTTAAACCAAGTAGACGCAAATATTAACTTTTTTGAATCATTGGTTCCCTTAATTTATAATTATGTAATCGACAAACCAACTTAAACTCTCGAGGAAATCGCCAATTACTAAAAGTGTCAAAAGTTTCCAGAACAACTTAACGATCCAGTTTCCATATTCCCCGGCGATTACTTCGACACTCGAGTTCTTATTTTGAGACTTTTTTAAGGTAAACAACTTGGCTGGCGAAATGATTGAAAAGTTTGTTTTACTTTTGAGTTGCGATTGGGAACGCCTCCCATCCAAGTTTTAATGAGTAAATAACGAGTCCCGATTCAGTGCTGAATTGCTCTCTTTGCACGAGTACGATTTGCTCAGAGTTTTACTAAGAATTTTTAAAGTAAGTATTATCGGCTTATTACCTGCGTTTGAATACCTACTGAGTAGTGTTAGGAGTTACAAAACAGTGACTTATTACGATGAACTAAATGAACAACACAGACAGTAATTAAAAATTGAAACAGCACCGGACAGTCGGAACTCGTGCATAAATAATTAAACTTCATAAACCACTTTATCCAAATCAGTGTTCAATCGTAACTACATTAGTTCCTGGTCCGCCATCCCTATTGAGCTGAAACCGTGGCAGACATTAACTACGGCATTATTGAGGAGGCCCAGTCCCAGAATATTATATTTTGTCCACACTTCCTTTCACGTGTAACTTGTTAAGTAGGGTCGACGGGGAATAGTCACAACTAATGTCGAATTTAAGAGCCTGAATAATTTATTTAATGAGACGACCCAATTTGTAAATGAATTCAGTTTGAGACGCGTAATTTTTACCTGGGCCTCCAAAACTTTTCTTACAATTAGAATTGTAAGCACAACTTTGTCGTTTGGTTCGACAAACTCGACTTACAAATTTGTTATGCTATCCTTCTAATATTATAAATCAGAAAGTTCGTGAAGTTGTTTGGATGTTTAAATGTTTGTTAGTCAATCATGCATTAACGGCTGAAAGATGAAACTTGGTATACAAGTAGACACAAATCTGGATTGACATATTTAATATCCTGGTAATGAGTTCCCGAGGGATTATCTTTCTTCTAATATATAAAAATCTCGTGTCACGGTGTTTGTTATTGAACTCCTCCGAATCGACTTGACAGACTCTTATCAAATTTTTGTCTATATTTGGTAGGTCTGAGAATAGTTCGCAGACGGAGTCGCAGGCAACAGCTAGTATTCTTATATTAAACAAGAATAGAGGGCGCTGTCCAAGAACGGTATTTTGGGATCTTGACCATTTATCTTTGTTAGTTTTTCTGTCATACAATTAGGCTCTTAGGTTTTTGTGGCATCTAATTCTTTTGTCTTTTGTTTATTATAACATGTTTACGTCATTTACATACTTTTTAACCCTCCACACAAAAAGAGGGGTGTTATTAGTTTGACCGCTATGTTTGTGTTGTGTGTGTGTGTGTGTGTGTGTGTGTGTCTGCGGCATCATAGCTCTTGAACGGGTGAACCGATTTGGATGCGATTTTTATTAAAAAGCAGGTTTCTTGGCAATGGTTCTTATATTTATTTCATCAAAATCGGTTCAAACGTTTCAATGTTATCAGCTCTTTTGTTAGCTGTGGAAGGGATTTTAGACGCATAAAGGGCATTTACTTTATGTTCAAACATACCGCTCCTTTAATTAGAACAACAGTGACACAATTACAATTTATTATCATTTCAAAAATAAACTTTATGTAAAAAGAAAAACAGGTTTAGTTTTGAAATTACAATAAATTGTAATTGTGTCAGTGTCGTTCTAAAGGAGCGATGCCTACGTGTGACATAATTGCGTTGGGGGTTTTTAAATTTTTTTAATTTATAGATATTACCGTTGTACAGTCGAGTTTACCAATATCTATACAGCCAACATTTCATAAATATCTATACATAGACCTTATTACGGTAACATAAGGTCTATGTATAGATATTTATGAAAGGTTGGCGATGCATATATTGGTGAACTCGACGTACATTTTGATAATGAGACATTTTGAACCATTGTATATTAATACATTTGTACCAAAATTACCCGTTACCTGTTAAAGTACCTCGGCTTTTCATGATGACGTGTTAACTTTGTCTGCAATTCATAGATGGAATTGTCCAAGTGAAGGTGGTGTTTTTAAAATGTTACCGTAACCTTTTTTCGTGGATTTTTAACACGGACAAAACTGCGCGGTAAACCTAGTTACAATATAAAAGACAAGTAGGTTTTATCAGTAAATCCTATACACCCACTCAGCCGTCGGTCCGTAAAACCATCTCTCCAATAAATAATAAAAGTTCATAAATGGATGTTTTCGATTTCGGGTTCCACTCACGTGATAGATACGTCAGAGGAACGAGGAAGGACATATGTTTCACAGATTTCAAAGGTTCTAGAAGTAACCTATTCAAACTTAGCAGTTTTATAATAATTTACTTTAATAGTATCTATCAGTTACAGCGATATCCATAAATCAATTGACGTTTTATTTATTACCATTCCCCCTCTAGTAATACTTCGTGACATCTTTGGCTAAATATCAACCCGCTCGCGTCAAAAGCACGTGTGATTTTTGTAGCAAGCTCTTTTTGCAACCTAAAAAAATATTTGATGTTGCCTGACTCCTACACAATTACTCAAATATACACGTAATCCCTATGACATTCAGTGATTCATTCGAGATGAGGACCCCCTATCGCAATTTTATCCCCACCATATCATTCGAATAATACTTTGAAAGTAAATACACATATTTTATTTACTGCAACTATGTCATCAGAAGTAGCACGTTACGATTATAATCGTACCACTTTATACAGAGTATCCTTAACAACAATTTTATTGATATTTGAAAAAAGCATGTGAATTATCAATGGAGGGGGGGTACGTATCAAAATATATAAAGTTTAAAACAAATAATGGACGAAATACATAATGGTCATAATACATACTAAAATTTTCTATGAAACTATTGATTAAACGAATTTTTTTAATCGTGTAATCTACAGATTAGTTTAGGTTAGGTTAGGTTTATTTTATGAAAATCCGGTAAACTTGAGAATTTCCAAGAAAATTACATTATATCAAATGACCATTATGTATTTCGTCCATTATTTGTTTTAAACTTTATATATTTTGATACGTACCCATGGAGGGGATGTAAGCGACTAGCATAATCAAGCTCCCTTTAGGCCAGTTTCACATTTCCTGTATCTCTATCTCCTTGTAGATTTCGGACCAAACTCATCGATCAATGAGAAGGACGGCTACCTTTCCACGAAATACGACTCGGACCTCTCGCTGTTTACGTGTTTTTGTTGCAACAAACTTTCGATTCAAATAAACACAGTTGCCAGTTTGACGTGCCATGGCTAAATTAACCGGCTATTCACAGTCTCAAAGGAATTCACCCACTGAAAAATGCAAACAGCGTAGCGCAAAATGAATTTCATTGATGCACATGCAGTTGTTACAGAATCGAAAGTATTGACAAAAGGATTGCCGAATAGCATCCGACTATATTCAAATAAAACATTGATGTTTTTAGTGTTTCATTGGATTCAAAATTTAACGCACATTTTCTATTCAACTGAATGGATACTTTTGTTTATTTTTAGTTGCTAGATATTTACTGATGTTTCATTGTTGACCACACGCACTCAAAATAACGTATTAATTTTACCTACTATTTCAAATATTTATAAGACCGTTTCATTGTAAGTTTGTTGTTCATTGTTTTTAATGGATTTATACTTTCATCTGTATCCGTGCCATTCTTGCAGACAAATGTACACTCATGTGCGTTTTTTTATCGAAATGTTTTGTAATTAGGGTTCCGTAGTCAACTAGGAACCCTTATAGTTTCAGCATGTCTGTCCGTCTGTCTATCTGTCTGTCTGTCCGTCCGCGGCTAAGCTCAGAGACTGTTAGTACTAGAAAGCTGTAAATTGGCATAAATAAGTATATAATTATATCAGTCACGCCGACAAAGTGATTAAATAAAAAAACTAAAAAAAAATTTTTTAGGGTACCTCCCATAGGCGTAAAGTGGGGATGATTTTTTTTTCTCGGGTATCATTGGATGTGTCCCCCCCTCTAACTTTTGAACAGTAAGTCTAAAAAATATGAAAAAAATCACGTAAGTTAAACTTAATAAAAAAATTCTAGGAAAATTATTTTCAACTTAATCAGTAGAGCAGTTTTTAAGTTTTTGTAAAAAAAATATTTCTAAACTAAGATTGTAATTTAACCGCAATTGCAACCATTTTTTTTCCTTAAGTACCTATAAGATCACGCTAACAGTATCTTCTTTCAAATAAAAAAATAAAATTGAAATCGGTTCATATAATAAAGAATTACATCTGAAAAACCATCAACATAGACAACATTAGATTAGTTACCCAATTCGCCGATAGATGGCGCTGTACCGCCGATGTTGAAATTCAGCGCGCGGTGGGAGTTGGGACCAAAACAACACATTAATAAACTATGGAAAGATTTTTTCGTACCTGCTACGGAACCCTATCTTGGGCGTGTCCGACACGCTCTTGGCCGGTTTTTTAAACACATTTCATTGAATGATGCGCGCGCCTTACTTACGGCTAACGGGAGAATGACTTAGCCTATCATGACATGAAGATTTATTTTATTTACTTATTCATTCAAAATCAAGACAGCAAAAGGTCCAATGGTAAGTAAACGAGTAAGCTTCTTACAAGTATGGTAGTGTACAGAAAATAAAACCTTAAAATAACATGAATTGGTACGAGACCACAGGAGGCATTATTTTCTGCTGATCAGCACCTGGGCAAAGTGGTGTAAGGTTTATGTCACGACTCTTTATGCCAGTGATATTAGGTTTCTATTATTGACAACATTGGGAATATCTAAAGCAGTTACAAATCGATGTAAAGTTTTTACCTTATTGCTCCTGTTTAATATTGGATACCGGTGTAGATTTTATTCGGAGCGCGGATAAATTGTGTCCCAATCTCATGCATATTTTAAATGATGTAGCTGATCGGACAGCGCCCTTTTTTCAGCGAAGCTTTTCTATAAATAATCATTGGTAACAGTTTTCATTCCAATTTCGTAACATTAAAGTTTTGTTAAGTTTTTTCTATCTTCAGGTGTATTGTAACGGATAAAATTGTCATCCGTACTTTATTGTTGCTAATTTTGATCGTCATAACTTCGTAAACATTAACAATTGAACAATAAATAAGTTTTAGTATTGACTCTACTTACATTGTCATCCTATAGACATATCCGTACCAACTTAAGAGTCAATCTAATCCGATTAATAGTTAGAAGTAGGAAGGTGAAGTCTGAATTGCAAGATTTAAAGGCAACTTACATACGAACATTGCAACATGAAATCAGTAAAATATGTATTCAGTATTTTTTAAATTTCATGTTACAGAAACATCCTGATAAATGAAAATTCTATTGGAAACTTTTTATCGCAGTTAATATAGATCCGTATGTTTATAACTAATATAACATAGCCCCCTCCCCCGCCTATTTATAAACAATAGTAAGTTTTAGCCTAATATTTTTTGTATCTTAATCTGTAAGTTTGAGACTTACCTCTTCCAGACATAGAAAAAACATAATTTAGCTCTAGCAGAACTCCAATATTTTAGAAATAAGAAGGTAGATTATTACGCTTCATTTAGTAAATAAACATTTTCCCCTTTTCAACAAAATCATTCTCTCGATCCAGTTAGTGGCCGTAAATACTTTTCATTCATAATAGTTCATATCAGTTCTTCTTTTAACGTCCTTAAAAGGGTAAAAAAAAACTATACTAGGTAGTTGTAAACCACTACATAATTGCTAAATCAGAACATCCTCATTTTCTTGTTAGTTAAAGTAGTAAAAATAAATATCGATACTCAATAACGCTAGATAAAGTTTGCAAATGATCAAAGATTTCTGAAGTCGATGAAAGCTCCCATTAAATAAGCGTCTCGCAAGCTCTACTGACATGCAATTTCTTCTGACGTCGAGAGCAATACGGAATAATGAGGAAATATTCAAGGAATCCTGTCTCAGCTCAAGACTAGTAGACAGACTGTAATATGGCAGATACAAAGGCGAGGCTATCGGTGCTATCGAGTTATTGACGTCACTCAGCCCTTCGTGCCCTGCGAAGCAGTCATGTTTCAATTAACTACCTGAACTGCATGCTCTTATATCTACGTTCCCAAAACATAGATTCTATTATAAACTTATAACTTAATAGCTGTTGCCCGCGACTCCGTCTGCAAAGAATTTGTTTATCTCTATCCCGCGGGAACTGTGCAATTTTTCGGGATGAAAACTTTTTATTGAAAAGTATTTTATGTCCTTCCTAGGGTCTCAAACTATCTCCATAGCAAATTCCATGTAAATTGGTTCAGCGGTTTAAGTGTGAAGAGGTAACAAATAGACAGGCATACCGACAGACGTACACACTTTCGCATTTATAATAATTATTATAGAACCCGAAAATTTTCGCAATTAATGGCAAGGATAATTTGACTCAATAATATAAATCCCGTGTTTTTCTTATCTCGTGAGATTTTCCGAAAATCCTGAACTTAGGTTTTTAGTTTCTGTCACCTACCTTGTATGTCAGAGTCTCTAATAATTATGGTTACGGAGATAGGGCAACTCATAGCTTTGAAGCGAAAATATAAATCCCATTTATTCCCTATCCCGTAGGAATTACGGAAAATCCTCCTAGTGTAGGTACCTCTGTGAAACTTAAGGTATATTTGTGCCACATTTATTTAGCTTCAGCGGTTGGGGCAGTGCATTAAAATAATTATAACACAATTTTTGAAAACATTGGTTCACAAAAAGGTCTTCCTTTTTGAAGCCGGTTAAAAATGCATATTTTTACAGTTTTAATACTCATATTAATTATTTCTGAATTCTACTAATATTATAAGTGTGAAAGTTTGTAAAGATGTTTGGATATTTGGATGTATGTTACTCAATCATGCAATAACGGCTGAACAGAAAATGAAATTTGGTATGGAGATAGTTTGAGACCTTAGGAATAACATAGGGTAGTTTTTATCCTAGAAAAATTGCATAGTTACGGGATAGCGATGAACGAAATTTTCGCGAACGGAGTCGCGGGCAACATCTAGTTAGAAATAATCAACGACAAACATGTTAAAACATGTTTCTCTTGCTGAATACTAACCATAACCATTATTATAACTAGGATTCTTATTAGTTCGCAGATATTTCACTGCCGGGGTTTGATTTATTAGGGTTTTCTCCATACATACTGATGCCTAGTGCCCGCCCCCGGCACTCAGCCTTTGTGCTTGACTGGAAACGTAAAAGCCTCTAAGTACTGTATCGGATATACTTTCGTTACCATTAGCTGATTAATAATGTTGGCGAAACGTTTAAAAGGAATCGCGATTACGTGAAATCAATCACTGGATATAAACAGGTATCTTAACCTCGTAATCCTGGCGTAGGTACTTTACCAGCATCGGCATTTGACATTATGCTGAGCTGGGGCCATTTCTTGACAATATTAGTCTCAGTTTCTGTTTCTTTGTTATTATAAAATGTCACGAATAAATATTTTCTTTCTTTCTTAACTAACACTAAAAATAAAATAAAGTTAAAAATTAAAGGCGGTCGTCAAATGTGTTTTTTAACACGTTCTTTATAAGATTTTACTGAACTTTTTTAAAATATTGCATGGAAGTATGTGTGAGTCCAAACCGCAATGGAGCGGTTTTTTTACTTCTGAGGGGCTCAGAAATCTGTCATAATTCTCTAGCGCTTTTGCAGTGCCCTCGGTGCGACAGAATCGGTTTTTTTCGGGTGAACGACTTCGAATAAATCGTAATCGACTTCCATGCAGATTGCCGAAGTCGACCTCACAAACAGACCAATTAAATCCGAGTCGTTGCCGAAGCCGAGATTTCATCTAGATTCCCCATTGTTAGTTTTCAATGGGTCTCGTTAAGGCGCCTCAAATGGCCTGCTGGGCCTATCCCTTTTGTTAGTAAACGAGCCCTTGATCGATCTCACAACAATGGGCCAATTTCAATGCTAGTTCGGCTTACTTCAGAATCAGGTGGGCTTTCGGATTAAAGTGAAGCTTAGAGAATTTTCGGAAAATTTTTCTGAAAGCTAAAAGTTCTTAAGTTCCTGTGAAAAAATGCTGTGCATTTTTAGTTGACCAATAAGGTCTGTTAAAATTTGGATGAATAAGACCACTCTATGGGTTTGTAAAGTTCAAAGAACCTAAAAAATACTCCTCCTCTGGCGTGAAGGATTCTTATGCAGGACTGGTTCTAAATTATACGCGCAGGCAGATTATCACAAACTTTATTGGTTTTCACCTCAATAAGTATTTATTTGTAATTAAATAGTCTAGAGCGACGTGCACAGCTTGGAAGCCACGAGAGAGAGAGAGAGACGGCAATAGCTTCCGTCTTATTCAGAACATTTTCCCGGGCTTTATTAGTCGAAACTTAGTATCTAAAGTTAGTTATACAAACTTAGGGATACATCGTCAAAACTTAACTGTATTACTAATCTATAAATCACTTCAACACATTAAGATATACATTTTCCAAAATGCATTGAAGACCAAAATTAACGTGAAATTCTAAACAGGGGTTGCAATTAACTATAAGTATATAAATGCAACGTAACATAAGTATTTAATGCGAAATAATGCTTACAGTTTTAACGTACATAAGATAAAACTTATAAACAGTAGCTAAACTGATTCAATGTTAGGCAACAAAATAAGCTTATGAATAGGCCTTGTGTACTCGCCCTTGGTAGTCGAATTAAGAATTCCCTCCACCTGCACAAGTAGCGTGAAATAGCTGCTCACAATATTTTTGTTCCGGAGAAACTATTTTTTTAGGTGCGACTTCTTCCTGTTCCCAAAACCTACACAGGAGGTCATCAGTTTGCTGCGAGGAAACAAATAAACTAACCTGTGATGAATTAACAGCCACTTTGTCGGTAATATAAGTACCTGACACTAACCATCCGAAACTAGTTTCAATCAACTGTGGCGTATTATTTCCTAACCTAACATGGCCTGACTGTAGGATATCATAGAATATTTCGACTCCTAATAGCAAATCTATGTCGCCTGGTATGAAAAAGGTAGGGTCTGCCAGCTTGAGAGCTTGAGCAGATGGAATATTCCATTGCTGTGTGTTGATAAATCTATGAGGCAAAGGAACAGTTATATTGTCCATTACGAAAAAACTAAGGCGACGGTAATAATTATCCGTCCTAGAGGATATATCAGCTGTTGTACTCACTTGTGTATGTTTATGCGTGTTGCCGATGCCCTGAATATGGCATGTGTTGTAATAAAGTTTGTGCTGTAGCAATGTAGCGGTTCGATGTGACATGATATTAACTTCACTCCCAGAGTCAAGAAGCGCGCGTACCTTGTGCCAGTTGCCGGCTGCATCTCGGATGTATATAATAGCTGTTGAGAGCAAAATTTGAGGTGCATTAGCATTTGCTAACATAACAGTTGACGTTGTAGCAGTTTTTATATCAGTGCTAGGCATAAGCGTTTGATTTTGCGATTGTGCGTGCGTATGAATGCTGTGTGCTTGCTGGTAAGCTTGGTTTGTATGAGCTGGACTTTGTATGCATGCAGGTGTGTTTGTTGACTGTTGGCTGTATGATTGTGTACTAGGTAGGTTTGTCTGTTGAGTGTATGTAGGCATATTCTGTGTCTGTTGACTGTAGCTAGGTATGTTATGTGTCTGTTGACCGTAGCTAGGTATGTTGTGCGTCTGTTGACTGTAGTGAGGTATATACTGCGTCTGTTGAGCGCAAGTAGACTTGTTATGTATATCCTGGCCATATATCTGCTCTTGTTGGTAACTATTGTCTGCAACTGCGGCATAGTTGACCTTTCGCGGAGGGCTGTCCAGATGAATGCTTGTGTGGTGCTTGCCACGACAAGTAAAGCAACTAGTTTTAGTGCAATTATGTTTAGATTGGTACACCTGTAAACAGTTAAAGCATAAGGATTTTGATTTAATAAATTCAATTCTCTTGGGTATGGGTAGTTCGAGGTAATTTGGACACTTCTGTAACCTATGTGACCCATTACACATTGAACATATTATAGCATTAGTATTATTATTCGAAACTGACGTTAGGTGTGACATTCTTGTTTGTGAAGAGCTAGGCTTTTCAGTTTGTTTGTCAGTTAACATTTCAAAGGCAGTAACTCTTAAATTCAGAAATTCTAGTAGGTCTTTGAATTTGGGAATTGTTGTTTCCTTACGGCTCATTTCCCACGCAGCACGCAAAGAGTTATCAAGCTTTTGTGTGATTAAAAATACTAAAAGCACATCCCAGGAATCCACTGGCAAATCCAGGGATCGCAAAGAGTCCAAACTTTGTTGCAAAGCTACAAGGAACTCTTTTAAATTAAACCTAGTGATAGATGAATAATTTACAAATGTTTTTATGTGATGATTTACAATAATGGTTTTATTTTCATACCTCTGAATGAGTATGTCCCAGGCCTTATGATAATTGGCTTCTGAAATTATAAGAGAGCTTACTAATCCTGCGGCTTCACCCTTGAGCGATGACTTCAAGTATTGAAACTTATGCAACACCGGTATGTTACAGCTGTCTACTGCAGTCTTGAAAATATTCTTGAACACCGGCCACTCCTTTATGGCACCATCGAAGGAGGGGAGCTGAAGCTGGGGCAGTCTTACTTGTGATTGTATTAATTGGGAATGTTGAGACTCATTCATAGTACTGTTATGAGTCGCGGGATTAAGAATGCGCTCCATGGCAGCTTTAGTCTGGTAAAACTTCTGTTCGCATGCATCCCGTTCGCGTTCATGCACTGTGAATCTTTCAATATTGTTGTCCAGAGCTTCGATCTGGTTCTGTACATTCTCAATTTTGTCGAAAAGCGAAACTAAATCGTCGTAACGTACTTTCAGATTGCTTGTGTCGTCCGTTAGGGTATTAAATGTTTGAACGTAGTTACTAATCCGTGTTAGTTTACCTTTGAGACTTCCTCTTTGTATAATCAAACTTTGTAAATCCATTGTGTTCAACGAAATTTAGGCTGTTTTCTGTATGTATTCTTGTCCCATATATTTACGATTGTTATTATTGTAGTATATCCAGGAAGAAATAAAATAATGTAGCACGTAGCTTCTGTGAAGTATGTATATTCCGTGGTATGAACTTGATATTTTATGTAGAAATTGCGTATTGGACGTGTATGAATGTGAATATTATTTATTTTCGATCGAATAATGTAATGACAATATTGACATTAAGTATCTATGCGTATAGACTAATATAGTTCTGTCAGCTTGACGATTATGTTTTAAGGCCGCTATTCACGATGAAATCGAGCCTGCTCTCTCTATGCAGTTATTACTGTTATGTTGACACCTATTATGTTGGTATTGTGAAGTCCGCTGTTACGGGAGCTCGATGCTCTGTCTGTGGAAGATCTGCTTGTATAGTACTCACGAACTGTCAACGCAATGTATAATGGCAATTTCGATAACCTTCTTGTCATTTAATTTCACGAAGTATTTCTTCTCGCCACCGACGAACGAAGGACCAAAATGAAGGATTCTTATGCAGGACTGGTTCTAAATTATACGCGCAGGCAGATTATAACAAACTTTATTGGTTTTCACCACAATAAGTATTTATTTGTAATTAAATAGTCTAGAGCGACGTGCACAGCTTGGAAGCCATGAGAGAGAGAGAGAGAGACGGCAATAGCTTCCGTCTTATTCGGAACATGGCGCAAATACCCAAAGTGTGTCTTGGCCTCCGATACGAGTGCACGCCAAAGATCCCGGTTCTGTGCCGTCTCTCAGCAGTCACCACATCTGCCCAACAGTATCTAGGGCGACCAACGGGACGCCGCCCTGTTAGCCTACCCTGGTAGGCCCTCTTCACTGCACGACCGTCTTCCATGCGCTCGAGGTGGCCGACCCACCGAAGCCTGTGAGCTCTTAAAATAACTTACACATTCACCATGTATTAAAATACCGAAAAATGTATGGCAAAATGTTTTTTAAATAGGTAATACATGCGGAAATTTCTGAAATCAAAATATGTAATTTATCGAACCTCGCTCGCTTCGTTATCCACATTTCACCTAGAAGCTTTTAAGTCTCACAATTGTGATAAAAATATACCCATAAATACTTCTTGGCAATTTAAAAAGGTTTCTAGCAATAATTGTGGTGACTTCGTCAATACAAAAATATTGATAGTAATAATAATAGCATTAATAAATTTTTATTTACTTAACAGTCAACACCATAGGTAAAGTTTTTCCCATTTTGACACGGTTAAACACTGTACGATGCCTTATACACTTGATTTTCCATATCACCTACACTAGGCTGGGATATTTTGTAGGTTATCGGGCGCAGAGAAGTTTGTATAACTTATATATATAATACAATGCAATAGTTAGGTGCCGTACTTCCGAAGTTCTACGCAAATTTGCCATAACATTTTTTTATACAATATAGGCTTACGTTTGACCACAATCACGACTGATGGAAAACGAAGATGAGGCCTACGATGGAGCACGCTTGCCTTGTAAATGCTCATTCACAGCGCAGCGCAGCGCGGTATTGCGCGATCCCCCAAGCAGTGCAAACCGTACAACAAATACGGGGCACTGCAACCGATTGTGATTTTTCTTAATATTTGATTTTGAAAGAGACGTTCTACTGACCAAATAGAAATACATTGCTCGTCAAATAACTAAGGCAAACGCTAATTAATATAAATAATACTGTATTCTTTGCAAATGAACAGATCAAAGTTTTCGAGCAGTTAAAATGGGTCTCAAAATTACGTTAGACTAATTTCGTAATTAACTCGATTCACTATCCCAACTCCTTACATAATATTCAACAAACGAACATTTACGTACACGTTTACTTACTGACACACAGCCGAGAAACACGCCAACTCATTTAAATAAAGGATCCTCTAGTAACTGCTCTTTATTTAAAGAAAAGTTACTCGACATTTTTGTTCCTATGACTTCAGTCGACACACTTGTCTTATCAAAAAAGATTTACTGGTGGTTGCAAGCGCATATGACTCGATAGGCTTAGTGGTTAGAGAATCTTGAGGTCCCTGGTTCGATCCGCGGTCTGGGAAATTTTAACTATTTCTAGTTTGCAACGGCCGAAACAGCAAAACGCCGCAATCATACAAATTTGACAACGAGGTGGACGTACGATTTGGTCAAGGCCGCACGTTCAAGGTAGATGCAAGCCGATTTCAACCGTAATGATTGGGTATCAATGAGGGAGGCCTATGTCCAGCAGTGGACGTGCTACAGCTGAAATGATGATGGCGATAATACAAGTTTGGCAGGCAGCTACATATTTGCGGCTTTTGCTGTTGAGACTGTCGGGTCGTGGGCCCCGAAGTTCAAATAAATACTTTTATTTTTTTAAACTGATGTTAGTTTTCGAATCTTGTAGCTAAGAATACCTACCTTTAAAATAGCAAGTAAGCATTGTTTATATTTCGGGATCGCAGAATCTGCTATGTGGGAGTTTGCGGGAGCAAAAATCGCACTAATCGTTTTACAACTAGACCTAGTTATTTTTTAAATGAACAATTCATATTTTGAGCATTAAAGAGCTAGCTATTGTTTTGTCATAATATTTCACAAGATACGAACTATTGAGCCTGCATCTTGCTTCAGGAAGTTTGGAACTCGCACGCAACTTGGAAACTTTTGTCATATGTCTCCTTCCGCGGACAGGGTAACATGCTCAGATTGTTTTTGGATCCCTGCTACAGCTGTACCATTTATATATTTTTTCGTACCTATCTTCAAAAACAATAAATCTTTCTTTAGTTTTCCGATTACATAATATTTTAGCACATACGATACATACGCTCGAAGCGATTAAGTACCTTCCTAATTACGAGTGAAGAATTTATGACAGTGATGAATTTTATTATGGCACGGAGACGTGGTTGCTAACGATAGACCTCAGAAGAAAGCTCAAAGATACTCAAAGGGCGGTGGAAAAGGCTATGCTTGAAGTTTTTCTGCGGGATTGCATTAGAAAATGATGAAATCCTCGCAAGAACTAAAGTCACCGATATAGCTCGAAGAATCCCCAAACTCAAGTGGCAATGAGCAGAATACATCGCTCGTAGAAGACCGGAAGACTCATTGTACGTATACTTCTAGCAAGATGGAGCGACGACTTGGTTAAGGTTGCGACAACGTATTGGATGCGGATGGCGCAGGACCGGTATGTTTGGTGAACCTTGGGGGACGCCTATGTTCAGCAGTGGAAGTCTTTCGGCAGAAAAAAAGATGATAGTGAATGAGTATTTTATCTCAATGAATATACTTCACACGATGAGAACAAGTTGTTGTAATTCACCATTGGACATTATGGAAAATCTTTATTTAATAATTTGCCGAAAATAAAGTCATCAACCATATTTATTTTAACTTAATCATATTAAAGGGGCTTTTGCCATAATCGCCACGCTTGGCAGGCGGGTTGGCAGTGGCAGAAGGGTTAACCGTAACTATTGTGGACGCTGCTGCCCATCCTCCGATATTACTGGACGCAGTTTTAGTGTAGGTAGGCCTCCAACAAGATGGAGCAACGACCTGATTAAGGTTGTGGGAACGCGTTGGATGCGGATGGCGCAGGACCGATCTGTTTGACAAGCCTTGGGGGACACCTATAGCAGTGGACGTCTTTGCCGCCTAATTGTCTACCCGAATTTTTATTTTTGTAATGTTACTGTAGTGCTTTTGGTGATCAATAAATAATATTTTCACTTCTCATGCTCTTAAAATGTTACTTTAATCTCTGCATATCGGGACTAAAGCTCTTTTTTGATCTCTAGGGATTAAAGTAATTTTTTTTTAATTTAATTTGGAAACCCCTAAACTGCCAATCACGGTGTTTGTGAATGGAGAATTATTGCCATTTTCAGTGACTGGGCATAGACAATTTCGCCCCCTTACTGCTAAAACCGACTAACCTCCCTTTTTGGCAAAAATGAGTTATACGTACCGTTAGAATACGCTTTCCAAGCTCTATCTGGTGGTAAAACCCGTTTTTTGATACGCCGCTCCGATCTTGATTTAGCCTCCAGCTTAAGGTAGGTTATTGGTGATTTTCAGAAATAAATAACAAGCAAAAGCTACCAAGTGTATGTTAATGAATAAAATAGCAATTTTATTACTGCATAAAGCGACTATACCATACATAGTCGTTTTTTGCTGTAAACTATAAAACAAATATGGCATTTCGGACGTCTGAAAAAACCATCAAACCTAACCTTAGTATTTTTTTCCTGTACTAAATTAATGCATCGATTAAAATATTCAACTGCAAAAACAAACTAAACGTAGTATAGTTGGTTTTGAATGTAACGTTTCTCCTATCGGCGGCAGAATTATAGTACAGGAAGTACAGGCAAAACCGCTTAAGAGCGCGTAAGCGGCCCCTCCCCTCCCCGCACTTAGTCGCATTTCAACCTTGATCGAGACTGCACACGCGCGCGCGCATCCCGTTTTGAATTTATTTTCTAATGAGTTCGTATACTTTATGTGCACATAATGAGTTCAAGATCTTGAAAACTTTTAAATCTAGACTTGGAGGCGATGATACGAATAAAAGTAAGTACAAATTAACTGTTTACTGTTTCTAACCTACCTAAACTTTGAAGAGTGTAGATTATAGTTTTAAGCTACTTAATTATATTTATCTAAATGCAATAAATAGTGAAAATAATTAAAAGTGAGCGTTGAAGTCTCGGGATTCTTTTTTTCTTGCGTTAAATGACAGCAAATCGCACGGCCTTGACCGCACCTTAGCGCACCTCAGCGTACCTTAGTAATAAAATTGTTTTTGTTTCAGATTTTGAAAATAAGCACGAATCGTCAGATGGTGGTGAGGTACTTAGAAAAAGTAACAAAAAAATCAAGCAGGCCATTGAATTACACCGTATTAAGTATTAAATCCACCTACACTTGTGTTTCATCATAAGAATAAATAAATAAATATTATGTTATTATTTATTCTTATGGTTTCATATCGACTTGTATCTCATCACTTGTAACTTTTCTTTGTTTGTTTATTTTCTGTACAATAAAGTATTTACTTACTTACTTAAGTACCTATTTGTTTTATTTGTCGCAGCTTGAGGTTAATTTTTTTGTGGTCGCTTTAAGTAGGTAAATAAAAGGATGTAAGAGAACTATTTTATTTATGATTACTGAATGTCTTGCTTTGATAGACATTATTGACAACGTTTAATATTGAATACTTATTTAAGACCATCTGCGAAAAGGGTATTAGGTATACCTGAAGAGTACCATGGCTGGTTTCAGTCACTTGTCTGCGAAAATATCGTAGACCGCGTGCCAGATGTGGCCGAAGGCGAGTCAAGTGACGAATAATGACTATGTGGGTTAACGATATACCTATAATATGATTATTTTTGGTGTTTAATAATATTTTATTGTAATGACGTGTATTTCTATCTATAATGTTGAATATTATTAAAGTTATATTTTGAATTATACCAAATGCAAGGTTTTGATACAAATGAGCTGTTTATTTTCTTTCAACCGTACCAGCCCTCGGATAATGAACAAAAACTTCCTTGTTGTGATTATTCGATGACACGTTATTTTTTTTTAGGTTTTATATTCCTCCCTGTGGTTACAAGGGACTTTTTGGGTTAATTTCCATAATATTAATTGTTAAATATTTATTAAATGGTTATTTTTATCTTGTTTGATGTTCAATGTCGCTCTATAGTCAAATAATCGTCAGATTTGTAAATATAACTCCATGATAATTTATATACAAATAGAATAGAGTCAAAATAACTGCAATCGTTACAAAGGATTTCGCTTCGCCCCATTGGATCTGTGCAGTTTGTAAAATTAGCTAAGTGACAAAACATACTAATTACATTTTAATACTTTAATGGCGCTTAATTTCGAAACGTTACACATCTCCTACAAGCAAAACCGACTATCTGCGCCACTTTTTTTACTCAAAGCGTGATTTTACCTACTTATATTGGGTATAGGCTAAATTTCTTCATACTGTTTTACTTACAGATAACCCATCTAAATAAAAACACAGAAACACTTCAATTAACGTTAGGTTTTATTAGAGAACGTAACACTCAAACCTTTAAATGCGTTTTTCTCGAAACTATCATTGATGCAGTTAGTCGGTTTTAGCAGTAAGGGGACGATTTTAAAACTTTCCACAGACCGCAGCGCGCTGCGGACGCTCCGAAGCGCTCCGTAGTGACCGCTCTGTAGCGCTCCATAGCGCCCTGCGCTTCGGTCTGTGGAAGCCTTTAGTGCGTGGAAATACCTAACCTCAAAATGACAACTGCATAAAAATATTTTAAAAAATAATAATTTCGTGAAACACCATGAATAATTACGAATATTAATCTATTTAATTATCTTAAAGATAAATTCATTTTATTATGCATAGTTAGTCCAATTAGCTATGAAATAATTTTCAAGTTTGAATCTGTTGGCTAAATATGCAAACATTTAAAGCATCACTCAACAAAAAAAAAACCGCGAAACCAATTTTAATTGCTATTTGAATTCTGAACAGACGTCCATTGCTCGTATTGAGCGTACGTTTTATAAAAGTAATATTGTAGATTAGTATACCTAAAACATCGTTTTTTTCCTCGCATTCAAAGTGAAAAGTAGTGTTTAACGCGAGACTAAACTGCTATAATGACACGCGAATTATAGCCGCCCTCGCTCTGTCGGGTGGCTAAATATCTTGTGTCATTATAGCTTGTTTTAGTCCCTTGTTGAACAATCTACTATTGTATTGTATTGTATTGTCTTTCGGCTGAAATAATGATAATGATGAAAGTCATCAACCAGATAAACCGCTTGATAAGTGTAGTTGTCTGTGTGTACGACCGGTGTGCCAGTAACAGGGAGAGTGCGGGTTAATTGAATAATTTCCATATTACACGCGTCGTCTCGCGTACGCCCGTATCCAACGTTAATGTGCTAATTAAAGAATGTTTTAGTTGTCTCACTACGCGCATGTTTAATCGGTTGGTTACCTACGCTTACCTCTGCTCTAGATGCCTCATAAGAAATCTCAAGGTCACACAGAGAGCGATAGAGAGAGCTATGCTCGGAGTTTCTCTGCGGGGTTACTGTTGAATATACCTAACGCTGGCCATCAACAGGATCCTTTGGCTGTCTTGTTTTTATACAAAGATTTAGCTGTCACTGTCTTCTGTGCAGTTTTCCAGAGCAATGTCATAGTTTTAAATATGTTTTAATAAATATTATATTTCACGTATTCAAATCCATTTCTAAGAGTTACATTATGATGAAATTCGTGCAAGAGCTAAAGTCACTGACACAGCTTGAAGAATCGCCAGATTCAAGTGGCAGTGGGTAGAACACATCGCTTGTAGGACTGATGGCCGATGGGGCCAAAACGTTCTCGAGTGGCGTGTATGGATTGAAAAACATAGTGTAGTAGGCCTCCAACAAAATGGATCGACGACCTGTTTAAGGGTCTCCCCAAATCTATCGACGAGGAATCGGCTTCAGCCGAATGGAAAAACCTTTACGTCCCTGTGCTCGAGACTTACCCAATACATGGCACCTTCAATCTTATGTCATAGTAGGAGAGGTGACAGATGGGTGTTAATATCTACTGGGCGTTGAGATGTCGAGCATTGGTACGTTTACCTTAAGTATATAATAAAAGTCTCTGGCCAAATTCTATATGTGTGGCTTGGGATCAAACGTGTCTTGGAGGCTGTGAAAACCTAAGCTTATGCGAACCTGAGGGTAAATGTTCACCTATTCCGTAAATCAGCTACTTTATTGTGCGTTTGTTTACTTATGCTCACAACAGGAAATCTTAGCTTGAACAGTTGTGTGATATTGCATTTGTCTATTGAAATGAAAAGTAACGTTAGCTTTGCTTCAGGTAGTGCAAGCAGGCAAACAATCATTATAAACTCTGTTTTATGACCCTGTCTGAACTGTCAACCATTCTCCAAACGCAATTGGCAATCAGTCCACTCCAGTATGCTTCGGAATGTCCAACAGAAGTAACTTTGTTAGTTTATGACTTTTGTCTTAAGTACGTTGCGTTACTTTGCAACAGCAAAAATAATCTCGAGCAACAACAGAATAAGAAGAAATAATATTTGTAATGAAACCTTCATAATCATTGCCATGTCTGGACTATAATTATCAGCATTGACTTCATTTATCTTCACCATATGAATACAAGATTTTTAAAGGTTAGGTACTCTGTAAAAGTTTGCAAGGAATTTTCAATTGAAGTATAGGAATGGTTACATACCTACTTTCAATTATCGATGTTCAAAATATACCGTCTAAAAGGTGAGACTAATACATATTTTGAATGAAAAATTGTAATGAAAACTTATACTTGCCCTGTCATTGGCTGAAATTTTATGAAGCATTTGTAAATAAACCTAGTTCACCATTCAACTATAGAAAGTTCTTACTGAGGTCCTTGACGTGAATAATTTTCGACAGTTACCGAAATCAGCCAGACGTTCCCAATAGCAAACTTACACGTTATGCTATTATACAGAACAAAGACTGCAAATAATCGATCTCCTTTGTTGTCTAATAGCGTCTGATTCAGTGCACCAAGAATGATAATTAAGGGGCTTTCATACGACGGTGTAGCGGCAAATACGTAGAAACGCAGTAGCATAAGTCAAAAGACAATTAAAGATAAAAACTTAAACCGAACTAAAACTATTAAAATATAAACGTCGTTGAGTTTTTCTACCACAGACATCGATCCCAAGACGCTGTCCGCGCATAACCTCGCCGAATTGCTATTCCTTGTATTTGTGAGAGCCTTGGGGTCACCAGAGATCAAAACCAGGGATGTAATGAATTCCGGTTTTTTCGGATGCAGATTCAGATTGTTGAAGGCTCACATCTGTGGATGTGGAAATCTACATCTTTTGTAACACACAACAGTAAATATTCACAAAACACATCATGAATGATTGATTTACGATAAACAAATAATGGTACAAATAACAAATGTCTCGCATCATGTCGTCTTGTCATGTCATCATGTCCGAACGAAATTTTCGTCTCTATTAGCCGGTCGCCGGCCCCGCCCAATTTATTTCTTGTCACAAACTATGCTACTAACACCTATCTATATCCACATGAACATCCACATAACTAATATAAATGCGGATGCAGATGTTTAAATCGATGCGGACGATGCGAATATTCACTCCCTGATCAAAACCAAACGTCAATTTGGTATTCACACGCATATCGTGTAATAGTTCTTTGAGTGTAACATTTTGAACGATATTATAGTTTTCCAAAACCGGAAAGGGGAATCCCGATAAAAGCACAAAAAAACTTGAGTCAACAAGATTACTGTCTTCCTGTATACTATGGTAGAGCCCTATTGTTGGCAAGCCGTGGTCAGAACATGGGCGAGAGACTGATTAATTTATAGCTTTGTGAGATTCAGACCGCTGCTGTACCTATGTGGTTTAAAGACAAGTGGCTGGAAGCCGCACTAACCGCATCATTACCTTAAAGGAAGTACAAGCAAATGCACAAAATGAGGGGAATAATAATTAATTGGTGGCTTGCTGAACAATAAAGCAAGAAAGAGGCTGTGGCTACGAAGATTTCTATTCTCAGTGTATTTGGAAGACTATCTGTATCATTGATTTGTTTATGATGTGATGAAATATGAAACTTTAGGATTTTTTATGGAACAATATCTTATTATCTTGTTTTAAGTATTTTTTGTTTGTTCTATTTAAATAAAGAGCGATGTACTTATACAATGATGGCAAATGCAAGATTTTAGAGCCTATGGGTAAAGTCTATTTGTGGTATAAACTTTATTAGCTATACCGGAACCCAATTGCATAACAAAGTACAACTTATATTACAAGCGGAACTCCCTTTCTAGTTAATATAACTGAAGCGAGAGTTCCGCTTGTAATATAAGTTGTACTTTGTTATGCAATTGGGCCCAGGTAGTAATTATTTGCACCGGGTTCTAGTCGCTTCCAGACAAACCAAAACCTTAAAGCAAAATAATTGAAATTCGGATCCCCTAGCAAATGAGCACTTTCAAAAGACAAGTGAACCTCGTCTGTCTGGACATTTAGACAGTAGGATCCCATTTGTCTGCCGTTCAAAAGAACTGATGCCTTGGGCTGCCATTAATTTTCTGTCAAATTATGAGTGTGCTTACTGATACTTCATAACGGCAGAGTAGGTATGTAAGTTGGTAAGATGAACGAACACGAATTTTATTAGACAATTGAAATTAATACACACAAAACACGAATTCACCTTTATGTAATTATATAAATATAACTATCATTAACTATAATAATGAAAGCAAGAAATGATAAAAAAAACACAATAATGAAAAAAGGAGTCGCCTTAGGCAAGGTTCCGAAGATACTTATACTGGTACCTAGCGTTGCCCTTTGAATAGCTACGCTAATTCTCTGACCGAGGTAGCTGCGAGTTCTTCGGTCTCCTGTGACGTCGAATAACCTCTGCTATTTCCTTAATACCCCTACAGTCTACACTAATTTGAACTAGAAACTTAAAATTTGGCATAAATGCACATTTTTTTTTTTATGTTAGAAAGGCCAGACAAACGAACTAGTGGGTCACTTGATGTTAAATGATCACCACTGTCCATAGACACCTGCAGCGCTTTACGCGATGCCAGTGCGTTGTCGGCCTTTAAGGAGAGGGAATAGGGGAAGGGGGAGAGGGAGGGGGAGAGGGAAGGGGTGAGGTATTGGGCCCCCGGCACTCTCACTGACCGTACGAAACGCAAGCAGGATTACTGCTGCTTCACGTCGGTTTTCTGTGAGAGGGTGGTACTGCCCCGGACGAGCCGGCCCGTTCGTGATGCAGCGGCTAGCTACAACATGGCTCTACCACTACTACATGCCCAATTTATTTCCCTTGAAGTTTACTATGGTACACTAAGGAGAGATTTTCCCAAATTCCCGTGGGAACTAGCCTTTTCTTTATTCTACTTTGTGGGATTTAGTTTAAAAAGGAACCCTAACACTTAATACCGTTGATGTCAACGCAGGCTTTAATAGCGCGCGTTCATTACTATGCAGATTGCAGGTATTAGTCAGAATTCAATTTCTCAAAATTATAACTTTATGCCTCATAATGTTTTCCGTTCCTACGAGTTAGTAATATTAGAGTGAGTTTTCTTTATGATTAACTACGTAAAACCTAGTTGATTGGTTCTTTTAATGGGGGAAATGGACGTTAAATCATTAACTCAACACCTTTTACAGTTATAATGCCCGTTAGACGGTTATTTTGACGAAAGTGTTAGTAAATTAAATGAATAACAGAATCTAGATGGGCTATTTTCTACTAGTTAATTAAAATAATAACCGAATCCAGTCAGGCTATCTGCTGTTAGTAAATTAAAACTAAATCTAGAAGGGCAATTTGCTGTCAGTATTTTTTTATAAAACTGGTTCGTGATTGGCTCCTATCTCGCCTGATGAAAGCAGATGAGGCCAAAGGATCCTACCTCACTGGTTCAGTAACAACCTATTCACTCCAGCTTTGAAGAGTTCTAGGTTAATCTATCTGGAAATACAGACGGTTGGAGCGAATTCCATTCTTTAGCAGTTTGTATTAGAAAATATGAAGCAAACTGTTTCGTGCGAGTCAATACTAGTCACATAAGGGTGAAGACGCTCCCCCGCCTGCATATCCGTTGGTAAAATGGAGATAGAGCTATTACATGTAATTCCGCACACTCACCAAAATGAATCCGGTAAAAAACAGACAAACAAGCAACTCTACGGGTGTTTGTGGCTCTGTAGCATGTTGCCGATAGACGGACTGAGTATCACAAATGATTCTTCGAGGTCGATGCTCTACCAAATCCAATGCGGCTAACTGATACTTGGCGGAACTGTCCCAAAGGTGGCAGCAATATTCCACACACGATCTGACCTGTGCAAAATCTGTTGTAATTTAATGAATAACATAATCTAGTAGAGCTATTTTTTGCTAGTAAATTCAATGAATAACATAATCTAGTCAGGCTATTTTCTGTTAGTAATTTAAATGATTAACAGAATCTAGTCAAGCTATTTTCCATTTGTTCGCACCTTTAGTAGGATTCTTGATTCTTGTTGCGAACAGACAGTGCGACAAGCAGATCATAAAATAAAATTCCATTAGTTCTCATTTAATGATACGGTGTGAATTAGAGTGATATTTTGCCAGTAGTTCGCAATCTGCTAAAAATGGTGCAAATAAATGTAGGTACAAAAACCAGGAAAAAGCCGTGGTGGCCTAATAAAAAGCCGTGTTGGCCTGGTAAAAAATTGTGGTGGCCTAGTGGTTAAAAAGCCGTGGTGGCCTAGTGGTTTGACCTATGGCCTCTCAAGTAGGAGGTCGTGGGTTCAAATCCCGGCTCGCACCTCTGAGTTTTTCGGAATTTATGTGCGAAATTACATTTGTAATTTACCATGAGCTTTACGGTGAAGGAAAACATCGTGAGGAAACCTGCTTACACCTGCGAAGAAATTCAATGGTGTGTGTGAAGTTCCCGATCCACACCGGGCCCGCGTGGGAACTACGGCCCAAACCCTCTCATTCTGAGAGGAGGCCTGTGCCCTGCAGTGGGACGTGTATGTATAGCCTTGGATGATGATGGATGACAAAAACCAGGTCGTTTAAAAAAGTAGTATCAACTAGTGCGGTAGGTACTACTACTATAAGCTTATAGTGATAACTTCAATAAGTCGCTTACACAATAACGCTGTAAAAGACAATAAATACTTAACGCCTTCTACTATACAGCAAAACAATACGCAATTTTCACGCTGCGAAATAAATTATTAACTTGACAGGTTTACATTTTAAAAACTTTTGTCTATGGAGTATATTTTTGCAAAATTTTAAATGACGCCAGCGGAGGCAGCCAAAATGCAAATATTGCTGCAATAGCTGGCTCATGAATACGTCGTTGTTAAGATTGCAGACTTGTCTTCTTATCAATTTTCCGCCAACTATCGTAGGGATGGGGGTTTGAGATTGATATTCGTAAAATTGATTTAACTTAGGTGGAAAATGTAACTACAATTTTGATATAATTTTATTGATCAACTTACTTTCGAGGTTTGTTTATTATTTAAACGCAGCGTCGCAAAATCGTATCGCATAGAAAATTGGCTGGACGATATATGCATGTTGGACGATTTGCGACTAATTTACTTACCTGAAGTTACGATAGTACGTATAATTGTGCGAATTTAAAAAGAAACTGTTTTTTAAGAGTACTCACGTAGAACAATGTTACTAACCCAATATGGATCCAGGTCCGAAATAAATGAATCATTATTACTATAATTAGGTATTTACTAACTACCTTTCGTTATTTGTAAACATAACTCTTCAAAATAATGATGATGATGATGTACGCTTAAAAATATCGGTCTGATACAGATCCAAAAATCAATCTTTTCAACTGTTTTAATACCTTTTTTCCAGTTTTTGATTTGCATCGATTTAAAAATCGATATTTTTCAAAAGAATGCCACCCCTACGGAGTTTGCTAGTTGCCCGCCCCCGGCTATGTAAACAGGCGGAATCCCGGAGTGCCTCTTAACTAACAAAACATACTTTATGAGCAATTTCTAATGAATACGCTGACGAGACGCTTTTGATGAAAATGAAAATGGCGTGGGAAGGAAAATAGTCTATTGAACGGCGATAATATACTGTCAAGATTTTTCGGTAGTTTAGTTTTAATAGTAAGTAAACGGTTTGCACCTAGTCACGATTAAAAGTAATTACACGGCTCATTATATCTTAATGTTCACTCATCAACAGAAGCTATACTAAAATCAACCTCTTCCATGTTTTCACAAGAGAGAATATGGACGCCTGATTTTTTTGTTGCACCGTTTTAAACGAAAAACCTGTAAGATTGTTTTTTTTTTTTGGTGGGAATAATCGATTTCTTTTTTTCTTTTAATTATGATCGAGAATTTTGCATTACTTACCAATTATTTTTATAATAATTCTTCAACTTTGCAAACATACTTTGCAATGTCGATTTTATTTCAAACGTCAATTTATCAATCAATCTTGTCATTTCTATTGACTGCAGAGTATGCACTACATTCAGAGCCTCTAATGGTGATGTTTCCACACACAAGTCCATTTAGAAAACTCGAGATGAAAATAAAACCATTAACGACGGTCCCCTCAAACAGAGTTTCCACAAGTACATCCAAGTCCCAGCTCGTAAGGAATGTTCGTGTCACCCGGAGGCTACAGTGTTAAATCTTAATCTCAGCTCTTGAGGGCTCTCGGTACTTGGACAAACTAAAGAGTCCCGTGCCGGCCCCCAAAAGGGTCCAACTTAATTAAACAACAGTTACTTTGAAACTAGATTTAGGAGCAGATTGTAAAATGTTTTGGTAAGTTTTACTTCAAGTCATGGGTAATATTCGAAGCAGCTGTGGTGTTTGTTACAAATGAGTATTTTTGAACTAGAATTTAGCTTCAAGGCGTCTAATGCGTAATATATTGTGTTGTAGGTTATAGTCGTATGGTGGAGATAATCTACAATAACATGGCCCGCTTCTCCAAAATTCAAGAAGTCTTCAATGTATTTGTAAAAGTATTTATAAAGCACCACCAAAACTGCAAAAGTGCTGAGACAGCCGTCAAACAAAATCAAATACTCGGATTAATTGTTCGACTAGTCATGTTATCGTAGTTTATCTCTACAAGCTGTAAAAATAGGTATAAATTATTTGATTATTGCATTTGTTTTTATCATAGTCTTCTGAAGCTTCATATCTCAACGAGACAAAGATCTAAAGCAGAAGGTTCAGTGTCATCGGCGGTGTTAGCAAATTTTTGCTCCCCCGAATTTTATTATTCAATTACCTAGTCGTCTAATTCGTTTTAATTAAAGCAACTCCCATAACACACGAGGACGACAGACATATTGAATGAAATTAGACGTGTCTCTTGAGAATTTCGGGAGACTTGAAACTGAAATGAATTTGCCAGATAGGTACAGACGCTAGACTCTAATATGGAGGGACTGGAATACCTTTTAGAAGCTGAGAAATAGTGAGTTAAATAAGGAGTTTCGATGTGAAATTCGATAATCAAAGCGTCTTTGAACTAAGATTCTTACTGGTAACTAGATGCAGTGTGTTTGGGATGGTACCTGAGAAATGTGTGGGAACTCCTAATAAGTATTAGCAGTGGGTTTATTTGGCGTAAAATTACAATGTAATCTGCTGAAAGCTCCCTAAAATAGAACTTATGCAGAGAAAATTGCAGACAGCTATAGCATAATTATTAACTGGTGTGATTTGATTACTAAAGGAGACAATACAATGTGTAGGAAACATGTAATGTTGCAAAACACTTCGATGCGATGTTTATGACAGGATATTTTTCAAAAAAGGTTCATTCAACCGCTGAGTCTTATGAGTCTGTAATTTTTTACGTTGAAATGTATGGGATCAAAGCACCACTTCGGCTTTATTTAAGTGCTCTTCAAAGGTGTGAATGTACTCATCAATAACCTTGTGAAGTGACTCGCCCCTGTTTTTACACGTGCTTAGTTTACACTCGAATAGAACTAAGGTAACATTGTAAAACATCATTGCAATAAAACAGAAAAGACTAACAAGAGTCCAAATATCTAGTCTTGCTAAATTTAAAGGTTAAATAAATATATACATTGTGATGGCTTAGGTCAACCGCCCATGAACTTATCTTCGGGTTTAAATTATGGCAAAGTCCTTATCTGCATTATTAATTAAACGTAGATCGCTATCCAAACACATAAACTTTCTTTCCAGATTTTATTTTTCATTTTATTATTTTCTCGTTAGAATTTTTTTTCCAAATTATATTCAACCAAAAAAAACACATCGAAAAAACTAAAAAGAATAGCTTAGGCTGGGTACCGTAGGGTGACGGCACCAATAATGGACGTGTTAAGCACAGTAGTAACCAGTAATGGACAGCAAAGGTTCAATGCCTTATAGTCCACCATTCATGGACTTTACCAGTTATGATCATCATTATATGAGCATTTTGTTGATAGTTTAAAAATGTAGTATCCGTTTCTTAAAATTTGGGTTTACGGAAAAAGTCCATAATTAGTTTTTGTCCATTACTGGTGTTGTCTCCTACCATACCATAAACTTTAACTAAATTAGGTAACTAAATAAAATATACGATGAAATTACCCAGTGCGTTCTCGATCGAACACTAATTTACAAATGAACACAACCAATCACAGCTTGGCGATAAGTAATTAGCGAAATAGCAGCGTGAGCTATAAGTAAATACTTTATATTTTTACAATGTGTTATAGTTTCAGTACAATTTATAAAAAAAGCAACTATGCGTATGTAAAAAAAATGGAAGCCACCCATGAGCTGCTTAGATCCTAACCAACACCATCCTCTGATTTGGTTACAAAATAAATGTTCAAACAGATTCCCCAACGCGGGAAACCGTTACCTAAAATTGAATCCGGAAATACAATAACCTAATGCGTAATCGGACCGACAGTATTAAGGTAAATTTGGCTCGTTATATGACGATACAGCTACGTTCTGTATTCCACATCCTACATGGGCCAGCGCACGGGAAATTTCACCATATTAGCAAACCGGATTGTTCGCAGCCAAGTTCCGATGGCACGGGGGTAAATTCAATAGGACCCTAATTTTCCAGCCCCTGGTACGCACAATGGATCACAATGTAATGCTGTAATGTGATGTAGACATGTGTCGGGTAAGTGCTAGCTAATTACTGTGGCGAGGTTTGCTTTGACGCTTTTGTTGAACACGCTGTATCTACAATATAAAACTACAGTGAGACTCGAATATTGTATGTTCAATAAGAATGCTCGCTGTATTTTCGCTTGAATAACAGTAACAGTTGTAAGAAAATCGTAGGTTTGAACAATTTGTGGGAATAATCATCCGAATAGAGCTCATGCTTTCAAAGGGCTATTGTCATCCAATAATAGGCAAGTAATCTTCTTCTAATATATAAAAATCTCGTGTCACGGTGTTTGTTACGGAACCCCTCGGAAAATCGGTCGATTTTTATGAATTTTTTTTCTCTGTATTCGGTAGGTCTGAGATTAGGTCGTAGGCTATTTTTTGTATACATACCCGGGGATTCTTCATAGACGGAGTCGCGGGCAACAGCTAGTATTAATATATTATAGAAAATCGATTTAAAATGTTTTTGTCACAAAATCACTTTTTTAACCTTGATTATTACGAGGGTTATGTACATGACATTATGTCATATCCTCTCTTTTATAAACGCTTACCAACATACAATACATAGGTACATTTTGTTGTGACCGCTTTGTAACTTGCACTCTGAAGGAGTTATTATTATTATTGTCTACATTTGCTAATGCGCTCGCAATCACAATAAGTATATTATCTCTTCCTAGCGCGCATTAGGCAATAAACCTGAAGATTCAACAAACCAAAGTATCAACAAAATGTGTGATCTGAAATGATATATTAATAAAAAACTTGGCGCGAAAAGCTTGCCGCGTACGTGTCTTCTGAATTCCGTCGCCACGTGCGTTTGACGACGCGTCTCTCTTATCAAATAATAATGGCAGTTTTTTGTAGCTAGAAATTGACTTTTAGACTTATTTATAGTTTAATAATGTAATGTAAAGGAGTCCAAAATCTTCCCCTTTTCTATCTGTCTTTCTAATTAAAGATTGTAGGTAAACATTTAGGAATTTGCTATGAATAATTACAGTGGAAAATGAGTGAACATTTTGTGAAATGTATGTACAGTTTATTTAAGTACGCTAACTGTTTAGTTTAATTTATTTGTTCAATATAAAATTACATCATAATTTACATAAACGTCCCATTAAAAGAATTTATATTGAAATCATCGAAGTTTACATAAATAAAATTAGTTATAATTAAATTGGTCCACCGCTAGGGTCTGTAAAGAGTTTTTAATCGGATTCTAAAAAGAAGGCGGTTCTCAAATTCGAATTTATTTCTTTTATGTTTCTTACCTTAGAACAGAACCTTGTCATTTGGAAAATTCTGTTTGTGTTTGGGAGAGGGTGTCTTTATGAGGGGTCTCATTCTTGAAGACAAAAACTCTTATTAAATTCTTTGTAATTGTAACCCACGACAGTATACGAAGCTAAAAGTGAAATAATAAATTAAAAGAGTCCCTTCACATTATGAGGTTTCAGTCATGTTGGTCAAATTTGATTTTGAAAATTTACTCTTTGAAGCGCACGTGGCAATCAATTTGATTCCTAGGCCACCACAGAACTTAGTCGTAATTATATTTACGTTATTTGATAACATAGGTAAAATAAGGTTCTATATTTTCTTATGAATCAAATTGGTTGACTGTACCTGTTTCTTTGTAATATGCGAGGCATGCAATTGAAACAGAACTGAATGAACTTCACAAATGAATACGGCTTAACGTTGCGCGCGGCTTAAAAACGAATAAAGCTCCCTTTAAATTCGTAAAAACCGTGGAATATGGCCGCGGATATGTCAACAGTACGTGCTGGTGATTTCAATCAGTCGGGTCGTGTTATTGTTTCGGTGCTCTTGACAATTTTATCGTAATGGCGCTGGACTGGTTCCACATGGTGCCGAGGAATATTCTTTTAAGTATTTTTGTAAAACTGGTCACACTAGCGTTCCAGCGTCACACCAGAAGTCGGTCACACCGTTGTCGATTCTTCAGTATACGCGTTGAACAGACCAAGAGATTCGTTTACAGACCTAAGGTTCAATGTAAGCTATTTACTTCAATATGACAGAGACACAAACACAGGAGGCTGCATCGCTGGAAAAACAGTTAATCGTTGAGGGAAAAGGTTTTTGAGATGCGATCACACACAGCAAGACTTGCGTTGGCAGGTCTTTCACTGGGTGGACCGATGATATTATTATGACAATAAACCTATGTTGAAACTGCTGTAAAAAAAGTAAAACAATTACTTGGTCTATACATAGGAAAGGATACAACCAGGTGAATATTTTATTAAATACGAGCTGCTGCCCGCGACTCCGTCTGCGAAGAATTCGTTTATTGCTATCCCGCGGGAACTATGCAATTTTCCGGGATAAAAAGTATTTTATATGTTAATTCGGATTATAAACTATCTTTGTGCCAAATTTCATCAAAATCCGTTAAACCGTTTTAGCGTGAAAGAGTAACAAACATCCATCCATACTTACAAACTTCCGCGTTTATAATATTAGTAGGATTTATAAGAAACAGATTATAAAAGAAGTAATATATTCATTAATGTTTCCCGCATGATACACTTTATTCAATTGAATGAAGTGTTCAGTCTTCATCCAATGTTGTCATGTTTATTGAAATTACATAAATACGACCGGTGCAACCCTCCCAGCGTTCAAAGGCACACAGCAAGCATTTTAATCCATCTAGTGCACTCACAGTACTAAGCCTTATCAAATAGCGGTGCGTGAGCGCACGTAATCGGGGTGCTTTGTAGCAAGAGTCCATTCCAGTGATCGGTTTGAAACATCGTTTCAATCGGATTTCCAAACAAACATGGGTGACGAGTTACAAGCGCCATTTACATCTACTTATGAGTGGAGCACTAAAAAAAGCCGTGGTAACTTGTCTTAGTAGTTGGACCTATGGGCTTTCAAGCAGAGGGTTGTGGGTTCAAGCCCGGGCTCTTACTTCTGAGTTTTTCGGAATTTACGTGCGAAATTACATTTGAAATTTACCATGAGCTTTAGGGTGAAGGAAAACATAAGGAATCCTGCACACACCTGAGAAAAAAAATCAATAGTGTGCATAAAGTTCTCAGTCCGTACTGGACCACTACGACCCAAGCCATCTCATTTTGAGAGGAGGCCTGGTATCTTGCAGTGGGATGTATATAGGTTGGGATGATAATGATGATTAAGAGTGTAGCCCTAGTCAGTAGGTGGGACAGAAGGATATTTAAGGCACTTAAAAATCATCGTGTAGTATATATACATTATGCGGCAATTACATTAAGTCGACGACCGCATGCCACATGCGGCGGCCGCAACATTGTAAAGAACACTGTAGTCGGCCGCATTCGGCGAGCGACTGCTGCTACCGCCTAGATATGGCCACCGCATTAGGCGGACAGACTAATGTGAAGACGACGTTCGTTCGCCGAAGTAGTTCGAAACAAGTTCGGCGGCTGCATTAGGAGAACGAAGTAGTGTAATTGTCGCATAATGACCCTAGCCTTGAAGTATTTATCTGGAAATACAGACGTTGGGAGCGAATTCCATTCCTTAGCAGTTCGTATTAGGAAAGATCAAGTGAACCGCTTTGTGCGGGCCAATGGAATACTAACCACATAAGGTGAAGATGCTCCCCCTTAGGACGTTCGTTCGTAAAATGATGATGGAGGAAATCCATCTTTTACAATACTATTTCCTGATCACCACATACATACAATACACATAACCTTTACGGAGAGAGCATAGGTATATTTTAACATGCTCCCCTTCGAAAATCATAACAAAATGACTTAGATGACTGGTCAGCTCCATTTGAGTCTGATGGATAAGCCATAACGACCTCAAAACTTGCACTATCATATTATTACAGTCCAGGGTCATTCAATGGATATTTTGATTTTATATTAACTTTCATGAAAACGTTTCCCATGTGTTTTTGTTTCTAGTCATGATGATTAACCATTTGTAATGTATTCTAAAATCATTATACAGGGTTATTTGTAATTCACTAGCATCCTTTTAACCCTAAACTCCTACCACTTAAACAAATGTTTTTTGTTTTACGGCTTTTGTCATAACTTAATATTTTTGGTGTAATAACGTTTTGAAAATTTGAGATATCCTCTTATTTTTACGATACTCTGTGTATTTGTATGGGAAAAAAGTGCTTCATTTTAAAAAGTCGTAAAACAAAAAACATTTGTTTGAGTGATAGGAAGTCAGGGTTAAGAGGATGTCAGTGAATTAAAAATAACCCTGTACATAGTTGGTCGATATCGTAGTACCAGTGTTTAACGACCGCTTTAGCTTAGTTGGTAGTGACCCTGCCTACGAAGCAAGAGGCCCTGGGTTCGAAGTAAGGGCATTTATTTGTGTGATGAGCACGAATATTTGTTCCTGAGTTATGGATGTTTTCTATTATTTAAGTATTTATTTATCTATATAAGTATGTTTATCGTCGTCTAGTACCCATAGTACAAGCTTTGCTTAGTTTGGGACTAGGTAGATTGGTGTGAAATGTCCCATGATAAAAAAAAAAAAAAAAAAAAATAATTATGCTATGCTTTGAAGAGGCATACCTATTAAAATAAAATTATATAGAAAATCAAACATTAATACGCGTTATTATGATGTCTTCTTAACAGTGTATTTGTTACATTTCTTAATTTTGTGTATTTTCGTCACGTGATGGTCTAAACTAAAATTAAATCTAAAAGAAGTTTTTTTTTAAAAAATACAAGTGTTTAGTGTTAACTGTGCTTTTTGATAACGTTACTTGCATTGTCCTCAGTATAAAATATCCGTACAGTCAAGGAAACTAAATCACTTGTACCTACCAAGGTCATCATCATCGTCATCATTTCAGCCGAAAGACGTTCACTGCTGAACATTGTAATGTCGTTTCTCTATACGACCAAATAAAACCAGCGAAAGTAATTTAATCGTATATTCGGGATCAGTTAATCCTTAACACTAGACTATATAGAAAAAGGGGCGTACGCCGGTCGACAACCCTTCTAGGAACCTTCAACCATACTTTAAAGTTATGTCTTATAATTAAAACCGTGATATCTCGGCTCCCGGGAAAAAAAGGAAGGCGTCCTGCGGGGTGTCGGGTTCCTGCTTCTGTAAGTGTGATTTAACACCTCGTGGCAGTTCAGGTAGTCCTCCGCCTTCCTTGAGCTAGCCGCAACTCACGTAAGCTTTGATAAGCTTATGGAACGAGGAATCGACCTGCTCGCGCCGTAAGAATAAGAAGTAATTTGATTAGCTGGGCCGGTGACACTTTCACACTTTCACAATCAGCTTTAAGCACTTGATCTCAAAATTATACTAAAAATAAACAATACATCCATGTATAATTATAAATTTTTAAAAATCTCGGGACGCTCACGCGCCCGGTCGACAGAGACGCTCTCTCCCGGAAAAAAAAACACCGTGCCACAGACTGCGCGGCCGCATTCACGCGATCGATCCCCCGATCATCCGATCCGGTTGGTTGGGCGCGCCAATCGCGTCGGGCCATTTGGTAAGCCACAAAATTAAAACGTCACAACATAGGCCTCCCCCAAGGCTCGCCAAACAGATCGGTCCCGTGCCATCTGCATCCAACGCGATCCCGCAACCTTAACCAGGTCGTCGCACCATCTTGTTGGAGGCCTACCTACACTGCGTCTTCCGGTCCGTGGACGCTACTCGAGAACCAGGGTGAACCCTTGTAATTGAAAATGTCATGTTGACATTCCATACATCTGCTAAAGAAATCATCGTGAAATTGGTAGTGAAAAGGTTCCACCCTGGTACGCGATTCGGTTTCCTTGACTGTACCAAATATCAAGCCAGATATAATATCACTAGCACTGGGTGTAATATTCGACTGTAAAATTAGAAGAAAGCTTACCTACGTAGGGATTATAGCCATAAATTTAATTAAGGTACCTATTTACCTTTATCAGTAATTTCAGAAATTATTAAAATACGCACAGCCGCGATGTTAACTTTCAATTACCAACTTTTGTGTGGTTATGAACAAAACCCTGTCCTTTAAATCCAATTTGCGGCGACATAACTTCTAAGTTTAAACAAAGTACAAAATTAACAAACCAATACTTGCTCGCTAACTTTTTAAAACAAAGGCTTCTTTGTTGTATCGATGTCAATATGAGCAATAATTTGCTTTTCAAGACTTTCAGTAAAAACGGCAGTGAAAAGTTGGTTATTCAATTTCAAAGTTAGGGTTTTTTTTAACTTTCAGGCATTTACTGTATGAGATAGTAAAGAATCGCATAGCCATTATTGCCATTCTTTAAATTATTTAACAGCACTTTTTTTGTATGAAAATACAAATGATACTTATTCTTCTTTGTAGACTTCAAAAACCCGTGGATTAAATAAATGATTTTTTTAACTTGCAGTTTAAAACTTTTGAGTGAATTTTGACCCACTTTCAGTGCATTCCATCATGACAATGCAAATATAGTCAGTTAACAAAACATTATAATCAAGAGAGATTCTATTAAAAAAAATCTATTTAACTCTGTTATCTCATACTCGTATTTCTTTACCATTCATACGCAGTGAACTAAGCGCTTGGATCACAAATAAACACAACGATATACCCAAGCGCATGACTCAGTAAATCTGTAGAGACTAAAAGCTCATAAAATCCGCTAAAGCATTGTAAATTCAGCACCTCGTGTGAGCTAGCGGAATGAAATCAGAAGAGCCCCAGCGAAATTGGATTAAGCGACCTATTGTTGCAAAACGATAAATTTTCTATTCTGACCGGCTAAGCTCGCGTATCGCAATGTTTTACACCGGGATGCCGAGCACTTTACAGGGTTAACTGCAGCTCGTGTATTGTTTTCCAGACTATTTCTTTCTCCTCGCATTCATTGAAGGCTTTTCTCGATTTAATACGCTTCCCCAGTCAACGGCAAGGAGAGCTCTCGATAATAAAATCGAAATTTCCTTTTAAGGTACCGGTGTGAGAACGGTTTTAGTGAGCCTTTTGTGTGGCGCTTGTGGTTTACTGTCTTGCGTCGTAACTTTGAAATCACTTGATTTAGTCCACCGGCATTTCGGGGATATTTCCCTTTTTTCTTTTTTATAATAAACAAACCATTTACAAAGCTTTGGTCAATCAGAGTGTATTAACTGATAATTAGTTCCCCGCTTATTGATATTTCGATATACGAAACAGATAATGGTATCCGAAACACTACGTACAGAATTAAATGGCACCAATTCCAAAGTCGCGTTGCCGGGCGATATCATGGCAACCAATTTAACATGAGCTGCGCTATTAAAAAGACTTTCCACTTTCAGCGGTTTTCGCTCACTAGTGGAGATGTCGAAAGGGTCAATTTAGATTGGTATAGTGACTGGCTGCGTGTTGTGAATAAACCATGAGTTGTTTTCAATTTAGCGTAAAAGCGTTCCGTCATAAAAGCTGGACCTCTCTCATAATTAATATTTATATATGTGTGACGAACGATTGTACTAGTCAATTGCAGGGCTTTCATTGTCGTAGCTCCATTCAGCTCAATTAAATGTTTCCTTTCAAGCATTTATGGAAAATATTAAAAATACTGAACACACGGAGCCTTTGAGCATAACTTCAGAATCACCGTGCATAATTCTAGTACTCATTATTAAGCTTAATAATGGTTTATTTGCGAGCGAAGAAATGCAGAATACCTTTTTTATTGCGTGCATAACATTAATGGTAATTGAGACTTTTCATATAGTTATCGAAATGTGCCTATTAATTAATTACGAATTAAATAAGATGTGTAAGCTTTTGTTATCGAAATTAAAAACGTACGTATATTTTCTTTGACGTAGTCCAATTTGAATAAGCTATTATTGCTTCGTGGAAATAATGGGGCAGTAAACGAAATATTTGAAAGGCACTTTACTCGTACTATCAAGAAATTGTTGGTTTCAAGTATTATATTAATGCTTATCCATATAGATTTTCAGTCAAATCTTTTGTGTTTTATTCGGTTATTTATTTTCGTAGGATTTTCTATGATTACTGCACATCAACTCGGATAATGTTTTTTTGAATTATAATACATGTAGTATGAATGTGTAATGATTTTTGGCAGTCGCTTTCCAATGCTTTTTCGTTGACTTATACTAACTATTGATTGCTTTCCGCTAGGTGCCCCGCCTGCTTGTTTGACCCCCATCAGCACAAACCGCCTCTCAGAATGAAAGGTTTTGTGCCATAGTTTCCACAAGAGCCAGTACAAATTATGAACTTCACATATACACCACTGAATTTCTTCGTAGGTGTGTGCTGGTTTCGTCACGATGTTTTCCTTCACCGTAAGTAAAACTCGTGGTAAATTCCAAATGTAATTTCTCAAATTATTTCTGCAAACTTAGAGGTGTGAGCCTGGGATTTGAACACGCGATCCTCTGCTTAAGAGGCCATAGATCAAACCACTAGGATACCACGACGTAAACCCATCATAATATACAAAAAATCTATAGTATATTTTTTACGATTGGGGCAGTATTAAAATCAAAGTACCTGGGCGACCGAGCTCTGCTCGGGCAGAAACTCGGTACCAAGCGTTTTCCCAGAGATAAGACCAAGCTAGATCAATTTTTCATCCCCGAAAACCCCCAAATACCAAATTTCATCGAAATCGTTGGAACCGTTTCCGAGATCCTGATTATATACACCGGAGGGGTGGGGGGGGGGGGGGTGAGAGGGGGGGGATGCGGGGGAGGGAGCGCGGGGGTATTCAAATTCAAAATCAAATTCAAATTCAAATTGTTTATTAATATAAATAATTATTTACACGAAAAGTCGTTAGTAAGCGCTGAGATTAAAGGGGGGATGAAAATTTCATTGATTTTGCCGTAGGATGCATCGTTTTCAAGATATTTGACAAAAACACCGGAGGGGGTGGAGGGGTGAGACACGTTAAACTATCGTCCGTAAACCGACTTTACAGACAACCGGCTTTTCCTGTTCTGTGTGCTCCCAATAGGGAACGTGCACATAGACGGTGCTGCCAACTGGTGCCATAAGGGTGCCATCAATTTGAATGATTTACCTTGATAAGTTTGTTTTACTGTCCGCATAGTGTCTCTTCTGTCGCATTAGTGCTGCCGCCTATAGTTACTGCACGTTCCCTATAATACTTTTTCTAACAAAAAAGTAACTTTTTCTTGCAAAAAAATAACTTTTTCTCACAAAAAAGTATTTTTTTCTCACAAAAGAAGAAACTTGACGTTTTCTCATAAAAAATAAACTTAAAAAAAAAAACTAAAAATCTTGAAAAAAAACGTGGTATCGAACCGAGGTCGGCTGGATCCGCGACCACCCGATTTCTAATGTGCCATTATGATCTGCTCGAAGTCGGCGAAATTTAGCTTTATATTCTAATGCAAACAAAAATAGCCGTAAAACACGAGTAAAAGCGATTTTCTGAAAATGAAACATAGCTAGATCAGTTTTTCATCCCCGAAAACCCCCACATACCAAATTTCATCGAAATCGTTGGAGCCGTTTCCGAGATCCTGATTATATATATACATATATACATATATACAAGAATTGCTCGTTTAAAGGTATTAGATAAACCCATCATAATATACAAAAAATCTATAGTATATTTTTTACGATTGGGGCAGTATTAAAATCAAAGTACCTGGGCGACCGAGCTCTGCTCGGGCAGAAACTCGGTACCAAGCGTTTTCCCAGAGATAAGACCAAGCTAGATCAATTTTTCATCCCCGAAAACCCCCAAATACCAAATTTCATCGAAATCGTTGGAACCGTTTCCGAGATCCTGATTATATACACCGGAGGGGTGGGGGGGGGGGGAGAGGGGGGGATGCGGGGGAGGGAGCGCGGGGGCATTAAAGGGGGGATGAAAATTTCATTGATTTTGCCGTAGGATGCATCGTTTTCAAGATATTTGACAAAAACACCGGAGGGGGTGGAGGGGTGAGACACGTTAAACTATCGTCCGTAAACCGACTTTACAGACAACCGGCTTTTCCTGTTCTGTGTGCTCCCAATAGGGAACGTGCACATAGACGGTGCTGCCAACTGGTGCCATAAGGGTGCCATCAATTTGAATGTTTTACCTTGATAAGTTTGTTTTACTGTCCGCATAGTGTCTCTTCTGTCGCATTAGTGCTGCCGCCTATAGTTACTGCACGTTCCCTATAATACTTTTTCTAACAAAAAAGTAACTATTTCTTGCAAAAAAATAACTTTTTCTCACAAAAAAGTATTTTTTTCTCACAAAAGAAGAAACTTGACGTTTTCTCATAAAAAATAAACTTAAAAAAAAAAACTAAAAATCTTGAAAAAAAACGTGGTATCGAACCGAGGTCGGCTGGATCCGCGACCACCCGATTTCTAATGTGCCATTATGATCTGCTCGAAGTCGGCGAAATTTAGCTTTATATTCTAATGCAAACAAAAATAGCCGTAAAACACGAGTAAAAGCGATTTTCTGAAAATGAAACATAGCTAGATCAGTTTTTCATGCCCGAAAACCCCCACATACCAAATTTCATCGAAATCGTTGGAGCCGTTTCCGAGATCCTGATTATATATATACATATATACATATATACAAGAATTGCTCGTTTAAAGGTATTAGATAGAAATATTTCGTGTTTTGTATCAAAACAAATATCAAAGCCTAAGTAACTTAGAAAAACCGCTCTAAAAATGCGGGTTGATGTAATTAAACTTAAATTGCTTTGGTTTCTTGGGCGAAAAATTGTATCTTAATTTATTTTAAGCGCATCTCGGTACCGGAAATATTTTCCTTTGAAGTGGTATTTGTCCTCTGGGAGACCACGAAGAATTTTGCCTTTTCATATCTTGGTTATGGTGATACGGAGCTTGATGTTATGTTACTTATGTTTATATTATCTAATATATAAAAATCTCGTGTCACGGTGTTTGTTATCGAACTCCTCCGAAACGGCTTGACCGATTTTATTAAACTTTTTTCTCCATATTCGGTAGGTCTGAGAATAGGTCGTAGGCTATTTTTTATTTTTCGCAGACGGAGTCGCGGGCAACAGCTAGTTTTTGTTATAAACCTAAGTCTTTATTGCAATAGTTTATTTTATTAGGCATCACATAGAGTGATTTTTTTACACGACACAAAAATTTGTGATTCTAGTTTCGTTGAGGCTAGCAATCTAGAACTATAACTCGCTTTTATAAATTAGCCAGATTGAGTTAAGGATATTCATACTCGCACTATGTTTGAAATTAAATCATTAATCTAAAGTCCGGACCTTAAATAAAATAAGACTAATGGAAGAAATCGATTTAATGCATGATTATTATCAACATAGGAGAGCCAGAAACACGCATATTAGGGTTCCGTATTGTATCACGTTAACATTACGGGTCTCCATGGTTTCCCTTAATCTAATATGTCATAATGTATCATTTTACATAATTTTCATTAGTCATAAAGTGATTTATTTTTGAAATAAGTAGTATTTTTTTCGGAATTGTTATTAAACTAACCTAACCTGCTGCATTTCATACGATGGCATTTCAAAAATCCTGAAACACTACGCTTCTATATATTCTATGACAAACATTGATTTGACAAGTTAAATACGACACATAACAGTTGACATTGTAGCAGTTTTTATATCAGTGCTAGGCATCAGCGTGGCTACATATGTCTGTTGTGTGTCTAGCTACAAAACATTTGCATCTTGAACTTGTGAGCGAATTAACCTCACAAGCTTTCATTTGTGCGCTTAAACGGCTTATTGCTAGAAGAGGAGGTTGCAAACACTTGTATTCAGATAATGCATCTAATTTTAAAGGTGCTAATAATGAATTAACTTTTTTTTTTTTTTTTTTATTTATTTTTAATATTAGCACATACATAACAATATATTTAAAAAACGCCAAACTGTGAAACAGTTTGTTGGCGTCACGTTCTGACAGTAAGATTATTGTGCCAAGTGATGCTTACTAACTAGGTACATAACTTTACTAAAAATAAAAAGATAAAATATACAAACGAAGACTCAGTCACCATACCCATGCAGTTTTTATTACAGGGCTATCTGTATACCATATAGATATCTGTTTACCATTCGATAGTGACTGAAGTCTTCGCTGGTACAACCCTATTAAGTACTAACCTTAATATTACAGGTGCACAATGATATTTTTAAGATGCAAAACCAAACAAATTGAACAAGTAGATACATTTAGTTATCATTATCATTTAGAATCTTTTTCAATTTAATTTTTAAACTCCCTATTTTTAATTTTTCCTCCTCCAGCAAAAAGGGGTACTTATTATATATTTTAGGAATTAGGTATTCTTTGGTTCTTTTTGCGTAATAATTTTTGGCAACCGGCTGTAACAATAATTTCCTTTTAGTGGATCTAAGGTGACGTTTTAATTGCCTTTGTACTTTATACTCATCACTATAGTAAGTTTCTAGGATATTCAGATATATAGTCTTACAATGTACAGGGAGAATTCTGCAAACTGAGAACAGTGCATCATAGTTATTTGTATGTTTACACTTTACGTCTTTGCCTACTAGATATTTCATTAGTCTTATCTGTAGCTGTTTTACCCCATCTAAATATGTCTTAAAAGTAAGTCCATAGCAACTGAGCCCATAGCTCAGCAATGAGTCAGCGAGTGCATGGTAAACAATGTGCGTGGTAAACTGAACTCAATAAAATGTTTAAAAATGATACTTCCTATTCTGAGATTGTAAACTATTGCGCTATGAATAATATTCAATGGAAATTTACTATTCCATTAGCAAGCCACATGGGTGGGCATTACGAGGCAGGCATTAAATCTGTTAAAGTTTTGTTAAAACGACAGCTCTGCAATGCTAAATTAACCTATGAACTTATGTACACGCTACTTGTGCAGGTGGAGGGAATTCTTAATTCGAGACCACTTTGCGCTACTTCAGATTCACCAAATGATTTGGAATACCTTACACCTTCGCATTTTTCTATAGGATCAGCAATTGCAGATTTACCCGAACCAAACATATTAGAGATGAATGACAAACGCTTAAACATGTATCAGAAGGTAACACAAATGAGACAAAGAATTTGGAAACAATTCTATAGTAATTACATTTCCGAACTGTTGCCTAGAAATAAGTGGTTACAAAGTAGATCGAATTTAAAAATAGGCGATATGGTAATTGTTAAAGATGAGGCTACTCCGCCGTCCTGTTGGCCATTAGGAAAAGTAGTGGCGGTAAATATAAATTCTCAGGATGGTTTAGTAAGATCTGTGTTATTAAAGACTACCAAGGGCGAGTACACAAGGCCTAATCATAAGCTTATCTTGATGCCTAACATTGAATCAGTTTAACTACTGTTTATAAGTTTTATCTTATGTACGTTAAAACTGTAAGCATCATTTCGCATTAAATACTTATGTTACCTTGCATTTATATACTTATAGTTAATTGCAACCCCTGTTTAGAATTTCACGTTAATTTTGATCTTCAATATATTTTGGAAAATGTATATCTTAATGTGTTGAAGTGATTTATAGATTAGCAATACAGTTAAGTTTTGACGATTTATATCCTTAAGTTTGTATAACTAACTTTAGATACTAAGTTTCGACTAATAAAGCCCGGGAAAATGTTCCGAATAAGACGGAAGCTATTGCCGTCTCTCTCTCTCTCTCATGGCTTCCAAGCTGTGCACGTCGCTCTAGACTATTTAATTACAAATAAATACTTATTGTGGTGAAAACCAATAAAGTGTGATAATCTGCCTGCGCGTATAATTTAGAACCAGTCCTACATAAGAATCCTTCAAAAATTATTCTATGTGCTTCACAGGGCCGCAAACTATCTGCATAGGTACCAAATTTCATCTAAATCGGTTCAGCGGTTGAACAGACACAGAAATACAGACAAACGGAAAGAGTTACTTTCACTTTTATAATTTTAGTAACGATAATAAGGATGACAGAAAATAAATCCTCATAATACAAGCAAAGGAAAAAGTTTGAAATTCCCTGAAAATAGCTTTATTTTTCATAAAAATACTATAAGTGCAAACTTATTTTTATAAATTTGTACGAAACCCTCAGTTTGTCAGGAAAACTCGCTCTTGGTCGGTTTTTATTATGAATAAGAGAGTACATCTTCTTATTCAGCAGTGCTTTTAAAGGACTAAGCAAAAGTTTTATCAAGCTCAGCCAAAATTCAAAGGTGCATCTAACCGCATTATCCTGCTTTGCATAATATTATCACACGCGAGCATTACAAATTGTGAGAGTGATAAGAAACACGGCGGCCTAACGTGAGAAGTGAACTTACCGTCTCGACATGATACTAGAACACAGTAGTTGAACTCCCACATACATTGAAGTTGCAGATTTAAGTCCCATCAGCGATGTTCTGATACTAAAACGCAATAGGTGTACTGCTACCAAATAGCAAAGTTTTTTTATACACAATCACGCCTGAATGGAAAGCGAAGTTACAGATTTAAGTCCCGCAAGAGATGCGTTCAAGACTTTGAACTGGGAAGGGCGTGGCATCAATGTAAATGGCGAATACTTCACTCACCTTCGATTTTCCAACGACGTGGTGCTTATGGCCGAGACCTTGGAAGACCTCAGTGCGATGCTCGCTGACCTCGGAAGAGTCTCCGAAAGAGTTGGTCTTAAATTGAACATGGACAAGACGAAGGTCATGTCGAAAGCCCATGTTGTACCTACTCCCGTCGTAATCGGAGAGACTTTGCTCGAAGTTGTTGACGACTATATCTACCTGGAACATACAATCCAATTAGGTAGGTGTTCTGATACTAAAACACTATAGTAAAGTTGTAGTGGCACATACCTATTAGCGAAGATTAACGAGGTTATTTGCTGCACGAGTACTCAGACGAATATAACTTAGGTGCAAAAAAATAGCTTTTTCTAGCAAAAAATGTTATGTATGTACACGTAATATTTTCGACATTTTAGTATCAAAATACGTAATAATATGTGCTCTGCTACTTCTTGCTTTGTTTTCTGACATCACATCATTTGCCAGTCAACGTCAATCTGCCAACTTTTGCTTATTCATTTTCTTCTTATAAATACGAGTATGGACACCAGCAAATGAATGATCGAAGACTGTAGTCATAACTAATGTCATATACTTAGTTTACATTTGAGACGTTTGTTTAGACTGGTCTTCGATAATAGTAATGCCCGACTTTGAATGTTTTAAACCGACTTGTCGTTAGTTTGATAAACAACTCACGGTTGGTTTCATAATTCACGTAGGTGCCATTAATTTCGCTTGAATACATAGGAAAGAAAGAGTTTTTCTCTTGTTATATCCTTTATAGTAATGATTAATATTATAAATATGATTAGATAATATTTTGTACGCTTCTGTGCCACTGTTTTGTATATAAGTTTGGCGGAATTTTTATTAATTATTAATAAAATATTTACTAAGCAATTTTATATTTGCAGTTAAAAGCCAAGTTCACTAAAACTGCACTCATTGCAACTTAGTAAGTACTAAATATACAGTCAACCAATTTGACTCATGTCATGAGTCACCACGGATCCTTACGTTAGTGTTTTTTTTTTACGAAGAGGCTAGTCAACCTCACGCCACACGAGACCGAAGAACTCTCAGCTTCCTCGAACAAAGAATTAGCTCAGCTTTCGAATAATAATAATAGTAATAATAATAATCTTTATTGTATGATTATGGTATACACATCAGTGAAGTTTTTACAAGTTTCAGTCTCACATAATCTGTTGAAGACAATAATGTTGCCATTATTTTTGAAACTAAGCCCAAGGAGAGTCCCTTTGTTGTTGTATAGGTACTGTTAATTAATATTTTTATTTAAATTTACATTTATAAAATGTCCATTCAATCGTGTAAATGTCATCACGACAAGGTTATAGTACACATATGTGGCATATGTACGTGTGAGTGGCCAACAACGTTTGATGAAAAAACAGTAAAATTTTATGTAGCTGCTACACTGGCATTAGTGCCATTGCGACATAATGCAGTTAACAGGCGTGAAAACATGGATAAAGTAGTGTTGTTGGCACTTACACTGGCTTGCAAGAGTTGTAAGCTTGTTCTAAACTAGATTTTAGCTTGTGGAGAACGCTTCAAAAGAAAATAAAATATTACGCGTTTATTATATTAAGTAGTAACAAGTAGTAATAATAAACAGACCAATACTGATGTTAAAAATAAATACCTACTTTGAGTTATTTACAAAAGTGGATGAAAATGTTTTAATTTTTAGGATTATCAGAAAACCCTATGGGGTAAGGAAAAAACCGGCCAAGAGCGTGTCGGACACGCCCAAGATAGAGTTCCGTAGCCATTACGAAAAAATCAAGTAATATTTTTCTAAGGATTTCGTATGTGTACGGAATCTTCCAAGTTAGGTATCGTCAATACTTTGAAATAAGCTCGTATCTCAAAATCGTTAATCTGGCAAAGTGAACTTTATTACGCGCATATCAAGGTTCAGTTTTGTTTACATGCTGATTTGAGATACGAGTTTTTCAAAGTAGTGACGGTATGTTTAATACCTTAGGCTACTATTTACTCTTAAACTACAAATAATTCCCAAGCAATCTTAGCCCCTATAATTTTCCTTGTAAATTTAATATATTTACTACCATTTTGAATTTTTTCAAATTTTCCACCCAACAGTTTAGATTTTAGAGGGGGGGGGACGGTCGATTTTAATGAAAATTTTCACTTTAAAGTTGAATATTTCGCAAACAAATCACTGAATACAAAAATCATGTAGGAAACCCCCCAATGGTTTTAAAAGACCTATCCAACGATACCCCACACTATAGGGTTAGTCGAGAAAAAAAAAATCACCCCCACTTTACGTCTATGGGAAGTACCATAAAAATTTTTTTTAGTTTTTTTTATTAAACCAATTTGTCGGCGTGACTAATATATATATTCATGCCAAATTACAGTTTTCTAGTACTAACAGTCTCTGAGCTTAGCCGCAGACAGACAGACAGACAGACAGACGGACAGACATGGCGAAACTATAAGGGATCCTAGTTGACTACGGAACCCTAAAAACGGGATTTATATATTCAATTCAATGGGTCCCTATCTCTGTAACCACTCCTTTAAGAATATAGAGGTGCAGTAAAAAGGGATCTATGGAACTTCCCACGGGATAGAGATCGGGAATCTTAATTGTGTAAAGTCGCGGGCAAAAGACTGCAATATGATGAAATATACGTTTTTTGCGGCATAAACGAACGTATCCGTACGTCCATATATTATGGTTTTAATTTCAACTCTATACCTTCACGCGTTCCCGGGGTAAAGGGTCTAGACAGACAACAAAGTGATCCTATAAGGGTTCCGTTGTTAATCACTAAAAACTTATCCTGATTATTTTATTTATTGGAGTTACGCATCCTGGTAATTTTTGAAACAAAATAAAGTAACACTTAAGAGGCCACTAATGCCACCCGGCAATATGGCTTCAGCGTGACGCAAGCCTTTACACATCGAAAAACCACAAATAAAAATCTTATAATAAAATTACGATGTATATTCGAAAAATGAAGCAATAGGTATAATCTATACGTTTGTTTTTGTAAGTCAGACTTAAATAAATAATAAATAATAATAATAAATAAAAGAAATTTTTATTTACCAACATACAAAAAGTTACAAATTTACGAATATAGTACTACACATTATCTAGTTTTTAAGTATGAGATAAATAGGAAATGAGACTCAGCGAGACGCTGGTTTTCAGTCTCCAACCTGACTAAAACTAACCTTAAACAACTAAGAAACTAAAGGTGAAGCCGCTGCCAGAGCGACACTATGACTACCTAACTTAGGCGTCGAACATACATTATCTATCATCATAGCTTATTTTTACTTAGTAATTTGATTAAGTATATAAGTGCCATAATAAATAACAGAGTATTTTCGGATTCAAATTTGTTTAATCGTAATTCGGAAGCAAACACGAATAAATAAAGGAATACGATCAAGATTATCCTAATATTTTATTTACTTCGATAAAATAGACCAATTATAAAGTCTTTTTTCAAAATAGCATTGAACGGCATTGGTGGACGAAATTATCTTATGCATAACGTATGTAATTCAGTTTAATCTGTAGTTATAAGTCAGTTAAACGCGGCAGTGTTTTTACGTAAGGCACAAAGTTTGTGGCGGTAATATCTGAACTGAAGCAAACTTACTTGGTGTTTAGGAAGCACCAGCGCCCGCAGGAAACTACCAACTTTCCAGTCCACAAAGGCGTATGTACATTGCAACTTGATTTACACATACGTCGTTTGTGCCCGCACAGGATACTAGGTGACTTACGTCTTGGCTCGCTACCCGCGAACTTGTGATCCCCGATTTTCCTGTATCCTTACAAGTTGTCGAAAAGTTTGTTATACGGGTTTGTTTTTAAAAAAGTCGATCCTGTGCCGAAAAAAATAGCTATATTAAATACTAGCTTTTGCCCGCGGCTTCGCTCGCGTGTACCATGAGCATTCCAAAGAACTAAGATATCAAGCAAGCAAGCATGCACGCAAGCAAGCAAGCGTGCAAGAAAGCATGCAAGTAAGCGTGCAAGCAAGCGTGCAAGCAAGCCCGAGTAAACTTCAGGTGGATACGGTCCTTTACAGTATTTCTTTATATACAATGTTTTTCACTAATTCGGAAGCGAGCACTAAAATAACCAGGCTTGTTAATAACATAAAACCTATTATTACTTTCCCCTGCCCTGCATTAGGTATAATTCAATGTTTTCTTACCTTCTACGGAAACTTGAGAAACTGGAAGTGCTGTGTACCTACTTAGCATTGATATTATACATATTATAGTATTTTGTAAAGGTGTTGTGTGACCTAACCGCTAAGGAGTTATACCTTCCATCATCAGCTCATCTGAATAACCAGAAAGAATACAACCAAAGATCTATACGTGCATAATATGATATTTAAAGAAACTTCCTATAACTCCTAACCGTTAAGGAGTTTAACCTTCCATCATCAGCTCACCCGGATAACCTGAAAGAATACAACAATCGGTCTATACGTACCTATAATATTTGAAAAATTATCCTCAACTCCTAACCGTTAAGGAGATTTACCTTCCATCATCAGCTCATCAACATGAGATGATGTCTACCAGAAGCAAACACTTAAATAGCTTGAGAAAATATATGAAAAACGTAATGCGTGCCTACAAAATTTGAGGGTTGCCCTCGATTTCCTTGAGATCCCGTCATCAGATCCTGATTTGGTGACAATGGGACCATCTCAGGACTATATTGTATTTTTTCGAATAAAAAAATAATTTTTATAATCGGTCCACAATTGACCGAGAAATCGGTGAACATACCTACATAAAAAAATACATAAAGTGGAATGCATAACCTCCTTTTTTAAGTCGGTTAAAGAGCCCTTTGCGGCCTACTTACAGTATAAACTTATGAATTTTGAAATCTTAGCTTTCTACAACCAGTAAAACGCAAAATCCCATTTTTTCCCGTTCCCGTAAGAATTTCGGGAAATGCTTTCTTAATGCTCCCCTACACTCCCCAAGGAACCCACTTGCCAAATTTCAGCTTTCTATGACCAGTAAAACGAAAAATCCCGTTTTTCCCGTTCCCGTGGGAATTTTGGTAAGTTCTCTCTCAATGCTCCTCTAAACTCCCCAAGCAACCAACATGCCGAATTTCAGCTTTCTACGACCAGTCAAACGAAAAATCCCGTTTTTTCCCGTTCCCATGGGAATTTTGGAAAGTCCTCTCTTAATCCTACTCTACACTTTCCATGCAACCTAGATGCCAAATTTCAGCTTTCTACGACCAGTAAAACGAAAAATCCCGTTTTTTCCCGTTCCCGTGGGAATTTTGGAAAGTTCTCTCACAATCATCTACACTTTCCAAGCAACCTAAATGCCGAATTTCAGCTTTCTACGACCAGTAAAATGAAAAATCCCGTTTTTTCTTGTTCCCGTGGGAATTTTGGAAAGTCCTCTCTCAATCCTCTACACTTTCCAAGCAACCTAGATGCCGAATGTCAGCTTTCTACGACCAGTAAAACGAAAAATCCCGTTTTTTCCTTATCCCGTGGGAATTTCCAAAAATCCTTAAAATAGTTTTTTACTATTATAATTACCTACTTCTATGCCAAATTTCAAGAGTCTAGTAATTATAGTTCATAGGATCCCGTTGAACTGAATATATAAATCCCGTTTTTTCCTTATCCCGTAGGAATTTTGAAAAATCCTGAAATTTATGTTTTAACTAATGTAATACCTACTTGTGTATCAAGTTTGAAGAGTCTAGTTCTTATAGTTACTGAGATAGGGTCACACGGAATCGAATATATAAATCCCGTTTTTTCCCGTCCCCGTGGGAATTCCCAAAAATCCTTCCTTAGTGGATGCCTACATTGTTTAAGGTATCTATGTGCAAAATTTCAAGTCTCTAGGTCCAGTGGTTTGGGCCGTGCGTTGATATATCAACAGTCATTTAGTTTAATTAGACATTTCAACCCCATCGCACCCCATCCAGGGAGATGGTATTTTACGTCCGCCACGTCGGATTTTAAAACCGTTGTTGTTTTCATAACCAGCGACCCGATAAACCATAGAAACAACACCCATGTTGATTTTCAGACTTTGTTACCCCTTTCCCCCTTTTAGGGGTTGAATTCTCAAAAAACCTGAAACACGTGTTTACTCATTTATCATAAGGAGTACTTCTGTGAAGTTTCAAATAAAATACTCAAACTAATCTTGTTTCCCCATACAAACTTTGAACCCCCTTTTCACCCCCTTAGGGAGTGAATTTTGAAAAATCCTTTCTTAGTGCACCCCTAGACCTTATAAGGAACCTACATGCCAAATTTGGAATCTCTAGGCCCAGTGGTTTGGGCTATGCGTTGATATGTCAGTCAGTCAGTCAGTCAGTCAGTCAGTTTCTTCTTTTATATATTAAGATTGATGTATGTTATCTAATATATCATTGTACATCTGTTCGAAAAAAAATACCTTGTTGAGTTTCTTGTCGGATATTTCTTAACAGAGTTTTTCTGAACCGGTGGTAGATTCTTCGACATTCATAAGTGATTAAATTTTAGCCTAAATTTTGAAATTTAAATAAGAAATAAAATATTTTAGTACTTAGTAGTGGTAGAGCCCTGTTGTAGGTAGCCGCTGCATCACAAATGGGCTGGCTCATCCGGGGTAGTACCACCCTCTCACAGAACACCGGCGTGAAGCAGCAGTACTCCTGCTGCGTTTCGTACGGTCAGTGAGAGCGCCGGGGGCCAATACATCTCCCCCTCCCTATCCCCTATTCCCTCTCCTTTTTAAAGGCCAGCAACAGATCAGTGACTCTCTTTGAGTTGTTGATATTTATGGGCGGTGGTGATCATTTTTCATCAGATGACCCGCTTGCTCGTCTGCCTCCCCTCATAATAAAAATAAAAATAAATACACACATCTACAGGTTCTAGAATTAAATCAATTATGTAATATAATAATAACCCAGTTCGCCTATGGCAAGCATTTTTTTCATTACGAGATATGAAATAACTTTGTACTACCTACGAAATATATTTAACTACCCACTTGAAGACGAGCACGTTGGATGCGGATGGCACGGGACCGATTTGTTTGGCGAGCCTTGTGAGAGGCCCATGTTCAGCAGTGGACGTCTTTCGGCTGAAATGATGATGATGATGACCCACTTGAAACTTATGAAACTAAAATAATCATTTTCGATTGGCATAGACATTACATGAAACTATTTATCATTATATCACCCAAAAGACCACTCCTGGACAAAGGTATCCCCTAAAGAGTCCACAAGGATCGCTTCTGCGCTGCCCGCATCCAAGTGGTTCCCGCAACCTTTACCAGATCGTCGGTCCATCTTGTTGGGGGCCTTATTACGACACATACCGGTTCGCGGTCACCACTCTCTGGACTTACTGCCCCATCGGCCGTCGGTTCTGCGAGCAATGTGCCCTGCCCACTGCCAATTAGAACTGGCGACTTTCCGAGCTATATCTGTAACTTTGGATTGCGGAAACTATTTATAATTCAAAGGAAAAGTCACAATTACGGCCATATAACTTCACTGTTCAAGCCCCTCTCGCTTTCCAAATTACCGTTGAAGTGTACCAAAATTTATCCAATAATCCCGCCGATACACCGACCAAGTTGGGAACAGAATAGATATCATCGACTGTCGAAGCAAGTTGGCCGAGTCCGATCTCACTTCCCTAGCAAATGGCAGTTGTGGCTAGTTCGCTGTCTGCCACTCAGCGAACCAGAAAAACTAAGTGTTTAACATTCTCGTTCTGTTGTGTTTTGACGTTGATATTGAATTATCATTATCAACACGCTATCTCAGCTATTAAGCTGAGCTGATTTGTCTGAGAAATTGGAGCAAATGTATGTTGACGCTCAGATCGAGATTGATTGATAAAATATTATACTCACGTGGATGAAGTTATCAGAAATACTTGTTTGAATGGCTGAAGTCCTAAGAGTTGGATACCTTAACGCCAATAGGCGGGTTAAAATTAGCATGAATTCCGCTGTGACACGAAAATTAACTAAGAATACAATTTTGTAAGAGTAGTTTTTGTGCCTCGACGGAATTTTTTCCAGTTACTCATTTTGTGTGGTCAACGTGGTTCAACCCGAATGTAGGTGCTTTGACCCGGTAAAAATAAGAGTCGTTTGGTAGCGTCTGTATATTATAAAAAAGGAATTTAGAAAACAAATAAACACGATAAGATATAATTATTTCTAGAAAAGATTCAATACCCGCAAACAACACGCATAACTAGCTATAGAAGTTCAGATTAGACTGTTTACTCGAAGTTAAACTTGGCTTATGTTAACAACATCCACGTTTCTCGAAAACTCCCTTCGCTTTTAAACATAACTTCAAGATTAATGCTTTCCACTTGGCACCTAGACCAGTGTAAACAACAAGATTGCATCCATTCGCTCAATGAACTCCAATAGAGTTATTCACCGCAAGCGGACCAGACATAAGCGTTCGAATCAAAAACGTTATAAACGCCAGATGTACATTGGCGCTTATATCATTCTTGCTTTTGAGTAAAGACATTTATTTCTCATCCCGGATGTCCGAGTCACTACACTTTCAAAAGAACGCCCGAATGTGAAAAACATTCGGTTTGTATGAACGCAAACATGTATCGATGTCTTTTTCTCGTTGGCAAGGCGGATCAATTTCCGCAGCGAGACGAATGCAAGGAAAATAATATATTTTGTAAGATTTGAAAGGTTTTTCGTTAGTCGATTCAGGGTTCCAGCTAAAGTAAGCACCAAAAAAAAAACGTATTACGTATTTAAAAATGTAGTTACAGATTCTACCAGAAGTTAGTAAGGTTTTGGGCATCCATTCGAGCGTTTCAACCGCCTTATTCATTTGCTCAAATTTTTTAAGAAATGGCTGATGATTTACCATATAACTCGAAACTGTATGAGGATCTTCTGTCATTTCTTAAAAAATGTGACTAGATAAATAAGGCGGTTAAAACGCTAGAATAAATAAATACCCTTTTATGCTTGGCTGAAGTACCTATGTTCTTTAACTATATGTGAGCAGTTTTCTGTTTCGGATCAAAATAGCCTTCTTATTGCCTTGTATAAAATTGTGCATGTATAATATCTAATATATAAAAATCTCGTGTCACTGTGTTTGTTATCGAACTCCTCCGAAACGGCTTGACCGATTTTTATGAATGTTTTTATTCATATTCGGCAGCTCTGAGAATAGGTCGTAGGCTATTTTTTATACCCGTAGGTGATATGTGGCAAAACAACGTTTGCGGGGTCAGCTAGTGTAAGTATAGATACACTTCTTTATTGTACCTACATCATGGGATCTTTTTGATGATAAAACAAATTCATCTAGTATTCAAAGACAGTAGGGTATTCGAAGACAATAAAGCAACTCAATCTGAAAGTTGAAACATGAACTTCAAATTGAAACTAAACTTCAGATTACAAAGCAGTAATCAAGATATTGTAGTTCACAAAGAAATAAAGCGAGAACATTAATTTTAATTGGAAGAAATCGATTTCATAGTATTTCCACATCGAATTTCAAACTGAGCAAGTTTTATTTGAGTTTCGTATTTTCCGATCGTCTTAGGAATCGCAGTTTCGGCAACTCGTTATGAAAACTTGACGACTTCATCGGCAGTAGTCATTGAGGATTTATCAATTCCGTTTTGGGATTCGTGAAATAACTGAGTTTGAATTTTCGAAGCTAGTAAATGAAACACCGAAACTTTGTGTAGGTACTGCGTCTTCGTACACTTTCCTATCCCATTCATCTGGTTTAGAGGACTAGTTGAAGAGTATTAAAGGACAATGTTTAGTAACATTCTTGCAACGAAATCTCCTTTGCATTTGGGTCATTATTCAAGCGTTTCAACCGCCTCACTTTCGTGGTCACGTTTTCTACGAATTGGCTGTTGATTTTGATGGCGTTGTCGGTTATTTATTAGAGGACCTGCACTTCTACCACATAATTAAAAACTGTATCAGAATCTTTTGCCATTTCTACAACAAAGTGTCCACGAAACGCTCGAATAATGACCGATTTAATTTTGATGGTAGGTACTGATGTTGATTTTTGTTTGAATTATAAAATTATTTTTAACTAAGTAATGTCCGTGGCTTCGCCCCCGCTGAAGTAGATTAAAACGTGTCCATACCAAAAATCACGGCAATCCGTCGCTCAGTTTCGACGTGAAAGAAGGACAAACAAACAAACATACTTTCACATTTATTTACATTTACAGCCTTGGTGATATTTTTCTAAACTAAGAACTGCTTTGATGAAATCGACGAATCACTTCTTGGTCGATTATAAATTCTTATTGTTATTATGTTTAATTGGTCTTTTAGGTACTTTAAAAAATAATGCAGAAATTGGCGGTGAAACAGCTTTCAAGCGTCTAAGTAAATATTCAGAAAAGTTTAAATTTAATAATTTATTAAGATTGTTTCAAATTGTGCAGCAGATTTATCTAAATACCATCATAGAATTTTATAATGAATTGTAGATGAAAACTGTTTTTAATTACTTAGGTATTAGGCTCTATAAATAGTACCTAAGGGTTGTAAAAGTAATTTCTTGGTCGACTATACTTAAGTATGTATTTTTCATTGTATGAAAATCATTTACAGAGGACATCAAATAATAGTCACCAATTTTCATTCTATTGGTTACGCAGTGCATAGTGCTTAAGAATGAGGGGTTTTCGTATTTTTACTACCTCTAAATTTGTTTTATAATATTCTTTACCATTTTGTTACGTACAATGCAAAAAAAAAAACAAACTGCGCGGCAAAATACTTTTTTAATCCACATAATACTTACAATTTATATAAATTGTTAGCATAATGTTAACTTCTTGGCGTAGCATCACAATGTCGCTGGCCAGCAATGTCTGTTATTCTTTTTACCATCCTGATGTAGCTCCCTGGATACATTCCAAAGGGTTTAATATTTTATACATACTTACTTACTACTCGTATTTTTTTCTATTTACGTCCATAAGAAATATTGTGAATAATATGTATAAGTATTAAAATATGGACTCAAGCTGCCTTTGGCGGAAAAATCAAATCTGCACCTTGCTCCTCTGCGTTTATAATCTTGTTAGATTATAAACGCAGAGGAGCAAGGTGTTGTATATACGTATTTTTATACGAGAGCGACTAACAGGCATTTTAAAATGATAATGAAACTGAATTAGTAGGTATTTAAATGAAAAGTTACTCACAATTTGTAATCTTAGATATATGTAGATACCACATGAACCATATCGTCAAACTGGACGGTATTTCTACTTCCTGAATTTAATCTGACCTGAACAGTTTTATAACATTCACATAATATTATGGTTTTGTATTTTAAAACACGTGGAAGATTTTTAAGGCCTTCGTCTAGCAGTGGGACACAGATAAAGCCTTAGAAATAATAATACTTAATGTTTTACAAGATAACTAAACTTCTTCTATAAAATAAACGCCGATAAACGTTTGGTAATGTTCGCAGTTGGTACAAAATGGAACGTCTTTTTGTTTTATTTTCAAAGGATACAACGCGTTGATAGTTTCATATTGTTTTCGTGTATGAAAAACATTTTTGTTGTACCATTGTTTGTTTCTGCGGCCGAGCTGCAATCAAAACTTGGTCGAAAGGCTGTGCGAAATGCCGATTCGGTATCGAAAATCAATGATGTATCGAACGTTTTAAGTCATTTACACTAGTATTTGAACTAACCAATGTTAGTATCATGTTCGTATTTGTTAAAATACCTTTACATAAGTAATGGAACCGTGAAATGAACCTATATTCCTTAAAGGTTTCCGTAAAAATGGTTTTTTGGTACAAACTGTCTTGCTCACTGTACTTTTTGCTGCATATGCTTGCATTATTGTCAAAAATTTATTCCCGTATCAAATTTCAAGCCGATCCGAACTCTAAAAGTAGGTGAAATTCTAATTTCAAGATTTGATACCAACAAATATACAAAAATTGTAAGTTAAATGAAAGCTTGGAAAGAAGACAAACGGCCAAAGTAAGTGGAAAAGTAGAAATTATCCAGATTTCTTGATGTTTTTATCTTGCAAGCAGCTATAATGTTTATAAAGTATTTCTAGCTAATGGGAACATACTTATTGGAGTCCGCCGGTATTGAGCATATTTGAAAGCGCTAATGATTACATTTTTTCAAATGACTCATGAAAGAAAACTAAACTTTACTAGTGAAACATTTTAAGTAGCGTCGCAAATCCCATTTTCTTTTACTCTGTGACATTATGCCTTGTAAGTTTACGAACATACTACAATTTCAGAAAATATCATCGGTATTTTTAGGTAAATTCGATTGTTCGATTCGACTGTCACTGAACGATTTTGAATCGGCCCGCAACCAACAAACTGAGGGTATCGGACCTCGCCGACAGAACGAAATTGGTTTATACCTTTGTCTTATTGCTTTAAACCCCAAAAAGAATCGGATTCCAGCAAAAAATCGTGGCCCAATGTTACGGAATCGATAAATATTTAGGGTTGTGAATATGAGATTTTTCCTTTCGTTACTAGTCGCCTTTTGTCCAACGGAGAGCTTTATTTCTTGCAAGTCATTGACAAGAAAATGGGAAATGTAAATATCTGTCTTTTACCTATTGTATCTTACAAGAATCTTGGTTGTTAAAATGACAAAGTACGCTTACTACTAAGCTTTATAGCAATCGACAATCTTCGTGTGACATTTCGCTATCACCGTTGTTCTTTTCACGTAGAGCCAAATAAAGACTACCTAGTTACGGTTTTTTTATTTCATTTAATTTTGCATTATGATGCCAATATCAACGATGACAGACAAAAATACAATTAAATATCCGGCCAAATATTTGAGATTAACTTTTGACCGATTATTATACTCGTTAACCTGTAAAGCTTACTTAGCTGTGATAGTTTTTCATTTAGTTTACTTAGTCATATAATAGAACTTTAGCTGAGAGAAGGAAGGGCAAATGACACTAGTGGTAGTCAATAAGAAAAATGATCTCTACTTTACCTGTAGGAATGGTAAATAAGCTAATTTTTTTTATTCTTTTACCTTATCGTCGTGATCATTATGTACATCTATGCCAAATTACAGCTTTCTAGTAGGTATCGAGAATCCTTGATATAAGACGCGGATAGACGGATGGACATGGCGAAACTGTAGAGGTTTAATTTTTGCCACTTTGGCTAGAGAACTCTAAAAAGTAAACAATGTAGGGGAGAGTTGGTATGAAACAACACGTATTAAAAGGGACAATTCAAAATAAAAGTCCATTGAATGGGAAAATACTAATTTTTTAAGGATTCGAAAATAAATAACTAAGAATTTGATTAGTGACAATTGTTGTATTTCATTTCAATACTTTAAATAATAAATAAATAAGTCCTATATATAGGAAGCTTCCTAAAACATGAATTGTCCTTTTCACCTACATTAATACTGTATTTATAAAACCATTTAATATCAACAGTTTCGCTAGTTTTTCTTGTATGATTGATAAAGTAACTTCAGTGCCATCAGCGACAGCGAAACGCTTTTAAGCGAATTATAAAAGTGTGGATCGCCGGGCGGCCGGTACGGCAGACTGAGTCTCCCTAGACGCAGAATCGATCGCTACTGGATTACAATCATACACAAAGTTCCTTGTCTGAAACGTACAAAAATATAACTAAAGTATATCTTAATAACTCAGAATAATTTATATGATAGTTGAAATATTACAAATTAAGTCCATTGACTTACATCAATAAATTATCAGATGTTCTGCGGAGACAGTGTCCAGTGTACATATGTTATCTGGGTTTAGTAGTGTCATACATTTGACGATTGTTTTTCCCACGTTTTACAAACAATAGTAGACAATGATGTGATTACCCTTTACCCAATTATCGCACAAATTTTAACCAATCAGGTGGCAGTTAATCGTTCGAGTAGACGTCATTTTGATAAATGCAACAGTTTTTCTGTCTGGGAATGCAATAATGCCTCTTTTAATTATTCAAGAATACGATGTCCTTTTTTTGAGACACTTTTCAGTTCTGTGCAGTGAAATGTAACAAAGCTTTCTATATAGTTGCCAGTACCATAAACAGCACTAAAAAGAACGTTTTGTGAGTTTGTTTGTGAAATTATAATTTGCCAGTTAAAGTACACGAGTAGAAGAATATTTTAATTACAGACTCATTTTACTCGAGATCGGCTACCCTAGGCCGTAAGGTGTTCGGGCACTTACAACTTCGACCCAGAATAATGGACCCAAACCGCATAGTTATGAACTTCCACTTAGCTCTACCGAAACGGACGTTCTATGTAGTCAAATGTACTATTAATAGTGGTACACAAGAACCAGATATTTAGGTGAAAGGTCACCTAACTCCGTTTAAGTGGTGGGACTCAATTAGCAAGTAACTTGGGAAAATTTTGACTTCTGTCGTTACTTACAATGAACTGAGGCAGAGGTTAATGTAAAACAGATAAAACGATAAATTAAGATTGAATTGCGATCAATATGGATTTTACTCATTCACGTGAGAATTCCTCCAAAAAAATTCATTGTGATCTTCATTTACTTTGCCTCAAGAACACTCGTCCAATACTGCATGTCTCAAGATTCAGCGATTGAGATTTCGGAATTTAACTTGTGGACATTCCGTACATTCGTTTACAATAATTCTTAATGGTTGATAAAAAAGTGATCGGGCTGAAAATAAAACCGCATCCTTTTGTTTCTCATAATTTCAGTTATCATAGTTTTATTTGCTATACCATAAAATATATAGAAGCGTGCTATTTTCATGATTTTTTGGAAAATCATCTTGTAGAATACGCTGTGCTCAAAAACACGCATAGTCGACGTTGGGAAAAAGACTGCTAAGCTAAAATAGGACTAGGCTGGACACGTCCGTCGCATGCACCAACAAAGGTGGGCTCACACAGTCACATGGTAGGTGCCGGAGAACGGCCAGCGACGACGAGGCAGACCAAAAAGGAGATGGTGGGACGATTTGGACGTGTACGCAAAGGACTGACCTAACATTGCGCCAGACCGAGAGTTGTAGAAGTCGAGAGGGGAGGCCTTTGCCCAGCAGTGGGACACTACAACAGGCTAAAAAAATACAGTTTTGGTTTGTTTAAAAATAATTGTTTCAGGTAACAAATTATTTTATAACAAATGAAAATTATGGAAAACGATATATACTATGGAATATGGAATTCGGGGAAACGATAGAGACCTGCTAAAATAGATAGATGATTTATAGCTTATTCGACAAACGCCTTGACATAATACGAATGTTACTCCAAGGTTAAAACACCTTATTTATATTAACGAGTTCGGGGAACAACAAAACTTGAGATTATGATTAACAAATCCCGAAATATTAAGCAAGTGGGAGTTACTAATTACCTAGGGGCGGCGTATTTACGGCTTCTCTAGTAATTTGCATAAAATTCGTCGAGGAAATGAAAGGAGCAATACACAAGTATTTAAATTAATCAGTGTAGTTTACGTTCTGACGCAAATTGCCTCGATACTGCAAATTCGCTAATTAATTCAATTACTAAGTAGTGATGGAATTTAATAATCTATGGGATATACAAGTTTACCCTTTCTCCTAGTTATTGAATGGGAATGAATTTTGACATTAACATTTGAAATGTCACAGTGTGACAAAGTCAAATAATCTTTGTTAAAATTTAGGCTACAATATTACTTTTAGTTTACCACTGACAGATGGCTTGCCTTCATTTCATTTCCAACTTTAACACCATACAAATAAAGTAGCTATTATAAAATCTTCAAACGTGGGTAACTGTATTCTAAAATTGGCTTTATTTGTAGGTCGTTCAAGTTGAATATGAAATGAAGGCAAACCATCTGTCAGTGGTAAACCTTATGTAATTTTACTGTAACAAGAACGTATTTAGAACGTCGCAAAATCTACCACCCTGTTCGGAAAATAACAATGTCGAGAAGAAACTGGCAAGAAACTTTATCGAGGAATATTTTGTCGTTTCAAGAGAAATCTACAATGTTATTTTCATGGTTATTCAATACCCATTCAATTATTTGTAAAGCATAGCTCATGTCATTAGATGTAACGGTTGGTAATGTAATTGGTAAGTACCTATCACTATGTCACGCCACATGGCATACAAATAGGTACATATTCACATGCAGCATGCATTAATGCCGTGGTGATCTGCGGTTTGACCTATAGCCTCTCAAGCAGAGGGTCGTGGGTTTAAATCCCGGCTCGCACCTCTGAGTTTTTTGGAATTTATGTGCGAAAATTACATTTGAAATTTACCATGAGCTTTACGGTGAAGGAAAACATCGTAAGGAAACCTGCACACACCTGCGAAGAAATTCAATGGTGTGTGTGAAGTTCCCAATCTGCACTGGGCCTGCGTGGGAACTACGGCCCAAGCCCTCTCATTCTGAGAGGAGGCCTGTGCCCTGCAGCAGGACGTATATAGGCTTTGATGATGATGATGATGAATACAATAAACACTGTTTGAAGCCAAAGCCAGAGATTGGCTTGTTTTCTCTATTTTAATTCTTCCATTCAAAATGTAAACAATATTCAGTTCTTCCCCCACACATGCTTGAAGCAAACGTAAATTGTCCCGCACACACATACATACATATCGCAACTTAGTCTATAGGTCAGGGGTAAATAATAAATGCCCTCAGAACTAGAAGGGTTCTTGATGGATGTCTGCCTGCAGCCACTGTATCGGACGTGGTTCCACCTCGGTAAAGGTAAACAAGGAATATAACTCACATGGTAGTATCTATACTTAACATTTGTCAAAAATTTGGTATAGTAATTGTTATTTTATTCAGGAATTAATACCATTCTTTTAAAATAGCAACAAATCGTAATGCACGACAGTACATACATACAATACAAATTACTACACTAAGGTACACTGACCCTATACATGGCACCTTCAATCTTTCGCACGCTTAATAAAAAACTGCATCAATTTTAATTATTCTTATTTCAAAACTAAACTTTACGTAGAAAAAATAAGGTTTAGTTTTGAAATAAGAATAATTAAAATTGATGCAGTTTTTTTTAAGCGTGCGTTATGTCATAGTAAGAGAGGTGACAGATGGATGTCAGTCATCTACTGGGCGTTGAAGTGTCGAGCATTGGTTCGTTTACCTTACACACTATATTGTATTACAGTAATCATAATGAATGAATATACAATAATTATTTCAAATCCGGTTACGTCATATAAAACATAATACATATTATAAGTAAAGTTACTCCTAAGTATATAGTTTTCGTATAAATATAAAAATTTATAGGTATGATAAGGTAACAATGTCGCTGTAATTACTGTTAAGTAATTAGTAACATACCGGTGTTTACAGAACAAGTTTGACTTGAAAGATTTGAAGGCAACTTACATAACGACCGTTACAAGTTAAATGAAAGTTTGTAATGAATTGAAAGGCCGTAGTTCGGTTATTATAGGAAGAACTCTGGCAGTTATAATAAAATCCATTATATACAAAACATTTCTATAAACCTACACTTTAAATTTGTAAAATAAAATATAAACCTTTTTTCATTTAAGGTGGAACGGCACGCTCTAGGCGCGAAATTCAAAATTTTTACAGGTTTTAATTTATTGTGGGTAAACGTTGTAACTGTTTAACTTCATATGGTACTTGCGGTTGTAAAACAGTGTTCTTTATATTATTGTGTAAAGCTTTTTAAGAATAAAACTGTTAGCTTGATATAAAAGTTGTCAAACATAGAAATTCGGACTTTCAACGTTTTGACAACTTTTATTTCAAGCTAATAGTTTTATTCTTAAAAAACTTTACACAATAATATAAAGAGCACTGTTTTACAAGCGCAAATACCATATGAAGTTAAACAGTTACACCGTTTACCCACAATAAATTAAAAACTGTAAAAAGTTAGAATTTCGCGCCTAGAGCGTGCGCTTCCACCTTAATATCAGTACCTGTACTTTTACGTCGGTGGATTGTATGTTGTTCTAAGGGCAATTAAACATCAGCTGTCAGAGCTGTTATTATTGTCACCGTCATGAACTTAATACCTAACCTGGACTGAGTACTAACTTTTATTAGTCAATCAAAAGTGACCCATATTACCAAGCCATACAGTTTAATAATGGCAACTAGAGACAGCAGTCTGAGAGATAACAAACAAGAGAAACTAGAGAATTGTGTCCCACTCGCACCAGTACTTGATCACCCTAATTAGAACGAGATGCAACTCTCGGTTTGTTTTTTTTCGGCCTCACTTTTTTGTCGCAGTACCTACTCATTCCAGGTTAGGTATTAAGTCCATGGTCACCGTACTATAACAAGGAACCTGTCTCACTCTCTGACTCACGCAATCAAACAATTAACTATTAAAACTGATGAAACTGTCCAAAACATTTAACTGTATACCTACACCTGGCTCTAGCCTGGCGTAGATTTTAACATAAGGCCCTACCGAGCTTTTGGCGCATTTATTGCATACATTTAATCCCTCGCTGTATCATTACTAGCAAAGCTTTAGTTCTGAAATTCATGTGTAAGGGCCTACGCTAGATGACGCGGATTACCCGGAACGGACGCCCGTCGTGCGCGCGTCTAATAAGAAATTGTATGAACAGCGCTAAGTGGCGCGGGTGCGTGCGATGGATTTTCGGTACATTTTAGACCCGCGAGCGGGCGCACGCGGCGGGCGTCCGCGTCAGTTAGCGTAGGCCCTAAGATATTTGAAGATTTACTCTGTTTTTCGAAACACGATTACTTGTAGTTTGCTTGATAGAAAAAATCCAAGGTCTTCTCTGAAAAATAAAATAAATCCTTAGTACGGCGTAAATACATGCAGGTCATGACTTTTTGAATGTTAATAAAAGATGTTTTCTAAGGCCTAGTGTTGCTGTACATTTTTTAAATATGTATTTGTTTTAGTAATACGATGAAAATACCTAAATACTCGTGCGTTCTGACCAACCTATCTTGAGCCGTCGTGCTTCCCCCTTGTCCGTATAGTTAGTTGCGTTAGTTCTCCTTCGGCCATCGGACGGGGAACTTTTATTGCTTGCGCTTACGCACAGCTTTGATTCTAGCCGCTCTCACGCACACATACACGAGTGCATAGAATACCTAAAATCGATTAGCGCAAGAAGCTCGGTGTGGCCTTTACACTGTCTAATTTTAGTTTCCATATATTGCTGTTGCGGAATATCTACATGAGCTTGTTTGCAATTCTGTGCAGAATGCATTGTTTGTTTAAGCTGAAGTCTTAATTATTACTAGCGTACTCAACGCAAATCGCACGAGCGAGAACTACTAAGCATTATTGTTTACTTGCAATCTAGTTTTAAACTTAAAGATAGGTCTATCTTTTACGATAGTATTTATTAAACAAGTTCATTATTTGAGAACTAGGTTTGGTTCATGGGGTACCTTCGCCGTTGTAGAACTAATAACCCCAGCCCCAAAGAACTAACAATAAATGTCATGGACATGGCAAAAGTTAAGGGTCAGTCAGTCAGCCAATATTTTTTAGTCAAGTCTACATCGGCGGTTGGGACGCCCGGCCAATCGTCAGCCCAAATCTTAAGTTAACTGATTCGGAGTCGCTAATTTTATGTCCACAGGAGAGACAAATTTTGATTTTTTTTTTTTGTATCCCGAAATAATGTATTTTTACTTCATAGTATTTCTATAGAAAACAATGTTTTTTTTGTTTAATTTTTTTTTCTCGTGGGAACTACGGCCCAGGCCTTTTCATTCTGAGAGGAGGCCTGTGCCCTGCATTGGGACGTATATAGGCTGGGATGATGAATGTTATTTTTGTTCAAATAAGTGATTTTCGATTTCGATTTTTATATCACTCGTATTGTAAGGCCTTATTTTCTGTACTATTTCATACCTACCGTACCCGTACCTACCTACAGTAGGTGCCCTATAGGTTTCGATACACGCTGTTATTTTATAAAATTACACTTTCAGAAGGTTGTGCAAATTAAAGATTATCAAAATGAACACGGTATATTACCTAGTAGGAAATTTGGCAGACAGCTATATTGTATTTGCGGCTTTTGCTGTTGAGACTCTGGGGCCGTGGGGATCAGAAGCTCAAAAACTTTTTAAATTTTTAAAAAGTAAACTTGTCCGATCCATAGGTGACCATAAGACTGGCTCTTTTCTCGGTCGACGCATTGGCGTTGCCATACAACGAGGAAACGCAGCCAGCATTATGGGCACCCTGCCCATTCAGCGATCTGGGAGATATTTGTAAATACAGGTTTTTAGGTTTAGATTAAGTTCATTTAAGTTTTTATTTTTGTCTTTTAAATATGTTTTAGTAATAGATATATATTTTTAGTAAATATTGAAAAGTAATTTGTTACGTAAGTATTAAATTAAATAGTTTTGTAGGATACATAAACTACCATAACACGTAGTATCATATTATATGTAGATGAATGGATCATTGTTACTTAACAAGGAATAAATAGATATTCAAACGTAAACAATACTAGCCATGCAGATTATTCTAATATAATAGAACCTCTGGCATAGTATCCATGCACCTAAATTATCCAAATCCTATTGAGGATCGATTCACTTTGATGCAGTACCATCGCATAATGCTTGTTATTACTATTGACATAAAGACCCTTCTGATTTGGTGAACCAATAATAGTGTCGGGATGAAATGTTTTAGTACATAATGCAATCCGAAGCGAGCTGATGCTTTCTCGCTTAGCGCGTTGTTATGGTAATTTGTCTCTCCCCCATGATTCAATAATTTCATCGAAATCGATTTCCCATCAATAACATTAGTTACTAAAATTCGATGATAACCGATCACAATGCTGCCTTACTAACCTTAAATTGCAAATTACCTAACACAACCTGCACAAAAATTAGTAACTAAGATAAATTGTGATAACCTTGAAGACGATCTATGTAGACTTCACTTTGACCCAGTTTTCCATTCTGATGTGATGACGCGGATGCATGTATGTCGAACCTGGCAACTAACAGCCGTAATTTTGTATCTCTATCGTTTCACGTATACTTAATGTAATCTGTTTATTTCACTTTAATATTTTGTGCCTCTAAGTAAAATAAACAATGACCTACTAACATTACTAACGCAAATTTTAAAGTATCTGCATAATTTCTTTACGTTAGGCTTAGTCAGCAAACTTCGCATCGGTTTTGACCCAGACTCAATTGATATACCTATCTATACTTACTATTGTAATTAGTTTTTCGAATAATTTGTTATTATTTTCTTTGATCAATTATAACTGTAGATCCACAGTCGCGCGCCCGAAAATGTCCGAGCCAAATGAGCGCCACTTTGATAAAAGTGGCCTTCTTTTTTCTCAGTACGTTGCGTGAAATTGTCAAGTTTAGCTGTCAAGTGTCAACCGAAATTCGACTGTAATAAAGTAAAGATTAGGTTCAAATTTCTGTGTAGGTGATGATTTTAATTGTTATGCAAACAAATAAAAAAGTTCGGACATTTTTAGACGGGGATTTTGTTCGGCAATGTGTATCTTCAGTTATAATTGATCAAAGATTATTTTTAAGTGTTTTTGGATTTCACGTTATTATATGTCTACCTACATACTTGCATTATACCTATTTGTACTATTAAGCTTAGATAATTATTTTTAATTTTAATTTATGCTAGCTCGCTTAGCCTGCGATACAGAGTTCTATAGTAACCCTAGTGCAGGCACACGTGTTATATAGCCTTTTTGTAAGAAATTGTATTTATTGTTAAACTTGTACTACAAATTATTGAATAAATTATCTTATCTTATCTTCTTATCATTGCTTGTTATATTCTGCTTGTCATATTAAATAACTCATCATCATTACGATGATCATAAAAACACTAGAGCTTGTCTAAGCTAAAATGACGCGCGCCCCTCAACTGAATCAGTTGATTTGGACAAATGCGTGCAAGTATTAATTACAACTCTTCATCTATTTGGGAGCGTCAACTATTCCGTTAACTATGATCCCACCAAATACATACAAAATGTTAGCCAAGTTCAATACTAAAAATATTGATTGATTGTGGATTTCACCGACAAAAGGATTGAGATCTAAATGGGTACCAAGCTCTGCAGGTAATACTGAAATCTATTTGTAAGAACAAATAATATCCTAATCAAGTATAACACTCTATTTCTTTGGTTTTTATACTCCAACAGTTTTTTATATTTATAAATATAAATTCTTAAATTTAACTATCTAATAATTTACACAAAGTAGATAACTTATGTTAAATTGAAGCTTAACATTTGACTTGGCTACTTTTCACATACAAATCATCTTATATTTGGCTAACCAACTTATCTTCTAAAGCCTGACCAGAAATATATGACTATTGTCAAGAGGGCGCTATTGTTCTTATTTATATGGCAACAATGACATCTTGACTTGTCTACAACGTTTAAACTGTCAGTCAAATTGAAATTTCAAACAATGTAAACAAACATTGTACTTAAAATGTCTTTAATTTCCATTTTCCCTCATCAAATACTGCTAAATCCGTGTGCTATTAAATTCAATACTTACCACAACACTATCTTAAAACATTAAAACAATAAACAAGTGCTAGAATATTGATATTATTTCATTAAATGGTTTATTTACAGAGTACGCAATTTCAATAAAATTGACATTGATTTTACCTGTTAGCTCTGATGTTAATTTGGAAAGGTTTTGTAGCGAAATAGTTTTTTTTTCTTCACTAGTTTATTATAAACATTATTACAATGATCCGTTGTTGAATACCAATCGTTTTGGGCATTTTTTGTTATTGTTCAAAGAAACCGCCACAGTGACACTGACAATCATAAAAATTATTGCCAGTGTAAGAAATTAGTTCCAATGAAATTCCGCAACATGGCGAATAGTCATATATTTCTGGTCAGGCTTTACTTTCAATTTGGTGCGTTTGTGTTAAATAGATTTTGAGTTATGAAGGTGTCAAAAGTGGCTCCAAATGGTTCGTGTAATATTACACACGGCGCTGCTTCGCCGGTTTCCTTTGCTTGAACTTGGCCTGACACGCTGCCGCGTATCTAGATCAGTGTGCAACATCACGATCGACAAATCGCATGAAAAATCCTGTGCGTAAATGCGTTTTAAATTAGACAAGCTCTACGTTGATACGTCGGAGAGTTTACATGTCCCACTGGTTGGGTACAGGCTTCTCTCAAATTGAGAGGGCTTAGGATGTAGTTCCCACGCGGCCTCAGAGAGAGCACTTCACACACACTATAGAATTACTTAACTGGTCAGGGCTGGATTGACAATGTTGGGACCCCCAGGCAATACGAATTTTGGGGCTCTCTTACAGCTATCAACCGCACTTTTCAAGAACTCAAATCAAATCAACCGGTAGCATGAATCGAGGCTACAAATTATCGTGTTAACTTTTCACTCCAAAACATTTTTATGGGGGCCCCTATGCAGCTGCCTATTCTGAATGGTTAATCCGGCCCCGTAACTAGCCCTATTCTGTGAAGTTCGAAATTAGAAATTAGTGTCGTGCCGTCTCGCTTACGCTAATAGTTGATATTTAATTGGAGAGTGAGACGGATGTTACGATACGAACTTCTAATTTTGAATCTCGGAGCAACCCCCTAGTAGTGTAGGTGCAGAGCTTGGAACCGGTATCGAAAGTACCTGTAACATACCGGTGTTTACAGATTTTTTCGTTTTGGTTCCAAAGAACCGGTAAAGTAAAAATACAGTATGTACCTATTCGCACCGAAAAATATCGGTTGCTGTTTAATGCAGTACGATGCGAGCGAGCGGTTCCTGTATGCTTAGTATAAGTTTTACTTCACCAAATACTTCTCGATCGCGTTTACGTAAAAAATTCAATACTATGGAAACATGAACGTGCGCGCGCGGAGGCGCTGTCCATGTTTCCATAGTAATTGGTTTTTTTACGTAAACTCGATCGAGAAGTATTTGGTGAAGTAAAACTTATACTAAGCGCTTAGTATAAGTTTTACTTCACCAAAATACTTCTCGATCGCGTTTACGTAAAAAAATTAATTACTATGGAAACATGGACAGCGCCTCCGCGCGCGCGCGTCCATGTTTCCATGGAATTGAAATTTTTACGTAAACGCGATCGAGAAGTATTTTGGTGAAGTAAAACTTATACTAAGCGTACTGTTTCCACGGAAAAACTTGCGATGTGAGTAAATAGCTTATTATATTCTCTTTCTCTCTCATTCACTCTACGCGCACTTTTAAGTTCCGGTATTTTAACTTCTTAAAACCGGTAAACTTCATCAATTTACCGGTTCTCAAGGTATCGGTGTCATGTGGGACCTGTGCTTTGTACCGGTACTCCGGTACAGGTACTAAAAGTAATACCGGTTCCAGGTGTAAATCCACGATACCGCTTCCGGAAAATACCGGTATTTTAAGCCCTGGAAGTAGTACGCGTACAGGCTGGAGATAAAACATAAAAACAGAGACATCTTATAAAACACGTGGTTATAACGGCCGCTATAAATTCGATAGCGAAAAAATAACAAAGACTCTCCAGGGCACTGTAAGAACGAAAACGCACTACACGTGGACCATACAATATTTCCTCTCAAGTGCGTCATGCATCAGATCTCAGACTGGAGCACTTCGGGTAATGGAAACTACCATTATAAATTTCCGCCACTAAGAGCTTGTCAGTGGTTAGACAAGGGGACATTGATATTTTTCCTAGGAAAGAATTTAAAAAGTTCTATTTTGGAATCTTGTGAAGTAATATTACGTTAAACTGTCAACTCTTTCTACTTAGAAACATCCCCTGAAGCTATATAGCTCTATGCTTTCATGTCATACTAACATTTCCGTATATGTAGATTATAATGAAGACTTGGCTGCTGCTTGGCTGTATGGTTTTAAACGTCTCCCCTTGCGGAAAGAATTTAAAAGACAACAACAATGTCCGTATAGACTAATTGACGTACCTTATTACAAATATTACGTTAGTACCATAATATCAATGTTATCAAGAGAAAATACATAAAACTTTTACGTGAAAACTGCAATTAAATTACTTAAGTGTATATGAATGAGTATTATTTTAGCAACGAGTAGGTAGGTAAATGAATTCCGTTAAATACCTATAATAGTCAAAATTAAAAAGTTTTCCCAGTAAGTAGAAGTAATAGAGCCTCATTTACATTCTTTATTGTTATCCTACCAGCAATTTTTTAAAGACCAACGTTACCACAAAGAATATGCCTCAAGAAACATGGCTAAAGCGGACCTACACGGACCAAAGTTAACTATATAACTCCGAGTTAACTGCTAACCCAGAGTTCAGTAATGTCAAAATCCCAAAAATGTGTTCATAACCCAGTATTAACGATTTAATTTTTTAATCCTAGACCGTGCAAGCGGCTCTAAGAGTAATTAAGGTAAAAGGAAATAAAAATAAAAAAAATGTGGGATAAAACAAATATATTGCATAAGGTTAGAATTGACTCAACGTAATCACGCTACTGCTTCAAAGCTTCTTCACTAATTTCGCCATGAAAACGTACTAAATAATAACAAAATTACATTTGTAATTTAAGGCGAGGTACCTCTAAGAAACGTAATTTTTAATTTCATTTTATTTAGAAACGGTAATAATTAAACACGTGAAAAAAATATATGTTGCTTTTGAGACCTTTCTGTAAGTACGTCGGGCACTCGTTACATAATTGGACAAACTTCGCTCGATAGAAAAAAAATCGAAACATACCCCTATTTTGTACCTTTAAACTCATTTCATTTCAATATTATACTACTTGATGTATTGAAAGTCACATCAAAATAAACGTCTGTAATGATGTAATGTCCGTCGGGTTTAATTTTGTTAATTTTGTAAAATATATAGTTTTTAAGCCAATATTAACGAAGTTCACGGCACGATTTACTGGCGCCCCGCTGCCAGCCCGCCGCTCAGTCCTGAGCGGAACGTGTTGGAGGTCGGACGCTTGCCAATTTTTGAAGCGCTCCACATTAAGACTAAATAGGTATCCTTGATGTGGGTAGTAGTATCATCATTTATTTCTGTTATTTACCACTACTCGTATTCAATGTAACCGCCACACACAAAAAGAAACACCCATCCACGCAACTATACACAGTACACAGTGTACAAAGAAAAACAGTACGGGCACAGAGTAAAAATGTTACCAGTTATTCAACTTCATACTAGAGCGCCCGAATCGACGCACGCACACAGCCAAGCGTATTACACGGCCGCTAAGTAATCTTCGGAATACAAAACAATGCTGCAGTCCCACGCGGTGCGCCGTCTATGACGCTTGGCTGTGTGCGTGCGTCGATTCGGGCTCTCTAGTATGAAGTTGAATAACTGGTTACATTTTTGCTCTGTGGTACGAGTCTATCAAATTTTTTACAAGTGCCTGTAATATAAATTCGCAATTATTGACAAAATTGCCACAAAGTTTACTAATGTTACCGCTGCAATCGTCGAAATGATAATTCTTATTATTTCAGCATGAAGGTGACAAAGATGACTGTTTCACACATCTAAATATACACGATGATTTTTAATCGGTGATCAGGAGTTGAAAAATCGTGATCCCTAGACAAAATGGAATTTAAAACATGAGATCTTAAAGCAATGAGGTCTCTGGTTAATTAATAAATAAAAAAAAATGTTAAAATTTCTTCCATCAACCGAATGCATGGTCATCGTACATTTGTTTTAGTTAAGTAGTTCCGTCAAGTGTCACCGCTTTGGCGGGAAATTTAACAGGTCTCACGTCAAAGTTTGTTAAAGAAACTGACTTGTCAAAGAGGTTTCGGGCTCATAGACTAAACCATGCGTAGGGTGACAATGATTTTAGTTAAAAAGTGATTTTCCAAATAATTATTGTTTAAAAAAATTGATGGATTTTTTCGTGTAACTGCGACTTAAACGTGGTCGCCATCGAATACTGATCTAGAAATATTGGTTCCTGATCACCGATTAAAAATCATCGTGTATAAAAGAAGAAACTGATTGACTGACTGACTGAAATATCAACGCACAGCCCAAACGGCTGGGTCTAGAGATTCCAAATTGCCAAAAGGTTCCTTATAAGGTCTAGAGGTGCACTAAGAAAGGATTTTTCAAAATTCACAACTTAAGGGGGTGAGACGGGGGTCCGAAGTTTATATGGGGAAACAAGATTAGTTAGACTATTTTATTCGAAATTTTTCAGGAGAACTAACGATAAATGAGTAAACACGTGTTTCAGGTTTTTTGGGAATTCAACCCCTAAAAGAGGTCACAAGACCAACACAAGGGACAAGGTCTGGAAATCAACATGGGTATTGTTTCTATGGTTTAGGGACCTTATCGGGTCGCGCTGGTTACGAAAACAACAACAATTTTAAAATCCAACGTGGCGGACGTGAAATACCATCTCCCCCGGTGGGGTGCGAGGGGTTGAAATATCTAAATATCAATATGGGTGTCGTTTTTATGTTTTTTTTGGGACGTAAATTACGAAAATGACATCGATTTTGAAATTTAATATTATGGACTCCTGACACCTATCATTATCCTAAAGTTTATAATCTCAGTGACTTTTAGGTTATAAACAATATGGAAATGACAGGTGTCAGGATTTACTTCTTAACTGCCGACCACTATGTATATGCTCATTTTTTCATAAATCTCAAATTCGGTTTTTACAATATTGGCAATACCGAGACAGTGCCACTTTTAGCAATTTTTGTAGTGTGTGGGAGCGTGAGAAGTATGGTGTCATATGGCTTACGAGGCTCCTGCGAGTGTATACATATTTTTGACCACTTGATCCGTGAAGAATGACCGACAACTACCGTTATTTGTATTTTAGCGCCATATATAGTTTAGTTTTGTATCTAACTGAAATTCTGGAACTGTACAAGCTGCGGACAAAGAAGTATCCACTTCGAAAACGTTTCATATTTTACATTTATAACACAAAAGTAATCTAAGTAATTGCACCTAAACATTTAAATTACAGCGTGATCTTGGTCTCGGTCGCAACTTACACTACTGTAAATTATATTACACTGTTGCTGGCAAGCGTGACCTCCGTCGGCGAGTTCACGGCGCGCGCGGCGATCGTAGGTTTTGCGCGGGCGGGGTGCGGGGTGTAAATTAACGTGGCGCGCTTCAAGAACCTCGCCTTAACATCAAAGAACTCCCTTCTCCAGTTACAAAGCTTACGCATTTACGCACCTTGCAACCCAGATTGTGTACCGCTGTACAGAAACATCTTGACTTGAGCTCAATACACTCAAGACGAGAAAAAATTAAACAAGCTTCTTCAAGGCGGGATTAAAAAATACAGATCATTATGAATACGAGCTGGAGGGCCTGAGTCTTATACTTATGCCCACTTCGAGCACTAGAGCCTGTTGTATTTACTAAGTATAATGAGATACGATGTACAAGAATTTAGGTATTTCAGGTACAAATTTGATTCAAATTTTAATATTAGCGTACGTTGTTCATAAGCTCATTAACTACGTGTATTAATGGTCTTCTACGTTCGAACTACAATCTGTTTTACAATCTACGTGCCCATCTGTGGTGCCCATCTACTTTCCTGATATAGGGTAAGTAGGTACTCATATTATTTATGGTACTCAGTCATGTTTGTTTACATAATTAGGAATTTTAATCGTTTCACATCATAAAACAATTGACACCAATTGACCTTGTCTCAAAATAAGCAAAGCTTGTGCTATGGGTAGGTACTAGGCAACGGATAAATACTTAAATACATATTAAATGTTCAAGACTCGACAGCAAACATTCGAATTTTTCATACAAGTAGGTATCTGCCCTGACTGGGAATCAAACTAAAGGGATCTCAAGATTCACAGTCAGATTCTCTAACCGCTTGGATGTCCGGTATCATTAGCATATTAATTTCAACCACACAGTCAACAAAATGGTAGGTGCTTCATAAAAATACGTAACAAATGTAAAAGGTGTTCTAACTTATTGATATTGATCCACAAAATAACGCCCGAAACAATCAATTACCCATTTATACTTGTGTGTTTGTTTGTATGTACATACAGGGTGAAGAAGCCTTGGTGGCCAAGCGGTTCGACCTATAGCTTCTCGAGCTGAGGGTCGTGGGTTTAAATCCCGGCTCGCACCTCTGAGTGTTTCGGCATTTATGTGCGAAATTACATTTGAAATTTAAGACAACATCGTAAGGAAACCTGCATACACCTGCGAAGAAATTCAATCATGGTATGTGTGATGTTCCCAATCCGCACTGGGCCCGCGTGGGAACTACACGGCCCAAGCCCTCTCATTCTGAAAGCAGGCCTGTGCCCTGCAGTGGGACGTATATAGGCTGGGATGATGATGATGACATATAGGGTAATATACTACAGGGTACTGCTGAACTGATTCCAAAAATTGTCTCACTAATCGAAAGCTACACTATTTAAGATTAACATAGGCTATTTTCCATCCTGGCAAAGTGCAAAATTGCACAGAACGCAGACAAAGTTGAGGATAATAGCTACTGTAAAATAAATACGCATATATTTTTGCCAGAAACACAAACGACTTAGTCTAACCTTAAAGTTACAACCCAAAAAGCAGATTGCACGAACGTTATTTCGAAAGTTTTTGAATTATTTTCCATGTTAAAGAGAGTTTCAGAACTGTTTACTACTTATATCGTGCAGATATAAATTTATAGATCGGAAAGCAATCAGACAGCGCCGTTTGCAGAATTCATGGTACTTTTGCAGTTTTTAAATTACTCGTACCAATGACAGAGAAGAGATTAATGTCGCTATTGACCAAAGATTATGGAAAACATAGAAAGTTTTTGAAGCTGCAATTTTCGTTGTATGTTTTGCCTATTAAAATTCATTAAAATAATTGCAAATATGAATAATCTGCACAAACACAGGTACCTGATGGATAATAGGGGTCATTATTATCTTCAGACAATAGGTCCCTCTGCTGGATTAGACCTCCTTTAGAATGAGAGGGCTTGAGGTGTAGTTCCCACGCAGGCCCAGTGCGGTTGGGACCTGCACATTTATATGCGCAGGTTTCCTCGTGATGTTTACCTTGACCCAAAAGCAATTTTTAATGCAATTTTGCAAATATGTATATTCTGAAAACTAATGGGTGCAAGCCCGGGTTCGAGAAGCCATGAATAGATCCATGAACGATAAAATGAAAAGGTTCTAAAAATTTTCTAAAGATAAGATTAGCATAGCAATGATCAAAAATCAAGATTCAAGTTCAATTTCTTCAATCCTTTAAACATCCCCATTTATTTACCGGCATGGAAATGTTTGCATCTTTTACGTTGTTTATCTTATTAATCTCCATTCCTGCTACCCTTATTTGTATTATGCTGGGCCCTGATATACTTTTAATCCTTTTAAAGGACGTCCCATTATCATAAGCCTCATTCTATAGGTATTGTGCGAAGGTTCGGAAACACCCCGTATGTTCGCTTTATAATTAATATTTGAAAGGCTGTTTTCGTTGGGATCTGTGAAAAACACGTTAACAGGATACTTAAATGTGGGGTTTACACGTGTTAATCAATAGTTTAGTTTTAAGCTTTGCTTGAGAGTTGAGCGTATTCATTTGTTGACTCGTTCATTTTTAATTAGATACGATAGTGTGACTCAGACGTTTGTAAACAAAATGAATTACGCGTCTGTGTATTATTAGCTTAAAAATCAACCTGCGTATAGTTATTTGTGTAGACAGATTAAGACTCATCAGCGTCAAGTCTTTTAGGGCAGACCTTAAATGAACACGATGTTCCGACACTAATTTTACATTATGTTTGGATGTATTAATATCACAGAGTTGTACGTCATCGTCATGATTAAAGTCTTTGATCTAATTAAAGCAACATAATTACGAGTATACCTACCTACGTTTGAGTTATACTGAATCACGTGAAAGCACAGAGTAATTAGTGATATTGAATCAACTGACGTCAACGTCGGCCATATTAATGCAATTGAATTTTGTTTACAATCCAGACAGTTTTTGAGCAAGAGTGGTAAAATTTCATGCACTCTTCAATAAAAGTAAACAATTTGCATAATAGTGATATAGTTTACGCTAATTGCAGTTGGGTTTCATTCAGTGCGTGTAATTTCAGTGATGTACGTACACACATTTCGGATAAATGAAATTTACATGCGAAATTAATTAGAAATAAAAAGGTTTTGTGTAAGTATACTGTTTTGTGTAAGTAAATAATACTGAATGTAATTTTCTCTACGTATCTATACAGAATAATTCTAAAACGATCCGTAACTTATAAGAAATTGAAATTCACAGAAATATGTACCCCCTTAAAGGTTGACTGGTAGAGATCTCTTAAAGGGTTATATCCCTTTAGGAAGCTTTTATACACGTATCTCAACTTTTTTTTCTGTATTTTTGTTCAATAAAGGGTTTACATATATAGTACATATTATAATAATAATGTTTAGGTCAGTCTATGAGGTAGGTACCTATCACAAAATAAATTGAAAGGATTTTTCTTTCAGCGGTTGAGCAAGTCAGAATGAATTGACCTGCAAAGATTATTCACCTAAAAAATCATTCAAGATGACGTCACGTCAATATCAACTAAATGTACGTAAACATTAGACAATAGTAATAAAAAAATCTTAAAATACGTTTACATGGGTTTACTGAAACTTTCCGGATGAATTTTGAGTAGGTACATTATATAATTTTAACCATTTAAATACTGAATGCTAACCAGCGGTTTACTCATTATGCAATTTCAGTGGCTGTTTTGATATCTTTTCAACAATGCCTTTCAGAATTATAATCATGCCGCTTAGGAATTATCCCGTTAACAAAGTATAGCCTCTCCGGCCTGACATGGGCAAATGTCGTCCTTTTGTTTCTCGCCCGCCTCGACGCTGATATCTCTTACAACTTAGCGTAGTAATCCTTGGTGAATTCAATTAAATTTTAATAAATTAATTTTGTCTTCTTTGTATTCATGCGCTAATGAGCTAAAATAAAAACTGCGAGCATTGTAATTAAATGCCAGTAGAAAATACTTAACAATAGCACCTATGTTTGCTTCAATTCTTTCCAGAACTCTTGAATAAGAGAGATTCTGAGACTTCAACGTTCACAATGAAAAGCTGAAATTATTTCACGTCATAATGGACACAAAAGTTTCAAGTGCTCTTTCAAAAGTTATAAATATTTTAAATCTAGGACAGTCAACATCGCGCTACGGAAAAAACCCGGTGTAAAATCTGATGAAGAAAGTGCTACAAAAATCCATTTTCCCTATTAACAGTTAATCTTGGAAAGATGATACCGGGAAAGCTAGGCTTAACAGTTTTTTATTCGATTTTAAATTTTCAGGATTCCGCATCGTGAAACCCACGACTCAAATGTCAATATATTATTTTTTGAAAATACCTAAAGGTACGTAGGCGGCGGATTGGGCTTGTAGAAATAATATATGAACTTTCAAAATGTGTTGCTTCTAACGCCTACTGCTAAAATAACGTAGCTATTTCAAGATAAATTATTCTTGTGAATCACTTAAAAATATTCAACTAAGTAAGTAAATAAAACCGGCGTTCTAATACTAAGGCTGTCGAAGTCGACCCTAAATTTTAAGGTAGAACTGTGTATAATCTCTGCAAAAAATACAAATTTACAAATTTTACTTCGCGTCAAATAACCTATGTGAGCTAAGGATGCCCGAAACGTATCGATATTTTGTGAGTTATACAATTAGTTAAGATGCACACGATACACTATCATAATGATACACGATACAATGTGTTGATACGAGACGATGCAATTTATTTACTTTTAACCCTTTCAACGCCGCGCCTCGACAAAACGTAAACCTGTTTTGAATCTTATGTCATTGTGTCAAGATCACTTTGACACTGTACTTTGTGACTCCTATTATATGTGTCGTTGGCGTTGAAAAGGTTAATAAATCTATTTTATTCTTAACAATAGCACGGAAAACATCATGTTACTTAGTAATACCTATATGTTCCGTATTGAGAATAAGCAGACACTCCTAGACTTCCGAACAATCCTGTCTCATTTCTTGCAGCCTTTAGCTACATTTCACACTAACCTAAAAAAAAGCAAATAGTCTTTAGACGGTAAACACAAAAAACCTGCTTTATTAAGTGTGCATTTTATTAATTCTTAATTTTCTGATTGTCTTGTTAACTGTGCAAACCAAGACATTTTCTTACAATGTAGATAATAAAGGGTGCAATATTTTTACTGATTATTGGTTTGGGATGACCTGGACCCGTACAAAATCGAATGGCAGGAACAGGCTCCTGACAGTGACGAGGAGCGAAAGCGTTAGGGCACTCAATAAGCTACAAAAATGGTTTTAACTTAAAATAAATCATTAAGTTTTTAACATAAGCATAATTCACTTAACCATCCTAAATTTCTTATGAAGTTCTTTTATCTTCCTTGGCAGATAATGACTATACAGACGCAGTAATGCAGACAAAAAACAATCAGCTACGATACGATGTATCGATACGTAGTTAACTTATCCCTAACGTTGCACATACGAACTATAAAATCCCCATTACACATGGAACCTTTTCCCGGCACCGAACACATACTTTGCATACTTCTCGTCCCTGTTAAGAATAGTCCATTTCAATTACAACTCACTTTCTCTTATGGGAGTGCTACTAAAAGCTTTCTCCGTACTTATCGTGCCGAGGTTAGGTGAGGGCGGAAAAAAGGAAATTTATTAACATCTTGATTAAGGCTATCTTCATTTACGTTGCCTTTGCCGTTTGTTCCATATCTGAAAGCTTCAATGGAAGGGCGAAATTCGTATTTCCTGCGCAGGATTAGGATTGCCACGTGTTTGGATTAAGAACATTGTGGATAAGTAACTTACGGTTTGAAAAGTAAATAAATATTTATCTACACAGCCTTTTTAAACTAACTTTAAAATAAACTGGTACGGTGTTGTTTTGAACTGTTTTAACCACCGTATCCCGTGTATTACGATTCATCATAATCGGTATCCCAGCTTACGTCCCAATGCAGGGCACAGGCCTCCTCTCAGAATGAGAGGGTTTGGGTCGTAGTTCCCGCGCGGCCCAGTGCGGATTGAGTTGTTGCGGATGTTTTCCTTCACCGTAAAGCTCATGGTAAATTACAAATGTAATTTCGCACATAAATTCCGAAAACCTCAAAGGTGCGAGCACGAACTCGAACCCACGACCCTCTGCTTGAAATGCCATAGGTCAAACCACTAGGCCACCACGGCTTTTTTACGATTATCGACGAATAATAATGTCCGACAAATCCCAATGTCCACCACCACGCGTGGTGTGGTGTGTCGTCGCAGAATTTCAATTTGGTTTTAATATATGGACATTATTCTGACATGAGAAACGGCAATTAAGACGCTTCAGAGCCCCACCCATTTAGTAAATACTTTCACGGTTTCAGTCAGCAAATAAAGGAAAATAATGTCGAAACTATTTGGTCACTAGTAAATCCCGGTAACTAATTATGAGTGGAAATCGGGAAGTTTAAAACTTTAGATACCTAAGGCATATTAACTACAGTTGAAATACTCTCATTTTTACACGACTACGGCAAAGCCAAAAGGTAGAGTAATGATTTTAGCAGTCTATGTTTTAAGAAGACGGTTTGTGTCCAACAGTGGACCGTACAGCCGGAGATGATGAAACTAAACTGTTTAACATTTGGTAGCATAGCATACGGTTGTGGTAACTCCGAGGATGAGCTCTGGTTGAGTTCGAAACGCGTCAGTGTAGCTTGGTGGTGGTGATAGTTGTGTTTATGTGATTTGTGTGTGTTCGTACAGTGTGGAGGTGGAGGAACTGCATGAACACACATTTCTTGCATAAACGTAACTATTGTAAGGTCGCGGGTGAGCAAAGTAATTGTTTTAGTCCATTAGCTAGTTATATCCTATTCTTAGTATAACACGTTTTCATTACAGTGAAAATGTATGTTTTATCCGGAGCATGTACCAGGTGCGTCGGCGGTTCCTGCCAACCCTATCCGGTAACACGAGACCGTCGGGGGAGCCGTAAGCAAAAAGCCGGTACGAATGATAATGGCCTGATTAAGAAGGTCCCCACGTCTCCCCGTATTGTATTCTGGCATGTTTTTCTTGGTAAAATACTCTTTAGATAAAATTGCGAGTCAATCTATATAATCTACCCCCGACCAGACTAAATCTTTGTAAAGGTTCCAAATTCTATTTTTGTTCGATAAGGAAAGGTGAAATAATAAGGAAAATGAGTAAAAAAATGTTATTGAAGCCACTTGGTATATCGTGGTTAGGTTAACAAATAGAATCAGAGAGTACGTAGAGTATTTTCTTTAGTAACTATGTTCAATATCGTCAACTAAATGTGAATTTCAGATGGAAATAGCATATTAGCCAATTATGTGATACGTGCACACTACTAAGTTTTGATATGTAGTTTCCCTAATTGCTTTGATAGCATAACCTAATCAGCTTCCAGTACTGTATTCTCCAATACCAATAATCTTAAGTCATGCCATGTTACTTCACTAAAATTTTAATTGAACATGAAATTTTCTGTATCTTCTCTATGTAGCTAGGACAAATTATGAGATTAGAAAAAAAAACAATCATGTAGTTTACAAAATTGATACGAATATTTTTGGATTGTACTGATAAACAAAGTAAAAGTCTTCTTTGGTGAGGGTAGAGCCGGCAATTAAACAACAAGTGAAAGATCAGTTTTTCCGATTTTGCTCACGTCTCGAAAATCAATTTATATTTTACTAAAAATTACTGCATTAAATTAAATTGGTTAATTGAACTAATTTGTGCTATTTTTTTAGGGTTCCGTAGCCAAATGGCAAAAAACGCAACCCATATGGATTCGTCATGTCTGTCTGTCTGTCTGTCTGTCCGTCCGTATGTCACAGCCACTTTTTTCCGAAGCTATAAAAACTATGCTGTTGAAACTTGGTAAGTAGATGTATTCTGTGAACCGCATTAAGATTTTCACACAAAAACAGAAAAAAAAAACAATAAATTTTGGGGGTTCCCCATACTAGGAACTGATCTCAAAAATTTTTTTTCGTCAAACCCATACTTGTGGGGTATCTATGTATAGGTCTTCAAAAATTATATTGAGGTTTCTTATATAATTTTTTTCTAAACTGAATAGTTTGCGCGAGATACTTCTAAAGTTGTAAAATGTGTGTCCCCCCCCCCCCTGTAACTTCTAAAATAAATGAATGAGAATGATAAAACTAAAAAAATATATGATGTACATTACCATGTAAACTTCCACCGAAAATTGGTTTGAACGAGATCTAGTAAGTAGTTTTTTAATACGTCATAAATCGTAAATCGCAACTTTTTATAGAGTCCGACTCGCACTTGTCCGGTTTTTTTTACAACAATAAAGGACAGTTTATTTGAAATCTTTATGGGTGCTAGGGGCCTTTGAGACATTTTAAAATTACATCTTTGTGTCATTCGGTCGCTTTTATAAAAATAGTCTTATGCATTTTGTTGGTTTGATCTATTTTCTGTTGTCCACTCTATAACACTCAAATGCAAACATCTATCACAGTCATCCGGTCTGTGAGCATGTCGCAACATTTAATAATTCCTGCACCGACATCGGCACTCTGTAACCAACATTAATCATAGTGTAATCCGGCCGCCGTCCGAAATCCAAATACGCTCATCGTCGTAGGTGCGACCACGGTGCGTTCGCGATAAAAATTGTTTACAGAACTAATTAAAATGGCATGACGCAGCCCCTGGCCGCCTTGCCCCGAGCGTTGTAATCCAATTCTGGGGCCGGGTGTGTCCGGGAAAGCCCGAAACATTAGTAATTAAATTCCGTAGTAAATCAGTCGTAATTTTCTGATAGGTAAAAATGCGTGGGGTAATTGCGCGTCCTGTGTCACACATGTGAGGATCGTCTAGCTTGTACAAAAGACAAGAGTTTGTTTTCTTGTTTTGTCTTTGTTTTGTCTTGAAACATGGTGTGACCAACGTGATTGTTCTTAGGACAATAAGTTTCTTTACAAGCTTTTATTTCACTTGCAATGTTTGTTTATGTATAAGTTTGCTAACGTAAAACTTTGCAAGTCGGATTTCACCCACTTTTAGTAATCAGATTGACGTAAAATTTGGGGTGAATTTGTAGGTATTACATACTAAGCTGTTCTAAAGAGTTGACGTACCTTCATATCGATTGCAGTGTATCTACACCGAATTCTTCCTACTTGGTTGCCATGGGTGTACAAAATGAATAAATTACTAACGTGGCTATTTTTACTCTAGTGATTTAAAGTAGTAAGCCAACGTAAGATTAATTAAGTTCACATTTTTATTTTATATATATATAAATAAATATTAGGGGACAATCTTACACAAATCGACCTAGTCCCAAACTAAGCAAAGCTTGTACTATGGGTACTAGACGACGATAAACATACTTATATAGATAAATAAATACTTAAATACATAGAAAACATCCATAACTCAGGAACAAATATTCGTGCTCATCACACAAATAAATGCCCTTACCGGGATTCGAACCCAGGACCTCTTGCTTCGTAGGCAGGGTCACTACCAACTAGGCTAAAGCGGTCGTTTACTTACTTTATTTACTTTCTGATTTTTGTATTTATTTGTATAGTCGGGATAAGAAAAGGTCCGTCACTTTTCGACTCTATGTCAACAAGTTAAGGTCGAAAAGTGACGAACCTTTTCTTACCCCGACTATACCATTAAGAATTATTTTATTTTTAAATAGTTCTGTAACACACTAAAAAAAACCAGTAAAGTAAATGCTGGAGCCGGGAATCCAACCCGGGTCTTCGTCAATCCAAGACGCTATGCTAGACTCCTACACCACTCCAAGCTTAACTTCATGGCGAAATTTGTGCTCTCGAGACAGTTAGGGTAAAACCAGAATAGTTGTCCCAGGGGTATTAGTCGCCTCGTTTAAAATTACTGTAGTTTTGCGAATGAATCGTATTTTATTTCAATTATTTGTTGAGAAACTTTCCAACTATCACTAAGTTGACCAAGTCGCATGTCTCTCTGTGGTTGCATGGAAAGGCAAAATGCGATAAATGTTTTTAGTTGTTCCGTTTCGGGGGAGGGCATCTATCCTATATGGCATTGAAATGGATCAGGCAACTATCCCATACGTGGGATAGATGTCACAAAATGAAGAGGTCTGCTATAATCGCTAATACTCTGAAATATTCAAGAAAATGTTTTTTGCTTTTTTAAAATTGGTCGACGAAAACACGAAGTACCGGCCGATTTTATGTACTAAGAAATATGGAGTGATTTCAAAAAGTGGGGCAACTATCCCGGTTTTACCCTAGTCCAGCGTAGGATATCCTTCACTTACTATAAGTAGGTACTTAGTTATGAAATGATTTCATATTACTATAAAATTTTATTTATTGTACTTGTTGGCGTGCTCGTATTTTGTAGAGAGAATTTTCTTGGTGAATTTAATAGTTTAGTTTAAAGCAGTATAATATATTATATCACTTTAGGGTAAGTAAAAATTACTCAACTCGTCTGGTTTATGGCATACCGCTTTGCGCGCTTAACTGCATACTCGATTTACTAATCTGATATCTGTGTTTTCCTCCCCTTGGTGAAACTACTTTCAAAGCACAACGTATGAAAATATAACAACAAAATGTAACTATAACAAAGAAAAGGAGTTCCCTTAGACAAGGTTCCGAAGAAGCTCACATCGTTCCCCTTTTGAATAGCTAAGCTAATTCAATGTCCGAGATAGCTGGCAGTTCTTGGGTCTCCTTTGATGTCAACTAACCTCTTTAAATACTATATCCTTGTACTCGTATAGCCTCATAGCGCGACCGCACGGAGCAAGAGTCTCACCCAACACCAAATGGAACAAACTCGTATTCGGTGCCTATATCCCTGTATTTGTGTGATTTCGCTTTTTCAACCGCCTCAGAAACTGTACCAGCTCTATTGCAAGTTTCATGAAGATGGGAAGGAGCCAGCGTGTCAGAACAAGTTGAATACCATACCAACACACGACGTCTTCCGTGAAATCTACTCAATTGTAATTACGTAGTACGCAGGCCAGCATCGCATTTTTATTTACCTGACTTATTTCTCGCGTAAGATTACTTTTCTATTTCTGTAGGTACAGCGTCAATATTAAAATTATACGTGACTTAAATCTCAACAATGACTTGTAATGAACTCTCATTTCCAGGCAACGGGAAAAAATGTCGGAAAGTAAATACGAGGTAGGTATCGGCCGAAATTAATCTTTTTGGTGTAGGGAAAAAAGATGATGAATTTTTAAAACCGAATTCGCTAGGGTATGATAATATTTCATTCGTCTTATTTTATTTAAGTTTTGGACAAAGAAAGCTTATAAAAAGTACAAACGGGTAATGAAACTCTACGGGCCTGTTTAACCGCTCTTTATTAACTCTCTGTGGTTTAATAATATAGAAATCTCTGATGTACCTAATTCCATGAAGCTTCAGCGTTTCTATGAATGATTTTTAATGAAAAATATTACCTTAGTCAAAAATTTACCTTTGGACTTTTAAATCCAGCCCGCTATGTCAAAAATAATATTTAATTTAATTCATACTCTGCATACGATTCCCACAATCGAAAATTAGTTGAAATGTCTTATAGCTTGTCTAGTTTAAAATGACGCGCCCCACCACCGCACTCACGCACAGGATTCGAAACTCAATTCAAGCTACAATAGACTCTGCTGTAGCTCAAATTGAGCTCCAAATCCCGTGCGCAAACGCGGTGGTGGGGCGCGTCATTTCAAACTAGACAAGCTCCACCTATTCAACTGTCAAAACTCTGATATGACATCGACTTAAAAACTTATGTTGTCACTTATCAAACTGACAATCTTACAGATATCGTCTCTTTTCAATAAAAGAAACGATAAATCTGCTAAATTTCTGAAGTACTTATGTATTGAATTAGCCATAAAAAATAAATCGTTAGGTACCTACTTACTTTTTTTGTTCGTTGTTTTTTTTATTGCACTTGTAATGACAATCCAACTCGATGCAATCTGACTACTGGAAGTGGGTTAATAGTCACAAACACGGATACTAACAAAATAAATGAAGTTAAATAAAATGCTTGTTACACACATGCTTTAACATAGATACTGGCTTAATAACCATACTCATCATCATCCTACCATCCCATCATCCAGCCTATATACATCACAAAACGAGAAGGTTTGGACCATAGTTCCCACACGGGCCCAATTGAGATTGGGAACTTCACACACACTATTGAATTTCTTAACATTTATTTGCAGGATTCCTCACGAAGTTTCCATCACCGTAAAGCTCGTGGTAAATTTCTAATATATTTTCGTACACTTTCGAAAAACTCAGAGGTGAGAGCCCGGATCCTCTGGTTGAGTGGCCATATATGTCAAACCACTAGGCTGCACGAATTTATACTCCTGATAATCATACTCAGTTAAATACAATCAAACCGTGGAAAAACCCTGTTTATATTACTACCGCAAAAAGGCAAGGACGAGTTAATGAAAGGTAAACCATGAATTACTGCTGTGGGGGGATACATTGAGGCTGCTAATTGGGAAGGCCGATCGGGTAGAGGTTTAATTCGTCATCATCATCATCATTATAGCCGAAGGACGTCACTGCTAGACAAGGCTCATTGATACCAATCACTACGGTTGGAAGCGGCTTGCATCCACCTTGAACCAGCGGCCTTTACCAAATCGTCCGGCCACCTCGTTGGTGGACGTCCCACGCTGCGTTTGCCAGTCCGTGGTCTCCATTCGACAACTTTTTGGCCCCAACGGCCATCTGTTCTACGTGAACTATCCAATTTCTTGGGATAAAAAGTATCTTATGTTAATCCAGGTCATAACCTATCTGTGTGCCAAATTCCATTAGAATCCGCCAAACCATTTTAGCCTGAAAGAGTAATAAACATTCACTCATCCGTCGATCCATAGAAACTTTCACGTTAATAATAATATATTATTATTAGTGGGATTAAAGCAACATTGTGCAACGAGATAATGACGCTATACAGGATGTGCAGACTAGTTACCAGTATGTAAGGATTAATTACAAACCAGATGACATGTTGCCAGCATTCTATTCCGGCACCGGCACCAAAACAAAACGCGACAGCCGTCACCGCCATTAGCGATGAGCGATGACGATCGCGATGTGTCCGCTGACTTTTATTCCCTTTTCATCCCTTGTGTATCATTTGTGATCATCGACAGTACCAACTTGACGGATTAATGTGAACTTTGAGGCTTCAGGGATAAAGGCACTAATTGATTGATTGTGTGCCGTGATGGGTTAATCGAAGCTTTTCTGATCATGCTGTAATGACTGAGTTGTGATTTATGAGTTAATTGAAGGATTTGATGTGACAAAGGGAGCTGACATAATGACATACATTAACCGTTATAGCGAAGCGTGATGTCTGATGAATCATGTTGTTTTCGGAAAGCTATTATGAAACATATTATTCCACATACCACCATCACTAATTCTTTAGCCTGTTATATTTAGCAGCAGTCTACTGCCCAGCAGGCATACGCCTCTTCTTGTTACTCACGTACACATACACCTATATTTATAACTTATCTATCTGCTCGATTTCACCATTTTATTAACAGCTATTCCAGCTACTCCAGCTATTCTATAGGATATGCGACCAAGTCGTCCCGACCAAGTTTGTTTCTGTTCCGGTGGCCATTCCATGGACCCTATTAGGTTGTTTTTTTTATCACACGAATAATACTTTATTTATTTCATTTGAGCATATTGATTTAATTTTAACTAACTTAACTAGCTTAACATCCGTTTGTGGATGAAATTTTAATCACGAATATTTCTGCAGTTCTAAAGTAAAAGAAAGTAAAGTTATTGGCATTCAATGTCACTTACCTACCTGTCAATACTGACTGATTTTTATCTGGGGATTAGCAAGTGTATAAATTAACTACAGCTAAAAAACAATAAAGTTTTGGGCTAGTGAGTGAGTGAGTGGGATAATGAGTGAGTGAATAAACTGTTACAGAATTAACGAACTATTATATATACATCTTCGGTCTCATCAGAACATAGAAATCAATCGCTGGTCATTTTGAAATACATTCACAAAATAACGTCTCAAACAAATAAATTTTTTCTGTAGAAAACATGTTTCTTTCCTAAATATCCATTAAACAAGTAAATACTTTCGCACCCACAAATTTCAGCTCATCTTCCAATGACCTTGCAAGACGCACGATCCAAGACATCCATTGTCCAATGGAGTAGAACTAACAGATTCGCAAGCTGTCGGGGCACAACAAAAGTCCATTAGTGCGGTACCTAACCGTCGAACGGATTAATTAATTCACACACTTCGCCCCCCATTAACGACCCAAGATTGCCCCGGCCAGTGTCAGGTGTAGGTAAGACCGACGTGTTTATTTGCAGCGATTTTACGGTGCTGCTTTGAATTTTAAATAATTTAGGGACAAATGGTTGATGCCGGACCTTTTTGTAGTAAATTTTGTATAATAGTTGGCAAAAAAATGCTTAAGAAATGATTTTCGATATAGGTTGAAATATTCGGGGATTTATATCATTTTGAAGTGACAAAGTTCGGGTAGTAACGAAGGACAAGACCACCATTGTTTCTCGATTTCTCAAGTCTTGTCTTTTTCTCTGCATGTATGTTACTTTTGTACCCGCTTGATATTTTACTATTAGGAGCTTATTGTGTCAACTTTTTTGGTTAATGTCTAAGGTAACTGTTTATAGTGTAAGTTTTATTGCACCGTTTGTTTCCGAAAATATAAATAAATAAATAATTCATCAGAACCGCACAGCTCGGCATCAGTGCCATGCCAATTTCCCAGCTACATTTTCGTTAGATGATGTTATTCTGCCTTGAATTCTATGAGTCGACTAATTGTTGTCTTTTAAGAAACATTTTACTAGTACAGTAATGAAATTAAAGTGAACATTAATCAAAGATAGTAACGAAATTTTATTTTCAAAGTCTCAGACAGTTGTCGAGACAGCTTCCATTAAAGGATGCGATTAGATTATTTTTCTTCAATTTCATAAATATAATTTCTTTCTTCGTCTAAGAAATAAGTCAATTGCTTTTTTAGACAGCCTAACTTTGAAGAAAATAAGTTATAGTCTCAATTTCATATGTATTCAAATAAAACATAATATAATTTAAATGTTAAAATATAATATCACTTTGACGTTAAAGATACCTGCTCTATTTGTTTGTTTTTGCAATGAAAGTTTTTTCTGTCGTATAAGTTAAAATAAAATGCTCAACCACCAGTTTTGTTTTTCTTTAATTACAAAACACATTCACTTCATTTATTTCATAATATTTAATTTCCTATTACAATTAAGATACGTGTACATTCCACCACGCCACGGCGTGCCTGTTTGGACCTTTCTTCTTTAGTGAATATTAAAGGCACGGAAAATACTTATCAAATGATAAGTGGGTGATCCTTTGAAGTGTGATAAATTTGAGTGAAAACATACGTGTGACAGTATGAACACCGAATTACCACTTCAAACAAACCTCAAAAGCTACCCAAAAGGCAAGTAAAGACTAGAAGCCTCGTTGTGTTTGATTTACAATGCGTGTTTGTATTTGTTGTATGAAATTTAGTAATAAAAATTAAAATTTTCGTTCATAAACTCGTGGTAGCCTAGTGGTTTGACATATGGCCTCTCAAGCAGAGGATCGTGGGTTCGAACCCGGGCTGCAACTCTGAGTTTATCGAAATTTCCGTGTGAAATTACATTCTAAATTTACCATAAGCTTTGCGGTGAAGGAAAACATAGTGAGAAGAAATTCAATGGTGTGTGTGAAGTTCCCAATCCGCTCTGGGTACGCGTGGAGACTGCGGCCCAAGTTCTCTAGTTCCGAGAGGAGGGATGTGTCCTGGGACGTATTTATAGGTTGAGATGATGTTGATGTAATGTTTAATTTAATAGTACCAACGCGCGATGTATGCCACATACGTGGAGCCATGGCCGCCACATTCGCCTCTGTATCTACAACTCGTATTTACTCCTCTTACCTCAACAAATATGTTTATTCAGAACTCTGTATTTCTTGAGCTTTATAAATGAAAATGTTCGAAGGAGGAAACGCGTAAATAAAATACGATTGAATGCGTTGTTTAATATTCATTTGCAAATGTTACGGTTTTTTTGCCGATATCGGAGGAAGTTCTTAATTTTACGTTTGTTACGAAGCAGTTATATTGGTTGACTAGCTTTAACCTGTACCTTTGCCCGTGTTAGTAATACGTTCACAAGGAACATATACAATTTTTTCAGTTTTTAAAACACAATGATCGGTCGGGGAACGCCATCTATTGATTGCTGATGAAGTTAATGCGTCATCTTGAAAGCCAAGTACCTACTGCAATTTTCTTGGACAGCGTCCTCTGTTCTTCATCATCATCATCATTTCAGCCATAGGACGTCCACTGCTGGACTTAGGCGTCCCTCATTGATGCCCAAATATTACGGCTTCCAAGCCCTCTGTTCTTGTTAAAGAATAATATTATAATAGGGATTTTATTCAGTACTACGCCTACGCTATGGTAGATCCCACCAAAAGATTGATTGATTCAAGCGAAGTAACGACTTTGAGGAGCTCTTTATCAATGAAATTCAGCCCTCAACTTGCTCCTCCGCTACCACACATGCAGAATAGATACGTATATGCGACACATATTTGTTGTGATGCAGCAAAAAGATACAGAGGGAAGGAGGAGTCGTAATGATAGTAAATCCGTAGCCCTTCTTCGACTCGTTTTAAGACGTGAGTGTTCCGTTTATTTTCGCTATGAATATTTACGACGTTTAGTGAAACAAGTACTTATCCATAAATATTTACTTTATTCAAAAATTACAAAGATTGTTATTCTTAGTTGCATGTGCCGAGTCGCGTACATATTTTTTTGGATTGTGACCACAAAAATACCTATTGCAGCTGTTTACAAAGACAAAAACTCAAGCCAACAAGGCAAAGGCTGATAACTAAAAGCTGAAGCTGAAAGGCTGAGATAAGGCTGTTTGTTTGTTTCCGAGTAGGTACATAATCACTGTTGCGTATGGACAAGTCTATAAGAATACCGTTTTTGCCATTTTGACACAGAACACTGAAAATTGTACACGAAATTTACTTTTTTCAGATTACAATAATTGAATTCGGTAAAACTCCAAGTTATGAAAAATTTCAAGAAATAAAGCACCCAAGGCGATATAAACCAACATCTCGAGTAAATTATCCCAGCTGGAGTGGTTAGGGCATGCTTGTTGTCAACAGAAATAAGTTTTATTACTCCGGCTTGGTTTGTAGTGTCCCCAGACAGCATAAACAACATCCTACTTTTTCAGGTAGGTACTCCGTTTACACATCCACAAAATATATAGGTAATTACAGGGTTGCAATTTTATAAATCAAGACTCAAAGAGTCCAATAATTATCCAGAAACATAATTTGACTCATAATTATCAATGCCATTAATTGATTGATTTGGTTCATAGAACTGTTACGAAAAAAAGCAGTAAATTAGAATAAACGTCCTGTAAAAGTAATTCAATGTAAATGTATGTCATAGGAAAGGTCGCGGAATAAAATTAGAAGCACAGTACAGCTTCGGATTTTACATTCATACTTAATATTCGAAACCGTGTCGAAACTCATCTCTGTTAAAAGACTCTTTATGTCTCTATGACAAAATCTCACCGATCGTTTAAATATATCTTGCCATTCTAAGCTTTCTAATATCTAGTGTTAGGTAGATATATAGCTTTTGCAAAGGAGCGTCTAGGTAAGTATCTCTAAGTCCTTACTGTGGACTTGACAAGGAGACCCGTCGCCGTAAGCTGAGACTACAACCCTCTTTGTATCTCGTTTATTTCCAATTTTCTGTACTATATTTTATATCAATTTGGAATGAATAGAAAGAAATGGATATTTATTTCGAGTTCCAAGTAGACTTTTGTTTCTGTATAGGCTCCAGCTACCTAAATCTAAGTTTCGTTAATATTTTTTTAGCGGGATAAAGAAACCAAACATCGCCTCACGATCTAGGTCACAGAAAAAATACGTTAAGATAAATAAGACGTTAGCATCGTTTGAGATGAAAGTTTCGGGCGCAATGTTGAGACGTACCAGATAAACCAACGACATCGACATCGTACAAATCATCGCAACTAGTTTTATCAGCAGAATGAGCGTTGAATGGCGATCACTCGCACCCTCAAATGAACTGAGAGTCAGCGGCGAGATCGCGGCTATCGGCAGCCGTCCCATCTCCGGAGTGTCATTAGTTAATGTTCCGGGCAGTTCCTACAGAGATTTAATCTGCCGCGGTCTGAGATCAGTTGATTCACCCCCGCCCCCACCGCCTGATCTTATCGCACCGTCATTACCGTTCCTGCGGCGATAACGCGCCCTTTGACGTTGTATATCGAGCCACGAGATTGCTACAACTCTATTACTTCGGCTTCATTATGGACCGCAAAAACTTTACCCGTTAAATTTTAAAACGAGTTCTGGTTATCAAATTTGGTCGGTGCCGTGGCCAGGCGACGGCATATTGATGTTACGCCGCAGGGAGACAGCGCGAAACAATTAACACATCCCATCCTCAAATCTGCGAATCTCGAATCGAGCGTGCGTTCATTTTAAACGGGTATTCGAAAGAGGAGCACGCTCGCTGTGCTGCATTAGGCTGCGCGTAGAAAGTATTTGGTAACATTTGGAAACAAGGAGGCGGGACGCCTTGGGGTTGAATCCCCTCCGAATGGAAATAGTTTCCGGGCTTGTCGAGGAATTACGGCCGCGCTCGGGTCAAGGGAATGAATTTTGATTTTGGTTTTTCTATCGAACTGAAGGCCGGATTATTGTGCCTCGCGTCCGCACCCTCACAGCAGTTTGCTTATGCAAACCTACCTGCGAGCGCTTGTATAAATTTGAATAGTGTAAGCAGCTACCGGTGTCGAAAATGTTCATGACATCGCAGATTTAGTAGAACGCGCATTTCCTGTTTCGGAGGGCCCCATGGATTACCGTTGCGGAAATCCTGATGACGTCTGATGTTTGTTTTCTGCCATAAATCTGTTCATATTACGCGTGTGCGAAGAGAATATTGATCAATACTTTTCAATGTTTTTAAAACTACTTACTCTAAAACTAAACCAAATAGGTAGTTGTCAATTTCATTTGGTGAGTTTTTGGTTGATACCATTTTTTCGTAGTAATAAAGTCAGAGTAATAAAAACGCTACACTAATAGCTTTTATAGTAAAGGATTGTCGTAAACCAACAATAAAGATATTGTGCGGGTTTATCATCGCAGTGGAGAAAATATGACCATTAATGTTATTATGACTGTGATGATAAATACTGACGATTCATTTTCAAGTCGCATTTGTGATTCGGAAACATTTTTGTTACGTACATACATATAAAAAGTGGTAATTTTAACAATGCTATCATCGGCGTGCAAACCAAATCCACTATGTATTCGATTTTAATCAAACTATTAATACTTTATAAGTATGTCATGTTGCCACTTATCAGGTACCTATTTGTCAATCAAAAGTTGAACGCAAAACGGATTGGGGACGCGCAACGACGCTACATGGTGTAAGTTTAAAAGCCAATTTCTTCACAGTATTTAAAGTTTAAAATAAATTCCGTAATTTTTCACATTCAATCTAAGCAGCCGCTACAATTCCATTTCGTGCCCAAAAGAAAGGATTCCAAAAGATAATATTTAAATAAAAGAAGAGTTCGTGTAGATTAAATTATTGTTGAACAACTTTGAGATTTCGTTTGTACATTTCGGCATGTAAAATGTTTTTGTATTATTTGGTTTGTATACCTTAAAGACGTGTGCACAATCTCATAGATGCTTAATTATTATGGGTGTGGAAATATCACACCTAAGCCGCGTGCTCAATACAATAAGTTTTTATGGTTATTTGCCTACTGTAGGTTTATCAACATTGCTCCTTCACGGTAGCAGTAAATTTGCCTGTAAAAAATCCGGCTCTTGTTTATTATTTCCGTTTTAATTATAAGCTTTTTAAAATATTCATTCTCATAAACCACCTGCACAGAAACATTACTTTATCCCGGAATAAAATGTTTATTAAAACGTTGTTTTCATAAATTTGCTTTTAATTCGCTGTTTTAAGAGAATTATAATAATTAAATTATTGCTGTGTCTCCTGATTCAAGTTAAAGTAAGTACATCACTAATTAAGACTATTATATTTCTAAATTTGTGCTTCTAGATCATAAGCTCTCAACAGGGGTGACAGCGCCCCCAGGTGGGCGCTAGAGCTTTTTGTGGGGGTGATTAATAGATAATAGACAGACATATAAAATGGTGTAATTAACTACCAGTATTATGTGAAGGAGGGTGATGGATTTTGTTTTCTTGTCATGGGGTCGGTATTCCATAAAAGGTTGGGAACATTATGTCCTAGATTTTTAGATCTCTCAGATCATTAAAAAAAATACTAGCATAATCATCTATAGTCTCAAATCAATTCATTTTTTTAAAATATATCTCCATCGATACTATCGATGATTCTGCCAATGTCGAGGTTGATAAAGACACTTACTATCGGTTGGCCGTTGTTCGGTAACTTCGGTGCGCGGTATCTATAGACTCAAAATATTAAACAGTGATACACAGGACCATTATCAAATCGTTCTTTACAATTTCAATAATTTCATCATCCATTATTCCAGACTATATATGTCCCACTGCAGGGCACAAACCTCCTCTCAGAATAAGAAGGCTTCGGCCGTAGTTCCCACGTGGGTCCAGTGCGAATTAGGAACTTCATACACACCATTAAATTTCTTTGCAAATTGGATCGCCTGCTGTAAATCTATTCCTTATTAAAATAAGGAATAAATTTATAGCAGGCGATCCAGTTAACAATCGAATAAACCATTGCAAAAGCTTGTCTGGAAAAAATCGCTCTAAAACTACGAGGCCACCTTTTGCTTATTTACCTGATGAATTTTCTTCATGTGTGTACTGTTATCTGTATTGCTTACTATGTGGTGCTCAATAAAGAGTCATTGTATTGTACATATTGCATAATGTTCGGTTTTTTAGCACGTTCTACATATGATAACAATACATACGATATGTATGTATATATACATTTGTATTGTATTGTATTGTACAATGACTCTTTATTGAGCACCATATAGTACGCAATACATATATGTATTTACATATACATACATGTACCTTTGTATTGTTATCATATGTAGAACGTGCTAAAAAACCGAACGTCATGCAATATTCTCGCAAAAATATCGTAAAAATTATCAAAGGGGAGCCAGATCATAAATCGTGTAAGGATAAAACAATAATATCATGATGACAAATAAAAAATGTTTACGATCACTGCGGCCATAAGTGCGATGGAGCAATTTTTATTTTACCATGAACACAAGCAGGAGTTGTAAAAAAATATCACAGGAGGGCCATTCTACACATAATCGGGATGCTACGATTTTTAAGCAGCTTCCGGGTCGACTATATGCAAGGAGTCCGACGCGTTGAATACAAAATAAAGACGTAATATAAGAAAACTGATAGGACTGACATCGAATATATCTATTTGAGCTCTACAACAATGGTATCAGAAGTATCATGCGAATTAGAAGCATGACGCGACTATATTAATAAAAAGCCACATTTACTTCCTTGCAACGCCCGTCTAACTCACCTGTCGAGTAAATTGCTCAGAAATAATTTATTGCAGAGATAGTGGTTCAGAAAGGATTACATTATCGTGTGAGTTAAAATTATAAAAACAATAAAAAGTGTACGGAGGATAGAAGAGAAAAAGAAGAGAATAGAAGACGCGAAAAATTAGCGACATCTAAGGAAATAAATCATCATCATCATCATCATTTCAGCCGAAAGACGTCCACTGCTGAACATAGGCCTCCCCCAAGGCTCGCCAAACAGATCGGCCCTGCGCCATCCGCATCCAATGCGTTCCCGCTACCTTCACCAGGTCGTCGCTCCATCTTGTTGGAGGCCTACCTACACTGCGTCTTCCGGTCCGCGGACGCCACTCGAGAACCTTTCGGCCCCATCGGCCGTCAGTTCTACGGGCGATGTGCCCTGCCCACTGCCACTTAAGTCTAGCGATTCTTCGAGCTATGTCCGTGACTTTAGTTCTCGCGCGGATTTCATCATTTCTAATGCGATCCCGCAGAGAAACTCCAAGCATAGCCCTCTCCATCGCCCTCTGAGTGACCTTGAGCTTCCTTATAAGACCCATCGTTAGCGGCCACGTCTCAGTACCATAAGTCATCACTGGCAACACACACTGGTCAAAGACTTTTGACTTGAGACACTGCGGTATATCGGATGACAAGATATTGCGGAGCTTCCCGAACGCTGCCCATCCGAGTCTAATTCGTCGATTGACCTCTTTCTCGAAGTTGCACCTACCCAATTGGATTGTATGTCCCAGATAGATATAGTCGTCAACAACTTCGAGCAAAGTATCTCCGATTACGACGGGAGTTGGTACAACATGGGCGTTCGACATGACCTTCGTCTTGTCCATGTTCAATTTAAGACCAACTCTCTCGGAGACTCTTCCGAGGTCAGCGAGCATCGCACTGAGGTCCTCCAAGGTCTCAGCCATAAGCACCACGTCGTCGGCAAATCGAAGGTGAGTGAAGTATTCGCCATTTACATTGATGCCACGCCCTTCCCAGTTCAGAGTCTTGAACGCATCCTCTAGTGCAGCGGTGAACAGTTTCGGAGAGATTACATCTCCTTGTCTGACTCCCCGCTGCAATAGAATGGGCTTCGACATCTGATCCTGAAGTTGGACGGACATTGTGGCGTTATTATACAGACACTTCAACACTTCGATGTACCGGTAGTCTACTTGGCACCGTTGGAGAGACTGCAGTACAGCCCAAGTCTCGATCGAATCGAAGGCCTTCTCGTAGTCCACAAATGCCAGGCAAAGGGGGCGGTTATACTCCTCGGTTTTCTGTATAACCTGCCGCAACGCATGTATGTGGTCCACGGTGCTAAAGCCTTTTCGAAACCCGGCTTGTTCGGGAGGCTGGAAGTCGTCTAACCTGCGCGCGAGACGATTCGTAATGACTCTCGAAAACAGCTTGTAAACATGGCTCAGAAGTGAAATGGGTCTATAATTCTTCAAGAAGGTATTATCGCCTTTTTTGAAGAACAGCACCACTACACTTCTGTTCCATGCTTTTGGTGTTTTCCCTTCACGGATGGCGGTATCAAATAGTTTCTGAAGGGCTTTGAGGATCGGTTTTCCGCCCGCCTTCAGAAGTTCGGCTGTTATTCCGTCATCACCAGGGGCCTTGCCATTCTTTAGTTGTTTGAGAGCCGTACTAATCTCGTACAGGCTGACGTCCGGGATGTCTTCGGTATAGTGCCGGGTTAATCTAGCTCTCGGGTCTTCAGCTAGATCCATGACGGGTTTCTTCGTTGATGTGTACAGCTGTCCATAGAACTTCTCAACCTCTAACAATAGCTCCGGTTTAGAGGTCACGATCCTACCTTCATCGGTCTTTAACTTTGCCAATTGGCTTTGCCCAACAGACAGATTCTTGGCAAAAACTTTAGAGCCTCTGTTGCGCTCTATCGCCACTTCAATACTATTAGTATTAAACTGGCGTATATCGCGCCTCAGAGACTTTGAGATCTGTCTGTTAAGCCGCCGGTATTGGCAAGCGTCACCAGATGTCTGTAGGATCATCTTACGTCGATCTTCCATGAGCTTTAGAGTAGAAGGTGTGATTTTTTTGGTTCTATTTGTACGGTGAGTCTTAAAGAACTTTGACCCAACCGTATGGACAGCTTCCACAAACCCGTCATTGTAGTCATCCATGTCGCTTCCTAGGCATTCGAAACGGTTTTGAAGTTCAAGCTGGAACGTTTCGAGGTTTTGTAGCTGGGCTGGTGCCGGGCGGAGCATAGACTTTATCAGTCGCGATCTTTCAAGCTTGAACCGAATATTCAATGTGCCTCGTACCATACGGTGATCACTCCCGGTTTTAACCGCACTGATCACGGAGACATCATTGAATATTTGCTTCCTCGTCGACATAATAAAGTCTATCTCATTCCTCGTTACACCGTCAGGGCTCATCCAAGTCCACTTCCTGTGCTCTCGCTTCTTGAAGAAGGAGTTCATCATATAGAGTCCCTCCTTCTCCATAAAGCCGGCCAGTAGGTGGCCTCGGTGATTCCTACGCCCTACTCCAAATTGCCCCATTCGCAGCTCTTCACCATCCCGTTTACCCAGTTTTGCGTTGAAGTCCCCCATAACAACCGTGAAGTGAGTTCCGGAGCTATGCATGGCTCTGGAGATATCCTCATACATAGTTTCCACCTCTTCGTCGGAGTGTGCCGAAGTCGGAGCGTAAACTTGTACGACCTTCAACGAATACCGTTTGGTCAATCTTAGTACAAGGTACGCTACCCTGGTCGACACACTCACGATCTCCACGACGTTGTTTACAAGGGACTTGTGGACGATAAACCCGACACCGCCCTGGGACTGTTGGTCGCCCTCCCGGAAATAGAGCATGTTACCAGAGTTCAGGATTATCGTATCCTCCCCCTCTCTTCGGACTTCTGATAACCCTACTATACCCCATCGTAACCTACTCAATTCCTCCTCCAGTTCCATTAACCTATCATCCGTCCGCAGCGTACGGCAGTTATACGTTGCCAGGGCCAGGGATCGTTGGTGATGGTAGCCGGATCGCTTCCGGGGATTCTTAGCACCCCTTGCCCCGCCGCTACCCAGGCCGCTACCGTAGCCTGGAACAGCGGGGCTACCGGAGACTAGGGGCCGTTTTCGTTTGGACTCAACCATAGGGGGGTATTTGCCGTAGTCGCCACGCTTGGCAGGCGGGTTGGCGACCGCAGTGGAAAAACCGTACATATTAGGGACGCTGCTGCCCGTCCTCCGGTATTACTGGCCGCAGTTTTAGGACATACCCGGGTCCAGGAAATAAATACAAACATTAATTCTACTACATCCTCGTATTATTTACAGTTCTGAGTTACACTCATGTTATGAGTTTTATAAGAAGAGTCACTATACGATGATTTATATGATAGTGAAACTTCGCCATTCTGAGACGAGGCCTGTGCCTGGGCCTGAGTTGGACGTGTGCTGGGATGATGATGATGGTGAATATTCCATCAAAATACGAACCTTGGGCAAGATCCACCCGGATCGCTACTACCATTTTATTCGCTAATCCTGCCGCCGTTTTTTTTATTCAACCGGGTCGAATTAGTTACCTTTTATAACAAAATAATACGATTTTTATGGAATTTCACTGTTTCAGATTCTGGTCTTGTCTATCGTAAGGTAAGGTCGGCTTACTTGGGCCCTTAAAGGTAACTTTGGTCATCGGGATTAATTTGGTCGATTAACGAGTATGGTTGGTTTTAGCGGACCACCCACGTTTTTGTGATTTTTATTGGACTTTTCTATCTGTGATTACAACTTATGTTGCTAAACATCTCTGCTAATAGTTGTTTTTGGTTTCGTTTTCAGTTAAGCTATAGTGTTCCTAGTTTATTTATTTCATTGAATTATTTAACGGTCTTGATTAAGATCTTTTGATCTGATTGATGAAGCCGTTGAACAACGAAGTTGATTGCTAATCAGAATTCATTGGCACAACAAAGGCTAATGCTCGCACATTGATTGCTACGTTCAAAGAACGGGTCGAGTGTCGAATGCAGTGAGTGCTCAACTGATTAAGTTGAGATACGTGAGCTCACTGAATAAGAACAAATAATATTTTGTGACTGAATAAACGGAGGCATGCTTCTTCACATGCTTCTAGACAAAGAGTATCGTCATTACTTAAATAAAACCTGAGAATTATCTGAAAATCTTTGGTACCTATTTTTTAACGAAATTTTCGCAGTGTGCTTAAAAGGTCTTTGGTTTGGTTTAGGATTGATTTCGTATGTGAGTTTTTATGTATTCCGTTGTCAAAATGGCAAAAATAAAACCCTTATAGTATCGCCATGTTTATCTGTTTCCTTGCTTACCCCATGGTGTGAGATATCGATGGATAACATGCAAAAATATTGTAAGTTTGTGAAAAGTAAGTATTTTTCGAGTTAAGGATTCATTTGCGAAATAATCCATCCAATCCATCCATCCATACATCCATCCATCCATACATCCATCCGTCCATCCATCCATCCATCCATCCATCCATCCATCCATCCATCCATACATCCGTACATCCATCCATACATCTATACATCCATCCATACATCCATCCATCCATATATCCATCCATACATCCATACATCCATACATCCATCCATCCATCCATACATCCATCCATACATCCATACATCCATCCATACATCCATACATCCATCCGTACATCCATACATCCATACATCCATCCATATATCCATCCATCCATACATCCATACATCCATCCATCCATCACCAGTAGTTTAGGCGGTTTTATAGAAATAAAAGAAGATAGATTTTTTTTAATGTTGTAAGTTGGCTGTATGTAATTTTTCCTTTGTCAGTTTAATGTTAGTAAGCAAATTTAAAAAGTTACAGCAGCGGACAATAATGGTTTTTCATACTTACTTTTATGGCCTAGGCCAAGAAGTAATGTAGGGAGCCATAAACAACAAACTTCATGGCTACATTTCGTGACATTAACGCATACATTTCAAAGCATATTTGAGAAAATTTCCATTAGTGTCGTGAAAACTATATTGTTTCGAATGCGTGAAAAAATGGTGAAATGAAAAGTCACAGTTAACGAGTTGCCGCATATACGTAACCCTCACTGCGCGTGACCCGACCTTTTCTAGGTAGTGACGGGCGGCGTATACTCTCATGGTATTTCGATTTTTTTTAATGACACTTGGTATTAAACTAGCATATTTTACGTGAACTAAAATGTGTGTCAATTTACTTAATCCATATGTTTCGTGACAAAAAATTATTGTAACACATTCTGTGGCCGCTTCAGGCCCAAAAAATCTTAGCGCTTAATTTTATGTACGGTTATCGTTTAGTTCTTTATTCAGTTACTGAATGTTATAAAACACGAGAATTGTTAAAGTCCCCGAAGCGTAGACTGAAACGAGGGCAAAGCGCGAAGCTGAACTTTTTATTCCTAGCGATTCTAGAATAACCACCGAAATGTTTTTATGTTTCCGATGGCAGTTATATTTCGCTCAAGTGTAGGGGATTCTCATATTTTTATTACGCACGACATAAAAATCAAGATCGGAGCGCGGAAGTCGGACCCCTTTGAATGTTTTAATGGGCCGAAGAGGCACTCGACAAAACCCTAGTAATAATTCTGAAGGGTAATCGAAAATCCTTTGAAATTAAAGTAGAAGATTAAGCTCGCAAATCAAAACAAACTTAAATTAAACAACAAAAACAATACTAATATCAAAGAGTTTGCGGGATCATAATTAAGGGGGCAATTACAAAAACTAATAAACAGTTTCGGTGTAAACTTTCCAAGTACTTCTCGAAGTATTAAGACTTGTTTTTTAGGAGAGAAATAAAATTGTTAGTCTCGCTAATCAAAAAAGCAGCTAACATTCAGTGGCGCGGAAGTTTATAGAAGTCTACTTAAAACTTGTGCGAGAAACACCGCGGCGCGAATAGGGCGAGTACCTAATAATGTAGATCAGGGAGCTCAGTCTTTATAATTATCCTACTAATATTATAAATTTGAAAGTTGGTGAGCTTGTGTGTGTGTATGAGTGTTTCTTACTTTCACGCTAAATAAGTTGGGCAAAATTAATCTCTGAAATAAAAACATATTCTACTTTTTATCCCGATATTCCTACGGGATAAAATCTTAAAAACTTGACCACTAGGTGTAGAAATGTGAAGTTTTTCCCGAATGTTTTTCATGCAACATGAATGAAGACCGCGATGTAACTTTCGGGAATTCCCATGGGAATATAATAAAACCCAGAATTTCAACTTAACCGCTGGAACTAATGGTTTAAGCGTGTGACGCTATAAGTAAAGGTTTGCTATCATACTCGTATTACTTATTTTATATTACTTAATTTGAAATTTATGCGCTTTGGCCTAGGAGAAAGCATTAGAATACAGAATAAGTAGATTGAGAAGGTTTTTAGCCGTCACATTTTGAAGTTAAGTAATAGTTATTTAGCATTTAAATATTCAATACAATAGGTAAGATAAAACTGAGAAGAAATTACGCTCAATAAACAAAATTTATCACTCAATACAACTGTACCTAAAATAAAATATGAAGCAATAAAGTTAAAATAAATCGCTTGATTATCAAAATTAAAATAACGCTAGCTAATTGTTTGATTATGATTATACTGAAGTATCTCAAAATCGTACTTACATTACATTGTACTGTCGAAGTCGTAGTATGTTTACACTTTACTACTTTGTCATTGCCACTTCGTGGTTGAAATTTTGTATAATATTGTCAGAAGGCATAAAGTATAAAACTGATGTATGGAGATGTATAAAGTGTGTAAGGTGTAGAATATCTTTGATGTCCACCGTGCATCACCACTACGTACGGTCAACAACTTTACTTGTTGAGCAACTTGCCACTGTTCCTATTTTAGCCGTCTAATGCAAATCGGGTTTAAGGCCGCCGCAGAACAGATGCGTGTGCGTGTTACGCACCAGTTGTAATGAATGAAACTGTAAGAAAGATGGCACACAATGTGCACGCATCTAGTTTGCTATTCCTCCCACAGCTCCACTCATCACAACCGGTGCGTGTGCGAGAAGGGACACGTACACGCAGCTTATACTCGTATGGCCTGGTTTTTATTACACGGCTAAAATGCGAAGAGTGGCCAATTGCTCAACAATTAAAGTTGTTGACCGTATGTACTTACTTCTTTACCTTACCATATTGACTATAACGTGATTAGGCTGTCTTCCCTGTACCCGGGTAATAAGTTAGGTCTGTAGAAAATTTCATCGGGCCGCGAGTCGAGCCGGAAGTCGGTACGTGACCGGAAATGAATTTCCCGGCGCAAGTATCGATACTTTCGAGAAACTCCGTCAAAGGAATTTAATACCCTGACACCCATAATCGTAATATCTATAAAATTATAGCCTCGAACTTTTTACATTAGGCTTATTAAACAACGTCGTTCCAGTGGTTCGGGTTGTAGAAAATTAAGTTCCATATTTTTGTGTGTGATTGTTTTTACAAGTTTTTATTTAAATTGGAATGTTTGCGTGTATTTTCGTCAATCTTGTAAGTCAAATCCTACCTATTTCTAGCGATTGGATCGATTGGAAGTCAACAAAAGTTATAATTATCAAGAAAGCTTGTAATTAAAATAGCATATTTAATAAAAGCTTATTGAGTTTTCAACGTAGCTTAAGTGTACATATTTTCACACGTTTAAAATTGGTAAATAATTATGATGTTGCTGATACGAGATAATTTTTGATGCTGGTTGTCGAAACTGAGCAATGGACTGCCGTGATTTTTTCGTATGGACATAAGCTACTTTTTACAACAGGAAAATATCTCATTCCTACGAGAAAACACGTTTTAATCTACTTCAGAGGAGGTGAAGCCGCGGGCATCAGCTAGTATTCAATTGCTTTTTTACAACTAAGGCAATTAGTGTCAATTGTACTTTGATTTATTTACAATATAATAATTATGTACATAAAATGTACATAAAAAAGTACTGATAAATATACGACACGCTCTTTTCAGCGTAATAAGGCCGCATTACATATTTTCTAGTCCTTGAAATACATACACATTTCCCCACTCATCTGTACACACCTCTACGAAACAATCCAGCGCAGCTACCTGTGTAAACACCGTTATTTATAGCACTGTTATCGCAAAGTTTCATTTTCTCGTGAAATATTGGGTAATAAACCCAACTGTGATACGAATTTCCTATGCAATTAATTTTAAACAGAGAAAATGAAAAAGGAAAGTGCCCGGTGTGTGTGGGAGTATTTTGTTGATTATTATTCCTGCTGAAAGTGATGGTTATTTATATGACCGCTTATGCTACTTACAGCTTTACTTTACCTAGGTACTAGCTGATGGCCGCGGCTTCGCCCCCGCTGAAGGAGATTAAAACGTGTTTTCCTATGGGAATGAGATATTTTCCCGTGGAAAAAAAGTAGCCTATGTCACTCTTGAGCCCTTCAACTATGTCCATACAAAAAATCACGGCAATCCGTCGCTCAGTTTCAACGCGAAAGAAGGGCATACAAACAAACAAATAAACAAACACACTTCCACATTTATAATATTAGTATGGATTTAAAAATTTTATATCTTCTTATTTTTGCTAGGTACACGTCTAATTCGCGTTACGTTACAAAGATAAACCAAACTAATTGTATTTGAGGTTTTGAATTAGGTATCAGTCGAAGGTATAAATATGTACACAGTCATCGTTTGTCAAAATATGTAAACATCGACTCTATGTTATTAACCACAAGGTTGATTTTTACATATTTTGACGCGATGATTTTGTACATATTTATGCCTTCGACTGTACGCTGTTTTTAACGTCTAATATAATTAATTTGTTCAGAAATCAAAAGATATAAAACTGATATAAAAATAGAAGGAAGATTTTTGCATTTTTAATTTTAAATTCACCACCGACCGCAGAACTTATGAAATACTTAACATGCAAATTACAAAGCTAACATACAGCATGTTTTATCATTTGATGTTAAGATTTTAATATTTCTTTTACACAGATCAATATCACATAACGCGTAAGTCTTGTCAACAGTAGGTAATTAATTAGTGATGTACTTGATATTGAAAAAAAACGACCGAAAATAGTACACGCATATACATTATATTTTGCATTTATTCTTTTTACGGTACTTATTTTTGCGTTAGTCAAATGTCAAACACAAAATTCCTTAGTCTCACCAACCATCCCTGTATTTGACAACGCAAATACCCAACTCGCAATACCCGGGTTATTCCGGTTAACGGTATCGCAGTCGATATCTGCGGTTACCCGGATTCATTCGTATGCTACGCCCGTTCCAGAATTAGTGCCGCAGCATCACTTAAAGCCGAGTAATTAGCAGGGCTTACGATACGTACGCCGTAATCGGAGTAACGGTTTATACCTTGTAGTGTTCATTTGTTTTTATGAGCATGTGAGGTGAAGGTTGAATTGGGGAGCTTTTTTCTTCATGGCCAGTCAATTATTATTATTTTAGACGACCAGATGGCCTAGTAGGTAGAGAACCTGACTACGAAGCTTGAGGTCCCGGGTTCGATTCCCGCGTCGGGGCAGATATTTGTATGAATAATACGAATATTTGTTCTCGGGTCTTGGGTGTTTAATATGTATTTAAGTATGTATCTATCTATATAAGTATGTTTATCCGTTGCCTTGTACCCATAACACAAGCTATGCTTAGCTTACTTTGGGACTAGGTCAATTGGTGTGAATAAAATTGTTCCGTGATATTTATTTACTATGTGAGATGCGGCCATGTTGAGAACTTTAATCTGTAACAATTCGAAATAAAAATGTAGTCAACCAGATTTATTTCTGGAAAATCGTGGATCCTTATTGATATGGATCTGTGAGGATGTAATCCTAATTTAACAATACAATAGAAATTAATTTTATTACGATCACTGGATGAAGTTTGGTTTGATAGGTCACAAAGTCATTATTGTTTCACTGTGCTAAATAAATATTAAGCTTCTGTAAAACGATGAAAAATTAAAAATTCAGTCTCTATGTATAATATACTTCCACTTTTTTACTCTCATTGAACTCTCACTGAACTATAACATACTTAGTCTTTATACCTTTACATCTTGCATTTAAAATAAAGTCTTAGGATATTCTTTTTTAGATTTTGTTGAGAGTCAATTCAATAACTCCAGTGACAAGAATAGCAGAACAAATCGCTACAATATTATTTCAACTTTGTAAAAGTATTACATTCACTGAGTTAAGTAACAAGCTACAATTTTATAATTAATCCCGTACAGCTCAGTAGATCGGAAAAAAGTGACGATCAGAAATTATATAATATGAAACGCGGAATTAAAGTCGCTGTAGCGTAAGGCGCAAGCCACACAGAAGAGACGTGGGACGGGGGCGCGTCGCAGTCCGCCTCGTTTGAACGCAGACCGCGTCTCCGCCCCGTCTCTTCCGTCTGCTTTGGATCGCGACGCTTCTATACATTTAATATGAAAACTGATTCAAGAGGCGCTGCGATTGCGCCGCGCCCCAGTCCCACGTCTCTTCTGTCTGGCTTGTGCATAAAGCATTGTTACTAGGTAGGTGTTTGTGCGTCTCACACCTGTCTCCATGTTTTGTGCATAAGATAGTTTTTATCCCGGAAAATCGCATAGTTCCCATGGGATAGCGATAAATCAATTCTTCTTAGACGTAGTTGCGGGTGACCTAGTAATTCATAAAGAATTAATCTAATAAGTGAATTACCTGTGAGTTCAATTGCAACGCGCGGAAAATTCGAACCTTGAAACGAAGAAAGTTAACTTCAATGGTTCCTGCAATGTATTTACGACTAGCTGTTGCCCGCGACTCCGTCTGCGAAGAATTCGTTTATCGCTATCCCGCAAGAACCCCTGGAAGTATCCTATGTCCTTCCTATGGTCTCGAACTATCTTCAAAAGAAATTTCATCTAAATCGATTCAGCGGCTTAAGCGTGACAGGTAACAGACAAACAGGCATACTTTCGTATTTATAATATTAGTATGGATTTCATTCATCATCATTAAAACTAATACTTCACGAAAAAAAACACCAGAACAATAAAGTACCGGTAGTACTAACTTTCATCTGAAATTGACCGCGTAACTAAATTTTACTCTTAAACTAGGTTAAAACTTATTTAGCAATAACGTTACCGAAAACGCTGCAATAAAACTGCACAAAAGCGTGTGAAATTTCGTTTACAATCGTCGGTGTCCTAATTAGGAAGTTGGGACGTCGCATCGTTTGTGAGAGACTAAAATTTCACAGATGGGTCACCAGTGTAGGAAAGATCATACACTACCTACGTGAATTCAAATGTAAATGAAATTACAATTGTTTAACCAATTGTGATGTCAGTGGTTTCGTATCTGAGGAGTACACCCTTTTTTTTAAAAAAAAGATACAGACCAAAATACAACCTGCTTTTTTGAAATTTATTAGTAAAATGAGCTATAAAAAATCCATTTAAAATATAGTTTGGGGCCAATTTGACAAGTATAATCTTGAAATGAAACTTTTGAAATATTATATTGCAGTCACTTCTAACAACATGCGAAATCCGACTAAAATACTTAGTATCACAAGATCGATCGATCGATTGGTTTTGGTGTTGATTGACTTCTTTTGTGATTTATATGCATTCTATGTAAAAAAATTGTATCTGAATTTCACAGTGCTTTGGTTTAAAAATAATGAAAATAATAATATATAATTATACTGTGAAAATAATGAATTAAATAAATAATAATGTAGGTTACCTGTCTAGTCTTTAAAAAAAAACAAAGGTCAAAGAACAAAAAGGGTTGCCAGTTACCAACTCAGAATTCAAATTAGCGGTGTGTAGGAGTAAATTTTGCGCTTACAAGATTTTGTAGTGTGGGTGACTGATGGTACTGACCGACAGCGACTATAATAATATAAGGACGCATTGTTCGTGTGAAAATTTTAAAAACACATAAGATTTGGTTATTTTTTTATTAGTAATTATTCGATTTGGATCGATTTGGATTCTGTATCGATCGGGAAATTCCTAATTTATAAAAACAAAACACAAAGTTTTTTATCAAAATCACTAATTATGTACATACGTGTTGTACAGATACGTTCACATAAAATATTTTACATACATCACTACATAGTAATTAAACAAAGTTTCTTCCCGCTGTCTGTCTGTCCCTATGTATGCTTAGATCTTTAAAACTACGCAACGGATTTTAATGCGTTTTTTTAATAGATAGAGTGATTAATCAAGAGGAAGGTGTATATGTATAATATAGTTGCACCCGTGCAAAGACGAGGCGGGTTGATAGTTACATAAACACATACATAAATTAAAAAAATGGATGTAGTGAGTGAGTAAATAGATGTCTACCTATTAGATTCTTGCTTCTTATACTACATTTTTGTCGAAAAAAGAACATCGCTTCTATTCTTTTTAGTTCTTACATCGTTACTATCTAGTTAAGGGGGTTCGTTAGTGAACTCGGTTACCGTCGCTGATTGTCGGCGAAAGTGAGAAGCGCCTTACATGCGCCTAGTAACTTTTAAAAGTGGTCGTGGTGTGCGTGTTTCGTTTTGTGTGTGAAACTAAGAGTCCAATAGTACAATATACAACTTTCATAGCTTTTTATTCTTCTTAGCGCTTGGAAGACAGAAAATAAATATTAATTGAGAGCTAAATTTATTATGCCGGAGCTTTTTTGGGAGCGTGTCAAAATATATAATTGTTTAGAAAGAATAATAGTCAAAACACATAATGATCATTTGGCAAAGGTCTGTCTTTTGAAACTATTACGTAGGTATAGAATAATTTACAGATTGTTTTGTGTTAGGTTAATAAGGATAAAACAAACGAATTGACCAACGTTAAGATACATGGACAAAGACGAACTTACCCATGTAAGGGTTTTCTACCTGACAACCTTTAAATGAATAAGAGAGCATTAATTAGGCACCAATAAAGGAATTTTTTGGGGAAATTGGATTACATCAAATGACTCTTAATTTTGTTGCTTGATGTTTTTTAAACATTATGCAAAATTTGACATGCATTCCATCTTTTTACTATTTTTTTTTAGCTGCTAGTTTTTGCAGGGGTTACGTACTTAACCCCTCCTCCTCCTTTTTCCTTTTATAAAATCACGTCTTGTTTATGAATTCGACGACTCGTCATGACAAATTGCGGTTAGAACAAAGTGAAAGCAACTGTCAAACTCCACGAGATCACAGCAAGGCGGCAATCAATTTGAGAGACATCAAATAACTTATGGATAATGGATAATTCAATTTCCCCCAGTCACCGTTTGTTGTCTTTATTCAGAGGGCCAATTACGGAGTTTTTCTCAACAACGCGACGATTACGCGTACTACAGAAGCTTTAGTCCTATTGAATCAATGAATAATTTTCTGTTCGAACGGAGTAGGTAGAGAGTAGATATAAAGCTTTATTTACATGGAGAGAAATATCTTGTGAGTTACATTATATTTCTGCTAGAGTTGTGCTTGTTCGGTCACTTGTAAGATTGCTTCAAACTAGTATAATTGTTCAAAGGAACTATTATTATGTGAAAAACTTAATCAAAGGACTTTTTGTATGTACCTAGTAGTGTAGTGCACAGAGTTGATATGGAGCTGAAGTCTTTTTTAGGGTTCCGTAGTCAACTAGGAACCCTTATAGTTTCGCCATGTCTGTCCGTCTGTCTGTCAGTCTTTCAGTCTGTCCGCGGCTAAGCTCAGAGACTGTTAGTACTAAAAAGCTGTAATTTGGCATGAATATACATATCAGTTACGTCAACAAAGTGGTAAAATAAAAAAATTATAAATATTTTTTTTTAGGGTACCTCCCATAGACATATAGTGGGGGTGATTTTTTTTTTCTCGACTAATCCTATAGTACGGGGTATCGTTGGATAGGTCTTTTAAAACCATTAGGGGGTTGCTAACATGATTTTTCTATTCAGTGATCTGTTTGCGAAATATTCAACTTTAAAGTGTAAATTTTCATTAAAATCGACCGTCCCCCGCCTCTAAAATCTAAACTGTTGGGTGGAAAAATTTGAAAAAATTCAGAATGGTTACAAGGAAAATTATAGCGGCTAGGATTGCTTAGAAATTAATTGTAGTTTAAGAGTAAGAAAGAAAAGAAAGAAGTACGAAATCCTTAGAAAAATATTACTTGATTTTTTCGTAATGGCTACGGAACCCTATCTTGGCCGGTTTTCTAATTTGGTACGTCAATTTGTTTATACGGACGCATTACTACTACATACAACAGGTCCTTAAGGTACTTAAGTTTTCACCTAGGTATAGTTTGATCTTTTAGTTACTTAAGGGGGGTATGCACAGATCAGAGTTAACTATATAACTCTAAGTAAGTGCTAACCCGGGGTTTAGAAATATCAAAATGTATGGAACTGTCATTCTTAACCCAAGGCTACTGATTTAATTGTTTAACCCTAAACTGTGCAAGTGGCCCGTAGTATACTATACCACTAACTTGACTGAAATAATCTGTCTTTATAGTCAGTTAGTTAGTTTATAGTTTCAAAAATTTCTTCAGTTGCTTATTACATGTGCTACATAAGCTTAATTGTTGTGGTTAATCGACCATGTACAAATCCATAGTTTCTAGGCCCCGCAACATACCTAACTCAATTCGCATAATATTTTTTGCGCATGTAAATGAAATCAAAAAACGTTCCTATACTCTCGCTGCGGTTGCCGAGCTAATTGAACGATGGTTTTGTACTGAAATGTTTATTGTAGCGACCTCTGAAAACCCTTACTCATTCATCTTTGTTGCGCGGCTTTTTGTGGGGAATTAGTGAAAAAATTCATGACCGTAATCGTCCACGCGCACCTATTCAGAGTTTTTAGCGACAAAAGCATTACGGCATCCCGAGAGAAATTAATGGCGTTTCCCATTAAGGTTAAGTGCTATTTTAGCTTATGTGACTTGACGAAAAGTTGAAAACTTAGCTCCCTCTCAACTTTTTTATTGTTTTAGCTGTCGACGGGGCCCTTGACATACCAATTACGTTCTGAATTATATTATCTCGGAGAAACTTGTGTAAAAACTTTATCTAAAAGAAATTAGGATACTTTGGCAGAAGAATCTCGAAGTCTGTCTATTTTTTATTATAAAAACTAAAGTAATGAAATGATTTATGGCATTTTAATTTTCAACTTCAACCTATTTTCTAGCTCTACACGATTTTGTCATAATGATTGATTTCTGAGTTACTTTGAAATCCTCTCCTAAAACTGTGAAGAAAATTCTTGTCCTACGAATAAAACTTGCTTACTATGCGAAATCTTAACGTCGAAAGTCCTGATATTTTTTAACAAACAGCTATAAATCGAGCCGAGAATGATTTCGAAAATTTATTTCAACAAATTTAAAGTTTTCATTTCATTGGAAAATTTGTACTCCACATCATACATTAGGCGGTTATCCTTACAATGAAATTATAGTTTTCTAAGTACACGAGGACATACGAGTTTAATGAAGCAAGGCTAACTTTTTGGATGCCCTTACAGAACAATTTTGTTCAATGCATAGTTGCCTACCCAAAATGAGCAGCCTACGTATTTAGTCCAACCGTCAACCCAAAACAAAGGAATATAAGATTTAAGCCGCCTATAAACTCGGCAACGCTAGTAATACCTCACACACTCGTTGAAATTGGCGTGGTTTAGCGCTTAAGTGCGCCGTACGCGCCGCGTAACGAGCGCAACTTTTAATTACCTAACTTAAATCTCACCGAGAGACACTCAGGAAACAACATCGCGAAATATTGCTCGCGAAAACCTTTTTTTTAAACAAGAAAATTTAAGTTTGCTCCAGGTACAGCCAAGTGTAAAAATATGGGTGCATACAACGTGCTCATAAATATTTGCCATAGCTCTTAAGTATGTCGTCGAATTAAGGTATTTGTTTAGGTAATTATGAAAGGATTAGATCGATTTATATTTTTGCACTTGACTGTACGAGAACGGTAGAAAAATAAATGGTGTGTGAAGTCAAGTAAAACTAGAAAGTAAATTATATCACTATTTAAAAATAAAACGCATCAAGTAAGTATTCCAATGATAACTTCGCTTTAAAAAAAGACATGCGTCTTCGTCTAAAATTTGAGTTTTTGTAGAATAAATAATACACAATCCCGAACCCAAACTTCCCAATTCGCATTTGTTCCGCGTGGGAACTACGGGCCAAGCCATCTCATACTGAAACGAGCCCTGAACCGTTTAGCTGGGATGGTGATCCACAATAAGTAGCTCATATTACTTCGCAAGATAAAAAATGGAAAATGTAGAGTGTGATAAAATTGTTGTAAAACAGTGGCTTGCTCGTGCGCTCGAAACAAGCTCAACAAGTACTAAGTAAAGTAACAACTATGACATTCTCTATCTTAGGTCTTATGTGCTATTATTCTCAACTCAACATGTGGAAAGTATGAAAGTACATTTATATTTTGATGTAGGTATCAACTTCTGGCCGGAGGGTGTAGTGTTCCGTCGTTTTAAGGAAACGACGAAGACGATTTTCATAAATCCTTAAATAGTTATTAATTTTTCTTGCATATTTTTTACTGCGTTTTGTATGTATTTTTGAATTTTACAGTGCATTGGTATTTATTGTTATGCTGTATTTTTTATTTGATAAATAAATAATAAATATTTTAGTGTACCTACTAAATACCTAGGCAACGGAGTTTCGCTCGGACTAAATTTTGACATTACGCGTTTTTCCAGAGATAAGACCAAGCTAGATCGATCGTGCACCCCCGACTATTCTCACATAGCAAATTTAATCGCAAACGTTACAGCCATTTTCAAAATCCTTATAATAAATTAATATTCAAGAATTTCTCGTTTAAACGTATAAGATATAATAATAAATATGGCTCTAATTAACTAAGCGACAAACCTAAACAAAAAAACTTAAGTAATTTAAACCTGTCCAAAATTTAAAAAAAATACGTTTGTGTGCCTGTTTTCAATTTTAATCATTCCAGTAGATTCGGAACAAAAGTATAGCGACAGAGCTACCTACGTACCTGTCTACCTGTGATCCTACAAACTTAGAAAACTTTTACTATTATCTTAGCTTAGACTACCATATTATAGCAAGTAGGTAATTTGAGAACAAAATGCCATTAAGTATTGTTACTTTTTACTACAAAAAAGTATCCTCATAACTTATAAAACATCCAACTAGACTTAGCAGTACATAAAATAGGCAAGTAATCTCAGCTCCATTAAAACTAATCATCTACCTTTATACCGTCAACACCTAACAAAAAAACCGGCCAAGTGCGAGTCGGACTCGCGCACGAAGGGTTCCGTACAATTATCTATAAAAAATCACGTTTGTTGTATGGGAGATCCCTTAAATATTTTTTTTATTTTAATTATTTATTTTTAAAGTCAATATATAATTAAATATTCTGTGAATATTTCAAGTGTCTACCTGTTGCCGTTATCAATATCGAGCAAAAACGAGCAAAAAAATCATGTTTGTTGTATGGGAGCCCCCTTAAATATTTATTTAATTCCATTTTTTAGTATTTGTTGTTATAGCGGCAACCGAAATACTTCATCTGTGAAAATTTCAACTCTCCAGCTATCACGGTTCCCGAGATACAGCCTGGTGACAGACGGACAGACAGACGGACGGACAGCGGAGCCTCAGTAATAGGGTTTCCGTTTTTACCCTTTGGGTACGGAACCCTAAAAATTACCAATTTGTTGAAATATTTTTCCACTCCGAGTGTTGAATCCAATAGCATTAGAACGGCCACTTTTGGTAAAAGCTTATGTGAGTTAGGTACATTTCGTCGGGCGGCAGCATTTGCCCCAACATTTGTCCAGGCGAGACATACTTAACCTCAGAGTTAAGGCATTCAGCAGCCACGCAATAACAATAAAATTTGCAACTTTATTCGCAGGAAAGCTGGAAAGAATGTCGACGCTAAACACAAGGTACGTAATGTATAGCGTCACGAGGTGGATTAATTAACATAAAACGATTTAAGTTATTACCCGACTGTAGTCAGGAAGAAATTATTTTCTTGTGTGATTGCGGTTTTTGTTCTTGATTTAACCAAGTTTATACGGCGTAACTAGAATTAAGCAAACCACTGGTAAATTCATCATCATGATCATTTCAGCCGTAGCACATCTTCTGCTGGACATAGGCCTCCCTCCCTCATCGATACCCAATCATTACGGTTGGAAGCGGCTTCCATACACCTTGAAACTGTGGCCTTTACCAAATCTTCCGTCCATCTCGTTGCGGATGGATTAGCTCGTTGCAATGGCAATGGGGACTGGGCAGACCATTATGGCACGCAGAACAGATGGCCGTTGGGGCCGAAAAGTTCTCGAAAGGAGACCACGGACTAGCATGCGCAGCGTGGGACGTCCACCAACGCAAAAATGACTTCTAAAATTTTTTCTTCAGAAAATATTTAATTTTTTACCCAAATTAAGCTGCAACAAAGACTATTTTCGTTAAGTTTAATTTTCATTCTTTTACCTCTTGACAAGGAGGCGTGGACTGTAAGTAAATACTGACTAGAAAGAGTATTAAAACGTATTATTAAACACTAACATTTTTTTCTTATGTAATTATTTCCAGTTTTCAAGAATTTGACATTTAAAGCCTGACATTACTGAAACACGGTTTTGTTCTACATATTCATACGTCATTCTTGAACTTTTCAAATTATTTAAAAACATTGCAAATAACGACATCCTCTGAGCCCTAAAGGGACTTAACTACACAAAAAACGCGCCAGTGAACATTTAGTATGAAAAGCAAATAGCATTGTTCTCTCTAGCGGCAGTGTGTCAACTTCAAATGGCTAATAACTCACTTACTTGTATTTTTAAAGACGATTCCAACCCCCAGAGCAATCCGTATGTGCTCGAAAAGTAATATTTTGAACGAGATAAGGCTACGTCCATAAAACGCTCGACCACCAGATTAAATAAGCGCAGAAAAGACACATCTTTACCTGCTTCATAGGCTATTGGTATTCTGTGTAAAAAAATAGTGTAAGTAGTCCGTCAGTTGATTGCCAAAAAATATTGAACACGTATTTTTTCTTTTGTCAATAAAACAAAAATATACAAAGATAAAGCGCGTCAAAATTCGGGAGTTATTTACCTATAGCTTTCATTCTGTTTTGTTTAACTGACAAAAGAAAATAATTTTTCGATATTTTTTGATAATCTTACTGACGATCTAATTATATTTTTTGTGAAACTAGACTATTATAAAATTACAAGTTAAAATCAGATGCTTCGTTAAAGTATGTAAATGGCCATCCGCATCGAGCTTCGCATTACAAAATACACTTTGCATTTTAATGTGAACACACTATTGCTGATTACTTTTGTTGATTAATAGTATAAGAAAATGCTTTCTCTAGAACGCAAATATTTGACAACAAGACCTCTGTACGATGTGTCAACTCTTTGCAATTCCGTACTCTTTGCCAGAAGGGTTTGCAGCATGACAGGTGACTAATGTTGTTTGTTGGCGCTTCAATGGTCCACGCTTGTTCCACTTCTGTTTACCTTCAACGTACGACCGTACTTAATAACTTTTACGCTATATCATTCATTTTTCATTTCACGTTGTTATGTAACATATTGTATTCTTTAAGTTTCATACGATAGTATTATGATTAATTTTGATACATTGGAATTGAGACAAAGACATTTGTCATCTAAACATTAAAATAAAATGCTGTGCGTAGATTTTACATGAAGTCTGAACAATACAAACAGTTCATCATACTCATCATCCCAGCCTATATACGTCACACTCCAGGGTACAAGCCTCCTCTCAGAATCAGAGGGTTTAGGCCCTGGTTCCCACTAGGGCTCAGTAGGGATTAGGAACTTCACTTCACGTTTCGTCTCACGATGTTTTCCTTCACCGTAAAGCTCATGGTAAATTTCAAATGTAATTTCGCACATAAATTCCGAAGAACTCAGAGGTGCAAGGCCGGGCTCTAACCCACGATCCTATGCTTGAGAGACTATAGTTCAAACCACTAGGGTACCACAGCTTACACACACTTAGCATAGACCACAAACAGTTTCAGCCGAGCCCGCACTGCACGGTGTTGACAGAGGAGCCCCATCCCAGGGCGGCCAGTGGGCGTCGCGGTGTCTTTTATGCTCCCGTGGCGTTCACAATGGCAACGAGGGAATCCGCGTGGTTTTTAGTGGGTAGGCCCCTTCTGGGAGAGCCCCACGTACCCTCAGTTTCCCCGAATAGAGACGAATGCATAAGGCGCATTTTCCGCACCAAAAAAAAAGACCAAGACCACAAATAATTTTAATACAACAAAATTTCGTAACCAAAAGTAATTATATTACTAGTTAGTTTATTAATAAACCTGAAGAAGTATCCCACCGCTGGACAAAACCCTCCCCCTATTACCGACATTTCGGGTGCCTAACACCAGAGATATGCTATGCGCCTATGCTGTGAGGATGTGTATACTTCGCTACTAATCTATGTGACCGTTTCCATTAATTAATTAAATTAATTTAGCCGTTTGAGGAAGAAACAGAGCAAAAAAAAAAATTGATGCCTAAATTGAAAAAAGATTTTTTTTTTGATTCAGAGCACGCATTCATAGTACGCATCTTATCATATAAAAAAACATAGCTTAGTTGAACACGTTTCCATCAGTACCTACTAACTATGCTATGTGGACCAATGAATATGATTACTATCAGATAGCACAATCTGGTGGAGAGGCACCCGAAATGTCGGAAATGGGGGAGGATTTTGCCCAGCGGTGGGATACTTCTCCAGGCTAATTAATAAAGTAATTAATTATACTTTTTAATTCGGAGTTCTGTGCGGCTTCTATATAATAAATAGGGGTCTCTATGGTTTTGCATAATTTAACAGGTCGTAATGTATCATTCTTCATAATCAACGTTAGTCATGAAGTGATTTATTTCTGAAACAGTTTTTTTTTCGGAATTGTTATAAAACAAACCTAACCTACCCAACTGCATTCTAACAGCATAAGCATTTAAAAAACTCCTAAAAAAATACTGTTTCAGACATAAATCACTGTATGACTAGCGTTGATTATAAAGATAATGAATGATGCATTATGACTTATTAAATTATGCGAAACCAAGGGATCCCAATAGATAGAACATAAGCCCACCACGCTGGTCCAGTGTGGATTGATGGTACGTGAGAGCCTTACTTTTAGGATGACAAGGAACACCACGCGCAGGTGAGGTTGACTTGCAACTCGTGACGTATAGTTTGAGTCCCTTTTCACCCCAAATAATAATTAAAACAAATATTTGCAAGACAAGCAAATGTTTTTATTGCGACGTAAAGAGGTGCGCAGAGTTCCTTTGGGGTATTCATCAATCATAATTTATTACCCCCTCTGTTATCGTGGCCCTGAATAATCGCTCATATCCGAAACACCTTTCTTAAGCATAGACCACACTGGGGAAAACAAGTGATGAGATAAATTATGTTAACAGATTTGTTAATCCTACTAGAGAATTTCTCAAAAACGAATGATGTCAAAAAAATTCAACTTTGAGTAGAAGAACGAAGAACGTATAGAAAGACTAGCAGCTGCCCGTGACTCCGTCTGCGAAGAATAGGGGTAAGTATAAAAAATAGCCTACGCCCTATTCTCAGACCTACCGAATGCAGAGAAAAAAGTTTCATGAAAATCGGTCAAGGATAAGAAACACCGTGACACGAGATTTTTATATATTAGAAGATTATTATGAAGTTTAAAGCGAATACTTTTACATAATAATTATATACTTAACCTTGTGCCAATGTAAGTAGTATCTTCGGAACCGTACTTTAATAACATGTTTTAGTTATTTTTTTGTGTACTTAAAATTGTAACTTTAATATTTTTAATCCTACTAATATTAAAAGCAAGAAAATTTGTTAAGATGTTTGGATTTTCGTTTGTTTCTTTTTTTTAGCCGCTAATTATACGCAATAACGGCAAAACGGATTGAGATGAACTTTTCGTACATGTAGAGAAAAATCTGGATTGAGAAATAAAATAATATCCCGGTACCTGATGAGTTCCTGTGGGAAATTATTTTTAGCTTAAACAAGAGTAGCGGGTCCTGTCCTGTCCAAGGATGTTGAGATAGGTATCTCGGCTTTCAAAATGACGGGTCAACTTTGTCTGCAATCAATAGTATCCGAGCGAACGTTGTACTTTTAAACTTTTTTCTGGCAAAACTTGATGACGTAAATGTTTCTAATAAAGGTATTTCTAACGCGGGCGAAGCCGCGGGTCTAGGCTAGTATATTATATGAAGCAGTTTATTACTCCATTGGTCAATGCGACTACCGCGAGCCTCAGTATGAACACGGCTCCGCGAGCTCCTTCGTCCCCTCGCCTAATGCAAGCGAAGGAAATTGGATTTTTCTTTATTCTCGCGCGGGTAACTTGATATTGTGTGAATTATGGAAATTGCCGGGCTAAATTGTTGATTTATTGCCACCCATGCATGATTGGTAGACGCCGAATTGTATCATCTGAATCGCCTGTTATTATAGTTCCTGTCACAATATATGGTGGGATGTCATGGGTGAATAACGATATAACCAAGACAGAAACACACGACGTAATATTTGTACTCGTTACTTTATTGCGTATATTTCGCGTACGCAGGCAAAGTTTAATCAAAATAAAATCTATTTAGTCAAGGTTTATTATACATATAAACCGCCATACGTTACAGACATAGCTCGGAGAGTCGCCAGACTTGAGTGGCAGTGGGAGTTTTTCGGTCTCGTTCTTGTGTAATAAAAAAAATCTAAACTTATTGAAATAGTAAAAATTTTTACAAATATTATTCTCGTTTCCTAATAATATAGTTTTACTTTGTTAGCAGTCGTACAAAGTTATCGGAGCCTATTATAAACAATAATAATCTAAGATACTACGTATTTTATTAGTTACGCTATAGGTATACCTAAATCATGATCTCTCATGTTTCAGTATTATGAACCAAGTCAAAATATTTATACTTACTCTCTGTATCATAATAAGGAGAAACATAAAAAAACTACAATCGCGTTCTTTATTAAGAAATCTTAATACATGGGCCATTCTACTTTTCGTTGACCAGTAATTTTTTGTACTGTGCTCTTCAAATATTTTTTTTACAAAAACGGTAAAGTGCTCGGTTTAAATCATTTAAGATTTAAATAGGCACATAATTAAGCTTACATTTAAAATTATCACTACGTATAAAAAGTAATCATTATTATCTATAAAGTAGGTAACGCAGTGGACATGGATGTCCCGCCATTTGTATGGAAATTGATGTATTTTCCGCTGAGTTACCAATTTTTTCCACAAAATTTCTTTGAATTTAAAGTTTTATTGCTTTAAAACATTAAATTTAGGTGTTTCAGTTTGTATATAAGTTATTTACACTTGAAAAAATCACCAGGTATGCCTTATATTTCACAAAAGATTAATGGTTACTTAAAAGTAGAATGGCCCACATACTTTAGTTTAGAGATGTGAATGGACGTTATTTATTATGTGAGTGCGTTACAAAATTGCTTATGTTATAATCGAAAGTAAACTTCACCTTCAGCTAATCTTTCTTCTAATATATAAAAATATCATGTCACAGTGTTCGTTATCCAACTCCTCCGAAACCGCTTGACCGATTGTTATGAAATTTTTTGTCTATATTTGGTAGATCTGGTCTGAGAATAGGTAAGTATTTTATTTATACCCCTATTCTTCGTAGACGGAGTCGCGGGCAACAGCTAGTCTTTCTTTTAATAAGAACAGCAAAAAGAATATGATATGTTCATGTAGCTACCCGGCTTGTAGATTTAGACATAATTTTCTACAGGATAGAGACCAGACCGCGACTATCTTTGATGTGCTCCCGATTCTTCAATCTTACTAATATTATAAATGCAAAAGTTTTGTAAGTTCCTACCTATATGCGTGTGTGTACGTGTGTGCTTACTCCTTCATGCTAGAATGGGGTATGTAGCTAAAATTTATTACGTAAATAAGGTGGACGTCTAGAATAACACGCTACGTTTTAATCCGATATTCTCATTAAAGACATAAAATTTTGCATGATTATTCTTCATACAACGTAAATAAAAATCACGATGAATTGCGATTTTATTGCAATCCTGTAATTTTCATTCGAAACCACTAGTATTAGACATTTCTGATTAAACCGTCTTCATCGATTCTCTCTATCCCTTCTTAGTGCACCTTTATGATCTTCAAGGAATATGTCTGATAAAATTCCAAGTCTCTAATGAAATGAAATGAAATGAAATGAAATATATTTAAAATGAAATAATGTTGTTCTAGTTCTAGTGATTTAGGCTGTGCGTTATCCATCAGTCAGTCAATCAGGCACGTTTCTTATATAGGTTCAAAGATTTCGTATTGTCTACATTCCTTAACTCACAAACTTTCTCCCTGGAATCCTATTTAATCAATTTATGTGCTCTGTGACAAAGGGAAGGCGTTGGCATCTAGTTTATTATCAGATAGCGCGGGCCTCGAGGTGGGCGCTGACACAGTACGTGTTCGCATAATAATAAAATGTATACAACTGGTTGTTTGTTGTCATAAAGAGTGGTTGTAAATTGGGTAGTTTGGATACTTTATTACAAGACTATTAGGTGTAGTAAGATCTTTAATATTCTATTCTTTTAGGCCGTTATTGTATTGTATTGCTGTGAACTAGATCCAAAGTTGTTTATGTTTATTGAAATTGTACCATATTGTCAGATTTGGTAACTTTACCTTTCCAAGTTAACTATACCTAGTGTAGTTGTTATGATAACCATGGTAGATGTAGTCTGTGACTCAAAGCAGACCTGAGGCCGTATTGTCCAATGCACGGCCACTAGTATTCGCATTTACCATCTCGTTTTGCCACCATCTCATACCGTTTGACAGAATGAAATAGTGAATGGGCAAGCGCCCGCGTGTTTGAATGAACGTACTGTAGCTGTTATTCTGATAAAATATCGTTCGAGATGCAGCATAGTCAACTATTTTATGATCCATTTTTCAGTAATGAAAATGAATTTTAACAAATAATGTTTTCAGTTTAAGTTACCAGCTTTCAGTGGATATCTAATTTGTTAAAATCATATTCAATTTCCAGGTTAAATCCATTTTTTGCTCGCGAATGTATGTAGTTCTAATGCGTCCATTACATTCCTCGTTAGCGCCAAAGCTACTCTGTGACAAAGTCAAAGTCAAATTATTTTTATTCAATTAAGGCTATAACAAACACTTATAAATGTTGAAGAATCTATACCACGGGTTCGAAACCGTTCGAGAAGAACCCAGCAATAAACTCAACAAGTGGCTGTGTGAGCTGCATCCACCTTTTTGGTTGCTTAATGCGAAAGACGACTCTAGTCACACACATTATGCAGGACATACACAGGCTGGAGTCAGTATTTTTACCAGCATTTGCACCAGTATACAACTAATTCCTGGTGATGTGTTTGTCAAAACGCTCAGAATTATTATGTATAATTAGGTGACTTTCAATGATTTACACTTTTGAGTAAAATGTTTGTGAAATTCAGATGAACAGAAAACCGGACAAGACGAAAGGAAAAGAGGTTCTGTTTTGACAACGGCACCGTAAAAATAATGTCACCATGGAACGTAACTATTTCAGCTATTAGGACCTAGTTACGTAGTCCTATAAATAAAAGTCCGTTGTGGTAGAGCCTGGACCAGTGCAGCGGACTTCTTGTTGGATTGAAAATCAAATTACACACTTTTGTATTCACCGCTCTATATTTCTCATAAATACGCACAGTAAATGAGAAACAGAGTGTCACAAACTATGACCACGATGGAAACAGATAACTTTAACATCAAAGATTCAGAGAACGTACGTACAATGCATGCAGCGTCCGAAAGGGAAGAGGAGGCGGAAGCGAAAAAGCAAAATTAAAAAAAAAAAGAATTTTGACAGATACCTCTACAAATGTCACAAGTCATTTAAGGTACTAAATTAAACGTTCATGATTATGATCTTATGTATATTTCCACCACGTTGTTGAAGTAAATTGTAGAACCAACTATGTAGCACCCGATAGCGTGGCGTGACACAAGACACAGCTCAGGGCACACGACAGCTCGCCCCAGGAGACCTACTCGTTGCTAATTATTAACTTGAAGCATGTTAATGTAGACGTAAGTAGTAAACTTTAGGAAATACACGTCAAATTGATGTTGTAGCAGCTATTTTGGAACGCTCGTGTTGAACTAGATACTCCTTAATCTCATCGTTTCTTATTCAATCAGCAGTGGTTTCTTTTACAAGCTTTTATTTAACTGCAAGTATGTATGTAGTCTTCAAAGTTTATACGCCAAATTTCACCCACTTCTGGTGACTCGAAGTTATACGTTATGTAGATATGATAATAATGCAAGTACAGTCACATTCTGAGTCGTTCACTCTTGACAGAGTGGTCGGTCATGAGGGGTCGCTCCCCACTGCGGGCACTGCCTTCGCGATCTCTCTCCACTGATCTCTATTGTATCTCATTCTCACTCAGAGATCTTGGCAACAGATTGTATGGTATCTGTTCATCAGGTTGGTAATCGACCACGTGGTCTCTTTCCCACAACTCTACCCTGAATCACCAATCCCTCTATTGCGTTATTTTTTTGGCTAAGGTGTCCTAAGAATCTCAGAATTCGTAATTGCACAAACGACGACAGCCACCAAAAAGTACAGTCAGAAAAAGCTACAATTAATTTTTCTTTTAATTGTTATTCATTACATTTTGGTAGCTTTTACTTACTTTGATTACCGGATAGAATTAACAGAAAGTTTGAGCTAGTTTGATAACTCTGAAAACGCGATCTAATTCCGTGCGGAGGAGTTTTATGAATACCTAGGCAGATTATAACAAACATTATTTTGTTGTGCCTAGTTTAGCCTTTTAAATACACAATCCAGGTTGAAGGACTTATACACCAGTTCGTTCTAATTTTAGGAACATATTTTTAAGGACCACTTAGGGGTAGGATATATAGATTGTTGAACAAAAGGTAGTCTATTTGTAGAACAACCCAACTTATTCCAACGTTACGTAAGTATTATAGTCGCGGAAAGGGTTGAGGAATAGGAAAGGAATTTAAGTATTAAGGAGTAGGGAAGGAATTGTAAGAAGTTTATGATATCTATGAGAGAAACACAAATAATGTTTTTAAGATTACTTCTGTGTCTGTTTCAATAAGATCCAGATGAGTGATCTGTATATACAACTAGCTGTTATCCCCATACGTTGTCTACGACCCCCAGGAATTTTCGTCTTTCATGGATCTAATAGCGTAGAATTTGAACTAATAGTTATAGTTAATATCGTCAGAGCAGGTTTAATAATAAATTAATAGAATAGTTTAGTATGCACGTAAATAATGTAGTAATCTAAGTCACGAATACACCCCCGCCAGTTCGCCGCCGAGTAAATTCCGTTAGCGACAAGTCAACGGGCATCAAGTCATGTGTGCTTCCCTTGCCATGCACAACTAGTTCATGTAAATACTATACAGTCTTAAACCTTATTTACAGAATTGCTTTACATTGAGTGCTAGGGAGGTACGCTTTAATAAGCGATCGAGCGACCACAGCAATGTAAAGTGATTCGCACAATATTTCTCGCACTGTGTAAAGTACGAACGATGCTCACACACGTTCAGCAATTAGTCGAATTGGCGTTTAAGATGATGATTAACCGTATCTTGTGTTGTCAGGTTGGTTAGCACTTATTGTTGTTCTACCATGTCACACTTTTGTGATATGGTGGAATTGGGAATGACGCCGCTTTAGGTTTTAATTGTGATACAAAGCAAGATAAATCTTAAGAGTGTTTGCGTGCCTGGCATTTTTTTGTTTTGTTCACTTTATTGGCTGCGTAAAATAACTTATGAAGCTTATTAGTTCTACAAGCCCCAGCTAGAGGACTAGTAGAATCGACTTTGTAATTGCTTAGTTATAAACAATATTAATGGGGTTTGTAAGTTTTACAATTAGGCTAATACTAATCCAGAAAACCAACCGCTCGCGATTGCATTCGTCATATCTATTCTCGTCAAGCTATATCCTTAAACGTACTGTTGAGTCGTTTTAATTCTCAGTAAATCGGTTTGACGTCATAACCGAACTACTGCAACTAAAGGCTTCCCAACAGTTCGGTTTGACGTCATAACCGAACTTACTAGGTACTGATACAAAAAGTGTTGCAGCAGTTCGGCCCCGGACAAATCAACCGAACTACTGCAGCTAAAGGCCATATTGTGATAGTAAGAAGAGGTGAAAACGATTACAATTCCGAGTGCGTTAGACAATGAGGTCAAAGATAATGAAATAATACGGATTACTCACGTCTCAAAACGAAACTCGATATGTTTCGGGCTAATGATGATAATGATGATGGGTTTGGGGGTGGGACATTTATCAATGACAGAAAAAATGACGGTGAAACGTGGGGAGTTGTGCGCCGGTATCAGTTTCGTTGAGCAGCCGCGCGAGCAGAGCGTTGGCGCGTAGTGCGCGTTTGGCAGCAGCAGTGGCGAGTTGATCCGAAAAGAAGTGCTTCGGTTTAGCCCGAAACATGTCGAGTGGAACTCGTTTTGAGACGTGAGTTATTTCACTGTGAAGTTTCACGGTAGTCTATGTTTAAAATATGGTACAGGTTCTTATTTTGTTACAGGTACTTTTTAAGTGGAAATCATTTCAAATAGCCTGCTTGCAAATTCTTTGCCAAAGGCTACAAGACATTTCTAACATGACTATTATTGGCGATTAAATTTAATAGACTACTGCAGCTTTCACAAATAAATCTCTCGAATCTCGATATCGGCCCTCGACTCAATCGGGAAGGCGGCTCGAGATATTGTTCAGTCCTTGTTAGCTCCCAATCCCGTCCGCTTATTTTTGTTATTATTTTGTCCTAAGCTCCAATTAAACGTGAAGGATTTCGGTTTAAATTTACTTCAGCATTCTTTTGTGTCGTAATTACGTTTACGCGCAACAATTTTGGCGAAAGATTACCGAAATTTTGTACGCTTTATTCGGAAATGTTTTGATATAAATTTTGTTTCCTATTTAATCTTAATCCAGCATTTAAAGTAGATACCTACCATAAAACCGTCGTGTAGAATGTAAAACCGCATACGTTCATTAAACTGTCAGGAACAAGACACGTTATTATAATTTTAGATCGGGCCATTAAAGGAGCACTAATTTGTAAGCCAATCTCATTATAAATTTCCTTTGTAGTGACAAAGTCACAAAGGTGAAAATTGTTTTAATAAATCATTGTAACACAAACTGGTGAAGTACTTAATACAATGAGCCTTACTGATTTGTTTAAACAAAATAAATAAAACTTCGGCTTTTTGACATAATTGTAATAAACTGCAAGTCTTTTAATTTTCTGCTAATTAAAATCGAATGAAAATTAAAATATTTATTTAAGTACTGAAACAGTTTTTACATTAATCAGTAGGTATCCATGTTACGAAACACTAACTCAAGAAATATTCGGTTATAGTGGAATCCATTTGCTTTTTTAAACAAGGACAATAATTCACACCAATTGAAATAGTTCCAAAGTAAACAAAGCTTGTGTTATGGGTACTAGGAAAGTTATAAATATACTTAAACCATTCAAGACTCGAGAATAAAAATTAAATAAAATGAAAAAAAAAAATCCTTTCACTCGGAAAACAGGCTCCATAATAATATTATGTTGTTTGTATAGAAATTTTTCCTGTAATAATCTGCCCCGGCCGGATATCGAATCCAGGACCTCGAGCTTTGTAGTAAGTACTCTAACCGTTGGGTTATCCGGTATTTAAATTTATACTATACATTTTTAATCATCTTTGCTTTCCTGCACTGTTTAAATAAATATTGCATAGATGGGGAAGGTAAATGCCGTACCAAATTTTATGATGTGCAAAGGATTGCTGGATGTTTCTGAATTCATTAATACGTAACCGTGCCACCGACTGACCGATATTTACATGGTTTTGAATAAAATCTAACCCTTTTGGAGGTTTAAGCACCCTCTCCAAGATTATTTGCATTGACGGTATTTGGAATAAATAATTCTATGTAGTTATACCAATAGCAGACCAGGAGGAGCCAGTCCGAAGTGGATATGGAGGGACGATCTAAATACGTATCGCCTTTAGTAGGCGAGAGTGGAGGAGCATAAGATGAGATGCCTTTGCCCAGCAGTGAGACACAAAAGTAGGGTAAATAAAAAAAAAGTTAAACCAACGCAGTTGATCAGTTAGTTTAAATAACACAATAATAATACTTTTTATTATAATAAGTAATAAGACCTGTCTTGCAGCTTCCTTCTATCAAACGGTACAGGATTATGGTAGAAAGAGAAGGTGAAGGCGATCGATAATACGGCCGCAGATTCTTAGGCCTTGGTCATTCTGACCCGCTACCCGAATTGGGTAGCAGTCCGACGCTCGTGGAGTCAAACAAAATGCTATGCTCGTGAAATGATCGGGAGTGGTCGTGCTTGCCCGCCGCGAGCGATGTCTAATTTTGTTTATCCGCTGACGGTTGAGAACGACCAGTCCCGAATATTCACGAACATTAAAACGAAGTGAGCCATGGGCCTCTACTTTCCACGGGTGGCACGTTAGAACGAGAAAAGCCTTAAAAAATGTAGGGGCACTCGCCAAGTCAAACGCAAGGCGTAACATTTCCTTGTTTTACTGTTTTTATATTCTGAGCGCAAACACACCACGACAATAAAAACTAACAACTATGCTACTCGTAATACCAATTATGCATACTTTATGACCTGAACGTAATACTCGAGTAATCCGCTCCTTGTAGTGCTATAGACGCCTACCGACTTATGCAAGTCTGTTTCTTGGAAACTACACTAGGTCAAGTTAAGTTGTTAGCATTAAGGCCCATTTACATTATACAACTTTCTTGCACTTTCCATACAATAAAATTGAGGCAATAACACATTGCTCAGTCTAAACCTTAGAAACCTTAGGTTTAGACTGAGCAATGTTTTATTGCCTCAATTTTATTGTATGGAAAATGCAAGAAAGTTCTATAACGTAAATGGCCCTTTATTCTTAACATTTTCCTTCTTTCTCCCGCAGGAACTATGCACTTTTTGAGATAGAAAGCTTACAAGTCTTTGTTAATCTGGAATAGTGTAACTTTCAATTTGAACTTGAATTTTTAAAATCTGTTTCGATTACAAGTAGTTACACACAAATTAAGCTTATCTCTTTATTATATTAGCATAGAATTATATGTAGCCTAAATTGCCGCCTAAAACTTATCAAACATTTTTAATTCACAAAGTAATATCCCGACGAATCTGTTACCACAATTTTGAAACTCACGAATTGTCACTGAACGGAGTCTGACTAGAAACTTGAAAATACTTTGACCTTGAAAGCCTCAAGTGCGTGATCTCGCATAACTGCTTTGAAAATCCAGCGGGCTAACTGCAGCTCTAATATGAAAACGAGGATTAATTAGTATTACTGTACGCAAAGATACCGAGTTTGCTAAAGCTCTTGTTTTAAAATTATAATCGACAGCAAACACAGCGTACTTGTATTTTTACTCCAGAGATACCTACTACTTAGGGCCGATTTTTCAATATATAAAAAGTGTCTGTCAGATGAATGTAAGCTCTGTCCTTTTTTTCCTATGGCTTGAGAAAAGGAAAGTGATAGTTTTAACTGACGGATACTTTTATCTGGGGATTTAAAAATCGGCCCTTAACATTATAAACGCGAAAGTTTGTATGGATAGGTGGATGTTTGTTGCTCTTTCACGCTAAAACTATTTCACGGATTCTGATGAAAGGGTATAGCCGGGTAAGCATAGTAAAACTGCCCTTAGCGAAAAAATGATTTTCCTTTTACCGGATTATTAGCCTTCATATATGTAGTGCTTTCACCAAAAATTAAGCCTCAAATGCTTCTTGGTTTAAAAAAAAATGCATAAAAAGAAAAAACATTTTTATTTTTTTTTAGCCAAATTTGAAACCCGATTTATTTGCAATTTGGATATATTGTAGATATAATTAAGATCACTTTTCGAAAAAAATATCATAGATTTATCTTTTGAAAAAATAGTTTATATTTGAGTTGAAAGTTTAAAAAAAAAAAACTTGCGAGTTAGCGACAGTTACCAAATTTATATATTTTATGTAAAATTTAATAATGTTTAACATATATTTTTTTCAAAAAAAGAAAATGGGATAAACAGTGTGAAAATATCGAATTTGTAGCAGCCCATACATTCTCTCCATACAAAGCGAAGCTAAGTAGACAATAAATTATTAAGTAGGTACCTGGTCTACATTTCGAACGCAATCTTTACGAATTTGAATTAAGAACGTGACGTATTGCACTTTAAATTACTTATGTGGCTAAATACGGCTAGGATGTACACATTTTGTAATATATGTCATAATACATATATTCGTATTATTACGTAGTTGTACCAGCGATTTATATTGTAGCCATAACACATAGCTCGAAGAATCGCTAGACTTAAGTGGCAGTGGGCAGGACACATCGCCCGTAGAACTGACGGCCGATAGGGCCGAAAGATTCTCAAGTGGCTTCCGCGGACCGGAAGTCACAGTGTAGGTAGGCCTCCAACAAGATGGAGCGACGACCTGATGAAGGCAGCGGGAACGCATTGGATGCGGATGGCGCAGGGCCGATCTGTTTTGCGAGCCTTGGGGAGGCCTATGTTCAGCAGTGGACGTCTTTCGGCTGAAATGATGATGATGATCATGATGATGATACCTACTAGAAGTTATAGTGTCTTTAAAGTGCTCTGCCCTTATATTTCAGGACACAATTATATCTGAAAACGCGAGAGGTATGGATAAATATTATTTTGTTAAATGAACTAAAATTACGCCGGCTGTGTCATGGCTACAATGTAAATCGCTGGTATGTACAACTACGTAATAATACGAATATGTACCTATTATGAGATATATGTATTACAAAATGCGTACGTCCTAGCCGTATATAGCCACAAAAGTAATTTAAAGTGCAATACGTCACATTCTTAATTCAAATTCGTAAAAATTGCGTTCGAAATATATAAGTAGGTACTTAATAATTTATTGTCTACTTAGCTTCGCTTTGTATGGAGAGAATGTATGGGCTGTTACAAATTCGATATTTTCACACTGTTAATCCCATTTTATTTTTTTGAAAAAAATATATGTCAAACATTATTAAATTTTACATGAAATATATAAATTTGGTAACTGTCGCTAACTCGCAAGTTTTTTTTTAAAAAAAAACTTTTAACTCTAATATAAACTATTTTTTCAAAAGATAAATCAATCATATTTTTTCAAAAAGCGACCTTAATTATATCTACAATATATCCAAATTGCAAATAAATCGGGTTTGTAGTTTTGCTAAAAAAAAATAAAAATAATTTTTCTTTTTATGAATTTTTTTTTAAACCAGAAGCATTTGAGGCTTAATTTTTGGTGAAAGCACTACATATATGAAGGCTAATAATCCGGTGAAAGGAAAATCATTTTTTCGCTAAGGGCAGTTTTACTATGCTTACCCGGCTATACTTAGCACAAATATAGTTTATAAAATGGATTAACATATAGGATACTTTTTCTCGGAAAATGTTACAACTTCTTCGGGAAAACGATAACCGAATTCTTGGCAGACGGAGTCACCGACCGGCAACAGCTAGTTGTAGAGAAGTCCCATGCTTAATCTTGTTTTACCCACTATGTTTAAAAAAACCGGCCAAGTGCGAGTCGGACTCGCGCACGAAGGCACCTTTATCTATAAAAACGACAAAGAAAACTTGTCTGTTGTATGAGAGCCCCCCTTAAATATTTGTTTATTTTAATTTAATTATTTATTTTGAAAGTGAATATTTCAAGCGTCTACCTGTTGCCGTTATCAATATCGAGCAAAAACGAGCTAAAAAATTTCGTTTGTTGTATGGGAGCCCCCTGAAATATTTATTGTAATCTGATTTTTAGTATTTGTTGTTATAGCGCTAACCGAAATAAATCATTTGTGAAAATTTCAACTGTCTAGCTATTACGGTTCATGAGATACAGCCTGGTGACAGACGGAAGGACAGCGGAGTCTCAGTAATAGGGTCCCGTTTTTACCCCTTGGGTACGGAACCCTTAAAATGGCGTTCCACTACACGTGACGTTTGAAGTGACGTTTCAAGTTTAATATAAATGAGAAAGTTTGTAAAGACGTTTTGATGTTTGTTAGTCAACCACGCAATAACGGCTGAACAGATTTGGATGAAACTTGGTATACAGGTAGATAAGATTTTGGATTCAGGCAAAGGATACCTAAGTTTCCGTGGGATAATAGCTCAACTTTAATCGGGAATAGAGGGCGCTTTCCAAGAGCGTTGAGGTAGATTACTCAGCTTTCAAGTTTTGTCTGCAATCAACAGATGTCGTTGTCGGAGCGAACGCTGTGCTTTGAAAATGTTACCGTAACCTTTTTAAGACCAAACTCTCAGATTGCAAACGTTCCTCGTGAAGGTATTATATTTAAACCTACATTATCGATAGCTAGGCTTAGCACGTCATTTAGGATTTAAGTTAGTCATCATTATACCTAGAGATTTTCCTGGCACGAACAAATACTTATCCTTCTAATACTTAGTTAATCGGTATATTAAAAGTGGCATTATGACACGTTTGAAAACCAAACCAAATCGATGTTATTATTATTTCAATTATTTGTCAAACACTATCCAAACGTCGTTCGTGCCAGAAAAAATTCTAGGTATACTCATAACGTAACCGTCTTCCACGAATAATGTTCACTCGGTGAAAACAATCGTAAACAAATTCTCCATTATCCAACGCAGAGGGATTCCACCATTTCCTCCGAATATCCGTCTAATGTGAACAAACGTCTCTTCCGACTGAATTATCACTTCGCCTGCCAATAATCGGCAGAATCGCTCGACGGGTAACAACTCGCATGAACGCGCGATACTTCCTATGAAGTGTGGTGCGTGAGCTAAGGAAGACTTATGACTATGACAACCCTCGTCAAATAGGGCGCTGTCACTCGGCGGCCGGCTACACGGAAAACGTTTTACTACAAGCATTTTATTGGTTTCAATTTCACCGTTGCCTTGTCACGGATAATACGGCAACATTTTTGGCTCTCACTCGATTCGATTAGTATATAGTTTGTCGGGGGATTGTCGCATGATGACTCATCTGTTTGTGCTTCGTATGGGATTGTTTCCGATAGCTTGTTTGGTTTATTTCCGCACTCTCCGTTTATGGCCACTTAGGTATTTTTATTCCTTACCTTTGATTATAGTCTTCGGCCCAAAAAGGTTTTATTGCGTCTGTGACTATAAAACGTTCTCCTAAACTTATCTAACTTATGGTGACTGTAACGGAATTATAATGAGAAAAAAAAACATTCAGACAAATTGAGAACCTCCTCTTTTTTTTTGAAGTCGGTTAAAAAGGATCAAAATGAGTCTAATAAGATTGATTTAACCCGGTACGATCAATAAAAACTCGTAGTATTTATTTATTAACATAGATTAAATTTAATGTTTAAATACCTAGATAGATTGACATTTCCATCAAAATTAATTTATTTAGATAGGTACCGTTACGTAAAAGCAATAAAATTAATGACATGATTACAGATAAATGCTTGTAATACCATCCCATCGGCTGCTAACAAAATTGTAGATAAATTTTTAACCTCCCTATTAGCTAACGTCCGTGTAATACCCGTTATCGAAGTGGTAGAAAATGAAGCTATCGCCACTAAAGTATCCAGCAAAGCCACAAAATGGCCGGCCATCACGTGGAAACCGCGCCAAAGTTCAGCTCTTATCGGCCCGAGTCCGCAAGGCTTCGGGTTCTAGTGAGACAGATCATCCTACTTACACCTATAGCTCTAGGTTGTCACGCAGAATTGAGACGGGCGCTGGAATGCTCGACCGAAAAAAAACTTATATCATGGTATTATATGCTTTGGGTGAATGGAATATTTTAGAAGATTCTTATTGTAATTGACTAAAAAACTTTTTAAGTTGTTAACAATTCGAATAATTATTGTTTATAATTACTTAACTTTCTTTCAAATAGGTACGCTGGAAAATTTATGTACCTACCGTTTAGCGTGTTTGAGTTGAAGCATACATAAAATATGTCATAACGCAAATTTTTTCTTCAGCGATAAACGTCCCTGTGCTCGACACTGACCCAATACATGGCTCCTTCAATCTTATGTCATAGTAAGAGAGGTGACAGCTGGGTGTCATCTGCACTGGGCGTTGAGGTGTCGAGCATTGGTACGTTTACCTTACCTAAACAAATGATAAAGAATAGACTTTCTTCGATACGCAGCATGTCAAAGTCAAAATCAAAATATCTTTAATCAATTTAGATAGGTACGTACTACACGCATTCATGACAGTCGAAGAATATACCACCGGTTCGAAAAAATCCTGTTCAGAAGAACCCGGCAAGAATTGTTGTGTCATCATCGCCTTCCCAGCCTGTATACGTGCCAATGCAGGGCACAGGCCTCCTCTCAGAATGAAAGGGCTTGAGCCATAGTTCACACGCGGGCCAAGTGTGGATTGGGAACTTCACGCACACCATTGAATTTCTTCTTAAGTGTGTGCAGGTTTCCTCACGATGTTTTCCTTCTTCACCGTAAAGCTCATGGTAAATTTCAAATATAATTAGAGCCCGGATTAGACCCCACGACCCTTTGCTTGAGAGGCAACCACTAGGCCACCACGGCTAGTTGTGTAACAAGGTATTTTTTTTTTTCAAACCAAAACAACAATCTGCAATGTTATTAAATTACATTCATCTAAAGTATTTAACACAAGTATTTTTTTAACACACAGTAGATACGCTATTTAAGACTAAGGAATTGCCAATGCGGATAGGAATTATTTCCAAACATCCCTGTCCATTAATATAACCCTTAATTTTATAGTTCATGAATTTTTTATCCTCCAGTACAACAGAACGACCGGCTTAAAATTTAATAAGATAAAAACAAGTTCACAAAAGGCTGGCGAAAACAGAAACAATGGCTACAATTTAGCAACGCCTTGCAGAATAACTGGCGCTATTCCGACAGGAACAAATGGAAATGAGAGACAAGACAATCGTGTAGTTTGGCCAAATGAGCGTTGAGCCCGCGGCCTGGTGAGAAAGTTCAGGGTGTAAGAGCGTTCATGATTTCTTTTGTAATATAACGATGACAAGACATTGATGTAGAGTGGTTGCTGGACTAGTACTCTAACATTATGAACTAGCCCATTGTAATTAAACACAATTTATTATTAATAATAATAAAAAATACCTACTTAACAATAATTAAAACTATAAGCTAAATATCTAACTTAAAAACTACTAGACTAAGTCTAAAAAAGGCCCCCGTGGCATCGTACCCAAAAGGCTGGCAGCATTCCCTCGTTGAATGGCGATGGCGATTCGTTGAGAGAGATAGCTGCCAGCCCTTTGGTCTCCAGTGTTGTCGACCAGACGCTTTTGTATTTCCTTAATTAAGTTGTGTGCGCCAGGACCCCAAGGACCCAGGGTCTCAAAACCGACAGCAACAAAATTGTAAGCTGAACCGAGACCCTGGTATTTTAATACTTTCCTGCTCTCGGCCGCTTCAGCCGCTGCGCCAGCTTTTTTTGTTGTACCCTGAAGGTGTGAAGGGGCTAGGGTATCCACGCAGGTTGCGTCCCAAACTAAAACCCGACCCATCCTCCAGGGAATCAGAGACATACCGTCCGGCCTTTTGCCATCATCCCGCGCAATGCCATTTGGTTCTAATATTGACGGCACGTTTATGGTGGCAAGAGACCGGCGGATAATATCATTCAGCGCAGCGTGTCGGGAAAAGCGGCCAGCACTTTTTTGGCAGGAAAGCCCATGGTGGCCCATTTAGATATGTAGGGACATGGTATCGAATAGAAAGTAGAGATACTGTACTCATGAGCACTACACGTAATGACGTCAATGTTAGTTAGTGCCGACGAACGACAATTCACTTTCAGTAGAACGAACATTGAATTATACCTAATGCAGGACAGGGGAAAGTAATAATAGGTTTTATATTATTAACAAGCCTGTTTATTTTAGTGCCCGCTTTCGAATTAGTGAAAAACTTTGTATATAAAGAAATACTGTAAAGGACCGTATCTACCTGAAATTTAGTCGGGCTTGCTTGCATGCTTGCTTGCACGCTTACTTGCACGCTTTCTTGCACGCTTGCTTGCTTGCGTGCATGCATGCTTGCTTGCATCTTGCTTGCATGCTTGCTTGCTTGCCTGAATGCTTGTTTGCTTGATATCTTGGTTCTTAGGAATACTCAAGGTACACGCGAGCGAAGCCGCGGGCAAATGCTAGTGTAATACAAAAATAAACAAATCTGAAAATAATTATTATTATTAAATTATGTCGTTCGATCCCGGGTACGCGAGTGTTTAAATTGTGTAACATTTTGTTTTAAATTTTTAGTTTTTGTCTTTTGTTTTGCTGCGAGCTTAGACTCTTTCAGATACTGATCGATTGAGATATTCATCCACCATACTGTAACCGTTCCATGCTCGCGGTTTTTCAAAGTCTCAAAACCGAAAAAGACGAATGTGGCACAAAACAAACTACTCGTAAGACTACGTGTAAGAGTTAGCATGGCGTGTATTCGAGGCTGTCTAAGATGTTCAATAGCAAAGAGAACGCTAAATGATGTATGCTAGTGCTTCAATGCGTAGAGATACGGTATTTTTGGTTTCTGCATCGCTTCTGTATCACATGATCGGGGTCAAATTGAGGCTTTTAATGCGGTAAGATAAGGTGAGCATAAAAACTTCTTTATAAACTTCAACTAAGACTAGTTTTCTCATCTAGGTATAAATAGATAACCTAGTATTCTCCCTTTATTAACTTAATTAAGTGTATTCAAAGAAAATACGCTGGTTTGTGCCTAGCACGGTCTAATAGGTATCAACTAAAGTTACTTCCATGAGTACGGCCGTGGACCGTTTCAACCCTCGTTTCCAGTTAATTACGGATGTTACGTTTAGAGTAAAAGATTTTTTTCTATACAAAAATGTTGAAATCCATAAAAAACTATCTTTTGCCTGTGACTTCGTTCGCGCATAAATTAAATGTAAGATCAACTCCCGATCTCTATCCCGCGGGAAATTCCAAAAATCACTTTTTAATGCACCTCTGTGATCCCAAAAGAATGGTTACGGAAAGCATTCCATTGAATAAAAATCCCGTTTTTTCTTTATCCCGTGGGTTCCTAAAAAGTCATAGCATATGATTTTTACTATTAAAAAGCGAAAATATAAATCACATTTATTCCCTATCCTGCGAAAATTTCGAAAAATCCCTTCTTAATTTACCTCTACGACAATCGAGGTATAGTATGCCAAATTTTAAGTCTTTAGCTTCAGCGGTTTGGGCTGTGTGTGGATATAATCACTCAGTTAGTCAGGCATGACTTTGAATTTAATATATGTAAGGTAAACGTACCAATGCTCGACACCTCAACGCCCAGTAGATGACACCCATCTGTCACTTCTCTTACTACGACATAAAATTGAAGGTGCCATGTATTGGGTCAGTGTCGAGCACATTGACGTTTAACTTATTGATATTAATAGGTACTCAACCTTGGCGAAATACAAACGACGCCAGTGCCCATTAAATCTGCGTATGGAAGACACTTTATGAGCGCCTTCAAAACAATACCTCTATAAAACGAAACAAAATATTTAAAAATTGCGCACAAATTGACACCTTGATACCTGCATATTTTCTAATACAAACTCTGTCAACGAAAATTTAGCTTCAGAATAATAGAAAAACCGTTTTTTCTTACTCTAACTCAAACTTTCCTGCCCCCAGTCCGCGACGTTCATAATGTTTTTCATCTGACAAGTAAACCGGCTCGAATTGACTCGAGCCTCGAAACTGGGGAGCTAATCGAGACTAATGGACGGGAAATGCACAAAACGGTTGTCATTCTCAAATTCAGCTGTTTTTACCGAGCACAGAACAGCGAAGGAGGTCAAATTGTATAGTAGGTATACAGTGTGTAAATTTCATACGATCATATAATTTAACAACGTTTAGTATACATACTAATTAACGTAATTACATGTGTAAAATCAACATTAGTTGTATTTCATTTTTTCGTACAAATTAATTCAGCAAGCAATGTACAGCATAATGCGTCGATGAATTAACGTACCTACCTGAACATGACGTTTACGAACAACGTCATAACACAAACGGTTCGACATTTGTTTAGTTCAAAAATAAAAGTAAAAATAAAGATCATTAATTTATTTAATTTTTAATTAAAATGTTGTTCACTCGCCTGAGATATTTGTTTTCTACATTGCCTTGCTCTTGAATACAGGCGACACAACGACGACTGATGGACGTTCTCACATTTCGTAAATTCACTTCTTGAAGTTTTTGAAAAACTTCCGTGATTTTCTCCCTTAGCTGCTCCACTAATACTCGTGGTTGTGAGTAGGCAAAAAATCGTTTTTCACAGCTCCCCATGGAAAAAAATCCACTTCGTGCAGGCCATCGGCAAGGGCCAAACCTCCTAATCCATTGATTTCGAACGTATTCAGCAAACAAAGCTGCACACGTTATTCAGCTGGTAAAGAGTGATCACTGAATCTCCCAGTCAGAGTCAAACCATCGCGAATACGCTGGAGAGCATTGATGATGACTCGTGAGTTTCGCGGAGGTCGCCGGTTCGGAAATCGCTCTCTGTAGATTTCTAATACTCTTCTTCCACATTGTTCAGCTTCACCATATGCCATTATTATATCGAAGAGTTCATTGGTACTAATATTCGATTATCGTATTGTTTACGAAAACAATCTTATTGATTTGTGTCGGCGGCGTCATGACAAATTATGTCAGAAGAAACACCACCAATGAGTTCGCTCTACATTTGCTATTGAATTTTGTGGTTTTATTCTTAAAGGTTGAATAGAAAAGAAAACAAACGCGACAAAGACAACGAACTTGTAATACTACCTAGTACTAATTACCTTCATGGCGTTGGATATTTATGTTATCTAGGCTCATTATGAAAGTGTCAAATAAGGAACGTCAAGATTAGGTACTTATTGATTAAGGTAGTTTTAAATGTAAACAATGTTATTTAAGTGCTAATGAAATTGAAAACTCATGTCATGCTATCACCACCACCTGCTTGGAATGCGAAACATTTTTTTAATGAAGTGATTTGTGAAGACTCGCAAAAGGAACTTTAACACGAAAGTATCTCCATTGCCTCCGACAGTCACTAATAAGTAAATTACGATAAGATCTTAGCAGGAAGTTAGCAAGATGGTTTTCAGTATTGTGCTTTATGATCGTAGCATCAATTTTATCATAAGTTCAGAAGATCTTTCTGCCTAACAATAGGGTTCGACAACATAACATGAGGTAAATAAACACTCATGTCAAATGAAATTGTACGCATTACATTTCTCCTTAGATTTTTTAAAAAATTAACTACTCTTCATTAATAAAAGTTATTAACAAAATATCTATTTCACGTGATTTGTATGGTCGCAAACTATGTCTGGATAAAATATATGCCCTTATGAAATTTACACACTGTATCAGCTAGCTAGTGTCATTCACGAAGTCGCGTAATTTGTCAAAATTAGACACTTTAAATAAAATTAAGCTCAAAGTTGTATCAGACCTATAACTTTTAGGAATTACCTAATGATAAAAAATAATCATCTTCTAATTCTTCAAAGATAAATTGCTAATCAAGATATTGGGAACTTTACCTTACCTGATGAATAATACCTCTTAGAAAACCACTTAGTATAGTATAAATCTTCTCAGGTGAAATTTTCGCTTCGAGCCCTTATCTTTCAAAACAAACGGTATCGTCATAGTATTAAGGTTTAAATTTAATGTAATGGCTCGAAGCGAAAAATTCACCTGGAAAGATTTATACTATAAATATGGCACGTAAAAAAAAGAAAATACGTATGTGATAAATCTCCCCAAATTTTTGTATGATCATGAGATTTTCGAATCCGTCTGATTACTGTTTGCTTCAGTAAATGAAACGACACCGCATACATCAAAGCTGAACATACATTATAGGTGAAAAACTCAAGTAAAGAACCTGTTTGTATGTATTAGTGCACAGATTGATATGGAGCTTAAATCATTTTTCAAATTTGGAACGACAATCTGTTTATACGGACACGTTACTACTACATACAACAGGTCATTTACTTAAGATTTTCACTTATAACGACATTGTCTGAAGAAAATAAGGTATTAAACCAAAAATCGGTTGACCGAATACGTTTGATTGCGGAGCCCAGTAAATTTATTTAACCTTCGCTCGAACTCATTTGGCAATGCCCTAGTTCCAGTTAACTGTAAACTTATTTATGTAGATGTATGTACCTAGATAGCTTTTACCCACGGCTTTGCTGGCGTAAACTATTACATCTAGGAGTTGATTTGAAATTCCAGGAAAAAGATTTTTTTTTTCAGAAGATGATTCGGATTTGTTTTTCTTCACACAATGGCATAAGATTCAAAGTTGCTTTACGATTTACTAGGCTTGGCGTTGAAATGGTTAAAGAACACGTCGCTTGAATAATGCCATCTATTGATTGCAGAAGACGTTAGGACATCTTGAAAGCTGAGGCACTTGTCTTCAGCGTTCTTGAACAGCGCTCTCCTTTCTTGTTTAAAGTGAAATCGCATTACCGGGGTATTAAGGTACCTACCTGTCTTCTATCTCAATCCAGATCTTTTCTGTCTGTAGGTACGATAAGTTGCATCTTAATTCCTGCAGCCGTTATTAACTAATAAACATCCAAACATCTTCACAAACTTTGTCATTTATATTAGTGGAAATTTATAACCTTGCCCGTGACTTCGCTCTCGTGATCAATTAGGTCTGGCAGTTACTAAATAGGATTTTACTAAATTCCCATGAGCATAAATTTGCTGAATTGTAAATATCTAGACTAATCAGAAAAGATTGTAGAATTTTGCATGTCGCACACCTAGAGCAAAAAGCGTCAACTCAAAATAATACACCATTTTAATTCAGACTTCAGTTTATTTCTGAAAGGTCTAAATTAAAATGGTATATCGTTTTGAGCTGATGCTCTTCGAGATCAGAAGACTGTGCGATTTGTAAGTACCAATCCCGCACGCGAGCTTGTTTATTGGGAACTTCACACACCACATTGAACGGCTTATGAACTTCACCTGTTTGCCTGGTCCTTTCACTTTACCAAAAAGCTAATGGTAATTTTCAAACCAATTTCGCAGATAAATTTCAACAAACTCAGAGGGTATGTATTACAATACCGAAGTACGAAAGACCGAATGTATTAAAACATCGAATGGGTCAAAAGACCGACACGATTTTTTTCTGAGACCGTTAATTTTTTAAGATTGTTATAAAACAAACCTAACCTAACCTAATGGGTTCTGTATGATGCCGTTTTAATAAATTCTGAAAGTTTACGGTTTCAGAAAAAAATCGTGTCGGTCTTTTGACCCATTCGATGTTTTAATACATTCGGTCTTTCGTACTTCGGTATTGTAAAACACACCCAACTCAGAGGCATAGTTCTAGCTCGAATCAAACATAATATGTGACATCCTGTTTTTAGAGGCATAGGTCAATCTACCAGACTGCTACAGTTAATTTTTTAAATTAGGTATACATAAACTTAAAATATCCTATTTCAAATTATCATCCCCCGCAACTTCAGAATAAACTTCAAGCAGCTATTTCCCAGAATTTCGTGATCTTAATTTCCCTATTGACTTAATATAAATTACATTAGGACCAGAAGAAAATTTTACATTTTTCGTTCGTTCCATAATCTTTTCTTGGGACCAAAGTAACCATCTATCGGCTCCTACCTGTACAAACAAAGCAATAAAAAAATATCAGTACAATAGTACGGATAGTATAACTTTCTAGATCTGTTATGTTATAGTATCTAAAGTAGCTAAGTATACTATCGGCTTGCCTTGCGCTATCGAAAGTATCAATAATAACGATATTTATAAAACATCATTTGAGAACTCAAACAAACCAAAATTATTAAAACATCAAACTGGCTCCGGTAAGAGAAATATTATGTCAGAGGGAGTCAAGATTATAATATAGTACAACAAACTGGCAATGGAAGCGATATAATGTGATAAGATGTGAAAGAAACATATTCCTGAAACTATACACAAGTCTGACGAATTATTGGATAATAAAACTAAGTCTTAATGAAAACCCTATAATCTAATTTTAAGTGAATTATCTCTAAAATGTATGTTCTTTTAAACCTAACTAGCGATAGTGTGGTAACACTACCCAGTATAGATTCACAAGGTGTACCTGTACCTACTTAACAGCGAATTCGTAGTTTGAAACACGTAGTAACAATATGAAGGGTACACGGAAAGAATATGAATCTAGTCACCCTTTTTGAAAAATGAGATTTTTATCTCAAAATGTGAAGCTTGCAAAGGTACTATAACTTACCATTGTATTAAAAATGATATACATTTTTTCACTCTTAAAGAAATGGTTACCATAGTAATTGTTCATAATTAGTAGTATTGTTTTAGACGACCAGATGGCCTAGTGGTTAGAGACCCTGACTATGAAGCTTGAGGTCCCGGGTTCGATTCCCGTGTCGGGGCAGATATTTGTATGAAAAATACGAATGTTTGTTCTCGGGTCTTGGGTGTTTAATATGTATTTAAGTATGTATCTATCTATATAAGTATGTTTATCCGTTGCCTAGTACCCATAACACAAGCTTTGCTAAGCTTACTTTGGGACTAGGTCAATTGGTGTGAATTGTCCCGTGATATTTATTTATTATTTATTTATTTATTTATTTTATTTATAATGACTAACGTCAACACAACGTCAAAATCCCGCTGTCATTACATGAGATGTGGTTGTGTGCGTGGCCTCAACTCTGGTGGCGTTACCTATAACTTTCAAACCGCTATAACTGAAAAAGTTTCTTAGGTGACTAAGGCCTATACTACACGGGCGGTTTCCCGCCGCGGTTTCCCGCTCGACGGAGCTGCGCAGTGTAGTTTGCACCATACAACTTCCATATAAAATTGTGTCTAGTGGCGGTTCAGAAGCGGTTTCCCGCGGCGGGAGTACCGCCCGTGTAGTTATTCTTTTCCGTGTACCTTTCATATGTACGAAGTGATATCACGGCTCGAAGGAGCCAATCCTCCGCCTGTCGTGGCTTAGGGCAGTTCTTGACTTTTGAATTAGGTTGAGAGTTACAAGGGTGACAGATTGATTCGCATGTTGCAACGCTCGGTTGATAGTGCAAGGGAACAGACATGTGATAGGTTACAAGGGTTTATGTTGTTTCTATTTAAGGCCTCCACTTAGTGAAACGTGGTAGTCGAAACAGACAGATAGACAGAGTTATTTTCACATTTATTATATTACTAGCTGTTGCCCGCGACTCCCTCTGCGCAGAATTTGCTTATCGCTATCTCGCGTGGAACAGTACAATTTTCTGGGATTATTTTTTTCTTAGGGTCTTAAACTATCTCTATATCAAATTTCATTTAAGTTGGTTCAGCAGTTTAAGCGTGATGGAGTATCAAACATATAGTTACTTTCGCATTTTATGTAACTAGCTGTTGCCCGCGACTCCGTCTGCAAGGAATTCGTTTATCGCTATCCCGTGGGAACTATGCAATTTTTTGGGATAAAACTATCCTATGTCCTTCCCAGTCCCAGGGTCTCAAAGTATCCCCATACTAAATTTCATCTAAATCGGTTAAGCGGTTTAAGCGTGAAAGGGTAGCCGATAGACAGACAGACACACTTTCACATTTATAACATCAGTATGGAAGTATGGATTAGTATGAATATTAGTAAGAATTTGTAATGATTTAGTCATTGGTACAAACCTAACAAAACTGTAATTTTAAAATTTGTGTTACCTACGCAATTTAATTATTTACGAGTATTTGCTGAGCGTGCTGGCGTGTAAATATTAGAACAGGGCACAAAGATAAATTCAACACAGACATAGCCAAACAACAGTAACTACAAAATTCAAAGGGTAAATAAGTAGTAAATAAATAATCTCTCGATTTTTTTACTGTAATACACTCATGTTTATTTTTACGAGAAATTTTTTGGCGAATGACCGCGTGGGTTTAATACCTAAAAATGACTCACGAAAATGTTTAATGTACATATACTTATCTGTGTCACTTTTTTCCATATTATAAAGCATTTATTCGGTGCGTTAAATAAAGTAAAGCGTTTTTATAATATCCGACAAGACGTCGTAAAAAAGCCGTGATAGCCTAGTGGTTTCATTTCAAGTAGATGACTTCTCAAGGAAAGGATCGTAGGTTCGCACCTCTGAGTTTATCGGAATGTACCTACGAAATTACACTGGTTGGTAACTTAACCATGCGATTTTCAAGGGTACGTATCAAAATATATAAAGTTTAAAACAAATAATGGACGCAATACATAATGGTCATAATACATATTAAAATTTTCTATGAAACTATTGATTAAACGAATTTTTAGGGTTCCGTAGTCAACTAGGAACCCTTATAGTTTCGCCATGTCTGTCCGTCTGTCTGTCTGTCTGTCTGTCCGCGGCTAAGCTCAGAGACTGTTAGTACTAGAAAACTGTAATTTGGCATGAATATATATATTAGTCACGCCGACAAAGTGGTTAAATAAAAAAAACTAAGAAAATTTTTTTTGGGGTACCTCCCATAGACGTAAAGTGGGGGTGATTTTTTTTTTCTCGACGAACCCTATAGTGTGGGGTATCGTTGGATAGGTCTTTTAAAACCATTGGGAGGTTGCTTACATGATTTTTGTATTCAGTGATTTGTTTGCGAAATATTCAACTTTAAAGTGAAAATTTTCATTAAAATCGACCGTCCCCCCCCCCCTCTAAAATCTAAACTGTTGGGTGGAAAATTTTGAAAAAATTCAAAATGGTAGTAAATATATTAAATTTACAAGGAAAATTATAGCGGCTAAGATTGCTTGGGAATTATTTGTAGTTTAAGAGTAAATAGTAGCCTAAGGTATTAAACATACCGTCACGACTTTGAAAAACTCGTATCTCAAATCAGCATGTAAACAAAACTGAACCTTGATATGCGCGTAATAAAGTTCACTTTGCCAGATTAACGATTTTGAGATACGAGCTTTTTTCAAAGTATTGACGATACCTAACTTGGAAGATTCCGTACACATACGAAATCCTTAGAAAAATATTATTTGATTTTTTCGTAATGGCTACGGAACCCTATCTTGGGCGTGTCCGACACGCTCTTGGCTGGTTTTTTAATAGTGTAATCTACAGATTGGTTTAGGTTAGGTTAGGTTTATTTTATGAAAATCCTGTAAAGTTGAGAATTTCCAAGAAAATTGCATTATATCAAATGACCATTATGTATTTCGTCCATTATTTGTTTTAAACTTTATATACTTTGATACGTACCCGATTTTCAATGAAGGACAACATTGTGAGGAAACTGCACACACTTTCAAAGTAAGGGTGAGGCCACACGAGCGTAATTTTGTGAGTTGTGAGCGGCAGAATTTCGCTTGCGCCATACGTTGTGTCACGTGAGTGTCACATGATGGCGCGCATATTGTATGGCGCGGACCGAAATTCTGCCGCTCACGACTCACAAAATTACGCTCGTGTGGCCTCACCCTAACTTTATGGTATGTTGTGTGAGTTCTCAATCCGTACAGGGTACGCGTGGGAACTACAGCCCAAGCTACTCTAAGAGGATACCTGACTGTACCCAGAAATGGGACATATACATAGGCCGGGGATGATCCGGCGCGATACGACATTGGCACAAGTAAAACGTACGAATTAACAACTGCCATTCATATTATCGGATGCGACATATTTAATACATTTTACAAACGGGTAGTTCTATCAACGTTTTAACCGCTATTGGCTATGTGCGAAGCGGGTGGTGGGGTACAGAAAACGATCGCAGCGCACAACATGGCAAAAATTGGAAGTAAATGAGGAGGAAATGTTGTCAACGCTACGCGACGCCACCGTCCTGCACGGTCCCAATCAGTGTGCTGTCGCATAATATTGAAGAAATGACCCACACCAATCGGAAGGTTTTTATAAACGATTAGCTGTTGCCCGCGACTGCGTCCGCGAAGAATAGTAGCCTACGACCTATTCTCAGACCTACCGAATACAGAAAAAAAGTTTCGTAAAAATCGGTCAAGCCGTTTCGGAGGAGTTCGATAACAAACACCGTGACACGAAATTTTTATATATTAGAAGATTACAGTGTGCGTGCGGTATAACTTCAATTTGTTAAAATTTCATGCTAACTGTTGCTTATTTCTTCAATTATCTTCTTCGCTTTTACATTGGCGTTCGACAACGGGCGCACCTTGCTTTCGCATAATTTATTAATAAGTCATAAATAATGTATCATTCTTCATAATCAACGTTAGCCATAAAGTGATTTATTTCTAAAACAGTATTTTTTCATTATTTTATAAATGCCATCTTATAGAATGCAGTAGCAAACATATTTTAAAAGACAAAAAAAAAAAAAAAAATTAACTTGAACTAAACCTAAAAACCTATGACTAAGGTTGATTATGAAGAATGATACATTATGACTTGTAAAATTATGTGAAACCATAGATATAGATACTCACGACAGGGATATCGGATCGGACAGTGTAAAAACGTGGTGAAAACGCTCTTACTTGGCATTCACGGCGTCCCAGGTACGTCTAAATCTAGCATAGATTTGGCAGCAGTATCCCGCATGATCCCGCTACGTGCAAATGCATGCCCGTAACTCACAATGCAAACTCTGGCAGATTACACGATTTACACGGACATTTGTGGTGAGTGAAGCGAGTTCACGCTCTTTAGTTGTGTAATTCTTGAGTTCATCTTACTAATATTATGTATGCAAATACGTGGGTTTGCGTGATGCGTGTGAGCATACGTGTGAGCGTGCGTGTGTGCGGGCATGTGTGCGTGCGTACATGCGTGCGTGTATGCATGTGTTTATGTGTATCTACGTGCGTATGCGTGTGTGCATACGTGCGGGCGTGTGTGCCCGATAAAGTGTGTGCGTGATTCTTACCCTGGAGTTGGATGAAAATCGGTATGTAGATAGCTGGATATCTGGAATAGCACATAGGCTACTTTGAAATCTCAAGCGCTAGGTTTAGAGACATGAAATTTTGTTTGAATTGATTAAACTGGTCATGGAAGTTGATGAAGAGCACGATGCAATTTTTGGGAATTCCCATGAAATTTTCTGGGAAATCCCGGAATTTCAATTCGACTGGCAGACCTAATGGTTTACATACGTGAAGCCGTGGGGTTATGTGAGTAACTACTTTATCTGACAACTTAGGGTTAGTAAATATACAGGGATAGTGTTATAGCAAATAAACATTTCATTTCATTTCATTTCATTTCAGGGTGATGCTAGAGACATGATTGGGACTAACCCTACCCAACTCGGCTAATTATAGGCTAGCGTTTCGTACCAGTAATTACTGAGATTAGATCACTTTATCTTTTGGTTTTTTCTTCGTAAGTAATGTGGGTTAATAATGTACATCCCAGTAAAATTTTGCCAAGACGGGACCATAATGGCTCGCACGGTGCGCTGGCAAAAAGTTATCATATATCATGTAGAGCAAAGCTTCTAACTCTACACTCCGTTATTGTACAAGCCCCAAGTTCACAAACTCTACACCTTAGTCAAAAGTGGCTTGGCCGTTTCGCTATCGTCAAAAAAAGCGTAAAAGTGGCGTATAGTCTGTTTGGCGAGCCTTGGGCAGGCCTATGTTCAGCAGTCGACGTCTTTCAGCTGAAATGAATGATGAATGATAATGGTTGTGGATTGCCCCCAGATTAAACAGCAGAAATGTGAATGTTTCACGAAATACGGTCGTAGAAGACCTGTGTAGGGTAGTCTTTATCCCAATCACGTCTCCAAAATCACCCTGGACGGTAGATAAAAATGTTCATTGTTAAATTTTCATAATTTTTTTAAAGTTGAAAATTTCATTTTATAGTTTAATTCTCAAAGCTTTAGCTGGTCTGCGCTAATGAGGTTAATACTGGCTTGATTGCTTCACGGATGGAATAATTTTCTTCAATTTTCTAAAAGCTAGACTACAAGTTCATATGCTAAAACAAAAATCCTACTAATCCTTACTTAATACTATAAATGTGAAAGTAACTTTCTCACACAAACGAATTTACAGACGAATTCACGGGTCACAGCTAGTAAACCATTATTCCAAAAAACATTAGGAAGTACCTTTAATAAAATACAGGAGGGAATATGACCTGGTGCTCGAATTTACGAATTTAATTACGATATTGGATATTTCGGTAGCCATTTCCTTTTTTTGGAAGCAAACAAAGCCATCACTTATTTAATTCTTGCACAGTAATAAAATTGTACCTATGTTATCTTTGTTGTTCAGATATATTTGCTCTTTCAGTATTTTTAGGGTCCGCTACCCCAAGGATGATAAACAAAACCCTATTACTGTCGTTACGCTGTCCAACTAATAGAGTGACAACTGAAATTTATTTTTATTTTTATTTATTCCTAATCAACACAGCAAAAGGTCAAATCAAATTTTTTGAGATTTTATTATTGCCTGAATTTCATGTGCCATTAAGTATCGTTTTCCATAATTTTAATTTGTCATAGAGTATTTTATTTCTGTAACAGTATTTTCTTCAGAATTGTTATTAAAATAACCTAACCTAACCTACTGCATTCTATAAAATTACATTTCAAAAAAAAAACCTGAAAACAGCTCGCTTGTATGTAAGTAGGTACACATTTTATGGCAAACGTTGATTCGGCTAGTGAAGTTATGACAAATGAAATTATGGGAAACGTAGTGGCACCGTATTTTTGTTCTTGACCCTACCGAACCCTCAGTGCAGATTCCGACTTGCACTTAGCCGGTTTTTCAATTAAAAGCTTTTTATTAACTTGCAATGTACCTATGTATGTAAGGGGCAAATCTTGGAAGTCGAATCCACTTGAAATTTAGTATACTTATGTAGGTTGGATGACAATGCAAGTACAGTCAACAAAAAGTACAGCCAGCTAAAAAGCAAAAGCAAAGCAAAGGAATCCCCACGCACGACGGTTTAGTTAGATCACCGTATTTTCAATTCAATGGCTAAATCCAAAATTTTATGGTTAGTATATTCTATCATATAATTTTTCTGGTTACGCTAATTTTGTTTGTCTCCTTAATCACCATAATACACTGAAATGACAAAAAAGGTAACATTCAGCAGCTGGAGTTACTGAGTTCTAAAATAGATTACAGAGGTGAAACTACAAACTAGTGTAGTTTGTTATAGTAGTTAAGTCATCAGTAAAATTAGATTCTGCGTGCAAACGATGCAAATATTAAAATGGCTCTGACATTTTAATTCCTATTCTGCCTGGTTTTACGAGTGACTTAAACACATGCAATATTTTTTCAAAACTATTACACGCGAGCGAAGTAAAGACTAGTAAGTGTGACAATTGAATTTAAATTCCAGGATTTTACTAGATTTCCATGGGAATTCCCAAAAATCTGATCGTGATTTTAATTTATGGTGTATATAAAGAAAATTTGTACCTACACGGAAAATTTTGGAATTTTACAACTATCCTGCGGGAACAACAGCATAAATGTGGCTTATGTGTTATTCCCAAGATTCAGCAAGGTTCTGAACCCGCAGCGTTCCTCCTTTGAATAGTTAAGATAATTCTTTGTCCGAGGTAGCTTCCAGCTCTTCGGTCTCCTTTGACGTCGATTAACCTCTTTGCTATTTCTTTGTATAGTCTTATAGCCCTAGGACCCCATGGATCAAGGGTCTCGACTGAATGAGACAAAGTCGTATTCGGTGCCTGGACTCCTCTTTTTGTGTGCTCGTTTTTTGAGCCGCTTTAGAAGCTGCACCAGCTCTACAAGTTCCATAGAGATAGGAAGGAGCCAGCGTGTGAAATTACATCTAAATCTGTCGAATCTTTTTAGCGGGAAATATAAGAAACACACACTCTCTTATACTTTCACATCTATTCTATATCTATCTATCTATATCTATCTATCTATCTATACATATAATAACGGCGGGTGCGGGGGTATTTTTTTTTATATCGAGGAACTAAGGAGAGCCATAATTGATGAAAAAGCAAATTGGATAAAAAAATAAGCTGCCCAAATTACTAATTCCACGCGGACGGAGTCGCGGGCAAAAGCTAGTTTATAATAAATATTAATAGGATATAGGTAGCGATTTCAATTTCACGTCTCCGTTTCGCGAATATCAGACTGTCATTTATTTTACACAACAAAATTGAATTGTCACGAAATAAATTTATCATTCGAATCGCACCACCAAAAACGTGTTATCCAAATACGGTTTGAGATACCTATATCATGCGATTTGCATTTGAAAGTAATAAATCAGCAGGACAGTGGAATTTTTTGGTTCACTGCTAATACTGTAACATGTTATAAATTTACTAGCGAAAACCCAGAAAGGCATGTCCATACTAGGCTTAGCCCGCGGCTTCGCCCCCTTTAGAAATACCTTCGTGAGAAACATTTACTATCTTAGGAGCTTAACCTAAAATAAAAACCAACGTTCGCTTGTACAGCGCCATCTATTGATTCCAGACGAACTTTCGAAGAAGTTGTATCCCTAGGGATAACTGTAATATAAGTAGGAAAATCATTAATAATTATCTTATAAGAAATATGTATGTATGTATGTAAATACTTTATTGTACATAACACACAAAAATAATACAAAAAAACATCAAAACAAAAAGAGTACAAAGGCGAACTCATCCCTAAAAGGGAATGACTATGATACCGGCAGAATCTAGTTATTAACATCATCATTTCAGCCGAAAGACGTCCACTGCTGAACATAGGCCGAATGCAGTGTTAGAACTATATTATTAGACTAATCTACTGAAAAAGTTACAAAAACCTAACGACCTATATCGAAAACATCAGATCCGCAACGCCTCATCGATTTCACACGTTTCGCTCACTCTATCTCACCCAATAATAATTTTTACATTAGTCTAGTAAGATGATAGCTATTATTACTAGATTATACTCGCATTGTACCTAGGGGTAATCTATACATAATAATAAATCTGTAACAAGTCGGTGTCTGTACATTGAAGATATTTGAGAAAAACTGTCACTTAACTAGGGCTATTTACTAGCGCAATTAGAACCCAAAACAATTTTTTTTAGAATTATTGTCTGTTTGCCTGTTTATCTGATTGTCTGTTTGTCTGTGCGTTTGTGCGCGCTAATCTCAGAAACGGCTTAACCTAAATGGATGCGGTTTTCACTGATATGTTGGTATTTTCTTGGATTAACATTTAGTGTTTGTTTCATTTGACACAAATAAGAAAGATACGTCTATTTTAAGAATTTATAGAACAGTTTTTAGAAGTAGTGACTTGGGAGTAGGTACGGTGGTGAATGTGAACGCTGGTGTGCGGGGTGGGGGGGGGGGTTCGGTGGGGGGTCGGTGAGGGGGGGGTTGCGGGGGGGGGGGTGCGGGTAAATTTTTTTATATCGAGGAACTAAGGAGAGCCATAATTGATGAAAAAGCAAATTGATAAAAAAATAAGCTGCCCAAATTACTAATTCCACGCGGACGGAGTCGCGGGCAAAAGCTAGTAACTAAATATATCACAGCTTCAACCATCTTAATTTTTCATAAATATACATCTTTGAGATTCTACCAATTTTGTTCTCATGAGCTTAGGAAAGGAAGCACAACATGGAACGGATCGAAAGGTTCGATGATACATAAATCACATCACGCCGAAACTGGGATAATCTCATTTTATGTGTGCAACTTACACATCACTAGCTATAAGCTCCATTACCTAATTTAGAAGGATCAGTAGCCATAGAGAAGTTCATTGATACATTTTTTAGCTTTTATTTTCCTTCCATTCAGTCTTTAAGCCCTGAGTGGTATAAACTTCTTCTTTTTAAAACCAGACCATACCTGTTCCTTGAAAAAAAAGTATTTGCCTTTCCATGCTAACACAACTATGGAACCTATGGAAAGCTCCAGTTGATAGCAAGCAGGTAATGTTCCAAAAGAAACGGATTTTGCCAAATAATTTCTGAATTGACCCATTTTTCTTAACAAACTAAAAACGCACATCAGCACTATAAAGCTAGCTTCCCACAGTCTGTTATATCCCGCTCTAGCATATTAACTTAGAGCAGGATGTATATATCTAAGTTCGTAATACAATAGAGTGTGAAGGCACCTTTTTTACTCGTTCCATTATGAAATCGCATGGCGAGTATTTTTCCCGCGTCCGGCCCCGGCGCTGTTCCGGAAATTGACGTCAGCGCCCTCTGGAACAACATCCGGTACATAATCGTCGACGACACTGGACGCATTAATATTTAAATAATAATTCCCTGGTAAAGGTTAATTGAATTTGACAAGTTTTATGTTTTACAAAATGGTAATTTCTATTAACAGGCTAGACAGATTTATTTCCCTTTGCATATTTTATGATAGTAGGTGCGGTCTGGTCGGTTCTGAAGCCGACTGTACCTACTTACTTAATAATACAACTGTCTTCAGTTCATAATTACTTTACAATGATGAAACCCCTAAACAAATCGTTCAATCTTTTTAATCCTTTGACCTGTCACTTTGACATTTGCATTTACCAGACACACAAAACATACAAAATTATGTGCTTTGCTTTGTAATTTATACTAATTAAAATTTAAAACGTAATAAGTACAAAATAAGTGACTGGGTCAGTGCATGGAATCGCTTGTTAAAATTGCATGTCTTTTAAAATAAAATATGGGATGTTCATACTTTGTTGAAATTAAAACACTAACTCATTGGACACCTCATATTAAATAAGATTAATTGAAACAATTGAGTTAATGCATTACATTGTCCAGCATTAACTGAGTCAAACACTAATTTGGTACTGAAACAATTACTTTGCTCACTCGCGAGTCCCGCGACCCCGTTAACCCTCCCCAGCCCTCGCCTCGCCGGTCTTTTGGTCGCGGGTGAGCAAAGTAATTGTTTCAGTTCATTGCTATGGACCTCCGCAAAGTAACATCATAGTGTATCATGTTTAATAATGTCATCTTGTATAGTAAAAGGAAGACGTTTGATAGTATTAACTTTCCTTAACCATTCAAAAAACAACCAATAAACGTGATGAGGCACGTCAAAGAAAATCCAATTTCCTACTCAGATCAGAGCGTTCAGGAAGGCACCATGACTTTCTGCAAGGACAACCGAGAACCGGAGTCCGGGGTTTTATTAACTTGTTTCACAATAAGTTATAAAATCTTTGAAATAAATCTTTGTAAACTTATTTATCTAGGAAATTAAACTATAAATAGTCTAAGGGGAACATCATCATTTCAGCCGAAAGACGTCCACTGCTTAACATAGGCCTCCCCCAAGGCTCACCGAACAGATCGGTCTTAACCAGGTCGTCGCTCCATCTTGTTGAAGGCCTACTTACACTGCGTCATCCTATCCGCGGACGCCACTCGAGAACCTTTTTGCCCCATCGTGCATCGGCCATTACGAGCGATGTGCCCTGCCCAATGCCACTTGAGTTTGACGATTCTTCGAGCTATGTCGGTGACTTTAGTTCTTGCGCAGATTTTATAATTTCTAATGCGATCCCGCAGATAAACTCTGTGCATAGCCCTCTTCATCGCCCTCTGAGTGACTTTCTTATGGGGCCCATCGATAGCGGCCAAGTCTCAGTCTCATAAGTCATCACTGGCAACACACACTGGTTAAATATCTTGCTCCGCAATATCTTGTCATCCAATACACCGCAATTTCTCAATTCAAAAGTCTTTGAAGGGGAACATATTCATGAAAAAATATTGAAACCATTATTTGCAAAGTTTATGTATTATCTATGACTGGCATAAACAATACAAAAAAGAATGAAGACAAACAAATGTCACGTTAACATGAGTTTGACAAGCGTTGGCAAATGACCCGGGTTCTCAATGATAATTAATATTATTTAAAAAGGTGACAATTGTAGTGTCTAACTCTATGTGAGGAAGTTCGTCTACTTCACCTTGATTTATCATATCAAATGGCCTTTGTGCTCGTTGTGGCGTTTTGTCCTTCATTCTTTTCTGTCTTTTTGCACGGTCACGACACGTGCAAAATATATATACGTTAACAAGGTGTCAAAAAAATCTATGCAACTATGTCATTAACCATAAGGTTGCTGTTTACATATTTTGACGCGATGACTGTTTACATATTTATGCGTTCGGCTGTACCTACCTATTTTGATACAATCTTCCAAAATATTTACAAAGCAATCTCGAGTCACAAGGAAAGACCAAGGGTGCCATCGCTTGATGACTTTTGGGTGACAGTAACAAGTAAAAATTTAATAGGTACTTAATATTAACCATAGGTACTCAACGCTTACAGGAAAATATGAAAGTGATTTATACCAAATTAGGCAAATATTTTGTATTTGGCCCAGGTATTTTCCTTGTTTGAACATCTGCTACCACTGAATATTAATTAATTTGTGCGTTTGAATTGTTCTGCCGTTGAACTTCAATTCTTGAAGTGGGTAAAAAGTTTACATATCAATGTGTGAACTTTAACGTAAATTAATATATCATTTAATTGTCAAATTTCTATTTTTAGTATTTTAATTGTACATTATAAGTTAATTCGCGGTAATTAATGTTATTATTAAATAAATGCCCAATTGCCCAGGTTTTTATTCAGTTTCTTCCTTCCTTTAGGGTAACATATTTTTCAGGGTAACAATTTTTAATTACATACTTAGTTATAAAAAAAATAAAAATAAATAAATATCACGGGACAACTCACACCAATTGACCTATTCCCAAAGTAAGCTAAGCAAAGCTTGTGTTATGGGTACTTGGCAACGGATAAACATACTTATATAGATAGGTACATACTTAAATACATATTAAACACCCAAGTCCCGAGAACAAATATTATTCGTATTTTTCATACAAATGTCTGCCCCGACACGGGAATCGAACCCGGGACCTCAAGTTTCGTAGTCAGGTTCTCTAACCACTAGGCCATCTGGTCGTCTAAGTTTGTGTTTTTTATGAGCTTTTATTTCTTGCCTTGTTAGAATGTGCTTCTCGAATCCTGGATGTAAAATTTAACCCACTTCCAGTGACTCAAAATTTAAAGTAACGCATTTTAAAAAAAAAAAAATACTTTAATAAAATAGGATTTTTTGGGACTTTCTTATTCAAAATCACGAGTACAATTCATTTTCATAAAGGAAAAACAGTGTCCTTATTTTTTGGGTCATTGGGTTTGTTTGGTTTGGGTTTCTTTGTGACGTCTTTTCATACAGTTTATAAGGGTCGTCACAAAACTGACACAAAAAAATTAATGGAAAATTAGGGACAATTCTCTGTTGGTTATGAATAAGAAAAACCCAAAATTTCCTCATTTAAAAAGTTTGGGGTACACTTTTTACTTATGTAGGTTGGATGATGATACAGGCAACAAAATGTACAGTCAGCTATAAAAATTTAATTTAAAAATGTTTTTAACAAAATCTTATTGTCCCAAGTATTCGTATTTTTAAGGAACAAACAATATCAACGAGAAAAAATATTATTTACAGGGAAAGTAATAATACTTTCACGTAAATATATTTTTGCGGCCGTGTAGGGGCTGTGACTTATCTGAAAATTAATATTTATGAAGACAATTGAAAGGTAAATGTCATATTATTCAAATTTAATAAATTGATAATCCAAGAGTACGAAAGTCAAAATTATAATACCCTTTGATTCTGAATAATTGCAGTACATTGCGACGCTCAGAGTTTTCTCCAAAAACAATAGTTTTTACCAAAAGCGTGAGCCCATAAACTCCCGTTCATTTCTTTGTACGGTCTGAATCAGAACACGTAGCCGTAAAACAAGAAAAAAAAACTATTCTTTTATCTCAAAGCTGAATCCAATCAAAATATAAGTTAGACGCTCCAGAGCTCCGAAGCGGCGGGCTGTGCCACGAAGATTGATGGCTTGTCATCGCACCAACCGTGAAAAATATTGCGATATGTCGAGAATCAAGGGAAGGCACACTGCACGGTTAACAGGGCTTTGTAATATCGGTAAAACTCTTGCGAAAAATCGCAACCCATTTTGGCGTTGCCATTGTTATGTAAAAAGGCGACGACGTAAAAGGAATTCAGGATTGTACACAGTTTTTGTTAATTTTGTAGCATTAAGTAATAATATTGTTTCGTTTACGAATATTAGAAATGCAGACTTCTCCCTCGTTTTTGATCGGTTGTGGCTGGTATTCTAAGTACTAAACACGGACAGCGCTACTGTACTTGACCAAAAGTCACCTGGCAGTGTATAATCCAACCTCAACAGCGTGCGGAATCATCGCACAGTTCGACGGGGCCATTACTATCCCAAAAATTTAATCTAATAAATTCAAAGGTAGCAGCTCTGTTTGTTTATTACCTCTTCATGCTGATCCAATTTAGATGAAATTTGGTGCGGAGATAATGTGAGACCCTAGATGGGCTAGTATTTATTCAATTGTTATATCAATGTACATGAGATCGCAACCGTCCAAATCTTAACGGGTTCTGTACTTTGCAGTCAAAGTGTAATAAAAAGAAAACTGAGAAAACACTCTTACTTAGGTCGTGTGTCACAAAATTACCAGGCTAAGCAAACGATTGTTGAGTGAACATAATTAAGTTTAATAAGCGTGTGAATAATGGGGTTAGTTTGCAAGGTGGCAGCGTACGCCAACAATGAGTAGTTACACTCGGAAAACGTTGTCAAATACTCTTCTGTTTATTCACAAAAATTCCAACACCTGTCATAAAAAGTGCGACAATTTGTTATTCAAATTTAGTCAATATTAGTGCTGAACTTGTAAACTTCATGATTAATTCAAGGTCTGCATAGTTTTCTTGAACCTAAATAAGTACAAGGAAGTTTATTTAAAATGAGGTAATCGACTAAAGTTTAGCTGTGACAGTCTAGTGGATTGACCCTTGGGGAAAAAATCCGTGGTAACCTATGGCCTCTCGATGAAAGGTTCGTGGGTTCAAACAATAGTTTTGTAATTTATACAATCAGCTCTTCGATGAACACATCTTGAAGAAACCTCCGAAGTAATTCTAGCAGTTGAACGTATAATTAGGTTGGAGATGAACTCAACTAAAGTTAAGTAGCAAAGTGGCATTCAAAGAAATACACCAGAAATCACGGTTGCATTTTCAACATGTAAGTAAACCCTAGCGCGCCAGTCACGAGTCTTGCAAAAACAATGTAAATACACAATTCATCTGACTGCGCGAAATTGTTTAATTAAAACAGCCCGCATTAAAGCAAGTTAACTCCGAGCAATGTTTCATGAAGTCTAACTAGACTTCTCAAGTCGAAAGCTTTATTGTCGAACTTATCTAGCTCTTTATGATCTATTCGAGCGAGCATTCCAGTTTATTTAAAGCAAACACATAAAAAGTTCGTTTAGCCACAGCTCGCACATTGCTACTGTTATAGCTTGGTTTTCAGACGAAATTTTATAAAATTAAAGTTGGTAAAAACTGTGATTTTTCGAGTCTCTGCTTGAGTTTAAATTTAATTCAGTGTAAGATAGGATCGAGATGACTTCGAGTCTTGACTACAGTTTAGTATAGGTACTTATTGTGTTTTCTTTTGCTAGCTAGATTGTTTTATTTTTTTTGTAACTTTTGTTTATTTGTAAAAGTAGTTGATTCGCACGTTGAAATAGTAAAGATTGTTTATATTTGGGATTTTTTGTCGATACAGGTTTCGGAAAATTTCTCAAAATGGCATAAGCATGGGGTCAAACAAGACATTAAAAAATACATATTTCAGCAATTTTGTAATACTTGCGATCTAAAATATTCACGGTTTTTAATAATGTTTTTTTCCCTTATTTTTATACAATAAGGAGTCTACATACATACATACATATTCTGCAATTTTTAACGTCTGTAATGCAAAATCAGTGATAAAAATCCCAAATGGTAAAAAGGATCTGAAAGTAGTCATTGCAAACAAGTTATTGTCAGTGAAGTTATTTATATCTATGTATATACTTATTAAAGAATAGTTAGTATAGCTTGTCTAGTTTGAAATGACGCGCCCCACCACCGCACTCACGCACAGGATTCGAAATTCAATTCAAGCTACAAAAGACTCTATTATAGCTCAAATTGAGCTCCAAATCCCGTGCGCAAACGCGGTGGTGGGGCGCGTCATTTCAAACTAGACAAGCTCTAACATGACTGATTGGCTGACAGACAACGTGTACGTTGACTAAAATTCGGCAAAAATATTTCTTGAGAATCATAGAAATGCACTAAGATTTTTCGAAGTTCTCTAAGGGATTGAAAGCTAGTATTTCATTGTTCAACGGGAATGAAACCGTAGGATAAAGCTAATCTTTAATAATAACACAAAATACGTACCCCGCATTCTTCTGCTCAATTAGTCTTAGTCCCCAAATCCGCAGCGGGAAGTTTTGATCAGACTTATTTCCTACGCTTAGTTTCGAGTTCCGCGAGCATTCCTCGATCATGTCTTATGTAGCGAAGTGGAACAAATCGGGGTAGATGAGCGATGCCGGCGCATCGAGATAAGTCACGTCGACTTCGGCACTATCATTCGACAACTATTGTTACTCGACACGTGTTGACATTTTAGTCTATCGTGTTTCAATTGTTTTTGTATTGATTCGATTTATAAAGCAATCGTTGAGGCGTTGTACTTTTGATGAAATATGCGCAATGTGCATTTAGTCAGTCTGATGGACTGATGGTAAGTGGTGAATATTCAATTTATTATTTACAGGTACCTGGCTATTCTAAATTTTAAACGTGTGGAAAAAGAAAGATTCCTTAAATCGCTCAGTGAAGAGGCACCATTCAAAGAGGTAGTAACACTTAGTTTTACGTCGAGTAGTATGTATGTACGGTACGGTGGAACTTGGCAGCTTGAACAACGTCAAAGAATTCATCAAAATACTTCCCTTAGGAAGTATATCGTGTTCAATACACAAAGAAAGCAGAAGTCTCTGCGAAGAGCTAGAGGAACAAATTTATCAGAGAGTACACTCCCTAGGTTGCAGTCAAATGGTGCACATCCATAAAAATTGAACCCTTAATTAATTTTACACTAATATGTAGAAAAATATAAATTCATATCTAATCTATCTAATATCTAATATCTTTAAACGAGCAATTCTTGTATATATGTTTATATATATATGTATATATATAATCAGGATCTCGGAAACGGCTCCAACGATTTCGATGAAATTTGGTATGTGGGGGTTTTCGGGGATGAAAAACTGATCTAGCTATGTTTCATTTTCAGAAAATCGCTTTTACTCGTGTTTTCCGACTATTTTTGTTTGCACTAGAATATAAAGCTAAATTTCGCCAACTCCGAGCAGATCATAATGGCACATTAGAAATCGGGTGGTCGCGGATCCAGCCAACCTCGGTTCGATACCACGTTTTTCTTCAAGATTTTTAGTTTTTTTTTAAGTTTATTTTTTATGAGAAATGTCAAGTTTCTTCTTTTGTGAGAAAAAGTTACTTTTTTGTGTGAAAAAGTTACCTTTTTGTTAGAAAAAGTATTATAGGGAACGTGCAGTAACTATAGGCGGCAGCACTAATGCGACAGAAGAGACACTATGCGGACAGTAAAACAAACTTATCAAGGTAAAACATTCAAATTGATGGCACCCTTATGGCACCAGTTGGCAGCACCGTCTATGTGCACGTTCCCTATTGGGAGCACAGAACAGGAAAAGCCGGTTGTCTGTAAAGTCGGTTTACGGACGATAGTTTAACGTGACTCACCCAACCTCCGGTGTTTTTGTCAAATATCTTGAAAACGGTGCACCCTACGGCAAAATCAATGAAATTTTCATCCCCCCTTTAATGCCTCCGCGCTCCCTCCCCCGCATCCCGTCCCCCCCCTCTCACCCCCCCCCCCCACCCTCCGGTGTATATAATCAGGATCACGGAAACGGTTCCAACGATTTCGATGAAATTTGGTATTTGGGGGTTTTCGGGGATGAAAAATTGATCTAGCTTGGTGTTATCTCTGGGAAAACGCTTGGTACCGAGTTTCTGCCCGAGCAGAGCTCGGTCGCCCAGGTACTACATAATTAAACCAACATTAAACAAAGACTTATTACCTTCTTCAGAGCAGAAATCAAGTAATCAGGATAACCAGTTGTTGTTCAAAAGTATTTTCATTCTAAAAGTTTGAATCCAGAAACTTGGCTCAACAAAGTCATGGAGCTGATGGTACGGCCGTAACGACAGTTGCTTATATCGCTAATGTGCCGGCTGCGAACAAATCCGAGCCGACGCCATCGATTAGGGGACTCGATTTGTGTGCGCTCCCATGTTTGAGATAATTGATCGTTCTGCGCGATTTACCCGAATCCACCGAATTGAGCTGTCTCTTGCGATTGGCAGGACTATTCCTGTAAATAAATACGGCATAGGTATGCGTACCTACGCATGTTATGTATTCGTACATGTTTGTTTTAGCTGATGTTTAAAACGTTTACGTTTAATATGAATTGCGATTAGAGGCATCGCTGTAAGTAGGTATGAACAACGTAAAATCTTATACATAAAAAGTTTTACGTAAAGATACTTATATGCGTACTTATTTATGAAAAAACTGACCATTTAATTAAGAATTGCATAATGACTAATAAGCAATAGGTATTGATGTATTTGGTAGATTTATTAACAACGATCGTAAATTTAAATGTTTACTTAGTATTTCAACTAGACATGTGGTCTGCAGTACATTGCTAACACAAATAATTTTGTTAGAAAATTAGAGAAAAAATTATTTTCATTTTAATAAATGGAACTTAATTACTATTACTATTTGTAGGTACTTAATTACTGATCAGATAAAGGGTAAAGGGTGTATATTTATTGCGCCTGTTACAGGCAACGCCCTGTGTTAGAAGAATTTTAAGTACGTTTTTTCACTATCTGGAATAAATTTTGACATTATAGGCGCCATTATTCCCAAAAGTCCATAATATGCGTGTCTTTCTAAATAGCTCAAAACGTTAATTATCATACTAGCACGCAATAACTTCGTTTGGAAGGATTGCAACTAAACTTTTCTAGTCCTTATACTCACATAATTACAGTCTACTGACCGCTGGACCCAAGTTGCTGTACAAAACGTGAGACAAATTTCGGCTTTGTCAGCTACATGAAGTTACTCGTAAAGCCAAACAAGATAAATACAACAGTCGACGTACATCTGGGCAAAAGAAAGGCGTCCTTGAGAAACAAATGACAGCGAAATGTCAAGTTTGTCACCAGACCCGATACGCTGACTACGATCTTTCTGCCAAGAGAGTAACGACTAAGAAGCCTAATCGGAAAAACTGAGGTCTCTATTGTCGTATGTCACAAAGAGCACAGCGAGCATACCGATCATCCCCTTTTTCCCTAATCCCCGAAATATGCAGCGTGTCGGTCCATATTTCAAGGTGGAAGGCGTGCACCGCCCGATAAGAGCACATCAATCACACTTTGCGTTATAAACAGAGCACTAACGCTCCCCTCGCGAATCTCCACGAGGCAATATTTCACGCCGTGTCTAAGTTCATAATCATTATTTCACCGTTTGCAAAGGGTTTTCATGGACGATTTGAAACGTGTAAACAATCAACTTGACAGGTAATCGTCGAAGTAAATTAGCTAATTTTAGCTGCTTAATATGATAAATATGATGTGTTGTTTTGTTTTCATTAGGGAATAAAAATGGAAGTTTACGGATAGGAAGGTACAGAATCTAAATAGCCTTGCGGTTTACACTAGCTCGATCGGATTCTGGTAGGTAGGCGGTACCTAACCTACCATTAGACCTGTCTGATGGTAGTAAGAGTAGGTCTATAAGAGATATCAAAACCGGCCAATGCATCTTAATAAGCACCGAACTACATAATTTTAAACAATAGAAACTGAAAACTTTTAATCAAAGGCTTACTGCGATTAAATTGAGCAAAATTTTAACTATCTATCAGTTAGATAATCACCAAACAATCTGACTTATCCTGTCACTAGAGCAATATTATTTGATGATTTCATAGTTTATGAACTTGAGTTATTTTATATTATTAGGCACGGAACCCTCCACTTTTTCCGTTCCTGTTTATTCTGCTCGTTAAGCTTCTTATATATGACTATCACTATCACAGCTCTCTTATGGCAACTTGCTAGGAATAATTAATTAGTTAATTAGTCTTAAGCCTACTTTAGTACATAGAGTCAGAATGCATGAAACTACCTAGCTTCTATGTAAATAAATCGGTATGTGTATATATTTTTAAATTTTTCTACAAATTGGCCATTAGTAACACAGTTTGGTATGCGCTAAAATGAGGCAAACACATGTGATGCAATTTATTTGTACTTAGCAAAATATAAAAATATTCATACTACCTACTTAGAACAAAACTTTGCAGTCTGATTTTATTTGTGCACAGAAATTTACTTACGAATTCTAGATCGCAACCCAAAAATTCTACTTTAAAAGGGTTATGTTATGTTAGGTTATGTTATTAATAGGTACAGACCTCAGTTAGTCTTTAAAGCAATTGGCGACTGAAAAGTTACTGATTTCATTTAAAAATCCAACTTTAATCTAGAATCACTATCGTGGATTAAGTGTACAATGAATCGTGATTAGTACAATTTCAATTCTAGGTCGACCTAATTGGATTAATGGATATTTCGCTAATGGCTTAGGTCACTTTTAGTTACTCACCTTTCAAACACAGAAGGTTCCAATTTGTTAATACCATTAATAAGCATGTTTACATAGATTAGTCCATCATTTGTGACTTTGCCTTTTACTTATATATTGTTTTTTTTTTTATTAAAACTTATGTAACTCTTGTCATGAATTCACTTTATCCACCATGCCCATCTATCCTTTAATAGCATTTTTTTTAGTCCTTTAACAATCGTTTGCGTTATCTTGTACATAGCTATTAAGTAACTTTTATACCACCGCTTAAACAAATCCGTATGTTCTAAACCTCGTTCATGTTTAATTTTGGCCATTGTCAAACAACTTCACGGTCTTCGCGCTATTTATATCGTAGAACTACATTAGTGTGTAAATGTTAATTTAATAGGAAACTGTGTCAGTACGAGTTGACTAAAGTGGAGCGTGTGGTCGGTGCAAAGTAGTAGTTTATCATGCTCGGCGTGACAAATAGGGCGGATTTGGCAGGGTTGTTAGGATCGACCGCGGTTGACTGAGCCTCAGGTGTTCCGGCATTTGTATAAGTTTTCAAATTCGGTAACTAATTTCAACACGGGTATTCAAATAGGGAGAATGGCTGTATATACTTACACAAAAATAGATGAAAATAAAAAAAAATTGACAAGAAGTTACGATTAAGTACAAAAATATATACCGATTTTATCCTTTCATCATTATGTACCGATGATGATAATGATGATGATGAATTCGACGACAGAAGAGCTATGAGACATGTTGATGAACAAGATGTATGCATCCATATTTCTACACTTGACTGCAGAAAAGTAACAATAAGAGCCGAGAAAATACGAACATCAATTTTATAATAAATAAATTAATTATGGGACGATTGACACCAATAATTGACCTAGTCCCAAACTAAGCAAAACTTTTACTATAGATAACTACTAGACAAACGGATAAACATACTTAATAATTTATAATATAGATAATTACGAGCGAAAGATAAGGGCGATCGAATCTCAAGCTTCGTTACCGTAGTCAAGATCTTTAACAACGATTTATGTCCTTATCTATTTCGTCTGTTATTACTATTTGTACAGTAAATTATGTGGGTAGGTACCTTCTCAATTATTTTCCTTGTACTCGTAACAGTTCATAGTTTACAAACCCAATCTACTTCAAATTCAAAATCTATTCACTCACCCTCCAAATACTATTTAACTGCAACAGTTTGTAATTAATATACCTAACTAAAATCCTTTGCTGTATGTACCAGCGCAATGTTCCTTCCTCCATTCCTAAAAGGTTTAAGACATGTTAAAGCTGCGTTGCTTTTAGTAGCAATATCTAGAGGAATCTGGATCGTCTGCCTTTGTACCTGTTCTTTTGATGCCTTGCAGTTCTAGTAGGAGATACGGTAATAGAAATATATACTTTCATCTGTTATTTGGTGACGACAAAGTTTTATATAGGTATGTTAGATAATAATTAGGTACTTACATTTATTAATTGCCAATTTGTGTTGACAACGCTAGGTACATTACATAATATCTATATTGCTAGAGAAAGATAACATTCTTCGAAGATTCGATTTCATGGATATTTTGTACGACAGACGAATGTAAGGCCTAAAGTGTTTTGGAGTAATTTTATCTTTAACATTGAATGAAATAAAATGGAACTTTTTTATTTAACTTTTTTATTTTTTAGCTGGTTCGCTTCTTGGGTGAGTGAAAAAAATTAAAAAAAAATTAATGCAGTTTTGTTTCTTTTTAAAAATAAAAGAATATTTCCTTTTAAGTAAAATGAGCTAAATAAAGGATTTAAGGTACTAGTTCTCTCCGTCTTGCACAGATGTCAACGATTTTTACAACCTGTTTGCTGTATTATTAATTAAAGTAATTTCAGTAAAATCGCAGTTATTTATTCATATAAACCTACAGGACTTCAAACAGGGCTGCCCTCAGGTCAAATCGTAATCTTAACAATTTAGGACTTTCATATTTTAAGGCAACCATTGTTTGGACATACTTTTGACAAGGCAACTTTATATTGTAAAATAGGAAAAAAACTTTGATAAAAAAGAACAATTTATAAACTGATAAGCGTATATTACACACAGAGGGCACAGGTCACTCAGAGGGCGATGGAGAGGGCTATGCTTGGAGTTTCTCTGCGGGATCGCATTAGAAATGATGAAATCCGCGCAAGAACTAAAGTCACGGACATAGCTCGAAGAATCGCTAGACTTAAGTGGCAGTGGGCAGGGCACATCGCCCGTAGAACTGACGGCCGATGGGGCCGAAAGGTTCTCGAGTGGCGTCCGCGGACCGGAAGACGCAGTGTAGGTACGCCTCCAACAAGATGGAGCGACGACTTGGTTAAGGTAGCTGGAACGCATTGGATGCGGATGGCGCAGGGCCGATCTGTTTGGCAAGCCTTGGGGGAGGCCTATGTTCAGCAGTGGACGTCTTTCGGCTGAAATGATGATGATGATGAAGCGTATATTAATTACGCCTGTTTGTTTACATGTTTATATAAATATACAAACACAGTTAATACCAAAACAAACTTTAATCGTATATATTTCTACTACCGCATGTTAGACTATTCTTTCATGCAATGGAGTACGAGACAAACTTGTCAGCACTGGACATTGCTGAGTGTTTTAGTCTAGTACGGAATTAGATTCTAGTATTGTAGGTAGCTATCTCACGCGAAGACTGGATTGTGCAATATAATTCGGAATTTCTTAAACGGCTACGTTCATCAGCTTGTCTAGCGCAATCTCCTTTTAACCAAGTCAAATTCTTTTTCTTTAATTGAACTTTTGTGACGAATCCTACACACCTGCTAAGAAATTCAATGGTTTGTGTGAAGTTCCCAATCCGCACTGGGCCTGCGTGGAAACTACGGTCCAAGCTCTTTCATTCTAAAAGGAGGCCTGTGCTCTGCCAGTGAGACATATACATAGGCTGAGATGATAATGATGATGATGAGCTTTATTTTCAATTTTAATGTAGGTACGTACCTACCTAAACGCATCACATTAAAACTGATATCTAGATGAAGTTTAAAAACAAAGTGTTGTTAATAATAATATTAAATTAAATCTAGCCCAAAAAAATCCTCTAAGCGACGCGAATCACAAATTCCACAAGATAGTCCAAGTAGATATGTCGACACAGGTAAACGGAATTGAAAAGTGTTCCAAAGTTAATGTTAACTTTTACAGGTTGTTGGGGTACACTAGGAAAACTAAACTAAGTACCTATCCTAAGCTTTTGACCTCGAGGACCCTGTGCTAACTTTGGGGGGAAACGAAAACCAGATTTTTTACATTTTTTTGGTCAAAATATCTTTATTTAATTTAGGCTTTAGCATTTCTGAATATTGAATGTCTACCACCGGCTCGGAACAATTCTGTTAAGAAGAATCCTGTAAGAAACTAAACGAGTTAGGTATATGTATATACTAGCTTTTGCCCGCGACTCCGTCCGCGTGGAATTAGTAATTTGGGCAGCTTATTTTTTTATCCAATTTGCTTTTTCATCAATTATGGCTCTCCTTAGTTCCTCGATATAAAAAATTTTAGTCCAATTTCCTTACCAGTGCTTCGTTACTCTGTAGGTAAGAATTTTGTTTTTTTTCGACTGTTGAAGTTGATATTCAGCTGCTACTGTTGTTAGAGGTGGGTAGGTGATAAAGCGGTTGTCGCGTGAGTGCCGAACCTGTAATGCTACATTTACACGCTTCTCAAGCTTCGACAACCTTTTACAAGCACAAGCGTATGAACAGGCGTGTTTGGCTTGGATTGCGTGAGCTTGCAAGAGCTTGTCGTCGCAGTGTCGGTTTTTAAACACAGGTCTAAGGAAGCTTACGGCAAGCGCTTGCTACGTATCTACACGTTGCCGTCAAGCCAAACACAACAGCTGAAACAATTTCGAGGTCCACGTCTGCCATGTTTGCCTGTCCGGAACACAATAGCGCACTTGCAAGCGTGTAAATGGCATTCAAGCGTTTGTATAGACTAGGAGCTTGTAGAGGTTTGCCAAGTCTCGGCAAGCGTGTAAATGTAGCATTACATAGTAACTGTTACGTAATCTGTTCCATTACAAGCAATCGAGATAGCACTAGGTAGCACAGATAATCAGATCCTAGTAAGAAGAGCAAACGCCATTAATAGGTTAAGGGAAATCAGTGTATAGCATAAGATTAACGTCTACTAACCGCGCTTCACCCTTCTCTACTTTTATTACGTCGATAAAAACGAAAAAGACGCCTTCCCGACGTTAACATGAAGGAAGACTTCCATTAATTCCGCATTTTTCTGATTCTGGCCATGATTTAATTAAGAGTCAGTTCACGGAAATGGAAAAGAATTTTCTAGATTTATTTTAAGTGAACGGGGATTTCGTAATGAAATACGTTTTTCCTCTTAAATGCTGTGTAGCTAACTTATACCTATTTACGGAAATAGATATCTGTAGGTGCAATTAGCATACATATATTATTATGTAGGTACTGGTTAAGTGTCTTATTATAGCGCGTTTAGGGTTTGATAATACTCCAATACTTAACCCCTTGTATAAAGTAAAAAAAACTGCGTTCTAGTCTCGTTTGCTCAAATACTCGTAATACAAAAAATCTGGCGCAGATCTGCGGCACGGCGTCCAAGAGGTAAAATAGTAGATTGTTCAACAAGGGACTAAAACAAGCCATAATGACACAAGATATTTAGCCACCCGAGCAGGGCGAGGGTGGCTATAATTCGCGTGTCATTATGGCAGTTTAGTCTCGCGTTAAACAATCTACTTTTCACTTTGAAAAAAACGATGATTTAAGTATACTAATCTACAATATTACTTTTATAAAACGTACGCTCAATACGAGCAATGGACGTCTGTTCAGAATTCAAATATATAGCAAACCATACCACGTTACCTCAAGCGCGATCGTCCCGCGGGCAGTTGCCAGCCCGCTACAGGGAAGAATAGCGCGCACGATGGTATAAGCGCGATCGTCCCGCGGGCTGTTGCCAGCCCGCTACGGGGAAGAATAGCGCGCACGATATATCTATCGATTCGCACACACCCGGCTATGCGAAGAGCAGTTGTTGCCTAGCCACCGCAGCCGGTGTTTGTTGTGCGCGCGCGCTATTCCTCACCTCACCCAGTTGAAAACCTTTGTCACATGTATTATTAAAACAATTAGGGCTTAAACCTATTACCTATTTTACCTTTAGTTTTCTTTCATGAGACAACACCCTTCTCATAAATAGCAATTTAAATTTGTTCCGCGGTTTTTTTTTTGTTGAGTGACGCTTTAAATGTTTGCATATTTAGCCAACAGATTAAAACTTGAAAATTATTTCATAGCTAATTGGACTAAGTATGCATAATAAAATGAATTGATCTTTAATATAATTAAATAGATTAATATTCGTAATTATTGATGGTGTTTCACGAAATTATTATTTTTTAAAATATTTTTATACAGTTGTCATTTTGAGGTTAGGTATTTCCACGCACTAAAGGCTTCCGCAGACCGAAGCGCAGGGCGTTACGGAGCGCTACGGAGCGCTTCGGAGCGTCTAAAAATGTCTATGCCCAGTCACTGAAAATGGCAATAATCCTCCATCCACAAACACCGTGATTGGCAGTGGCAGTTTATGGGTTTCCAATGTAAATTAAAAAAAAAATACTTTAATCCCTAGAGATCAAAAAAGAGCTTTAGTCCCGATATGCAGAGACTAAAGTAACATTTTAAGAGCATGAGAAGTGAAAACTTTATTTTATACATATTTAGCTACCCATATGTACAAAATTTACCTCTGTATCAGTGTCGTTAGATTGACATACTTAAATTCAATAATGGCGTAATTGGAATGAAGATAAAAATAAAAGACATTCATATATAAAGCTTGTTTATTTAACGTCATGTTTTGCAAAATAGACAAATATACATTTTAAATCGTCATTTACTTAAAATTCCGCATCAACATTTAACAATAATACATTACATAGGTACACGCACCGTACTCGCTAATTTTCCAAATTATACCTCATTGTGGTTCATACAACTGTACCGAGAGTTCGAGTTACACCATTATTAGTCTACGCGGGGTAGAAAATAATTGTAATTAAACTCTCTACTTACGTGATAAGGGTAATGACGTCGAAACAAAATGTTACACCAATACAAGTTTACGAATCTAATTATTGTCGTGGAGCCCTTAATTTTTTTGAATTTTAGTTCCTCTAGACACATGATACTCTGGTTGGTATGCAACAAAACGCGTGACCGGCGTGTACTGTCGGCAGTGATTTGTTTTGTAATTTGTAATCGTCTCGTAAACAAAATCCCTTTTTATCTTATCTTGCAGTAAAGTGGATTTTAATTTCGTATTACGTATTCTTGTTCCGTCATTTATTACAGTCTTATCTAAAATACAAAGAATAGAGAATAATTTTCAATTTAGAATTTATACATTTAGGAAAGTGTGGAGGATTCACTGATTTATTTTAAATACAAAATGAGACAATTATTCTATAACATTAAAACTATAATAAAATTATGGAAATAAATAAACAACTTATTGAGTTTATAACATTTATAACTACACAATAACTATTATGACTAGCCCTCATAAAGGAAACGAAATGCACCATGATTGTTACTATTTTCTATTATTATGGCACTAAATATTTTCCGTGAAATAAAACATGTCGGCCGAAGCGGTTAACATGAGCTCTCCAACTACTGATAAATTAAACTTATTTATAACCATTAACTTCTTGGTCATGCCTATCATTACGTACGATACAAAAATATCCAATTCTCTTATACTAAGTATTAACAACCATAGCTACAACAAGCTGTTAGAACTAAACGGTAACTTTAAATGGACATTTTCTGATTTGTACAATTCTAATTACAATTTCATATACTTTGTTCACAAAAATTGGGCAGTTGGAATGTAACTGGGTATACAAAACAGCAACATAACTTTTCAAATGTTAAGGCGCTATCACAGAAATGAAATCATTGAAGAAGTCCATGCACACGTCACTCTTCACACTTTGATGGAAATACTGATTGCCCTGCACTAATTTGAATTCTGATGGTGACAAACTGACAGCCTAACAGGTGACTGACGTTCATCCATAATGATTAGGGGTCGCTAAGTGTGATCGAAATCAAAGATATTTATATTTTTATTGGTCCACTGCAAAGTGTAGAAAAAATAAACTAAACATAACTTTGACATTGATTACATGTTGGTTGTTCCTATAAATAACTTGTATTAATGTCGGCAGCAAGGGTAAAACTATCTTTTCAAATAAAGATAACTACAAATTCACATTCAGACTCAGACCAATTCTAGAAAGTTAATCATTTTCTAGTAATCGATGTTATAGTCAGTCACTGTCCTGTTTATCTACAATATCGTGATATTTTTTATAGATAGCTATTCTTTAAAGTATCATAGTTTTTTACAATTCGTCACCATCAAATTTAAAATCATTCAGGCAATCGCATATAATAATACTGTTACTATTATCAGTCTCGAGCGTCACCAATCGATACACGAAGGTATAACTATAGTTAGTGAACGAAAGAAAGCCTCCTGACAAAAGCCCTGATTGTTGCATAAAAAGTGTCTTTTTTCATTAGCCCAAGGTCCTTCATGCCGTTCCCTAACATGAGGTGACATATCGTTTCTAACCAATTCATATAATGTAGGCAAGTGGTCGATATGTCGTCGGAAGATAGCGTTATCCGATTTCTGGGAAATTTCGAGGACTCCTTTAGTCTGAGTTACTTTGATTTCTGTCGTATCACAGTAATTAGTATTTAATGAAATCCATTCTAACATTTCGCAATATTGCTAAACGACCCACCACGGTGTTTGACGGTTGAAACGTCCGAGCTAAATTGTCGTATTCGAACTGTCATCAACTCAGGCGTGCAGTTCTTCCTACACCTGTCAGGCTTGAAATCGTTTGCCGCTCTCGTATTGGCAGCCATACTTTTCAGCTCATACTCAGCCCATTGTACTCAAACTGCGATTACAAGAAGCGCCTCGTATTTCCCCAAAATACTTCATCCGAAATCGCGCCCACGACAGATCATATGTACCACAAAGGTTCCATAAATAGTGACAAATACACACTCTACACGTAATCCCGTCGGCCTGAGCCCAAACTATTCCGTTCACTAACAACTGACACTTCTGAGCCGTCTCTTTTCCTTCTGCAGGACTGGCACAATATTGAAAACTGAAACAAAAACTTCTGTTAAAAGACTATTGAAAAAAGCAGGGCGGAAAAAGTGGATTGAAATGTTCGAAATATGCAGCCATGGTCTAAAGTTATGTCTTTTTATTTTTAAGTGCCTCGACATTATCTATCTAATGGAAATGCAGAGTGACAGTCAACTTTTTATAAGGTATGCATTTCAATAAAATTGTCTCTCTATTGTTGCAGTTCTTTGAAACTACTGTTCTTCAGAAGCATGGCAGTTACGAAGGAAAATGGTGTTTTTCTTATGTCTACTGGTTTTGAACTTAGGTACTCTAAGTACTCCAACAGCATTGACTAATATCACGTTATATCGGTATCAACCTGATGTGAAAAAAACACTGAATACTGACGTGTCCAAACTTAAAAATATTAACTGACCTTCACTATGGAGCGCACGGGCTGCTGCAGTACGAAGATGCCAAAGATGACGACACCTTGCAGCGCGTTGATGAGGTCAAACACAGACCACACAGACACGGTGGCCGAGCCTGCGCCCGCTGCCCACGACACCACCTCCAGTACCCAGGACAGACCCATTATGAACGAGAGCAGGCAGCACGTTCGGAAACTGAAAAAAGGAGTCTATATTAATATACAGAAACTTGTCGCTTCGAAGAAAACCTTTAGTACTCTCTGTTGAATATTGTTATGAATCTGTGATTTATTTCTGTCGTTAATAAGGTCTAGCATCGATCCCACGGAGATGTAGTAGAACGGAAGACGACATTCAACACCCACGATATAGACATGATGAAGGCAGGACGTTCGGAATCTAAGGCAAAAGGCAACAGAAAATGAATGGCAGTTAAGTAATATATGTAAATGTATCTTTTAATTTTAAGTGAGTTGTTAGCAAACAGGCAGTACTTTCGTTTACTGCACCAAAACCACTATTTTTTCGATGAAAATGATGACTAGAGCTTAAGTTCGATGGCTGTCAGCTTTACACGCAGGGACTCGCTAGCTTTTATACAGTTAGGCTATCTATAAATGGTAAACATCATTTCATAGCTGCCTTCCTTTTATTCTTCTGTCTATAGAATTGGGTCAATATTTGAAAGACGATAAGGTCTTGACAAAATTTTATAATTTACCTCGACTACAAACTCTTATTAAAAAATCGCAATTTGTTAACAAAGTACCAGGTCAGATTTAGTGGAACGCACACGAAAACTCTAAACCTGCTGCCGCTCTCGTCAAACCTGCTGCCGTATTTAGAACCAAATTCTTCCTGTTTAAAAATGTATGTGAATGTAGGTAAAGCTATTTTTAATTTTGAAGAAAACGATGCCATAGCCCGGCAAAACAATTATCGTTCACTATAAAAAAACTCGCTTTGTAACTGTACTTAGGTAATGAAAGTCTAATGAAGGATGATGTCAGAAGTAAATGAGACTCATTACAAACATTACATGGAGAAACGTTTAGAAGCTGAAACTAACGGAGTTAAATAAAAAATAGTTAACATTACCAACTAAGTAATTATATTTGGAAATGACAAGTTAATAACGGAACTGGAACACTAATTTCCTTAATAGACTTCAGGTTTCAAAATCAAATCGCGAGCACCTGAACAATTTTATTAAGTAACAGAACTCATCAAGTCATCACGTAGAGACAAAGTTAAATATGTTTAGATTATTTCCAAAGTTGTCATCAACATCATTATTAAACCGTAGATGGTTGTATGGAAAAAAGGTACAGTAATTGTGTTTTTTTTTTTACTTGCCATTACATATTCCGCTTTTTCTAATTACGACAATTTGTGGTGGCCTACCGCAGAGGTTTAGAATCTTTAGCGCGCCAAATTTTACTGGCACCGAACGCGAACGCTTTGACTTACGTTGTACGTTTGATGCATTTGTGTATTTCCATGTTATTTAAATTATTACTTTCATGTTTAGTTTGATACAAATTTTAATGTTAATTTAAAACTTTTATTATTTGGTCCAAAAATTCTTACTATACTCACATCTTTCTATATTTTTTTAATCTCTGCGCGAAGTTGGCGGGTTCGCGCGCCGGCGAGCGCTCGCGCACGGACAGCGGTTGTCCCAGGACCGTGCCCAGGCGCACCCAGTCGTCCGTCGTGCTGAAGTCAGAATGCGCCATATCCAGAGCTGGGGAAGAATTACGCTTTAATCAATTAGCATTTACTAGCGTTTTCGCTGTGTGAATCATCAGGCATGGCAGTTGAATTGAAATTCAGAGTTATTAGAGCTTGTCTTATTTAAAATGACGCGCCCCACCACCGCATTTGACATACAAGATTTCAAATCCTGTAGGTATGTCAAACGCGGTGGTGGGGCGCGTCATTTTAAATTAGACAAGCTATACAAAATTTTCTTGGGTATACCTATCTACCTATTTAAGTATGTTTATCCGTTGCCTTGTACCCATAACACAAGCTTTGCTAGCTTTGGGGCTAGGTCAATTGGAGTGAATTATCCCGTGATATTTATTTATTTAACCTAAAAATCACACGCTGGACTTCAACATCACCATTTCTACCTTTGGGTTATACATATTTTTTTGTTCGCGTCTCCCCTGTTGTATAAGTAACGCCACCAGAGTTGAGGCCACGCACACGACCACATCTCATGTAATGACAGCGGGATTTTGACGTTGTGTTGTCGATAAACGTCAACACAACGTCAAAATCCCGCTGTCATTACATGAGATGTTATACCGTTTGAAAGAAAGAAATGGTGATTGCGAAGGCAAGCGTCAGAAGCGTTAGACAATAAGCCTGCGGGTCAGCAAACTAAGATTTATTTAAATGGGCCGAAAGTTAGCAAGGCGTCCAGCACGCCGATGTAACTTGACTAAAAATATTGGATAAAGACCTTTAACGTTTGTCGTGTTTATCGACAACACAACGTCAAAATCCCGCTGTCATTACATGAGATGTGGTTGTGTGCGTGGCCTCAACTCTGGTGGCGTTACCTATAGACATGACAAACGTTAAAGGTCTTTATCCAATATTTTTAGTCAAGTCTACATCGGCGTGCTGGACGCCTTGCTAACTTTCGGCCCATTTAAATAAATCTTAGTTTGCTGACCCGCAGGCTTATTGTCTAACGCTTCTGACGCTTGCCTTCGCAATCACCATTTCTTTCTTTCAAACGGTATAGCATGATGACAGAAAGAGACAGTGAAAGCGAAGGCAAGCGACAGAAGCGTTAGACAATACGGCCTCCGGAGTCGCTAATTTTATTTCCAATGGAAAGACAACTTGTGTTTCATACGCCAAATGTAGCCCCTATGTACGTATGGTACAGTCGACAAAAGCGAGGCTTGCCCAGTTTCAAAACAAATTTGCTTGCAGCCGTTGAAGTTCATTGAATCTTGGCCTCCGATACGAGACAGCGCCACATCTGTCGATCTTGCACAGTATTCCGCCAATTTGCGGCTTGCAGTCCATCCAGGTCAGACTCCACGGCGTCACTCCAGCGATACCTAGGGCGGCCCACCGGACGACGGCCAGTCATACGACCCTCATATGCTCTCTTCGCGCCACGATCTTCACCCATTCTTTCCAAATGGCCGAGCCAACGGAGTCTATGAGCTTTGCTCTCTCCAATGATATTAGGTTCACTTTGGGTCGCTGCGCCAACGGAGTAAGTAAGTAAGTTGAAGTTCATTGGTATGGATTGTATGGACGGACAGATGTCAAGGCGACCTTTTTGTCGAAAGTACGTCCTGCTGCCATGCACAGGCTTACTCTCAGAATGAGAGGCCTTGGCCGCAGTTCCCACGCTGGCCCGGTTCGGATTGGGCAATTCTCACACACAATTGAATTTCTTCTCAGGTGTGCGCAGATTCTAACAATCAGGTTCTCGTTTGTCAATGTGTTCGTGGGGATAAGCCACGTTAGAGAGATCTCTCTACAAGCGGATGATATACCTACCGCAAAGTCTCAAAAAAAATAAGCATGTAAACCTATCACGAAGCTTCATCAATCCCAACTTTCTCGATAGTAATAATTATCAATATCATTTAAAAGCACCACCAAAATTCTATTGCTTTATTCTATCAATCTCAACTACTTTAACGAACAGGGAATTTCCATTAGGACTTATAACCTTGGTATCACTTAGCCATTTCGCAAAAGATAAAACTTGAATCACACTAGCGGCTTATCTTGTACATTCCATAATAATAGTCTACATACACTTATCTTCAGATTAATACTATCATTACTATTTACGCTTGTTTATCTTTACACAACCAACACATTAGTAGAATCTAACGACAAATAGTTTTGTTTAATGTTAGTCATACGAAGGGGATTTCACGTATTTTACTAGGTACGTACGTCATTCAATAGTGAAATAGATAAATGCCCCTTAGTAATAATTGATATAATAAAAAAGACGTGACACTTTTTACGTCATAGGAACTAAAGCGACGCAGTGGTTATTTACCGTATGTCATTGTAAATATGCATAATAAGTGAAAGGCATAAAATACTTCGTCATTACTTTTGGCACTCTATAGTTAAATCTTATTTCTATTCATTTTTTCTGTGTGGCATTGATCAACTTATCTATATACTCGTACCTACACGACTAATATTTATTACTATATAATGATAAATTATTCTTAAAAAAAAAAGATGCAAGCCTTTTTGCTGACTAACAGTCTTTGTTTATGTTGTTCGATAACCTATAATTAGAGATGGCATAGCTGATTATGTGTCACATACGATAACAGAAACTTAATAGAGGATAGTTAATTAAGGGGTAATGTAACAAACCCGAAAATCCCTGGAAACACCCAATCATCATCATCATCATCATCATCATCATTATTTTAGCCAAAAGACGTCTACTACGGAACTTAGGCCTCCCCAAGGTTCGCCTGACAGACCAGTTCTGCGCCGCCCGCATCCAACGCCTTTCCGCAACCTTACCCCGAGGCCGTATTGTCTAACGCGCGGATAGTTGCTATCACATTCACTATTTCTTCCCATTAAACGGTATAAGGTAGTGACAGAAAGAGATGGTGAAAGCCATTGCAAGATAGATAATACGGCCATAGGTCGTCGCTCTATCTTATTGGAGGCCTAAATACACTGCATCTTCCAGTCCGTGGACGCCACTCGAGAACCTATTTGCCCCATCGGCCATCAGTTCTACGAGTGATGTGCCCCGCCCACTGCCACTTGACTTGAGTCTGGCGATTTTTCGAGCTATGTCGGTGACTTTAGTTCTTGCGCGGATTTCACAACTACCCGGCATGTCCTAAAACTGCAGCCAATAATACCGGGGACGGGCAGCAGCGTCCTTTCGTATCGGTATCCCACTGCAGTCGCCAATCCGCCTGTCAAGCGTGGCGACTATGGCAATAACCCCCTATGGTTAGTCCAACGAAACAACACCCAATATTTTAATCATTTTGACTCACGAGTAACGTCTTTCAGTTTGTCGTAGTGCTTGGCAAAGGCGCGCGACGTGAGCACGAAGATGACGAGGTTGCTGAGCAAAACGGCCGCCACCGGGCCGTAGAAATATGGCAAGGCTGCCTGGTCCGCTGCAAACAAACAACAGATATAATGACATGACGATAAGAAACCTAATCTTAAAGTTTTGCCATGACAGTTTTAACCACATGCAATCACTCGTATAAAAACATTCTGTAGGTATGTAGCTTGGCGTCATACGTCTGTCATCGACACCAAAGTTTCGCTCCGTTAGGGTCTCCCCATCTATCGTTCATCGGCTCGGCTACGCGGGCCGAATTGAGCCGAGCCAATCGACGTCTTTTTCGCTCTTATTGCGTTGACATAAATGTTTTTCCCATCGGCTGAAGCCGATTCCGCGTCGATAGATATGGAGAGACCCTTATTGTTTTACAAACCGCACACCGGAGTCACCGAACAACGGCCATCTATCCGTTAGATACATTTACGTTTATCAACTTTGAGATTAGCAGAAACTACGATAATATCGATGGAGTTAGGTATATTTTTAAAAATTGAATTATTCATTTACAATATCGAGACGCTACTCACTTTTAAACCAGCATCCCTTAACTCCGAAGTTAGGCTTAAGGTATGTACTAGGCACGGCAGGAGATAGTTCCATACCGATGGTGACCACCAGCAGGATCACTGGGAACAGAATGGCGTACGCGCAATACCACGCGAAGCGGCGACGCATGCTTCTTCTACTCACTGTTGAGTTTACATATCGTCTGAAATGAAATTTGGCACTCAATATCTTTTCATGAAGCGTTAGAAATATCAAGGACTGTTATTTGTATCATGTGGTCTGTTAATGTGTACACAATGACGCCTTGCATTAAAGTAATAAACGTCCTGTAGCTAGTTTCACATTGGAGAGGTCTCTATACCATTATGCGGCAATTACACTACTTCGTTCACCTAATGCGGTCGCCGAACTAGTTTCAAACTACTTCGGCGACCGAACGTCGTCTTCACATTAGTCTGTCCGCCTAACACGGTGGCCATAATTAGGCGCTGGCACCTGTCGCTTGCCGAATGCGGCCGACTTCCGTGCTCTTCACACTGTTGCGGTCACCGCATGTTGCATGCGGCGATCGACTTAATGTAATTGCCGCATTAATTTAGCATGGAGTTTTGAACTATGCTTAACACAATAATGCCATCTACGAACTCAATGAAGAAACTAAATAGAGATGGCGTTCTATTGTGTTAAGCATAGGTCTAAGTAACCTAGAAAATGAATGGTACAGAAATCTCTCTATAGCGAAACTAGGTACAGCAGGCTTATTGGTTTAACCCTTAATTAGGTAGAGGCGATTTAGCGACCACATGCATTGACTTGGAATTTCAACCTCATTGTTTAAGAAATAAGTAACAACATTCATTGTAATTATAGAAAATACTACTAGCTATAAAAAATATCCTTTGTCAGGTACGTATTCGTTAGCTGCTTTTGATTCTTTGGTAGTATGCTCCAATAAGGCCTTGTTAAGGGTTAAAGGACGCGACATTGTATAGAAATTGACTGCGGCAGTTCTTTGATTAGTTTGCATACATACATATATACATTAAATCACGCCTGTATTCCCAAAGGGGGTAGGTATAGGTAACGCCACCAGAGTTGAGGTCACGCACACAACCACATCTCATGTAATGACAGCGGGATTTTGACGTTGTGTTGACGTTTAACGACAACACAACGTCAAAATCCCGCTGTCATTACATGAGATGTGGTTGTGTGCGTGGCCTCAACTCTGGTGGCGTTACCTGTAAGTGGAGCACAAGTAACGCTAATGCAACATTTACGTTTCGAGGCCACTTTTACCAATTTTAGGTTTAAAGGTAAAAGTAATAATCAAGGGTCAGAAGGAAGACAATTTAGGACCCATTTATGAGTCGAAAATATTCGTTCACAGTCTACGGATGTTATTGGAGCGTATTGTAACATTGTATGGTAGTCGGTACTGCATGAAACAGGGTTAGGTTTTTAAAATGACGTCACTTCACTACGTCACTATGACGTGCCGCTAGCCACAGTTACATTACTAGGTCCTACCAAGGACAAATTAATCACCCCGTGTGGTGTCGGGTTTAGAATTACACCTCTCCATTTCTTCCGTGGATGTCGTAAGAACACAATAAGGACATAGGTTAAGGTATATTGTAGGCGATCGGCTAACAAAACAACCTGTCACTATTATACTCAAGGGTCAGAAAAACGCCCGTCATTTTAAAAACCTAACCCTGTTTCATGCAGTACCGACTACCATACAATGTTACACACACACCGCGGTGTCAGAGCCCGGGCGCCGGAATGAGAAACGAGCGCTTGAGACTTGTTTTGATCTAAGTATAGATAATTTACCGAGAGCGTGGAATTGCATTATGTACTGGTATTTATTGTGTGTTTATAGGCACTGAAGAGAGAGAGAGAGAGAGAGAGATCTCTATATTGTTATCTCTCTCTCTCTCTCGCTAAAGTGGAATGCCTATAAACACACAATACCACTACATATGCAATTCCACGCTCTCGGTAATTTATCAATAAAATAATACTTTGAATACTCTCGTCACTAAGGCGAAGACGTTCCGACGCAATGGACGCTTATTTACTTGATACTAATTATTTATCATTTAATTTGTCATTAAAAGAATTCTTGCTAAGGATTCACATTTTAGTTCTATCTAAAAATAAATTGATTCCCCTTTTAGTTTTAATTTTTTTTTCACTTAATCAAAGAAAGAGGTCAGAAAGTTGTAACTAGTGCGCGTAACACTCGTGCCGCAACTAAGAGTGAATTCACATAGTACTTGACCTGAAACATAAAATACGCATAGGTACTGCAGTTACTATTAAGGTAAACGTCCCTGTGCTCGACACTGACCCAATACATGACACCTTCAACCTTATGTCATAGTAAGAGAGGTGATAGATGGGTGTCATCTACTGGGAGTTGTGTCGAGAATTGCTACGTTTACCTTACTAAGTTTATATGCTGGTGATATCAGATAAATGTCTGCACTTGCCATGTTGTCTTGGCTTGAAAACCAAACTTGCATGAAATGTGCGTGGAGTCCAATCCTAATATAATAATAATAAGTGCCAAAGAAAAGGCGACAAATTTTCTAGTACAAATCGAGTATGACAGCCCTTCCAACCACTTCTATTCTGTATGGTATACCTACTAGTGGACCAAGACAAGACGTCTTCCTGCTGTAAACATTAAACACATCAAAGCGAAATTCTATTATTTTTTATTTAAGCTTAAGCGTCTTGGAGAGGGTCTGTCATGTACGTTATTAAACTATCTTGCCAAAATAAACAAGATAAGTCACACATGTTAGATCACAGAAATAAACTGATATTAATATTTCTATGGCACACACACATAATTATCATGACAGAAAAAAACACTTGGAGTATTCTTACCTAACGTTTAGAAATATATCGAAGCTCATAACGTTCAACCAGAAAAAACAGGAAACAAATGAAAACTGGATAAGATACGCTGTAACAAAAGGAAATATGCGTTAAAAATCGTAACCAATTTCAATAACCATGTCTTTATTTACATAATTATCAAAGAAGTCAAACCAATTTTTGATTATGTAGTATTCATATTGTATTTATTTATGTGAGTTAATATTTTCTTACCCATAGTTGTGCAAACTGCGATTGGAAACGCGTGGCCTGCCAACTGAGTGGCAGCTAAACAAGAGAATGCCACTGCCAAGCACGCGGAATGGCATGCCAGTGCTTTGCCATGGGTGTCTCTTAACTCAGTAATAACCGTGTAAACACACGCCGTGGCCAAAAGAAAGGGCACGGATATAATTAAACCTGAAAACAAATGCTTCGTTAACGGACAAATACTTCAAATTAATCAATAACCGTCATTATACCCGGACTGGACCATTTACAAGTATAATACATTTATAGGTCAAGTAAGTAAACTTAGTTAAAAATAATTTAAATCTAAAGCATACAAGTAGACGGAGGGGCCGTAATTTCTATTGAAACTTCCCGCTACTTACCTACTGCATAAAGTATAAGCGTCGTCGAAGTTTTAGCTACTTCCACGGACTGTGGGAAACACACCAGAGGGAGCGTAACCCCTGCAGGGTTCGACTCGTTCCAAAACGTCTCCATACAAAAATCCTTCGTGCCCAGCAATGGTGGTTTACTAAACGGCACGAATAAAGACCCATTAACCAGTAGATAGAACTCATCTTCGCTGTATTTGTCCGGTTCCAATTTAAATCTGCAAAGGAAACACTAATTATGGCATAAATCTCCCAAATATGGCATTTTTATTACCATTTTGCGACCTATTCATATTTCAAGTTTGGTTGTCCATGTACATTTCCTTCTTCTGTACGTTTTCATAAGCATTAAGGAAAAATACGGTTTTTTCAATATTATCATCTTTTGCTATAAACTTTTTAAATTTTTTTTTATATTTATCTATATCTAGTTTGTCTAAGTTAATTAGCAGTCATAAGAATCGTTTTCTACTAAATTTATAAGAGAGGCGCTACTAAAAACACTACGATAGACCAAGAGCCAAGAAATCTTCGAAAATGGAGGCAGTTACATGTTCACAAAGACCTGTCGTAGTTGCAGGGATTCCTGACGATCGTCTCGAAGACGTTGCTGTCGTAACTCCAGATGTGAGTGTCGTTGGCCTTGTGGAATATCGGCTGGAAGGTCAGGCTGCTGCGGCTACAGACCGTCCGGGCCTTCCCATCTTCTATTGTGACTGTTAGGTTCTGCCCACTCTCGCAGCATTTTGGCACCACCGGCAATTGTTTCTTCACTTCCTCATCTTGCTCCTGTAGGACAAAAGAAAATCGTTATAAAATTGTATACCTAAGGAGTACCTTCGAAATTGCCGCCAGGTCGAAGTAGCTTCTAGGAAATGGTTGTTACGTGACTGAAGCAAAAAACGAATCTTGAAAATATGCTCTTGATCCCCGTTAAATTAGGTCACATTGAACGTGAGGAGGACAAGTCAATTAAGGACGTCATTCAAACAATGATAAATCACACAAATCATCCGACGGGTCTACTCAGAATTCATCTCGAGTACTTGAACTTTGGCGTGTTCATAAAGAAATTGAACCAACGCAATATATTTAAATTGGTCACGTAAACAAGAGGAACGTGCCGTTGAAACTTGATTCTACCTGGACTTTACCTACTTATACTGTGAACTGTGAACTGTTGCATATTTCGAAAGCTCAAAGTTATGACTTAAAATACTTAAGTAATACCTACTTCAATTTATCATTTTAGCAATGAAAATTGTTTCGATTGTAATCGTCAATACCATATACATCGGAATTTTCAATGTATAAGTAATACTTTCAAGTATTACGAATTCGCTGAAACACGAATCTAGGTAAATCCACATCACAATCCGAACACGCTTGCATAATTTTCTGATTACGAGCTCTCAGTCAATGTAGTATCCTCGTTCTCGAACGTGTCTTCAAAGATAAGAGTAATATACTGTTTTACACGCTGATATCTGATCAGATAGTCGATCAGTTGATGGATATGTTCAGGGGGCGTGTGGAAACTTTGGATTCCTGAGCAGATCGTATAAAATTGGATGCGAGTGCAACAGAGTGTGGGCTCACGATCGAGCTCGCATAGTACATCTATCAGCATTTTCGATTACAGCCAACGAATGCGTGAATTTAGAAAATGCACAAACGCGACGATTTCTTATTGAAATAAGCTGGGTCGCCCACGCATTTATAGTCCAAGTTTGTCAGGAGTTACTGTTGTTCCCAGAACGAGCTGGTTCCCGTTTCCCTATCCGCGAGAGCACTCGTTGATGAATGACCAGGGATTGGTGCGAAAATGCGAACTTTTTTTCAAACAAAATCAAAGTCACTCCCGTTTCCGTTAAAATTAATTTACATTCTTCGTCATTTCTGAAAATTTTTAGTTGGTCAACAACGTAAAAAAATAACTGGACATTGATAGACTGTTTAAGCTTATGCAGAGATACCGTCAAGAAGAGTGACGCCAAAGTTATTAACTGCGGCAATATGAGTCACTTTTGGGCTTATAATAGTTAGATAATAGTTCAAAAATATCCATTTTAACAGGTTACGGTAATGGGCATTGATAACATTCGGTATTTTGTCGTAGGTTAAAAATGGCGCCTTGTATTTAGGTACCTACTTCGAGCAAGCCTTTAAGCAATGGCTGTCAGAGTTATACTTAGGAGTGCTTTAAGAAAAAAAACGTGTCAATTATATTACGCAAAGCCATGGAATTTTGTCTCGACCTTAAAAGTAACAATGTAAAGCTTAACGTGTTGGAATTAATAGTATAGTAAGTAATGAAACTGACGTTTCCGTAGCATACATAAGTGCCCATAGTTTAATGAAGCAAGCATAAATATCCTAAGGAAACATAAAAATTTACTCTCAAACTGAACAATAAGTCGCCAAAAAAGTCGTTAGACCACTGCTTTAACGTCAAAATTGCTGTAGAAAGGTCTACGTGGGTTTCTTTAAAGGACTTATGTGTACTTAATAGCATTTTTCTATTAACCAGTGGGGTGGGACGTCCCACGCGCCACAGTAGCGCGTAACTAACTGTTAGTGATTTGCCAATTTTTGTCACTAGTTTCATTCGGTTTATTTTCATTCACTTTATTATGTTAATGTGCCTATATATATATTATGTTAATAATGAACTTAGGCAAAATTCACCCAAATTGGTTGTCGACGGGTTGGGTTGCGGGACCTTCCACGCAATTTTGACAAAATGTATCCAGGATTACCTAACTAAGTACTATCTGCATTCGGTCTAAAAAAATCTTATAAGTACCAATTTAATATTACGAAGTTGATTTTAAAAAAGCGAAAGCATAAAACACTTTTCTAAGTTTAGTTTCTATTTTAGGTTATCTAGTTTTAGTGTTTTTTTTGTTCCAAACAATGTCAGTCCCTTTAAGTAATATATATACTATTTAAACATCTACACAAGGGTAAATAGTTAATTCCCAATACGAGTCGGAAGATCAAATTTTAAAACGAAAACTGTATGATCCCTAAAGGCTCAATTACACGGTACGAGAGCCCGTTACCGCGTATCTCAACAATAAGTGGTTGATGTGCCGCCAGCTTTGCTGTGTAAAGGCTGCATAAGGCGCCACGTCGCATCAATTCCGGCTTGTTAGACGTGCTCGCGAGTAATGAGCGGGTGACGTAGGCCGCCGGTGTTACCTTGATACAGACAAATTTTACGAAAAAAGTACAGTATGAAAAGTGAAATTTACGGTACGGAAAACAGCTGATTGAGCCAATCAAGATAAGTGCAATGAGTTGATAGCTGACATTCAATGCACTATATACCTTGCTTGTTAGACGTGCTCGCGTTTAATGAGCGGGTGACGTAGGCCACCGGTGTTACCGCGAAACAGCCAAATTTTACGAAGAAAGTACAGTATGATAAGTGAAATTTACGGTAAGGGAGACAGCTGATGAATAAGTGTAATGAGTTGATAGCTGAGATTCAATGCCCTCTACACCGTGTTTAATTTCGGATAACTTTAATGGTGGTTTCTTTACGTCAAATAAAGCTAATTTTTCTAAGGAACTAGTATCCTAGCCCGTAGGTACTCGAAAACGATAATAAACTATTAAATTTAATGAATAATGTGTGGTTAACCAGTGTATTACTTCCTAATTTAATAGCCTAGTATTTTCTTTTAAAATTTCGTTAAGATGACGATGACATTGGAATTTATCTACTTATACATATATACTAGCTGGTGCCCGCGACTCCATCTGCGAAGAATAGGGATATAAAAAATAGCCTACGAAAGACCTATTCTCAGACCTACCAAATGTAGACAAAAAAAAATCATAAGAATCGGTCAAGCCGTTTCGGAGGAGTTCGATAACAAACACCGTGACAGGAGATTTTTATTTATATATTAGAAGAATTTTAGTGAAAAGTATGACAGCATAGGAGGTTACTTTAAAAAACTCCTTATAGAGTACAACACAAAACTGTATAGGTACAACGGATGGATATAAATTAAAATTTTACCTACGAAATGTTGCCATGTTTAATCATTTCACGTCAAATATTTGACGGATACAAAGGACATGGCGTCCTCAATTAATTACATGGAATACAATTCCAAGATGGATAAAAATATTTTTTCACTTGTCATGCTCGTAAAGTTAGCCTTTATTTCGAGAGAATGCTGCATAAAATGGTTTTTTATGCTCTAGCGTATAAAGTAAAATCTTCTTCTAAGACCAAAACAATCAGGCGCAAACAGCCACAAACAGTAAAAATTTATAAAATATAATTTTCTTGTTTTTTTTTTATGTAAATGGTATTTTATATTACAAAATTAATAAAACTAGGCAAATCTGGTACATTATTATATGTATAAATTGTAATGCATTGTAAACAAAAGCTTTTAAATTTTTTATTTCCAATGTTGCTGTTTAATTTCCTTGTAATCGAAGTGAAAAGCAGAGTGTAAAACTCGAGTATTAAACCCATTTTCCCCTCGACGTGTCTATCCACCCTCGCCGAACCGGGTCGATTGACATATAATATAATAATAGCCAATTCATATTCATGAACGTACGAACGAACGAATGAACGTACGTCGTGTGGACGTTCATAATATGAACGTCTCGGATTGAATGGCTCGTTTTATGCTCTCGTTGTAAAGTTTACTATTAATCACCTATGTACACCTGATTCTAAAAAAAATAAACAAATCCTACTTATTTTGCTATAGTATATCAACAAACTAATCCACGATTGACCTGAAGTCAACAGCAGCAGTAACTAAATTATCAAAATATTCAAGGTGTTTCCTTACATCCCATTGTTGTAAATCATTGGGAAAGTAACAGGTACCAAACAGGCTCTGTTTGAGGTTGTAATTAGGAGATGGGTCACGAACGAGAGAAGGCATTTTAAGTACACTTAAAATAACATCAAACATGTTCATTGATTTAAGGAGAAAGTAGTTACTAATTATAAATGATAAAAAAGTCAAAGAATTTTAAAAGAAAAAGGTTGTAGTAGCATTGAGATTCAAAGAATGTTTCTAAATGATCGGGAAAGCAAAGATTGCGTTAGATTAAGCATCTTAAGTAATTAGCGACCCTTACTAATTTACAGGGCCGATAGGTTATTGAGAAAGGTTTGTAATCCATTGCGTATTAAACATTTATAGCATTGTTTTAGACGGTCCGCTTACGCGCGGACAATGTCGACTCCTATATAAAAAAGGAGATAAAAACTTATAGCTTGAGTTCTGCATTTATGCCACATGTTTGCTTGTTGGCCTACCGAAAATCCTGATATCTATGTATGATTAAACACAATTATAGTTGGACTCTTTAGTACTTTGTCGCAATAAGCAACAGTATTGTTATAGTTTGAAATGTTTCGAATATGTTACAGTGACAAATAACAAAATGTTAAGTAATTTTGATTTCAACTTTACTGTTAGTTATCAATCTCGCGTAACATCTTGTTAAATTGATTATAACTATACTTCATTTAATTTAGAATTGAAAACCACAACATCATTATATTGCAGCTCTTCAACTATTTCTTACCTAGCAAATAGTACAGTACAATAGTCTGGGAGCCGCAAAATAAAATTGCTTTAAAGTCACTTTATTTGCGTGTCGTCAATTGTTACTCTAGTACAAATTGTAAAGAGATTACAGTTCACGAGCCGCAATATAATGTTGTTGTGGTTTATAATTCTAAATTAAATGGAGTAGGTATAGTAAGTACGAGTGAAAATATGGTAGCCTGGTGATTAGATCTATGGCCTCTCAAGCAGAGGTCGTGGATTTGAGTCCGGACTAATAAGTACCTCTGAGTTTTTCAGAATTTACGTGCGAAAATACATTTGCAATTTACGATGAGCTTTACAGTGAAGGAAAACGTCGTAAGTAAACCAGCACACACCTATACTAGGAAATTCAATGGTGCATGTGAAGTTCCCAATCCGGACTGGGCCTCGTGGGAAATACGGCCCAAGTCTCATCTATCTGAGAGGAGGCATATGGCAATAAGCTGAGATGATGACGATAATGATTTTAGTAAATGAAATCTAAAAAAAAAACCAGGTGTATAAAAGATAACTCTACTCTACAAGTTTTTGACTTCACAACATCTAATAAATCGATGAACGCCGGCTGCATCCACGAAAAAGGATGACGCAATGTAACGTACATGTTAACGTAAATTAAAGGGGGTTTCATTTTTTATTATTGGGGAGGGGGTTGGGGGGGGGGGGGGTTGAAGGGGGGTGCGGAGGTTTAAAGGGGGGGGTGAAAATTTCACCGAGATTAAGCAACGTCGAGCGCGGTCAGTACTTGGATGGGTGACCGCCTGGTTTCATTTTGTATTTTGAATGTTTTGTTATGACGTTGTCACGTTAAACTATCGTCCGTAAACCGACTTTACAGACAACCGGTTTTTTTAAGTTCCCATTAGGGTCAGACTCGGGGTCACAACCTTGTCACACTAGGCAGGGCTCCGTCGAATAGCAATGGTGTGACAACCTGTTGGGACGACGAGTCTGGCCTCGTTGCCATTGACTCTCATATCGCCCCTTCTAGTTGCAGGGCATCCAATTCTATTTCCAACCAAACCCCTTCACAAACTTCGGTCCCCACATTGTAAACTTTTCGAGCAGGAAACCCCGCAAACGTACCGTTTTTCCAAGAAATTTAAGAATCGTTAAACCGTTTTAATTTAACGAAGTATGTTCCGGGGTTTCTGTTTACTTGAGAAATAAAGGGGTACCAGGCTGAAGGTATTTAAATTGCTAATTTTACCTGATGAAATTGTGTAACACTTCTCCTAACTTTTGGACCTATTATGTTGACGAAAAATGTCTTTTTTAGGATTCCGTACCCAAAGGGTAAAAACGGGACCCTATTACTGAGGCTTCGCTGTCCGTCCGTCTGTCCGTAAATCCATCTGTCACCAGGCTGTATCTCATGAACCGTGATAGCTAGACAGTTGAAATTTTCACAGATGATGTATTTTGGTTGCCGCTATAACAACAAATACTAAAAAATAGAATTAAATAAATATTTAAGGGGGCTCTCATATAACAAACGTGAATTATTTGCTCGTTTTTGCTCGATATTGATTACGGTAACAGGTAGACGCTTGAAATATCCACAGAATATTGAGTTAATAATGTTTTGTTTAATGTTTGTGCTCGGCTCGAGTCTTGGATGTTTAATAATTTGTGTATTTAAGTATATATTGATCTTTTATCTATATAAGTTTGTGTATTCGTTGTCTAGTACCCATAGTACAAGCTTTGCTTAGTTTGCGACTAGGTCGATTGGTGTGAATCGTCCCATGATTTATTATTATTATTCATCATCCCAGCCTATACGTACCTATACGTCCCACTGCAGGGCACAGGCCTCCTGTCAGAATGAGAGGGTTTGGGCCGTAGTTCCCACGCGGGCCCAGTGCGGATCGGGAACTTTATTATTATTATTAAAAATAAATAATTAAATTAAAATAAAACAAATATTTATGGGGGCTCCCATACAACAAACGCGATTTTTAAGAGTCCGACTCGCACTTGGCCGGTTTTTTTATTTGAAATTGTTGTTTCTCACAAGTTTGTTGAAACTGAGATGTTTCATAGATTACGTTAGTAATAACTATTCTGTTTTTGAAATCAGATAAAAAAAGCTTCGATAGTATAGACAGTTGTATGCTGCTCGTAAATATTTTGATAAGACAGTATCTTAATGAACATACGTCGCACTCCAGCGGGCATTTTGGGGGCACGTCATTTGGTATGGTTTACAAAAAATATTTTAATTAACGAGTATATGTACTTAGTATTTGCAACATACTCGTTATAAATCTTAAATTGCCTACGTAATACTCTTTGAAGTGATAACTGATAGCCCATTTAAGTGGTGGCATGTCAGAATGCTAGATAAGGTTCACAAATTCAATAAATTAATAATATTTTAAATAAGGTTCAATTCATTTTCGAGTAGTCAGAATAAGGTATTTGTACTTAGTATTTGGTACCTAGTATTTGTAATGTGAAATTCCAAATATCTTAGCAAACTAAGGCTGTAGGTACGTTAGTTAGGTGTTTATTTTTTTATATCAATTCAATTTTAAATAAAAATAAGATTGAATAGTATGTGGTATATTTATTGTGGCCACTTAAATGGGCTATCAGTTATCACTTCAAAGAGTATCTATACATTAAAGACTAATAAATGATAACGGGTAACTAATTAACTATGCTACAAATACTAAGTACATTATAATCCTCGTAAGTTAAGATTTTTTTTGTAAACCTTACCTTGCCCCCAAAATGCCCGCTGGAGTGCGACGTATCTAATGAAATATTTAATAGCTAGAACACCTAGATTCGGAAAAATACGTTTTCTCAAACGGTAAGTAGGTAAATGTAGAGACGCGTTAGATACTTCTAAGGGCAACAATAAAACGTTTCATAGCTTCAAAGCGATCTCATAAAAGTTACTAACTAAGGCAAATGTAAAAGAATTATTTCGTTATATTATCATAACAAAGCACTACCTGTCATTGGCATAAAGTTCACTTTCTCCTTCCTGCTCGAACAAACCAGAGGCAAGGCCAACTATAAAATGCACAGTCATTGTTCTAAATAATTCATACCGGACTTGCTATCATTATATTTTATTTTATGTCCTCCAATTCGCTTATAAATGTAACAGGGACGTAGGACACAGGAAATCCCCGGTTAGCGACACTCGAGAGTGTGATTTAGTTGAAAAGCGGATCTAAAAATATCCGGTTTATATTCGAATGAAAAGATACGCCCATATCTAATGCTATCGGATAACGCCCTAACTTTTTATTCAAATATTTGCGCTGATAGCGTGTTAAAAATATTTCTAAGAACGAGGGAACTGGGAAATTTGTAGATAAAGATAAGCCAATTCGGTTTCCGACTATCGATTTGTGATTAAGGTGAATTATGAACAAGAAACGTGATTAAGCCAAAACGTTTAAGAAATGTCATAACATCAGCTACTTACAAAATTTCGATTCTTATCTAAGTAATGCACGTATTTGACCTAAACATTAGTATACTAGCTGTTGCCCGAGGATCTGAATATAATTCGTTTATCGCTATCCCGTGGAAACTAAGTAGGTATGAAATTTGCCGGAATAAAAACTATTCTTTGTCCTTTCCCAGAGTTTTAAACTATCTGCGGATCTAATTTCACGTAAATCGATTAAGCTGTTTAAGCTGAAGAGGTAACAGATGGACAAAGATACTTTCACATTTATGTATGTATGTAAACCCTGTATTGTAAAAAAAATGTATGTGTACAAAGGTGAACTTATTCCTTTAAGAGATCTCTACCATTCAACCTTTTAGTGGATGAAAGGCGCAGTTAGCAAGGGACCAACAAACAGTAGGTACAGTAGGTAAGTTAAGTCAGAAATAATTTTCACAGAATTTGTATACACAAGTATAACGGAGAGCGACTCGAATAGTCGGCTGCCAACGAATTTCTAATCGACTTGACTCCTTGGCGCTGCGTAGAGATGTAGCTTCACTGTGCATCTTCTATCGCATGTACAACGGAGAGTGCTCCGAGGAGTTGTTCGAGTTGATCCCTGCCGCATCCTTCCGCCATCGCCCTACGCGACAACACTTCCATCCTCACCATCTGGATAGTTGGCTGTCTTCTACTGTGCGTTTTTCCAGAAATTTCCTGCCTCGCACGGCTAAGCTCTGGAACGAAGTACCTGCTGCGGTGTTCCCGGACCGATATGACCTTCACGCTTTCAAAAAAAGAGCGTACTCCTATCTAAAAGGCCGGCAACGCACTTGTGACTCTTCTGGTGTCGCAGGTGTCCATGGGCGACGGTAATCGTTTATCATCAGGCGATCCGTCTGCTCGTTTGCCCCCTATTTCATAAAAAAAAAAAACAAGTTGCATTTACGAAGAATCCTTTGTGAGAGGGAGTCTGCGAACTAGGCTGAAATAGTGAAAAATATAAATACAGTACACATAACATGTACATATTTAAGTATAATATAAGTATGGATGTTATAACGATCAAAAACTCGTCTTAAGTTAACCTAGGTTTTTGTCAAAAATGTGGGTTAAGAAAACCCGCTGGCATTTTGCTAACAGGTGATATGAACAACAGGCACGCCTGTCACGTGCGGGTGAAATAAGGAACTTGCATGATGAAGGGTTGGGTTTTCTGTAGCTACGGTAAATATATTATTATCTCTGCGCTACACACATTTTTCAAGAATAAAAGTGAGATAAAAGGAATAAGTAGTATTGATAGGTGCAATGATAAACAAAACTTAACGTACGAGAATTATAGTGCACGTGAATCAAAGAATATCTCGCAAAACCATTTTAACGCTGATGAAATTGATATCGAAGAGGTCATTTAATAGTAGATTGTTCAACAAGGGACTAAAACAAGCCATAATGACACGAGATATTTAGCCACCCGAGCGATAGCGAGGGAGGCTATAATTCGAGTTGTCATTATGGTAGTTTAGTCCCGCGTTAAACACTCTACTTTTCACTTTGAATGCGAGGAAAAAAACGACGTACAAAATTACTTTTTTACAACGTATGCTTAATACGAGCAATGGACATCTGTTCAAAATTCAAATAGCAAAAAAAATACCGCTGTCTTTTCTTTTCTTTTATATTTTTATGTAAAGTGACGCTTTTAATGCTTGCATAATTAGCCAACAGATTCTAACTTAAAGACTATGTTAAAACTAATTGGACTATGCATGTAAGAATGATAATTGTTCATTCATTAGAATCGGCAAATAAATTAACCTAATTGATCTAACTTCACACACAAAATATATTGTTAACTGAAACACTTACCCGTGAATAAAGAAACGACTTTTTAAGTTTATTTTCTATATGCCAATTCTTTGTTAAATTATATCTAATTATACTTTCTATTTACTATTAAATGCAACTGACATCGCATTATTTTGAAGTCACGCCATATTAACATTCAAACGTAACTGCTCTATCTACCGTACACTCCAGCACTGCTTTGCCGACAGTGCGGATTGCTATTTTATCGACAGAGCAGGGAACTGCTTTGCCGACAGCGTTTTTTAAAAAAAAAACAAATTAAAAACACCTAAGCTAAAGGAAATCTTTCTTTATGTGCAAAATAAAATGAATTCATCTTTAATATTTTATAATTAAATAGATTAATATTCGTAATTATTCAATGTGTTTCACGAAATTATTGTTTTTTAAATATTTTTTATACAGTTGTCATTTTGAGGTTATTTCCACGCCCTAAAGGCTTCCACAGACCGAAGCGCAGGGCGCTACAGTGCGTTCGCAGCGCGCTTCGGTCTGTGGAAAGCTTTAAAATTGTCTATACCCAGTTACTGAAAATGGCGATAATCCTCCATTCACAAACACCGTGATTGGCAGTTTAGGGGTTTCCATAGTCAATTAAAAAAAATTTACTTTAATCCCTTGAGATCAAAAAAGAGCTTTAGTCCCGATATGCAGAGACTAAAGTAACATTTTAAGAGCATGAGAAGTGAAAAGTAAATTATGTTCAGGTGCTACGGCAATCTGTGATCATTAAGACTTTAAGAGGCAATTTAGACTTTGTCACGGGTAAAATTAGGTGATTTTTATGCGGATGTTAGATGTTTTTAGTGATACACGTTAGCCAACAATTGCATTGTGTGCTAATTAGCTTTCTTCCTGATCGTTGTCCTGATGCGTGATGCCAAAGTGGAATATCATCATCATCATTTCAACCAAAAAACGTCCACTGCTGAACATAGGCTTCCCCCAATCTTCGCCAAATAGATCGGTTCTGCGCCGTACGCATCGAACGTCTCATCTTTCATCGCAGCCTAAAAACATCCCACTGCAAAATACAAGCTTCTTCTAAGAATAAGAGGGCTTGGGCAGTAGTTCCCACGCGGGCCCAGTGCGGATTAGAAACTACATGCACGTCATTAAACTTCTTAGCAGGTGTGAACAGATATTCTCACGATTTTTTTCTTTCTCATGGTAAATAAATGTGATGTCGCACATAAATGGGCCAATCAACTTTTAAACCGACACTAATCTGTCCGCGACATTTTTCAAACAATTGCAGATTTTTGTAGGTAAACATGTTTTGTCTGTAATTTAATAGATGGTGTACATGAATACATACCATCCTACGTAAGTTTAACCTATTAAACCGTGAATTATCTTGTTGGAAATACGATTTTTTGGTAACGCCAGAGACAATTTTGGTAACGCAGGAGACGCCAAAAACGTCGGTTTAAAAGTTGATTGGCCCAAATATCGCAAAAAAACTCAGAGTTGCGAGACCGGAATCGAACCCACGACCTTTTCTTGGGAGTTCAAACCACAAACAAACGTTACCACGGCTTTTACCGGTACATTACTACAAATAAATAGTAAAGAGCTCCAAATATTTCTTGCACAAACCCAAACATAGTTTAACAAGAAAATGATATAGTCGACGTAATAAAATAACTTCAGAATAACCTTCCAAAATCAACACCCTTACGGAGTCTATGCACGCCCGCATTTCGCAGCCCTAATATTAAGAGGGCCATTTTATGTCGCGACATAGATGATACTGGCAGGTAATAGAAAGCAAACATTTGGTTACCAACGCGGCTGTGGCGAGACACATTCAAAATTGATTTTACACGTAGCCATAGTATGTTCACATAATGTTGACGTTTAATAGGAACTGGCGAGATTGGATTCGCACTAAAGCATTGCAGGAAAAAGCTGAGTTAAATAAACGAAATAATTGACACAAGCATTGCACAGTCAAGTGTAAAAATATGGGTGCACACAACTTGCTCATAAATAATCATAATAATAAAAATAAGAAATCTTTATTTCACAATTAATAAGATCTGTTGTGGAAAAGGAATCTAAATACCTACTCTGCATTTTTCGGGTCATGGAAGGTGACTCGACGGTGATATTATAATAAATACGGATCCTCCTATTCGACGCGCAGTGACAGAGCCCTACACAAAAATCCATTCTATCCATACTAATATTATAAATGCGAAAGTGTGTCTGCCTGTCTGTTTGTTACCACTTCACGCTTCAACCACCGAACCGATTTAGATGTAATTTGGTCACCAGACTCATCCCGCGGAATAGCGATAAACGAATACTTCGCAGACGGAGTCTCGGGCAACAGCTAGTATTATATAAATTGTGTACATGTAATAATCATATAAAACAGTTCACTAACTGCGACATATGTATCAAAAGTGTCTGAGTAATAAACAATATGAATCGCAATCTTAAATAGACATTTCAAAAACACGATTAAAGTCAGCTACACGTGAAATGTATAGCGCTAAGGATTTCCTATAACAACCGTCAGACGGCGTTATCTCCTCTCCAGCTGATATATCGCTTAACATTGCTGTACCAGACAACCGTTCCGTACTTAACAATATTTATTTCGGCACTAGGGGCAGTATTTTTGTACAGAGAATGCTCATATTAACTGAATCCAATCTCCGGAGAATGAATGTGGTGCGTAGGCCCCGGGGCAATCTCTTAAGTGGCCTCCTCTGAGACTGTAGGCTTATCGCCTTTATTAGTTATTTATTCGCCCAAGGTCCCGTGACGAAAGTGTCCATGTAAATTGCATTGCTTACCCGACTGTTTGTGACTAGTTCCTGCTGGTCAATGTATTTTACGGGCCCTGACCTGGATATTCCAGATGTTTAACTATTCGTGGTGACGTTATCATCATTATTATCCGAGCCAATATATGTACGTCGCACTTCACAGCACAAGCCTCCTCTCAAAATGAGTGGGCTTGGGCCGTAGTTTTAACACGATCCCAGTGCGGATTGGGAACTTCATACGCACCACTGAATTTCTTTGGAGATGTGTGCAGAGTTCCTGATGATGTTTTCCTTTACTGTCAAGCTCATGGTAAATTAAGCTCATAAATTTCGAAAAACGCAGAAATGCGAGTCCAGGCTAGAACCCACGGCGCTCCACTTGAGAGGCCATAGGCCAAACTTCCGTGCTTACGTAAGAACAGATAAAAATCATAAACAATAGAAATTCGATGAGAAACAGTTACACACCTAATGCATTCTTATCGTAGCGTAGGAATTAAAAAAAAAGGCTCTCATAAAACGTGTACTTAATGTGTATCGTCTAATCTGGACACGTGGTATCGAGACGACGACGGTAGCACGGCGGTGACAGTTCCCGATAAGATATACAGGTACACACCTTACACCCACGCACCGCTAACGGCCACTTAATAAATCAGGGATGTCGATAACTTATGAACGAAATTTTATATTATGCGTGCTCATTTGTAATACAGCTGGTGAAAAATACGTTGTTTATTTAAGTTGGTTTATTTAGGATCGCTGAGTTATTGGTTTGTGTGATTATGGTTTAAAAAATGGTGGGGTCGATGGCTTGGTTATAGACGTAACAAATACGGGTAAGGTAAAATGTATTCGTAGTACTAGGTACTATCTATACCCCGTTATCTAACGCTCAGTTTGGGGGCAAGCTAAAATAGTGATGTTGCTTCACATAATTATTTGATTCACATTTACTTATAAATAGTAATTTGTCAAAATGAAATTATTCTTTTGTGAATGTTCTTGAGATAACTCATTCATTGCATCTATTTGATCGGATAGGAGGCCGACAATTATTGAATTAACAAACGTATTAAATAAAAATCCAGGCATTAAATCTGTAAAAAATATAAATCAGTTGTTAAAAAATAAGGAAGTTCAAATTGATAAAAGTATTGTAAACAAAAGCTGCATATAGCATTACAAAAAACTACAGTTTTTGCCAGTTACATCTGTAGAGGTCGAAAAACCATTTTCATTTTAATAATGGATTTTTACAAGCAGATGACGAAGTTTGACTTCATAGAATTTGGAAAAAATATTGGTAATTTATTTTGAAATAAAATATTTTTTCTTTCTTTTCATAATAATTTAAAAAATCACTATAGAAGAACTCTGGTAAGTATGGATCTTTTTGATAATTATGTTAGTGAGTGAGTAAATGAACTTAATTTTTTATCGATTCAGATTATCGAAACTGCCCCATCTTTTGCCCCCAAACTGAGCATTAGATAACGGGGTCTAGCACTATCACATACAGAAGATTTATTATGATTCATGGTTACGTTAGACATAGTTGCTATGGGATGCAAATCTTTACTACCTTTAATAAACCCGATATTTCGACGCAGACATTTCGAGTCGACCAGTGATCATGATGCATGCAACTGCGTTGAACTATCGGGACGTCATTAAAGGTGATCATAATCTACATCCTGTAGCAAATGTCTAACATAAGGTTGTAATGTAATTATTATTTTATTTTGTTGTTTGACTTGTGTATGTAGTTATTTGACCTGAGGCCGTATTGTCTAACGCTTCTCATGCTTGCCTTCGCTATCACCATCTCTTTCTGTCATCATCTTATACCATTTGATAGAAAGAAATAGTGATAGCGAAGGCTAGCGTCAGGAGCGCTAGACAATAAGCCTGCTGGAGCCCCTATACATCTCTCAGTAATGAAATCGTGGCAGTGGAATATTATAGTGTTCTGGTTTTGTTGTGCTATTTACGCTTGTTACGACAATCATCATCATCATCATCATCAGCCTATGTTCGTCCACTGCTGGACATAGGCCTCTCCCATGGCACGCCACTGAGCACGATCCTCGGCCACTCTCATCCAGCTCTTGCCAGCCGCCTTGCGAAGATCATCGCTCCACCGAGTCTGAGGACGTCTTACGTTACGTTAGAACAATGCTGTCTTATAATTGTTTAGGCTGGCTAGCGCGGACCTGGGTTAGCTACTTAACTCCGAGTTAACTGCTAACTCAGGGTTAAAAAGTGTCAAAATGTATGGAACTGTCATTCTTAACCCAGTGTTACCGATTTAATTTTTTACCCTGAACCGTGCAAGTGGCCCTTAGTGACTTTTCTTTGTATAATGCATGAGATGTATTCTCTAATGTAAAGTATAATGATGAAATTGTAATCTGTTTTTAGAAAAAATTACTTACATAGTGCCAAGATTCTTGCGGCGCATTCTTCTTGGCAATCATGGTCTATCCGAAAGCGCTGGTAGACTAAAAAAAACCGGCCAAGTGCGAGTCGGACTCGCGCACCGAGGGTTCCGTACAAATTTATATGTATCTATGAGTATCCAGTCTTAGCAGACCCCTGCTCCTAAGAAAAATGTGTGCAGTGTGGGACCATTGTAGATTGGTTACTGATATAGACAGACAGACAAAAAAAAATATGTTTTTCGCAATTTTTCCTTTATTTGTGCTATAAGACCTTGCTTTGTACCAAATTTCAAGATTCTGAGTTCACGGGAAGTACCTTGTAGGTTTTGATTCCCTTGCGAGTAGTTGCGAGTTTGAAAATATGCGGCTTAATTGCTATTTCTTTTGATTGCGTTGACATAGAAGTTTGATTTTGTTACAGCTCTCTTTTGTTGTGTTGAGTATTTGATATGAATTTCAATTTAATAACTCTACGCGTTCATGGGGAAAGGGGTAGTAACTTTAAAATTATTAAAAATATTTTTATTATATGATTTTGTTAGTAAATAGGAACGCAACCATTTTAATTATATTTTTATGCACCTGTGGCGCTGTGTTCGCCGCTAGGTCTCTTCTCTCATCTGTCAAGTTGTTGCCGCGCTTTTAATCGTACAGTAATAAAAGTCTTAATATTTCTAAATAACAAAGTTTATTTATTTACCACAACCACGAAATATTCCTACATGGTAGCAGAGCGTGGTTCCGAAGTGGTACAGACTGAAATAATAAGAAAGTGATAGTTAACTTCAATCAGTGAAATTGTCGTTGCAATTTGAATTTGAGGTTAAGAAAAAACGATCGAACAGTTGCATCCGAAGATACATATTTCTGGAAAAATCCCACAAGATGGGCTCAAATATGTTTAATTTAGAGAAATTGATCGGAAGAGAAAACTTTGCCACCTGGAAATTCAGTATGAAGACATACTTGGAACATGAAGACTTGTGGTGCTGCGTCGAACGAGCTGATGACAAACCTGTAGATGCTATTAAAGACGTAAAAGCCAAGTCAAAGCTGATTTTGTTATTGGACCCACAAAATTACGTACATGTTCAGGAATGCAAAACTGCAAAACAAGTGTGGGAAAATTTACAAAGGGCTTTTGATGACAACGGTTTAACCAGAAGAGTCGGTCTGCTTAAAGATTTGATTAATACTACTCTAGATTCAAGCAACAGTGTTGAGGATTATGTGAGCAAGATAATGAACACTGCCCACAAATTGCGTAACATTGGTTTTGATGTCAATGATGAATGGCTTGGCACTTTGATGTTGGCCGGCTTACCTGAAGAGTACAAACCGATGATAATGGGATTAGAGAGCAGGGCTGCCAGATCGTATATTTGGATACAAAATTTGTATAATCGGACGGTGTATTGTATCCATGATCGATCATTTCGTATAATTCGATATGATGTGTTAGTTTAGTTTTAAGAAATTATGAAGAAAAATAGATTTATTGAATTTTTCTGTATAATGCGATCAAATTTCGTATAATCGCAGATACTAAACCGTGTAGCCGCGATTTGTTTGCTGGCAGCCCTGTTAGAGAGTTCTGGTATTCAAATAAGTGCAGACTCAGTTAAATCTAAACTTATACAGGAAATTAACACATCAAAGTCTACCGCTTTTTACTCAAATACTAAGAAGACTAAAAATAATACACATCAAGTAAAATCTAAAGGACCAAGATGTTTTAACTGTAATAAGAATGGTCATTTTGCCAAGTATTGTAAACAGCCGAAGAAACAAACAGCAGGCAAAGCGGAAGGCTCCAGTTTTGTAGCAGCATTTTCAGCCACTATCAAAGAAAGCACATGTGATCAATGGTTTATTGACTCCGGCGCATCCATGCATATGACAGGCAGGAATGATTGGATGTATAATGTCACCAAGCCATCAGTAAAGAATATTACAGTAGCTAACAGAGAGCCGCTAGCGGTGAAGGGAGTTGGCTCTGTTAACATACATATAAGTCAAGATAAGGTAATACAAGTGAATAATGTGCTATTTGTTCCCGGGCTAGCTGCTAATCTCCTTTCAGTTAGCACTATTGTGAAAAATGGACATAAGGTCACATTTAATGACAGGGGCTGTAAAGTTGAAAATGGTGAAGATGAGATACTATGCACTGCAACGTTGAACAAAAACTTATACATAATGGATACTAGTCAAGAAGTGGCTCATTTAACATCAAGTTCTCAGAATTGTAGCAGCACTTACCTGTGGCATCTGCGAATGGGCCATTTGAATATCTCAGATGTGAACAAGTTGCCTCGTTGTACTGAGGGTGTGACTCTGACTCAGGAACAAAGTAATGTCACCTGCACTTATTGTATGGAAGGCAGGCAAGCGAGGATGCCATTCAAAAATGTTGGTTCAAGAGCAACAAGGCCACTAGAACTAATACATTCCGATTTGTGTGGCCCCATGGAAGATTCATCATATGGCGGTATGAAATACTTTATTACTTACATCGATGACTTCACATGGTGCATGTCTATTTTCTCAAAGATAAGTTGAATATTCTAGAAACTTTTAAAGATTTTAAGTTGAAAGTAGAGAATGAATTGGATCACAAGATAAAACAGCTTCGCACTGATAATGGCAAAGAATATTGCAATTATAACTTTGAAAAGTTTTTATCCAATCATGGTATAATTCATCAGACCTCTACCCCGTACACTCCCCAGCAAAATGGGATGGCCGAAAGAAAAAACCGAACTCTAGTAGAACGTGCAAGGTGTATGTTGTTCTGTGCTAACTTGGAGAAGAAATTGTGGGCTGAAGCATTGGCAACAGCTGCATATGTTGTAAACCGTTCCCCAACAAAAACGCTAGAAGGTAAAACTCCATATGAATTGTGGAAAGGCGAGAAACCAAACTTAGCACACATGAAAATATTTGGCTCTGAAGCTATGGTCCATGTACCTATGGTTAAACGTCAAAAATGGGATAAAAAGTCAACAAAAATGATATTAGTGGGATATTGCGAAAACACTAAGGGATATCGTTTCATGGACCCTAAAACGCACAAAATAGTGAAAAGTAGAGATGTTGTCTTTATGGAGAAGTACAATGAAAATGTGAGCATACCTGTGAATTGTGAAACTAATGTTACAGTAAAGGATGATCAAACAGCCACTACCAGTTCAGCCCCACCGGAAAGTACTAACTTGGGAAGTCAAAGAAAAGAAATACACACTCAGGAGTCGTCCACATCCGCACCTGTAATGTCCAGTAAGGACTCAGATAAACAAGAAGGTAAAAGTGAAGACTCAAGTGAGTATGACACTGACACTGGGGAACTAGATGCTACTTACTATCCTCCATATCCTATAAGACAGGATTATAGTAGTAATGTAACATTGAGATCTAAGAATAAACACACTGAGACACCGAGTGGAAAAAGGGGCCTACTGTGTTTATTTACTAATTTGACTGATCCGCAGACTGTTGAGGAAGCGCTCACATCACCACAAGCTACTGAATGGAAGAGAGCCATGGATGAGGAATATACTTCCATGATGAAAAATAAAACTTGGACTTTGACAGAGCTCCCACCAGGTAAAAAGGCTCTTCCATACAAGTGGGTGTTTAAAACAAAAACTGATCAGAGTGGAAATGTTCTCCGATATAAAGCAAGGCTTGTGATAAAAGGTTATGCACAAAGATGGGGCTCAGACTATGAAGAAATATATTCACCAGTTGTCAGATACACCACTATTCGCTACTTATTTGCTTTAGCAGCCAGATATGGATTGGCAATTGATCAAATGGATGCTGTATCTGCTTTTCTGCAGGGAGAAATTGACAGAGATATTTACATGCAACAGCCAGAAGAATATAAGGAAGGATCTCAGGTATGCATGTTGCATAAATCTATATATGGGCTAAAGCAGGCCAGCAGACTTTGGAATCTAAAATTAAATTCAGTTTTACAAGAGTTGGGACTGAAACAATCAAAAACAGATCCTTGTGTCTATTTTAATGCAGCTAAAAACACATTTATAGCCATTTGGGTTGATGACTTAATTTTATTTACTGCTGAAGAAAATACAAAAATTGTATTTAAAGAAAAACTAAAGAAACACTTTGAAATGAAAGATATTGGTCCGGCAAGCCAATGTGTTGGTCTACACATTACCAGAGATGGTGACACAGTAATGCTAGATCAAGAGAAATACATTAATGAAATACTAGCAAGATTCAGAATGTCAGATTGTAAACCTGTGAAAACGCCATTTGAAGTTGGCATGAAATTCAATGAAAATGAAGAAGAAAAACTGACTGACTGTCCATATCAACAAGCCATTGGTTCCTTACTGTATGTGGCTCAAGGTACCCGACCTGATATATCCTTTGCAGTAAATACACTGAGCAGATTTAATAAAAATCCTACAGCTGCACATTGGACTGCGGTGAAAAGAATATTCAGATATCTGCAGGGTACCAAAGACTTGAAGTTGATTTATACCAAAGATGGTAATGAGAATATCACAGGATATTGCGATGCCGATTGGGCGAGCGACGTGCGCGATCGTAAGTCGTGCACTGGTTACATTTTTTTGTTACAGGGTGGTGCTATATCCTGGCGGTCACATAAACAGCAGACCGTAGCACTTTCCACTGCAGAAGCGGAATACATGTCGATGTCTTCGGCGGCGCAGGAGGCGCTGTGGCTTCAACAGCTACATGCTGAACTCGATCGACAACAACAGAGCAACCCATTCGTCATATTCAGTGATAACCAGAGTGCCATAAAGTTGTCTAATAATGATTGTTACTTACCTAGGTCAAGACATATTGATATTCGTTATCATTTTCTCAAAGACCATGTTAATAAATTAGAGATAAAGTTTTGTTATGTTAAAGGTGAGGAAATGATTGCTGACAATTTAACTAAAGGCACTACTGCCGATAAACATTTGTATTGTGTAATGAAAATGGGGTTGCGTCCCAAGGGAGGGTGTTAGTAAATAGGAACGCAACCATTTTAATTATATTTTTATGCACCTGTGGCGCTGTGTTCGCCGCTAGGTCTCTTCTCTCATCTGTCAAGTTGTTGCCGCCCTTTTAATCGTTCAATAATAAAAGTCTTAATATTTCTAAATAACAAAGTTTATTTATTTACCACAACCACGAAATATTCCTACAGATTTTACTAAAAATTTACGGTTTTCACAATTTTTCCTTTATCTGTGCTATAAGACGTTGCTTCGTACCAAATTTTAAGATTCTGAGTTCACGGGAAGTACCCTGTAGGTTTTGATTCCCTTGCGAGTGTCGACAATTTGCGGAAAATTGCGGTATAAAAGGCTTTATCTTTTGATTGCGTTAAAAATTTATGCTTTTCGCAATTTTTCCTCTATCTGTGCTATAAGACCTTGCTTCGTATCAAATTTCAAGGTTCTGAATTCACGGGAAGTACCCTGTAGGTTTTGATTCCCTTGCGAGTTTCGAAAATATGCGGAAATTTGCAGCATAAACGGCTGTATCTTTTGATTGCGTTAGCTTAGAAGTTTGATTTTTTCACAGCTCCAAGGAACAGTAGACCTTAGTATTTGATATAAATTTCAGCTTGATACCTCCACGCATTCCTGAGAAAAAGGGTCTTGACAGACGGACGGACGGACGGACGGACGGACGGACGGACGGACGGACGGACGGACAACAAAGTGATCCTGTAAGGGTTCCGTTTTTTTCCTTTTGAGGTACGGAACCCTAAAAAAAGACATGTAAAAGAGCAAGGGCTCTTACAGATATAACTTTTGATTTTGATTTGATTTTGATTTTGAAGGTAGTTTTAAACTTATTGGTCGCTGAAACTGTTTCACATGTCATTCCCGTGTACTGTAACAGAGTAGTTTTATCCGCTGTTTGAACAACTTTTCAAGGGTGGAACTACCCAGCGTATAACTGTTTTTATTTTATAATGTTGACATTTTTATAATACCGGAGTTTCAATTAAACTGCCACGTCCAACCGTTTAAAGAAAAACCGCGGATAAAGACTAGTGTTTAATACGCTAAAGACTTTTTGATTTAAAATGTAGCAAACACAAAACAGTACAAATGTACAAATGTATGTAAATTAATTCAGAGTACGTTCAAGCAAATCTAATACTCGCTTTATTATGTGCCTGGATTATTATTTAATAATCCAGGAACATAATAAAGCGAGTATTAGATTTGCTTGAACGTACTCTGAATTAATTTCTGCTTCTTTCTGAACAAGATGAACGATGTTAGAGCTATTTCTGTTATTTATTTTTAGACGAAAGTAATATTATAGTTATTACTTCGATATATCCAAAGAAAACTAATACGACTGAAGCTAATATATTACTTTTATCAACGGTCGCCCGCGACGTCTTCTACGAATAATTTGCTTAACGCTTTGCTATTTTCCGGAATAAAAAGTACCTATTCTCTTTGTTAATCTAGAATAATAAAATTTATTATGTGCCAAATTATATCAAAATCCATTGAGCAGTTTTTACATGAAAGAGTAACGAACATTTTCACTAAATCCTCGCCAATTTCCGCATTTATAATATTAGTAAAAAGAAAGACAAGAAAATGCTTTCAATAATTGAAAAAATAATAATGCTATTTATGTACGGAATCATTTACTACCTAAAGAACAAATATAAAGACTCCCTTTGGCCGAAGTTCTCCATATAGCTGAACTTTTATTTTTGCCCGTCATTATTTATGATATTATGACTAATAACCACGTTTGTACCGCAATTCAAACTAGTTACGTTTGAAACTAATTAGATAGGTTGTGGCATTACCACCATACAAACACAATGAAATTTCTCAGCAGATTAATACGAATTCGTAATTATGCCACGTTAAATAAAGAAAGAAAGAATGAAAATACATTTATTTACAACACCACAAGACACATCAATATTATTACAAATAGACAGCAAAAAAAAATAAAGGCAGTGTGTCGTTGCGGTTGTAAATCGGACACTGGCTCAGCATAATGCTGAGGCGTTTTTAGCACTCCAGCGCTGGCCTTATACTACGAAATCCGTTTTTCGAAATTCGTATCGTGCCGTTCCGTTCACGCTAATAGTACTAAACATAAAAGTGAAAGGGATGGCACGATACGAACTTCGATTTTCGAATTTCGGAGTAGCCCCCCTGATTTTCAGCCAGCACCGTTAGAGACACTCGGATCGCTATATGTATACATACGAGTATACTAGACTAGACACTAATACCTACATAAGACCGAACGAATAAAAAATAGCAAAATTACTTAAACATAATTACTACAACTTTACTCACTTAAACACGTTAAATATATCAACGTCAAATGACTGCGTTGTCGCTACTGTTCGCTGTTTCATTATCTAATTGCAATTACCCACAAAACAAATGATAAGACAGGAATTAGATTGAATAGATTGCAGTTTCCAACTACCCGTAACATTCACAAAGGACCGATAAGCGATGATAAACAGGTTTATTCAAGGTAATCAATGAAATTCCAAATTGCTCTATCAAGATTACGTGGTACATCAGTACATCACATACTGGATAATCCCGGCGTTTAGGGACCTTTGATAAGCGAAATTAGGCAATTTTAGTAATCTTGCTTGTAACACGACGCGAGTACACTTTTGCGTAATATTGCAAATATGCCGTTAAATTACTAAAGTTGGTTGTATAATTTTGCACGTCAAAGTCAGACGTTGCGAGAAACTCTTGAGATGTTACTTACTAATTATTCCGATTTTAAACTTAGATATAAGTGGAAATTACGCTTTAAATTAAATTATAAGAGACAAAGTAGGTAATGTCGTCTTTTTAAATAATAATATATGTTTAATTTCACATTATTTGTGACATGCTTTTTCAAAGAACAAAAGATTAACGGAAACAGATATAAACTGTCACGAAATGATCCCAACTCAGCATGATGTCGGCCTTGCAGCCGACGCTTGTCTTCCGTTGAAACCATATAATCATCACGGATATAAAAGTGTACGAGGAAATGGAATCCTGTACCATGGTAGAACTTTATTACAATCAATCCCACGACGGTTTCTTTGACAGATGTATGGAATGTAAACATGATATTAACAGTAATAACTCTCCTTCGACAGTCGGGTGAAAAGCTTTCAATCTGTTACGCGATCTTTGGCTGTACCTAACCTCGCCAATATAAGCTAATATTTAATTCGCTTAGTGACTATGCCATCCAAGGTATAGCTAGACCGTTTAAATGGGTCCTTGCCCGCACCTCTCCCGACTCCCTTTGTTATCTTAACCCCCAGCCCCTGTACAGCGCGGGCGAGGACTCATTTGAACGGTTTAGCTGTAGTTAGTTTGATCAGCAATTTGTTCCACAATCATCTTACCTAGTACATCATCCATATAGCGTATTTACGTCGGCTTAACCTCTCACCCGCCTTTAGGCTACACGTATTATAGCAAATGGCTAATTCAATATGATTTTGATTGTTGTCTAGATTGCATTCCCTTAGCTGGGGGCGAGCGAACTGAGCATTCCTTATCTAGTATCTATTACACGGTCAGACCAGCTACAGGCGATCTAAATGGAAACGCCCACCCCATGTCTAGATTGATCCTAACAATCGGATGTGTTCTTAGATTATAAACGTGGATAAAGTGTAATAAGACCTTTGAGACAAAGGCATGATTAACGGAAAAGGAGAACAAAAATACTTAGATGATTTTGTATTTATGAGTGCTTACGAGTAAGTAGAAAGTTTTATTCACATTGAAAGTTCGCGAACTTGCCCATGTGTCTATCTGGCGCTTTATGATGGGCGTTTTCACCCGACTGTCAATGGAGGGTTATGTTTTTCGAGCGTATGTATTTATGTACGCCCTGCAGCCTAAACGGGTCAATGGATTTTGATGTGTGGGGTGTCATTAGATTCTTCTGAGTTCCGAGAGTGACATAGGGTATATACATATATTCGCGGAATATCCATGGGAACAGGAATTATACAGGTGGTTTTTTTTCATGTAGTATTGAAAATAAAGTTATTCCAATCCATGTGAACTTAAACATTACGAGTCGAAAAAATCTTTCGCAGTTTACGAATGTATTGGGGACATATCGAAACATCAGAAGGATGTCTCTAACTCTCTACTATACGAAACAGGGTTAGGTTTTAAATGGCAAGCATTTTTCCGACCCTTGTTAATTACACATTCCGTAATACATTGTCATCTTGTACATAAAACCAAATGTAGTACCGTCTTACAAACAGCTTACGTACCCCACTTAATACTTCACGGAGCCCTTTTCATAGAGACATAATGCTAGCATTCTTGCCGAGCTAGCTCGCGTCAAAGATAATAGAAGGTAAATATTTGCCAGGTCCGCCAACACAACCGGCACCGGCCGCCTATCTTAGACCACTAAACCAACCGGAGACGTCTTAATCGACAAAATAAATAGTTATTCCTCGTGGTAGAATAATACAGTTCCTTATTCCGTGATAGTACAGAAAAATCCATTTTTATTGCACCTTTAATTATGATCCTTAAGAAATTATGTCTGCCATATTTTAAGTCCCTGGCTCCGGTTCTGGCTGTGCAGTGGGTTGTCAGCTAGTCAGTCAATTACCAGACAGTAGCAGTGATAGATTACTTTCGACAGGAGGCGACGTGCATACAAAATTTAACGAAATTTTCAAACAATAACTTAACGCACACCATCACACTCACACATTAACAGGTATGATTATGATCACTGATCTTACGTTTTTATAGGGGAGTCCGTCGATTCATCAATGCCGTCTCCGGTTGGTTAGATGCTCTAAGCCCAAGCGACACTTCACGACCCGCGCATTTCATTTCATTTCCCATCTGATGTTTGCACGGTCAACACGTCTGTAGCATTATGCCGTCTTCTTTCACCCCACTGAGTCCTCCACTTGATAAATTGCTTTGACGTTTAATTGAGCGGCTGAGTTGGTTAAGCGCATTTAAAAATAGAACACCCGGATTGCGGCCTCCGAGAACTGAGTTCATTTGTTTAAGTGATGTAATTATTCTTTGCGAACATTGACTACTAAATATTTGCAAAGTCGAAATGTTAATCAGACTTTTTAATAAATCTAAATAAACGTTATTACATCAGATTTATTAGTGGGAAAGCCTATTCTAAGAACAGGATACTCGTTGAAATATTAATTAATTTAAAACTCCGGCGCCCCTATTAGTATCCAATAACCTCAATAGCAACATTAATTACTCTAAGCGAAGGGTAGAGCGGGAAAGTATCGAATGATTCAAGATTAAATATTTAATCCGTTAAATAGGTATAGAGCATAATTTCTTTTGTGGAGTGCGGGCTCATCAATCATTAAGCTTTCCACCCCGGGTTTGCGTAAGTCCCCCATTGCAATTATTGGCCCAGGAAATTGAATTATTCCGTGATATCGCTTCTTGAAAGGGATTAAAGACTTATGGGTTTTTTAAAGACGGTGCACGAACCGTTCAAGTAGGTAGTTGCGCATATTATTACATTCCGTACCTACTCATTTTTACTAATTCACAATAGACAATAGACAAATGAGACGGGCTTGATCTATAGCACTACGACTGTTCTAAACAGTGAGGATTTGCGAAGCTATAAATGTAAAGAAGAAAAATAAATAACGACAATACGTTTTAACTACTTGCTGGCTAAAAGCATTTTTGGTATGGCTCCTAAAATACTTAATCATTTACCTGGGTTTATACTGGAAATAGACGACGTAATTCAATTTAAAGGAATGTTTTTTAAATGTTTGTGCGAAAATGCATACTAATTTATCCAGGATTATTATTTGATTCTGCTTAAAAATATATAGTTTTTATACTGCATGCGTGGTAGTATTATTTTTATGCTTTATGGCAAGTATATTACAATATCGAAGTACGAAAGACCGATTGTATTAAAACATCGAATGGGTCAAAAGACCGACACGATTTTTTTCTGAAACCGTTAACTTTTTAAGATTGTTATAAAACAAACCTAACCTAACCTAATGGGTTCTGTATGATGCCGTTTTAAAAAATTCTGATAAGTTTACGGTTTCAGAAAAAAATCGTGTCGGTCTTTTGACCCATTCGATGTTTTAATACATTCGGTCTTTCGTACTTCGGTATTGTAATACATACCCAAGCATAGTGATACAAAACTTTATGTGATTTTATTAATAACTTTATTCCATTCAAACTTGGGTGACATGACAAGTACATAAATGGTCGAGACTTCCTATTAAGTACAGTGAACCCGTATCGGGAGGCTTCAGTTTTTTTTAGTTAGCCTAGGTACAGTTTGCAATTTTATTTTGCGTTAAAATTAAAGAAAAATTAATTACATGAAATCATAGGGGCTATTAAATATTTTCTGCGCGCGTGTGTTAATTATCTGTGGTATCGTCGTACTGTCGAACTGTCATGACAAACTGTCTGAAATATCTGTAGATCTCTCTTGCTGGAATGCGATACTGCCTTACTGTCTTGCATCTCATTCCGGTATGGGGAACGTGCAGAAACTAGAGGCGGCAGCACTAATGCGACAGAAGAGACACTATGCGGACAGTAAAAGAAACTTAACAGGGTAAAACATTCGAATTGATGGCACTAGTTGGCAGCACCGCCTAAGTGCACGTTCCCTATATCGTACCGATACCAAAACTACCCCGGACGCACATGGCACATGTGGTATTGATGCTGGGGTTTTATTTGCTGACCCTTCACTTTGACGTTAAAAAGTCAAGTGCATAGTTATTTCCGACACATTCTTGTTTACTTTCACCGAAGAACCATAGAGACAAATACCTTTTACAAACATTGTATTTGCCTCGCCCGTCCCACGATACAATACCCAGCATTCAAACCACACCAAATATAGTGTTATGTGATTATACGTTGTTTAACACAGGAGCTAGTTCTGGGCAAACAGATAATAAGATTGTTTGCGCAGGCGTGCAAACATTGGCACATGTAGTCAAACTAAGATTACTTGAAGTCATCTTGTTTGTAAACAACGTAGGAAATGTCAAAGTTGACCCGCGAGTTTTAAAAATTACACGAAGTTTTTTCGTTTTAGAAGCAGCTTTTGTTTTCAACATAGTGAAGCCATGTGCCCTTTTTAAAGTTTCTTAGGGTAAAATTAAACGTGGGCGCCATTTTTATCATAACCGTCACCAATTGACGACCAAATGGCCTAGTAGTTAGAGAACCTGACAACGAAGCATGAGGTCCCGGGTTCGATTCCCGCGTCGGGGCAGATATTTGTATAAAAAATGCGAACGTTTGTTCTCGAGTCTTGGGTGTTTTATATGTATGTATTTAAATAGGTATGTTTCTATCTATTAAAGTATGTTTATCCGTTGCCTAATACCTATTAAAGGTCTGTTTAATTTACGACTAGGTCAAATGGTGTGAATTGTCCCATGTTGTTTATTTTTTATTTATTTCTGTCTTGAAAAAGAAGGAAACAATTTCACATTATTTTCGATTTATTTTGAATCCGTTTTGTTTTTCTTTTTTTGTCATATTCTACCTATTTGTTATAAATGGACGTACAAAGAACATATTATTATCTTGACTTTGTTTTAAAACTCACACTACACAGCCCCTTATTAATATATACTTGTTAAACTTCTGTTACCCTTAACATCGTTTGTCTTTATCTGCCACTTTCAAATACACCTTTGCTAAACGCATACAAAACATGTTGCTATAACACACTTATAACTTTATGAATAAGGGGTAAGTCCTTTCCTGCTGCGAACCGCGAACTTTTCCCTCAGAGAATCCAAAAATAACAAAACCAAGCACTGTAAAGTTGTGTTGAGACCGTTGTTGCTCGCCGTGAGAACAAACAGGCGCTCCATTAGTGTTAATTGTATAAGTCGCGTGTTGCTCTGTTTGGCCACACACGGCACTTTACACTTCCTTAGATAAATGTGGGGGTACGAGCAGGAATTGATCAAACATGATCGTGTTAAAGGAACGTGAAAATAGCACTGGATATTCTTACTTATAGTAAAGAAATTGAAAAAACTGATTTGATAACAAACTTTGAGGCTAAAATGCGTTCAGAAATTAAATTTCTTATTCTCTTTTCTGATAACGTGAAAAGTGAGATGGCCGATGCCGATGGAAAATAACGTAAATGTAGTGTATTTAGGTCAGTGAGTAATGGCCTAATACGCACAGGGAGTTTTTATACCTGGCCTTATACTACGAAGTCCAAAATTCGAACTTCGTATCGTGCCATTCCTCTCACGCTAAACTCGCATTTTTGTATTTAATACAAGAGCGAGCAAGACGATGCGATACGAACTTCGATTTTCGAATTTCGGAGTAGCCCCCCTGTCTCGGAAACATAAGACGCGCGGAGATTGGAAGCCAGTCTATGGTTTATCTGTGGGAGAGAGAAAGAGTATGGAGAAAGACGGGTACGTGTGTGTGAGAGAGACCGAATGGGGGAACGATAAAATATTAATAAGCACATTATAGGTAGTAATGACATTTCAATCGTAAAGTTATTTTGCGGAGAAGTAGAGCGAAATGAGAGTAAAAACCACCAATAATATTAGTTATTTATATTTCATTTTCCTAACACGCTCAGCTCGCTCTTTATTGCATCTCTCATGAATGCGAGCCTTAGTCTGTAGAACATGATATTTTCATACGGGGGTGCTGAAATGCAATATTGAGCGGTAAAGTTTGCAAATAGCTGTCAGAATCTGACGTTTTAGAAGCAGTACTGACACCACTGCTTCTAAAACGAGTTCTAAAAAAATATATAAAAGTGATACATATTACGATAACATCTCTACATAAATCATTAATATTCTATTGTAAATTAGTTAGAGAGGTTTTCAATATGCTTTCCTTTGCTATCTTATAATTTATGACAAAGATGTCATGTTCCCCTGCACAAGATTTCATAAGAGTTATTAAGATCTGGATTTTCCCACGTTTACTTTCATCTAATTCATTGTTGTACCTCTTCTGAACGCCGTGACGATTTTTTTGGTACGCTCGCTTTATTATTCTTGTATTAGATGGTGGGAAAATAGTAAAGGTATTCAAATTTAGTTTTGATATCACAAATGTCAACAAAGCCTATATTTTTCATTGAAGATTGATGTGATATTTTTATATTATTCTCTATGCAACGTATGGGAATGGGTTGTCAGTCTGACACTCATATAATCGAGAAACCGGATCGTGTCATATAAGTAATATTGGTATAAACCTGTATAAAAATAAATCCCTACTTCTCCTGTAGGCTTATTGTCTAACGTTTTTGACGCTTGCCTTCGCAATCACTATTTCTTTCTGTCAAACGGTATAAGATGATGACAGAAAGAGACGGTGAAAGTGAAGGCAAGCGTCAGAAGCGTTAGACAATACAGCCTCTGGTCATGCCATAACCTGAGAACGACTTTACCGATAACATTCATTTTTTTTATAAGATTTCTAAGGGCTTGTCCACACAGCGATATATCACCGCGCGGTTTTTTATTCGTAATTCTGACAAACATTGAATCTTATCGGCTACGTCCATAAGATTCAATGAGTTACAGAATTGCGAATAGAAAAATCGCGCGGTGGAATTTCGCTGTGCGGACAAGCCCTTATACTTTATAGAAATATTTTATGATAAAATCCTACGGGATAAATAAACTGGTTATATATTCGATTCAAGATAACCTTAAATCTGTAAGTGTAGCTGTTATAGATACTTAATATTTGGCAGATATCATCTTTTAGAGTCATAGAGGAGCAGTGAGAAGAGATTTTTGGAATTTCCCTAGAGATAAAGCGGGAAAAGGTGTCTATAAATTTTATCTCTGCGGGGACAAAATAGCGGGCAAAAGCTAGTAAAAAATAATTTTCAATAGGCGGTGTGTAAAACACTTCAAGGATGCCTTTCTTGGGTCTAGTAATTAACGTGTTCGTATATTAAGTACCTACACTACTTACATGCAGTAAGGGCATAATAATTCGATATATCTGTGGCAGATAGATTGATGATATATTTCAACAGGATTCTTGTGGATGGATGGATGATGGGAATGGATTTCGAATGAAGTAAATGTACGTAACGAACTCGCAATTACTTTGTTCCAAACTTGTTTCAAAACTGGCATCACTATAAATGTTTTTTCATTTGTCCTGCGTTTCTTTCTTCCGAAGATAGTTAGAAAAAGTAGCATGTAGCCGAAAAGTTAACCGCGATTAGTAATGCTACACGTGTCTTAGTAATTGTCGGTAAAAACCCTGAACCTGTCCACAGTTACAATGTAAAATATGCATTTGCAATGTATGGTTTATGGTCTGTGGAGGTCCGAGATAATAATATTGAACTTTTTGGAGTTCAACAACGTAAGGTTAATAAAAAGTTCAAATAGGCACAGATTGTAGAGAACTTTATGTTTATGAGTAAATATTTATAAAAAAATAACATCGCCTCTGTACCAAGGAAATGCCCTGTACCAAGACATCTAACGACCGATAATTGACAATTACGCAATGATGAAATTCATTGATTATGCATTGTAAATTTAAATTACTATTTTTCTGAGATTACGCATTTTGGCGTATTAGGACCAGGTCAAGGTAACTTCGGATATGCTAAGGAATCATCGTTTAAATTTATTGTTTTACTTATAGACTACACCCGGTATATCGATTCTGTTTATTCTTGATAGTTAAGGTAAACCTTCACATTATGTTTATCGACATTCACCAAATTCAATTAGAAGATAGATGGATATCAACTTGTAGTTAAAATAATTCCAATTAATCAACTTACATCCACTCACTATCCATCCAGCCGCTTAACCTACACTCCTGTATCGCATATGTCACATTCATAACTTATTAATTAATTAATTCCCAGGTCTCGAAATTATCTATTTCTCGTTGACTATCTAGACTATAATGTGTTTATCCTTGACCATAACGTTAACAATGAAATGAGTTTAAAGGTACAAAATAGGGGTATGTTTGGATTTTTTTTCTATCGAGCGAAGTTTGTCCAATTATGTAACGAGTGCCCGACGTACTTACAGAAAGGTCTCAAAAGCAACATATATTTTTTTCACGTGTTTAATCATTACCGTTTCTAAATAAAATGAAATTAAAAATTACGTTTCTTAGAGGTACCTCGCCTTAACAATAACATAAGGTTAAAAATCCATACAACATTAAGTATAAGGTAAAACTTTAAAAATAATATATTTATTATGTATAGGTATTATCCGCTTAAAATTGGGTTATCGTCTTTCGAGAAGGTCCAGTCTATCTTTATACAGACATATATATATAACACAGAAAACATTGTTAAATTTGTTCGGAAATTTCGATAATTTTCTTTGAAATCTAGTAAGAACTTCAATTTAATATCAACACAAAGTAAATATCCAAAATGGCTCGCTGTCATTTCACCAAACACTTCATTTGACGAACGCCTGTTGGTCATACCGTATCCCATCCAACCTTAAGGTGTCAGTGATTAGCCCTACTTTTCTTCAAGAACCTTTGATTAAGCCTCTGAAGTACTTTGGATCAACATGCTCAATGTGATAGGGTTGCTTTATACACCTTTTTTTTTAATTTCCTTTAAATTCGACATGTTGCTCGGTAGGTACATTAACAGAAACTACCTGGTATGCTGATTTTTGTTAAAATCGGAAAAGTTTATTTTTGTTTTTTTTTTTTTTATGTATAAATACATCAATATTTTACAGCGCAAAAGGTCCCTACGAGTTACACAAAAGTTAGTGTCATATCTCTGTCATTGATGATACATAATAAAAGAAAAAGTATATATAATGTCGAACGAACTCGCCTCAATAATCTCATTGTAGCGAATAGCTACGAATGGAAAACCTTTTTCTGACGAAATTTAAAAGATAAATAATAATAGGACGTAATGAAAAACCTTTTACACTGGTTCAGTCAATAATTTTGATTATTGAATATCACAAAAATAGTAAGAGTTAAGACACTAGTTTCTTCGAGAAATTAACTCTATTTGACCTGAATAATCTTCCCTTAAAATTAACGGAAATCAAAAAAAACACGGTGATTATTTTTATACTATGCGTGGTCCACCATTTAAATCTGCATCCTACGGAGTTTCCAGTTCAAGAACTGAGTAAGTTTCTATCAATGAAAGCTTTTCTTGAATCGGTTTGCTAGTTCCAGAGAATACAAAGGCACAAAATTCATTTCTCTATTATACCTTGTTTACATTATTCCAGTAAAATCATTCCAGTATGCTTAGTATAAGTTTAACTTCACCTAAACACTTCTCGATCGCGTTTACGTAAAAAAATCAATTACTAGGGAAACATGGACAGCGCCTCCGCGCGCGCGCGTCCATGTTTCCATAGAATTGAAATTTTTACGTAAACGCGATCGAGAAGTATTGAAGTGAAGGAAAACTTATACTAAGCGTACAGTAGCATGCCACTGCGACGCTCGTTTGATCTCTGTAACTCGTTAGCATCGCGGTCCCGCAATGTCATGCTACTGGAATTATTTTACTGGAGTAATGTAAACAGGTCATACATATTTTTTTATTCGCTTCTCTTCTGTGGACATGGCAAAAGTTAAGGGTCTACAGCCAATATTTTGTCGACAAGTCTACATCGGCGTGTGGGACGCCTGGCCGTGTTTCGGCCCATTTAAATAAATCTCCAGTAATTCAGCTTCATACTATATATAGTCCGACAACCTCGTGCGCGACCCTCCGCGGAACCCTGTCGCAGTCAGCGTTTGCCGCACTTATTAAAAATAATCTTGTTAAGGACAGCAGAGGCTCCCTGCGACAGGGTTCCGCCGAGCGCCGCGCACGAGCTTGTCAAGGTATAGAGCGCCCGAATCGACGCACGCACACAGCCAAGCGTCTTACACGGCGCGCGGCGTGAGTCTGCATTGTTTTGTCTGGCGAAGATTGGTTACTGTCCGCATAGTGTCTCTTCTGTCGCATTAGTGCTGCCGCCTATAGTTACTGCACGTTCCCTATAATACTTTTTCTAACAAAAAAATAACTTTTTCTCACAAAAAAGTAACTTTTTCTCACAAAAGAAGAAACTTGACGTTTTCTCATGAAAAATAAACTTAAAAAAAAAAACTAAAAATCTTGAAAAAAAACGTGGAATCGAGAACCGAGGTCGGCTGGATCCACGACCACCCGATTTCTAATGTGCCATTGCCATTATGATCTGCTCGAAGTCGGCGAAATTTAGCTTTATATTCTAATGCAAACAAAAATAGCCGGAAAACACGAGTAAAAGCGATTTTCTGAAAATGAAACATAGCTAGATCAGTTTTTCATCCCCGAAAACCCCCACATACCAAATTTCATCGAAATCGTTGGAGCCGTTTCCGAGATCCTGATTATATATATACAAGAATTGCTCGTTTAAAGGTATTAGATAGATAGATAGATAGATAGATAATCGTTAGCTTTATTCTGTCCATTTAACCACATGCACAGTTTTTAATTTTTTATAAATTAAATCACCATTTTTTTTGATGTAGGTATCAAAATAATATGATAAAGTAAGTACTTATTTGACTGACTATTGTATCTATTGACACCATAAAACAATAATTCTAAGACGCGACTTAAATATAAATACTGTCGTGTTTCGACACTTCATAAAAATTACGGCAGCCGATTGTTGGTTTGATCTACCCTAGTATGGGTAAAAATACTAGTTTTTAGGGTTCCGTACCCAAAGGGTAAAAACGGGAACCCATTACTGAGGCTCCGCTGTCCGTCCGTCACCAGGCTGTATCTCGAGAACCGTGATAGCTAGAGAGTTGAAATTTTCACAGATGATGTATTTTGGTTGCCGCTATAACAACAAATACTAAAAAATGGAATAAAATAAATATTTAAGGGGGCTCCTATACAACAAACGTGATTTTTTTTGCTCGTTTTTGCTCGATATTGATAACGGCAACAGGTAGACGTTTGAAATATTCACAGAATATTTAATTATAAATTGACTTTAAAAATAAGTCATTTAATTAAAATAAAAAAAATATTTAAGGGGGGCTCCCATACAACACACGTGATTTTTATAGATACGGTACGGAACCTTTCGTGCGCGAGTCCGACTCGCACTTGGCCGGGTTTTTTTCTTATGTTTTCCTACATACTTAGTTGTTACACATGGGTCAGCCCTGTTTTTCCTAAATCTTAGTACCTTATAAGCGCCTTATGTAACAAGAGCCTCCGTTCACTTAATTCGGCCATCAGTTATAATCTAAAACTAGTTCCGTACGTTGATCTCGACAGATTGAGTTCACTCGTAATACCATTAATAACGCTGCATTACGACTATTACACAGCTATATTTCATTCCTGTTAACAATAGACAAATTTGCCGTAAGCACGCTAGTATTATGATTAAGATTTTAACAATACTTAGTTCTATAAACAAGCAGCTATAATGCGTTCTATCAATTAAGGGTATGAGGTAATCTTTACATCTATCTAGTCTATACAAATAATAAAACGTAGAGAGTAAATCCATACCTACATTGATGACTTTTAACCCATTCAACGCCACGCCTCGACAAAACGTAAACCTGCTTGAATCTTATGTCATTGTGTCAAGATCACTTTGACACTGTACTTTGTGACACCTATAAGTGTCGTTGGTGTTGAAAGGGTTAATCGCTTTTATTTAGATGACGCGAAAGAATCATTCTGTCATTTCAAAAGACAATTTCAAAAACATGCGCAAACGCATCGTCTAGTTATTATAGAGTAGATATGAACGCCACGCGAACGAATTCACAGGCACCAGCTATTACTATAGATGGCATATTGACTTTCTATGACATGAGCCCAACACTAACTACTATCAATTATTTTTTGTTACTAAAATCATTTTTAATACAATTTTTTTTTGCTATAGTATATATATACCTAAGAACATGGCAAATTATGTAAAAGCTTGGAATAAAAAATCATTAGAGAAATCTTTAACAATTGACAGACTGACTCATTCATTAACAACCAATTCAAATCCTATCTATCTAGAGAGTGTCAAGAAAGCTGAAATTTCGCATAGAGGATTCTTTTGTCATGTAGACAAGAAATAAGGACAAAATTTGCGAAATTTCCACGAGATTGGGAGTTTCACATCGGAGGCAAATGCTACAAACTTACTCATGTAAAAATTGTCTATCGTTATGTGGAATGTAATATACAGACTTATAACGTGGTATAAGAACGTAACACCATGAGTATGAAGTTATATAAGCATGACATAAAGGGCCTACAAAGGGCTTCTATCTATTATCTTAATAAATTATCGAAAGCTCTGCTGATGTTTCTTATGCAACAGAAACAATGGCAAACATTCAAGTACATTTTTCTTTACTATTGCGTCGATTGGTGCGTTTGTTTAATGATAGGAACTTAATTTTATCGCTGTATTTATGGGCCTATTGTATCGTATTCAAAATAGTCACAAAAAATAACCATGATAGATTGGCCTAAGTTGTTTCAGTTTCCATACATTTTGTTTCAAATAGCATTTATATTAGATTTTAGTTCGAATATGACAGTGAGGAGTTGTAGGAAATCAAAAAAAGAGGAACAATATTTTTTGACTTAAACACAAACTATTTATTACTAAAATTACCGGGACATTTCACGACTCGAGACCACGTCTGCTGCAATGTGGTCGAAACATGGAGCTAATTTTAGCAATAAAGTTCGTGATTAAATCCCGAGAAATATTAATAAAAATATTATAAGACCCAAGAAAATTTAAAACATTATAATAATGTTTGATACAAAACAGTTGCACTTTGCGCCTAAGTTAGGACAGTTACAAATAAAATGGCGCCCTCAATCTATTGCATTCAAGGGTTCAACAATATTCCTCGAAGACGTTTTAATATCATAAGCCCGAGCCCGGCTTCCAGCACGAGCAGTGGCTCATTTCATTCTTGAAAACTTTTAAGTCCGATAAATTAGAATAAATTAACAGACTTTCGTTTGTCAAAAACATGCAAACTCTTAACGCATTCATTGCTGGAAGCACGTATGTGCATTTTTTTACTTTCGGCCAATGTGGCAGATACAATTTTCTTAAAATTTGATCGCACAAGATGCTTTTACGACACAATGGGCATTTCAATTTAAATAAAATGTATCTGCTACTTTTTTTCAGAATTAGGTAGTTTTGGGGTTTTCTTACCGCTATTAAACAAGAGCGCTATTAATTTTGATGATTAAAAAAATGTTCCTAATTTTCCATTAAATTTATTGTGTCAATTTTGTCACGAGTCATAATTATAAACTGTATGAAAAATAGTCACAAAACAGACTCAAAAAGGACTTTTTTTTTCTCGATGATTTTTAATAGGAAAACACCAAAACTATATCATTAAAAAAGTAAATGGTTGGCGTTTTCAAAAAAAGTGTACCCTTTCTTTTTTTTGAAATTTTGGAAAAAATATTGTTTTTCCTACTCAGAATCTAGAGCATAATCGATTCCGATAGTTTAAAAAAATGTTCTCAAAAAAAATGACAGTTTTGCGACGTTTTTTTCATACATTCAGTACGGGCGTGACAAAACTGACTCATAAAATTTTGTATGAAAAATGGGGACATTTTTTTAAATGATCTGAATCGATTGTGCTCTTGATTCTGAGTAGAAAACCCATATTTTTTCCAAAATTTCAAGAAAATCGAAAGGGTACACCTTTTTTTGAAAATGCCGGTACACTTTAAGGCCCATGCCAGGCCAGGCCTAAGTATGTGCTCGTATCTCCGGCTTGATACCCAGCGGCAATTTCATTAAACGACGAATCATGAAAAATATCATTGTGTCGCCGAACGTCGCATTGAACTCCCAAGATAAATATAAATAATTCAATGGTTTCATAATATTTGTTGTTACGAAGGGAAGGACCGAAACTCCTTTATTATTCGAACGCCCATTTCCACCCTTTGATTGTGTAGCCTTAACAACCCCGACCTTATGTACACGCCTCTATACAAATTTACACTTCAGCAAATTATAAAGAGGCTCTCCTACGAAGACCTGAAGCTGTTTATGATTTAATTTTGACGACAGTGAACGTTTAATGAATATTTGGAGACCTGAGCTTATTTGAGGACGAAAACATTGAGGTAACCTGCACAGAAACTACGAAGCTATGCATTGGTGTGGGCGAAGTTCCCTATTAGGCCCATATGGAAGCTACACCGAGTCCCCCCATTCTAAGAAGATCGTGCTCAGCGGTGGGACGTTATACTAGGCTGGATTACTGTTGTTATAATTTGGAGGTTACATTATTTCAATTTCCAAGTTCATATGGTACTAGCTGTTGCCCACGACTCCGTCTGCAAAGAATTCGTTTATCGATATCCTATGGAAACTATGCAATTTTCCGGGATAAAAGGTATCCTTTATGTTAATCTAGGTTATAAACTATCCCTGTCCCAAATTTCATCAGAATCCGTGAAATCACTTTATGACTATCGTTGATTATGGAGAATGATAAATTATGACTTATTAAATTACGGAAAACCAAGGTATGTCGTTTAGACCACACTGTCGTGGTCACGTTTTTTACAATTTTTGTTGGCTGTGGATTTTAAATATTAGAGGTCCTGTACTTCTCTCAGATAACTGGGAACTGTATCAGAATCTTCTCCCATTTGTACAAAAATAAGTCAGCGAAAGTGATTCGGAACAAAACTATTAGGTTATGAATAATGACCCAATTGCTAAAAGGGTCATTTAAAAAAATTTTGCGCAAATTAACTTGTTAAATGGGAGTGGGCTGGTCATGTCGCCCGCAAGCATGGCTCGTGGTGCAGGGCAGTGGTAGAGTGGAGACCGTGGGGTGAGAAACGCCCGAGAGGAAGACCGCAGATGCGTTGGTACGACGATATCAAAAGACTGGCGGGAACAAAGTAGTTGGAAACTGCTCAAGACCGGAACAGATGGCATTAACTGAAGGAGGCCTACACCTTAGAGGTTGAGAATGGCTAAAGAAGAAGAAGAAGAGGAGAAACTTGTCCTAACCTAAAAAAAGTTATTAACGTTTACACTACTCTATTGTCTGCGCTGCGGTTATTTGGGCGAAATGATTGATGACTTCACAGATAATTATTGATTATCGGAATCGAAAAAAGATAAGCATACAAAGCAGTATTTATGTAATATTTGTTGTAATGCATGGTAACAGAGTAGTATCTACATACAAATAGTAACAGAGTTCTGCGCAAAATTTGAAAATTATGAATGTTCAAAAATTAAATATTGGTAAGTACCGTTGGTAGGTATGGTCATCCTAACTTCTTTACTAATATAATAAATACGGAAGTAACTCTGTCTGCCTGTCTGTTGCCACTTCAAGTATCCCGGGAAACTGCATAGTTCCCGCGGAATAGCGATTAACAAGTTCTTGGTAGATGGAGTCACGAGAAACAGTTTATCTATTATAGCGTATGATAAATAAATTTTCATTTCATAACAAGAAAAACTGTGTTAAAATTAAAACTGGCGACATCGATTGTAAAAGAAAATTACTTAGTTCCTTTTATTTAGTTCTGTGGACGTGTACGCGACAAAAAGCCGGAGCGCAGCTGTGTTGAGCGTTTCTTTACATGCGCAGACGCACAGGTCACGTAGCGATAATGGGAATGTCATTAAAGGAATGCTTGATAATGATTTGCGGAATGGACTCGTTATCGTGACGTAAAGTTCTTTATTTATAAAACTAGCTGTTGTCTGCGTCTCTGTCTGCGAATAATTCGTTTATAGCTATCCCGTACTGTCTAATTTTCTGGAATGAAAACTATTCTATGTCCTTTCTAGGGTCTTAAACTATCTTCATACCAAATTTCATCTAAATCGTTTCAGCTGTTTAAGCGTGAAGATTCAACAAACAGACAGACACACTTTCTTATTTATAATATTAGTATGGATGTCATGATGTTGAACTAGTCCTGTACTGTTCCGGTGTAACTACAAAGAAATGAGAGAAGACCAAATTTCCAAAAAAGTACAATTACGATCTAAATGCTAAGTCAAAAAAGTCAACTATATACATATACTGTTCTAGCTTTAGCCCTATCGATTTCTTTGTAACCGACTCTACCTACGTTTTATAACGACTTACGTTTTTTTTTATCTTAATCAGCACATTTTTTGTAGACGTAAAAAAATTACATAGTAAAAGTAAACGTAAGAACCTTATGGAACCGTTGCATTATGGGTCATACATAGGTACCGTAAGAAACAAAAGTTGTCTCTCCTGTGGACACAAAATTAGCAACTCCGAGTCAGGAAACTTAAGATTTATTTCAATGGGCCGAAAGTTGGCCAGTCCCAGACCGATGTAGACTTGAATAAAAAATATGGGCTATAGACCAATGATATTATTTATAACAAAAAACCGGCCAAGAGCGTGTCGGACACGTCCAAGATAGGGTTCCGTAGCCATTACGAAAAAATCAAGTAATATTTTTCTAAGGATTTCGTATGTGTACGGAATCTTCCAAGTTAGGTATCGTCAATACTTTGAAAAAAGCTCGTATCTCAACATCGTTAATCTGGCAAAGTGAACTTTATTACGCGCATATGAAGGTTCAGTTTTGTTTACATGCTGATTTGAGATACGAGTTTTTCAAAGTAGTGACGGTATGTTTAATACCTTAGGCTACTATTTACTCTTAAACTACAAATAATTCCCAATCAATCTTAGCCGCTGTAAATTTGATATAATTACTACCATTTTGAATTTTTTCAAGTTTTTCCACCCAACAGTTTAGATTTTAGAGGGGGGGGGGGGGGGGGGACGGTCGATTTTAATGAAATTTTTCACTTTATAGTTGAATATTTCGCAAACAAATCACTGAATACAAAAATCATGTAAGCAACCCCGCAATCGTTTTAAAATACCTATCCAACGATACCGCACACTGTAGGGTTAGTCGAGAAAAAAAAATCACCCCCACTCGCGTCTATGGGAGGTACCCTAAAAAAAAAATTTTTTTAGTTTTTTTTATTTAACCACTTTGTCGGCGTGACTAATATATATATACATGCTAAATTACAGTTTTCTAGTACTAACAGTCTCTGAGCTTAGCCGCGGACAGACAGACAGACAGACAGACGGACAGACATGGCGAAACTATAAGGGTTCCTAGTTGACTACGGAACCCTAAAAAGAGGTAGATACGCCACCGACGCACCAAAACGTGTGCCGCGAAATGGTCCTCATTGTGACCGTTGGAATCAGTCGGAACTCCTGTGACGTTTGCTTACACTTGCGCGCATGTGATAAATTATCTTTGTCTTTTTTCTTCATATCGTCTTAATGAAGCCATCTCTCTTAAACCGTCTGTCAATGTAATAAAATGTAGGTAAAATGAAACGTGTATGTGTGTGTGCCTGCCGCAGCGTGCGGAGGATTTTTTGGGCATCATGTGAGCATATAACGTATCTACACTTAAAATATCATTGCTATAGACCTTTAACTTTTGCCATCTCCACAGGAGAGAAGCGAACAAAAAATGTGTATGACCCTTATGCGAAAATTCGTATTTATTCACAAACCTGTTGAATTAAACTTAAGAACAAACAGTAATGCAGAAAAGCCTATGCTTATCTATTCAATTAACTTCTAAACCGGACCACTTAAGTTCAGTACGTCCTATCTAAAACGCGATCGTTTTAACGGATGGACCAATTTATATATTCCAAGAACCATTTGAAATGCATTTGTTCCACTCTATCTTAACGCATAGCTAAAAAACGTAACTACATGAATAAGCAAATTTCACAGTTTGTAATACCTTAGCAGAGGTTGTTATTTAGTCTGTGCCGTTCTATACGATTGTGACTCACTTTATTGACTATTTAAAACGGTAATATGGTTTTTGCGTGTATAAAGTTTTTGCAAAAGGTAATTGTGTATGATGTAAGAGCCTACTGAAGAATGTTACCTTGAAAATACGTAGTCTTTTACAAACTAAAGCTAATGACCTGAGTCAGGGAACAAAACACAACTATGCGAGCAATAGTGATGTATAGCAATATACATGGGGGAAAGCAGAAAAATTCGCTGCGCTTTACATATCACGAGGTCTGACCACCCCTTACCTATTCAAGAAAAAATACAAACATTTTAAATATAGTGCAAAATATAGAACAAAATATGTCTTGTAGCAAATGTGAAAAATACAAATAAAATAAATTAAAATGAAGTTAACATAAGTTTTAACAAACTTTACGAATAAGAACGACTTGCAGAAAAAAAATATAGATTCAGTCGTTGAACCTTTCACACTGATCAACTTTCTAACTAATTACGATGTAAAAATTATTAGAATAAGTTAATAGTCTTGAAAAGAATTACAGTAATTATTTGCGATTTGCGTCCATCACACATCGGTTTATTGTATGGTTATTGTATAGGTACATTTATTGCACGTAATACATGATGGGATAGTGGCATGTAATAAAGCAATGGAAATATATGATACATTATAAAATAAACAGTAGGTAGGTAATTTTCAAAGAAAATGACACATTTTCGAAGATTCTTGTAAAATACAGAAACGATAAAGAGTAGTCGTATAACAAAGGCGCCACTATATTTGTAACCCTCACATTTTTGACGTAAAATGTAAAATATTTTGATTATTTACTGTCGAATAATTATTAAAACTTTTCTTAATAATTGTCATAAGAATCTACCAATGCCTTCAAATTATTTCATTCTGATATCAGTTCTGAAATTTCATAAAAAATAGGTAAGCGCGCGATTTAGTCTCCTCAGCTGTACTTGAGCTCCCACTGGAATCTCTTTTGATCAACAAACTGACAAAAATTCGTAGAAAAATACCTACCTCAAATTTGTAAACTAAATTGAGGTAAGCTAACAAGTAATACCACTAACAGGCATGATACCTCATTAGCCAAAGCTGTATTAGCATGATTAAACAAGTCTAATTAATGCCGTATATATGAGCTGAAAATGCCAGTTATAATCCCGTAACGATATCCGATAATCTCTTACAACACCAATATACGACTAATATAAAATGTTAATATGACAGATGTATTCACAAATACGAGTTAATATTCTATGGATTAGATTCAAAATTATGAGCAGTTGTCACGTTGGACGTGAAAGTCATAAATTAAAAAAAATGGATTTCCGAGTGATAATGACTTATTTAATATTCGTTTTCCCAGCCATATAAAATGGGCTTAGTTTTCATGTTTCAACTATACATCGCTAACTAGAAAAAAACGCACATGCGTTTGCACAGGTTTCTTAATGCTGCTCCTAATTTATTACGGATAATGCTGTGGACTAAGCGTTTCTATCCCTTTCTTAAAATGTCTATCGCTGATATGAATGACAAAGACGAAGTGTAGGCGTCAACCACGTTGTCAATCTTATTCAAAACACAAAACACAAAGGTTATTGCTCGACTGAAAGCGGCGTGTAATACAAGTTGGCTTTCGATAAGTTTGGTGTTTTTGTATCTGGTTCCTCGTCTCATTAAAAATCTTGAACTATTATTTTTACTGCTTGGGTACTAATGCCATACTTGGGTAATAATACTGTCTAGTTAGCAACATAAATCTTCAGTGTAGCTCGTGATTATATTTGTTTCAAGTCGGAATTAACAACAAAATTTCCAAGTTTCATTACAAGTGACAATCCTCGTTTAGATTCAAATTTCCTTTCAAATATATCTAAGGAAATGAATAAAATAATAATTCATTTTGCGCAAATTGTACGCGATTACAACCTAAAACATAAATCGCTTTAATCTCGGTGTACTAATTGTTTGGTAGAAACAATAGGTTACGCGCCACGAATGTGACGGTGTCCAGGAATTTCTTTGTGATCAGGACAATAGCGACTATGATTGTAGCTTTAATTAATTTGTACCAAAACTGGACACACGAATTAGTGACGTATAATTCGTTTTAACGAACCATTTTAAAGAGTAGGAAATATAAAAATGTAGCCTCATCTCTAAAGTTAGTCCCGTGATTCATGACAGTGACATCATCGATAAAACGCCGCACAGAAAGGTTATTTACGCTATCCCAATATCAGTATGGGGTTTGAAGAATTCAGTCATCTTTATACATACCTTTTTTAATACAAGGATATGATTCTATACGACAGTGACTTCATTGGTAAATACACATTCGTAATGCATTAAGTATTATCGTTGCTGCGTTGCGTTGCTTGGATATGCATATTATAGTATCAAGTGTATAGATTCTTTAAATATTTTTAGAGTAATCAAAACATAGGTAATATCATACGACGAGATTGGCAATCTAAAGGGAAGATGTGCGTATTTAGATACGCACATAGTCATGTCTTCCTTTTTTAACCCCCGACACAAAAAGCTGTGTGTCTGTCCGTCCGTCCGTCTGTCTGTCTGTCTGTCTGTGTGTCTGTCTGTGGCATCATAGCTCTTAAACGGGTGAACCGATTTGGATGCGGTTTTTTTTAATAGAAAACAGGTTTCTTTCAAAATCGGTTCAGCCGTTTCAAAGTTATCAGCTCTTTTGCGAGCTGCGGAAGGGATCTTAGACGCATAATGGGCATTGACTAATGTTCAAACGTCATACGAGTGACATAATTGCGTTGGGGTTTTTTTAAATTTTTAATTTATAAATAGTTATATTAATTGCTTATTATATAGAAATAGTAAAAAGAAGTTTTCAGCGTTATGTTTTGAACCGACTTCAAAAAAGGAGGAGGTTATATGTTCGACTGTTTGTATCTTTTTTTTGTTATGTTACTTAGGTCATACTGAAAGTTTCTGGATTCTAATAAATAAGACTACGCATTATCGTTATGACACATTTATTGTTTTTCAAAGTATATACCCTCTTTATTTACACACTTTTGCATTCGCTGGAACCATTGTGAAAAGCAGTGGGTCCAGTCTTCCTTAGGGACTTCTTCGATGGCCTCGTGGAAAGCATTCACTGCCATTTCCGGACTTGTAAACCGTAAACCTCTAAGTTTATCTTTAATCTTCGAGAACAAAAAGAAATCGCATGGTGCAAGATCAGGGCCGTATGGCGGATGAGTCATTAATTCTACATTTAAGGCCTCCAAATACGCATTCGTTGCTTTAGCGGAATGTGCCGACGCGTTGTCGTGATGAAGGACTATTTTGCTACGGGGACGCTTTTCACGAATTTTGTCAAACACTTAGGCAAGCACGTGTTCACATACCAATCAGCAGTTACTGTCTTTTGGTTTTCAAGTCACAAAGTGGTGTAATGTCCCGATTTGCCGAAAAACGAAGCAACCATTTTCTTACCTGTGCTTCGACTCTTTTTTACTTTCGTCGGCAAGTCTTCAAAAGGAAAGACCCATTCAGCCGATTGACTTTTTCTTTCGGGTTCAAAGCAGTATACCCAGGTTTCTTCACCTGTCACGGTGTTATATATAGCCATTGATTGTCCTCCGTCAAATTTTTTTATCATTTTGCAGCACCACTCTACACGCAGTCGTTTCTGGTCTTCCGATAAATCATGCGGTATCCATCGGGTGCAAAGTTTCCGAACCTTCAGATGCAAATGCAATATCTTTTGGACCTGGCTCATTCCAATTCCTAAGTTAGTACGAATTTGCTGACATGTAATTTTTTTGTCAGTTTCAATTAGTTGTCGTACAGTATATCGGTAACCGCAGTTGCTGGCCGGCCTTCAAGTTCATCGTCATAGAGATGGTCACGTCCTCGTCTAAACTCACTAAACCACGAATAGACAGAGCTACGACATGGGGCTTCATCACCAAATGCTAATAGAAGTCTTTGACAACTCTCTTGCTGACTTAACCCACATTGGAAATCGTAAAAAATCATGGATCGAAAATTTTCACGACTTAAATTCATTGCAACAGCGACACACAAATTTCAATCCAACACCACGATGAAAAAACAAATGACAGTCTCGTAAATTAAGAAGTAATATACTGCCAGAGAGTTATTTTTTTCAAATCCTGTTATTGCTTTTTTAATTTTCTTTTTATAAGTGGCCAGTTCCAGAAACTTTCAGTATGCCCCACGTATGATTACTTATACGAAAAGTCCCCTGTCTTTATTGCTTGTGCCATTCGCGAAGACACGTGAATTTGTCAAAATTAGACATTAATGACATTACAATAAGGACCACGGCACGCGCCATCATGAATGACACAATCTATAACTAGATGATAAAACCGAAAGGATAATACAGTTCAAATTGAACCTTAATTCCTCAGATAACAAGTTTATCAACATATCGTTTCCATTACCATTAAAAGTAAGAACATATGTCGCAGACCACCTATATTTCTTGCTAATTGAACTCATTAAAGACTCGAGATAACGATAACACACCCAGACGTTGGACATGTAGGACATATATATGTATTTAGGTCAGTTGCTTTTGGCGGTAATAAACATGGGAGTAAGTATTGGAGTTAATGATCCGATTCAAAGTATTAATTAAAGTGTTCGAACGAATTTTGTCGATGATAGGGCCTTTACAATGTCGACTGGATTGTTGCGTCCATCTTACTTGCCAATCCTGCCACTATGACTAAGACATAAAGTAAGTAATTCTAAGCAAATTTCGTTCGCGGATTCAGCATTGCGCTCATAGACAACCGTAACGTGACCCGTTTGCTCGTAGGAATTATACCGAGTCAAGTATCTCGCTTGGTGTTAGTCAATGTCAATGTCCACGCACAACCAACGAGGAGACAACTTATTCCGTATAATGCCTACAAGCGAAAGGGTCAAGTTATGTTGACAATCAAGCGCAGCGCTGGATACACCCGCATACACCTACGAAGCAATTGTGTATGTGAAGTTCCCAATTTGGATTCGCGTAGTAACTACAGCCTAAAGCCTAGTTTAGAGCCGCAAAAATTAGTGCAAGTTACATCATGTTGCGAGGCCGTAAAGCAAACCAGTTTGAAGTGATCAATCGTGCGTCGCAATGTAACGCAACTTGCACATTTTTTCTTGGAGATCTAAACTGGGCTTAAGCCCTCTCATTCCGAGAAGATGCTGGTGCCTGCAATGGTACAGTCGAGATCAAAGATATCTATGCACTGTAGTATTTTGTGATTGTATCCCTTCTGACAATTTTATACGAAAGCTTAAACACTCGGTTACAGCGACAAAGTAGTGTAAAATAATACATATTAATGTATTTTACCTTGACTGTCTGTTCTTATATAAGGTGTTTCTAAATTAGATGTGATAACTTTAACAGACGTTAACTTACATCAAAATAATTTACTTAAAATAGCAATTGAGAAAACATTTTAGATGAAATTTTTGTTTTCATTTTCCGAACAAGATAATTAAATTAAAATTCTGCCCTAATAGGGTGTTACTACGTGGCACAGTCGTTTCCCTAATTTTCTACAAAAACTAACATACACTTTATTTTTGTACTTAAGTCTACTTATAAGGACGAGTACAGCTCTAAAAGTATTGTCATCTAATTTGGAAGCACTCTTGTATAGGCCCAGAGATGATGAGTATGAGTACGACCATTGATTAAACGAAATCGCTTTAGCGGGAACAATGTTGCATATTCATACTTCTAAATTACGACAGCAATATGACTGCAATAATAGCCTATTGTCAAATCAAGTACATGACAGTCAAGAAAAATTGCTTCGACCGAAACACAGTCATCCTCAGTTCTAAACAAATGAAGCTCATTAATCCTTCTCATACGGATATTGAGAGAACCGTCATCATCTGAATCATTTCGAATGTAGGAAGCAAGGGGGTTCTCAGAACTCGAGATTATTGCTATATTGGTGCCAGAGGGACGGAAACTGGGCATTAGAATGAGAGATCCAAAGCGAGGTATGAATAAATCAAACCGCGCAAGTTTATTGGTAAATGCAAGCAGCAAACTTCACCTGAGCATTGTTTTGATGAAATGTTGCGGGAAACATTGAGAATTCATGGGTTCCGACCACAGACCTAATAATACGAGAAATATATATATTTGCGTGTGTATTTTCTTCCAATATTTTTTTCTTCTTTTTCGTATCTTCTGCTATTAAATCGACCTATGATTATACAGAAGTTTAGTATGTAGATCATAAAGTAGATATTTTTTATAGTTTTTAATGTTTAGCTGATTATTGCTTTTTGCTGTTAAGCTTTTTATTGTTGTAAATTACTATTTGAATCAGGAACTCATCTAGAATCCATTTTTTGAGCAACTCATTTTGTTGCAAACTGAGCTAGGGAAATAAATAAATGGCTTTTTAGTTATTTAGGCGCGTTGCGCTTTTAACGTAAATTTATTATTGGTTTTGTGGTTCAAACAACGTAAAAATTCAGTTTTCATGCTGTGTATTTTTTCAATTCAATGGTTTTATGTGTTTACTTTGTGTTACAGGTTGACGCAGATTGAGCTTACGGGACTGACCATTCACTAATAACAACAATTATAATATAATTTATTAATTTATTGAATCAGGCGTTACTTTGCGGAGGTCCATATTAATGAACTAAAACAATTACCTTACAATAGTTACGTTTATGCAAGATATGTGTGTTCATGCAGTTCCTCCACCTCCACACTGTACGAACACACACAAATCACACAAACACAACCATCACCACCACCAAGCTACACTGACGCGTTTCGAACTCAACCAGAGCTCATCTTCAGAGTTACCACAACCGTATGCTATGACATCTGAAGATGAGCTCTGGTTGAGTTCGAAACGCGTCAGTGTAGCTTGGTGGTGGTGATGGTTGTGTTTGTGTGATTTGTGTGTGTTCGTACAGTGTGGAGGTGGAGGAACTGCATGAACACACATTTCTTGCATAAACGTAACTATTGTAAGGTCGCGGGTGAGCAAAGTAATTATAATATAATTATACCCAAACCAAATTGCGCCTGGCACCGGCAGGATAAGAACCTTTTCACAATAAACGGTATAGTGACTTCCTTGACCATTTGCAGTAGTGAGTCACACTGTGAGAATGTTATATACGGTGAGATTGAGTAACCTATTAGAATTAAAACATACACTCCTGAGGCTGACAAACATGTTATTACATGAGCTACGTTACCATGAAATTTTAACAAATTGAAGTCTTACCACAAGCTCACTATTACATAAGTATATGCAAAATACATTAAGAAGAATACAACAAAAAAGTGTTCCCAATATTTTGAGTTAAAGAAATAATGTGAGAATAATTTACGTATCACAGCGGAACTATTTCAAGTCACTCATTTTATATGATTAACTACGGTTGACATAATCCAACTTTTTGTAACTCCACCCTTATAATGACCTAAAAGAGATGTAAATTATAGCTACGAAGCTATGCGTGAGTCATTGACATTATTAGCCTTACTATGGTAAAATCACTATCACGCAATTGACATAGTTACGGTGGGATCCCCATTGTTGACATAGACGAGTGTCTGTCGAGTGATACAAGGACATTGTCGGAAAACAAACCTGGTAATATTATATCATTGTATCATGTATCACAGTACGTCCTTTTTATAGAAAATCTGATCACACTTGATTTTTGGAGGTCTATTGAAAGATTTCTTTTCATTTCATTAAGCCTGTTTTGGCTCCATAATGATCAAACAAACGGAGGCGTAAAATTGTCTATTAATAATTATTATCTATAGAGTGACATCGGAAACGTAATAAGAAGTGATACAAATTAATTATAGATAAGTTAAATGCAGTAATTACACTTAATCACAGCAATGTTCAAAATTAAATGATTTAGTGCTAACAGTGTGGTTAGTGGTTACCTCACTGACAAAAAGAGATGCAAAAATAAACGTATCTCACGTGCCTTAAATAGTCACTCCATCATTGGTGACCATACGATTTAAATATCTGTTCAAATGCAATTACTACACTTTATCATTAAAATAAAGGTAGTTAATGATTAACAAAAAAAAACTTTTGTTTCGTGTAAGGATTATTAATTGCAAATAGCTATCAATTACCAAAACTGAAAAAGTGGTATCTGATTACATCTCCGATGTTACCCTCTTTATTACGTATACATACCAGTAGTTTAAAACATTCGAACTAGGTACTGAATAGATTTTAAAATTCTTCAACTAATAGAAAGTTACACTGTTTTACTTTTTATCTTTGGAACGTGCGCAATTCCTGCAGGATAATGACGATGCGCGCGCAATACTGTATAAGGTAAGTGTAAGGTATAAAAAGTGAGACATTATGATAACTTACTGGATTATTTCACTGTATTGTGAATAGTCCCACAATAAAACCCAACTGTTCGTATGGCCTGTTAAATATTGACATTGTTATTTTGACAAGTGAGCGATAACATAAAGCGCTAATCAGATCAAAAAATCATCAGGTAACCTTGCTTTCCTAAAAAGTCTAAAATTTCAAGTCACCTGCTCCGGCCTCAGCTCGGCCAAAGTATTCTTATTTACAAAAAATAGAATTTATGATTATTCTTATTACTTATTCGTATTTCCATTACGTTCCAAAGTTGACCTAAAAGCGACGTTTATATTTTATGTACACAGAAAAAGGTCGGCATTTATAGGAAAATTATGACATTTAGTTTTTATTACCTTCCGTAATTTTGCTGGGCGATGGGAAAGTCTAGTAAAATGCGCCCGTGACCTTCATCGTAAAATGACATCAAATATTACACGAGCTGAAAGATGCCTATAAAAACTGATGTCTGTAAAGGTCTTGTAAGTGCCTAGGTAATAAAGGCTAAGTCCTAAGTCCCGAATATTTGGAATTTCTGTAGACGTAGTGCTCAATTTGGAGGTTTTGTAATTTTGGAAACTATTTCAGTACTTTAAATTATTTACTTACCTACTAGCGGTTGCCCGTGACACCGTCTGCGAAGAATTCGTGTATTTCTGTCCCACGGGAACTATGCAATGTTCTGAGATAAAACCCATCCTACATCCTTCTCAGGGGCTCAAACTATCTCCATACCAAATGTCATCTAAAGCAATTCAGCGATTTAAGCGTGGAAATGCAACAGACAGGCTTCTGTACAGGAAGGAACCGAAATTATTGTTTCTAACTCTGTTGATGTTGGACAATATAATGCACTAATTCATTTGTTTTTATTAGTCTTATTAAATTTGAGGTGTCCATACATTGAGTGGTTTCAGAGTTCACGAATGTATGGACACCTCAAATTTAATAAGACTATAAGACTATTAAAACAATTGAGTTTGTCCCAACATCAACTGAGTTAGAAACAATAATTTCGGTTTTATCACGACTAAGGATTCACTCTGTAGAAGCGCAAGGCTCGCATTGTGAGCCAAACCGGCGGTTACTTGCTGTTCGTATCACAGTAGTAAATAAAGGAATACTGGACTTGCAAGAAGGAAATAGACGTAAGATAAAGATGATAATGACATCAAAACATGGGGTTCTACGATCACCTGCCAAGGCACTGCAATAAAACATTAGAATAAATTAGTAACTGGGTTTTCTTTGGCATAAAAGTAGTACCCATTTTATGTGTGATCAAATCAGGTAAATAAATTGAACTGACTGCAATAATGCACCTTCGAATGTTACAAACACGTTAGGTTCATAAACTAAAACATTTAAGGTCCTTATGCCTCTATGTTATGAACGTTTAAAGATGAAGCTAATACGTAGATAAAATACTTCTTAAATTATTTTTCACCGAAGTGACTGGAGTATTTAAATCACTACTAATGTTTTTGTGCGATGGGTTTTTCTGATTTCGAAATGCGATATGCCACAGAAACAATATCAGTAGAACTTTGCAGTGTCACCAAAACTCTTTCGATTGTTTAAACCCGCCATCCAATCAGAGAGGCCTATGGAATGTAGGCCGTGACGTCACACTCCTCATGACAAGGGTCGTCATAGCCAACCCGCTTAGGGCTGTCACCTCCGGTAATTGAATACGGAAAACTGGGAATAGTCCTAGGACAGTGTCACAAGCTGTTATGGGGAGATTAGGGTGGCTTAGTGGAAGGGTTTCGATGCTGTTTAAGTTGCTTGAGAATTTTCTTTTGTGGCTGAGTAATTGTGAGTTTATGAGTAATAACATTTGAAATTTAATATGAGCTTTAGGTACGGTGAAGGAAAAATTGACACATGCAAATAAATTCAATGGCGTGTGTGAAGTTTCCAATCCGCACTGGAACACATATAGGCGGGAATTACGGCCTAAGGTCTCGCATTCTGTCCCCTAAATCGGGACGTATGTATGCTGGGATGACTTAAAAGCATAGAGCTTTATAATCAAAACAGTAGTAAATATATGATTTACTTAGAATGATTATGTACCGTACCTAAGGTTTGGGTACTTTGACCCAATGGAGAGTAACATTGGCCCGTATGAAAAACATTGGCGGTTACCAAACCAATGCAATAAACCCTTTTTCGGTGACAATTGGTGTCACTGCCATGATGAACTTGTCTTTTAGATGTATTAATGTTATTTTCTAGTGTTTGGTGGTGGTACTTTTAAAACTGTAAATAAAATATTTTTCTTTTTCTTTTCTTTTTTATCTTCAAAAATAAAAGCTGAATGAAGTTAATCTCAATTAACAAAGTTACTTTTCAAAACAGAGTGACCCGACCTTACGGTATATTTTGTTCTTAATAACATACGGTAAAACAGTAGACCACATGGCAAATAAAGAAAATACATAGTTTAATGACAAAGTTAATAACGCCTGGAAGAGCTTCTGGTCCATGAAAGAGCTGTTGAAGGGTAACCTTCCATTGTCACTTAAGCGAAAACTCGTCGACACATATATACTGCCCATCCTAACCTACGGTGCCCAAACGTGGTCCCTGACTGAGATTCAGAAGTCCAAATTGAAGGTCTGCCAAAGAGCTATGGAGCGCAGCATTTTAGATGTAAAAAGAACCGATCGAGTCCGGAACACTGTACTGCGCTCCAAAACATGCATTGTAGATGTAGGCAAAGCAACCGCCAAGCTGAAATGGGACTGGGCTGGCCATGTCTGCCGCATGCATCCAGAGAGGTGGGCGCGGGTTACCACTCAATGGGTGCCCCAGGACGGTTGCCGGCGCCGCGGCAGGCCAAGGCGAAGATGGCAGGATGACCTAGACACGTTCTCGAGCGACTGGTCAAACACAAGTGCAGACAGGGCGAGTTGGAAGTCCAGGGGAGAGAGAGGCCTTTGCCCAGCAGTGGGACACAGAAACAGGCTATTAAAAAAAAATGACAAAGTAAACCTCTCGGGGCATAAAACTCCGCATCTACCAGAGAAGTGTGAGGAAGCAGAGAGTAGTGTCATCATCTCATCATCTCGGCCTGTATGAGAATGAGAGGGGTTGGGCTGTAGTTCCCACGCGGGCTCAGTGCGGTTCGGGAACTTCACACACACCGTTGAATTTCTTCAAAGGCACGACTCACGATGTTTTCCTTCACCGTAAAGCTCATGGTAAATTTCAGTTACCGAATTTAAATTCCGAAAATGTCAGACGTGCGGGCCCGGATTTGAATCCAGAACTCTCTGCTTGAGAGGCGATAGGTCAAACTAATAAGCTAACATGGCTCCATGAGAGCGGCGGTGTGCATGCAAAAAAACCATAAATATTACACCAGAGTTGAGACCAGAGAACTGAAGTAACCCTATTGGTAGATTTGTTCTGCGTACATCTCTGGTGATACTCAGCCTCTAAATGCTTTTACGCACTTTTTCTGTAATTAACGCCACTTTTACATTATGTATAACTGTAGAAGAATCACATCATTTTTGTTTAATCTTCTAATCTCCTGACAAGGTATATCCAACGAGACTAACTCAAACTTACTATTCTGGACGAAACCAGGTAATTCGGCAAGCACCGAGCGCAAACGTAATTAAATCCATTAATATTCCTTAGAACATCACTCAGTACTGGATACCTGACTGCCATAAATTCATATTACAGTGTAGAATTATAATTACTTTATGGAATAAACCTCGAATTTTACGAGGCAATGACCTTTACCACCTGCTCGTTTGAAAAAGTTCTTGCTACTCCAAATCCAAAAAGCGGATTCCGTTGCCACATTTAAAGTACCTAAGCAAGATCAGCATTTCCTCTCTTATAGCTTTAATTGGTAGATTGGAAAGGGACACAAAACGTCTTCCATTTTGCTCCTCTCATCCACTCAAAGGTTGACTGCTGGAGATCCCTTCAAGGGATATGTTTGCTTTTGTACATCTCATCTGTTAGGTATCTCAAAGGTTACAATAGTGTTATTTTTTCTTCAGTTTTGTACTTTAAATGGTTTATGTACATACAGTCATATTAAAAAAAAACGTATTACATTAACTTGTGGCTGGAATCTCTATTTAGGTAAATTATACTTATATATGAGCGTATGCTCTTCCTTAAAAGTATTCATTTCATTAAATGTGTTAAGCGATTTGATTAAAATTCCTGTTACACGTCAGTGAGTTGACGAAACTAACTCGCAAAGTCAACTTGTTTTATCATTTCCCTAGACACGTTGAAACATTTGATCAAAAGACCCAGTAGAGACTAGAGACTTTATTATGTAACTGAACGGGTCTAGTGAAATGATAAAACAAGTTGTTTTTGCGAGTTAATTTCGTCAACTTACTGACGTGTTTCAATAATTTTATTGAATCACTAAACGGTTAAATGAAAAAACGAGTTGCCTTTTTGGCTGGTTTTGTTATTTCACGGAACATTAAGCATTTTACCAAATCACTGTTTTTTTCTAAGGAAATGATAAAATTAATCCCAATTTTAACATCCTGCGCAATTTGATTATTATCTTTAGAGATTTGTTCAAATTTCTGTTTTGGCCATTTCCCTGCGACACATACCGCTCATGTAGAAGAATACTGACACAATTATAAATTATTGTCGTTTCAAAACTAAACTTTATGTAATAAGAAAAAAAGTTTAGTTTTGAAATGACAATAATTTGCAATTGTGTCAGTGTTCTTCTACATGAGCGATACATAAAATACAATAAGGCGTTTGTGTTGCACGTGACAGCCCTAGCGGCTTAAGTTACATAATCGTCACGGCTCCGGGCATCGGGACTCTTAACTTAACTTGACACGGCCTATTTCCGAGAATTTGACATCTCTTTCCCTTTGTAGCCGCTTAGAAAAGATTGCTATCGGAAACTTCTGCCAGCTCGACTCGCCAAGGTCTTGCCCGGAAGGTAATCTGAATTTTAAATGTATGTTTATCCTTATAATGTTTGAAAATGAGGACGCTCGTCCTGCTTTTACATGGTTGCATGAATTTTTTTACCGCATACTTTAAATTCTAATATGTATGTAACAGAACGAAAAGCAGCCGATACCTGGTTGATGGCCAAGAGGAGTATGATGGAATGATATACTTGGGCATTTCTATTTTTCATTGTACCCAATTAAGAAATTGTTAACAGGGAGTTAAAATTAGTCCGTTTGGTTACGCACTTTTCAAGTCTTTACAATAAAAGAAAAACGTAACAAACAGTTCTTCACTTCTCTTTAAACATTGTTAACTTGTCCGATTTGTTACTTTTTTTTATTGTAAAGGCTTGAAAAAGTGCGTAATCCAACGGACTAATTTTAACTCCCTGTTAACAATTTCTTAATTGGGTACAACAAAAAAATAGAAATGCCCACTTTTTGTTAACTTTTATAATAACTACTTTTTTCTCATTCAGACAATATGAAATTACATTAAATATTATACTTAATATTACTACTAAAGTTACTACTTTGTATGAAACAAACGAAAAAAAGTACAAAAAAAATGATAAAAATTATGACATCCAATCATACTCAACTTGGCCGTCAACCCGCTTTCAAGTCCCGTCCCGTCAATCAGCTTTGCTCTTCCTTCAGTTCCTACTGTATAAACATACTTAGCAACGTAGAAATATATTCTAGACCATCCGACGTGACAAGACACGCAAGCATGCAATGAAGTAGCGCAAAGTTAAACTGAATGAGTATTCCGGAAAGTAAAAATAGACTTAAACCTACTTTTTTTACGAATTAATGAATTGAAGAAGAATCTTCCATTTTGGCTAAACACCTACGAACTTTATTATGTACTTCGGAACTCCGACATTTATAAACCGTTTTAAATTTGTTTTTTGCTGAAGATGTAATACTTTCAATTAGACTTCTATGGACGACTGAAATAGCCCAGTCGTTAAAGAACCTGACTACGATGTTTGAGGTCCCAGGTTCGATCGCCGGTCGGGACAATGTATTATGTATGAAAAATACGAATGTTTGTCCATGAGTCTTGGATGTTTAATAATGTATCTATATATTTAATTATGATTACCTAGTACCCATAACACAAGCTTTCCTTATTTTCGGTCGAGGTCAATTGGTGCCAAGTGCCCTGTGATATTTATTTATTTACTGTCATCACATCAACCTTACGAGTGGATCCCTGGGAAATCGAGGGAACTCTACAAATATATGTAGGTATTGTAAATATGTACATCTAGGTACAGGTATTTGGATATAATAGAATAGAACCAAATAGGGCTTTAAAGCGATATGTATGTATAACGTAGGAAGCGCACACGAAAGCATCAATTTTGATTTATTTAGGTTTTTTTTAGTTAATTTCGCAGTTTTTTCTGAGTTTTTTTTAATAGGTATATGTATCTTTTACAGCCCATTTTTTTTTTAATTAGAAATTATAGGAAAACTTTTTAGAATTCGATAGTCTAAAAATGACAGTAAATCTTCTTATTTTCCGAACCCTCAGTGCGCGAGTCTGACCATCAGTTGCCTAGGCAACCTAGGTTATTTTACATTTTGCATAGAAATAAGGGCTTACCGCAAACGTATCCATTAGCGCATTAACGTCCCAACGCGCAATCACCCGCAATAAATTGGGAACAATACGCTAATTCCCATACAACTGGAAACAAACCGTATTCACTATTATCAATCTCAGATATTTTAATTCCAGATTTTGTTTTATTTTTATGGTTTACTTTTTATGATTTTTTTCTTTTTAAATATACTGTAACTTGAATACATAGAAAAAATACAAAAAAAAGATAAGCCTAGGCTGGGGATTGAACTCGGAGCCTCATCATTCCGTAAAACCTGCCTAACCCATAAACACTTTAGCGCGTTAGGCAGACTGTATTGCAGGTTAATCATTTTAAAGGGACGCGACGTCATCCTTGTTCTAGTTACAGATTTACTAAAATGAAAATAAACCGTATCACACCTATTTCGATGTCCTCGGCCCGTAATTTACGAGTCCGTCTTAGAGCTTATGAGTTGTCCCCGGTATGAATGCCTCTGTAAATTAGTGGACGGTAATGGGGAATCCTTTGAGCCTATTTCCAATAAGCGAATTAGGACTCGGGCCTTTAAATGTAATTTACAGTTGGTGTTTATTTGAAATAAATGTAGAAGCCTAGCCACTTGACAAAGGCATAGACGATGTCTCTTGTTTAAGAATGTTGAGCTTCATTCTTTAATTGTGAGCTTCGATCAACAGTACAACATAACTTGTTCTACATTTCCTTACCGAAACTCCGGCCGATAAATTCCTTTTTCGGGCATTATTTTCGTAACTTTTAAACACACACTGCGGCATCGCGAAACGTACGTTGGCTGTATTTGGATCGAACTTAAACGAAATAGGAGCTCACGCTGGAGCTGGAAGTGCGCTCTTATTTTCCGAGACGTTTTTTTTGCGCCGACCCGTTATCTAGTTGTATTTTTGATCGAAGATTGTGAGGCCCAATATTCTTGATGATGATGATGTGTTCACCTATACCTAATTGGGGCCCATACGAAACAAATTAGTTATGTGATTTGTGAATGTAATAATATGTGTGTTGGTGTCCCGAATAAATGAATAAATAAAAAAAAAATAAAAAAAAAAATAAATATCACGGGACAATTCACACCAATTGACCTAGTCCCAAAGTAAGCTAAGGAAAGCTTGTGTTATGGGTACTAGGCAACGGATAAACATACTTATATAGATAGATACATACTTAAATAAATATTAAACACCCAAGACCCGAGAACAAACATTCGTATTTTTCATACAAATATCTGCCCCGACGCGGGAATCGAACCCGGGACCTCAAGCTTCGTAGTCAGGTTCTCTAACCACTAGGCCATCTGGTCTTAATAGCGTTGTAAGACATTAGAACCTCAGACCACAGAAAGAAGTTCTTTTCTATGATCTGAGATTAGAGCTAAAGTCACTGACATAGCTTGAAGAATAATGCAAGTTAAAGTGGCAATGAAAAAATGTGAAAAATACGAATGTTTGTGCTCGAGTCTTGGTTGTTTAATATATATTTAAGTATGTAGTTATTTATCTATATTAGTGCGTTTATTCGTTTATTTGTCTAGTATCCATAGTAGGGTTAATCCGGGATAATTGCCCCACTTTTTGAAATCACTCCATATCTCTTAGTAAAAAAAGTAAAATGTTTTATTTATAAAACCGATCGGTACTTCGTGTATTCATCGACCAATTTATAAAAAGTTAAAAACATTTTCTTGAATATTTTCAGAGTATTAGCGATTTTAGCAGACCTCTTCATTTTAAGACATCTATCCCACGTATGGGATAGTTGCCCGATTCATATCAATGCCGTATGGAATAGATGCCCTCCGCCAAAACGGGACAACTATCCCCTAAAAACGTTGATCGCATTTTGTCTTCCCATGCAATTACACAGACAGAGACATGCGACTCGGTCAACTTAGTGTTAGCTGCAAAATCTCTCGATAAATAATTGAAATAAAATACGATTCATTTGCAAAACTAGAGTACCTAATTATAAGCGGGGCAACTATACCCCTGGGGCAACTATCCTGGTTTTACCCTACAAGCTTTGCTTAGTTTGAGACTACATCAATTGGTGTCAATCGTTATATGATTAATAATATATTTATTCGATGTTAGGGCCACATTGCTCGAAGAACAGATAAGGGAAGAAAGTTTCACGAGTGGCGACCACGGACCGGAAAGCGAAGCATCAGCAAGCCACCCATTAGGTGGACTGACGACAGAGAGTTGCAGGCAATGGATGCAAGTGGCGAGTTGTGTTCTAAGGGCAAGGCCTTTGTTTAATGTATGATGATGATGTTGACAACGTATTTAATCTAGCTATACCACGTCACCATCATCATCACTTCAGGGCACAAACCTCTCAGAATGAGAGGGCTTGAGCCGTAGTTCCTACGCGGGCCCAGTGCGTATTGGGAACATCACACACATCGTTGAATTTCTTCTCAGGTGTGTGTTTCCTTCACCGTAAAACTTATGGTAAATTTCAAATGTAATTTCGCACATAAATTCAGAAAAACTCAGAGTTGTTAGCCCGGGCAGGTCAAACCACTAGGCCACCACGGCTTACCACGTACCTACGCCACTTAGTTACATACCACGTATTCACCGTGATTATTGTGCTTCTTAACTACCTTTAGTAACTAGGTACTAAAACTACTCACAAAGGATTTGATTTCATTTTATTTTACTCAATATCCCCGGCCATAACAAGTAGAAGTTATTTTTTATTGTCAGTTGCAATTGAATAACCATATTTTATGGTTATGTTTAATTACTTCACAAGTGTGAACGAACCCCCTACGGGCAATAAAAGTCAAAACAGTAATGAAAGCGATCAGCAATAAACTCGTTAACATCTCTATGTTGGCCATAATCGTTAAATTTCAAATTAACTGGCGTTGGCCCCCACCTGAGATTACTACCAGAAAAAGGTACTTAGATAACTAAGCAGAACTACTTTTATGAGAACTTTCCGGTATCTTTCCCGAGATGATTAAATCAGGAGTTGTAAGACCTAAAAGTTAGCACGTGGGTGTAGTAAAAGTATGTTGTGAAATAATGTAGGATAGTTTCAGTCTTCGCCGCCAAAATCACAGAAGTACCTAAGGCCGCCTATTGCTTACCCTGTAATTTTATCTCTATTTAGATACATAGCTTGTAGGTACAAGCTTTGATTTGTTTGGGACTAGGTTAATTGGTAATGATTTATTTACTAAAGGTATTTATATATTTATGTTTGTATTCCTAGCTAAGTCTAAACGTTTCCGAAAAAGGATGTCATTGAGTACAATAACGTGTGCGCACTGAAATCGAAAAGTCCAAAAAAATACGAAAACATGATCTTATTCCTCCATCTCCATTTTATCAAAAAAGCTGATTTGAAGCGGTTCGCTTCATCTTTCCTAATACGAACGCTAATACGCGCATTCGCTCCCATCGTCTGTATTTCCAGATAGATACAACTTAGGGCTCTTCAAGGCTAGAGTGAACATGCTGTTACTGAACCAGTGAGATATACATTTGAGCTCATCTGCACTTTTCATCAGGTGCAATAGGGGTCAATGGGTCAGTTTTATGTAAAAAAAAGTTCGATGCTAAAAGGAAGCACAGAACAACATTACCATTTATTTTATTACTGTACAGTTCTGTGGTCAAAATAAAATAAAACAGAAAAGGTCCAAACAAGTACCTACCTTTAAATAGAATAGTAGATTGTTCAACAAGGGAGGAAAAGAACCAATATCACACGAGGTTACTTGGCACCCGAGCACAGCGAGGGTGCCAATATTCCGAGGGTGATATTGGTGTTTTTCCCGAGTTAAACACTCTGCTTATCATTTCAACTATAAGGAAAGTAAGAAAATATAAGTATAAATAAATAAAAATGTCTAAACCGGTCAATATGATCGTTGTAAAATATTTCAATGGAGTTTATTGTTAAAGAATAATTAATTTAGCAAAATTCAGAGTGTTCAATATAATAATCAATGAAAACAGGAGATAAAGTAGGTATTTTAGTAAATTTATTTATAAAATATGTAAGTAACCAATTTGAACCAAGGAGTTATGCTGTATAGAGATAGGCTGTGTGGACAATAACATTGTCGTTTACCGTGTTTTTTCTTAACATTTTCTAACTTTTCTGGTTTAAGTCACTAAATAAGAAACTAATTTATAATTTAATTTAATAATATTTCACTGATCAAGATCCACTTCGGGTCGCTGAGCCAGCGAAAGTAAGTAAGTAATATTTCACTGGCATTATAAAATTTGTAATATGACTAATTAAGAAAAAAAAAACTCAAAACTTAATTATTCCATGTATATGCCGTAATGCTTGGCTGAATGCGTATGTGATCCATTGACAGCCAGTGCCTTTATTTTTTTTAATTCATATTATAGTTATCCTCCCGTATGGCAGATATGATTTGCCTCACTTTCCGAGTATGAGAGATGAAAATGAAATTGTTATATCCGCTGTTTACAACTTTTAATCCTAATGACGGGGGAAATCTGTAGGGTTTGTTTACCAATTTAAAATAAAGCCACAAACTGTATCCAGCCTTAACGAACAAATAATTGGCAAACGAGCAAAAAACTCCCGAATAACAAAGTGACTTAATTACATCGCACAATTAATGGAACGTCATTTGCAAAAGCGAGAAAAGAAGTTTTTATTATAAAAAAGTTAATTTCCCTAATTTGGCAGCTTCCCTTTCGACAGTCTTGCGACTGAGCAGAATAAGAAAGTCATGTTTGATAGCTATACTTTCTTTCTGTTCTATAAAGAAGTTTTTTTATTACTTAAGGAATAGCTTCATAAATATTATACGAAATTCCCTGGACCCTACTTAAGAAGATGCCATGCGAGTTAAGCAGATTTACTCACATCATCTTAATTAATTTAGAAATGCGATGTTTGTGATTCTCAAAAAAAACTAATTACTATCACTACTAATGATATGATAATGGTAGGGCTGAGCTGTAGGCTACTGCGGATAGTGGAATGGCCATCAGATATGATGGTTAGCTGCGAATATATGGAATAAGCAGTCCCCGACCATTCAGCGACAGCATTAACAGGATGTAGTGGGAAGTCTTGTAGGAGGGGCTTCTCTATAAAAAGCTGCAATATCCGAAGACGATGCTGTGACATGGCGAGAAATTGCCGCCATTAAATAAGCAATCCTCTGGGGTCAGGCAGCAGTGGCACCAGTACTGACTGGAGAACGAAGACAGGGATCTGGTAGGGCTCTTACTCAGATATCATGGGCCGGGTCACTCCGGTTTCTTGAACTGCGGTGTGGAAGGCAAGGGGGAAACCACCACACAATTTTTTTCCCTTTATAGGAGTAATGGAAATGTACAACCAAGAGAAAGTAGTTCTTGACAACGGGCTTCCGCGATGTAATATGCCGCGGCGGTCTGAGTCCGGCAGGGTCAGGAGCAATGCTGACTCGGTCGTCATCATGCGAAATCCTTGTAAGATCGGAACATGGAACGTACGGACAATGTTAGCACCGGGGAAATTAGAAGAGGTAAAACTGGAAATGGAAAGACAAAGTATAGATATATTGGGCTTATGTGAGGTGAGATGGGAGGGAAGTGGAGATTTTTGGAGTGGTGACTATAGAGTGATTTATACTGGGGAGAAACTAGGAACAAATGGTACTGCAATTATTTTGAATAAAGCATGGGGCAAGCAAGTAGAAAATACCATTCACCACAGTGACAGGATAACAGCAATAAAATTAAATTCAAATCCTTCGGATTTAATAATCGTGCAAGTGTATATGCCTACTAGTAGTCACCCAGATGATGAAGTGGAAAAGTTATATGACGATTTAGACATAATTTTAGAAACAGTAAAAAATAATGACAATCTAATAATAATGGGCGACTTTAATGCTGTAATTGGGGAGGGGAGTGAAGAAAATATAGTGGGACAGTATGGTTTAGGCAAAAGAAACAAAAGAGGGGAAAGATTGGTTCAATTTTGTAAGGAAAATGATTTGACTGTAGCAAACACTCTATTCAAACAACCAAAGAGAAGGCTTTATACATGGAAAATGCCCGGTGACATAGCAAGATACCAAATAGATTATATTTTATTGAAGAAAAAACTCCGTAGTCAGATTCGTACATGTAAAACGTTGCCGGGAGCTGATGTGAACAGTGACCACAATCTTCTTATAAGTATACATAATTTTGAATTAAGGAAAGCTAAAAGGATACATAAACCAAAGAATATAGATCTCAGTAAGCTTAAGAACATAGATAGTAACAATAGAGTGCTATATAGTAATATGATAGGTGATAAAATAACACAATATAATAGTAAGATAGAGCATATTAAAGATAACATAAGTTTAGAAGATAGATGGAATAACACTAAAGATATATTAATAAGGAGTGCAGAAGAAAATTTGCAAAAGGAAAAACTGATTGCTAGGAAAGAATGGCTTACAGATGAAATTAAGAACTTAATTATAAAAAGAAGAGAACTAAGAGACAAATTAAAAGGAAATAGAAATTGGGAATATAAACAGCTCACTAATAAAATAACGACAAAATGTAGAGAAGCAAAACAAAATGATGTCAACACAACATGCAACAAAATAGAGGATCTGTTTAAGAAAGGCAAAATAGACCAGGCGTACAACATTATTAGAAATCTAGAAAAGGCACATAAAAAACGAAGTACAGCTATTTTAAACGAGGAAGGTAAAATACTGATAGATAATAAAGAAATAGCTGAAAGGTGGACTAGATATATTGAGAAATTATACGATGGAGTTGGGATGTTAGAAGATAACATGGAGAAAGAAGAAAGTGTCACAGAAGATAAGTTAGGTCCTACTATATTAAGAAAAGAGTATGAAAAAGCCTTAAACAGTATAAATAATGGCAAAGCAGCTGGTTTAGATGACATATACATAGAGATGATTAAATACGCTAATTGTGATCCTATACATGATGAAATTTTCGATCTAATACAGAACATGTACTCTACCGGTATAATTCCGAAAGATTTTCAGAACACAAAAACAGTTACTTTACCGAAAAAACCAAATACAATGAAATGTGAAGAACACAGAACTATAAGTATCATATCTCAAGCAAGCAAAATATTACTTAAAATCATTCAAAACCGAATAAGACCAAGAGTTGAAGCTTATTTAGGACCAGACCAGTATGGATTTAGGGAGCAAAAGGGTACGAGAGAAGCAATACTTGCGCTGCGAATGATAGTTGACCGACGCCTAGAACTAGATTTGGATACCCATATAGTTTTTATAGACCTAGAGAAGGCCTTCGACAAAGTCGATTGGAAGTATATGATTGACGTCGCCGACTTCGTGGCCACCCGGCATTCGCTTCTCAGACTGGTTTCTCGTCAGGCCCCGCGCGCGGCGGGGTTCCCATTCGCAGCCGCCGCCCGCGCAGTGAGTGCGCGCCTGCGCCCGTGACAACAACAGTTTTTAATGCATCTAAGCGTATGTCCATTGTTATATGCCATCAGAACGTGCAGTCGCTGAATAACAAAACAGACAAGTTGGAAGTGCTTCTAGGTACCGACTTAAAATGTGATGTTTTAGCGATCACTGAGCACTGGCTCTCGGAGGATGATCTTAAGTGTATCACATTGAATAATTATTTATTGCTATCATCGTATTGCCGTAAGAAATCAATGCACGGCGGATCGTGTTTATACGTTAGTAGTAATATTAAAGCCGTGCATGTACCTGAATTATGTGACTTATCTAAAGAATTAGTTTGTGAAATATCAGCAATTTATTTAATCGATTTTAATTTAATAATAATGTGTATTTATAGAAATACTGCAGGCACTGCTAAAGAGTTTTTGAGCCACCTGGAGTGTGTGCTCGAGAAGGCCTATGAATTTAGTCATGAGTTTATTATAGTAGGAGACATGAATATTAATTGTATCGGTGAAAGGACTGCGGACATGAAGGAATTGGAGCTGGTTTTAATTTCTCATGATTGTAGGAACGAAGTAACGTTTCCTACTCGTGTCACAGCGAAGTCGTCTAGTGCTCTCGACCATGTTTATTGTAATTTGGATGAGGGCTCGGTGCGGGCGTCAGCTGTCGCGGCGGCCATCGGCGACCACCACGCCGTGCGCGTCCAAGTATCGCGCCGCGGCTTACCGCCGCGCGATGTTCGTCGTGTTAGAGATTACTCTGTAATTAATCGCGTCAATTTTGTTCTCACCATGTCAAATATTGATTGGGAGAAGTTATCGTTACAATGTGGGGGCTCGGCGGGGAGTTTAGCCTCCTCTCTTAACAATACTTTGTCTCGGAGAATAGACGTATGTTTTCCTTTTAAAAACAAGACTATTTCCGCTAAAACTAATTCGTGGGTAACGGAAGAAATTTTGAATCTAAAGTCATTTTTGTTTGATTGTGTTGCGCTTGGGCGGAAATTTCCTAATAACAATTTAGTTAATGACTGGATAGATCGACTAAAATCCAAATACGACTCTGCGGTTGCGCAATGTAAGGCGCAATATTATGCGAAACGCATTGGCACCGCACCGAATTCATCAAAGGCTATGTGGGATATTGTGAACAGGGAGCGAGGTAAAACCGGACGACCCGCCGCAGACTTCACAGAGATCGCAGTTGACTCGAATGGCCAGAAATACGGCTCAAAAAAGGATGTGGTTAATGCCATGAATGCTAGGTTTGCGGGCGCCGCGGCGGCGTGCGGCGCGCCCGCGGCCGACCTGCGGCGCGCGTGCCGGGCGCTGGCCGCGGCGCGGGCGCCGGTGGACCGCTCCATGAGACTCGCGCTTTTTACTCGCGACGAGGTGTATCGTATAATCACCACGAAGATACCTCACAAACCGTCTAAGGACGTCTATGATGTGTCTATGGAGCTGTTGAATGCAATAGCAGATACTATATCACCAATATTGGTAGTTTTATACAATGCATGTTTAAGGGAAGGTACATTTCCGGAGGCATTGAAAATTAGTAAAATCTCTCCCCTTTTTAAAGGAAAAGGAAAGAGAGAGAATATCGATGGGTACAGGCCAGTGTCCATAATACCGGCCACGGCGAAGGTCTTGGAAAATGGTCTGAGCTCGCGACTTACCCAGTACCTCTCATCGATAGATGCGCTGTCCAATAGTCAATACGCTTATAGATGTGGCCGCTCGACGACTGATTTGGCTCGTGAGGTTGTGCGCAGAGTCACTAACGCTCTAGATGACAGGCAGCAAGTAGCGATTCTCTGCTGTGACCTTTCCAAGGCCTTCGATGTGGCTGATCATGACGTGCTTGCGGCAAAGTTAGAGCATTACGGGATAAGAGGAAATGCGCATAGTCTTTTCACTGACATTTTGCGTGGTCGGTCGCAGATTGTTGTGGGCGACGGGGGACGAATCAGATCGGACCCGTTGACCACGGCGATGGGCGTGGCTCAGGGATCGTCTGTGTCGAATATTCTTTTCTCTATCCTGCTAAATGACTTGCCTGAAACAGTTTCGGCAGCTAATATATTAATGTACGCCGACGACGTCGCCGGTATTGTGTCGGCTCCAAATATTGATAGTCTGGAGATTCGTCTGAATGATACCGCAAATCAGCTCACTCGTTGGTTTAAATCGAACGGTCTGTCTCTTAACCTGACCAAAACACATTTTCTTCATTTTCATTTGGGAGGTAGAACTCCCAGGCCGCTTCAGGTTCAAGCTGAAGGAATAAGTGTGGAGCAAGTGCAAACCACAACTTTCTTGGGGTTCCAAATTGACAGCGGACTTAGTTGGGGATCTCACATAGATAGACTATGCAGTGCAATGGGAAGTGCTTGTTTTGCATTGCAACGCCTGGCTCGAGTTGCGCCGCGGCACGCGGTGCGGACTTGCTACTTCGCCACAATCCACTCGCTTCTTCAGTATGGTGCTGAGTTGTGGGGGCGTGCTGCTGATTGCCAGCGCGCATTCAGATTGCAGAAGAGAGCTGTACGAGCAATCGTTCGGGCGGGACAGGAGATGTCGGCAAGAACATACTTTAAAGAGTTAGGTATACTCACGCTACCCTCGCTTGTAATATTTCAGACAGCTGTATATGTGCACAGTAATCTGAATGAGTATGGAAAGCGCGCTGATATGGCGGCCCACTTGCTGCGGAACCCTCGAAGGCTCCTTACGGTGAAGCGACGGCTTGCTAAGTCTGGCAAGGTGACACATGTTGTAGGCCCGACAGTTTATAACAGGTTACCTGAAGCGATTACTTCGGCTCCTTCGTTGGACATATTTAGGAGACGACTCAAAAATTGGCTTCTCGAGCACACATTCTACACTTTTGATGAATTCCTTAACTTTCAGCCAGAAACTTCTACTTACTAATTATTATGATGACTATGGAATAATATATTAGAATAATTTTAAGAATGACATGTAATAAATATTATGAATAAATGAGTATGAGTATGAGTATGAAGTGTTGAAGGAGGCAGATCTGGATTGGCGCGATCGAAGAATAGTACACCAACTATACAAACATCAAGAAACAACAATACTAGTCGGGGAACAAAAAGGGAACGCTAAAATAAGGCAAGGGGTTCGACAGGGCTGTCCGCTTTCGCCACTTATATTTAATGTATTTATAGAACATGCCATTAGAAAGTTAACAGAAACATCTACAGGAGGGGTCAAAATTCATGGGGAAATTGTTAAATTTGTACGGTTTGCAGACGATATAGCAGCAGTTGCAGAGAACAGTAGAGAACTTCAAGCACTGCTGCTAGAAATGAATAAAGTATTTTCGGAAAGGGGTCTCAAAATTAATAAAAACAAAACCAAAACCTTAGTAGTCTCCAAAAGAAGAGTCGACAGTACAATTACATTAGAAAACACTGCAATAGAACAAGTGAAGTCGTTTAGATACCTAGGCAGCATTATTACAGAAGACTCTAGATGTACACCAGATATTATTATCAGGATAGCCATGGCGAAAAAGGTGTTCAACACTAAAAGAAGCCTACTTTCAGCTAAAATATCAAGCTCCGTCAGGAAGAAACTGGTGAAAGTCTACATCTGGAGTATAGCTCTCTACGGCTGCGAAACGTGGACCATGACCCAAAGAGACAGAGAGAGATTGGAAGCGTTCGAAATGTGGTGTTGGAGGAGGATGGAAAAGATCAGCTGGACAGAAAAGAAAAGTAATGAGGAAGTTTTAAATATGGTTAGCGAAAAAAGATCGTTGTTGAAAATAATTGAGAACAGGAGAGGGAAGATGTTGGGTCATCTATTACGGCACGATAATTACATTAAGACTATAATAGAAGGAAAGATAGAAGGGAAAAGGAAAAGGGGAAGACCAAGAAGGACATATATGGAGCAAATAAAAGAAAAAATAAATGTTTCATTATATAAAGAAGTGAAGGAAAGAGCGGAATGTAGAATAAGCTGGAAATTACTCCACCGACAAGAGCCTAGCTCTTAAATATATGATGATGACTAATGATATAAATGCGAAAGTAATTTCTCTGTTTTTCTGTTACTTCACGCTTAAGCCGGTGAACCAATTTAGATATGATTTGGACATTGTTTTTATCCCAAAATATAACAATTGCGTAGTAGCCGCGGAATAGCGATAAACGAATTAATCGCTAAAGAATTCGCGACTAAATCGCTAGTAAACTGTAATTAAATTCTGTGCTTTGTTGAGAACAATTCAAAAATACAAACAATTTCGAAGCCACTACAACCTGGTAGAAATGCCATAGGATAGGTACTAAATCTAGTCACCATGACTGGCCAACGATAACAACAAAGTCTGATTGCAAATTATGGCTGACATCATTTTGTGTAAATATTATTCTGTGGAGAATGCAAGATAGTTATGTTGATATTATTCTACGTCCCCCATACTGTCATGTTTCTAATTACCTTCATCCTCATAGTATTTACAAAAGGGTAATCATGAAATATTCATAAAACATAAGCCGAATGGGTTCCATAAATATATACCTTATTATACGCTGTACTTAAATTCCTTACACAAGCAACATGCTAGGCGTATTCGCATTTGTGAGGCAAATTACCAACATTGCTTCGGAAGCCTAATGCTGGAAAGATTATATTCTTTATGTATTTTGTAGACGAAAATGTAATGTTACCCGTCATATGGAACGCGTTATTGCGTTACTGTTAATGTAACACGTGTGCATTTTGTGGCGAAATCCGCGAGAGAATTGAAATTAATTGAGGTTTATTATGACAAGTTAGACGGTATCAAACAATTTTTTTGTAATTTTGAATCTTTTACTTCTTCAACGATCCACTTACCTAATAACGTAATAAAATATTGCGATTAAGGAAAGAAAATAACAGTGCTTTGTTTATCCAATTCACTATAGTATATGTAGATATTTAGAACTTGACGCAATAATTTGGATATAGTCGTGCCAATAACAAAAAAGAATAATAACCAATATTTACATCGGTATAAATACGCAGACAATGCGTAGAATTACAATTGAACAAACCAGAAATATTCATAAAAGTGAGTTTCTTTATCTAACATACACGAGAACACAAAAGCATTTCAATCAATATTTACGTTAGTGCTCTTGAGAAAACTAAAACATATCTTTGTTTTCGGTTAACAAAGGCCAGTCCATCAGGGTATCATACATAATTGGTTCCGTCTATCAAACCGGACGTTACCCTGGGAAGACCGTCCGATCGGATCGGTTTTGTCCAGAACAATAGCCGCCCAGGGGACTTCAGACGTCTGGTGAAACAATCCGGGGGAGGCTCGCTAACAACCTGATTCGATTCCTTGCTGGGACGATAAGGTTTTGGACGTAACGTAACAGACAGCCTAGCGAAGCCGGAGGTAATTTCCGTGTACTTACGTTGCTTCCTTGGTATGAACAAAAGCACACGAAAGCTAGGAGTTTTGCGTTTTGAGCAAACTGTGTTTTATAGTTTCTCTAGATTATAAAACGGCAGTATCTAATCAAGGAAGATTTTATACAAGTAAGTATATTTTTTTAAAGGATCCGTGCGACCAAATTTGAAAATCATGTTTGAGTTAAAAAGAAATAAAAATAGGTACTTAAGCTTTCATAAGATACATATTTTGCAAAAGTTCCCGGGTAATTAGAGACGAAAAGTGCAGAACAAGAGTTGAATAAATGTTTTTTTTGAATTTTTCCGCTTGCTTCAATAGATACACATTTAGGCAAATACCGAAAAAGTTAAGCCAAACGAAAAAGCAGTGTCCGCAACCCGAGATAATAATTTATGCAAGCGACCTAATGACCCGACTGCGCAAAGAGAGAAATATTACACTTTTATACTGTCTGCGGTATTGTTCCTGACGATTCAGTAAAAATAACAGCCCAAGTGAGACTCAGACTCGCGCATCGAGGATTCTGTACATAACAATATAACATTATTCAAGTTCATGAACTATCGAAGGGCTAAACATTGCTCCAAAGAAAGGAGCCCTCATGTCTCTTTGATTCACAAACTACAAATAAATACAAGTTTGTAATCACGAAAAAAATGTTTTGATTGAGGTACCTTTAATTAACGAGTTTTCGGGTTTCTTTAGGTATTTGTGCAGTAGGACCATGATTATTGCCAAATTTCATTAGATACTCTACATCAATGTAAAGTAACTTAAAGTTTTCGATTTTCTTGCGATTTCCAAAACTCGACAGACAGACAGTACCTACAGACTGATAACAAGTTATCCTATAATTGATTTTCTCCTTTTGTGGTAAAAGGGCCCTAAAAACACAAACTTAAGTGGTAAAACCTTATTTAGGTGGTGGGAGAAAGATCGCGGGAGCTGAGCATTAATCCCTCGACTTGCAAAGTATCATTTTCGCATTTCTTAAATTGATGAGAGTCTATAATAACAGAGTAGGTATCTTAGTACATATTATAATATTCGTCCTTTATTCATCAAGATATAGTGCTGATATTTGTTCAACATTAACATTTCAGCCAACTAAAACGACATGTTACGAAGGCAGGAAATTCTCACTGGAAATATTGGCGCGTGCTTTTCCCAAGTTCTTCGAATATTGCGTGTTTGACTTGAAACGCCGACCGAACACTTCAGCACCCGGTCCTGCGTCTTGCCAGACGAAGGAACTTGATATGGCTCATGCCGTCCTTATCCATTTGTATACGAGTAAGAAGAAGAAGTGATGTCGAAAGTGTTTGGTTGTGTCGGAATAGGTTGTAAGGTCTGCAGGCCGAAGTCGAACCGATAAAGGAGCTGAAAGAATTCTATTCAACGCATTCCAGCCTGCCGAACGAAAGTTCCAGCCCATTGTGTTCGCCAGACGGTGCATATATTTTGCCTATTTCAGTTTGACGTTTTGCAAAGTGCTCATTTTGAGTACCTATACCTAATAGTTAAGCCGCTTATTCTGCTTGGCTGTCAGGAAGCTTTAGTACTTTGTAAAATAATTTAACAACACGTAGGAAAATCTGAGATTCCTAGAAGTGTTGTATGAATAACCTTAGATGATTAATGTCTTTGAACACAATAGAAGCTATAGCTTACAATGAATCTTGTAATATAATTCTCAGTAGGTACGGTTAATCCAAAACATCATTAGTTTAAATTATGAGAGGTTTAAGAAATATTTAAATACCTAATGGTGAAGTTATCACTGTACAGGAGCTATGTTTATAGGTACGCTCCATAAATTATGACAATTTTGATCGTTTTTCAATCTCCTCCATCGATTCACCCTGTCAACGTTCGTCTACCATTAATTACCTCTTACGTTTCGTGTTGTAGGTTTTTAGGGTTCCGGAGCCAAAATGGCAAAACGGAACCCTTATAGTTTCATCATGTCGTCTGTCCGTCCGTCCGTCCGCTTGTCTGTCTGTCCGCGGCTTAGCGCAGTGGCTATTGGTGCTAAAATGCTGTAATTTTGCATGGATATATATAGCAATTACCCCGACAAAATGATAAAATAAAATATTAAAAAAAAATTTTTTTTAGAGACGTAAAGTGGGGGTGATTTTTTTTTCTCGTCTAACTTTATAGTGTGGGGTATCGTTGCATAGGCCTTATAAAATTATTACGATATTGTGCAGACGATTTATCGATACAGTGATTCGTTTGCGAAATATTCGACTTTAAAGTGAATTTTTTTGTTAAAATCGAGCGTTAGAAAATTTTGAAAAAATTCATGATGGGAGTAAATATATCAAATTTACAAGGAAAACTATACCTAACGGCTAATTTGTCTTGAGAATTAGTAATAGTTTAACACTTTCGCGCAAGCACCGTCGCTAGACGGCACATAATGATTAAAGTGTTGTGACACAACGTCTAATCACGCCATCCAAAAAATTTCCTCTACGCCTACAACCTTTAAGAACATCCTCTGGTCTTACTAAAATCTTATAACTACATCATTGTGTCACAACATATCACAATTCGGAATCTGTAGCGCCACACAGTCGATGTTTTTGAGTTCTCTATAGGTCTCACTCACACATATACAGGCGAGTCCACGTACACGCACAACGTCACTGGACACTGCCTGTTATAACCAACCCCACGTGATTAAACGTTGCTTGCTCAATAACGAACATAACATTTAACGTATATGGAGGAACGTTTATAAACGTTGACGTGATTAGTCGTTTGTTTCATACTTTAAAAGAACCGTAGCTCTGTGTATCAATAGTACGTATATGAACGTCGTTCTCCTTTATATGGAAAAACAGTGTGTACTAGCAAGTACTACTGATGAGATGAGGTGCTCGCGCGACAGTGTTAAGAGTGAATAGCAGCCTGACCTATAAAATATTGCTTGTTTAATACGGACAGTATAATTAATAGTAAAATTAATAAGATAAGCAAGAATTTTTTCGTAACGGCTGCGGAACCCTATCCTGGGCGTGTCCAACACGCTCTTGGCCAGTTTTTTTATTTTACCGAATATCGGCACTACAAAATTGTCCTCTGATGGGCAGTGCCATATTTTATAATAAACTAATTAACTAGATACCCCCCCCCCCTTTACACTTATTATTACTATTAAAATCTGAAATATTTTGTTCGTATGTCTTAAACTGCCAGACTCCTTAAATGTGTGACATAATTTATAGATGGCCCCTAATTTTAATGGTTCAGTCACTAGTTCCAAACACCCACTCATAAGCCTGTTAACTCACAAACACACCATCGTTATTACCATCGTCATATACCGCATGAAAATAGACAATAAACACAATGCGGAAGAAAACGAAAAAATATAGGTGAAAACGGGACGTGTACAACAATAAGCCCTCGGAAATCACTTAACAATGGGGCATATTGACAAAATGAAATCGACGCAAGACGTGCGGGGCAACACGCGCTATTACCGAATAAAATTTCATAGAAAGCTTAGCAAACAAAGCCTGATGGCGGGGGCCATTAGGGGCCATGCATAAATTGTTAGTTTAGTGACGACACCCACCCTCGCAGTGTCTGTGCACCTCGCTTTTTGCCACTGTTTGCTTTTTTAAGCTGTATTTTTTGTGGATGGCTATGAGATGATTCTTTTGACGGAACTCGTTAAATTTACTCCAAAACACAACTCAAAGCCACAAACGAAATTCTTATCTGCACCCCGTGTGTCGAATGCTGCGATTGCGGGACCAAAATAATGAATATTATATTACTGGTTTTTCCTTTCGAAATTTATAAAAGTAAAGCTTCCGTAGGATTGGAATAAAGAAAAAAACCCACAATTAAAACATAAACTGCTCAGTGAAACCGACAACTAAAAATTAATTAATCACTAAGCAAACCAAAAAAAAAATACAAAAGGAAACTATAAAAAGCATACAAGAAAACAAAACGCACAATGGTGTCTGCATAGAATAAGCATTGTTATGTCTAAAGGAAAGGAGTGTTGACGGTAGCAGAAACCAATTCTAATCAACAAATTTTTATTGAACTATCTTTGCTGGATATATATAACAAATGGTCTAGATACCAGTATCGAACTGTTCCAAATATTTTAATGAGGCGTGTAATTCAATTTCGAGAGCTCTAACGACAAACAATGTGAATGCATTATTCAAAAACAATAGTGAATACAAACGACACTTTTAATCTACATCTCATCCATTAAAACGTAAAGCTTGTTCACACGGCACTGTCGCGTGCAGCGATATTGTGTTTGAGTAAAACATACTTGAATTTAAAAAATAATAGGTACTTTACCAATCAATTTTCACATTAAATACCTATATTGTAACTTATTATGATTTGTGTTGTCATATTTTGACTCTATATTTTTTATTGCGAATTTTATTAATGTACTTTACGATCATAGAAAATTGTATGTCTCTGGAATCTTTTTTTTTTTTCAATTGCACAATTACTTCTTTAGCTAATGTATGGTGCCTATGTTAATTTAATAGTTGCAGTGAATGGTATCCACAGGCTCTTCGATTGTAAAGTAATTTGATTTCGTCAGTGAAGTTTCTTATTTCACGAAGTGCTTTCTTTATTTGCTGTAAGATGTTGCCTCACCGTAATTCACCACACAGGCAGCGAGTACCTAACTTGCAAGATGTAACTCTAACCTAAATACCTAAATAAATAAACTCAGTCAATTTTGAATTTGCAAACAATGCATAATTCGTTTTTTCTTCTAATTATAAACTTGCTCGTTTTTGCTACGAATTCCTAGTTCTAGTTCACAACACTATAATAAAAAGCTTCCTAGGTATTTAGGTTGTTGTCAAATGAAAAATACTATATTTAAATGTAAACCGCCACGCTTTTGTTACTTTTGAAGTGCACTTTTTTATCCGTGTACGCGTTTATTCGTGTGTGCAGCCTTAACAGATTTGTTCCACAGTTGAACCAATCTTCATAGAAATATCGTAGGCTGCATTAACTGTATACGTGTTTGACAAATCGTTCATACGGACGCATGTCTTCTATGTTAACCTATTATGTTGTACAACATAATATTATTGAACATTAAAATGAACAAAATTGTAGGCTAGGTGTGTAGAGATTTTAAATTTCTTTTGCTTTTAACGATTATTTTCTTTAAATAACGTACTCGTAGTGTACGAAATGATACATAATAAGAAGGATGCAAGTAATTACTTAGTTTTTAATCTCCTAAAAAAAAAATTATTCTACCTTATTATCGTGTCACATTTAAAAAAAGTTGCTGACGATTATAAAAACGGTTATTTTGTCCCAAAATTACGAGACTTGTTGAGAAAAACAAAAAAAAAAGGTAAAAAGCCGGAAACCATTGACTACATAAGACACATTTTATAATCCGGATCTGCATCGTTAATTCCATAACGTGTTTCAAAATACATTTTAATCCCGATATCATCAAAAGATAGCGTTTAAATTATAATTCTCTCAAAGGTGACGAAATTTCAACCAATGACTCAAGTACCGTTCCACGAAATATCGAAATCGACAAATCGACGCATATTTCGTTCGTCGACCGATTTATCGAAGCGATATGTCTGCCGTCCGTCACATTTCACGTTGACTGATCCGAACAGAGATCCAAACCTGCCCGTGCCCACAAACCAGAAGTATGATACCAATCGGTCACTCCGAGCGCTTGCGCTTTGTGTCTCAAGATTTGAATCTGAAGAAACACGATCCGAAGCCACCGAGTGTCACGGAACTAATAAAAAACCGGCCAAGTGCGAGTCGGACTCGCGCACGAAGGGTTCCGTACCATTATCTATAAAAACGAGGAAAAAAAATCACGTCTGCTGTATGGGAACCCTCTTAAATATCTGTACGCTAAGTTTCGTCCAAATCTTTTCACCCAGCATTGAGTGGTAGACTTTGATCAATTATAACTGTAGATCAACAGTCGCGCGCCCGAAAATGTCCGAGCCAAATGAGCGCCACTTTGATAAAAGTGGCCTTCTTTTTTCTCAGTACGTTGCGTAAAATTGTCAAGTTTAGCTGTCAAGTGTCACCGAAATTCGACTGTAATGAAGTAAAGACTAGGTTCAAATTTCTGCGTAGGTGATGATTTTAATTGTTATGCAAGCAAATAAAAAAGTTCGGACATTCTTTGAAGGGGATTTTGTTCGGCAATGTGTTATAATTGATCAAAGGGTAAAGAAATATCTTTCAATGTTTAAAACGTCAAAGGCTATTTTTGCTTAAAGGCGAATGACAATGATTGTTTTTATTCTGATGTAGGAATTGTCATCAAAAATGGTGAAGCACTACTTCTTTGGTCGACTATAACAAAGGCGAACTTATCCCTTATACTTCCATCGGAAATAGTTTAGAAATAGTGCTCAAAGTTTACATGTCACATGTAGTACCACTTCAGACAGAATTCCTTGACGTTCGCTCGGAAGCACTGCACAATGACTCTTGCAATATTGAGTACTGTTTACAGTTGGCTGTAGAGAATGATTCTTTTATTTTAATCCATATCCTTTGTTTCATTTTTACTTGGGTGCATTTTTAGGATGGCATACCTCAAAAGGAAAAGGAACCCTTGTATGATCACTTCGTTTTCCGTCTTTTTATCTGTCAAATACCTATATCTATGAAGAATACCTGAAATAAATAAATTATTATTATTACTAGCTGTTGCCCGCGGCTTCGCCCCCGTTATATTTTTTCCTAAAATTTATTTTATAAGAACCTTCTCCTGACAATAACAAACGCAAAATAAAAATATTAGTGAAATCGGTCCAGCCATAGGTACGCGCGTGGTGCCGTGATCAAGGAAAATAGGCATTCATTTTTATTTATACATATATAAGATAGATTAAATACTTTTTCACAGAGAAAAAGAAAAGATTTAAAAATAGAAAAACAAAAGAAAGTTTAAAATTAATATGAAACATTAAGAGTTATGAAACCCTTAGTGTGAGGCCATACAAGCGTAATTTTGTGAGTTGTGAGCGGCAGAATTTCGGTCGCGCCATACATTGTGTCACGTGAGTGTCACGTGATGGCGCGCATATTGTATGGCGTGGACCAAAATTCTGCCGCTCACGACTCACAAAATTACACTCGTGTTGCCTCACCCTTAGAGGCCGTAGTAGCCAAATGGTTTCACCTATGTCCTCTCAAGCAAAGCCCGGGCTTACACCTGTGAGTTTTTCGGAATTTACGTGCGAAATTTACCATGATTTTCACGGTAAAGTAAAACGTTTTCAAAAAAATTGCACATAAAGGGCTTAATGAAAATAAAATCACGATCGCTTCCTCTGTGTAACGAAAGTTAATCATACAAACTATATGGGTAACTTTCTTTACACAAAGGAATCAATTAAGTTTTGTTTTAATGCAATCCCTTAATTGTCGATGATTCACGAAAGTCTATTATGAGAGGTGGCCTGTGCCATGCAGTGGGACGTATAATAGGGCAAGCAGATGATGATTAGAAACTAATACTTTTTTTTTTCTTGGAAGTACATAACTTTGTTAGCCCAATAGGACTAGAATACACGACGATATACCTACTGTAAAAGAAACTGTGAGAAATAAGAACTGTTTAAAAAGTAGTTTTTTTCATGAATATTATATCTTGTATGTCTCAGCATTGTATTATTTTCTGTAGAGTCCAGTCTCAAGACTGTTTAATTCAAACACAATAAACCATTAGCCTGTACTTTGTACTATTTGTAATATAAATCGAGATCATTTGCATTTCACCTCCACATCGAAGCCTGGCTTTTCATTAGCATTATCAATTATTGAAATAGAGTCATATCTTCACTTGGTACTAAATATTCTGAATTTGCATCAGAAACACATCTCACGCGATCGTTTCAAGCTGAACAGAGTCTTAGTTACTATAGTTTACGATTGGGTTTTGATGTAGAATGTATAAGCTATGAAGTTACGATGGGGTATCGTATCACCCACGCGTTGTCCGAACCCACAAGAACTTAATTAGTCGCTTTTCACCACGTCGGTGGATTGTTATTTATTATCTGTAGCACAATCCAACTGATTGTATGCACGTACTGGAGACGACAACTTACAAAACAAGACGAATGCATACGACATTTAAATGAGCTGGAAATAATTACGGGACCCACAGGGTTTGATTGCGAGCAAGAATAAATCGTTGCTCGTAGATAATAAATAAAGTTTTTACATGCTTTATGGTAATGGGCCGTTATTATTACACTTACAATTAATTTTATTGAGGACGAATTAAATGCCGTGACTATAAATTAGGTGCGGCGTTTTAGTGCGTAATAGATAATATAATGTAGCGCTATGTTCAAAGAGGGAATATTACACTCCCAAAGTTCGAACCGTAAAAAAACTTGGATTATTTATTAACATGAGACTACGAAGAATATGGGATCAATAAACAATACAGTTTTTCAAAATATTTTTCCTGACTATATAACTGATAGATATGTTCACCATTCATAAGCATATTTGCAATACCAGAAGTATTCAAGGTGTATATGCGTTACCAATCAATAATATTGAGATGGAATTTTAGTCTGTTTACATTCTTTCCCCCTTTATTCATAAAAACTGCCAAGTGCGAGTCGGACTCGCGCACCGAGAGTACGGTACATCTCTAAACATCGAACTACCCTATATGCGAGTCGTTTTAAAAAATACACAATTAAGGAATATAATTTAAAAAAAGTTTAATTTATTCCTTTGTGTAACGAAAGTTACCCATATAGTTTGTGTGTCTGACTATTAACTTAGGTAGGTATAACTGTCGTTATGCAAACGAAGCGATCGTGATTTTGTTTTCATTAGCCTATAATGTATGTTAATTTTTTTCGAAAACTACTCATAACATGATTGGTATTTATCTGTCACTTTGACATTTACTTTTGCCATACGCTTGTACGAGTTAATCATACAAACTACATGGGTAACTTTCGTTACACAAAGGAACCAATTAAGTTTTGTTTTAATTAATTAATTTAATTCAGTAAAATTTTTTTAAAACCGTCTCTTATACTATCAGAAAATCTATAAGCGAAAAAAAATGAGGAGGTTTACCAGTATAAATTATGTGATTTTAACCAGAGGCCATATCGTCTAACGGGCGGACGCTTACTATTGCATTCACCATCTTATACCGTTTGACAGAAAGAAATTGTGAAAGAGATAGCATGCGCCCGCACATTAGACAATAAGCTTATCTACAGGATACGAATACCTACATGAATCCAACCCGCCGTCACTCTCAAAATCTTGTTTACTCGAATTCGTAAATACCAATCCACTAAATCTTCGAGATAATCTCGAACGCGTTCGTGTTCGCGACATTTTGTAAATCCTGATTTCGCAAAGCAACGTACCTGTAAATCAGTGGACAATCTTCAAATAACAAGACACGACGCGTCGAATAATTTATATAGCGAGTCTACAGTTGATCATAGATTTAAATAAATCTCGAAGGACCGAATGACACCTACGTAAGTACCTCCACGTACACGCTCGAAAGACGCCTGATCAACTGCTCAATTTTGAGCCGTTACCCCTAGACTTATGGCAAGAACTTACACGGTTGTTTATGTCAGGATATTTTTGTACACACATTTCTTTTCCAAGTTCTGGATAGCGCGTAATCTAAACGAGCTCCGTCAGATCTGCACAACCGCCAGATGCCAATCTTTATTACTAATGAAGGTTATTTAGAAACCCCGCATTAAGTTGTTACGGGGCCCTGATAACTGATATTTAGCTGGGGAAACGTATTAAAAACTTGCAGCGGCGCATCTCTCGTAGATCGAACGGGTTCTATAATGACTTCATCTCGGATTAAGCACAACTATTGCGCTAATCGACAAGTAATCGGACGTTGACGTTTGAACTTGAGCACGTTTAATAGGTACCTATTACGTAAAGGTAAAAAAATATTACGTACCATCGGATTAAAATATTAGAACTGTCTAGGTGGCCAAAAATAAATCAAATCAAAAAATATTGGAAAAATATGATTGCCTATTAAAAAGGAAAAAAAGCAGGAAACTTAGGGGGTGGAACAAAATAATAGATATAAGTAGATGTCGTTACTTTAATGCAAATGGTTTGTGTTACATTTATGTTGGTGCTTTAGCTCGATAAAACAAAAAGAAGGGAAGGAACAAAGAAAGAAAGGAAGAAATTGAAATTAGATTGAGTTACCTAAGTGAAAAAAGTAAAAAAATAATTTTAATGATTCTAATACCGGTAAGCACAAATTTTAATAAAGGCCACGCTCGACATAATGATTTCAGTGTGACCTTGGCCTTTTCTTTACACGTAGATAGATTATAATAGTTTCAAAACCGATTACACTATTAAATAGTTCCTATTACATACAAACCTTGTAAAAACGCTAACTACAACGCTAACTCTACTTACACATCAATATATTCCTAAGCATCATTGTTTTCTTTTTGATGACCAATTTGATAGGATTGCTGCTTTGCCACATGTTTGACGTTCTTTCCACATGGATCTAATTTATTTAATTGCCTTTAATTCAGTTGTAAACGTGACAAATAGCACCATAAACATGGCTGGACATTTATTGAATTGGTGTGGATAACACTATAAATATTCCAAGTAGGTACCTACTAAAAAATACCACCTACCAGTGACCAGTACGCTTAGTATAAGTTTTACTTCACCAACATACTTCTCGATCGCGTTTACGTAAAAAATTCAATTACTATGGAAACATGGACAGCGCCTCCGCGCGCGCGCGTCCATGTTTCCATAGAATTGAAATTTTTACGTAAACGCGATCGAGAAGTATTTTGGTGAAGTAAAACTTGTACTAAGCGTACAGTTAGTTTCGTTAGGCAACCCAAAGAGTAGCAGAAGCGTAAGTGTAGATATATTTTGCGGACATAACACCCCGCTAGTGCACACAAACTTTGCCATTCTGGTAATAATAGGAGTCACGTAAATAATTTAGATTACCCAGTTCTTTAACTTTCCAGACCACAAATTTGTACAAGCGTAACGGCTTGCTGCAACATTATGCTGAGTGGGGCCCAATTTATACAAGGTAATCGATGTTTTTTATTTGTCGCTTTTCCTGCTAAATGTTTGTTTTCCCTGTGTATCGAATAAGAGCAAATCTCTCTCTGTATTTGTCTCTCTCAAAATATAGTGGGTAGCAACATCAACTTCTCATCTCAAAACTAGTAGCAGACCTGTGCTCGTCGCAGGGAAATATACCTATGTAGTTTTATTTAAATAGTTACATAAATTCCTAAGAATCCGCGGGACAGAATAATAGCTCCATTCAGTTTTATTTCATCTCATTAATTAAAATGGTCCTGAAACGTGCTCAAGTATTTATTCAGTGTAGGTACCTACTTAAACTTAAAATCTTAACGTCAAATTTTACTTCGCAATCGTAACAAAATCGTAACGGAATCGTAACTGCGTATAATTCCCATCCCCTTGCACGTAAAAGGGAAATGTAGCCAATTCCTTACCGAATCAGACATCTGCTTTTGAAACATTGGCAGTCGTCAAGCAAAATAATTATCTTTTCTTTCCGTCCCCTAATCATTAAAAGCGATGAGGCGAATATTTTAGCGAAAATCGATGGCTTGCTCCCCCCGAGTGAAATGTCGTCAGTCACTGCACCTGTGCCTTCCCGCGTTTGTAAGTTACTTCCAAAACGATTCATAAATAATTCTCAAGTTATGATTAAACATATTTGATGAAGAACATGTGCAGAAGCAATATTGTTATAATACCTTACTTGATTACCTCTTATAATAATCTCACGAACTATAGAAATAGAAATGAAGACTCAATGAGAAAAGCGCTGACGAACAATAATATTCCATGAAGAGATAATTAGTTTTCCTGAAGAACCTGTAAATTTTTGCCTGTTACCTACCTAACCCACAATAAAAACATGAGTTAATTAGCTTATTATTTGAATAACAGAATGATAGCTTTACGAAAACTTTAAAAAGGACAAAAAAAAAAATTTAAAATAAATCACTCATCCTTTTTTCGACTCTTCAAATGAAATTTTTAGTATACTTACTCCTTTAGGTTTGGATGTGTATTTAGGTGCTTTAGGTGGCCGTAGCGTGATATTTTAGCCAAATAAAAGTATATCTTTAGCATGTAATTGTTATATTTTTTAGCCAGCGAAACAAAAAAGAACCTGTTAATTTAGTCCACTTTGTTTAAAATATAACTGAAACACGATACTGTTAAAAATCAATCGTTTGAACTACCTAAAATTTTATTTTTTGTCTACAAATTAGTCACTGTTACTAAAATAAAATTCAAAGTATAATATCTACCTACTTACAATTAGCAGCATCCACGCTTTCAATTATATTAATGTATATTTTATTTAACACTCTCTTTATAATTGCCTAATTATTGCTTTAAACTAATCAAGTAATCAAACGATGGAGGTCGAATTTGACAAACTTGTTTGTCGAATTGAGCTAAAATTTGGCAGGTAGGTAGGTACATCTGATGAAAATTCAATAAAAAAGAACCTTGAGCAAAAAAGCGTGTAGGTATTAAAATTTCGTCTGTCAAAAAATTTGTATGAAGTTTAATTTAGAGACATTCGTGTTTAATTACACATACCTACTTAACTCATTCGCTCAATTCAAGCTCAAAACTTTTATAGGTGCCACAAACGGATACGTGCATTTTCGTGCATACAAGTGGCTGCAAAATTAGAACATCGGCACTGGGCGAAAGTCACGAAAACGCTTTGCTTTGTCGGCACTGAAGGCATTAAGTTAGCAGAATTAAGAATGAATGAATGATATGAAATGAATGAACTTGCTAGACATTTTTGAACATTGTCTGTAGTCTATTCAATTTCCTTTAAGTTCTGGTTTAACGTGCTCGGCTCATGACATTAAACAAAATGTAAGGGCCGAGCGGAACCTTCATGACTCATAATCATAACGCAGTGTAAAGTTACGCGTCACGCGACGTCGACTTTATTTGTTTTACTCGTAAATTCGTGTAATTGCGTAATGAACATAAAAGAGAATTACTGCTACGAACCTATTATACGATAGTTTGTCATGTTGCCGTAATACAGGGGTCTAAGTTGGGTTTTCGTATTTTCTTCCAGTTAAATCTCTTGGCACTGGGTTAGAGGTGTGGATTATTTTATTCAGTACTTTTTGAAACTGACATATGAATCGAAAATTTAAGAACATCAATACCCCATATTGCTGAACCAGTGAGCTATATCTACGGCCTCATCTGCACTTATCATCAGATGAGATAGAGGTCAATCGCTGGTCGGTAAACTAAATGGTTGTTAAAGCTATGGACGTGAGAGATAAAATTACCTGTGCTTACTACCCTTGGCTATTGTGATCTACAACAAAAGGACCTTGATACAAGCGTAAGTATAGGTACGGGTCGTTTTCAAAAAAATCGTACATAGTTAAGGGCTTAATCAAAACCAAATCATGACCGCTTCCTTTGTGTAACGAAAGTTAGTCATACAAACTATATGGGTAACTTTCGTTACACAGAGGAAGCAATTACTTTTCCTTTTAATTAAATCCCTTAATCGTGTACTTTTTTTTTAAACGACTCACACAAGTTAGTAACAAGACGAGTTACATTAAAGCTTCTAATAAGAAATCATCAAGAGTCTAGCAATTTGCGACAAGGGATGCAATATTTTTAATTAACAGTAATTAAGGTACAGTTTCGTTTTAAAACGTCTCTCATCACAATAAATCATATCACTGCTGTAGCGTGGTGCAATTTAAAATGATTAACCGCGAGTGGGCCGATACCAATTCTGTTAAAAGTTTAAAACTACTCGACACGGAATTCTCGGTGCGGTGCCATTACGTTAACGAATGACGTGCAACGGACAAAAAAGGAAAGGGCGTTCTCCTTGTTTTAATAGCTTTTATCCAGCACAGCACCTTTACTGTTAAGTTTAATATTATACTCACTGCATCATATCTTTACATTATCTTTGGTTTAGGGCTTTGTAGAGTCGTGTGCTATAATTTGGGACCCATTTCCTTTAAATTCCTATACAATATGACAGGACTGTCAACCTTAAGTTGGTCCCAAATTAAAGCTCGTGACTGTACGTCCGCGCCGGGATATATTCCTAGGCGTTCTGATTAAAAAGTACCCCTCACTTTTTAAAAAATTAGGAAATTTTGGGTTTATCTTACTCAAAATCAAGAGCACTATTGATTATGATAATTAAAAAAATTGACCCTAATTTTCCATTCATTTTTTTCTGACAGTTTTGTGACGAACCATATAACTAAACTGTCTGAAAAAAACGTCATATAACTGACCCAATAAAAATAAGGACACTTATTTCTTTATGAAAATGAATTGTACTCGTGATTTTGAACAAGAAAACCCCAAAATTACATCATTAAAAAAAAAGTTAAGAGTACACTTTTTTTAAATGCCCTCAAGTTTGAAGCGTTCTGCCCCTGCTGTCTCTTACTTATCGGGAGATATCACAGTCGTTCTCAGCACTTCTTTGTGTCACATGGTACATATTGGGTAAGGGTAGAAAGAGATGGTGAATGCGATTGCGAGTGCCCGCGCGTTAGACAATGCGGCCTCAGGATTTGCAGATTTGCAGTTGAAAAAAGCTCAAAATAACTTGTCATGTGCGATTACATAAAAAATTAAGCATACATGATCCTAAAAACGAACGCCGAAGAAGTACGAATGGGCAATTGGGCACAGAAAAGTAAAGCCGAGTAGAGATAAAGAAACTAGTCGATCACTTGTTACTGAATACTGTTTAAAAAATTGTACAGTGCTTTAATTAAAACAAAACTTAATTGATTCCTTTGTGCAACGAAATTTACCCATGTAGTTTGTATGACTAACTTTCGTTACACAAAGGACGCGAATTCACGCGATCGTGATTTTGTTTTCATTAAGCCTAAAGGTGTACATTAAAATGAATGTATTTTTTTCTAAAACGACCCATAGTTCATTTTGACATTCATGGGATGACTTTAACAAATAAAAATACCTGATTGATCTCTACCTACACTAATTTGCTTTTACCTAATGGTCCTGGTGTCGCCCCCATATTTATGACAAACCCTATTTTAGTTCATAGTTGATTAAAACAGTCAACATAATCAAAACTATCCGTCAATCCACATCAAAAGACGAAGCTAGTCTTGTTTAAGCCTAATTGAAATGTCAGCACTCCATGAAACGGCTGAGTGCGGTTTCTGGTACAAATAATTGAATACAACTATTAAGGCTTTACGACTTGGTCGTAAAGGCGTCCAAGCCGCGAACGTAAACCTGATTGATGGTCGCACTACTTAACGATTTGGTCAACCCGAATAAGCCGTGTTTTTCAATTCGTTTACACGAATCAACGTGAAATTGACAGGTGTTTGTTATCTCCGTAATAATGAAACGGATCGGCTACTGCGTGACTATGTTGTGTTTTATATTGTTACCAAATAAATTAGTGATAATAATAACAATAACGCATCGTTGTTATTTTACCAGCTTATTCAAATAGGTCAATTAGTAGATACCAATTCGTTCCATTTAAAAAAGTGTTATAAAATTGTCACTAATGGCTAATGGACGATTAGGTATATATCACTTGCCGTATTAGAGTAGGTACGGCATTTACGGATGTTTAAACTTTAAAACCGGATGGTCAAAAACCTACACATGAATGATCAGTTGTGGCTTATCGAACAAGATGAATATTGAAAACCATTTCGTTGAAATTCATGGTAGGTATGTTATGCAGCGAATTTAGAAACAGCTTAGCCACTGTTTAATTTTAATTTAAAAAAAAGTCGTGGTAGCCTAGTGGTTTATCCTATGGCCTCTCAAGTAGAGGGTCGTGGGTTCGAGCCCCAGATCGCACCTCTGAGTTTTTCGGATTTTACGTGCGAAATCAAATTTGAAATTTATCATGAGCTTTACAGTATAGGAAAACATAATGAGCTTAGGAAATCTCCACACACCTGCGAAAAAAATCAATGGTGTGTTTGAAGATCCCAATCCATACTTAGCTTATGTGGGATCTACGGCCCAAGACCTCTCATTTTGAGAAGTCTGGGCTCTGTAGTGAGACGTATACATATAAGCTGGGATGGTGATGATGAACAAACGTCACTTCGAAAATAGTACACTTGACTGCAATTAAACAATAAATTGTGTATCCAATTGGGCAGGCACACCCTGAAGGTTAATTAATCATTAAAACGTACAAATAGTTTTGAAGGTTAGAAAGTTAAGCTCAGTTAATTGTCAAAAATAGCATGTTAGCGCCCAATTAGTCTAGTCTCCTAGTTATAGGAATGTAGCAACGAGACGAGTCAATCAGAGTCCATTAGTAAACGTACGTCCAGTATGGGAGGGAAATTATTGATTTGCGCCTAATTTCCGTTTGATTGGCGACCGGGGTCTGCGGGCGGCGGGCGTGACGCGGTCGGCAGGTGACTTTGATCACGGCACTTAACTATCTATAGTTTATTACTGGTAATAAACCGGTAAAAGTTACGCCAACTAGAGACGATTAACTTGGAGCTTTAAACCAACTGGAGAGGACGAGACGGCTCTACCAAAACCTATAGAATAGAATTTATTAACACACTTAGAAAAAAAGATACAATATTAAGAGTTATTTTCTACATTGAACTTATAACTAAGCGTGTTAAATGGATTAGGCTCAGCGTGAGCTGTGGATGCATGCCCACGGAGGTGCGCACGCACACAGCGCTGGTTTTCAGTCCAACCCTTCACACTTTTTTTTACAGATCTGTGGGTAAGTTCGAGTACCTACACTTTTATTTTAATAAATAAATAAATATTAGGGGACGATATTACACAAATCGACCTAGTCCCAAACTAAGCAAAGCTTGTACTGTGGGTACTAGACGACGATAAACATACTTATACAGATAAATAAATACTTAAATACATAGAAAACATCCATAACTCGGGAACAAATATTCGTGCTCATCAGTTCATCACACAAATAAATGCCCTTACCGGGATTCGAACCCAGGACCTCTTGCTTCGTAGGCAGGGTCACTACCAACTAGGCTAAAGAGGTCGTTAAAGAATAAACTTTTACTTTAATTTTAAACTTTTACTTTTATTTTAATATTGAAACCTATAAGACTAGTGGCCATACCCGTAAGATAAATGACGGAGTTCTGAAGTAACAAATATAAAAAAATACAACCGAATTTATAGCCTGCTGTTTTTTTAAGTCGGTTAAAAAGAGTACTTAGTTGACATTACAAAATAATTTCAAGAGGGAAATCTAATAAAAAGTCACTTTATTTTAGCCCTCAAAACCAGACTAATGTTTTACTAACAGTAAAATCTGATTTAGTTGCTACGAAACAAATAAATATACTCAATCGAATTAGCAGATAGGACCACACAAAATGGTGTAGTTAGGTAGCTGTATTCCCAATACTTATATTAGGTACTAATTGGTTAGGATTCGCATGAAATAACCACTAATTAATACACCTACAAAATCTATTGGGAATCGTATTTTGACAGCTCATAAAAAATATTTCAATTAATTAGATAATTTATTAAATAATCAATCAATCTTAAGATAGTGTTTGCCAATAATACCGCTTGCGGCATATTCTTCTCTTCTTCTAGTGCCTCATCAATACTGAAGGTTGGGTATCAGCTTCTTGTAGACGTCAGCTCATATAGACGAGATCAAAAAATTAGTAGGTATTCATTTCAAGCGCGTAAGCTGCTTCGCCCCCCGTTGAAAGCGAGCGTCGTTTACAAAAGCAAATGTGCATGACGCCTCCAGATGGTTTAAAACCCTAAGTTAATGACTATTAAATGCATGACCGACGCCTATCAGGTGGAATATAAAGAGCAACATAGTGATCAATGTTCTTGAACCATTATGATTATGGGGGCGCCTCTTAATATAAAAGCGATCGTGAGGTTACGCCGCCAAGTCATGAAACTAAACAATTTCAAGTCTTTGTCAGTGACAAGTATCATTAGAACCATGTTTTAGAACCTGAGGTAGCCTCCCAAAAGGCCTCTACACACCGAAGCCACCGAGCTGTCGCTGTCGACAAATTGGTCCATGTTGGGTCGATGTCGACAAATCGTCGACCATGTGGTCGGCGGACCAATTTACTTGAAATTGCTCTACAAATCAAAGTCTATCTTGAATTTGGTGTAAATGCCTTAAAGCCAGAAGACGATTCAAGCAATGTCGTTAGATAATTTGTTTGTAATAATGGATACTGGTAAACAAAATTTATTTTCGCTCTACATACCTGCCCATTATTTCATTATTTGCAGGGACAATATTTAGTACCTATACGTCAAATGATGTATATATACCTACGCCTACACAGTTCAAACAATAGGAAGCGAGGACGCAAAAACATGATTTGTATAAATATCGTTACATACAGTCAACATCATTTAGTATAGATGTATCAATGGGGTATAGTAACTCCCAAGGTGATGTGCTCAAAAATAATTAGTACAAGCACTAACCCACTTAACAACGTTAGCCGATTATTTCTGAGCACCCTGATAGGTACACATCGTTACTACTTTGAAAAAGTCGTATCTTATTATTGATAATTTTACTGATTTAACTCTACTCCGTCTCTTAAGAGGGTACGATGGCTGGGAGAATTTTGAGAAATAGGTATTTTAATGAAATGTCGCTGTCTCGCCCGAACCCCTCCGTGTCAGTACAGCGAGAGCGGGACAACTGCACCTCAGACCGTTAATAGGCGCGTAAAATTGATCAAAACAGCATTTCGTAATCCCCTGTTTTCTTCTCGAAAACTGGGCCAATAAATTTATTTTTTTCATAAATAATTAGAGGACAGATTTAGCTATGCCCCTATGTTTTCCTTTTTTTGTTTATAGGAGGGATTCTTTTCTGACGAGTGTCTGAAAATGACGTTGAAATTGGGCAATTTTTTCGGTTTTTGAAAGCTCATATTTCTTATGTTAATTGAAATATGGAAAAAAACGAAACATAGGGGCATAGCTGTGGTAGATACAGATTACACAGTAAAAAAAATTTGGCTCTAAAGCCATTATCCAGGGAGGAAACAGGGGATTACGTTTGTATGGAGAAATGGTGCGCATCGTACCCTCTTAAAGGTTCCTTTTAAGTTTTCATATGGATTTGAGATACGAGCTTTTTCAAATTAGTGACGATATTAAAAGATTGAATGAGATATCTTTATGGGATAAGTTCGTCTTTGTACATCTATTTCTCTTGTTATCTGTTAACTCCGTGTCTTTTTTGTACAATAAAGAGTTATACATACATACATATTTTACACTTTTTTTCATCATCATCCCAGCCTATATACGTCTCGGCACAGGCCTCCTCTCAGAATAAGAGGGCTTGGGCCTAGTTCCCACGCTGCCTAGTGCGGATTGGGAACTTCACAGACACCATTGAATTTCTTCTCAAGTGTATACAGGTTTCTTCACGATGTTTTCCTTCACCGTAAAGCTCATGGTAAATTTCAAATGTAATTTCGCACATAAATTCCGAAAACCTCAGAGGTGCGAGTCGAGATTTGAGCCCACGACCCTCTGCTTGACAGGCCATAGGTCAAACCACTAGGCCACCACGGCTTTTTTTCCTGACATTAACTTTCTTTACTGACATTAAAAGTCTTTTTGAAGCATAAAATACTTGAAGTATTCGAATAAAAATTTAACAAAACCAACTAGCTCACACAATGATATTATATACAAAAAAGAGGTAGATACGCCACCAACGCACCAAAAGTGTGCCGCGAAATGGTCCTAATTGTGACCATTGGAATCAGTCGGATTGTGACGTTTGCTTACACTTGCGCGCAAGTGATATCTTTGTCTTTTTTCTTCATATCGTCTTAATGAAGCCATCTCTCTTAATACCGTCTGTTAATGTAATAAAATGTAAGTAAAATGAAACGTGTATGTGTATGTGCTTGCCGCCGCGTGCGGAGCATTTTTTTTGGGCATAATGTGAGCATATAACGTATCTACACTTAAAATATCATTGAGCTCACAACTATTTTTATATGATCGTAAGTAATTCAGAAAAAAATAAAGAAAAACTTGTTACCAATCTTAACTACATAAAATTGCATGTTCTCGACACCTAGAAAATAGACTGGTTTGGCTTTAAAAGGAAACCATATACGCTACGAGGCGAGGTAGTTATTAATTAAAAGAAAATTAACAGAAAAGGATTGTGGGACATAAAACCATAAAAAATATTCTAGAGTGCTAGATAAATTTAGTACAAAATTCTCTTTGCTGGCCGTATAGAAAATAAAATACGACTTTAGTAGGAAATAACACTTATGACGGGAGTTTCCTGTAGCCTAATAATAATGCACTACATTTTGGTACTTTCCATGTGGAGCGAGGTAGGTACTGGTAAAAACTTAACCCCCTCTTGCATGTACCTAGTAGCAACGTTTCCGTATAGATAAGAGGACGTTTCAAATTAGAAACGACTTAAGTTCAATATCAATTATGTGCACTAGTAATGTAGACAGGATTAGCTTTTATTTTAACTTTAAGAGTATGCATACCTAAGAGCACACGCCTACACTCTTCTTAAAATTTGTTAAGTACGTTTCTACAAACTTAAGAAAATACACTTAACATTCCCTGTCACCAACGTGGCCATTTCCCATGTTTTTTTTTGCAGAAAACAAAGCGCACGATACTACCTCCTGTCATAATGTCTCCTGCTTTCTGAGACATACGCAGAACCTATTGACAAGGAAGTTTAGGAAGTTAACCGGTGGCAGATTCTTCGACGTTCATAGGAGCATCAATTGACGCCTAAATTGAATAAAGAATTTTGACTTTGTCTTTGATGATGCCTTATTAGAATTGTTCAGCAGTCAACAGCTTACCTACTAACCACGTAGCAATATGGCGTAGGAGTTAAATATTATGTAGGTACTAAAGTTAAATTTAACTATTTTTGGGATTTCGTACGTCCCAGAGGAAAAACGGAGCCCTTATGGCAACACTTGTGTTCCTGTCTGTCCATATGGACATATGTATCAAAGTTATTTTCTGCAAATCTACTGGACCGTTTATGTTTAAATTTGATACAAACACGATCGATCGTGACATAATTACCACTTAAATTAATTTTGAATTTGAGATAGGTACACTTTGGAGAGCAAATCAGAAAATAAATCAAAAAGTAGTGAAAAAATACGGATAACACGCCTATTTATAAACGAGTTTAGTTCGACATGTTTCGGGCTATACATATAAAGTCGACTCGACTGTTCATCCCCTTGCTAAATAAATCAAAAAAAATGTGTTTTCTAGGTATCAATCTGACTTAACAAAAACGAAAATAACGAATAGTATCAGACTAAATCTTTACCTACTATTAGCTCCGAAACTACGAACTGACTAATTATGTAATTATTCATAAACGTCTGTTAATTCTCTGTTAGCTTAACATTCTTTCGTGCCATTGTAACATCTGCCTTTGCCAGACAGGCTGTTATGCCTATAACTTTTTATAAATAAGGCATAAGGGCGGTAGATTTAAAACCTAGCTCTGTTATTATAAAACAGTAGGGCAATGGCCCAAGGGAGGGTTATTCTAGCGTGGATTAGTTGAAGCACGCGTCAGGTACATAGTTATTGGTACTGGCCAGGTTGCATGGCAGTACATCGTTAGTTTCGCAAAGGTTACTGAAGCGAACAAAGGTCAAGCGTATAAAACAACGCCAACGTACAATCGTTCTGCGAAATTATTAATAAGAAAGTATGCAGGTAAAGGGCACTTTACGACGTTGTAAAGAAAAGTGTTTATCGGGATAAATGACCGGTCAATGGCTATTTGTTGTTATTATTAGCTTGCTAAGTTACATTTCATTTGCTTTTGTATTTTACGCTTAATTAGCTAGTTAATTTTTGTAGTTTGATATTATCTTTCGTTAGTATATTACAGTAACCTTCCATTGATAATTAATCGGTTCCTAGTTCTAAAAGATAACATAGCCTAATGAGGTAAGCGGCTCTCGAAGAATACAGGCAACTTTTGTAAGGTATTGGCGGTCAAACTGCTAAATGCTAAGTTACGAAAATATGTAACACAGTAACGATTATCTGTCACCAAAAATAAAAAAACACACCCATGTATTACAAGCAAACAAATGTGAATCAATAAAGTGTTATCTCGATACACTATCACCGATATCGAGTACAAGAGCCAATCTCCTTTTGAAAATATGTTACTTCATTTCCACGGCGACCGAGCGCGATACTATCTACATACAAAAGACAAGAAAAAAATATTTTTAAAAACAATGAAGCCCATTCACTTTTATCAACGCATCGCCGCCCCGGGGTGAATCCTGAAAAGGAGCCGTGAATAGGCCCCCTCCGGCAACACCGGCAGGCTATCAGTTCAGTGAATGGCTATTAACCACCTCGGGGCGACGATAACTCTGAAAGGGCTCGCATTATAGGCTCTGTTTGCCCTCACTCATTACCTCCTCGTCCTGTTGGTAAGTCATCGGCGGCGCGACGTCCCGCGTCTCATTCACGGGATAACCGGCACTCGATTCACTCACTGCACTGTCGAACACGGCCAGTCCCGAGTCTTCCGCACTGACCAGGGCCGGGGGCGCTTCGCCCTCATACTCGACCACGTTGACCGAACCATTACCGTTGTGGAACCGCCACGGCAGTTCGGTTCCGCTCTGCCGCGGCCGTCGTCTCTTATGCCTGACTTTATGCCTCGTGAACCTTCCCACTTCACCGCCGTATTCCTCTTCAAGCATGGCGTTGTAAAGGGAGTCCAGGTTAACTTTTGTTTTGTGGTGTTTCGGAGTGGTGGTGGGAGCGTCGGTGGGCACTGGGTCGCGGCTTAGGCCCTCGGCGTCCCAGAGCTGTATTCGGAGTATGTTGTCGTGGGAGGGTAGGTGAGCGCACGCGGTCGCGAGCGCGATCGCGGCGAGTGCTAGCGCGAGCGGCGCGGAGCCAACCATGTCTGCCGGCGAGCGCGAGCCTACTGAGGCTTCGCGCGGTCGCCGCCGCTTTCCCGCGTTTTCCCGACCGCTACGCGCTACGAGCCACACTGCCCGACATCAACTTGCACTTGTCGCTTATCAGATGCGTAGCGCTTATCGATAGGCGCGATATCTAATCGAACAATGAGCGCTATCTCACGCTAACTCGGACATAACGAGGTAAACAAGGTTAATAGATACTGCAAAAATAAAACGCTATTTGAACTAAATAAATTCTATTCCGATAAAATATAACACAGGTTGTGACAACTATAAAATAAACGATTTGTACTGTAAGTTTTAAACTTATCGAAATTAGCTAGGTGTGTAAGTATCTAAGTTTAACTGGGAGCGCTATCGCATGAAAATATTTGGTTGATTTTTAAACAATTACACAACAAAGTTATCGCTTAAATGCTTATTTTACAATCTTGATATCAGTTATACAATAAGACCTTGTTGATATACAAAGCGTATCGAAATTAATCCGGATTAACTATACAGGTTTGATTCTTTTTACTGAAAACTCCAGTAAACCTTTATTATGGATTTTTTTTTCAAGACGAATCTCTCCTTTGACGGCGTATTTATTAAACATTGGTCAATGTATGGAAACAATTGTCAACTACAGTTAAAAAATCCTGTAATACATCAACAGGGATGTTAACGCATTCACTTCCGGCTGTCAGACTCGAGACTTCTTCAAATGCCACAAACGCACATGTGCGTTCAATTGGCTGCAAAACTATGACAGCAGCGCTAGGCGAAAGTCACGGACCGCATGAGTGAATGCGTTAAAACTAACCCAACCAGATGCTGAAATATTCTGGATTAACCTTGTATATGGTTAAAATGATAAAAGAGGCAACCGATACATTATCACAAATTAAAAAAGTAATGCCCCACGTTAGACTTAAAACACGCATAAACCGGTCGGCCTAAAATTTTTTTCACTCTATAAATCATAGCGAAGGGAACTTATCTGAATTAAAGATGAGAACTTGCTTCTATTTCGGCCAAGCAATAATAAATTGATACTCTATACAATTCATAAGCATTACAAGTGAAATGCCAATGCCGACTCGTGGTCATATAAAATACCAAGTAGTTGTAGGTGTGAAATTGTCTAACATTACATGAATCATGTTTTATCACGTCACATCTCCCCTATCATTGCACTAAGACTTTCTGTGAGTCATATATAAATGGTTTCATTTTGCAGTCGTAAAAAATGACTACGAAACTTTTATTTTATTTAGGCCATCTGCTTTAGTAACTTTATGTCGAAACACGACCACATAAAATATGACAGGAATTTCCTCTAATTTAGCTTTATACTGCGTCCACCATTTCTAGTGGGCGACGTTTGCATACACAATTTATAGTAAATGCACACAGCTCACTCATGTAGAAATTTGATATGTTCCTACAAACGTATTCCGAAACAAAACAGTCATACAAATGCGAAACTAGACGTTTCTCATCACTAAGGTTGTGAACTCACTTTATCTCCTCCGGTCATAAGTTTTTTGTAGGAAAAAAACCGACAAATTAATCACATTTAAATTTTAATTTAAAGAGACCATAACCAATTTAATCAACTTTTGAATAATTTAAAATTCTCCTAAAGTTTTCATAATAACAATTTCATAACATTGCATTAACAGATGATAGTAAAAATAACAAATTAAACATTAAATAATTAATAACCACATTTTAACACATCTAAAGTAGAAGTTACCTCTTTACATTAGTTATTGAGGTGATAATTTGTATATTTGTACAATCTGTATTTAACATAAATTTTGGCAAGGAAAGTATTATCACTATTTTTATTTAACTGGTCAACATTGAAACTAACTTAATCTTAATAAAGACTGGCATGGCGTTAATATTATATATCTGGCATCCTCTATTTCTCAGCCCGTTTTACCTTTAGTTTAAAAGTCAATTAGATGGAAATAAAAAATGACAATTTGACCAATAACGATTTTTATTATTGGATACCTTTACGAATACTTGTTAAAAAAGTTATTTGTATTTTAATTTCTGACCAATTAAATTCCACTCTAACTTAATAAAATTAATTCTACTGGGATAATGGACATTTCTTTAATTCAATGTATCACGTAGTTTGACGTTTGCGTTTTGCGTTAGTTCTTGAAAGTACTTAATCTATGGATTTTAGTTGTGAGCTCTAATAATTTTGACTAAAACCGAAATTGTATCTTAACCTAATTATTTTCTAATCGACTATAATTCAATAAAAGCATGAAAAAAATAAATAGAGAGTAAAACTTGCTGTCCCCTCTTTAACATTTAAAGCTTCAAACTACGATGATTTAATTTAAAAAGGACGGGCAACATTTGGCTATTAGTTAAATTACGTCTCCAATCATAAATCAATATAGGTTCTAACCCTTATTTTCGAAGTGAGCTAAATTTTGAGCCAAATTATAATTTGTAGAATAAATAACTTATTGAATATTTATTTGGAACTATCTGAAAAATATATGGATTAAAGTATAAAAATAAGTATTCATAAGACTGATTTGTAAAGCGAGGCAAAATATAATCCATGCAAATAGTAATTACACATTTAGATACGATTAAATACAACAAAAATTAAATTTCGTGTAATATTTTAGATTTTGTTTTTTTTTTTTAAAGTAACATTAAATTTACGGATATAATCAATACAATTAATTTAATTATTATACTGATACATTGTGATTTATGTATGTTAATTCGTCGTGCACGAACAAAGTTATTAATTATTAGATTAAATATCACATTATTACATAAGTTTAGCCCAGCCAGGTACATATAGATATGAAATGCGATACGCTTTACATTTATAAATAATTATAATACATAATTTATAGCTAATTAAGAAGACAGAAAAATAGTTTGATATATTATGAAAAATCAACCTTTTTAATTTATATATTTACATAAAATATATAATAATAATACCAATGGGAATGCTCAGGGAACAAAGCTGATATCTACATTTTTATTGGTCGTAAGTGTTAAGATATTAGAAAAGATCCTACTGATATCTTATTACAAATTTATTACATTAAAGTATACATTCCCATTGTCCTACGGATGAAATCAAATTGTACTAAACGTCATACAAAATTTTCAACATGTCGTGTATATTTGAAACTAGATTCTCTAGAAGCTCTTACTATTAATATTTATAATTTATGATTATTATGACGACCTATAAAATTGTACATACATACAAATAAGTATACTAAAGTCGCTTTTTTAATAGTATAATACTAGTTAATCAATTCCAGGAATAACTACCTACATTATGCTACGCATGTACTTATAATGGCTTGCGGTGTTCTAATTATTGTCTAAAAGCCATGGATCTTGCTCATTTGTTCATAAGTTATTAATTATTTGCATTGGTTACGACATAAATGTATGTCAAATGGCAATCAATGTTGCCATTGTCACGCTGGTCGATCAGTGCATCTCTGCCCTATGTTGCACTAGCAAGTTTTTAAAAATACTCTATAATTGTAATCATATCCGTTAAATCGTTCACATTTTTGGAAATTCCAGACGATTCAATTTTATTTAATGTTATTTAGAGCGGCAGTAAGTTGCTTGTCTACCCGTGAACTGTTTATACAATTCGTCGATATCTGTGACAGGTATCTAAATCTTCTACGATCTGGTAACTCTAGCAAGCTCGTAGCTTTAGTAAAATATGACTGTATTTCCCTTTATACGTCGTACGAAACATTGCTCAAATAATTATGAATATTGATTTATTAGTGACTGATGAAATATAAAACTGATATTATTTTTTGACTATAGATATTTGCTAAATGGGTGGGGTCGTGAAGCGTTTCAATCGCCGTGTCCCGTGTGTTACCAAAAATCGACTACTTAATAGAACGTCCGGCAACTAATACTGCAATTGCAATTAGGATGTCCCAATTTTTGACAACGTATAATAAATCGAAAACCGTTTGGAGAAATAGGCTTTGTGAAGCGTTTTCAGAAATCAAATTCCAAAAATATGGTAAACTGAATTAAATAAAGAAATTTTTAGTAATGACCTTCATTTGACCCCTGCAGTGAATCATCACAGAGGCAGATATAAGGAAGGTCTACACTCTAAAGCAAATTGACAGTTTGAAATGTTGGTGTCCTGCTTATAATAGCAAATAGTGACAAAGACAGAACTTTCATCACATGATGCGCACCTGGCTTTAAACAGTTGTCATTTATCGCAAAGTCCGAAATGTATACGAGTATTTCCAATGTATTTTTACAAATTTAATTATTAAATTACTACGTTGCAAGTAAATATAAAAGAATTTAAATATCAGATTTTAATAAAAAATATCTATTTACTATCACACCATTAAACAAACAGGAATAATCGAAGCTAAAAGAAGAGAAATAAATAAAACTATTTGTCATATGGTTCATTTAGGACCCTAAGCTGTGCTTGTATTATTGACAGTGACAAGACAAATCAGGGGGGCTACTCCAAAATTCGAAAATCGAAGTTCGTATCGCATCGTCTTGTTCGGTCTTGTATTAAATACTATTAGCGTGAGAGGAATGGCACGATACGAAGTTCGAATTTTGCACTTTGTTCATCGATATAGAATACTTCGAAGTATAAGGCCAGTAGTACCACAGATTATGTTATGCACGACTTGAAGTTTTCTAGGCAATGGAACGTGGTTCTCTCACTGTGACGTCATCCAAAGTATTTCTTAAAAAAATTATAAAAAATTAAATACTCAACCAAATTCAAAATCAATGAAAATGGTATCTTAAAATATCCTATTCTTTCCAAAAAATATATAAAAACTATATGTTATTTTTTTTGGTGCATCCCAATTGGTTTTAGTTCATGGACATTATCTTTAGATTTTGGTAAGACGCGGGATGAGGCGGTTGAATTGCTAAGCAGCCCCACCCGAATACCATAGTGTATGGACATTCCTACAGGAAGCATATAAGAGCCTAGAGCAATTGAGCCAGCGGTTTTAGAAAAATCCATAAAGAGATCTCAATTCAATTGATTTATTTACAGGTACATAAAGTCGGGGTACTTTGATCGAATGGAGGGTAATTTTGGTCCATTAGAAAATCGCATTACATTCTAATAAAAAACATAAGAACGTCGGCGGTACCATAATTTCAATTTAAATAATATAATCTGGAGCGAATTAATCCCAATGGCCAATGTTGCCTTTCAGGGCCAAAGTAACCGACATTACGGCAGTAAAAGTTATTAATTATGAAAAACAAAAATGTTTCTCATAGGAGTGTCCACTCTATACCCTTTTGCTATTTGTCTATATTTGAATTTTAATATTGAATCGAATTACTAAGTACTAAAACGCAGGTCCCACAGATTGCTCTATGCAAATAATCCGTCTTAAAACTGCGCTCAACCAGAGATCAACGCATGTTCAAAACTATCGGTGGCATTATTTAACAGTACAATACTAAAACTAGCCTAAATCATAAGAATAAATATTACTAGAAGCGAAACTCTTTTAATCGGCCATTAAAATTAAATTGTTACGTAGTCTACCGGATAGCTACTGCGGGCTATATGGTACATAGTTATATAGCCTAGATTGCATAAAAAAAAACATTGAAAAGTTTAAAATAATTGGCTATTACATTTTTTACAAAGGCAGGGTCAGTTAACAATGTTACACCTTCTTAAACAATACAAAAAAAAATTGTAGCAGCCATGATTTTTTTTTAAATTTATAAATGCAGTTAGTTATCCTTGTCACTAAAATCGATGACATTTGTTCATCAGAACATATTTTTCTGTGTCTTATAATTTGTAAGTTCGTCTTGCTTGCCCCATCTGAATGGTTCAATCTGTATTAATATTATAAAACTGAAGATATCCATATATCTGACACACGAAGTTTCGCTTCTAGTAATCAGTATTATGCCTAAACCTTAATCTTTGCGACAATCCACTCCATTGCTTACACTAGTTACACTATCCAGGGGAAAACTACATAAAAAAATACCTTGGTTTCGATTAGGGTCCTTTTTTTCTGCCGTTAGCTGGTGAACCAGGCAAGTAGCTCTTTAGTCAGTCAATACTGAGATCGTGGGAGAAATGTCGCGACAGGTTGGCGACATCTAGGCCTGTGAAGTCGGTGAAGACGTCTGTAGCAGCGCTGGAGGGTTTTGGAGTAGTGGGTGCAGCGGTGGCCGCCTGCGCCCAAGGTTCGCTTTCGTCGGATTTGAAACTGGCTTCGAACGGCGTCGATATACCTGTCGTGATAGTTACGATTACGAACAGATGCCAAAATAAGCATAAGTTAAACAATACTCAGACACGTAAAATTTTAATTAGTAGATTTTGAAGCTTAATTTCAAATAAGAAAAGTCAACATGTGCTTAAACGCCCTAAATACGCCACCTTACGAGGGTATTAGAACCTAACTCGTTCCAAAGTCCAACAAGAATTTACGCTGACACACAATAGATGGCGCGAGCTTCACGCGCTGCCTTCATCAAAGCTTGCTAGTTCAGACGAACAACAATAGATGTCGCTGACTTCAAAAATACTTAATATTCATATCTGCATTTACTGTACTGTACTGCACGCACACGACAATTAAATAAATATTTAAAGTTGTTGGTGAGCTACGTACAAATAAAATAACTAACCCAAAACGCTCCGGACATCGCTATTAGGCTGGCTGAAGTATATGAACCTGTAGAAACCAGGTATCCTGACCCCGCTGCCGACAGGGAAGCTCAGTATAACCACTCGAGTCCCAGGGGCCACGTGGACTGGTTGTATGTCTGGTCGGTGCACCTTTGCCATATACTCGTACGCTATGTAGTCGTCTAGGTTGTGGAAGCTTGCCTGCGAATGGACCAATGAACTTTAATTTTGTTTAGGTTTTAATTCACGTTTATAGCATAGTCTGTGCAGATATCAACTTGAGTTACATACTAACGAACCAACATGAACAGTTCAGAAACAAGACATAGGGTCAAGACTGCGGCCAAAAATTCCTATAATTAACTTATGAGCGAGCAACGAAATCTTGACTCTACTGCATGGACTTATTACCTAACCTGGACTGAGTACTGCGACAAAAAAGTGAGGCCGAAAAAAAAAACAAACCAGAGAGTTGCATCTCGTTCTAATTAGGGTGATCAAGTACCTACTGGTGCGAGTTGGACACAATTCTCTAGTTTGTTGTTATCTCTCGGGACGCTGTCTCTAGTTGCCATTATTAAACTGTGTGGCTTGGTAATATGGGTCACTTTTGATTGACTAATAAAAGTTAGTACTCAGTCCAAGTTAGGTATTAAGTCCATGCTCTGCTGTACATTCAGGGTAAGAAAAGGTTCGTTACCTTAAAGTTGACAAATGAACTAAAACAATTACTTTGCTCACCCGCGACCTTACAATAGTTACGTTTATGCAAGAAATGTGTGTTCATGCAGTTCCTCCACCTCCACACTGTACGAACACACACAAATCACATAAACACAACTATCACCACCACCAAGCTACACTGACGCGTTTCGAACTCAACCATGGTTGAGTAAGGTCGCGGGTGAGCAAAGTAATTGTTTTAGTTCATTAATATGGACCTCCGCAAAGTAACGCCTGATTCAATAAATTAAAGTTGACATTTGCTTGCACCAAGGCAATTGTCAGTCCTATGAACATTTTATTTCAAACGAAACAGAATTATAGCATTCACGTTTCCCATGTTTCATAAGGTACTAAGAGTCTATGACTTGATAAAGGAATCAATTTAATAACTGACTAAGGTTTTCGTACCCTGACTATATAGGTAACGCCACGAGAGTTCAGGCGAATGATTACACACACAGCTACATAAAGTACTGATTGCAAAAAAGGTAGTGAATGAATGAAACGAGTGAGTGAATGAAAATGTGAGTTATATGATCTTATGATGAATAGGTACTTACCTACGCAATACTATGCATATTATAATTGGCTAAGTAAAGTTTTTTTAAGAGGTGCTAATTATATTTTTTTTCGACAGACGGCGTTCTGAAGATCGAGAAACTGCAGCTGTTTTATTTTTATCTCCTATTGTTTACTGGAAATATTTTTTTAAGTGTTCGAGTTGACATTTGTGAGATTTAATGGCTGACAAGCGGTTCGTGCTCAGTACTTAGTAGAAACAGAAAAAAAACTAAGTCATCTGTCACTTTTGTCCATGTCAAACCGTTTGCGTTTCGTTTGCTTTGCGTTTTGGTGTGATTTTTGGACAATTTTTAACAACCTCCGCACAAAATCCGGATTTACAATTTTACCGCATTTCTCCACGACTTATGCACGATAATTGAATCACGATTGAATATTTTTGATCATTATTTTGGAACTGCTTTTTGGACAATGCAAAGTAAACGAAACGCAAACGGTTAGATTTCATTTGACATTGACAATTGACTTCGTTTTTTTTTCTATTTCTGCTAAGTACTGAGCACGAACCGCTTGTCAGCCATTAAATCTCACAAATGTCATCTCGAACACTTAAAAAAATATTTCCAGTAAACAATAGGAGATAAAAATAAAACAGCTGCAGTTTCTCGGTCTAGAAGAAGACTACTGTCGAAAAAAAATATATTTAGCACCTCTTCAAAAAACTTTACTTAGCCAATTTTTCTTTTTCATATATAACCTATTTTTGAAATAAAACAATTTGAAACTGATAAGAAATATCCGCAACAAAAAAAATCGGTATTTTATAAATAGCGAAAAATATGCTTATCTGATTAAATAAAATAGATGAAAATATTTTAATTTCTGTTTAGTTTGAACTAGATGTATTTTCCTAAATTATTCTTAACGAAATAGGTTGAAGAAATTTTTAGTGAATCTTGTAATTCTATGTCGAGTCTGTTGAACTTGCTATCGGTACAAATAAATGTCAAAATCCCGTTGCCTGACCTCAACTCTGATAGCGTTACCTACACCTAATTTGGTGTTTGGGCGTCATTATTTCTACTTACGTCGTAAATACCGATCCAGTCATTAGGATGGATTTCTACATCTTGGGACAGGATGCATTCCATCCTGTACTCGGAATCGCCGATGTACCACTTCTGGTTGTTGAGCACGAACTTTATCGTCTTCTCCGTGTAGTTAGAGAAGGTCTGCAAACGAAAGCGTACACAATACAATCATGGAAACATAAAAAATACATAACAAGGGGTATAAAATGCTTTTTAGGTTTTGTATCCAAAAGATGTATTTAACCAGTCGAGGTCATAAAATATAAACACTACACTCTCTATACCTTATGGTTAGTTGCATTTTTGACGTCTTTATAACATAAATATTCATGACTCTGAGGCCGGGGCCGCACTGGTAAGGCGACCGGCGACGCGACGCGACGGCGACTAAATCAAACATATTTGATTTAGTCGCCGTCGCCACTGCGGCCGCTGCGCCCGCTCACATAACTCGAACTATGTTTGATTTAGTCGCCGTCGCGTCGCGTCGCCGGTCGCCTTACCAGTGCGGCCCCGGCCTGAACGTACGTGTTTATTCAAATATGCTTTAAAAAACGTCTGTAGATGCTGTATAAGAAAATATTTTGATCATCATGAATGATGAATCTTAGTTCAATCTTTAGAACCATTTAGGGAGGAGCTCTGGGAGGGGTGCACCATATTAATTATTAGCACCGAAGCAACCGAGCCACACGTGACAGCCACAAAACGCCGCCACTTGAAGTTAGAAGCGGCCGCAAACCTAGCTGAAGCGTGTTTCAGCCACTTGTGGCCGGTAGTCGGCCACTGGTAGCGACATGTAGTCTAACTGAACCACTGGTGGTCGCGTTTAGTGGTGGCAATTGGTGGCTTTTTGGTGGGGCCCTTACGGTCGGTGGTCACTTTTTTTAACCCGGATTGCCTGAAGCGAAGGGAGAAAGGAGTGGGGTAGTGAGTGGCGCGTGTCGGCATTTAGTGGTCGCTTCCGGCCACAAGAATCGAGAAGCGACGATTTGTAGCAAGAGACAACCACCAGCGTCAAATGAATGCGGCGAGTCCATATAAAATGTATGAAAATAACAAGAAATAGGTCGGTGGCGGTATTTTGTGGCTGTCGCGTATGGCTCGCGTGCGTTGAACCTTACATACTTACATATAAAAAATCACGCCTCTATCACAGACACATGATACGAGCAACTATTTATTTTTAAAGGTGGACGCTTTTGTAATCCGCCGTCCGAGGCAAAACTCTGCACGTAGAAATCGTGGACTCTCTAACAAAAAATTCCGTGCATATCCACTGTAAATATAAAAGCAGCTACACACAATCTCATACATTATATCTGACTACCGTGCAGTTTCACGGCGTATTACAAAAGCGCCCATTGCAGCTAACAAAAAGCGACTATAAACAAATTGCTATTACTATAAAACGAAGAAAAACCAGCGGCATATTAAAATAAAATACACCGCTCAATTGAGTAGGTACCTTTAGTCGAGAGCTTAACATGTTGCAGATCTTGGTAATCCTTTATCAAGATGTATTAGAAGAGATAACCAAATTAGAAGGTGATAACGGGTATTCTATTTTAATACGTCTGTGTCTCACGGTCATAAATTTCGAATATACTACCGTAATAGATCAGCAGGGCAAGGGAAAGAGAGTTATACGCGTATGTTAGGTTAAGATTCAATTCAATTCAATCATTTATTGCAACCATGGTGTTTGTACAGGTCTTAAAATATAATTGTGTCACATGGACCCTGGTAGGGTATAGCAAGAAACATTTAATACCTTATTATATACACATGCAGTTCAATAGTTCCATAATTTAAAGCATAATAAACATTATATTAGAGCACAACAAAATAAGAGGCATAATCAAATAAATAATCATAGCAAATTGAATCCAAACCATACAAAGCTAAAAAAAATGAATGTCAATTTTAAACAGTAAGCACCCAATAAATAAATACATCATGTCCAATACCTGAAATTAAATAATTCTAAAATAAAATAAAATAATATAAATGAGTATTATTCAAATTAAATTCCAGAAATGTCAACATTTATTATAATCAAAAAAGTCTTTTAGGCTGTAAAAACTATTTGCTAACAAGAACTCTAGAAGATAGACAAGACCATCTGATTTTTCTTAAAAGTGATGACCTAGTTACACTGAAAAGACTTTTTTTTCTAAATTATACCGTATCTAGAACACATTGAAAAAGTAGAAAGTATAACTGGGCCTGGGAATCTAACATCATCACCTATCACCATTCCATAATGCGTGCTTTACCATAAACAGCATAACAGCAGCAACGAGTAGTTAGCATATCAGGCGATTATTTGATGTGTTCACGAAACAGTTATTTTCATAATACTTTACGATTTTTAGCGCCAATCGCCATCTAAAACATGTCTGCCCGATGCATACAGAAATAAAAAAATATTTCAGAGTCTGACAGTGCTTATACCTACATATTTATTAAACACGCACAAACCGCTCTCAAAAAAATATCTCTGTTACTTTAAAGCCGTTCTGGTGGGTATGTATTACAATACCGAAGTACGAAAGACCGAATGTATTAAAACATCGAATGGGTCAAAAGACCGACACGATTTTATTCTGAAACCGTTAACTTTTTAAGATTTTTATAAAACTAATCTAACCTAATGGGTTCTGTATGATGCCGTTTTAATAAATTCTGAGAAGTTTACGGTTTCAGAAAAAAATGGTGTCGGACTTTTGACCCATTCGATGTTTTAATACATTCGGTCTTTCGTACTTCGGTATTGTAATATATACCCGTTCCGGTAGTATATTCTGATTGTACACTGACGATTCATAAGGATACAATGACATAGCAGTTAATTCAAGCAAAGCACGTCACTAACACTCATTACCTCGTTAGATTCAGCATTGGCGTCCGTTATTCCATCTGCCGTGGACATCTGAGGCGTGCTATCAAGTTCGACAGTCAAGCTGGTGGGTGCAACGAGGGCAGACCGCATACGAATGCCGCGCGATTCGCGAGGCTTCTCGATAAGCGAACGCACGAAGCCATGGCGTATCTAACATGCATGTGCGTAGTGTTAAATTAAAGAATAACCCACTCATTCATTAACGGTTAATCTTCTGTCGTAGGGATAATGACACCACAAAACAATTGCAAGACGAAAGTTCAGTAAAAAACAATTACTTTTCCCTTTTAACCGTGGTCCCACTGCTACGATTGACAGTGGAGTCCACGCCTTTTTTTTCAAACCGGCAGTTTCCGTGAGCGACGGGTCTTAGCCATGAAAACCAGACTAGATAATTACATAAAGTGCAAAATTAGATTTTTAGTTATTTTAAGACAAATGAATAGTCGATTGACTTAGCATAGAAATGACGTCATAACTTGCAATAGCCATACAATATCGATGGGAAAATTGTGTTTTTACAGCTCATAAAAAGTGCGTCATCTGATTGGTGGAACTTCATCACTATTCGCAAGCGTCTAACTACTTTTACATGCCACAACGCCATTCTACAAATGTACAGTTCTACTAGCGTTTCAACCGCTGTCAGTATCCTGTCACATATACTGCAGAAATGAGCCACACCAAGCGGAAGATTTTTATAAAACAATACAGTGAGCTTGCAGTACAATTTTAATTTTTTAAGAGACCATGGGCAAAAATATCCCCACTCACCATCAGACACGAAATATATCTGTGTTTCCAGATAAATACAACCTAGAATTCTTTAAGCCCTTTGACCTTTGGCCTCATCTGCACTTTACATCAGGTGAGACCACTGTCAATCAAGGGTCAGTTTTATGTAAAAAAAAATTAAGATCTTGGTGACCTGATATTCTGATATTCTTTTACTTTGCGAGGATCCCTCTATATATGGGTTTATGTTCGCCCTATGCTAGTAACGTAATGATTCTGTAACTTTCTTCCTGTAACTGACAACTAAATAAGCAAAAAATATAAAAACAAAATACTATTTTACAAGAAAACCCCACACATAGAACGATAATCGTCATAGTAAAAAATCATCAGGTTGCCAAGATCTACACGCTTAATTGAAACTTCGCACGCTTAATAAAAAACTGCATCAATTTTAATTATTCTTATTTCAACTAAACCTTATATTTTCTACGTAAAGTTTAGTTTTAAAATAAGAATAATTAAAACTGATGCAGTTTTCTATTAAACGTGCGACTTGTTTCGTCTCTGTTGGCGAGTGGGGACAGTGCCTATACAAACAAATTTGCTCATAGCCCTTTCATGCTGACGTTATGTTACTGATAGCATAATGGATAAATACATCCTACGGGGTGTCCAATTTTACATCAAACCAGGTATATGAACCCATCTGACTATGAAAGCAATACTTTAAGAATTATCCTAAAGTACTTTTTTTTCTTAGTTTCTTAACTTAATCGAGTTTCGTACAAAACTAGGGCTAGCGTTGTTATAAAGAAAGTGAAACTAACTATTACAAGCATAATTTAGAAAGGTACGTTAAATTACTGCTTTCTGGCAACGCACTGAGTCGGAGAAACTGAACCACAGTGAAACCATTTCGCTGCAAATGTGTTATTGTTATTGCCAAACTGCCTCAGAAATCAGGGTGCGGTAAAAACAACCTGTAATTGTCGACCAGAGTTGGGCATTATTTATGTACATTATTTTTTTGAAGTGAATAGCGGCGTTGTGCACTTTTTGGGATTGGTAATAGTATTTTATGCAACGGTTGTATAAATGAGGTCTTAAAAGGCGAGTGACGTGAGTTGCGATACGAGCGAATGCGAGTATCGCAATGGAAGACGGCACGAGCCGTTAAGACCAAATTATACACCGTTGCATACAATATTTTTTCTACGACTCGACTCTACTGTACTGTACTGTACCCTACTGTAGGGTACAGTCGGGTACAGTACGGTAAAATAGGGTACAGTAGGGTAAAATAGAGCACAGTAGGGTACAGTCGGGTACAGTAGGGTAAAATAGGGAACAGTAGGGTACAGTCGGGTACAGTAAAGTAAAATGGGGTACAGTCGGGTACAGTAGGGTACAGTCAGGTGAAATAGGGTACAGTCGGGTACAGTAGGGTAAAATAGGGTATTTTACCCTACTGTACCCGACTGTACCCTACTGTACCCGACTGTACTCTACTGTACCCTATTTTACCCTACTGTACCTGACTGTACCCTATTTTACCCTATTGTACCCGACTGTACCCTATTTTACCATACTGTACCCTATTTTACCCTACTGTACCCGACTGTACCCTACTGTACCCTATTTTACCCTACTGTACCCGACTGTACCCAACTGTGCCCGACTGTACCCTACTGTAACCTATTTTACCCTACTGTACCCGACTGTACTCTACTGTACCCTATTTTACCCTACTGTACCCGACTGTACCCTACTGTACCCTATTTTACTCTACTGAACCTGACAGTACTCTACTGTACCCTATTTTACCCTACTGTACCCGACTGTACCCAACTGTACCCTATTTTACCCTACTATACCCGACAGTACTCTACTGTACCCTATTCTACCCTACTGTACCCGACTGTACCCTACTGTAACCTATTTTACCCGACAGTACTCTACTGTACCCTATTTTACCCTACTGAACCCGAATGTACCCTATTTTACCCTACTGTACCCGACAGTACTCTACTGTACCCTATTTTACCCTACTGTACCCGACTGTACCCAACTGTACCCTATTTTAACCTACTGTACCCTATTTTACTCTACTGTACCCGACTGTACCCTACTGTACCCTATTTTACCCTACTGTACCCGACTGTACCCGACTACCCTACTGTACCCTACTGTACCCAACTGTACCCTATTTTACCCTACTGTACCCGACTGTACCCTACTGTACCCTATTTTACCCTACTGTACCCGACTGTACCCTACTGTACCCTATTTTACCCTACTGTACCCGACTGTACCCTACTGTACCCTATTTTACCCTACTGTACCCGACTGTACCCTACTGTACCCTATTTTACCCTACTGTACCCGACTGTACCCTATTTTACCCTACTGTACCCGACTGTACCCTACTGTACTCTATTTTACCCTACTGTACCCGACTGTACCCTACTCTACTCAACTCAGCAGGTCTAAACTGGGCTTTAGTGTTGAGTGTACCCTACATTTTGGCAGCTAGGTGTATCGTAATAACGACATTACGACACAAGAGCTGTTATGGCGAATAGTTTATATAGACTTTCTGAAGTCATATTATCTATGTTCTTATATATTTGTTCGCGACCATGTAAAAAACAGATAAAAGTACAGGAGTAGGAAAAAAATGTTAAACTCGCGTCATGACAAGTGACCCTGATCGCAAATTCGTAAGACGGGGGGTGAGGAGGGTGAGGGGGTGAAGTGAAGGCGGTGAGGGGGTTCGTAAGACGACACAACGTTAATGTTCAAGTTTTCACTTCTGCCGGCACTCCCGGAGTGCAACCCGTTTTTATTTTCTAGTTAATTATCCATATCCATACTAATATTATAAATGCGAAAGTGTGTCAGTCTGTCTGTCTATTACCTTTTCGCGCCTAAACAACAGAACCGATTTAGATGAAATTCGGTATGGAGATAGTTTAAGAAGCCGCGGGCTCTAGTTTTAAATAAAATCATTAGAAATTAATTTATTTGACGTCTTGTCAATTTTTTATATTTAAATAAATTATCTTGATAAAAATAAAAAAAACCTCTTATAATATTGAAATAAGCTTAGCTTAGCTTACCGTTTCACTAACATTACTCCCAACATTCATCTTTTATTTAAAAGCCTAACTAATATGACCTAAACAATTTGATCACATAGGATGAGTCAGTATTAATGACATTTCGGATGTAGCGATATATTTGGAGACATTGACTGTCACTATCTATATGATGCTGACTGTACATCGTGACATTGAACTGAGTATCCTAACAAGATGTAGGTAAGTACTTGAAGCAAAATTAAACACGCATCTTATCGATAATAACTTGGATATACTAAAACAATGTAGGTACTTGTAGGTACTTGAAAAAAAAAATACTATAACTCGTATCGTACTAAAATATTTTCTAGTGTATCTTTATTCAGAGAATAACGTGATTGATTGAGTTACACAGCCTAAACCAATGGAGCTAAAGATTTTATTCCTTGAAGGTCATAGAGCGCGGGATAAAGTTAAGTGTATTGATAATCTGTCAAACGTGCCATGCACATTGTGCGAAAGCGTTTTGGCATTAAAATGACGTCAAATAAGGCGTTAATTTTTATGTAACCTAGTCATAAAATACTGTTTTAGTCGAACATAGAGGCAATGAACGCTATTTGTGTGTACCTACATACTCAGTAGCGATGGACGTTGAACGTCCATCCATGTAGAATCAACGTTTGGACGGTCCACCGACCGAGCGTCAACTAGTCGAATTCTTAGACGGCTAAACTAAGAGTACACAATCGTTTATATCTACTAGGAACGCAACGTCGACAAAAATAGACAAATAGACAAAAATCATAGTCGGTTTACCAACCGACCTGTACCCAGTTCATTCATACGACCAAACGAATTTGAATTATGTTCCATTATGTTATAGAGTTCATATTCGAAAAACAGTTGTACTGTAGACTACCTAGACTACGCGAATGTTTTATCGGATGTGTGGATGCTTGTTACTCTTCCACGCTATAACGGTTTGACTGACTGTGATTAAATTTGGCACTCAGTTATTTTATAACCTGGATTAACATACAGGATACTTTTTATCCCGGAAAATTGCATAGTTCCCGCGGGATAGCGATTCGCACACCGAGTCGTGGGCAACAGCTAGTAAATGTATATATTGTAACCACATTGTAACGCAGGCACACTGTTTCGATTTTAAAATCCTCACACTGTGGCTCAATTATTCAAAATATGCAACAGTATACTGATAGCAGATAGATACGGAAATAAATTACGGTAGTCATTATGATTATGATTAGATTGCATTGCATTTTTATCACGAAAAGATCAAAGTACTACCAGCCAATTTGATTTCTAGGCCGCCATGGAACTTTATCGTCATGACATTTACGTCCTTCTATAAGCATTGTTATAGAAAAATTAAATTATTTACTATGAAAAGGGTCTATGGTGGTCTATGGTACATTGAAATTACAAGTAAATAAAACATTCAATTAACTTTGTCCCAAAAGGGAAACATATTAGTGATTTATCCATACTCATTCTCGACTCTCGTATACAGGGTAATTTTTAATCAGTGTACAAATTTTGATATGTGATTCAGTATAGTTGATAGATCACGATTATCTGTTTGAGATTATTTTTTTTTTAGATTTTCAAATTTGGGTTGTTCATAGTTATTCATCCAATAATTGGTAATACTATGAAAAACATAAAATTTAAGTAATAAATATTATAATGAAAAATAATTAAATTTGTTATTTTACGATACTGAATTACATAATAAAATTTGTGCACTGATTAAAAAATTACTCTGTATACTACACGGTCGTATTAAAATAAAACATATTTAATACAATCGTATGATACTTATCATTTTATCAACGTTAACGCGAAGATCCCTTTTACGACAAAATCTTTGTTAGTATTCACTACTGTACATGTTACAAGTAAAATATAGTTCGTACAATCAGCACTAGAAGTTGATGAGGATTATTTTATTATCTTGACAATAAAGTCGTGTGATCTTGAACACCAAATTTTATCATTTACTTCTTCTGCCGACTGAAAGACATGCAGTAATTTATACGATCGTACACACACCAAAAACATTCTGTACAACGGTTTATCGCGTTGAATACTAACCTTTATGTTGAACTGCGCAATGACAGGCTTGTGGTCGCTCAACGTATAAAATGGCACATGGTTATAAGATAGAAGATCTGCCCGCAGTGTTATATTCTCATAGTTGTTGGCGATCACTTTGTACAGTATTCTATCGGTCCATGATGGTTTCCGTCTGAAAAGTGGATAAACAGCGTTGTAGACATGTACGCATGAGTTTAAAAAAATAATCTATTTACGAATAACCGGGAAGAGAACTAAATTATTCGTTATTTGAAATAACTTAAATATTTTCTTTAATGTTCGTCCTTCCATCTTGTCACTTTGTGACCTCTGCTCTGCTCCTAAACCCATGTCTAAAACCAGACAGTCCCCTGTTTAAGTACTCCATTTTTAGTACTAATAACTGAGCAAATGCCCAGTCCATCTCCATTTTAATTGGTCGATATAGGATGTCTGTTAGTTATATTTGAGGTTTGGTGTCTGTATTCCTGAATTTGCCTTTTAGCTTTAGCCCTAATATACTCCTTTCCATTGAAAAATAATCGTCAGTAGGTAAGTAAAAAACTAAAGAGTTTGGTCTAAACCTCACTACGTATCACAAGGGAAGAAGACGCTTAAAAAGTGGCTAAAAACAGTACGTCATGAACGGCTAATTTAGAAACAATTTAGCATTTGCTTATGATGTTATTACAATCAGTTGATTTACTACTCCGCGGTTTGTTGCTTTGCTGACGTTAATATGCAAAAACTAAATACCTACAACATAAATTAAAATTTGACATGTTGAACACAGGACAATATCGCATACCTACTCGTAACATTAAGGTAATTGCTTACACAAACGAAACATTTCCTCTAAATACATTGGTTTACCTATTTACTACCTGGTTTGAAAACTACGCACAATTAAAAATCAAGGTCGTCCATTGGTATCGATTTGAACAGTAATATCGGGATCTTAATCATTTATCAGTAACTGGCCCGCCCGCCCCCGGCGGTGAACTACTAATTAAAAAAAAAAAACATTCTTACAACCCTCTCAACAGTTAATAACACAGCAAGAAAAGAATTAGGCAGATAGGTGCAGCTGTTCTTAAGTTATACGCGTACATACATTTTCTCAAATTGGTTTTTATTTGGGTTCCGTACCCAAAAGGTGCCAACGGGACCCTATTACTGAGACGGCTGTCTGTCCGTCCGTCTGTCACAGGGCTCTATCTCTTGAACCGTAATAATAGCTAAACAATAGAATTTTTCACCGACTATGTATTGCTATGGTCGATACTTACATTTATCATTTAATTCTTTAAAACTATGTAAACTTTGTAATAAATGTATGGTGAAAATATATTTTTAATTCTTTATACAATGAGCTCATTTAATGAGCAAATGTTCTATTCGATGATTTTTATTTGTATCTTTTCCTGTCAACTGTATTTCCTGTGTATCAAATATGTTTAAATAAACATCTCTCTCTCTCATTTCTAAAAACCTTGACACTTGCCAAGTCCAGCCGCAATCCTGGAATAGGGTCAAAAATCCCCACATTTCAGGATAAAATAAATCCTACTCGGTTTAGGTACTTTACTAAATGTAAACAAACATCAGCTGCCAACTCGGCCAAAAGTTATTGCGTCGGGTTAACCAGCCAAATAATGCAATATTTGTAATTGACTTTTACGCGTCCCATTAACGACGTACTCTTTAAGTTTAGTCGCATAATATGGAGTTTGTTTACATTTAATAAAATACCTAAACCTTTATAGTATAACCAATTTTTTATTCTTTCACGGGAGCAAAGTTCATACAAAATCAATGAGGAGTTGCGTTTTGATAGCTCATAAAAAGCATGCCAATGAGGGTTTTTGGAACAAGCTATTTGTCCCTAGTATCGTGAGGTCCGTTTGGCAACTTTGACATTTGTGTCACGGATTTATTCCTGATTGGTCACTTTCCTAACTAGTCATATTCCTAACTTGTCATAATTTCTGATTCGTCATATTCCTAACTCGTCATTGTACAGTCAAATGAAATCGTGAATACGTGCGCGTGTGTACGCGTGTCATGAACACTTTGTTCTACGGTTATTTATTAGACAATAATTTACTCAAGGCGGAGTCCAAAAGAAATGGCAAATAATGTAAAGTTTGTGCAGGCAAATGTACATGGCATGACGAGTAAAATAAAGTGTCGAGTTAGGAATATGACCAATTATGAATATGACGAATCAAGAAGAAATCGTGTCAAGTTTAGGATTGGTTTAAGAGGGTTTATTATACCTGCTGAGCTGGCAACGTTGCATTTTGTTAGTTTTTCTCGAGTATTCCATAAAAATTGAATGAAAATTAAAAATGTTTTGTATACAAATTGTCCTAATATATAAGTTAAAGTGTCTACTGCAATAATAATTCGTGATAAGACTTTTATTTTCTTTAAAAACCGTTAGGTAATAATTTGTTCGTTTTTAAAGAAAATAATAGTCTATCACGAATTATTATTGCAGTAGACACATTAACTTATATATTAGAACAATTTGTATACAAAACATTTTTAATTTTCATTCAATTTTTATGGAATAATCGAGAAAAACTAACAAAAATGCAACGTTGCCAGCTCAGCAGGTATAAACCCTCTTAAAGTAAATTAGCTAATCGCAACCAACACTGTAACGTTAATTAAACAGATTTCACGATACTAACGCCATTAAGCGAGGTACCACCTGTCAGAAACCTTCACTGATTGATGTCTGAATAGCCTATTGAAACTGATTGTATTACTGATTAGATCAGGTGAGAGCCATGCGCAATCGCCCAGCGGGTCAATTACAAAGGCCTAGCAATTGATAAATTTACAAGGTAAGACAATTTAGTATTTGAGACGGATGTAAAACGCGTAAAACAACATTATTTTCAGTCCTCTAGATCTCGAAACAATAATTGGGATAGTCTCGGAACCAAAAGAAAAACATTTTTTTCTGAAATACGAAGTCGAAGTTAACGGTGTACACAAATAAAAAAAATTACATACAAATGTAATAGAAACACCTTCTTTTTAACCAACTTCAAAAAAAGGAGGAGGTTCTGTTTTTTTTTATTAGTAATCGGTTATCTAGGTCCAACTTACTTCATGTCGTAGTCGTCCGTGCCAGTATTAAATTTGTACGTCGGAGGGAATTTGACCTCGGGTTCACTGAACTCCGCGAAAGCTTCGTCGCTCTCCATAACAGCCAATAGCTGATCGTGCTTTAGTAAGTTCGTGTAAACGTCTTTCTCCACTTTTTTCAACGCTGCAACTATTTCGTCTGAAGTCGGACTACTGCCTGTAGGATGGTCCGTGCGGAAATTTAAATCTCCTATCCAGAATACGTAGCTGAAATAAACAAAAACGTATTAGAATAAACGTTGAAAGGTTGCTGTATATTTAACTATATAAGTATTTAATTTCTATCCCGGGAGATAGCACTTTCTCGGGATAAAAAAGGAATCCTCTAGCTATCTATTAGTAAAAGTTTTTTGAAATAGGATCAGTAGTTCTACGGATACCTACTATTCTTAGCATCCAATTTTGAGCGGCATTTAAGGTTTTTAAGATCAACACGTTACAAAACAACTGATCAATGCTTAATGTTTAGTGTGTGCGCGTCGATAGCAACGTTCTGGTAGTAATCGTGGGATGGTAATGATGTAACCGAGCGGTCAAAATGCTTGAATATTGTGTACTTAAGAGAAGGAATTATTACGATTATTCCCTGCTTGTGTTTGTGTTCCCTATGCGCTACAATTTGACCGAAATCGAAGGTTTGGTCATTTATTAAGCAAGCGTGCTCTATCTTCACCTACCATCAAGCGCGATCTATTCTAAAAACTCATTCACTAAAGAAAGCTACGCTTTTTATCACAGAAAACTGCAAAGTTCCGCGTGAGGCAGGCAAACTTGTAGTCAACAGTTATAGGTAACGCCACCAGAGTTGAGGCCACGCACACAACCACATCTCATGTAATGACAGCGGGATTTTGACGTTGTGTTGTCGTTAAACGTCAACGTCACAGAAATATATCGAGATAGAAGGAAAGAGTTTACGTACGCCGACTGGCCAAATGGAGTTTATAAGCCCCAATGCTCGCCGCGAACATCAGTCTGCTCCCGACCGCGATCTGCGTGCGACGTCAGGTTTTAAAAATAAAATGACTCGTTGTTCAGTAATTAACTGTTCAAATACTACAGATAAAGTTGGAGCTGTTAGTCGAGGTATTTCCTTTCATTGGTAAATACTATTTGTCCTAAAATATCTGTTATTAATTAAAAAACGATTTATTTTATTATTTTCATCAGAACAGTAGCGGGCGATAGTGTGTCCACGCTAGCTTTCCATTGCGGCTTTAATTTGACGAGCCAGACATGGCGTGCGTTCAAAACCAGCAATGTAAAAATAAGCTATTCAAACTATCGAGTCACGTCCAAGGTCAATTTATCATTTTTTCTGTCAAAAGTAAGAATAGTGATGTACAAGTACACTATCGCAGTTCTTACTCGATTAAAATCGATTTTGAAAGCAGAGGAAATGATAATTACGTTTTTATATTATTATGTAGCTATATAATGTACGTAGTGCAAAGCAAATATTATTAACAAACAGGTTATGGTTACTTCTATATTGCAATTTTATTTTAGTTTTCCGCATGATCCTCATATTAAAAATAAATGGATTGAAAACAACTGGTCGTAAAAAATGGTTTCCTACAAAAAACAGCAAGAATTGTTCTATACATTTCCACGAAGACACCTTTACTGGCCCATCAAAGTACCGACGAGTAATCAGTACAGCTTATCCGACTATTGATGTAGTGATGATGTCATATGATGAAAAGGTACACATTTACATAAGGCTAAATATTATTTTAAAAAATGTGCGTGTGTTTGTGTGTGTGTGTGTGTAGTACTTACACGATTATAGGTAGGTAGGTAATAACGAGCTATGGAGAGGACTGTGCTCAGAGTTTCTCTACGGGATCGAATTAGAAGCGAGGAGATCCGTAGAAGAACCGGGGTCACTGACGTAGCCAAACGGATTAGCTCGTTGAAATGGCAATGGGCAGGCCATATAGCATGCAGAACATATGGTCGTTAGAGCCCAAAAGTTCTCAAATGGAGACCACAGACTGGCTAGCACAGCGTGGGACGTCCACCAACGAGATGGACGGACGATTTGGTGAAGGCCGCAGGTTCAGGGTGGATGCAAGTCGCTTTCAACCGTAATGATTGGGCGTCAATGAGAGAGGTCTATGTCCAGCAGTGGACGTCCTACGGCTGAAATGATGATGATGATGATGAATAACTGCAGCGGCTATAGTAGGTACTGACAAATGTAAAGCAATTTATTGGTTAGGTAGGTACCTACCTACATTTATATTTTTCGATTTGAAATTCTGACCTTTCTCATTTCCTCTGTCGAAAATAATTATCATTTCCTCTGTGCATAAGAATCGGTTCCCTAATCGATCTGTGAATCGATGCTTTTGAATTGATTTCGCGCGGCTTATGTTTCCCATCACTAAATTAAATTCGTGACGTCAAAGTACCTACGCAAGATGTTACAGGCTCGGTCTCGCTACAAATTGCCGAGCATTTTCCTTCTATCTCGATATATTTCTGTGATCAACGTCGTGGCGTTACCTATAGTTATGCACAAAAGAAGTACACTCATTAGGAATTCCTAACTTCTAGGAACTTATAACTATGATGAACATTCTAAACTAGGTCAAAGCATGTGGTTAGGTCGGTTTTTTACCTTTTCCCTTACATTAAAAGTACGTTTGTTTTTGAAAATAAAATTTTATTGTCAAATTGATTCAATACGCACTGGAAGTCTGGAACACTAGTTTTTAGGTGATGACAACAAAGTGATCCTATAACGCAGGGGTTCCCAAACTTATAAGTATCGCGCCTCCCTACTGCTTAAAATGAATATTCCCACGCCCCCCCTTGGTCCCAGCAAGTAGCAGCAAGTGGGCTCGTCGAGCAATTGTAAAATAAAATAAGAGTAATAAAGTTCAAAAATATATTTTTAGGTGCTTTGCGTGCGGTAGGTACCTATGCGCGGGCGACCGGAGTGATAACCGCCGCCGCCCGCGCCCGCGCCCCCCTGTACATGTCTTCGCGCCTCCCTAGTGGGGCGCGCCCCCTAGTTTGAAAATCAATGCTATAACGGTTCCTTTTTTTCCGTTTGAGGTACGGAATCTTAAAAAAAGCAAATTTAATACTAATACAATAATGATATTTGTGGCAAAATAGCAAGTTTTTTGTTATCTTGGAGTTGCGAAAGTCGTCGAACTTGACACCCATCTTACTTTATTTTTCAAAACGCGACTTTTTTGGAAGTCAAGTCATAGTTTTTAAAATTATCTAAATGTTACTACCTTGACTATAGATAATGATAATTGATAACGCTTGCATGATGGTTTACTGAAAAATCACTGATATCATTATTGTGTTCAAATATGTACAGCTGCATTAGATTAAGAATGTAACTAAGGATAATAGATTAAATTGAGATTGGGTACATACGTGCGTTTTTGATTGTGAGACCCTAACAAGAACATGCAATGTAAATAAATGGATTTTGAAAATACATTTGAAGAGAAACCAGAAGAAAATTAAAAAAAAGTTTTAAAAACTGTAAAATTAAGTTGTACAGTCGACCAAGTAAGTGCTTTACTATTTTGTGGCAGTTTATACATGACAATAAAAGCAATAAGGCTGTTTGTCACATTGACTTATATGTGAAAATAGTCTCATGTTTTCAATCCTACAAGCGACATTGAACTTTAGGGTGGTAAAGGAATTTTCCGGTCGACTATACACACTAAATGATAGGGTTTGGAGTGATAGTCTACATAGTATTCGGAGTTATTACAGGTGTACGTGCACGAAATCAATGAGAACAATACATACAAATGAATTTAACCATTGAAGACGTGAATTATGATATGAATTAGATACAGCAGGCGTGAGCCGCAGTATTTTAAATAAGTAGTGATAAATATTAATCTCCCACCGCTTCCACATGGCCAAAGAATAATTATATTTACTAGCATGGCAACAAAAATGCCACACAACCACCACCAAATCCAGTTTGAGGTTTACCTATACCTGTATAATGTATATTTATACCTAGTACAAAACGTGCAAAATACCTACTCGTTTATTAAATATACATAATAAAATAATGTATCGATTGCACGTGCATAACAAACGGTGAAAACTTTGTCGATGAGCTAAAGCGTCAAGGGCTCGCATTAAGGTCAAGAAGGAAACGGGATTCACGCGATGCGTCGGAATTAATAAGAAAATGTTGCAGTAGGCACGGCAAAGGCTCATTTAGACAATATCGTTCAAGTTTAGTTACATTGCGGGTGCGCGCGGATGTGGATTTAAAACCGATCATTCATCGACAGCAATGTACCGTACTCGCATGATACGCTTCGCTCCGCCTCCGTCTAAAAGGTTGAAGTCTCATTCATTACGTTCAAAGTTATGTCAGACAGTAAGCCAGACGAGGCGGGATGCTAATGGAAAAATATGTCGCACTCAAACATAATATCGAAGCGACACAGATTAATAGTAAGTATAGAAATAGAATGGTCATTATAATAGTCCTGTAAGAGGGTTTGTTAGGTATAACTTTAACAAGTGCTCCTGTCTATGTTCCTCCGTATTTACTTATTTTTTAGCTTACGATTACGGGACTTATTCCAAAGTTTAGTTTCAGATTTTAAATGTCATTTCTTACGAGAATTTTAATAATACTATATCTAGATCTGTGACATCGTAGCTCTCGAATGAAGTTGTCAGCAAATCCAATCCTAATGGACCGAGCGAGCGCGACTTGCGAGCGAAGCGTCTCCGTTTCAACTTCAGCACAAATGCTTTCGTAGGTCTGTCCGGATGTCCGGCCTTTCTCCTCTACATGGGAGCAGATTCGGTAATTAGATGGAATTTTTTGTCGATTCAGTTTTTGGATTTTTTCAAAATGTCGTTGAAAACGTAAAAATGTTATTTCAGCAATTAACCATGCTAACTTTTTAAATATGTATGGAAATCTCAAAACCATTTCAAGAAACAAGCTTTCGGTACAGTTTCTGTATATCAGATTTAAAAAAAAGTCTTACATTATTAAGATATTCGTTGAAATGTATTGAACTTCAAATGACCTTTCTGTGAGTCATCAAATGAATAGTGGATAATGATTCCTTTGCCTTATTTAAAAAAAAACGTGTCTAGTCTATATCAAACATAAACTCAAACTTGACATTGACGTGTCGTTTCGTTTTGTGGTTTGTTTGTTTACTTATTTGTTATTTATTTAAGCACAAAGACTAAAACCATATATAAGGTTTAAGCAGCATTTTATCCTCTAACGGCACTGAAAACACAGCCTTCCATGTCAAACAAGTTCAGTTAGTGATTTCAAATTTTTTTGAGGTTAGCCGTCCGCGGTGACGTTAACACCTTGACGTTGACTTTACCAGAGACTTTACTGTATTTTTTTTTTGTGCAGATGAAGACTACATTATCCATTATGCATTTGATGACGTCACGTCAGCAATAAATTAATATATTTTTTTAATGTAGATAGGAATCATTAAAAACAAAAATACCGAAATTAGTTTCTTAAAATAGTCTATATTTATCAAATAAATTATTAAAACCATACACCAAAAATATGAAGCATGGCCAATTCCGGGAGGTCTACGGATCACAAAGCCGCCAATGTTTTTCGAAACATATAATAAAAATTACGCTACAGCTCTGCTACAGTTATAATTAGTACTACTCACTCGTGATACAATATGTTCGATGTCTCCGAGACATGATAATTGTGGTATTTGATGATAGTGTTGTAGTCATTGACGCGGTCAGCAAGCAAATGCTCGTGCGCCGTCAGATGGCAGTTGACGAAGCACACTGAGCAACCGTAAATGTTGAATCTTATGCTTACTGCGCCTTTGTTGCCCTAGAAATAAAGAGCACATTAGAAAACTTCTAAATCGCTACACTATTGACATGGGACGACTTTCTTGGGAAAACGTGAGGTGGTTTCTCGTGCGTTAGATACTGCAGTGAGTTCGTAGTTGGGGAAAGAAAGTGCTGCCACAGATTATATAATAGTTACTGTGCGGTTAAAACACGAACTGTTTCTCGACCCAGAATGAACGACAATTAAACACGACGTGAAAATTCAAACCCTCATGTTATTGCCATAAGGGTTTCTTTCAACATCAGGTCGTGCATTTTTGTCATTCAGTCTGGGACGACAAATACGGGGTCGTATAGGTCTCGCCTAGAGAGTCGAGGCGAATGATTACAGACACAGCTAGATAAAGTACTGATTGCAAAAAAAAGTAGCGAATGACTGAAATGAGTGAGTGAATGAAAATGTGAGTTATAATAATACGATCTTATGATAAAATACACCTACGCAATACTATGCATATTATAACCTTTCTTTCTTCACCTATTTTTTAAATAAAACAATTTGAAACTGATAAGAAATATTCGCAACACAAGAATCGGTATTTTATAAATAAAGAATAATATGCTTATCGGATTTAAATAAAATAGATCAAAATATTTAATTTTCTGTTTTGGTTGAACTACCTAGATGAATTTTCTTTAATATTTCTTAACAGAATAGGTTGAACTGTAGAATAGGTTCACTGTTGAGTCTGTTGAGCTTGCTATCGGTACGAATAAACGTCAAAATCCCGCTGTCATTACATGACGTGTTGTTGTGTGCGTAACCTCAACTCTGGTGACGTTACCTATACCAACTCTCGCTTCGTCCCGCGGTAAAAGCTGATATAAACGTCCACGAAATTCAAAATTCGAAGTTCTTTTCACTCTTCTGTTTAATACTATAAGCGTGGACAGAGCGGCACGATACGAGGTTTCTAAAATCTAATTTCGTAGTATAAGACCTGGGCCCTATTCTAAAACCGGGCATGGCATTGCATTTGCGTTAAGGCCGGCGCAAACCAGATGCGTGTGCGTGACGTGACACCAGTTGTAATAAATGAAACTGTAAGAAAGATGGTCCACTAGATGCGTGCATACAGTTTCATTCATTACAACTGGTGCGTGATATGCACACGCATCTGGTCTGCGCCGGCCTTTAGAATACAGAACATAAAAAATATAGAACTTTTTTTTATATAAAATATAGGTAGGGATTTACAAGACGTGTTTACCTGGCCTGCGGTTAGTCACAAATTGAAACATAGGACAAAGTTGCATTGCAAGACAACTACGTGTAGTGTTTCAAAGTGACTAACTCAATCAGTGCATGTAGGCTTTTTGGCTATCTATTGTCATATAAACGTAAGTATCTGGGCGACCGGTACCAAGCGTACCAAGCGGTACTAAGCGTTTTCCCAGAGATAAGACCAAGCTAGATCAATTTTTCTTCCCCGAAAACCCCCACATACCAAATTTCATTGAAATCGTTGGAGCCATTTCTGAGATTCTGATTATACAAGAATTACTTGTTTAAAGGTATTAGATTTGAAAATCAAATAAAAGGATGAAAATTTAAAACCACTGAGTTTATACGTTTTTTTTAGCATGTCCCGCTTTCGGCGAAAGAATCCCGCTATGCCCGAAAAAATATCAAGCAATGCTGATAACAAGAGTAATCTTAAAAACACTTACCCACATCCCTCCTAGCCCAGTCTTGGTATACTGTGCCTCTATATCCCGGAGGTGTGTTATGTGTTTCATCTGTGTATAGACCAGAAGAAGAAGTCCTTGGAGTCGCATAGACTTAGCAATCACATAGTCTTGGCGGCACAGAATTTTATTAAATGTAGATGTCCATGGATCGGTGAACAATGAATCCATTACCATGTTCTGAGGTTGCGATTTTACCTCTTGCAATCTGAAACACAGATAATTAATGTTGTTTTTGGTAATAATATATAAAACTACCATGCGACTCCCGCGATAATTAATAATATATGGTTTGAGACCAAACTGCACCACTAAGTGGTAGTTAACCACACAAATCGATTGACTGAAAAAAGTTCCATGGACTTAAAAATGTTCCAAAATAATATAGGGTGTCCCGTAAGTAGTACAACAAACGGAAATGGGAGATAGGTGGGCAGGTCATCCACCATTTCCATTTCCGTTTGTCGTACTACTTACGGGACACCTGTATATCATTTTCATGTTAATTTTAACTACTGGCATTAAAGTTTCCAACTTTTAGAACTCCATATGTACACAAACATTTTTATTAGGCAACCCAGAAAGTTTGAGAAGCATGAGTTTGGTATGATTTTGGATGCAACTCCTTACAGTTTGTATATTATTATTATTATAGCCTTTTTATTTCCATTATGAATTCAATCAACATAATATCATAGTAAATCATAGGTGCATGCATTACAATCTCAATATAATTAAATTAATTATTACACTAATTATAAAATCAACATTTCATAATTATTTCCAAATTAAATTTCATTTTGTAATAAATAACATTTCAGTATTAATAAATTATAGACGACCAGATGGCCTAGTGGTTAGAGAACCTGACTACGAAGCTTGAGGTCCCGGGTTCGATTCCCGTGTCGGGGCAGATATTTGTATCAAAAATACGAATGTTTGTTCTCGGGTCTTGGGTGTTTAATATGTATTTAAGTATGTATCTATCTATATAAGTATGTTTATCCGTTGCCTAGTACCCATAACACAAGCTTTGCTTAGCTTACTTTGGGACTAGGTCAATTGGTGTGAATTGTCCCGTGATATTTATTATTTATTATTTATTTATTATTTTATACTAATGATTTAATTCTATATTCTATTTGTATATAAGGTGCTAATAAATTAGGTACCAATATTTCCAGGTTATAACTTACTCATCAAAATAGTGATGGTCAACTCGAGTTACTAACTCGAGTTGGGCTTAACTCAAATCAACTCGAGTTGAATTCTCTCCAACTCAAGTTTGAAAGCCGAACAAAACCGACATGTGAAGCGAAGTTTGCTGAGCATTTGAGACTACATTCATAATACATTATAAATAAATAATATAATAAAAAATTAAACAATTGAAACGTAAAAATATCATTTGTTTGTCTGCTCCATTTTTTTTATACTATTAGTGCGAGTGTGAGGGAATAAATTGGTAAAAACTTTGAAAAATCTCTGTTTCATCCAGTTAACTAGAGTTACTTAACTCAAGTTCAACCCGAGTTACGTGAATTTTAACTCGAGTTAAATAGAGTTGTTTTTTTCCCGAGTTGGCACATCACTACATCAAAACAAGTCACTTTCACTCAGACAACTTTTCAAAATTTAAAAAAAAAACAAACTTTTCATACATATCCATCCAAACGGATTACTGCTTTAGAAATGGTAAATCAAGATTTTTTTAAATTTTAAAAACTTGTTAGAATACAAGTGGCTTGTTTTGATGAGTAGATTAAGCAATAGAAATATTGGTACCTAATTTATTTTGTTAGCACCCTGTATATAAATATTGCCATATGTGTCATAACTGATGTCACATAAAAAATTACATAACCCATAGGTATGATCAAACAATGTCATCTCAAGTGAGTTGTAAAAACAGTTTGTGCAGACATGAACTGACAATCTTAGTCAGTTCGTAATATACATATGGTTATAGTTGGTTATGTTGATGGCAGTTACTAATATATGGTTATGGTTGGTAATGTTGGTGGCAGTTAGTAATATATTATGCAACAGGAACTAAAATTCAAGTTAATATATAAAAGATTTCAGGCGCATAAATTACCACAAAATTCTTCCCAGAAAGGAAATAAATGCACCATTCCTTAGTATTTCTTTAATTTTTTTTAATTTGCTTATAACACTGTAAACTTAGTGAGTTCAGGAAAATTTTATTATACTAACTAATAATGGTGTTAACTTTTCGGGAGTGTCACAGTTGTTAAATGGAAAAATGCAACTTCTGTGAATTATTATGATAGTTGCTACATGTAATAGGTATAGTATGGCGTGTTTTTGATTATTTTTTAAGTCAAGAAAACTGTATAAAATTATACCAACCCAATAACAAAAAAATCCGGCAGAGGTTTGTTCTTGTTGAATTGCGACGGAAAATCCAGCAGAGCATTTAGATCCTGTGTTGGTGGTTTTGTAGCCACATTCCAAGTCACAAAGTATAACCTGAGAAATTAAAAAGAAGCTTTTTTTTTAAAGTAGGTCAATACTAGAAAATTCAAACTGGGCATAGCTTAGTAACAGGATTATATAAATAACTTCTAGCGATATCGATCTCCAGTGTAGGGCAAACTTTAATAGCCTTGACTTTGACGTAGGTAGGTAAATAGTATAAAAACTACTTGCGAAGGCACTCACCTTAGGTTGTCCATATTTTCTTCCTATTATGTTTTTCCAAGAGTTATCACTGTACGAATGTTAACTGTATCGATTGTATTAATATTTCCTAGAAATAGGAAAACAGGTTACAAAACCAATAAGATAAACAAGACAGGTAGAGATAAGATAAAAGTGTTACAGCAAAAACTACAAGTTTTTTACACCACACGTTGCAATACACTTACTTATATTACTTAATTTAATATATTTAAGTCTCCGATATTGGAGCTTTTTAGTTAAACACAATTCTTTAACGTTAGGCTACATTCAACTATAATTATATCGTGAAAATCGCATACAGGTATCACGTACGTTCCTTTCACGCTACTAAATATTTTAGCTAGCTGTCAAAACGAACGAACGAACGAAACCAAACGAACACTGTAATTGTGTTGCCAGCACAAAATGTGTGGTACCCGGCCAAACTGTTGGTTCAAAGTTGAAAACGAAACCGTTAATTATTAACGAAGTTAATATTTTTAATGCGCTTTGCTTGGATATTTTTTGAAAAACTTTAAGCAGTTTTCTTAATTTTCAAAATCGTCTATATCTATAAATTTCATGCATTAACCTATAATAAAATAAAATAAATAAATAAATCCAACTATTTTGTTATTTAAGTTAATACAAACAAATTGTGGGTCTGACCCTACTAAAGTACATGAGACGTTAAAAGCTAAAGGTAACGCCACCAGAGTTGAGGCCACGCACACAACCACATCTCATGTAATGACAGCGGAATTTTGACGTTGTGTTGACGTTTAACGACAACACAACGTCAAAATCCCGCTGTCATTACAAGAGATGTGGTTGTGTGCGTGGCCTCAACTCTGGTGGCGTTACCTATACTATGTTTTTTGTCTAATATATAGAAATTTGTCGATCATGACTTACACCGACTATCCCATTAGTCGGTTGTAAAGTGGCCGACTAATCGGCCAAACCGATCACGATTTCGGGGATTTCGGTGACGCTTTGTTTACAGGATTCGCGCGCACGTTGCAACCACACCACCATCCTGCGAACGTGTCAGAACCTGTTTTCTTTCATCATCATCATTATCATTCCAGTCTCACTGTAGGGCACAGGCCTTCTCTCTGAATGAGAGGGCTTTGGCCATAGTTCCCACGCGGGCCCAGTGCGCATTGGGAACTTCACGTGACACACATTAAATGTTTTCGAGGGTGTGTAAAGATTTCCTTGTGATCTTATCCTTCATCTTAAAGCTCATGGTACTGTAATTTCGCACATAAATTTTGAAAATCTCAGATGTGCAACCCCGGGCTTGAACCCATGCACAGTCGCACAACCCTATGCTTGAGAGCCTGAGAAACCATGTCAAACGACTAGATCACCACGCCTTATTTTTAGGGTTCCGTACCCAAAGGCTAAAAATGGGACCCTATTACTGAGACTTCGCTATCTGTCCGTCTGTCCGTCTTTCACCAGGCCGGGCTGTATCTCACGAACCGTGATAGCTAGACAGTTGAACTTTTCACAGATGATGGTATTTTAGTTGCCGCTATAACAACAAATACTAAAAAATTGCGATCGCGCACACGCCCCGCGCTGCGCTCTGTGGAGGGCTACATACAGATTACACACAAGGCCTCTTACATCTTGACAGATGATTTAAGCAGCGTCTGTTTGAGAGAGGCTACGCCGTTCGTGACTGTAGTGTAAAGTCCGATCCGAGAACGGCACGATCGCCCGCATTACAGAAATTTTTTTTGTGTAAAATAATAGTGTTTTTGTTCATTAAAGTGAAATAGCTTAATTTAAATTTAATCAGTTAATCATGTCAAAAAGTTTTTTTTGAACAATGAATAATGATTCCCGTAAAGTCGAGTAACCAATTCCAAATGATGATTTCTCGTAGTGGGCAGGGAAAATCAGCAAATACCTACTACAAGTTTAGTATGACTTTAAATACCGACATCTAACCCTGATCGGTACCCAGTTAGGTCCTGCAGTTAAATGTTCAACTACAGACGATTCCGCAAGGTTTTTATTTTCTGTAATTCCCCCCTACTTATATTTTATTAAGAATACGAATATTGAACATAAAACTTTACACCTTATTCAATATATCTGACTTGGCCGTTTGGCTATCGCGCGCACGCTCCCGCTGCGGTTTGTGTTGGCATTTATTCCAAATGTATCTATTATTTTTGGCATTTAATTTCCTTTTTTTGACTGACGGACTTTTCGGGAGAAGTTATTAACTGGCAACCTAAAACGATTCAAAGTGACGTTTCTGTCTGAATGCTCTCTGCTGCGTGCCCTATATAAAAAAAAGAAGTTTGTTCCTAATTAATCGTTTTAAAAAATTAGATCCTAAAGTTCCAGAACAAAGAGAATATAACCAAGAAGACATTTACAAATACAAAACTTTTTTTGATTAGTAAAAGTGTGATTAAATCCAATTTTTTTTTATTTATCTTTTCTCACCTTAAAATGAACATTTACAATGTCGCATCGCAAAATATTACGATTTCATTTAATGGATTGTGAAGTAATATGATTGATTTGGACACCAGCATCGGCGGGAAAAATGACACATTCCGTCAATGTCAAAATGACAAATGCGATCGATGCTATGCGTTAATCGGTGATGCGATGCGAGAATTTGTTTTTTGAGGGCATATTACTGAACTGTTTTGCTCGACATATTTCTATTTAGGCCCTGTCTAGCAGAAGGAAAAGCCGAGAGAAACTAACATTCTGTAACTGTAAATCAGTATTTCAATATCCGTCATGAGTAATCAAGAGAGCCAGGTAAAATTTCTAGATGCTTAAACAGTGAAAGACAACGTTAAAATTAGTTTTCAATCGGTTTTTATACAGATTTGTTTTATTTGTAGAGTTCAACGCGGCTTGGCAGAAAGTCTCTGAAGACATTACAGCACTCAGCTGACATAGAAAACTTAGTGGGTAGGCCTTCTAAAATACTCAAACATCAACTGAGCCAAGATGCGCCTGTGTAAGTGAACCTTACCTATTTGACACTATAAAATGAAGTATAATTGCTTATTTTACTATTTATAATTTTTTCTAGTGATGTAGAAGTTAAACGTAAGAATTTGTCAACAAAGGAGACGCAGGCTGACTTGGACACCAAAATATCAGTAGACGATCTAACTAACCCTGAAGGAGCTTCAGAGAAGTATTGGCAGATCCTAGCTGAGAAGCGCCAGTGAGTATGAATGTTTAATGTAATTTCTGTTGTTAAGTACTTAATTCTTTTTAATAATGCAAGTAATTTTCACTTCCAAGCAGACTTGGATACTGTACAGGTAAAGTATTTTTGTTCATATTCCATGTCTGACGGATTAACCCTTTGTGTGCTGGAAGTAAGAAAAATAAACTTGCATAAAATAGATGCAGAATTTAATCAATCTGTGCCTAAACATGCAATTGTTAAAGCAATTTGCATTGTAAATTTTTATGTACAACCATTAGCGCATGGGCCTCTACCAGCCTGAAACAGTTATGCACCTACTATTAAAGCAACCGGACCAGATGGCAGATATTTGTTAGAGAACCTGACTACGAAGTTTATGGTCCCAGGTTTGATTTCTGGTCAGGGCAGATATTTGTGTGAAAAGTATGAATGTTTGTGCTTGAGTCTTGGATGTTTAATATTGTAGTACCTGGGCGACCGAGCTCCGCTCGAGCTGAAACTCAGTGCCAAGCATTTTCCCAGAGATAAGACCAAGCTAGATCACAATTTTTCAACCCCGAAAACCCCCACATACCAAATTTCATCAAAATCGTTGGAGCCGTTTCCGAGATTCTGATTATATATATAAAAGAATTGCTTGTTTAAAGGTATTAGATAGATAGATAGGTTAGATTAGATTTGATTATCTATATAACTATGTTTATCCATTGTCTAGTACCCAAGAGTACAAGCTTTGCTTAGTTTGGGACTATGTCAATTGGTGTCAATTGTTTATGATTTATTTATTTTCTTTGGCTCTCGTGACATTCCATGGGTTCCATTAATCTTGGAATGATTACCACAAGTAATAGAAGCATAAGTTTGTTTAGACATGACAGTCATGTCCACAATATTATTAATATTGTATGGGAGATAGCACTCTAAAACATCTGGTATGCTCTTATGGTCAAGTAGAGAGAAAATTTTTGAGTGTTTTGTGTTATCAGATGTTGCCAGTGACATAACTAAATCAAAATTAACTTTCAGAGTTGCCTTGCAAGATGCTCTGGATGAGAATGAGAAGCTCCGCAATCTTATAGAAGATCTCAAGGAGAAGAATTCAGAGTATAAACAAATGCTGGAGGAAGCTAATAGTTTCATTGAAGTCATCAAGGTAAATTCAGAAAAAGAATTAATTTAACCTTTTCAACGCCAACAACACATATAGGTGTCACAAAGTTTGTCAAAGTGATCTTGACACAATGACATAAGGTTCAAAGCAGGTTTACGTTTTGTCGAGGCTTGGCGTTGAAAGGGTTAAAATGATGTGATAAGATAATACACTTACCCCCTGTTTCACCATCCATTGATCAAATTTATTTGATGGATAAATGTGATGCCGTCTCTGTTTGTTTGTTTGAATAGACGGAGACGGCATCACATTTATCAGTCAGTTAAAATTAATCAATGGGTGGTAAAACAGCCCCATAATATAGCATACATTTTTGTATGGAAATGTTTAGTTCTTCTTTCATCAATTTGCTACTCTTTTATTTTGGAATCTACAAAATTTGCAAAAATTACTAGTATCTTGGATGAGTCTTGCGTAATTAACACAAGATGTTTCCATGTTTATTTGTATCTATAAAATTGGCTTTAATGAAACAGTTGAGACTAGAATACACGGTTTTTTTTCACTTCCCGCTTCCGAGGGATTAACAGATGATTAAAATACTAATTTTCTTTTACAGGAGGAAATAGGAAACAGTGGCAATGATGACACTGGGATTGATGTGAACGATATCAGCACTGCTGATGAAACCTATGAGGATGATACCGAGCCAACTCCAAAGACTGTTACAAAAGATTAAATATATAGTTTCTTACGTAAAATAAAATCACTTGCCAGTGGCAGTTGTAGCTGTTACAAGCGTTCAGTCCATAGAAGTGTCAAATCTGTAACTTACCAAGTTTTGGGCTTGGCTTTCATAGTAATGTTAACAGTTCACAATAAATTATTTAATTGTGCCCTAGCACATCAAACATTGACTTTCCGATTTATCAATGCATTTTACAAATATCCCATTTATTGATACAATTCAGAGTATATTAATTATCAAAATTTCTGAAAATTTTTGATACATGTTGACTTTGGGTGTCTATACAGGGTTATTTGTAATTCACTAGCATCCTTTTAACCCTAAACTCCTACAACTTAAACAAATGTTTTTTGTTTTACGACTTTTGTCATAACTTAATATTTTTGGTGTAATAACGTTTTGAAAATTTGAGATTTCCTCTTATTTTTACGATACTCTGTGTATTTGTATGGGAAAAAAAGTGCTTCATTTTAAAAAGTCGTAAAACAAAAAACATTTGTTTGAGGGATAGGAATTCAGGGTTAAGAGGATGTCAGTGAATTAAAAATAACCCTGTATAATTCTAAACTGTGTCAAATTTTAACACCTTATGTATGTTTTCGGAAACTTCTCAACATGATTAACACCATTTACTGACGAAAATTTAGAAATTTAATTCAACTGAACTGACTAAAGAAAACTACATACTTAATAGAATTATTAACTACCTATTTGTTTGCCAAAATGACTGTCAATATATGAATAAGGAAAAAAAATCAACCTTTTATAATGTAAATTAAAAAAAATGGAACAAACTAAAAAAAAAATACTTGTTTATTGTATACAAGTCAACATTTTTTTTCTTGCACATTAAAGTAACAACGAACTCGAGGCCAAAACCATGGCAAATGCCGATTTCGCTCTTCTGTGAAATACACTCATTTAATTCTTACCCAAATTTAGACCTTCAAGAATAAAAGTACTAAACCTCTTTTTTCCATAACAGAAATAATTTTATTTGGGTAAGGGTTAATAGTTTCCATGCTTTTTCACTAAGTATACTTATTTTGAGAGATCTCTGGTGAATGATATTTTTCTGTTGATTAAATTAGATTAAAACTATGTATTACTTACTCAAAATGAGATGTTTAAGTTTTATTATAATTTATGATGTGACACTAAAACCACTGGCAAGTTGGTAATTAATTAAATTTTAAATAACCAAATAATAATAATAATAATAGGCTACTCCTTTGGGGTTTATGCAGACTGTTCAGTGTTAGTTATTTCTTGAATATCTTAAATAAAAGGTATTGAATTCTAGATATGAATGACAACCTGTTAGGTATTTTGTAATGCTTTTCGTTTGTTATTTGTAAACTAATTTAGATAATTAAGACAATTTTGCACACATTATGTAGTGTGAGCTTTTCTTTCCACAATATTAGTTCTTTTCTCTCATATTAAAGTAAAATAAATAAACTGCTGTAGTATCATTATTTTTTTATTTTAATGTATAAGTTGCCAAAAATATTTCATTCCTTATCACTAAAAACAATCACAAGGCACTACAGGTAAGAGTTGTTCTGATAAAATACAACTATTTATAATTTTTGCTGTAAAAATACCTAAAAAATACCTAATTTCTAATTTTATACATTCTAAAAATGGCAATTTTTAATCCTACATAATTTAACTGGAAGGACACCGCTGAAAATCGGGGTGCAAGAAAAAAAAGGGGGGGAGCCTTTGCCCAGCAGTGGGACACTTCTCCAGGCTATACTTCATTTAACCTTTCGTATGCAGGAAGTAAAAAAAAAAGTCGTGCATTCTAGCCTCAACAGTTTCATATAAATCCAATGATACAGATTTTAAAAAAAATACAAATAGAAAGCTTTAGCATACGAAGGGTTAATATAGAATTGAAAACCACAACATCATTATATTGCAGCTCGTCAACTATTTCTTACCTAGCAAATAGTACAGTACAATAGCCTGGGAGCCGCAAAATAATATTGTTTTAACCTTTTCGACGCCAACGACACATATATCAGCACCGCAGGTTCTAGGCCAACGACTTATATATCAGTCATGGCGTGCAGAGCGATATCTACCTACATGCATTTCTGTAGGGTTCAACTTCGCGTTTGACATTCCGATGTCATGGCGTATGAGTGAGAGCTGTTGTATTTGAAAAGATTAATGTCATTTATTTGCGTGTCGTCAATAGGGTAGTGTCCTGGGTAAAAAAAACACTATTACAATTAGTCCGACATTTAAATTATCAAAAAATATTGAACACATTTTTTTTCTTTTGTCAATTGAACAAAAAACGACAAAGATAAAGCGCGACAAAGTTCGGGAGTGGGGGCTCGTGACGTCACGGTTCGCTAAAAAGTGTAGCGAATCGTGACGTCACGCGGAACTTCAACATACAATATCTCCGTAATTTTTTGTTCAATTGACAAAAGAAAAAATACGTGTCCAATATTTTTTGATAATTTAAATGACGAACTAATTAGATTTTTTTAGGAAACTAGCCTATTGTTACTCTAGTACAAATTGTAAAGAGATTACAGTTCACGAGCCGCAATACAATGTTGTGGTTTATAATTCTAAATTAAATGCGAGTATAATTTAATAATAATAATTTCATAGAGTATAATAAAGCATAATTAAAAAGTATAAAAAGTTGGTAAAAGCAATGGAACAAGTGCATGGGAGGGGTAATATAAAAAGATATGTTTCCTATGAGTTAGAAAAGTCAGGGCTTTGCACCGGTACCGAAAATACCTGTAACATATCGGTATTTATAGCTTTTCTTTGCTTCAGGTTCAGAGAATTAGTAAAGGAAAAATACCTGTTAATGGTTCTTACACTTGTATGTATACGACGAGTGATTGGTTCCTGTTTCCACGGGAAAACTCGTGATGTTAGTAGATAATTTATAGTGTTCTCTTTCCCTCTATTCAATCCACGCGCACTTTCGAGTACCGGTGATTTACTTAACTAAATTTACCGGTTCTCAAGGTATCAATATCATGTAGGATCTATGCTTGTTACTGGTACCTCGGTACAGGTACCAAGACTAATACCGGTTCCTGGTGTGAGGCCATAATACCGGTTTCGGAAAATACCGGTATTAGCCCTGAATTCAAAATTGTCATATTCAAGCATTTTACAATCAAAATGCTACATTTGCATTTGTAAGTAGGTCATATTTCGATTACATTACTTTCCTAAAAATGATTTAAATTGTACTTCAAAATCGGCTTCACAGGTCCATGGCATTAGTACTGGGTATGATGATGTTAACATCCAAGGCACGCTGGCATTTTCTGGTAAAACACTTCTTACTTTCTTATTCAGACACCCATTTAGTATGAATTGGCTGCTGTACAAACTGTACACATAGTTGACATATTTGTGGTCTAAGTTGTCATTAGTGCTTGGGGCGCATGTGTTATGTGTTGTTATTCCGTTCAGGTATCCAGTTGTGATGATTGGAACTACAAATGTTGCCTGAAAAAAAAAATTTAACAGTAACAAGAATGTTTCCAATAATAGATTATATAAATAAATAAATAAATGAGTGGAGTGGTCATAGGGTCGTCTAATTACCATTCCATGTTACAAAAGCGCACGTATAAAGTCTTTGTGCCTCCAACAAACTCAGCTTTCGCTAAAAGGTTACCTAACTTCATTCATCCTTTTCTTTATAACAGAACCAATTCTAGGATTCCTATTAAGAATCTATCCGTCAAGGACGCTAAGAAAAAAATCTCTGCATGGCTTCGCTCCCTCTCATATAACGATATAGAGGCCCTAATGAGAGTAACTAAATAATAAGAATAAAATAAAATAACAAGCACACACACTTACACTCATACACATACACTCACATATACAGACACACACACATACAGTCACACACACACACACAGACACACACACACACACACACACACACACACACACACACACACACAAACTCACACACACGCACATAACTACCGTATTTGTAATTTAAATCTTAGATATAGTATTTAATTTTTACTTAGATCCATTTGTTTCTTAGCCAAGGGATTCTTATTAGATTTTCGCATCAATTATGTCAACTCGCATCGGAATTGGTTACCTACGAAACAGGCTGAGCCTAGTGTAGGGGCCAGTGCAACCAAAATTGTGAAATTGTTACGTATATTTATATCGCCTGGTTTCTAATGTGACAAATCTTATTATTGTTATTTCTGTTGTAATAGATATTTATGTACAATAAAGAAATTATGAATTATGAATTATTATGAATTTAAATATTAGGGGACAATCTTACACAAATCGACCTGGTCCCAAACTAAGCAAAGCTTGTACTATGGGTACTAGACGACAATATACATACTTATATAGATAAACAAATACTTAAATACATAGAAAACATCCATAACTCAGGAACAAATATTCGCGCTCATCACACAAATAAATGCCCTTACCGGGATTTGAACCCAGGACCTCTTGCTTCGTAGGCAGGGTCACTACCAACTAGGCTAAAGCGGTTGTTGATATATTTTATTATATTTAGGAAAATTACTACTAATGGATGATTAATGTATTACTTAGGTTTGTGATATCCTAACATTATGGAAAGTGTGGAAACAAAGCTTCTTAGAATTCTGTGGTTGTACATGACATTTACCTTGTTGTTTTCTGTTTCAGAATATGGTACAGTTGAAGGCATAAATATCTATACAGCTATCACATCAAATTCAAACACCATTATGATTAGTGGCATGGCATAGAGTTGTATAAATATTTTTGATGCCAAGGTAACATACATGTGACCACCTGCTGCAATATGGCCGAAACGTCAAGGTAAATATTATTTGCATGATAAGTCCCATTTAGTATAGTAATTATAAGTGAAAATCACAACAGTTAAAAAAACCTACATATATTTATGGCTTTGACTGTACAAGTCAAGATTAGAGACATAATCAGTTAGAGTAGTATAGTAATCAGTTAAGTAAATAATTTTTAAAGCTGCGTACGGACTGCGCGCACATTACGCGTACCCTACGCGAGCCCGGGCACGCGTACCCAGGTACGCGTGTCCTGGAACGCCATGTCCCCGTACTTGCAGCTACGCGTTCAGTGTACGCGTACATAGTGTACGGACATGGCGTTACAGGACACGCGTACCTGGACTCGCGTAGGGTACGCGTAATGTGCGTGCAGTCCGTACGCAGCTTTATACAATCGATTGATTTAGTTATAAGTTTCCATGTGCTACAATGGAACAAAATTGGGTAGCAGAGTTCTACTCTGCAAAAGGCAAAGGCAATTGAAATATTTGACTGTTAGAAGAACACTGTGTAAAGCATCTAAATTAAAAAGTCCTACAAAACAATTAGTTTGACTTATCGGGTTTGACCATGCAACCCTTGATATGGTTCTTACCTTTTCCACATATTCCCTAATAAACTTTTCAGGGTTCTGATAAACCTCATCCCGCCTGTCATTCAGAGTGACCACAGTTATATCAGTGTCAATCCATGTGTCCACAAGTTGTTGGATATTAGAAGCTGTATGTAAACCATCTTCAGCATAAGTTAAAAATAAAACTGGACAGTCCATTCTTATATTTGTATCAATGGTTTTCATTGGTATTCGAGTTAATGGACGTTTTGGTTGGTTCGGATCCTTGTTTCTAGATAAAGCTGGGGGCAAATCATTGAAAATATTTTTCAGATAGCTTATTTTTTCTTTTGGTGAAGTAGTCTTACTGTTACTGTGGTAGCCACTGTCTTGTGGCCGATTATTTAGGCATTGTGTTAAATCAAGAAGTGAATGTTCAATCGCTTTTAGTATGTCATAACGTTCCATCTTCTGGAAAGCATCCATAACTTTGTCTAGTGTAGAATCCTCATCTTGCATAAATACTTTGAGTACCACATCAGCCAGGTCACGTTCATATTTCATTGAATTTGATATATACTGGAACAAAATTTGTATTATTTATGTTTGAGGAAAATAACAACCAAAATTTTACTTAATAGACCATGATAAAATAAGTTGGTTCATTACTAGGTAGAGCTTGTCTAATTTAAAATAACGCACCCCACTACTGCATTTATGCACAGGATTTTTCATGCGATTTGTTGATTGTGATGCTGCACACTGGTCATAGCTAACGGAATAGTTGACACTCCCAAATAGATGAAGAGTTGTAATTAATATTTGCACACACTCGTCCAAAACAACTGATTCAGTAGAGGGGCGCACATCATTTTATTAGTAAATCACTTTACAATAGTAATTTAAGGAAGCACAAGCCTCTTCACTGTTCTAAACTGACTTTTAAAAAAAGGAGGAGATTATGTACTCAACTGTAAGATTGACTGAAGATTGACTTCCAACAAAACAAATTAAATATGTACTTACATTCAAATCATCATGGGAAATGCCTAAAAAGTAACCAAGATCCCTCCAGCCATCAGGAGTTCCACCAAGTTTCTTCACCAGGGTTTTCCAAGTCTCGTAACAAGCTGCACCCATTTTCGATTTTGTGTTTCGATAATACAGCAAACTTGTATGAAGGTGACACACTTTCTTGCTTAGGGAATTCAGTTCAGCAATCTCCTTCGCCCTCTCCTGGTCGTGCGATTCCTCAAGTGCCAATGTGTCAATACTGATCGTGTCAGCATTGTCGTAATCTTTTAGGAGTTCCCTGTAATTTTATTTGTGTTAGCTCTCTGTGTTAGATCAATAAAATCTAGGGTACGAGAGAAATAGGACATGGAGGTAATTAATTACTTACATTATTATATGTGTTAACGCGATGATGTTTCACTGAAGAAATTGCATTAATAGAAAAATAACTAGAAAATCCCACGGTAAACACAAGTTTGAGGAAAACTGTTGCGGAAACTGTTTTGAGACATTTAGATCAGAAGTGTCATTGACGTGACGTTTGTTATGACGCGCGTGGTGATTTTTAAAATCAGTTAAGGCCACGACAGAGCACAGCGCGGGGCGCCGACGGAGCGTGCCCAGTGCGGTCAATAACACTGAATTATATATACGGTGACACACACCGGCTGCGCTGCACACCGTATTTGATTCAGTGTTATTGACCGCGCTGGGCACGCACCGTCGGTTTGTTGCTTTGTTGTGGCCTTACTTATGCAAATGGATGGCTATTTTCTGTCAGTCTGTTTTGATTGAAAAGTCCGTATCATGACAGGTGAGAAATAAATGTGAGGGACCTTACTTATATAAAATGCACAATTTAATTTAATGATAATTAGCTAATAAGCTCTAAAAACTATATCAAATAATTTTCTTGGATGTTAAAGAGAGAGAGAGAAAGAGAGGGGAAGAGGGAGAGCAGTATGGGCTGAGACCCTTTGATTTATCCAATGATAAAAATGAATAGAAAAATGTCTATGATTGGCGGGAAACGTAATTATTTTGTGCACTCATGTTTTATTTAACTTATTATTATTATAAAGAAATGTTAAAACTTTGATCTTTTGAGCGATTTCTCAAGTTGCGATCATAAGCATGCTCCCGAGAGCTTCACAGCTGTGAGTCAATGTCAATAATTTTAATAGCCCTACTTACTTAATCCTCTTCAATTAAAATATTCCTTTGTTTTAGGGAGAGTTTTACAGATGTTTTCCGTGATGAAACCTCACAGGAAAATATCTCACAGCCTATTTCTTTGCCTTCTTCGAATGACAATAGTGTCGAATTTCCTACAAAAGTTCTCGCTGAAGACTCAACAAACACAAGTCGCCCGTTGAAAGGGACTGGTCAACACGGGGAGTTTCGAAGCGTCGAAGAAATAGGTAAACTTAAGACGTGTCGCAAGTTCATTAAAGGAATAAGTACTTATATTTATTTTAGGTATGGTAGAATGTATAGATTTTTAATGTGTTCTTCTCATTTTCAGATCCTAAATATAGATGTTTGTTCACATTCCCGTATTTCAATTTGGTGCAGTCCAGAGTTATAGAAGACGCACTCTATTCAGGTAAATTTATTTTAAATTATTTGCGCAGGTTAATATGACACATAGTCAACTACCAACTTTTATTCTCCGAGGTTCTAATACCAACACACAAATACAACAGATGAATAGAGCTCAAAGCTTATTAGTTTATAATGTAGGTATACAGTACAATAATGCCTTCAGGATGTTGTTGCGACTGCCGCGGTTTTGTAGCGCTTCTGGGATGTTTGCTGAACACCACACTGATGACTTCTATGCCATCAGGAGGAAGCGCGTCGCATCCCTATTGGGGCGGGTGCGGAGTAGTGGCAATATCATCCTGAAGGTCATTGCTGATAAACTAGATTGTTCCATCCTGAAAACATGGGTGGGATTGCATGTGGACTAAGAGTTAATTAATTATCTGATTGATTATTAAATTATTGTTCATTTATTAGTGTTTTTAAATATAATTTTATAGAACTCATGACATTTTTAATAACTATATAATTGTTAATTAAATATTAATGTATCCTAAATTTAAATTAATTAATTGTTGGTCGACATCTGTGATAGTTATTTGAGTGCATTGCTAATTAATTGATAAATAATTTGACATGTTTTTATTTTATACTATATACTTACTAATATAGGCTAAGCAAATGTTCCTACTAATTATGTACTATGGGCTATGTTGCCTGAAAATAAACAATTTTTATTTTTATAAGAGTCAAGAGTTTTTTTGTAATCAAGATTATAACGTGAACAATTTCTTTATTATAATATATTTCGTCTTGTCTATTTCTGCTAGATAAATCCTTGGTGCTGTGCGCTCCTACCGGTTCAGGGAAGACGGTCGCTTTTGAAATGGCCATCTTACAATTGCTTATGGAGATTGAAGACACACAGTATGCGGGGGACTTCAAAATAATTTACAGTAAATACCATTAATACTTAATAATTACTTGTTGATTTAATAAATAGGTAGTTCTACAAGCGGTTCAACCGATAGTAGGTTTCCTGTCGTCTGAAACTATAACGCATAGAAAGATCTGCTCTAAGGAACAAGGTCTTCTATTTTAGTGACAAAAAAACTGAATTCATAAATTAAGAAAAAAATGCACTTGGTTCGGGAACGGAACTCAGTCATATTGAAGAGATATATGTACATATTTAAGTAGGTAGGTAGGTAATCTAGAAAGTTAAATTTGACCCACTTCTTTCCGTCGGATTGTCTTCAATTATGGTATACATATTATGGAGATCGGATGTATCTATACAAATTCATTTAATAAAAGTACAGTCAGCCAAAAAGCTTGTATTATAAATGCTTTTTTTTCAAAAACTTAATTTTTTCTTGTCACTAAAATCGATAATTATGGTAAGAACAGACTTTTGTATGTCTTATAGTTTCAGACTTATTCTGACCGATCTAAATGTGCCACCTACCTATGTTGAAGAAATGAGCTACAGTTAGCAAGAAAGTTTAATAGGTAAATTAGACTTTTACTGCAAACACTGTATTTTTTATAAAAAAAAATCATTCGTCTGGTGTGGCTCCTTTCTTCAATACCTACATGTAACGGGATACTGATAGCGGTTCAAACGATCGTAGAACTACCCAAAATGCACAGCATAAGAGGGTATTAAAACCACCCCATTCTCTGCCTTTTAATGACTGTGTAACTGCGCAATCGGTCCGATTTTTTTTAAAGGAAATTTGGAACGATTAATTGACGTCGTTGAGTGCTCAGTAAGCAACACACAAATTTCACGAATAGAAGGATCACGTATCTCATCACTGCATTAAGTTACTGCAAAATCGACTGGAATTGAAACATTTGAGCTGTAAAAAAATGTAACAATGTGTTGTCGTGTCGCAAATAATCGTATTATTTACAACACAATAAGGTAAACGTACCAATGCTCGACACCTCAATGCCCAGTAGATGACACCCATCTGTCGCTAGGTATGACATAAGATTGAAGGTGCCCTGTATTGGGTCAGTGTCGAGCACAGGGACGTTTACCTTAGAAGTATTTAATCTCAAGTCATTTGATAGAATAGTGATAGTTCTGAATGTTTATTAGTTTTTTTAATAAAGAATGCACTTCTAGTGGCTCCGGTAAAAGCCGTGTGCAACGAAAGACTGACTGAATGGTACCCTAAGCTGACGAAATTAGGGCTCCTCTGCATCGAGGTAACCGGCGACACGGAAGTCGACTTCACGCAATTAAAGCCATACAAGTAAGTTAGTAATTCAGGAAATTTCGTATCTTACATTCGGATAATTCTAAGTTGCGTAGCAGTGGTAAAACATATAAGAATGTTTTATTTAATTGCAATGCTGTCATTTCATATGTTGTATAATTTTGAGTATTTCTTCGTGATTTTAATTAGGATAATTATATAAAGATATTTTCGGCATATCACGTCTTTTAAGTTTACATAATTTAAACAGTGACGCGCAGTGACGGATTTACATTTTTGCCGTCAGTAGGCTATTTTTGCTGTACCTACAATTCGATGCCCTATAAATTCAAATTGTTTATATTTTATTGAAACGCTATTGAAATATTTTAAAAAATCATGTTCACAAAACTATACTTTAAAAACGCTTAGTAATTTTTCATATAAGTACAGTATCTACGGGCGTTGAAGTATTCGGTACTTATACTAAAATATAATATACAGGGTGTATACGGGGGGGTGGATCAAACGAAGACCAAAGGTAGGGGAACTCAGGAGCTACCGAATTGACCCCTATGTATGTTCAGCGATTTTCATTTGTTTCAGAGTTATGAGCATTTTAGTGAAAATTTCAGAAATGTTGGATTTCAGGTATAATTTCTTAGTGGTAGCTGAACTATTCGACCTACGACCGTGAAATTTTTTTGGAAGTAGTGAGATAGCGGGTCTAACCAATAACAATTCCATTTTAACTCGTGTTATCATACATTTTACAACAAAAAATAAAACTCTCAATAATTTCAGTTCAGTAAAATTTTTCATAAATTTTCAAAGGTCATTTTTTTATTTTTTCACATTAGTTTTTTTTCTGCAAAGTACTTTTTAAACTACCTTAGTTTATGTAGAATTTAACCAGTAAAATTTTCTTAGATACTCCCAAGGCATCACTTTCAAAATAGTATGGAAAGGGCACTAGTAGTAAAAATCACTTTTTAAATCGCTGCGGAAAAGTAACTTTAAATAAAACTAGTACATCAAATTACATTATTTTTTTATGAAAAACATATTTCAATGTTAATCAAAATTAAATTACAACGATTAAAATGATCTAAGTATCCGTGAGTTAAGAATGGTGGTATCTAAATTGATGAGTAAAATTTGATTTAAAAGAATTTTGTTTTCTTTTTTTTTTCAAATTTTACTGGCCATTAGTATCGGGTTAGCAAAAAAATAATAATTGAGAAGAGTTTTGAAATATTTTTCTTTGTCATTCATTGCGTAATTAATTAGAATGAGGCACCTTGTATCTTTAAATAATAAATTTAATTAAATAAATATTTCAAAACAGTTCTAAATTATTATTTTTTTGCTATTTAACCCGATACTAATGTAATATTTGAAAAAAAATGAAAAAAAAATGTTTTAAATCAAATTTTACTCACCAATTTAGATTCCACCATTCTTATCTCGCGGATATTTAGATAATTCTAATTGTTGTAATTTAATTTTTATGAACATTGAAATATGTTTTTCATGAAAAAATAATGTAATTTGATGCACTAGTCTTATTAAAAGTTACTTTTACGCCGCTATTTAAAAAGTGATTTTTACTACTAGTGCCCTTTCCATATCATTTTGAAAGTGATGCCTTGGTATTATCTAAGAAATTTTTCTGGTTAAATTCTACATAAACTAAGGTAGTTTTTAAAGGACTTTGCAGAAAAAAAACTTATGTGAAAAAAATAAAAAAATGACCTTTGAAAATTTATGAAATATTTTACTGAACTCAAATTATTGAGAGTTTTATTTTTGTTGTAAAATGTATGATAACACGAGTTAAAATGGAATTGTTATTGGTTAGACCCGCTATCTCACTACTTCCAAAAAAATTTCACGGTCGTAGGTCGAATAGTTCAGCTACCACTAAGAAATTATACCTGAAATCCGACATTTCTGAAATTTTCACTAAAATGCTCATAACTCTGAAACAAATGAAAATCGCTGAACATACATGGGGGTCAATTCGGTTGCTCCTGATGTCCCCTACCTTTGGTCGTCGTTTGATCCAGCCCCCCGTATACACCCTGTATAACAAACCTTTTATATTTTCCTAGGGGGCAAGCCACTGGCATTTAAGCTAGTTAAGCTATTTGTAAAATACATAGTAATATTGCAGGGGCCTATGTATTTGCAACTGCGGGGCAATTCAAACTATCCATAAATATTTATTTATTTATTTATTTGAAAATATTATGGTTACATGACCTTACAGAACATCCAATGCGCCATGAAACCTAAACTTAAAGAAAACAATGAGCTTAATAAAACAATGAAATTATTACTTACATAAAGAAAAAAAATAAACAAAATAAAAAAATAACAATGAATCATGAAATAATTAAAATAAAGTGCAATTAAGATTATAAATAAAATAAAAATAATAAAATAATAAATATAATAAAATATACCGAAGTTACTTTGGATAGGTACTTAGTAAGAATTGCCTTGAATAGGGGCTATTGCAACTGTGGAGTAATTCCAACTACATATTTACGTCACACATTATTATTACCTATTAGTCAATTTTGTAGGTAATAAATTATCCTACTGCAATTGGTTTTTGTGCATTATCTAGAGTAATAATAACCACGCCTGAGAAATGGGACATACTGACTCGACGTTGGCGCGATCACAGAGGCTTGGTCGAGATTATCAAACTGTTCCTAATAGACGAGGTTCATATTCTGAACGACGAGGTTAGAGGGCCCGTATTGGAAACTGTTGTGAGCAGAATGAAAACTATTGAGGTAAGTAATTACTTTTCAAGCGATGTCTAATCAATGTTGAGTGTGGTCTCTAATGCACGTCAATTCATTATTCATTCCTCCTTCCTCTTCCCTCCTATTCCCTCAAATTCCTCCCTGTGTTGAGTTTCGAGGACATGATTTCCAAATATTAATTGTATGGTTTATGGTGTACAATTTTAGTCTTTAGTTACGTTAATAGTTTTATGAAATAGCCATGCCATGTTTTTGTCCAAGATTTGGGGTTTACAGAGTTAGGGGCTTTGCTCTTCATAAAATCTTGCAACTTTTACTTATGAGTAAAAGCGATGCATTAATATTTTTGATGGGATAAGAGTTACGATGTTAACCGTGGGCCGTATGTAATACATACTTACCTATCGCGAGCAAAATGTACCATTTTCTGTTTAAAGCTTGATGAGATGAGAGCCTAAAATCATGTAACTTCATGCCGTGAATGGTGATAATTGTGATAAAGAATCGCTATGTCAATCGCCCTCGCGATCACATAAAATCGTACCTACCTAACCCCTACGCCATACCTTTACAGCCAGACAATTATGCTCCTCGCGCTGCATCTTGCAATGCTCCTCGTTCTGCTCATCGCACTGCTCTGGATCTCATAAGTACTATCTTTTGACTCGCGCACACATTACTGATAACATGCTACATTGCGTATGGTGGTAGAGCTATGAGCAAAGCGAAGAGAAGTCTAAGAAGCATAATGTAGAGCAATTTAAGGTGCGCATGTTTATTGCCCTTTCTCTTTGCTTGGGCCCCAAATACTTGCGACCTGACATGTTTTATAGTATGTTTTTATACAGGGTGGTACATTTAGATCGGTCAGTATGGGTAAGTCTGAAACTATAAGACATACAAAGATCTGTTCTTAGGAACTATGTCACTGATTTTAGCGACAAAAAAAACTCAGTTTTTCTGGTCATTAAAATCGATGATGTGGTTCCTAAGAACAGATTTTTCTGGGAACGTATCAAAACATAAAGTTTAAAACGAATAATGGACGAAATACATAATGGGCATAATATACAGGGTGGAAAAATAAGTCGGGCCCTTAACTTAAGGATTTAAGGTACTTTCCCTACAGGGCCTGAGTTATTTTTTTCACCCTGTATACTAAATTTTTATATGAAACTATTGATTAAACGAACTTTTTTATTCGTGTAATTTACAGATTGGTTTAGATTAGGTTAGGTTTATTTTATGAAAATGCTGTAAAGTTGAGAATTTCCAAGAAAATTGCATTATATCTAGTATCCGACCGAAAGTTCGGTTTCGGTTTCGGTTTCTGTCGAGTTTCGGCAAAAAACGGGTTTCGGTTTAGTTTCGGTTTCGGTGGAAAACCTGCCGAAACTACGACCGAAACCGAAACTGCATTCGGGAGTTCTCGAGCTGGGATCAGTCAGGTTCGACGCGTTAAATTCCAAAGCGACGGTGACATTTTGCCGCGTCCACGTGCCTAATCATGTGACTGGGTTGTGTTTGTAGTTCGTTTTGTTTGTTGTGAGTTTTCATGTGATTTATTTTGAATTCGGTAAGTTTCATCACGTGATATAGCATAAGAATATTATGAATAGGTAGTAGGTAAACACCAAAAAATAATTCAATATAACAAACTAGTATATATACTAGCTGTTGCCCGCGACTCCGTCCTATTCTCAAACATACCAAATATAGAAAAAAAAGATTAATAAAAATCGGTCTAGCCGTTTTGGAGGAGTTCGATAATAATCAAGTTAAACAAGAAACTAATATGAGACTCACTCATATTGAAAATATACAGATCACTCACGTCTTAAAACGAGTTTAACTCGACATTTTTCGGGCTAATCCGTAGTAATTTTTCCCGGAATCATGAATCAAGTTTTTGATTAATTTAACTCTCTCTTGCTAATGCTATACCTAAATAAACATTAGTTAGGCACTTGGTACTTACCGCATAGTGCATTAGAACACAATACTTGGTAGAAACAAAAAGGCGAATACATTTGGGTGGGTTGGGTTACTTTCAGGAAACTTCGGCATATCTTGTCATCTGACATCCCTCAGTGCCTAAAGACGAAAGACTTCAACCAGTTCGTCCTACCAGTTTTAACCTACGGAGCCGATACTTGGACCTTGACTGCGAGGCTAACCCATAAAGTCAGGGTCGCTCAGCGAGCTATGGAGAGAGCAATGCTAGGGGTTTCTTTGAAGGATAAAATCCGCAATCACATTATCCGACAAAGGACGAAAGTCACCGACATTACTCAAAGAATTAGTTCGCTGAAGTGGCGTTGGGCTGCCACGTCTGTCGCAGGGCTGATGAGCGTTGGAGCAGAAGAGTCCTCGAATGGAGACCACGGACGGGGAAACGTAGTGTAGGGCGTCCGGAGGCAAGGCACGGTGGACGAATGACCTTAAAAGGGTCGCTGGCGGCGGATGGATGCGAGGGGCCGAAGACAGAGTGTTGTGGCGCGCCATGGAAGAGTTCTATGCCTAGCAGTGGACTGCTATAGGCTGATGATGATGATGATGATGATAGTGCATTAGTGGTGATAATATTACGGATTCAGGTGTATTGATGTTTATTAAAAGATGGTTTGGGTCTTCAAGTGGTTTTATTTTAATATTAATGTTTATTAGTAAGATATACAAAATTAGTACAACCGGCTGGGTCGGAGGTCAGAGGTGAGAGGCTATTGTCTGTGTTGCCACACTTTGACGTTTACATTATTACTTTTAAATTGCGTTCCATTACATCATCCCCTTTTTAAACAAAAGAATTTTAAACTAATTATTAAATTGAATTTTACAACTTTGGAACTCTCAATACTATTAAACTTTTCCTCCCCTCCTAAGGAGTAAAATTAAACAATGCAAAAATGTTATAAACTTATTCTATATAACATTATCTTATACTATTTATTTATTTATTTATTCATTCAATTAATAGTGCAAGTTTACAGTTTAACACCAAGTCACTTACATACTAGATTCAAATTCTTAAAATAACAAACAATGTCAGTGCACAATAGAAAAACTTATAAAACGAAATTAAATTAATGTCAATCTAAAGGGAAACAAAAAAAAAAATACAATGTTTAGGTAAAAAGAAATTGCCTTGCAATACCACAGAGGCAGGCAAAGCGATCAGCGAACATGTCAGCGTCAGCGTGCTGAGCGAGCATAGAATTAAGTAGCGAAAGAGCACGCATAGTAGGCGCATGCTTCGCGTACACCGTGCGGCAGCATGGCACGCTCAGCAGGCGCGGCCGGCGGCGCGGCGCCACGGCCCCCGCCGCGTCCCGAGGCAGTCTCTTCGGCACTATCAACCCAATTTTCTCTAATAATGTTGGACTATTCACTATACTATACTTTGCAGTTACCCGTTCAGCCAACTGAGGTAGAGACTTATTACAGAGCAAGCCCGTCTTGGGGGATCATCAAGTTATGCTGGTCGGATATAGAAAGAGGTTCTTGTGTAACATACATTATTATTATCTACTAAATCATAAGCTCTATATCCATTACTACTAATAATTTTACCTTGATGCCATGTTTTTTCATTCATCTCTTTTTTAAACCATACATTTTGCCCTGCAATGAACTGTTTTTTATACCTACTTGTTTTATTATAATTATTAGCATTGCGGTTTGCAACTTTATTGAACTCTGGCTGAACATTAATATTAATTTTAGGTTTTAGGTATTCATGTGATACTAATAACTTTGTCTTAAGATTTCTATTCATTAACAGCTGTGCTGGAGAAAAATTTGTGCCAGACACTGGTGAAGATCTATACTGCAACAATGCTATTCTAAAATCAGTCTTATCTTCACAGCATTTAATTAGAATTCTTTTACAAATTTGGACGGCTCGTTCGGACATCCCGTTAGATTGTGCATATCTTGGACTAGAAAAGGTAAATTTAAAACCATAATCTGCAGCAAATTTCTTACATTCTTTAGAGTCGAAAGGGATATGATCCGAAACTATTTCACATGGAATTCCAAAATTTGAAATATATCTATTAAAATATTAATTACTGAAGTTGCACTTTTATTAGGCATTAATTTCATATCTATCCATTTTGAGAAATAGTCCACTATTACTAGGTAGTTTTTATTTTTAAATTCCATAATGTCTATGCCTAGTTTAGAAAAAGGTAAGTCTGGTATTTCATGAGATAACAGTGGCTCTTTAATATTATTATTTTGATATGTTTGACATATAAAACATTTCTTTATAAATTCTTCTAGATGGTTATCAATTTTAGGCCAGTAATATAGAGTTCTTGCTAATTGCTTCATTTTAGTGGTACCTAAATGACCTTCATGCAATTTATTCATTATAGAGATCCTTAATGACTTAGGTATTATTAATCTAGATTTTAAAAATACTAAGCCTTCATCAGTTGTGATATCACCTCTTAATTTGTAATAAAACTTTAAATCATCAGGAACCTCTTTAATATTTTCAGGCCAACCATCCTTAGTAAAGCCTATGAGTTTTAATAACTCATCATCCTGTGATGTATTTAATGTTAATTCAGATTTCTGCTCCTCTGTGCACTGTAAGTAGCGAGCAAGACCTACACAGTGAATAACTTCATACATATATGAGTCATCAGTATTATTAACATTCATGAAAGAGCGAGACAGAAAGTCAGCTATATACATTAATTTTCCTTTTAAATAGGTGAACTCTATGTCATATTTTAATAGTTTTAATTTTAATCTTTGTAGGCGGGGTGACGGTATATCATGTATATGTTTCTTTAAGAGACTCTCTAAGGGTTTGTGGTCATTTAATATTTTGCACTTTTTCCCATAGATAAAGTAATGAAATTTTTTGGTTGCCCATACAACACTTAATAGCTCTTTTTCTATTTGAGAGAATCTTTGCTCAGAGGGAGTTAGACTTCTCGAAGCATAGCAGACTGGTTTGCCATTTTGTAGTAGACAACAACCAAGTCCATCTTTAGAAGCGTCACACTGCAGTACAATAGGAATTTTAGTATTAAAATTTTGTAAAATGGGTGCCTCTGTTATTATTTTCTTAATATTATTAAACACTGTTTCATGTACTGAGGTCCACAGCCAAGTTACATCCTTTTTTAATAAAAGGTGGAGAGGCGATGCAATAGTAGCCATATTAGGAACAAATTTTCTTAAATAATTGACCATACCTAGGAATATCTGTAATTCCTTCTTATTAGTTGGACTTTTAATACTATTAATGGCATTAACCCTTTCCGGATCAATTTGCATGCCCTGTCCAGAGAAAATGTGACCAAAATATTTCACTTCGGTTAATCGATACTGAAATTTATTTTTATTAAATCTGACATTATATTCTTTGGCACGTTCAAATACTTTATTTAATACTTCGTCATGTTCCTGTTGAGAATTTCCACATATTAAAAGGTCATCACAATATACCACCACACCGGGAATGTCACCAAAAGCTGCTTCGCTATATCTTTGGAACACTTCGGGGGCTACAGAAATTCCAAAAGGACATCTTAAAAATTTGTAACAGCCATACGGGCTATTAAAAGTACACAGGTCACTGGACCTTTCAGTTAACTTTATATTATAGAACCCATCCGACAGATCAAGTACAGAAAAATATTTTTTATTACTTAATTTAGGTACAATTTCATCCAAAGTCGGTATCAAATGGTGTTCTCATATTAATACTTTATTTAAATCTTTAGGATCTAGACATATTCTTAATGAACCATCTTTCTTTTCAATAATGACAAGATTACTCACAAAATTTTTAGGGTGTTCGACCTTAGCAATTACTTGGTGATCCTCCAGAGACTTCAGCTTCTCTGCTAGGCGAGTCATCAGTGCGTTAGGCACTCTACGTGGGGGTCTCACTACGGGCTCCACTCCTGGCTGAACGCGTAGCTCCAATGGGTTTTTAAATTCACCCACACCCTGAAACAGTTGTGCATTTTTATTAATAATAATTTCTTTGTCATTATTTGAGGTATCAGTTTTTACTATATTAATATTATTATTTTTTAAAAGTTTTAATTGCAACAATGATTTGAGTCCTAAAATTGGTTTAGCTTTCTCTTTTATTACTAGGAACTCAGACTCAAAACTGTCCTCATCATTCTTAGTATAGACTTTTAATATTACTTTTCCAATTGGCATTAAGTGCCTACCACCGAAGACCTCTATTATTGTTTTTGTCTCAGACAATTTAATATTGCTTTCATCATCGACAAGTTTATTGAGATCATGTTGTGAGATCACATTGATCTGCGCACCTGTGTCACACTTAAAAGACACTCTTTTATTATTTACTCTTAATAACTCTGTCCATTCATTTTTATTGAGATCTATGGAGCAGACTAGTCATAAATCATGAATATTATTATTAAAATCACTCTCATTATTATTAATATTATGCACATGTTTTTTAAAAGTGCAGCCAACACTAAAATGGTTGGGCTTTTGGCATTTGCCACAAGTTTTACCATAAGCCGGACAATTTTTTGGTCCGTGCTCGGTTTTACATTTCAAACACATGTAGTGTTTGCCGTTATATTTTTTATTTTGGAAGCTATTATTATTATTAGTGTATACATTAGGCTTTCTAGATTTGCTATACTTATCTTTGGTGTGTGTGGAGTGGGAATGTTGAGACTGGGTCTGTGACTGGACTGCAAGCACCTCCCTGGCCGGACTGTTCAATGTCTTGATGTGTTCTTTGGAGAGCTCCGCCGATCTGCAGACTTCTATTGCGCGCTCCAGGCTTAAATCCTTTATTTCTAGAAGCTTCTGTTGTGTGCGCCTATCCCTGACTCCTATTACTATTATATTTAAGAAAACGACTTTGTTACGCTGATGATATTAATGTATTTCATGTATTTTAATATTACAGACAGGAGAGAACAGTTTCCGTTAAAGCTAAGATTTTGACATTCATATTAAAACCGTTAGTTTAAGTTACAGCCGCGTGAGGGCGCCGCGTTTCATTGCACGCATTATATTACAACATCTTCCTTTTTTTTACAAAAGCAAAGATAGACATAAAAAATATAATTAATTACGAAAACATTCATTAAATTGATTTTTTACATTGACATTATTTAAATTAATTAGACACACACAAATTCAAATTATATTAAGTTGCAGTAGCTTTGTCAGACATAAAAAAGTAAATAAATTAAATCATAAAATTACAACACAACAACATCAAATCATTATTACAATTATTCACTATTATTAGATACTATGATACTGATATATTCAGTCTATTTCATAATCCATTCTAAATCTTACCGGTGGTTTGACTTGTCTACCAGATCTAGTTGTTTTGATAATCGATTGAGTACCGGGATCCGAATGATGTGAGCTGTTATCCGCATTTGCTGCAGGCAAAGGGACATCTGCAGGCAAAGGAACATCTTCAGTACAGTGTTCTATTTCACTTTCTGTTATTATGATATTTGGACTTTCTCTATTTTTTCTTTCCCTCCTTTCTGGTACAGGCTGTGGGACAACCATGGGAGAAGCCGTTGGTACTTGTGGTACTCTATTTTTACGCAGGTGTTGACGATTTCTTCTATATTGAATTCCTTCTGTAGACTCTACCATGTATGACCTTGGTTCTCTGCATTTCTCTACTACTTTTCCTGTTAGCCATTTTCCTTCCGGTGTTTTCTTAAACCATATAGAGTCTCCTATATGTAAATCTGGTAGCTTACTGACCTTCTTATCATAGTAAAATTTTTGTTGTTGTTTACTTTTCGTTTTATTTTCCACATATTCTTTGTGACTATATACCTTTGGTTGTAGGTGTTTTAGGTGAATAGGTACTTGTGTGCGTAATGTTCTAGACATCAGTAACTGAGCTGGTGATGGTAAGTTATTTCTTGCTGTAGTTCTATACTGTAACATAGCTAAATAAGGATCAGTTCCTGATTCATCACATTTTGTAAGTATCTTTTTGACAATTTTGACTCCTGACTCTATCAATCCATTAGACTTTGGCATGTAGGGACTTGTAGTATTGTGCTCAATTCCCCATTCTTTCACGAATTGCATAAATTCTGTGGAATTAAAAGGTGGACCGTTGTCACTTATAATTTCAACCGGTATGCCAAAACGACTGAATATTGACTTTAAAACTGTAATTAATTGTCTGGCATTTGTGCTGTTGACATGAGCTATTTCAATAAAATTAGAATAATAATCTTCTATTACAACAATTGTTTGTCTTTTGTACATCAAATAATCAATACCAACTTTTTGCCATGGAAAATCACATATTCTATGTGGCATGAGAGGTTCTGGTGGATTTGAACTTCGGTTTGACATACAAGTAGTACAACTTTCTATTATATTCTGTATATCATGTGACATTAAAGGCCAAAATACTATTCCTCTTGCAAAGTTCTTCGACTTATCTATACCTTGGTGACCACTGTGTATCATTTTTAATATGTCTGGTCGCAGTTTCGTAGGTATAATCAGACTGTTACCTTTTAGTAAGAGTTTGCCTATGACATGTATTTCATCACGATAATTCCAGTATGGTATGACTAACTGATTAGCTTGAGACTTGCTTGTAGGCCATCCTTTCATGTAATATTCTTTGAGTAATTTCATAGTTTCATCTTCTAATGTGGCTTTTTCCAACCATTCAAGTCTTTCTTTGGATATTGGTAAATTATTTTTAAGCAAATTGACATGGATAGTTAAATTTTCATCCATTTCATCCTCACTACTTTCTGGTAGCGGTGCTCTAGACAATGAATCAGCTATATACATTTTAGAGCCTGGTTTGTATTCCACTCTTAAATCATAGACTTGTATTTTTAACATTAATCTTTGTAATCTTGTAGGTACTTCTGCCAATGGTTTCTTAAATAATGTTATTAGTGGTCGATGATCTGTTTCAACACTCACCACTTGACCATATATGTACTGATGGAATCGTAGACATCCAAAGACTATGGCATATAATTCCTTTTCAATTTGAGCCATACGCTGTTGACACAACGTCATTGTTTTTGAAGCGTAGCTAATTGGATGACTATCTTGTAGTAACACAGCTCCGACTGCTGACTGGCTTGCGTCTACTGATAAGACTATAGGTTTTTTACCATTAAAATGAGCTAAGACTGGTGTTTGACAGATAATTTGTTTTAGACGATTAAATGTTGCTTCATGATTAGCATTCCATTGCCAATCACTTGACTTTTTCAACAAATCTCTCAATATTTCTGTTTCTTGTGCCATGTTTTGTATGAAACTTCCTAAATAATTTAATATGCCTAAAAATCTTTGTAGATCCTTGACACATGACGGTGACGGCATATTCTTTATTGCTCGTACTTTTTCTGGATCAGGGGACACCCCATCCTTTGAATAGACATGACCAACATATTTGACTTGTGTAGCACCAAAGACACATTTAGACTTGTTAAATCTTAAATTGATTTCTATAGCTTTTTCAAAAACTCTTTTTAAATTGCTATTATGCTCAGACTGAGTAGATCCATACACCAATATATCATCAGCGTAGACTATGACTCCAGGAAGAACACCAAAATATTCTGTCATGATTCTATGAAAAATTTCAGGTGCACAATTTATTCCGTAGGGTAGACGTTGAAATCTGTACCTACCAAAAGGTGTGTTGAAAGTACATAAAAATGAGCTTTCTTCATCAAGCCTACACATCCAAAATCCACTATTGGCATCTAATGTTGAAAAATATGCTGCTCCTTGTAGCTTAGATCTTATATAATCATTAGTAGGTATTGGATAGTGAGACCTTTTTATGGCTTGATTAAGATTTCGTGGATCTAGACAAATACGAAGTTTTCCATTGCTCTTTTCAACTAATACAAGAGAACTCACCCAAGATGATGGCTCTGTGACCTTGGCTATGACTTCTTGTTGCTCCATGCTGTCAAGTTCCTTCTTGAGTCTATCATGCAGTGAAAATGGGACCTTACGTGCTGCATCAATCTTCGGCATCACACTCGGATCGGTATCAATGTGTATTTCACCTGGTAAACAACCCAGACCTCGGAAGACTGAATCATATTTCATCAAAATATTCTGTAAATTTAAATCATCATTAGACATTTCCATATTAAAAATTCTCTTGACAAGACCAAGTTCAGAACAAGTATTATTTCCTAAGACAGTAGGTGATTTGACATCAGCAATAATAAATAAAATATTTTTATTTACATTATGACCATTATGACTATATTGACAATTAATATATTGCTGACCCACAATATTGACTGAGTTTCCTGAATAGGATGTAATTTTTGCATTACAATATGACATTTTATTTGATAATTTTAATGATTTGTAGACATCATAAGACATTACATTAGCATCACTGCCCGTATCCAACATACATTGAAAATTAACATTATTGACATTTAATGTAATAGTCCAATGAGAACTAGTAAATGAGTTGAGACTTCCTATAAAAAAATTCTCACCTTCACTTTTGTTAAAGTCTTTTACCTCCATATAATTGGTTGATTTGTTTTTACAAAATGCTTCATAATGCCCTGTCTTGAGACATCGTCTGCACTTTGCATAAGCCGCGGGACACTTATGACGATGGATCTGGCCACATTTTCCACATCCATTTCTTGACTGGCTTCCTGACCGTTGATAGTTATGACTCTGTGACTGACTATTATCTCTTGATCTTGACTGATGGTAATGACTCTTTATATTGTTGGATGATTGACTGTTATGATTTTTAATATGTGGGTATTGCTTCTTTGACTTGTTCCTACTCTGACTTGTTCCTCTTATTCTTGGTGTGTTTCCTTGAAAATTATATAAAACTTGTTTCTCCTTATTCAATTCAGCTGCCTGTGACTGTGTATTAACTATAGTTTTAGCTATATGCATCGCTTTTGTTGGTGTTAAGTCAGTTTCCAATAGTAACTTTTCTCGAACATGTTGGTAGTTTTCATTTAAGTTGCATATAAAAATATCCGTTATTAATCTCTCTTTAAGTGTGTTAAATTCGCATGTTTTACTTAAATTAACCAAATCTGTCATGAAGTCATCTATGGATTCATTTTGCAATTGTTTTCTCGTAAAAAATTTAAATGATTCGTATGTAACGTTCGTTTTCGGTACGAAATACTCTTCGAACCTCTTGACTAGATCACTTAAATTTATTGTATTTTCGTCCACTCCGAATGAATTAAATATATCTAGCGAATCCTGGCCTATCATGTGCAAAAATACGGCCACTTTTCGTTTTTCACCCTCTTCAGACAGTTCACTTGCGGTCATATATAATTTAAAGCTTTGATACCATTTCTTCCAATTTAAAGCTAGATTTCCTTGCAACGAAAGTGGTTCTAATTGACTATTTATTGTTATTCTGCGCCTTGACATACTAATTTCATGACTATTCTGCATTTTACTGACTTCAATATTCGAAATTTAAACAAACAGCTGACTGACCTGACGTGACGAATGACTTTCGATTTTTCCACTTCTTTATTTCTTCTTCTTCAAAAATTTCACTTGTTTACTTCTGACACCATATTATATTGAAGAAAACGTCTTTGTTACGCTGATGATATTAATGTATTTCATGTATTTTAATATTACAGACAGGAGAGAACAGTTTCCGTTAAAGCTAAGATTTTGACATTCATATTAAAACCGTTAGTTTAAGTTACAGCCGCGTGAGGGCGCCGCGTTTCATTGCACGCATTATATTACAACAATTACTATTCGATCACGAAGCATTCTGTCCTTCTTTTCTTCGAAGTTGCAGTTTTCAGCAATTTTTCTGATGCACGTGTAGAACGAGTCGAAAGTTTCATCTTCTTCCTGGTTTCTCTTATTAAAATTGAAGCTATTAATCACCTCGTTTTGTTTGGGCTTGAAGTAACTGTCAAATATCTTAATTATATCTTCGAGTTTCGCCTTGTCATTGTCGTCTTCGGTTTTTAATACGTTGAAGTATAATTCTTGAGCCTTGTACCCTATGCAATTAATCAAAATAGCGCCTTTCCTCGTCTCGGACAACTTTTCGAAACCCGCCGCTGTTATGAAGTTTCGAAACGAGTGTTTAAATCTTTGCCATTGTGGCCAACAGTTGTCGAGATTCTCTAAGTTCAAACCTTGTGGCAAGGTATATTGAACGGCACCTGCATGGGCTATTGATTCTAATTGTGGGTTTTCTACTTCTTCTGACATTATTAATATTAATGGTCTATCTTAATAAATACCTCGTCTTGCCGGTTCGCCGTGACACGCGTGAGGTTACCGAAGTTAATCTTCCGTAATCTTCTTAATCAGTGTTCTTCTTCGACTGCGCCATGTATTGATGTTTATTAAAAGATGGTTTGGGTCTTCAAGTGGTTTTATTTTAATATTAATGTTTATTAGTAAGATATACAAAATTAGTACAACCGGCTGGGTCGGAGGTCAGAGGTGAGAGGCTATTGTCAGTGTTGCCACACTTTGACGTTTACATTATTACTTTTAAATTGCGTTCCATTACATCAGGGTTGTTATGTTGATTATCAATAAGTGAAATCATCGAAGACTGCATAGCTATGTGATTAAAAGATAAAAAAATAAGGACTGACTGATTAAAATAACGTTTTCTTTATTTTTCCCTCAAAACATGATCCTTATAAGGAAGTTTCGGTTTCGGTTTCGGTTTCGGCCGAAACTGAGACCGTTGCCGAAATTCGGTTTCGGTTTCGGTCGTAAAAACCAGTTTCGGTCGGACACTAATTATATCAAATGACCATTATATATCTCGTCCATTATTATTTTTAAACTTTATATATTTTGATTCGTACCTGATTTTTCTACGTGTTATAGTTTCAGACTTGCCTACACTGACCGATCTAAATGTAACACCCGGTATATCATTTTCAGTCAGCGGCGCAATCAGCGCACCGCATAGAGCATCTGCAGCGGCAATACCAGGGCTCCAAAGACGCCTCTAGCGCCCCGCCCCGTATCAGATTTGTGGCTGTGTCCGCTACTGTCAGCAATCCTGAAGACGTGGCCCATTGGCTCGGTACTAGTGAGAAGCCTGCTGTGTTTTATAAGTAAGTACAAAATATATAGTTGGTAGTCATTTATAAATGTTGTGACAACGTCTGTAACTATTTGTAGGTATACAACTTTTTTTGGTTCGAGATGGGAACTGACGAGCTAAGACAGCGAATTTGTTCACTGAGGAGCTGTGAACTAAATACAACTCCTGCTACTCTATGCTAGCTTGTATATAATAAGCTTATATAAATTAAAAAGAAAGAAAATATTACTCCTTTGCGGCGGGGCGGTATGGCGCCCATTTGGAACCGTCAGAAAAGTATGGCATGGTGATTTTCGTGAATGGCTACTCGACGATTATTAGCTGTGCAAAAATTAGCTTGGTACAAATGGTTCAATTGTTGTTTTTAAATTAACGTGCTCGCGTCGGTATGGCGGGCTGTAAGCCACATCGGAGAAGTATGGCATTTTTTTTTATCGACTATCGGAAAATACAAGAATTTTTGTGGAACAAATCGTTCAGTTCTCGTTATTTATCCGACACGTTCGATTAACGCCCACGCGGTTGGGCCGCCGGTACCAGCGCTATGACCATCATTTTCCTTTTTGTCTTTACGTAATTAGACCCCTGAAGAACCGCCATACTGGTACAAATGATCTAGTACTTTGTGTCACCATCCCCCGGTCTAGTAGGTAGGTATTTTATTTTCCGGGATAAAAGGTATCGTGTACCTATGTGAATCGAGGTTATAACTATCTGTGTGCCTGTATAATTTCATCAGAATTGTAGAGTTCACTTTAGTTAAAAAACTGTCTTTTTGTCATTTTCTATCATTATTTTCAGATTTGGTGACGAATGTCGTCCAGTAAGGTTACGACAAATCGTCGAAGGGTATCCATGCGCTGAGGGAACCAGTATTTTCAAATTCGACATCATTCTCAACTACAAACTATGGTCTATCATACAGAAATACTATAATGGAAAATCTACACTGGTAAATGTTTTCTTAATAACGTATAGGTTTTCTTATACATTCTAAAGTAAGTTGTTGCGACATACACTATGATATTTAATAAGTAATAATGCCTTGGATGTTAAAGGGGGCTTTTGTAGGGACGTTTAGCTACGTCAGCTCATATTGTAGTGCAAATGCACTTTAATGCACCAAGATATGAGCTGACGTGGCACAAATGCGCTTCCGGGTGCGAGACGCGCTTTGTAGTCGTTGTGGAAACGTATCGTTCCAATATATCTAAGTTACTACGGATTATTGTTTTATAAACAACGACTCATCCCACGAAGATTCCTACAATGTGATCTATGAGCCCAAAAGATGTCCGAGAAAGCAGAGTGGCGTGGCAGGAAACTATCCGCCAATAGGAAAACAGTGCTGAGCGAGGCTAGGAAAACGAAAAAGTCCTATTATTGGATTTTTTCTCGCTCGTCGCTTCGCTTTTTGGATGCGCAGCTTAAGATTAGATGTTTGAAATGTCTTATTATTTCAGATATTCTGTAACACGCGTAAAAGTGTAGCCCTCACTGCAGAAACGTTGTCTAAAGAAATAACGGTCTCATTCAATCCGGAGCAGAAAGCCAAGCTTACTGCGTTGGCTTCTACGTTGAAGAATAAGAAGTTGCAGGTAAATTGACATGAGCATATTTTGGGTATGTAGGTAAATAATTGCCAAATATATCTATCAGCGTAGATAATTTACATATTTATCAGATAAGACATGAAAAACGCGTGGCTGTTGAAATTATACACTATACTATAACAAATTTTTCAAAGTTGCTTTTGTATGTCATTATAGGGATGCCATTATATCTTTGTCTATCTAGTATACTGAATAGTGCTTTTAGCATTCACCAGAAAAATAACTTTCAATTAATTAATAAGTAATAACTCTGTGAAAAGATTTTAATAAGCTTTTTAACCGACTTCAAAAAAGGAGGAGGTTCTATGTTCCACTGTTTATATGTTTTTTTTTTTTTTTTTTTTTTTTTTTTTTTTTTTTTTTTTTTTCTATGTATGTTCATCGATATCTCCGCCAATTGTAGGCCGATTTTCAAAATTATTTTTTTGTTTAAAAGATCATACTTCCGAGGTGGTCCCATTGGCACCAAGTCAAGATCTGATGATGGAATCTTGGGTAAATCGACGGAAACCCTCAAATTTAATAGGCACAACTATGACGATTTTAGAATTTTTAGCATCTAGTCAAGCATTTTCATTCAGAAAATGTCATTTGGTAAACTGGATCTGATGAAGAACATCACAGATGGCCAACGGAACTCCTCAACGGGTCAAATCTTGCAAGTTTAATTTAACCCACTTCCCGGTTTCTGAATTGAAATTTTGTATGCTTGTGTAAATTGGATGACAATGCAATATTATTGCAACATGGAGCTGGTCTGACGATGGAGCTGGATGGTGGCCATAGGAACTCTGTAATAAAACGACGCAACCCCGTCGAGTTTGGGCTTGTTTCATTCGTCTTGACGAGCACTTTGATCTCAGATGGTAACCAGGGTCTGATGATGGAGCTGGAAGATGGCCAAAGGCACTCCAAAGTAAAACGACACAATCCCGTCGAGTTTGGGCTCGTTTTATTCGTCTTGACAAGCACTTTGATCCCAGATGGTAACCAGGGTCTGATGATGGAGCAGGAAGATGGCCAAAGGCACTCTACAATAAAATGACACAAACCCCGTCGAGTTTGGGCTCGTTTGATTCGTCTTGACGAGCACTTTTATCCCAGATGGTAACCAGGGTCTGGTGATGGAGCTGGATGATGGCCAATGGCACTCCACAATAAAACGACACAATCCCATCGAGTTCGGGCTCGTTTAATTCGTCTTGACGAGCACTTTGATCCCAGATGGTAACCAGGGTCTGACGATGGAGCTGAAAGATGGCCAAAGGCACTTCACAATAAAACGACACAACCCCGTCAAGTTTGGGCTCGTTTGATTCGTTTTGACGAGCACTTTGATCCCAGATGGTAACCAGGGTCTGATGATGGAGCTGGAAGATGGCCAAAGGCCTCAACAATAAAACTACACAACCCCGTCATGTTTGGGCTCGTGTGATTCGTGTTGACGAGCATTTTGATCCCAGATGGTAACTAGGGTCTGATGATGGCGCTGGAAGATGGCCAAAGGCACTCCACAATAAAACGACACAACCCCGTCGAGTTTGGGCTCGTTTGATTCGTCTTGACGAGTACTTTGATCCTAGATGGTAACCAGGGTCTGAAGATGGAACTGGAAAGTATCCATAAGAACTCCGTAATAAAACGACGTAACCCTATCAAATTTGGTCTCGTTGGATTTGTCTTTATGAGTACTTTGGTAACCAGGGGCAAAAAGTACAGTGAGCAAAAAAAAACTTGTATTAAAAATAGATTTTGTAACAAACTTATTTCGAGGTCAAACTGATGATTTTATCCTACGTATCTAACAAATACGTACTATCGCCCCAAGCGCCAGATAACCACCATAAAGGCCCAGTTTGCGTGCAGTGGCTAGACTTCTGTCCATAACAATCCATAGCAATAAACATCAACGCCTGCAAGCAAATTTGTTTTGAAAATGGGTATCTGACGTCTGGGGCAATGGTATGTACAAATACAACTAAAAAGCAAAAAATAAAATAATTTTTAATTAAAAAATAAAACCGACTTCAAAAAACACCCAAAAACTAAAACGCAAAAAATAAAATAAAAATTGAACCGACTACAAACAAAAAGCATAGAAATATCTTTCTTCTAACGGTGAAGCCCGCTCGTGTGGAACCGAAATTCTGCCGCTCACAACTCACAAAATTACGCTCGTGTGGCCTCACCCTAATCTGTTTGAAGTCGGTGACTCAGCACGAGCCAGCAGGAGTGGACCTAGCCATCGACCTTACGTACGTACTATCTATTGGGTTTCTTTCTACCACTCCTGCTGGCTCGAGCTGAGGCACCGACTTCAAACAGATTAGGGTGAGGCCACACGAGCGTAATTTTGTGAGTTGTGAGCGGCAGAATTTCGGTTGCGCCATACATTGTGTCATGTGAGTGTCACGGGATGGCCCGCATATTGTATGGCGCGAACCGAAATTCTGCCGCTCACGACTCACAAAATTACGCTCGTGTGGCTTCACCGTTAGAAGAAAGATATTTCTATGCTTTTTGTTTGTAGTCGGTTCAATTTTTATTTTATTTTTTGCGTTTTAGTTTTTGGGTGTTTTGTTGAAGTCGGTTTTTAAAACCTTTTACTATCTAATCCATGGATTAGATACCCTGAAATAAGAATTAGGTACACCTACTAGCTTACCTTATTTATCAGCTTAGCTATGCTTATTTGATTTCCTATCCTTATCCTAACTAAAATTTCAAGAGAAAATCGATTTTCGATCGAATCCAATTTGGTTTGGAACCAAGCATTAAAATAGTAGTCATTAATTAATTAACGTAATTTCAGATGCTTGTAATGAGTGGAGTAGGTTGCCATCATGCCGGCTTGTTGTTTGAAGAGAGAGTCAACATCGAACGAGCGTTCAGAAACAGAGATCTGCCCATTTTGATTACTACGACTACATTAGGTAAATATTAACCCCTTCTTATTCATCATATTCATTTCAGCCAAAAGACGTCCACTGCTAAACATAGGCTCGCCACACAAATCGGTCCCGCGCCATCCGCATCCAACGCGCTCCCGCATCGTCGCTCCATCTTGTTGGAGGCCTACCGATATTGCGTCTTCCGATCCGTAGGTGCCACTCGAAAACCTTTCGGCCCCATCGCCCCCCCCCCACTTATTCGTAAAACGTGAATTAGAAAAATGTCAAAGTGTTAGAAAGGCCAATGTAAAACTAACAAGCTTAACAAGCGTTGTTAAATAAAGGGTTAGAATGTACATGGTTTCCATTATTTTGTTTTCAGCAATGGGAGTGAATTTGCCAGCTCATCTAGTGATTATCAAAAACACACAGCAATATGTTAAAGGAGCTTATCAGGTAAGCCAACAATATTTTTACACTTCCATTATACAAGATAGGTGGAAAAAACACGTGGAAAACGTGGAAAAACATGGAAAAAAACATGGTTCGTAAATGCGCAACCTTTTTAAATTTTAACTTTATTTTAGACTTCTAACTACTAACATGTCGAGCGAGATTAAATACGTGAGTTGTCCGTATATTTCACAATGATAGACTCTCACGGTGATACCTAATTTAATGATCAAAATATTTTATTAGTAATTGTTATAACGGTTACAGTAATAATAATAGGGTAGTGTCCTGGGTAAAAAAAAACACTATTACAATTAGTCCGACATTTAAATTATCAAAAAATATTGAACACGTTTTTTTTTCTTTTGTCAATTGAACAAAAAACGACAAAGATAAAGCGCGACAAAGTTCGGGAGTGGGGGCTCGTGACGTCACGGTTCGCTAAAAAGTGTAGCGAATCGTGACGTCACGCGGAACTTCAACATACAATATCTCCGTCTTTTATTGTTCAATTGACAAAAGAAAAAATACGTGTCGAATATTTTTTGATAATTTAAATGACGAACTAATTAGATTTTTTTAGGAAACTAGCCTATTCTGTGAAAATGTTTAATTCATACCCGTTACAGCTCTAAAAAATTCCCTGCAATAAACATACAGCCTGATTAATATGGTACATTATCATCATCATAAATTTAGGAGCCCAGCTCTTGTCGGTGGAGTAAACGCCATTCTGTTCTCCTGCTATGACATGAAAAAGGGATGACGACTGGGTTAAAAATTGGTCATTCTAATTAGTCCGTCATTTAGATTATGGGAAAATATGGGACACGTATTTTTTGGTTTATCAAATTATTAAAAAACGACAAAGATATAGATCATCAAACTTCCGGAGTGGGGGCTTGTGACGTCACCCTTAGGTAAAAATTGTACCATATAGTGACTTCACTCGAAACTTCTAAGCACTGTATCCTCCTCATTTTTTGTTTGTCAAACAAAAGAAAAAATACGTGTACAATATTTTTTAATAATCTAACTGACGGACTAAACAGTTTTTTTTAGTCGTCTAGCCTATTGACTTTTCATTATTTGGCATGATCTATAAATGTCCGACTCGGTCTTCCCCTGCCTCGTTTACTTTCTACATGTATTTGCCCTTCCAATATAGTTTTTATGTAACTGTCATGTCGTATCAGATGCCCCAGGATGATTCCTCTCCTATACACAATCGTCATCAACAGCAGCCTTTCCTCCTCTACCAAATCCAAAACACCTTCATTCGTTCTTCTTTCAGTCCAGCTAATCCCTTCAATTCTCCGCCAGCACCACATCTCAAACGCACTTAACCTCTTGTATGCGGGGACGTGGCGGGGACTAAAAAAAATCGTGCATTCTAGTCTCAACTGTTTTATACATATAAATCCAATGATACAGATTTAAAAAAAAATACAAAAGAATACCTTAAAATGGGCACAAATCCATGTTTTATCTTCTCGGTCTCACTGGGTTTATGTCCATGTCTCACTCCTATACTGCTGCATATGCTCCAGATGTGGGTCTTAATAAATCTTTTTCGAACGTTCCTCGAGGTCAAGATTGGTTTATGGAGTCTTTTTGTATTTTATTTTTCAACTCCAATTTTTTTTATTTTTACGGTTATCCCTTGAAATCCATATATTTCATACTAATTACAAAGTGAAACATAGATGCATAGAAAAAAAAAACAGAAAAAAGACCAGCTCTGTGAATCTAACCCAAATCCTCAGCATTCCTCGAGGTTCTACTCTAAATATATGGTGTGTGTGTGTAATATGGTGCAGAATCCTAAAAAGCCCTTAACTGGTACAGGAATACAGCATCAGCACAGTTCTTCAAATGGTGGGTCGCGCAGGTAGGCCGCAGTTTGACACCGAGGCCACAGCAGTCATCATGACAAGACTTAAGGACAAGGTAAGACTGATCTCTTGACTCTCTACTTACTACTCACTATTGACGAAAAGATTGGGACTGTTTAAATGAAATAACGAAGAACTAAGTAATAATTGCACATGACGTATAATTTTGTTTTGACCCAGGCAGAGCCCTTTTTCCTTTGTCAAGATATAATCGAACTGATAACCATACAACTCGGATCTCGTTTGGCTATCCATTCGAGAACAACGGTTAGTGGCTTAGTCCGAAATATATCGGCCATACATCGACCACGAATGTACCCGAGTGAGCCGTTCATTCTATTTAAATTTGCGTGAGTGTCACTAATTTTATTTCAAAGAGTGTCCATTCACGATATCTCGGACGCCTTATCTGCTTTGATTGAAGGCCTGGTGATGTCTGTGGTGGTGGTGTGGTGGTGTCTGTTTTAACCTTGGAGGAAATTACTTTTTTACATTACGAATGTTTGTTACGTAAAATGACACCATTCATGAAAAAAAAATTCAAAATGAAATTTCGTGTCATAAGGTGTTTAAACAACTTCATTAGCATTGTTTGACCTTTTTTGTTATAAGCTTTTATTTAGCTCACCCCGTTTGTTTTAGTTCAATTGTCTAACTCCATTTGCGTATAACTTTTACTAGTTTGTTTTAATGAAAAACAATCATTATCATCGCTTCAAATATTTAATGTATACAAAATCTACACGGGTCGATGATAAAACATGTTCATTTACAAAATTACATTTTATAAAATTGATCTTATGACTAATGGCAATATATTCTTATCTACGTCCTAATTGAATCACAGAATTGGTAACTCGTTACAATTGCTCGATATAAATCCAATTAAAAATTGAGCTTTTTCATAAAAAAAAAACTAGATAATAACATAAATAAAAAAAAACAAAAAAATTACACTAAATACAAATTGTGACATGCAACTTTTTATTCAGAACTGAGTTTTCTAAGTTAATTTTAAACGTTTTCAAGATAAATGCTAGATAGCTATATTAAGCTACATCGATATTAGATAAACTATTTGTATATTGTGAAATTGCAAGAAATTACAGCTGTCTAGAGAATACTGGCAGTCGTAAAGAATTATCTAAAACTATCATACGGTTGCTGGTCGTGGACATTAATTGTACTTAAAACCGAAGTGGAACGATGTTATTAAACCATTGCATGATCCTACCGACGAATTTTTAAACAGTCATAAGCAATTATCTCACCAAGACAAGGCCCCATGAGCAGATAATTTGAATAAATCTAAGACATTGGGGGAAAGTTCTATGAATATAAATTTAGGCTTAGTGGCGTGCCATGGGAGAGATTTAAGTATATCCAACAGTACATTGCAAAAGGTTGATGATGATAATTGTGATAAATCCGTTCTGACAGCATTCGGAAATAACAGTTTTTAATGATTGACGGTTTACATTAGATATATTTGATACGGGATGTAGGCCGTAATTACCTTCAGAGCGCGCGCACACAGAGAGCGGTCTGGAGTTCCGCGTTCTTTCAAATGTACTGAGTCGCTTACGATTGCTGTGTGCGTTATCGTAAGGGACTCAGTACATTTGAAAGAACGCGGAACTCCAGACCGCTCTCTATGTGCGCGCGCTCTTAATGAGTTCCCGATATGTCGTCATTGAGTCTGTTATGGGTGCGCCATGGACTTAATACCTAAACAGGACTGAGTACTGCGACAAAAAAGAGAGGCCGTAAAAAAATAACTAGTGAATTGCATCTCGTTCTAATTAGGGTGATCAAGTACTGGTGCGAGTGGGACACAATTCTCTAGTTTCTCTAGTTTGTATGTAATCTCTCGGACCGCTGTCTCTAGTTGCCATTATTAAGTACTCAGTCCTGGTTAGGTATTAAGTCCATGGGCTGCGCGGAGTGATACAGCGTGTGTTGTGTGTTTGGATCGAGTATTAAGTGAGAACGCGTCCAATGGTAGTGAGAGCACGATCTACACAGCATTAGCCTCGTCCTGCCCAATGTGCTTTATTAAGGACATCCCCATTTCAAAGGAATTTATATCATTCTGAATTGGAACAGAGTTGCATTTACTTTGTTTAGTGCGATTTAAAAAATAACAAATTTGAATCTTTTCCTATTTACAGTTGATTCATATTTCACTGGCATTTTGCTTGTATGGTGGGCAGGACGAGGTTAACTTCTACATCCAAATTTTCAGTCTACCCATGATGCGTAAAACTGCGTCGAAAAATCGGGAACTCATTGTAGGTAATCACGGTCTACATCCCCCAACAAATATATCTAGCATTCTTAAATATTCTCATTTCACGACTTTTCCCGCAATGCAATGCTTTCCACTGTACCTCTATACTAAACAATTAAAGTCCGAGACGTTTCATCTTCAAGCCACCTTATTTTCCTTTACCGAAGGGGTTAGCGTTGTCTTCGAAGCTGATTTTAGGCACAAACCCGCTGTCTCCCTCCACGGTGTATTCGACGGTCATAAGTCTGCCATCAGGTAATAAGACGCGGTAACCGCCGTTGACCTTGCCTTGAGCGTCCCCGGCTTCATTGGCTCCGAAGAATAGAGCCTTTTCTTGATCTTCTACGTCGTATTTGTATTCATACTGTGGAGAATAAAATTAAACGAGTAAGAGATATGAATAAGCAATTTGTTTGAAGGTGTAAAAGGTTCTATATATCGGCAGACTATACAATTCTGTTTCCTTAATACCGCTAGAATAAATTTCACATAAACATTGTAACTCAGAAATGGATTTTAAATCTAACCGATGAACAAAAGTACCTACACATCATTCATTGTGAAATGAGAAAGTTTATGTTTAGGTGTTTGAATATTTGGATGTTTTTTAATCAATCACGCAATTACGGATGAATAAATTATATGAAACCTGGCGTACAGATAAAAAATATCTGGATCGAGACATGGATACTAAATGTCCCTGAAATGCGCTCCCGTGGGATAATATTTCAACTTTAAACAAGAATTGATACTGTTTAAGAACGTAGTAGGTACCTTGGCTTTGAAAATGATAGTATAACCTTTTTTCACGTATTTCTAACATAAACCGAAAAGCCTAAAGCCTAAAGTTGACAGCATAAACAGAAAAGTTCTCAAATGGAGACCACGGACTGGCAAGCGCAGCGTGGGACGTCCATCAACGAGATGGACGGACGATTTGGTAAAGGTCAAAGGTGCAAGATGGAAACAAGCCGCATCCAACCGTAATGATTGGGTATCTCTATGCCCAGCACAGGACGTCCTAAGTCTGAAATGATGATGAAGAAACCAACATACGTATGTATGCATACAATAACAAGTAACTCACGACAATGACCAAGCTCAATATCATCAAAGTTCCGCCAAAGCTTTCATCTGACAGTTTGAATGATACTTAATAAGCATCCGCCATCTCATAACCATGTCTTCATAATGTAGCCGTTGACATTTTCTTTGTTAGATACAATATCAAATTATTAGGTATGCCGCAGGGTTCAATAAGTTCCTTAAGTACTACCTTGATACGATGATTCATTCTGACAACTGGATGACTTGTGAACTATAGTCACCTGTAGGGCATAATAGGATCAGACGAAGGTTTACAATTACAGTTGTTATCTTTGATCAATTATAACTGAAGATACACATTGCCGAACAAAATCTCCTTCAAAGAATGTCCGAAATTTTTTATTTGTTTGCGGTTCGTAACAATTAAAATCATCACCTACACAGAAATTTGAACCTAGTCTTTACTTCATTACAGTCGAATTTCGGTTGACACTTGACAGCTAAACTTGACAATTTCACGCAACGTACTGAGAAAAAAGAAGGCCACTTTTATCAGTGGCGCTCATTTGGCTCGGACATTTTCGGGTGCGCGACTGTGGATCTACAGTTATAATTGATCAAAGGTTGTTATGAATTGATTTTTTTTGAATATTTTTTTGCTGGCTGTATTGTGTTTCAACTGTACTAGCATTGTCATTCAAAGTGTTAAGTAATTTGACCCTATCAAACACACAAAGAAATAAATATTGCTAGTTGAATAAAAACTTGTAAAAAATGTAAATATTTATGTTTATGTAGGTATAGATAAAATATACAGTCAAGCTAAGTACGGGAACTTTAATACTTTGTTGTAGTAGACAATACTACTAGAAAAGTTTGACATAATTCAATTTACTGAAAGTGACAGCAGTGTTCCGCTACTTTTGAACGTGACCACTTTTCACCTAGGTACACGTCGTTTGTAGCTAGAGATAAACTTTGAAATATCATTTTGTAATCCCAGCAGGTTAAAATTTTAGGATAAAATAAAGTAAAGGCCATACAAAACAATATGTTCATTTGAACAGTACATTTTTCGAAAGTAATATTTTACTATTTGTCAAATGTAAGTTCATTTTTCAACGATTAAACGCGTTGATGTCTTTCATACTAAAATTCGGCAGTAAAGTAAGAGGTCATTGTTAAGAATTGATAAGTATCTAATTAGTATGTGGAAAAAAACCTTATTCAAAAAGCTGCGATGTACAGATGTATATAGCTATATTAAAGTTGTTTCGACTTTGATTTAAATATAAAATAATTTTGTTACTGGGCTCGACTGCCAACGTTACGAATAGGTGAGTATTTTAATTCTATGTAATTATGTAGGATTTCAAAACATAACTGTAAAACGTGAGTAAGTAATTTGAATTTTCGTGGAACTCACGGGACCAATAGCAGAATTAATGCGCGGTGTATTACTCAATCTCTCAAACAAAGAACAAACATGAAATCGCAATCATTTTACGTAATTATTTTCCAGTAACTAACAATGAGTCTAGGCATACGATTCTTAAATAAAGACATAAAGTTTTAAAAACAAACGTAATGGCTTAATGTGCTGAAGGTTAATTCAGTAAGTACTTGCGGACACGAAAATGTTAATATTTTATTTTTTACTTGATGGACATGTAAATAGTTTTTTCAGGCATTAATATATTAAGCTGTGTATACAAATAGTTTGAAGTCAATTTTATTGTATAGGTTCGGTTGAACATCTCATACATAACATGTACCTAGAGAATGTGTGACAATAAAGAGTAGAAAATGGGTAAAAATTGTTTTCTATCACACTTTTCGTGAAATACCTGACAGTTTCGAAATTCTATAAAGACGATACAATCGATACATTATGGTATATGAATATGAAATTCGGGAAAACGATAGAGAACCAAGGAAATGGTTTTATATTTTTTCATGACTATCTAAAGCGTTTTTTAAATTGTCGACATATTTGTCCTGCCTATAATCTTTATAATAGAATAAATATAACTAGACAATACCTAAACCATACCTAAACATAATTAACATACACATCGTGACGTGTGTCACTTGAGAATTCAATAATGTTAAGCGCAATAGCACATCGTTCAAGTTATTTTCTGACAAAAAAGGAATTATAAATAAAACAACATTTCATTTATGGTCTTAGATGTACAGTCAAAGGAGTACTTAACTGAGATAAAGAAAAGAATTGAGAAAGAGACTCACTCCTTATATACGTAAACCAGAAAGCATAAGTATTCTAAGGGCTGATTTTTCAATCCCCAGATAAAAGTATCCGTCAGTTCAAGCTATCGCTTTCCTTTTCTCAAGTCATAGGAAACAAGCAATCTTAGCCACTATAATTTTCCTAGTAAATTTGATATATTTACTACCATTCTTAATTTTTTCAAATTTTTCCACCTAACAGTTTAGATTTTTGAGGGGGGGGACGGTCGATTTTAATGAAAATTTTCACTTTAAAGTTGGATATTTCGCAAACAGATCACTGAATAGAAAAATCATGTTAGCAACCCCACAATGGTTTTAAAAGACCTATCCAACGATACCCCACACTATAGGGTTAGTTGAGAAAAAAAAATCACCCCCCCCCCCCTTACCGTCTATGGGAGGGTACCCTAAAAAAAATTATTTTTTATTTTTTATTTTACCACTTTGTTGACGTGACTGATATGTATATTCATGCCAAATTACATCTTTCTAGTACTAACGATCTCTAAGCTTAGCCGCGGACGGACAGACAGACAGACATGGCGAAACTATAAGGGTTCCTAGTTGACTACGGAACCCTAAAAAAGGACAGAGCTTATATTTATCTGACAGATTCTTTTATCTGGGCATTGAAAAATCGGCCTTAAGGCAATTTTAAAACAAATAAGACGTGGTAGTCTGGTGGTTTGACCTATGGCCTCTCATGCAGATGATAAGTGGAATCGAGCGCGGGCTTGCACCTCTTAGTTTTTTATGATATATATATGCGACATTACATTTAAAATTTACCATGAGCTTTTCGGTGAAGAAAGCATCTTGAGAAAACTCACATACCTAAACCTGAGAAACAATTCAATGGTGTGTTTGAAGTTTCCAATCTGCACTGGGCTTGCGTGGGAACTACAACACAAACCCCTTTAATCTATTAAGTTTGTGGTCAGCAGTAGGCTGGAGATGATGATGATGATGATGAAGACAACTGTATGTCTAAGGCAGACTTGCGCTGACCTGGGTTAGCTACTTAACTCCGAGTTAACTACTAACCCAGGGTTAACAAGCGTCAAAACGCATGGAACTGTCATTCTTAACACAGGATTACCGATTTAATTTTTTAACCCTGAACTGTGCAAGTGGCCACGTGTGACTATGAAAATGGTGGTTACGTATCAAAATATCTAAAATTAAAAAACCTAACGTCAAATAACCTACGTTCAAAATACCTAAAATCTAAATACCTAATGATTTTAAATACCTAAGCAACAAACAGCTACTTACAAATTACCTAAGTTTAAAATACATAATAGAGTAAATGTCTACTGTTTAAAATATCAACAGCTATGACACCTAAGTTTGATACGCCAACATTTGAAATACCAAATGGTCAAAATACCTAAATGAAACGAACATCGCTTAATTTTCGGCGAGCGAGCGAAGCGAGCGAGCAAGACGGTTCGGGGCGGAAGCGACTCGGAGTGGTTAGGTTCAAAGGCTTCGCTCCGCTACGCTCCCGCATTAGCCTTTGGTGTTAGTTATTTTTTTTTATTACCACGTGAAAAATCTAATTTGTTTGATAAAATTTGGTATATGATTTACATTTAGGTACATTTCATAATGTAAAAGACAAATAATACCTAATGAAAATAATCATTTTCTGTGTTGTTACAAAAAAAAATACCTAACATCGAAGGCTAAGGCGGGAGCTACGCTACGCTTCGCTCCCGCCTTAGCTTCCTGAACCTAACCTATCCGAGTCGCTTCTGCCTTAAAAAGTCTTGCTTGCTCGCTTCGCTCGCTCGCTGTCAGCAAGATACCGGTTAGGATATACGAAAGCTTTCGGTATTTTGAATATAAGTGAAAAAATCATTAGGTATTTAGATTTTAGGTATTTTGAACGTAGGTTATTTTACGTTAGGTTTTTTAATTTTAGACATTGCAATACGTAGAGTTTTTAAACTTTCGGCATTATGAATATAAGTTAAAAATCATTAAGTATTTAGATTTTAGGTATTTTGAACGTAGGTTATTTTACGTTAGGTTTTTTAATTTTAGATATTTTGATACGTAACCAAAATGGTATATTTATCTCTTTTGTCTGTTACATCTTGAACGACTAGATTATGTATTTGACTGTACACCTAGCCTAGACAATGTGATTCACTAGATCTTAACTGCGCGCATAGTGTTTACAATTAATGATTTAAATAAACTAGATAACAATTAAAGGAGTATTTAACAAAGGAGGCTGAACGCAATGCCGCCCAATTAGCGAGTTGATGTTCACATGATTAGCATAATGGTGGGTGATGCCTCTGGTAATAAATAGTGATACGTACTGTACTTTATGAAAAAAAAAGGCTGAAATTGTAATTATACTTCACGATCACTTTTATTAAGTATGCTTCGAAGTTAATTATAATTATTTATCGGTCACTAATTGCCGTCCGCAACTTCTTCAACGTCTTCTTCACACTTAATAATACGTAAACGTGGTAAACGGTATATAAAAAAAGTGTCCTAAGCAAACTTGGGATAGTAGACCTTTCTGTCTGTGAATGAATTTCTAATATCGGTTCAGTGTTTCCAGTGATTACGGCTACAAGTATAAAGTTTACCTCTTTTTTAGATTAGTTATGAAAAACTCATCGTGGAAGTACAAAGGAGTATGCAGTAGTTAAGAGACAGATTTTATTTTTATTCTGTCTCTCAGTTAAGACACTACAATATTGTTTTGAACTTCCACGACAAGTAAACTTAAACTGTGTACGACATTCGCTTTGTTTGGCAACGGTTATGTGCACGGTGTTGTGCTTTGAGAATGTACTCGTAGAGAGTTTAAAACGCGTTAGCATTCTGTGTGGTATTTGTGATAGTTGGACCTGCGTGACAATGGTTTCATGTGGGAGAGGAGGTGAATGGGTTATGCTGTAAACATTATAAGTCTCGCACAGATATAGCTGTGGTGCACGATGGGTAATAGAGAAGAAAGGTAAAAAAATGTAATAGTTCGATACGAGGGTGGCTCGACGTCGCCTGTAGCTCGTACTGGGGCTAAATTCAGGAACGGCCCAAAACGGTTTGCGAGCGGCAATTGGGATTGTTCATTTTTTCTAACCCCCCTTTTTATTTTTTTTATCGAAAATATAGAGCATTTTAAGAAACTAATTTGAATATTTCAGCAATTCATTACTCCAATGTTTTTTTATAATTTATTAAAAATTTGAGATACGACTTCTCGTAAATTACATGCCGCGGCTGAATCTGTGTATAAACCACAGACATAATGACAAAAAAAATGTGTCACAATCGATGGTTAGTTGTCATCTGACAATGTCACTTTACATTACAATAACAATAACACTAAAGTTGCCGATTCTTCCAAGAGAATAGGTAAAAAAACGGTCAGAAGTGTTCCCTTGAAAGTTCTTTGGCGGATTTAATCCATACTTACATTAAAATGATCCTCGCAACAATAAGTACATCTTGTAAACTTTGAATTAACTTTGCGGCACCACTTCTCTTGTAAATCTTCTCTAATGCGAACAATTAATTTGTTTGGGCTATTGACAGAATCATTTCCACAAGTAGGAATGAAACACTTCCTGTATAAATCCATTATTAAAATATGAAAAACGCGAAGAATGTTTTTCAAAATAGTATCTGTAAACTGACAGATGATAACTACGTCGAAGTGACAGATAATAACTATAGAGAAACTAGACGGACGGCTTTTTTTTTCTTGTTGCAAAGAATTTCAAAGTTAATGCCCACAGAAAGGTCAAACAAAGGTCAAACATTATTTTGCAAAAATACACACGATCATTTAATATTTTTTTACTACAATGTTATAAAATGATTTAATAAACCTATTCCTCGAAATGGTTTTGGAATTAGACCACATTGCAAAAAAGTGATCAATGCCAATTGAACCGTTTGGGAAAAGATGAGATTGAACTGCTATTCAGGAACGCCAAACATCACTGGTTTGCGAGAGGTTTGGACTGAGTTTGGGATGAGCCTTATTTATTTGTTTATTTATTTATTTACAAAACAAATTAACGGGAAAATAAGGCTCATTGCAAGCTCATCCCATTCCTTTCTTCTCCCAAACGATTGAATTCCCTCTCGCAAACCGTGCTGGCCCGTTCCTGAATTTAGCCCCAGATCGACGCGAAAATCGGACCTGTGTTAGCTATTCCCGAGTGCTAATTTAGGACTTATGCGTTCGTACGCGCCTCGTGGCGCTCAATACAGGGTTATTTTTAATTCACTGACATCCTCTTAACCCTGAATTCCTATCACTCAAACAAATGTTTTTTGTTTTACGACTTTTTAAAATGAAGCACTTTTTTTCCCATACAAATACACAGAGTATCGTAAAAATAAGAGGAAATCTCGAATTTTCAAAACGTTATTACACCAAAAATATTAAGTTATGACAAAAGCCGTAAAACAAAAAACATTTGTTTAAGTGGTGGGAGTTTAGGGTTAAAAGGATGCTAGTGAATTACAAATAACCCTGTATAGCTTTCGCTTTTTACAAAGTCAAGGTCGACCTAGCTTCTGGTATTTATCAGGACTATGAGAATGTCATCGTTACAACTAGGTTAACATTAAGTTAATGTCATTTGCTAACGTTGGATTCTCATCCGGCTGTCGCAACACAGTTAAAGTTCTCGCAGTCTGAACATAGTTCACTCGCAATGTTGTAGGTCAGAGGTATTCACGTTTGTTTAAATTATTGCCGATGTACGCTAGCGCATCCTTGTCGCTTATATGTTAAGGCAGACAACTTTTAGTTTTATTGGCCCTTTACGTGGTAGAGTAGCGCATCTTTAACCATATAAAGCAAAATGGTAGTTTTATAATTATAGTTTAAAATCACCGTTAGATTTGATTTTTGCTGGATTTTTACGTGTGTTTTATACTTCTGCAATTAAAGCACAGTTTTATAAACCTCAAGTTTTCTTTTTGTCTTTCTATTACTCATGTTTTAATTTACCAATTTAATATGTCTGAGGTTTACGTTATGTTTGTGGGTATTTAAAATTTACTTCTACCTTTGCAAAATTAAACAGGTAGGTAAGACTAAAAACCAATAATAAGATGTATACCTATGTAGAGTACAATTTAACTTCTCTCTAATATCAGCTCTTGTACTACCAAAATAATATTTAACTCAGATGACCTACTTTGCATATGGAATTAGAAATTGAATAGCAACTGAAACAGGCTACGTCCCTATTCATCATCATTATCATCAGCCTATGTTCGTCCACTGCTGGACATAGGCCTCTCCCATGGCACGCCACTGAGCACGATCCTCGGCCAGTTCGGCCACTCTCATCCAGCTCAGCGCGTCTCTATTGCACTTCCATAAATATCACCGTAGCCTATGACCTTCTCTACCGTTATTTTCCAGATTTTACATACCGTCTAATTACTGCGTCGCTTTTTCCAATTGACTAAACTTTGTCTACGGTCCATTTTGTAAAATATACTCACAGGCATAGGCGGGGAATCTTCCTGCGGCGCGGGCGCCGATAAGGTGTGTCGCACAGCCACGCACAACACCAACAGCGCACACGCGAACCATTTTGTAGACGACATCTGTTACCAAATAGAACACGATAAGATATAAGTTTACGCCCTAACTTTAAGGATTTTTAACACTGGTTGCTTTCGGCTTACTGCAGTACGGTCCACTCATTTAAAGTCTGATCGGACGAGACTGCAGGACGCAAAATGCATCCGGTGTAACAAGACCCAGAGATTAGGATTTACATAATACCATCCTACTTTATTAACTTCGCAAAATAACGCCTGAGTCAATCAACTATTATTGGTTACCTTCGATATCAGGTACTTTTAGTTTATTTGTCTTCTTTTGCCTTTGGATTAAGTAATTTCAGGCAATTATAAAAATAGAAAATTTTTATTAGACGATAAACAGATAGTAGCTCAAAATTATGTCACCACAGAGTGCGTCCGGCGATGCAACCCATTTGAACCCACACGTCTGCTATAAAACGTTTTGGAGAGTCGGTTTGCGAAATATCCGTGAATCTTTTGTCTACTTAGCTATAAAACATTTAGTTAGGCTTGCTTATTGTTTCAAGCAGAGGTTTAATGGCCTCTCTTTGCTTGGTTAGGCTATCAAATCTTTGCAAATCTTTCTACACAATTAATGAAGTTTACATACTTCTGGATTCAGACCTCTAAGCTTCAAGCTTCCCTTTTGAGTTCAAATTACAACCCCATAGCGATGACTGCCTGAGTTATACTTGAAATTATACAGAAAATTATCATTACATTATTATGTAGGCACGATAGATGAGCTTTTCTGTTGAATTTGCATGTTCAGTATTTAGCCAACAATGCAAATTGACTATATTTTTGCTATGCCTAGTAAATAATACAAAGGTAGCATTGACCAAAGTCTACATCTTGCAACTGTCGATAAATAAAAGTATCAAAATAAAGGAAAGAAAAAAAACGAGGATGGGAAAAACCTATTCTAACCTGAGAATATACTTACACGTTAGCATGAAAACGTTTGATTGTTACAAAGACTCTTGACTGGACGTTAATGGTGTCATTAATTGGCAGTTGTAACACCTTATAATTATGATTTATGGTAGAGATGTTAACACAATAATGATTATCATCAGAGAGTTTTTATGTCTTCAGATCACGAATTATGTTGCTGTAAAATGACTTCCACCATATTTATATTGTTACACAGTCGGCTTTGGCAAAGGTTCTGAATGGGTAAGGAGCTTTTTATTTATTCAATATTTTTTTTACATCATTCATCAGCGATCGCGTGACAATTTTACATAGAAGCATTTGGAAATCTAATACTTATGTAAAAATCTCGTGTCACGGTGTTTGTTATCGAACTCTTCCGAAACGGCTCGTCCGATTTCCATAAAACTTTTTCTCTATATTCGGTAGGGCTGAGAATAGGTTGTAGGCTATTTTTTATACCCCTATTCTTTGCGGAGGGAGTCGCGGGCAATAGCTAGTCGTCTAATATATAAAAATCTCGTGTCACGGTGTTTGTTATCGATCTCTTCCGAAACGGTTTGACCGATTTTTATGAAACTTTTTTGTCTGTAATCGGTAGGTCTGGGAATAGGCCGTAGGCTATTTTTTATCTTCGCAGACGGGGATCTGGGCAACAGCTAGTTTAACTATAAGTTTTAGTTCATTGTAAAAACGTAGGTAATTAATGTAATTATAGTCTTTGAGTGCGGCAAGAAGTACTTAAAGTAGGTAACGAAGTACATTACGGCTTGCAAAAATTCTAAACTTAAAAAAAATATCACAAGTAAGTCAAGTTTAAGAAATGAAGATCCCATCAATAAATGCGCGTTTTTTAATTAGACTTACACTAAAGGTAAAACATCGTAGCTAATTAAAATAATAAATTAGCAATATGGTGACATTGGCTGTTGTTATCTGCATAAAACATCGTAGGAATGCCAATAATTGAGATTTGTCTGGCCTCGCGTGATCGATTCCTTAGGGGAATTGCTTTGTCTTGTCTAACTTGTCTCACAACAATCTTGCTGCCGACATGTGATTGCGTACGTACTTATTGGATAGTTTTTGCTAATGAAAATGCTTGGAAAGAAATTATAGGCAGTGTTGAAATTTGCATTTGCAATGTTGCTATTTGCTAACTAATGCTTGAACATGTAGTAAGTGATTTATTGGTTCCCGTGCAATCGGTGTTCAGAATTCTTCACTACCATTATCATTGTCAGTGGGTCTAATCGAACCTAAGTAGGTAGGTAAAGTATCTAAAGTAAGGGTGTGCTTCTGTAGCAGCATCTTAGCAGCATAGACTTAAAGAATCGACCAATTCAAAAAGCATTATTTGAAATTCAATCACATTGTCATGTTTAGACAGGGAACTTAGTGTATTAATTGATGAAAAAAGATCTTGACAGAAAAACAAGCGAACATCCAAATGATCATAGAAGGTTTAACTTTAAGGCATGGAACCGAGACAATTCGGATTAAAATTGTATTACTTTTGTTAGATATTCCAAGCATGGGATAGAAAATACATTTAACTGTCTTTAGGTCTAGGCCAAAGTTATTTTTCTGTTATTATTTAAAATAAGAGGGCGGTATGAGTATTTTACTTCTAGTTGTGATATATGTATAATATGTAATGTACGGAATGTACGGAACCTAGTATCCCGCCTACTTTAAAACTACGAAAAATTAAAATGTATCTATAAAAACGTGATTAAATTTCAAAAGAATTTGTATTTACCGACCTTCGTAACATGTATCATTTTCAGATTATTAAAGCCTGAGAACTGTAATGCTTAGCGCATATTATCCCGTTAATTATAATTAGCAATTGTTCTTAAACGAATGCCTCGTAACTCAGAAGCTTAGCTCAATGTCATCAAATAAAATGCCGTACACAACGACAACTTATGTAATGCAAGAAAAGAATATATTTGTTTCATGTATTTGATTGACGTTTACCTATTTAACATTTGAAGAGTAAGCCGTGATTTGCCCTGAAGAGTCAATAAGTCATTTGTTTGATCTCTACATATGTATACAAGGGAACAGTTTCTTGTAATTAGTTTGAAATAAAGCAAATTGATGTCAATGTCGTATAAAACAGATCGGAAGTCATCATTTTTATAGACGTTGCTCTTTACTGGTGATAGCAGAACCGATTTAGATACAAAATTTATACGTTAGTACTCCATTCAAGAGTTAATTTTTGAGGCATACCTACTTTATTCATAGTAAAATAAATTTAGGACATATTAATTGACAAAGCAACGGATAGAAACACAATGGTATCCAAGGTGACGATTTTACGATGGTTATTCATAAAGTAGAATATTATTATAGTACTTTATATTACAAATCTCAATGCTGAAATAGACACATTAAATCGACGTTGCCTCAGCAAATTAAGACTGCCTAACGCCCCTACAGATCTAGATTCACACGTTTTTTGCTGTACACTCTAACAATTGATTTTCACATCTATGTAACTGATAACATTGAATAGTTTATTCATTAATAGGGTAATTTAGCTAATCCGATACTGGGAACAAACGCGTCTAAGCACAAATGCCGAGGCTTGATATAAATAAAAACATAGGCACAGCTAAACGTAGTAAAGTTATAGTAAGCGATGGCGTGGAGTGAATATTTTAGTTAGATAACGTGGAGAAATAAATGAAACCGTGATTGGCTAATGGTTTGATATATAGCCTCTCAAGCAGAGGGTCGTGAGTTCGAGTCCGGGCTCGCACCTCGAATTTTTAGAAATTGATGTGCGAAATTACATTTGAGATTTACCATGAGCTTTACGGTGAAGGAAGACATCAATGGTATCTGCGAAGTTCCCAATCTGCAGTGGAGTGGGCCCACGTGGGAGCTACGGCCTAAGTCCTCTCTTTCTGAGAGGAGGCCTTTGCCCTGCCGTGAGACGTATAAAAGCTGGGATGATGATGATGGACAATGACTGATGTCATGTAAAATAAAAACTTTTAAACAAAAAATTAAACCGCCGAAAAAACTGAAAAGCTTAAAATAATTTTTTTTTTGTTTGACCTTAATCTAGGTACCAGTTTGAAGTCGGTGCCTCAGCACTTAGCCAGGAGGAGTGGACCTATAATCGTCTACCTGATTGGCTTCTATCACTCCTCCTGGCTCGTGCTGAGGCACCGACTTCAAACTGGTACCTAGATTAAGGTCAAACAAAAAAGGTATTATTTTTTGCTTTTCAGTTTTTTCGGCGGTTTCATTTTTCGTTAAAAAGTTTTTATTTTATACTTTTTTTCCATCCTTGGGGTAATTTTTTTTCCAAATTTATAATACCAACTTCAAGGTATACCCTATCTATCCAATAAAAAAGAATTATGAAAATCAGACTACTCTGTAAAAAGTTAGTCAATCATCCCCTGTTTTCCGACCCTTAGGGTAGGAATATTATTTCCAAATTTAAATGGGACCACCCTTGGGGTATACGCTTTCCAATAAAAAAAAGAATCATCAAAATCCGACTACTCTGTAATAAGTTATGCGTGGTCATATAGTACAATCAGTAACTGAACAATCAATCATCCCCTGTTTTTCTACTCTTAGGGTAGGAATATTGTTTCCAAATTTAAATGGAACCACCCTCGGGGTATACGCTTTCCAATAAAAAAAGAATCATTAAAATCGGACTACTCTGTAAAAAGTTATGCGTGATCATACATTAAAAAAAAAAAATACACGTCGAATTGAGAACCTCCTCCTTTTGTTTTCGTCGGTTGAAAATTAGGACACCCGGTGGACATCGAGACGGCGCTACACCACTGGCAGCTAGCCAAGTGTTTGTTTATGTCTTCCAAATAAGACATTGCAATGAACATGGACTAACAAATCCAAGTACTACTACTACTACTGATACTATTACTGCGTAATCTACTAAACAGCAGACAACACAGCCTGTATCACTGAATGTAGAGACTTGCAATAGGGCCGATGACACCACCAATCTACTGGCATGCTTTTTATGAGCTGTCAAAACACGATTCTCCCATAGATTTTGTATGGCAATTCATTTTTTTGTCATGATGTCAAATCTATGCCAATCCTATCGACTAACTATTTGTTTGTTTTAATCTAGCTAATTAAAAAGTAATCTGGGTTTTCAGGGCTAAAATAATTTACTAGAGTCGCGTCTCGGCAATATCGTTTTATTTTGTGCTCATCCCTATTTGGTCGTCAAATGACTTGAGTATTATACTTTTAGAAAGACTCTCAGAAGATTTTTCAGTTGAATTGGACTAAATATTCATATTTCCTTATATAAGCTTATATTTCGCGATAATTATGCTAGTTAGCAAAATTATATTCTGATGTTTACCTTGACCACAAGCTTTGAATACATGAAAAATTGGTATTAAAGTTATCAAAATTTCAATATTGTTCTTATTTTGTGCATAATTTATTTTTTTAATTAAATTATACAAAATTGTTCAGTAAGTACTACGGTTCCACCAACGAACGTTCGATCAAAAGTTTCTGTTAAAGAACTTTTTGGAAAAATTACAATACTAACAAAACTAATACAAATTAATTAGGTACAATAATAATAATTAGTTTACGGTTTAATAAAAGGTGTTGTAAAATTAACTTTTTGTCAAACGTTCGTTAGTCCCATGGCTGAATTCCGACTAAATATAAAATACTATATTATAATCAGTGATCGGAACTCTGGGTGCAAAACTTTAACAAAACTTGTAAAGCTGACATTAAGGAGAATTTACAACCAAGAAAAATGAGAATATTATTGGCAGAATGTGTTCAATTTAACTCTATATCGAAATTTCAGATTTTCAGTAGTTTATTAATATTTTCATGTCTGTAAACACTGTTTCATGCCCGCTTGGCAAGTTTTGTTTAAGTTTTGCACCTGCAGCTATTTGCACTGTTTCTAAACATTGACAGCTATGTTTAGATGGTCTATTGTTATTTTTTTATTAAGGAAGTATCTATTATGTTGACATACTTCCTTTATTTCAAATCAAAATTATACAAATTAGAAAACTAGAACTAAATACATATAGATAATTTAAACTAAAACTACAAAGTAAAAATATCGTCTAGACCCCAAGATGCTGGCCGCGTTACCTCTCTGAACTGCTATTCCTAGTCTTTGTGAGAGGTAAGTGCCAGCCCTGAGGTCGCCTGAGGCCAAAATCAGGCGTGTGGACAAATCTTTTATGAAAAGTTTTGTGTCTTCTGACCATGGTCCCATTGTCTCAAAAGCAAGCGCCGCAAATTCGTGATAGCTTGTTATTATGTTTGTTTAGTTTTTATTTTAATTTTATGACTTCTACAGGGAAACAAAAGGTAATAAATATTTTTTTACTAAACAAGTCAGATTGAAACTGTTATTATTATTGTTACCGTTTTACTTATACTTTGTTCTTTTATTTAGTCCGTTAAAATAGGATCAAACTAGTAATATGTCTTAAATTTCCTATAAAATTTTCAAACTCAAGTAGTGATTTCTTGGCAACTTTATACAATTAGTTTGTATTGAACACATATTATAAAAACTTAGAAAATTATTCAATACAAAATACGCGTTCCCAAAAAGCACACTGGCACAAACGCCGTTCCTTCCCCAGTCATACTAAACTTGCACACATTGCGGCGTGATAACTCACCGTGAACAAAACAAACTACACACAACACAGCACAAGTACAATGGTGGTCCCTTAGCGTGCGTGGATCGACTGGTGCCGCGCCCCGGCGCCTCCCGCGTCTTATATCGCGCACCCCGGCGCTCGCGCCGATGCCGCAACGCCGCCCCATCGTGATGGATGCTCCACACATGCAGATCTCAAACGGTGATACGACGATAAAGCCATGACTAAATATCAAGTGCAGTCTTCAAGCTTAGGTACTTTAGGGTTGACCTTTGTTCGCCATACGACCCGTACTTAAATTTCACTGCTCTAATTTATAGCACTCCATATTAGAGTTACTAATTTGACGATGCGATGATCGTAATTATCAAACATACGAAAGTTTGTATGTGGATGCGTGTGTGTGAGTTTGTTAGGTACTCCTTCACGGTAAAACGGCTGGATGGATTGGATGAAATTTGGTATGCAAATTTTGGTATGCAGAGAGTTGGATAACTGAATATACAGATCGGGATAAAAACAGACAGGGAGCTATGGAGGACAGAGGGGAGGCCTTTGCCCAGGAGTGGGACACTATTATAGGCTAGTAAAAAAAATTAAGAGCAGCACGATATAAGTTAAGGGACTTCTCAAGGGATGTTAGAAGAATCCCGGAATTTCAATTTGAACAGCCGGATCTTATTTTATATGTATGTAGTTTACGCGTGCGAAGGCGCGGATAAAAGTTAGTGTCGAATAATATTATGCACTTTATGTACGTATTTTTTCAGTGAAGTAGAATGTAATTCTGTCGCGCATGGGCGTTTATGACATCATGGTAATTTTCAGAGTTAATGGATAAAAGTTACTCGGAACATCAATGCTGCAACGATTAATAGGTAAATACTTCAGCAAACCATTCATGATTAACTCGTGACTCTATTTGTATTGATGTAAACTCACATAAGCTTCCACAATAGAGTCCCAATGAAAGCCTAATAAGGCTGACCATTGACGGGCATTGTAACATGACTCGAATCAAATATCAAACGACAGTTTTCGTAACACGCGTGTACAGTACTTGTCAGTTTTTTCGTAACACGTCTTTTATGCGTGTCTTCGCGGCTATCAGCCAATTAAAATATTGAGTGACCGTGAACTATAAGTATTAATTGTGCGTTGGGTCACTCATAAGTCATATGCGTGGGTGACGAATCCTTGATTGAAAAATAATTATGATACCGTTTAGTTAAGAATTGTTTCGCAGAAACTACCGGACGATTTAATTGTATTATAGTAAGGTAGTTCGTATCTGACGAGTACAAATATTTTGTTTATTTACCAGCTTTTGCTCGCGACTTCGACTGCGTAGAAGTCGGTTATCGTTATCTGGCGGGATTTAGGTACCTATACGATTTTATCTAGGTAAAAATAACCCCATTATTTTAAGTTAGATTAATATCAATGAACGTTTCGAATATCAGTTAATTCAGTTCAACCCGTTAAGCGTGATTAATTACCAAACAGCTAAATATACCAACTGTCATTTACAACATTACTTAATTGATGTGACCTAAATTAATTTTTCGCTTTTTTACCCTTGCTCTTGCCAAAGAGACTGGGCTGAAAAGCAGCACTGGAGATAAAAACCCACATTTGCTGAGAGCGGTATCCATTGTCAAGATGTAAACCTAAGTTGTGTTTACTTCTTTGTTTATTTTCATCTGCCACACTTACTTACTGTAATTTTTTTAACACTTAGTGCGTAAATTTTGGAATGAAGAAATCGCAATTCTTCTCCTAGTGCATTAATTTTGGTGTCTCGTTTGCATACTATTGTATATAGTTTAGTGAAAACTAAGTTCTTTTCTCATATCGATCATCAATTGGTCGACCAAGGGAAATAAAAGTTCAGCACTTAAAATGCCTATAAAACGTGATTTTTTTGGAGTTGTGTGCACGGCTTATCAAACATAAACACATACTAATATGGACATGGACAATATATGGAATATGGTTGGACATAGACTAATAAATGTTTTTGTTGGCTTTTAACGTTTTCCAAGATTATATTTTAGTAAGAACTCTTAATCTAAGTTAGGTCTTAAGCCCATGCACATAACTGTAGGTAATAGCCGTAAGAGGAGGAGGAACTCTCTGGAAAAGTTCCTAAAATTAGTGAAGGTAACGTGCGATCCCTCCAAATTATTCGTAATGAGTTCTACCGTATTCTTAACACAGAAATTAAAATTTAATTTGAGTCCAACAATTGTAAATTAAGCTACGCAAATTACCACGCAACATCGCACAAATTCTTCAGAGCTTTGAATTTAAACACATTGCGAGAAGCGTCGTGATGAAGCTAATAGCTTTGTGGATGTAAAGCACAAAGAGTCTGTTTTCAAGGAAAAATAGCTGTTCCAGTTTGTAACATTATGTGCTGAAAATGGTATATAATAACTATTCAGTGATTTACAGCTTTGTTTGTGAAGCGAATGAACTTTTATCTTGGATCTTGATTTGTATCGTGTACTTTTGTATTAAATTGTATAATGGAATAGGATTTTCCTTGTCGCAATCCTTGCCATATCGGCCAGTGAAAGTGACATGGATCTGTCATCCTGTGAATCAGGAAATGACTCGCATATCGTATGCTTTGAGATCTTCGACACGCGCTTCAACTGTTTGCCGAGATCTCATATTGTTACGGTAACTCACGCTTAGCATTTTAACTGTATTAAACTCACTCACAGCGAAAAAGTACGGATAACTCACGTCTATGACGATCATATATATCACGTAAGTATATGAGTTTCGATCATAGATGTGAGTTATCCGTGCCTTTTCGCCAGAAGTCCTGTTTTTGTCTTTCATTCTTTCAATGCAAATAATGTATGGCCTAAACTCATATTTGTAATGAATAGGAGTCCATTAAAATGATGAAGTATTTAGAGTCACATAAATTTGGAATACCAAGAAACTATGTTTAAATGTAAATTACCATGTTATTGGCATTAAATAATTAATTGTAATTTCATTGTCCTAAGCCGCACTTAAGTCATGCTATTCTCATGATGGCATGTTTTAAGTTTGCGATTTAATTTATTCGTACACCACGAGATAATCGTGATGGGACCATGTTGCAAAGAGGAATATTTGTTAAATATCTGAATTTTATTGAATAACATATTTAGAACTAAATCTAACCTGCGGCGGCTTCACACGCGTAATTATAATTGCGTCTGGCAGACGAATTGAAAATCAGGGATTTCCTAAAAAATACATTCTACTCTTCATTAACATTTTTTTTCCTTTTTTTTTTAATAGCCTATACAGTGTCTCACTGCTGGGCAAAGGCCTCCCCTTTCTCCTTCCACTCGTCTCTGGCTTCGGCAAAATGTTGCCAGTCCGGCTGGAATCGCTCTTAGCTGTGGTCGTTTGACGGCGAATCAGGGGGGGCACACTTACATACATCATCACTTTTCATGCGACTACAGCGATCTCTGGTGTTTGCCGAAGAACTAAATTAGCGGCCATCTTGGTTGACTTGTCAAACTTGTCAGTTGTCATTCATCGGCCATGGCCATGGCGTACCAAATTGTACGGTCAAGGACTTTAATTGATAGGCCACTTGCCAATGTTCGTATTTTAGCCGTATAATGCAAATCGGGTTTAGCCGCTTATACTTCGTATATGCTGGTTTGAATTAGACGGCTAAAATACGAATAGTGGCAATTAGCCTATCAATTAAAATCCTTGACTATACATTGCTATAGGTACGCGTATCTATAGCTGTACATCACTACCAACATATACATATAGATAGGTATACATCTATAGAAACGTCACATTAGTTCTTGAGCAGCCGTAGGGCGGCAGCACCTTCCATACATGCATATTTGACCATAGAGTTGCCACTCTTGTTCATATAATATTACAATACTCTTTGCGGCGAATCTTCACTAACATAGCATAAAAAATCCATACCCAAGGAGGGTGGGCTAATTGACCTGTATGACCAATAAGGACTAGTGATATGTCACTGTTTAGCTTATTCCAAGTTCTAAAACATTTACTATGGTAGGTAGTCCCAAAACTTTGCATGAGAAAAATATCGCTGCATAGTCTGACGTTACTATTTAGGTTTTTCGATAATAATTTACTGTGTCGCTTTACAGATTCTGACTATGAAGGTTTAGTAACTATCGATGATTTTGTGTCGTGACTTTGTTTTTTATGCAATTTCATATATATTTTTATGTTGCCATTTTTTACACATCGATTCGAGATTTCGCGCCATACAAAAAGTTGTAGAATATGAAAAAAAACTTTCCAATAATATGGTTTTGTAATTTGTTTTGCAATTAGGCCCTGGCGCATGATAATATCGGGATGTGTTATTCCGGACAGACGTCACGGCCACCTATTTAGCTACATATAGGTAGTATTAAATTTAACCCAAAATCGTTCTGCCGTTTTAACGCGAATGAGTAACAAACGCACTCACAGGCACGCACGAACATGCTCGCAAACTTTCGCATAAGTATACAATGTTAGTAGGATTAGTAGGTGAAGTTTAATGCTTTGTCAAGGATAATTTTAATGCTTTATTAAGAGCTGAATTAGAGTTATTGTGTATTTTTAAATGAACTTCATCTGTATCTTCATGCAACTTTATCAGGGGCTAAATTCAGGAATGGCCCAACACGGTTTGCGAGCGATAATTCAATCGTTTGGGAGAGGATAGGAATGAGTTGAGCTTGGGATGAGCCTTATTTTCCTGTTAATTCGCTTTGTAAATAAATAAATAAACAAATAAATAAGGCTTATCCCAAACTCAGCCCAAACCTCTCGCAAACCAGTGATTTTTGGCGTTCCTGAATAGCAGTTCAAATCCAAACCCAACCCAAACGATTGAATTACTGCTACCAAACCCGTGAAGGCCCGTTCCTGAATTTAGCCCCTGGAATCACACGCAGAAACATAAGTAATATTTTGATTCTTGTGATACCGCATTCAATACTTTTTTAATAAGTTTTTTTAAATCTAATATAGAAAAATCTCGTGTCACGGTGTTTGTTACCGAACTCCTCCGAAACGGCTTGACTGATTTTTATAAAACCTTTTTCTCTCTATTCGGTAGATCCGAGAATAGGTCATAGGCTATTTTTTATCCTCGCTGACGAAGTCCGGCAACAGCTAGTTTTATATATTATTCCATATTTTAAAAAAAATCTAGTTTTTGTTAGTAGTGTCGGTTAGATTTTTATATAGGTACAGTTAGCAACAAAAATATGAATACACCCAAAGTACCAAAAATATGCATCCACGACTCTATTACCAGGGCATAAAGGCGTGTATACATATTTTGGTACTTTAAGTGTATTCATATTTTTGTTGCTGACTGTACATCTTCAGTAAGGATACCTGTAATGAACCGAAACAATTACTTTGCTCACCCGCGACCTTACGATAGTTAAGGCCCCACCGAGGTTTTGGCGCATTTATTGCATTCATTTAATCTCGTGCTGTAGGTATCATTACCAGAGCTCGGCGGGGGTGAGCTGTTTTTACGTCATTAATGTCATGTAGTTGTGTCTTGTAGATATTAATACGGATAAGGTAGGTGTATCTATAAAGAAATATTAAAAGAAGACAAAACTGAAATGATTAAACTAAAAGGAAAATGCATTACAAAACGAGTGTTAAGCTTTTTTATTTATTGTAAATTTTCTGTGCTATTTTAATAAATAACCAAAAGATTTTCTATAATTATTTTCAATTTTTAATGAATTTCGCTTTAATATCCATTTATACAGGGTTATTTGTAATTCACTAGCATCCTTGTAACCCTAAACTCCTACCACTTATACAAATGTTTTTGTTTTACGGCTTTTGTCATAACTTAATATTTTTGGTGTAATAACGTTTTGAAAATTTGAGATTACCTCTTATTTTTACGATACTCTGTGTATTTGTATGGGAAAAAAAGTGCTTCATTTTAAAAAGTCGTAAAACAATAAACATTTGTTTGAGTGATAGGAACTCAGGGTTAAGAGGATGTCAGTGAATTACAAATAACACTGTAGATAGAAATAGATCTTCCTACAACCACCGAAGTGAGTGGAGTGAAATTATACATTAAAATGCTGTCCACTTCTGTTGCTTCCGAATGTTTTTCAGCATACTTCCTAAAAAATCTAAGTGTGGGTTTCTAGAAATGACGTCTTCTAATTTCTGACTGACAGAAGCAGATGAACACTAGTTTATAACCGCTCTCACTTGATCTAAAGTTAAAAATGCATCTACATAGAAAGTTTAGATTCTTGGAATTTCTTTAAGGCATATTCAATTACTATATGAAAATTCTCAACAATATATTTTAGGATATTTTGTAAATTTGGCATGGCATAATATATGGCATCCTAAATAAAATCATTTCAAAAGGTATGTCCATGTTATGCAAAAACTGAAAAAAGCTCACCCCAGCCGACCTCTGATCATTACAAGTAAAGCTATAGTCTTGAAATTCATGTGTAAGATATTTGAGGATTCACTCTACTGACAAGTGTTTATCGAAACACGATTACTTATAGTTCGTTCGACAGAAAAAAAATCCAAAGTCGTCTCTAAAAAATAAAATAAATTCGTAGTACGACGCTTATACTGCACGGCAGGTCAGGACTTTTTGAATGTTAATAAAACGAGATGTTTTATAGGGCGTAGTTTTGCTACATTTTTAAAATATGTATTTGTTTTAGTAACAAGATGAAAATACCCAAAAACACGCGCAGTCCAACCAACCTATCTTGAGCCATCGTGCCTCCCCCACGCCTGAAATCGCCCACCCAAAATCGATTAGCGCGAAAAGCTCGGTAGGCCCTTAAGTGTATGTAAGAAATGCGTGTTCATGCAGTTCCTCCACCTCCACACTGTACGAACACACACAAATCACACAGACCCAACTATCACCACCACCAAACTACACTGACGCCAGTGCGTGTAATTTATTGCCATCCACCCAATATTGTTTTTTTGAGCACATCCTCCTTTATAATCAGAAGAAGATAATGAACTTATCAATTTCAATGCATGTTTTCACTTTCAAATAAATATAGCTCGTAAAATATTAATAGTTATTGCGCATAAATTAAAAAAAATAATTTTAAATGAACTTGTGCAATAAATAAGTAAGTAAGTAATACGTAAGATGTAACGCTGTTTTTCGCCGTCAGAGTGGCACAAGTAACAAGATACTGAACCTACTTGGTAGAAGTGAAAACCTTAGGAACCCATTATACCTACGTCTGGTAACGAGTCGCTCGCTCTGCGTTTGTCACTGGCACCTCAAATACAGAAGTGGGTAAGGTCAAAGTAGCATCATTTGCGCCTCGCGAGGGTTTCGTTGCGACACGCGCAGCGCACAGCACAAAATGATGAGACGAACGCAAATACCAAACGACACATAGATAACGCTCCCGTATGGTGTCACTGGTTATTCCGGAACAATGATTATAATTCTCATAGGTTATGGATGCAGGCCGCGAATCGTGAGTATTCAACACGAACACATTGTTATACCAGCAAATAATGAAGTGATTTATTTATTTTAAAATGACAATAATTACCTGGTTGCACATATTAATCAAATTTAGTTACTGCCAATATACCTTCAGTTGTAACTGACGTCGCCGTTGATAACTTCTTCTGGTCGCTTTTGCTGCACAGACAAGTTTTAGTACTCTGACCGCCCGGCTGATCGCGAATTTCCGCTATTTTGTGTCCCATCATTTGATTTTCGCGTAGCAACAGTTGTTTTTCTCGAAACAAAGCACGCCTAGTCATTTCAGCTCTTGCGACGCGTTGCCACATCCTCGTCAAGCCACACGTTGTCGAAATAGCCTTTAATACTAAAGAATCGTCTGAGTTCTGCTTACTTATCTTTTGCTTAGTTGTCCTGTTTTGTACAGGGGGATGAGGTGGCTCTGACCCGTAAGGGAGAACTTTTTCACGTTGAACCTCAAATTTTCTACACATTGCTGCCATGCGCAAGATCTTTTCTGCTTTTTTATAAGCTGCACTTAGCCATGCTATAGTACTATCTGTTGCTTTAACTAGTATTCCTAATTGTGACGTATCTAGTTTGATCCCGTTAATCATGCGCATCTTCAGTCGATGACAAGCCGCTCGGTTCCTGTCCCGCCGATCTCTGAACACTGCCTGTTTAGTACCAGATTCGTATGCTCCCAAGTCTGCCCGCAGACGTTTTAGTAAACTATCATTATTGGCTATTTTCTTTCCTTGAGAAGCTATTATATCTGCCATCATATTTTCTTTGCGACGTAGTATACGAACTTGTTTCTGATTGTCTGCAGTTCCACTTACATATGCTTTGAGTACAGCCTTATATTCCTCCCACATTATATTATAGTCGTATTCTAAATAGGAACGCAGGTTTTCTCGTTCATTTGAGTATTTAGTGCGTTCTTCATCTTCTTTTACTAAATTTTCGCCTCGTGTAGCCCACATGTGGGTGTCGGCCACCTTATGACCATGAAATAATAACAGCTGTAAATGTGTCTCAGCGGTGTTGTGGTCCTTAACTACAATAGCTGCAGCGTCTTGGCCCCGTGTCAGTAGATCCGCCGTCTTGCGGTCATTATCCTTAGACAATTCTTCTAATTCTGCCAGAAAATTAACGATCATTTTGTCTATGGTATCGCAAAAGCTGGCTACTGTTCGTTGAAACTGGTCATCCGCTGCGTTCATGAGTAACATCGTATATGCGATTTGATGATCTTTCTTGTCATAGGCTCTTTCAAAGGTATTCCACATGATTTCGATATCCTGTTTGAAAACTGGCTCTTTTATTTCTAGCATAAGGGCCCGCCAGTTGCGATCCAGTTCATCACGCTTTAGCGCTTGTGCTTTTATCTCCCGTTCAAGCTGAGCGCGTTTCAGTCTCTTGCGCTCCGCGGCTTGTGCAGCAAGTTTTGCTTCTTTCTGTTTCTTAGATGGCATTTTAAATCATTAAATAAATGTCCCTTTAAAAATTTTGTTCGTTTAGGTTTGTTTGTTGTGTATAATGTCATAGTGACAATGTATCATCCTACAACCATGTTAACTTGACATTTGACCTCTGCCAAACACACTCTTATCCAACCTCCACTATAAGGTTTATAAATATCGCAAAAATAAGTACCTAAGAAACAATAATAAACGTCGTAAAAAAAATAAATGTACGTATCACATTTTCCTATTTATTACTTACATCATCATGATGACACTCTCAACAGTACGAAACAGACGCTGTGGCCGAACACGGCTAGGAGAAGAGAGAGAGAGAGACTTAGGGTCTAAGAGGGTGCCTTTCCACCAGAGTTGTGTTTTGCTACGTTGCTATGATGGATGCGTTTTATATCTACCAATCATATTCATTGGTCCACTCAGCATAGCACTGGTGGAAATGGGTACAACAGTGACGTAACTATACCATCTGAGCCTGTGGCAAATACTTAATATGGGACCCTCATAGCAAAAATCGTCACTTTGTAATTTAATTTTGATGTTATTTCTGAGCTCGCGGTCTCTAGGGTCGGGGGCTCGTGGCATTTTGCCAGCCCTCACCCTATAGGTTACGCTAATGGGGTTCAACTAAGCTTTGTTTTTTATATGAAAAGATGTGTGCTGTGGATGCGTGCTCTGGCTCTTCCTCGACATACCTTACATAGCTTAGCATTAGTGGAGACAGTTTCGTAACGTAGCTTTCACATCCTCGTAGCATGCTGCAGCACATCGGGTGTGTTTTACAATACCGAAGTACGAAAGACCGAATGTATTAAAACATCGAATGGGTCAAAAGACCGACACGATTTTTTTCTGAAACCGTAAACTTTTCAGAATTTATTAAAACGGCATCATACAGAACCCATTAGGTTAGGTTAGGTTTGTTTTATAACAATCTTAAAAAGTTAACGGTTTCAGAAAAAAATCGTGTCGGTCTTTTGACCCATTCGATGTTTTAATACATTCGGTCTTTCGTACTTCGGTATTGTAATGCATACCCACCCAGCACGGGTGTGTTTTACAATACCGAAGTACGAAAGACCGAATGTATTAAAACATCGAATGGGTCAAAAGACCGACACGATTTTTTTCTGAAACCGTAAACTTTTCAGAATTTATTAAAACGGCATCATACAGAACCCATTAGGTTAGGTTAGGTTTGTTTTATAACAACCCTTAGTCTTAGGCTACTTTTTACTATTTATGAATTTTATTATACAAGTCAAACTATCCTGATATCCTTATCTTTCTGTGCCCTTAATGAGTAGAATATTTCTCTTATAGGCCCGCTATCAATCACTCGTCGGTGGCAGCGAGCCTTTACAAAGCTACCTCCACAAGCGAATAGCAGAAAATCTAAACAGCGAAGCGGCCCTCGGAACCGTCACAGATGTCGCTCAGTGCGTGGAATGGCTGCGCTCAACATTCCTCTATGTAAGGGCTGCTAAGGATCCAAAGAGGTACCTTGGATTACCACCAGCAGCGCCCACGCATTTGATCTTGAAGAAAATCGAAGGTTAGAAATATACTCTTGTTATACATAGTTTCTGAATAAGTCCCCGTATAAAAAAAAAACATAAATATACGGGAAAAAACTTCTCTTTTTCAACTCGGTTATTATGCAGTTGAATACTGTCGGTTCACATTTTGGTATTCTACGGAATTTCCTATGCTAGAAAAAAGTTCAATGTAAAAGTTCGGCATACTATATTATAATGAAGTTGAAAAACCATGAGACTTGAGACTTAACCATTGAAACACGCATGAAGGAATACCATTAAAAATCATTTTCAATGCGACCTTTTTGCCGACGGTATTTAATTATTGTACTTATTGCCACCGGAGCTCTATGCGTGTTCCAATTAAAAATTGCAAATCAATCCAAGCGGGTAAAAATTTTATAGCAAGACTAGCTTTTGCCCGCGACTTCGTCCGCGTAGAATTCCAATTTGTGGTAAAGCTTCTTCATCTCTTTCATTGTATAAAACAAAAATCCGGCACCGGCAACATCCATCATTATTATCATTTCATCATGAGTATCAGTTAGTGAATATTATAAATCCCGTTTATTCCCTATCCCGCGGGAATTTCAACAAATTTGTCCTTATTCTTTGCAAAATTACACTTATTTTTATCCCGCGGGTATTTTGCATTTTCCCCGAGAAAAGTAGCCTATGTCCTTAAAGCTTTCTACCGATTAAAGAACTTTTAAAATCAGCCGCGCAGTTGAGTTCACTTATTTTTTTCCCGTGGGAATTTTGATTTTTCACGGAGAAAATAGTCTATGTAAGTAAGGGTTAGTGTAGCTACTCACTAATAGGTGAAAGAAATTTTCAAATCAGCCCTGAAGTGAAATTCACTTCTTAATATCCCAGGGGAATTTTGCATTTTACCGAATAAATAGTAGGTAGCCTATACCAATAAAGGATAGTGAAGCTTTCTATTGGTGATTTTTTTTTAAACTCAGCCCCGAAGTTAATTTTACTATTTTCTATACCGCGGGAATTTTGCATTTATCCGGAAAAAAGCATCCTATGTTAACCAAGGACAGTGCATCTTTTCTATTGGTGTAAGACATTTTAAAATGAGCTCCGAAGTTGAATTTTCTTTTTTCTATCCCTTGGGAATTTTGCATTTCCCCGGAAAAAAGTAGCCTATGTCAATAAAGGATAGTGTAACTTTTTACTGGTAAAAGTTTTTTTTTTTAATCGGCTCGGAAGTTTCAGAGATTATCTATCCCACAGGAATTTCCAAAAATCCTGCAATAAGTTTTTTTGTTGTTATGGTCATTTTCGTTAATACTGTATTTGAAAAGATTAGTAATTGTAGTTACGGAGATATGGTCCAGTTGATTTGAGTACCTACATATATAAATCCTGATTTAACTTTATCCCGTGGAAATTTTCAAAATTCTTTATATTCGCTTTATATTCTAATAGTCTAATTGCATGCCCAATTTGTACAGTTTAGTAATCTTCGTTATGGGCATAGGGTCACTCTTGATGAAATATATAAATCCCGATTATTCCTTATCCCGTGGAAATTCCGGAAAATCCTTTCTTATCGGATGCCTACGTCATACAAAGAACACACATACAGCTGTTTAGGCTGTGCGTTAATCCGGCAGTCAGTCATTTAGGACTTCAGGACAAAGCATTTTATATGTATTTGCATTGCACCAAGCTTTTATGCGAGTTCAACAATGATATTTGAATACTCAATTCGATTTTATTCGAAAAAGGTTGAACTCGCATAAAAGCTTCATCATCATCATCATTTCAGCCGTAGGACGTCCACTGCTGGACATAGGCCTCCCTCATTGACGTCCAATCATTACGGTTGGAAGCGACTTGCATCCACCCTGAACCTGCGGCCTTCACCAAAACGTCCGTCCATCTCGTTGGGGACGTCCCACGCTGCGCTTGTAAAAGCAAAAGCTTGGTGAAATGCAAATACTTAATACATATAATTAGCTATTATCAGAGATCAGATCAAGACGTGGTTGACAAACGTAGACAAAAATGGTTTGCAAGTTTGCAATATTTGAAGTTTCGTTTCGTTTACAATGTGTCAAAATAAAATGTAATTTAAATCAAAAGCACTAAGGAGTATTGATATCAACTTCGAAGCAAATCACCCCCAAAATAACTTTCTACTACTTTTTGACCCCGTCAAGGGATGAATTTCAATAAAATACGAAACACGTCTTCCATCAATTTTGTTAAAGAATGTTTATGCAAAATTTGAAGTAGATTGGACCAAGGAATCACGATGTCTCATACAAACTTTGCCCCCCTTTTTTACCCCCTTAGAAGTAGAACTACGGAAAATCCTTTCTTATCGGATGCCTACGTCATACAAAGAACACACCCTCCAAGTTTCAGGTCTCTACGATCAGCGGTTTAGGCTGTGCGTTGATCCGTCAGTCAGGACAAAGGATTTTATATGTATAGATTTGTTTACGAATTGTATTGTGGGTTAGAATTGATAGGTCCTCATAGCCATGGTTAACTTAAAAGCCGTTTAATTATTTTTCAAGCAAAATCGAATATTGTCGCCACTCGTTGGGACCGAAATTAGGTAGGTAAATAGTCATTGATTGCTTCATTGTAGTACCTAAACGAACACACAACAGACTTATAAGGGAATACGAACATGACAGTCATTATAAAATACCAATAAATGACGACACCCTGCGAGTAAACGTGATCAACTGCATTGAACTTTTTAGCCTTTGCGGCTAATTGGTATGAATTAAGCATTTTTATACATGACGGGATAATCAGCTTGCTAGGTACCTACCTACCTAATAGTATTTTTCTAACAGCATGATGATGGTGATAATGTATGGGGACGCCTCGCTGAGTCAGGCGGGCTGTCGATCGTTTTGTACAATCATTCAGCCCAGTTCCCCGTGGTTGGAGTCATCGGTTACTGTCCCAGCAGCGCTCCCACACAGCATCTCTCCTCAAATCTCCTCGTTCTCCTGCTGAACAAAAGGACATCTTTGAGACTGACATCATTTAGCTCCTCCTCCCTCAGCTCATCACTCCCGAATACATCACGCCGCGCTGCCGCGTACATGACACACTCGGCTAGGACGTGCTCACTCGTTTCCTCCTTCCCACAATGTGGACAGGAAGGATCACTTTTTATACCTATCACGCTTAAGTGTCTATTTAACACATTATGGCCAGTAATTATACCAGTTATAGTTCTTAAGCTACTCTTACCTAGATTTAGGAGATACCTAGTTCTTCTGTGGTTGATACCATCCAGCATCATCTTCGATTGTCTGCACCCTACAGCTTGTTTCCACTCACTGTTTGCTTCCTGTTCCTTCATTCTATCTATTACCCCCTTGGTAACTTCTGCAGATATTGGAAGTACCGGTTCAGGACCTATGAATCCCGTATCCGCTCCCTCCCTTGCTAGCTCGTCAGCTTCTAACAGCATAGTACCTATTACGACATATTTATCTGATAAGGCCGTTTTCATTAGTTTCGCCACAGATACAATTGAAAAAATCCTGCGTAATTTGTTGACAACATTTAGTTAAGTCATGTCATGAGAATGTTATTGATTGTTAGCAATTAAAATTATTAACATGATGAAATGTGATAATCGATTAATATAAATGATTCCGGTATGTATGATTCGCGTGTGTTTAGTTATTATTTTTAATTGCTCTTGAACGAGAGTAAACAACTAGGTAAGTACTTACCGATAGGCATGAGACGATAAGAATCTTTTTATTATCAGTCTGAACATCTGCATTTGTAATTCTAATTGCTGCTTCACGTTTTCTCATAGATTCAGGAAATCGTGTTTTTTTTGCATCCAACAAATAAATATTTTTGTTAGGCATGGTTAAGTTTATCTCTAAACATTAATGCGGAAATTGTTTAATGGTGTGTACATCCCACTACCATAAATTTTTCAACTTTGTCTGGCGTTTAATTGCCGGCTATTAATTGATTAAAAAATATGTACTTAGGTATTTTATGCCACCCCGCGCTTTAATTATTTTAGGACTTTCGCTAAAAAAACATAACCCCGAAGAAAACGTTTAATTTCGTTTACACCACTCCACCGGTGGTAATAAAGAAAGCCTTCGAATCACATGTAGGTATATAGGGCTTGACCTTGACACAAATTACTTAGGGCCTACCGTGTTTTTGGCGCATTTATTGCATTCATTTAATCTCGTGCTGTATCATTACAAGTAAAGCTATAGTCTTGAAATTCATGTGTAAGATATTTGAGGATTCACTCTAATGACAAGTGTTTATCGAAACACGATTACTTATAGTTCGCTCGATAGAAAAAAATCCAAAGTCGTCTCTAAAAAATAAAATAAATTCGTAGTACGACGCTTATTATACTGCACGGCAGGTCATGACTTTTTGAATTTTAACAAAAACAAGATGCTTTCTAGGGCGTAGTGTTGCTACATTTTTAAAATATGTATTTGTATTTTAGTATTTCAGTATTTATTGAATCGCAACATTTCTTACAAAAATTTGTACAAAAATGATGCCCTGTTGGGGCGTAGCAATTAAACTTAAAATTAAGCAGTAGGTACATATTTCAGTACATATAACTTTTAAACTAAATTTGTAAGTACATTAGTTTGTACTTATCTGTACAACACGTAATGTAAGTGTCCGTGTAAGTGACACTTTAAAAAATAAAATTATTATTTAAAATTATTAAAAAACAAAAATATTTTTTTTACATTATATTGTTTTAGTAATAAGATAAAAACACCCAAAAACACGCGCAGTCCAACCAACCTACCTTGAGCCATCGTGCCTCCCCCACGCCCGAAATCGCCCACACAAAATCGATTAGCGCGAAAAGCTGGTAGGTAGGCCCTTAATAGTTACCTACTATGTAACAGATTCAACACTCGCGCTCGACAGTTACTACATTCACTTGCCAGCTATTCAACGCCAACGGTGTTAGTAGCGGTCACAGAGTACATTTTCGAGTGACATTTGCTAAAGAGAATCACTACATGTCAAAAATAGCGCAGCGGTGGGAAAGTATATACTGTATGGAGTGACGAAGCACTGCTCTTGCCTTTGGCGATCGCCAAATGCGCGATATTCTATTTTATTTTTATTTTACCGCCATATGTGTTTAATGTATTATATCACAACCGCCCCAGTTTAACAGTCATTTTATACGACCTCGTCGGGGTTCCGGCTTAAGATGGATGGGATGCATCCTTAGCATTTGTTGACGCACGCGATCGCGAGATGTGCAACGTAAGTGAGGGCTGACATGCGATTTTATCTCAAAGTGCCTTTATGTTTCTTTTCGCGGAATATTGAAGTAAAAATGAACGATGGTATTTGTTTAATTTATTGTGATAATGATAAATTATTTAAGTAAATGCAGTGTACCTGCAGGTTAAAAAAGAAAAGTTGAATTTCATGCAATAAAGTGTCCGGTGAGATATCGAAGTACTAAGTATCTGGGTTACTGATAATTTGGAAGAAATTGTACAGATAAATTGTCATGAGGTTTGGTGCGATTAAATTACGAAAAGAAGCATGAGATTCATTCAGGCTTTGTGAAACTAAAAACTTCATTACTTTCATTCCGGGGCAAATAATAGACAAATTTGACGTATGCATGCTAAACTGGGTTTGGATCGAGCGATGCCTAAATTAGAAGCCCGTTAAATTAAAAGTAGTCATTCTCAAAACAAGACGTAATGTTTTCTATACCTATATTTCATACTAAATACAAACTGAAATATAGATGCACAGAAAAACCCCAGAAAAAAGACCAATGCTGGGAATCGAACCCAGGTCCTCAGCATTCCGTGCTGCGTGCTAAACCCCTACACCACCACTGGTCTAGGATTAGACACGAATTTTTCCTATACATCATACATTTCAGTCTGCTAAATCATCACCTTATGCAGTGACAAGCGCACATCTATGTTACAGTAGCGCCATCTCTTGTCCAGGTGAGCGGTTAGTTCCGAAGGAGTGTTGAAATCTCTCGATAGAGGGTGTAACATAGATGTGCGCTTGTCACTGCATAAGGTGATGATTTAGCAGACTGAAATGTATGATGTATAGGAAAAATTCGTGTCTAATCTCTAGACCAGTGGTGGTGTAGGGGTTTAGCACGCAGCACGGAATGCTGAGGACCTGGGTTCGATTCCCAGCATTGGTCTTTTTTCTGGGGTTTTTCTGTGCATCTATATTTCAGTTTGTATTTAGTATGTAATATATGATTTCACGGGATGACCGTAAAAGTAATAAAAAAAAAAAATTAAGTTGAAAAAATAAATACAAAAAGATACTTCATAGCTAACTTGTTTTCTATACCTATCTTAAATACTTAATAGATTTTTTTATAATTTTAAAATTATCTGGTTTTAAGTAGAATTTAATTAGGTATTTCTCCAGGCATCCCATGGCTTCGAAACTACAGCGCCTAAATTTTATAAAAAGTACATATAAAATGTGGTTTTTTAGTTCGGTACAGATTGTAGGAAGATGCCTATGGACTTCTAATGACTTGTGAAACTCAATATTGTGCGTATGGAACCATTTGAGCGCGAGTCTGACTCGCACTTGACCAGTATTTTTTTACTTAACATACTAATTTAGTACTTAACAATGTAGATCCGGGTTTTATAAATATTAGAATGAAAATCTATTTATTCATTAGGATAATCATAAGACATTAATCTCGCTACGCGTTTACCATTTGCGGCGAATGCCTTGTTACTTGTATGCCCTTTATGTAAAGGTATTTGAAGACGCTGCCAGTAATGAGGGCTTACTTAGATCTTTTAATGCCTAGTTTATAAATGTTGATCATCTTCGTATTTCTCATACTAGACATGACGCATTGGTATTTTTCCAAAATGCTTAAGTAAGTACACCTGAATTTGTGAAAATGAAAGAAACAACTTTATTCGAGGTTGACAAATAAATATCTTGAGATTTGCAGTAAGTAATTATTTTTATTGGGCAATATTTTACATAATGAATGTGTAAGATTTTCAATTAATAGCCTTCGTGTTCTAGCTGGAAATAAGACGGCAGTTAAAATTACAGTTACTTATTACCTACTAAATATTTAGTTACAATCTCCCTTTCCGGTTAGCGGGTGTTTATTATTGCGTTGAAACCCAGAGTTTTATACGCATGAACGAAAATTCAAGACAATCACGTCATTGCAATTCGAAGTCGATAGAAATCGACTTGCAATATTTCTTCTCATTGTTAGGTAGTCACAGGGAAGGTACCTAAATATAAGAGCGTTAAAAAAAAAAGAAAAAAAAACTTTTTTAAAAACGAACATTTTCGTAGTTTAAATTCTGTTTTGTTTTTCCAGAATTATGTGTTAAAGCTATGAACAGCTTGGCCAGTTCTGGACTAATAACAATGGATGAGGCGAGCTGCATTGAATCTACTGAAGCCGGTCGTCTAATGTCTATATTCTACCTTGATGTGGAGACTATGAAGAACATCATGACGGTATTTATAACCAAGTATAATAAATATAATATGTTATCAAAGGTTGTGTTATGGGTAGGTACTAGATAACCTGTGTAGATAACAGGTAAACATACCTACCTACTTACTTAAATAGAAATATCAAACACCCAAAGACTCAAGAAAAAACCGGGAATCGAACCCGAGAACTTAATCTCTGTTGTCTGGTTCTCCTAATGAATCTGTTTTGCAATCGTCAAAAACTACTTAAATTGAATTATTATTATACTACTTGGGAATAATGTAAATGTACACACTATATTTTGTTCCATTAAAATAATAATGATGATAATATTTTGTTGGAATCAAATTATAAAATATTTAGCTATTGAGGTCATGAGACCAGAAAAGATTCAAATTAGGCTCCTCCGATTCCCTTCTCAGTACTACTACCTAACTGTTGTTCGCAAATACCCCGTATCAATTTATCACTAAGTACCTTCTTGATTTACCGGAGCTCTCATAACGTCGTAACACGACCGCGGTCAAAATAAACTTTTCCACGAACCCAGCCTTAATTTTAGTTAATACTTTACTACATACATATATTAAAAAACATAATAAAACAAACGCACATTACACAACCTGATAATCATTTATTCATGTATTACCCTATACTGAAGCACATACAAAGTAAGTAGGTATAATCTATGTATAACTAGCTATATCTGACTACCTACCGTAACGAATACTGAAACTGAATTATTTACACAAAGGCCACGACTAGACACAGCAATTAAAGCAAGTAACTGGAACTTAATCTATGCTCAAGATTTTAAGGACACAATGAGATATATTTAAGCAATTTACGGTGTATAAAGTCTACAATTAGCAATCAAGGCTAAAATAGGAAATACGATACGATATATATAGATAAATTATAGCTATAGTATTACCACTTCGATACAAGTATTCTTACTCAACCGTTCTGGACGCTGGTCGAAGGCAAAGTGAGTGTTTCTGGTGTTTTCCCTCCTCCGTCACACTTCCGTTTGTTGGATAGAGGGCGCTGTCAGCTATTTCAGGTTAGCCAACCTACGCAAACCAACCGGAAACACCAGGGCGACAACATCCGGCCGTCCTGCTTACGTGTTCGTCCCCGAGCATCGTCCAGATCTCATGCAGGAGCTGAGGACAAAACATAAATTTGAATTGGTACATCTACGTAATACGTTGCAGGTGGCATTCTTTCACTGATGTGGCTTGAACTGTGTAATGTTCAGATTACAAGTTGTGTATCACCACGTACGAGTACACCTTTAGGAAGTGGTGTTCACTGCGGATTCCCAAAGTTGAAGTGGCGTTCACTAAGGATTTCCAACTTCAAAGTGGCGTTCACTGCGGATATCCACTTCCTATTATTTTACACACTTAAAATACATACATATACGTCAAATGTTCGAGGCTACTGCATGAGATTAAATTCAGTTAGCAGACTTTGATAAAAAGTAACGGGGACCAAATTTCAACATTATACTTAAAAAAGTCATCACAACGGTAATTAAATAAGAATTTATAGTACCTTAATGATTTTAGACGACAACATCTGGTTTCTCCTGGGAGTCAAAGACTGTTCCAAGGCTGATCCAAGGTTTCATGTTTTCAACGCATGCCACGCCGTTGTAGCGCTTGGAGGTCCTTTCAGCGCCTCTCATATCAGCAACCCTGTACCTGTCTTTACCAAGTACTTCAGTCACCTGAAATGGTCCTTTATACAGTGGCATCAGTTTTGTACTCTGTCCTTCGTTCGAGTGACTTGGTATTTTAAGTACTACCAAATCTCCTACTTCATAGCTCTGCGGTCTTTTGCGTTTGGCATCAAAAGCTAACTTCTGTCTTTCTGCGTCTTTCTTTATGTTGGAATCTACTAGATTCCTAAGCGCCGTTACGTCAACAGTGTTATCAACATTATCGTCATCAGTGATTCCGTCATTTCTCATTCGAATTCGATACCCGAAAAATACTTCACTTGGTACTGCAGCAGTAGTTTTATTGATTGTACTATTAATACCTAGCTGTATTTTTGCAATGTGCTGGTCCCACTTATTGTTCTCTGTATCCGCGCCTAAACTTCTTAAAGCATCTAATATCGTTCGGTTATAGCGCTCTACCTGGCCATTAGAGCGTGGCACAGCTGTAGCAATAATGTGGGCCCTTATGTTTAAATCTTTACAAAACTCTGTAAATAATTTAGACGTAAAAGCACTACCCGCATCACAAATCAATCGCCTTGGTGTACCAAACACTTTAAATACTTTATTCAATTCATTTATAACGATTTGACTCTTTGTGTTTTTAACCGCGGAGATGAAAACAAATTTTGTAAATGAATCCACCAGTACTAATAAGTAGCTGTTTTGTTGGGTGGATTTAACAAAAGGGCCAAGGTGGTCTAAGTGAATGGTGTGAAATGGTCGAGCGTATTTAGGAATGGGGTAAAGCTGCCCAGGTTTTTTACCATGCTCATGTTTGTTATAAATACAATTTAGGCAGTTTTTTATGTACTTTGTGACAGTTTTCTTTAGTCGTGGGAACCAGTACTTCGCTCTTATTCTTTCTATGGTCTTATCGACTGCAAAGTGACCTACATCATCGTGGTTTGCTCTAATCACCTGCCATACACAATTTTTGGGCACTAACCAACGTCTACCAAATTCAGTTCTGCGATAAACTTTATTGCCTACTAGTTCGTATTCCATAAACATTTTTCTATTCGTATCGGTCACGCCTGACTGTAGAATCTCCCGAATGCTAGTGATATTTGGATCTAACAATTGTACTGATAAAAGCCAATCGCTTTCTGTTATTGACATTACTTCTACTTCGCTATCTGTTTTTGACAAGTTCTCCTTCTTTATCGGATTACGGCTTAAAGCATCGACATGCTGCATCTGTGAACCAGCTCTGTGATGTATATCAAATGTAAATTCTTGGGTGTGTAACACCCACCTACTAATACGAGGCACAATTTCTTGTTTAGTTAAGGCATATCGAACTGCATTGCAGTCCGTAGTGATTTTAAACGGGGCGCCCAACAAGTAATGACGAAATTTTTGTAATCCCGTAACGATAGCCAACAATTCCAGCTCAAAGGAATGATATTTCTTTTCCTCACTACTTGTTTGGCGACTATAAAAATGGACCGGTTTCTCACCGTGTTCCGTTAGTTGCATGAGAATGCAGCCTAACCCGTCGCGACTTGCATCAGTATATAGGTTAATTGGCAATTTAGGGTCAAAAATACTAAGCACCGCGTTATCTACTAAGGCAGTCTTCAGTGCATTGACTGCTGCATCTTGTTCGACATTCCATTGCCACACAGAATCCTTCTTCAACAGATTACTTAAAGGTTTGCTAAGCACTGCGCAATTTTTGATAAATTTTCGAAAGTAATTTATTAGTCCCAGAAACTGTCTCAGTTGGTGCACTGTTTTGGGGTTAGGGAACTCTTGAATCGCTTTAAGTTTGCGAGCACTGGGGCGTACTCCTTCCTGACTAACCCTATAGCCCAAAAACGTAACCTCGTTTTGAAAGAACTTACATTTTTCTATATTTACAGTGAGACCATTGCTTTCAAATATTTGTAATACACTATCTAAACACGCTACATTCTCTTCTAAGGTCTCTGTGGCAATAAGTAAGTCGTCCATATAGCAAATAACACGTCCGAATCGCAAATTACCCAAAACAGTATCCATCAACCGCTGAAACACTGCAGGACCGTTACAAAGACCAAAGGGCATCCTAAGAAATTCAAAGTGTCCGTCAGGGGTGATGAATGCCGTTTTGTGTATTGATTCAGATTTGATTGGAATTTGATGATACCCGCTTTTCAAATCTAGCAAAGTAAAGTATTTACAACCTTTTAGCCTATCAATAAGGTCTTCGATCAAGGGCATTGGATATTTTTCCTTTACTGTTATTTTGTTTAACTGTCTATAGTCTATGCATAAACGTTTATCTCCTGACGCTTTATCTACAAGGAGAGCAGGACTAGCATACGCAGAGCTACTGTTACGAATTATGCCACTTTTCAACAAATCATTTGTTATCTCACGAGTTTTAGCCCTTTCCGCTTCAGACATTCTATACGATCGTTGACAAACCGGTTTATTAGATAACAATTCTATATCTAGCTCAACACAGGTAGTTTTGCCCAGGTTTACCAAATTATTTGACACGCAATGGGGGTACTTCGAAAAAACACTTTTTAAAATTGGTTCATGTTCCTTATCTGTATGAACGGTGTTAAATATAATATTAGTATCAATATTAAACACTTCTGAAGTTTGTGCCAATTGAAACGTTAAGTTGCTTCCGATTCGTGTGTACATTATGCTTTTGTCTTCCGTGAAGTTCCGCCCTATCAAAATATCGCAACCCGACAACATGTCAATAACATATAGCGTAGTAATCAATTCAACTGAATCTACTTTTAAATTTACTGCCACAGCATGTGTTACGCGTGTCTTCAACTCATTTGTAAATCCTAGAAGATTAACTGGGCTATTTAATTCAAACGTTTGAAAGTTGTATCGTTTTATACAATCTGCAGTTATCAACGAACATTCACTGCCCATGTCAAAAAATGCTTCACATTCAGAATTATTTAAAAATACCTTTTTACAGAATTTTTGTTTAGTTTTTGATTCGTTAATTAATTTGACCTCCGCATCCTTTTCGGTTTTCGGCTTCGCTTTTGATTTACAAGCTTTTTCCAGATGTCCTGTCCTAGTGCACGAAGAACATTTCACGTTATCTTTAACAGTACAGCTGTTTCTCCTGTGCCCCGGTTCACCGCAACGGTAACAAGTTAGGCTGTTTGCCATGTTATTGTGACCAGAAGGCACACCAGACTCAACTGTACTATTATTGACTTTTTCTGTCATATTATGATTCCAAAACGCCGATCGAAAAGGATGCTTAGGCATTATATTGTTTTTGCTCATTTCTGTGTAAGTTTTTCCATGCAAAAATGATGCGAGATCGTCACAGTATTTGAAACTACCCGCTTCTGCCGCACTAATTATGTTCGCATCGCCTATTGAACCTACAATAATTGAAATGATGTCTTGTTCACGGAAATTTAAACGTAATCTGTCTATTTTTGCCTTTTGTTGAAAATAGAACTCATACAGTGACTGCTTAGGTAAAGGTTTCGCGTCTACTAACTCTTTAAGAAGAATATACGCATTGCGTTTAACTTGAAACTTGTCTGATAACATATCACGCCACTCTTTCCATAGCCATTTTGTCCATTTGGATTCATTTTTTTGAAAAGAATCTAACCATAATTTGGCAGTATTTCTTAATTTCTGGAGTGCTTGATATGTTATCATGCTATTAGACCATTCGAACGTTCGAGCATTAGCCTCGACAACGTCTAACCAGCTGTCAACATTATCAACTAACGGATCGAATTCGGGAATCACTGACGATACAACAACGTTTTGACTCACTGTTGACGCAGTCTCGCGGCGCCGCTTGTTTCTATGCCGTCGCCGTCGGCTTCGCGATCGGCGGCTGGCGCTGCTCGAGCTGCTGGAGCTGCTGGAGGTGGAGGACGAGCTGCTGGACTGCCGGCGCGAGCGGGCTCTCTTCCTTTGTTCCGGTTTTTTTCTTTCGACCACGTGGCATTGTTGTGGGCGCAAACGTTCAACACTTCTGATAAAAGAAACGCACATTACACAACCTGATAATCATTTATTCATGTATTACCCTATACTGAAGCACATACAAAGTAAGTAGGTATAATCTATGTATAACTAGCTATATCTGACTACCTACCGTAACGAATACTGAAACTGAATTATTTACACAAAGGCCACGACTAGACACAGCAATTAAAGCAAGTAACTGGAACTTAATCTATGCTCAAGATTTTAAGGACACAATGAGATATATTTAAGCAATTTACGGTGTATAAAGTCTACAATTAGCAATCAAGGCTAAAATAGGAAATACGATACGATATATATAGATAAATTATAGCTATAGTATTACCACTTCGATACAAGTATTCTTACTCAACCGTTCTGGACGCTGGTCGAAGGCAAAGTGAGTGTTTCTGGTGTTTTCCCTCCTCCGTCACACTTCCGTTTGTTGGATAGAGGGCGCTGTCAGCTATTTCAGGTTAGCCAACCTACGCAAACCAACCGGAAACACCAGGGCGACAACATCAATGCATCTGTACTTTTTTATCGTATTTAGAATGCTTATTTTAGTTTTTTTCTTCAGTAGATATAACTTACTTTTGTCAAACATGCAATGAAATATTGATGTTATGTTCCATGAAATACCTATAACGTTTCAGGCGCGGCTAGACGAGAGTTCGTTAATGGAATTTCATACAAAATTGCAGGCCTAGGCCTGCAATTTGCTCTTTTCTAATTGCTATTCCATATAAATTCATAACCCGGAATCATGGCGCTCTGCCATTAAATAAAACTATAAGCAATATTTGCTTTTTGGTTTATTATGACATTCTGCCACTACGTTATATTGAACGGAAGACTACGGACCGGAAAACGCAGTGTAGGTAGGCATCCACTGCGTATACTGCTGGGTGGTATGGAGCGACGACCTGGTTAAGGTTGCGGGATCGCATTGGATGCGGATGGCACGAGACGGATTTGTTTGGCGAACCTTGGGGGAGACCTATGTTTAGCAGTGGACGTCTTTCGGCCTATAAAAGTAAGGTGGGTACGGTTACAACTTGGAATTGTGGAGCCACTTGCCATTGTTCATAGCTTGGCCTAGTAGCATTATCATTAATAATAATAATAATAAATCTTTATTGTTCAATAAAAACCTTAAGTAAATACAATTGAAGCCCTGGAGACTGCGTTAGTTTTCACTGTGTTGCAGACCCCAGTGGTTGCCCTTATATAATGTACAGCGTTAGGTTGTTAAGAACATCCAGACTTAGAAAATTATATAAAACTAAAACTAAAAACAAAAGTAATCACATAACACGTTATATAGCAAGTTCACAATGAAATTTTGAGTGCATGTGTAACAAAGCGTGTGTGTGTGTGTGTGTGTGTGTGTGTGTGTGTGTGTGTGTGTGTGTGTGTGTGTGTGTGTTATAGTAGCCTCGACCAAGAAGATTTTCAGTCTGCTCGTAATTCAAATCTCTCAACCATATCCATACTGTATTGTACAAAAATAAGGAAAAAAGAAATACATTATTGACAACCGTTGAAATGCATGTACAAAGGCGAACTTATCCCTTTAAGGGATCTCTACCAGTCAACCTTTGAGTGGATGAAAGGAGCATTTAGTAAGGGACCGACAAAGAGTAAGTAAAAATAAGACAGTCGGACAAAGCAAAGGCTACAATACAACTTTTATTAATTGTATATTAGAAGGGCAGTGTGATTTATGTTACGCCGCGCAAATTTGGTTCTCAATTTCGGAATAGGACAACGATCGATGCGTTTGGTAGATATAGGTAACGTAGGTATTACTTTACGATGATAATGTTTTACACATTGCATGATGTACATGTAGGTACAGTTTACGAACTGAGGGGACCATAGCCAAACTGTATAAGTCAGAAGTGGGATGACGGAACGGTAGTCTAAAGATGACCTTCAACAGAGCCCTTTGAGCTCTCTCTAGTTCAATTAAGTGTGCCTTAGCAGCCCCACCCCAGACGCTAATGCAGTAGTTGATTATGCATTCTCCTAGCGCTTTATAAGTTTGCATTAAAAGAGGTGTAGGCCACGTCTCTTAAATTTTTGAAAGCATATAAGAGTTTCCGAACTCTAGAAGAAACAACGGAAATGTGATGACTCCAATTGAGGTGTGCATCATATGAACCCCCAGGTATTTGAGGTGGTCGACGCGAGTCAGCAGAGCACACTTACAGTTAGTAGCCATGTTTCTATTGCACGGATGTGTATGTATTGCGACTGCAAAATCATTTCCAGGTTTAGTAGCTGCGGTCTTGGTAAAACAAATGTAGTATCCTTATCCTCATCATTTTAGCCGTAGGACGTCCACTGCTACACTTAGAACTTTAACCCTTTCAACGCCAACGACACTTATAGGTGTCACAAAGTAGGTACAGTGTCAAAGTGATCTTAACACAATGACATAAGATTCAAAGCAGGTTACGTTTTGTCGAGGCGTGGCGTTGAAAGGGTTAAATAGAGGAGGATGTTTTTTGCTATCAAAAATTGGGTACCTTTATAAATAAATTACTTTTTGACAGATTGACGGTACAGAAAATTTGGAGCGTTTGCTCTGGCTCGTTTGCGAAAGTCACGAGTTATCTGAGATGCACCTAAGAATGGACGAGCGACGATGTCTCAATCTTCTAAATAGGAATAAGGCAGCAGCTACAATACGGTTCCCTATGAAAGGCAAGATTAGTACACGGCAGATGAAAATGAACTGGTAAGCAATTCAATAACTAGGGTAAAATACCCTGTAGTAAGCCGGGCACCAGTAGTCGGCCGTATAATGAGTGCGAAGAGTACCTACGAAAGATATCTCTCGTGCTCTTCCCACTCGTGCGAAAGATAGGCAGAGGCCGACTACAGGGCGATATTATTAAATTCTATGATTGATAATAAGTAAGTAATAATCTTAATCTAGATCCTAGACAAGCCGCCTCTTAGTGTCGTCAACCAGAAATAACGCCGAGCTATTTGTCTACGGGCATTGGTTTTGTTATCGAGTTTCTTATTTAATGAAACCAATTTAAATTGCTACTACAAGCGATGTGTTTCATTTACAGCATTATTCAAGCTATTTTAGGCTGCCTACACATCCCGGAACCTGCTTTGAACCAAGAAGCTATGAAAGTGATGAAAATTGCTGGCAGGGTTTGCACATGTTAGTTTTTCATTCGTAGATTAGAATTGATAGGGTAAACTACCCAGTTATTGACCATGCACCAGTGATTGACAATTTTAAGAAAAAAATTACAATCATTTGCGTTTTATTGGCATTTAAGTACTAAATAGTGCTGCAATTACTTTATATTCAAGTTGTGTAGCTAATCAAATGCAAATGAAAGACAGCTTAGCACTTGATAATGTTTTTCATAAAGAGGTCTATCACTCTGCTGGTAGTTTACCCTACTTACATTTTTCAATTGTGTGGAATTGGAATTTGACTTCGAGTAGCAATTCGAATTTACAGCAATGTCTAAAACTTTATTAGTGATCCAGTAGGTATCTATTGCAGACAGGCAATGGTGGGTATTGTAAAAAATTAGGTAGGTATTTTTTGAAAATATCTCCGTATTAGTAACATTAATGAAATATCTCCAACAGGTTTAGTAAGATACGTGTCACGGCCAGAATTAGTATCCCAGCAGCCACAATGCTTCTCAGCTGTGTTGAACTCCATCGTCCTGGCCAAATGTATAGAAGCACATCTATGGGAGAACTCGCCCTATGTCAGCAAGCAACTGAAAGGGATAGGGCCCACGTTCAGTACTTTACTGGCCAGTGCTGGTATAACCAGCTTCATGCTCTTGGAAGAGAGTCATCCTCGAGATTTGGAAAGGGTAAGTAAGCAATTTGGGGTTGATAATGAGTCAATGCACCGAGATATTTACTTAACCCCTCGAGCGACCTAGGCACACACGTGTGTGCCTAAACTAACTGTCAAAATTTGCAAATTTTTGTTTCTAGTTTCGATCACCTTATAACATAGGGTACTTAGAAAAAATTACCCAAAAATGTCGCCGATCGCGCGACGGGTTAAGTAAATGTATTGCAGCAAAACTGTTACTAACTGAACTTTGAAAGATATGTGTATTTTTTTAACTGGTTAAAGTAATATTCATAAAAAAATTGTAGATAATGAACAAAGGACCACCAGCAGGGAACGTTCTAAGAAAACAAGTTAGCTTGTTACCAAAATATCAGTTAACTGCTACACCAATTGACGGCAAAACAATCAGTGTCGAGCTGATGCTTTTAAACCACGACCGTTTGTCTGAGAATATGGACCAACTCACTGCAGGTGACAGTCATAAGAGCTACTTGATTGTTGGGGATTCCGAAAATAATTTGCTGTTGCTGACACCTTTCACGTAAGAATTTGCACTATTCTGCCCTGCAGGCCCTAAAACGCAGTAAGAGCAAAAAAGCGATTAGACTATTATGTTCCTTACAGCGTGCTTGTTATAGTTCAATATTCAACAAACGTAAAAACCCTCCTACTGCGTTTTAGAGTCTGCAGGGCAGTATTATTAAACAGCTTTCTAAGAATAAATGAAATTTATCTTTCTTCTATATTTTAATTTACAGAGACAGGGCTTTGATGAGCGTCTACGACGGCATAATAAAATTTGAAATAACAAGAAAACTAAGTAAAGAGCACAAAATAATGATCCACTGTATTAGTTCCAGTGTCGGTAATAAGATTTTTTTGTTTGAATAATAAATATAATAACTTACAGATTTATTGCAACAACTTTAATATATTTGATTTATTTTAGTTGGGATCGATGCACAGACTGATTTTATATTCCTTGAGTTGGTACCTCAACCCGGACGAGAAAGCTACTTTTTTGATTGTCCAAATCAAAACCTACCTACGACGCAAATAACAAGACAAACCGATGCACGAGGCGTATACAAAGAACGAAAACGGAAACCCAATGGTGAAATTGATATCGTGCAATGTAAAGAAAAGAAAAAACGGGAGAACTCTTTGACAGAAAAATTAAAAGCATTAAAAGAGTCATTTGGTAGAACTTCCAAAGAACTGAAGAACGATATAGATAAATCAGCAGAGACATCTAGCAAACTATTGAATGATCTTTTGGAAGCCCACAGCCATATAAATAGAGGCCAAAAACTAAATAACATTCCAGATTCAATAGTGGAACACCCCGTTGTAGACCTTACCAACGACTTTACCTATGAACCGGTGCAGGAAATTGTGGTAAATGAAGATGATTATGACTATATTGACGATTCAGAAATTGATAATATTTTAAATAACATAGAATCTGAAATTTCTGGAACTCACCGCATTTCAAACAAATCTCTTTCAACTCCAACGGTGAAGAATTTAAATCGAACCTTGAATCCAGTTCCACAAAACGACAAAAAAGAGACAGAGATAAAAAATACTACAACCACTAAGTATCGCAAAGAACCTGCATGCAGAGGTTTCGTTAAAGATTCGGCCAAACGCAAAAATATTAATAAGTCAAACTTCAGCGTTATTGATTTGATTGAAAAGAAAGCAAAATCTGATGACATAGACACGGAAATTTCAGAAAATAATGAATGTGGATTTTCAGAGACGATAAAATCTCAAATACGCATGTTTTTACAGCGCACAAATGAATCAAAACTGACATCTTCGGGAATACATGAAAGTTTTTCTAGAATTGATAACACGGAATTGCCAGTTATTCATGTAAAGAGAAATACAAGTACAAAAACAAGTATGAACTCGCAACATATTGAGCAAAATTTAGACACTGGTGCTAACGAAACCGAAAATAAATCTGAAATTGAAATCCCTCTAAATAAATTGCTATACCAAGAGAACAGTGATCATGAATTACACCGTAAATTGAACGACATTGTATATATTGAAAGTGCTCCTGTTGCAGAAATCGGGATGAAGACGCCTTATATTGAGCAATATAATCCCAATGCCGACAATGATAAAAATGAAACCGGAAGTAGTAACCAAGTCGAAATTCCAATGCAGAAACCCGAACAAGAGCAAGACATTTATAAAAACAACAGTATACATTTGGAAGGACCAAATTATTCAGTGAACCAAACCATAGAAATATTAAAAGATGTAGACGAAATAATTTCAAATAATAATCAAATTCTCATCACGGAAGAAATAGCGATGCCATCTCATACGCCTGTTTCATATGAGAATAAAGTTAAGCAAAACGACACTACTATATATAAATATTTGATTCCATATCACCACCAACTAGAGGGAACTCAACCTGAAATTGCAAATATCAATAAATTTAATATGGATTTAACTCCAATTAGTTTTCAGTCGAGCAGATTAACAAATCATGATTCAATAAATATAAGTAATTTGCAGGTGATTGATATGAGGGACACAACAGAGAAATGCTGTGAAAACAAATGTGAACCAGTCGAAATAAAAAACCCTGAAAACGTAATTTTTCCGTTAAATGGTTCTTATGCTTTTGATAACAGGCCAAGCCCGAATTTCACTGAAAAGAAAAATGAGAAATATATAGTTCCTGCAAATTCATCTTTGATTCCACATCAATATGAACAGGGGAATATTAAGTATGATAACGATAGTGTTAATGCATTTAGCGGTACCTTAGTCCGACCAGATCCTTTCATAAATATATTATCTAACAATGTTACACGACGTTACCCTTCCGAAGTAAACAAAAACACAGGGGATAATATGGTGAAATGGAATATTTCCCCCTATTCTACTAGTTTTCAATGCCAAAACCCATGCATGCCAAGTTCAAATTTGGTAGTAACATGTTCTGAAAACAATAAAGAAACACGAGTAAACAGATATTCTTATACATCAACAAAAATTGATGTCTGTACAAAAAACAACGCTGATCATCAAATTCGAATCACAAGAAAACTCAAGGTAGATTTAGACATAACAGAGTCAGTAATAGAAGAAAAAATTAACACAAACAAAATTAATTCGCAAGAAGGAAACTTAGATGTTCAAAATACTCAAAGTGCTAAAGTAAAGAGCCAATCTGAGAATGGACAACATTTTTTGTTTAAAAGAATTGGTGACGACTGTTTACAGAGTTTAAATGGAACCAATGCTAATGTGAAGCTTGTTGAATCTGATGATCCTATAGAAGATGGCAAAAAACAAGCAGATATTTGTGAAAAGGGTGAACAACCAAAATATTGTACCGAAAGTAATAGTGTCTGTAGTATATTGCAAAAATACAGTAAAATTTTGAGGTAAGTAAAAAGTAGAATATGAGCAATATACCGATTAAGTACTTCATTAATCTTGTCTTTAAGCAAAATGAGATAATTTCAACTTTAACTCCCAATTTCAGCAAACCGGGAATCAACAGCATACCTGCCATTGGTAGAATTAACATTAATGGTACTACCTCTACACCGCGAACTAAAACTAATCAGTCTACACCTCACGTTACCAAGTCAAGACGACCTTTTAGTATTAGAGATATCCACAACATAGATATGCCAACTGAAACTACAATTGAAACTAGTCAACCTGCTACTAACAAACCGCTAAAATCATGTCTGGAATGTATAAAACAGACAATAACAAAAGATAATGAAATGAAACCACCGGTTATTAAAATAGAGGCACAACATGATTTCATTAGTACCGACCAAGATTTTCAAGTTGACGAACGAACTCACATTCAATCTCCCTTATCTGTTCTTAGCTTAGAACTGGACCCTATAGTAAACATCAAAGATGACAAAATGTTTAACCCAAAGGCGCTGCTGCAATACTTTAGCGCAGACAGTATAAGTGATAAGGAAATTATAGCCCCTCCAGTAGAATTCTGCGATTTATCAGCTTATTCGCCAACTATGCCTATACAGCATATCACAGAGGACCTTTATGAAGACGACTGTGACACGCTTCGGCATTCCATCTGGGAGGATGAAAATAATTTAAATAATAACAATAGTGCTTTCAATGACACTTTTAATTCATCACCGAAAAAGGTAGATACATGGACTTTATCACGGGAAGACGAAAATGCATATTACATGTCACAACCAATCTCTTCTGTTCCTTGGGTAACATCGCAAAGAACTGGCACCTCGCAAGCGAGTTCTGGGTTTAGTTCAAGTCGTTTGGGTCAGTTTAAGTTTGTTCGCAAAAAACCACTCAGACCTTGACAAAACACTGAATCAAATTGATTAATCTGTTTGTTCTTAACCCTTTCAACGCCACGCCTCGACAAAACGTAAACCTGCTTTGAATCTTATGTCATTGTGTCAAGATCACTTTGACACTGTACTTTGTGACACCTATAAGTGTCGTTGGCGTTGAAAGGGTTAAAATCAACGTAACCGAAAGCTTAAGGTACCTACCTATTCAGATAATTTGTCATAAATCTGATGAATCTTTATGGCAATTGACTTTATGTTTATGTATCAGGCAGAGTCCTGAACACGCTGATTTTGAATAAAACACTTTTTGCTGGCGAGCATTTTAAAAAGAAAACCCTTTTTTTTAATGAGATAATTATGGGGTTTTCATAAAGAAAAAAAAGTTATCCTTATTTCTTAGGTCAGTTTTGTGACGTTTTTTCATAGGTACAAACTATATGGGTCGTCACAAATCTGACACAATAAAAGTGTAGGTATGGAAAATTAAGATTTTTTTTACCATTAAAGTCAATAGCTCTCTTGATTCTGAGCATGAAAAAGGTACTTTTATTAATTTATTAATTTCTAAGGCATCAAAACGAAGTACTTAATTGAATGTACCTACCTACTAACTTCTTCAGATCTTTTTTTATTTTTTCCTTCATTTCGGTTATAGGGAACTGTGACGTCACTTCATAGCCAATCAACAACTATTTATTTATTTTTGGGGCCCTTTGGGGCAGGGGTACCATTTTGTCCCATTGGCGGTAGAAACGGCGGGTTGCTGGGGGCAGGACGCGAGACGATTTGTGCAGGACATAGGCCGTCGACTTAGGCAGAGGGGTGAAGATCCCCGCTCCGAATCGTTTCTGAGGCAAAGGCTTTCCTTGGCGATCCAGCGCGGAAATGCCGCAAGAGTTATGGGCACCTTTGCGCCAGAAACGACTAGGAGCGTGGGTTTCTTTGACTGAATTTCTTTTATGTAAAATTGACTGTAGCTGTATATTATAACAATTGACAACCTTTCATTTTTTTAACACCTGAAAATTACTGCAGGAATCGAAAGAGTTTCGCCTCCTGAACACGGAAAAATATTTATTATAATTTATTTCTCCATATTTAAAAAAATACAACAAATTTAGAAACATATATGTACTTGCAAATACATCCAAAGAATAGATATTTTTCCTTTACCCTTTTCACTAGAAAAATGAGCTGTCATAATTTTAAATTAGATAACAACCTTAACGTCAAATTTACGTCATCACTTTTTTTTAATAGAGACTAGACAAAAGTAATGGATCTATTCTATCGTTGCGCTCTTTTAGAATAAGCACATCTTTAAAAAATTGTAACAAATTAATTAATAATCCTAGTGAAAATTTAAAACTATCAGCGTCTTTCTCTTTCCAAACAGAATACACAGAACGAATCAAATTATAGTCTTAGAAATATGAAATGTTGTCAATTTACGCATTCAAAATATTATCAATACGAGTATTAAAGTACGCTTATAATATTTTAAAGCAACTAAAATACATTTGATTGAAACTTTATTAGCCTGGTTTTCCGGGCAATAGCTGTAATTGGTACAGTCAACATCATAAATAAGTGATCATTTTTATACCTTGTCGCTTTCAGTTGTTACATAATTTCGTATGGCTTTTCAAACATGACGTTAAAGTGACAAAAGTAATCAGTTATTTATGACCCTACCTATACCTAGTGTTTTTTTTTTATTATTATTGCAGCTGTTTTGGAATTGGGTATATACCTATTGCTTAATGGTGTCAACTATCCTATTATCGTCTCGTCTAAGCTGCTTCGTTTCGGATCCTGCTGTACATGTGCATCTATTTGTTGTTCTAAAACATTCGCAAATAAATTATTAAGCTACATTTTACTTACGTTTGATGTAATATTTTCATTAACATAATTTAAGGCCCGTTTATCAAAAGTTACCTACGTAGGTCGTAGGTATATGACATTTAAACGAGCCTTCTCAGTTTGTATAGGGTAAAACCACCAGTGAATGAACCCCCCCAGTGAATGAACAAAATCACGTTTTTCGCCTAAAATAAGCAATATAGCCATTTATTAGTACATTGTGCATCTAGGGCCGTAAGTAGGGGATTTCTAACGAGAGTCTATTAGAAGCCCGTCGCCGAAGGCGGAGGGCTTTTAATGACTCGAGTTTGTAATCCCCTTACTGCCCGTGATACACACAATGATTTTCATCACATTGCGAGAAAAAAATCCAAAAATAAAATTATTTTTTCTCTAAACACTTAAATTCAATAAAATAATGGCTACCCGCCAATACAGATTGTCACTTTTCTCGAGTCATCTACCGTAGATAATGTAAACTGTGTTTAGTTTAGAATTCGAAAGGTCATACGGCCAGATTCTGCCAACATGTTTAAAAAAATATTTTTACTAAATTTATTGCAAAACTATTTGATATAATTTAAAATATAAAAATAACGAATTTTCATGAAGCGTAGATAAGTTTGTGTTGTAAAATTTGGGTTATAGCTAAATTTTAAAGATAATAGATAAAACGTTGGCTGACTTGAAACCTCCTTAGGCTGAAATGACTTGTTTGCAAATTTTAAAACTAAAGTTAGAACTCCCTTGGGTAGAAAAACTGTACAGTCAAGGGCAAAGATATATATACACCACAAAATCTCAAAAAATGGCGCCATCATTAAGATCATAAATTATGGAACATGGAAAGGTGCATAAATATGTATACGTTGTGTGAAAGATAAGTATATAAGCAGCAGGTGCAATATTATGTCCTCATCAATCAACGCATAAATTTAGACACACCATAATATTCATAAATATAGGTACACACTTAGGGCAAAATATGTAGCCGTACATAGTTTCAAAAAATGTATGCACTATTAACTTAACATTTAGGTCGTGTATACATATTTTTGAAACTTTGTACGGCTACATGATTTTGCCCTTGACTGTACGTACGGCAATCCTTCATTTCTAAGTGGCCGGCCATTTAATTGTGAAGAGTCTTCTTTTACGTAGGTAAGACAATCATTGATAATATCGAGTCATATTGATTACTGGCATTTTAAATAGGTACTGTTCCTAAACACTAAACACTAAAAATAAATTTAAAAATAGAATTTTTTTGATTGACGGATTCTGTTGTATTAGTGGTTTGGTGGGTATCAGAATGCATTTTGGTTAAATTCAGCAGCTACGCAAAACTAAATAAATTAAAAAAAATAAAAAAAAATCGCGTGTTTTATTAAAAAAAAAACCGACCAAGTGCGAGTCGGACTCGCGCACCGAGGGTTCCATACAAATTAATCATTATATCATCAGTATCATTAACATCCAGTCTTAGCAGACCCCTGCTCCTAAGCAAAATAAGCGCAGTGTGGGATCATTGTAGATTTGTTACTGATATAGACAGACAGACAAAAAAAAATATGCTTTTCGCAATTTTTCCTTTATCTCTGTGCTATAAGACCTAGCTTCGTACCAAATTTCAAGATTCTGAGTTCACGGGAAGTACCCTGTAGGTTTTGATTCCCTTGCGAGTTTCGAAAATATGCGGAAATTTGCGTCATAAACGGCTGTATTGTATCTTTTGATTGCGTTGGCTTAGATGTTTGATTTTTTCACAGCTCCAAGGGACAGTAGACTTGAGTATTTGATATAAATTTCAGCTTGATACCTCTACGCGTTCCTGAGAAAAAGGGTCTTGACAGACAGACGGACGGACGGACGGACAACAAAGTGATCCTATAAGGGTTCCGTTTTTTCCTTTTGAGGTACGGAACCCTAAAAAACAATTAAAACTTTATATTTGTATCCAATCTTACCGTTAATTTGGGTATGGTTAAATAATGGTTAAATAAACAAAAGGTAAACAAAATTATTTTTAAATTTCGAATTTAAATTTAGCGGCGTATAATAAAACGCGAAATTTAGATTTTTTATTTATTTATTTAGTTTTGCATAGCTGCTGAATTGAACCAGAATGCATCTTGATCCTCAACTTAGATAAGGTGGTAGTACTGGCTTAACGAGATTTGTTGGGTACTTAATGCTTTGTATGAAGATTTTTTTTTCCTGAAATTTTTTTTGATAACCTATTTATCATTTTTAAATGTCCACTAAACGGACATGTTTTAAGCTAGTAAGCTAAATAGTGGTCATGTAATTTTTTTCACTGTGATAAATCAAATCTTGACCAAAGTTTAGGAGAAGAGGCAAAATTTAAATTGAAATGAAAATAAATAAAACATTGTAATAGTTTTTTAAAAGGGTTTTTTTTCATCTGATAACAAAACTATTCAAGATTATTTTTTAATAAAAATAAATTCAAAAAATAATTAATTCGGAATATCACAATTCAAAATATTCGTGCGGGTGTTACATTTTTCAAAAAATCAGGAAATCAAAATTTCTCGAAAACGGCAACTTTTACTGAGGTCATTTTTTGATATTTAGTAGATGACCTGCCCACCTATCTTCCATTTCTCTTTGTCGTACTACTTACGGGACACCCTGTATATAGATACCTAGTTTAAGATGGCAATTTCAATATTATTACAAAATCCGTAGAAGGTCAAAAATATGTATCCGCTCAAAGTTGCAAAATATGTATGCAATGCACCAACCTTATTGCAGCGGTTATACGGGTTATACATACACGCAGTCACGCATCAGTGACAGATCCAAACGTGAGACAGACATACGCAATGACATTTATGGTACCGTTTTCGTGAATTGTCAAAACATTCCATTCAAATTTGTTTCGTGTAACAAGAACATAAAGTTGCTTTTCGCAGATTTATATTTTGTATACTTATTTTGTAGCAGATACTGAATCTATACTTAGTGATATAAATATGACTACAATATTTTGCGTCTTTTGCAGAATACAAATTTATGCCATTTTGATCGTATACAAGTTTTTGAACTTGCCATATACAGTGGTGGTCATACAATTAAGAACGATTTGAAGTTTCCGATTTTTTTTTATCTAAATCATGTCATATGTCTAGTTGTGTTCCTTCTTAGTAGTAACAAGTTATGTTATAAAATAGCCACATGGATAGAGCAAACAGGATTAATAATAATAGTGTATAATTGCTAACATTTTTTTTTACAAATTTTATTTGTTCTCTATACTAATAAATTCAAATAGTAATGAAGCTGGACAAATAATTAAGAACGATTTATTAAACTGCTCGAGAGTTGTTTTATATGAAACTTAGATTAAATAAATCATATTAATGTGAAGTTGGTATAGAAAAAAAAGCAATTTAATACATTTGAACTAAAATTAATAGTTAGTAGCATGTCCACGGCTTTTAATTATGGCTTTACACCGGCGAGGCATTGAATCTATCAATTTTTGACATTTCGCAAGAGAAATAGAGTTCCATTCTTCTAAGAAAACGTCGTACAGCTCTCTCAAATTGCCACACTGTCGATTTGAAACCTTTTTCTTGACTTCGCACCAATGATGATCTATTGGGTTAAGATCTGGGCTGTTGGCTGGCCAATCTAAGACTGAAACTGATTGTGATGTGAGGAATTCCTTAACGGTGCGTGCAGTATGCTTTGGATCATTGTCGTGCTGGAATGTCCAAATAACCGGAAGCACGTCTTCGGCATATGGTAACATTGTTTCTTGCAGTATATTTTTGTATTGGAATTGATCCATGTTTCCTTCTATCAGCCTAACAGGTCCAACGCCATGTCCAGAAAAGCACCCCCAAATTTTCACATTTCCCCCGCCATGCTTTAATGTCACTTTTGTGTACTTTGGGTCGAATGCTTTATTCGGAGGGCGTCGTACATATCGTTTTCCATCAGAACATACCCTATTTATTTTTGTCTCGTCAGAAAAAAGAACGTTTTTCCACTGTCTGACTGTCCAGTTTTCATACCTTCTTGCAAATGCAAGTCGGGCTTGCCTATGACATCGTTTCAACATAGGCACCTTTCTTGCTATCCTTCCGTTCAACTTATTTTCTACCAAACGCCTTCGAATAGTGTGTGCAGAGATTGCTGAAGGGTTGTTTTCGCCAAAATATTCTTTTCTCAACTCATTAGACCCTTTAAAAGGATTTTGTTTTGCCAAACGAACGATATTTCGATCATCTCGACGAGATGACTTTCTCTGTCTAGGTCCACGCGGAACGTTTGAAGTAGTTTGATACGTGGAAAAATGCTTTACGGCATGGAAAACCATTGTTTTTGAACATTGCAGACGGTCGGCTATCTTTTTATACGACCAATTCTTCTCGCGAAGTTTTATTATTACTTCTCTTGTAGATTTATCACAACTATTATTTTTCCCCATTGTTTTTATACGAAGTAATCACTTTTAAGACTTTAACAGCACGAAATGGCGCCAAAATTATACGAATAATAATCTACAACCACAGAGCCACACAGTGTTCTCTATTTAAATTTGAAAAAATAATAAACTATTCAGCGTTCTTAATTACGTGACCAGCCAGTAAGTACTAATACTAGGTTCAGATCGAATGTATAAAGTTTCTCTATTAATTTTTTAGCCAACAATGTTGCATAAATGAATGTACCGGTAGTACGGAAAAGTTTTGCAATACCGAAAGAAATAAAAAAAATACGGGCAATTAGTTATACTTGTTACTTTGAAAAAATCATCTCAATAAATAATCGTTCTTAATTATATGGCCACAACTGTACATATTTATGGGCTCATTGACATTTGCATATTTTTGAGCATTTGAATGAGTATATATCTTTTTATCTTTATATGATTAAGTACTTATTTTCTTTCACATTACTTGCATATATATCTTTGCCCTTGACTGTACGTAAATCCATAACTCCCTTAAGAACAATTTAGGCCATTGTCATTTAGTATACAGGCATGGAATAACACCATTGACGAGTAATTGTGATGAAAATAATATTTGTTCCTGAGTTATATGGATGTTTTCTATGTATTTAAGTATATATTTATCTATATAAGTATGTCTATCGTCGTCTAGTACCCATAGTACAAGCTTTGCTTAGTTTGGGACTAGGTCGATTTGTGTGAGATTTTCCCCTAATATTATATTATATTATTATTATTATATCACTTGTATTTTTTTCTTACCTACTTGCAACTCGATTTCCTATGCAATCGCAACACTTGGTGAATTTATTTTCGGCCTATTTCAACAATGGCCGGCGTTTGAAGTTCACGTGTTTCTGCTTTTGAAGTTTTGTATGGAAAAATTAGATCCCAGGTAAGAACTGTGCATGTTTGGAGTAACATTTGAACTGCTTATTTGATGTATACCAGTAAAAAGTTTAGCAAATTGGTTAGATTAAGAGTTAAATCCTCTATAAATGTACTCTTTGGAGGCTTATTTTGTGATTAAGTTGTTATTTTTAGGTGTTCCATTACTGGCTTATCAAATGTTCTAAAATCAGTAAATGAACAGTCTGTTCATTTACTGGTGTCGGGTCAATTTAGTTTTTTACTTAAATTTAAATCTTAACATAATCGTATTAAGCTTGTGCTTTCAGATTCTGCATAGAAAACGATTCTGTTTCTTTGAACTAGTATTCTAACACTAGTGTTCATTCATAGGAATGAAAAATCTAGTAAATGGACTATAGAAATTGGCTTTGTTCATTTACTAGATACCTACTAATCCTATGTATGAACAACGTAGGTAACGATGGACGTGATTTTTTTTAATGTCAAAATAGGTGTCAAACGAGCATGCGGGTCACCACATGGTAAGTGATCATCGCCTTTGAATACTGAAGGTACTGTACCTACCTCAAGTTTTTATAAAATAATTACTGAAGAAGAAGACTTCGTTTTATGTTGAAAATGTTTTTTAAATGTTGATTAAATCTATCTAAATAATGTTCATTCACTGGGTTTTACTATGTTCATTCATTGACTAGGTTTTTGGGTACTTTTTTACAAATTCTTCTATAACTCAAAAACTATAGGTACACGTAGTAAAAAATCGCAAAAATTAAATTCTAGTTTATTAAATGACGATTGATTAAATTACATAAAACCATTACAATTATTAATAAATACAGAGTAATGAATTTTTTAAGTAGAATAATTTCTTAAGTGTTCATTCACTGGTGGTTTTACACTACCTGCGCAGACGCTAGACTCCTCATTACATGGACGCCAGTGGGCAGCGGGGCAGCAAGTTTATAGCGCGGCCGAGACGCTCGCCGCAGTGGTTACATACAGACAATGAATGAATGAATGAGTGATTATCTTGCTGGTGTTCAGGGGGGCTACTACGAAATTCGAAAATCGACGCTCGTATCGCGCCGTCACTTTCGTTTAATACTATTAGCCTGAACGGAATGGCGTGTTATACGAAGTTCGAAAATCCCGGGGGGCTACTACGAAATCGTATCAAATTGAATTTTGAATGGATAAAGCCTCAAGGTTATATTTAAGTCCAGAATAAACTGTAAAGCATGCTTGTAAATATTGTGAAGCCGCGAAAGACACGTTTGTAGCTAGCACGCAATTACATTCAACATGTAGTAGTAGTAGTGCCTTTAAGGATTCAGCGGAAATTAAAATTTAAAAAAAAGTTCACCGGTTTATTGTCTAATGGCCAACAGCCATTCTATTTTAATTATGATTAAATAAACTCTATACAAAAATTAAAATATGTTTACATAAACAATTATTGAATAATGAATACTTCAATAACGGACAATAAATTAATTTTAAAGTTATTATTAAATATGAATATTTTAACATCATTCAATTTGGCTGTATGACCTAAAGTTCCCGGGTCCATTCTAAGCTTGTGATTAGTGAAAAAAAAAATTTCAAAATAAGCGGGATTTCTTTTTGCTTTTGCACGGAGTTCTTGAAAGTTGAAAGAAATAAGTCATTATTAATTAAATGAACATCTGTAAGAATGTGTGACTGGTGAATTAAGTGATGAGAAATGTTGACGCCGCCAGAAATAAAACAGGCGGCAATGGAAGTGAGCAATAATTTGCTACTTTTAAAATCAAAAAATTCATTGTCCGTATGTAAGTATTCGTTATTTAATAATTGTTTATTTTGAAATCATAGAAAAAGTAATGTATGCAACTATTCATAATCGGCCGTTGAGACACTCGTGCATGCGTATCTATTATGATTATGACATTCGGGTTCGCCTCATGTCATAAACTCGCACTCTTGTCTCAATGGCCCTTATTATGATACTATTGCATAAAATACTATTTTTAGAGTTAGACTGCATTACGACATAGGATCGGGTAATAAAATAAGAAAAACCATTTTAATTATTTAAGCAACATCAAAATTTTATTTAATTAGAGCAAACAGTTTATCGACAAAATCCATTACTTTACGGCACTTTATTTAAAACAAAAATCATACAACTATGCAAATGTGAAATCGAAGTGTTCACAAAAAGGTGTCAATAATCTACTACTATAAGATTATGTGATTAATCACAAGAAGTAAAACCAAGACTCACTAAACACAAAATAAACAATTTGCGCCTAGTTGTGCTGGCAGTACTATTTTATTTAGTCGGTCTTGGTTGAACAGAACTCCAATCCTTTACTCTGGTAAGTCTTTTCTAACTTGAACAGTGCGATTGATAAAGGGCAGGTTGAACGCACACCATTCAATTTAAAAGAAACTCGGCGCGTGCAGAATCCTCGTCCTTGCCTCGCCGTCTCTGAAGCACTGACGACGATGCTGTACAGGTAGAAATTGTTACAACCTCTATACTTTGCATTAAAATAATGCCCATTTTCACAGGCAAGGGATCCTAACTCCGCAACCACTAATACCAGTGATATAATAATTCACTCTGACACATAGTTCTCAGCTTCCCTGCAAAGTTTTCCATCATGAATGTAAAAGAAAACCTAGACAGTGACTGGTTTAAAATACAAATAAAATCAATTTGCAATCCTGCCACTCCTCGTCATTTGCAATGTCCAACCCTTGCACTTTGTAAGAAGTTCTTTGGTTCAAGTAAGGGACTACCATCTCGGAGCTTGTTACAAAGGTAAGGTCGGGCGGTTCGTCAACAAGACAAAATTCAAAACTAGCTGAGAATACTTTTCCGTTTAATGCTCAGCATGTTAAATATTCAAAACACACCAGACTTAACTAAACATTTTTAAATTAAATAAGAATCAGAATAAGTAAAAAGATGAGTGGCTTTGCCATGATTACATTATACATTAAAAGCTACGATTTAGTTTTTGTTTCTTGAAAATTGATAATAACCATCTTTTTAGATGAGAATGCAAAAACATGCCTAGAATAATGCTGAATATTAAACTGGAAATATTATAGTCCACACTTTTTTTTACATTTATATATTTTTTATTTTTTTTGTATTTTTTGTTTTTATTTTTTAAGTAATTTCCACGCTGGGAAAATTACACTAATTCTATGCAAAGTATAGCTTGTATTATGTTATATGACCACTCCATACTTTGTTTCATTAGGTTTACGGGCTATGCAATTTATCCTCGCACATTGGCAGTCATAGTACAAGTGAAAAGTCACTTGTTGAATAAAATTTCATTAAAACGAAATATCAAGGGGAATGAATAAATCTTAAACATAATTACAATAAGCTTAAAATAATCACGAGTAAGATACTGCAAATATGCCAGTTATAAAGCATAGCCCGAAGTGCTACTGGCACTGGCAACATGCCATATTCAAATGGGAAGTGGTGATTAAGATAGTGCTGTCTCAAAACCTAGCGACATCAATCCAGGAGAAGTAGCAGTAAAGAGCTACAGTTCATTAACTTTATTCTTATTTGGCCTGCGGTACTGATGTCGCGAGATGTTGACGAATTCACTTCTTGGTCATGATCTTGAGGTACTCGAGAGCGTTTTGCGCGGCCGAGGCCTGCGCGTCCTTGCTGGTGAGCCCGTTGCCGTAGCACACGGCTACCGGCAGCGTGGACAGCTGCACCAGGCACTGACAGCGACCAGTCATTGATTTTTCCTCAATATCAACATATGTTACTTCAAATGATTGTTCAGATGCAATCTCCTGCAGGAATTGCACGAAATTGAAGTCCTTGTTATTCAACGGAGTGACCTAGAAATTACATTATTGCTATTATTGTATCCATAATTAAAAAAAATATATATTCAGGACACTAACTAATCACATCAACAAATAAAGCATTCATGTACTTAAGTTTTTATTTTATATTACGACCAAAAACCAAACCCATGCATAAAATACGTAATTAAAATTTTGCATACCTGCAACTTGGCCAGGTTGGGGCCGACAGACTGTTTGAGATGTTTGTGAAACTGCGACACCTTGTGGCTGTGACTTGTAGTCAGCGTGGAGATTTTACTATCTTTCAAGTCGGCATAACGGGCCGCGACTCCGCCCTAAAACATAACACGGATTATTAAAACGATTTAAAACTTTAGTCACCTTTTCACATCATTCCAGCTGCAGGAGCCGACCGAAAGATAGTAAAATACCTGGCCAAGTGCTAACCCTTTCAGAAGAATGACTCAGGAATGCCACCAAGTTTTATCGTGGCTGTTAATAAATTTGGAAGAGTTTAAATTAGTTACAAGGGTTCACAATGGTTAGCTTGAAAATATTACGTTCATAAAACTTAACATAATAATTTGGTAAAAGTCAGTAAATGCAATTTTATTTTGTGGAGGGAATTGAATATCTGTAGTTTAAAGCTAACGACTTTTTAGCTTAGAAAAGGGAAATTTATCTTTCTGTTGTATGAACGGTAGTTCTAGGACTCGCACGGACGCGTACAAGTTAGAAAACGGAAGAAGCTAAACTTGTTAGATAAATGTGAAGTGATTCAAATATATTATCAGTTTCTGAGTTTTTGTTTACCTCCTCATCAGGCTGGAAAGATTCCGGAGGGTTATCTTGCAGAGCTTGCCACATCTTGTACGCAGCTTGACGCTTCGCCAATTTCTTGGATTTGCCAGTGCCAACTTCGCGACGTTTTAGAAGAGCACACACGATAGTGAACTGACGCTCATGCGGCAAACCTGTGGAAAAACATTAAAAGTTAATGAAGTTAGAAAAAAAGTGGGTAGATTTATGTGAACAAACCAAAAATACTATTTTACTAAGGCACCTCTTGCAACGGCAACGACCAGATTAACTAAAGAAACTAAGTACGCGACGTTCATATGGTTTGGTGGTACTTAAATGTAGTCGTTGCGCCACTGGTCGTGTGAGAATGAGTTATTGAAGTTTGCCCTTGTTGCAAAACTAATACTAATACTTTGCAGAAGGCCCTTACGAAAAAAACCCACGGTATAGAAATAAATGAGTAACTAGATCAGTTCCCCAAACATGTTTGTTCCGCGTAGCAAAATTCCCAGTCGCATTTTTTTCTCACTATTGTTTTTTACGCTCGCGCGGAGCTCCTTCTTCTGTGTCCTTTTGGCCCTTTGGGCCGATGCAAACTTAACATAACCTAAACCTACCCGTGTTTCTGTGTCGATTAAAGTTGAGAAAAAAAGCGATTGTGAAAATAAGCTTCAGTAAAAAACCATAGTGAGAAAAAAATCATTTGGGAAAAAATGCAAATGGAAATTTTGCTACGCGGAACAAACAAGTTTGGGGAACTGATCTAGTTACTCAAATAAACTGTGAATGTCATAGAAACGTGATACTTTGCAGATATCGTCTTTCAAGATTATAGAGTTGCGAGAACTGAGTTTTTATTTTATTCTAATTTTAGTCGAGATTTTGAACACTCCAGGTCAGCCTCATGAGAGCTTACTTAATTCCCTATTCAAAGGACAGATCAATAAAATGGTACATGCTAATTGCTTTGTCTGATGCAGTCTGTTAGCCAACAATTGACCTGGCTATTGTGCATGGAACCCAAACCCCCAAGAAATCTCAAGTCTGAATTCCGGACCCACTAACATTACTTTACTATAAATTTTATCCCTTTGTGGACAAAGTTGCAGGCAAAAGCTTGTACTTAAAATAAAAAATATCCCACTAAATAGGTACCTCAACTTTTTCGGAAGGTAAGCCCGTAACAGCAAAAAAAAAATCACTAACAGCGGCGAAATTTAATAAACAAAGTAGCTCAGTCCGCGAAGATTTCGTTTATCGCTGTCCCGCAGAAACTATGCAATTTTCTGGGATAAAAAGTATCTAATATGTTAATCCAGGATATAAACTATCTGTGTGCCAAATTTCATCAGAATCCGCCATATAGTTATAGCGTGTAAAAGTAGCAAACATCCACACATCCATACAAACTTCCAGGTTTATAATATTAAAAAACCGGCCAAGTGCGAGTCGGACTCGCGCACCGAGGGTTCCGTACAAATTTATTTTATTTATATAATTTTTTTATTTTTTATTTATTTATTTTATTTATATGTATCTATGAACATCCAGTCTTAGCCGACCCCTGCTCCTAAGCAAAATGTGCGCAAAATGGGATCATTGTAGATTGGTTGCTGATATAGACAGACAAAAAATTTATACTTTTCGTAATTTTTCCTATATCTGTGCTATAAGACCTTGCTTCGTACCAAATTTCAAGATTCTGAGTTCACGGGAAGTACCCTGTAGGTTTTGATTCCCTTGTGAGTTTCGAAAATAAGCGGAAATTTGCGTCATAAACGGCTGTATCTTTTGATTGCGTTGGCTAGTTTGATTTTTTCACAGCTTCAAGGGACAGTAGACCTGAGTGTTTGATATAAATTTCAGCTTGATACCTGCACGCGTCCCTGAGAAAAAGGGTCTTGATAGACAGACGGACGGACGGACAACAAAGTGATCCTATAAGGCTTTGATCAATTATAACTGAAGATACACATTGCCGAACAAAATCCCCTTCAAAGAATGTCCGAACTTTTTTATTTGTTTGCATAACAATTAAAATCATCACCTACACAGAAATTTGAACCTAGTCTTTACTTCATTACAGTCGAATTTCGGTTGACACTTGACAGCTAAACTTGACAATTTCACGCAACGTACTGAGAAAAAGAAGGCCACTTTTATCAAAGTGGCGCTCATTTGGCTCGGACATTTTCGGGCGCGCGACTGTGGATCTACAGTTATAATTGATCAAAGCTATAAGGGTTCAGTTTTTTCCTTTTGAGGTACGGAACCCTAAAAATTAGTAGGCAAATACCCCAGTGTTCGACACTTTAATTCCAATAATCGACAACCTGCTTGTCTCCTTTATTGCTACAAATATTAGTATAGTAAGTAAGGAACACTTACGCCTGTTAACATTATCATCATTCTCAGCGTGATACGACGGTGGCGGCCAAAAGCGCGACATGCAAAGCTCCTGCAGCCAGCCAACAGGGTTCCCCATCAGCTTGTCTTCAAAGGAGGTTACAACAGCACCACTGTTGAATGAAATAATGGATTAGTCAGACACATTTAAAATTTTAACAGACATTAAAAAAGGGTAATTACCTACAAATTACATAAAATACAAATGTTTAAAAAGTAACAGTTAACACTGTTAGCACTGTAATAATATTAATAATAATAAATCATGGAACAATTGCAATTGACAACAATTGACCTAGCCCAAACTAATAAATACATCGCACTCCTAAATCAAGAGGCCACCAACTCAAAATAATCCACCATTCCTATTCAGATCTTTCAGAATCTCAATTAAATCTAAATTAAAATGTTATAGTATAGTACTTTGAGATAGAGGACTCTTGATCTAGGAATGCGAATCTTAAACATCCAAAACTTTAGCAGAAACATTCATATTCTTCACACCAATATCTACCCGCCCGGGAATCAAACCCAGGACCTCAAGCTTCAGTCAGGTTTTCTATCAACTAGGCGGTTATTGAATGTAATGTGAAATTAATTTTTATTTTATAGATAAAAAATACATAATATTGTTACTAATGAGTACATACGCCTCAGGCACATTGCCATTAGCAGGAGTGTCAGCAGGTGCAGCCCCTGTTAACTTGTCCAGCAAAGCCTTTGCAGCAGAGTGCTTTGCTTCTTTCTTGGAGCGCCCGGTGCCCATGGCTGTAAACAGAAGATTATATAAATAATAAATAAAATAAATAAACATCATGGGACACTTCACACCAATTGACCTAGTAACCAAAGTATGCTAGGCAAAGCTTGTGTTAGTACTAGGCAACGGATAAACATACTTATATAGATAGATATATAATTTAATAATACAAAAAAAACTAGTAGATAATGTATAATGTAACTAAGAAATGCAGAAATTTAGAATACTTGAATGTTGGGGCACTTTGACGCAATGGAGGGTAGAGTAACTTTGGTTACTCTTATTTATAGTAAAACATTTTTTTTATTATTCTATTTATAATAAAACTTTTTTTTACTGTACTTTTTGCACCTGGATACAAAAGTACTTGTCAAGACAAAATAAACAAGCCCAAACTCGATGCAGTCATGTTGCTTTATTACAGAGTTCCTATGGCCACTTTCCAGCTCCATGTCATAATAATATTGCATTATCAACCAATTTACACATGCATGCAAAATTTCAGCTCAATCGGAAACCAGGAAGTTGTTCAAATTTAACTTTCAGGAAGTTGGTCAGCTAAAACCACCCAGCTAATGATGCAATAATAAAATCTCGACAGAGAACTCAATGTAACCACCCTTTAGGGAAAAAGTCGCCCATCATACAATACTTTTGGTTTCGAGTTTACAATTGTTCATTGGCATCTAGGCCTTGTTATTGATATTTTTTACATCTGACTAGGACAGTTAAAGGTTTTTAATAGATACCAAAACATTTAAAAATCTAATAAGCAAAGTAGTTGCTAACTATAAACACAAACACAAAGTGAATAATTAAACTTACCAACAAGATCAGCAACAGTAACTCTGTAACGGAAGGTAGGTTCATGGATCATGCCCTCGATCTGGACCAGTTCATACTTGGGCACCGTGCCACGTCGAGCCAGTAGCTCTTGGAGGACAGACACGGGAGTCTTCATTGGAAGAGACTCCATCTCCTAAGTACAAAAAAAAAATGAGGAATCAGTTACATGATAGACACTGCAAAATCTGGTTAGTTTTAACAACATTCATCAACAATGTTATGTTTTAAACTTTCGCTGTCACCCCTCTCAATTTGTGCTTAATTTTAATTACTTGCTTATCAAAGTACCTGAACAAAACTTTACAGTACTTTAACAAGACAAATATTTAAAAATGTTGGTACATAATATTCAAATTATTCAGTTATAATTTTTCGAAAAATAGTGAGGGTAGCAAGCAGTAAGAAAAAAAACTTATATGTATCTTATTTTCGGAATGCTATTCATGTCTTACTGGCAAGTATAATATAGCACTTACAAAATTCTATCACATTGACCGAAAATCTTAGTGTACAAAAAGAGCATAAAACAAGTCATTTTACCTGAGACATTCATTATAGCCACCCGAGCTAGTATGGCGAGGGTGGATAGACATGTCGAGGGGAAAATGGCTTAAATGCTCGAATTTTACAATCTGCTTTTCACTTCAATTTAAAGGAAATTAAACAGCAACATTTGAAATTAAATTTACAAGCTCTTCTTTTTCATGAATTGCGATTTCTATAATAATGTAGGTACTAGGTTTCTCTAGTTTTCTTAATTCCGTAATATAAAACAACAGTTTTGTAAAAAAAAAGAAATAAACTCAAATTTAATTTAATTTCTAAAAATTTAATTTCTACTGTTTGTGGCTGTGGCTGGTCTTAGAAGATTTTACATTATGCACAAGCTATTTTATGCAGCATTTTCTCAACATAATGAACAACTTTACAAGCATGAGAAGTGAAAATTATTTTTGTACATTTTGCTAGCCAAAACTGTATTTGTTAGCAAAATAGTATAGTCATTAATAAGCCTTGGAAATTGGTATTTAGGTATAAAAACCTTAAGAACTGTCACATTCAACAAAAACCTGTAGAGCATGACAAGTACATTTTTTCTAAAGAACATACCCTTTTTGCAGCTTCATCCAAAGGCAGCCTCTCCAGGTTGTTGGGAGGTTTCGGACGGTTCTGGTAGCGGCGGCGCGGACCATGTTGAGCGTGCTCGCCATCCGGTCCAGCGCCGTGAACCGGCAAACCGTGGACGACTCCCTGCACTCCTCCGTGCACCACTCCGACAGCCCCCACCGGGTGAGGATGCACAACTCCGCCCTCCATCTGCTTAGATCGCAACATCGTTAATGCAAGGAAACACTCGATTATTTTTTAAGAACCTAAACTGGGTATGAACAATTCGTGGCCAAATTAATTTCGTCACATGTGACACGAACGGCGGCCATTACATTAGTTCAAGATGGCCCCGAGAGGCACGCCGGACTGCCGGTGTAAAATAATAACCCTAAAATGAATAATTTGGATATACAGATGTAAGGCTAAAAACAAGCAAAATTATTGAACATCAATTGTATCGAAAAATATCGTAGAACACATAAGTAAAAAGTGAAGGAAACAGTAAAATAGGTTACGATGACAGCTTACCCTTCTTACCAGAAAAGTGAAATGTTGCTAATATTAGGATAAACGATTAGCCGAGAACGAAATAATATGCAAACAATTCTTATTTTAGTAAATTAATGATAATTGGTTTGTACTGACCGTTGGAACTGATATTAATCAACGAACACCGGAACACAGCAAGCCGACACAGCCGAGCAACGTAGCGCAGACAAGCAGGCAGCGGAAGGAATAAACAGACAGATCCTACACTACAGTGTTGCCATATCCGTTTTATGTAAATCCGTAGGTCCAGGCGAAAAAATCCGTAGAATTCCGTAAATCATCTGAAGAAAAATCCGTAGATCTACAGATTTTTTTAAATTAGGTATATTCGACTGCACCTGAACCTTTAAATGCTATTCACAATTAGATAAGAGTCTGGCTAAAGTAAATTGGCAATAGAAAACCGACAAAAATTAAAAAAAAAATTGGCAATCTATTCTGACAAGAAAGAAATTTTCTATTCATACGCTTCGGTTTCCCGTTCATTCTGTTCCGTTTTGTTCATTTTTGCTAGTTGTCAGCGAAACTAGTAGGTAAATTTTAAAAATGAGGCTATTCTGAAAATCCGTAGATTAGCCAAGCATTTCCGTAGGTCTGGGCACAAGGCCTAAAATCCGTAGATCTACGGATTTTTCCGTAGATCTGGCATCGCTGCTACACTAGCTAGCTAGAACACAGACAGAGGCCCACAGACCAAAGCCACAGACCAAAGCCACAGACTACCAGCAGCACAGATTACAGTAGCTAATCTACACCAATGTCTAAAATGTCTATGATCTGACGCAATACTCTTTGAATGAACGTCATGACGAAGTAACTCTATTAAGTAATCTGTGGTCATGGACGTATAGTCGGGGTAAGAAAAGGTTCGTAACTTTTCGACTCTATGTCAACGAGTTAAGGTTGAAAAGTGACGAACTTTTTCTTACCCCGACTATACATCCTTCATAGACTAGCAGCACGTAACTGACATTGGCCCAAGCCTTAAGGCCGCCATTAAGGGAATAAGAATAAGACTAGCAGCGAATACCTAGTTTAAAAAAAAGTATTTATATAGCATAATATTATTTTTTGAATGGTTTCATAAGTATGGATAATAATTAATTAATTATTAATAATAATAATTAATAATCCGATTAATAATTAATTATTATTTTATTAGTATGGACTCCATACTAATAATATATAATATATATATAATAAATGTAAAAGTGTATTTGTTTGTTTTTACTTCTTTCATGTCGAAACTGAGCGACGGATTGCCGTGATTTTTTTGTATGGTCATATTTGAAGGGCTGGAGAGTAACATAGGCTGCCCTACTTTTTATCACGGGAAAATATCTCATTCCCATGGGAAAATACGTTTTAATAATATAATTTAGCGGGGGCGACGCCACGCGCATCAGCTAGTAATATATTAAAGTAAAACTTAACAGTTACTTGCTAGCTCCAGATGTCACTAAATGTGTATAAAAAGGAAATATGTAGCTAAAATGTATGAAACAGGTACTTGAATTTATGTAACTCGCTTATCTACCTTTATTTTATTTTAAAAAGTTGCTAAATTAGCAACACTGCATCAAAAGTTATTTTGGCAAGGCAAGTTATTGGTAGTCATTTAAGACGCCGACGGAACGGGCCCAGCGCGTTGTATAACACTGAATTATATACGCTGCGCCGAGCTGCCGGGGTTTTTCACTGTATGTATGATTCAGTGTTATATAATAGGCTGGGCCCGCTCCATTGATAGGCGTCGAGCGCACGCTACATGCTGCGGTCTGTGGTGACCTTTATTAGGTTTTCGTAGTGTTGGTTTACATGATAAAAAACCAGATTTATTTGGTTTTGTATTTTCGTGTTTAACCAAAACTTGTTTAGCTTAAACTAGTAAAAGTACCTGGATGACCAAGCTTTGCTCGGATTTTTTTTTGGTGAATCGTGTTTTTTTGTAAAATATATTTAGAGACGAATTACATTCTGATGAAATATTATTTTTCGATAAAAAAACACGAGTGCAATTAGTTTATCATTTTATTAGAAACAAGTAAGTACTTACTTACTTTTGTACAGTTTATCATTCAATTGGCTAAGTAAAGTTTTTTGAAGAGGTGCTAATTATATTTTTTTTCGACAGTCGACGTTCTGGAGATCGAGAAACTGCAGCTGTTTTATTTTTATCTCCTATTGTTTACTGGAAATATTTTTTTAAGTGTTCGAGATGACATTTGTGAGATTTTATGGCTGACAAGCCGTACGTGCTCAGAACTTAGTAAAAACAGAAAAAAAACCGAAGTGAATTGTTACTTCTGTCAATGTCAAATCGCTTGCGTTTCGTTTGCTTTACGTTTTGGTGTGCTCAGTGTGATTTTTGGACTATTTTTATCGACCTCCTCATAAAATCCGGACTTTCAATTTTACCGCATTTCTCCACGACACCTATGCACGATAACTGGATCACGATTGAATACTTTCGATCACTATTTTGGAACTGCTTCTTGGACAACGCAAAGCAAACGAAACGCAAACTGTTCTAGATTTCATTTGCCATTGACAGAAGCGACAGTTGACTTCGTTTTTTTTTCTATTTCTTCTTAGTACTGAGCACGAACCGCTTGTCAGCCGTAAAATCTCACAAATGTCATCTCAAACACTTAAAAAAATATTTCCAATAAATAAAAGGAGATAAAAATAAAACAGCTCCAGTTTCTTGGTGTTGAAGTCGACCGCTGTCGAAAAAAAATGTAATTAGCACCTCTTCAAAAAACTTTACTTAGCCAATTGATGTCGATCAGGAATTTCCTAATTTTTTAAAAAAAACTACACAAACTTTTATTATGTCATTTTAAGTGTTGGTCCTATTGTTATGACTTATTTCGCATACTCAACTACTTTTCTCCGAATAACGTACGGCATATGCTTCGTTTGGCATATTTTTAACTTGCCAAAATTATTAATTAAAAATTATTAGTAAAATTATTAATTATTGTTCCTGTTATAATTTGTCCTAAATATTATTTGTCCTATCGTTTATTGTGTCTAAGATTAAATTGTCGAATGATTTAACATCCATAATCGAACCTAACCAGGATGGAGTCAAGATAGCTTAAATGTATCTTTTAATCCGGGAGGGATAAGAGCCAGTAGATGAATCCCCACTTCGCGGGGCTTCTATTTCCGCTCTGAGGGTCGCGAGATTACTAACGAACCTAACCAGGTTAAGCTACGGGGGTGATTTGAAAGTTTTTTTGTTGCGGGGGGCTTGGCCCCCCAAAAGACCCTTTTCTTAGCCACTGTATACCTACCACCCAGTTTAAGTGCTGTAATTGTAGCCATTTTAATGATAAGCATAATAATTCTTAAGACAATTAATATTAGGAAAATTACGTTTCAGGTAGTTCGACGTTCGAGTTATCAATATTAGGACGAACGAGTGGTATGCCAAACATTCTCGGCCAAAGAATTTTAGAGCAATTTACATTATGTGACACGACAGTCACCCTTACATATTGTATGAAAAAACATTGTATGAAAAATTAGGGTTTTTAAATCATCAAAATCAAAAGCTCTCTTGATACTGTTTGACTCTTGATTTTAAATTGAAAATGCCCGTGCGTGATTCAGTTTTTTCGACTGTACCTACCTTAATTTAACGACCGCTTTAGCCTAGTTGGTAGTGACCCTGCCTACGAAGCAAGAGGTCCTGGGTTCAAATCCCGGTAAGGGCATTTATTTGTGCGATGAGCACGAATATTTGTTCCTGAGTTATGGATGTTTTCTATGTATTTAAGTATTTATTTATCTATATAAGTATGTTTATCGTCGTCTAGTACCCATAGTACAAGCTTTGCTTAGTTTGGGACTAGGTCGATTTGTGTAAGATTGTCCCGTGATATTTATTTATTTATTTTATTTATTTATTTATTTCTGAGCATTTAGTGACATGCCAGTAGGTAAATTGGCTGTGACTTAAAAGGCAGGCAACCGAGGGCTACCTACCACTGTACAATATTAGTCCATTTTCTTTGGTTCACATCAGAATCCTTAATCCTATCCTTAATGATCGCCCAAAACTAGTTGGTTGTCTGGATGAGATCGCTTTTTAACGATAAGACCGGCAATTGTCTGCCTGAATGTTTATTTTTGTTAGAAGGACTATTTACCTCAGCATAATGTATTGATAAAAAACATATTTAATGTTACCATCTGTGAGTTACACATAATTACGTAGGTAATTATTTTGGTATGTGCAGATCAGCTGATTATGCCCAATCATCGGATCTGCACATACCAAAATAATTAAACTCAGTACAGTATTTAACCATTGAAATGGGACAACACAGGTGAGTTCGTGATCACCGCGTAGCTTCTTTACCATTCTGGTGCAGTAACAACCCTAAATTTTGGCGGAGATCACAGTAAGATGTGCCCAAGATTAGGGGATGGGATGTCCCCCGCGACCCCTTCCCCGTACGATCACACCTGTACACATGAATCTAAGTATAACATAATTATATAAGGAAAGTAGATGATAAATTTCTGAAAGCATTCCGATGATAACTTTATGGCAGCACTGACTAAGCACCACTGATAGGTTTAAAAACCGTATCAGTCTTTCTAAGCCATTCCTTCGAGTAACAAGTGTATTTTAAATAATTTCTTCAGAAATGTCAGACTCGGAAAAATTACTGAAACAGGCCGCAATCCAAATTGGGGCCGGTGGAACGGCAGGATTCACAGAAATATGTATCATGTTTCCTCTGGACCTTGTGAAAACGAGATTGCAGTTGCAGACAACTTCTACATCAGCGATCAAAAGCTCAGACCCTCACTACTACAATGGAGTCTTCGACTGTATCAGAAAAATGTATAGATATGAAGGGTTGAGGTCATTCTGGAAGGGTATCCTGCCTCCGATCCTTGTTGAAACTCCTAACAGAGCCGTGAAGTTTGTGACGTTCGAACAAACCAAAAGGTTTTTCATGTTTGGCTCCAGCACACCAACGCCTCTAGTGAGAATTTTACCTACTAATTCTTAACGGAAAATTAATTGATTAACCGATAACTTTGCAGATTATTTTTCTAATATTGACACAGGTCAATAATGTGTGATAATATTATAGGTAAATCAATTTTATCAAACGAATAACCACTGGCAACTGTGTTTGCAGCTGTTTAAGTTTTGTTATCAACAACTAAAAACACGACACCAATCAAAACGCGAGGTTTAATGGTTTAAATATCGTATCTTATAATTCGATATTTACTAAAGCCAAACAAATATGTTTCAGACTTTTACCCTAGCCGGCCTTTCCGCAGGCATCGTTGAAGGAATAATAGTTAACCCATTCGAAGTGGTCAAAGTGACCCTTCAATCGAACAAGGCACTGGCGTCCCAAGCACCCAGCACGTGGACGGTCACCCGACAGATAGTCAGAGAAAATGGACTTGGATTACAGGGAATCAACAAGGGCTTAACAGCAACTATTATGAGGCATGGCGTAGCAAACATGGTCGCTTTTGGATTCTATTTTAGCGTCCAAGGTTACACTCGTGAATATGAAGTAAGTGTTTTGAATTTTATTTTATTTGTGGCAAGTATACCTACTTTGTGGGGTAAACTTCTTCAGTCAAAAGTTGATGTATTGCTACTCACACAGAGTTAATATTTGCTTGAGTCAATGCGGCTTATTGTATGTTTTGAAATGTTAATCCATACAAATGATAACGTAATAGTTGTAATATGATAAGATCGTGACGCGGTAGAGAGTCAAGCCAAGTTTAAAAAAAAGAATTTGCGACGCGGCAGCCATGTGTTATGGTAACATTAACCATTTGGAGCCATTGACCCCCTTTTTTTAAAACGCCTGTCATAGTGTCCCACTGCTGGGCAAAGGCCTCCCCTCTTGACCTCCATTTAGACCCCATATGAACTCAAAATCTGCTCACCTTAAACACATGAAAAAAAACTAATAAAAACTTAGTCAAGTCAAATATTGGGTTACCTAATGATTCGCCGACAATTTTTACGCAGATTATTGATTGGCAGACCACGTTTCGCCGAGTAACGGTACGCCGATGGATTTGTTCGTAGATCTATTGTTTTACAGGCTAACGTTTCGTAACTCAACCTTTAGCAGCTATTTTAGTTGGCATAAAAGTTAGTAAGCTGAACAACTATTGACAGAAATTCTTTAACTGTATTAATCACTACACATTTTGAATGTTTGCTCGAATAACTTTTCGCTTTTAAACGGTTGAACTATTATTCAGTGCTCAAATCAACTTTTTCAACAAATGATTCAAAATCTAACTGCAATGAAATTCCGTAAGATCATTTGCCTAATATTTATTCCGCAAAATCATTATCGCGCAAAGGTCAGGGGTACAAAAGGCGACCATACAATTAATATGGAGGGTAATAATTATCCATTTTGTTGTTTAATGTTTCTCAAATGTCTCATTGAATTTGTTATGCGGACAGTTGTTAGGTAAAATGAAACAATTACTAAACAAACAATCGACTTAACGTAACTCTGCGTATCGCTATTCTTCCTACTGACTATTCAGCGAAACAAATAATAAGCGTAACAAAATAATACCAAATGTTACTCGGCCAAAAGAAAGGGCTGCCAATAGTTTGTCTGGGTAAGAAAAATCTGCGTAATGAAATTCGGCGAAACGATAGGTCACCAAATATTGAGCTTCATTTTAACCTAAGTTTTACTCCGCTCGTTGTCAGAGACATTTACAGTGTAGTTTACGTTGCTTGCAACAAACGTCATCACAAGTTATCGGCCTTGTGTAAATAATTCGACATTGTTGTAGCAGAAAAAATAAGGAATCATATTTTAATATTATTTAAGAATGATGTTGTAATTAGGTATATTCCAATCCAATAACTAATTTCCAGGATTATCTGAACAACTTGGCACCTCAATAATTTTGTCGGCGCAGTTGACAACCACGCATATTCTTTAATTTAATATTGAACTTTGTTCCCATTTTTTTACTTATGTTTTTGATGGGATAATAAACTTCTAGTGGTGTTGTCTTTTTTAATTATATTTGAGGAAAGTTGATAAGAAACTTAAATAATCCAGATATTTTTGCTACAGATAGTAGCAATAAAATACAGGTAGTAACGTATTCGATGCAAAGGAAAAAATAATAAATAGGTATAAGAAATGAAGAAAGCGATGGCAAGCGACCGCGCGTTACACAATATGGCATCTGGAGTGTCAAGGAAGAAGCACAATTGATAGAAATTGATTGATAGAAAGTGTCTAAGGTTCGATCTTTTAAGGAGAGGACCGTGGGTTCAAACTCAAGCTTACATCTCTGAGTTCTTTGGAATTTTGGTCCAAGAACGTGACTAAAAATTAATTAATTATTTATTAATTTAATTAATTTGTAGTCGCTCTTGCCGTCGCTTTTTTCATCTCTTTATGTTACCATCTTAAACCGTTTGACAGAAAGAAACAGTGAAAGCGATATCAAACGCCCGCGCGCTAGACAATAAGTGGATAGGATCCTGATAAAAAACCTCTCTACTATTAAATACGATATTTTCCAAACAGGATGCTCTACGACAATTTGGTCAGAAAGTGGCCATCGCGTTCACATCGGGCGTGCTCTGTTCTTGCGTCAACATTCCCTTCGACGTGGCCAAGAGTCGCATCCAGGGCCCGCAGCCCGTTGCTGGAGTCGTTAAGTATAGAACCACCACGGGCGCCATACTCACGGTGTATCGAGAAGAAGGGTGAGTGGTCGTATTTGTAGAATATTGTCGATTGGTCTTTATTGTCAGGTTCGTCCTCGCTGTACCTACATGTTAGGCCTAACGGCACATAAATAAATCCGTTTATTTATTCATGTGCCGTTAGGCCATCGTTAGGGACGGACAGAACTAAGTATACTTACGTTACAGTGGGCAATAGCAACATGTACCTAATGTAGGCATATAAAGCTTACAATATGAAAATAAGAAGGAAAGACGCATTACCATCACAATCATCGTTGCTTAATTATAGTCCAAAACAGGGATGTATTCGACGGATTTATTTATTACAATACATATCGGCGAGATAAATAAAAATGTAACTTCCTTACGAACTTCCAATCTTTAGCTAGGTACTTTTATTGTTTTAGGCCTTGCTTGCTTTCATTATACCTATTGGAAACTGCTTTAGATAGTTTTTAGTTATCAAGTCCCACTATATTCAAACCCCTTCAGGTGTTGAATTTCTAAAAAACAGTTTTTTTTTGTAGTAAGTCAATCGCCTCACTTAATCAATCATCTCACAGTCATTGCTTGAGCAAGTCTTCTCTCTAGAATAATAATATGTGGGTACTAGGTAGTATGAATAATTTTATTTTTAAACATACTGTAGTAATTTCCATTTTATCTCTTGAATATTTATTGTACTTTGTACTGTGTACTTTGTACGGCCGATATTTTGATATACCTACACATTGTAATAAGTACCTCGTAATGATAACCTATCTGCTCTTTTATTATCAAGTTTACCACAATGGCTTTGAGGATACTAGCTTCACCCACGAGTTCATTTATCCAAAAATATGTTTTATAACTACTTATTTTCTTTTTTTTTCAGATTTAGAGCGTTATACAAAGGCTTGACGCCTAAAGTGATGCGGTTAGGTCCTGGTGCTGCGATAACGCTTGTCGTCTACGACTACATTACTTTGTTCTTAAAAAAGATGCTCGAAAACTGATAGACTCTATATTTACTTAGTATTAGGTATAAGAATGAAACATGAGATCCTATTTTTTAATATCTTTATTTAATATTACATTTTGTATCCTATCTACATTGTGTATCTGTCATAAGCTTGCATTAAATATATTTCACAAAATACTAAGTCCGCAAAGTACCTACCTATAATACAAACTTAAAATAGGGTAGTGAATAATTGAATGTCATGGCAAGAATAAAGTTAAGTTTAAACATCAGTCTGAGATAATGAAGCTGCGTACATCTGCGTACGGACTGCGCGCACATTACGCGTACCCTACGCGAGCCCGGGTACGCATACCCGGGCTCGCGCGCCATGTCCGTACTTGCAGCTACGCGTACTCGCACTGGCTCGCAGCGAGCCGCCGTTTGTCGGTTTTTGGTCGCGCGTCAAAGCAATCGCGCGCGCCCGGGTACGCTGTATTTAGACGGTCTGTTTCGATTCATGGCGAATGACTGAGGCTCGGCTCGCAGTGGATCGATTGAACTCGCGTTCAGTTTCGCAGTGGTCCGTACAGGCCCTATACTACGAAGCGCGAAATTCGAACTTCGTTTCATGCCGTCCCGCTCACGCTAATGATATTTATTACGAGAGTGAGAGGGACCGCACGATCCGAACTTCGAACTTCGAATTTCGTAGTAACCCCCCAGGAGCTGTACACGTATCCAATGTACGCGTGGACTACGTGTCCCGGGTACGCGTACCCCGGGTACGCGTATATGCGCGCAGTCCGTACGCAGCTTTAGATTAAACTACACTAAGATTACGCATTCTTTGAAGCGGAGGGAGATGTGGAGATCCGACCAATTTAAATTTTACACTTGGTTATGCCCGCGTCCTCATCCCCATGAAAGAATGAAACATACCTAAAACATAAAGTTATCTATTCTAGAAAACCCCAACTTTGTGTATGACACTTGAGGTATAAACTATATGTTTTCAAATCGCTCTAGTGGTTTATACCTGTACGTTTGTCTAACAGTTAGTGATAGGTATAGATTACAAACTTGGGACGGGATGAGATGTGAATTTAAGCAAAGATTATCGCTGCGATATCATTTGGAGTTATAGGTCCCGGAATATTAATCCTTGAACAGACCTTAGCTACAGCAGCATGCCACCATTATTTTCATTATTTCTGCAAAAAGAAAACAACTGAATAAGATACTATTCCACTCGTAATGAAATTATATAGAATTTTGTAAATTTAAGTTTGTCATAAAGTTTCATTAATTTGGCTAAAAGGTATCCATTCCAAGATAATTATTATTTTATGTCGGGCGATCAATTAACTTACACCATGGTATCTATTCTGTGGGCAAGGAGGTTTCCGTTGGAAACCCCGGCTCGCTGCAGCTTGGCCATTCCTCCTCTGCGCTTGCGCTTGTTGCCGTCGCTCCTTCAGCCTCCTGATCATAAACCCTGGCAACGGCGCATAGCCTGCAGCAGTCTCCATCATTTCTTCTTCCTCTGGTTGAACTTGTACTCCCTTCGACTCTTCAACAGGCTTTGATTGTACTATTACAATGAAAATCACAATAAAGATCAAGGCGAATAGTTTGGTAGCCATTTTTTGTGGTATTTTCTTTGGATGTCTCGAGGTCTGTTGGTGGCGGTGGCTGATCCCAGTGTAACCCGGCCGGAGGACGTGGTCATGTTTTATAGGGAGCGTGTGTTTGCGTGTTCGGGTGACACACATCGGGTGCATCTGTTCACCGTAAAGTTGTAGGAAGCGTAGCGGGTCATACGGTGGTCATACGGCCATTTCCAATTAACACGTCCACGAAACGCTATGTGTAGGCCAGTCGAACACTTGAATATAGGTAGGTACTACTTTATACACGTAGGTGTAGGTCGCACGCCAGGTATTTACAGTCCCATCATCATCATCATCTCTGCCTTTATACGTCCCACTGCATGGCACAGGCCTCCTCTCAGAATGAGAGGTCTAGGGCCATAGTTCCCACGCGGGTTACACTCTAAGAGATAAATAATACATTTTATCTATTTATGAACAACAACAGCAAAAGATCTAGGTATAATATTTTTTAAACAAATGTCCTAAACTAAGCGTATGTACATAAAAAACTAATACAAAAACATGTCGTGGACGGGAGTCTGAAGTTAAGCATCCACTGGATAGGAATTAGTATCTCTTAGTAGTCTGTGATAGGAGTCGGAGCATACGCAACGCACCGTACGAGGCGTCGGTATTTATTTAATAGTGTATATCTCTCTTCGGCACAGAAATGCCGATCCAGTGCATGCAGTACCATAAAATGTATGCAAAGCAACAAATCCGTCCGCTTCGTACGGCTCGATTCCGATGCAGTGGACGCTCATCTTTAGGCGTAGTTCTGAAGATACTGGCAGTTACAATCTTACATCTGTGAGACTAGAAGAGATTGATTACTTCATATTCGATTACGACTAAGCACTTCTGTTTTGAACATTAAAATACCTACATAAAAAGTAGTAGTTGAAAAATAAAAATACAAAAAGATTCTCCATACCAATCGTGAATAAATAAATACCCATGATCGTCATTGTTTTACTTTAAACAAATTCTGTCACTCACATTTACTAGTGGATACAAAAGTTAGATTGACGTAGAATTTTAAAGGCTACAGGGGCCTTGCAATATATATTTTAAAATTACATGCAGATTTTTGTCTTTTTCGATTAATTTACTACACAGCAGCAACTAATTAGAAATCAGAATTTGACCGTATACATATGTAGGTGCGTATCTTTGTATGTTAATAAACCAACATAAAATAACGTTTATAAACCCGGAAGTTTGTATGGATGTGTGGATGTTTGTTACTCTTTCACGCTAGCACGGTTTGACGGATTCTGATGAAATTTGGCACATACAATACAATACAATACAATGACTCTTTATTGTACACATAGACAGTTTATAACCTGGATTAACATATAGGATAATTTTTATCCCGGAAAATTGTATAGTTCCTGCGGCATAGCAATAAACAAATTATTTGCAGACTGAGTCGCGGGCAACAGCTAGTATAAAGTATAAACATGAAGTAAGTAAAGTAAGATCAGACTATAAACTGATCACCGTCACACGCCGCACATATTCCAGGTGTATGTAATGTACCGTGGTACCTACCGATAAAGATGATCACGTTAATTTCTTAATGTCAATATTGACTTATGATGGATGACTAAGTATTGGCAGTAAATTTTTGACCTAAACAAAGCCTGAATTCCCCGAATGAAGGAGTTAATCTCGGTTTTGTTTACAGAGTGACTGTATAACGTGGTATAACTGTACAGTGACTGTGTCATGTTTACGCACGGTGCACATCTTAATATATAAAAGAAGAAACTGACTGACTGACTGACTGACTGACATATCAACGCACAGCCCAAACCACTGAGCCTAGAGATTCCAAATTTGGCATGTAGGTTCCTTATAAGGTCTAGGGGTGCACTAAGAAAGGAATTTTCAAAATTCACTCCCTAAGGGGGTGAAAAGGGGGTTCAAAGTTTGTATGGGGAAACAAGATTACTTAGACTATTTTATTCGAAACTTCACAGAAGTACATCTAATGATAAATGAGTAAACACCTGTTTCAGGATTTTTGAAAATTCAACCCCTAAAAGGGGGGAAAGGAGTAACAAAGTCTGAAAATCAACATGGGTGTTGTTTCTATGGTTTATCGGGTCGCTGGTTATGAAAACAACAACAGTTTTAAAACCCGATGTGGCGTACGTAAAATACCATCTCCCTGGATGGGGTGCGATGGGGTTGAAATGTCTAAATATCAATATGGGTGTCGTTTTTAAGGTTTTACCCAAACTACTGGACCTAGAGACTTGAAATTTTGCACAATGTAGGCATCCACTAAGGAAGGATTTTCGGGAATTCCCACGGGAACGTAAAAAAAACGGGATTTATATATTCGATTCCGAGTGACCCTATTTCAGTAACTATAATAACTAGACTCTTCAAATTTGATACACAAGTAGGTATTACATTAGTTAAAACATTAATTTCAGGATTTTTCAAAATTCTCACGGGAAAAGGAATAAACGGGATTTATATATTCAGTTCGACGGAATCTATGAACTATAATTACTAGACTCTTGAAATTTGGCATAGAAGTAGGTAATTATAATAGTAAAAAACCGTTTTAAAGGTTTTTGGAAATTCCCACGGAATAAGGAAAAAACGGGATTTTTCGTTTTACTGGTCGTAGAAAGCTGAAATTCGGCATGTAGGTTGCTTGAGGAATGTAGAGGAGCATTGCGAGAGGACTTTCCGAAATTCCCACGGGAACGAGAAAAAACGGGATTTATATATTCAGTTCAACGGAATCATATGAACTATAATTACTAGATTCTTCAAATTTGTCATAGAAGTAAGTAATTACAGTAGTAAAAAACAGTTTTAAGGATTTTCGGAAATTCCCACGGGATAAGGAAATAACGGGATTTTTCGTTTTACTGTCGTAGAAAGCTGAAGTTCGGCATGTAGGTTGCTTGGGGAGTGTAGAGGAGCATTGAGACAGGACTTTCTGGAATTCCTACGGGAAAGGGAAAAACGGGATTTTTCGTTTTACTGGTTGTAGAAAGCTGAAATTTGGCAAGTGGGTTCCTTGGGAAGTGTGGGGGATCATTAATAAAGCATTCCCGAAATACTTATGGCAACGGGAAAAAAAGGCATTTTTCGTTTTACTGGTTGTAGAAAGGTAAAATTACAAAATTCAAAAGTTTATACTGTAATTGAGCCATAAAGGGCTCTTTAACCGACTTCAAAAAAGAAGGAAGTTATGCATTCCACTGTATGTATTTTTTTATGTAGGTATGTTCACCGATTTTTCGGTCAATTTTATGGACCGATTTTTAAAATTCTTTTTTTATTCGAAAGAATATAATATACTCCTGAGATGGTCTCATTGTCACCAAATCAGGATCTGACGACGGGATCTAAGGGAAATCGAGGGCAACCTTCAAATTTTGCAGGCACGCATTACGTTTTTCATATATTTTCTCAAGCTATTTAAGTGTTTGCATCTGGTAGACATCATTTCATGTTGATGAGCTGATGATGGAAGGTAAAACTCCTTAACGGTTAGGAGTTAAAGATATTGTTTCAAATATTATATAGGTACGTATAGACCGATAGTTGTATTTTTTCAGGTTATCCAGGTGAGCTGATGATGGAAGGTTAAACTCCTTAACGGTTAGGAGTTATAGGAAGTTTCTTTGAATATCATATGTATTCTTTCTGGTTATTCAGATTTTTGTGCTCGCTTCCGAATTAGTGAAGAACATTGTATATAAAGAAATACTGTAAAGGACCGTATCTACCTGAAGTTTAGTCGTGCTTGCTTGCACGCTTGCTTGCACGCTTACTTGCACGCTTTCTTGCACGCTTGCTTGCTTGCCTGTATGCTTGCTTGCTTGATATCTTGGTTCATTGGAATAGGTACTCATGGTAACACGCGAGCGAAGCCGCGGGCAAAAGCTAGTTGTCTATAAGACAAGTATTTACCCGAGGCTTTGCCGTGCGAACTATTAGATCTGACAGTTGATTAAGTTTCCAATTGCTAACTGATTACTTTACGTGACGTATCCCTTCATGCCACTCTGGTGGTTACATAGGTCAATGAGTCCATACTTCTTCATGTATTATGTTTATGTACCTATGATACGTAGATATTGGTGGATGATATTGGTTTTCATGTATTATGTTTATGTATGATACGTAGATATTGGTGGATGATATTGGTTGTAAAGTACATTAGTTTTATTGAAAGGATTAACGTGACTGGACCTAGTCGTCTACCTTACCTACATACTATCTATTGGGTTTTTACCACTCCTGCTGGCTCGTGCTGAGACGCCGACTTCAAACAGATTAGTAGAATGATATCTTCATGATGTTTGTTTGTAGTCGGTTCAATTTTTATTTTACAACTTTTTTTTTGCTTTTTAGTTTTTGGGTGTTTTTTGAAGGCGGTTTTATTTTTTATTTAAAAATTATTTAACAAAAACATTTTTATTTATTGCTAGTTAGTTAAGTATTCGATTTTCACATAGGGCTACATTTATATATAACACATTGATGTAGTGGTAATTGTTTATGATCAGGCGAGCCTCCTGCTTGGTTGTTTTCCTCTGATATTGTGTATAGTGAGCTACTGCAGATTCATTTGCCATCATCAAATTGCACCAAAATCACTAAGTATATAGCAGCAGATGAAACGATCTGAAAGATAAGAACATTTTACGTTATTATGAAATTACTGTAGGTACCGACTTGAAGAATATGTCTTATTTTATTTACATTTTTACCTATACGTACCTCATTTCTCTCCGAGAGTTTAAAGATAAGATTGGCCAAGTTGATTGCTTTTATTAAATAAGTATATACTTACATTAAATAACAGCGAGGTTTTTAGTGGAAAAATGCCATAGATTGTAATTCCGGTGTCTTGAAATTTCATTAAAGCCGCAAAGTGTTCAATCTGTTAGTAAAGTCTCTTGTAATTATGTTGTCGCAATTTATACAGTGTAAGTTGCAAGACAAGAATGATGAGCAAATTAGCCTGCATATCCAATACTACTTAAAGCTAAAGAAATAAGAAAGCTAGTTATTTTTCTAATATGGAAATACATTTCAAAAACCTCGGAGAAGCGAGTTATCTGCCCTCAAATACATCAATGATCTTACATTACAAGTCATTCATTATTTTTGTTTATTGGGTGTGTTGGGTCCTGAAACTAGATAAGTAGGTCGATTCTCCCAGCTTTCAAAGTCTAGTCGCCTTAATAACAATTATAGCAAATGGTAGAATCGATAAGTCTACATCGGTACTTCCATCCATTCTAAATATATAATTTCGAAAGTGTGTCTGTCTGTCTATCTGTTTCTTCTTTAGATTTGAGTTAGCCGTATTTTTCACTATGTGTTCTCACGTGACAATAGTTTCATGTTCAAAGTACTTCTTCACGCTTAACCTCTCGGATGCCGTAACGCAGATTTGCGCCTGATTTAAGGCTATTTTTGTTTTTATTATTTTAATCTGCAATATTGGTAATATTTAAAACAAACGTAAAAATCAAACCTATTTGAGACAAACGAGACTGAATGCAGGTTTTCCTTTTTTTTAGTTCACGACGTTCGAGGAGATAAAAGTCTGAACTGATTTAGATAAAGCTTGGCATTCAGATAGTTCGAGACCCTGGCAAGGTTTTAGAATAATTTTTATTCCGGAAAATTACAAAGTTCCCACGGGATAGCGATAAATGGATTCTTTCAGAGGGTGTAGCGGGGAACAGCTTGCTTATACATTATAACTAGCTGTTGCCCGCGACTCCGTCCGCGAAGAATAGGGTAAAACAATAGCCTACGACCTATTCTCAGACCTACCGATTGCAGAGAAAAAACTTTTATAAAAATCGGTCAAGCCGTTTCGGAGGAGTTCGATAACAAACACGGTGACACGAGTTTTTTTTTATAATATATATTAAAATCTATTGGTTATCTATCACTGGTAAGCCAGCCAGACTAGTTGCAAACATATCTGCCCATCATTCTTTGAGGGGGAGGTAAGTGGGCGGGTCACCAACCAAATATAAAAAAAATGCCTAAGGCAAAAGTGGTTACTGGTTTCAACATAATTTATATCGATTATTCTGATTGTTTTATAATATTTACCCGTATTTCTGTTGTTGTACCTACTGGTATAAAAGAGTCCCTTTTAATCCTACTTACTTCTAAATGAAGCGTTATCTCTTCATTTAAATCAGTCGACGACTTATACTGTGTGATATCTTCGTTTATATAAGCTGATATATCGTAAAGAGTGCGGCCAATTTTATTTGCCTGCAAAAATAGAATAAAACAGCACGCAAAGTATAAATTATCTTAATAATAACACCTTAATTTAATAGATTTACCTGCAGTTCTATTAAAGCGCTTGAATAACCTAAAATGTGAAACTTGATCAGTTGGTAAGAGATCCAAAAGCATTCTTCAATTACGTTGTGTGTCGTGAAGTCATCTTGAAAATTAATTCCGTGGTATAGGATGTGTGCGTTGCATATGAGGGAGTGGAAGCCTTGCATTAGGGTGAAAAGTAGCGCAGCTTGGAACGCTGCGTTGACTTTCCGTTTAGCGGCCAGCGCGCGCGCATACACGCCCCGGAGTTGAACCAGCGACTCCAACGATGACTCTAACTTCAATCCCACGTAGTCGTTCCCCATACCCCTCACCATTCTCATGTGCGCAATCATCGCGCAATGATGCTCAATATTTTTCAGTAAAGCTACAATCATTACGATCATGACGAAGTAAAATGCCAACACTGAAAATTGTATCATCTCCGGTAAGTTAAAAGTCACAACTGTCAATGCCTTTTTGTATATGGAGACGGTTTCTGTGCATGTAACCGCTAACTGTACAATCAGCATTAATAATAGAGACACGAGAACTACACAGTTCACTTGGACTCTCAACTGCCCGAGTATGCCATCGCTGGTGGTACTGTGTAACAAATCTGCCCAGCAGCTATCAATTTCATTTAGAATGTTGATGTACAAATTTCTATGGGTAAACGCGCAAATATAAGCAATTATAGAAACAAATAACATAAGAACCATGTTAATTATAAAATTTGTTAATGTCATCTTATTTACCGTAAATGAGTTGTCCCTACTAGCGACACTTAATTCTAGCAAATGGAGACAGAAAAAAACACAAAGGTTTACAGTAATTATCAGGGTACATGTCAAATTAATAATGGTAGATTTTAACACGATGGTGCGGTTCTTCTCGCCGCTGGAAAATTCGATGGAACTAGGAAACAATCCGATCACCGAAAGTAAAAAGTACAAAGGTTTGAAAATTTGCAATAAACTAAATTCTTCATTCTGACGTACAAAAGGCGAAAAATATCTTCGTAAAAAAGGAAACATCGTAAAATGATACCAATAATACAAAGCCTATTGCTTGTATGGTGTCAGTGATATAAATGGAGTGATAGTATCGGTATATCTAGCACAATTAATTATTTACAGAGTGTAGTATCTATCAGTGCTATTGCTATGTAATATCTACGAGAATACCGTTGTGAATTTTAGTGATTTTTGTTGGTGGCGTTGCTCGCGCCGTTTTTTGACTTTGATTGGATCAGTCGGTAGTATTCGTTATAGTTAGGAGATCGGTGATCGAGATATTAAGTATCTCTTTTGCTGTGTTGATTGATCCTCACAACAGCAGCACAGCACGACGGCAGCAAATAGTAAACGGACAACTGCGATTGTAACAAAATTCACTTTTTTTTTCAAAAACCATTTAAGATGACTTTTTGTATGATAGATAAGTTAGGAGTTCCTGGGCGACCGAGCTCTGCTCGGGCAGAAACTCGGTACCAAGCGTTTTCCAAGAGATAAGAACAAGCTAGATCAATTTTTCATCCCCGAAAACCCACAAATACCAAATTTCATCGAAATCGTTGGAGCCGTTTCCGAGATCAAAACACCGGAGGGGTGGGGAGAGGGGGGGAGGGGATGCGGGGGAGGGAGCGCGGGAGTATTAGAGGGGGGATGAAAATTTCATTGATTTTGCCGTAGGATGCACCGGTTTCAAGATATTTGATAAAAACACCGGAGAGGGTGGGGTGAGTCACGTTAAACTATCGTCCGTAAACCGATTTTACAGACAACCGGCTTTTCCTGTTCTGTGCTCCCAATAGGGAACATGCACATAGACGGTGCTGCCAACTGGTGCCATCAATTTGAATGTTTTACCTTGATAAGTTTGTTTTACTGTCCGCATAGTGTCTCTTCTGTCGCATTAGTGCTGCCGCCTATAGTTACTGCACATTCCCTATAATACTTTTTCTAACAAAAAAGTAACTTTTTCTCACAAAAGAAGAAACTTGACGTTTTCTCATGAAAAATAAACTTAAAAAAAAACTAAAAATCTTGAAAAAAAACGTGGAATCGAACCGAGGTCGGCTGGATCCGCGACCACCCGATTTCTAATGTGCCATTATGATCTGCTCGAAGTCGGCGAAATTTAGCTTTATATTCTAATGCAAACAAAAATAGCCGGAAAACACGAGTAAAAGCGATTTTCTGAAAATGAAACATAGCTAGATCAGTTTTTCATCCCCGAAAACCCCCACATACCAAATTTCATCGAAATCGTTGGAGCCGTTTCCGAGATCCTGATTATATATATACATATATATATATATATATATATATATATATATATATATATGTATATATATATATATATACAAGAATTGCTCGTTTAAAGGTATTAGATTAGATAGATTAGATTATATTTTTCTCAGCATATAGTATAGGTATTTAAGATTTTACGAGACTTTCTTGAAGACCTCTACGGATAATATTTAAAATAGCTCTATAGGTAAGTACAAGCAGACATGTTAGCCAGTTGTCCGTTAACTCGTTGGAATAGGTACCTACCGTCAATTAGCAAAATGTGAAAAAATATTTTAGTCGGCTTTCTCGTTCTTAAATGTGCTGGTAGTCTACCTACATGAAATCACTAAAAACGCTCTAAGATAGTTTTTTAGCCTGATACAGAAGGTTATGTTATGTATTTCAGGTTATATAAGTATTTTAAGTTCTTCTAAATAATAATTTTAAATATATTTTCTTAATCTGATAACACAACTACTCAAGATTGTTTTACAATTAAAACAAATGTAAAAAGTAACAAGTTGCGAATACTACAATAAAAAAATAAGTGTGTTTTTCAAAAATACAGAATAATCGAAATATTTCGAAACTGGGGACATATTTACTAGGTAATCTATAAAGCTGGAGAGTTTGTTTGTTTAGTTGAACGCGCAAATCTCAGGGAACTACTGGTTCGAAGTGAAAAATTCTTTTTGTGTTGAATATTCCATTTATTGAGGAAGGCTAATTATTATGGGCTATATAAACATCACGCTACGACCAATAGGAGTAGAGCTTCAATGATTAACGCGGACGAAGTCGCGGGCACCAGCCAGTTTTTCTATATTTGGCGGGTGACTTGCCCACCCTACCTCCCATTTAAATGTGTCGTGGAACTTATGGGACACTGTTTAACACCACGTTAACAAATAAGTAAAAATTTTTTTAAATTAAGATTTTAGTACGCGCACTGCCTAGATACTTAAGCCAGATAACAACTTATTAACTTATTATTTTTATTTGTTATTTTTAATTCACTGACATCCTCTTAACCCTGAATTCCTATCACTCAAACAAATGTTTTTTGTTTTACGACTTTTTAAAATGAAGCACTTTTTCCCATGCAAATACACAGAGTATCGTAAAAATAAGAGGAAATCTCAAATTTTCAAAACGTTATTACACCAAAAATATTAAGTTATGACAAAAGCCGTAAAACAAAAAAACATCTGTTTAAGTGGTTGGAGTTTAGGGTTAAAAGGATGCTAGTGAATTACAAATAACCCTGTATATCGAGTACTTAAGAGTTCAATGAATGTAATATAAAATAAATGTGGGTAGATGTATCTGAGAAGCCGTGGTGGCCTTGCGGTTTGACCTATGGCCTCTCAAGCAGAGGGTCGTGGGTTCAAATCCCGGCTCGCACCTCTGAGTTTTTCGGAATTTATGTTCAAAATTACATTTGTAATTTACCATGAGCTTTACGGTGAAGGAAAACATCATGAGGAAACCTGCATGCATACACCTGCGTAGAAATTGTATGTGGTGTATGTGAAGATCCCAATCCGCACTAGGCCCGCGTGGGAACTACGGCCCAAGCCCTCTCATTTTAGGAGGAGGCCTGTGCCCTGCAGTGGGACGTATATAGGCTGGGATGATGAGATGTATGTACAATTGTCGTTCAAATACTTGTAACAACACGTTGGAATGTGCGGGACGCTTCTTGGTGAAGGTGGTTACGGTACGCAATATATGTAGGTACTAGGTATGCAAGGATTTTTTCGTAACGGCTATTGAACCCTACTTATCCTGGTCGTGTCCGACACACTCTTGGTCGGATTTCGTTTATTGTCGAGCTTGTAGATTTTAAAGTTGTAAAAATAAAAAACCGTATAGAAAATCGTGACATAATAACAAGACAAAATTTTCGTGAGCATACTCAGTGCAACGCATTGCACACTTCACACCTACTATGTCTTAGGTATGTGACACGTGTGAAAATCGGGACAATAAGTAGCCTATGAGTTATTCGAGGCATCCCGCTCTCTAAATACATACCTAATTTCACATAAATCTATCCAACCGTTTTAGGGTGAAGCCAGACGAGTGTAATTTTTTGAGTTGTGTGTGAGTCGCTTGATTTAGGTCGCGTAATTTTGGTTTGTGGTATTTGTGTAAAACTCATTTTGCGTCGTCGTGTGAACAAAACAGGAGTTTTGTATGAAACCGAATGTAGCCGAAATTACGAAAGCGAAATTAAGCCGCTCACGATTAAAAAAGTTACGCTCGTCTGGCTTCATGAAGGAGTGACAAACACATATAGACGCATTGCACGCATTCATGATTATTTGTACAAACCAGTACCTAAGTAGAAGCTGTGCTCAAGTAGGCAGTACTTAATTATTTTGACTTAAAGGTCTCTGAAACCAGCCTATAAAATTAAAAAAAAAATACATAATGTGTAGTGATGCGTGAATGCAATATAGTCAGATCCACAAACATACAGGTACACATTTCACCGCTAAAAGTATCTCCTCTTCTCTAGAATCTGTTGTCTGTTACTAGAGTAGTGAGTAGACAATATTTTTGAGCGATCAGACGTATATGTATTTTTGCAGCTGACTGTACTTATAATGGAGTATTTTGGGTATTTGTACATTACAAGTACTTATCATGCGATAATATCGCGAACGTTTTCATCGAATGTAACGATAACTATTAGAGAAAATGTCGAACAAGTTATTTGCCTGAAATTGTATCGCGCAGAACATGTCAATCTACATACCATAATTTATGTTTATACTTACTGTACCTACCTACTACTTAGTGTTACCTATTTACATAGTTTATTTTATAAAAGCTTACATACTTACATATAAAGTGATATGAAGTGTGATTTAAATAAAAGGTTACACGTGGGGTACCTATACAGCAGGGTTGCCTGGCATTTTATTTCCGCAAATACTCTTATCACTTCTACATAATAATTTTGTACTTTTTTTTAAATTGCACCCATTCCTTTTGAAAGTAAATAAAGTGCCACAAAAGAGACGGATCTACATAACTAGATAATACAGATTGCTATCTAATGAACTGAAACAATTACTTTGCTCACCCGCGACCTTACGATAGTTACATTTATGTGCGCGCAGTCCGTACGCAGCTTAAGAAATGTGTGTTCATGCAGTTCCTCCACCTCCACAAGGCCCACACAAGGCGGGAACCCTACTCTTGAACTCGTAGTTGTCCGAGTATCACATAGCTGATATTGTTCGGTAACTCAGTCCAACAGGCGCCTATTTCATTTTAAAGTGTAGTTATATAAGCTTTTGTGTTTAAATGCGCAAATGCAAATAGTTAATACACTACCAACTATATAACCAACGCAACAATGTAATTCACTTCAGTAATCTCGTCCTCCGTTAGCGAGTTCTCTAATCTAATTTATAACATATATGAAGACCAAAACCACTAGACATTATTAGAGCTATTATCAAGGTGTATGCTGAGTTTAAAGGGCTAGATTTTATAACGAGTGCTAGATTTCTTATTCCGCTGGGCAATTCGATGGAGTAGGGACATAACCCGAGTACCGCAAGTACACCGCGAAGGCGAGAAAAATAGTTGAAAGCTTCCAAAGGAAACAATGCATTCGGACGTAAAGATTTCTCTGGGTTGAGACTCTGAGTGATCCACGTGATCAATAGTTAAAAGTGAGAATTGAACAAGTCTAAGACATGTTATTATGGGAAGGTACTCATGAGTGTGATATCATCGTGTTTTAAATTATTCAGTGTTCATGGCTAAAGGTCGAAGGACATAATGGAACAAGGGATTCGTCAGAGATTCATATCACTTGCTGCATCACATAGTTTTTGCATCTGCTTGATTCAATTTCAATTCAATTTTTAAAAATATAGCTCCATCGATACTATCGATGATTCTGCCAATGTCGAGGTTGAAAAAGACACGATTATCGGTGGGCCATTGTTCGTTAGTTTGCATCTGCTTGGAATGTCGTTTCACTACCTTCATCGTCAGTTGTCATTGACGATGAAGGTTTTCTGACAGGTGGAACACCGCTAGATGGCGTTAGTATGGTAAAGTCTATTTGATACGTTACAGTCGTGCTTGAGATTAGCTGATTTAGATATGAACTAATCTCAAGACACAAACGTCAAATGGACCTCACGAAACTAGCCTGTCACAAAAATCCTCATTGCTCTGTGATATTTATTTATTACTAGCTGTTGCCCGCGACTCCGTCTGCAAAGATAAAACATAGCTTGAGAGGAAAAAGTTTCATAAAAATCGGTCAAGCCGTTTCGGAGGAGTTCGATAACAAACACCGTGACACGAGATTTTTATATATTAGATTAGAAGACTAGCTGTTGCCCGCAACTCCGTCTGCGAAGAATAATAGGGGTATAAAAATAGCCTACGACCTTTTCTCAGATCTACCGAATACAGATAATTAAAAATCGTTTCATAAAAATCAGTCAAGCAGTTTCGGAGGAGTTCGATAACAAACACCGTGACACGATATTTTTATATATTAGAGACTAGCTATTGTCCGCGACCCCGTCTGCGAAGAATAGGGGTAAAAAATAGCCTACGACCTATTCTCAGACTTACCAAATATAGACAAAAAGTTTCATAAAAATCGGTCAAGCTGTTTCGGAGGAGTTCGATAACAAACACCGTGACACGAGATTTTTATATATTAGACTAGCTGTTGCCCGCGACTCCATCCGCGATGAATAGGGGTAGGTATAAAAAATAGCCTACGACCTACCAAATATAGACAAAAAGTTTCATAAAAATCGGTCAAGCCGTTTCGGAGGAGTTCGATAACAAACACCGTGACACGAAATTTTTATATATTAGACTAGCTGTTGCCCGCGACTTCATACGCGAAGAATAGGGGTAGGTATAATAAAAACCGGCCAAGCGCGAGTCGAACTCGCGCACCGAGAGTTCCGTACAAATTTATATGTATCTATGAATATCCAGTCTTAGCAGATCCCTGCTTCTAAGCAAAATGTGCACAGTGTGGGATCATTGTAGATTGGTTACTGATATAGACAGACAGACAAACTAGATCTCGTTCAAACCAACTTTCGGTGGAAGTTTACATGGTAATGTACATTATATATTTTTTAGTTTTATTATTCTCTTATTTTAGAAGTTACAGGGGGAGGGACACACATTTTACCACTTTGGAGGTGTCTCTCGCGCAAACTATTCAGTTTAGAAAAAAATGATATAAGAAACCTCAATATCATTTTTGAAGACCTATCCATAAATACTCCACACGTATGGGTTTGATAAAAAAAAATTTTTGAGTTTCAGTTCTAAGTATTGGAAACCCCCAAAATTTAATGGTTTTTTTCTATTTATGTGTGAAAATCTTAATGCGGTTCACAGAATACATCTACTTATCAAGTTTCAACAGCATAGTTCTTATAGTTTCTGAAAAAAGTGGCTGTGACATACGGACGGACAGACAGACAGACAGACATGACGAATCTATAAGGGTTCCGCTTTTTGCCATTTGGCTATGGAACCCTAAAAAATAGCCTACGACCTATTCTCAGACCTACCGAGTATGGAGAAAAAAGTTTCATAAAAAACGGTCAAGCTAATCTCGGAGGAGTTCGATAACAAACACCGTGACACGAGATTTTTATACAACGTGCCCACCAGGTTTCCGCGAGAGTCTAACCACGCATTCCTGAGGCCATATGGAGTAATAAATGTTATCTGAACCTAGGTCGAATTATGCTTTTAAACTTTTTTATTTTTTCATACATAATAAATACGCATTCCCAGCACCTCCGCCACTTTCATAGTAAAATTTAAACATAAAATAATAGTTAAAAAAACACGCTTTCAAAAAAAAACAACTAAAAAATAAAAAATAAATTTTAATAAATTTCAATTCACTATTCTTATAGTGCAGTAAAAAATCTTAATAAGCAATTATTATATTGTTATATCCAGATCAAAATTTGTAAACAATAATTCAGACGACCAGATGACCTAGTGGTTAGAGACCCTGACTATGAAGCTTGAGGTCCCGGGTTCGATTCCCGTGTCGGGGCAGATATTTGTATGAAAAATACGAATGTTTGTTCTCGGGTCTTGGGTGTTTAATATGTATTTAAGTATGTATCTATCTATATAAGTATGTTTATCCGTTGCCTAGTACCCATAACACAAGCTTTGCTAAGCTTACTTTGGGACTAGGTCAATTGGTGTGAATTGTCCCGTGATATTTATTTATTTATTTATTTATTTATACTAAATATTGATAAAATAAATAATAATAGTTTAAAATATTTTATTGAAAAAAAGCGTGGGGTGCATGTTGTCAATTATCAACACCTGTCTGTAAAATTTCCTAATCAATTTTATAAATATTTATTGTTTTCGCTGAATCGCGGTCCCAGTAGCGTTTTTATTTAACGCGGGACGCGCCTCGTCATCTGTCCTTACTGCTGGCAAGCAAGTTTCTGCCGTATTTTGATTTTAATGAGAATTTCTAAGTATATCTTTGACATACGTTGCTAAGGACACGTCGAAAATAATACAGAAATTTGAAGCCGAAAGATGACCGATCAGCCTTTTTGAATAGCCTATTGCCTGTAACTAAGGACGCCCGGGACGCCTGGCTTTGCCACGGCGACCCTCGGCCTCAGCAACCGTCAGTGAGCCGCTGTTGACACGCTGTGTGCTGTCATAACATAACAGAAGATTTTTAGTAGTGATATTTATTTTATAAAACCCTATGTATTTCTTAGTTGATTTAGTTTTGTATTGTGCCTGTTGCCTCCGATGGAATGCGACATATGCAATAAAACTTTTTCAACCACAAGGGGCCTACATATCCACCAGTCTCGCATTCACAAGGTTCGTATTTTTCCTATAATTTCTGCTCCAAATCCCACAAACCTCAACACTTCACCTACTTCGTCCAACACAACCACACCTCTACACACTCTCCTCGGCCAGCTCAAGCAGTCTACGCCTTTAATTAAACGCATTCCACGTGGCTCAAGATCAATAGTCGCCCAAGCACTTGCAGACGCTATTAACAAATGTGTTCGGTGCAACAATGAAGAGGAATGGCACAACCTGTTAATTTTCTCCTATAAAACCCTCCACGTATCAGAGCACAAAGATAGAAACATTTCCCTAACACAAAAAATCAAAAACAACGTACAAACGCCGTACATTTACACTTCCACTCCACCTTCCAGACCCGGTAGAAGTAAATATGACCTGTTCAAGAAGGTCGAGGAGAAAATTCATGACGGCGACCTCAAAGGAGCAACACGTCTCCTTTTCTCGAATGACACTCTTGCACCTGACACACCGGAGACCGCGGCCGCATTACACTCAAAACACCCTCCAGGCCCGTCCACTCCCATTTTTGTAGACCCTCCTTCTGATCCATCAGCTTGCATTCTTGCCACTGATCAAGATGTAATAGCAGCCCTTGCATCCTTCCCTAAGGGATCAGCTTCCGGCCTGGACGGCATCTCTCCACAGCACCTCGTAGACCTCACTAGTCACGGCACAGGGGCAACTGGTGAGCACTTGATCAAAAGCATAACAAAACTAACGAACCTTATGCTACTGGGAGATGTCTGTCAGGAAGTGACTCCAGTGATTTATGGAGCCAACCTCATTGCCCTCACCAAGAAGGATGCCGGCGTGCGCCCTATTGCCGTGGGGTCGACCTTTCTCCGTCTGGCTGCCAAAATTTGCGTCCGACTAATACGATCAAAATTACAAAATCTTTTTGAACCCATACAGATCGGCTTTGGAACCCGCGGAGGCAGCGAGGCGGCGGTTCATGCTGTGCGCACCTTTGTGCAATGCGACCTGTGTGAGGTACTCTTAAAATTAGATGTCAAAAATGCTTTTAATTCAGTCAACAGGGACACCCTGCTAAACGAAATTAAAATTCATGTTCCGGAAATTTACAACTTTTTACTTCAGTGTTATCACTCTCCCTCTAAATTAACACACACAAAAACAGTGAGATCCTTTCGGCCGTGGGTTGCCAGCAGGGTGATCCCCTCGGTCCAGCCATTTTTAGTTTGGCCATTAATTCCATAATTCACAGTCTAAATTCTAAATTAAACGTGTGGTACCTCGATGATGGCACCCTAGGAGGTGACTCACAAACTGTTCTGGCAGACTTATCACTAATTAAAAACAAATTTACGGCTATTGGCCTAGATTTAAATTTCAAAAAATGGGAGTTGTATATTTCGGACAAAGTAGATTCTTCTTCGGCATCACAGATTATTCAAAATTTTAACGTCATCGCCCCAAACATTAAAATCTTGCATAAAGCCAGTCTGCATCTCCTCGGGTCACCCATTTTCGATGAAGCCATCCCTCCCCTTCTGAGTAAATCAATGTCTAAATTTAAGGATTATTCGGACCGCCTTACCAAAATTAGCAGTCACTCTGCTATTTTTGTTCTTAAGTGCTGTTTACTCGTTCCTAAATTTACTTACCTGCTCCGCTGCTGTCCCGTTTGGAAATTCCCCCATCTGGTAGGACCTATCGATCTAGTTCTAAAATCCCAAATTGAATCCATCTTAAATATCCGTTTTAGCGAGCAGGCATGGACTCAAGCCTCCCTACCGATAAGGTACGGTGGTTTGGGAACCCGCAAAATTTCAAGTATTTCTCTGCCGGCATTCTTGGCTTCAATTCATAGCACCTCTGATCTCGCAGGTAAAATCCTTAAAGCCTCACCGGCTACAAACTGCGAGATTGCGTGCTTGATTGAAGCTTCAAATGCTTGGCTAGCTGGACCGAGCCCAAATCTTCCATCCAGACTCAAAATTCAAAGGGCCTGGGATACCATAGCTTCCGAGGCAACCCTAAATTCCGTGATTAATACCGCCACAGGCAGAGACCGTGCCAGACTCTTGGCTGTTTCTAGACCTGAAGCAGGCCACTGGCTCCATGCTTATCCCTCACCCAACATCGGCACATTTATAGACCCATGCACACTTCGAATAGCCGTCTTTCTCCGGCTTGGTGTTGAGGTTTGCGTGGACCACAGTTGTGCCTCTTGTGGGGCCCCCGTAGATCGCCTCGGCCACCACGGACTCGCTTGCTCCTCGGGTGCCGGCCGCCTGTCCCGCCATGCCGCCCTAAACGACATCCTCAGAAGAGCACTCGTCAGTGCCAACGTTCCTGCTGCTCTGGAGCCCCAGATCGTGCGGAGTGATGGCAAGCGCCCTGACGGGATGTCGTTAATTCCATGGAGGATGGGCCGTGCACTGGTGTGGGACGCCACTTGCGCCGACACCTTGGCAGCGTCCTACCTCCCAACAACGAGCAGACGTGCCGGTGCAGCGGCGGACACCCGAGAACGGCTCAAGGCCATTAAATACGAGTGTCTCGGCGCCCAGTACGAGTTCGTCGCATTCGGTGGCGAGACACTCGGTTCGTGGGGCAAGGGCGCACGAGGGCTCCACGCTATAGCTTATGTAATAATATATAATAAAAGTATAGATTTTGTAATAAGCAAGCGCCTGAGAGAGGCAACAGGTGACCCTCGCGCAGGCAGCTTTCTCGCACAAAGACTTGCTATAGCAATTCAACGTGGGAATGCTGCCTGCGTGATGGGCACCCTACCTAAGGGGCCAAATTTAGATTGTAATTTTTAGTTTTAATTTTTGTTTAGTATTTTAAGTTAGTTTTATTTATGTTAATTTTAATATTAGTCTCTGTTATTGTCAAGGATTATCATTTTGATAACATTTTAAAAACACCCCACGCTTTTTTTACAATAATATATTTTAAACTATTATATTTATTTTATCAATATTTAGTATTGTTTACAAATTTTGATCTGGATATAACAATATAATAATTGCTTATTAAGATTTTTTACTGCACTATAAGAATAGTGAAATGAAATTTATTAAAATTTAAATTTTATTTTTTAGTTGTTTTTTTTTGAAAGCGTGTTTTTTAGTTTTTTTAAACTATTATTTATTTTCTATTTTTTAGTTACATTTTTTTCACAGTGAGAGTTTCTATGTGCTAAAAAGAGACACAAAACGGTTTTTTGCTCGTCTTAAATAGAATCGGTCCATTCGGTCATTGAAGGGTTTGACTGAAAATCAGCGCTGTAGCAGGCATCTACTGCAGCTTATGCTGAGTCAAATTCCTTTTCGACATCTATAATTATGTTTTTTGTTTTTATTGTTATTATTGTTCTTTTTATTTTTATTAGTCAGTTTTTTTTCTTTTTTGATGTCGAATAAAGTTATGTCTATGTCTATGTCTATGTCTATCTTATACTTGGTCTTTGGTGCGCGTGCATTGCTCTACACTACTAAACGTAGACCTCTCTCTTTCTAACTTTACCCCCCTCACCTACAACCCCTCAACCCGCAACCCCCTAACCCCCTAAACCCAACCCTCCAACATCTTCCACCTCATTTCCCCGAACTCCCCCCCAAACCCGTAACCCCATACCCCACACCCTTACCCCCATTTCCCTAAACCCCCTTACCCCCTCCCCATTTTCCCAAGCCCCAAACCTCCGTAACCCCCGAACCCCCCCAACACCCCCACTCTATTTCCCCCAAACACCCCAACCCCCACACCCTTAACCTCAACCCCCTAAACCCTCGACCCCCAACCCCTTTACCCCCCATTCCCCCCCCCACCCCGCCACCTACCCCCCACCACCCCTTGTTACCATCTAGGCACCTTACCCCCTCCCCATTTCCCACAACCCCCCAAAATCCCTAACCCCCGAACCCCCCAACATCCCCACCCTATTTCCCCCAAACCCCACCACCCCCTAACCCCATTTCCCCCCAACACCCCCCTATTCCAGCTCCATCATCAGACCCTGGTTACCATCTGGGATCAAAGTGCTCGTCAAGACGAATCAAACGAGCCCAAACTCGACGAGATTGTGTTGTTTTATTACCGAGTTCCTATGGCCACCATCCAGCTCCATCATTAGATCAGCTCGTTACAATAACATTGCATTGTCATCCAATTTACACATATTCATATTCATTTATTGATAAAATTAAAAATTTTACATGTCAAAATACATACGTGCAAAATTTCAGCTCAATCGGAAACCGGGAAGTGGGTCAAAATCGCGCCCTAAGGAGTCGGTTACAAACATACAAACAAGCATACTAACATACTAACATACAAACATACAAGTGAAGCTAAAAAAAGCGTGTAAAAATGGAAATATCTCAAAAACTATAGTACATTGTTGTAGAGGCTGGAAAGTAAGCAATAGATGGACGAGTTTGTTTGAGGGCCGACGCGTAGCGGAGGCCCACGAAAGTACGAGTCCATCTATTGCACTTTTGGCCGAGACTAAACATTGTGCTTTTCACGACTAATGCGAGGAAATCATCATCATCATCATCATCATAATCATCATCATCATAATCATCCATCCCGTCCATTCCGTCCATCCGTCCATCCCGTCCATCCCGTCCATTCCGTCCATCCGTCCATCCCGTCCATCCGTCCATCCTTCCATCTTTCCATCCGTCCATCCCGTCCATCCCGTCCATCCTGTCCATCCCGTCCATTCGTCCATACGTCCATCCGTCCATCCGTCCATCCCATCCATCCTGTCCATCCCGTCCATCCCGTCCATTCCGTCCATCCGTCCATCCCGTCCATCCCGTCTATCCCGTCCATCCCGTCCATCCCGTCCATCCAGTCCATCCCGTCCATCCCGTCCATCCGTCTGTGGCGCATCACTACAAGCTGCGCACATCACTAGACGAAAACCTGCCCAGGCGACGGCGGCGGGAGCGCGCGCGCGCGGGACGCGCGGCGCGGACCGGCTCCCAGTCGGCCGCCCGGAGCAGCAGAGCGCTTCCAATCGGCTAACGCGCCGGACCTGTGCCACTCGCTTATCGCCTCCGCTTATCCCTTCCTTACGCGCTACGCGCTTGCATTTTATATAAGTTTAATTTCCTTGGCATACCTGTGATCCAGCTGTGCGACAACGCAATAAAATTTAGTAGCGCCATCCTTAATACCAGACACGATGAACTGTGCTTCTGCTTGACCAAACCATACATCGGGATCGTCCGCCCAAAACGGTGGCAACCGAATTGCCACGCGGTCGACGGAAACGAGCGCAGCGCCCTCTTGAGCGTCCGTATGCGCCGAGGCCGCATCGCCTTGCACCGGTGACGCGTTTCTATCCGGCATGATAATCGCGCGATCTTTATTTCAACGTCGGGGTCACCAATATGTGGGTCTAGGCTTCGAGTACTCAAGTAAAACGAGAACACCACATTTAACTATTGCTATATTCTATAGACTTGAACATACAACAAGGCTTAGAAGAGCCAATCCCATCCAATCCATCCCGTCCATCCCGTCCATCCCGTCCATCCCGTCCATCCCGTCCATCCCGTCCATCCGTCCATCCCGTCCATCCCGTCCATCCCGTCCAACCCGTCCATCCGTCCATCCGTCCATCCCGTCCATTCCGTCCATCCGTCCATATGTCCATCCCGTCCATCCCGTCCATCTCGTCCATCCTGTCCATCCCGTCCATCCCGTCCATTCCGTCCATCCGTCCATCCCGTCCATCCCGTCCATTCCGACCATCCATCCATCCTGTCCATCCGTCCATCCGTCCATCTTTCCATCCGTCCATCCCGTCCATCCAGTCCATCCTGTCCATCCCGTCCATTCCGTCCATCCGTACATCCCATCCATCCTGACCATCCCGTCCATCCCGTCCATTCCGTCCGTCCGTCCATCCCGTCCATCTCGTCCAACCCGTCCATCCAGTCCATCCCGTCCATCCCGTCCATTCCGTCCATCCGTCCATCCATCCCGTCCATCCGTCCATCCGTCCATCCCGTCCATTCCGTCCATCCGTCCATCCCGTCCATCTTAACTCTTTTAATTAAATTAAGGTACTCGCAGCTCTTACGACCAAGAATATTTTGACATGGCAAGTCAATTATGTGAAACAGCAGGTTGAAGGTCTGATTATTGTGTTTGACGGCAACTGAGCATTGACCAACAGAAGGCAAAACTTCTCCGCTGAATGTTGACAGTTTATGAGAACTTTTAGTTATTTTATTTAAAAGCAAAGCAAGTTTTTTGTATGTGTTAAAAGATAGCACATTTGTATCAGCATCAGTGTCAAGAAGGACCTTTGTCTGTGTTGAGTTTATGGTTATAGTTGTTTGATATGGCTCAGAGGATAAGGAAGACAGGAAAAGTGAACCCAGAAAGTATTCTTCATCATTATTATTCATAGGGTTATTAGCATTACCTGCATACTCATCCAATACCATGTTATTTACATAGTGACTACTACGGCAAACTGAGGCAAAATGGTTGATTTTATGGCACTTCCTACATACTACACCTATGGCAGGGCAGCGGACGCGGTGGACTAAGCCACACCTGTGGCAGGTCTGCGACTTTGATGGTCCATGATGGCCTGGCTGACTTGACGGTTGACGTTACTGGTGGTTCGGTTGATGACTTGGCTGGTTTTGTTGACTTGACTGGTTTTGAAGGCTTGACTGGATTTGACAGCTTGACTGGATTTGACGGCTTGACTGGATTTGGCGACTTGACTGGCGGTTGATTGCGTTGACTTGCTCGTGTGTGGTAATATCGTGTTCCATTTTTTGGGTGTTCTCCTGTGCCATTATGATAGATTTAGCTATTTCCTTCATTTTCTTGTACGACAAATCAGGCTCCTGCAGTAGGCGTTGACGGATGTGCGAGTTTTCATGAGATACGTTGGCGATGAAGATATCTCTGATCAAAGACTCTCGCAGCTTATCGAACTCGCATTCTCGGCTTTTGATCTCTAAGTCTGTTATGAACTCGTCTATGCTTTCGGCTGCCTGCTGCCGCCTTGTGAAAAATGCATATCTGCACATCGTCAAACTTTTTCTAGGCTCGAAATAGCTGTCGAAGCATTTCTTCACTACTTCCAAAGTGCATTCTTCTATGCCTACGTTGAAGGTGTTGAAGACTTCCACGCTTTTAGCGCCCATCGAGTGCAACAAGATGGCGGTCTTGCGTTTTTCGGGAGCTCTGTCTAGACCGGTTGCGAGTAAGTAAAGGTCAAATTGTTGCCACCATTTCTTCCACTCGGCCGCGTTATTATTCGATGTCTCCGATGATATAAATATAATTTAGGTAAGGATGAGCTGAATACCTGCGACTGCGACACATTTCCCGGCTGCGCCATTTTGTCTGATTTCGACGCTTCTTTATCATCCATGTTGATGGGCTTGAAGTTAATAAATTGTGTTGTTATTGTTGTCGGCTAATCCCCATCTGACACCATGTTAAGTCTTCAGGTTCGGCTTGGGTGATCTTTGATATGATTAAATAAATAAGTAACGCGCTATGTTACTCGGACAGTCATTTATTCGAAGTGCAAGAGGCACAGACAATATATTATGTCTGTAGCGCGCTAAGGGCGCGTTCCGATACTTAACACATGGCCGTCGCGTGGCTGGACCATAATAAGGTCCACAAAAACTATATACACGCAGCAGCATACTCAGCGGAACATAGTCCAGCAAATCGCTAGTCTACTAGTGTAAAAAATACTTTTTACAATGCATATGCTCGGAAAGTGCCTCTTGACGTGAGTCAACATATCTATAGAAAGTTAGTCATCCCAGCACACTTGCGCAAGTGTGAAAAAAAATTGTATAGATTTTACTTTCCACACGCGTGAGGAAAAGTAACTTTTTAAATTGCCAAATCTCAAAAAGTTGTGTTCAAACTAGTGTTTAAAAAATAAGACTAGAGAGTTGTGTCTTTATAATTCAGTTTTGCATAAATAAGAAAATGTTTGATCCAACCAAATGAATATTTAGGTACTGATAAAATAATAAAACAGATTGTTTTAATAATAAAACACACAAATTTTAATTTCGTCAAAAGTTTTGAAATAAAACATTTAGTACTAAAATAATTCATTGAGTCCATTTCGGACCGTACGACATCATGCGCGCGCAATCGAAATTCAACCAATGAGCTTTCAGTGCGCGCGCATGGCGTAACACGAACCAATCATGCCGTTCGCGCCTGTCATGAAAACCCGCCTCAGTAATGTTCATGAATTTAGTCCGGTGAATTAATTTTAGTTTAGTAAATTGAAATGGAGAGTTCAAGTGATGAATTTACATCGAACTTAACGCCGTCTGACGTCCTAGCTAGACCAAGCACAAATGTGACAGCCTCCTTCCAACTAAATAAGTCGGTGCTGAAATATCTAAACACCTACGAGACTTTCCCTCAATGAAAGGTAAATAAGAATGCAACATTTTTTTCCGAAAATGTTTAGCTCCAGTTTTTTTGTTCGCTTCATGCATTGTAAAACGTTGTATGATATACGTGTCGAAAGCAGAAAATTCCCAACTCATGTCGGCTAAACCACACTTGCTTCGCTCGTGTGTTTAGATCTCCGCCATTCGTTGGGAATTGCCAACTTTCCGCACTTGTATCATAATAGTAAATTGTGTATTAAGGGCGGTAAGTAAGGAATTGCGATCGAGGCTCTAGTAGAAGCCCGAAGTCGAAGACTGAGGGCTTTTTAGTCGAGGTTCGTAATTCCCGCACCGCCCGTGAAACATACAATGTTTTTCATCACATTTGGCGAGTAAATAAATAAAAATATAGGGCAAAAAAACTTATTTATTAAAATTTATAGTCACTGTACAATTAGTAAAATTAAGACAAATATTTTTTTCGGGGAGTCGTATTGTTTGAGATAAATTATGGACCACAGTGAAGACGGTTTGTATTTATTCGCCAATTCTCCAAAATACGCCAGCAAAACATTTTCAGAACACGAACTTGTTTTCTTTTTATTTCTCCATTTTATAAATTGATCGTATGCAGCTATATTCCGCCCCTTAGACTTTTCTGGTAAAAGATTTTCAATAATTGTTTTGGCTGCATGGATAATATCTGGCGGTGTTGAATTTAAATCACACTCTTCGGACGACGACGACATTTTTTATAACTTTTACTGACTGTCTTCAAATACAAAATGTAAATAATTATGAATTATAGCTCTAATACCAGAAGAACCAGACCTTCTAGTCAGAAGAACAATTATTGTTATTACGAAATACGTGAACTTTTTTTTTAAGCGGATGGCGGGCTTTTTATCCGCACCACAGATTATAGAAATGTTGCGTTCAGAAACGTTAAGGACAAATGCGTATACAGCCATGACGGAGTGAAAAAAAAAAATAATATCGACGTTTTTATACAAAAAACTATTAAAACGGATTATTAAGAACATTACTTGAGTATTTAAGTAACATGCAGTGAGATTGCAATGAAATTCCTGTTTATATAATATTTTAAGACAATTTTTCAATTGCGAGCATATAAACTCCTTACTTGAACTCGGAACCTGCATGAGTGTGTGCAGTGCTATAAATTAAAAAAAAATTACTTACCGACCAAAGGTTTCATGGTAAGAAAAAAGGTCGACGGTTTTATATGGGGCATTACGACCAAGTTAACCTGTATGTTTTGATACTGTTTACGTGCAAGTGTGATGAAAATAACTATTACAATACATTTGCTCGAAAAATTCACTTTCAAAGGATTTGAAATTTTTTACAGTTTTTTTTTTAATTCTCCATTTTAAAAGTTTACAAGCAAAGAGTTTTAACTGACAAAAATAAAAAAATATCGATTTATACGTAGAAAAATGTATAAATATACAAAACTATGTAATGAATTTGCAAAATTGATTGTTATTATTATAAACTGTAATTTAACTACCGCAGATTTTAATGATTTCTACCTTTTATTTATTCGAAAAAATCGCAGTGGCTGAACGCGTCGAACCTTTGCCTGATAATTTTAGTTAACCTAATTAAAAACAAAACTTACGCATGCGCATTACGGACGCGCCATTTTTGTAAAACTTTGCGTTGTTTTGAGTTGTTGATTATAGTATATGTATGTACAAAAATCTAACAAAATGAGTGATGTTCAAGTGATGAAGCCGACAATAACATGGAATTAATTCCGCCCGATATTTAAAGTAAGGCGCAAACCGCGCAAAATAATATTTTGCTAGTACCAATAAGTATCTCGAGAAATTTGTTTTTATTTTACAATTTTGTGTTATTGATTGCCTATTTTCTCACAAATGTATTGTAATACGTCGTATGATACACGGTTGGCAAGGTTTTACAAACTCGTGACGATGAAAACCCTCGCCGTGCGGCTCGGGTTTATCACTCGTCAACTCATTTATAAAACCATACTTACCAACCTTGTATCACAAATAACTATTATAACACACTAAATATGCTGGTGTGTACTGTAGACACTGGCCACCGAGACCGTATCGCTGTTTCGTCAATTTGAATTTGGGTCTTCTAGAATTTGAATCAAGAAACGAACAGGGGACGGCAGACGGTCTGGTCAGCCATTCTTGGATAGGCCTTGCAAGTGTGATGTTGTACTTTACAGTTAAACTTGAAATATCTGAAACATTTTAAAAAGTGCAAGTTTCCATTTAAATAGTTAAAGTCTGTTTTTTCAGCTACGCCACTCGTTAGTTCTTTTCAGCTACACCACATCACTGTACCTACTATGCATGTGACAAAGTTGAGCGTTCGTTGCAATACTACCTACACGTACCCTCGTTGCATTGCGTATTATAAATTCAAAAAAATATGGTCAAGTGCGCGAAATGTAACAAAAATGTATCTAAAAAATGTCCCGGCTTATAGTGTAACAATTGCAAGAAGTGGCTTCACGGAACATGTGCGTCAATAACAACTGAACAACTGAGTGCCCTATCTCTCACCGAGTCCGTGGACTGGAAATGCCGCTCGTGTGTTGGTGGAGCGCGACCTAAACGACTGTCGTGCATCGTACCGGACCACGAAGAGGATGATAATACTGACGCCAATATCGAAACTGTGTCAAAAAAAGCTATGTTAGAAGATATTACCCGTGACCTAAGATGGGAGATTCGAGAAATCATAAGAGATGAACTTCAGACTACCCTCCAATTTTATTCAGATAAAATAGATGATTATGAGAAAAAAATTCACATATTTGAAAACACTACAAAGTCTCTGGAAAACCAAGTCTTAGATGTAAAAAACAAGTATAAAAACATGGACTCAAAATACCAAGCCTTAGAACAAAAAATGTACGCAATGGAACAAAGTCACTTGGCGAATTGTCTGGAAATTTGTGGGGTGGAGGAATTGGTGGGCGAAGATGTTCACAAGATCACTAAGGATCTAGCTAGAGTGATACAACAAAATCCAAACGACATAGTCGAGGCTTCGCGCAAAAAGACCCGCTCCCGAGATTCTCTTAACCCATCCGCTAAAAGCAGCCACCCAACTATCACGGTACAATTACGAAACGGGTGTCGTGACCTATGGCTTGAAGCAGTGAAATCCACGACCATTAATCCAGTGAACCTTGGGTTGAGTGGAAACTCAAAAATTTACACACGAGAACAACTCACGCCATTTAATTCATACCTACTGTGGAACGCTAAAAGTGAATTGAAAAGTACCAATCTGTGTAAGTTTGTATGGCCGAAAAATGGTTTAATTCTGGTCCGAAAAGCCGACAAAGAAAAATACACTATTATTCGTTCGATTAAAGACATTGAAAAACTAAGCAGCCAGTACAGGACTGAGAATTACCAAACAAACTCGTCTGAATAGATTAAACAACAGAATGTTATTTACTGCACAACATTAGAGACAAAATAAAATGGCTAATATAAATCTATCCAATAATATAGAAGAAGGTAATTATGATAAATGGAACAAGTTTACTAAAACTATTCAGAATATTGGAAATGGCACATCTTTATTTCACGTAAATATACGATCACTAGTCAAAAATTTTGCTAAGATTGAATACATCATAACGAAAAGTAAACACATCATACACATAATATCAATTACAGAAGCCAATATACCAGAAGCCTGTATACAGCTCTTTGAACTTGCAAACTACGACATGTACACTCAGCTGCGAACAATTGGGATGTACCAAAAAAAATAACCTATAGTTTTTATATTTTTTTTGGAAAGAATAGGATATTTTAAGATACCATTTTCATCGATTTTGAATTTGGTTGAGTATTTAATTTTTTATAATTTTTTTAAGAAATACGTTGGATGACGTCACAGTGAGAGAGCCACGTTCCATTGCCTACAAAAATTCAAGCCGTACATAACATAATCTGTGGCACTACTGATTTGTCTTGTCACTGTCAATAATATTTTTATTTTTTTATTTTATTTATAAGTTTTATTTATTTATCTTCTTTTAGGTTCGATTATTCCTGTTTGTTTAATGGTGTGATAGTAAATAGATATGTTTTGCTAATATCTGATATTTAAATTCTTTCATATTTACTTGTAACGTAGTAATTTAATAATTAAATTTGTAAAAATACATTGCGAGTATTGTATACATTTCGGACTTTATGATAAATGACAACTGTTTAAAGCCAGGTGCGCATCATGTGATTAAAGTTCTGTCTTTGTCACTCTTTGCTATTATAAGCAGGACAGCAACATTTCAAACTGTCAATTTGCTTTAGAGTGTAGACCTGCTTTATATCTGTCTATGTGACGATTCACTGCAGGGGTCAAATGGAGGTCATTACTAAAATTTTCTTTATTTAATTCAGTTTATCATATTTCTGGAATCTGATTTCTGAAAACGATTCACAAAGCCTATTTCTCCAAACGGTTTTCGATTTATTATACGTTGTCAAAAATTGGGACATCCCAATTGGCTAAGTAAAGTTTTTTGAAGAGGTGCTAATTATATTTTTTTTCGACAGTCGACGTTCTGGAGATCGAGAAACTGCAGCTGTTTTATTTTTATCTCCTATTGTTTACTGGAAATATTTTTTTAAGTGTTCGAGATGACATTTGTGAGATTTTATGGCTGACAAGCCGTACGTGCTCAGAACTTAGTAAAAACAGAAAAAAAACCGAAGTGAATTGTCACTTCTGTCAATGTCAAATCGCTTGCGTTTCGTTTGCTTTACGTTTTGGTGTGCTCAGTGTGATTTTTGGACTATTTTTATCGACCTCCTCATAAAATCCGGACTTTCAATTTTACCGCATTTCTCCACGACACCTATGCACGATAACTGGATCACGATTGAATACTTTCGATCACTATTTTGGAACTGCTTCTTGGACAACGCAAAGCAAACGAAACGCAAACTGTTCTAGATTTCATTTGCCATTGACAGAAGCGACAGTTGACTTCGTTTTTTTTTTCTATTTCTTCTTAGTACTGAGCACGAACCGCTTGTCAGCCGTAAAATCTCACAAATGTCATCTCAAACACTTAAAAAAATATTTCCAATAAATAAAAGGAGATAAAAATAAAAGAGCTCCAGTTTCTTGGTGTTGAAGTATACCGCTGTCGAAAAAAAATGTAATTAGCACCTCTTCAAAAAACTTTACTTAGCCAATTAGACGTGGTGGCGGTGTCATAATAATAATATACGTCCACAATAGTATCAAGTTTTATAGAACTTCGGTGCTGCCTACGTCCTTTGAGTGTATAGCGGGTGAATTGAAATGTCCAGACGGAAAGAAAATAAATCTTATAACTATCTACAGACCGCCGCAAACCAATAAGACTGTATTCATACGAGAATTATCGTACATCATAGAAAAGTATCCACTTCGAAGTACATGTGTATTAATGGGTGACATGAATATTGATTTAAAATCGGACTCCTCAACTGCCTCAGAATACCTAAACATGCTTTGTGAAAAGGCCTTAGAATGCGGAATAAACCAGTACACCAGAATCGAAAAGCGAGGGGAAATTATCACCAAATCTTGCATTGACCACGTGTTTGTGAGAAGTGACGGATGCAGCGGACTGTACATGTACACCGCAGTGATAAACAATGCCGTAGCTGACCACCTGATAACCGGTTGCGTAATAACATCACCCGCCACTGATGCGCGTGGCGGCGCTAACGAAACTAGATTCGTAAACAAACTGGACGTCAGAAAAGTGCAAAGTGAGTTGTGTAAGATCGACTGGAGTGTTGCTTTAAATTATAACAACGCAAATGATATTTATGAATTTATCGCAGACCAATTTAATAATGTGTACGCTATATCTATATACCAAGCCCCAATCAAGTCAAGTAAAAGGCAAATATGTAAGTGGATTAATCCTAAAGTTACCTACATGTGTAATAAAAAGAACGAATTGTATATAAATTGGCTTAAGATCCTCGGTCTGATTGTGGATAGTAAATTGAATTGGAAACCACACATAGACCATGTATGTTCCAAACTACGGTCTATTGCAGCTAAACTGTCTATACTGAAGTTTTAACTCCCTTATAAAATCCTGCGGACTCTATACCTTGCTATGGCAGACTCTGTAATTGAGTATGGGCTAAGCAGTTATGGTAGGACATATAAAACATATTATAGAACGAATATATAAACTTCAAATTTCATTACTTAAGACGATAGTACTGTGGGACTGAGCTCGAGTTTAGGTAGAACTAGTACGGGGATACGCGCGTGATGCTAAACTTCAATAAATAATAAGATAGATATCTTCATACGTGGGTTTATTCCTTGAGATCAGTATAACTACGTGTTACAAACTTAGGTCCAGCACCTTTGGCTGTTCGGAGCAATCTGCCCTGGCTCGTATACCGCAGACAACTCTATTTCATTTAAAATCAAGTTCTAGAATTATTTACAAATTTTATACATAATAACATTAAGCTAACCTGCCAGTTGGACAACATTTACCACTGGCTAGCGGTATAGAGCCTTGCCTACATATCTTCCCTTCCCCTCAGAGGTGGGAGCCTAATCTAAGGTCCCTACCTAACGGGATATACACATGAAAGGTGCCACTGCTAGTGGCTAGCCACATCTTTTTCATGGAACTCTATGTTAGTATATGACTATTGTTATTAGCAATTGCCATAGAGTTCCTATAAAGGTGGGGCTTCGTTAAGCAAAACCCGGAAAAAGCTTAACGCCTTTTCCAAGTTTTGGCCTAGCTAAATATTAGGACATGCAATGTTGCCTGCGCAACATGACACATCATTCTTGCACCGAAACATCCGTGTCACATCCGTGACAAGAATATCATACTGCCAACATCTGGTTTACTAGCACATGTTGCTAGTATAATTTGTCTATGCTGACAACAACTGCTTTGACAGCAATTGCTGACAACTTTATTCGGTAATTTCTATTCCCAGATAGAACATCATGCCAGTGGTAACTGACACAACTCTCCATCCATTACCGGAATAGTTTGAGATGCATGCAAACTCAGGTCCCTTCGAAAGGTGCCCCTAAGCTTTCGTCCAGCTCAAAAATTACCAAGACCAATATGATCAGCTAAAATACCAAGCTGCTCATAATGATTTACCGACTATACTCTTTATTACTAACTACAAAATATCCTCCTGTGTTCGGCCCATTCTTCAGCGTCAGATGCTGAAGAGCTGTGGTGTTCATATTCTTGCTTCACAGGACCCAGGAGCGGAGTTGCTACTCAGCTCGGCTAGTGGTCTTGCATCTTTTCTTATTTCACAGCTATGAACTGCGGGTCTTCCATCATTTTTCTTATTTCACAGCCACAAGCTGCGAGTCTTCCATCATTTTTCTTATTTCACAGCCATGGATCCAAGTGTGGACCCCTAGGCAGCCTATCGGCGATCCCAGTTGGCTGTGTGGACTTCCGCTGCTTCAATCTATTTGAGTGGCACACAAAAAAAAAAACACGTATTATAATCACCAACCGTGAACACCAATTATCTCTGGGCCTCATGAACACATGAAGATACGAAGTTTTTCACATGCTAAGATAATCTAGAACTACCAATTATTTATATACCAAAGTTCACATCATATCTGATTATAGTTCATACTGGGAGATGTATGTTCCAATAATCTTATACTTGGTGAATTTCTATATGTAAAAAAATCCCCAAACTAAAAATAGTAAAAATTTATACTTGGGCAATGCTTCCATCGATGTCATCAGACATCAGTTTTGATATGGACAGCCGGAGCCGCCATCAGTCTTCATCAACCACAGCCTGGCTGCTGTAGACTGCTTTCTCATCTCTGCATGCGAATATTCGATCTCCCAATATGAAAAATACATAAGAAAGAAAATATTAGTCACATATTATCATTATAGCGCACATAAGTCCTATATCAACATTATAGCGCACATAAGTCTTATATCAACATTATAGCACTAAATTCCCATAACTAGCGCCTCATCATCATCATCATTTCAGCCGAAAGACGTCCACTGCTGAACATAGGCCTCCCCCAAGGCTCGCCAAACTGATCGGCCCTGCGCCATCCGCATCTAATGCGTTCCCGCTACCTTCACCAGGTCGTCGCTCCATCTTGTTGGAGGCCTACCTACACTGCGTCTTCCGGTCCGCGGACGCCACTCGAGTACCTTTCGGCCCCATCGGCCGTCAGTTCTACGGGCGATGTGCCCTGCCCACTGCCACTTAAGTCTAGCGATTCTTCGAGCTATGTCCGTGACTTTAGTTCTCGCGCGGATTTCATCATTTCTAATGCGATCCCGCAGAGAAACTCCAAGCATAGCCCTCTCCATCGCCCTCTGAGTGACCTTGAGCTTCCTTATAAGACCCATCGTTAGCGGCCACGTCTCAGTGCCATAAGTCATCACTGGCAACACACACTGGTCAAAGACTTTTGACTTGAGACACTGCGGTATATCGGATGACAAGATATTGCGGAGCTTCCCGAACGCTGCCCAGCCGAGTCTAATTCGTCGATTGACCTCTTTCTCGAAGTTGCACCTACCCAATTGGATTGTATGTCCCAGATAGATATAGTCGTCAACAACTTCGAGCAAAGTATCTCCGATTACGACGGGAGTTGGTACAACATGGGCGTTCGACATGACTTTCGTCTTGTCCATGTTCAATTTAAGACCAACTCTCTCGGAGACTCTTCCGAGGTCAGCGAGCATCGCACTGAGGTCCTCCAAGGTCTCAGCCATAAGCACCACGTCGTCGGCAAATCGAAGGTGAGTGAAGTATTCGCCATTTACATTGATGCCACGCCCTTCCCAGTCCAGAGTCTTGAACGCATCCTCTAGTGCAGCGGTGAACAGTTTCGGAGAGATAACATCTCCTTGTCTGACTCCCCGCTGCAATAGAATGGGCTTCGACATCTGATCCTGAAGTTGGACGGACATTGTGGCGTTATTATACAGACACTTCAGCACTTCGATGTACCGGTAGTCTACTTGGCACCGTTGGAGAGACTGCAGTACAGCCCAAGTCTCGATCGAATCGAAGGCCTTCTCGTAGTCCACAAATGCCAGGCAAAGGGGGCGGTTATACTCCTCGGTTTTTTGTATAACCTGCCGCAACGCATGTATGTGGTCCACGGTGCTAAAGCCTTTTCGAAACCCGGCTTGTTCGGGAGGCTGGAAGTCGTCTAACCTGCGCGCGAGATGATTCGTGATGACTCTCGAAAACAGCTTGTAAACATGGCTCAGAAGTGAAATGGGTCTATAATTCTTCAATAAGGTATTATCGCCTTTTTTGAAGAACAGCACCACTACACTTCTGTTCCATGCTTTTGGTGTTTTCCCTTCACGGATGGCGGTATCGAATAGTTTCTGAAGGGCTTTGAGGATCGGTTTTCCACCCGCCTTCAGAAGTTCAGCTGTTATTCCGTCATCACCAGGGGCCTTGCCATTCTTTAGTTGTTTGAGAGCCGTACTAATCTCGTACAGGCTGACGTCCGGGATGTCTTCGGTATAGTGCCGGGTTAATCTAGCTCTCGGGTCTTCAGCTAGTCCATGACGGGTTTCTTCGTTGATGTGTACAGCTGTCCATAGAACTTCTCAACTTCTAACAATAGCTCCGGTTTAGAGGTCATGATCCTACCTTCATCGGTCTTTAACTTTGCCAATTGGCTTTGCCCAACAGACAGATTCTTGGCAAAAACTTTAGAGCCTCTGTTGCGCTCTATCGCCACTTCAATACTATTAGTATTAAACTGGCGTATATCGCGCCTCAGAGACTTTGAGATCTGTCTGTTAAGCCGCCGGTATTGGCAAGCGTCACCAGATGTCTGTAGGATCATTTTACGTCGATCTTCCATGAGCTTTAGAGTAGAAGGTGTGATTTTTTTGGTTCTATTTGTACGGTGAGTCTTAAAGAACTTTGACCCAACCGTATGGACAGCTTCCACAAACCCGTCATTGTAATCATCCATGTCGCTTCCTAGGCATTCGAAACTGTTTTGAAGTTCAAGCTGGAACGTTTCGAGGTTTTGTAGCTGGGCTGGTGCCGGGCGGAGCGTAGACTTTATCAGTCGCGCTCTTTCAAGCTTGAACCGAATATTCAATGTGCCTCGTATCATACGGTGATCACTCCCGGTTTTAACCGCACTGATCACGGAGACATCATTGAATATTTGCTTCCTCGTCGACATAATAAAGTCTATCTCATTCCTCGTTACACCGTCAGGGCTCATCCAAGTCCATTTCCTGTGCTCTCGCTTCTTGAAGAAGGAGTTCATCATATAGAGTCCCTCCTTCTCCATAAAGCCGGCCAGTAGGTGGCCCCGGTGATTCCTACGCCCTACTCCAAATTGCCCCATTCGCAGCTCTTCACCATCCCGTTTACCCAGTTTTGCGTTGAAGTCCCCCATAACAACCGTGAAGTGAGTTCCGGAGCTATGCATGGCTCTGGAGATATCCTCATATATAGTTTCCACCTCTTCGTCGGAGTGTGCCGAAGTCGGAGCGTAAACCTGTACGACCTTCAACGAATACCGTTTGGTCAATCTTAGTACTAGGTACGCTACCCTGGTCGACACACTCACGATCTCCACGACGTTGTTTACAAGGGACTTGTGGACGATAAACCCGACACCGCCCCGGGACTGTTGGTCGCCCTCCCGGAAATAGAGCATGTTACCAGAGTTCAGGATTATCGTGTCCTCCCCCTCTCTTCGGACTTCTGATAACCCTACTATCCCCCATCGTAATCTGCTCAATTCTTCCTCCAGTTCCATTAACCTATTACCCGTCCGCAGCGTACGGCAGTTATACGTTGCCAGGGCCAGGGATCGTTGCTGATGGTAGCCGGATCGCTTCCGGGGATTCTTAGCACCCCTTGCCCCGCCGCTACCCAGGCCGCTACCGTAGCCTGGAACAGCGGGGCTACCGGAGACTAGGGGCCGTTTTCTTTTGGACTCAGCCATAGGGGGGTTTTTGCCATAGTCGCCACGCTTGGCAGGCGGGTTGGCGACCGCAGTGGAAAAAACCGTACATATTAGGGACGCTGCTGCCCGTCCTCCGGTATTACTGGCCGCAGTTTTAGGACATACCCGGGTCCCAGGACATACCCGGGTCCAGGATATACCCGGGTCCAGGACATACCCTACAATCAAACTAGCGCCTACAATCTATTAATTATCTATTAACTTGTACCGAGAAACAACAACTCATCTCTAAACGTATACCCTATCTGTTATCCTATTAACTTCCTATGCTAAAAAGCACTAATAAAATCATATTTCATTATTTGCTATAAAAATTATTCAAAATATTTTATTTACATGATAAAATTACTGTCATTTGACGTAAGTGTCAATTTCTTTTTATTCCTCAATTCAGGGACACGACGTCTATAATGAACTTTTTTAATAGCGTCTGTCACACTATCGAGTTCACTCGACTCCTTACACTCACTTCTAAACCGATTTAGGGTTCCCCTCTGTGGAAAAATATATTTATTGGTATTTATTAAATTATAAGTCTTACAAGTTTACATTACCATTCACCGTATCTGTGCCAGGTTTCTTCACGATTCTACGCCTTCTCGCAAACCGTCCATCATTCGTTCTACAACTTTCTGAAGTCGCCTCTTGCTCCTTCATCATCAGAGCAGCTTTCCTTTGAAACCCTTCCGACTTCGAAATATTTTCACGCTTTCCAACCTCGCTCCGCTCAACCTCAATCTTACGCTCCGACTTTCCATCAACCTCCTTGACCGATTCAACCTTCTTGGCCATACGATTTGAGTCTGAAATAGAAAAATTATTAGCACATAACCCTGTTGCCGTTTTAACCGAACGCACTTGACATTCCGTGGTCAAGAAACCTATTTTCTCACACTCAACCTCTTTCGACCTATTTTCATTCGTTTGCACTTCTTTCTTTAAATTAGACATCGTGTCACTTATTTCTTTAATGAAATTGACACGGAATTTTCCGTTTAACGTCAAATTACCCCTATAAAAATCAATAATTGCGTTATGCGCACTTAGGAAATCCTGTCCTATGATTAGGTACGCTATCCAAATCTTCCTCTACTATCAACAAATTTATGGGACAACAGCCCCTGTCCACAAGTAAATATGTGCTAGCCGTTCCTACAGTATGAATATTGGAGCCCCCTGCCGCACGCAAAGGTGTGCCAAGTGCACGCTTATACTTCAAGCAATATTTTTCTGCAAGCGCAGCAGATATCAGTGTAACATTGGCTCCAGTATCCACCAAAGCCTTACATAGCTTGCCATTAAGTTCCGTCGGCACGAACGTGTCCATGCTCGTATAAATATTACCAATATCTGCAAAACTTCTGTGAAAAAATCGTGTTGATCTGCGGGACATCCTGCTGTGCTTCAAGATTCGGCTCCTGAAAAACCGCATTTATATTTGACGCGCCACGGCTCTCCTGACGCCTCTGGACATTTGATGTTGAAGCGCTAGCCTGCGTTCCTGTGAACCCCTGGCGTGGACGTAAATTGTAGCCGCCGTACGGCCTTGACGCGCCTCGCTGTGCCCCTCGCGTCCCGACGCAAGTGACTGGAGTCTCTGGAGTACCATACCGTGACTGCGGCGTAATCGGTGTGAACCCCGTGTTTGTTTCATGTGATTGCGAAATGTGCCATTGCGAATTGATTGATTTGACGAAGTGTTTAATAAATCTGCCATCCTCCTTAATGCCTGCTTTCAACGCCAATTTCTCGAGATCATAATAAAATGACAGCAACGGCTCTTTCGGGTCTTGCTTTCTATAATTAACGACCTTATGCTTTTTGCCGATTTTTGCTTTTTTTAACGACCGCTTTAGCCTAGTTGGTAGTGACCCTGCCTACGAAGCAAGAGGTCCTGGGTTCAAATCCCGGTAAGGGCATTTATTTGTGTGATGAGCACGAATATTTGTTCCTGAGTTATGGATGTTTTCTATGTATTTAAGTATTTATTTATCTATATAAGTATGTTTATCGTCGTCTAGTACCCATAGTACAAGCTTTGCTTAGTTTGGGACTAGGTCGATTTGTGTAAGATTGTCCCCTAATATTTTTTTTTTATATATATAATAAGGGCCAATCAACTTTTAAACCGACTATAATCTGTCCGCGACTTTTTTCAAACAATTGCAGATTTTTGTAAGTAAACATGTTTTTTCTGTAATTTAATAGATGAATAGCATGAATACATGCCATCCTACGTAAGTTTAACCTATTAAACCGTGAAATATCTTGTTGGAAGTACGATTTTTTGGTAACGCCAGAGACAATTTTGGTAACGCAGGAGACGCCAAAAACGTCGGTTTAAAAGTTGATTGGCCCATAAAAAGACTGAGCATAGTCTTCTTGCGATGGAAATTGTTCTGCCAACTTCTGTATTACTAAATCATATGACTCCAACGTCGTAAAATTGGCCTTGTACCATGACAACGCGGGTCCCTCTAAGTAAAGCGCGATGGCCACTCGCTTCTGTTCTGCATTCCAATTCATGATGATCGCAATCGTTTCAAATTGGTGAATAAAATCATCTACATCTGAGTATCCTGCGAACTTTTCCGCCATCTTCTTTACAAATAACCTTTATCGGTGCACAATTTCTAAATAACACAAAATATTGCAAGCTGACTCACGGTTTTGCTTCTTAAATTGATACTTTTACCCAAACTTCTCATATAGGTACTTCACGCGCTCCGTTTATGAGTCAAAGCGCGACTTTCAACGGGGAATTGGTCATCCTTCATTTACCGCTCACGGTTTTTCTTCGCCGCCTTCTGGATGGCTAGCTAAAACATAAAAGACATCGACCGCGCCTAACCTCCACCAACTTGTGGGACTGAGCTCGAGTTTAGGTAGAACTAGTACGGGGATACGCGCGTGATGCTAAACTTCAATAAATAATAAGATAGATATCTTCATACGTGGGTTTATTCCTTGAGATCAGTATAACTACGTGTTAAACTTAGGTCCAGCACCTTTGGCTGTTCGGAGCAATCTGCCCTGGCTCGTATACCGCAGACAACTCTATTTCATTTAAAATCAAGTTCTAGAATTATTTACAAATTTTATACATAATAACATTAAACTAACCTGCCAGTTGGACAACATTTACCACTGGCTATCGGTATAGAGCCTTGCCTACAGTACCTAACCATGTGAGAGTTCGCTGCGTAGATAACTACAGTGCCTTATTTAATCACTGCAGAATAATCAATGTGTTTAATAAGGCTAACATATCCCTACTCACATAGGAATGCGCTGCTATACCCACATTCGAACAAAAGACCCGTTCGCAACAACTGCGCTGTCTGCATTACCTGCCGGCTTATAACTTGCCATGTAATAGTAATTCCTGTGGAAGAAGAACCAACTCTTATCTAATACCCGCGACATTGAACACCCTCCCAAAGGAATTGCTAAACAAAGTTGTAAACACTGCCACCAACCCCTTTGAATGTAAAAAGTTCTCAAAAAATTCTACCTAGAGAGTGACAATAAAGTACCTACCTAGTGGTACTTTAGTTTAGTTAATTAAAACTTGTACTGAACCGCTTTGACTCGCCTACTATTACATAAACCTCTAGTGGGTTTTCCAATAGTGGCACAATAATTCCAACCTTATTTATATGTGCTCTTGGTTATATTAAAAAAAAAAAAAATAGGATTAAAATGAATAAAAAACAACGAAATATCATCATGTTATTTTATTGAGTCTATTAATTCATTCTACCGTACACAATCGCACGTCGCACTCGAACACTTGCTTATAGCCGAGCGACATAACTATCGAAACTACACACTCGCTTCTCGCCGCTCGCCCACTCGTTTCTAGTTTCTAGTTCTACTCGATTATCGCTCGTCACCGGTGGTGGGACCAGTGGCTTATGGAAATAAATTTTCAAACGGTTGCATGTTTTGATCGCATGAATTTTTTCATATTATTAATTTCACCTTCATACATTCACGCGTTTCTAAAAAAAGGGATCTTGACTGACAGAAAGAATAGACAGACGGACGACGAAGTGATCTCATAAAGGTTACTTTTTCCTTTTTAAATACGAAACCCTTAAAACATGCGAAGCTAAGCAACTGACCACTTTAGCAACAATAGTTTACATTATAAAATCCGCAGTGAACTGATAATTACATAAGTGAAAAACAGTAAAACAGCAGGTAATATATAAATTAGTTAGCTTAATAGAACTGAGCTAAAATTATTACGTACGTAGTTGCCGATGCAAGTGCCTGAAAAAAATAAATTTTGTTAGGTACTTATACCTACCAAAGTTGTTTTTATTCTATAGTATTTTCATTGTAGCATAAAGTAGGTGACATTTGACAAACCGTTTCGTTACACTAAGAAAAAAATGCCGCGGTGTATATACATGGCGAATAATTTAAATTGCACTCCGAATATCTCTGGGGTTAAACATTTAACCTTAAAAAAACTTTTTAACAAAAAAATTAAACCGCCGCAAAAACTGAAAAGCGAAAAATAATACCTTTTTTGTTTGACCTTAATCTAGGTACCAATTTGAAGTCGGTGTCTCAGCATGAGCCAGGAGGAGTGATAGAAGCCCATCAGGTAGACTAGACGACTACAGGTCCACTCCTCCTGGCTAGTGCTGAGGCACCGACTTCAAATTGGTACCTAGATTAAGGTCAAACAAAAAAAGGTATTATTTTTCGCTTTTCTGTTTTTCGGCGGTTTAATTTTTTTGTTAAAAAGTTTTTATTTTATACTTTTTTCCCACCCCCGGGGAATTTTTTTTCTTTCCAAATGTATATAATACCAACTTCAAGGTATACCCTATCCAATAAAAAAAGAATTATGAAAATCAGACTACTCTGTAAAAAGTTATGCCTGGTCATACAGTACAATCAGTGGCTGAACAATCAATCATCTCCTGTTTTCCTACCTTTAGGGTAGGAATATTTTTTCAAAATTTAAATGGGACCCCCTTGGGGGTATACGCTTTCCAATAAAAAAAGAACCATCAAAATCGGACTGCTCTGTAAAAAGTTATGCGTGGTCATACAAAAAAAATAATGGTTTTATCGATTCGAGTTTTAAAGGTTTTACTTCTCTAGTCTGTGGTTTTGACACCTGTCACCCGCACCATGCTACAGTGAAATAGTACATTACTACAGAGGCCGAGAAGCCCGAGAAGTAAGGGGTTGCCGGCCGAGTAGATTTGATGGCCGAGTGGTACACAAGGCCGGCATGATACGAGGCTGACAACCTCTGTTCCGGCCGAGGCTTGTATAGTGCTTTTATCAAACATGCAATGAAATAAATAAAAAACTTCAAGAAAACAGTAAACCTATAAACGGCATGATGCTGTGTCACATGAAACAATAGACGATCGCTTTCCCGGCCTAGGCCTGCAAGTCTGTATGAAAATCCATTACATGGCACTCGTCTAACCGCGCCCGCAACGTGATACGTCCCGGCCTATTATTTGGAACGTAAGGTTAACATTTCATTGCATCTTTGAGAAAATATTATAACAGCTTAAATCTATGGCTTTGTATCCAATCAAATTTTATTATAAAACTCCACACATTACATAATAAGAAATGTCTTAATCATGAAATTGAGGAATATGAAGACATCTAAACTCACGTTAAAGATCAGTGATTCCGTCAGAGCAAAGAAACCATAGATGCTAGTTTCAGTATCTTGAAACGTCATCGAAGAAGTAAAGTATAGGACCTGTTCAAATATATAAAAAAATATTAGCATAGCTACTAATAATAGTGGACATTTAAAAAAAATGATTATCAATACTTAGCTACTTGCAAATAACTTGAAGTGTCTTTAGTGATATTGACCGGGATGCGATGAAGAGCTCTGCCAATTTTATCTCTCTACAAAAATTCAAAACTTCAGAACGTGTACCGTATATAATGAAATGGTAATGACGTGAATTACAAATACACTTTTTACAATCTGGATTGTTGAGCTATTTGCCACTGTTCATAATTTAGGAGAGTACTTAATACATACTCATTGTAATTGTTTCATTAAAAAAACCCGATTGGCATTAAATTGCGAACTGTAATCAATAGCTCAATAACTCCGTGTAATCCGTGTTGTGACTGTACCTACCTGTCGATTTAATAATGCACCTGAATATCCTAATACATATAATATAGTCACTTCGTACCACATCCAACAGATCAAATCAAATGCCACGTAATAAGAATAGTCAGTTTTGAAAGCTATAATGTGGTATAACCAGTGTGTGACAAGCACCAACAAGTGGAATGTCTGCGCTAGAATGAGTAGCAGTGGCATTTGGAACGCTGCGTTGATTTGCCGCTTAACAGCCAGCGCGCGCGCATACACGCTCCGCAGCTGACGCAGCGACTCTGACAACGGCCTTGACTGCCATCCGATACGATGGTTCCCTATAGCCCTCATTCTATTATTCCGAAGGAGTTTCTGAAGATGCTCCTCAATTTTTTTCAGTAAAGCAACAATCATCAAAATTATTGCAAAGTACAAGGCTACTAGTGTGAACTGTAACGCTTGTGGTAAAACAAAAGTTATAGCTACCCGTACCATCCCAGCGGCGGGGCCAGTTATTGCCAAAGCAAAGGTAGAGTATACGATCACAATTAGTGAAAGAGTTCCAAGAACCACGCAATTTACTTGTACTCGTAATTGTCCGAGTATAATATTGCTGATACTGTTCGGTAACTCAGTCCAACAGGCGGCTATTTCATTTAAAGTGTGGTTGTATAAGCTTTTGTGCTTAAATGCACAAAAATAAATAGTTAATGTCACTACTAATTCAAGAAACAACGCAACAAAGCCATTCACGTCTTTAATCTTCACCTCCTTTAGCGCATTATCTCCACTTGCGGTACAAAGATCTACCACTCTAAGACTAAAACCAACAGAAATCCCTAAAGCTATGATTATGGTATATGCAGAATTTACAGGGCTAGATTTTATAACGAGGGCTAGATTTTTTTTTCCGTTAGTGAATTCGACGGAGTGGGGAAACAACCCGAGTACCGAAAGTACAAAGTAAAAGGGTTTGAAGATTTGCAGTAAACTAAGTTCTTCATAGGGGCGAATGAAAGGTGAGAAATATTTTCTTATGATTGTAAACATTCCGTCAATTAAAAATGCTAAATAAGTAAGTATGATTTAAAACAGTCGAGACGTAGAGTGTTCTCTGGCCTGAGGTTCTGAACGAATGGTTGACATGTTCAATAGTTAAGTGAGAATGTCGTAGGACATGTAACGAGAAGGTACTTAATGGTGGTGCGATAACATCGTATACTTAATTATTCATAGTATCCATTACTGTCGAAGGACCCATGTAACACGAAAATAGACAAAGATCCATATTAGTCTAGTCGAAATGTTCAAAATGGTGTTAATTCTTGATAAAGTTCCTAAAAATATGTGCGATAGCTCATTGGATTCGGAATGACGTCTAGAAAAATGTATTCGAAGGATTTTACTGCAGGATAAAAATTGCAAAAGTTATTAACAAATTAAGATGAAAAAAAAGGTATTTCGTTTTTGGCAATATCTCAAAAACTATTAATATTTAAGAAATTTAAAAAAAAGATTCTTAAAGAGGAGAAAATTTCCAAAAAAAAAGTCTACCTCCCGGAACTTTACCTCCATTATTTATAATTTTAATTTAACGCTGAAAATAGAGCCCGCGCGGCCGATTCAGCATGGCCGCGCTGCCGCTCAACAGAGTCTATGATATAAAATAATTTTTTTATAGAATTAAATATCAATCGAAAAATTTAAAAAAATTATTTTGTCATCAGAACACTTCAAAGAAGAAAGTCCCGTTGGAAAAAAAATTTTTTGTTGATTTTTCAAAAAGTTATACTATTGTTAATTAAGTAATTTTTCGTGGGCTTTAATTTTTACAAAAGACAGTATAAAAGTTTAAATAATTGGCCTATAAATTTTTGGCTTCTTGGAGCTCTTCTTATATATATATATATATATATATACTTAAAAAGACCACGTTATAAAAAAATCTTAAATTTGTATATTTTGTTTATTATAATTTTTTTAAGTTAACAAAAAATTAAAATCATCAAAAATGTTGTTAAAAAATTTTTTTCAATCTAATGTTGAGTTATGGCTATTTTTGCATTGCATAGAGGCATTGTCTAACGTCAAAAAATATTTTTTTGCGGCATTTGTTAATAAATTGTTTATAAACAAATAGACTAGTTTAATATTTTTAAAAAATTTTTTTTTACCATATTGTTGTCATGGGAAAATAATAATTTTTAAAATAAAAATTTTTTCTTAAAAAATTTTTTTTTTGTTTAAAACCGTTTTTTACATATTTGCATTGTTTAAATAATTAGTTAAGAAATTATTTCCTCTTTAAAAATCATAATTACCATTTCTCAATAGACTGACCGAAATAATTTTTTTTTATAAATAATTTAATTGTTTATTAACTTTACAATTGTTTATAAACAAATTCAGATGACCATAGTATTTTTTTTCTAAAACTAAGAAAAATTACAAAAACAACCATGTATGACAAAGTGGTAAAATATTTTTTTTTGTATTTTTTACAATAATTTCTAAAACTCCACGATACCAAAGTTAGATCGGTCACACAATTTGTCAAGTACCTAACAAATTACCATAACTCATAAACTATTTATTAACAAATTTATTAACAAATGCCGCAAAAAATATTTTTCGATGTTAGACAATGCCTCTATGCAATGCAAAAATAGCCATAACTCAACATTAAATTGAAAAAATTTTTTTAACAACATTTTTGATGATTTTAATTTTTTGTTAACTTAAAAAAATTATAATAAACAAAATATACAAATTTAAGATTTTTTTATAACGTGGTCTTGTTAAGTATATATATAAGAAGAGCTCCAAGAAGCCAAAAATTTATAGGCCAATTATTTTAACTTTTATACTGTCTTTTGTAAAAATTAAAGCCCACGAAAAATTACTTAATTAACAATAGTATAACTTTTTGAAAAATAAACAAAAAAATTTTTTTCCAACGGGACTTTCTTCTTTGAAGTGTTCTGATGACATGATAATTTTTTAAAATTTTTTGATTGATATTTAATTCTATAAAAAAAATATTTTATGTCATAGACTCTGTTGAGCGGCAGCGCGGCCATGCTGAATCGGCCGCGCGGGGCCCTATTTTCAGCGCTAAATTAAAATTATAAATAATGGAGGTAGAGTTCCGGGAGGAAGACCTTTTTTTTGAAAATTTTCTCCACTTTAAGAATATTTTTTTTAATTTCTTAAATATTAATAGTTTTTGAGATATTGCCAAAAAACGAAATACCTTTTTTTTCATCTTAATTTGTTAATAACTTTTGCAATTTTTATCCTGCACTAAAATCCTTCGAATACATTTTTCTAGACGTCATTCCGAATCCAATGAGCTATCGCACATATTTTTAGGACCTTTATCAAGAATTAACACCATTTTGAACATTTCGACTAGACTATATCGTTTACTGCCTCAATCTAAAGTCTACTACTTAGTCTAAAAACTATTTTTATAGCCCACTAAATGTACAAATATACAGATGCAGCGACATTATAATTAGTACTTTTGAGACAAAAGTGGGCTGTTTGCCTTTTAAAGTTATTAAGTATAATATTTGAATATAACGAGAACGACATCCTGTAAGAAATTAAAATAAATAAAGAACAATGAAATATCATGCTATTTTATTGAACGTTATTTTAAACAAATACAGCTTTCTGTGCAGATACAGGTGTATAAAAGTTAAGGTATTAGTTTGAAAGTTATTGTAGATATATTATTTTTAGATTTTTTTTAGCTGAAACACTTGTAGGTACTATTAATTATTCTTTGGCTGAAGTTTGATACATTTTCTGAAATATTTTGAAGAATAGTTTTTTTATAAATAAGTGTATTACCTAAATAGTTTAAATACTACCTTGTACAATTTTTAAAACACTTTACTCTGATGCGTTACCACAAACTTAAATATTTAAAAAAAAAAATAAAAAAACTGAGATCAAAATCAAATCACGGAGCGGGAGAGCGGGAGCGCGACGCAGGAGTCACGTTGCGTTGCGGGTGCATGCGAGGGCCGCGGGCAGAGGGAGGAGTGTAAGTAGGTACTAAGTAGTATCTATAGATAGGTTGCGTTCGGATTTCGGATATTATTTGATGACTCAAAATTAAATATTTTTTAGAGCGTTCGAAAAAAGTTGATTTAAATCAAAATGTACCTGCATCATTCAATAACGGAAAAACCGGAGGTAACACCGGTTTTGTCTTTCAAAACCAATTTTGAAAAATCGGTAAATTTTGTCCGGTTTCCGGTTTTCAGCAAAACCGGAAAACCGGTTTTGCACGCCCTAGTACTTACACTCCTCCCTCTGCCCGCGGCCCTCGCATGCACCCGCAACGCAACGTGACTGCTGCGTCGCGCTCCCACTCTCCCGCTCCGTAATTTGATTTTGATCTCAGTTAAATAATCTTTAGAATAAATATTATTTTCTCAAACATGCTTTGAAATGTATGCGTTAATGTCACGAAATGAAGCCATGAAGTTTGTTGTTTATGGCTCCCTACATTACTTCTTGGCCTAGGCCATAAAAGTAAGTATGAAAAACCATTATTGTCCGCTGCTGTAACTTTTTAAATTTGCTTACTAACATTAAACTGACAAAGGAAAAATTACATACAGCCAACTTACGACATTAAAAAATCTATCTTCTTTTATTTCTATAAAACCGCCTAAACTACTGGTGATGGATGGATGGATGGATGTATGGATGTATGGATGGGTGTATGGATGTACGGATGGATGTATGGATGTATGGATGGATGTATGGATGTATGGATGTATGGATGGATGTATGGATGGATGTATAGATGTATGGATGGATGGATGTATGGATGGATGTATGGATGGATGTATGGATGGATGTATGGATGGATGTATGGATGGATGTATGGATGGATGTGTGGATGGATGTATGGGTGGATGGATGTAAGGATGGATGGATGGATGTATGGATGGATGGATGGATGAATGTATGGATGTATGGATAGATGGATGGATGTTTGGATGGATGTATGGATGGATTTATGGGTGGATGTATGGATGGATGTATGGATGGATGTATGGATGGATGGATGTATGGATGGATATATGGATGGATGTATGGGTGGATGTATGGATGGATGTATGGATGGATGTATGGATGGATGTATGGATGGATGTATGGATGGATGGATGGATGGATGGATGGATGGATGGATGGATGGATGGATGGATGGATGGATGGATGATGATGATGATGATGATGATGATGCATGTTTGAGAAAAGCTCTATACAATCCTCGGCCGGAAGAGGGATTGCTGGACTCGTTTTATCCGGCCTCGGCCGTATACTCCAAATCTCGTCCATCAATCCCTGACTTCACGGCCTCTGCAGTAATGTACTATTTAAGTTCATTTTAAAATTGTTTTTAACCAAACTAAGAGAGTTTAGTTTATTAATGTGGTACAGTAAATGATCTGTTTTTTATTTCGACTGCCATCGACTAACTACAAATACAAACAAATTGATTATTGTTTATTTAAATAACTAAAGGTGCCACATACTTACTTGTGTTGTGATTTGATTTTGATCTTTGTTAATTAATCTTTAGGATAAATATTATTTTAAGTTCATTTTAAAATTGTTATTGTTAGCCAAACTAAGAGTGTTTATGAATGTGATAAATAAATACCACCGGACAATTCACGCCAATTGACCTAATCCCAAACTAAGCAAAGCTTGTACCAGGGTACTAGACAACGGATAAATATACTTAAATACATAATTAACACCCAAGACTCGAGAACAAACATTCGTATTATTCACACAAATGCCTGCCCCGACCGGGAATCGAACCCGGGACCTCAAGCTTCGTATTCAGATTCTCTAACAACTAGGCTATCCGGTCGTCCAAATCTCTCGTCGTGATCTATCTAATCTAAGGTCTACTTGGTAGGCTAGGCATTAATGGATAATTAAAAACAAGTATTTCATGCAATTTGTTTTATTTGTAGATTTTGTGGGTATATAAACTATCAAGAATATGATTTTACTGTTCAAATTCTACCATTACTACCATAATAAAAAAAATATAAGAACATCGCCAAAACCGGGGAAAAAACCGGTTTCCGGTTTTGGGCCCTCAAAACCGCAATTCAAAACCGGTTTTGACAACTTTCCGGTTTTGCACGCCCTATACCTAATGCATAATCGTCAAGGTTTAAATGTTTTTTACAAACACGTGAATGTTTTGGTGGGACATAGTTGACCCTGCAAATCGCTACTACCACTGCTTTGAGACACTTTCATCTTTCGGAAACTTAAGTCCGCCTTCCTTTTCCGAGCAAAACGGGACTGCGCAACACTGTGGCATGGCCAATACGTTTCTATTGTATTAAATATGAAATTAATAATTAAATATTAAATGTCAATTTTTTTTGGCACCCGTAATAACAAACTTTGACAGGCGTAATGAGTAACTTATAATGAATCGCTAAATTTGACACTGAAGCTATTCAATTTCCACTCAAGTTAAGCGTCATGGTACGAAAATCACTTGAAGTGAGTGAATAAAAATGTCTGTATCGCTACCGCTGAATCGCACTTGAACTGAATCGCAAAAGTAACGTCGTGGTACGAAATAGCGATGCAGTTCAGTTTAGAGCTTAAACTGAATCGTATTAAGAGAGTGTGGTAAGCCCCCTGGGCTTTATTGATAATTAAATATTGTAACTCCTGGCACCCTTCACTCTTGACTCTCTAGCTCTATTGCATTGTGGTTTGTTTATGATTTAATTGTTTATGGCATAGTGTATAAAAAACTTTTGTATGTTTGTCTCTTCCCTTTTTTACTGCACCGCATCTGGACAAATCTGAAGAAGCTGTGTTTTCTATTGCCAAAGTACCACTCCGTTCGGGCTCCTCCAGCCCTTTTAATAATGTTTACAAGCATACCTACATTATATACTTAGTATTACTTAGGCGTAGGTACATATTTTATGATGCGTAGTGTCATCGGTGCTGCGGGAGATTATCACTTACGTACTTGCTTGTTTTCCATTGACGTATACCTACCTACATAACAATCTAAATGCAAGTTCATTCACCACTGTCAAATTGCACCAATATCACCAAGAACGTAGTGGCTGATGCCAGTACCTGAAACATAAAATAATTTTTCACCTCACTAGCTCGGAAAGCCCTTTTTGTTTGTTTGACATCTATTGAGAAAATCGCTTTTTATCCACATGTGAAGAAAGAGTTTTGACATTTGAGGGCAGCTTAAGTGATATTTGACAGCTAACGAAACGTAAAACGTTAAAAGTGCTGAATTTTTAAAATCACAATTAATGAATTGCATCGAGTAAAAAACACTAAATACAGTCTTACAACTTTATTTTAATTCATAAATATCAGCATTCAACATTAACCTTCATTCTTGTTGTAAAAACGGATAAAATGTTATGACAGTCCAAGTAAGTCGATGTGCGAACAAAACGCATCCGAAATAATAAAAAAAAAACTTAAGTCAAAACTTTTCAATTAAATATTCGCATGTTTTTCTAATTATTTTCCTCGCTGTAGTGAGGTGAAAAGTTTTGTGTTATACACGGGTGAAAAGTTATTTTACGTCTCGTGTGTTGAAACACTCACTATCGAAAGGATTCTATTTTTGAACCACTCGCTTCACTCGTGGTCAATCATAGAATCCTTTCGATAGCTCTTGTTTCAAATGAACACTCGCTGGTAAAATACAACTTTCCCCCCTTGTATAACAAATAACTATTTCATCACACTTGCTCGTCAATGGTCTTATTCCATGCCTGTATACTAAATGACAATGGCCTAAATTGTTCTTAAGGGAGTTATGGATTTACGTACAGTTTTTCTACCCAAGGGAGTCCTAACTTTAGTTTTAAAATTTGCAAACAAGTCATTTCAGACTAAGGAGGTTTCAAGTCAGCCAACGTTTTTTTTATTATCTTTAAAACTTAGCTATAACCCAAATTTTACAACACAAAACTTATCTACGCTTCATGAAAATTCGTTATTTTTATATTTTAAATTTATATCAAATAGTTTTGCAATAATTTTAGTAAAAATATTTTTTAAACTAGTTGGCAGAATCTGGCCTAAACTAAACACAGTTTACATTATCTATGGTAGATGACTTGAAAAAAGTGACAATCTGTCTTAGCGGGTAGCCATTATTTTATTCAATTTAAGTGTTTTTTAGAGACAAAATAATTTTATTTTTGGATTTTTTTTCTCGCATTGTGATGAAAATCATTGTGTGTATCACGGGCAGTAAGGGAATTACAAACTCGAGTCATTAAAAGCCCTCCGCCTTCGGCGTCGGGCTTCTAATAGACTCTCGTTAGTAATCCCCTACTTACGGCCCTAGATGCACAATGTACTATTATATTGTTGTTTTACTGTACCTGTCAGAAGTTATTTCACTTTCCTCCAGAATAAAAAAAAATACTGCCCTCTTAAGGTAACAGGCGGTATCTCAAAAAGAACTCATGATTATGACTCAATTTTATCATCTCATACACGAACTGTAAAGCTGCAAGATATTTAAGTAACTCAAAGTGTTATTTTTTTTGAGGAGGGCCGAATAGTTTATGCACGTAATAAATTGTATTAAGGAATTATACTCACATTAAATAACATTGAGGATTTAAGTTGAAAGAGGCCATAGATTGTTATTTCGCTATCTAGAAATTTCATCATAGACGCAAAGTGTTGAATCTGTTAGTGAAATAAAGTACATCCTGTTAGGTACTTAAAACGGGAAGTTCTTGTATTACTACAGGGTGCAAAAAACTAAAACACCACGTAAGAGATACCTATAATTATCTTAGATTTGAAATGAAATGAAATGTTAATAAATAGGTACGAAAATGAGTCCATACTAGCTGTTGCCCGCGACTCCGTCCGCGGAGGAAAGGGGTTGGTACAAAAAAATAGCCTACGACCTATTCTCAGACCTACCAAATGTAGAGAAAAAAGTTTCATAAAAATCTGTCAAGCCGTCTCAGAGGAGTTGACACGAGATTTTTATATATTAGATGAGGAAAAAAATAGCGATTAATAGGCACAGATACAACTCGACACCACCCTGTCCAGGCACTTAATATGCAGGTCAGTGCTTAAAGAGCTTTACAGACTGCAATCCAGAATAATTAATGGATTTCTTTTTCCCTGAGTGGCAACACTGGCATAGGTAATAGATCGCACGCTTTTGGCTCGAAATTCGAACTTGTGATTTTATTTTGCTTAATATACAAAATGCACACACCCAATATCATATTTTCTCAAGTTTTTCGCGATTCCCAAGGTTAAAGAATCGAATTGCTTTCAAATTCCAGAGAAATAATGCGTTGCTTGGGAGGAACGTGTCAAAATGGTGTTGTAGAGCGCCATCCTGCTCTGTCTCGTTTTTTTTTCGTTCTGGCGGATCACTTTTATATTATAGATTTTATGCACAAACAATTAATTAATTAATAAATTTTTAGTTTTAGTTCCGTTATCGAATAAATTATGCAGAAAATTCATTTTATTTGCGAAAATAATGTACCTACTGCGCGATTCTGAAGACAGATAAGGAATGAACGAATGTATAGGTATACTGACAATGGATAGGTGCTTCATTTTTTACCCCACTTACTTCCAAATGAAGTGCTATCTCTTTATTTATGTCAGCCGAGGATTTACATGGTTTAATATTTTTGTTTATATAAGCCGAGATATCATAAAGTGACCGGCCAACTTTATATGCCTGTAAAATAACAAAAATATGTATATTAGGGCTCAGACTGTATTAGCTTAATCAATAATCACAATAGTAACTTAACACATTTACCTGCAGTTCTAATGTAGCGCTTGCGTAACCTAAAATATAAAATTTCGCCACCTGGTAAAAGACCCAAAAGGATTCCACAACCACGTTAAGCGTTATGAAGCTTTTGTGGAAAGCAGCTATATGGTACAAGCCGTGCGCATCGCAGACGAAAGAGTGGAAGCTCAGCGCTAGAATGAACAACAGAGGTGCCTGGAAAGCTGCGTTGACGTGCTGCTTGACGGCCATCGTGTGTCCATACACTCCCCGCAGCTGACGCAGCGACTCCAGAGATGAACCAAACTTCATTCCCACGTAGTCATTCCCGATACCCCTCACCATTCTCATGCGGGCAATCATCGCAAAATGCTCCTCAATATTTTTCAGTAAAGCAACAATCATCACGATCATGACGTAATAAAATGCTAACGTCGTAAATAGTAACATCTCCGGTAAGTTAAAAGTTATAGTTACCAATGCTTTGTTATACTTAGAGACACTTTGTATGAACGTATTCGTTAACTGCACAATTAACATCAATAATAGAGACCCGAGAACCACGCAGTTCACTTGGACTCGCAACGGCCCGAGTATAACATTGCTTCTAGTATTGTTTGATAAATCTGCCCAGCAGCCGGCTATTTCATTTAAAATATTAATGTACATTCTCCTACTCATAAACGCGCAAATATAAACAATTACAGTAACTAGTATCTCAAAAACCAAGTTAATACTGTAATTAGCTAAAGTCATCGCATCTTTTGTAAAGTAGTTGTTCTTATTAGCGACACTTAACACGTGCATGTGGAGACCAAAAAAAACGCAAATTATTGCAGTGAACAGCAGCGTAGCTGCTAAATTAATTGATGAAGATTTGGATACGACGGCACGCTCCCTCTCTCCGCTGAGAAATTTCATGGCACTAGGAAACAATCCGATGACCGAAAGTAAAAAGTACATAGGTTTGAAAATTTGCAACAAACTAAGTTCCTCTTTCTGGCGCACAAAAGGCGAGAAATATTTTCGTAACAATGGGAACATCGCAAAGTGATTTCCTTTGTTCGGTGGCAGTGATATAAATGGATAGTAACAATACTGTACCTACTCGTACCTCAATTTATTATTTAGAGATCATAATTATCTATTCTACTGGTGTGTAATAAAGAAAAATATCATTGTGAATAATGATGATATAGGTAATGCCACAAGAGTTGAGGTCACGCACACAACAATATGTCATGTAATGACAGCGGGATTTTGAAATTTATTGTACCGATAGCAAATCCAACAGACTCAACAGTGAATTACAAGATTGACTAAATTTTTTTTTAACCCATTTCGTTAAAAAATATTTAGGAAAATACATCTAGTTCAAACAAAACAAAAAATAAAATATTTTAATGCATTTTATTTCAATCAGATAAGCAAATTTTTTGCTATTTATCGATTTTTTTGTTGTGGATATTTCTTATCAGTTTCTAATTGTTTTATTTAAAAAATAGGTTATATGAAAAAAGAAAAATTATAATATGCATAGTATTGCGTAGGTATATCATCATAAGATAATATAACTCACATTTTCATTCTCTTACTCATTTCATTCATTCACTACTTTTTTGTAATCAGTACTTTATGTAGCTGTGTGTGTAATCATTCGCCCCAACTCTCGTGGCGTTACCTATACTAAGTAGATTTTTGCTTGTGGCTTTGCTCGCGCTGTGTTTGATTTTGTTTGGAACAATGTCGCTGGTGTTCGTTAATTATTAGAGGCTATTGGTGATCGAGATGTCTCATTTTATTAATTGATTCTTACGATCTAATTACGTGTGGTTATTTCGAATTAGATAATTCTTGTAGTATATACTAATTTGTTTATTTAATAAACTAGCTTTTGCCCGCGACATCGTCCGCGTAGAATTCCAATTTGTGGTAAAGCTTCTTCATCTCTTTCATTGTATAAAACAAAAATCCGGCACCGGCAACATCCATCATTATTATCATTTCATCATGAGTATCAGTTAGTGAATATTATAAATGCCGTTTATTCCCTATCCCGCGGGAATTTCAACAAATTTGTCCTTATTCTTTGCAAAATTACACTTATTTTTATCCCGCGGGTATTTTGCATTTTCCCCGAGAAAAGTAGCCTATGTCCTTAAAGCTTTCTACCGATAAAAGAACTTTTAAAATCAGCCGCGTAGTTGAGTTCACTTATTTTTTTCCCGTGGGAATTTTGATTTTTCACGGAGAAAATAGTCTATGTAAGTAAGGGTTAGTGTAGCTACTCACTAATAGGTGAAAGAAATTATCAAATCAGCCCTGAAGTGAAATTCACTTCTTAATATCCCAGGGGAATTTTGCATTTTACCGAATAAATAGTAGGTAGCCTATACCAATAAAGGATAGTGAAGCTTTCTATTGGTGATTTTTTTTTAAACTCAGCCCCGAAGTTAATTTTACTATTTTCTATACCGCGGGAATTTTGCATTTATCCGGAATAAAGCATCCTATGTTAACCAAGGATAGTGCATCTTTTCTATTGGTGTAAGACATTTTAAAATGAGCTCCGAAGTTGAATTTTCTTTTTTCTATCCCTTGGGAATTTTGCATTTCCCCGGAAAAAAGTAGCCTATGTCAATAAAGGATAGTGTAACTTTTTACTGGTAAATTTTTTTTTAATCGGCTCGGAAGTTTCAGAGATTATCTATCCCACAGGAATTTCCAAAAATCCTGCAATAAGTTTTTTTGTTGTTATGGTCATTTTCGTTAATACTGTATTTGAAAAGATTAGTAATTGTAGTTACGGAGATATGGTCCAGTTGATTTGAGTACCTACATATATAAATCCTGATTTAACTTTATCCCGTGGAAATTTTCAAAATTCTTTATATTCGCTTTATATTCTAATAGTCTAATTGCATGCCCAATTTGTACAGTTTAGTAATCTTCGTTATGGGCATAGGGTCACTCTTGATGAAATATATAAATCCCGATTATTCCTTATCCCGTGGAAATTCCGGAAAATCCTTTCTTATCGGATGCCTACGTCATACAAAGAACACCCCCTCCACGTTTTAGGTCTCTACATACAGCGGTTTAGGCTGTGCGTTAATCCGGCAGTCAGTCATTTAGGACTTCAGGACAAAGCATTTTATATGTATTTGCATTGCACCAAGCTTTTATGCGAGTTCAACAATGATATTTGAATACTCAATTCGATTTTATTCGAAAAAGGTTGAACTCGCATAAAAGCTTCATCATCATCATCATTTCAGCCGTAGGACGTCCACTGCTGGACATAGGCCTCCCTCATTGACGTCCAATCATTACGGTTGGAAGCGACTTGCATCCACCCTGAACCTGCGGCCTTCACCAAAACGTCCGTCCATCTCGTTGGTGGACGTCCCACGCTGCGCTTGTAAAAGCAAAAGCTTGGTGAAATGCAAATACTTAATACATATAATTAGCTATTATCAGAGATCAGATCAAGACGTGGTTGACAAACGTAGACAAAAATGGTTTGCAATATTTGAAGTTTCGTTTCGTTTACAATGTGTCAAAATAAAATGTAATTTAAATCAAAAGCACTAAGGAGTATTGATATCAACTTCGAAGCAAATCACCCCCAAAATAACTTTCTACTACTTTTTGACCCCGTCAAGGGATGAATTTCAATAAAATACGAAACACGTCTTCCATCAATTTTGTTAAAGAATGTTTATGCAAAATTTGAAGTAGATTGGACCAAGGAATCACGATGTCTCATACAAACTTTGCCCCCCTTTTTTACCCCCTTAGAAGTAGAACTACGGAAAATCCTTTCTTAACGGATGCCTACGTCATACAAAGAACACACCCTCCAAGTTTCAGGTCTCTACGATCAGCGGTTTAGGCTGTGCGTTGATCCGTCAGTCAGGACAAAGGATTTTATATGTATAGATTACTTACACAGGATATAATTTTTTTTATGTGGTTTGCTTTAAAGGAAAAAGGAACCTTTCTACGTTCTAATCCTCCACCCACAAACACGGTGATTGGCAGTTTAGGGGTTTCCAAAGTAAATTAAAAAAAATATATTTGAATCCCTAGAGATTTAAAAGGAGCTTTAATACCGATATGCAGAGACTAAAGTAACATTTTAAGAGCATAAGAAGTGAAAAAAAAAAATTAACGGGATAAAAACTATTTCAACCCTTTTGTAGTATTGTTATACGGCGTTCATAATTTTCTTTCAAATAAATAAAAATTATATGAACCTAGCGGACCCGACAGACGTTGTCATGCATGAACCTAGATACCGACTGCAGCGCCATCTATCGGGCTGATTTGTGAATCTAAACCATTCAGGGCACCACCCAAACGCATACAAAAAAATTCATTCAAATCGGTCCAGCCGTTTAGGAGGAGTTCAGTGACATACCCGCGTACAGTAGAATTATATATATAAAGATGTATAATTAACAGTAACATTAATAAGCATTCGAAAATAATTTATTTACGTTACAAGTCCGTGTTTGAGTAAAAGTAACTTAAAATACATAAATGAGTCAAATGTAGCTACACCCGATGGATAAAAATTGTATTGATCCATCTTGTGTTGCCCAATATCACAAGTACACACATAATAATGATTTATAAATAAATAAATAATTAATTTTTCAACACTACAAAAAATCATAGGATAAGGTGAACCTTTTGCTTGTTTTACACTGACGTATAATATAATCTTGCTGCAGGTTCAATGACCATCATCAAATTGCACCAAAATCACCAAATACATTGTAGCTGATGCAACCACCTGAAAAATAAACGACATGTTACGTCGTTGTTTCACTGTAACTGCTCTAGCACTTATTTCACATCTCACCAAGAATAAAAAAAAAATCACTAAAATGTACTCACATTATATAACAGTGAGGATTTAAGTTGAAAGAAGCCGTAGATTGTAATTTCCGTGTCTTGAAGTTTAATCAAAGCCGAAAAGTGTTGAATCTGTTTTTAAAATAGGCACATACTTAGTTATATTAAATGTAATAGCTCATTTCTTTAAACAAGTACTTGTTTGGAGTAGGTAAGTGTGTAAAAATCGAACACCACATGTAGGAGGGCAAGATTTTAGATAATTTTAAATTTAATACCTATTCTCCACAAAGGAGGGTTTCTCTTATTTTTGAGAACAAATCTTACGATTTATGGTCTCAATTCGGTCTTAATTCGGAAATATTCGCGATATCCACTAGGATCACCTAATTGGATCACCTAATATACAATTATTGTACCTGGTGGGTCCAAATAGGTGATCCTAGTGGACATCGCGGAATAAAATTAATTGTCAAAAGTGTGAAAGTTTTTGAAGATGTTTGGATATTTGGATGTTTGTTACACAATCACGCAATAACGGCTGAATGGATTTATATGAAATTTGGTATAGAGACAGTTTGAGACCTTAGGAATAATATAGGATAGTTTTTATCTCGGAAAATTGCATGGTTCCCGCAGGATAGCAATAAACGAATTCTTCGCGGACGGTGTATCGCGGGCAACACCTAGTAATACTAATAAAAAATCCTTTTTTTACCTTACTTACTTCGAAATGTAGTGAAATCTCTTCATTTTTATCAACTGAGGCTTTATAATCTATAATATCTTCCTTTATACCAGCCGAAATGTCATAAAGAGAGCGGCCAATTTTATTTGCCTGCAATTTATTTTAAAATTATCACTTAGTATTTGACAAAGATTTGGGTCATTATTCGAACATTTCTTTCGCCTTACTTTCGTGGATATATAATTTATGAATTGGCTGTAGACTTTGATAGCGATTACGGTTATTTATTAGAAGTGTACCAGATAACTAGAAACTGTGTCAGAATCTTTTGCTCATATTGCAAGAATGAAACCACGAAAGTGATTCAGTACAAAAGCTCGAATAACGACTTAATGACTAATAATGACCCATTTACCTGAAGCTTTAACAAAACGCTTGAATACCCTAAAATATGAAATTTGATCAGCTGGTAAAAGAGCCAAAAGGATTCTTCGACCACGTTGTGTGTTGTGAAGTCATTTTTCAAAATAATGTGGTAAATGCCGTGTGCTTCGAAGACGAGGGAGTGGAAGCTTTGAGCTAGAATGAACATCAGAGGAGCCCGGAAAGCAGCGTCGACTTGTCGCTTGACGGACATCGCGCGCCCATACACGCCCCGCAGCTGACGCAACGACTTCTGTGATAACCTTAACTTTAACCCTAAATAGTCGCTCCCCATTTCCTTCACCATTCTCATGCGTACAATTACTCCTAAATGCTCGTCGATATATTTCAGTAGAGCAACAATCATTACGACCATGACGAGGTAAAATGTCAATACTGTAAATTGGATCATTTCAGACAAATTAAAAGTCATAGCTATCAATGCTATCTTATACTTAGGGTCACCTTCTGTCAATGTAAGTACTAACTGGACAGTCAACATCAATAATAGAGACCCTAGAATTACGCAGTTCACTTGGACTCGCAACGGCCCAAGTATGACAGCGTTTCTGATACTGCTGTATAAACTTACCCAGCAGCCAGCCATCTCATTCAAAATATTTATGTACGACATCCTATTCTTAACCGCGCTAATATAAACAACTACAACAACTAGTATATCAAGAACCAAGTTAATAATGTAATTAGCCAAAGTTATCGGGTGGTTTGTCAAGAAGTTGTCCTTACTAGCGACATTTATGTCTTGCAAGTGAAGACAAAAAAAAACGCATGATATTATAGTAATTAACAGTGTAGGTGCTAAATTAACCGATGAAGATTTGAATACTACGGCGGACTCCCTCTCTCTGCTGGGAAATTCGATAGCACTAGGAAACAATCCGACCGCCGAAAGTAAAACATACACGGGTTTGAAAATTTGCAATAAACCAAGTTCTTCATATTGATGCACAAAGGGCGAAAAATATTTTCGTAAACAAGTTAACATCGTCAATTGTTGAACTGATTCAAATGCAAAGCCGAGTGATTGTTTAGGGGCGTGTGAAGTAAATAATGGAGCGATAATATCGGTAGCTTAATTTATTATTTATAGTGCTATAGATATCTATCGCTACTATTTCATCTATTACACATTTCTACTGGAAATTTATTTATATCACATCGAACGGAATTTTTACAATATTTCAAAAGCCTTTATTATGAATTATGATTTAAATCAAGATACAAATTTTAAACACGTAGGCCAATCAAATTTAATTAGTACACACGAATTTTCTAAAATTGCAAACAAACGACTAGTTCTGAGGCCGTATTGTTTAACGCCTCTGACGCTTGCCTTCGCTTTCACTTTCTCTTACTGTCATCATTTTATACCGTTTAACAGAAAGAAATAGTGATTACGAACGCAAGCGTCAGTAACGTTAGACAATAAAGGTGCGACCAAACCGCCGCTTAAAAAACGGTGACGTTACGGAATCGCAGTGACGCACCGTAAATGTCACAACTTTACTATGTCTGCGATATACTATAGCATGCGGTAAATTCTGACGTTTACGGCACCTCACTGCGATTCCGTCACGTTTCCGTATTTTAAGCAGCGGTATGGCTGAACCTTAAGCCTGCTGATCTAGGTATAATAATAAAACTGTAAAAGGTCAGTGTCTGTCTTACATTGTTATTGAGAAAAACTTTAACTAGGTGCATTTATTAGCGCAATAGAACCCATTATAAACAAAACAATGACGACATTATAAACAATTTTTAAAATGGTATTTTCGTCTGTTTCTTAATCTTAAGGCTTAATCTATAAGGATGTGAATGATAAAAAGCATACATATTACTCTTAACTATGTACTAATAATTCTCAAGCACACTTAGCCGTTATAGTTTTCCTTGTTAATTTGAAATATTTCCACCCATCCTGATTTTTTTCAAAAAATTTATACCAGTAGTTAAGGCTTTTTGAGGGGGGGAGGGAAGCACTATTTTAACAAAAAAGTGCACTTTAAAGTTGAATATTTCGCAAACTTAATCACTTTATCGAAAAATCGTTTTCACAATCAACAATGATTTTAAAAGACCTATCCAACGATACCCCACACTATAAGGTTAGACGATAAAAAAAATCCCCCAATTTAAGTCTATGGGAGGTACCCTTAAATAATTACTGCACATGCAAAATTACAGCTTTTTAGCCCTAATAGTCTCTAAGCTAAGCCGCGGACGGACGTACAAACGGACGGACGGACAGACAGATATGGCGAAACTATAGGGTTCCGTTTTCGCCATTTTGGCTCTGGAACCCTAAAAAAAGAAACCCTTATTGGATCACTTTGTTGACCGTCCGTCGTCTCAAGAAGCTGGTTTTTTGGAGTCTGTTCAACGTTTGTTACTAACATTACTTTTTTTAGGGTTACTAATTCATAAACCACCGATGTCACAATATCTAACTTTATTCAGAAATATTAAGTCATTTTCCATTGCAGAGAAGAAACATAATTTTTTTAAGTAGTTTTGTCAAACTGCACTAAAATCACTAAATATGTGGCTGACGATGCTAGTGCCTGAAAAAAAAAATCTTGTTACTATATTTTTAACGGTTAATTTTCATGACCATAACTCAGGATATGACAACTAATTCAACTCACGTTGAATACAAGTGAGGATTCCAAGGCAAAGAAGCCGCAGAGGTTAATTTCCGTGAGATGAAACGACATCAAAGATGTAAAGTGCTGAATCTGCAAAAAGATAGGTATGTTCAGTCAAGGTCATTCATAAATATATGTACGTTCGTTACCAAGACGTCAAAAATATTTGTACACCTCTATGTCACTAATTATAAAGGTGCGACCAAACCGCCGCTTAAAAAACGGTGACGTTACGGAATCGCAGTGACGCACCGTAAACGTCACAACTTTACTATGGAGAGCATGCGGTAAATTCTGACGTTTACAGTGTGTCACTGTGATTCCGTACCGTCACCGTTTTTTAAGCGGCGGTTTGGTCGCACCTTTACTCATTAGGTTGATGATTAAATATATACATACATTTTTGACGCTATGGCTGTGTCGATATTTATGACCTCAACCTTTGATACCTCAACTGTTCATTTGTCAAGTTATTAAAACAATGTCTTTAACTAACAAGGAAAGGTAGCCAATTGTCCGCTTCCGATTTAATTTATTTAGATATATAAGTACTGGGGCTCTAATGAAAAAGGGGTGAATTCTGCAGAAGTTGAACAGATGATTTCGACTTAACCCCCTTTACATACAAAATAGATAACCATAAGTTAAAATTTTTAAAAACCCCCAACGCTATTAAGTGTGAGGCCACACGAGCGTAATTGGGATGTCCCAATTTTTGACAACGTATAATAAATCGAAAACCGTTTGTAGAAATAGGCTTTGTGAATCGTTTTCATAAATCAGATTCCAGAAATATGATAAACTGAATTAAATAAAGAAAATTTAAGTAATGACCTTCATTTGACCCCTGCAGTGAATCGTCACATAGGCAGATATAAAGCAGGTCTACACTCTAAAGCAAATTGACAGTTTGAAATGTTGCTGTCCTGCTTATAATAGCAAAGAGTGACAAAGACAGAACTTTAATCACATGATGTGCACCTGGCTTTAAACAGTTGTCATTTATCATAAAGTCCGAAATGTATACAATACACGCAATGTATTTTTACAAATTTAATTATTAAATTACTACGTTACAAGTAAATATGAAAGAATTTAAATATCAGATTTAAGTAAAAAATTTCCATTTACTATCACACCATTAAACAAACAGGAATAATCGAAGCTAAAAGAAGATAAATAAATAAAACTATTTGTCATGGTTCATTTAGGACCCTAAGCCGTGCTTGTATTATTGACAGTGACAAGACAAATCAGTAGTGCCACAGATTGTGTTATGTACGGCTTGAATTTTTGTAGGCAATGGAACGTGGCTCTCTCACTGTGACGTCATCCAACGTATTTCTTAAAAAAAATATTAAAAATTAAATACTCAACCAAATTCAAAATCGATGAAAATGGTATCTTAAAATATCCTATTCTTTCCAAAAAAAATATAAAAACTATAGGTTATTTTTTTTGGTACATCCCAATTTTGTGAGTCGTGAGCGGCAGAATTTCGGTTCGCGCCATACAATATGCGGGCCATCACATGACACTCACGTGACACAATGTATGGCGCAACCAAAATTCTGCCGCTCACAACTCACAAAATTACGCTCGTGTGGCCTCACCCTAAATCTAAGATCCCTTCCGCAGCATACAAAAGACCTTTGAATTGAGAATTTTGATGTAACATCTCTAAGAACCATTGCCAAGAAACCTGCTTTCAAATAAAATAAAACCGCATCCAAATCGGCTCACCCATTTAAGAGTTATGATGCCACAGACAGACACACACCATACACAGCGGTCAAACTTGTAACACCCCTCTATTTGTGTTGGGGGTTAAAAATTGCTGTTTAATTTCTGCAGACTTAACCTCTGTTTCACTAGAGTCCCACCCGGGTTAGAGAGTAGTCTAAAATAATAGACATGTATTTTTTAGTTGCCCACTCAATCTAAGTATTTGAAGAAATTGTCCTCCAAAGTTACCAAAAAGGAACTAAACTTCTGTAGGATTTTTTTACAAGCAAATCGCTAGTTATTACTTCGGCGGTTTATACTGATTTCTTTAGTTTTGTTAATTTTGTTTGTGTGTGCTTGCAGTACCAAATAAACGTCTTTATCTATCTATCAATAAACATTGTCGGAACTACAATTTAAACACAAACTAAAATTGTTTTGCGAAACTAATAAATAATGAAACAAATAAGATATAAATTTCATTAATATTTGACCAATATTAATCCACCATCAATACATAATTAAATAATTATTTAATAAAAGCTGAAAACTCGTTCAAAAATCAAAGTTTTTTTCGTAAAATCATTAATATTTACCAATATTATCAACTGACTCGGATTATTTTACATGAATATGTACAGGAAATAAACTTGACAGTTTCAAAAATCCATGACTAACTGTAATGCCACCGGATTCATTCAAATCACCGAATTCACCACCACCGAATTCACATGAGCAATTTAGTTTTTAACGAATTACTTCAAAACGGTTAACAATAGAAACTCGATTTTTTTTCTAGAAGTAAATATATCAACAAATCAAGCGAGAAAAAATTGCCACTGATATCACTTTCTGAGGTACCAAAAATTTCATACGTGATTCTTACCCTCATAATTCGGCAGTGACACAAAAAAACCTTAAGTCCGCCCTGTTCAGCCGACGCAGTGTGAATGGTTCTTTCTGGCAAGCCATCGTCAAATGTTCTTGAAGTGTGCGTAAGAACAGTATGACGAGTTTTATGAACGAAATTGGATAAGTCGCTTTTCTCGGGACATTTATGTAATATGGTTTAAAAAAAGATAAGGTAAAAAGGAATATTTAGATAATTTAATCTAATTCATAAAGTAGTTGGCTTGCTGTGAACAGTAACATTTATTGGTTTTCTTGTTTGGTTTTTGAAATAAACGGTAACACATAGTGAAAATTGGAGGTGGGACAAGGCCAAAATGGGGATTCTAGCGACTTTAGATTTTTTTTTCTCCCATTAGATATAGCTTATATAAAACTGTAGAATAAAGTGTTAACTATATGAGGTATTTTAATTATAAGGTTATCTTTTAAAATTAAATTTTTACAACTACTTGAAGTTGAGAACACGAAAAAACGTGAGACCAGAGAATGACCCATACAGTTTGTGAGGATAATGTCACAAAAAAAAAACACTCAGAAAAAACGTAACCAAAAATGTTACATGATGTTAAACTGCTCGGCCCGAAAATTCTTGAAAAAAATCTTTAAAAATTAATTACTCGAAAACTACAAAAAATCGGCCAATATACATGGGGTATATTAGGATAACCCCGGATGTGAGGCATCTAAATTTTTTTTAGACGTCAGCCTTTGGACCACTCTGTATATTCACTTTAAAAATAAATAATCAGATTAAAATAAAACAAATATTTAAGGGGGCTCCCATACAACAAACGTGATTTTTTTTTGCCGTTTTTATAGATCATTATCTATAAAAACGGCAAAAAAAAATCACGTTCCGACCCTTCGTGCGCGAGTCCGACTCGCACTTGGTCGGTTTTTTTCCTTCAGGTACTTACTTCCAAATGAAGTGCGATGTCTCCATTCGAACCAGTTGGCATTTCATAAAGAGCACGCCCAATTCTGTTTGTCTGCAAGAAAAGCAAAATCAAACCGTTGACAGTAAATTAAGTGATGAAAAAAAGTCACTTAAATGATAGTTCATTTACCTGTAACTTTAATAATGCACCTGATTGTCCTATAATATAAAACTTCATTATTTGGTAGAAGCACCAACAGAAGCATTCAAGCAAGTCGTGATTATTAAAGCTATTACTGAAAATGAATCCGTTGTACAGAGCGTGAGCATTGCTGACGAGGGTGTGAAAGCTTTGCGCTAGAATGAGAAGCAGCGGCGCTTGGAATGCTGTGTTGACCTGACGTTTAGCGGCCAGCGCGCGCGCATACACGCCTCGCAGCCTACACATCGCCGTTGGCAGTGGCCCCGACTCCGCCCCAACGTAATCGTTCCCCAGGCCTCTTATCCTTTTAATGTGTTCAAGTATTCTGAAATGCTCCTCAATATTTTTCAGCAAAGCAATGACCATCAATACCATGACAAAGTAAAATGCCACAAATGTAAATTGTATCAGTTCTGGTAGAATAAAACTCAAAAATTGCAACAAAATTTTCCAGGCTGAGACACTTTCTGTGTATGTGACAGCCAACTGGACGATCAAAACTATTAACAAAGACCCTAGAACTGCACAGTTAACTTGAACTCTCAGTCGTCCAAGAATTACATTGCTGCCGTTAGTGGTATTCGGCAAATCTGCCCAACATCCGACAAATTCGTTTAAAACTTTGATATACAAGCTCTGATATTTAAAAGCACAAATAAAAACGATCGTGCTCACCACTAACCGAGAGGCTAACTGAATATTGTAATTAGTCTGAATAAATTCATCTCCCGTGATGTTAATTCTTTCATCTGTGACACTCAATTCTACCATATGAAAGGCATAAAATACGCATATCATTACTGGTACTAGTAAAGTGGAAGCTAAATTTATGGTAGGTGATTGGAATGAGACCGCAAGATTATTCTTTCCATTGGGAAATTTGATGGAACGTGGAAACAATCCGAGCACCGAAACTAAAACGTACAAGGGTTTAAATATTTGTAATAAATCAAGCTCATTTTGATGAACAAACGGTGAAAAATATTTTCGTAAAAATGGTAACATAGTTGCAGAGTTCCACAAGTATTAATATACGACTGTTTTCTTTGAAGGTAAAGCGCGTTCCAAATAGTGTACATTTAGTTATGCACTAAACACTGTTATTATTTAAAGCGGTGTCAACGACTACTGTAGTATTATCGCGCCATTTACATAATAGTAGATTGTACACCAAAGGGATAAAGCACTGCATTACGTCACGGGTGCGATATTGAATCCTGAACGAAACGAGGGACTCCAGATTTAACTCCCGAGCGTAGCGAGGGGGTTTTTAGTTTTTAGTAGGAAAATGGAGTCCTGAGAGTAGTGAAGGATTTAAGCGCGCCCAAGGCAATATCAGTTTTATCCCCGAGGAGTATACCTCACCTTTTGCGAGACAATAAAAACCAAAGCTACTAGAAAAATACTCGAAATAGACCCAGAAGCACTGATTTCGACACAGATTTTGCGCCTTTCGCAGTTTTCCATTTGTCGAAATCGTCGTAAGCTTTAAGTATTTTTCCTTCGACTTCTCTGGAATTAGATTATTAACAATGCCTAAGGCCGGCTTGCGCGGACCTGGGTTAGCTACTTAACTCAGAGTTAACTGCTAACCTAGGGTTAACAAGTGTTAAAATGTATGGAACTGTCATTCTTAACCCAGGGTTACTGATTTCATTTTTTAACCCTGAACTGTGTGTGCCCTAATTCTAGGCGTCTAATTTAATGGAATCCGGAGTGAAATCACTTTTGTCACTATAATATTTTCTTAATTTTTTATCTTCTTTTGCAGTTTTGATACTTAAAATTGCAGCGTATTGAAACAGTCGCGGCTTTTGTTTTAAGTATTTGAATTTGTTTTCGTTCGGCCGCGGAGCTGCCAATAAATGAGGCGCGGCGCGGCCCACGGCCCACCTCCAGCTCACCCTGCAGCAGGTGCACGCCGTGCGATTTTGACGAAATTAGACTTTAAACGCATAACAATAAGAATTAGGGCCGACAACGCACTGGTATCGCGTAAAGCACTGCGAGTGTCTATGGACAGTGGTGTTCATGTAACATCAGGTGGCCCACTAGTTCGTCGTTCGGCTTCACTAACATAAAAAAAAAAAAAACTATGAAAAGTGAGAATCACATTACTGCCCGGCGGGTTATAATGAAATTCAGTACAACATTACTGCCCGGCGGGTTATAATGAAATTCAGTACAACATTACTGCCCGGGCGGGTTATAATGAAATTCAGTACAACATTACTGCCCGGCGGGTTATAATGAAATTCAGTACAACATTACTGCCCGGGCGGGTTATAATGAAATTCAGTACAACATTACTGCCCGGCGGGTTATAATGAAATTCAGTACAACATTACTGCCCGGCGGGTTATAATGAAATTCAGTACAACATTACTGCCCGGGCGGGTTATAATGAAATTCAGTACAACATTACTGCCCGGCGGGTTATAATGAAATTCAGTACAACATTACTGCCCGGCGGGTTATAATGAAATTCAGTACAACATTACTGCCCGGCGGGTTATAATGAAATTCAGTACAACATTACTGCCCGGGCGGGTTATAATGAAATTCAGTACAACATTACTGCCCGGCGGGTTATAATGAAATTCAGTACAACATTACTGCCCGGCGGGTTATAATGAAATTCAGTACAACATTACTGCCCGGGCGGGTTATAATGAAATTCAGTACAACATTACTGCCCGGCGGGTTATAATGAAATTCAGTACAACATTACTGCCCGGCGGGTTATAATGAAATTCAGTACAACATTACTGCCCGGGCGGGTTATAATGAAATTCAGTACAACATTACTGCCCGGCGGGTTATAATGAAATTCAGTACAACATTACTGCCCGGGCGGGTTATAATGAAATTCAGTACAACATTACTGCCCGGCGGGTTATAATGAAATTCAGTACAACATTACTGCCCGGCGGGTTATAATGAAATTCAGTACAACATTACTGCCCGGGCGGGTTATAATGAAATTCAGTACAACATTACTGCCCGGCGGGTTATAATGAAATTCAGTACAACATTACTGCCCGGCGGGTTATAATGAAATTCAGTACAACATTACTGCCCGGCGGGTTATAATGAAATTCAGTACAACATTACTGCCCGGGCGGGTTATAATGAAATTCAGTACAACATTACTGCCCGGCGGGTTATAATGAAATTCAGTACAACATTACTGCCCGGGCGGGTTATAATGAAATTCAGTACAACATTACTGCCCGGCGGGTTATAATGAAATTCAGTACAACATTACTGCCCGGCGGGTTATAATGAAATTCAGTACAACATTACTGCCCGGCGGGTTATAATGAAATTCAGTACAACATTACTGCCCGGCGGGTTATAATGAAATTCAGTACAACATTACTGCCCGGCGGGTTATAATGAAATTCAGTACAACATTACTGCCCGGCGGGTTATAATGAAATTCAGTACAACATTACGCCCCGGCGAAAGCCAAGGGCTATTATGATTTACTTTGAGAAAGGTTTGCATGATATATTATATATAATAAGGCATTGTCGAGCAGGTGGTGTGAAAAGATATATTAGTCCATATTATATACCCACTCCGATTCGAAATTAAATTATGTCAAGAAAGTACAGTAGGAGAGTTTGAATGGGAACATAAGGTACAAAGACTATTTGAATTTAAGTGATAATTTAATTATTTTAACTATAAATAGCTAACACTAACTTTGCTTTACGATTTTCATCTGTAAATAGAAATTAAGTGTTTGTGAAAATGCAAATTATATTTAGATCTAATGTAAAAAAGTTCAATAACCAAATCAATTAATTCCGTCAAATTGTACCAAAATTACTAAATACGTTGTTGCTGATGCGATTACCTAAAAAGAAAAGCTTTATTAATATTTTGTTTAACAGCTATTTGATGAAAAAGTATCCAATTTCCTTCAGCTATTTGTTAAATACTTAAATATTCAAAACTTACGTTAAAGATGAGTGACGAATCCAATGAAAAATATCCGAAAACAACAATCTCTGCTCCTTCAAATTTCATCAAAATCGTAAAGTGTTGAATCTGTTGGAAAATCACATTATTTCATTAAAACTAAGTACTTAGGTACTTAAATAAAAAAATCATAACAAGTCTGAGAGAAAAATACCAACTTCTAAATATAATGTTACGTCTTCGTCAATGTCGCTCGGGATGTTATGAAGCGTGCGTCCAATTTCAGCTGCCTGCAAGAAATAATATTTATTTAGTTTCGAACCCAAGAGATATTCAAACCGATTACTACATTGCTTTACCTGTTGTTTCAGTATAGCACCCGAATGACTTAAAGCGTATATCTTGATTATTTGCATAATTATCCAAATAAAGCAACCTATCACGTAAAATACAGTTAATTCTTTGTAGAAAGCAATTCCATGGTAAAGAGCATGAGCTTCGCAGATTAGAGCGTGAAAGCTCTGCGCTAAAATAAGCAAAATCGGCGCTTGGAACGCTGTGTTGACCTGACGTTTAGCGGCCAGTGCGCGCGCATACACGCTCCGCAGCTGCCGCAGCGACGCTGACAATAGTTCCGGCTCCACTCCGAAATTTGTTGAGACCCATAAACTTTTTTCGTGATACAGAATTTTTATATGCTCCTCAATATTTTTCAATAAGGCCATTATCATCATAATCATGATAAAGTAAAATGCTATCAAAGTATATTGTATTAGCTCTGGTATAATACAATTCATCAACCCTAATATATTTTCCCAGATTGTGTTGGTTACAAAATAAACTAAGATGCCTTCCAGGATCGGAAAAAACAAAACAGGCCCGAGAACCACACAGTACATTTTAGTTTGTTGTTGTTTTAGAATTGTGTTTCCAACACTTTTCGGTAACTTTGTCCAACAGTCGGCCATTTCATTTAATACTTTGATGTACAAGTCCCTGTTTTTAAATGCGCAAACGTAAATAGTGATACAAACTAGTACTTCTAAAAGAAGTTCGCTGGTGAAAATAGTTTTAGTCATCTGGTTTTCTGCAAATGCGAGGTCCTCGCTGGGGTCATCTGGTTCTAGCATATAGAGAACGAAAAATATACAAACTACAGTAGGCACTAGGAAATTGAGTGCTAAAGTTATAGTAGCAGATTTGAATACGACAGCTAAATATTTATGATCATACAAAAAATCGACGGAATAGGGAAACAACCCGAAAATCAAAACTATATAGTAAAGAGGTTTGAAAAAATCGAGCAATCTGAGGTCTTCATTGTGATGTACGAGTGCTGAAAAGTATTTTCGTAGAACTGCGAACATTACGATAGCTGGCGCTGTATAAAAGACACGGTCTAATAATACAGCTAGATTTGTTAAAATTTGACACTAGAATGCGTATTTACCTAAGTGTGAATGATGATCGTATTGTAGCATTAGCTATATACAGGGTGGAAAAAATCTATGGGCCCTGGAGGGGAACTACCTTAAATCCTTTAGTTAGCTCATTTTACTGAAAGGAAACATTCCTTTATTTTTAAAAAGAAACAAAACTGCATTTAAAGATTTTTAAATTTTGCTTGTCCCACCCGGGAATCGAACCAACTAAAAATAAAAAATAAACCCTCGCTATTTTATTATACGAATCGGTAGGATTATTGTTCAGGATAAAATTTGTCTAATAAACATATCTCTGGTCTGGACTTCTCGCTGGCCATCTAATCGTCCCGTTTGTACCTATCCAGACATTGAAATTTTTATTAAGGTAAGCCCTGGAAATTCTGCTATTGTGGGCAGGTGCACCGTCTTGTTGAAAAATGATATTATTTCGTTCCTCCTCCGGTAGAAGGCTTAATTGATTATGTAAAAGGTCTAATATTTCCATGTATTTTGCCGTATTTAGATGTCCTTCATAAATGTGCACCAAAATAACCATATTGCTTCTGATTCCGCACCAAACATTAAAGGAAAATCTGACCTGATTGTTTGTTTCGCGAACACGGAATGGATTCTGACGGGACCAATAATGATTGTTATGTCTGTTATACATTCCATTATTGCTGTAATTTGTTTCATCAGACCATACAATGTAGTCTAAAAAATTTGGGTTGCGGTCTATTTCTGTTTGAATATTATGACAGAACTCTAATCTCCTTTGACTATCTCCCGGATGTAGTTTCCGCACCAATCGCCCATCACGAAAACATCTGTATTTGTACTTTTCAAAACACTAAGTACACGAGTATGGCTGGTGCCTATCTCTTGAGCAACTTCCCTACTAGAAGCT